>CM055127.1:188113679-190599929 GCA_029206835.1 Rana muscosa
TTTTTTCACGTCGTTTTTCATGTCGTTTTTTTTAACGACGTGAAAAACGATAGTGTGTATGCTTTAACGACGTGAAAAAAAACGCGCATGCTCAGAATCAAGTAAGAGACGGGAGCGCTCGTTCTGGTAAAACTAGCGTTCGTAATGGAGATAGCACATTCATTACACAGTAACGGACTGAAAAGCGCGAATCGTCGCTCAACAAACTTTACTAACATGAAGGGTGGCGCCATTCGAACGGAACTTCCCCTTTATAGTGCCGTCGTACGTGTTGAACGTCACTGCGCTTTGCTTGATCGTTTTTTTTAATGATGGTGTGTACGCAAGGCAGGCTTGAGAGGAAACATGAAAAAAAAACGAGGAGAAAAACGTCGGTTTAAAAAATGACATTAAAAACGATCGTGTGTACGGGGCATTAGAGTACATTCAATCAGAAAATGAGAAGTGTCCCTCGTGCTGATGTTGGCTGTCTTAGTTAAAGCCTTCAGCGCTCTACCTTCCTCCCTTTACCTTTGCAGCATTAATCTTACAGTAATGGGAGGGGGGGGCGGTAATACAGCTACTGGAACTGCCATAGTACTTGTCAAGAGTACTGACTATAGGGTTGATTTACTTTAATTCGAAAGGGAAAAACCTGGTGCAGCTCTGCATAGAACCCAATCAGCTTCCAGGTTATTTTGTCAAAGCTTCATTGAACAAGTTGAAGCTATAAGCCGATTAGCTACCATGCACAGCTGCTCCAGATTTTGCACTCTCCAGTTTTAGTAAATCAACCCCAATGCCGGCCTTAATGCCCCCCAACTCCATTCATAAAAGCTGCATTATGGTTTCCTTTAATGAAAAGCACTCTAATAATGGAGGAGGTTGGCCTTTCATCCATCTGCCCCTCCTCCATTGATACATTGTCTACATGAGTGCCTATTGGAGGTCCAACAGCTGTATTAACTGGGCTATGGGGGGGAGAAGATTGAAGATTTCAACTAAGACAGCAGAATCCCCGCTAGCAGCCGTAAAAAGGGTAGAAAGCGCCCGCAAAGCGCTGCTGCAGTGATTTCAATGGGCAGGAGCGATACACCGCTCCTAAAGTACCTCAAAGAAGCTACTTGCAGGACTTTTTTGGGCATCCTGCCAGCGCACCGCTCCAGTGTGAAAGCCCTCGGGCTTTCACATTGGAGTGAGTGGAGAGGCACTTTACAGGTGCTTTGCAGGCACTATTTTTAGCGCTATAGTGCCTCAGTGTGAAAGGGGTCTAAATGTAGGCTTTGTGCATTCAAAATAAAAAGTTCCATTATTAGTACTACCCCCATCCTCAAACGCTTATTGGGTGTCTGTCTGACAGTCGCCGGGCCCTCCAAGAGCCACACTGCTTTGAACTTCCTCCTTGCTTAGGGGAATGGTGAAGGTAGGTGAGCATTTGGCTCCTGCGGCTGTCTGTAAGGAGCTGGGAGGAGGGAGCAGGAGCATGGCTTGCTGGGGGCTGTGTGTGTCAATAAATGCACACTGCCAAAGCCGTGGCGAGCACGCACACAGGTGTCATTTAGGAGCGGTTATCTAAGGAAGACACCCATGAAGAGGGAGAGGTTTGGCAGCGGATCTGGGGCCAGCCACCTAAGGCCTAAGGAAAAATGCAAACATTAAAGGAGTAGACTATACTCAGTGTATACGTCTGGACTTCCTTCAATAAAAAAAAAATAGTTATATTTTATTATCACTTTATTTAAATGGTTTGTATGCTCAGTCTATCTATCTATCTATCTATCTATCTATCTATCTATCTATCTATCTATCTATCTATCTATCTATCTATCTATCAATCTATCTATCTATTCCCTAGTTTGTGTAATTTTGGTATTTCGCTACCTTTGGGTAATTTTGTATTTTTTTTTTTAAGCCAAGTGACATTTGTGGTAACAGGTCCTTTGTTACAATGAGAAATAAAAACCCACATTCCCCTCTGGTGAAGTACAGGGTCTGCATTTTCTCGAGGTCAGGGAATGATAACTATCAATGGTTGGTGAACTCCCTGAAGACAGCCAATATAGGAAGGTCAATAGACGTGTGCAAGGTCTACATCTCCAACAACTACCAATCGTATTACTCAGAGATGTCCCGGTGCAACTTTGCCATCCTTTACCACACCAAGAAACACGGAAGACTGAACATCACCGACATCACCGACTCCCTGTATGACCAGGAGCTGAAAGAGCTGTCTGAGTGTCTTGGTGAGACTGAATAATAGACATGTGCACACTAAAATATTTTGTTTCGGAATTTCGTTTTCGTCCGAAAAAGAAATTTATTTAGTTACTCCCGAAATTTGTTTTTATTTATTTTGTTTCGTTAAAAAATGCATTTGTCTGAAAATACAAATGAATTAAGGTCTAATCTGTCATTGAAGGCTTATGGTGTCTGTCAGATGTTCTAAGAAGATTAGACGGATCAGCTAAACTGTACGAAGCCGCAATCGTACATTTCCGGTCTAAAAGCTATAGTAGAATTCTAATGTTGTATGACTAGTAATAATTATATATATAAATCATTATTACTAATCAAGCAACATTCAAATTCTTCTATAGCCTATGGGCGGAGCATTTGACCGGAAATGTACGATTGCGGCGTCGTACAGTTTATCTGCTTGTCGAATCTTCTTAGAACTTTCCACAGACACCATAAAGCCCCGTACACACGATCAGATATCCTATGGATTTTCGTCCGATGGATTTGACCATCGGAAATCCGATGAAACTGTTTTTCATCAGTCTTGGCCACACACCATCAGTCCAAAAACCGACCGTTCCAAACGCGGTGACGTAAAACACTCCGATGAGCCGAGAAAAATGAAGTTTAATGCTTCTGAGCATGCGTCGACTTGATTCTGAGCATGCGTGGGTTTTTGATCCGATGGACTTGCCCATAGACGATCGGAAATTACCATCGGTTTTTGATCCATCGGAAAATTTTAAAACAAGTTCTATTTTTTAAAACCGATGGAAAAAAGACCGATGGGTACCATACACGATCGGTTGGTCTGATGAAAACCATCCATCGGACTGTTTTCATCAGTCAAACCGATCGTGTGTACGGGGCTTAAGCCTTCAATGACAGATTTGACGTTTGTATGTTTTTCTCTGCTTCATGTCGAATGGTCTATCCCAACACTGTCTCTGTAATGTTGAATCTTTTTTCTCTATGTCAAATCTTTCCTCTCTATTTAGAATAATCTGAGGCACATTCGACCACAGGTTCGATAGACACAGATCGCTATTGTCAGCGTCATGTTGAATCTCCTATCTTTATCCAACTGTTGTAGCAACAAAAATGAAAATAAAGCATTTTTTTTATGTCAAATTTTTTGGATTTCGGATTCTGCGCGTTGGTTTTCGTTTGTTAAAACGATAACAAAAATACCCGAAATTCTGACGAAAACAAATGCACATGTCTACTGAATAATGTGATCTGCCGTAATGTTGTACATGAAGTACATGAAGGACATGATTAACCACTTAACGACCATGCACTGTATATATACGTCGGCAGAATGGCTCGTACAGGCACAATCACTTACCTGTACGTCCCCTTTAACTGCCCGACGTCGGGGTCACGCGCACGCCGCCGCCGTCGCGCTCGCGACCCCCCTGCCTTACCTGTGAGTTGGACCGCGGGTCCCGCGGACTCGATCGCCGCGGGGATCCCCGCGATCATCTCATGGAGGTATGGAGCAGGAAGATGCTTGTGTAAACAAGCATTTCCCTGCTCTGCCTAGTAACAATGACACCGATCTCTGCTCCGTGTACACAGAGCGGAGATCGGTGTCATGTGACACAGAGCCCGACCCCCACTCAGTTAGAAACACAAGCAGGGAACATTTAACCCCTACAGCGCCACCTAGTGGTTAACCCCTTCACTGCCAGTGTCATTTTCACAGTAATCAGTGCATTTTTATAGCACTGATCTCTGTAAAAATTACAATGGTCCCAAAAATGTGTCAAAAGTGTCTGATGTGTCCGCCATAATGTCGCAGTCACGATAAAAATCGCAGATCGCCACCATTACTAGTAAAAAAAAAAAAAATATTAATAGAAATGCCATAAAACTATCCCCTATTTTGTAAACTCTATAACTTTTGCGCAAACCAATCAATAAACGCCGATTGCGTTTTTTTTACCAACAATATGTAGAAGAATACGTATCGGCCTAAACTGAGGAAAAATAATGTTTTTTTTATATGTTTTTGGGGGATATTTATTATAGCAAAAAGTAAAACATATTGCATTTTTTTCAAAATTGTCGCTCTATTTTTGTTTATAGCGCAAAAAATAAAAACCGCAGAGGTGATCAAATACCACCAAAAGAAACTCTATTTGTGGGAAAAAAAGGACACCAAATTTGTTTGGGAGCCACTTCGCACGACCGCGCAATTGTCAGTTAAAGCGACAAAGTGCAGAATAGCAAAAAGGGGCCTGGTCTTTATGCTGCGTATTGGTCCGGGGCTTAAGTGGTGAAAGTGGAGTTCCACCCTGAAAATTTTTAAATTTTACTCACCCGAAATAGCGGTTGCTATGCGGAAGTCCCTAATCTGCCTCTTCCTTATCCGCGGTGGGTCTCTTTCTGCATCCTCTCCTAGTGAATGGGGCACGCTGCCTTCTGGGAACTGTGTGTAATCCCAGGAGGCAGCCGCCGTTCACAAATCGGCGCGAGACTCGCGCATGTGCAGTAGGAAACGGGCAGTGAAGCCGTAAGGCTTCACTGCCTGTTTCCCTTAGTGAGGATGGCGGCGCGGAACCTGCAGTGATCGAGGGATCGGCATCGGGGGGCCATCATCGCGGGCGCCTAAGACAGGTAAGTGTCCCTATTAAAAGTCAGCAGCTACAGTGTTTGTAGCTGCTGACTTTAAAAAAAAAAATTGCAGGTGGAATCCCCCTTTAAAAACAATTGTACATAAATTGACGGAAAGTTAGTTACAACCATACATAGCAAATACAAGTGGTTCCAAAGGAACAAATAAACCCGATTGGTAGTGTGGGGAGCTGATACGTATGTCTTGACGTGATCCAGAGGACCATTGGGGTTTTGTCATTCCTTTGGAACCACTTGTATTTACTATGCACGGCTGTAACTGTCTATCAATTTATGTACAATTGTTTTTATCCATGTCCTTTTCTTAATAAATTGTTAATTTTATCATAACCTCTGCCTTATCCTTGGTTACCGTTATAGTCCTAATGCTTTCCTATGCCCGGTGCATGCTTGGAGCAGCCCCAGGTATTCCTTTCCACTGTACTGTAGAGTATGTTATTCCCATTATCATGACATGGCGGTAGAGTCCCCCTCCTGTGATCGGAGTTCAGAGTGACTGTGTCCTTCTGTTACAGAAAAAGAGAATGTCATTGTGGTGGTTGATGACCTGGTGGACACCAGCAATGAAGAGAAGCAGAAGATACTGGGATACCAGCCCAGCATTGGTTCTCTGGCCAGAGATCTGTTTCTGTTCAGTGAACAACGCAAAGACCCCGAGACCCTCCAAGAAATTATGACCCTCATAGAGCATAATGGTGAGTATCTACATCTTTGACTGTTCTGTTGTATACTGTGAGCGGTGCCCATCCAGTGCCCAGAGCAAAGATGGTGGCAAACTGTGCCCCCTCCCAACCACCACCCCAGGGTGGAGGAGGGGATCAGGCTAATAGTGGCATGTACAGTGAAATAAGAATTTTAGGGGTTATAAGAGGCAGTGAGGAGGTGATATAACATCTCCTCACTGCCTATCAAATGCTCTCAAGGGTCAGGAGTAGGTAATACACAGAATGTAGGGGACACATTACTAGTTAGGTGTACACATTGAAAAGAGTGCAGGATTCAGGGGTGTGTAATGCACACTGTGGGGGTCAGGATAGTGCAAAATTCCCCTTGCATTCAATATGTTCCCTCACTTTAACCTTTGAGCAAAAATCCCCCCCTTCCAAAAAAATAATAATAATAATCTAGCACCAATCTGAACACTCACTACTCCCAGCACAAATCATCTTCCCCCACTCCCCTTCTAAACATATAAACTTCCCCCCTTCTAGCATGGATCTTCTACACCCCATTTCCCACTCCCAACATAAATCCCCCTCCCCACACCCTCCCTCCCAGGACAAATCTTCTTCCACCCTTCCAAATCACACTTCCCAGCACAAATCCCCCCTCCAATAATACTCTCTCCCTTCTAGCACAAATCCTCTTCACTCCCCAAATCATCACTAAAGCACAAATACTGCCACCCTAATCCCTCCTTCAATCACAAATCCTCTAATTCCTCTCCTACCTAAATGACGCCCATGCAGTATAACTGAACCACTTCCCGGTCGTCATTTTGCTATAGGCCTGGGCAGGAAGTGGTTAATGCATGCCAATATTCTGTTTACTTAGTTAGCAGCAGCTTGGCATTGCATGCCAATACTGAGCCTAACATCTACTAGGTGGTTCTCCCCCCAGTGTATAGATTGCATTCATATTTTTGCCACCCAAATGCATTATTTTAAATTTTTCTACATTAAACCTCATTTGCCATGTAGTTGTCCACCCCATTAATTTGTTCAGATCTTCTTGGAAGGTTTCCACATCCTGCGGAGAAGTTATTGCCCTTCTTAGCTTAGTATCATCAGCAAATACAGAGATTGCACTGTTTATCCCACCCTCCAGATCGTTTATGAACAAATTACCGTATATAGGATTGGTCCCAGAACAGAACCCTGGGGGACCCCATTACCCACCCCCGACCATTCCGAGTACTCCCCATTTATCACCACCCTCTGAACTCACCCTTGTAGCCAGTTTTCAATCCATGTACTCACCATGTGGTCCATGCTAATAGACCTTACTTTGTGCAGTAAACTTTTATGGGGAAGTGTATCAAATGCTTTTGCAAAATCCAGATATACCACGTCTACGGGCCTTCCTTTATCTAGATGGCAACTCACCTCCTCATAGAAGGTTAATAGATTGGTTTGGCAAGAACGACTCTTCATGAATCCATGCTGATTACTGCTAATGATACCGTTCTCATTACTAAAATCTTGTATATAGTCTCTTATCATCCCCTCCAAGAGCTTACATACTATTGATGTTAGGCTAACTGGTCTGTAATTCCCAGGGATATATTTTGGCCCTTATTTAAATATTGAAGCTACATTGGCTTTTCTCCAATCAGCTGGTACCATTCCAGTCAGTAGACTGTTCATTAAAATTAGGAACAATGATCTGGCACTTACTGTACTTACCTGAGTTCCTTAAGTACCCTTGGATGCAAGCCATCTGGTCCCGGTGATTTATTAATGTTAAGTTTCCCAAGTCCATTTCTAATTATGTCCCCTGTTAGCCATGAGGGTGCTTCCTGTGATGTGTCATGAGGATAAACACTGTTTTGGTTACTGAAGCCCCCCAATTCCCTTGTGAAGACTGAGGAAAAGAATACATTCAATACCTTCACCATCTCCCCATCCTTTGTAACCTGATGTCCTTTCTCATTATGGGGCCAATATGCAGAGGATTCACCATGTCCATGACCAGCACTGTTGACTGTAGACACAGAGGCTGCTTTCCCTCTTTTAGTGGCTTATGAGCGTCTGTCTCTCCTTGGTGGCCTTCTGGACATGATGTATATTTTGTTTTCCAACACCACACTACACTGTATTATATACTGTGTACACCACCAGAAGTGTATTAGAAACTGTACACACTGTATTAGATACTGTGTACACCGCCTAAAGCGTATAAGAAACTGTACACACTGTATTAGATACTGTGTACACCGCCTAAAGCGTATAAGAAACTGTACACACTGTATTATATACTATGTACACCGCCTGAAGCGTATTAGAAACAGTACACCACGGAACGCACTGTAGATATAGGTTATATATACACACAAGACTGTATATATATATATATATATTAAAGTGGTTGTAAACCCTCCATTACAACTTGCACCTACAGATAAGCCTAGATTAAGGCTTACCTGTAGGTACAAGAAATATCTCCTAAACCTACACGGTTTAGGAGATATTTGCCAAAAAGTTTTACAACGTTGCATTTACAGGGTTAAACCCCATTCACAAATCCGTCTTTTCCGGATTTGACGGCGCCCGCACGCATGCGCCGAGTGACGTCTTCGCCACTCTGGCCAATCACAGTGCCGGAGCGGCGCTGTGATTGGTCGGAGCGGCGATACCCAGAAGTAACCTTCTGGGTATCTGTGGAGTGATGGCTGCGGCTGGAGGGGGAGACGAGGACGGCTTCGGGGTAAGGTAAGTGATGCATAATGAGCTAGTATGCTAGTCATACTAGTTCATTATGGCTTTGTCTTGCAGGTGTTTAAAAAAAAAACGGGTTTACAACCACTTTAATACACTGTCTGCACTGGCTGAATATAGAGTAAACACTGAATATATAGTCTATGCTACATGCAGAGTATATATATATATATATATATATATATATATATATATATATACACACACTAGACTGGCTGTATATATATACACAGGGTTTTTTCCTCAAACAATAGGTGCTGGAACTCAACCACGACCCCCCCTAAACCCCTCCCCCCACACACACTCTTGAAATCACATCATATAGTGGGTGTGGTCAGATTTCACAAACAGTAGGAGGGTCTTAAAGTGGTTGTAAACCCGAAAACAAAAAACAAAACAAAAAAACCCTGCAAGACAAAGCCATAATGAGCTAGTATGACTAGCATACTAGCTCATTATACATTACTTACCTTAGATCGAAGCCCCCAAAGCTGTCCTTGTTGCTTCCTCAGGCCGCAGACATCTCTTCACAGATACCCGGAAGGCCAATCAAAGCGTCGGAGCGGAGATGACGTCACTGCGCAGGAGCCGTAAAAACCAGCATTGCCGGTTTTATCAATGATATGCTCACTGTGCCTTTTGCCGTTGTCTATGGCGCGCATGCGTGCAGAGCTATAACTTGTAAACACAGAAACCGGACTTCTGTGTTTACAAGTGATTGTGGTGAGCAGACACCAAAGGGTTTGAGCCAGAGGTGGTGGAACTGAGTTCCACCAAGTTCCACCTGAAAAAAAGCCATATATATATATATATATATATATATATATATATATATATATATATCAAATACACTGCCACTAACTGAATAACCTGCCTGCTTAATCTAAATCACTCTATCTCTCTGTCCACGCCAACAACACTACACATGGCCGCCGTGTAAGCAGCCTTATATAGTGTGGGGCGTGGACTTAGTCCCCCTGAGCCTTTGGCCAATAATGGCTCTCTCAGCAGAGGGCGCTGTGATTGGCCAAAGTATGCAGGTCAGGTGCATGCTTTGGCCAATCATCATACAATCTCGCAGTGCATTATGGGGCATTCCGCAGCGATCAAATTTGCATCGCACCATAATGTTCGCTCTTCGGCGAACGGGCGAACACCCGATGTTCGAGTCGAACGTATGTTCAACCCGAACATCAAGCTCAACCCTAGTGAACATGCCACGTAGTGTAGACTGGTCGCATACTGTCCTCTTATTGGGTGTTCCGAGGTTGCAAATAGGACTTGTTACTATACTTACCTTGGGTTTATGTACTTTAGTCAACCTACCACTAATGCCCCCAATACTACCCTCTGAAATATGTTCATTGCTGACTATCTCTACCTCTGGACCCCCCCCCCCCCCCGTCGCCTAGTTTAAAAGCCCCTCTAACTTTTCAGACATCTTCACTCCCAGCAGATCTGCACCCTCCTGCACACTTTTGTTTTGTTTACATTTTTCTCCCCTGGCATGGAGAGATAGATACAATATTTCTTTCTCTCTTTCTCTCCATTCAAAGCACAGAAAAAAACAGGAGTGGGCTGCACAGCGATAGCCAATCAAAGGCTACCACAACGATCAGGTGATTGGAAACCAGGATTTCCAGCTCCCGATCCTTAGTACGAGACCCAGGGCTCTTGGTGAGAGCCTGGTCTCTGTGCTGGGAGCATTCTGTGCAGTGTGCTCCCAACCCAAAACCTGGTAGGTATAAATATTAGACATGTGCACACTGAAATATTTAGTTTCAGAATTTCGTTTTCGTCCGAAAAATATATTTATTTAGTTACTTCCGAAACTCATTTTTATTTATTTTGTTTAGTTAAAAAATGCATTCGTCCGAAAATCCGAATTATTTAAGGTCGAATCTGTCATTGAAGGCTTATGGTGTCTGTCAAATGTTCTAAGAAGATTCGACGGAGCAGCTAAACTGTCCGACGCCGCAATTGTACATTTCCGGTCGAATGTTCCGCCTACAAGCTATAGAAGAATTCTAATGTTGTATGACACTAGTATTAATTATATTTATAAATCATTATTACTAGTCAACCAACATTCGAATTCTTCTATAGCCTATGGGCCGAGCATTTGTCCGGAGATGTACGATTGCGGCGTCGTACAGTTTAGCTGCTTGTCGAATCTTCTTAGAACTTCCGACAGACACCATAAGCCTTCAATGACAGATTCAACGTTTGTATGTTTTTCGCTGCTTCGTCGAATCTTCGTCGTTCATGTCGAATGGTCTACCCCCAACGCTGTCTCTATAATGTCCAATCTTTCCTCCCTATGTAGAATAATCTCGGACTAATAGAGTTAAGGTTAGGCACATTCAACCACAGTTTCGATAGACACAGTTATTGTCAGCATCATGTTGAATCTCCTATCTATATCGAACTGTTGTAGCAACGAAAACGAAAATAAAGCATTTTTTTATGTCGGATCTTTCGGATTTCGGATTCTGCGTGCTCGTTTTAGTTTGTTAAAACGATAAAGAAAATACCCGAAATTCGGACGAAAATGCATTCGGACGAAAACGAATGCACATGTCTAATAAATATTAGGGATCACGGAAGAAGACCCATTTCAGTGCAGCCACATTTGTGTGCACAGGCGCCAAAAAGGGGTTATGGATTCCTTCTCCACTTTCCTCGTGTTTTAACTTTTTTTTTTCTCATTTTTAGTTGATGAAAGCTGTATGATGAAGAAGGGGACAAGAAGACAAGAAGAAGTTGAACAACATCAACAACCACCACAGAACACTTCTAATGAGTCAATTCTGATGACTGATAATGATGAGGATGATGGATCTGCCCTTTTCCATTTAGAAGGAACCACCCAATACAAACCACATGGATCAAAATATGACACTTCACTCTCTTCAGATATATATACTTCCCGAAAGTGCCCCAATTACAGTCCATGTGCTTATGGCCATGAATCTTCTTCTTCAAAGAAGAACAGTTTCGAGGAGCAAGAAGCCATCAGTAGATCTGATGATACCACAGACACAGCTAGTTGGATGGACAATCAGCTAAGAGAGCTGAATGACATGGGTTCAGCGTTTTTTGCACAGCTCAGTGAATTGAACGACTCATGGAGGCGTTTCCAAAGAGCAGTACAGAACCCGCAAAGTGAAATCCAACAACTGTTAAGTAAAACTCACACACAAGCTGAAGAGCTTAAAGAAAAAGACATTGTAATACTCAACCTGAGAAAGGAAATGTATCGTCTACAAATTGAAGTAGAGGGGAAGCAGAGGACAATAGAGGGGAAAGACAAGTTCATAGAGGAACTGAAGGACAACAGAGATAGACCAGTTGACAAAACACAAGAAGTTAGAAGAGACAGACTAGAACATCCAACTGGAACGCTAGAGGAGATAATACAGGAAAAGGAGAAGGCAAAATTGCAACTTTGTGTTGAGATCCAAAACTTACAGGAGAAACTTCAAAATCAGGAGAAATCAGAGGCGTCACAAGAACCTCTCAGAAAACGACGAGGAGCCAAGAAATGGACCAGCGAAGATATGAAGAATGAACAAGATGGAGGTCTGGATGTACATAGTACCAGTGAGCCTGAGCCAATGGAAAGCCATTCCACCATAGAGGACTTGTGGCAGAGGATAGCTGAGCTGGAGAGCAGGATAAAACATTTGGAATACAAAACAGACAATCAGAGACATGAACTGGATAAATATAGACAAACAGTAAAGGATCAATCATCCAAGCTAAAAGTGTATGAAGAATTACTTAATAAAACTGAGGACATTAGACAAATATGATGCCAATAACAAAATAAGCTGAGGAGACGGCTTGGATCTGTGAACACCGGTATTCTGAATATTTTATCGACATTTTATTACAAATCTAGAAGTTCTCGAAGCACCAACACAGGATAGAACTGGGGGTGCCTAGGGAAACGCAGTGCCGTGTCCCTAACGTTATTTAGTTGAATATTGGAAGTGAAAAAAATTGACTTTTTAGGCACCAATTACAAACAGTTTTATTATGAATTTAATACAAAAATATCATTTAAAAAAAGAGCAATAAATTAAAAACTGCAGTGTGAATACAGTGACAATTAAAACCCTCCAAAAATTGGTCATAGATGTCAAGACACGTCGCAATGAGTGTGTATGACTGGACTATGATGTAGGACTTTTTAGCGCTACATGTTTCACGAGAATCGCTTCTTCAGGAGCTAGCGTCAATTCTAATGCCGCGTACGCACGACCGTTTTTAATGACGAGAAAAATGCAATTTTTTAAAAATGGTCATTAACCACTTCCCTACCGGGCACGAAACCCCCCTTCCTGCCCAAGCCATTTTTCAGCTTTCATCGCTGTCACATTTTGAATGAAAATTGCGCGGTCGTGCGACGTGGCTCCCAAACGAAATTTGCATCCTTTTTTTCCCCACAAATAGAGCTTTCTTTTGGTGGTATTTGATCACCTCTGCGGTTTATACACAATTTTTCACGTTGTTTTTTACATCGTCGTTTTTTTCTCATCATGAAAAACAGTAGTGTGTGGGCTTTAACGACGTGAAAAAAAATGCGCATGCTCAGAATCAAGTATGAGACGGGAGCGCTCGTTCTGGTAAAACTAGAGTTCGTAATGGAGATAGCACATTCGTCACGCGGTAACGGACTGAAAAGCACGAGGCTGAAAAGCACGAATCGTCTCTCAACAAACTTTACTAACATGAAGGGTGGCGCCATCCGAATGGAACTTCCCCTTTATAGTGCCGTCGTACGTGTTGTACGTCACCGCGCTTTACTCAAGCATTTTTTTTTCACAATCGTGTGTAGGCAAGGCAGAAGAGAAGAAAAGAGAAGAATTACGTCGAGAAAAATGCCGTTTTTTTCAATGACATTAAAAACGGTCGTGTGTACGCAGCATAATCCAAGAGGATTAAATGTTTAGAGACTGAACGTATTTTAATTGTAGTATGTGATGGGAGCCTTCAATTATAGCCTTAAAGTGTGCTTTAATGGTAACAGATAATCCAGGATATTATGAATACTAACGGCAATGGTTATGCCGAGCATACATTAATCAGTAGGACGAAGCTAATTATAACAGGCTTCTTATGCCACGTACACACGATCGGAAAATCCGACAAGAAAACCGTGGATTTTTGTTCCGACTGAATCTTGGCTCAAACTTGTCTTGCCTACACACGGTCACACCAAATTCCAACCGTCAAGAACGCGGTGACATAAAACACTACGACGAGCCGAGAAAAATGAAGTTCAATGCTTCCGAGCATGCGTCGACTTGATTCTGAGCATGCGTGGTTTTTGGTGCGTCGGAATTGCATACAGACGATCGGAATTTCCTCCAAGAACTGTTCTTGTCGGAAGATTTGAGAAGCAGTTCTCAAATTTTTGTTGCCGGAAATTCCGACAGAAAAAGTCAAATGGAGCCTACACACGGTCGGAATTTCCGACCAAAAGC
The DNA here is from genome assembly GCA_029206835.1 of Rana muscosa. Classification (NCBI taxonomy): domain Eukaryota; kingdom Metazoa; phylum Chordata; class Amphibia; order Anura; family Ranidae; genus Rana; species Rana muscosa. Next base: position 188,127,466 of record CM055127.1, read on the forward strand.
TCACATCGGACTTTTCATGTCGGAATTTCAGATCGTGTGTACGGGGGCATTAGAAGAGAGAACACTAAAGTTTTAGGGCACAACAGGCATCAGAGAAGGACAAAGATTGTGGACCATCAAAGGTAAAAGTAAAAGCGAGGATCGTCCAGATAAAAGAGTCCACGGATGGAGGTATCACCTAATGATATGATTCTTTTGTATTAAATTCATAATAATAAAACTGTTTACCTTTATGTAATTGGTGCCTAAAAAGTCAATTTTTTTCACTTCCAATATTCAACTACATTTTATTACAGCCCAGCACTGGACAAAATATGGAACATGTCCCACCACTGCCACCAGGAGTGCTGAGTTCATGCCTGAATGTTAAATATTTTAGCAACCTATTTTGGTATTTTAAAGATCCACTTATCCTAAAATTGATAATCCATGGTGCTTAATTGTACTGTGCAGTGTAGGAAATGTAAATACAACATGTGATTTTTTTTTTCTAATTCATTTAGACATGATAAGCTAACTTTTCAAAAAAACTTTTCAAAAACCTTTTAGTTGAACTTTCAGCAGTTGCTTGACTTCCTCATTCATCTCATCGAAGAAAGACTGCAGTTTACTTTGCATTGCTTACAACGTATTGAGATAGAACTGCAGGATTTATTTGATATTTTTTGTGATGTCATATTTTTATGGTTATATTACATATATACCGTATATACTTGAGTATAAGCTGACTCGAATATAAGCCGAGGCACCTAATTTTACCACAAAAAACTGGGAAAACCTATTGACTCGAGTATAAGCCTAGGGTGTCCATCTGCATGCCTCACTGTGCCTCACATTGCCTCGCTGTGTCCATGTGCATGCCTCACTGTGCCCATGCCTCGCTGTGTCCATGCCTCACTGTGCCTTACTGTGCCCATGCCTCACTGTGCCCATGCCTCACTGTGCCTTACTGTGTCCATGCCTTACTGTGTCCATGCCTCACTGTGTCCATGCCTCACTGTGCCTCACTGTGTCCATGCCTCACTGTGCCTTACTGTGTCCATGCCTTACTGTGTCCATGCCTCACTGTGTCCATGCCTCACTGTGTCCATGCCTCACTGTGCCCATGCCTCACTGTGTCCATGCCTCACTGTGCCCAATCTCCCTACCTGATCTCCGGCGCTGTGTGACTAGACCAGTTATTCTCAACTCCAGTCCTCAAGGCGCACCAACAGGTCATGTTTTCAGGATTTCCCTCAGATGAAACAGCTGTGGTAATTACTAAGGCAGTGAAACTGATTAAATCACATGGGAAAAATAATGGAAAGCCTGAAAACATGACCTGTTGGGGCGCCTTGAGGACTGGAGTTGAGAAACACTGGACTAGACTGATGTTTACCATGGGAGTCCATGGAAGGGGTGCCCAGGTTTGAAAAATCGGTGCTCCCCGGCCGTAGGTTCCCTGGACAAAAAACTTTCCACACTTGTAGATGAAGAGGGGGGCTACATGTGTGCCAAGTTTGGGGTCCAGGGGACCTAGGGCCGGCCGGTACCGAGTCCCCAAACTCACCAGAGAAATGACCGTTTAACATGGGAGTCTATGGAAGGAGTGCCCGGCTTTGAAAAATCAGTGCTCCCCGGCTGTAGGTCCCCCGGACAATAAAATTTGCACACTTGTAGAGAAAGAGTGGGGCTATACGTGTGCCAAGTTTGAGGTCCAGAAGACCTATGGCTGGCCAGAATTAGGTGCACAAAGCTGAAGATGGACACAGACTCGAGTATAAGCCGGGGGGGCATTTTAGCACAAAAAATGTGCTGAAAAACTTGGCTTATACTCGAGTATATACAGTAATACTCACAGATATAAAGGTTCCCTCACTATTTGTACGTCATAGTTTTCATAATCCAAAGCTGGAATATCATATGACTGATCTAGACAGGCTGGAACCATTAGAGAGAAACAGAGACATCAGACGTTGGGTGATATTAAAATGTTTATTGTGAGAGAGTGAGCTCAGACAGAAATGCAGCAAATATTGGAGCCGAGTGCAACACAACAACAGCCAAATACAATACAGAAATTAGAATTTCAACTCAAAGAATATACAAGCTAAATAAAAACTGACAATACAGTAAAAATAAACAGTTGCACTATCACTATATTCACACTACACTAATGCCGCGTACACACGCTCGGAATTTCCGACAAGAAAAGTCCGATGTGAACTTTTGCTCGGAAATTCCGACCGTGTGTAGGCCCCATCTGACTTTTTCTGTCGGAATTTCTGACAACAAAAATTTGAGAGCTGGTTCTTGATTTTTCCGACAAGAAAAGTTCTTGTCGGAAATTCCGATCCTCTGTATGCAATTCCGATGCACAAAAAAAAACACGCATGCTCAGAATCAAGCAGAAGAGCCGAACTGCCTATTGAACTTCATTGATCTCGGCTCGTCGTATGTCTTGTTTGTCACTGCATTCTTAACGTTCGGAATTTCCGACAAGATTTGTGTGACCGTGTGTATGCAACACAAGTTTGAGCCAACATTCCGTCGGAAAAAAATCCACGGTTTTCTTGTCGGATTCTCCGTTCATGTGTACGCGGCATTAAACTCTAAACTTACAATAGAATCAGAATAGCACACTAACTTTCTAGTAGCACCTGTTCTATCTCTCCCTACGCCAATATCAGATGTTCGAGAGTTCTGGCGTGAACTGAACCGAGGGGGGGGGGGGGGGCAGGGTGTCCGGCCCATCGCTAGCTTTATAAAATGTAAAAAAAATTTCAGTTAAAAAAATATGCATTTATTGTTTTTTGTAATGGACCTGTAAAGTATTGCACCCACCATCAGCAGGCCATGGGTGTAATGCTATGCTCTTGCAAACTGTCTGTGTATCTGTCTGGCCGTACGTCTGATACAGCCAGGCAGTTAGGGCTCATTTACACTTGCTTCGGCTTCAACACACATTAATGGCTAGTTTACACTTGCTTCAAAACAAGGCTTCGGATAGGCTTTGTTAAAGAGAAAGTAATCCCGATTTTTTTTTTCCTAAAAAAAAAGAACCCTGCAAGAGAAAGGCATAATGAGCTAGTATGCATAGCATACTAGCTCATTATGAATGACTTACCTGAGATCGAAGCCCCCGAAGCGCTCCTCGTTCCCCTCCGCCGCCGCCGCCATCTCTCCTCCGAGTGCCTTCCGGGTATCGCCGCTCCGGTGCTGTGACTGGCCGGAGCGGCGATGACGTCACTCCCGTGCATGCGCGCGGGACCGGCACGATCCCATTCAGAAATCCGGCACGCTCAGTGTGCCTGCGACATTGTCTACGGCGCGCATGCGCCGTAGACATCGATGCATTCTTCTTGGCAAATATCTCCTAAACTGTGTAGGTTTAGGAGATGTTGCAAACATCTACAGGTAAGCCTTAATCTAGGCTTACCTGTAGGTAAAAGTTGATTTGGAGGGTTTACAACCACTTTAAAGTTCTCTGAGCGCCAGTCAAAACTCTTGTCACTAAATAAAATGGTTAGTTTACAATCCCATGAATAAGTCCAAGTGACGAAACGTCGGGTGCGTGGCTGCATTATCATTGACACTATCGTGACACGCTGAGGCTAAGAACGCTACACGGCTGCTGTGACCCGGAGCTCAGGAAGGGGTGAGAGACCTGCACCGAGTGTACACCTTGGGTCCGCCGTGACCGCAAATCACTGCAGTGCCATCTTACACTTTTTTCTGCTTGCTGTGATTGATTTAAGGCTGGTTTTATTTTCATATCATGTGAGTGTAATATTTGAAGTGTGGTTGTGTATTTTAATAAATTTGGTCGTTACTATTTCACACTATTGGAGCACCTTTTCATTTTTACATGTATGGAATACCCTGTGTTGACACACAAGCTTTCAATTGCTGGTTGTTCACCCTCTAGTGGTTAACTAGCAAGCCTTTGAGCCGAACACAAGAGTGGGAGGCATATACAGCTGGTGAGTGTATTTTCAAAGGGGAGCTGATACGTGCACGGTGTGGTGGAGGATTTTCTCTATTAAGAAGACTACATCTCTCTTTTTGGAATATTTCTTTCTTCTTTGGAACATTACTTCACTTTATAGACTATTGTTTTTGAATTTTATCACATGGGGTACAATTTGATTATCACAGTGTCACTAGTGAATGCTATTATATTAGTTTAGTGATTTTCTTTTATTAGCGCTACATTTTTTCCTATTTTGCACTTGTGTGTCTTTAGGTTTAAATTCTAATTTCATATTTATCATTTTACGTGGCAGCTTTAGTTTAATATTTTTTATTCACCTTTTTTTTTTTGCATTGGCGCAGTGGTGGTACAAGATATTAGGAGCGGTTATATTTTGATACCTATTTTTATTGTCAGCTTACAATCCTGTTTACACCTTGCTTTTGCTTTGCTTCGGCTTTGCTTCAAAAACGATACCCCATGTAGCTTTAGTGGTGCTTCAAAGCGTCTTCAAAGCCTCCGTAGAAGTCCATGGCAAAGCTTGCTTAAAGCCCCACAAAGCCCCCCCAAGCCCCACGGAGCCTCACCAAAGCCCCACCAAAGCCTCAGCGAAGCCTCACCGAAGCCCCACCAAAGGCTCATTGAAGCCTCACCGGAACACCACCAAAACCTCATCAAAGCCTCACCGAAGCCCCACAAAAGCCCCACCAAAGCCTCATCAAAGCACCAAGCAAAAGCAAGGTGTAAACAAGACTGTAAGCTAACCATTTTATTTAGTGACAGGGGCTGACTGGCGTTCAGAGAGCTTTAACAAAGCGTGTCCGAAGCCTTGCTTTGAAGCAAGTGTAAACTAGCCCTTACACTCTGACAGGAAGACTTAAAGAACTACCACAGTGCTCAACAGTGCTGTGGTGGTTCATTGAGAACTACAAGCCGTCAGCAGCAAAAGGCTGTAACACCTTGTAGTTTTCTGTTTCACAGAACACTGTGAATGGATGATGCAGCCAAGTGGGAGAAGGCTCAGCCGGTTGCGTTTTCTGCAGATTGTGACAGGTAATGGAAGGGAGAAGATCCCCCGCTAGCTGTCAGACTGGGGGTTTTGGGGGGAGTGGGGGCTGGTGCATCTGTAACATGTTACATGTTACACCGGTTAGTACCTCTATAGGGTTATGGTGTGAAGGCGCCACCAACAACCAAAGCTCAATTTTTCTGCACCTGTTACTTCTATCCAAAGTCTGCAGAAGAGACACCAGAATTTATCCCAAAAATCTCTAATCTTGTTCCCAGTGCACTACATTGTGGCCTCATTGTGGCCTCATCATACACACTGGCTCCCCAAGCCGTTGTTTACTAAATAAAGAAAGCTTGCAGGGAAAATTTCATTTTTTGTCTTCATAAATGTCAGTTTTGCTGCAGCAGGTTCTATACACAGTACAGATGTGCCACTTTACAGACTAAGGAGACCCCCCAGGCACTATATTTAAAGGAATTTTGTTTGTTTCATTTTAAGCATCAGTAAATCACTGCTCATTTAAAAATTATGTTTTTTACAAACTTTTTTTTTATTCCAAACAACTAATTTAATTTTTTTCATAGTTTTTTCATGTGTGTAATGCGGCGTACACACAATCGTTTTTCATGCCATTTTTTTAAAACCGAAGTTTTTCTCGTCGTTTTTTTTTCATGTTTCCTCTCCAGCCTGTCTTGCGTACACACGATCATTTTAAAAAACGTTCAAGCAAAGCGCAGTGACGTACAACACGTACGACGGCACTATAAAGGGGAAGTTCCGTTCGGATGGTGCCACCCTTCATGTTAGTAAAGTTTGTTGAGCGACGATTCATGCTTTTCAGCCTCGTGCTTTTCAGTCCATTACAGCGTGACGAATGTGCTATCTCCATTACAAATTCTAGTTTTACCAGAACGTGCGCTCCCGTCTCATACTTGATTCTGAGCATGTGCGTTTTTTTCACCTCGTCAAAGCATACACACCATCGTTTTTCACGTCGTTAAAAAAAACAACATGAAAAACGACGTGAAAAAATAGAGCATGTTCGAAATTTTTAATGCCCGTTTTTCACGTCGTTAAAAATGCTCTGGAGCCCACACACGATCGGTTTTAATGCCCATTTTTAAAAATGGCATTTTTAACCGCATGAAAAACGATCGTGTGTATGGGGCATTACATGAAACTATTACAAAAAGCGAACTTATCCTTTCGATAAGGGTTGATATAATTTCCCTTTAAATTGACCAACAACTTTAAAGCCTCGTACACACGGCCGGTTTTCTCGTCAAGAAACAACAAGAAAACTGCTTGCAGAGCTTTCTTGCCGAGAAAACCGGCCGTGTGTACGAAGCTTTCAGGTTTCTCGTCAAGAAAACTGCCCAGAATCTCGACGAGAAAAATAGACAACCCGAGCGTGTGTATACTTACCTGTCGCCGAGGAAACCCGCGCATGCTCGAAACGACTTTGACGCATGCGCGGTAGCTTCCAAGGCATAGGTAGGGTGAAGCAAGATGGCGGCAACGGCATTGAATGTGACGAGCGCACGCTTGTCGTAGTCGATGACGTCACCGAGTTCGTGCCATTCAAAAGAACGGCGGTTCTTTTGAATCGTACTTGTGTACACTCGGCCGGGACAAGATTCTTGTCAAGAATCTTGTCAGGAAAAACGGCAGGTTTTTTTCCTAAAGAGATTCTCGGCCGTGTGTACGAGGCTTTAGGGTCTGGATATGGATGTCAAGATTTGTCTTATAGCTGCATTAATCTCTTGGTTTCTCAGGGTGTAAATAAAGGGGTTCACTACCGGGGTGATCACCATATAAAGCAGTGATAGACTTTTGTTCATTATCACAGAGTGACCAGATGGAACCATATAGGCCAACATTATGGTGGTATAGTATGTAGACACGACTCCCAGGTGGGAACTACAGGTGGAGAAGGCTTTCTCCTTTCCCTTGGATGATGAGATCCTAGTGATGGCTCGGATGATAAACCCATAAGTAGATATGATCACAAGGAGAGGGAACAGAGTGGGCGCAGGTGAAAGAGAAGACACGACCATTTCAATGGTGGAAGTGTCAGAACAAGACACCTTCAATATTGGAATAATGTCACAATAGAAATGGTCAATAATATCGTCTCTACAAAAACTCAAAGTTGCCACAAAACTTAAAGCAATGGACATAATTAGGGTAGACGTGGCCCAGCAGGCAATGATCAGACAAACACACAATCCAGAACCCATAATCATTGTGTAATGAAGAGGTTTGCAGATGGCCAGAAATCGATCATAGGACATTACGGAGAGGAGAAAACTTTCTGTGGCTAGAAACACACCAAATAAGAAAACTGTGTGAAACAGCCAATAAGAGAAAAATAAGTGCAGTTTCTAAGTAAGATGTGGAGCATGGGGGGAACAGTGGTGGTGGTGAGCAAGATCTCCGACAGTGAGAGGTTGGAGAGGAGCACATACATAGGAGAACGGGAAAGCTTCGAGAAAAACACCAACAAGATGATCAAGAGGTTGCAAGTTACAGTCATAACGTAGGTGACCGTGAACAAGTGGAAGAGGGTAAGTCTGTAGCTTTGGTGGATCCTGAACCCGACAACAAAGAATTTAATAACCAATGACTTGTTCTGATTGTCCGGCAAGCGTTGGAGTCTAAATTCTTCCATGTCTTCAATAAGTAACAAATACACATTTTACGGTGAACTTATTTATTACTGATCTGAGCAACATAGAGAATGTGACCTGGCACAACCGCAAGGACAAACCTCCATCCTCAATGTACCTATATAAAAATAGGGAAGAAAAAAGTGGGACTTTAAATGAGGGATGTCATTGCTATCAGATATTGTAAAGGGTGTATAAATGTAATTTATTAGTTGAATACATAGGAGCAATTCATTAAAAACACCATATATTCTAATGGTCATGGAAAAAAAACCTTAATACAAAAGAGCAGACATGAACATACCGTATATACTCGAGTATATACGGTAATACTCACAGATATAAAGGTTCCCTCACTATTTGTACGTCACAGTTGTCATAATACAGTTAGAGAGAAACAGAGACATCAGACGTTGGGTTACAATGTTTATTGTGAGAGAGTGAGCTCAGACAGAAATGCAGAAAATATTGGAGCCGAGTGCAACACAACAACAGCCGAATACAGTCCAGGAGATTTACGGACGGCGGGTACCGGGTCCCCAAAGTCCGGGAGATCAGGCGCAAAAAGGTGACTCGAGTATAAGCCGAGGGGGGCATTTTCAGCACACAAAAAATGTGCTGAAAAACTTGGCTTATACTCGAGTATATACAGTAATTTATTGTTATTGATAACTGTAGGTATAAAATTAAAGGATGTGGCGCTAAAAATGTTCAGTGAAAACCGTAAATGGGTGTGAAAAAATGGGGTGAATACAATGTCATGATCATCCAACACTGTTAAATGACACAAATATACATAAATAGCAAGCTAAAAGTCAATAAGTGATATAATCCCAACTTCAAAGTAGAATGCTTAGAGATGTGACTTCTAGTTCTTCCTCCACGAGTGCTCAATGGGAAGGTGGCCACTCACCAGAGATGTTTGACCCCTTTTTACAGGATGATCAAAAAGTGCTTTTGGAATACCAAGTTGATTCCACTGTCAGCACAATTCCACTCCACTGGCCCCTCGAGATGAAACTTTTTAGTGTTCTGTCAGCAGTCAGCCTTTTCACCCAGCAGCAGGTTTTCACAATAGAGATCCTATTGATACTGCTGAACAGTGAAATAACATAGACCAGGGTTCACATAAAAATTTGTATTTTTGTATTATAGAAATTGTATCTGCAACTGCCTTCCAATACCTCTGGATAAGTGGGCAAGTCCACTAAATGTGTAGGTCCTGTATCCTGTGCACGCCTCCTGAGTTCCCTCTTTCTGATGACGATCAGTCACCCCCAGATCAAATCTTTGGATTAAAAAAAAAAACTTCACGTCACTTTGTGGAAATAAGGGGAGGTGATCTATAATAATAATAATAAAAAAAATCTGGACAGGGCTGAGACTATTGCTTGCGATTTCAGTTCACAAAAACACCTGTAGCGGGTATTTGAATTTTGTAAGGACTCTGGTGGTGTGAAGTTCCTTGGGGTCCCTGGGTGGCGCTGTTGCCTTGGGCCCGAGCTGAACACACACCGTCAACTGTGCCTTTTTGTCCTCCCCTGGAGCTGGTACAGCGGGGCGGGGAACCCGCTGTGATGCAAAGGGAGAGGTCATATAAGGGGCGGAGGCCCTGATTTTGGGAAGAGAGTCAGAGGACGTGGCTACGCCCAGGCACCTTCAGCTTGGATGCTGGCGTCCTGGTGTTCCAGGCCTAAGCGCCCTTGGCCTAGTTGGAGCGGAGATGGAGTCCATCTCAGGCACCTTTAGCCTGGGGTGAGGTACTATGGCGGATGCCTGGGGCTCAGTACCTTTGACTGAGTTCCGCGAGGGTGGAGGAATTCGAGGGGGCCCTAATGCCTTGGGTGCCCGTGTCTGAGTTTGTGAGGACTGGTGCGCAGTAACTTGTCCGGAGAGTCCGGCGCAGCATCGCTGGTGACGGAGAGGCCTCCATTTCTCCCTTGGATGGATTTCTTCCTCTGACAGGGGCAAAGTGAGCGAAGCTAATTCACATTCTATATTACCTAGTCAGTGGCAGTGACTATTCACCACTGGTGACAGCACAGTGGGCAGCAGCAAGAAGGGAAAGGATTGTGCCTCGATCTGTCCCCCTCATTATTCAAAAGGAGAAAAACTGTTTTATTGCTTGGCAAGAAGAAAAAAACTGAGTTGTACCTATTCACTGTGTGGAACTTGGGTTACTAAGCAAAGGAGTCAGGGACAAAGGACTGGACTTGACTCTAGGACACCTACACAAAAGACCCAATCTTCTGGCCTTCACCTCTTAGCTATGGAGGACATGGGCCGTAGTGTGTATCATCTCTCTCTCCCAGGTACCCCTAGACAACAGCCACATAACCGATAAAGCACGGGAGAGAGGTGAGGCCGCTACACACCATTGTCAGCTGAGTGCACGTCTGGAAGAGCGAGAGATATTTTTTTTTTGTATTGCAGACCATTTGAAGGGTTAAAGATGTTTACATTTATTTTTCCTTGACACACACTTTAGGTCTGAACTGCAACATTGTAAGTTGTTGGGGCCCCCAGAACTATAATGATTTTGAAGTAAGGATTAAAAAAATAAAAAAAATTATAATAAATAAATAAATAAATAAAATAAAATAAAATAAAAATAAAATTAATTGTAGCATAACATGACATATACAACCATAAAACACATTCACACACAGGCACACAGAGCTCCAATAATAGATGTTAGGTATGAACAATGTGAGAACTGTTAAAATGACCATCTATGAAAAAAAAATTGCTTTTTTTATATATATACCCATTTAACTGATCAGATATATAAAACACTAACCAACGACGGTATAATTAAGAAGCTGGGAAATAAAATAAATAAAAGCTACAATTTCATATTGATGAGAATATTGTGTTCTTCAATATGCTGAAAATGTGTTTCTTCTTGTAGAAGACAATTCCCATTTAGGAAATGAAATGACCATGTGAAGTCTGAGCCGGTAGATATATCTTCAAGGTGTGTGGAATGATTCGGGGAGCTGCTGTAAATGATCTCCACAGAACAGAAAGGCCCCGTGTGTATTTCCCTCCAGATCCCTCAGATAAACATCTTCTAATAGGTATTTGGGGAGATAATAATTAATCCAATAAAGAGAAAATATCTAACTGAAAGGAAAAGAGAGAACATAGTATATCTATTGTATTACTATGATGCATTATACACTATATTGTCAAAAGTATTGGGACACCCCTCCAAACCATTGTATTCAGGTGTTCCAATCACCTCCGTGGCCACAGGTGTATAAAATCAGCACCTCGCCATGCAGACGGCTTCTACAACCATTTGTAAAAGAATGGGTCACTCTCAGGAGCTCAGTGAAGTCATGCGTGGTACCGTGATAGGTTTCCACCTGTGCAATAAGTCCATCCATGAAATTTCCTTGCTACTTAACCACTTGCCAACCGGCTCACGCACCTATACGTTTGAAGAAAAGAAACGTATATACATACGTTGTTTACATTTTGTGCCGTGCAGGCGCGCACGTGCCGCGGGCAGCGCGCGCCCCTGCCGCAAGCTCCGCGCACCCCTGCCGCAAGCTCCACGACCGCGCCCATGGGACCCGCGGACTCGTTGTCCCGCGACCATGTCACGGAGCTGCAGAACGGCGGGATGCCTGTGTAAACAAGGCATTTCCCTGTTCTGTCTTGTGACAGGACAGTGATCTGCTGCTCCCTGTCATCGGGAGCAGTGATCAGTGTCGTGTCACATGTAGCCCAGCCCCCACACAGTTAGAATCACTCCCTAGGACACACTTAACCCCTACAGCGCCACCTAGTGTTTAACCCCCTTCCCTGCCAGTGTCATTTACACATTAATCAGTGCATTTTATAGCCCTGATCGCTGTATAAATGACAATGGTTCCAAAATAGTGTCAAAAGTGTCCGATGTGTCCGCCATAATGCCGCAGTCACGATAAAAAAATCACAGATCGCCGCCATTACTAATAAAAAAACGATCCCCTATTTTGTAGACGCTATCATTTTTGCGCAAACCGATCAATATACCCTTATTGCAATTTTTTTTTACCAAAAATATGTAGAAGAATACGTTTCGGCCTAAACTGAGGAAAAACATTGTTTTTTATATATTTTTTGGGGATATTTATTATAGCAAATTATAGCAATTTTCTAAATTGTCGCTCTATTTTTGTTTATAGCGCAAAAAATAAAAACCACAGAGGTGATCAAATACCACCAAAAGAAAGCTCTATTTGTGGGAAAAAAAAGGACGTCAATTTTGTTTGGGAGCCACGTCGCACGACCGCGCAATTGTCAGTTAAAGCGACGCAGTGCCGAATCGCAAAAAATGGCCTGGTCATTTGGCAGCCAAATCCTCCGGGGCTGAAGTGGTTAATATTCCACGGTCAACTGTTAATGGAAGCAACTGGGAACAACAGCAACTCAGCCACAACGTTTTGGGCCATGTAAAATGACAGAGCGGGGTCAGCGTATGCCGAATCTCACAGTGCGCAGAAGTCACCAACTGTCAATAGCTACAGACCTCCAAACTTCATGTGGCCTTCAGATCAGCACAACAACAGTGCGTAGAGAACTTCATGGAATGGGTTTCCATGGCCGAGCAGCTGCATCCAAAGCCTTACATCACCAAGTGCAATGCCAAGCGTTGGTTGCAGTGGTGTAAAGCGCGCCCCACTGGACTCTAGAGAAGTGGAGACGTGTTCTCTGGAGTGACCAATCACTCTTCTCTGTCTGGCAATCTGATGGACGTATATGGGTTTTGGTGGTTGCCAGGAGAACGGTACTTGCCTGACTTCATTGTGCCAAGTGTAAAGTTTGGTGGAGGGGGGGGATTATGGTGAGGGGGAGGGGGGATTATTGTGTGGGGGGGAGGAAGGATTATGGTGTGGAGGTTGTTCTTCAGGTGATGGGCTTGGCCCCTTAGTTCCAGTGAAGGGAACTCTTAAGGCGTCAACATAACAAGACATTTTGGACAATTTCATGTTCCCAACTTTGTGGGAATAGTTTGGGGACGGCCCCTTCCTGTTCCAACATGACTGCTCACCAGTGCACAAAGCAAGGCCTATAAAGACATGGATGAGTGAGTTTGGGGTGAAGGAACTTGACTGGAACCCTTTGATCGCTCCTAATGTTAACCCCTTCCCTGTCAGTGTCATTAGTACAGTGACAGTGCATATTTTTAGCACTGATCACTGTATTAGTGTCACTGGTCCCCAAAAGCATATCAAAAGTGTCACTTAAGCCTCATACACACGATCGGACTTCCATCTGACTTTTCCGTGGATTTTGGTCCAAAGGGGCGTTGACCGTGAACTTGTTCTGCATACACACGGCAGAACTTTTTCAGCCAACATTCACCAAATCACGTGGTTTTTCAGCTCTTTACCACCACCCTTTGGGCAACTTCTGCTATTGCTGTTTGATCTTTAGCATTGGTTCCGAGCATGCGTGTTTGTACTTTGAACTTTAGTCCAATGGACTTGTGTACACATGATCGGATGATGCTCCATCGGACATTTGTTGTCCAAAAGTTTGAGAGCATGCACAGCGAACATTTGTCCGTTGAAAAACCGGCAAAAATTGTCCGATGGAGCATACAGGCGGTCGGATTGTCCGATAAAACACGTCCGTCGGACCGTTGTTGTCGGAAAGTCCGATCGTGTGTATGGGCCTATAGTGTCCGATTTGTCCGCCGCAATGTGGAAGTCCTGCTATAAGTCGCTGATCGCCGCCATTACTAGTAAAAAAAAAATCCATAAATCTATCCCATAGTTTGTAAACGTGATAACTTTTGCGCAAACCAATCAATATACGCTTATTGGGATTTTTTTTACCAAAAAAATGTAGCAGGCTATGTATTGACCTAAATTAATGAAGAAATTTTATTATTTTTTTTATTATTGAATATGTTTTAGCGCAGAAAGTAAAAAATATTCTTTTTTTTTTTTTTTTTTTAAATTGTTGTTTTTTTTGGTTTTTAGCACAAGAAATAAAAAGTGCAGTGGTGATCAAATACCACCAAAAGAAATCTCTATTTGTGGGAAAAAAGTCCAATAATTTTATTTGGGTACAGTGTCGCACCACTGTGCAATTGTCAGTTAAAGTAAAGCAGTGCCGTATCGCAAAAAAATGACCTGGTCAGGAAGAGGGGTATATCTTTCGGAGCTGAAACAGTTAAAAATTGCAATGACCACCATTGTGTTTGGTTAAAAATTGCATTGTTCTAATGTTAAATATTTAGAAGTTCTGTTGGCGGTCCATTTTCTTTTTGATGGAATATATAGTGAGGACATTTCATGAACCCTCCTTAGACATGAGTGAGTGAGTGAATAACTTGTATAGCGCTGCAAATGCGAACCTAATCGCCTCAAGGGGCTTATTTCCATCCAGTGTCGTCCTGATCCTTCAGAAGAGGTGGGTCTTAAGTTTTTTCCTGAAGGCCCGGTGGTTTTCTTCCATGCGGATGTTTATGGGTAGAGTGTTCCATAGCCGTGGTCCTTGGACTGCAAATCTTCGTTCTCCCTTCGATTTGTAGTGGGACTTGGGGATGTGGAGGAGGTTTTGGTTGGTTGATCCGAGAATGCGGTTGGGTGAGTAGTGTTTTATTTTCTCACAAAAATATTGAGGAGCGTTTCCTTGTGTGCACTTGTAGATGAAAAAGAGGGTCTTGAATGTGACCCGATCCTTTACGCTTAGCCAATGAAGGGTCCTCAGGGGCGGGGTGATGGATTCCCAGGGTTTTTCCCTGTTACCAGTCTGGCTGCCGTGTTCTGGACGACTTGTAGGCGCGAAATCTGGTATTTTGGTAGTCCTATGTAGAGGGAGTTTGCGTAGTCGAGTCGGGAATTGATGATTGTTCCAACTACTACTGCTATCTCCTCTTCCGGGATGAAGGGGATGAGTCTACGCAGCAGGCGGAGGAGATGGTGCGATCCGCTGACTACTGATCCTATTTGTGCATCCATCGACATCTCAGAATCAAAAATGACTCCGAGACTTTTGACTTTGGTGCTCGGGGTAATGGTCTGTCCAAGGATGGTGGGTGGTGTCCATGAAGTCTTATGCCGCGTACACACGACCGTTATCCATGTCATGGAAAAAACAATGTTTTTCTCGACGTGATTTTTCGTGTTTCCTCTCAAGTCTGCCTTGCAAAGTGCGGTGACGTACAACACGTACGACGGCACTATAAAGGGGAAGTTCCAATCGAATGGCGCTACCCTTTGGGACGCTTTTGCTGATCCTCGTGTTAATAAAGTTTGGTGAGAGACGATTCACGCTTTTCAGTCTTCGTGCTTTTCAGTCCATTACAGTGTGACGAATGTGCTATCTCCATTACGAACGCTAGTTTTACCAGAACGTGCGCTCCCGTCTCATACTTGATTTTGAGCATGCGCGTTTTTTTTCACCTCGTAAAAGCATACACACGACCTTTTTTCACAACGTTAAAAAGAACGACGTGAAAAACGATGAGAAAAAATAGAGCAGGCTCTAATTTTTTTTTTTCGGGCATTTTTCTCGTCGAGAAAAATGCTCTGGAGCCTACACACGACCGTTTTTCACGACCATTTTTAAAAATGGCATTTTTCTCGTCAAAAACGGTCGTGTGTACGCGGCATTAGCTTTTGTCTTTCGGTTTGCGTGGAGGAGAAGTAGTTCTGTTTTGGATCCATTGAGTTTGAGGGAGCTCTCAGTCATCCAATCATCAATCAGTGTGAGGCATTTTTCTAGTCCCTGATATTGGTCTTTTTTTTCCGGTGATGCAAAAGTAGAGTTGGGTGTCATCAGCATATGAGTGGTAGCACAGGTCCTGTTTGCTGATGATTTTGAGAAGTGGGCGGAGGTAGATGTTGAAGAGCACGGGTGACAGGGGTGAACCTTGCGGGACGCCGCAAGAAATTGCGCGAGTTTCAGAGGTGAAGGCTCCTAGTTTCACTGTCTGGGAGCGATTTTCTAGGAAGGATGCGAACCACGGTAGATCTGAGTCTGCGACTCCGGCTATTTCTTTAAGGTGAATGAGTAGAGTTTTGTGGTCTACTGTGTTGAACGCTGAACTGTGGTCCAGGAGACATGATTCTCCGTCATCTGCTGCTTCGAGGGCGTCATCCCATATTTTGAGAAGTGTCGTTTCTGTGCCATGGCCTGAGCGGAAGCCTGATTGTAGTGGGTCCAAGAGTTTGTGAGTGTCCAAATGGAGTTGTAGCTGTTGTACCACTGCTTTCTCCATGATCTTGGAGATGGTGTTGAGACTTGTTACCGGTCTGCAGTAGTTCGGGTCTTTGGGGTCGAGGTTGGGCTTCTTTAGGATGGGTTTGATTATGCCTTGCTTGAGGGGGATCGGAACAATACCTTCTTTGAACGATTGGTTTACGAGATGTGTTATGGTGGGTGCCAAGATGTCAGTACATTCTTTCAGGAGTTTTGTAGAAATTATGTCATTTGGTGATGTGCTGTCTCGGAGGCTTCTGATGATGTTTTTGGTGATGTCGATGGTGATCGGGACCAGGGAAAATGTTGTTGATTGTATAATATTCGTATTGAATTCCTCTGTTTGCTTTGGCTGAGTGAGGTTGGTTGTTTTTTTCTGCTGAATTATTTCATGGAGAAGGTCCCTCCTGCTTCTGGTTCCAGAGCAGCTGTAGTGCAATGTATGTTCCTTCTACAGCTCCCTCACCACAAGTTTATTTCCCTCACTAATACTTAAACAATGAACAAGAAATTATCATCTAAAGATAAGCTACAACATTTCCCAATAAAGGTGCACAAAGTCCTTCTTTATGACTTTATCTTGCAGACATTTCCTTGTTGAGTCTAATGCCGCGTACACACGATTGGAAAATTCGACAAGAAATCCGTGGATTTTTTTCCGACGGAATGTTGGCTCAAACTTGTGTTACATACACACGGTCGCACCAAATTCCGACCGTCAATAACACTACAACGAGCCAAGAAAAATGAAGTTCAATGATTCCGAGCATGTGTCAAATTGATTCAGAGCATGCGTGTTTTTTTGTGCGTCGGAATTGCATACAGACGAACGGAATTTCCGACAAGAACTTTTCTTGTCAGGAAAAATTGCGAACCAGCTCTTCCGACAGAAAAAGTCAGATGGAGCATACACACGGTCGGAATTTCCGACCAAAAGCTCCCATCAAACTTTTCTTGTCGGAAATTCCGACCGTGTGTACGCGGCATTACTTTGCAAAACCATAACAATTGGTTTCATTGTCATTTTTGCATAACATTGGTTATTGTATATTTAAAGTGATGTTAAAGTCTCTTTTTTTTTTTTGTAAATAACAAACATATGTGTTATACTTACCTCCTCTGTGCAGTTGGATTTGCACAGAGCAGCCCTGATCCTCCTCTTCTTAGGTTCCTCCCCTGCGCTCCTGGCCCCTCCCTCCTGCCGAGTGCCCACAGCAAACAGCTTCCAATGGGGACACCCAAGCAGGCTCGCTCCCGAGCTTCAGCCCTGCATTTCCATTCACACAGAGATGCTGCTCGGCCCCACCCCCTCTCTTTCCTGTTTGGCTAAGTGGCTGTGATTGACAGTCCCAGCCAACGAGGGGGCAAAGTCCCTTTAACCCCTTAACGACCGCCCACGGCATATATTCATCGGCAGAATGGCACGGACAGGCACAATCACGTACCTGTATGTAGCCCTTTAACTGCCTGGCTGCCTGTGGTCGCGCGCACGCGACCCTGCCGCCATCCCCGTGAGTCCGACCGCGGGGTCCCGCGGACTCGATCGCCGCGGGGATCCCTGCGATCGTCTCACAGAGGGATGGAGCGGGGAGACTGTCACCGATCTCCGCTCTGTGTAAGATCGGTGACGTGTCACTCATAGCCACGCCCCCTAACAGTTAGAATCACTCCCTTAGGCACACTTAACCCCTTCAGCGCCCCTAGTGGTTAACCCCTTCACTGCCAGTGTCATTTTCACAGTAACCAGTGCATTTTTATAGCACTGATCGCTGTAAAAATGACAATGGTCTCAAAAATGTGTCAAAAGTGTCCGAAGTGTCCGCCATAATGTCGCAGTCACGAAAAAAAAATGCTGATCGCCGCCATTACTAGTAAAAAAATATTTTTTTATAAAAATGCCATAAAACTATCCCCTATTTTGTAGACGCTATAACTTTTGCGCAAACCAATCAATAAACGCCGATTGCGATCTTTTTTACCAAAAATAACTGTGGAAAAAAAAAGGATTTTTTTAATATATTTTTTGCCGATGTTTATTATAGAAAGTTATAAAAAGTAAAAAGTAAAAGTAAAAAATATTGCTTTTTTTTTCAAAATTGTCGCTCTATTTTTGTTTATAGCGCAAAAAATAAAAACCACAGAGGTGATCAAATACCACCAAAAGAAAGCTCAATTTGTGGAAAAAAAGGACGTCAATTTTGTTTGGGAGCTACGTGGCACGACCGCGCAATTGTCAGTTAAAGCGACGCAGTGCCGAATCGCAAAAAGGGGCCTGGTCTTTATGCTGCATATTGGTCCGGGGCTGATGTGGTTAAACTCTCTTTAACAAGGGGGCCCCCAGATCCATTTTTTTTTACTCTAATGCAAGGAATGCATTAGGGTAAAAAAAAAAAAAACTCTCTCTATGCTGTGGAGATGAAGAAAGAGAAACTGATCAATATTTTACTTAACCATGAATTAAAAAAATATATATATATATATATATATATATTTACTTAACCACTTGACGACCGCCTAACGTCTAAAGACGTCCTCGGCTTTGTGGGGGTATATCTGAATGATGGGTGCAGCTACAGGCATCATTCAGCTATTGCCGTTTTCAGCCGGCGATTCGCCCCCCCCCCCGCCCCTCTACCAACTCACCTGTGCGATTGGCGAGTCAGAGAATGTATCCGCCGGCCCCGGTTCTTGACCATAGAGATTTCCGGCTGATGGTCGCCGGAGTCTCTATCTGAGTCTGAGCCGGTAGATATACCTGCAAGGTGTGTGGAATGATTCGGGGAGCTGTGTGGAATGATCGTCCAATTTTTTATTTTTTTTTTGCATGCTAATCTCACCTCGAATCTGATGAGTTTTCCTAAAGTCATGAAAATTCTCGTACGACAGAATAAAAATTCAGAAGTGATGTCACGTGTTGTAACACATTTGTATTGCATTTCTATTTTTCCCGTTGAGATTCCCGGCAGTTTTCCCGACGACGAACCATACTCACGAACAGTTTTCTAGGCAAAAACCTCTCCCAGCTGTTTTCTTGCCGAGAGAACCGGTCGTGTGTACGAGGCTTAAGGGGTTGATTTACTAAAGGCAACTAAAATTGAAATAAATGAGGTTTGGCTACTCTGCTCGAACATGTGGCACCCCTTGGACACCTGGTTAGTTTAGGGCCACCTGATAAATATCGATTGGCTACTCTGTCCAAATTACTTTTAAATGGTCTAACAATTTTTAAGGTCTGGTTAAGGATGACAAGGTTTGTCTTCTAGCTGCACTGATCTCTTGGTTTCTCAGGGTGTAAATAAAGGGGTTCACTAGCGGGGTGATCACTGTATAGAGCAATGATAGAAGTTTGTTCATTATCACAGAATGACCAGATGGAACTGCATAGACCAAAATCATGGTGGTATAGTATGTAGACACGACTCCCAGGTGGGAACTACAGGTGGAGAAAGCTTTCTCTTTTCCCTTGGATGATGAGATCCTAGTGATGGCTCGGATGATAAACCCATAAGTAGATATGATCACAAGGAGAGGGAACATAGTGGATGCAGATGAAAATAAATACATAACCATTTTGACAGTAGAAGTGTCAGAACAAGACAGATTCAATATGGGAATAATGTCACAATATAAATGGTCAATAATATTGTCTCTACAAAAATTCAAACTTGCCACAAAACTAAAACCAATGGACATAAGTAGAGTTGACATGGCCCAGCAGACCAGGATGAGACAAATACGCAGCCTGGGACCCATAATCAGTGTGTAATGAAGAGGTTTGCAGATGGCCAGAAATCTATCATAGGACATTGCAGAGAGGAGGAAACTTTCTGCAATTAGAAACAGACCAGATAAGAAAAACTGTGTGAAGCAGCCAATGAGAGAAAAATAAGTGCCGTTTCTAAGTAAGACGTGGAGCATGGGGGGAAGAATGGTGCTGGTGACCAAGATCTCGGACAGTGAGAGGTTGGAGAGGAGCACATACATAGGAGAACGGGAAAGCTTTGAGAAAAACACCAACAAGATGATCAACAAATTACTAGAGAAAGTCAGGGAGTAGGTGACCATGAAGAGGCAGAAGAGGAAAAGTCTGTAGCTTTGGTGGATCCTCAACCCAACAATGAAGACATTATCAATTGATGACTTGTTCTGTACTTCCAGAATCTGTTGGGGAATAAATTCCTCCATGCCTGCAAAAGAAACACATTTTAAGCAATTTGATTTAACAGTTTTCACAAATAGTTCCTTGCTGTGCCACTTTAAAGCCCCGTACACACGATCGGTTTGACTGATGAAAACCGTCCGATGGATGGTTTTCATCAGACCAACCGATTGTGTATGGTACCCATCGGTCTTTTTTCCATCGGTTGTAAAAAATAGAACTTGTTTTAAAATTTTCCTATGGATAAAAAACCGATGGGAATTTCCAATCGTCTATGGGCAAGTCCATCAGTTAAAAAACCCAAGCATGCTCAGAATCAAGTCGACGCATGCTCAGAAGCATTAAACTTCATTTTTCTCGGCTCATCGGAGTGTTTTACGTCACCGCGTTTGGAACGGCCGGTTTTTTGACTGATGGTGTGTGGCCAAGACTGATGAAAAACAGTTTCATCGGATTTCCGATGGACAAATCCATCAGACGAAAATCCATAGGTTATCCGATCGTGTGTACAGGGCTTAAGTGTCTGAAGCACAATATATGGTTGGCCAAGTCCCCAATGTGGTGTATTCTGCAATGCTTGGTATGAGGGCCTCATTTACAGAAGTGTGAAGTGAGCTAAAGTGAGGAGAAATAAAGAGAACCGGGGCTTACTTTTCTTTAGCATGAGGTGAAGACACTATTTCTCCACTACAGATCAATGATGGTAATAAAACATTTGAAACTTAAAGCGGGGTTCCACCCGCAATTGTTTTTTAAAAAGTCAGCAGCTACAAACACTGTAGCTGCTGACTTTTAATAAGGACACTTACCTGTCCAAGGCGCTCGCAAAGTCGCCCCCCCCGAGGCCGATCCCTCGATCCTGGCAGGTCTCCGCGCCGCCATCCTCACTAAGGCCCCTTTCACACTGAGGCGCTTTGCAGGCGCTATTGCGCTAAAAATAGCGCTTGCAATGCGCCCCAAAAAAGCCGCTCAATAGTATCCAATGTGAAAGCCTGAGGGCTTTCACACTGGAGCGTTGCGCTTGCAGGAGGGTCAAAAAACTCCTGCAAGCCGCATCTTTGAGGTGCAATAGGAGCGCTAAAAATAGCGCTCCTATAGCGCCCCCTGCCCATTGAAATCAATGGGGTAGCGCCTCCAAAACGCCCGCAAAACGCCACAAAGAGGCGTTATTACGGGCGTTTTTAACCCTTTTTCGGCCGCTAGCGGGGGTTAAAATACCCCCGCTAGCGCCCACAAATCGCGGCAAAAAAAAGTTATAGCGGCGCTAAAAATAGCGCCGCTATACCGCCAGCGCATCCAGCGCCTCAGTGTGAAAGTAGCCTAAGGGAAACAGGCAGTGGAGCCTTGCGGCTTCACTGCTTGTTTCCTACTGCGCATGCGCGAGCCTCTCGGAGCTTTGTGGATGGGCCGGTTGCTCTCTGGGATACACACAGTTCCCAGAAGGCAGCGCGCCCCATTCACCAGAAGACACTGCAAGTAGGGCGGATGAAGAAGACCAGCCGCGGCAGATTAGGGACTTCCGCATAGCAATCGCTATTTCTGGTAAGTACCGTATATACTTGAGTATAAGCCGACCCGAATATAAGCCGAGGCACCTAATTTTACCACAAAAAACTGGGAAAACTTATTGACTCGAGTATAAGCCTAGGGTGTCCATCTGCATGCCTCACTGTGCCCATACCTCACTGTGCCCATGCCTAGACTGACGTTTAACATTGGAGTCAATGGAAGGGGTGCCCGGCTTTGAAAAATCGGTGCTCCCCGGCTGTAGGTCCCCCAGACAACAAACTTTGCACACTTATAGAGGAGAAATGGGGCTATATGTGTGCCAAGTTTCGTGTCCAGAAGACCTACAATTGGCCAATACCGGGTGACCCAAAATCACCAAAGAAATGACCGTTTAACATAGGAGACTATGGAAGGGGTGCCCGGGTTTGAAAACTCGGTTCTCCCCGGCCAAAGGTCCCCTGGACAAAAATCTTCGCACAATTGTAGAGGAAGAGTGGGGATATATGTGTGCCAAGTTTGGGGTCCAGGGAACCTACGGCCGGCCGGGACCGGGTCCCCAAATTCCGGGAGATCAGGCGCAAAAAGGTGACTCGAGTATAAGCCGAGAGGGGCATTTTCAGCACAAAAAAATGTGCTTAAAAACTCGGCTTATACTGGAGTATATACGGTAATTATTTATTTATTTTTTTCAATTTTTTCGTAGATTTTTGGTAAAAAATAAAATTTCAGGGTGGAACTCCACTTTAAGAGAGTATTACGTGACTCAGCATTCTGTATGATAAAACCTTGTTTGCAACTCTTGACTGCTAATGTTGCATAATTGTAAACAACAATAATTTTATAAAGTAGGTTCTCGAAAAGTTGTTAAATTGGTGAAGGGCCTCTTGACCTGCTATTGTAATGTCCTGTACACACTGTCGGAATTTCCGAAGGAAAAAGTCAGATGGGAGCTTTTTCCGTCAGAAATTATGACGGACTTATATAGAGAACATCTATGCGTTGACAGACTTAGATAGAGAACATGTTCTCAATTTTTCAGACGGAAAAAATTTCTATCGGAAAATCCATTCGTCTGTATGCAATTCCGACGCACTAAAAAACACGCATGCTCAGAATCAAGCAGAAGAGCCAAACTGCCTATTGAACTTCATTGATCTCGGCTTGTCGTACGTCTTGTACGTCACCGCGTTCTTGACAGTCGGAATTTGGTGTGACCGTGTGTATGCAAGACAGCTTGAGCGGAATTCCGTCGGAATTCCGTCGGAAAAACCATCCAAGGTTATTCTGACGGGAAAACCGGTCGTGTGTACAGGGCATTAGTAATCAGCCATTCAGGAGTCCTGCAGGTCTGGCAGGCTGCTTTTAAATGTCATTGTTTATGAGGCTCTGCATGCTTAGCTAATGCATGACGCTTATTACCCCACTGTCTTTAGATGGCAGAGATCAAAAAGAAAAAGACATAGAGCCAAAAGATTTTGGAAGGTGTCTGTGGGAATTGGTGCCCATTTGTGAGGTTAAAAACCAACGTTGGATGAGAAGTCCTGGATCACATCTGGAGTTCCAATTTATTCCAAAAGGGTTCAATAGGGTTGAGATCAGGACTCTATGCAGGACACTTGAGTTCCTCCACAGCAGACTGGTCAAACTATGTATTTATGGACTGCCTATTGAAGGTACACGGAATACAACAAGCAGAGTAGCAAAGGTATCAATGTATCAACAATTTCAATCAATTCTACAATATCTGGGCATTGTGGATATAGATTTCACCTTCTCTGACCCATAGATACAACTGTTGGTGTGACAACCTAGTTTATTCACTTTCGTTTTCCTACAGCTTACATTAAGATTGGTGGACTAGGGACAGATACAGTATAGTTACCTTTTTGTTCTCATCTTTTCTTGGGAAAGGTTTGACCAATGGAAGTGTTGTATCTGCCCTCTCACACATCCAGTGACAGCAGTGCAAATTACAAATCCATCCAATAACGTTTTGTTATGTCAGTTAACTAGCTCAAGACATTGGACCTGCTACACAGATGTGCGACTGCTGGGTGTCCAGTGTGCTCCTGTTCATTTAAGGGGGCTTGGGCTTCCTCTGGGCCCAACTTCCTCTCACCTATCCATTTAATGCATGTGTTTCCATTGTGGAGGCGCTTATAAATTCAGTAGCATTAGGCCTGCAAGCTATACACAGGGTGCCATGAAGAGGCCTTGCAGCTTATGCATGCGTTTGCAAATGCATGCTAACTAAACCCCTGTTTTTAACGCAGACTGTTGCAGGGCTCAAAATTTCAAGTCCTGATCTACTAGCCAGGTCTCAAGGGTTACTCGCCACCAGTTGCCCCACCCAACCCCTACCCTGCCCCGCCCCTAATCACGGCATCATAAATTATCTCATGAAATGACACTTAAATGTTTTATGCAGAATTAAGTTACAACCTTAAATATTAACAACAACTTTATCAGTTCCCCTCAGCACAGCCTCATCTGTGCCCATCTCAGCAGCGTGACCTGTGCCCATCATTGCAGTCTCACTGTGCCCCACATTTCAGCCTTACCATGCCCCACATTGCAGACTCACCGTGCCCCACATTGCAGCCTCACCGTGTCCCACATTGCAGCCTCACCGTGCCCCACGTTGCAGCCTCACCGTGCCCCACGTTACAGCCTCACTTTGCCCCCATTGCAGCCTCACTGTGCCCCACATTGCAGCCTGACCATGCCCCACATTGCAGCCTGACCGTGCCCAACATCGCAGCCTCACCGTGTCCCACATTGCAGCCTCACCATGCCTCACATTGGAGCCTCACCATGCCCCACATTGCAGCCTCACCGTGCCCCACATTGCAGCCTCATCGTGCCTCACATTGCAGCCTCACCGTGCCCCACATTGCAGCCTCACCGTGCCCCAAATTGCAGCCTCACTTTGCCCCCATTGCAGCCTTATTTTTGCCCCATTGCAGCCTCACTGTGCCCCACATTACAGCCTCAATGTGCTCCACATTGCAGCCTCACTGTGCCCCCATTGCAGCCTGACCGTGCCCCACATTGCAGCCTGACCGTGCCAAACATTGCAGCCTCATCGTGCTATACATTGCAGCCTCACCATACATATTTAATTTTTTTTACACATTTCACATTTAAAAAAGCGCAAAAAAAAAAAACATTTAATTTGTAAATAACTTTTGCAATGCTTTGTACCAGAATCATAACTTTAATATTGTTTAAAACAATAAAAAATTACAGAGTAAAATGTAGACTTTTTGTCTGCACTAACAAGTTTATTTTTTAACCTGACACTGGGCAAAAAAAGAAAAAGTGTATTCTGTTTAGTTTTGTTTTATTGTCTAAGCATTGTGAAAAAAAAAAAAAAAAACATTTTATAAGACAATATCAGGAAAAGAAAGCCTTGTTTGTCTCTAAACACAATTTTTTTAAAATTAATCTGCTCCATAGAGGGGGGGGGGGTGTTTGTAGTTAATTTTTTTGTCACCTTTTTCACACTCGGAGGTCTCAGCTGCATTATACTAGTTCCTTATGATTTCCATAACTGAAACAATTGTGACTGGAGATTAAAAAAAAAAAAAATATAACAACGAAAAAGCTCCAAAATGTAAACACAAAAATCCATTCATACAGAAGCACACAGGACTCCAATGATAACCACAAACTAGGTTCGAAAAATGCAAGAAGAGATTGAGAAAATTATTACCACAGCAGTCAAATGGTTAATTTAGCCATTTGTGGAAAAAGATCTGATTATCTTGTAGTTGGCATGTTTTTTTTTTTTTTCTTTCACAGAAATTATTCACCTAGGTATAGAGTCCTGTATACCAAGAACGATGTAAAAACCCTTCATATAGGCATTCCTTTCAAGAAATCAGAAGGTAGAGATATGAAAAAAATTATATAATTGTGATGACAACACATTGGTAACAATTAACGCGTTCTTCAATAGACAGAGATGTGCGTCTCTTTTCACAACAAATTATCATTATCATTTTCACTCCGCAGGTCTGAGTTTGTAGATATACCTTCAAGGTGTGTGAAATAATTTGATGTAATTTGTCTCTATGGAATAAAAATGTCTCCTGTGTATTCTACAGCTCAAAGTCCCCTTTGGTAAACAAGTCCTAATTATTATCGGAGAGATATTAATTGGATAAATAACAAAAATATAACTTAATAAATAAGAAAGAAAATATAACATATATGGGATGTGGTATATATTTATAGCAACCTACTGACCATAGCCATATACTCACACCCCATCCCTATCCAACATTGTATACTGGAAGCTGTATTTTACTCTCCTTAATTGCTTAATGTTATTAGCTTCAACAATAGTACACTGGGGTAATTATACCTGTGTATACATATTGTTTTATCGATAAAAGATACTAAAATGACCTGGCCCTCCTTCTTAGTATCACTCTGCGCTTATGGATAAAACCTCTAAAGAAACAAGTGCTGGAATAAGAACGTATATGATGACAGCAGCTGCTTAAAAAAAAAAATCAAATATAAATATAAAATACAGTCATAAAAAAAAAACTTATGTCAAAAGTTCAGAATAAAACTGCAGCAGCGCTACGGACAAATGTTCATATGTGCGTCTTCTATATAATTGATCATATAGGTCAGGGATATGCAATTAGCGGACCTCCAGCTGTTGCAAAA
Organism: Rana muscosa; assembly: GCA_029206835.1. NCBI lineage: Eukaryota > Metazoa > Chordata > Amphibia > Anura > Ranidae > Rana > Rana muscosa. The sequence continues at coordinate 188,153,658 of CM055127.1, forward strand.
CTACAAGTCCCATCATGCCTCTGCCTCTGGGTGTCATGCTTGATGCTGTCAGAGTCTCGGTATGCCTCATGGGACTTGTAGTTTGGCAACAGCTGGAGGTCCGCTAATTGCATATCCCTGATATAGGTGGTGTGGATAGTGAACGGTGAGTCTGGTTGTAATTGATTCAAATCCTAGTTCCAGTGCTTCTTTCACCAAGGTGTGATTCACCACGTGGGGGGTAAAAAAGTCCCCCTATGGGGATGCACTCACCAGATGTTTAATCAATATGGGCATAGATAAACCATCCTCCTTCAATGTAACTGTCGTCTTTTACCACAATCCTATGTCTATGGTGCTGTCAGGTGTAGTTGCCTTTGCCAATTGATAGGAGATCAATTGATTTCACCCTAATTCTGGAATTGCTGCACTTCTCTGTTCTGTCACTAGATGGCCAGGTATCCCTGCTGTAGCTCATATGCCAGCATGCAGGTTTATTGAAAAACCAACAAAGTAAAAGTGATCACATACAGGTAAAAAATAGTAGAATATTAAAAGGGGCCCCTGTTTAAGTACTCTAGTACGAAACGTGTTGGGCTTGGTACACCACTCTATTCACTGCCCTTTTAATATTCTAATGTTTTTTACCTGTATGTGATCACTTTTACTTTGTTGGTTTTTCAATAAACCTGCATTGACCTGCACTATCGGAGCATTCCCCTTATTTTATTTTCCATGGTTGGTCGATTGAGATGAGGTTTTCTCCGTTTTGCGATTTTAATTCCAGAAAGAACTTCCATTTTGGAGGCTGTTCCTGCTCTATCTGAGGACCACGGGGATCGTTGTCGAATCCAGAGTCTCCTTTCAATCAGGGGAACCCGCTGGAGAGTTGCCATCTGGGATTTGTTTGATCCAGCCTTCAGACAAGCAGAAGGGAATTGCCACTAAGATCTTTCATGCCCATATGATCTGCCTAAACCGCAGATCCACCGGTTTGGTAAGAGTATTCTACCTCTCTTCCCCTTCAGAAGTTATGTGATGACCCATATTGTTTCACGTGTTGTTTCAGTCGCTTCTCATCACGGATATTTTATGGACATTATATATATATATATATATATATATATATTTTAACTACCGTATTTATCGGCGTATAACACGCACCCCAAGTTTAGGAGGAAATTTTAGGGAAAAAAACTTTTAGGAGGGAAGTTTAAGGAAAAATAACTTACATTTAAATGCAGCCTTGTCAGTGTCCATTGCAGCCTTGTCACAGTGCAGCCTTGTCAGTGTCCATTGCAGCCTTGTCACAGTGCAGCCTTGTCAGTGTCCATTGCAGCCTTGTCACAGTGCAGCCTTGTCAGTGTCCATTGCAGCCTTGCCCCAGAGTCGCCGTGCAGCCTTGCCCCAGTGTCACCGTGCATCATTTTAAAATTGGCGCCGAGACTGTGCGGACGCCGCCGAGAACGCTGGGGACGCAGGGGACGCAGGGACTGGGCGGAGCCGCCGCCGAGATACACATAGCCGAGTGTACTCGGCTATACTCGGCTTTTCTCGGCTTCGCTCACAGTCACGCCGAGTCCCGCGCTATGATGGACATAACACAGGTCCAATGGCGGGACTGGGCGTGACTGTGAGCGGAACAGAGAAAAGCCGAGTATAGCCGAGTACATTCGGCTATGTGTATCTCGCTCCGCTCCGCTCACAGTCAGCGGAGACTGCTCAGGGATGTGGGTATCGGCGTATAACACGCACCCACGATTTTCCCCTGATTTTCAGGGGAAAAAAGTGCGTGTTATACGCCGATAAATACGGTATATGTATATACAAGTGTATTTATGCCATACATATATACTATCTCACAAAAGTGAGTACACCCCTCATATTTTTGTAAGTATTCTCTTCTATCTTTTCATGTGACAACACTGAAGAAATTACACTTTGCTACAATGTAAAGTAGTGAGTGTACAGCTTGTACAACAGTGTAAATTTGCTCTCCCCTCAAAATAACTCAACACACAGCCATTAATGTCTAAACCGCTGGCAACAAAAGTGAGTACACCCCTAAGTGAAAATGTCCAAATTGGGCCCAAAGTGTCAATATTTTGTGTGGCCACCATTATTTTCCAGCACTGCCTTAACCCTCTTGGGCATGGAGTTCACCAGAGCTTCACAGGTTGTCACTGGAGTCCTCTTCCACTCCTCCATGACGACATCACAGAGCTAAAAAAAAAAAAAACGACCCTTGATGTAAATCCACCGTCAATCACGACCCCCGATGGACCCAAAATATGTAAAAAAAAAGGGAACGTTTTCACCTCCTGGGAGGCTACCCACCGTATGTTGTCTCTTCGCTATGACAGCGCTTATATAGGCACGGGGCGGGGCCACTCGGTTTTGTCACCCGGTGGCACCGCCCTCTTCTGATATAACGTGCCATTCACCCATCCCTACTCCCGATGTGTGCACCAGGGATGCCACCCAGAACTGGAAAGCCATGCTGTAGCCATATATCGACTATAGCATGGTTGGCTAGTGGTTAAATTGAAATGGACAGGCCCCCCTTTTTTTTTTTTTTACATATTAAGCAGGAATCTGGAAATAAATGCATCTGGAAAAAAAAATAACAGATTCCTTCTGCCTTTAATTAAAAATATAAGTATTCTAAAGAGTTGTGAAAGACCGTATTTAAAACACTTCAAGCTAAAAGAGTCCTCTGAAATATTGTAGCAGCGCTCTTGTCAGATAATAAAACTTGACAAGCTTCCATATAAAGTTCATATAGGAAAGATGATAATGCGCAGGAGGTCAGTTGTGACTTGTATTGTGATTGGTCTTAAACAGATCACCATCCACCAAAATGCTTCACCACGTGAGGGAATCTCTCCTTTGGGGGTGCACTCACCACAAATATGGATATAATGCACCTCTAGTCAAAAACTGATCTTTCACCGCTCCAACTGAACTTCCACCGAACTTTAGTCACACTGGGGGCTGTCTAACAGAGCCTCCTCCAACAGCAGCTTATCCACAGCATTATCTGACAAGAGCGCTGCTACAATATTTCAGAGGACTCTTTTAGCTTGGAGTGTTTTTAATATTGTCTTTTACATTGTATTACTTTTTTTAGCGGCTGCTATTTTAATTTGATTTTACAATTAGTTTTGTATTTTCATATTTATGATATACAGTGGAACCACGGATAGCGAGTAACGTGGTTAACGAGCGTTTCGCAATACGAGCGCTGTATTTTTTTAAATCGTAACTCGGTTTGCGAGTGTTGGCTCGCAAAACGAGCACAATTCAGGCCAAAGCGCTGTGCAGTACCGCGTTTGGCCTGAGGTGGGGGGGGGGCGCCAGAGCCAAGCAGAGCTGAACGTCGCCGATTCCAGCTGATCGGCGCAGTTCGGAAATGCATGGAAAGGCCAGAGGACAGCGCGGCTGACCTCGGCAAATCTTGGGAACAAAGTATTCCGAGGTTTGCCGAGGTCAGCCGACGTGTCCTCGGGCCTTTTCGGCCGTTTCCGAAGCTCTCTGGAGCCCCCCCCACCTCTGGCCACATGCGGTATTGCATCCCATTGAAGTCCATGCGGAACAAATTATTTTAGTTTCCATTGACTTCAATGGGGAAACTCGCTTTGATATGCACTATAAGTACTTTGGATTACGAGCCATGATTAAGCACTGACCAGTAGTGTGAAACGCGTAGGCTGTAGATCCCCATTTTTTGCTGTTATTTTTTGTGTTTTTTTTATCCTTTTTTACAATAAAGACAACCATCTATGGTTTTTGGAGTGCAGCTGTCCATCCATTTTTCTACTATTTTCCTTTTGCATTTCCGGCACCCGTGTTTCCCTGAGAAGACATTGATTGCATAAACACATCCACCTGGAGCGGTAACTCCCTTTCCCCTACTTTGGATTACGAGCATTCTCCTGGAACGGATTATGCTCATAATCCGAGGTTCCACTGTATTTATGACATATTATATTACATAGAGACCTGAATTGCTTTAATCCTGAGCGCTGAGTGCTGAGTGGTGCTTTCATAGGTGGGTCATTTAAAGCATCCTTGAGAGATTATAAAGAGTTGCACCACACCTTTAAAGCCTTGATTGGATAGGCAATGAATTATGAGGGAGAGAGTAAGCAGATTGTATCCTGTCATAAGGGAACAATGAGTTACATTTTCACAAACTGAAGAAGGGCATATTTTACAGACTTTCTGAACAAATTGTATTCTTTTTCAGGCAAGTTGCTAACTATGAGGGTGAGAACAAATAGGTTGCACCTGGTAATAAGAAATTGTTGCCTTTTTACCTAAAGACTGAATGAAGAAGGTCAATTTAACTGATTTACAACACAGCTTTTAAGCCTGTTTGGACAGACTGCTATATGTGAGTGAGAAAGCAATCAGACTGCATCACAAGCCTCATACACACGGGCGGTCATCTGGTCGGGAAAAATAACTTCGGTTTTCCCAACGAGATTCCCAGCAAGCTTGCCTTTCCGAGTGTACACACGGCCATTCAAAAGAACCGCCGTTCTTTTGAATGGCAAGAACGCGGTGACGTCATCGACTACGACGAGCCTGCGCTTGTCACATTTGATGCCGTCGCCGCCATCTTGCTTCACCCTACACTACCCTTGTATGCTACCGCGCATGCGTCAAAGTCTTTTCGAGCATGCGCGGGTTTACCATGGACAGGTAAACATACACACTCACGGTTTTCCCATCGGGAAACAGGCCAATGAGAATCCCGACGAGAAAATAGAGAGCAGAGTCTCAATTTTTCTCGTCGAGATTCCCGGCAGTTTTCCTGACAAGAAACCATACACACGACCGGTTTTCTCGGCAAAAAGCTCTCCCAGCAGTTTTCTTGCCGAGAAAACCGGTCGTGTGTACGAGGCTTTAAGCCTCGTACACACGGCCGAGAATCTCGTCGTTAAAAACATGTCGTTTTTTTCGACGAGATCCTTGGACAAGAAACTTGTCCCGGCCGAGTGTACAGACGCTCATTTCAAAGAACCCGCGGTTCTTTGAATGGAGCGTACGCGGTGACGTCATCGAATACGACGAGCATGCGCTCGTCACATTCGATGTCGTTGCCGCCATCTTGGTTCACCCTACCTAAGCCTAGGAAGCTACCGCGCATGCGTCAAAGTCATTTCGAGCATGCGCGGGCTTCCCGGCGAACAGGTAAGTGTACACACACACAATTTTCTCGTCGAGAAACAGGCTGACGAGAATCTCGACGAGAAAATAGAGAGCAGGTTCTCTATTTTCTCGTCGAGATTCTTGTCGCTTTTCTTGACGAGAAACCATACACACGAACGAGTTTCTCGGCAAGAAATCTCTGCCAGCAAGTTTCTTGCTGGTTTTTGCCGAGAAACTCGGTCGTGTGTAGGAGGCTTCACAATAAAAAAATGTGGTTGTTTTTTCCTACACAGAAGAGGGACAAATATACAGCTATTATACTGTTTTGGAAAGGCCAATCGTTTTGAGGTACAGAGCAAGCAGATTGCATCTGGAAATACAGGGTCGGAGGGACAATTGGTAAGGTGAGCATCTGAGAAAAGTTGTGTAACCTCTTTAGTAGTAGCCATTAAAAAAAGAGGAAAAAGTTGATTGTGCCAACAGTGCTGATGCACGAGGGATACTTTTCCTTATTTTATAGGAAAACAACAGTACAATCTCAGCGCATAGACTTTATTGAGGTAATATTGCAACATTTACTTGAAAACATTTTGTGATGTGATTTTTACAATGTAACTGTTGTGCCAGATTTGAATGGTTATGTTATGGTGGTTGTGTTTATCTTACATACTGTATATGTGATATAATAATATGAAGGTTCCATCACCATGTCAAAGCTGTGAGGACTACAGTGCCGGAATACCATGTGACTGATCTGAGAGGACTGATCTGAGAGGGCTGGAATCATTATAGAGGAACCAAGACTTCACACTTTGCTATTAAAATGTTTATTGTGAGAAAGTGACTAGTTACAGTAATGCGCAAATAATCAAACCAGGAGCGGCACAAACAGATCATAATTACTCAATAGAAGCTAAAAACAGTAATATACAGTAGAAAAGGCAAATTCTAATATGTGCATGAGCAGGAGAAATGTCTTGGGCAAGGATGAGGGCTGAAGGACTGCTACAGAAGAGCATAAAAACAGGCAAGTTAAAGCGGAGTTCCACCAAAAGGTGGAACTTCCACTTTAAGGACTCCTGACCCCCTGACATGCCACATTTGGCATGTAATTTTTTTTTGGGGTGGGGGGTAGTGGGTACCTAGTTTTGACAGGTGCCCAGTTCCCAGTTCCGGGGGTTGCGCCACGAGTGGAAATTCTCCTCTCCCTCCCTCCATGCAATCTTCTGGGATTACACTATTATCGTACCTTCCATAGGGGCAATCCCAGCCTCTCATTGTGTTATCAGGCCTCTATTGGCTTTGGGAGGTGTGGGTATGTGATTGGAAGGTTTTGTCACTTATTATATTTTTTCACCCACTGAAGCCCTGTATACACGATCGGTTTTACAGATGAAAACCGTCCGATGGATGGTTTTCATCAGACAAACCGATCGTGTATGGGACCCATCGGTCTTTTTTCCATCGGTTTTAAAAAATAGAACATGTTTTAAATTTTTCCGATGGATAAAAAAACGATTGAAAACTCTGATCGTCTATGGGCAAGTCCATCGGATAAAAAACCCACGCATTCTCAGAATCAAGTCGACGAATGCTCAGAAGCATTCAACTTCATTTTTCTCGGCTCATCGGAGTGTTTTACGTCAACGCGTTTGGAACGGTCGGTTTTTTGACTGATGGTGTGTAGGCAAGACTGATGGAAGTCAGCTTCATCGGATTTCCGATGGACAAAGCCATCAGATTAGAATCCATAGGATATCCGATCGTGTGTACGAGGCTTTATACTGTTATCTCCCCACCACAGGGGACTTTGGTTCAATGATTGGAACCCAGTAACCTTTTGGGGTGACAAGCAACTAGTCCCGATATTTCCATCTCCTTTTTATTTTATTTTTGAATAAGATTAGCCTATCTTTATCTTCTGGGTCACACCTGAAGAGTGAGCAGCGCCACACCCCACAGCAATTTTTTCACGTCACAGGTCCCAGAAGATTGCTCGGCCATTCAGGACGTGCAGCACGACGCGCACATGCGCAGTGAAGCCACAAGCTGCCACAGCCGGGTACCCACACTTGCAATTCCAGTGCCGTGGACAGGAGAAGGAAAGAAGCGAGGCTTCAGGCGGGCCGCATCGCTGGGCCGTGGGACAGGTGAGTGTGTGTTTATTAAAAGTCAGCAGCTACACTTTTTGTAGCTGCTGACTTTTAATAAACACAGAAATGGGTGGAACTCCACTTTAAAGTAAAGGATAACAGCAGACAAGGGCAAAAAAGCAGTACTGGCATGGTAATAGTATGTACTGTATTTATTGGCGTATAACACTCACTTTTTTACTCTGAAAATAGAGGGTAAAATGTGCCTGTGTGTTATACGCAGGGGGCTGTGGATTTTTTTTTTCCTGAAACCTCCCTCTTAAAGTTAGGGTGCGTGTTATACGCCGATAAATACGGTAACTGTTGGAGAGTTGGGGTTAGGAATCCCTCCAGCAATCAGATACAGGCATGAATCACAGAGATGTCAGACTGGTGGACTGCCTGGTTCATGAGAAGTATTACTAAACCATAAGGCGTGTCATATGGCATACATCATGTGGTCAACCCAGATGCCTTAAAGAGGAAGTAAACCCTGATGGGTTTTGCTTCCTCTTTGTTCCCTGCAAAGTAAAAGTATAATGGGCTAGTATGCATCGCATACTAGCCCATTACGTGGCACTTACCTGCAGAAGAAGCCCGCAATGTCAGCGCTGTCCCCGCTGTCTAATCGCGTCCATCTTCAACCCCTCTTCCTTCCGGGGCCGTGGACTCCAGCTCTGCTATTGGCCAGCGTCGCGTGACGTCACTCCTATGCACGCACGCGGGAGCCAATGGTCACGGCACAATCACTATAGAAACGGCACAGATCATGCACTTTCTTCAGTGCGCATGCGCCGATTATATGGGTGCTGGTGTATAGGCTTACCTGTAGGGAAAATTAGTTGTACAGGGTGTACAACCACTTTAATATTAGGGAATGGTAACAGTCTGGTTGAGTTCCTTTTAAGTAAATCAAAAGAAAACATTGTGACTGTGCTATACCATAATGCAGCCTTTCTCATCCTTTTTACTCCAGAGGAACCCCTAAAGAAAATCTTCGGGTATCGGGGAACCCTTACTTTTCAACTCATTGGTAGTCAATAGGAAAAATGCCCCCTATATTGGTAGTCAGTAGGAAGAATGTAGCCCCAACAGACAACTAAAAAGATCTTTGGGGTCATGCTGCTGGCTTTGTCAAGTGGCATAGGCCCTAGGATTATGAAGGCACTAGGGATGAGCCGAACACCCCCCAGTTCAGTTTTCACCAGAACATGCGAACAGGCAATAAATTTGTTCGAACATCCAAACACCGTTAAAGTCTATGGGACACGAACATGAAAAATCAAAAGTGCTCATTTTAAAGGCTTATATGCAAGTTATTGTCATAAAAAGTGTTTGGGGACCCGGGTCCTGCCCCAGGGGACATGTATCAATGCAAAAAAAAGTTTTAAAAACTGCATTTTTTTCAGGAGCAGTGATTTTAATAATGCTTAAAGTGAAATAATAAAAGTGAAATATTCCTTAAAGTTTCGTTTTAAGTCCGTTTTAAGTTAAAGTTTTCAATAATGTTGAGGTCAGGAGATTGTGAAGGCCATGGCAAAACCTTCAGTTTACGCCTCTTGATGTAATCCCCCGTGGATTTTGAGGTGTGTTTAGGATCATTATCCATTTGTAGAAGCCATCCTCTCTTTAACTTCAGCTTTTTCACAGATGGCATCAAGTTACCATCCAAAATTTGCTGAAATTTTATTGAATCCATTTTTCCTTCTACTCGTGAAATGTTCCCTGTGCCATTGGCTGCAATACAACCCCAAACCATGATTGATCCACCCTCATGCTTAACAGTTGGACAGAGGTTCTTTTCATTAAATTCTGTGCCCTTTCTTCTCCAAACGTACCTTTGCTCATTCTGGCCAAAAAGTTCTATTTTAACCTCATCGGTCCACAGAACTTGTTTCCAAAATGCCTCAGGCTTGTCTATATGCTCATTTGCAAAGTTCAAACGCTGATTTTTGTGGTGAGGACGTAGAAGAGGTTTTCTTCTGATGACTCTTCCATGAAGACCATATTTGTACAAGTATCTCTTTATAGTGGAATAGTGTACCACAACTCCAGTGTCTGCCAGATCTTTCTGGAGGGATCGTGCAGTCAAACGTGGGTTTTGAATTGCTTTTCTCACAATCCTGCGAGCTGTTCTGTCTGATATTTTTCTTGGTCTTCCAGATCTTGCTTTAACTTCCACTGTTCCTGATGACTGGCATTTCTTAATTACATTCCGAACAGAGGATATTGACATCTGAAAACGCTTTGCTAACTTCTTATAGCCTTCTCCAGCTTTGTGAGCGTCAACTATTTTCAGTTTCAGTTTTCTAGACAACTGCTTAGAAGAACCCATGGTGCTGATTGTTGGGGCAAGGTCAGATGAGTCTGGCCATTTAAAACCTTTGAGATTGACATCACCTGGTCTTCCCAGACAATGATTGAGAACAATCCATGACACTGGCAGGTCTCAGCTTTGCAAAGGGGGCAGTGCATGCTATAAATTCTGCAGGGTGCCCAAACTTTTGCAGACGCCATTTTTTTGTTTTCTGTAATTTTGAAAGTGTAAATGATGGAAATAAAATCTAACTTTTTTTGACATATTATAAGAATGTCGTATCTGTAATTTAATGCCATTTGGAGATTTTTCCATCTTTCCTTGGCTTCGTTATGCACATTAATACACATTTTTACCTGGGGTGCCCAAACTTTCAATCCCCACTGTATAGTATGCCTGTAAAGTCGCGCTTGTTTCCCGTGCTTAGAACAGTCTCTGCACAAAATGTCATTTCTAAAGGAAAAAAAGTCATTTAAAAGTACTCACGGCTATAATGAATTGTCAGTCCCGGCAATACAGAGAAAAGTCATTGAAAGTCATTGATAAAAAAATGCGTGGAGGTCCCCCCAATTTCAATTACCAGGCCCTTCAGGTCTGGTATGGATATTAAGGGGAACCCTACGCCAAATAAAAAAAAAATGGCGTGCGGTTCCCCCCCCCCCCCAAATATCCATACCAGACCCTTCAGGTCTGGTATGGATTTTAAGGGGAACTCCGCGCCAAATAAAAAAAAAATGGCGTGGGGTTCCCCCCAAAAATCCATACCAGACCCTTATCCGAGCACGCAACCTGGCAAGCCGCAGGAAAAGAGGGGGGACAAGAGAGTGTCCCCCCCTCCTGAACCGTACCAGGCCACATGCCCTCAACATGGGGAGGATGCTTTGGGGTCTGGACCCCAAAGCACCATGTCCCCATGTTGATGGGGACAAGGGCCTCATCACCACAAGTCTTGCCCGGTGGTTGTGGGGGTCTGCGGGTGGGGGTTATCGGAATCTGGAAGACCCCTTTAACAAAGGGAACCCCCAGATCCCGGGCCCCCCTATGTGATTTGGTAATGGGGTACATTGTACCCTTACCATTTCACAAAGAAAATGTAAAAAATTGTACAAAAACACACAGACACAGTTGGGATAAGTCCTTTATAAAAAAAAAAAAAAGACTCCAGCGGTGGTAATCCACTCTCGATCTCCACGATGTCGGTATCCTGTGATGGATGATCTCTCCAGGCTCCAGCGACGATGTCCAGCTATGAGCAACAGCACGCGGTCCTCTTTTCACCGGAGCGCAGAAACCCCAGGAATGACGCCGCCGAAGCCTGACGCAAGTGGAAACCCAGGCTTTCCCAGTGATGTGTGGGTGACCCCGCCCCCCTCTGATGCAACGCAGGTTTCCCTTGCAATAGAGGGGGCGGGGTCACCCGTCACGTCACTGGGGAAGCCCAGGTTTCCCCTTGCGTCAGAGGTTGATGGGGTCATGTGACGGGTGGCCCTGCCCTCAGCTACAAAATAGTTTTTACTGGCTGAAGCTGCGTCATTCCTGGGGTGTCTCCGCTCTGGTGAAGAGAGGACGTGTGCTGATAAGGGTCTAGTATGGATTTTTGGGGGGAACCCCACACCAATTTTTTTTTTACATTTGGAGCGGAGTTCCCCTTAAAATCCATACCAGACCTGAAGGGCCAAATCGCATGTCAAAACGCACCACCAGTGTGAACCAGGGCTTAAAGTGGTAACAATTGTAAAACCTCATTTGAAGGTTTCACCATGGTAAAAAAGGGTGTTTGTAGAGAGTGAAGTTCCCAAGGTTTCTCAGAGTCCGTTTGTTTATTCATTATGTGTTTCATATGCACAGGGACCTTTCAGTTAACGAGTTATTGTCCAGCCAAAATTTTCTGTATCTTGGGAAAAAGCCAGGAGAAAAATCTTGCCTTAAGTATTTCATAATTTCATAAGTATTTCAAATATTTAGTTCAGCTATTTTAGAATTCATAGTTCATTGGTTTTATAATTTTATATAGAAATACCCTGAAACAGTTATGCCGTGTACACACGATCAGTTTTACAGATGAAAACAGTCCGATGGACTTTTCTCATCGGACAAACCGATCGTGTATGGGCCCCATCTGTCTTTTTTCCATCGGTGAGAAAAAATTTATCCGATGGGAAAAAAAAAACGATAGCAAATTCCGATCATCTGTGTGGAACTCCATCGGACAAAAAACCCACGCATGCTCAAAATCAAGTCGACGCATGCTCAGAAGCATTGAACTTCATTTTTCTCGGCTTGTCGGAGTGTTTTACGTCACGGCGTTTGGGATGGTCGGATTTTTGACTTATGGTGTGTAAGCAAGACTGATGGAAGTCAGCTTCATCGGATTTCCGATGGAAAAATCTATCGGATTAGAATCCATAGGAAATCCGATCGTGTGTACAGGGCTTTAGGGTTAGGACACCCTCCAGCAATCAGATGCAGATAAGATGTCAGACTGATGGACTGTCTGGTTCTTAAGGAGTATTAACCGGATCCTGACCGGCTCCTGTACATGTTCGTCGGCAGAATGGCACGGCCAGGCAAAGTAACATATATACTGTATATATATATATATGTCACTTTGAAATTCCCGTTGTGCGGGGCGCGTGTGCCCCGCCGGCGGTGTGCGCGTGCCTCTGCTGCGAGCTCCGTGACCGTGCCCGCGGGACCCACAGACTCGATGTCTGCCGGTGTCTCCTGATCGGGTCACAGAGCTGCAGAACGAGGAGAGGTAAGTGTAAACAAGCATCTCCCTGTTCTGCCTAGTGAGACTGTCATTGATCGTCTGCTCCCTCTCATCGGGAACAGCGATCAGTGACGTGTCACTCATAGCCACGCCCCCTAACAGTTAGAAGCACTCCCTAGGACACACTTAACAATTTCAGCGCCCCCTAGTGGTTAACCCCTTCATTGCCAGTGTCATTTTCACAGTAATCAGTGCATATTATAGCACTGATCGCTGTATAAATGACAATGGTCCCAAAAATGTGTCAAAAGTGTCTGATGTGTCGCAGTCACGATAAAAATCGCAGATCACCGCCATTACTAGTACAAAAAAATAATAATAATAAAAATGCCATAAAACGATACCCTATTTTGTAGAAGCTATAACTTTTGCGCAAACCAATCAATATACGCTTATTGCGATTTTTTTTACCAAAAATATGTAGAAGAATACGTATCGGCCTAAACTGTGGAATTTTTTTTTTTTATAGATTTTTTGGGGATATTTATTATAGCAAAAAGTAAAAAATATTAAAAAAATTTCAAAATTGTCGCTCTATTTTTGTTTATAGCGCAAAAAAAAACAAAAAACGCAGAGGTGATCAAATACCACCAAAAGAAAGTTCTATTTGTGGGGAAAAAAAGGACGTTTGGGAGCCCCGTCGCATGTCCACGCAATTGTCAATTAAAGCGACGCAGTGCCAAATCGCAAAAAATTCTCTGGTCTTTGGCCAGCGAAATGGTCCGGGGCTGAAGTGGTTAATAACCCATAAGAGTTGCACCCTCAATATAAGAGGAGCCGTAAGAGATCCATTATGAGGTCAAACCAGATGCCTTACTATTAGGAAGGGAAAAACAGTCTGGTTCCCCACCATCAGGGCCTGGACACAGGTTGAGTTGCTTTCATGGTCTGGCAACATAATAAAATACAGTCCCAGATATTCTGCCCCCAAACACATAACACAATCCTTTGTTGAGGTTTTACTTTGTTGCTATTGGTTAATGCACTATGGTTTTGCTTTAATGATTTTAATAGGATGTTTGTTTTATAATTGAAATATAAGACGGCATCACCATACTTAACCCCTTCACGTCTAAGGGTAAAACCTATCTAATTGCCTAAGCCCAATTTTGTAATTTCTACATGTGTTAGTAAAAGCATACATATCATCACAACTGCTATTTTTTTTTAACTGTATATTTCTTGCTACTAGCATAACCTACCACCAAAAGAACAACCCAAAATAAATTCCCCTGCTCCTGATGATCGCAGCGATATCACATATGTGTATGTTAGTTGCTGTTTGTAGTAAAGCCCAGAAACAATAGTGCAAATTTTTATTTATTTTTTAATCCTTCTTAAAGCGGAGTTCCACCCAAAAATAGAACTTCCACTTTAAGGGAGGGTGACCCCCCTGACATGCCACATTTGGCATGTCATTTTTTTTGGGGGGGGGAGCGGAAACTCTATTTTTAAAGGGTCCCAGCTCCCACTTCTTCCCGGGGGCCACCGTGGTGCCGGAAGGAAGTTCACCTCTCCCCCCTCCCTCTCGGCAATCATCTGGGACATGTCACAGGTCCCAGATGACTGCCTGGCCAGTCACAGTGTGCAGCGTGGCTCGCGCATGTGCAGTGCGTGCCCGGCTGTGAAGCCACAGCCGGGCACCCACAATAGTGATCCCGGTGCCACGGAGAGGAGGGGAGCTTTGTTCCACCGCATCGCAGGACCCTAGGACAGGTAAGTGTCCGATTATTAAAAGTCAGCAGCTGCAGTATTTGTAGCTGCTGACTTTGATTTTTTTTTTTTTTTAAGTCGGAACTCTGCTTTAAAACACACTGACACTAACTGACACTGATACTGATGAAAAAAATACTGTAAAAAAAATACTTACCCTGACCTTTGACCCTTGACCTTGACCTTTAACCCCAACCTTGACCCAAAAAACTAACCCTGGCACTGACCTAGATCAAACCTTGATCTAGTTATTAATTTTTTTCCCCAATTATTATTATGATTTTTTTTTTTATATCTCTGCAATGTATCTCTCTCATCCATTCCCAAGGACATAAAACACGGGGATGGGCTTCACAGTAACTGATCACTGTGATAGCCAATTAAAAGGCTATCACATCGATCAAGTGACCTGGAATCGGACGTTCCATGCCCCGATCATTAGAATGGGGTCGGGGGTCTCGTGAGACCCTGGTCTCGGTGCTGGGATCACACCAAGGGAGACATGGAAAAAAGCCCAGTGTCAGGGTCACCTGTGGCCAGGTGACAGATGCACACCGTAGGGGGACAGGAGTGCACCGCGAGGTAGTGAACCCTATGGCTGGCTTCTGTGGATAGGAAACTGGGTGGTTGTGGAAAGCGGGACCAGAGGAGCACAACCGGGATCCCAACGGAAGCGAGAGCCAAGATTCCCCAGGGCGCGGAGTCTAAGACCCAGCTGGTCTTCTCCAGGGCCTCTAGTGGTGAGGATGTTACGCTGCAGGCTGGGACCAGGTCGCGGCCCCTGGAGTTTCCTAGCTCACGCCCCGTAGGATAAGGGGAAGCAGCAGCACACGATAGAGAGAACCGAATAACAAGCCGAAGGTCAGGGGCCACAAGCAGACAAGGATAACGAAGAACGAGCCGAAGGTCAAGGGTCACGAGCAGACAGGGATGGTCAGGGACAAGCCAATAACGTAACAGAGAGACAGACGTAGCACACGGCAGGCAGGAACCCAAACACACAATGCCTAACAAACACGTTGATCAGCAAAGCAGGCTTGCAGTGCACAGGTTAATATAGTGTTCAGTGATAGGGCCTGGGGTGGAGTCAGGCTGGGAGGAGATTATAAAGGAAGCCAGGTGAAGGAGGTCTGGTCTCTAGATGAACACATGAGGAGGAAGGTAAGATGGCAGACAGACATTAATGCATATCCATGACAGTACCCTCCCTCTTACGAGGCCTCCCCCTTCCCCGCCTGGGCCCAGGTTTAGAGGGAAACTTCAGATGAAACTCCTTTAACAGACGAGGTGCAAAGACCTCAGATGCAGTGATCCAAGACCTCTCCTCAGGACCAAACCCTTTCCAATGAACGAGGTACTGAAGAACGCCTTTACAGAGTCGGGAGTCCAGAATTTGACTGATCTCGTACTCCTGATTATCCTCAGAGACAGGCGCCACGGTAGGAAGAGGACGAGAGAATTTATTGAGGACTAAAGGCTTTAGAAGAGCAACATGAAAGGAGTTAGTGATTTTAAGGCTCTTAGGAATCTGGAGTTTGAAACAAACCGGATTCAGTTTAGCAGTTACCGTGTATGGACCGATGAATCGTGGAGCAAACTTCAGAGAAGGAACTCGGAGCTTGATGTTCCTGGTAGAGAGCCAGACTTTGTCCCCTGGCTGAAGAGAAGGCGGTTTACGCCTGCGGCGGTCGGCAAAGCCTTTGAATTTTTCAGCAGCTGCCCGGAGGGAATCATGAACGTGACCCCAAACGGAATTGAGAGACTCCTGAACCGAAGCCAAAGCTGGAATGTCTGGAGAACAGATCATAGGAAGAGGAAGTTGAGGGTGTTTTCCATAAACTGTGAAAAAGGGTGTCTTCTGCGAACTGGTATTCACATGATTGTTATGGGAGAATTCTGCCCACGGGAGTAGAGAGGACCAATCGTCATGGTGAGAAGACACAAAGGTGCGAAGAAAGACCTCTAACTCCTGATTAACCCTCTCAGTCTGTCCATTGGATTGGGGATGGTAAGAAGAAGAAAAATCCAAGACAATATTGAGGGATTTGCAAAAGGCTCTCCAAAAACGAGACGTGAATTGGACTCCCCTGTCGGAAACAATATGAGAAGGGACCCCATGTAGGCGGAGAATTTCTCGAATGAAAATGGGAACCAAGGCAGGGGCAGAAGGAAGACCAGGAAGAGGAACAAAATGAGCCATCTTGGAGAATCGATCGATTACCACCCAAATGACTGTATTATTCTCAGACAGTGGGAGATCGGTGATAAAATCCATGGCAATATGGGCCCAGGGTTCCTTAGGAATAGGCAAGGGCATGAGGAGACCAGCAGGAGCTTGTGTGGAGGATTTGGACTGAGCACAGACATGACAAGCTTTAACGTAGTCTTTGACGTCTGAGCGGAGATTAGGCCACCAGTAGTGACGACTGATGAGTAGGAAGGACCGGAGGAATCCAGAATGCCCTGCCACCTTGGAATCATGTCCCCAACGAAGGATCTTAGCTCTTAGCTCAGTGGGGACAAAGGTCTTACCAGGCGGAATTTTAGACTTCAGGGTGGTAGAGTGGGCAACAATGCATGAGGTGGGAATGATCGGCTCAGGTTCAGGGGCGGACTCCTCGTCCAAAGTGTCAAATGACCTAGAGAGCGCATCAGCCCGACCGTTGCAGGAACCAGGTTTGTAGGTAATCGTGAAATTAAAACGGGCAAAGAAGAGACTCCACCTGGCCTGTCTAGGATTCAGACGTTTAGCATTCTGTAGATACTGTAAATTCTTGTGATCGGTAAAGATCGTTATGGAGTGAGGGGAACCCTCCAAGAGATGACGCCACTCCTCTAACGCCAATTTAATTGCGAGAAGTTCCCGATCACCGATGGCATAATTCCTCTCTGCCTTAGAATTTTTTTTGGAGAAGAACGCACATGGTTGGCGTCTCTTCTCAAAGATTTGAAGAAGCACAGCTCCCACCCCCATTGAGGAAGCGTCCACTTCAATAAAAAATGCATTCCCAGGATTTGGTCTCCTCAAGAGGGGGCCAGAAACAAAGGCCTGTTTCAGGTTGTGAAATGCAGAGACAGCTTCGGGAGGCCAGTCTCTGGCATTCACACCCTTCTTGGTCAAAGCGATAATAGGCGCGGCAATGGAAGAGTAATTCCTTATGAACTGCCTATAATAATTAGTGAAGCCAAGAAAGCGCTGTGTGGCCTTGAGGCTAGCAGGAAGAGGCCAGTTGGTGATAGCCAAGACCTTCCCAGGGTCCATACGAAGCCCCGAACATGAGACAAAGCACCCCAAAAACAGGACCTCAGAACATTCAAAGGAACATTTCTCCAGCTTGGCATAGAGATTGTTCTCTCTAAGACGTTGAAGTACAGTGCGGACATGGTTTCTGTGGACGAGCAGATTTTCAGAAAAGATCAGAATGTCATCCAGATAGATGACAACAAACTGGTACAGCAGATCTCTGAAGATTTCATTGACAAAGTTTTGAAACACGGCTGGAGCATTACACAGACCAAAAGGCATCACCAGATATTCGTAATGCCCGTCTCTAGTGTTAAATGCAGTCTTCCATTCGTCACCCTCCCGTATTCGAATGAGATTGTACGCGCCTCTGAGATCCAACTTGGTGAAAATGGAGGCACCCTTCAACCTATCGAATAGCTCAGATATTAAGGGTAAGGGGTATCGATTTTTAATAGTAACCGCATTTAAACCCCGATAATCGATGCAGGGTCTTAAGGTACCATCCTTTTTGGCAACAAAAAAGAACCCTGCCCCTGCAGGCGATGAGGATTTCCGGATGAACCCTCTCTCCAGATTCTCTGCTACATACTCCGACATGGCCTGGGTCTCTGGGATGGACAGAGGGTAGGTACGACCCCTGGGTAGAGTTGCTCCGGGGACAAGATCAATAGCACAGTCAAAAGACCTGTGGGGAGGAAGCACCTCAGCTGATTTTTTACAGAACACATCCCGGTAATCGCTGTATGCGGCGGGAAGATCAGAAGAAACAGAAGTGGCAGCAACCGGAAGACTCTCCTTGGGGGTCACCTTGAGAAGACACGACGAGAAACATGAGGAACCCCAGGCCAGGATCTGCCCAGAGACCCAGTCCACATGTGGAGAGTGGAGCTGTAGCCAAGGGAGGCCCAATACAACTGGGGTAGAGGCCTTGGGTAGAATAAGAAAGGATATCCACTCCTGGTGGAGAATCCCTACCGACATCCTAATGGGTAGCGTCTGGAAGCGAATAGGGCCCCCTGGGAGAACAGTGCCATCAATTGCCGAGACTACCAATGGGGTAGTGAGAGGTGAAAGGGTAAGCTTCATAGAAGAAGCAGTTCTCCAATCCATGAAATTGCCGGCAGCCCCGGAATCCAGGTATGCAAGGGTTGACTGAGGAGAAGTGCCTACATGAAGGGACACCGGCAAGAGCAGGCGAGAAGGTGATGTTTCTGGGTCCAATACTCCACCTTCCAAATGTATTAGACCCGAGCGTTTCCCGGACGAAGCGAGCAGGAGTCACGAAAATGACCCTTGCCCCCACAATAGAGGCACAAGCCCAGAGTTCTGCGCCTAGCACGTTCTTCGGGGGTTAGTCTGGTCCGGCCCAGCTGCATAGGTTCTTCAGCAGGTAGAGGATGCTCCACGGAATGAAGGGAGGGGAGCTCAGACTGGCTAGGACCCAGAGAGTGCTGGCGTCTTTTTTCTAAGGACCTCTCTTGAAAACGAATGTCGATCTGGTTGCATAATGAAATTACATCGTCCAGACCGACGGGAATGGCTCTTCCCGCTAATTCGTCTTTCACTCGGTCAGAGAGGCCATGTAAAAAGATAGCGACCAGGGCCTCATTATTCCAGCTCAATTCAGCTGTGTGGATACGGAACTGAAGAGCATATTGCCCCACTGAACTAGATTCTTGGCGAAGACGTAAGACAGCACTAGCCGCTGAAGAAGCCCGAGCCGGCTCTTCGAAGATATTACGAAAGAGCTTCAAGAATTCGGACAGACTGGAAACCACCGGATCGTTCCTCTCCCACAGGGGGGCAGCCCAGGCCAAAGCTTCACCGGAGAGGAGGGAAATGATATAGGCTACCTTAGCCCGGTCAGATAGGAAGCTTTGAGGCTGAAGCTCAAAATGAATAGTGCATTGGCTGAGAAACCCCCTGCAGGCCTTGGAGTCCCCAGAGAAACGGAACGGAGCTGGCAATCTTAGTGAGTGTGAGGCTGCGACTGGTGCGATAGGTACAGCCGCTGGTTGTACTTGGGGTTGCGGATTCGGGGTTCCCAAGGAGACCTGAAGCTGCTCGAATCGAGAAGCCAGATCCTGGAGGAATCGCATCACCTGGGTCTGATTTGATTCCTGGGTCTCAAGTCTGCGAACTATGCCCTGCAATGGATCATCCGCGGGAAGCGGGATGTCAGCCGGGTTCATGGCTGATCAAACTGTCAGGGTCACCTGTGGCCAGGTGACAGATGCACACCGTAGGGGGACAGGAGTGCACCGCGAGGTAGTGAACCCTATGGCTGGCTTCTGTGGATAGGAAACTGGGTGGTTGTGGAAAGCGGGACCAGAGGAGCACAACCGGGATCCCAACGGAAGCGAGAGCCAAGATTCCCCAGGGCGCGGAGTCTAAGACCCAGCTGGTCTTCTCCAGGGCCTCTAGTGGTGAGGATGTTACGCTGCAGGCTGGGACCAGGTCGCGGCCCCTGGAGTTTCCTAGCTCACGCCCCGTAGGATAAGGGGAAGCAGCAGCACACGATAGAGAGAACCGAATAACAAGCCGAAGGTCAGGGGCCACAAGCAGACAAGGATAACGAAGAACGAGCCGAAGGTCAAGGGTCACGAGCAGACAGGGATGGTCAGGGACAAGCCAATAACGTAACAGAGAGACAGACGTAGCACACGGCAGGCAGGAACCCAAACACACAATGCCTAACAAACACGTTGATCAGCAAAGCAGGCTTGCAGTGCACAGGTTAATATAGTGTTCAGTGATAGGGCCTGGGGTGGAGTCAGGCTGGGAGGAGATTATAAAGGAAGCCAGGTGAAGGAGGTCTGGTCTCTAGATGAACACATGAGGAGGAAGGTAAGATGGCAGACAGACATTAATGCATATCCATGACACCCAGTCCAGCAGGGCCGCATATTTGCGTACAGCTGGCATGAAGGGGTTAAATGAGGTTTGGCTATTCTGTCCAATTTACCTCTAAGTGCACTAACAATTGTTCAGTGCTGCCAGAAGTGCCACCCCATCACCTCTTCACTATCATGCCCCAGACCAGCTATCCACCTCCACCAGAGCGCCCTTACCGCTCTCTGTTTTTTAACAATTGTTCAGGATCTGGTTATGGATGACAAGATTTGTCTTCTAGCTGCATTGATCTCCTGGTTTCTCAGGGTGTAAATAAAGGGGTTCACTAGTGGGGTGACCACCGTGTAGAGCAGTGATAGGACTTTGTTCATTATCACAGAATGACCAGATGGAACCACATAGACCAAAATCATGGTGGTATAATATGTAGACACGACTGCCAGGTGGGAGCCACAGGTGGAGAAAGCTTTCTCCTTTCCCTTGGATGATGAGATCCTAGTGATGGCTCTGATGATAAATCCATAAGTAGATATGATCACAAGGAGAGGGAACACAGTGGCTGCAGATGAAAGGTAAGACACAACCATTTCAACCATGGAAGTGTCAGAACAAGACAGCTTCAATATTGCATTAACGTCACAATAGAAATGGTCAATAATATTGTCTTTGCAAAAATCCAAAGTTGCCACAAAATTTAAAGCAATGGACATGAGTAGAGTTGACATAGCCCAGCAGGCAAGGGTCAGACAAATACACAACCCGGGACCCATAATTAGTGCGTAATGAAGAGGTTTGCAGATCGCCAGAAATCTATCATAGGACATTGCTGAGAGGAGGAAACATTCTGTAACAAGAAACACACCAAATAAGAAAAACTGTGCGAGACAGCCAATGAGAGAAAAATAAGTGCCGTTTCTAAGTAGGAGGTGGAGCATGGGGGGAACAATGTTGGTGGTGAGCAAGATCTCTGACAGTGAGAGGTTGGAGAGGAGCACATACATAGGAGAATGGGAAAGTTTAGAGAAAGACACCAACAAGATGATCAAGAGGTTGCAAGTCAAAGTCACAACATAGGTGACTGTGAACAGGCTGAAAAAGACAAGTCTGAAGCTTTGGTGGATCCTCAACCCAACAACGAAGACATTATTTATTGACGACTTGTTCTGTACTTCCAGAAATTGTTGGGGAATCAATTCTTCCATGCCTACAAAAGAAAGACAAGATAATAGATTTTTAGAGTTTTCATGAATAGATTTTTGCTCTACCACCCAAAGAGCCTGGCACTCAGAGAAAAACATGCCTTCCTCCACAAATTGCATGGTTGGCCAGGTACAAAATGTAATAGATTTGATTTAATGAAACTGGAGAGTGCAAAATCTGGTGCAGCTTTGCATAGAAACCAATCAGCTTCCATTATTTTGGGCAAAGTTTACTTGAACAAGCTAAAGTTAAAAGCTGATTGGCTACCATGCACAGCTTCACCAGATTTTAGTAAATTAATCCCATTGTATTCAGCAATGATCAGTACAAGGGCCTCATTTACAGAAGTGTAAAATGAGCTAAATTGAGGAGAATGGAAGAGAATGGTGTAACGAGCCCCTGCTCGTTCGGTTCCACTCCTCTGCTGCTATTGGATCAGATTGCAGATCGCAACGTCTGATAGTGCGGTCATCCGATGCTCCAGGATTCGAACTACAGTTATGTGCCGTTCGAATTCAGTTGTTATAGCTCTGAACAAACCCCAGGCAGGCTGTATGTAAATTCAAACAGGAATTTCACTTTAATACATAGCAGTTTAAGAACCCCGCCCAAACAACCACTTTTCTATTGGTCAATTGTAAAGTACACTCTAGTCTTCACTTAGGTCCTCTTGGCTATGCAAAGGAGGACTTGAAGCAGGGTCAGCAGGGATTGTTCCGATAGCTTAAATATTAGGACTGAGATGTGTAACGACACAGAGAAGTCTCAGGAGATAATTAAAATACATAAACAAACAAATGGTCAAACACAGAACAATGCCTTCCTTCCAGAACATGGAGCTATCTGAAGGGGGTTAGCTTTAAGACAGGGTGGAGGACCCACCACTGTGTAATAGAATCAAGGAGAAATACTTCAGTATTCCAAGGATCATGACAAACGGGATTACTTTTCTTTATAGTTACATAGTAGGTACTACGGGTTGAATAAAGACAATAGTCCAGCCAGTTTAACCTGTGTAGGTGTATGTGTGTCAGTGTCTATAATCATTTCCCATATCCCTGTATGACACCACCAACTGTTGAAGAGTCCCAATTGCCCTGACAGTGAAAAGCCACCTGCGCAGCTTAAGGTTAAACCGTATCGCCTCCAATCTCATTGTGTGGCCCGTGTCCTCTTACACCCCCTGAGACCGAATAGTTTTTTTCCTACGCAGGGATCACTATTGAGGTATTTGCAAATCACTATCATGTCCCCTCTCAAGCATCGCTTCTCCAGTGAGAATACATTTAGTGGTTGTAGTAGTTCCTTGTAATTAGGGTCCTCCAGTCCCTGTAATCATTGTGTTGCCCTTCTTTGGACTCTCTCCAGCTTCAGCACATCCCTTCTGAGGACTGGTAAACAGAACTGGACAGAATACTCCAGATCAGGGATGAGCCGAACACCCCCCTGTTCGGTTCGCACCAGAACCTGCGAACAGACAAAATGTTTGTGTAAACTTTAGAACCCTATTAAATACAATGGACTCGAACGTTCGAAATCTAAAGTGCTAATTATAAAGGCTTATATGCAAGTTATTGTCCTAAAAAGCACTGGATGAGTACAGGCAGGGGAAATGCACACTATGGAAGTGCTTTGTCAAAACCACAGACGTTGCAAAAGCTACAATCACATTTATAACACATAAATCACATGACAGCACAAGTGCATCTCATTAAAATCAAACTCAGCTGTTGCAATTACAAAGCCAATAAAATATCCTGTTCAGAAAATTGTTTAAAAACAAGAAACACAGACACAAAAAAGAGAGAGATTCTATTCCATATTAGACATGTGCACACTGAAATATTTAGTTTTGGAATTTCGTTTTTGTCCGAAAAATTAATTAATTTAGTTACACCTGAAATTTGTTTTTATTTATTTTGTTTTAAAAAATGCATTCGTCCGAATTACTGTATTTATTGGCGTATAACACTCACTTTTTTACCCTGAAAATAGAGGGTAAACTGTGCCTGCGTGTTATACACAGGGGGCTGTGGAAAGTTTTTTTCCTGAAACTTCCCTTTTAAAGTTAGGGTGCGTGTTATACGCCTGTGCGTGTTATACGCCGATAAATACGTTAATTAAGGTCGAATCTGTCATTGAAGGCTTATGGTGTCTGTCGAATGTTCTAAGAAGATACGACGGAGCAGCTAAACTGTACAACACCGCAATCGCACATTTCCGGTCGAATGCTCCGCCTACAAGCTATAGAAGAATTCTAATGTTGTATGACACTAGTAATAATTATATTTATAAATCATTATTACTAGTCAACCAACATTCAAATTCTTCTATAGCCTATGGGCCGAGCATTTGACCGGAAATGTATGATTGCGGCGTCGTACAGTTTAGCTGCTTGTCGAATCTTCTTAGATTTTTCGACAGACACCATAAGCCTTCAATGACAGATTCAACGTTTGTATGTTTTTCGCTGCTTCATTGAATCTTATTTGTTCATGTCGAATGGTCTACCACAACACTGTCTCTATAATGTCAAATCTTTCCTCTCTATGTTGAATAATCTTGGACTAATAGAGTTAAGGTTAGGCACATTCTAACCACAGGTTCGATAGACACAGATCACTATTGTCAGCGTCATGTCAAATCTCCTATCTATATTGAACTGTTGTAGCAACAAAA
Organism: Rana muscosa; assembly: GCA_029206835.1. NCBI lineage: Eukaryota > Metazoa > Chordata > Amphibia > Anura > Ranidae > Rana > Rana muscosa. The sequence continues at coordinate 188,177,708 of CM055127.1, forward strand.
ACGAAAATAAAGTATTTTTTTTATGTTGGATCTTTTGTATTTCGGATTCTGCGCGTTCGTTTTTTAAAACGATAACGAAAATACCCAAAATTCGGGCGAAAAAGTATTCGGACGAAAACGAATGTACATGCCTATTCCATAAAGCAACCTTCAAAGAGCGGAGGAGAAAAAAGAAAATTACATACTTCTCCCCCGATCTGTAAAAAGGTTACACACTACTCACACAAGTGGATGAGATGAGATGCCAGATACACAGAAAAGACTGAAAACATGACCAGCAGAGAGCAAAAAAAATGGAAAAATTAAATAAATGACCAGCAAAGAAAAAAATGTAAATTAATATAAAATAAAGGAGGATAATCATTAAACAAAAAATAATGATACGTTTTATATTGCATATGTCAATATGTCAATCATAAAGAAAAAAAAATCGACCAGCAGAAAAAAATTGACCAGCAGAAAAAAATAAAAATGAGGATTATCATTAAAGGAAAAATAATGAGAAGTTATACATTCCATACATCAATCATAAAAATGGGTTAAATCCCACTGAAAGTTTAACCCGGCCCTGAGGAATTCTGGTACTAAGAGTAAATATCCAGAATACTTCTGAACTTATCTCCTCCCGTACTAGGCATAGTTATCTTCTCTATGCCCTGTATTTGTAGCAGACTAGTGTCCCCATCGTGAAAATTATTGAAATGTCGGGCTACATTGGTGGCTAATTTCCTGTCAATGTTCCCAATGTGGTAATTTAAACGATCATTTAAACTATCTCTCAGTCTTCTCGTAGTGCGGCCCACATATTGAACCCTACAAGCCTTACATGTGATCAAATAGATCACATATCTTGTGTTGCAATTAATAAAGCTTTTGATGTTATAATTTCTATTGTTAGAGGTAGATTGAAATGTATCTCCTTTTACAACACAAGGACATCACAGGCAATTATTGGAGCCACATTTGAAGACCCCTTTAAAATCCAGCCAGGTCCTAGTAGTGGAACCTGATCTGAACTCACTAGGTGACAGTGAGTTACCTAAAGAAGGGGGCCCATCGGGATGCCGCTTTAAAACCACCTGGCAAAACTTTAGCAAAAATGTCATCCTCAAAGAGAATAGGAATATGGGTGAAGATGGAAGCCCTATTAGTGGTAACAGCTGGCCGCTGGAGTGCTTTGTTCTAAGGTAAGTATTCAAAATGTTTTAAAATAAATAAGATGTGCTGTTTTTGACTGAGATATTATCCTAAAAATGGTAACAGATGCAATAAACAATGTGCAATAAGCAAAACCAAACAATCATGTTCAAACATCTAAGTGTCACTAGATAAGTGAAACGCTTGTTGCCTAGAATGGTGTATCGAGTGAATTTAATCAAAAAATGTTTTTGGGATAAGTAGCCACGATCTGTTCACAAAAATTGACAAATAATAAATGGTAAACAGTGGCAATAAATAATGCAATAAATAAAACACATATATTAATTACACCAGGGCTTTTTTTCAGCAGGAACGCGGGGGAAACGCAGTTCCTGCACCTCCTAGACTGACTGTATGTAATGGCAAGGGGTGCTGGGGTGTGCTGCAGGGTATTGATGCTCACTGCTGGGGATCTATTTTTGCAGGGGTGTCTATTGTTGCTGGTGAGATTTATTGTTGCTGGTGGGGGATCTATTGTTGCTGGGGGGGTCTTATGTTGCTGGGGGGTCCGTTGTTGCTGAAAGAGATCTACTGTTGGGGGAGGGGTCTATTGTTGATGGCAGCCAGAGAGACTATTAATGCTGGCTGTGCGGAGATCTGTTGATGCTGCCGGGAGTCTATTGTTGTTGGTGGGGAAATTTTGCTGTGGGTAGTCCATTGTTGTTAGGGAGACCAATTGTTGCTGGCTGCAGGGGATCTATTTTACTGCTTTTCTTGATATCATTACCAAATTCCATACAAATTACTTAGCACCACAAAATGATACTTGGTTCTATATTGTCTAAAAGTGACAGTACTGGGAGGTGGGTAGGGCTGGAGAAAAGGGGTGACTCAGAACGGGGGAGTTCCTGCACCTATTGTCTGAGAAAAAAAGCCCCGTATTACACACCCAGAGAGTGGTAACTGTGCAAGCAAAGATAATAAAGATAGTCCATACTGTATGTTGTAATACTGGTGATACTGGAAGGTAACTCAGTGATAGATACTGTACACAATTGATAGATTGAACTGACACCACACCACGTGAACCACACCGTGTCTCCACTTCCCCAGTTGGATGTAAACTCACCAGCGCAAATTGCCTCACACTCTCATGTTTGGCAGAAAAAGCAGTGAACCACTCAGGGTTATGGATATCTCATCAAACAACGTTCCAAGGTATCCGCAAAATGTGGAGGAAATTAGACTTCAAATAGTGCAATATCATCAAAACATTGGAATTTAGTAACCTCCCTGGCGGTGTGATTATGTCAGATTTTTGATGCTAAAAGCGATACATTTGTTTTGCATGGAAATTTAGGCCTATAATTCTTAGGAATAACTCACTTAAAGTGGAAGTAAACCCCCCTATCGTTTTCAGCCAAGGAAGCTGCCATCTTGGCCTCTGTTTAATCTACAACTGCCATGATGATGCACATGTGATCAGTTATGACACCAGCCATTGGATGGTTTGACAGTTTGATTGAGAGCACAACCAATGTGACAGTTAGCATTTCCGGCATGCCGGGAATGTAACTGTTTTTTGAAATTGTTAAATTAATGGGTTTACTTCCGCTATAAATCTGTCCAAACAAGAGTCTAGTAGACATCCCGGGTATGATAAAGTTTGAAACACAAAATCATAAATTATAATAAAATAAATAACTATAAATAATTATAACAAATAATATAATAATAATAATAATAATAATAATAATAAAAAATATTCAATAATGTAATCAAATCAAAAACACTGAAATTTGCTCAGCTCAGCAGAATTGTCGCTGTCATTAGATTTAGTGTTTGATGAAGAATTTCCCCACAAATCGCTATCGCTCAATTCTGCGAGTGATTCTAATTTATTATCGCTGTTTTCTAGCTGGTCTAAAACCACTTTTGACATAAAGGGACACTTTTTGGTTGCTATGGACAATCTCCAGTTCCCAGGCAGAAAGAACAGTATTTATAATATAAAAGTGCATGCAGGACACTGGACAGACCACTAGGGACAAAGGGGATGTGTAATTATTTGATACAGTACTGTAATCAGTAAGATTACAGTATACTGTATGTGTATTGTGTTTTTTTTTAATTTGGCACCGAACTCCGTCACCATGCGCCGCAACGTCGCAGGGAACGGAGCTTGGCACTCGGCAGTGTGAATCGAGCGAGACACGGCTCGCACACACTGCGGGGAGACATCGCAGGATCCAGGGAACAAGGTAAGTAACTCTCCCTGGATACTGCAATGCAGCCCGAGTCTGGCTCGGGGTTACCGCTAATGGTACTGAAATCTCACCCCGAGCCAGACTCGGGAATACCGCCAGGGAGGTTAAGGCGGCAGGATTAAGCCAGTGATTGAATGTGGGGGCTGAAGGAGAGGTCAGAGTCAAGGAGTACACCCAACACCCTGGCGTGTGTGGAGGGACCAATGGTTGTGTTGTTGATTTTAATGGTAAAGTCATGGGGTAGGGACCGGGAAATATTACAAACAAGTCATTGAAAATTAATTAATGATAATTAATATGATGCTATTGGACAAGCTGCAAAATTATCAAAAGGCTTTTAAATATTTAATCTAAAAAAATAAAAAATAATTTCACTGTAATGAGCCCTCAGATTAATGCAGGCGCACCTTATAATCTTCTGAAATGTGCCCAGTAGAAACATTGTATCTGCCCTCTCCCACACCCAATGGCAGTGGTCAAGATTACAAAGGCAATACTGTTTTTAGTTTTGTTATGTAAATTAAAATTAATTTTTTATTTAATTAAATTTTCCCGCATCACAAGTCCTGGTGTCTCCTGCAATCATGACTGAAGATTAAAAACAAAAAACAAATGTAATACATATGTATAAAAATAAAATCCATTCACACATAGAACTTCAGTGATGATCACAAATTACCGTATATACTCGAGTATAAGCCGAGTTTTTCAGCACATTTTTTGTGCTGAAAATGCCCCCCTCGGCTTATACTCGAGTCACCATTTTGCGCCTGATCTCCCGGACTTTGGGGACCCGGTACCGGCCAAACTTGGCACACATGTAGCCCCCCTCATCCTCTACAAGTGTGCAAAGTTTGTTGTCCGGGGGACCTACGGCCGGGGAGCACCGATTTTTCAAAGCCGGGCACCCCTTCAATAGACTCTCATGTTAAACAGTCATTTCTCTGGTGAATTTGGGGACCCGGTAATGGCCGGTCGTAGGTCCCCTGGACACGAATCTTGGCACACATGTAGCCGCATTTCTACTCTACAAGTGTGCAAAGTCTGTTGTCTGGAGGACCTACAGCCGGGGAGAATCGATTTTTTAAAGCTGGGCACCCCTTCCATAGACTCCCATGTTAAACGTCAGTCTAGTCATGGGCACAATGAGGCATGGACACGGTGAGGCATGTGCACAGTGAGGCATGGGCACAGTGAGGCATGGACATGGACACAGTGAGGCAAAGTGAGGCATGCAGATGGACACCCTAGGCTTATACTTGAGTCAATAAGTTTTCCCATTTTTTTGTGGTAACATTAGGTGCCTCGGCTTATATTCGGGTCGGCTTATACTCGAGTATATACGGTAAGTATTAAAAATGTGAATAGAAAATAATAGTAATTTGAGGAAAAATATATATTGAGATGTGTGCAGGGTCCTATATCCAACACTTACCAATGACAATGTGTAAATCCTTCAGATTAGGATTCTTTTTAAGAAACCAAATTCAGGAGGTATATAAATTGAAAGGTGGCAGCAACATATTACTACAAACAATGTATCCCTCAGCAGACGGAAAATGTGCTTCTCCGACAGCAAATTATGATCATTGTTTTAATCTAAATTGCATGCAACAAGTGGGAGCGAGTAGATATACCTTCAAGGTGAGTGAAATAATTTGATGTAATTTGTCTCTATGGAACAGAAATGCCTCATGTGTATACTACAGCTCATGGTCCCTTTGGTAAACAAGTTACAATAATCATTAGAGAGATATTAATTGGACAAATAAAGAAAACATAGCTTAGGAGAAGAAAAATACTAGAAAAAAAAATGAATCTATGGTATTAATAAGTTGATAGTAACCTTAGACTGACCATCATCTTTTACCTGCACCACATACCAAAATTGTATAATGTAAACTGTATTTTTATATCCCTTCATTTAGTTTTTTTTAGGGTAAATATTTTAAAAATTATTTTTAAATATTATTGATAAAAAAATATTTAAAATGTGTTTAATTAATTTCAATTTAAACATTATTTAGATGTAAAACATGTTTTTCAAAATGTAAATAAAATATATATTATTTTAAATTATTCAATAAATTTGTATATTCTTTTCTCTTTCTTTATTATCTTGTTTTTAGCCCTGATGAAGGGAGAGGGTTGAGCCTCCGAAATAGTTTGGATGTAGAACAAAATGGACTGTATGAACAAATGTGACGCTTCCATTATAAGATTTTTATTATACAGAATTATATCACACTTTAATATTTTTTTTTAAGCATTGGGCCTTTCCAGGCGACACTTCAAAATGTCCACAACATTATTTTCCTAAAGATGTAACAATCTTTTTTTATATTTATTTCATATACCAGCAAGTCATTAAAAATTGAGCAATCATAATTAATACAATGCTGTATAATGATTATTTGCAACCATGTCCCATCCCCCTGCCGGTCAGGATAGGTTGCTAAATTAAATATGACCCTCTGAATAAAAAGCATTTTAGCTGAATATGTTTTTTTTTCACAAGTAATTGATTATTAAACTTGACAAGGCCAGAGTTAGGGGATTTATGGATAGTTTCTGGTGTGCCCTATGTATGTCATCAACAATAGTAATTATAAGTCAACCTAATAATGACCTAATTAAATAATTCTGTTGTGTAAATATCACTAATATACAATATGAAAAAAGGTGTGTATCTGCACTGCTTAAAACAGATTGCCTAAATATATGACCCTCCTCTGGTAATAAATGAACATATTCATAGGTGCTTAAACATATTATAGAAGATCAGTAGACATATGCACTGCCAAAAAATTTGTTCGTTTTCGTTTCATTTTTTTTTTTTTCGTCTTTCATGTCATTCGTTATGATTACAATTTGTGAATTTCTAAATTCGAAAATTCCTAAGTTCCTAAATTCAAACATTCCCAAATTCAAAATTTGTAAATTCCAAAATTTGTAAATTTGCATGTTCTTAAATTCGAAAATCCAAAAGTCAGAAAATCCAAAAATGAGATAGAAAATCCAGAAAATTTGAAATAATAACCAACTAACTAATAATAACTATTAAATTATAGTTATTTTAAATTCAGCTGTTAGTGAACATTGATTCTAAGTGTGGTATTTGCATTTGTAAACTATTGCTGTGAACTCACATCATGCGTTCAAAGGAGCTGTCTATGCAAGTGAAGCAGGCCATTGTACAGTTGCAATAAAAAGTATGTGAACCCTTTTGGAATGATATGGATTTCTGCACAAATTGGTCATAAAATGTGATCTGATCTTCTGAAGTCACAACAATAGACAATCACAGTCTTCTGCTTAAACTAGTAACACACAAATAATTAAATGTTACCATGTTTTTATTGAACACACCATGTAAACATTCACAGTGCAGGTTGAAAAAGTATGTGAACCCTTGGATTTAATAACTGGTTGAATCTCCTTTGGCAGCAATAACTTCAACCAAACGTTTCCTGTAGTTGCAGATCAGACGTGCACAACGGTCAGGAGTAATTCTTCACCATTCCTCTTTACAGAACTGTTTCAGTTCAGCAATATTCTTGGGATGTCTGGTGTGAATCGCTTTCTTGAGGTCATGCCACAGCATCTCAATCGGGTTGAGGTCAGGACTCTGACTGGACCACTCCAGAAGGCGTATTTATCTGTTTAAGCCATTCTGTTGTTGATTTACTTTTATGCTTTGGGTCTTTGTCCTGTTGCAACACCCATCTTCTGTTGAGCTTCAGCTGGTGGACAGATGGCCTTAAGTTCTCCTGCAAAATGTCTTGATAAACTTCATTTTTCCTGCGATGATAGCAATCCGTCCAGGCCCTGACGCAGCAAAGCAGCCCCAAACCATGATACCCCCACCACCATACTTCACAGTTGGGATGAGGTTTTGATGTTGGTGTGCTGTGCCTCTTTTTCTCCACACATAGTGTTGTGTTTTTCTACCAAACAACTCAACTTACTTTCATCTGTCCACAGAATATTTTGGCAGTACTGCTGTGGAACATCCAGGTTCTCTTGTGCAAACTGTAAACGTGCAGCGATGTTTTTTTTGGACAGCAGTGGCTTCCTCTGTGGTATCTTCCCATGAAATCCATTCTTGTTTAGTGTTTTACATATCATATATTCGCTAACAGGGATGTTACAATATGCCAGAGAATTTTGTAAGTCTTTAGCTGACACTCTAGGATTCTTCTTCACCTCATTGAGCAGTCTGCGCTGTGCTCTTGCAGTCATCTTTACAGGACGCCCACTCCTAGGGAGAGTAGCAGCAGTGCTGAACTTTCTCCATTTATAGACAATTTGTCTTACCATGGACTGATGAACAGCAAGGCTTTTGGAGATACTTTTATAACCCTTTCCGGCTTTATGCAAGTCAACAATTCTTAATCGTAGGTCTTCTGAGAGCTCTTTTGTGCAAGGCATCATTCACATCAGGCAATGCTTCTTGTGAAAAGCAAACCCTTAACTGGTGTGTGTTTTTTAGAGGGCAGGGCAGCTGTAACCAACACCTCCAATCTCATCTCATTGATTGGACTCCAGTTGGCTGACACCTCACTCCAATTAGATCTTGGAGATCTCATTAGTCTAGGGGTTCACATACCTTTTCCACCTGCACTGTGAATGTTTACATGGTGTGTTCAATAAAAACATGGTAACATTTAATTCTTTGTGTGTTATTAGTTTAAGCGGACTATGATTGTCTCTTGTTGTGACTTAGATGAAGATCAGATCACATTTTATGACCAATTTGTGCAGAAATCCATATCATTCCAAAGGGTTCACATACTTTTTATTGCAACTGTAAGGCTTCAAAAACTAAACAAATCCACCAGAGAGATAGCAGCAACATTAGGAGTGGCCACAACAACAGTTTGGTACATTCTGAGGAAAGAAGAATGCACTGGTGAGCTCTTCAACATAAAAAGGCCTGGTGGGCGTGGTGGTGGGTGATCAAAGGATCCTCTCTATGGTAAAGAAAAACCCATTCACAACATCCAATCAAGTGAAGGACACTCTCTATGAGGTTGGCGTATCATTGTCAAACTCTACAACCAAGAGAAGACTTCATGAGAGCAAATACAGAGGATTCACCACAAGGTGCATGTCACAAGCCGGACTGACGGCTAGTGGGAATACAAGAGGTGGATCCTCTGTACCAGAGAGGGGATGGCACGGGTCGTACTGAGGGACCGGTTCTAAGCAGCTACCGGTTTTTACCAGAGCCCGCCGCAAAGCGGGATGGACTTGCTGCGGCGGTAGCAACCAGGTCGTGTCCTCCAGTAGCGACTCCACCTCTCTGGCGGCTGAGATAGGCGCGGTACAAAAGGACTAGGCAGAGGCAAGGTCAGACGTAGCAGAGGGTCAGGGCAGGTGGCAATGGTTCGTAGTCAGAGACAATGGCAGTAGGTCAGATACACAGGCAAGGCAAGTCACAAAACACTTCCACAGGGTACTAGGACAACAAGATCCGGCAAGGACAGGAAGGGGAAGTGGGTTTATATATGTTTTGGGTGTTCACACAGTAATTGGACCAGGCACCAATCAATGGTGCGCTGGCCCTTTAAATCTTAGAAGGCCAGCGCGCGCGCGCCCTAGAGCGCAGCGGGGCCACGCGCGCCGGGAAGGAGCAGGAGGGGGAAGGTGAGAAGGATGGGATGCGATCCGCGGACGGAGATGTGCCGCCGTGTGGATCGCATCCCCGCCGGTGACAGAGCAGCGCCCACGGCCAGGAGGGTTGACCGGGGCGCTGCAGGGGGACCGACGCCGTGAGCGCTCCGGGAAGGATGGGAAACCCGGAGCGCTCGGCGTTACAGTACCCCCCCTTAGGTCTCCCCCTTTTCTTGGAACCCAAGAATCTACGGATGAGCTCCTTGTCTAAAATGTTGGTCTCAGGCTCCCAGGATCTCTCTTCAGGACCACAGTTCTCCCAATCCACTAAAAAAAATATTTTACCTCGGATGACCTTGGAGGCGAGGATTTCTTTCACCGAGAAGACATCGGAAGAACCAGAGACAGGAGCAGGAGCAGTGACCTTGGGGGAAAATCGGTTAAGAATGAGGGGTTTGAGAAGAGACACATGAAAAGAATTGGGGATACGAAGAGAAGGAGGAAGATGGAGTTTGTAAGAGACAGAATTGATTTGGTTTTTGATTTTAAAAGGTCCGAGGTAACGAGGGCCCAGCTTGTAGCTAGGTACCCGAAACCGAACATATTTGGAGGAGAGCCACACTTTGTCACCCGGGACATAGACAGGAGGAATTCTTCTTTTTTTATCTGCATGTCTCTTCATGTGGGCAGAGGCCAGTGATAGCGACTTTTGAGTCTCTTTCCAGATAGAGGTGAAGTCTTGAGTTAATTCATCCACGGCAGGAACTCCAGAAGAAGTGGGGATGGGGAGGGGGGGCAATGGGTGACGGCCGTAGACCACAAAGAAAGGTGATTTGGAGGACGATTCAGAGTTCTTGAAATTGTATGAGAATTCTGCCCAGGGTAATAGGTCGACCTAATCGTCTTGACGGGCGGAGACAAAATGTCGTAAGTAGTCACCAAGGACCTGGTTAACTCTCTCCACCTGTCCATTGGATTGCGGGTGATAAGCGGAAGAAAAATTCAACTTAATCTTTAGTTGAGTACAGAGAGCTCTCCAAAATTTTGAGATGAATTGAACGCCTCTATTAGAGACGATATGTGAGGGTAGCCCATGGAGACGGAAAATTTGAAGAAAAAAATGGTTCGCCAACTGAGGTGCAGTAGGCAGACCAGGAAGCGGGACAAAATGAGCCATTTTCGAAAAGCGGTCAACGACCACTCAGATGACAGTGTTACTATGAGACAAAGGAAGGTCCGTGATGAAATCCATGGCAATGTGGGACCATGGTTGTTCAGGCACAGGTAGAGGAAGGAGAAGACCTGCAGGCTTCTGGCGTGGAGTCTTGTCACGTGCACAGATAGTGCAGGCCCGTACAAAGTCAGTCATATCCTTTTCCTGGGTAGGCCACCAATAGTGTCTGGCCATCAATTGTATGGATTTTTTGATCCCAGCGTGACCGGCTAGATGGGAGGAATGGCCCCACCTCAGTATCTGGAGACGAAGGCGTGGAGGAACGAAAGTTTTTCCTGGAGGAACTGGCATCAGAGACGCAGGAGCAGAGGAAATCAGACACTCAGGGGGTACGATGTGTTGCGGGGGAGTCCCGGTTTCAGAGGCATCGGAGGAACGGGACAAGGCATCAGCCCTGACATTCTTGTCTGCGGGACGAAAATGGATCTGGAAATTGAACCGGGCAAAGAACAATGACCACCTGGCCTGGCGAGGATTTAAGCGCTGAGCGGACTGAAGGTAGGACAAATTTTTATGGTCAGTGTAGATGGAGATAGGGTGAAGGGATCCTTCCAGGAGATGTCTCCACTCTTCTAATGCCAGCTTGATGGCCAACAGTTCACGGTCACCTATGGAATAGTTTTTTTTTAGGAGGGGAGAAGGTTTTGGAGAAAAAACCACACGTGACGTTTCTTCCTTTAGCGTTTTTTTGAAGAAGAACAGCTCCGGCTCCTACCGAGGAGGCGTCAACTTCAAGGAAGAACGGCTTTGTGGGGTCTGGTCGAGACAGGACAGGTGCAGAGGAGAAGGCGGTCTTAAGGCGAGTAAAGGCTTCTTCCGCTTGAGGCGGCCAGGACCTTGGATTCGCGTTTTTCTTAGTCAGTGCCCCTATAGGAGCAACGATGGTGGAGAAGTGGGGTATGAACTGACGATAGTAGTTGGCGAATCCAAGGAAGCGTTGAATAGCACGGAGTCCAGAGGGGCGTGGCCAATCCAAGACTGCGGAGAGCTTGTCAGGGTCCATTTGAAGGCCTTGTCCTGAGACCAGATAACCTAGGAAAGGAAGGCTGCTGCGCTCAAAAAGGCATTTTTCAAATTTAGCGTAAAGATGATTTACGCGGAGGCGCTGGAGCACTTGACGGACATGGAGCCGATGTTCCTCAAGGTTGGTAGAGAAGATTAGGATGTCGTCAAGATAGACAACCACACAGGTATACAGTAAGTCCTGAAAGATTTCATTGACAAAATCCTGAAAGACTGCAGGAGCATTGCAAAGTCCGAAAGGCATGACGAGATATTCAAAGTGACCATCTCTGGTGTTAAATGCGGTTTTCCATTCATCTCCTTCACGGATTCTGATGAGGTTATAAGCGCCCCTGAGGTCCAATTTCGAAAAAACGTTTGCTCCACGCAGACGGTCAAAGAGCTCCGAGATGAGAGGCAGAGGGTAGCGATTTTTAATAGTGATTTTATTGAGACCACGATAGTCTTAGCAAGGGCGTAGTGATCCGTCCTTCTTGGCAATGAAGAAGAACCCCGCTCCGGCTGGAGAAGATGATTTCCTAATAAAACCTCTCTTGAGGTTCTCCTGTATGTAATCAGTCATGGCCTTGGTTTCAGGAGAGGAGAGAGGGTAAATTCTGCCACGGGGTGGTGTAGTACCTGGGAGCAAGTCAATGGGGCAGTTGTAGGGTCTATGTGGTGGTAAGACCTCCGCCTGTTTTTTGCAAAAGACATCAGAAAAGTCCTGATAGGCCTTGGGAAGGCCGGGCAAAGGAGTAGCGATGGGAACTTGACTGGGGGTTACAGACTTAAGACAATGCTTGTGGCAGGAGTAGCCCCAGGATTTGATGTCCCCAGTGGTCCAGTCGAGGGTAGGAGATTGGCACTGGAGCCAGGGTAGGCCAAGAAGGATGTCAGAAGTACAGTTCGGCAAAACAAAGAATTCAATTTTTTCTTGGTGAAGAACACCAACGGACATGAGCAGGGGTTCGGTGCGGTAACGCACGGTACAATCCAGATTCTCTCCATTTACAGAGGAAATTAAGAAGGGTTTGATGAGACGGATAACAGGAACGTTGAACCGGTTGATGAAAGAGGCTTCAATAAAGTTTCCTGCAGAACCAGAGTCCAGGAAGGCCACCGCAGAGAAGGGGGAGCCAGCAGAAGGGGAAATCCGCACAGGAATAGTCAGACGTGGAGAGGAAGAATTCACACCTAGTAACGCCTCTCCCACGTTCACTAGGTGCGGGCGTTTCCCTGGCGTAGAGGACGAATAGAGCAGTCCTTTAGGAAATGTTCAGAGCTCGCACAATAAAGGCATAAGTTCTCATTCCTACGGCGAGTCCTCTCTTGTAGGGTCAGGTGAGATCGGTCCACCTGCATGGCCTTCTCGACAGAAGGCATAGTATCAGGATGCGTTGGATTCAGGAAGAGAGGAGCCAGGCGCGGATAACGCCTGGTGCGAACAAGATCTTTCTCCTGGCGAAGCTCTTGGCGTCTTTCAACGTAGCGTATGTCAATGCGGGTAGCTAAGTGGATGAGCTCCGTCAGGGAGGAGGGTATCTCTCGTGCGGCCAGACAATCCTTGATGTGGCTGGATAAACCTTTCTTGAAGGTCGCGCAAAGAGCCTCATTATTCCAGGATAGCTCTGAGGCCAGTGTGCGGAACTGTATGGCATATTCGCCCACAGAGGAGTTTCCTTGGACAAGGTTAAGCAGCGCGGTTTCAGCGGATGAGGCTCGGCCTGGTTCCTCAAAAACGCTACGAACCTCAGCGAGGAAGGACTGAACGGTGGCTGTAGCAGGGTCATTGCGGTCCCAGAGTGGCATGGCCCAGGCCAAGGCCTTCCCAGACAACAGACAGACCACGAATGCCACCTTAGACCGTTCTGTGGAAAACTGGTCTGACATCATTTCAAGATGCAGGGAACATTGGGACAAGAATCCCTGGCACCTCCTAGGATCCCCGTCAAATTTCTCCGGAAGAGACAAGCGGATCTTCGAGGTAGTAGCGGCAGCTCGGGGAGGGGAAGATGCTGGAGCTTGTGGCGGCAGACGCTGCTGGATCATGGCGGTCAACTGCGACAGCTGCTGTCCTTGCTGGGCAATCAATTGCGACTGCTGGGCAACCACGGTAGTGAGATCAGTGAGACTAGGCAGCGGCACGTCAGCGGGATCCATGGCCGGATCTACTGTCACGAGCCGGACTGACGGCTAGTGGGAATACAAGAGGTGGATCATCTGTACCAGAGAGGGGATGGCACGGGTCGTACTGAGGGACCGGTTCTAAGCAGCTACCGGTTTTCACCAGAGCCCGCCGCAAAGAGGGATGGACTTGCTGCGGTGGTAGCAACCAGGTCGTGTCCTCCAGTAGCGACTCCACCTCTCTGGCGGCTGAGATAGGCGCGGTACAAAAGGACTAGGCAGAGGCAAGGTCAGACGTAGCAGAGGGTCAGGGACGGCGGCAATGGTTCAAAGTCAGAGACAATGGCAGTAGGTCAGATACACAGGCAAGGCAAGTCACAAAACACTTCCACAGGGTACTAGGACAACAAGATCCGGCAAGGACAGGAAGGGGAAGTGGGTTTATATATGTTTTGGGTGTTCACACAGTAATTAAACTAGGCACCAATCAATGGTGCGCTGGCCCTTTAAATCTTAGAAGGCCGGCGCGCGCGCGCCCTAGAGCGCAACGGGGCTGCGCGCGCCGGGAAGGAGCAGGAGGGGGAAGGTGAGAAGGATGGGATGCGATCCGCGGACGGAGATGTGCCGCCGTGTGGATCGCATCCCCGCCGGTGACAGAGCAGCGCCCACGGCCAGGAGGGTTGACCGGGGCGCTGCAGGGGGACCGACGCCGTGAGCGCTCCGGGAAGGATGGGACACCCGGAGCACTCGGCGTTACAGTGCAAACCATTCATAAGCCTGAAGAATAGAATACCCAGATTAGACTTTGCCAAAAAAACATCTAAAAAAGCCAGAGCAGTTCTGGAAAAGCATTGTTTGGATGGACAGAACTAAGATTAATCTGTACCAGAATGACGGGGAAAAAAAAGTGTGCAAAAGGCTTGGAACAGCTCATGATCCAAAGCACACAACATCATCTGTGGTCACATGCTGGAGCTTGCAGTGTGATGACATGGGCATGCATGGCTTCCAGTGGCACTGGGTCATTGGTGTTTATGGATGATGTGACAGAAGACAGAAGCAGCCGGATGAATGTTGCAGTGTTTAGAGATTTACTATAAGCCCAGATTCAGCCAATGATTGGAAGGCTCTTCACAGTACAGAGGGACAATGATCCGGAAAACACTGCAAAAGCAGGAGCTTTTGAAGGAAAAGAAGTGGAATATTCTGCAATGGCCGAGTTAGTCACCTGATCTCATCCCAATTGAACATTTCACTTGCTGAAGGCAAAACTAAAGGCAGAAAGACCCACAAACAAAGAACAACTGAATAGAAAAGAATGTAGAAACTGTGCTAAATATGCCGAAAAAAAGAGACAACAAGTGTTCTCACTAGTAGCTCAGTGGGAGCTGCGATTGGAATGTAAACCACCATACATAATAGCAAATAAGGAAAAAAGGAAAAAATCACGCTAACCCGTGGCCATACTCCTAGGAGTTATGGAATGAAATTAAAACACACATCAATCTGTAAAACTAATGAGTGAACAAATTATTTTAAATATAAAAAGTGTACTGTGATCTAACTTCATAACATATAGTCCATAAAAAAAAGATTCTTAAATAAAGTCCATTGAATGACACCAGTGCTCCGTGTAGAAAATCGTATAAAGTGAAATGTTGCATCCAAATTAATTTGTGACGTTCCACCACCAAACAGCAGAAGTTTCTCCTTACCAGCTACATATGACCCCCCATGACAACCCCCCATGACAGAGGATCAATAAATGCAGGGATCAAGCAGTTCCTCCCACAGGTCAACACAGCACATAGGACTCCTAAAGCACCAGCCTCCGATGATCATCAGTGGGCGCAAGCAGTATGTAAGAGATGAAACACACTCCACATAGTGCATTAAAACATTTAAAAGTTTATTCAATAAAAATGTTGCACTTACATTTATGCAGTAGTAAATTGCCTATTAAGTCTGGTGTGCCGGCCGCTGCACATTCATCAGACACCCGTCCTTCTCGGAAGCGTTAGAGGTGACGTCAGTGCGTCGCTCTGCCCTACGTCTGTTTCGTAAAAAACGTACTTCTTCCAGGGGCACGGGCGGCGCACTGCGTCACCTCCATTTGTAGTACAAGACAACCAAGCCTCGTTTTGGATCCAAACCATCGATCAGACATGCGCGGCATCCCTAAGTGTCACTAAAGTGTTAACACTGGCCACATACGTTACTCTGATTCGCTAGACTATTACGGGACTGATGATTCGATTAGAAAACTTCACTTCAGTACCCGCTAAGCATCCCCGGTATCACTTAAACTAAGATCGCCTGGCATACTGCCCATTCTAACGGACTAGCATACTAAGTATAGAAGTACACCTGGGGAGACTAGGCCTAGATATAAATTATATCAGCAATATTAAATCAGGTTAGGCCCAATAATTACGTTCAAATAGAACCGGAAGTATGGTTATTCTAAATATAGGGGCCACTCTCCAACCACGGTTGGGGTGACACCTAGTGGACATTATTCAAATTGTTCTCCAGATGCAAAAAACAAAAGCACCTAAAATGCCAATGCCGGAGAAAAAAACACAACACATACTCCAGCTAAGGGCTTGTTGTCTAACCAATATTGTCTTCTATTGAAATTAAAATGAGTGAATTATATAAATTGTGAGAATTATTATTAAAAGTCCAATAAGAGTGTGGACCGTAAAATACGGAAACCACACCCTAAAATTCCAACGGACTGAGACAACCAGGTACTGAGCCAATATGGCCCAACCACGGAGATCCCATACCTGGAAAATGATACAAGCACCCAAACTGTATCATAATGTGCTAGCTACACTCTCTGCTCTCTGGAGGTTACACACTAAACATATATTCCCAAGCAAATATAACTGAACCACAGGGGGAATTCTATTACTGAGGTGCACCTCCAGCATCCAATTAAATATTCATGTTATATATAACATGACTATATATAAACTATCCTGTCCACTGAAACCAGTGGCAACTAAACCATCTCCACCAAGAAGTGGAGAAAAATAGGGCCAATGGAACAAAGGGGGGGAAAGGTCCAAAGTCGTGACACACAGGGAGACCTAATATCAAAAACTAGCCCCTATATGTTCAGGGTTCAGATTGATGATACCAAGCTCCCCGGGCCCCAGATCAGAACACCAATATAGTGAAGTATGTCAACTTCCCTTAAATCATCAATGTGGACCCCAACAAAGGCCCACATATAATGATAACAAAGGAAGACGCACACATATAGACAATTGCTGTGAACAAAAACCTATTGTGCTGTATTACGATATGGAAACCAACCCAACAGGCTAATCGAGCCTGATTACCAAAAATTCATTGTGTGATCAATGATAAATGTTAATCTAACTAAAACTAGTAATCCGTGTATGTGAAATGAACACAAAAAGAGGCTCAGTCGATAAACTGTGACCATAACGCCACAACAAGTGAAATATTTGGAATCTCTACATAATATTAACAAAACCATGTTCAAATGACAAATAATAAATACAAAACATTATAAATAAAATTAATGATACAAAATATCTGATGATACATGAACCACCAAATCATTGTCTATACTTTCAAGAATTATTAATAAATGCGTTCACATCTGTGTCGACATTCAACACAAAGGGGACATAAGTCTTTAATCTGTATATCCAGGACATTTCCTGTTTGGAAATCTCCCGCACCAATGAGCTCCCCCTCCAATGGGGCTTGTATTTGTCTATCCCCATGTATAAGGTGTTAGACGGGTCTCTCTGATGTACCTCATCATAATGTCTAGAGACCGAATGTTTGGGGAACCCTGCTTTGATGTTACTGATATGTTCGTTCAATCTTACTTTTAGGGCCCTTTTAGTCCTCCCCACGTATTGCAGCCCGCAGGGGCATTGGATGAGGTAGACCACCCTCTTTGTGGCACAGGTGATAAATGGTTCCACTTCAAACACCCTAGATGTACTCGTGGATGTAAAGCCACAAATCTTTCTATCTTTGCACCTATTCATGTAGCAAACTCGACAGGTCTTACAACGGTAATAACCCGTGAGATTTTGAAAAAAACATCTATTGGCCTTCGGGGGATCAGAAACACTGGGGGCGATCCTATTGCCAAGCGACGAAACCCCCCTAAAAATAATTTGGGGCCTCTCCGGCAATATGTTTTTCAAAACCTGATCGCTTTCCAATATATGCCAATGTTTCTGAATCAACTGTTTCACCTTACGATGTTGTAGAGAATATGTTGTGATGAAAGGCATAGAGAGCTTTTTAGTCACAGTTTGGTGTGATTTTTCTACCAAAAGCAGAGACCTATCCACCTCTCTAATCTCACTCACCGTCTGGGCTAATGCTTGAGAATCATAGCCCTTTTCAACAAATCTAGCTGACAGCATAGACGCTTGGGAAACAAAGGTGTTAACCTCAGTGCAATTACGCTTAAGGTGTGTAAACTGCCCTCGAGGGACAGCCTTCAACCAGGGTTCATGATGGCAACTGTCCAAGGCAATATACGAATTACGGTCCGTTGCCTTGAAATATGTTGATGTCACAAATTTGCCATCTTCCACTCTGATTGTCAAATCTAGAAAATTGATTTGTTCCATACTGGCTTCAAAGTTGAATTTAATACCTCTATCATTGTTATTGAGGGATGCCATAAAACTCTGAAGATCCAGCTCAGTGCCATACCACAGGAGGAGGACGTCATCGATATAACGAGCCCAGAGGGCCAATTCTGGCCTCCTTGGGGCATCTATGATGTCCTCCCCCCATTTGGCCATGAACAAGTTGGCCAAACTCGGGGCATATTTAGCCCCCGTCGCCACACCCCTATCCTGACGATAAAATTGTTGGTCGAACAGGAAATAATTGTGTGTGGCGGCATAGCTCAACAGTTCCATGATAAATTCGATCTGGATCAAAGATAATCCAGAATCCCTTATTAGATATAATTTCACCGCTTCCAACCCCAAACAATGGGGAATGATAGTGTATAGTGAAGTTACATCCGCTGTAACCATCCATAGGCCACTCTTAGGTGTAATCCCTGTTAGCAAATTGATCACCTGTTTGGTGTCCTTAAGGTAAGAGTGAATCCTCTTCACCAGAGGCTGGAGATAATGATCAATATATTTGCCCACCCGGAACGTAATTGAGTCGATCCCACTCACAATGGGACGTCCCGGGGGGCAAATAAGGCTCTTATGAATTTTTGGGAGGTAGTAAATAATTGGGATTCGGGGAGCAGCGGGCACCAAGAACAATTTCTCCTTTTTAGTGAGGATACCTCTATGGAAACCTTTGTCCACAATGGTCTCCAATTCTTTCTTATACCCGATGATAGGGTCCCTATTCAAAGGGGTATAAGTTTCACTGTCCCCCACAATCCGATATAATTCTGCTGTATAATCACAGCGATCTAAGACCACTATGCCACCCCCCTTGTCCGCTGGTCTAATGACCAATGATTTATTCTGACATAGGGAATCCAAACCTCCTTCTAAATCACGTGACATCTTAGTCTTTTTGACTTTGACCTGTTTGCTTAGGTTAAATATCCCTGTTCCTAGGCTCTTTTTCTTTTTGCTGACTGGGCATGCCTCCCCCCTCTAGTTCCTCTCTTGACTCTATAGGCCTTCTTAGGCCTCGGCTGTTCCTGGGAAAATCCCAATTTTGGCTCCTCTGCCCACCAAAAGGTTCATCATAGTAATCAAACCTTGGTTGGACATGCCCTTGGTCATATCCCCCCTGGTAATGACCACCACGGTGTCCTCTTGGCGAGTCATATCCATACCCTCTTTCACTATATCCCCCAGGGGTTTCCATATCGGATAAGGGAAAGAAACGGTTACATATAGGGACATTGAAGGCCTGATCTTCCCCCTCCCTATTAAAATATGGGTGATCACCCCGGTATTGGCTCTGTGAATATTGGGGTGGTCTCGGTCTCATTTGGCCCCTATCCCAAACCTGGGATGGGTCCGGCCGAGAATTTTGTGTATGATAGTCCCATTTATGACTATTTTTACTTTTTTCCCCCACTGGGGGTTGTGTTGGACCCTTTTTAAGGGGTCTTGCTTGGTTTTGGTTATTTGATTTTCTAGGGTATCCCTTTTGGGTGAAGAATGAACCTCTCTCCTTAATTGAGTGAGGGTAGGGATAACACCCAACCCATTAGATGTTGTCCCTGAGGGCAAGGTATCCATTGCATTGCCTCCCTCATTCTGTGAAGCCAACTTTTTTTGCCAAGCAAAGATGAGGCCGGACTGATAGTCCTCCTTATCCCTAATATATTTCTTCTTTTTTTTGATCTTTTGGTCTCTATCCTCTTTCTCAAGAGTTTTCGAAAGAATCTTTGAACATTCTTTATACTCATCCCCCGCGTTAAAGGGTGCAAGTTTTTCTTTCACTGTCTTAACCTCAACATCAAGGCGAGTGAGTTTCTCACATTTCCTATCTGTGAGAAAACGGAGGAAATTCACACCGGAGTCATTAAAATATTTGAACCAGCTTGTGAGGTCTGATTCACCTATTTGGGGACTAGGGATGAGCTTCGTGTTCAAGTCGAACATACGTTCGACTCGAACATCGGCTGTTCGATCGTTCGACGAAGAACGAATGATTTGGGCCGTTCGCGCCAAATTCGAGTGACGCGAACGGCCCACAATGCACTACGCCATCGCAGTGTCATCCAGGCGCTGTGATTGGCCAAGCATGCACTGTGACCCCGCATGCTTGGCCAATCACAGCACCGGCAGCGAGGAGAGCAATGATTGGCCACAGGCAGGATGCCTGTGGCCAATTATTGCTGAGGGGGTTTAGTACACGCCCCACACTATAAAAGGCCGCCAGCGCGGCGGCCTTGTGTAGTGTGTTCCGAAGCAGGGAAAGAGAAGCATAGGCAGGGACAGTGTCATTTTTTTCCTTTACTAATCCTGGATTCCTTGTGTTTAGGGACAGAGAAGGATAGGTAGGGAGAGTGTCAGTGTGTCATTCTGTGCAAAACCTTGTTTGTAGGGACAGAGAAGGACAGTGAGGGAAAGTGACAGTGTGCTATTCTGTGCTAAACCTTGTTTGTAGGGACAGAGAAGGACAGTGAGGGAAAGTGTCAGTGTGCTATTCTGTGCTAATCCTTGTTTGTAGGGACAGAGAAGGACAGTGAGGGAAACTGTCAGTGTGCTATTCTGTTCTAAACCAATCTTGCTGAACCGTATTTGAAATCCTTGAGTTTAGGGACAGAGAAGGGCACTCGTGGAAACTATCAGTGTGCTATTCTGTGCTAAATCTTGTTTGTAGGGACAGAGAAGGACAGTGAGGGAAAGTGTCAGTGTGCTATTCTGTCCTAAACCAATCTTGCTGAACCATATTTGAAATCCTTGAGTTTAGGGACAGAGAAGGACACGCGGGGAAACTATCAGTGTGCTATTCTGTGCTAAATCTTGTTTGTAGGGACAGAGAAGGACAGTGAGGGAAACTATCAGTGTGCTATTCTGTGCTAAACCAATCTTGCTGAACCATATTTGAAATCCTTGAGTTTAGGGACAGAGAAGGACACTCGGGGAAACTATCAGTGTGCTATTCTGTGCTAAATCTTGTTTGTAGGGACAGAGAAGGACAGTGAGGGAAAGTGTCAGTGTGCTATTCTGTGCTAATCCTTGTTTGTAGGGACAGAGAAGGACAGTGAGGGAAACTGTCAGTGTGCTATTCTGTCCTAAACCAATCTTGCTGAACCATATTTGAAATCCTTGAGTTTAGGGACAGAGAAGGACACTCGGGGAAACTGTCAGTGTGCTATTCCGTTCTAAACCAATCTTGCTGAACCATATTTGAAATCCTTGAGTTTAGGGACAGAGAAGGACACTCGGGGAAACTATCAGTGTGCTATTCTGTGCTAAATCTTGTTTGTAGGGACAGAGAAGGACAGTGAGGGAAAGTGTCAGTGTGCTATTCTGTCCTAAACCAATCTTGCTGAACCATATTTGAAATCCTTGAGTTTAGGGACAGAGAAGGACAGTGAGGGAAACTATCAGTGTGCTATTCTGTGCTAAATCTGGTTTGTAGGGACAGAGAAGGACAGTGAGGGAAACTATCAGTGTGCTATTCTGTGCTAAACCAATCTTGCTGAACCATATTTGAAATCCTTGAGTTTAGGGACAGAGAAGGACACTCGGGGAAACTATCAGTGTGCTATTCTGTGCTAAATCTTGTTTGGTGGGACAGAGAAGGACAGTGAGGGAAAGTGTCAGTGTGCTATTCTGTCCTAAACCAATCTTGCTGAACCATATTTGAAATCCTTGAGTTTAGGGACAGAGAAGGACACTCGTGGAAACTATCAGTGTGCTATTCTGTCCTAAACCAATCTTGCTGAACCATATTTGAAATCCTTGAGTTTAGGGACAGAGAAGGATACTAGTGGAAACTATCAGTGTGCTATTCTGTGCTAAATCTTGTTTGTAGGGACAGAGAAGGACAGTGAGGGAAACTATCAGTGTGCTATTCTGTGCTAAATCTTGTTTGTAGGGACAGAGAAGGACACTCGGGGAAACTGTCAGTGTGCTATTCTGTGCTAAACCAATCTTGCTGAACCATATTTGAAATCCTTGAGTTTAGGGACAGAGAAGGACACTCGGGGAAACTATCAGTGTGGTATTCTGTGCTAAATCTTGTTTGTAGGGACAGAGAAGGACAGTGAGGGAAAGTGTCAGTGTGCTATTCTGTGCTAACCCAATCTTGCTGAAGCATATTGCAAATCCTTGTGTTTAGGGACAGAGAAGGATAGGCAGGGGACCGTGTCAGTGTCTTTGTTGCTAAGCCTCCTGCACAGTATACACCTGAAGGTAGCCCATATTGCTGTTTTTCCCATCTCCCTGCAAGCCATCCATTAAAATGTCTGGAAGGCAAACAAGGAGAGGCAGACAGTCAGGAGGCAAAAAAAGAGGGCAAGCAGGCTCTGTGTCTGGGGGCAACAGTGCTGGTCGTGGACGCGGTGCATTGTCATCAGCACATGGCCATGGGACACGCTTGTCCTTCTTTTCGGCAGCTGGACATGTTGAGCCACATCATGCCGAAGACTTGGTAGAGTGGATGACCAAGCCCACCTCATCCTCCTCATCCTCTCTCACCCAGGCTCAGGGTACTGGCAAAGCAGCTGCCAAAGCGTCCTCTTCTCTGGTATCAATGTCATCATTAGTCACTCCTTCCCTAGACCCACCATGTCCTCCTCCTGAGGAGTCACCCGAACTGTTTGAGCACAGTGTTGGGTACATGCTCCAGGAGGATGCCCAGCGTTTCGAAGGATCTGATTAGGGATGAGCTTCGTGTTCGAGTCGAACATACGTTCGACTCGAACATCGGCTGTTCGATCGTTCGACGAAGATCGAACGATTTGGGCCGTTCGCGCCAAATTCGAGTGACGCGAACGGCCCACAATGCACTACGCCATCGCAGTGTCATCCAGGCGCTGTGATTGGCCAAGCATGCACTGTGACCCCGCATGCTTGGCCAATCACAGCGCCGGCAGCGAGGAGAGCAATGATTGTCCACAGGCAGGATGCCTGTTGCCAATTATTGCTGAGGGTGTTTAGTACACGCCCCACACTATAAAAGGCCGCCAGCACGGCGGCCTAGTGTAGTGTGTTCCGGAGCAGGGATAGAGCAGCATAGGCAGGGACAGTGACTGTTATTTCTTTCTTGCTTAACCTGGATTCCTTTAGTTTAGGGAAAGAGAAGGATAGGTAGGGAGAGTGTCAGTGTGTTTTGTGCTTGTGCTATAGTGTGCTTAAAAAAAACATTTATTCTAGGGACAGAAAACTGTAGGTAGGGACAGTGTCAGTTTCTTTCACTCTGCAAGTCCTTGTTTCCAGGGACCTGGAAGGACAGTGAGTGAATTGTCCTTGTGCTATATTGTGCTTAAAAAACATTTATTCTAGGGACAGAAAACTGTAGGTAGGGAGAGTGTCAGTTTCTTTCACTCTGCAAGTCCTTGTTTCCAGGGACCTGTAAGGACAGTGAGTGAATTGTCCTTGTGCTATATTGTGATTAAAAAAAACATTTTTTCTAGGGACAGAAAACTGTAGGTAGGGAGAGTGTTTTTTTTCTTTCACTCTGCAAGTCCTTGTTTCCAGGGACCTGGAAGGACAGTGAGTGAATTGTCCTTGTGCTATATTGTGCTTAAAAAAAAACATTTTTTCTAGGGACAGAAAACTGTAGGTAGGGAGAGTGTTTATTTTCTTTCACTCTGCAAGTCCTTGTTTCCAGGGACCTCTAAGGACAGTGAGTGAATTGTCCTTGTGCTATATTGTGCTTAAAAAAAACATTTATTCTAGGGACAGAAAACTGTAGGTAGGGAGAGTGTCAGTTTATTTCACTCTGCAAGTCCTTGTTTCCAGGGACCTGGAAGGACAGTGAGTGAATTGTCCTTGTGCTATATTGTGATTAAAAAAAACATTTTTTCTAGGGACAGAAAACTGTAGGTAGGGAGAGTGTTTTTTTCTTTCACTCTGCAAGTCCTTGTTTCCAGGGACCTGTAAGGACAGTGAGTGAATTGTCCTTGTGCTATAGTGTGCTTAAAAAAAAACATTTATTCTAGGGACAGAAAACTGTAGGTAGGGACAGTGTCAGTTTCTTTCACTCTGCAAGTCCTTGTTTCCAGGGACCTGGAAGGACAGTGAGTGAATTGTCCTTGTGCTATATTGTGATTAAAAAAAAACATTTTTTCTAGGGACAGAAAACTGTAGGTAGGGAGAGTGTTTTTTTTCTTTCACTCTGCAAGTCCTTGTTTCCAGGGACCTGTAAGGACAGTGAGTGAATTGTCCTTGTGCTATATTGTGATTAAAAAAAACATTTTTTCTAGGGACAGAAAACTGTAGGTAGGGAGAGTGTTTTTTTTCTTTCACTCTGCAAGTCCTTGTTTCCAGGGACCTGTAAGGACAGTGAGTGAATTGTCCTTGTGCTATATTGTGCTTAAAAAAAACATTTATTCTAGGGACAGAAAACTGTAGGTAGGGAGAGTGTCAGTTTATTTCACTCTGCAAGTCCTTGTTTCCAGGGACCTGGAAGGACAGTGAGTGAATTGTCCTTGTGCTATATTGTGATTAAAAAAAACATTTTTTCTAGGGACAGAAAACTGTAGGTAGGGAGAGTGTTTTTTTTCTTTCACTCTGCAAGTCCTTGTTTCCAGGGACCTGTAAGGACAGAGAGTGAATTGTCCTTGTGCTATATTGTGCTTAAAAAAAACATTTATTCTAGGGACAGAAAACTGTAGGTAGGGAGAGTGTCAGTTTATTTCACTCTGCAAGTCCTTGTTTCCAGGGACCTGTAAGGACAGTGAGTGAATTGTCCTTGTGCTATATTGTGATTAAAAAAAACATTTTTTCTAGGGACAGAAAACTGTAGGTAGGGAGAGTGTTTTTTTTCTTTCACTCTGCAAGTCCTTGTTTCCAGGGACCTGTAAGGACAGTGAGTGAATTGTCCTTGTGCTATATTGTGCTTAAAAAAAACATTTATTCTAGGGACAGAAAACTGTAGGTAGGGAGAGTGTCAGTTTATTTCACTCTGCAAGTCCTTGTTTCCAGGGACCTGTAAGGACAGTGAGTGAATTGTCCTTGTGCTATATTGTGATTAAAAAAAACATTTTTTCTAGGGACAGAAAACTGTAGGTAGGGAGAGTGTTTTTTTTCTTTCACTCTGCAAGTCCTTGTTTCCAGGGACCTGTAAGGACAGTGAGTGAATTGTCCTTGTGCTATATTGTGCTTAAAAAAAACATTTATTCTAGGGACAGAAAACTGTAGGTAGGGAGAGTGTCAGTTTATTTCACTCTGCAAGTCCTTGTTTCCAGGGACCTGGAAGGACAGTGAGTGAATTGTCCTTGTGCTATATTGTGATTAAAAAAAACATTTTTTCTAGGGACAGAAAACTGTAGGTAGGGAGAGTGTTTTTTTTCTTTCACTCTGCAAGTCCTTGTTTCCAGGGACCTGTAAGGACAGTGAGTGAATTGTCCTTGTGCTATATTGTGATTAAAAAAAAACATTTTTTCTAGGGACAGAAAACTGTAGGTAGGGAGAGTGTTTTTTTTCTTTCACTCTGCAAGTCCTTGTTTCCAGGGACCTGGAAGGACAGTGAGTGAATTCTCCTTGTGCTATATTGTGCTTAAAAAAAACATTTATTCTAGGGACAGAAAACTGTAGGTAGGGAGAGTGTCAGTTTATTTCACTCTGCAAGTCCTTGTTTCCAGGGACCTGTAAGGACAGTGAGTGAATTGTCCTTGTGCTATATTGTGATTAAAAAAAACATTTTTTCTAGGGACAGAAAACTGTAGGTAGGGAGAGTGTTTTTTTTCTTTCACTCTGCAAGTCCTTGTTTCCAGGGACCTGTAAGGACAGTGAGTGAATTGTCCTTGTGCTATATTGTGCTTAAAAAAAACATTTATTCTAGGGACAGAAAACTGTAGGTAGGGAGAGTGTCAGTTTATTTCACTCTGCAAGTCCTTGTTTCCAGGGACCTGGAAGGACAGTGAGTGAATTGTCCTTGTGCTATATTGTGATTAAAAAAAACATTTTTTCTAGGGACAGAAAACTGTAGGTAGGGAGAGTGTTTTTTTTCTTTCACTCTGCAAGTCCTTGTTTCCAGGGACCTGGAAGGACAGTGAGTGAATTCTCCTTGTGCTATATTGTGCTTAAAAAAAACATTTATTCTAGGGACAGAAAACTGTAGGTAGGGAGAGTGTCAGTTTATTTCACTCTGCAAGTCCTTGTTTCCAGGGACCTGGAAGGACAGTGAGTGAATTGTCCTTGTGCTATATTGTGATTAAAAAAAACATTTTTTCTAGGGACAGAAAACTGTAGGTAGGGAGAGTGTTTTTTTTCTTTCACTCTGCAAGTCCTTGTTTCCAGGGACCTGTAAGGACAGTGAGTGAATTGTCCTTGTGCTATATTGTGCTTAAAAAAAACATTTATTCTAGGGACAGAAAACTGTAGGTAGGGAGAGTGTCAGTTTATTTCACTCTGCAAGTCCTTGTTTCCAGGGACCTGTAAGGACAGTGAGTGAATTGTCCTTGTGCTATATTGTGATTAAAAAAAACATTTTTTCTAGGGACAGAAAACTGTAGGTAGGGAGAGTGTTTTTTTTCTTTCACTCTGCAAGTCCTTGTTTCCAGGGACCTGTAAGGACAGTGAGTGAATTGTCCTTGTGCCATATTGTGCTTAAAAAAAATATTTTTTCTAGGGACAGAAAACTGTAGGTAGGGAGAGTGTCAGTTTCTTTCACTGTGAAAGTCCTTGTTTCAAGGGACAGAGAAGGACACCTGAAGGTAGCCCTTATTGCTTTTTTCCCATCTCCCTGCAGGCCATCTATTAGAATGTCTGGAAGGCAAACAAGGAGAGGCAGACAGTCAGGAGGCAATAAAAGAGGGCAAGCAGGCTCTGTGTCTGGGGGCAACAGTGCTGGTCGTGGACGCGGTGCATTGTCATCAGCACATGGCCATGGGACACGCTTGTCCTTCTTTTCGGCAGCTGGACATGTTGAGCCACATCATGCCGAAGACTTGGTAGAGTGGATGACCAAGCCCTCCTCCTCCTCCTCATCCTCTCTCACCCAGGCTCAGGGTACTGGAAAAGCAGCTGCCAAAGCGTCGTCTTCCCTGGTATCAATGTCAGACAAATCATCAGTCACTCCTTCCCTAGACCCACCATGTCCTCCTCCTGAGGAGTCCCCCGAACTGTTTCAGCACAGTGTTGGGTACATGCTCCAGGAGGATGCCCAGCGTTTCGAAGGGTCTGATGATGAAACCCAGCTAGAGGAAGGCAGTAGCGTGAGAGCAGACAGAGGGGATGCTCAAGAAGGACACCAATCTGGCAGTCATGTTCCAGCAGCTGCAGCATACTGCCAGATTGGCTCCAGTGATGAGGAGGGAGGGGATGATGAGGTCACTGACTCCACGTGGGTGCCTAATAGGAGAGAGGAGGAGGAGGAGGATGAGGAGGAGGCACATCTCCAATGAGGCAGGATGCCCTTTGGTGGCCAGCGTAAGGGCAGTACACCGACGGAATCACACCGCAGAGCTCCGCCTGTGCAGGGCGCTGCCTCTGCCCGTCATTCAAAAAGTTCTTTGGTGTGGGCCTTTTTTGAGGCTAGTGCATCAGATCGCACAGCTGCTGTTTGCAACATATGTCTCAAGCGTATATCGCGTGGCCAAAACATCAGCCGCTTGGGTACCACATGCCTGACCAGACATATGTTGACCTGCCATGCAGCTCGTTGGCAAGCCTACCTCAAAGACCCACACCAAAGAACAAAGCGGACCTCTCCTTGCACCGCATCAGCTGGGATCTCCAACCCCACTATAACTTCAGTCCTCTCTGAAACATGCACTGAGAGGAATGAAGGTGTAGAATTAGGTGTGTCACAGCCAAGTACTTGCGCCCACTCTGCTAGCAGTACACCGACGTCCGATTCTAGCAGGCAAATTTCCCTGCCCCAGCTGCTGGACCGTCGAAAGAAGTTCACTCCCAGCCATCCACATGCCCAGCGGTTGAATGCTAGCTTGGCTAAATTGCTAGCGCTTCAACTGCTGCCTTTTCAGTTGGTAGACTCGGCCCCCTTCCGTGAGTTTGTGCAATGTGCGGTTCCTCAGTGGCAGGTTCCCAAACGCCACTTTTTCTCACGGAAGGCTATTCCGGCTCTCTACCGGCATGTGGAAGGCAATGTCTTGGCCTCGCTGGACAGGGCGGTCAGCGGTAAGGTGCATATTACCGCTGACTCATGGTCCAGCAGGCATGGACAGCGACGTTACCTTTCTTTCACGGCCCATTGGGTCACTCTTTTGGCAGCTGGGAAGGATTCAGGACAAGGTGCAGTAGTGTTGGAGGTTGTCCCACCGCCACGCCTCCAAAATGCTACTACTGGTTGTGACACACCTCTCTCCTCCACCCCCTCCTCTTCTTCTTCCTCCATGGCCTCTTCCTGTGGTTTGTCCTATGAACCAGCGGTGCTCCGTAGCCGTTCACGGGGCTACGCAAGTACGCAGGCAAAAAGATGCCATGCCGTGCTTGCGCTGGTGTGTTTGGGGGACAGAAGCCACACTGGGGCAGAGGTCCTGTCTGCTCTGCAGGGCCAGGCCGAGAGGTGGTTGACGCCACGCCAGCTTAAGCCAGGAATGGTGGTTTGCGACAATGGCACCAACCTCCTCTCCGCCCTCCGACAGGGACAACTGACCCATGTGCCCTGTGTGGCTCACGTCCTTAACCTGGTGGTGCAGCGGTTCTTGGGCAGGTACCCGGGCTTACAGGATGTCCTGAGGCAGGCCAGGAAAGTCTGTGTGCATTTCCGCAGATCTTATAATGCCAGTGCTCGCCTGGCTGAGCTGCAAAAGGAGTTGAACCTGCCCAAGAACCGCCTTATATGTGACATGCCCACCAGGTGGAACTCAACGTTGGCCATGCTGCAGCGGCTGCACACGCAGCAGAGGGCCATCAATGAGTACCTGTGCGACTACGGCACCAGGACAGGGTCAGGGGAGCTTGGTTTTTTTTCTCCACGCCAGTGGGGCATGATCAGGGATGCATGCACTGTCCTGGCACCATTTGAGGAGGCCACGAGGATGGTGAGCAGTGACAGTGCATGCATCAGTGACACTGTACCTCTTGTCCACCTGTTGGAGCACACGCTGCGTGGAATAATGGACAGGGCACTTGAGGCAGAACAGAGGCAGGACTTCCTTGCCTCTCAAGGCCCCCTTTACCCAGACAGTGTTCCTTCTGTCCCACCCATCGCACAGGAAGAGGAGGAGGAGGAGGAGGAGGAGGAGGAGGAGGAGGATTGTGTCAGCATGGAGGTGGAGGCTGGCACTCAGCATCATCAGCAGCAGTCTTTTAGGGATGATTTACAGTCCCAAGAAACCAGTGGACTTGTACGTGGCTGGGAGGAGGTGGCTGTGGATCATGTCGTCCTTAGTGACCCAGAGGACTCCGGACTGAATGCCTCAGCTAACCTACGCTGCATGGCCTCCCTGATCCTGCAAAGTCTGCGGAAGGATCCTCGTATTCTTCGGATCAAGGAGAGGGACCATTACTGGCTGGCCACTCTCCTTGATCCACGGTACAAGGGTAAGATTGCGGACCTTATGTTACCGTCGCAGAGGGAGCAGAGGATGAGACAACTGCGGGAGGCCTTGCAGAAAGGTCTGTGCAACGCGTTCCCAGAGACTGGGAGGTTACAAACTCCTGGTCTTGGACAACGAGTTGCTGAGGCTTCGGTCAGTCAAAGAAGGAGCGGTGGGGAAGGTGGCCGTCTGACCGAAGCGTTCAGACAATTCTTTAGTCCGCAGCCCCAAGGTATGATCGGTTCCAGCAACCATCGCCAGCGTCTGATATACATGGTGCAGGAATACCTAGGGGCAAGGTCAGACTTGGACACCTTCCCCACAGAAAATCCTCTGGCTTACTGGGTCTTGAGGATGGATCACTGGCCAGAGCTTGCACAGTATGCAATTGAGCTACTGGCCTGTCCTGCATCCAGCGTTCTTTCAGAACGCACATTCAGTGCTACTGGAGGATTTGTCACGGATCACAGGGTGCGCCTGTCCACCAACTCGGTTGATCGACTGACTTTCATCAAGATGAACCAGTCTTGGATCACCACCAGCTACCACACACCTGATGCTGATATAACAAACTAATTGATTTTAAAATGTCACATCCCTTCAAGACTGATGCTGATGCTGAGTGCCTGTGCTGTTATGTTGACTGGCTATCCTCGTCCTCCTCCTCAATGATCCGATTAATGATGATAGCTTGGAAGATCATTTTGGTTTATGGGTGCCGCCACCAGTGGCTAAGGCCCAATTTTTCAGCCCCTGTTTAACAGGGGCGTGTAATTACAATTTTTGATGCAATACTTTGCAACAGGCCTCATTGCTGTGCTCCAAGTACAGTATCTGTGAGGGGTTGCAGTGTTGTGCCACCAGTGCCTAAGGCCCAATTTTTCAGCCCCTGTTCAACAGGGGCATGCAATTATAATTATTGATCTAATAATTCACAGCAGGGCCCATTGCTGCGCCCACCAAGAGTAACTGTCAGGCCTTACAGTGTTGTGTCAACACCACCACCACCACCAAAGGCCCAATTTTTCAGCCCCTGTTCAACAGGGGCATGCAATTATAATTATTGATCTAATAATTCACAGCAGGGCCCATTGCTGCGCCCACCAAGAGTAGCTGTCAGGCCTTACAGTGTTGTGGCACCAGCACCACCATCAAAGGCCCAATTTTTACTACCACTGTTCAACAATTATATGTTATTACAATTCCTGATATAAGAGTTGACAGCAGGGCGTTCCAGCACCCACCAAGAGTAACTGTGAGTGCTTACAGTGTTGTGCCAACACCAACACCTAAGGGGCCAATTTCTGCAGAGTATATACGGCAGGTCCCTACTTTCAAACATCCAACTTACAAACGACTACTACTTGCAAACGGAAGAAGACAACAGGAAGTGAGAGGAAATCTACCCCTTGGAAGGAAAATTCTCTCCTGTAAGAATTAATATGGGTGAAAGGTGTCTCCTCTCTACTGATGCTTTATCACCAATCCTTGTTTCAATAAAAACACCACATTTCAAAAACAGTTGTCATTGGGACGCAAAGTGAGGTGAAATGTTCTGAACAGGGGCACAGACAGCAAAACAAATGTTACAGGGGTGATAACCCTTCCCTATGTTTTCCAAAAAGCTTAAAAATAGGTATTTGGGCTGGAGCTACACTTAAACAATGTAGCTGTTCAAAATTACAAACAGATTCTACATAAGAACAAACCTACAGTCCCTGTCTTGTATGCACCGCCTGTATACGGCTGTTCAGAGTATATAGGGCCTTTTTTATTTTGTGTGCGGGGTTCCCCTTAATATCCATACAAGACCCAAAGGCTGGTAATGGGCTGGGGTAGGGGGGGGGGTGATGGGGTAGCTATGCCATTTTTCTTAAAGATTTTCATCCATATTACCGGGACCAGACATTACATTAAAGCCGCAAGCAGTTTTAAATGGCTTTTTTTTTCCTTTAGAAATGTAATTTTGTGCAGGGACAGTTCTAAACACGAGAAACACGTGGCACTTCACAGGCATACTTTAGACACCCCCCAGGTACAATATTTAAAGGAATATTTGACTTTTTTTTTTCACTTTATGCATCATTAAAATGACTGCTCCCGAAAAACGGACGTTTTTAAAACTTCTTTTTGCATTGATACATGTCCCCTGGTGCAGAACCCGGGTTCCCAAACCCTTTTTAGGACAATACCATGCATAATAGTCGTTATAATTAGCACTTTAGATTTCGAACATTCGCATCCATTGTATTTAATAGGGTTCTAATGTTCGTGCGAACTTTCGGTCCGTTCGCGGGTTCTGGTGCGAACCGAACCCGGGGGTGTTCGGCTCATCACTATTGGGGACTAACTTCCCATCTCAGACTCCTGGGGACCATAGATGCCTTTATGTAAGTCTCTAAAAATACAATGTCCCATTGTGTGTGGATTTCAGATGTAGTGAGGTTTTTTAATCGCATAAATAAACCACTCACATCTGATTCTATGGAAATAGGATTAGTATCAAACACACCCTCCGTATCAACAACCCTGGAGGCTCTGAAATCAAAAATATCCATAATTAGAGTAGACCAAAAGATATATATAAAGCTGCAGTAAATTTAGTTGGAAAATTGGTAAATAGAAAAGAATGTAGAAACTGCGCTAAATATGCTGAAAAAAAGAGACAACAAGTGTTCTCACTAGCAGCTCAGTGGGAGCTGCGATTGGAATGTAAACCACCATACATAATAGCAAATAAGGAAAAAAGGAAAAAATCGCGCTAACCCGTGGCCATACTCCTAGGAGTTATGGAATGAAATTAAAACACACATCAATCGGTAAAACTAATGAGTGAACAAAACTCTTGAGAAAGAGGATAGAGACCAAAAGATCAAAAAAAAGAAGAAATATATTAGGGATAAGGAGGACTATCAGTCCGGCCTCATCTTTGCTTGGCAAAAAAAGTTGGCTTCACAGAATGAGGGAGGCAATGCAATGGATACCTTGCCCTCAGGGACAACATCTAATGGGTTGGGTGTTATCCCTACCCTCACTCAATTAAGGAGAGAGGTTCATTCTTCACCCAAAAGGGATACCCCTAGAAAATCAAATAACCAAAACCAAGCAAGACCCCTTAAAAAGGGTCTAACACAACCCCCAGTGGGGAAAAAAAGTAAAAATAGTCATAATTGGGACTATCATACCCAAAATTCTCGGCCGGACCCACCCCAGGTTTGGGATAGGGGCCAAATGAGACCGAGACCACCCCAATATTCACAGAGCCAATACCGGGGTGATCACCCATATTTTAATAGGGAGGGGGAAGATCAGGCCTTCAATGTCCCTATACGTAACCGTTTCTTTCCCTTATCCGATATGGAAACCCCTGGGGGATATAGTGAAAGAGGGTATGGATATGACTCGCCAAGAGGACACCGTGGTGGTCATTACCAGGAGGGATATGACCAAGGCCATGTCCAACCAAGGTTTGATTACTATGATGAACCTTTTGGTGGGCAGAGGAGCCAAAATTGGGATTTTCCCAGGAACAGCCGAGGCCTAAGAAGGCATATAGAGTCAAGAGAGGAACTAGAGGGGGGAGGCATGCCCAGTCAGCAAAAAAGAAAAAGAGCCTAGGAACAGGGATATTTAACCTAAGCAAACAGGTATTAACGGAGCCCGAAAAAAAAGCTTCTAGATAAGGGCCTAAAATTTGCTCCACCAAGAGGTGTTAGCAAGTTTCAGACCTTTATGGACGTGCACAAATATGTACGTAAGCTTAACATCCAGCGGTACATGATTTCAAACCCAGTTACCGAGGGGACAGAGATAAGGACCGAATTTCAACATTCTGGTCTATCGAATGCCTCACCTTTTAACCCCCCAGGTTCTCTAGCCCCTCCCATTAGAGTTTTTAGGGATGTGGTATTGAGAGACCTTGAAGATATTAAAGTCAAAAAGACTAAGATGTCACGTGATTTAGAAGGAGGTTTGGATTCCCTATGTCAGAATAAATCATTGGTCATTAGACCAGCGGACAAGGGGGGTGGCATAGTGGTCTTAGATCGCTGTGATTATACAGCAGAATTATATCGGATTGTGGGGGACAGTGAAACTTATACCCCTTTGAATAGGGACCCTATCATCGGGTATAAGAAAGAATTGGAGACCATTGTGGACAAAGGTTTCCATAGAGGTATCCTCACTAAAAAGGAGAAATTGTTCTTGGTGCCCGCTGCTCCCCGAATCCCAATTATTTACTACCTCCCAAAAATTCATAAGAGCCTTATTTGCCCCCCGGGACGTCCCATTGTGAGTGGGATCGACTCAATTACATCCCGGGTGGGCAAATATATTGATCATTATCTCCAGCCTCTGGTGAAGAGGATTCCCTCTTACCTTAAGGACACCAAACAGGTGATCAATTTGCTAACAGGGATTACACCTAAGAGTGGCCTATGGATGGTTACAGCGGATGTAACTTCACTATACACTATCATTCCCCATTGTTTGGGGTTGGAAGCGGTGAAATTATATCTAATAAGGGATTCTGGATTATCTTTGATCCAGATCGAATTTATCATGGAACTGTTGAGCTATGCCGCCACACACAATTATTTCCTGTTCGACCAACAATTTTATCGTCAGGATAGGGGTGTGGCGACGGGGGCTAAATATGCCCCGAGTTTGGCCAACTTGTTCATGGCCAAATGGGAGGAGGACGTCATAGATGCCCCAAGGAGGCCAGAATTGGCCCTCTGGGCTCGTTATATCGATGACGTCCTCCTCCTGTGGTATGGCACTGAGCTGGATCTTCAGAGTTTTATGGCATTCCTCAATAACAATGATAGAGGTATTAAATTCAACTTTGAAGCCAGTATGGAACAAATCAATTTCCTAGATTTGACAATCAGAGTGGAAGATGGCAAATTTGTGACATCAACATATTTCAAGGCAACGGACCGTAATTCGTATATTGCCTTGGACAGTTGCCATCATGAACCCTGGTTGAAGGCTGTCCCTCGAGGGCAGTTTACACGCCTTAGGCGTAATTGCACTGAGGTTAACACCTTCGATTCCCAAGCGTCTATGCTGTCAGCTAGATTTGTAGAAAAGGGCTATGATTCTCAAGCATTAGCCCAGACAATGAGTGAGATTAGAGAGGTGGATAGGTCTCTGCTTTTGGTAGAAAAATCACACCAAACTGTGACTAAAAAGCTCTCTATGCCTTTCATCACAACATATTCTCTACAACATCGTAAGGTGAAACAGTTGATTCAGAAACATTGGCATATATTGGAAAGCGATCAGGTTTTGAAAAACATATTGCCGGCGAGGCCCCAAATTATTTTTAGGGGGGTTTCGTCGCTTGGCAATAGGATCGCCCCCAGTGTTTCTGATCCCCCGAAGGCCAATAGATGTTTTTTTCAAAATCTCACGGGTTATTACCGTTGTAAGACCTGTCGAGTTTGCTCCATGAATAGGTGCAAAGATAGAAAGATTTGTGGCTTTACATCCACGAGTACATCTAGGGTGTTTTAAGTGGAACCATTTATCACCTGTGCCACAAAGGGGGTGGTCTACCTCATCCAATGCCCCTGCGGGCTGCAATACGTGGGGAGGACTAAAAGGGCCCTAAAAGTAAGATTGAACAAACATATCAGTAACATCAAAGCAGGGTTCCCCAAACATTCGGTCTCTAGACATTATGATGAGGTACATCAGAGAGACCCGTCTAACACCTTATACATGGGGATAGACAAATACAAGCCCCATTGGAGGGGGAGCTCATTGGTGCGGGAGATTTCCAAACAGGAAATGTCCTGGATATACAGATTAAAGACTTGTGTCCCCTTTGGGTTGAATGTCGACACAGATGTGAACGCATTTATTAATAATTCTTGAAAGGATAGACAATGATTTGGTGGTTCATGTATCATCAGATATTTTGTATCATTAATTTTATTTATAATGTTTTGTATTTATTATTTGTCATTTGAACATGGTTTTGTTAATATTATGTAGAGATTCCAAATATTTCACTTGTTGTGGCGTTATGGTCACAGTTTATCGACTGAGCCTCTTTTTGTGTTCATTTCACATACACGGATTACTAGTTTTAGTTAGATTAACATTTATCATTGATCACACAATGAATTTTTGGTAATCAGGCTCGATTAGCCTGTTGGGTTGGTTTCCATATCATAATACAGCACAATAGGTTTTTGTTCACAGCAATTGTCTATATGTGTGCGTCTTCCTTTGTTATCATTATATGTGGGCCTTTGTTGGGGTCCACATTGATGATTTAAGGGAAGTTGACATACTTCACTATATTGGTGTTCTGATCTGGGGCCCGGGGAGCTTGGTATCATCAATCTGAGCCCTGAACATATAGGGGCTAGTTTTTGATATTAGGTCTCCCTGTGTGTCACGATTTTGGACCTTTCCCCCCCTTTGTTCCATTGCCCCTATTTTTCTCCACTTCTTGGTGGAGATGGTTTAGTTGCACCTGGTTTCAGTGGACAGGATAGTTTATATATAGTCATGTTATATATAACATGAATATTTAATTGGATGCTGGAGGTGCACCTCAGTAATAGAATTCCCCCTGTGGTTCAGTTATATTTGCTTGGGAATATATGTTTAGTGTGTAACCTCCAGAGAGCAGAGAGTGTAGCTAGCACATTATGATACAGTTCGGGTGCTTGTATCATTTTCCAGGCATGGGATCTCTGTGGTTGGGCCATATTGGCTCAGTACCTGGTTGTCTCAGTCCGTTGGAATTTTAGGGTGTGGTTTCCGTATTTTACGGTCCAAACTCTTATTGGACTTTTAATAATAATTCTCACAATTTATATAATTCACTCATTTTAATTTCAATAGAAGACAATATTGGTTAGACAACAAGCCCTTAGCTGGAGTATGTGTTGTGTTTTTTTCTCCGGCATTGGCATTTTAGGTGCTTTTGTTTTTTGCATCTGGAGAACAATTTGAATAATGTCCACTAGGTGTCACCCCAACCGTGGTTGGAGAGTGGCCCCTATATTTAGAATAACCATACTTCCGGTTCTATTTGAACGTAATTATTGGGCCTAACCTGATTTAATATTGCTGATATAATTTATATCTAGGCCTAGTCTCCCCAGGTGTACTTCTATACTTAGTATGCTAGTCCACTGGTGTCATTCGATGGACTTTATTTAAGAATCTTTTTTTTTTTTTTTTTTTATGGACTATATGTTATGAAGTTAGATCACAGTACACTTTTTATATTTAAAATAATTTGTTCACTCATTAGTTTTACCGATTGATGTGTGTTTTATTTTCATTCCATAACTCCTAGGAGTATGGCCACGGGTTAGCGCGATTTTTTCCTTTTTTCCTTAAAGAACAACTGAAGACAGCTGCAGTTAGAGCCTGGCAAAGCATCAGAAAGGAGGAAACCCAGTGTTTGGTAATGTCCATGGGTTCCAGACTTCAGGCAGTCATCGCCAGCAAAGAATTCTTAACAAAATATAAAAAAATAACAATTTATTTATTATTATATTCAGTTGTGCAATTACATTTGAGCCCCTAAAAATGGGGGACTGTGTATAAAAATGATTGCAGTTCCTAAAATTTGTACTTGATATTTATGTTCAACCCCTCGAACTAAAGCTGAAAGTCTGCACTTCAATTTAATTAGGATTGTTTTATTTAAATTTTATTCTGGTGGCATACAGAGCCAAAAGTATGAAAATAGTGCCTGTGTCCAAATATAGATGGACCTAACTGTACATCTAGGAGCCATACTTTGTGGATGAGACCAGATGATTGTCATACCTACAGAAGGATTGTTGTCCTAATAGCCTGTTTGATCTGCATTCATTTACAGATCCACTTGGGTGAACAAAGCATTTTAGCTAGATGGTGGTGGAGCACATATTTTATACGGTCCCTTTCATACGGGCACCGTCTGTTTAGCCACATTACCCACTTAAGTCCCGGACCATTTGGTTGGCCAAAGACCAGAGCACTTTTTGCGATTCGCCACTGCGTCGTTTTAACTGACAATTACGCGGTCGTGCGACATTGCACCCAAACAAAATCGACATCCTTTTTTTCCCAAAAATAGAGCTTTCTTTTGGTGGTATTTGATTATTTTTTGCGCTATAAACAAAAATAGAGTAACAATTTAGAAAAAAAAACAATATTTTTTACTTTTTGCTATAATAAATATCCCCAAAAAATATCTAAAAAAACATTTTTTTTCCTCAGTTTAGGCCGATACGCATTCTTCTACATATTTTTGGTAAAAAAAATTGCAATAAGCGTTTATTGACTGGTTTGCGCAATAGTTATAGCGTCTACAAAATAAGGGGTAGTTTGTGGAATTTTTATTAATATATATTTTTTAATAGTAATGGCGGCGATCTGCGATTTTTATCATGACTGCGACATTTTGGCAGACACATCGGACACTTTTGACACCTTTTTTGGGACCATTGTAATTTTTTCAGCGATCAGTGCTATACAAATGCACTGATTACTGTAAAAATTACACTGGCAGTGAAGGGGTTAACCACTAGGGGGTTAGGAAGGGGTTAAGTGTGTCCTAGGGATTGATTCTTACTATTAGGGGGCGTGGCTATGAGTGACACGTCACTGATCACTGCTCCTGATGAGAGGGAGCAGACGATCAGTGACAGTGTCACTAGGCAGAATGGGGAGATGCTTGTTTACACTGGCCTCTCCCCGTTCTGCAGCTCTGTGACCCGATCGCGGAACACCGGCGGACATCGAGTCCGCGGGTCCCGTGGTCACGGAGCTCGCGGCAGGGGTGGGAATTTAAATATACGTTACTCTGCCCAGCCGTGCCATTCTGCTGAGGGATATGTACAGGAGCCGGTCGTTAACCGGTTAAAAACAGTTCAGTTCTTATCCGTTGCTTCATCCGTCTTCATCCATCGTAAATTCCGTTAATCTCCGTTTACATCCATCTTCTTTTCCGTTAACATCCGTTTACATCCGTTAATTTACCCATTTACATCCATTTTTGCATCCATTTTGGAATCTGTTTTGATCCGTTTACAGCAGTTTCTGTGGCTTTGATGACATTACCCAGAAATCATTTCTCCTCCCATGGCAACACTGACAAGAGTGCATGCTGCAGTTCGGCAACACTTACCACGTGCCTCACAGTGTTTGGGAGTCATGGTGGTCAAATTTGGTGTCACAAGGTTAAAGATTTCTTCCCATAGTTGCTGTGTTGTCACTCTGTCACTGTGGTCCCGACATGTTGAGTCCCACAAGCCTGGCCTTTCATGCCCCAGGTTTATTAGTTGCTACCTGGAGACATCTCTGGCCATGTTTCTCCTTGGGTCCAACTACTACCTCCATATGCATGCACATGTTTCCACAAGAACTAGAATATACCCATACACAGTCAGATCCTGTTATTGTTTTTACGTCACAAGGTCTTTAGCATTAGGCCTAAACCCGTACTGTCATTATGAGTTTATTATACATTCTGTTAATTTTGCTTTAGTCAAACATAATGTATGTAGAGCAGAACAGTGGCTTCCTGTTTTGTACATCTGTCTTGTAGTTCGGGGTCATTGGTTCAAATCCAGGCCAGGTCACTTCATTGAGTTTACAGCCATTGTACACTTCTATTTTTTTTTTTATTCCACAAATTTGTATTTGTAAAGAAAATAATTTACAATGTACATAAACAAAGTGTTTAAGGCAATATTGTCCAATACACTGAATAATAAGAGAATTTTGTACAGAGTAGCAGGTAACATTAATTGCATTGTGTTTCAAATCTAAATAGACAAGGTGGATCTTGTAAACGGAATAAGGTTTGATTATTTAAGATCGCTAAGTTGTAGAGTTTACTATACGAACAATACTTCTGTCTGGTGCTAATATATCTTTGGATGCATTCCATCAATCGAGGTGGAGATCCACAGGTTAATATGGTGATAACCCATTCTGAGCGTAATTCTTCAACTGTATGCCGTATGGCTAAAATCGGTAGAGTATTGGAATTTAATGGAATTGTGCACTATTGGGTGTGGTTTAAGATGTAATTCCTAGGCAAGAGGGGAAAGGAGAGATGGAAGGGGGAGAGAGGGAAAGAGGGGAAGAGGGAAGAAGATGAAAAAAAAAAAAAGACGGGGGGGGGGGGGTGGGGGGCGCAGTAGGAGAGAGGCCAGGACGGGGAGGGGGGTTGCTCAGTTAGCATCTCAGTCTCCGCCACCATTCCCTAGGAGGCAGTGAAAGATGTGCATGATCACCTTATGTGAGAATGTTTTGGGGGTGATTGATCTGAGATCACAAGGAGGTTCCTCCCTCACTCTTCCCTTGTTTAGGGGTGGAAGGCCCTGTGTCTCGTGATTAGAAGGGGAGAACTGTTGGAAAGTAAGGGTAGAATCAATACGAGTCTCATTTGTCTTGTGGTGGAGGGTCTGGAAGAGTTTGGCATATTAATGATTTGTATCTATCTGTAGCGCGAAAGTGGGACCAGCAGGCCCAAGTGTGTGAAAATTTGGCTGGACAATCTTTGGCTATGGAGATTAGTTCTTCCATTTCCGCAATTTTTTCCACTCTTTTGAGCCATTCAGGAATGGTCGGAATTTGGGTTGATCCCCAATGAAGAGGGATGCACATTTTGGCAGCATTTATCAAGGGTGGTATTAGTGTTTTGCGGTAAAAAAAAAAATATGATTTATCTCAGTTTTAGTTTAATTCTGTTCTTAGTGTTGTTTGTTTGCCTCCCCTTGTATTGATGGGCTTGCATATCGTGGATGCAGTTTGTAGTGTTATGGCTGATCGATTATCCATATGGCCATGTATTAATTTACCTAGCTTGTCCCTATTTGCTAAAGGGACAGGACATTGCCTTGTTCTATGTTACACATCGTCCAATCCATGCCTCACCATTTCCTCTGAGTTGCATCACAAATGTGGGAGTGCTAATGTGATGAAACACATCTCCTCCCTTCATTGCTCTGCCTGTTTGTGTATGTGTCACATCCAGTGGCGGCTGGTGTTTTTTTTTGGGGGGGGGGCGGAAAACAACCACCCAGAGCACTTACCCCATCTAGGTTGCGGGCTCCTACGGACAGCGGGCAGCAGATGGGTTGTGCGCTCCAACGGGCGGGATGCAGGCTCCTACAGACGGCGGGCAGCCATCGAGTTGCGGGCTCCTACAGGAGGGTTGTGGGCTCCTACAGGCGGCGGGTAGTGGGCGGGTTGCAGGCTCCTACAGACGGCAGGCAGCAGGCAGGTTGCGGACTCCTTTGGCGGTGTGCAGCGACTCCTGTGTCCTCTCATCCTCTTCTACATCACAGGGGCTTCTGCAGTGTGGCTCCTCCCTCCTCCTCCTAGGCATCCAATAGGATCACCTGTCCTTTCAGCCAATCGTGACAGGTCTCAAAACACGCTTTCTGATTGGCCGGGAGGAGGATCAGTGTGGCGATAACGAATATTCATTTTCTATTGTTACACAACTGGGTGGAATTGGGGCGTAGTGCTCTGCGCCCCGAGCCCACCCTTTTTTGAAGACTATTAGAGTCTCTGGCTCTAGTCAAGAGCTTAAAAAAAAGCAAACCCCCACCATTGGAATCCATGGTCCGGGGCCCTGTATGTAGATCAGAGGGCTGGATGCATGGATAGGGGGGCGGCGCCCGTGCACCCCTAATGGATGGGCCGTC
Source organism: Rana muscosa (assembly GCA_029206835.1). Classification (NCBI taxonomy): domain Eukaryota; kingdom Metazoa; phylum Chordata; class Amphibia; order Anura; family Ranidae; genus Rana; species Rana muscosa. The sequence goes on from CM055127.1 coordinate 188,218,904, forward strand.
GATGGTCACATATAATTACTGTGTGGCTCTCACCTGCAGAATACTAGACTGAGAGACCCAGGGATTGTGGGATTGTAGTGTCTTCACAGAAAATGTCAGTTCTCACTGTAGATTTTTTGTTATCAAATCTTTATTTTTAAATATTTTTTTTAGCTATTTCGGTACGGGGGATTGGGGACTGGTAGTAAGGGCAGACTTCCATTTTTTAATGGATAGGACACCTTAAAGTGGTTGTAAACTTCCGACATGAAATATGAACAAAGCATATACCTCTATAGTGTGTTTTTGTCTCAACCAGTTGCTGACCGACCCTTGTACTTTTACTGTGGCATGATAAAATCTTCCAGAGCTGAAGTGGTTATGAGCACTAAGTTTAATTTCTGTCTGCTGCCTCCTTCCTCTGATATTACCATGAATTGCTTCTGTCAAGTTTCCTGACACCAATAGATAAATGGTGACAGGGGAGGGACCTCCAGCTGATTGACAGCCTCAGCTGTATTCCTGTGTGCTGAGTAGAGGGGAATGTGTATCCCTTCCTTCCAATCAGCTCTCTGAGTTCTCCTCACTGAGCTCTGCAAAGTGTCATTTCTGCTCTCTGCCCCCTTTTTCTGAACTCTCAGACAAGCTTTAAAATTCAGCACTTTTAACGAATGTAAAAACATATAAACATAGAAAAGTGATGGCAGAAAAAGGCTGAGTAGTCCATCGAGTCTGCCCATTTTATTATTTTATTCATTTTTTATTTTTTTCATTAACCTTGTTGTGTGACTATAGTTCTATGTTTATCCCAGGCATTTTTGAAGCCATTTACTGTTGGCTATCTCACTACCTCTGTTGGTAGTTTTTTTCCAATCAATACCTACCCTTTCAGTAAAATAATACTTTTTAAGATTAGTTTTGGACTTTCCTCCAGTGAGTTTGAGGTCATGTTCCCGTAATCTTGATTTTGGTTTCAAATTGAAAAGACTGCACTTGTGAACCTTATTCACCCCCTTGATGTATTTAAAGGTTTCAATCATGTCTCCCCTTTCTTATTATTTTTCCAGCCTGTACATGTTAAGTTCCTGAAGTCGCTCTCGATATGTTTTATCCCCAAACCTTTCAGAATTTTTGTTACCCGTCTCTGAACTTGTTCTGTCTTATCAATATCTTTCTCTAAGGGATTTCTCCAGAACTGGACACAGTATTCTAAATGAGGTCTCACTAAAGATCCACATAGAGGAATCAGGACCTCCTTCCTCCTGCTGGTGATCCCTCTAGTAATATAAAGATCTATAGAGAGGTATCAGGACCTCCTTCCTCCTGCTGGTAGTCCCTCTGTGATATAAAGATCTATAGAGAGGAATCGGGACCTCCTTCCTCCTGCTGGTGACCCCACTAGTGATATAAAGATCTATATAGAGGAATCAGGACCTCCTTCCTCCTACTGGTGATCCCTCTAGTGATATAAAGATCTATATAGAGGAATTAGTACCTCCTTCCTCCTACTGGTGATTCCTTTAGTGATATAAAGATCTATATAGAGGAATCAGGACCCCCTTCCTCCTGCTGGTGATTCCTCTAGTGATATAAAGATCTATATAGAGGAATCAGGACCCCCTTCCTCCTGCTGGTGATTCCTCTAGTGATATAAAGATCTATATAGAGGAATCAGGACCTCCTTCCTCCTGATGGTGACCCCTCTAGTGATAGAAAGATCTATATAGAGGAATCAGGACCTCCTTCCTCCTACTGGTGATTCCTCTAGTGATATAAAGATCTATATAGAGGAATCAGGACCTCCTTCCTCCTGCTGGTGATCCCTCTAGTAATATAAAGATCTATAGAGAGGTATCAGGACCTCCTTCCTCCTGCTGGTAGTCCCTCTGTGATATAAAGATCTATAGAGAGGAATCAGGACCTCCTTCCTCCTGCTGGTGACCCCACTAGTGATATAAAGATCTATATAGAGGAATCAGGACCTCCTTCTTCCTGCTGGTGACTCCTCTAGTGATATAAAGATCTATATAGAGGAATTAGTACCTCCTTCCTCCTACTGGTGATTCCTTTAGTGATATAAAGATCTATATAGAGGAATCAGGACCTCCTTCCTCCTACTGGTGATCCCTCTAGTGATATAAAGATCTATATAGAGGAATCAGGACCTTCTTCCTCCTGCTGGTGACCCCTCTAGTGATATAAAGATCTATAGAGAGGAATCAGAACCTCCTTTCTCCTGCTGGTGATTAGGGATGAGCTTCGAGTTCGACTCGAACATTGGCCGTTCAACTGTTCGTCGAATTACAAACATTATGGGCCGTTCGCGCCAAATTCGAGTGGCACGTTACGGCACATAATTCACTGCGGCATCGCAGTGAATTGCTGGCTGATGATTGGCCAAGCATGCACTATGACCCGCATGCTTTGGCCAATCACAGCTCAGTAAGAACGGAGAGCCATAATTGGCGAAAGGCAGGGTGGCTTTGGCCAATTATGCCTCAGGGGATTTAGTACACGCCCCACACTATATAAGGCCGCCTGGAAGTTGGCCTTGTGTAGTGTGTTCTGGCATGCTGAGAGATAGAGATAGAGATAGAGAGAGAGAGAGAGAGAGAGAGAGAGAGACAGTGTCAATTCATTTGAGTTAGATAGAGCAGGCAGGCGAGTCAGTTAGCTGCAGTCAGTGTATTTAGTATATATATGCATCCTAGGTGTTGTGTGTGTGTGTATATATATACATATATATATATATATATATATATATATATATATATATATATATATATATATGTGTATATATATACACTGTATTCAGTTTAGCTAGATCCGTTCCTGTTATTCTCTATACTGACAGGCAGGCAGGTGATTGTGGTAGCTGCAGTATTTTCAGTCAGTGTACTGTAGCCTGTGCACAGTGTGCAACTAAAGCTAACTGCAGACAATTCCTGGTGTTCTCTTCCTAATAATACCAATCCTTGTTTCCCTAAAAAACCCAAATTTTCGAAATACAATTGTCATTGGGATGGAAAGTGAGGTTAAATCTTCTGAACAGGTGCACAGAGAGCAAAACAAATGTTACAGGGGTGATAACCCTTCCCTATGTGCTCCAAAAAGCTTAAAAATAGATTTTTGGGCTGGAGCTACACTTAAAAAAAGTACCTTTTCCAAATTACAAACAGATTCTACTTAAGAACAAACCTACAGACCATGTCTTGTTTGCACCGCCTGTATACTGCTGTTCAGAGTATATAGGGCCCGGGGGCCCCACGCCTTTCCTTTTTTTATTTGGGTTCCCCTTAATATCCATAAAAGACCCAAAGGGGCTGGTAATGGGCTGGGGGGGGGGGTACCCATGCCCTTTTTCTCAATGATTTTTATCCATGTTGCCGAGACCAGACATGACATTGAAGCCGCAAGCAGTTTTAAATGACTTTTTTTCCTTCAGAAATGTCATTTTGTGCAGGGACAGTTCTAAACACAGGAAACACGCGCCACTTCACAGGCATACTACAGACACCCCCCAGGCACTATATTTAAAGGAAAATTTCACTTTTATTTTTTCACTTTAAGCATCATTAAAATCACTGCTTCCAAAAAAACGGCCGTTTTCAAAACTTTTTTTTGCATTGATACATGTCCCCTGGGGCAGGACCCGGGTCCCCAAACACTTTTTAGGACACTAACTTGCATATTAGCCTTTAAAATTTGCACTTTTGATTTCTGACGTTCAAGTCCCATAGACTTTAATGGGGTTTGAATGTTCGCGTGAACTTTCGGTCCGTTCGAATGTTCTGATGCGAACCGAATCGGGGGGGGGGGGGGGTGTTCGGCTCATCCCTACTGGTAATCCCTCTAGTGATATAAAGATCTATAGAGAGGAATCAGGACCTCCTTCTTCCTGCTGGTGTAATGTACACCTACCAAAACAAAAGTAACCGGTATAGCAAAAGTCCACTATAAAGTTGAAGAATACTCCCTAACCGCTCTCCATATGAGGTGTTGTCACCGTAACCTAGGAACTATAGCAAAAAAACACACATACCCCAATGACAATCATTGGGGAGACATAGGGGTTACTTATGGTAACAAAGGGCAATACTAGAGCAATGTCTAATAAAAAAGATATTTTATTGATATCAAACAATAAATCCACAAAGTACAACACTTCTACTCAGATTAATCACTTTGCAGTGCCATTGCATTTGTGACAGCAGGAAGGTAAAGTCACCTGGTTGCATCCAGGGGGGTAGATATATTTCGCCCAGATTCAGGCTTTACGCCGATTTATACAGCTAGGTGGAGAGTTGTATAAGCCCAGCTGAGACTAGTGGGCTCATTGATGACTCATACCTCTAGGGAGAGGGCTGGGCGTCGTGCAGACAGGGAGTTGATGAGTCCAGCTGAACCTTGTCAGCTCATTTAGGCCTCTATAAGAAAGCCCAGATTCATTAGATGTTAGCTCATGCCTGGAAGCAGACCTGTGTGGACTGTCTAGGGAGAGTGAACCCCTGTGCGGTGAGAGAAAGCCTGTGTGGCTATATTTTGCTTGGACATTTAAAACCAGGGACTAGGACAGCACTAGGCTGATCCCAGTCGTTAGTTAGGAAACCTGTAAGTTTAGTCAGAGGTCAAGTTGACCAGGATTTATTTTGTGTTTGTTTTTTTTGCCTTGCTGTGTTTTTGTCACTGTAAATAGAAAATAAACCGCACCTTTTTGATTTTGAAAACCACAACCTCCGTCTGCTGGGCCTGTTTTTGGGTGGGGAGCCCATCCCGGGGGTCACACATACCCGCTGCCGAGCTAGCCCCCTCACAGTTGGTGGAGAACCAGTGGCAGTTTTTTTTTAAGCCAGCATGGAGGAGATACTGAAACAGCTGGCTCTAGCAAATGCCAATCAACAGCAGACAAATGCAGGTTTGCAAAGGAGCCTTGCAGCCCAGCAGCAAGCTCATCAACAGAGCCTTGCAACTTTACAACAGAGTCTGGAGGCTCAGCAACAAGCCCAACAGCAATCTGAGGCCCGCTTCATAGACCTGTTGCAGAAGCAAGAGCAGAGACTACAACAACAGATGGAAGCAGTAATGCAGCAACGTCCGCAGACCGGTGAGGAAAGCCGTCCCACTAATACCGCGTCCTTTGGGGTGAGTCGTTTATTGACAAAAATGACTGGAGAGGATGATCCAGAGGTATTTTTGACCACATTTGAAAGGACCGCTGAAAGAGAAAAGTGGCCTGAGGAGCAGTGGGCTGGACTGGTGGCTCCTCTGTTAACGGGTGAATCGCAGAAAGCTTACTATGACCTAGAGCCTGACCAAGCAAAAGACTATGTGATGCTAAAAGCTGAAATATTGGCAAGGCTGGGTGTCACCCTGGCTGTCCGGGCTCAGCGTGTGCATAACTGGACTTTCCAGCTTGGAAAACCCCCCAGGTCTCAAATGTATGATCTCATTCACCTGAGCAGAAAGTGGCTACAGCCAGAGACTTTGTCCGCACCAAAGATTGTGGAACGTGTTGTAATGGATCGGTTTTTGAGAGCTCTTCCTACTGCCATCCAAAAGTGGGTAAGCCATGGAGACCCAGAGACGGCCGATGGTCTTGTGGATCGTGTGGAGAAATACTTGGCTACAGAGAACCTGACGGCCTCTTCCAGAGACACTCGGACTTTCCACCCTAAGACCAGACCATCCCCAGGGGCGGATAAGATGATTCCAAGGGGTAAGGGTGGAGAGAGTGAGAGGGTGGGAGCTCTACCCCAAGTTTGGCGAGAACAGCCTGGGAAATCAGCGGCTCAAGAGGCGGCAAGAAGGATCATTTGCTACCGCTGCCGGCAAGCGGGACATATTGCAGCAAATTGCCCGGTTTTGGAGGAACCCATGCAGTGTGACTTTCTGACGGGCAGACGTCAGTCGCTGTGTGCGACAGTCGCATGCACTGCCATTCGGGGAACTGAGAAACATTTATGCAAAATGTGTATTAATGGTAGAAATGTTGTGGTATTGCTGGATTCAGGTAGCCTTGTGACCCTGATAAAGGCTGAGTTAGTTAAAACAGAGGTCTCTGGGAATAGCAAGGTAGCCGTTATTTGTGTGCATGGGGACACCCGAGAGTATCCAGTGACTACAGTGTGTTTCGAGACCCCCAAAGGTACCCTTTCTCATCCAGTGGGCTTAGTGTCTCAGTTACCGCATGACGCCATTGTGGGAAGGGATTTTCCGAAGTTCTGGGAACTGTGGGATGATCATGAGCCCCCCACTGGTGCCCCTATGTACCAGGAATATGATAGCCAGAACTCCTCTGAGAGTGGTGAGGACTCTCCCGAATTTCCCTTGTCAGTATTGGCAGGGGAGACTCAAGAAACTGGAGAGGAGCCCACCTCCTCAGACGAAAACCTACCGTCTGTGGAGTTTTCTGATCTTGAGGTTCACAGGGAAAACTTTGCCACAGAACAGTTGAAAGACCCCGCCCTAATAAAGGCACGGGAAAACGTAGTGAAAATAGATGGCGAGTTAGTGAACCCAGATAATACCTGCACTTACCCATACTTCAGCGTAGAGAAGGACCTACTGTATCGGGTGGCAAAAAGGGCAGAAGAAACCGTTGAGCAGCTGGTGGTGCCCAAACCTTACAGGAAGTTGGTGTTGGAGTTGGCCCATGGGCACATTCTTGGAGGTCATCTGGGCACAGAGAAAACCCGAGAGAGGGTATTACAGAGATTCTATTGGCCTGGGGTGATGAAGGACATAGAAAATTATTGTTCCTCCTGCCCTGTGTGTCAGAGGTCGGCCCCGATGCCACACTTCCGTAGCCCGCTGGTCCCTCTACCCATCATTGAGGTCCCGTTTGAGAGAATCGCAATGGATTTGGTAGGTCCTATAATCAAGTCCGCTAGGGGGCACCAGTACATATTGGTTATAATGGACTATGCCACCCGTTATCCAGAAGCGATCCCTCTCAGAAATACCTCGGCCAAAACCATAGCCAAAGAGCTATCTCTTGTTTTTAGCCGGGTGGGTATTTGTAAAGAACTGCTTACGGACCAAGGTACACCCTTTATGTCCCGGGTTATGAAGGAGCTGTGTAAATTGTTCAAAGTGACGCAATTACGTACATCTGTGTATCACCCCCAAACCGATGGGCTGGTTGAAAGATTCAACAAAACCCTAAAACAAATGTTGAAGAAAGTGGTGGATAGGGATGGAAAGGATTGGGACTGTCTACTTCCTTATTTGATGTTTGCTATTAGGGAGGTGCCCCAATCCTCTACGGGATTCTCCCCCTTTGAGTTACTGTATGGGAGACACCCAAGAGGGCTGTTGGATATTGCCAAGGAAACTTGGGAAAGTGAGAGTTCTCCCCACAGGAGTGTGATTGAGCATGTCGCCCTGATGCAAGATCGAATTGCACAGGTAATGCCCATCGTGAAGGAACATTTGGCCCAAGCGCAGTTGGCACAGCAGAGAGTGTACAACCGTGGAGCCAAGACCCGTACCTTTTCCCCGGGGGATAGGATATTGGTACTTGTCCCTACGGTTGAAAGTAAATTCCTTGCCAAATGGCAAGGCCCCTACGAGATAATGGAAAAAGTGAGCGAAGTGAATTACAAGGTCAGACAACCAGGAAGGCGAAAGCCCGAACAGATCTATCACGTTAATCTGTTGAAAGCCTGGAGGGATAGAGAGTCCCTAGTCGCAGACACTTGGTCACCAGCTCAAACTGGTTGCGTGATTCCTGAGGTTGGAATCGCAGCCACCTTGTCACAACCCCAACAACAGGAGGTTAAGGAGTTTGTGCTTCGCAACAAGGAGGTATTCTCTGAGCTGCCGGGACAAACATCTGGGGTAGAGCATGACATTATTACCCCGCCCGGTGAAAGGGTGAAGTTAAAACCCTATCGGATCCCAGAGGCCCGACGGGAGGCAATACGGGAGGAAGTACAGAAAATGCTGAACTTAGGGGTGATAGAGGAGTCCCAAAGTGATTGGTCTAGTCCCATTGTGTTGGTGCCTAAACCGGATGGGAGCTGGCGATTTTGTAACGATTTTCGTCAGTTGAACAAAGTTACAAAATTTGACACCTACCCCATGCCACGTATAGATGAGTTGATCGACCGGCTGGGAACAGCCCGATACATGACGACTCTTGACCTCACAAAAGGGTATTGGCAAATCCCCCTGGCCAAGTCAGCCAAAGAGAAAACCGCATTTGTAACCCCAGACGGGGCGTTCCAATATAAAAGAATGCCGTTCGGGTTACAGAATGCGCCGGCCACATTCCAGCGGAAAATGGACCAGATGCTGAGGCCCCATCGGAAGTATGCTGCGGCTTACCTGGATGACGTAATTGTCCATAGCACAGATTGGGCCTCACATCTGCCAAAAGTGCAAGCAGTCCTGGACTCTGTTCGGGAAGCAGGGTTTACGGCTAACCCCAAGAAGTGTACCATTGGGCAGGAGGAGGCCAAATATCTTGGGTACACCATTGGGAGGGGAGTAATAAAACCCCAACTCAACAAAGTCGAGGCCATCCAGAGTTGGCCACGTCCCAACAGCAAGAAGCAGGTACGAGCCTTTCTGGGAATCGCTGGGTATTATCGGCGATTCATTCCCCACTTTGCTTCTAAGGCTGTGCCCCTAACCAACCTGACGAAGGGGAAAGGGTCGGTCATGATTAAATGGACCCCCGAGGCTGAGGCAGCATTCCAATTCTTGAAACAAGCCTTATGTAGCCAGCCAGTGTTGTACTCACCCGACTTCTCTAAAGACTTTGTCGTACAAAGTGATGCGTCAGATGTGGGGTTAGGAGCAGTATTGTCCCAGGTCTGGAACGGGGAAGAGCACCCAGTCATTTACCTCAGCAGGAAGTTGAAGTCCCATGAGGTAAATTACGCCACCGTTGAAAAGGAGTGTTTAGCGGTGAAGTGGGCTCTAGATTCCCTTCGGTACTACCTGCTAGGTAGGCACTTTGACATGGTTACGGATCACGCTCCGTTAAAGTGGATGGCTCAAAACAAGGAAACAAATAGAAGAGTGAATAGGTGGTTCCTGGCCCTCCAGGAATTCAACTTCACAGTAAAGCATCGCCCTGGCGTTCAAATGGGGAATGTGGATGCTTTGTCTCGAGTACATGAATGCCTGATTGCTGGTGTTCCAACCCCGAGGTTAAAACAAGAGGGGGGGGTATGTGACAGCAGGAAGGTAAAGTCACCTGGTTGCATCCAGGGGGGTAGATATATTTCGCCCAGATTCAGGCTTTACGCCGATTTATACAGCTAGGTGGAGAGTTGTATAAGCCCAGCTGAGACTAGTGGGCTCATTGATGACTCATACCTCTAGGGAGAGGGCTGGGCGTCGTGCAGACAGGGAGTTGATGAGTCCAGCTGAACCTTGTCAGCTCATTTAGGCCTCTATAAGAAAGCCCAGATTCATTAGATGTTAGCTCATGCCTGGAAGCAGACCTGTGTGGACTGTCTAGGGAGAGTGAACCCCTGTGCGGTGAGAGAAAGCCTGTGTGGCTATATTTTGCTTGGACATTTAAAACCAGGGACTAGGACAGCACTAGGCTGATCCCAGTCGTTAGTTAGGAAACCTGTAAGTTTAGTCAGAGGTCAAGTTGACCAGGATTTATTTTGTGTTTGTTTTTTTTGCCTTGCTGTGTTTTTGTCACTGTAAATAGAAAATAAACCGCACCTTTTTGATTTTGAAAACCACAACCTCCGTCTGCTGGGCCTGTTTTTGGGTGGGGAGCCCATCCCGGGGGTCACACATACCCGCTGCCGAGCTAGCCCCCTCACACATTGTATAACAGCACTATTGTAAAGTGCAGCTACATTGAACATCAGACACAGGCATACATGTAACATGACAACACATACTCATAATCACAATGTGCAGATATGATGTTATGCGAAAATTATCGCATGCATGGAGTTATAAGTGTATAATTGTATCGCATCAGCCCGGGGATGGGGGAGCTGGTGGATGGGAATATCCACTCCAAGCAATGACTAAAGTGTAATATACCACATACGGTCGTGGATAGTAGAGGCACTCAAGATGCTGGAAGTGGAAGGAAGGCTGGACCTCCTATACAGCGAGATGGAAGCTGTATATATAGCTCACTAATTAATGCCAAGGACTATGGTGATGGGAAAGATGTGAATGTCCCTGAGGTCTTTTGACATCCCAGTTCACAGATGTATTTTAATTTTCCTTTGAAAAAGATGGTACAACATCATTGCATTCCACTATCTGAGGATCTGCCGTTCATGCATTTATAAGTGATCATGGCAAATCACATGCAGCGATAAATTCGCTGTCAATGGTCACAGTAAATGCAGACTTGGCCACACTAAAAAGTGTAACGATGTCCTAAATCAGGGACAACACTTCCTGTTGGCAGTGGATGCGCTTAGTATATGGTCACAGGTGTATACCCTTCCATCTGTCCCGTATATGAATGTACTGGATTATCGTGTGGACCCTCTTTTTAGAAAGGTTTGTCCAGAGACCTGGAGCTTGCTCTGCAAAACAATCCTGCCCTGCTCCCTTCAAGGACCCAGGCAGTCCCCCAGACTGCAGAGACACCACCTTAGATCGCTGGTGCGGCGATCACGAAGCTCCAGCCGCCTGAGGAGACAGGCCGCGGCTTTGGCCTGGACACCGCGGCCATCTTGCTCCACTGGGGCGCTAGGCTGGCGCTGCCTCCGGTCCCTCCACCTGCTCTGTGACAGTCTATTCCCCTGCTGGACCATCAGGAACATCCAGCCTGCCACCCGGGGTCCACAATCCTCCTTGTGCTGCCCTGGTATGCCTACCTGTGGGACCTGGTAAGTGCTGGTGGCCATCTTGGTACACCCTGGCGGCCTCTCCATCTCCCCTAGGACCGAAACAAGCCCCATCCACATCCAGGAGCACGAGTGTCGGCAGCGGTGTGGGAGACAGCTGCCAAACCATTTCCCTGGAACAGCACGATAGCCGACTGTGGGGAGACAGAGGCAGGGTGAGAGGCTAACTCTGTAGGTGGAGGTGGGGTGAGACCACCTTCGACCACCCCCGACCCATCTCGGGAGGGAGAAACAGTTCACCAACCAGTGGTAACCGGTTGTAACGGTGACACTAAGGGCATGAGAGGTCCTGGAGTGTCCACCTATCCTTGAGCATACATGGTAGCAGCAGTGGAGTTGGCAGAGGTGTGAGAGACCCCCGCAGTGACCATCTACCCCCCTCCCTGGGTGGCTGGAAAGAAGCATTGCAATCGCTGATGAGACTGATTCAGCAAACCCCGTTTTTCCTCCCTTACTTTTCCTGAAGCCTGGATATTAATCTTCCTGGACAGAGTGCAACCAAGGTTGTTTTTTTTCCTCTCCTGTGCTTTTCAAAGAAAAATATGTTTTTTTCTTAGTGATTGACTGTGTAACAAGGTAGGTCTTTATGACCAACATGAATAAGCTTACACGGGCATAGCTCTTAACAAGCCCTTTCAAGCAACACTACATTTTGTATTTTACTGTTGGTAATCTATTCTGAGTGCAGTTTTCATAATCATGATTGTTTATTCATCAGCTTAGTTAAAGACGCTGGACATAGCTGGTCTGATTTCTCAAAGGGTAGCTAATAAACTACAGAAATTTGATCTATCTATACTCTCTGAGCCTACTTGCTTAAAATCCTCTAAAAAGGCTCTAAAAGTAGCTGAAAGCGGCACAGACAAGATTGAAGGCAAAAAAAAAAAAAACACTTATGTTAGCGGGAGGATTAATTACCGCCCGTTCAGCTATAGAGAATGCCACTGCTATTCATGATTTCATCGGTCTACACAAACTGGATTATTTAGCAGTCACAGAAACGTGGTTTTGCTCGGCAGCTTCCCCTAGAATGGATGAACTAGTCCCCAATGGCTATAGCATCATAAACCATGATAGACTAACAGGGAGGGGAGGGGGAGAGGCTTTCATATTTCGTTCCCAGCTGATGTTTACTAAAATTGACACAGTGGAAATAGTTTCTTCGTTTGAATTTGCCTCTTTTCAAAGCAAACTAGGACCTGAATAAACCATGAGTCTAATAATTATTTACCATCCCCCTAATAAAACAGCTGATTTCCTAGAGGAGATATACCAAGTACTCACTAACCAGTCCTTGCATTATAATAAAAGCATTGTGCTTGGAGATCTCAACTGCTGGGCGGATGTGATCAATTTTGCTGCAAGCGTGGGGTATATCCAGGGTGTTAGCGGTCCCACTCATACGGTGGGCCACACCCTGGATTGGGTTCTATATAGTGGGCTCCTACTTAAGTTCTTTCCATCCTGTGAGATGATCTGGAGCGACCATCATTTAATTTTGTTTAATCATGATGTAAAAACGAATAAAAAAGAACCTCATATTCCTAGTAGAAACATCCCTGTAAAAATGACACAGAATTTATCCAAAGTGTCTGCCGATGATTTTTGGCAGACATTTTGTAAAAAATATAGATAATCTAAGTTTCTCTAAATCTGAGTCGGTCCCTGAAAAAATAGATTTTTTTCAATACGGCTTTTATAAAAACCCTTGATTTCCTAGCTCCTTTAAAAAAAATCTCTATAATAAGGGAACCTGAGAAAAATCAGCTCTGGTTCTCTCAGGAGACAAGAGAATTCAAATGGCAATGCCTGGAGAAAATCCCCAAATGAATTATCAAAATTAAATTATATGTCTAAATTGAAAAATTACAAGGAAGGTATTAGAAATGCCAAAAAACATTTTCTCACAAACAAGATAAGAAACGCGTCTAATTCATCGGCAGAGCTCTTTAGGGTGGCCAAGCGATTGGCTAATCCCACGGGTGGTCAACCTGAAGAGAAAAACTCTGTTGAGTTGTGTGAAATGTTATCTCATTATTTTAAAGAGAAAATATAAATTATCAGAAAAAATATTTCATCAGTAGAGATGGAAGAAATATGCCCACCATATGCAGGGACATGTTTCTCGGTATTTCATCCAGAAGATATTAAAATCATCCTAAAATCTCTCAGAGCCTCGGCCTCATCACTTGATCCCTGCATGGCGCTGTTGGTGAAGGACTCCTCAGATGCTCTGGCGCCTTTTATTGCAGACATTGTTAGTATGTCATTTGCCTCCGGTGTCGTTCCGTGTATTCTGAAGCAGGCCGTGGTTATACCTCTGCTAAAGAAAGATAACGTGGAGCGTACTGTGTTGAGCAACAATCGCCCCTATTTCCACCCTGCCGTTTCTGGCAAAGATCATGGAGCGAGCTGCAGTATGGCAATTTCAACCTCACCTGGAGGCTAACAAAATTTTTGATGACCTACATTCAGGATTCCGACCTGGGAGATGTCCGGAAACAGCCCTGGTAAAAGTCTAGGACGATTTACTCTGGGCCTTGGATGAGAATGAAGCTTCGGCCTTGGTACTTCTGGATTTGTTGGCAGCTTTTGATAACATCGACCACTCTATACTTTGGGATAGGTTGAAGGTGGTGGCGAAATTGTATGGTATAGCTCTGGCATGGGTAGCCTCGTTCCTGCGAGACAGGGTTCAGAGGGTAAAGTTGGGACCATTTTATTCCTCTGATAGTTCCCTGTCTTGCGGGGTCCCACAAGGATCGGCTCTGTCTCAGATCCTTTTTAACATCTATATGAGGCCGCTGCTTTGCATCATTCGCCGTCACAGCCTCCCGTTCCATGTTTATGCTGACGACACCCAGATCTACTTCAAACTATCCAAGAAAGGCGAGGATCAGGTAATTCTGGCCTCCTGCCTGGAGGAAATTCAATCCTGGATGGGTGCCAATTATCTCAAATTAAATGGCACCAAAACTGAATGCATCATCTTCAGTTACCAGGTGTATTCCAACTTGTTACCATTCTGGCCGGAATCTTTTAAACCTTTTCTGATTCCGGCCACTCAGATCAGGGACTTGGGTGTCATCTTTGACTCTAGGTTGAACTTGCGGCCCCAGGTAAATCAGGTGGTGAGTTCATGCCACTTCCACCTGAGACTCCTGAGGTTGACTTTTCGCTATATCGCAGACTCTGATAAGATCGCCATGGTCAATGCCATTATCAGCAGTCGACTGGACTACTGCAATGCTCTGTACCTGGGCCTGCTTGCTTGTACCATCTACAAGCTCCAGTTGATTCAGAATGTCGCAGCGAGACTACTGACGGGTGTTGGTCATCGTGACCACATCACTCCATCCCTTAGAGCCCTATATTGGCTGCCCGTGAAAGAACAGATTCTGTTCAAAACTTGATGTCTTGTCCATAAGGCATTGCATGGGAGTGGCCCAGAGTACCTGAAGGAAAAATTCATCAAGTATGCGCCTACCCAATCCTTGAGATCGGCGAATCTGACCAAATTGAAGATTCCAAAATTCAAAGGGAGAACGAGTAAAGTACAAGGAGCTGGATTTTGTAACTCCTTGTCTCTGAAACTGAGACTTGAGGATGACCTTTTGAAATTTCGAAAGGAATTGAAAACTGTACTTTTTGTGTAAGCTTTTGAAGTCACCTAATTTTAATGGGGTGTTCCAGACAGACACCTAGGTTTTTTTTTTTTTTTTACGATGTGTGTTATCATTCTGGTATGTTGGATTTTTAAGGTCTTTTAACGTCAATGTCTTTTATCATGCGCATTGAGGCCTTCGGGTAAGACTGCGTAGTTTAAGCACTGTAATAAATAAATGATGGCTGCAAGTCTGATAGGTATAGCTTGGTTGGTACTTTACTGTTCCCATAGACCATATGCGCCTTCCGAGATTCCAGATTCCCTGATCACGCAGATGTCTCCGAGGGTGATATCTCCAGATTACAGTCCGTGGTGGAGTGGATATGGGCCATTTAGTCCTTAGTTCCCAGGGGGAGCATGCTGCACTTGATCTAGCTCATCATTCCACAACGGCAGGGCCTTCCGCATTCGGCGTCACGCATCGCCTGTAATCTGAGTATTGTACTTCATGGTTTTATTGTTTGACATCAATAAAATATCTTTTTGATTAGACATTGCTCTAGTATTGCCCTTTGTTACCATAAGTAACCCCTACATCTCCCCAATGACTGTCATTGTTGTATGTGTGTTTTTTTGCTAACTATGCTAATGACCAATACATCAACCATGAGCTTGAGTCTCTTTTTTAAAATCAGCTTCCAGCTTTTTTGCAACAGTGATCAGGTAGCTGTAGAACTGTCTGATCACTTTTACTGGACTTGTATAGTGCAGTTATTCTACAGGACCTCTTCTTTCAGAAAGTATATAATCTTTTGGGTGTTTTAAGTACTGTATATACTCAAGTATAAGCCGAGTTTTTCAGCCCTTTTTTTAGGGCTGAAAGTATACCCCTCGGCTTATACTCGAGTCAGTACCTGAAAATCTTCATATACTGCGGCCGGCGTCCATTGTTTAAATATCGCGGCTTTCTCCTGGTCCCTTCCGTGATAGGCGTTTCCAGCAAACACTGTGTTAAGTGTTCCGCCTATCACGGAGGTCCTCTCATTCTCGGACTCCGTTTCCCAGCAGACACTGTGTTCAGTGTTCCGCCTATCATGGACGTTCTCTTGTCCGAGGATGAAAAGACGTCCGTGATTGGCGGAACACTGAACACAGTGCCTGCTGGGAAACGGAGTCCGAGAATGAGAGGACCTCTGTGATAGGCGGAACACTCAACACAGTGTTTGCTGGAAACGCCTATCACGGAAGGGACCAGGAGAAAGGTGCGATATTTAAACAATGGACGCCGGCTGCAGTATAAGAAGATTTTCAGGTACACTGACTCGGGCACAGGGAGGCTGCAATGGACACAGTGAGGATGGGCACAGTAAGGTGGCAATTGGAACAGTAAGGTGGCAATGGGCACAGTGAGGTTGCACAGTAAGGTGGCAATAAGCACAGTGAGGTTGGGCAATTGGCACAGTGAGGTGGCAATGGGCACATTTCTCCCCCTAGGCTTATACTCAAGTCAATACGTTTTCCCAGTTTATTGGGGTAATTTTAGGTACCTCGGCTTATACTCGAGTATATACGGTAATAAGCTAAAAATGGAGATTTGTGTGTGCAAACATTAAAAAAAAAGGTTTATTTTTAGGGTCTTGATTTGGTTGTCAAGGTTTGTCTTATAGCTGCCTTGATATCCTTGTTCCTCAGGGTGTATATAAAAGGATTCGCTAGTGGGGTGATCACTGTATAAAGCAGCGATAGAACTTTGTTTACCATTACAAAATTTCCAGGTGAAACCACATAGACCATAATCAAGGTGGTGTAATAGATGGAGACAACTCCTAGGTGGGAACTGCAGGTGGAGAAGGCTTTCTCTTTGCCTTTGACTGATGAGATCCTAGCAATGGCTCTGATGATGAAAACATAAGTAGTGATGATTATGAGGAAAGGAATCACAGAGGCTGAAGATGAAAGGAAAGACACAACCATTTCAACGTTGGCAGAATTGGAACAAGACAGCTTTACTATTGGAAGAAAGTCACAATAAAAATGGTCAATAATATTGTCTTTACAGAAATACAAAGTGTTCAATAAACTTAAAGTGATTGCCATAATCAGGAAAGCCAAAGCCCAGCAGGTAAGGATCAGACAAACACACAACCCGGGGGTTATAATCAGTGTGTAATGAAGAGGTTTGCAGATGGCCAAAAATCTATCGTAGGACATTGCCGAGAGGAGGAAACTCTCTGTCACAGCAAATATACCAAATAGGAAAAATTGCATGAAACAGCCAGCGAGGGAAAAAAATGCCCCATTTCTAAATAGGATATATAGCATGGGAGGAACAATATTGCTGGTGAACAGGACTTCCGACAGTGACAGATTGGAGAGGAGCACATACATAGGAGACTGTGAAAGTTTTGTGATGAACACCAATAAAATGATCATGAGGTTGCAAGTCACAGTCACAACATAGGTGACCATGAACAGGGTGAAGAGGACAAGTCTGTAGTTTTGGTGGATCCTCAACCCAACAATAAAGACATTATTAATCGATGATTTATTCTGAACCTCTGGCAAGTGTTGATCGGTAAATTGGTCCATGCTGTAAATAAATAAGAAATACATGCAAAGTGAACTTACAGTTTCATGAAGAGTTTCTTGCTGTACCACTCAAGGGGGTCTGATCACCAGAAAGAAAGAAAAAACATTGTGCCTGTTCCAAAAACGAATTAAATTGTTGACCAGCCAATGAGGTGAGGTGGAATAAAGTCAGACAAATTTAAATGACCTTGGAGTCACCTTGACATTAAAATAATGTGACAGCAGGAAGGTAAAGTCACCTGGTTGCATCCAGGGGGGTAGATATATTTCTCCCAGATTCAGGCTTTATGCCGACTTATACAACTAGGTGGAGAGTTGTATAAGGCTAGTGGGCTCATGGATGACTCATACCTCTAGGGAGAGTGTGGGGCGTCGTGCAGACAGAGATGAGGAGACCAGCTGAACCTTGTCAGCTCATTTAGGCCTCTATAAAAACTCCCAGCTTCATTAGGTGTTTGCTCATGCCTGGAACCAGACCTGTGTGGACTGTCTAGGGAGAGTGAACCCCTGTGCGGTGAGGCAAAGCCTGTGTGGCTATTTGTTTGGACTTTTACTAAACCAGGGACTTAGGGACTAGGACAGCACCAGGCTGATCCCAGTTGTTAGTTTAGGAAACCTGCATGTTTAGTCAGAGGTCAAACTGACCAGGATTTATTTTGTTTATGTTTCTTTTTGGCTTTGCTGTGTTTTTGTCACTGTACATAGAGAAATAAACCGCACCTTTTGATTTTGAAAACCACAACCTCCGTCTGCTGGCCCTGTTTTTGTGTGGGGAGCCCAACCAGGGGGTCACACACACCCGCTACCGAGTTAACCCCCTCACAGTTGGTGGAGAACCAGTGGCAGTTTTTTTTAAGCCAGCATGGAGGAGATACTGAAACAGCTGGCTCTAGCAAATGCCAATCAACAGCAGACAAATGCAGGTTTGCAAAGGAGCCTTGCAGCCCAGCAGCAAGCTCATCAACAAGCCCAGCAGCAATCTGAGGCCCGCTTCATAGACCTGTTACAGAAGCAAGAGCAGAGACTACAACAAATGGAAGCAGTAATGCAGCAACGTCCGCAGACCAGTGAGGAAAGCCGTCCCACTAATACCGCGTCCTTTGGGGTGAGTCGTTTATTGACAAAAATGACTGGAGAGGATGATCCAGAGGTATTTTTGACCACATTTGAAAGGACTGCTGAAAGAGAAAAGTGGCCTGAGGAGCAGTGGGCTGGACTGGTGGCTCCTCTGTTAACTGGTGAATCGCAGAAGGCTTACTATGACCTAGAGCCTGACCAAGCAAAAGACTATGTGATGCTAAAAGCTGAAATATTGGCAAGGCTGGGTGTCACCCTGGCTGTCCGGGCTCAGCGTGTGCATAACTGGACTTTCCAGCTTGGAAAACCCCCCAGGTCTCAAATGTATGATCTCATTCACCTGAGCAGGAAGTGGCTACAGCCAGAGACTTTGTCCGCACCAGAGATTGTGGAACGTGTTGTAATGGATCGGTTTTTGAGAGCTCTTCCTACTGCCATCCAAAAGTGGGTAAGCCATGGAGACCCAGAGACGGCCGGTGGTCTTGTGGATCGTGTAGAGAAATACTTGGCTACAGAGAACCTGACGGCCTCTTCCAGAGACACTCAGACTTTCCACCCTAAGACCAGACCACCCCCAGGGGCGGATAAGAGGATTCCAAGGGGTAAGGGTGGAGAGAGTGAGAGGGTGGGAGCTCTACCCCAAGTTTGGCGAGAACAGCCTGGGAAATCAGCGGCTCAAGAGGCGGCAAGAAGGATCGTTTGCTACCACTGCCGGCAAGCGGGACATATTGCAGCCAATTGCCCGGTTGTGGAGGAACCCATGCAGTGTGACTTTCTGACGGGCAGACGTCAGTCGCTGTGTGCGACAGTCGCATGCACTGCCATTCGAGGAACTGAGAAACATTTATGCAAAATGTGTGTTAATGGTAGAAATGTTGTGGTATTGCTGGATTCAGGTAGCCTTGTGACCCTGATAAAGGCTGAGTTAGTTAAAACAGAGGTCTCTGGGAATAGCAAGGTAGCTGTTATTTGTGTGCATGGGGACACCCGAGAGTATCCAGTGACTACAGTGTGTTTCGAGACCCCCAAAGGTACCCTCTCTCATCCAGTGGGCTTAGTATCTCAGTTACCGTATGACGCCATTGTGGGAAGGGATTTTCCGAAGTTCTGGGAACTGTGGGATGATCCTGAGCCCCCCACTGGTGCCCCTATGTACCAGGAATGTGATAGCCAGAACTCCTCTGAGAGTGGTGAGGACTCTCCAGAATTTCCCTTGTCAGTATTGGCAGGGGAGACTCAAGAAACTGGAGAGGAGCCCACCTCCTCAGACGAAAACCTACCGTCTGTGGAGTTTTCTGATCTGGAGGTTCACAGGGAAAATTTTGCCACAGAACAGTTAAAAGACCCCGCCCTAATAAAGGCACGGGAAAACGTAGTGGAAATAGATGGCGAGTTAGTGAACCCAGATAATACCTGCACTTACCCATACTTCAGCGTAGAGAAGGACCTACTGTATCGGGTGGCAAAAAGGGCAGAAGAAACCGTTGAGCAGCTTGTGGTGCCCAAACCTTACAGGAAGTTGGTGTTGGAGTTGGCCCATGGGCACATTCTTGGAGGTCATCTGGGGACAGAGAAAACCCGAGAGAGGGTATTACAGAGATTCTATTGGCCTGGAGTGATGAGGGACATAGAAAATTATTGTTCCTCCTGCCCTGTGTGTCAGAGGTCGGCCCCGATGCCACATTTCCGTAGCCCGCTGGTCCCTCTACCCATCATTGAGGTCCCGTTTGAGAGAATCGCAATGGATTTGGTAGGTCCTATAATCAAGTCCGCTAGGGGGCACCAGTACATATTGGTTATAATGGACTATGCCACCCGTTATCCAGAAGCGATCCCTCTCAGAAACACCTCGGCCAAAACCATAGCCAAAGAGCTATCTCTTGTTTTTAGCCGGGTGGGTATTTGTAAAGAACTGCTTACGGACCAAGGTACACCCTTTATGTCCCGGGTTATGAAAGAGCTGTGTAAATTGCTCAAAGTGACGCAATTGCGTACATCTGTGTATCACCCCCAAACCGATGGGCTGGTTGAAAGATTCAACAAAACCCTAAAACAAATGTTGAAGAAAGTGGTGGATAGAGATGGAAAGGATTGGGACTGTCTACTTCCTTATTTGATGTTTGCTATTAGGGAGGTGCCCCAATCCTCTACGGGATTCTCCCCCTTTGAGTTACTGTATGGGAGACACCCAAGAGGGCTGTTGGATATTGCCAAGGAAACTTGGGAAAGTGAGAGTTCTCCCCACAGGAGTGTGATTGAGCATGTCGCCCTGATGCAAGATCGAATTGCACAGGTAATGCCCATCGTGAAGGAACATTTGGCCCAAGCGCAGTTGGCACAGCAGAGAGTGTACAACCGTGGAGCAAAGACCCGTACCTTTTCCCCGGGGGATAGGATATTGGTACTTGTCCCTACGGTTGAAAGTAAATTCCTTGCCAAATGGCAAGGCCCCTACGAGATAATGGAAAAAGTGAGCGAAGTGAATTACAAGGTCAGACAACCAGGAAGGCGAAAGCCCGAACAGATATATCACGTTAATCTGTTGAAAGCCTGGAGGGATAGAGAGTCCCTAGTCGCAGAAACTTGGTCACCAGCTCAAACTGGTTGCGTGATTCCGGAGGT
The DNA here is from genome assembly GCA_029206835.1 of Rana muscosa. NCBI lineage: Eukaryota > Metazoa > Chordata > Amphibia > Anura > Ranidae > Rana > Rana muscosa. The sequence goes on from CM055127.1 coordinate 188,239,622, forward strand.
TGGAATAGCAGCCACCTTGTCACAACCCCAACAACAGGAGGTTAAGGAGTTTGTGCTTCGCAACAAGGAGGTGTTCTCTGAGCTGCCGGGACAAACATCTGGGGTAGAGCATGATATTATTACCCCGCCCGGTGAAAGGGTGAAGTTAAAACCCTATCGGATCCCAGAGGCCCGACGGGAGGCAATACGGGAGGAAGTACAGAAAATGCTGAACTTAGGGGTGATAGAGGAGTCCCAAAGTGATTGGTCTAGTCCCATTGTGTTGGTGCCTAAACCGGATGGGAGCTGGCAATTTTGTAACGATTTTCGTCAGTTGAACAAAGTTACAAAATTTGACACCTACCCCATGCCACGTATAGATGAGTTGATCGACCGGCTGGGAACAGCCCGATACATGACGACTCTTGACCTCACAAAAGGGTATTGGCAAATTCCCCTGGCCAAGTCGGCCAAAGAGAAAACCGCATTTGTAACCCCAGACGGGGCGTTCCAATATAAGAGAATGCCGTTCGGGTTACAGAATGCGCCGGCCACATTCCAGCGGAAAATGGACCAGATACTGAGGCCCCATCGGAAGTATGCTGCGGCTTACCTGGATGACGTAATTGTCCATAGCACAGATTGGGCCTCACATCTGCCAAAAGTGCAAGCAGTCCTAGACTCTATCCGGGAAGCGGGGTTTACGGCTAACCCCAAGAAGTGTACCATTGGGCAGGAGGAGGCCAAATATCTTGGGTACACCATTGGCAGGGGAGTGATAAAACCCCAACTCAACAAAGTCGAGGCCATCCAGAGTTGGCCACGTCCCAACAGCAAGAAGCAGGTACGGGCCTTTCTGGGAATCGCGGGTTATTATCGGCGCTTCATTCCCCACTTTGCTTCTAAGGCTGTGCCCCTAACCAACCTGACGAAAGGGAAAGGGTCGGTCATGATTAAATGGACCCCCGAGGCTGAGGCAGCATTCCAATTCTTGAAACAAGCCTTATGTAGCCAGCCAGTGTTGTACTCACCCGACTTCTCTAAAGACTTTGTCGTACAAAGTGATGCGTCAGATGTGGGGTTAGGAGCAGTATTGTCCCAGGTCTGGAACGGGGAAGAGCACCCAGTCATTTACCTCAGCAGGAAGTTGAAGTCCCATGAGGTAAATTACGCCACGGTTGAAAAGGAGTGTTTAGCGGTGAAGTGGGCTCTAGATTCCCTTCGGTACTATCTGCTAGGTAGGCACTTTGACATGGTTACGGATCACGCTCCGTTAAAGTGGATGGCTCAAAACAAGGAGACAAATAGAAGAGTGAATAGGTGGTTCCTGGCCCTACAGGAATTCAACTTCACAGTAAAGCATCGCCCTGGCGTTCAAATGGGGAATGTGGATGCTTTGTCTCGAGTACATGAATGCCTGATTGCTGGTGTTCCAACCCCAAGGTTAAAACAAGAGGGGGGGGTATGTGACAGCAGGAAGGTAAAGTCACCTGGTTGCATTCAGGGGGGTAGATATATTTCTCCCAGATTCAGGCTTTATGCCGACTTATACAACTAGGTGGAGAGTTGTATAAGGCTAGTGGGCTCATGGATGACTCATACCTCTAGGGAGAGTGTGGGGCGTCGTGCAGACAGAGATGAGGAGACCAGCTGAACCTTGTCAGCTCATTTAGGCCTCTATAAAAACTCCCAGCTTCATTAGGTGTTTGCTCATGCCTGGAACCAGACCTGTGTGGACTGTCTAGGGAGAGTGAACCCCTGTGCGGTGAGGCAAAGCCTGTGTGGCTATTTGTTTGGACTTTTACTAAACCAGGGACTTAGGGACTAGGACAGCACCAGGCTGATCCCAGTTGTTAGTTAGGGAAACCTGCATGTTTAGTCAGAGGTCAAACTGACCAGGATTTATTTTGTTTATGTTTCTTTTTGGCTTTGCTGTGTTTTTGTCACTGTACATAGAGAAATAAACCGCACCTTTTGATTTTGAAAACCACAACCTCCGTCTGCTGGCCCTGTTTTTGTGTGGGGAGCCCAACCAGGGGGTCACACACACCCGCTACCGAGTTAACCCCCTCACAATAATAAGAAATGACCCCCCCCCCATCTATCCCCATAATGAATAGAGCTCATATTTGCTAGACATGTGCATTCCTTTTCGTCCGAATTTCAGGGATTTTCGCGTTTGTTTTAACAATCGATAACGAACGTGCAGAATCCGAAATCCGAAAGATCCAACATAAAAAATGCTTTACTTTTGTTTCATTGCGACAACAGTTCCATGTAGATAGAAAATTCGACATGACGGTGACAATAACGATCTGTGTCTATCCAACATGCGGTTCAATGTGTCTAACCTTAACTCTATTAGTCCAAGATTATTCGACATAGAGAGAAAAGATTAAACATTATAGAGACATGAAGATTCGATGAAGCAGCTAAAAATATACGATCGCCACAAACGAACATTTATGGTCAATTGCTCCGCCCATAGTCTATAGAAGAATTCTAATGTTGGTTGACTAGTAATAATAATTATTAAATATAGTTATTACTAGTCATACAACATTAGAATTCTACTATAGCTTGTGGGCGGAGCATTCAACCGGAATTGTATGCAGTTTAGCTGCTCCGTCGAATCTTCTTAGAACATTCGACGGACACCATAAGCCTTTAATGACAGATTTGACCTTAATTAATTCGGATTTTTGGACGAATGCATTTTTTAATTAAACATAATAAATAAAAACAAATTTCGGGAGTAACTAAATAATTTTATTTTTTGGACGAAGACGAAATTCCGAAATAAAATATTTCAGTGTGCACATGTCTAATATTTACCTTTCCCTCCACCTGCTTTATTATGGAGATGCAGCTGCTTGAAATGTCATCATGACTAGACAATTCCTGGTCCTCCGCTGTACCCTATGGTTCCTCCTGTTGGCCCATACATTACTGAAGGGCAGAGTACTGATGTAGAGGTTGGTGGGTGGTAACACTGAGTGCATTGGTGGACACAGGAAATCGACACTCTAGAAATGTCAGTTTAAGAAGAACTTTCTCTTCAGTAAAGAAGCATTTGGCAGTGCGTGGTGGCAGGAGAGGGAAGAATTCTTGTTCTTCTTTACAATTGTGTGGCTTGTTTGCAGGGTTAATTACATGACAGGGCCATTTTAATTATGATTCTCATTATTTTATGCAAAAAATGGGTTTTGTATCTTAGGTTGCCCAATATCTTGTACTTGTTTAACGCTTCATTTAAATTTTTCTTTAGACACTCTTGGGTTCATTTACTAAAACCAGAGAGTGCAAATTATGGTGAAGCTCTGCATATAAACCTTTTAGCTTCCAGATTTGCTGTCCAAGCTTATTTGGGAAAAAGCTGACGTTAGAAGCTGATTGGCTACCATGTACAGCTGCACCAGATTTTGCACTCTCCAGTTTTGGTAAATCAAACCCCACTGTATTTAATTCAAGTGAAACATGTTGTATCTTTCTGACTGGTTACCATTCATGTATGTTTTTTATGTTTCTTTATGGAAATCGCTGTAAATTTACTTTTCTTTCCTTATTTATAACGTAGCACTGACCCCCGAAGGAGCTGCTGATTAAATTTGGGTCATGCAAACTACCTCCATGGCTCCCATTGTCGGGGTAAAGAGTTTTTAGAAAAGTCAATGTCCACACAGATGTAAAACCTCAACAATAAGGCTTTATTTTCTTTTGCTGTAGAACGTGAGAGAAAGTGTGAAACGAGAGAAGTAGGGGAAGGTTCAGGCACGCGGTACAATAGATGCAAAAAGTTAGTATATTCACCACTCAAGCCTGAGTGGGTATTGCTCACCCAGGTAGTCCCCTCTCACGGTCCCAGCAGCCGGAATGATGCAGTGATCAGATTTTAGACAGTTTCTGCCACAAACTGCTATAGATGAACGAAGGTCTCTGCCACAGACCTGATGAACTTGGGTCTCTGCCACAGACCTGATGAACGTTAAGATGCATCCGGGAATCCTCTGCCACAGGATTTCAAAAGTCCAGAATCTCCAGCCAAGTAATAATAGAACCTTTAAGCCAGACTAACATATTACAGGGCTTTAGCACAGTGGATCCCTCCTTGAGTGAGTTGCCAGGCCTCTACCGAGACATCAGCGCTTTGCCAGTCTCCTCCGGGGCAGGTCCTCCCCCGGCTCCCCTCTTCAAGAGCTTCCTTTCCAGGAATGGACAGCTTGGAGAAAAAGCTATGAGTAAGCATCCCATGATGTGAAACGCGTTAGCTAACTTCTGTGTTATATTTTTTTGGGGTGTTTTTGTTGTATTCCATGGATTTTATTAAATAAACCAGCATCTTTTGCAGAGTGCGGCCATCCAGAAAATCTTTTTCCCTATTACCTAATGAACAGCTTGGGATACCTTTAGAAGTGTAGGCCGAAACCAGCAGAGCCGGGCCTACCGAGCAGAGATGTAGCCTCAGGCTGAAGGTGCCCGGGGCTAAAACACACACACGCACCCCGTGCCATGAGGGCCACGAGGCTCACCAGGACCCCCACCAATGGCGTCTGTCCCTTATGTACCCCTCCCCAGCATGCACAGCAGGCCAGCCACGCCCACTGTATGGCTGCCGAGAAAGGACACCCAATATGCTGTGATACACCTGTATTCCAACATAGGCCAGCGGTGGCAGTGCCACCTACGCGCAAACAGGGAAGATAACCGCCAGGCAGTATCACAACCAGAGCGGAAGAAAAATTTAAAGAAACCAGCAAGTCTGAGCCCAACTATTGGCTCAGACTATCCCCTAAATTTAAACATAGCGTGGACCATTTTGGGCCGGCACTACAATAATAATTTGGAAAACTTAAAAAAAATTACAAAATTATAAAAATTGTGTGAATTGAGGTGTAGACAACCTGTGTTCACTTCAAACTCTCATTGATGAGAAGGAGAATTTAAAAATGAAAGCTTTTATTTTAAGATTTCCGCTATATCTATTAGTAATTGATCACATTTACCTGGACTTGTTCCTGTAATGTTGAAGATGTTTTGTAGCTTCTCCAAGACATTTTTTCAGTTCAAATGAGTGTCAGGAAATCACACCAGAATTTACCAGAATCTACACCGGTAGAACAGACACACCTTGGACAAGCATGAAAGAGGTCATCTTTGTCAAAACTGGAACAAACTGCTATACATAATTCTAGCATAGGTGGTCAGGCACTGTGTTCATAACCTATAGCAGCCCCCTTATCCCTTAAAGCCATCAGGCCTACCAGTACTCGGTTGCCCCCAGTTCTTATACACACTGCTATAGTGACTGGCAATCATGCACGGGCACAGCTAACAGATACTTGTGGTTGGCAGACAGGCAGAGTGGTCTAAATGCAGTCCGTGTTTAGGGAAGGCAAGGTTCAGAGAGTAGTAGGGGTCAAATCCATGGTGAAAAAGCTGGCAGAGTTCAGAGAGTAGTCTAAAGCCCAATCCAAGGTCAATAACAAGGATATAAAAAAATAGCTGTAGAGGGTAAGGGAGGAGGGAGCGCCCAATGTCCAAAGAAATGCAAACAAATAAAATAAATAAAGGGTTTACATTTTAAATTTTAAACTAAATTTAAAACTTTTTTTTTTTTTGCATTTCTTTGGATATTGGGTGCTCCCTCCTCACCTACCCCCTACTGTATATGTGTAAATGTCCCAAAGGCCATACCCAAAGACAGCAGTCCAGGCCCCCAAAAAGGGCTCACCATCCTTTTCCAGGTGTAGTGGGGCAGAAAGCACTCGAAGAGAACTCTTCCATCCTACTACTACCATCACCTAGTCATCGACTCACAACTGACTGAGTCAGTCCAGCGCAATCTCCAACCCTACGGAAGCTTTAAAAAAACTATATGGCAGGGTGAGGACTAGGCGAAAGGTAAAGGTCAAGGCATGGGAACAAGGCAGGTAAACAGGAGGCTTGAAGGATGTGTTGCAAACAAAATCAAAAGGTATTTGTCAGGATTAAAACAGGTTTACATTTCACACAGAGGTTTTGTCTACACCAATGGCCCTGCAGGTGGACATTTAGACAGGGCGAGTGCAGCTCAGCCAAAACCAGGATGCTGGAATGAGACCAGGATCTGCCATGGAACAGGAGCGTTACATGATTCTGACACAAACATCCCTGAACAGGGGTAAGGGCCTTCCACACCATCTGTATTCCACATAGACAGTAATGTCATTTTAACCTTGGAAAAAAATTGAATGAGTTGAAGCAACTCTATCAAAGCAAGGTGGACTTCGTGGGCACAACATGAGGCAGAAATTTATAAAATATAAAGTCTTTATTACAAAATGATTAAAATAACATTCAACAAACAGAGACACCCTACTAACTGACAGGGTCAACAGATACCCAATAGGATAGAGGTGGAAGTATAGATCTAAAATGTGTTTATAGAATCCATAAGGGATCCAAAATACTGTATGGAAGTATCAATGGGTGGAATCCATAGACTTCTCCATGCCTTCTTGTCAACGCGTTTTGCAATTTTAATAGCTTCCTCAGGACAATACTGGGTAGGTGTTGCTGAACCTCAAGACCTGGTTCAGGGGAACACCACACAAAATAAGTATAAAACCAGGATCAATCCTTCCCGCCGAGCAATTATTTGTGACACTTGGATTGAGGAGGAGAAAATCTTGCCTCTAATATATCCAAGGTCGCTGGTAATTCTATTGATGAGGAATGAGTTGATTCAGTTAGAGTGGATTATATAGGTAAGAGGAAAAAATGGATATCAGACATTACCATCGATAGAAAAAAAAAAACTTGTATAATTACCCCTAAAGGGGGAGGCACAACTATTGCCTTCATATATCCACCTGAATATCATCCCAATCATCAAGTTAGTATATAAATAGAACCTTGTTTTCATGTATACAGGGCTTCTTCGTATTCAGGGGGGCTTAGAATTGTAAAGCCACAGCCATAGGATCCCAAGTGGGGTATGAGGTATATCTTGCAGGAAGGTTAATGGCGCGGGTGTCCCCACCAGTCAAACAGACAGGGAGACACCCATGTGTACAGTCATACAATGCTTTAAGTAGCACAGCATGGTGGATAAGTGGTTTTCCCTAACAGTGCTAGGGTCATGCTCAGAGTTTGCAAGTTTTCCCTGTACCTTTGTGGGTTTCCTCCGGCTACTCTGGTTTCCTCCTACACTGCAAAGACATGCTAGTGGGTTAACTGGCTCCTGTCTAAATTGACCCCTAGTATGTGTATGTATGAATGTGAGTTAGGGAACTTAGATCGTAACAATAAAGGAAAAACTCCCCCTAAAGGGACTTTAACAGGCTGTGACAATAATCAAATCATAATGAGGTGTAATTTAACAGAAAAGTGTTAAAAAAATCAAATACTAATTTTATTAAAAAAACATTAAAAAAACAAATGGAGGCTGGTGTTCATTTACTGGAGGCCCCCCAATGAGATCCAGCAAGACCTAGCCAGAGCGCACACTAAGAGAGGGGAAGACGTGGAGATAGAACAAGTAGTCAAGTACAAAATGTATTGCTGGGCCCACACTGTCACCGGGGGAATATCATCCGGTCTGTGCCATGGGTCAAGGAGATGGACGGACCTTAGATTGTAAGCTCTTCGAGGGCAGGGACTGATGTACTATATATATATATATATATATATATATATATATATATATGTAAAGCACATACATTGATGGTGCTTTAAAAGTACCTATAATAAAATAAAAATAGCAAATGACCCTGAGAACAAACTTATTTCAAGGCCCAACTGGTCACAAAGTTTATCAAAACAAAGACCTATGAGATGTCTTTACACATCAACTACAGGAAAATTGCCACTATTCGCAGTATATTTTTTTGTAACCCCTAAATATTTTTGCAAACCTACTTCCAATGATAATAATACCCCGTAACTTACTACATAAAGTGGCTTGGAGAACCTACAAAAAAATCTTTAAGATTATAGAACAATCAAGTTGAATGTGAGCAACTGCTAGTAGCTACAGTCTTTCTTATACGTTGGAATGGTTAAATCATACATGAAAAAGCATACATGCCATTATGGTCTTTTTTTTTTAAACACTCCATATTAATCTGCTGGCTCTAACAATTTTAAAACACAAGAAAATCAGTTTGAAACAATTGTCCTGGTCAACACCATTTTGTCTTCTGATTTAATACAACTACTTAGAAATGTGTAAAATTGGCTACTTGGCTGAAACACTTTAAAAAAGCACAACGTTGCAGCAGCTGGCTGCTAAAGCCATGTTATTGTATCCATTGGTGCTTATGAGGATCAACAATTCTTTGCACATATAAAAAAAATTATAAAAAATAAATAAATAAATAAAAAACTTAATGCTCCATGTGGTAGTAAAAAAATAAATACAAAAAACAAACGAAAGACAAAAAAAAAAAAAAACGTAAAAAGACAAGCAAAAAAAACCCGAATGTGACAAGAAAAATGCATGATGCATGAAACATATAAGCATAAAAACATTAACACATAAACATAAAAAATAAACCCATAATAAGAAGGTAAGTTAAGCACCACTGATCAGCACAGTCCAAGTAATCCTGCTACCTGGTATTATAAAGTTAAGCGGTATTTGTGTTTCCTGCTAAATTATTAACTAATAAAAAAATCAGGATAAGTCTCCACTTTAAAATTAAAAATATTTAATCTCTCAGTTTTGAATTTAGATGCAGGAGCTATTATATTTAAATGTAGGACTGTTGTACTTATTAGCAATTTGTGTGTGAAAACAATGCGTATTTATCGGCGTATAACACGCACTTTTTTCCCCTTAAAATCAGGGGAAAATCGTGGTGCGTGTTATACGCCGATACCCACTGATCCCGGCGATCTCCGCTGACTAAGCGGAGCGCAGCGATCGCCGCCGAGATACACATAGCCGAGTGTACTCGGCTTTTCTCGGCTCCGCTCACAGTCACGCCCAGTCCCGCCATTGGACCTGTGTTATGTCCATCATAGGGCGGGACTCGGCGTGATTGTGAGCGGAGCCGAGAAGAGCCGACTAGAGCCTAGTACACTCGGCTATGTGTATCTCGGCTCCGCCCAGTCCCTGCGTTCTCGGCTCAGTCTCTGCGGCGATCTCAGCGGCGCCAATTTTGAAAACTGGGGCAAGGCTGCACTGGACACTGGGCAAAGGCTGCACTGAGCAAAGGCTGCATTGGACACTGGGCAAAGCTGCACTGGACACTGGGCAAAGGCTGCACTGAGCAAAGGCTGCACTGGACACTGGGCAAAGCTGCACTGGACACTGGGCAAAGGCTGCACTGAGCAAAGGCTGCACTGGACACTGGGCAAAGCTGCACTGGACACTGGGCAAAGGCTGCACTGAGCAAAGGCTGCACTGGACACTGGGTAAAGCTGCACTGGACACTGGGCAAAGGCTGCACCGGACACTAGGGCAAGGCTGCACTGACAAGGCTGCAACGGACACTGGTAAGGCTGCATTTAAATGTATGTTTTTTTTTTTCCTTAAACTTCCATCCTAAAAGTTTTTTTCCCTAAAATTCCCTCCTAAACTTGGGGTGCGTGTTATACGCCGGTGCGTGTTATACGCTGATAAATACGGTAATATATTTTATTTTATTTTTATCAAAAAAAGGTTGCCTCACCTTTGATAAGTCTATTGTAGCAAAAAACAAAAAACAAAAAACAAAAAAAAACAAGGATAGTCTCCTCTAATCCTTCAGGTTTTCTCTGCTTTCAGAAAATAGATTATGTATTTTTTTTTTTTGGCACAGACCAGTGAGGTTTAAAATCTGAGGTGTGTGTATTTTTTTTTAGGTGTGAACAATGGGAAAAATCTGGATTTAGCAGCAGAAGAAGAAATTTTGAGTCTGACGACAGCAGGGCCAAAATGGCCGTTTATATACAAACCTTAGACAACCCGGTTAATTTCTGTCCTTTTTTAGAGGAATTGTTCAGAGATGCATATACAGTATATCATGTATCAAACATTAAAAACAACAGTATGACATCTTTTGTGAAATTAAGAAATAGAAAATAAAAATATAAAGGGGACAATATCTTGTTAAAAAAATAAACTATTCTTCAAGTGGCATAAAACGTGCTTCAGTTACTGTAGGAAGCAATGAACAAGCGCAAATGCACATCCCAGGTCTGTGTGTGTAGATATACCTTCAGGATCTGTGAAATAACACGGTGTAATGCGTCTCCACAGACCAGGAATTCCCAGGAAACAGCTCATAATTCATGAGCCCTCGGATGAGTATGTTCTAATAATAATAAGAGAGAGGTTAATTAACCAAACAAAGAAATTGTAGCTGAAAGAAAGAAAACAATTGCATTGCTATAATGCCATGTACTGAATATATGCAACCAGCCACCATTATACTGCAGAATAATAATACTAATAATATTACTAATAAACCCAATAATAATGTATCTAAATAATACATGTTTTATTAATATTAAATAACAAAAAAATAATAATAATGATGATAGTAATAATAATACTTATTATTATTATTATCCACTTCGCACCCGGGCCAATCCTGACACTCCGCTCCTAATTGTAAAAATCCTAATTTTTTTGCTAGAAAATTACATAGAACCCCAAAACATTATATATATATGTATTTTTAGCAAAGACACTAGAGAATATAATGGCGGTCATTGCAACTTTTTATCTTGCACGGTATTTGCACAATAATTTTTCAAACGCATTTTTTTGGGAAAAAAAAAGGTTTCATGAATTAAAAAATATCACAACATTAAAGTTAGCCCAATTTTTTTGCATAATATGAAAGATGAAGTTACACTGAGTAAATAGATACCTAACATGTCACCCTTCAAAATTGCACACGCTCGTGGAATGGCACCAAACTTCGGTACTTAAAAATCCTCATGGGCGACGCTTTAATTTTTTTTACTGGTTACATGTTTTGAGTTACAGAAGAGGTCTAGGGCCAGAATTATTGCTCTCGTTCTAACGTTCGCTGCGATACCTCACATGTGTGTTAACACTACATCACTACATCACTACAACACTACATTTCAACATACTCAGGGATGGAGGTATATAGTAGATATTGCCTCATTTAAAGTCCCAATCCTAGCTGTAGTTTAGTCAATCTTTCTTACATCAAGAAGATATCCAATCAACCCAACATTTCAATGCCTGCTCAAATCTAGGAGGGGAGTCAGCTCTAATAGTAAGCAATGTTTCATATGCATAATGGAGCTTAACTGTGGCAATGAGTTCTGAGATATTGGGTGCAATGTCCTTCTTTCATAATCTGGCAAGAAAATGATTTAGCTGCCAAGAGCACATGAGTTACTATTATGCAGCCTGGGCCAGGAGTAGTCAGTATTCCTGTTATTTTAGGTAACATTTGAAATGTTTGACGCCAGAAACTAGTCAGACTTTTACAAGTCCAAAGAATATGGAAAATATTGCCCATTTGACTACAACCCCTCCAACAGAGAGAGGAAGGAGTAGGGGAAAAATTTGCAAGTCTGTATGGAGTGAGATTCCACTAGGAGGTGATTTTTTTGGTTAGTTCCCAATGGTTTACACAATGAGTAACCATTGGGAGTCTGATGCCGGTTACACACGGCCATTTTTCATGACGAGAAAAATGCAAATTTTTTAATTGGTTATTAAAAACAATTGTGTGTAGGCTCCAGAGCATTTTTAACGACGTGAAAAATGGCCTCAAAAAAATTAGAACCTGCTCTATTTTTTCACGTCGTTCTTTTTAACGTCGTGAAAAACGGTCATGTGTAGGCTTTTACGAGGGGGAAAAAAACGCGCATTCTCAGAATCAAGTATGAGACGGGAGTGCTCGTTCTTGTAAAACTAGCGTTCGTAATGGAGATATCACATTCGTCACGCTGTAACAGACTGAAGAGCACAAGGCTGAAAAGCGCGAATCGTCTCTCACCAAACTTTACTAACACGAGGATCAGCAAAAGCAGGCCAAAGGGTGGCGCCACCCGAATGGAACTTCCCCTTTATAGTGCCGTCGTACGTTACCGCGCTTTACTCAAGCATTTTTTTTTTCACGATGGTGTGTAGGCAAGGCTGGCTTGAGAAGAATCACGTCGAGAAAAACTTTGTTTTTTTCAATGACATTAAAAACGGCCGTGTGTACGCGGCTTTAGAAAGTAGAATGTAAATCCAACTCATGGGCATCCGCAGGTAGGGGCAAGGGGGGTCAAGCCCCCCCCCTGGCAGGGCTGGTGCTACCTATAGGCAAGTGTGCATATCAATTCGGGGTGCCGCACTGCATGTCCCATGGCCGGGAGTCAATGATTTATCTCCTCTCCTAGGACTGCCGGCTGTGTGTGCTCTGCCTAGACATGTGTGAGAGGCCCAGCACTCCCTTCTAGATAGGGACCCCGAGAACACCCACTGCTTGTCATCTGAAGCTTGTAATATAGAAATTGATTGGAGGGGAGTTCTCCATATTAATGATTGTGTGTGTATGGGGGGTGTAATGTATCTGGGTGTAATATGTGTGTATTAGGATGTAATGTATCTAGGTGTATGGGGATAAAGTGTATATGTATATGTACTTTGTCCAAGCGTGGGGATGGATATACATTGCAGTTTGGGGGTTACACTCAGAAAATGTGAAATATGCATAAAGTAGTCAGTAAGAGAAATATTATAATTAGTTACAAGTAAAAAGGAGTTGTGGGACTTATAATGAGGCTGGGACCTAGCGGAATCCCAGGCTCCATCCCGGTTCAATAATTCAAGGGGGAAGGGGGAAAAAAGGGGGACTTTATATGAAGCACACGGAAGCAAATGGTTTGGAAGGAAAAAAGACAGCCTTTAATTGGTTTAAATAGTCATTTAAATTTCATTTTTCATTAATCATTAATATGCTTTCTGCTATATAATGACATTCTTAGACTTTTCATTAAAACCAAATGTTACACAATAAATTGATAATTCAATAGAAAAATGTCATGTATTTACACATACCTGTATAGGGAGTAACGGACACAGTTAATACAAGTATATATTGGAAGAGATAGGAAGAGATGAGATTTGTTAAAAAAGCATTCATAGAAAATTAGATAAGGTAGATACTAAGATTGTCCTGATACCGATACTAGTATCTGTATCGGGACCGATACCGAGCATTTGCACGAGTACTTGTACTCGCGCAAATGCTCCCAATGCTTCACCCGATACTTTTTTTTTTTTTTTTACTGTAGAGTGGCTGGAGAGGGGGCGGGAGGAGTCTGTGGCTGGGGAGGGCGGGGGAGTGCGGGCGGAGTCTGGCTGGAGAGGGCGGACAGAGTCTGTGGACGGAGAGTGCAGGCGGAGTTTGGCTGGAGATGGGGCGGGCAGAGTCTGTAAAGGAAAGTGCAGGCGGAGTCTGGCTGGAGAGGGCGGGCACAGTCGGTGTACGGAGTCGGCGGGCGGAGAGCAAGTCCCTCACCTGCAGTTGAACTTGGTAAGCTGGCAGGGGTGCAGGGCGCAGCCGCCTCAGGATCGGTGACCGGTGCTGTCACATTCAGTCGCCATCAGCAGCTAAACGTCCCCACGCCCATCTTGGTACACCCTGCACTCGGCTGCAGTAAGCAGCAGCAGACATCTTGTTACACCCAGCCCGAGCTATATGGGCTGGGTGTAACAAGATGTCTGCTGCTGCTTACTGCAGCCAAGTGCAGGGTGTACTAAGATGGGCGTTGCAGCAGTTTTTTTTTTTTTTTTTTAAATCCTGTGTAATTTTTCGCAGCATTTTAGTGCCAGCCTCCTATCAGTGCCCACAAGTGCTACCTATCAGTGCAATCAGTGCCATCTACCAGTGCCACCTATCAGGTGGCACTGGTAGATGGCACTGATTGCACTGATAGGTGGCACTTATGGGCACTGATAGATGGCACTGATTGCACTGATAGGTGGCACTTTTGGTAGAATAAATATGGAAAAAAAAATTAAAGTGCCCTCATCACGTGCAGAAGAGAAAGCATATGTAAGTCACGCACACATATGTAAAAGGGCAGCAAACTTGTGAGGTATCGCCGCAAACATTAGCGTGGGAGCAATAATTCTAGCACTAGACCTCCTCTGTAACTCTAAACATGTAACCTGTAAAAAAAAAAAAAAGCGCAGCCTATGGAGATTTTTAAGTACCATAGTTTGTCGCCATTCCATGAGCATGCACAATTTTAAAGAATGACATGTTAGGTATCTATTTACTTGGCGTAACATCATCTTTCACATTTAAAAAAAAAAATGGAGTATACATTGTGTTTTGTTTTTTAATTTATTAAAGTAAATTTTTTGCAAAAAATTGAGTTTGCAGAACCGCTGCACAGATACCGTGTGACATAAAAAAATTCAACAATCACCATTGTATTATCTAGGGTCTCTGCTTAAAAAAAAAAATACATATATATATATATGCAATATTCCAATGGATGAATTTATTGTATACAAAGATATAAACTTATTCTTGCGTAAAGCTATTTTTCAAGTTTGGTATGCCGGTCAGAAGGACACTCCTCTGAATGATGACCTATTATCTATGACTCACGAAAATAGGGAGGAGAAACTAGCTCTGGAGAGCTTAATAGCCCTCCTTGATGAACAGATTGGTTCACAGGAGGAATCTGAATCAAGATAGACTTGGCCGACCTAGTGACTTGCGTATGAAATCCCTTAAAATGCCTCCCATACACAAACACCACTGGATGAGACTTTTTCTGGACCTTGTAAAAGATGATCTTGACAAGATTGATTGGTCAAGACTTGGTACAGATAATCTATCCGGTGAGGAACATTTAGCCTTGTCAGAGCTGGAGGGGGCAAGTAAATGACCTATATGAAAAAGAAGTCTTTCGACAGCTATGTGACACTTTTACCTATCAGAAGTTGCCAAAAAAAAACTTCCCTGCTTTAACAGCTAAAGGTAACCAACAACTATTTCTTGCATATGAAGTCAATCTGCTGAGTAAAAAAGAATGGGATTATTTGAAGGTGGGCGAATATAACAATCCCACCTTTTATATAATCCCGAAACTTCACAAATCTCTCACAAACCCACCAGGCAGACCCATCGTTTCTGCGGTCAAGGGTCCCCTTGAATGAGTGGGTAGATATGTAGATGGCTTCATAAAAACCTTGGTTATCTTGCTGCCATCCTATGTGCAGGATACCCGAGATGTACTCGTTGAACTGAAGAGTCTGGAGGTCCCCCCTGGGGCCCACTTGTGGGGATCGATGTGGAATCTCTGTACACATTGATCCCCCATGACTGGGGCCTCAGGGAGGTCTAATTTTTCCTGGAAGCAACCTATCCAGGTTTTGGAGCGCAAAATTAGTTCATTCTAGAACTCCTTGAGCTTGCCCTAACCAATAACCATTTCCAGTTTCTAGATGGCTTTTACCAACAGATCAGAGGTACGGCTATGGGAGCACCATGGGCTCCCTCATATGCTTGCCTCCATCTGGGCCTCTGAGAGTTTATTAGATGCCGATGTACCTCGGCCGGGTACTTACCTGGCTGAGGTATATTGATGACGTCTTTATGGTATGGTTGGGTGACCGAGAGCAGCTCCATGATTTCCTCAATAAAAATGAGAGGAACATTAGACTAACCCATGTGGTGGACTCACAGACCATTTCGTTTCTGGACCTAAAAATATCAATTGCTGACAATAGAATAGCAACCTGCACCTTTATAAAACCTACCGTGGCAAATACTTTGCTTCAGGCCACCAGCTACCACCCTGATCATCTGATCAGGGGAATTCCAGTGGAACAGTTCCTGCGACTTCGTAGGAACTGCTCCAGTGATGTAGACTTCCATAGGGAAGCAGGGGAGATGCTTGGATTATTTAAGGAATGGGGGTACTCTCACAGGATACTAAAAAGGGCACATAAAAAGGCCTGGAATAAGAATAGACGGGATCTTTTGACTAACCAGCAGGTTCTCCAAAAAGTGTGACTAAAAATAACCCCCTTAGGATAATCACCACTTACGGGGCACAGTGGAATCAGGTTAAAGATGTTCTCCAAAAACATTGGGGAACACTTACAAAATCCCAGATGCTGAACAATATTGTCGGCTCACGCCCCCAAATGGTTGCTAGACTAGCTCGCAACCTTAGAGATACTCTGGTCCACTCAGAGTATACCAAAGAAAAAACAACAAGTTGGTTGACCGATTTACCCCCCCTCAAGGGGATTACGCATGTGGGCACTGTCAGATGAGTTTGTGGAAAAAACAACGATGTTCACCAATGCAGATGGGAGTGTCAACTTTTGCATTAATAAATTCATCAATTGTGCTACTTATAGGGTGATATACATGCTGGATTGTCCGTGTAAAAAATATTACATCGACAAAACTAAGAGACAACTTCGGACTATCACAACGATGACGCTCTTTTTGTCACGGATGATCACATTGGCGCATGCGCAATGCACGGCTTTGAAGCCAGAAGCAGCTTTCTTTGTGTGAGCTGAACGGCGCTTTAAAAATTTGACAACGCCAAACATTGTTCAGCAGAACCCTTGAAGGCACCTTGAAGAGGGCATACACATGCATACCAACCCCAGCTGTACAAATTAGGGCCTCCTTCCTCCTACTGGTGATCCCTCTGGTGATTTAAAGATCTATATAGAGGAATCAGGACCTCCTTCCTCCTGCTGGTGATCCCTCTAGTGATATAAAGATCTATATAGAGGAATCAGGACCTTCTTTCTCTTTTTGGTGACCTCTCTAGTGATATAAAGATCTATATAGAGGAATCAGGACCTCCTTCCTCCTGCTGGTGACCCCTCTAGTGATATAAATATCTATATAGAGGAATCAGAACCTCCTTCCCCCTGCTGGTGATCCCTCTAGTGATATAAAGATCTATACAGAGGAATCAGGACTTCCTTTCTCCTTCTGGTGATCCCTCTAGTGATATAAAAATCTATAAAGAGGAATCAGAACCTCCTTCCCCCTGCCGGTGATCCCTCTGGTGATATAAAGATCTATATAGAGGAATCAGGACCTCCTTTCTCCTACAGGTGATCTCTCCAGTGGTATAAAGAACAATATAGAGTTCCAGAATCGATCATATCTTTGTTTCGGTTGCATCCTCCCCAATATTACTTAGCTCTATTATCCACCCTATTACCTGGTCGGACCACTGTGCAGTACTCACCACAATCTCCTCCTTGATCCCACAATCCAAAGATCGCACCTGGTGCATAAATGAAGCTCACCTCACTAATCAGTCATACTGTCTTGACATCCAAGTTGCCCTTAAAGACTACTTACAGCACAACTCTACCCCTGGTATCTCTCCTGTCCTTCTCTGGGAGGCAGATAAACTGGTAATTAGGGGCACATGCATCTCGGTATCCACCCACCTGAAACGCGACAAAAAACTTCAATTAACCAAATTAGAACAGGATTTCTACCAATGTTTCCTTCAATTCCAGTCTTCTCCTACTGAACCTCACAGAATAGCTTTGGAGAAGTTGCTGCTGGCTGAATCGGCTGATAAGGCCATCCACAGGTCTAACCATATCATTTACACAAAGGCCAACAAACCGAATACTTTTCTGGCCATGCCCACTCGTCGCCCGGAACGGAATCATGTTCCCATTAGACTTCGGATAGACAAAAATACCTATACTAGCAATCCTGTTAAGGTACTGTCTGAATTTCGTAAGCGGCTGGAAGAATTATATAAAGCAAAATCTTCCTTTTCCCCCTCCCATGCTGAAACGTTGTTTCGGGATATTCCTTTACCCACATTGTCGAAGAGGTCCTCCTAGCTATCAAGACTCTTAAATCCCATAAGCGACCAGGTCCTGATGGACACTCCAGGACTTACTTCAAGAAATTTGCTTCTACCTTAGCCCCACTTCTCTCTAACTCTTTTAATGCTTTACTCCAACACCACTCCTTTGGTCGAGACACATTGACAGCCATAATAGCCATGATACCTAAGCCCAACACGGATAACTCCCTCTGGTCCAACTTCAGGCCCATTTCCCTACTCAATCTGGACATCAAGCTTCTGGCCAAAATTATGGCGCTATGCCTTAAACCCATTATTGCGGGGCTAATAAATAAGGACCAAGTGGGTTTTATACCACAACGACAAGCCAGCGATAATATCCGTCAGGTTGTCCTACTTCAACACATAGCCAGAACTCGTAATATTCCAATGCACCTGCTGTTCCTCGACATCGGGAAATCATTCAATACAGTTTCCTGGCACTATCTGAACTTTATACTCAGTCATTGGGGTTTCGGTCCGCATTTTTGCAATGGATTAGTTCCCTATACAACCAACCACAAGCTTATGTCAAGTATTCAGGGTTCCGTTCAGATAGCTTCCACATACAAAGAGGGACTAGACAGGGATGACCCCTTTCTCCCTTAATTTTTGCTCTAGCGATCGAGCCCCTAGCAGCCCTGATTAGGGCAAGCCCGGATATTAAAGGACTGGAAATTGCATCTACCTCCCATAAAATCTGCCTGTTTGCTGATGATGCACTCCTGTTTGTAACCTCTCCCCGTACAACTCTTCCAAACCTTATCCAGGTCTTGGAAAAATTTGCAAATTTATCAGGCTTAGAAGTTAATCAATCCAAGTCCAGAGCTCTCAACGTGTCTCTCCCACACCAGGAATTCGCTCACCTACAAAATTGCTTTCCTTTCCTCTGGTCCACAACCTCTTTACCATACTTAGGTATAAAGCTAACCAGTGATCCAGCACTTCTTTACCAGGCCAATTATCTTCCTATGCTATCACATCTGTCCTCTATGCTAGACATCTGGAAACCACTATGTGTTTCTTGGCTCGGGCGGGTTGTGGCCGATAAAATGTCTCTACTTCCTAAGCTTTTGTATCTTTACAGAGTCCTCCTGATCACGATCCCCTCCTATTTTCATCGAATAATCCAGACTCGGTTATTTAAATACATATGGGACCCCATAAAACCTAGGGTACCTAGGTCCATCCTCCTTCGTAATAAACTTAGTGGAGGCTTGGGGCTCCCTAACTTTGCCCGTTACTATCACGCTGCTCAGCTGGCCCAAATAACCTTACCTCATGCATCTACTGAAATCCCATTATGGGTCAGCCTGGAAGCGATAGATATTTCCCCCTTAATGGTATCTAACTTATTGTAATTGCCCCCATCAGCCCGAGGCCCTATGCCTAATCCGGTCACACGTCATTTACTTAAGCTTTGGGACAGTATGCGTGGCCCCTTTAATTTGGTTTTCCCCCCATGCCCCTTTACTTTCTTTTATAGGCCACCCACTTTTCTATCCTGCCTTTACCGAACCTGGTTCCTTTCGGCTCTGGTCCCAAGCAGGGTTGAACCGAATCTGTGACCTCGGTACTGATACAGCTCTTAAAACATTCCCAGTTTTCCAATCCCAAGCTAAATTACCTCCTAATGAATGCTTCCGCTACCTCCAAATAGCCCATTTCAATTATAGGCACTTGTTCTCCCTGGACAGTTTATCTTTTTATGAAGGTATCTGCAACTCGGATCCACATGCCCCAGGTATCATATCACGTATCTACAATCATCTCACTTCCCAACCAGCTGACGTTCCCCTTTATGCTGCACAGTGGTCCAAAGACCTACAAATAGCACTGGATGTAGACGACTGGACAAGCATATGGGTCAACACAAAATCTTCTACACAAAATGTAGTGGCACTGGAGGCAAATTACAAGGTTCTCATGTGGTGGTATCTTGTCCCCGCAAGAATCTCAAAATTTCTGTGATCCTACCCACATGTATGTTTCCGAGGCTGTGGGGATAGGGGTACTCATGTTCATATCTGGTGGTCCTGCCCTATTGTGCAACGATTCTGGACGACAATATTTAAAATAGCTTCCACCTTACTCCATTAAACCTTAGTTCCTGACCCATCCCTGGCTCTGTTAAATCATGTGCAGGGAGACTACACAAGGACCCAACTTCACCTCCTCCTTCAATTAAACCACAGCAGCTAAACAGACAATAGCCAGAGCCTGGAAGACCCCGAAACTACATATAGTGGAAGTGAAAAATAGAGTAACCCAAGCTATGATCCATAGCAAGATTGAAGCTACTATCTTGGACCAAATTCCCCAACACTGCAAAACCTGGACACCCTGGGTAGAGAATTTTCTCCGCTCAGACTTTGACACTAATCTGCTCGAACCGTAAAACTCCAAAGGACACCTTTGTTTGACACCACAACCCTCCGGGGATCCGTGTGATCCCGCCGACATCTCCTCTTTTTTTCTCGCACTCTCTCTTCCTCTGTCTTTTTCCCTCTATTCTTCCCCTCTTCTTGATTCTTTCCTTCTTACCTTGACCCAAATGTTTTATTCATAATCTCTACAGCAAAGATAAGGCTTATTGACTGCAGAGGAAAGTTTTTGTTTTGTACCGTTACTGGACTGGATTTATTTCCCTTTCTAATGTAAACACCCTCTGATTCTTTATAGTGTGTTTAAAGTTTTTACTTCCACCACTTGTTCCGTTATAATGAACGGTGACTTTGTCTAGAAGGTTCCGTTGTTATGACTGTATAAAACTCACACAAGATGTACCGTGAGATATGTTCTCCATTTGCATTTGAGATTATTTGTAGATGTATTCTATGATTCTGGTTAATAAAAAACTTTGACCAGTAAAGATCTATATAGAGGAAACGGGACCTCATTTCTCCTGCTAGTGATCCCTCCAGTGATATAAAGATCTATATAGAGGAATCAGGACCTCCTTCCTACTGCTGGTGTAATGTACACCAACCAAAACAAAAGTAACCGGTATAGCAAAAGTCCACTATAAAGTTGGAGAATTCACCATATGAGGTGTTGTCACCGTAACCTAGGAACTACAGCAAAAAAACACACATACCCCAATGACAATCATTGGGGAGACATAGGGGTTACTTATGGTAGCAAAGGGCAATACTAGATAAATGTCTAATAAAAAATATATTTTATTGCTATCAAACAATAAAACCACAAAGTGCAATACTTCTACTCAGTATAATCGCTTTGCAGTGCCATTGGATTGTGTAACAGCACTATTGTTAACATCAGACACAGGCATACATGTAACATGACAACACATACACATTGCGTGGAGTTATTCAAGCTGGTTACAAATGTATAATTGTATTTCATCGGCCCGGGGATGGGGAGCTGGTGGATGGAAATATCCACTCCAAGCAATGAGTGGAGTGTAATATACCACACTGGGTCGTGGATAGTAGAGGCACTCAAGATTCTTGAAGTGGAAGGAAGGCTGGACCTCCTATAGATGGAAGCTGTATATATATATCACTAATTATTGCCAAGGACTATGGTGATGGGAAAGATGTGAATGTCCCTGAGGTCTTTTGACATCCCAGTTCACAGATGTATTTTAATTTTCCTTTGAAAAAGATGGTACAACATCATTGCATTCCACTATCTGAGGATCTGCCGTTCATGCATTTATAAGTGATCATGGTAAATCACATGCAGCAATAAATTTGCTGTCAATGGTCACAGTAAATGCAGACTTGGTCACACTGAAAAGTGGAACGACATCTTGAATCAGGGACAACACTTCCTGTTGGCAGTGGATGCGCTTAGTATATGGTCACAGGTGTATACCCTTCCACCTGTCCCGTATATGAAAGTACTGGATTATCATGTAGACATCTGATGGCTGCAAGTCTAATAGGTATAACTTGGTTGGTGCTTTACCGTTCCCATAGACCAGTGATGGTGAACTACATTTCCTATTAAGCTCAACTGCACTGCAGAGTGCATGAGCATCATGGGAAATGTAGTTTCAAAACATCTGCGGTGCCAAGGTTAGCCATCACTGCCAGAGACCATATGCGCTTCCGAGATTCCAGATTCCCTGATCACGCAGGTGTCTCCGAGGGTGATATCTCCAGATTACAGTCTATGGTGGAGTGGATATGAGCCAGTCCTTCATTCCCAGGGGCAGCATGCTGCACTTGTTCTAGCTCATCGTTCCACAACGGCAGGGCCTTCCGCATTCGGCGTCATGCATCGCCTGTAATCTGAGTAGAAGTATTGTACTTCATGGTTTTATTGTTTGATATCAATAAAATATCTTTTTGATTAGACATTGCTCTAGTATTGCCCTTTGTTACCATAAGTAACCCCTATGTCTCCCCAATGACTGTCATTGTTGTATGTGTGTTTGTTTGATAATGGGATTTTAAGGGCAATGAAACTAAATACAAGAATTATATGAATATAGAAAAAAATAGAAAAAATATATAATTTATTACAATTTCATAGACAAACATGAAAACCACAAAGTGGTAGAAGATTAAAAACAATTGTACATATAAAATGCATAATATGTCAATTACAAAAAAATTACTGTATGGAAACCCCAGGAATGGAACCCGGAGGTAGCCAAGCTGCTAAATCCGACGCATTTCGAATATGTGAGTTTACAATAAAATCTTCTTCAGGGATAGCAGCATTTCTGGAATTGCAAAATACATCATCAGTGCAATGAAAGACATATATTGCAGACCATAAGCAATATACATGTATGCATTATAACTAACAGAATACCACAATAAACATTATGGAAAACAAAAAACAAAAACAAGAAGAAAAACCAAAGCAACAACAATAACTTACATGTTTACGCATTTTCAAGAAGGTTTCCATACAGTCATTTTTTTGTGATTGACATATTATGCATTTTCTATGTACAATTGTTTT
Organism: Rana muscosa; assembly: GCA_029206835.1. Taxonomy (NCBI): domain Eukaryota; kingdom Metazoa; phylum Chordata; class Amphibia; order Anura; family Ranidae; genus Rana; species Rana muscosa. Next base: position 188,262,356 of record CM055127.1, read on the forward strand.
CAATCTTCTACCACTTTGTGGTTTTCGTGTTTGTCTATGAAATTGTAATAAATTATATATTTTTTTCTATATTCATATAATTCTTGTATTTAGTTTCATTGCCCTTAAAATCCAATTTTTTTCCCTGAGGTAATTTCCTTTATATATTCATTGGGGATGGTGGCAATGTACATGACGGTTTATCAGGGTCTAATTTCTGATCACTTTTACTGGACTTGTATGGTGCAGTTATTCTACAGGACCAATTCTTTCAGAAAGTATATAATATTCTGGGTGTTTTAAGTAATTAGCTAAAATTTTAGATTTTAACATGTGTGCAAACATTTTAAAAAAAGGTTTATTTTTAGGGTCTTGATTTGGTTGTCAAGGTTTGTCTTATAGCTGCCTTGATATCCTTGTTCCTCAGGGTGTATATAAAAGGATTCGCTAGTGGGGTGATCACCGTATAAAGCAGCGATAGAACTTTGTTTACCATTACAAAATTTCCAGGTGAAACCACATAGACCATAATCAAGGTGGTGTAATAGATGGAGACAACTCCTAGGTGGGAACTGCAGGTGGAGAAGGCTTTCTCTTTGCCTTTGACTGATGAGATCCTAGCAATGGCTCTGATGATGAAAACATAAGTAGTGATGATTATGAGGAAAGGAATCACAGAGGCTGAAGATGAAAGGAAAGACACAACCATTTCAACGTTGGCAGAATTGGAACAAGACAGCTTTACTATTGGAAGAACGTCACAATAAAAATGATCAATAATATTGTCTTTACAGAAATACAAAGTGTTCACTACACCTAAAGCGATTGTCATAATCAGGAAAGCCAAAGCCCAGCAGGTAAGGATCAGACAAATACACAACCCGGGGGTCATAATCAGTGTGTAATGAAGAGGTTTGCAGATGGCCAAAAATCTATCGTAGGACATTGCAGAGAGGAGGAAACTCTCTGTCACAGCAAATATACCAAATAGGAAAAATTGCATGAAACAGCCAGCGAGGGAAAAAAATGACCCATTTCTAAATAGGATATGTAGCATGGGAGGAACAGTATTGCTGGTGAACAGAACTTCCGACAGTGACAGATTGGAGAGGAGCACATACATAGGAGACTGTGAAAGTTTTGTGATGAACACCAATAAGATGATCATGAGGTTGCAAGTCACAGTCACAACATAGGTGACCATGAACAGGGTGAAGAGGACAAGTCTGTAGTTTTGGTCGATCCTCAACCCAACAATAAAGACATTATTAATCGATGATTTATTCTGAACCTCTGGCAAGTGTTGATCGGTAAATTGGTCCATGCTGTAAATAAATAAGAAATACATGCAAAGTGAACTTACAGTTTCATGAAGAGTTTCTTGCTGTACCACTCAAGGGGGTCTGATCCCCAGAAAGAAAGAAAAAACATTGTGCCTGTTCCAAAAACGAATTAAATTGTTGACCAGCTAATGAGATGAGGTGGGGTAAAGTCAGACAAATGTAAATGACCTTGGAGTCACCTTGACATTAAAATAATAAGAAACACCCCCCCCCTCCCATCCCCGTAAAGAAGAGAGCTCATATTTACCTTTCCCTCCACCTTTTTTTTTATGGAGATACAGCTGCTTGAAATATCATCATCACTAGACAATTCCTGGTCCTCCACTGTACCCTATGGTTCCTCCGGTTGCACCATACATTACTGAAGGACAGATTACTAATGTAGAGGTTGGTGGGTGGTAACACTGAGTGCATTGGTGGACACAGGAAATGGACACTCTAGAAATGTCAGTTTAAGAAGAACTTTCTCTTCAGTAAAGAAGCATTCGGCAGTGCGTGGTGGCAGGAGAGGTAAGAATTCTTGTTCTCCTTTACAAATTTTTTTTTTGGATTTCTTTGGATATTGGGCGCACCCTCCTCTCCTACCCCCTACAGTACACAGTGGAACCCCGGATTGCGAGTAACGCGGTTAACAAGCGTTTTGCAATACGAGCACTGTATTTGAAAAAATCCTGACTCGGTTTGCGAGCGTTGTCTCGCAAAACGAACAGGATTCAAGACAAAGCGGTGTGCAATACCACGTTTGGCCTGAGGTGGGGGGCGCTGGAGCCGAGCAGAGCCAAGCTCCATTCCCGAGCCTTTCCGAGGTTTTACGAGTTCAGCCGAGGTTTCCTCTGCCCTTTCCGGGTGTTTCCGAGGCTCTCTGCCCCCCCAACTCTGGCCACATGCGGTATTGCATGCCATTGAAGTCAATGCGGAACAAATTATTTTTGTTTCCCTTGAGTTCAATGGGGAAACTAGCTTTGATATGAGATTACTTTGGATTACGAGCATTCTCCTGGAACGGATTATGCTCGTAATCCGAGGTTCCACTGTATGTGGAAAGGACCAAAAGGCCATACCCAAAGACAGCAGCCCAGGCCCCCAAAAATGGCTCATCATCCTCTTCCAGGTGTGGTGGGGCAGAAAGCACTGGAAGAGAACTCTTCCATCCTACCACTACCATCACCTAGTCATCGACTCACAACTGACTGAGTCAGTAAACAGGGAGCTTTAAGGACTTGCTCAACCACGATCAAAAGCATAACACTAGGGGTTTGTCAGGATTAAAACAGGTATACATTTCACACAGAGGTTTTGTCTACACCAATGGCCCTGCAGGTGGACATTTAGACAGGGCGAGTGCAGCTCAGCCAAAACCAGGATGCTGGAATGAGGCCAGGAGCTGCCATGATTCTGACACAAACATCCCTGAACAGGGGTAAGGGCCTTCCACACCATCTGTATTCCACATATACAGTAATGTCATTTTAACCTAGGAAAAGTATTGAATGAGTTGAAGCAACTCTATCAAAGCAAGGTGGAATTGTTTGGGCACAACATGGGGCTGAAATTTATCAAATATAAAATGATAAAATATAAAGTCTTTATTACAAAATGATTAAAATAACATTCAACAAACAGAGACACCCTACTAACTGACAGGGTCAACAGATACCCAATAGGATAGACATGGAAGTATGGATCTAAAATGTGTTCATAAAACCCATAGTGGATACAAAATATCCATGCCTTCTTGTCAACGTGTTTTGAAATTTTAATAGCTTCCTCAGGACAATACTGGGTAGGTGGGTAGGTGTTGATGAACCTCAAGACCAGGTGCAGGGGAACACCACACAAAACAAGTATAAAACCAGGGATCAATCCTTTCCGCTGAGCGAGTTGGCAGAGGTAGAGAGTAAACCAATTATTTGTGACACTTGGATTGAAGGGGAGAAAGTCTTGCCTCTAATATAATATAATTCTATTGAGGAGGGATGAGTTAATTCAGTCAGAGTGGGTTATATAGGTAAAAGGGAAAACATGTATATCAGACATCACCATCGATATCAAAAAACGTGTATAATCACCCCTAAAGGGGGGAGGCACTACTATTGCCTTGATATATCCACCTGAATATCGTCAGAATCATCAAGTTAGTATATAAATAGAACCTTGTTTTCATGCATACAGGGCTTCCTCGTATTCAGGGGGCTTAGAATTGTAAAGCCAAAGCCATAGGATCCCAAGTGGGGTATGAGGTATCTCTTGCAGGAAGGTTAATGGTGCGGGTGTCCCCGCCAGTTGAACAGATGGAGGGACACTCATGTGTACAGTCATACAATGCTTTATGCAGCACAGCATTATGGATAAGTGGTTATTATCACTTTTTCCTAACAGTGCTGGCGTCATCGGTTTGGGTCATGTTTAGAGTTTACATGTTTTCTCTGTACCTTCGTGGGTTTCCTCTGGCTACTCTGGCTTCCTCCCACACTGCAAAGACATGCTGGTGGGTTAACTGGCTCCTGTCTAAATTGGCCCCTAGTATGTGTATGTATGAATGTGAGTTAGGGATTAGTGTGTAACAATAAAGGATAAACACCCTCTAATAGGACTTTAACCACTTAACAACCACCTGCCGACAAATAACGTCGACAAGGTGGTTGCTTAACTCTGGGAGGACGTTATATAACGTCCTCCCAGAATCGCGCTCCCGCGCGCCCCCTGGGGCGCGCACACGGGAAACTCCGTGACCGCCGGGTCCAGAGGACCCGGCGGATCACGAATCGCGGTAAATCGCCGCTGATAGCGGCCGTTTACCACGTGATCGCTCCGTCAAATGACGGAGCAATCACTTGTAAACAGACCGGCGTCATTTGATGACGCCGGTTCCTCCCTCCCCTCTCTGTACCGATCGGTACAGTGTGAGAGGGGAGGGGGAGGGAGCGGATGGCAGCAGCAGCACTGTGGGCTGGATCTGTGACAATTGCAGTCACAGATCCAGCCATCCATCCATCCCTGCTCAGCCATCCCTGTGCTATACCCTGCCAATACTCTGCAATACACCCTGCCAATACTCTGCAAAATACCCTGGTGCAATACTCTGCAATACCCTGGTGCAATACTCTGCAATACCCTGGTGCAATACTCTGCAATACCCTGGTGCAATACTCTGCAATACCCTGCGAAATACTCTGCAATACCCTGCGAAATACTCTGCAATACCCTGTGCAATACTCTGCAATACCCTGGTGCAATACTCTGCAATACCCTGGTGCAATACTCTGCAATACCCTGGTGCAATACTCTGCAATACCCTGCACAATACTCTGCAATACCCTGCACAATACTCTGCAATACCCTGCACAATACTCTGCAATACCCTGCAAAATACTCTGCAATACCCTGCGCAATACTCTGCACAATACTCTGCAATACCCTGCACAATACTCTGCAATACCCTGCACAATACTCTGCAATACCCGCCACAATACTCTGCAATACCCACCACAATACTCTGCAATACCCGCCACAATACTCTGCAATACCCGCCACAATACTCTGCAATACCCTCCACAATACTCTGCAATACCCTCCACAATACTCTGCAATACCCTCCACAATACCCTGTGCAATACCCTGCCATACACCGCAATACCCTGCCATACACCGCAATACCCTGCCATAGTCCGCAATACTCCGCAATGCCTGCAATACTCCGCAATGCCCGGCAATACTCCGCAATGCCCGGCAATACTCCGCAATGCCCAGCAATACTCCGCAATGCCCGGCAATACTCTGCAATAACCACTTCCCGCCCTCCGGCCGTCATATGACGTCCTTGACTTTGTGCGGGGATATCTGAATGATGGGAGCAGCTACAGGCATCATTCAGATATTCGCTTTTTCAGCCGGCGATTCCCTACACCATAAGAACAATCATAGCGGCTGTTCCGCCGCTTTATCATTCTTACGGGAGGCGAGAGGGGATGTCCCCCCCCCCGCCGCCCTCCGGTGCTTCTACCGACTCACCGCTACGATCAAAGCCAGGATTGTTGTTTTTTTTTTTTTTTTTTTTTTCAGGCTTCCCAGCCTAGAGGTGAGATGTGGGGTCTTATTGACACCCCCCCCATATCTCACTGTAAAGAGGACCTGTCATGCCATATTCCTATTACAAGGGATGTTTACGTTCCTTGTAATAGGTATAAAAGTGATCAAAAAAATGTTTAGGGCGGAAAAACATGTCAAACTAAAATAAATAAAGTAAAATGAAGAATAATTTTTTTTTTTTTTTTTAAAGCGCCCCTGTCCCCGTGAGCTCGCATACAGAAGCGAACGCATACGTAAGTCCCGCCCACATATGAAAACGGTTTTCAAACCACACATGTGAGGTATCTCTGCGAACGTTAGAGCGAGAGCAATCATTTTGGCCCTAGACCTCCTCTGTAACTCAAAACATGTAACCAGTAAAAATATTTAAATTGTCGCCTTTGGGGATTTTTTAAGTAGCGAAGTTTGGCGCCATTCCACGAGTGTGTGCAATTTTTAAGGGCGACATGTTAGGTATCTATTTACTCGGCGTAACTTCATCTTTCACATTATGAAAAAACATTGGGCTAACTTTACTGTTTTTTTTTTTTTTTAAGCACAAAACATTTTTTTTCCGTAAAAAACGCGTTAAAAAAATTGCTGCGCAAATATCGTGCGAGATAAAAAGTTGCAACAACCACCATTATATTCTCTAAGGTCTTTGCTAAAAAAACATATATAATGTTTTGGGGTTCTATGTAATTTTCTAGCAAATAAATGATGATTTTTACATGTAGGAGAGAAATGTCAGAATTGGCCTTGGTGCTCCAGAACGCCTGAAGGTGCTCCCTGCATGTCGGGCCTCTGTATGTGGCCACGCTGTGTAAAAGTCTCACACATGTGGTATCGCCATACTCGGGAGTAATAGCAGAATGTGTTTTGGGGTGTAATTTGTGGAATGCATATGCTGTGTGTGAGAAATAACCTGCTAATATGACAATTTTGTGAAAAAAAAAAAAGAGAAAAAAAAAATCTTGATTTTGCAAAGAATTGTGGGAAAAAATGACAACTTCAAAAAACTCACAATGCCTCTTTCTGAATACCTTGGAATGTCTTCTTTCCAAAAAGGGGTCATTTGGGGGGTATTTGTACTTTTCTGGCATGTTAGGGTCTCAAGAAATGAGATCGGCCGTCAGTACTTCAGGTGTGATCAATTTTCAGATATTGGCACCATAGCTTGTGGACTCTATAACTTTCACAAAGACCAAATAATATACACCAATTTGTACTTATTTTTACCAAAGATATGTAGCAGTACAAATTGTGGCCAAAATTTATGAAGAAAAAATAGTAATTTGCAAAATTTTATAACAGAAACGAAAAAAAAATCATTTTTTTACAAAATTTTCAGTCTTTTTTCTCTTATAGCGCAAAAAATAAAAAACCCAACAGTGATTAAATACCACCAAAAGAAAGCTCTATTTGTGTGAAAAAAAGGACAAAAATTTCATATGGGTACAGTGTTGTATGACTGAGTAATTGTCATTCAAAATGTGAGAGCACCGAAAGCTGAAAATTGGTCTGGTTATTAAGGGGGTTTAAGTGCCCAGTGGTCAAGTGGTTAAAGTGGTTGTAAACCCTCCAGTACAACTTCAGCTCACTCACTTTTTCAGTTGTCATAGAAATCGTCCAGGAATGTTGAGTGACGGCAGCCGCGCTTGCGCATTGGGTATATTGTTTAACAGCACACAATGTGTGCCGTTTCTGTATCCTCTGCATCCCGGGTCATTATCTTCTGCTTGGAACGGCACAGAGGGAAGCCTCACTATGCTTTACTCTGATCCTCTCCTTCCTGGTTCTCCCCCTTGTGACAGTATAAGACGTCACACAGGGGAGCTATAGGCTTGGTTTTGACGCTATGGCGCATGCGCAAGATTTGGACAGGGAAAGAAAGTAAGGGTGGAAATGACGCCCACAAATGATTCAACAAACAGGAGTAGGAATGGTGCGGCCAATACCCGGAAGACAATAAATACTAATAAAGAAAAATACGGTATTTCCAAACCTTGCTTTTGGCCAATTTAAATGTGTGTGGCTTTGCAATAGTTTAAAGCATAAATATATATAAAAAAAAAAGAGAAAGATCGTAGGGGTTTACTTCCTCTTTAACGGCCCGTGACAATAATCAAATCATAATGAGGTGTAATTTAACAGAAAAAAAAGTGTTAAAAAATCAAATATAAATTTTATTAGAAAACCATTAAAAAAACAAATGGAGGCTGGTGTTCATTTATTGGAGGCCCCCAATCAGATCCAGCAAGACCTAGCCAGAGCGCACACTAAGAGAGGGGAAGGCGTGGAGATAGAACAAGAAGTCAAGCACAAAAAGTATTGCTGGGCACACACTGTCATTGGGGGAATATCATCCGGTCTGTGCCATGGGTCAAGGAGATGGACGGACCTTAAATTGTAAGCTCTTCGAGGGCAGGGACTGACGTACTATATATATATATATATATATATATATATATATATATATATATATATCTTGTGAGATGGGGGTTGTTTAGCTCAAGTGGTAGATGCGTTTTTCCAGCCAGTCAGGAAATATATTTAAAGGCATGGTAGCCCATTTTTATTAAAAAAGGCAAAATAAAAGTCCAAACAAAGGTTTCCCACGCAGGGGTTCTTCTCCATTAAATACACAGAACAGAAAATGCTAGCCCACCTGGCTCTCTGTAGCAGTACTTCTGCACTTTATCCTGGTCAGCCAGACCTCCAGACTCCTCAAAGTAGACGGCTTCCCTTTAGCGTCCACAGCTCTGCCTCTTGCAGTCACCAACTTTCTGGCTGCCTCTTGCAGTCTCCAACTTATTGGCTGTCTCCTACAGCCTCTCTGACTCCTGAAGACCTCCTGTCTCTTGGTGTGGAGCCGTCTCCAACTGGGAGCCATGAGGTCTTCCCATACACTCATTATAAGGGCTGTGCTCATCTGAGCACACACCCTGCTGGTAATCAGCAAAGTCTGGACACAGGGTTGGAGATCCCGTCCCTCCCAAGACACTGAGGAATCTCCAAACTACAAAGCCCCTTTCCAGAATACCAAAACCTGGAGAAAGCTGTGAAAGCAGTCTTCTCCAGTCCACATCTACTCTCTGTAGTCTTGCACTTTGCAAATGTGCAGACCCTGTGTCCAGCAAACTGTCCATTTTACCGTGACAGTAGCTCCTACTGTCACTATATATATATATATATATATATATATATGTAAAGCACATACATTGATGGTGCTTTAAAAGTACCTATAATAAATTAAAAATAGCAAATGACCCTGAGAAAAAACTTATTTCAAGGCCCAACTGGTCACAAATTTTATCAAAACAAAGACCTAGTTAGCATATGAGATGTCTTTACACATCATCTACAGGACAATTGCCACTATTCGCAGTATATTTTTTATGTGTAAACCCTAAATATATTTGCAAACCTACTTCCAATGAAAATAATACCCCGTAACTTACTAGATAAAGTGGCTTGGAGACGTTACAAAAAAATCTTTAAGAATATAGAACAATCAAGTTGAATGTGAGCAACTACTAGTAGCTACAATCTTATACATAGGAATGGTTAAATTATACATGACAAAGCATACATGTCATTATGGTCTTTTTTTCTTTAAAACACTCCATGTTAGTCTGCTGGCTCTAACAATTTTAAAAGACAAGAAAAAAAGTTTGAAACAATTGTCCTGGTCAACACCATTTTGACTTTTGATTTAGTAGATTTAGCAGATGGCTGCTAAAGTCATGTTATTGTATCCATTGGTGTATATGAGGATCAGCAATGCTTTGCACATATAAAAAAAATATATAAAACAAAAAAAAAACAACTTAATGCACGATGTGGTAGTAAAAAATAAATACAAAAAACAAATAAAAACAAACAAAACAAAAAACAAAAAACTTTAAGAGACAAGCAAAAAAAAATAATGTGACAGGAAAAATGCATGATGCATGAAACATATCAACATAAAAACATTAACACGTAAACATAAAAAATAAACCCATAATAAGAAGGTAAATTAAGCACCAGTGATCAGCACAGTATAAGTAATCCTGCTACCTGTTATAATAAAGATAAGGGGTATTTGTGTTCCCTGCTAAGTTGTTAACTAAGAAAAATTTCAGCATAAGTCTCCTCTTTAAAATTTAAAATATTTAATCTCTCAGTTTTGAATTCAGATCCAGGAGTTATTATTTTTAAATGTAGAAGGATTGTTGTACTTATTATCAAGTTGAGTTGTGTGTGAAAACAATGTAATTGATTAAATTTTTTATCAAACAAAGGTTGCCTCACCTTGATAAGTCTATTGTAGCAAAAAAAATAAAAATAAAAAAATCCTTCAGGTTTTCTCTGCTTTCAGAAAATAGATATATATATATTTTTTGGCACAGACCTTAGTGAGGTTTAAAAAACTGAGGTGTGTGTATTTTTTTTTTAGGTGTGAACAATGCGAAATCTGGATTTAGCAGCCGAAGAAAAAAATTTGAGTCTGACCGCAGCAGGGCCAAAATGGCCGTTTTTATATACAAACCTTAGACAATCTGGTTTATTTTTGTCCTTTTTTTTAGAGGAATTGTTCAGAGATGCATATACAGTATATCATGAATCAAACATTAAAAACAACAGCATGACACCTTTTTGTGAAATTAAGAAGTAGAAAATAAAAATATAAAGGGGACGATATCTTGTTAAAAAATTATCTATTCTTCAAGTGGCATAAAACGTGCTTCAGTTACTGTAGGAAACAATGAACAAGCGCAAATGCACATCCCGGGTCTGTGTGTGTAGATATACCTTCAGGATCTGTGAAATAACACGGTGTAATGCGTCTCCACAGACCAGGAATTCCCAGGAAACAGCTCATAATTCACAAGCCCTCAGATGAGTATGTTCTAATAATAAGAGAGACGTTAATTAACCAAACAAAGAAATTGTAGCTAAAAGAAAGAAAATAGAGAAAATGTAATCAATTGCATTGCTATAATGCGATGTACTGAATATATGCAACCAGCCACCATTATAATGCAGAATAATAATACTAATAATAATATTAAGAAAACTTATAATAATGTATCTAAATAATACATGTTTTATTATTATTAAATAAAATAAAAAATAATAATAAAATAATAATACAGACTGATGATAATAATATTAATAATAATAATACGTATTATTATTATTATTATTATTGTTATTATTTTTTTTATTAATATTAAATAAGAATTTAGTTACTTTTGTGGAATTTCTTCTTTCTTTTTTTGCATCAATTACATTTACAGCTATGATTAAGCACTAAGTTATAGTGTGAAAGGTGGGTGAACCGAATGGCCAAGTAGAGGGAGGAGTCTAGTAATGGCGCAGGCTTCACGCCAGAGCACGTAGATGAGACACCTGGTCTCCAGCCTGGCTCCAAGAAAATGAATCATCGAGATTGATCACCCCCTCCCCGCAGCATAGCCGTCACCTCCCCCCTGCCTAACCTGATTAGCTGAGCCCGGTATACGGACTGCTTTATGGGGAAGGAATATCAAGCCAGCCAGCTCCCTGAGATGAGGAAGCTCTCTAGAAGGGGGAAAAGAGGAGAGGGATCTGCACATCCCAGAATAAAAAAAAAACATCTGTTAGCGTAAGAAAAGGGAAGAAAAGAAAAAAGAAAGACGCATGGCTGAAGTAAATTTTATCACATACAATATTAGAGGCCTTAACTCTCCAGAAAAAAGACACATGGTATTAAGGGAGATAGAAAGGTACTCTGCAGAAATAATCTTTTACAAGAGACTCATATAGCATTAGCTTCTAATACAAAATTATATTCACGGGCGATTCCAACTTGGTACTATGGGGACTCCCCAAATAAAAGAGCAAAGGGAGTAGCTATAGGAGTGGGAAAGAACATCAGCTTCACTGTTGAAGACAGGAGAGTGGATCCAGAAGGTCGTTACCTGTTCTTGAAAGGGATACTTCAAGGGAAAAAATATACGTTAGCAAATGTATATTGTCCTAACAGACACCCTAAAAAATATCTGAAGGGGATTTTGAATGCCCTAATGGACTTCAAACAAGGCTATGTAATTCTAGCGGGAGATTTCAACTTCTCAATGGAACACAAGCTTGACAATACGTCTGGTGCAATGATGCGAGATAGCAAACAACTAAAATTGGTTAAGAAAAAAATACATAATCAGCAATTGGTGGATCCATGGAGAATGCGTCTACACATACCACTCATCGGTGCACGACGCGTATTCGAGACTCGATTACATTCTGGTGGACCACAGGGTTTTGGAATACGTAGTTGAAACCTCAATTGGTATAATATCAATTTCTGACCATGCCCCGGTAATAGTAAAAATTAGGCTCAAGGAAATGGACCAAAGAAAAGGGACATGGAGTTTAAACGAAGACCTTATAGATGACATAGAAGTAGGTAAAAACAATAGCAAGGGAAATCGAACAATACTTTACAACAAATAATACACTCAGAAGTGAGCTCAGCAATAAAATGGGAAGCCCATAAGGCATATATCAGGGGCAAATTGATTTTCATTGGGGCGGGAAAAAAGAAAGAAAGAAAACTAGCTATGAAAAACACAATAAAAGAATTACATGACCTTGAACAAAAACACAAAATACATCAAGAAAGGGTAAATACATCAAAAGATAGTAATCAAGAGGGAGCAACTTAGAGACCTGATGGAACAGGAAACTAGCAAAGTATTCAACAATGTTGCAAAAGAAAGATACAAATGGGGAAATAAACCTGGGAAATACTTGGCAAGATTATCATAGGAAAAAAAAACCTCTGAATTATATAGAAAAGATAAAGAACCAGACAGGAGAGATGAAATATAAAACATCGGAAATTGCAAAGGTCTTTAAAACATACTACAGCACATTATATTCCATCAGAACGAACGGGACACAACAGGAAGAGGAGAGTAGAAAAATGTAAATACAGGAATACTTAGAGGAAGCTAATCTCCCAAAGATATCCTGAGAAAGAGCTGAGCCCCTAGAAGACCCAATCACACAGGAGGAAATAAATGAAGCTCTCCGAGAAACACCAGGGGGAAAAAGTCCAGGTCCGGACGGATTCTCGATCAAGTACTACAAAAGATTTCGAGAACTTCTAGTACCGGAATTATGCAATTATTTAAAAAAATTAAGAGGAGAGGAAGAAATAAGAAAAGAATCACTTCTTGCCAATATTTCAATCATACCAAAAACAGGAAAGGACGGAACTATCTGTTCTAATTACCGGCCTATAGCGTTGTTAAACGCAGACATAAAATTATATGCAAAAATACTGGCAACGAGAATAAAAACCCTGATGCCGAAACTAATAAATGAGGACCAGGCGGGCTTTGTAATAGGCAGGGAGGGCAGAGATAATAGCATAAGAACCGTATTACTAATGCGCAAGGATAAGGAGAAGAAACCCCCAGTCGTACTCATGTCAATTGATGCCGAAAAGCCATTTGACCGAGTCGACTGGGGGTTTATGATGGACACACTCCGGAATATAGGTCTGGGATCTAGATTTATGAGATGGGTTAATAACTTATATAATCATCCAGCGGCCAGGGTTAAGGTCAATGGGAGGGTGTCGTCTGTGTTTGAGATGTTCAATGGAACAAGACAAGGATGCCCACTCTCACCCCTCCTATATGTAATGGCACTAGAACCATTACTAGCAAAAATATGGAAAAATACGGATATAGGAGGGGTGAGAGTGGGGGAACACAAGATGGCTGCATATGCAGACGACATACTCCTATACCTAACTAAACCAAGGATATCATTGCCCAACATAATAAAATAAATAAAAAAATATGGAAAACTCTCGAACTTCAAAATCAACCCCATAAAATCCGTAATTTTAAATTTAGGAATAGATAAAAATGAAGAAAAAGCACTACAGAAGGAATTCCCATTCACTTGGGAGACAACAGCATTAACATACCTAGGAGTTAAAATAACACCTACACTAGAAAAACTCTATGTGGCCAACTACAGTGGGGCAAAAAAGTATTTAGTCAGCCACCAATTGTGCAAGTTCTCCCACTTAAAAAGATGAGAGAGGCCTGTAATTGTCATCATAGGTATATCTCAACTATGAGAAACAAAATGTGGAAACAAATCCAGACAATCACATTGTCTGATTTGGAAAGATTTTTTTTTTTGCAAATTATGGTGGAAAATAAGTATTTTGTTACCTACAAACAAGCAAGATTTCTGGCTCTCACAGACAGACCTGTATCTTCTTCTTTAAGAGGCTCCTCTGTCCTCCACTCATTACCTGTATTAATGGCACCTGTTTGAACTTGTTATCAGTATAAAAGACACCTGTCCACAACCTCAAACAGTCACACTCCAAACCCCACTATGGTGAAGACCAAAGAGCTGCCGAAGGACACCAGAAACAAAATTGTAGACCTGCACCAGGCTGGGAAGACTGAATCTGCAATAGGCAAGCAGCTTGGTGTGAAGAAATCAACTGTGGGAGCAATAATTAGAAAATGGCAGACATACAAGACCACTGATAATCTCCCTCGATCTGGGGCTCCACGCAAGATCTCACCCCGTGGGGTCAAAATGATCACAAGAACGGTGAGCAAAAATCCCAGAACCACACGGGGGGACCTAGTGAATGACCTGCAGCCAGGGACTCAGATCCTGCAGTGCCAGACGTGTCCCCCTGCTTAAGCCAGTACATGTCCGGGCCCGTCTGAGGTTTGCTAGAGAGCATTTGGATGATCCAGAAGAGGATTGGGAGAATGTCATATGGTCAGATGAAACCAAAGTAGAACTGTTTGGTAGAAACACAACTCGTCGTGTTTGGAGGAGAGAGAATGCTGAGTTGCAACCAAAGAACACCATACCTACTGTGAAGCATGGGGGTGGCAACATCATGCTTTGGGGCTGTTTCTCTGCAAAGGGAACAGGACGACTGATCCGTGTACATGAAAGAATGAATGGGGCCATGTATCGCGAGATTTTGAGTGCAAACCTCCTCCCATCAGCAAGGGCATTGAAGAATGAAACATGGCTGGTTCTTTCAGCATGACAAAGATCCCAAACACACCGCCCGGGGGAAACGAAGGAGTGGCTTTGTTAGAAACATTTTAAGGTCCTGGAGTGGCCTAGCCAGTCTCCAGATCTCAACCCCTTAGGAAACCTTTGGAGGGAGTTGAAAGTCCATGTTGCCCAGTGACAGCCCCAAAACAGCACTGCTCTAGAGGAGATCTGCATGGAGGAATGGGCCAACATACCAGCAATAGTGTGTGACAACCTTGTGAAGACTTACAGAAAATGTTTGACCTCTGTCATTGCCAACAAAGGATATATAACAAAGTATTGAGATGAAATTTTGATATTGACCAAATACTTATTTTCAACCATAATTTGCAAAAAAATATATTTCCAAATCAGACAATGTGATTGTCTGGATTTGTTTTCACATTTTGTCTCTCATAGTTGAGGTTTACCTATGATGACAATTACAGGCCTCTCTTATCTTTTTAAGTGGGAGAACTTGCACAATTGGTGGCTGACTAAATACTTTTTTGCCCCACTGTATATCCCCTTGATTAACGAAATTAAACTAGAAATGAAAAATACGGTGAGGAGACCCATCTCCTGGATAGGAAGGGTCAATGTATTAAAAATGATGATCTTGCCAAAAATAACCTATACATTCCAAATGCTCCCAATAGAAATACCACAAAGCTTTTTCAGGGTGATTAAAACTATAATTTTGAAATACATCTGGCAGGGTAAAAAGCCAGAGTAAACCACGCACTCTTAGATCATAAAAAAAAATGGGGGGTTGGCACTTCCAGATGTGCAGAGATATTATAAAGCGGTCATACTACCAAGACTAGCAGAATGCGCAAATTCATATACTAAAAAGAAGTGGATACAAATGGACAGGTGAGATCAGATTAAAAGGGTGGGACTTTATATGAGGCAATCCCTAGGATTAGCCTCCATCCCTGGTGTTTGGAAACAGGAGGAAGTTGTGGGACTTTAAATGAAGCAACACTGCTAAGTAGAATGGATCAATCAATGTGAGCATAGTTTAATGAGTATAAAACAAGGTGAGCCAATATTTGCGCTGACAGTAATAAAAATAAATAAATAAAGTGAATGAAGCAGCCAGCACAGTCTGTTGATAAGGCAAACGTCAAAAAGTAATAGTCCAAAATGCAGCGCTTAATATAAAAATATGTGAATAACAGTCCAGGTGCAATAATCAGCATACGATGAGGTGGATATAGAAACTGATGAAGAAACCACAACCAAACTTCAGTGTGCAAAGAAAAAAGCACACCACACCAATCGTGCTCACAATCTGCTTACCAGAAGGTAAATAAACACAAGCGATGTATAAATAGTTGCAGAGGGTCAATGGTAGACCCAGCTATCCAAACTTGATGGGTCAGTATCAGAAATGGTCAGCATCCCCAGCATTACAAAGGCATCTAGGATTTGGTTCAAGATGGAGATGTTATGCAGTCCTCAACAGGAAGTATTAGCCCATTGAAGAAGAAAAACCAGCATAGTGAAGCCCGTAAGGTAAAATAAAGGACTTTAATGTTTTCTACTTACAGGAAATAACAATCATCATGACATAGATATATCCACGGCTCTCAGCGTGCTTGCATCGGCCAGCCTAACATGTTTCATCCGAATGGATATCATCAGAGGCGTTACGGGCATTACGGGCTTCACTATGCTAAATTTACACAGTAAAGGAAGTTCCCCGCTCAGGCCAATGACGTAGGCGGGGTCGGACATACCGAGGGGGCGGACCTGATGGGGAACTTCGTTCGCTGTGTAATACATGAATAGACCCGCCCCTTCTCTCGTTCCGCATCTGGTCCGCTGAGCGGACCTGATGGGGAACTTTAGAAGGGGCGGGTCTATACATTTAAAACACAGCGGAGGAAGTTCCCCATCAGGTCCGCACAGGCACAACCAATGACGGACAGCGCTGGACATCGGGATCGCCGCGGGACACTGGATTTCATCGCTGGAATGTTTTTTTTTTTAATTATTTTTTTATTTTTTAATAAAGGACTTTTTCAAGGTGTTTGTGTTTTTATTTACATTTTTTGACACTTTCTTCGTGAAATGGTAGGGGTACAATGTACCCCTTACCAATTCACATGGGGGGGCGGGATCTGGGGGTCCCCTTTGTTAAAGGGGTCTTCCAGATTCCGATAAGCCCCCCGCCCGCAGACCCCCACAACCACCGGGCAAAGGTTGTGGGGATGAGGCCCTTGTCCCCATCAACATGGGGACATCCTCCTCATGTTGAGGGCATGTGGCCTGGAACGGTTCAGGAGGGAGGGGGGCCGCTCTCTCGTCCCCCCCTCTTCCCCTGCGGCCGGCCAGGTTGCGTGCTCGGATAAGGGTCTGGTATGGATTTTTGGGGGGACTCCACGCCATTTTTTTTTAAACTTGGGGTGGAGTTCCCCTTAAAATCCATGCCAGATCTCAAGGGCCTGGTATGGATATTTAGGGGGAACCCCACGCCATTTTTTTTTTCATTTGTGGCGTGGTTCCCCTTAATATCCATTGCAGACCTAAAGGGCCTGGTAATTGAATTTGGGGGAACCCCCACGCTTTTTTTTTATTTTTTATCAATGACTTTTCTATGTATTGATAGCCGCGAGTGAGTTTTAAATGACTTTTTTTCCTTCAAAAATGACACTTTGTGCAGGGACAGTTCTAAGCACGGGAAACATGCGCCACTTTACATGCATATCATACACACCCCCCAGGTACGAAATTTAAAGGAATATTTCACTTTTATTGTTTCATTTTAAGCATTATTAAAATCACTGCTCCTAAAAAAACGGCCGTTTTTAAAACTTTTTTTTGCATTGATACATGTCCCCCGGGGCAGGACCCGGGTCCCCAAACACTTTTTAGGACAATAACTTGCATATAAGCCTTTATAATTAGCACTTTAGATTTCTCCCATAGACTTTTCGAATTTGCCGCGGACACCCCAAATTGTTTGTTGTTCGGCAAACGGGCAAACAGGCAATGTTCGAGTCGAACATGAGTTCGACTCGAACTCGAAGCTCATCCCTAATGCTGATTATTGCACCTGGACTGTTATTCAAATATTGTTATATTAAGCGCTGCATTTTGGACTATTATAGTTTAATGAGTACAAAAGGAATACATACATCATGGGATAGCAAAACGCATTATAATGAATTGTAACAATATAATCATATAGTTAATAATATGATTATTAAACAGTAATAATATGATGATTATCTCAGCATAATACAGGATACTATACATGGGGTTAAGCAGACCGAAATTGTAATAGTAATAACATATAAACAATGATGGATGAGATGATTGATTGATTGATCCATTCTACTTAGCAGTGTTGCTTCATTTAAAGTCCCACAACTTCCTACAAATGGAAGACACATTAAGCACAACACAGCTACATAAAAATATCTGGATACCACCAAAATTAAGAGCACTGGGCACAGACACACACATTACAACTGAAAACGTATTTAAAATATGGGACACAATTCATCGGCGTGAAAAATGGAAATAAAATTCCCCGTTAATTCCACTGTCCGGCACAAATTTCTTTATTCCAGGGAACGGGACATGATTAGGGAAGCATTTGGGAACCACAATACTTAAGAATATAACCACATTGGGTAACATGAGGACAAGACAAGAGTTAAAAACAATACATGGAGGACACCAGATTAGCGAATGGGAATACCTTCAGTTAACTCATTTAGTAAGCACTATACCACAACCAATTAGAGATGAAAAAGCACTAAACCCTATGGAAAAGCTTTGTAGTATAGAAAAGCCCTTGAAACATGGTATATCACAGACCTATGAAATATTAACAGAAAAAATGGGGACAGGACGTGGGTAAAAAACTAGAGGAACCACAAATGATCGGGGCAGTATTTAATTCCGCATCTGATATAATGACGATAAAAGCAAACTACAAGTGTATGGTACTTTGGCATCTGACCCCAGAGAGAACGAATAAAATACACCCAAATAATTCTTGCCTATGCTGGAGAAATTGTAAACAAAAGGGAACGACCATACAAATATGGTGGGAGTGCCCAAAAATAAAAGAGTACTGGGAGGAAGTCCTAGAGTATATATAAGAAATAACCAGTGAGAAGATCCCACTTAATCCCTGGACATGTTTGTTCCATGGTACAAACAAAACTAAAAAACAATACGAAAAAACTTTGGTCCCTTCACTGCTTAATGCGGCAAAAGGATTAATCCCAAAAAAATGAACAGGGTAGGGAAGAAAGATATAGAGCAACACGGGAGAAATGGAGAGCATTTAAATTGTCAGATAAATATGCGCAAGGAATGACTGAAATAGACAGATGTTAAAGCAGGAAATGAAGAGAAGATGGCAGATCGGGGATGGGTAGGGGGTAGAGGGTAATGGGGAGGGGGGATAGGGGAAATAGGTTCTAGGAAAATCGGGAAACATGAATGCTGTATTTGTTTATACATTTTTGGTACACCAGTGTGGGTGTATTTTGTAAATTAATAAAAAATTACATTTTTATTGAGTTTGAAAAAGAAGGAAAGATGCTCAAAAATATGCACTTAGAGTGGAGCCCCAGAGGGCGCTTGATCAACAGTAGCCCGATAAGAGAAGGCCAAAAAAAGAAAATACCAAAATGAGAGAAAAGCTAGAAGAATCACATGGTAACATCCATATATTATATATCAGTCAACATCAAAAAGATAGCCAATCAACCCAAAATTTCAATACCTGCTCAAATCTAGGAGGGGAGTCAAATAGTAAGCAATGTTTCATATTAGACATGTGCACACTGAAATATTTTGTTTGAAAAACAAAATTTTTTAGTTACTTCCGAAATTCATTTTTATTTATTTTGTTTAGTTAAAAAATGCATTTGTCCTAAAATCCTAATTAATTAAGGTTGAATGTGTCATTGAAGGCTTATGGTGTCTGTCGAATGTTCTAAGAAGATTCGACAAAGCAGCTAAACTGTACGAAGCCGCAATCATACATTTCCGGTTGAATGCTCCGCCCACAAGCTATAGTAGAATTCTAATGTTGTATGACTAGTAATAATTATATTTTATAATTATTATTACTAGTCAACCAACATTAGAATTCTTCTATAGCCTATGGGCGAAGCATTTGACCATAAATGTCCGCTTGCGACGATCGTATGATTTTACCTGCTTCCTCAAATCTTCATGTCTCTATAAGGCATATTCGACTGCAGGTTCGATAGACACAGATCGCTATTGTCACTGTCATGTCGAATATTCTATATATCTATATCGAACTGTTGTTGCAATGAAACGAAAATAAAGCATTTTTTATGTCGGATCTTTCAGATTTCGGATTTTGCACGTTCATTATCGTTTTTTTAAAACTAATGCTAAAATCCCTGAAATTCGGACGAAAATGCATTCGGACGAAAACGAATGCACATGTCTATTTCATATGCATAATGGAGCTTAACTGTGGCAATGAGTTCTGAGATATTGGGTGCAAGGTCCTTCTTCCATAATCTGGCAAGAAAATGATTTAGCTGCCAAGAGCACATGAGTTACTATTATGCAGGGCTGGGCCAGGAGTAGTCAGTATTCCAGTAATTTTAGATAACATTTGAAATGTTTGATGCCAGAAACTAGTCAGACTTTTACAAGTCCAAAGAACATGGAAAATATTGCCCACTTGACTACAACCCCTCCAACAGAGAGAGGAAGGAGTAGGGGAAAATTTTGCAAGTCTGTATGGAGTGAGATTCCCCTGGGAGGTGATTTTTTTTTGGTTAGTTCCCAATGGTTTACACCAGGGGTCTCCAAACTATGGCCCTCCAGTGTTCAGGAACTACAATTCCCATCATGCCTAGTCATGTCTGAGTTTTACAATGCCTCATGGGACGGTAGGAGCTGGAGGGCCATAGTTTTGAGATCCCTGGTTTACACAATGAGTAACAGTATAAGAATAATGTAATGCTCTTAACCATTGGGAGTCTAAGAAAGTAGAATGTAAATCCAACTCCCAATGTTGCATAGGTGGAGTTTTGTAAAAGCTCACACGGATCGGGTCTCCCGGTGGGACATGAGGCCCGGTAAGAGCGGCAGAAGGCGGTGGGAGGGGGGATGTACTCCGGGATAGCCTTTAGCCGCATTGGTTGTTATCCCTGGAAAGCTGACCGCCCGCTCTAAAAAATGGTACCGGGATGATGCCTGTAGCTGCGGGCATCGACCCAGTATAACCCCCTAAAGCTGACGCTGCATATATGCATACGCTCGGCGCGAAGGGGTTAAAATTAGTTATTAACTTCAGCAAAGGTTTATTTTTGATAAGAAGGTCTTCCACCCATAGAATTTCAGACTTTCTCTATGTCTTGATCTGCAGATGTGATAAAAGAAGTTCCAATGAGGAAATTGGAGTAAAAACTTCAATATTGTGCTTGTCATGCACTGGCCGTTGAGCAGTTGCACGCCAAGCCAACAGGGATGCCCTGACTGTAATTGGAAATTGTAGAAAGTCAAAAGGAGACCATGGGTCAGTTAAAAGTAATGATGTAAGATCTGTAGCCTGTGTCAGGGTAGATTCAAAGTCTACCCAGAGGTTTTCTGGAGAAGAGTGAAACCAGTATTTTAAATGGGTGAGCAATGAGGCATGCTAATAAACTTTGATATTCACAATAGTCTTATGTTTAATAAGATGTATATAAGAACACCATGGCAAACAAATTCCTTTAATAGGGAAGGTAAAGATGGAAGGTACACATGTTTGACATGGATGGGTAAGTTCCTAAAAATATATAAACTTTGTGCCAGTACCATCATCTTGAATGTAGCTAATCTTCCCCTCTATGTGAGTTAGCAACACAAAAAATTGGTGTACCTCTTTAGTGAATTCGGCAATAAGAGGTCTGTAATTAGCTTCTGGTAGAGGGTGACTGGTAGAGGACTCTGTAAAATAAATACCTAGGTAAGGGATACCTTTCTAATACCTTTTAGACTGCTTCAAACAGGGCTAGGGGTTCCTAAATCCAAAATTTTGAAAAGTTTACCTTGGAGTACGAGATGGGGCTAAATAGATTCAACACTTGGTGGAATGGTGGGAATTAGGAAGAGACACAGATGGGTTTGTGAGAATCAAAATAACATCATCAGCCAACAGATTGATGTCATACAAACAAGAAAAAATAAATAAAGATGGTGGTTTGGTGGTTGGAAGGTTTTTTATCTTATTTTGTTAATTGTATCATGTATGTTGATTTTAATTGAGTCTAATAAAGGTATTGTATGTGGTTTTAATCAATTGAGGGCTGTCACTAGGTATGTTTCATGCATTTCCAAACATTTTTGAAACAACTTTATATTACTTTGAGGACCAGGGGAAGGGTGGAGCCCATATCCATTTGTTTTGGTTTGTATGATATTCAGTATTGTGGAGGGTTCCATCACCTGGCTAAAGTTTGTAATTGCAGGCCTGAGATTTAGGGATACAAGTGGATAGCTTCAGCTAGAGGCTCAATCATATGGTCGAGGATAAGGGACAACCTGGTCGGTTTCCATTGGAAATGGCAAAAGAGGCTGGAGGTTATAGACTCGTGCAGATGGTGTAGAGTATTTATTTTTTCTAACTATGTAGCCGTCTTTCTTGTTCTTTCCCTTGTTCTTTCTCTCCCTTTTTCTTTGTTCATCCACCTCTTTTCCTCACCATGTATTCTCTATTTTTATTCCTTCTCTTACTCCTTGGTGGGGGGGGGGGGGTGCGGGGAATGGGATCAGTGGCAGTGCTGGCGGGGAGTTGGGATGAGTGGCAATGCTGGGGGGAGTTCTGATTAGCCAACTTAGGTGCTCTTGATCAAGGTCATCTGCTGATCTGAGAACTGTAGTGGGGACTTCTAATGGCAACTATCATCACAGGTAATGTTACTCACTGTGCCTCCAGCTTAACTGTGTCTCCGACTTTGTGGTGTCTCATAGCAGTGACACCTATGCTGAAATCAGGACATAGGGTTTCCTCCAGCCCTTCCCACTTCACATTCCTCACCAGTCAGCTGACCTCTAGTCTCTGCCAACCAGCCATGCCGTGAACTGAATGGGTGGCTGCAGGCTCAAAGAACAGCCCAGCTGGGCGGCCACAGGCTCTAGGGACAGTCCTGCTAGGTAGCTGCAAAAAGGCTGGGAGAGCGGTGCAGGCTTCAGGAAGAGCCCAGGATTCGGTGACCCCTAGCAAATTATCATTCGACCCCCGTGGGGGTCCAGACCCCCAGGTTGAGAACCACTGATATAAGGGGAAAAGATATCTGTGAGGCATTTATAATATTCACTTGTGCCAGGGGATTTGCCATGAGGCAAAGTATTAGTCGTGTGAATAGTTTCTTGGTCTCTAAACAAGGAGTTTTAAAGTCTTGAGTTGAATGGCAGATAAAGTTGGAAGATTCACTTGCCCTATAAATTTGAGAATATCTTCCACAGTAGGTTGAGGGGTATTTATGTCTCCTTGTAGGCTGTATAGGGCACTGTAATATTGGCTATGTCCTGAGGGTTACTAAGTTTCTATTTTGTAAATAGGTGATACATGAATGATGGTCTAGATTTAGAGCCTGCTTGCTAAACGTTTAGCAGCTTTATTATTATCAGCATAATAATGAATTCTAAGACATCTCAAGTAGTTATCATGTTGGGAACACAACAATGTGTGAAGTTCATAATGTAAATTGACAAGAGTGGTCAAGAATCAATCCTGTGGAGGAATTATTGTTTTGAGCTTCAAGAGTATGAATTGATTGCAGTACATCTGTAAGCTTACAGTTGAGCTGTTGTTTCAGTCTAGCACACATCTGTTTGATAATTCCACGCATATACTGTATGCTTTATGGGCATTCCATAAGGGAAAAATACCCAGGTCAGGGGAGTTATTTAGGACTAATAATAGCGGAGATGTTGGGAAAGCCTCTGTTTCTTGATAGGATGCTGAATAACTGCATTATTAAAAGCCAAACATATATTGGGGAGCAGGCATCCTTCTTGTCCACTACTATTAAGATTTTAGTAATGAAAACGGTATCATTAGCAGTAATCAGCATGGATTTGTGAAGAATCGGTCTTGCCAAACCAATCTATTAACCTTCTATGAGGAGGTGAGTTGCCATCTAGATAAAGGAAGGCCCGTAGGTGTGGTGTATCTGGATTTTGCAAAAGCATTTGACACAGTTCCCCATAAAAGTTTACTGTACAAAGTAAGGTCTGTCGGCATGGACCATAGGGTGAGTACATGGATTGAAAACTGGCTACAAGGGCGAGTTCAGAGGGTGGTGATAAATAGGGAGTACTCAAAATGGTCAGGGGTGGGTTGTGGGGTTTTGTGCTGGGACAAATCCTATTTAATTTGTTCATAAGCAACCTGGAGGATGGGGTAAACAGTGCAATCTCTGTATTTGTGTACAATACTAAGCTAAGCAGGCCAATAACTTCTCTGCAGGATGTGGAAACCTTGCAAAAAGATCTGAACAAATTAATGGGGAGAGGGGCAACTACATGGCAAACAAGGTTTAATGTAGAAAAATGAAAAATAATGCATTTGGGTGGCAAAAATATGAATGCAATCTATAGACTGGGGGGAGAACCTCTGGGGGATCTAGAATGGAAAAGGTCCGGGTAGATGATAGGCTCAGCAATGGAATGCAATGCCAAGCTGCTGCTAACAAAGCAAACAGAATATTGGCATTAAAAAGGGATCAACTCCAGAGATAAAACGATAATTCTTCCGCTCTACAAGACTCTGGTCCGGCCGCACCTAGAGTATGATGTCCAGTTCTGGGCACCAGTCCTCCGGAAGTATGTACTGGATATGGAGCGAGTACAAAGAAGGTCAACAAAGCTAATAAAGGGTCTGGAGGATATTAGCTGCAACAACCATTTGTCTAAAAAGAAATAATCTACACTGTAAAATATATTGTGCTGGGTCTACAAAAAAAAATTTGCTTTTTAAGTACTGTCAACTAGTCTTATTTTTGTCTGACTCATTAGACTTTTATTTTTTTCAAATTGGTTGTTTTAAGTAAAGCCAACAATTTTTTTTCAATTCATAGACCATAGTGTTTTAAGTTAGGAAAACATACTTTAACTTGTCTGGAACTATATTTTTTTAATAAAGCCAACTCAATTTTTCCAGTTTATAGACCATAGGTTCAAGTAAAGCCAACTAAATTTTTCCAGTTTCTAGAAAGTTTTAAGTTAGGAACACATACCGTATTTTCCGGCGTATAAGGCGACTGGGCGTATAAGACGACCCCCTCATTTTCCAGCTAAAAGGTTGGTTTTGGGATATACTCGCCGTATAAGACGACCCCCTTCCGACACACCTCACTGTGCCCATTGAATACCTCACTGTGCCCATTGAATACCTCACTGTGCCCATTGCATACCTCACTGTGCTCATTGCCTACATCACTGTGTCGATCTCCAGATCTCCATACCTTATCCCTGTATGCAGAGTCAGACTTTGGGCATCCATTGTTCAAAAGCCTCCTCCTCATCCTGTTCTGCCTATAATGGAGGTCCTCTCATCTGAGGCCGAGGATGAGAGGATCTCTGTGATAGGCGGAGTGTTCCGCCTATCCACGGAACAGGACGAGGAGGAGGTGCGGCTTTAGAACAATGGATGGCCGCAGTCTGACTCTGCATACAAGGTACCAGCGTATAAGATGACCCCCGACTTTTGGGGGATATTTTTAAGTACAAAATGTTGTCTTATACGCCGAAAAATTCAGTACATTAACTTATTTATTTCAAGTACTTATATAGCACCGTCAATTTACAGAGTACTTTACATATACATTGTATATTCACATCAATCCCTGCCCTCAAGGAGCTTTCAATCTAAGATCCCTAACTCACATTCATACATAGACATATTAGGGACAATTTACACAGCATGTAAACCTACCAGCATGTCTTTGAAGTGTGGGAGGAAACCTATGCTGGTACAGGGTAGAACATGCAAACTGTAGGCAGGGAGTATAAAAAGGAAATAAAGCTGCGCCAAAAATTGATGTAAAAAGTCCTCGGATCAGGAGAACCAAAACAATGGCTGTGCTTCAGGTGGAATGAAAGAACATCAAACAGCAACTGTCTATGGTCAACTCCTAATGTTGGTTATTACACCACCGTGAGTTCACAATAACAGTCCACGGACAAGTGAAAAAGCCCACCACCGTATATAATGGCCGCTTACCAGAGCCTAAGCTCAATCCTGCAATCGGCTATAGCCCAGCCACGGCCCTTAATATCCCGGGAATGCTTGCACTGCTATGGATGTCACACAGGGTAGGAAGTTTTCAAATCCCAGACTCCTCTCATGCTTATATGGACATTAACTCAGGTATATGCCAAGTGAAGGATGGACCATAGCGTAATTCCGCATAATAATGGTTTATTTAAAAAGGAGAAAACATGCTTACAAAAGTTTCAAGTAAAAACAGCATATAAAAGAAGCCGGCTGGCATAAGGAACCCTTCCTTCTCACATCAGCGTAGTGACGTAGTGGCTTACCATTCAAACTGGCGAGCCTGAGGAACTATCCGACGATGCAGCCGGCTAGTCCCAGAGGCAATCAAAGAGTAGATCATTTTTGATCGTCTTTAATGCACCATGAAAGCATTCTGACTGGCTCATGAGCCACTGGAACCCTTTCGGAATAAGTGGGAGGGGGTGCCCCTCTCCAGCAGCACACCGGTTTTTCTCAGGCATGCCGTTCAAACAGGCGAGCCTGAGGAACCATCCTATGATGCAGCCAGCTAGTCCCAGAGGCAATCAAAGAGTAGATAATTTTTGATCACCTCTATGGCCTCATGAAAGCATTCTGACTGGCTCATGAGCCGCTGGAACCCTTTCGGAATAGGCGGGAGGGGGTGCCCCTCTCCAGCCACACACCGTTTTTTTCTCAGGCTTACCATTCCAACTGGCGAGCCTGAGGAACTATCCGATGATGTAGCTGGCTAGTCCCAGAGACAATCAAAGAGTAGATCATTTTTGATCACCTCTATGGCCTCATGAAAGAATTCTGACTGGATCATGAGCCGCTGGAACCCTTTCGGATCAGGGTGCCCCTCTTCAGTCGCACACCGTTTTTTCTCAGGCTTACCGTTCAAACCGGCGAGCCCGAGGAACTATCCGATGATGCAGCCGGCTAGTCCCAGAGGCAATCAAAGAGTGGATAATTTTAGATCGCCTCTATGGCCTTGGAGGACAGTAGCCACGCCATCACGTAACTTCCGGTCCAGGCTGGAACTAAACATTTTTTTTTTAAAGCAAAAGATCTAAATATTGAAAATAAAGTTTGTTTTTAATAAAAATAAAAAGTAAAATATATAAGATTATATAAGGGAAAAAAGTAAAGTGCCCCATCCCTCCATTCTCAAGCAGAAGCAAACTCATAAGTAAAGTGCCCCCATCCCTCCATTCTCAAGCAGAAGCAAACTCATAAGTAAAGTGCCCCCATCCCTCCATTCTCAAGCAGAAGCAAACTCATAAGTAAAGTGCCCCCATCCCTCCATTCTCAAGCAGAAGCAAACTCATAAGTAAAGTGCCCCCATCCCTCCATTCTCAAGCAGAAGCAAACTCATAAGTAAAGTGCCCCCATCCCTCCATTCTCGAGCAGAAGCAAACTCATATGTAAGTCGCTCACGCATATGTAAATGGTATTCGCACCACACATGTGAAGTATCACCACAAACATTAGAGCAAGAGCAATAGTTCAAGCGCTAGACCTCCTCTGTAACTCTAAATAGGTAACCTGTGAAATAAAAAGTACCGTAGTTTGTCGCCATTCCACAAATAGAGCTTTCTTTTTGTGGTATTTAATCACCACCGGGGTATTTATTTTTTGCTAAACAAACAAAGACAGACAGTTTTGAAAAAAATAATAATAATTTTTCAGATTTTGTTATAACTTTTTGCACATAGGTAATTTTTCTACTTCACTGATGTGTGCTGATGAGGCTGCACTGAGGGGCACTGATAGGCTGCACTAATAGGCTGCAGGGATGAGGTGGCACTGATGGGTACTGATGAGGCGGCACTGATGGGCACTGATAGGTTGCACTGATGGGCAATGATGAGGCGACACTGGTGGGCACTGATCAGGAGGGTCTGATGAGGCTGCACTGATGAGGCTGCACTGATGGGCGGCACTGATAAGCCCCAGTGATGGGCACTGATCGGTGGCACTGATGGGCACTGATAGGCACTAGTAAGCGGCATTGATGATGAGGCACTGATTGGCAGAACTGATGGCTACTGATGGCCTTGGAGGACAGTAGTCTGAACTGATAAGGTGGCACTGATGGGCACTGATAAGGCGGCACTGATGGGCACTGATAGGTTGCACTGATGGGCAATGATGAGACGGCACTGGTGGGCACTAATCAGGAGGCACTGATGAGGCTGCACTGATGGGTGGCACTGATAAGCCCCAGTGATGTGCACTGATAAGCCCCACTGATGGGCACTGATTGGTGGCACTGATGGGCACTGATAGGCACTAGTAAGTGGCACTGATGATGAGGCACTGATTGGCAGAACTGATGGCCATTGATAGGTGGCACTGGTGGGTACTGATATGTGGCACTGGTGGGCACTGATATGTGGCACTGATGGGCACTGATAGAAGGCACTGATTTTCAGCACAATCTGATTTTCAGCACCTCTAACAGCAGCTGCGGCTTCTTTTTCCTTCACGCTGACAGCGTGAATGAAAAAAAATACAAAAAACGATAACCGCCATTTGTTTACTTCTTTGATTGGCTGTCATTGGCTGACAGCTGATCGTGTAGTAAAAGGCCTGCTGTGATTGGCCCTTTACCCGCCCATGCGCCCCAGGGGGTGTGCGGGAAGCACGAGAACTTGGATGTCTATGGACGCCCTCCCAGCAATTTAAGCCCACGATGTAGCTGTCTTTTGGCTATAGCACGGGCGGAAAGTGGTAAAGTAATTTTTTTTCACATAAAATTGTGTATGCAAAACCACTGCACAAATACTATGTAACATAATTTTTTTTACCAATCGCCATTTTATTCCCTGGGGTCTCTGCTAAAAAAAAAAAAGTATAATGTTTGGGGGTTATAAGTAATTTTCTAGCAAAAAATACTTATTTTAACTTATAAACAAAAATGCCAGGAAAAGCCTGGTCTTAAAGCAGTAACAATTGTAAAAACTAATTTAAAGGTTTCAACTTGGTAATTAAGGGTGTTAGTGGAGATTGCAGAAGAAGCTCCCAAGGTTTCTCATGGTCAGTTTGTTTATTCATTGCGTGTTTTGTATGTACTCTAGTTAATGAGTTATTGTCAAGCCAAAATGTTCTGTCTCTTGGGAAAAAGCCAAGAGAAAAATCTTGTCTTAAAGGGGTTGTATGGGTTCGTTTTTTTTTTTTAAATAACAAACATGTTATACTTACCTCCACTGTGCAGTTCATTTTGCACCGAGTGGCCCCGATCCTCATCTTCTGGGGTCCCTCGGTGGCTGTCTCGGCTCCTACCTGCAAGAGCTAACCCCCTCTGTGAAGCGCTCTCCCAAGGGGGTTAGCTTGTGGGCGCGGCCATAGCTGCCGATTGTATCACTCGGCCCTGCCCCTGGCGCGCCGTGTCATTGATTTGATTGACAGCAGCGGGAGCCAATGGCTGCGCTGCTATCAATCATCCAATGAAGAGCCAACTAGAGCTCTGTGAAAGCAACGCGGGATCGCGCCCAAGAGATTCGGGTCTCAGGTAAGTAAAACGGGGGCTCGGGGGGGGGGCTGGTGACAGCAAGGTGTTTTTTCACCGTAATGCATAGGATGCATTAAGATGAAAAAACACGAAGCTTTACAACCCCTTTAAGTATTTCATTAAAGATTTAGTTCAGTTATTTTAGAATTTATAGATTATCAGTTTTAAAATTTTATATAGAAATACCCTGACAGAGTTGGGGTTATGAATTCCTCCAGCAATCAGATGTAGACAAGGATCACAGAGATGTCAGACTAATGGACTGAGGTGCACCCTCAATGTAAGGAGAGTCATAAGGGATCTATCGTGAGGTCAAAGCAGGTGCCTTACTATTAGGGAATGGAAACAGTCTGGTTCCCCACCATCAGGGCCTGGACACAGGTTGAGTTCTTTTCAAGGTCCGGCATCAGAATGAAACACAGTCCCAGATATTCTGCCCCAAAACACATAACACAATCTTTTGTTGAGGTTTTATTTGGTTTCTATTGGTTAATGCACTGTGCACCTTGGGTTTTGCATTATTGAATAAGCCTGTTTGTATTAAAATCGAAATATATGGGGACATCACCATACTTAAATTAAATAAGGTTTGGCTACTCTATCCAATTTACCTTTAAATGGACTAACTATTGTTCAGGATCTGGTTATGGATGACAAGGTTTGTTTTATAGCTGCATTAATCTCTTGGTTTCTCAGGGTGTAGATAAAGGGGTTCACTAGTGGGGTGACCACCGTGTAGAGCAGTGATAGGACTTTGTTCATTATCACAGAATGACCAGATGGAACCACATAGACCAAAATCGTGGTGACATAATATGTAGAAACGACTCCCAAGTGGGAACTACAGGTGGAGAAGGCTTTCTCTTTTCCCTTGGATGATGAGATCCTAGTGATGGCTCGGATGATAAACCCATAAGTAGATATGATCACAAGGAGAGGAAACATAGTGGCTGCAGATGAAAAGAAATACACAATAATTTCCACCGTGGAAGTGTCAGAACAAGACAACTTCATTATTGGAATAATGTCACAATATAAATGGTCAATAATATTGTCTCTGCAAAAATTCAAACTTGCTATAAAACTAAAACCAATGGACATGAGTAGAGTTGACATGGCCCAGCAGACAAGGATGAGACAAATACACAGCCTGGGACCCATAATCAGTGTGTAATGAAGAGGTTTGCAGATCGCCAGAAATCTATCATAGGACATTGCGGAGAGGAGTAAACTTTCTGCAATTAGAAACACACCAAATAAGCAAAACTGTGTGAGACAGCCAATGAGAGAAAAATAAGTGCCGTTTCTAATTAAGATATGGAGCATGGGGGGAAGAATGGTGGTGGTGACCAAGATCTCCGACAGTGAGAGGTTGGAGAGGAGCACATACATAGGAGAACGGGAAAGTTTAGAGAAAAACACCAACAAGATGATCAAGAGGTTGCAAGTCAAAGTCACAGCATAGGTGACCGTGAACAGGCTGAAAAAGACAAGTCTGTAACTTTGGCGGATCCTCAACCCAACAACGAAGACATTATTTATTGACGACTTGTTCTGTACTTCCAGAAATTGTTGGGGAATCAATTCTTCCATGCCTACAAAAGAAACACAAGATAGTTGATTTTAGAGTTTTCATGAATAGTTTTTTGCTCTGCCACCCAAAGAGCCTGGGACTCAGAGAGAAACATGCCTTGCTCCACAAATTGCATGGTAGGCCAGGTACAAAATGCAATGGGGTGTATTCACTAAAACTGGTCCAAAATCTGGTGCAGCTCTGCATAGAAACCAATCAGTTTCCAGTTTGTTTTTTTTTTGCTTAAAGGGGTTGTAAAGGTTTGTTTTTTATTTTCTAAATCGGTTCCTTTAAGCTAGTGCATTGTTGGTTCACTTACCTTTTCCTTCGATTTCCCTTCTAAATGTTTTTTTTCTTTGTCTGAATCTCTCACGTTCTGTTTGTTCCTCCTCAGTAAGTTTGCCCCCATCATCCGAGCCGTTCTGGCTGGGGGTAAGTCAGCGTGCTCACCCCCTCCCTTGGGACTACATCCGTGCAGGGAGACGCTGTGGGATGTAGTCCCAAGGGAGGGGGCGAGCACGCTGACTAACCCCCAGCCAGAACGGCTCGGATGATGGGGGCAAACTTACTGAGGAGGAACAGGAAGTGAGAAATTCAGACAAAGAAAAAAAAACATTTAGAAGGGAAATCGAAGGAAAATGTAAGTGAACCAACAATGCACTAGCTTAAAGGAACCTAGTTAGAAAATAAAAAACAAACCTTTACAACCCCTTTAATTGAAGAAGCTAAAGTTAAAATCAGATTTTGCAATCTCCAGTTTTAGTAAATGAATCATATTGTATTCTGCAGTGTTCAGTATAAGGGCCTCATTTCCAGAAGTGTGAAGTGAGCTAAAGTGAGGAGAATTAAAGAGAACCTGGCCTTATTTTTCTTTATCATAAGTTGAAGATAATACAAGGTATTTTCTACACTTCAAATCATTGATAATAAAGGGGTAGTAAACTCCTTTTTTGCTCTTGTACCTACAGGTAACCCTATGATATGGCGTATCTGTAGCTACACTAAATATCTTCTAAACATGCACTGCTTAGGAGATATTCACACTGGATGCAGCCAGTGACATCATCAGTGCATGCGCTCTGAAGGTCTGGCATACCACGTTGGACCGTGGGCTCCTACATGCATGCATGGGAGTGACTTATTTGCAGCTTCACCCATTTATACAGGCGTAGCCCACGGACCTGAAAAGGAAGAGTGGGTGAAGTTAGAAGCCCGGTCAGCGGTGACAGCATGCCGCTGGAGGGCTTCGGTCTAAGGTAAATATATCATAATGTGCTAGTATCAATAACAGATATCTTAGCTATTAATATTGTGACATATGTACAAGCCTACCTAGTTTATTTGTTCATATTCCATTGTCAAGAATTTTGAGGCATTGTCTCTTTCTGTAAACATTATTGGTTACATCAGTGCTCCTCAACTCCTGTCCTCAGGGCCCACTAACAGGCCAGGTTTGCAAGATAACTGAAATACATGACAGGTGATATCATTTGCTGCTCTGTAATTGCAGTATTCTAGTCTGCATCTTCCCAAAGGTAATACTTAAAATATGTCCTGTTAGTGGATACTGAGGACAGGAGTTGAGAACCACTGGGTTACATCAAAATAACATCAAAATAAAAATGATTGAAAGAAGAGTTCCCATCACTGGAACGAAGGGGCCAAGCCCAACCCCTGAAAAACAACCCCACACCATAATCCCCCCTCCACCAAATGATTTTGACCAGTGAACAAAGCAAGGTCCATAAAGACATGGATGAGCGAGTTTGGGGTGGAGGAACTTGACTGGACAGAGTCCTGACCTCAAGATTGGAATGCAATTAAAGTTCATGTGTGTGTAAAGGCAGGCGTCCCAATACTTTTGACAATATAGTGTATGTGTTTAAAAATAAAATCCATTCACACAGACACACATAGAACTTCAGTGATGATTGCAAATTAGGTATCAAAAATGTCAATAGAAAATGGTTGATATAGTCATTTGAGGAAAAAAATCAGACTGCC
Source organism: Rana muscosa (assembly GCA_029206835.1). NCBI lineage: Eukaryota > Metazoa > Chordata > Amphibia > Anura > Ranidae > Rana > Rana muscosa. Next base: position 188,295,142 of record CM055127.1, read on the forward strand.
CTGTTGTTTTTTTTTTTTTTCTTTATACAGGAACGGATTAGACGTGTCCTATATCCAACACTTACCAACAACAATGTGAAAATCCTTTAGATTAGAATTTCTTTCAAGAAACCAAATTCAGGAGGTATATAAATAGAAAGGTGGCTGCAATTTATTACTACAAATAATGTATTCCTCAGCAGATGGAAAATGTGCGTCTCCGACAGCAAATTATATTCATTGTTCCAATTGAAAATGTGCAGGTGGGAGCGAGTAGATATACCTTCAAGTTGTGTAAAATAACTTGATGTAATTTGTCTCTAGGGAACAAATTAGCAAATTAGGGAACAAAGGGAGCCTTGCGTGTATTCTACAGCTGATGGTCCCTTTGGTAAACAAGTTACAATAATTATTAGAGAGATATTAATTGGACAAATACAGAAAATATAGCTTAGAAATAAAATAAATACTAGAAATAAATAGAATCTGTGGCATTAATAAGTTGATAGTAATCTTAGACTGACCATCATCTCTTACCTACACCACATACCAAAATTGTATACTGTAAACTATATTTTATATCCCTTAATTTTGTTTTTTAGCTTCAACAAGGGTACTTTCCTGGTAAATATTTTAAATATAATTTTCAAATATTATTTATAAAAAACAAAACAAAAAAACAAATGGAATTTATTTAAATTGAACAATTATTTAATGTAAAACATGTTTTTAAAATTTTTAATATGATATTAAAAAATAAAATTATTTTTAAATATTCAATAGTTATATTCTTTTCTCTTTCTTTATTGTCTTGTATTTAGTCCTGATGAAAGGAGAGGGTTGAGCCTCCGAAACAGTTTTGATGTAGAAAAAAATCTTTCATGGCATGTATGAACAAATGTAGCGCTCCCGTTATAAGATTTTTACTAAACAGAATTATGTCACACTTTAATAATTTTTAAGTATGGGGCCTTTCCAGGTGACACAAATTGCCACATTTTATCCTAAAAATTTATCAATCTACGTTTTTTTATATACCAACAAATCATTAAAAAATAACTAATCATAATTAGTATAATGCTGTGTGCTGTATGATCGTATGAAACCATGTCCCATCACCCTGCCTGTTAGATTGGGTTGTGAAATTCAATATGATCCTCTGAATAAAAGGCTTTATCGATAAATATGTTTTTTTTTTCACAAGTAATTAAAGTTGACAGGGACGGAGATTTATGGATAGTTTCTGGTGTGTCCTATGTGTGTCATCAACGATTACAACTGCATCAGAAACCATGAACGTCAGGCATCGGCCGAAAACCGGAAGTGATGTACACAACTCCTTCCCGACTAGTTGCGCCACAGCCCATGTGACTTCCTCAGGCAGATAAAGGGAGGGTGATCTCCCTTCATCAATTTAAAACTAGAAGTTTGTTACCCACCTGACTACACCCCTGATGAAGTCACATGGGCTGTGACGCAACTAGTCAGGAGTTGGGTATGTCACTTCCAGTTTTAGGAGTCGGGTGATGTGTCTTCTGTTTAGGTAAGTTTGAATTTCACAGCGTTCAGCTGGTGTGTGACCCCTTGGTCCTGACTAGGGATGAGCTTCGTGTTCGAGTCGAACATACGTTCGACTCGAACATCGGCTGTTCGATCGTTCGACGAAGATCGAACGATTTGGGCCGTTCGCGCCAAATTCGAGTGACGCGAACGGCCCACAATGCACTACGCCATCGCAGTGTCATCCAGGCGCTGTGATTGGCCAAGCATGCACTGTGACCACGCATGCTTGGCCAATCACAGCGCCGGCAGCGAGGAGAGCAATGATTGGCCACAGGCAGGATGCCTGTGGCCAATTATTGCTGAGGGTGTTTAGTACACGCCCCACACTATAAAAGGCCGCCAGCACGGCGGCCTAGTGTAGTGTGTTCCGGAGCAGGGATAGAGCAGCATAGGCAGGGACAGTGACTGTTATTTCTTTCTTGCTTAACCTGGATTCCTTTAGTTTAGGGAAAGAGAAGGATAGGTAGGGAGAGTGTCAGTGTGTTTTGTGCTTGTGCTATAGTGTGCTTAAAAAAAACATTTATTCTAGGGACAGAAAACTGTAGGTAGGGACAGTGTCAGTTTCTTTCACTCTGCAAGTCCTTGTTTCCAGGGACCTGGAAGGACAGTGAGTGAATTGTCCTTGTGCTATATTGTGCTTAAAAAAACATTTATTCTAGGGACAGAAAACTGTAGGTAGGGAGAGTGTCAGTTTCTTTCACTCTGCAAGTCCTTGTTTCCAGGGACCTGTAAGGACAGTGAGTGAATTGTCCTTGTGCTATATTGTGATTAAAAAAAACATTTTTTCTAGGGACAGAAAACTGTAGGTAGGGAGAGTGTTTTTTTTCTTTCACTCTGCAAGTCCTTGTTTCCAGGGACCTGGAAGGACAGTGAGTGAATTGTCCTTGTGCTATATTGTGCTTAAAAAAAAACATTTTTTCTAGGGACAGAAAACTGTAGGTAGGGAGAGTGTTTTTTTTCTTTCACTCTGCAAGTCCTTGTTTCCAGGGACCTGGAAGGACAGTGAGTGAATTGTCCTTGTGCTATATTGTGCTTAAAAAAAAAACATTTTTTCTAGGGACAGAAAACTGTAGGTAGGGAGAGTGTTTATTTTCTTTCACTCTGCAAGTCCTTGTTTCCAGGGACCTCTAAGGACAGTGAGTGAATTGTCCTTGTGCTATATTGTGCTTAAAAAAAACATTTATTCTAGGGACAGAAAACTGTAGGTAGGGAGAGTGTCAGTTTATTTCACTCTGCAAGTCCTTGTTTCCAGGGACCTCTAAGGACAGTGAGTGAATTGTCCTTGTGCTATATTGTGCTTAAAAAAAACATTTATTCTAGGGACAGAAAACTGTAGGTAGGGAGAGTGTTTTTTTTCTTTCACTCTGCAAGTCCTTGTTTCCAGGGACCTGTAAGGACAGTGAGTGAATTGTCCTTGTGCTATATTGTGATTAAAAAAAACATTTTTTCTAGGGACAGAAAACTGTAGGTAGGGAGAGTGTTTTTTTTCTTTCACTCTGCAAGTCCTTGTTTCCAGGGACCTGTAAGGACAGTGAGTGAATTGTCCTTGTGCTATATTGTGATTAAAAAAAACATTTTTTCTAGGGACAGAAAACTGTAGGTAGGGAGAGTGTTTTTTTTCTTTCACTCTGCAAGTCCTTGTTTCCAGGGACCTGTAAGGACAGTGAGTGAATTGTCCTTGTGCTATATTGTGCTTAAAAAAAACATTTATTCTAGGGACAGAAAACTGTAGGTAGGGAGAGTGTCAGTTTATTTCACTCTGCAAGTCCTTGTTTCCAGGGACCTGGAAGGACAGTGAGTGAATTGTCCTTGTGCTATATTGTGATTAAAAAAAAACATTTTTTCTAGGGACAGAAAACTGTAGGTAGGGAGAGTGTTTTTTTTCTTTCACTCTGCAAGTCCTTGTTTCCAGGGACCTGGAAGGACAGTGAGTGAATTCTCCTTGTGCTATATTGTGCTTAAAAAAAACATTTATTCTAGGGACAGAAAACTGTAGGTAGGGAGAGTGTCAGTTTATTTCACTCTGCAAGTCCTTGTTTCCAGGGACCTGTAAGGACAGTGAGTGAATTGTCCTTGTGCTATATTGTGATTAAAAAAAACATTTTTTCTAGGGACAGAAAACTGTAGGTAGGGAGAGTGTTTTTTTTCTTTCACTCTGCAAGTCCTTGTTTCCAGGGACCTGTAAGGACAGTGAGTGAATTGTCCTTGTGCTATATTGTGCTTAAAAAAAACATTTATTCTAGGGACAGAAAACTGTAGGTAGGGAGAGTGTCAGTTTATTTCACTCTGCAAGTCCTTGTTTCCAGGGACCTGGAAGGACAGTGAGTGAATTGTCCTTGTGCTATATTGTGATTAAAAAAAACATTTTTTCTAGGGACAGAAAACTGTAGGTAGGGAGAGTGTTTTTTTTCTTTCACTCTGCAAGTCCTTGTTTCCAGGGACCTGTAAGGACAGTGAGTGAATTGTCCTTGTGCTATATTGTGATTAAAAAAAAACATTTTTTCTAGGGACAGAAAACTGTAGGTAGGGAGAGTGTTTTTTTTCTTTCACTCTGCAAGTCCTTGTTTCCAGGGACCTGTAAGGACAGTGAGTGAATTGTCCTTGTGCTATATTGTGCTTAAAAAAAACATTTATTCTAGGGACAGAAAACTGTAGGTAGGGAGAGTGTCAGTTTATTTCACTCTGCAAGTCCTTGTTTCCAGGGACCTGTAAGGACAGTGAGTGAATTGTCCTTGTGCTATATTGTGATTAAAAAAAACATTTTTTCTAGGGACAGAAAACTGTAGGTAGGGAGAGTGTTTTTTTTCTTTCACTCTGCAAGTCCTTGTTTCCAGGGACCTGTAAGGACAGTGAGTGAATTGTCCTTGTGCTATATTGTGCTTAAAAAAAACATTTATTCTAGGGACAGAAAACTGTAGGTAGGGAGAGTGTCAGTTTATTTCACTCTGCAAGTCCTTGTTTCCAGGGACCTGGAAGGACAGTGAGTGAATTGTCCTTGTGCTATATTGTGATTAAAAAAAACATTTTTTCTAGGGACAGAAAACTGTAGGTAGGGAGAGTGTTTTTTTTCTTTCACTCTGCAAGTCCTTGTTTCCAGGGACCTGTAAGGACAGTGAGTGAATTGTCCTTGTGCTATATTGTGATTAAAAAAAACATTTTTTCTAGGGACAGAAAACTGTAGGTAGGGAGAGTGTTTTTTTTCTTTCACTCTGCAAGTCCTTGTTTCCAGGGACCTGTAAGGACAGTGAGTGAATTGTCCTTGTGCTATATTGTGCTTAAAAAAAACATTTTTTCTAGGGACAGAAAACTGTAGGTAGGGAGAGTGTTTTTTTTCTTTCACTCTGCAAGTCCTTGTTTCCAGGGACCTGGAAGGACAGTGAGTGAATTGTCCTTGTGCTATATTGTGCTTAAAAAAAAAAACATTTTTTCTAGGGACAGAAAACTGTAGGTAGGGAGAGTGTTTTTTTTCTTTCCCTCTGCAAGTCCTTGTTTCCAGGGACCTGTAAGGACAGTGAGTGAATTGTCCTTGTGCTATATTGTGCTTAAAAAAAACATTTATTCTAGGGACAGAAAACTGTAGGTAGGGAGAGTGTCAGTTTATTTCACTCTGCAAGTCCTTGTTTCCAGGGACCTGGAAGGACAGTGAGTGAATTGTCCTTGTGCTATATTGTGATTAAAAAAAAAACATTTTTTCTAGGGACAGAAAACTGTAGGTAGGGAGAGTGTTTTTTTTCTTTCACTCTGCAAGTCCTTGTTTCCAGGGACCTGTAAGGACAGTGAGTGAATTGTCCTTGTGCTATATTGTGCTTAAAAAAAACATTTATTCTAGGGACAGAAAACTGTAGGTAGGGAGAGTGTCAGTTTATTTCACTCTGCAAGTCCTTGTTTCCAGGGACCTGTAAGGACAGTGAGTGAATTGTCCTTGTGCTATATTGTGATTAAAAAAAACATTTTTTCTAGGGACAGAAAACTGTAGGTAGGGAGAGTGTTTTTTTTCTTTCACTCTGCAAGTCCTTGTTTCCAGGGACCTGTAAGGACAGTGAGTGAATTGTTCTTGTGCTATATTGCGATTAAAAAAAACATTTTTTCTAGGGACAGAAAACTGTAGGTAGGGAGAGTGTTTTTTTTCTTTCACTCTGCAAGTCCTTGTTTCCAGGGACCTGTAAGGACAGTGAGTGAATTGTCCTTGTGCTATATTGTGATTAAAAAAAACATTTATTCTAGGGACAGAAAACTGTAGGTAGGGACAGTGTCAGTTTCTTTCACTCTGCAAGTCCTTGTTTCCAGGGACCTGTAAGGACAGTGAGTGAATTGTCCTTGTGCTATATTGTGCTTAAAAAAAACATTTTTTCTAGGGACAGAAAACTGTAGGTAGGGAGAGTGTTTTTTTTCTTTCACTCTGCAAGTCCTTGTTTCCAGGGACCTGGAAGGACAGTGAGTGAATTGTCCTTGTGCTATATTGTGCTTAAAAAAAAACATTTTTTCTAGGGACAGAAAACTGTAGGTAGGGAGAGTGTTTTTTTTCTTTCACTCTGCAAGTCCTTGTTTCCAGGGACCTGTAAGGACAGTGAGTGAATTGTCCTTGTGCTATATTGTGCTTAAAAAAAACATTTATTCTAGGGACAGAAAACTGTAGGTAGGGAGAGTGTCAGTTTATTTCACTCTGCAAGTCCTTGTTTCCAGGGACCTGTAAGGACAGTGAGTGAATTGTCCTTGTGCTATATTGTGATTAAAAAAAACATTTTTTCTAGGGACAGAAAACTGTAGGTAGGGAGAGTGTTTTTTTTCTTTCACTCTGCAAGTCCTTGTTTCCAGGGACCTGTAAGGACAGTGAGTGAATTGTTCTTGTGCTATATTGTGATTAAAAAAAACATTTTTTCTAGGGACAGAAAACTGTAGGTAGGGAGAGTGTTTTTTTTCTTTCACTCTGCAAGTCCTTGTTTCCAGGGACCTGTAAGGACAGTGAGTGAATTGTTCTTGTGCTATATTGTGATTAAAAAAAACATTTTTTCTAGGGACAGAAAACTGTAGGTAGGGAGAGTGTTTTTTTTCTTTCACTCTGCAAGTCCTTGTTTCCAGGGACCTGTAAGGACAGTGAGTGAATTGTCCTTGTGCTATATTGTGCTTAAAAAAAATATTTTTTCTAGGGACAGAAAACTGTAGGTAGGGAGAGTGTCAGTTTCTTTCACTGTGAAAGTCCTTGTTTCAAGGGACAGAGAAGGACACCTGAAGGTAGCCCTTATTGCTTTTTTCCCATCTCCCTGCAGGCCATCTATTAGAATGTCTGGAAGGCAAACAAGGAGAGGCAGACAGTCAGGAGGCAATAAAAGAGGGCAAGCAGGCTCTGTGTCTGGGGGCAACAGTGCTGGTCGTGGACGCGGTGCATTGTCATCAGCACATGGCCATGGGACACGCTTGTCCTTCTTTTCGGCAGCTGGACATGTTGAGCCACATCATGCCGAAGACTTGGTAGAGTGGATGACCAAGCCCTCCTCCTCCTCCTCATCCTCTCTCACCCAGGCTCAGGGTACTGGAAAAGCAGCTGCCAAAGCGTCGTCTTCCCTGGTATCAATGTCAGACAAATCATCAGTCACTCCTTCCCTAGACCCACCATGTCCTCCTCCTGAGGAGTCCCCCGAACTGTTTCAGCACAGTGTTGGGTACATGCTCCAGGAGGATGCCCAGCGTTTCGAAGGGTCTGATGATGAAACCCAGCTAGAGGAAGGCAGTAGCGTGAGAGCAGACAGAGGGGATGCTCAAGAAGGACACCAATCTGGCAGTCATGTTCCAGCAGCTGCAGCATACTGCCAGATTGGCTCCAGTGATGAGGAGGGAGGGGATGATGAGGTCACTGACTCCACGTGGGTGCCTAATAGGAGAGAGGAGGAGGAGGAGGATGAGGAGGAGGCACATCTCCAACGAGGCAGGATGCCCTTTGGTGGCCAGCGTAAGGGCAGTACACCGACGGAATCACACCGCAGAGCTCCGCCTGTGCAGGGCGCTGCCTCTGCCCGTCATTCAAAAAGTTCTTTGGTGTGGGCCTTTTTTGAGGCTAGTGCATCAGATCGCACAGCTGCTGTTTGCAACATATGTCTCAAGCGTATATCGCGTGGCCAAAACATCAGCCGCTTGGGTACCACATGCCTGACCAGACATATGTTGACCTGCCATGCAGCTCGTTGGCAAGCCTACCTCAAAGACCCACACCAAAGAACAAAGCGGACCTCTCCTTGCACCGCATCAGCTGGGATCTCCAACCCCACTATAACTTCAGTCCTCTCTGAAACATGCACTGAGAGGAATGAAGGTGTAGAATTAGGTGTGTCACAGCCAAGTACTTGCACCCACTCTGCTAGCAGTACACCGACGTCCGATTCTAGCAGGCAAATTTCCCTGCCCCAGCTGCTGGACCGTCGAAAGAAGTTCACTCCCAGCCATCCACATGCCCAGCGGTTGAATGCTAGCTTGGCTAAATTGCTAGCGCTTCAACTGCTGCCTTTTCAGTTGGTAGACTCGGCCCCCTTCCGTGAGTTTGTGCAATGTGCGGTTCCTCAGTGGCAGGTTCCCAAACGCCACTTTTTCTCACGGAAGGCTATTCCGGCTCTCTACCGGCATGTGGAAGGCAATGTCTTGGCCTCGCTGGACAGGGCGGTCAGCGGTAAGGTGCATATTACCGCTGACTCATGGTCCAGCAGGCATGGACAGGGACGTTACCTTTCTTTCACGGCCCATTGGGTCACTCTTTTGGCAGCTGGGAAGGATTCAGGACAAGGTGCAGTAGTGTTGGAGGTTGTCCCACCGCCACGCCTCCAAAATGCTACTACTGGTTGTGACACACCTCTCTCCTCCACCCCCTCCTCTTCTTCTTCCTCCATGGCCTCTTCCTGTGGTTTGTCCTATGAACCAGCGGTGCTCCGTAGCCGTTCACGGGGCTACGCAAGTACGCAGGCAAAAAGATGCCATGCCGTGCTTGCGCTGGTGTGTTTGGGGGACAGAAGCCACACTGGGGCAGAGGTCCTGTCTGCTCTGCAGGGCCAGGCCGAGAGGTGGTTGACGCCACGCCAGCTTAAGCCAGGAATGGTGGTTTGCGACAATGGCACCAACCTCCTCTCCGCCCTCCGACAGGGACAACTGACCCATGTGCCCTGTGTGGCTCACGTCCTTAACCTGGTGGTGCAGCGCTTCTTGGGCAGGTACCCGGGCTTACAGGATGTCCTGAGGCAGGCCAGGAAAGTCTGTGTGCATTTCCGCAGATCTTATAATGCCAGTGCTCGCCTGGCTGAGCTGCAAAAGGAGTTGAACCTGCCCAAGAACCGCCTTATATGTGACATGCTCACCAGGTGGAACTCAACGTTGGCCATGCTGCAGCGGCTGCACACGCAGCAGAGGGCCATCAATGAGTACCTGTGCGACTACGGCACCAGGACAGGGTCAGGGGAGCTTGTTTTTTTTTCTCCACGCCAGTGGGGCATGATCAGGGATGCATGCACTGTCCTGGCACCATTTGAGGAGGCCACGAGGATGGTGAGCAGTGACAGTGCATGCATCAGTGACACTGTACCTCTTGTCCACCTGTTGGAGCACACGCTGCGTGGAATAATGGACAGGGCACTTGAGGCAGAACAGAGGCAGGAAGAGGAGGACTTCCTTGCCTCTCAAGGCCCCCTTTACCCAGACAGTGTTCCTTCTGTCCCACCCATCGCACAGGAAGAGGAGGAGGAGGAGGAGGAGGAGGATTGTGTCAGCATGGAGGTGGAGGCTGGCACTCAGCATCATCAGCAGCAGTCTTTTAGGGATGATTTACAGTCCCAAGAAACCAGTGGACTTGTACGTGGCTGGGAGGAGGTGGCTGCGGATCATGTCGTCGTTAGTGACCCAGAGGACTCCGGAGCGAATGCCTCAGCAAACCTACGCTGCATGGCCTCCCTGATCCTGCAAAGTCTGCGGAAGGATCCTCGTATTCTTCGGATCAAGGAGAGGGACCATTACTGGCTGGCCACTCTCCTTGATCCACGGTACAAGGGTAAGGTTGCGGACCTTATGTTACCGTCGCAGAGGGAGCAGAGGATGAGACAACTCCGGGAGGCCTTGCAGAAAGGTCTGTGCAACGCGTTCCCAGAGACTGGGAGGTTGCAAACTCCTGGTCCTGGACAACGAGTTGCTGAGGCTTCGGCCAGTCAAAGAAGGAGCGGTGGGGAAGGTGGCCGTCTGACCGATGCGTTCAGACAATTCTTTAGTCCGCAGCCCCAAAGTATGATCGGTTCCAGCAACCATCGCCAGCGTCTGATAAACATGGTGCAGGAATATCTAGGGGCAAGGTCAGACTTGGACACCTTCCCCACCGAAAATCCTCTGGCTTACTGGGTCTTGAGGATGGATCACTGGCCAGAGCTTGCACAGTATGCAATTGAGCTACTGGCCTGTCCTGCATCCAGCGTTCTTTCGGAACGCACATTCAGTGCTGCTGGAGGATTTGTCACGGATCACAGGGTGCGCCTGTCCACCGACTCGGTTGATCGGCTGACTTTCATCAAGATGAACCAGTCTTGGATCACCACCAGCTACCACACACCTGATGCTGATATAACAGACTAATTGATTTTAACATGTCACATCCCTTCAAGACTGATGCTGATGCTGAGTGCCTGTGCTGTTATGTTGACTGGCTATCCTCCTCCTCCGAGTCCTCAATGATACGATTGATGATGATAGCTTGTAAGATCATTTTTGTTTATGGGTGCCGCCACCAGTGCCTAACGCCCAATTTTTCAGCCCCTGTTTAACAGGGGCGTGTAATTACAATTTTTGAAGCAATACTTTGCAACAGGGCTCATTGCTGTGCTCCAAGTACAGTATCTGTGAGGAGTTGCAGTGTTGTGCCACCAGTGCCTAAGGCCCAATTTTTCAGCCCCTGTTTAACAGGGGCGTGTCATTACAATTTTTGAAGCAATACTTTGCAACAGGGCTCATTGCTGTGCTCCAAGTACAGTATCTGTGAGGAGTTGCAGTGTTGTGCCACCAGTGCCTAAGGCCCAATTTTTCAGCCCCTGTTTAACAGGGGCGTGTCATTACAATTTTTGAAGCAATACTTTGCAACAGGGCTCATTGCTGTGCTCCAAGTACAGTATCTGTGAGGGGTTGCAGTGTTGTGCCACCAGTGCCTAAGGCCCAATTTTTCAGCCCCTGTTCAACAGGGGCATGTAATTACAATTCTTGATCTAATAATTCACAGCAGGGCCCATTGCTGCACCCACCAAGAGTAACTGTCAGGGCTTACAGTGTTGTGGCACCAGCACCACCATCAAAGGCCCAATTTTTACTACCACTGTTCAACAATTATATGTAATTAAAATTCCTGATATAATAGTTGACAGCAGGGCGTTCCAGCACCAACCAAGAGTAACTGTGAGTGCTTACAGTGTTGTGCCAACACCAACAACTAAGGGGCCTATTTCTGCAGAGTATATACGGCAGGTCCCTACTTTCAAACATCCAACTTACAAACGACTCCTACTTGCAAACGCAAGAAGACAACAGGAAGTGAGAGGAAATCTACCACTAGGAAGGAAAATTCTCTCCTGTAAGAATAAATATGGGAGAAAGGTGTCTCCTCTGTACTGATGCTTTATCAGCAATCCTTGTTTCAAGAAAAACACCACATTTCAAAAAGAGTTGTCATTGGGACGGAAAGTGAGGTGAAATGTTCTGAACAGGGGCACAGACAGCAAAACAAATGTTACAGGGGTGATAACCCTTACCTATGTTTTCCAAAAAGTTTAAAAATAGATTTTTGGTCTGGAGCTACACTTCAACAATGTACCTGTTCAAAATTACAAACAGATTCTACATAAGAACAAACCTACAGTCCCTGTCTTGTATGCACCGCCTGTATAGGGCTGTTCAGAGTATATAGGGCCTTTTTTATTTTATGTGCGGGGTTCCCCTTAATATCCATACAAGACCCAAAGGGGCTGGTAATGGGCTGGGGTAGGGGGGGGGTCATGGGGTAGCTATGCCATTTTTCTTAAAGAATTTCATCCATATTACCGGGACCAGACATTACATTAAAGCCGCAAGCAGTTTTAAATGGCTTTTTTTTCCTTTAGAAGTGTCATTTTGTGCAGGGATAGTTCTAAACACGGGAAACACGTGGCACTTCACAGGCATACTTTAGACACCCCCCAGGTACGATATTTAAAGGAATATTTGACTTTTTTTTTTTCACTTTATGCATCATTAAAATGACTGCTCCCGAAAAACGACCGTTTTTAAAACTTCTTTTTGCATTGATACATGTCCCCTGGTGCAGAACCCGGGTTCCCAAACCCTTTTTAGGACAATAACATGCATAATAGTTGTTATAATTAGCACTTTAGAATTCGAACGTTCGCATCCATTGTATTTAATAGGGTTCTAATGTTCGTTCGAACTTTCGGTCCGTTCGCGGGTTCTGGTGCGAACCGAACCCGGGGGTGTTCGGCTCATCACTAGTCCTGACCACCGCTTGCAAACCAACTGTTTTAACTGTAAGTCTGCACATTGTTTTTAATAAATGCATTTTCAATACTACACCATGAGGAGTTAATTTCCTTATTACGATGTGCGATGATCTGTGACGGATTACACCATATGGAGATTGCTCCAGCAGTTTGATGCCTATTATCTTTGGACTAGAGGTGAGCGGCCATTGCACATGGTGGTGGAGTTTATTTGTTTATCTGGATCTAGCACTGGATTGTGATCGCTGACACTGGGATTTCTTTGTGAAGCACTTATTATCTCACTAAAAATAACTTTATTTGTGTTTACCATTACATTTTGGCACTAGACTTTTATTTCATCTCCTATTTATATATTTTTTTCATCAGATGTTTTCATGTTTGTTTTTATGTTTATGTTTTAATATTATTATTTCACTTTATTGATTATTTTTGGTTTTGTCTGATTTATCGCCTCTCCATTCTTATTAACTAAATGCCTTTGATGGTGTAGTGCAGGGGTACTGAATTAAAATTCACGGGGGTCCGGTCGGAAAAATTTTGTTCCAGCGGAGGTCCAAATGCCATATTGGTGCTATGACTCCACATGATGTCCTCCACTTCACAGCGCCCCCCCACCACCACCACACACATGCACACACCTTTACAATCCACACACATCACAATTTGTGCTTTTTTTCTTTCAACTTTATTGAAATGTCAAAATACATTTAATTCATTTTTATGCACCACAGCTCAGTTGCAGTGCATAGAAACAGTATGCATTTTGCACCACACTGCTCAGTACGCAGGGGCGCTGTTTCAGTGTGAACAGGACACATAGAAAACAATTGTTTTCTATTTCCCTTGCAGAGACGTGTTTTGCTAGTGCAGAAATTAGACCTCCTTTTACATCAGTGTCTTCAGTCCCCCACTTCACATCACAGCCCCCCCTTTACATCAGTGTCCTCAGCCCCCACTTACGTCACATCCCCCCTGCCTCATCACAAACCCCCCATCACAGACTGACCGCCCAAATCACAGACTGACCCCCATCACAGTCCCCTCATCACAGACTGACCCCCCATCACAGTCCCCTCATCACAGACTGACCCCCCATCACAGACCCCTCATTACAGACTGACCCCCCATTACAGACCCCTCATCACAGACTGACCCCCCATTACAGACTGACCCCCACCACAGACCCCTCATTACAGACTGACCCCCCATTACAGACCCCTCATCACAGACTGACCCCCCATTACAGACTGACCCCCCCATCACAGACCCCTTATTACAGACCCCTCATCACAGACTGACCCCCCATCACAGTCCCCTCATCACAGACTGACCCCCCATCACAGACCCCTTATTACAGACTGACCCCCATCACAGACCCCTCATCACAGACTGACCCCCCATCACAGACCCCTCATCACAGACTGACCCCCCATCACAGACCCCTCATCACAGACTGACCCCCCATCACAGACCCCTCATCACAGACTGACCCCCCATCACAGACCCCTCATCACAGACTGACCCCCCATCACAGACCCCTTATTACAGACTGACCCCTCATCACAGACCCCTTATTACAGACTGACCCCCCATCACAGACCCCTCATCACAGACTGACCCCCCATCACAGTCCCCTCATCACAGACTGACCCCCCATCACAGACCCCTCATCACAGACTGACCCCCCATCACAGACCCCTTATTACAGACTGACCCCCCATCACAGACCCCTCATCACAGACTGACCCCCATCACAGACCCCTCATCACAGACTGACCCCCCATCACAGACCCCTTATTACAGACTGACCCCCCCATCACAGACCCCTCTTCACAGACTGACCCCCCATCACAGTCCCCTCATCACAGACTGACCCCCCCCATCACAGACCCCTCATCACAGACTGACCCCCCATCACAGTCCCCTCATCACAGACTGACCCCCCATCACAGTCCCCTCATCACAGACTGACCCCCCCCATCACAGACCCCTCATCACAGACTGACCCCCCATCACAGTCTCCTCATCACAGACTGACCCCCCCCCATCACAGACCCCTCATCACAGACTGACCCCCCATCACAGACCTCTCTCAATATCAAAAACCACTGTCCTTTACAGCACAGCACAGCACTTCTCCCCTCCCCACAAAACCCTACCTTTTTCACACAGGACATGAAGCGTGGGCGCTCTGGACAATGGGCGGGACTTTTCACGTTAAAAGTGAGTGATTTATTGCTGGGACCGCCCCGCTGTCTAGCAACCAATCACCCACTTTTTAACTTAAAAGTCCCGCCCTTTGTCCAGAGCGGCCGCGCCTCATGTTTTGTGTGATTTTAGACAGGCAGTATGGGGAGGGGCAGTGCAGAGATATTAAAGAAGGCACGGACCCGCCGCGCCTGCCATGCTGTGTATATAGCAGCATCGGCAGTGGCAGGCGGGCGAGCCGGGTGAGCCGGCGACAGGGAGAGGACGCTACTTGGCGAGGCTGCGGTCCGGACAGAATGGCCACTGGGGCCGGATCCGGCCCGCGGTCCGCCATTTAGTGACGCCCGGTGTAGTGACACTTTAGGAGTTGGCAATAGGGATGAGTCCGATGTTCGAGTCGAAATACAATTTAAAAATGTTAAATAATTTTAAAATGTAAAATTTAAATGTATTTAAATAAAAAAAAATTTTTTTAAATGAATTTATAATTCAAAATGATTTTGAAGAAATCATTGTGGAGCTGAATGGGTGTTTTACATTTTGGGCATGTCTGTAAGGGTCCCAGATTCTGGATGTTGCCAAATGGGGTAAAGACAATGCCCCACAAGCCGCTGTGGTGCCGCAGTAAGTGTCAGGGGCAGTACCGTTCTTTCAGCAAGCAGCCATAGTGCTCCCGGCTGGATATGCTCCCAATGTTATTACAATATTTCAGATTTTTTTTGTATATGACAAATAATTCTCAAAAGGGCTCTGATTAATGGCAGTCCAGTTGGGAATATTCCAATTAGAGATGTGAGGAGAAAAATGTTTCTTTTTGGATTTATTTGTTAAGTCAATCATTTTGTTTAGTGATATTCGTTGTGTTAGAATAATTATTTTTCAGAATTTTTTTTGTACATTTGGATTTGTTTTGTATATTCGTTGTTCTGAATCAATTTATATTTTTGGAGCTTATTTTGTAAGATTAGAATTCATGTGTTATGTTTCCAGTGCGACTTTGCACATGCTTGCTACATGGATGCCTTGTGACTTAGCGCCGGTTCACACAGGGGCGGCACGACTTCGGGGGCGACCTCGGCGGCGCGATCTCAAGACGACTTGAGACGCCCGCCGAGGCAATTTGCATAATGACTTCTGTATAGAAGTCAATGCAAGTCGCGCTGCGTCGCCCCCAAAAGAAGTACAGGAACCTTTTTCTAAGTCGGAGCGACCTGAGTCGCTCCTATTAGAACGGTTCCATAGCACAGAGAGGGACGGGACTCGTCCGGCGACCGAGTCGCCCCTATGTGAACCGGGCTTTACTTGCGAATTTGATGATTTGCAACTTTGTTTTTTTGCTTTTTTCGCCTTGGCCAATCTTGTCAATGCAGAGTGTGACACATATAATTGATACGTGCTGACGTCAACACGCTGTCTCGTTAGGACAGGAGTTTGTAGCCACCGGCTCTGCTGTTTTTATGCGCAAATTTTAAACTGTCTAAATGTAAGTGCAATACTATTTTTATTTAATAAATACCAAGTGATGCAATATTACACTATAGTTGGTTTTCTCTCCCTGGGTTTACTGCTGAGCTATTGCTGAACCAATGGTCCTGATAATAATGGTGATATCGGTGTTTGGACATATATATGCAGCCATCCATCCAGAGTTTATCCCTATGATCTTCTGCGCGAGCAAAGGCATTGGCTTGGCTATAGCCACATGCCTGGTGTTGCCATCTGGTAAGTGAGTTTTTCTAAAGGTGGTGGCACATATTACTGAATGACTTCACTTCTATTTTAGAAGAACCTGATTTATCATTTCATCATTTCGGTCATTAGGAATATGATGATTATTTCTACTAAATAATTTTCAATAATTGAACTTTATTAGCGCGGCTTCTCCAATTTACTTATTATTGAACTTATCAAACCCTCTGAAGTCCCAAGGAATGAAACAAATGAATGAAAATTAATTTGTTGTTTTGGTTATAATTTTTTGGGGAATCTTTGAAATTCTTTACTATTGTGATTTGGATAGATCAAGGTCTCAGAGTTATAAAAATTCTGTCCGAATTTCAATTCATAATGAAACAAATTGCACATGTCTACAGTAATTCAAATGATCAAGATAATGTATATGCTGAATTGTATACTGTATATACTCGAGTATAAGCCGAGTTTTTCAGCACATTTTTTTGTGCTGAAAATGCCCCCCTTGGCTTATACTCGAGTCTGTGTCCATCTTCAACTTTGTGCGCCCGATCCCAAACTTGGTACACATGTAGCCCCACTCTTCCTCTACAAGTGTGCAAAGTTTGTTGTCTGGGGGATCTACGGTCGGGGAGCACCGATTTTTCAAAGCCGGGCACCCCTTCCATAGACTCCCATGTTAAACAGTAATTTCTCCGGTGATTTGGGGGACCCGGTACTGGCCGACCCTATGTCCCATGGACCCCAAACTTGGCACACATGTAGCCCCACTCTTCATATACAAGTGTGCAAAGTTTGTTGTCCAGGGACCTACGGTCGGGAAGCACCGATTTTTCAAAGCCGGGCACCCCTTCAATAGACTCCCATGTTAAACGTCAATCTAGTCACACAGCGCCGGAGATCAGGTAGGGAGATTGGGCACAGTGAGGCATGGACACAGTGAGGCATGGGCACAGTGAGGCATGGACACAGTGAGGCATGGGCACAGTGACAGTCAGGCATGGGCACAGTGAGGCATAGGCACAGTGACAGTCAGGCATGGGCACAGTGATGCTTGGGCACAGTGAGGCATGGGCACAGTGAGGCATAGGCACAGTGAGGCATGGACACAGTGAGGCACAGTGAGGCATCTGCACAGTGAGGCACATCGAGGCATGCACATGGACACAGTGAGGCAAAGTGAGGCAAAGTGAGGCATGCAGATGGACACCCTAGGCTTATACTCAAGTCATGACGTTTTCCCAGTTTTTTGCGGTAAAATTAGGTGCCTCGGCTTATATTTGGGGCGGCTTATACTCGAGTAAATATGGTAATTACTATATATATTAGTAAGTCATACTCCTTTTAATCATGCATTTTTTGTGAAAAAAGACAAAAACGTGGTTTTAATTATATCTTCTTAAGCCCTGTACACACGATCGGTTTTACGGATGAAAACAGTCCGATGGACTTTTTTCATCGGACAAACCGATCGTGTATGGGACCCATCGGTCTTTTTTCCATCGGTTTTAAAAAATAGAACTTGTTTTAAATTTTTCCGATGGATCAAAAACCGATAGCAAATTCCGATCGTCTATGGGCAAGTCCATCGGATAAAAAACCCACGCATGCTCAGAAACAAGTCGACGCATGCTCAGAAGCATTAAACTTCATTTTTCGCGGCTCACCGGAGTGTTTTACGTCACCGCGTTTGGAACGGCCGGTTTTTGGACTGATGGTGTGTAGGCAAGACTGATGGAAGTCAGCTTCATCGGATTTCTGATGGACAAAACCATTGGATTAGAATCTATAGGATATCCCATCGTGTGGACAGGGCTTTAGTCTTCTTTATATTACTCTGGCACCTTAAAATTCCCATGTGGTTTAATGTTTGATTTTGTATATATTATACTTACAGACTGTATACATCAGTTATCTGGGAGGATCCCATGGTATATCATTGTCCAAAAAAGACAATCCATCACAAATCATTTTAGATACCATTTATTATATCTGTATGATATTTATTGAAAAGCATTTCCATAATATTTGTTTTAATTTTAGGATAATAATGTTTAGCGATAGCTTTGGTAATCAGCTATAGAAAATCACATGAAATGCCATCAAAAAGATTCCCCTTAACCCAATAATATCTCCTATTTATCCCAGATATAAATCATACCTTGGAGGAACGTCCTACTTTGGACACATTGAATTTTTTTTCTCACACATTGAATTTTTTTTTCATGTTTTAAGTAGTGTTGAGCGGACCCGAACTGTAAAGTTCGGGTCCGTACCGAACTTTAGCTTTTTCCCGAACCCGAACCCGGACTTTGCCCAAAAGTCCGGGTTCGGGTCCGGGTTTGGCAATCTAATAACGCATTTAGAAATGCTTCAGGGGCCAGCCAATCACCTTTTGATTAGCTGGTGTGCCCATAGAAGCCATCATAGCCATGCCTACTAATGGCATGGCTGTGATTGGTCAGTGCAACATGTGACCCAGCTTCTATATAAGCTAGAGGCACACAGCACACATGACACTCTGCTTCAGAATAGATAGGGAGAGGATCTAGTCTGCTGCTGCTGCTTTTAGGGAGAGATAGAAAGATAGATGAGGTAGTCCTGATTCTACAATCTGAGGGAAAAGATAGAGAGATAGTGTAGTGTAGGGCCAGGTTCCTGTGTTGGTGCTTTCAGGGAGAGAGAATATTATATAGGAGTCCAGATTCAGAGATTAAAATCAGTGATCTGCATAGGTTTACCTATTTGTGTTGCAGTGCAGTCTTTTTACACTGCCATGAGCCCAGTGTCAGAGAAAATCTAACTTTTAGGGGAAAAAAAAGGCTGTGCTCTTTTCCAAAAGACCCGTTTAGGGCAAAAAAAAAAAAAAAAAAAAGCATTTTATTTTGCTCGTGCAAAAAAAGACCCGTTTAGGGCAAAAAAAATAAAAAAATTTGCACTTTAATGTACGCTTGCAAAAAACGCCGTTTAGGGGCACAAAAAAAAGTTTGCAGTGTGTTATACATATTTTGAGGTGTATGAAATAAACAATTTCTATATAGTTTTCTCCTACTGTGCTTTACTAAAAAAACAACATTTTTTTTGAATAGCATTTTCTGCAGTTCTGTAGCTGTGCGATTCAGCGGTTACGTACTGTGGGTGTGTTCTGCTCTTCCAAAAAACGCTGTTTAGTGGCACCAAAAAAAGTTTGCAGTGTGTTATACATATTTTGAGGTGTTTGAAATAAACAATTTCTTTATAGTTTTCTCCTACTGTGCTATACTAAAAAAACAACATTTTTTTTTAATAGCATTTTCTGCAGTTCTGTAGCTGTGCGATTCAGCGGTTACGTACTGTGGGTGTGTTCTGCTCTTCCAAAAAACGCCGTTTAGTGGCACCAAAAAAAGGTTGCAGTGTGTTATACATATTTTGAGGTGTGTGAAATAAACAATTTCTATATAGTTTTCTCCTACTGTGCTATACTAAAAAAACAAAAATTTTTTTGAATAGCATTTTCTGCAGTTCTGTAGCTGTGCGATTCAGCGGTTACGTACTGTGGGTGTGTTCTGCTCTTCCAAAAAACGCAGTTTAGTGGCACCAAAAAAAGTTTGCAGTGTGTTATACATATTTTGAGGTGTTTGAAATAAACAATTTCTTTATAGTTTTCTCCTACGTTGCTATACTAAAAAAACAACATTTTTTTTGAATAGCATTTTCTGCAGTTCTGTAGCTGTGCGAGTCAGCGGTTACGTGCTGTGGGTGTGTTGTGGTCTTCCAAAAAACGCCGTTTAGTGGCACCAAAAAAAGGTTGCAGTGTGTTATACATATTTTGAGGTGTGTGAAATAAACAATTTCTATATAGTTTTCTCCTACTGTGCTATACTAAAAAAACAACATTTTTTTTGAATAGCATTTTCTGCAGTTCTGTACCTGTGCGATTCAGCGGTTACGTACTGTGGGTGTGTTCTGCTCTTCCAAAAAACGCCGTTTAGTGGCACCAAAGAAAGTTTGCAGTGTGTTATACATATTTTGAGGTGTTTGAAATAAATTATTTCTTTATAGTTTTCTCCTACGTTGCTATACTAAAAAAACAACATTTTTTTTGAATAGCATTTTCTGCAGTTCTGTACCTGTGCGATTCAGCGGTTACGTACTGTGGGTGTGTTCTGCTCTTCCAAAAACACCCATTTAGGGCAAAATCCTAAATTTTGAAAATATGAGGAGAAGGTCAAAGGGACGTGGTGGCCCCGGTTGTGGTGCTGCTGGTGGAGCTCCTGTTGCAGGGAGAGGACGTGGTGGATCTGTGCCAGATACACGCACAAGTGAAACACCTTCCTCAGGTGCGAGTAGGCGACCGAGCCTGCGGCGGTATTTTGTCGTGCCTAATGAGGCTGTACGAATGTTTAGGCCAGGACAAGTACAGGCGATAGTAGATTGGGTTGCTGACAGTGCCTCGGGTTCCTTCACATTGTCTCCCACCCACTCTTCTGATGAAAGAACAGAGTTGGCACCTGAAACCCATGTCCATCAGTCTTTCACCTCACCCCCTTGCAAATCAGCCAAGCAGTCTGAGCCCCAAATCATGCAGCAGTCTCTTCTGCTTTTCGATGACTCTGTTAGCAGGGTTTCCCAGGGCCATCCACCTAGCCCTGCCCCAGAAGTGGAAGAGATCGAGTGCACCGACGACCAACCACTTATGTTTCATGATGAGTACATGGGAGGACCATCGCAGTACGTCTCGGATGATGACGAAACACAGGTGCCAACTGCTGCTGCTTTCGCAATTGTGCAGACAGACAAGGAGGGCAGAGGTGAAGACTGGGTGGAAGATGATGTGGAGGACGATGAGGTCCTCGACCCCACATGGAATCAACGTTATGCAGGTGACCAGTGTAGTTTGGAGGAAGAGGCGGTGGTCGCACAGAGCCACCAGCACAGCAGAAGAGGGAGCAGGGTGCAAAAGCGGAGCGTCTGTCAGCTAGACAATATGTCTGCTACTGCCCAACGCAGCAAGGGACCGAGCACACCAAAGCCAGGTCCAAGGAGTTCCCCAGCGTGGCAGTTCTTCACACAATGTGCTGATGACAAGACACGAGTGGTTTGCACGCTGTGCAATCAGAGCCTGAAGCGAGGCATAAACGTTCTCAACCTGAGCACAAGCTGCATGAACAGGCATCTAAGTGCAAAGCACGAGCTGCAGTGGAGTAGACACCTCAAAAACCAAGAAAGGTCTCTGGCTCCTCCTGCTTCCTCTTCTGCTGCAGTCTCGGCCTCTTCATCCACCTCTGTAGTGACAGTGGCACCTGCCACCCCGCAAACAGAGCATCTGCCAGCAACACTACCACCTGGGTCACCAACCATCTCCATAATGTCCCATGGAAGCGTTCAGCTCTCTATCTCCCAAACATTGGAGCGGAAGAGGAAGTACCCCCCTAGCCGCCCACGATCCCTGGCCCTGAATGCCAGCATTTCAAAACTCCTGGCCTTTGAAATGCTGTCATTCCGTCTGGTTGAGACGCAGAGTTTTAAAAGCCTGATGGCATTGGCTGTCCCACAGTACGTCGTGCCCAGCCGTCACTATTTTTCCAGGCGAGCCATCCCTTCCCTGCACAACCAAGTGGGGGACAAAATCAGGTGTGCACTGCGCAACGCCATCTGTGGCAAGGTCCACCTAACTACGGATGCGTGGACCAGTAAGCACGGTCAGGGACGTTATATCTCCCTAACAGCACACTGGGTAAATGCAGTGGCGGCTGGGCCTGAGGCAGATAGCAGTTTGGCGCATGTCCTTCCACCACCGAGGATTGCAGGGTGCTTCAGTTTGCCTCCTGTTGCTAACTCCTCCTACTCCGCTTCCTCATCCTCTACCGCCTCCTCATCCGGTCAGCGTAACACCTTCACCACCAACTTCAGCACAGCCAGGGGTAAACGACAGCAGGCAGTTTTAAAACTTTCCTGTTTGGGGGAAAAACCCCACACCGCGCAGGAGTTGTGGAGGGACATGGAACAACAGACCAATGAGTGGTTGCTGTCAGTGAGCCTCAAGCCCGGCCTGGTGGTGTGCGATAATGGGCGAAATCTCGTAGCAGCTCTGGGCCTAGCCGGTTTGACGCACATCCCTTGCCTGGCGCATGTGCTGAACTTGGTGGTCCAGAGGTTCCTTAAAAATTACCCCAATATGCCAGAGCTGCTGCAGAAAGTGCGGGCTGTGTGTGCGCACTTTCGGCATTCTCACCCTGCTGCTGCTCGCCTGTCAGCGCTGCAGCGTAACTTCGGCCTTCCAGCTCACCGCCTCATATGTGACGTGCCCACAAGGTGGAACTCCACCTTGCACATGCTGGCCAGACTGTGCGAGCAGCAGCAGGCGATAGTGGAGTTTCAGCTGCAGCAATCACGCGTGAGTAGCTCTGCGGAACAGCACCACTTCACCACCAATAACTGGGCCTCCATGCGAGACCTGTGTGCCTTGTTGCGCTGTTTCGAGTACTCCACCAACATGTCCAGTGCCAATGACGCCGTTCTTAGCGTTACTATCCCAGTTCTATGTCTCCTTGAAAAAATGCTTCGGGCGATGATGGAAGAGGATGTGGCACAGGAGGATGAGGAGGAGGAGGAGGAAGCGGGATCATTTCAAAGGCTTTCAGGGCAGTCTTTCACAAGTGGCTACGAGGGTGGGTTCCTGCACCAACAAACGCTAGGTACACAATTGTCCGGCGGAAAGGGAACAGTTCTGGAGGATGACAAGGTGGAGGAGGAGATGGAGGAGGAGGAGGAGGAGGAGGCATTTTCACAGCAGGGTGGCACACAGACCAGCTCGTGGCCATCACTGGTGCGTGGCTGGGGGGATACAGAGGACACAGACGATACACCTCCCACAGAGGACAGCTTTTCTTTGCCTCTGGGCAGCCTGGCACACATGAGCGATTACATGCTGCAGTGTTTCCGCAATGACCGCCGAGTTGCCCACATTTTAACTGGTGCTGATTACTGGGTGGCCACCCTGCTGGATCCCCGTTACAAGGACAACGTACCGTCCTTAATTCCCTCACTGGAGCGGGATCGTAAGATGCGCGAGTACAACCGCACGCTGGTAGACGCGCTGCTGGTGGCATTCCCACCTGACAGTGGGCGTACGGTGGAAGCACAAGGCGGAGGCAGAGGAGGAGGAAGAGGTCGCCAACGTAGCCGGGGCACCGGCAGCACCTCAGAAGGCAGGGTTAGCATGGCTGAAATGTGGAAAAGCTTTGTCAGCACGCCACAACAACCAGCACCACCAGCTGAGATGGAACGTCTTAGCAGGAGGCAGCATTTCACCAACATGGTTGAGCAGTATGTGTCCACAGGCCTACACGTACTGGATGACGGGTCTGCCCCCTTTAACTTCTGGGTCTCCAAATTGGGTACATGGCCTGAGCTTGCCCTTTATGCCTTGGAGGTGCTGGCCTGCCCTGCAGCCAGTGTATTATCTGAACGTGTATTTAGCACGGCAGGGGGCGTTATCACAGACAAGCGTAGCCGCCTGTCCAGAGCCAATGTGGGCAAGCTCACGTTCATTAGGGATGAGCCGAACACCCCCGGGTTCGGTTCGCACCAGAACCTTCGAACGGACCGAAAGTTCGCGCGAATTTTCGAACCCTATTCGTTATAATGGACGCGAACGTTCGAAATCAAAATTGCTAATTACAACGGCCAATATGCATGTTAATGTCATAAAACAGGTTTGGGGACCCGGGTCCTGCCCCAGGGGACATATATCAATGCAAAAATAAATTTTAAAAACTAAAGTTTTTTCGGGAGCAGTCATTTTAATGATGCATAAAGTGAAAAAAAAAAAAGTGAAATTTTCCTTTAAATATGGTACCTGGGGGGTGTCTAAAGTATGCCTGTGAAGTGGCATGTGTTTCCCGTGTTTAGAACTGTCCTTGCACAAAATGACATTTGTAAAGGAAAAAAAGAAGCCATTTAAAACCACTTGCGGCTTTAATGTCATGTCTTGTCCTGGCCGCCATATGGCTGAAAATCCTTGAGAAAAATGGCATGGCTACCCCATCACCCCCCCCCCCCCACCCCAGCCCCTTTGGGTCTTGTATGGATACTAAGGGGGACCCCGCACCCAAAATAAAACCCTATACCTACAACCCTATATACTCTGAACAGCAGTATATAGGTGGTGCAAACAAGACATGGACTGTAGGTTTGTTCTTAAGTAGAATCTGAACAGGTACATTATGAAGTGTAGCTACATCCCAAAAAAATCAATTTTTAAGCTTTTTGGAGAACATAGGGAGGGGTTATCACCCCTGTAACATTTGCTGTCTTTGCACATCTGTTCAGAACATGTCACCTCACTTTCCGTCCCAATGACAAATGTTTTTGGAAAAGTGGGGTTTTAATTGAAACAAGGATTGGTGATAAAGCATCAGTAGAGAGGAGATACCTTTTTCCCAAATTAAATCTAACAGGATAGAATTTTCCTTCCTAGGGGTAGATTTCCTCTCACTTCCTGTTTTCTCTTGCCGTTTGCAAGTAGGAGTCGTTTGTAAGTTGGATGTTTGAAAGTAGGGGCCTGCCGTATATACTCTGCAGAAATTTGCCCTATTAGATGTTGGTGTAGCCACAAGACTGGTGGGCACAGGAATGGGCCCTGCTGTGAGTTAATAGATCAAGATTTGTACTTGCATGCACCTGTTGAACCGGGCAGAAAAATTGGGCCTTTGGTGGTGGTGGTGGTGGTGGTGGACGGTGTTGCCACAAGACTGTAAGCCCTCACAGTTACTCTTGGTGGGTGCAGGAATGGGCCCTGCTGTGAGTTATTAGATCAAGATTTGTAATTGCATGCACCTGTTGAACAGGGCAGAAAAATTGGGCCTTTGGTGGTGGTGGTGGTGGTGGACGGTGTTGCCACAAGACTGTAGGCCCTCATAGTTACTCTTGGTGGGCGCAGGAATGGGCCCTGCTGTGAACTATTAGATCAAGATTTGTAATTACACGCCCCTGTTAAACAGGGGCTGAAAAATTGTGCCTTAGGCATTGGTGCTGGTGCCACAACACTGCAACCCCTCACAGATACTGTACTTGGAGCACAGCAGTCACACCTGTTGCGAAGCATCTTTTTAAAAAATTGTAATTACACGCCCCTGTTATACAGGGGCTGAAAAATTGTGCCTTAGGCACTGGTGTGGTGGCATGGATCATTGAGGAGGAGGAAGAGGATAGTCAGTGAACATAACAGGACAGTCACTCAGCATCAGCATAGGCAGTCTTGAAGGGATGTGACATTATAAATTATTCCGTTATATCCGCTTCAGGTGTCTGGTAGCTGGTGGTGATCCAAGACTGATTCATTTTTATGAAGGTCAGTCGATCAACCGAGTCGGTGGACAGGCGCACCCTATGATCGGTGACAAATCCTCCAGCAGCACTGAATGTGCGTTCGGAAAGAACGCTGGATGCAGGACAGGCCAGTAGCTCAATTGCATACTGTGCAAGCTCTGGCCAGTGATCCATCCTCAGGACCCAGTAAGCCAGAGGATTTTCGGTGGGAAAGGTGTCCAAGTCTGACCTTGCCCCTAGGTATTCCTGCACCATGTATATCAGACGCTGGCGATGGTTGCTGGAACCGATCATACCTTGGGGCTGCGGACTAAAAAATTGTCTGAACGCATCGGTCAGACGTCCACCTTCCCCACCGCTCCTTCTGCTACTGACTGAAGCCTCAGCAACTCGTCGTCCAGGACCAGGAGTTTGTAACCTCCCAGTTTCTGGGAACGCGTTGCACAGACCTTTCTGCAAGGCCTCCCTGAGATGTCTCATCCTCTGCTCCCTCTGTGACGGCAAGATAAGGTCCGCAACCTTACCCTTGTACCGTGGATCAAGGAGAGTGGCCAGCCAGTAATGGTCACTCTCCTTGATCCGAAGAACACGAGGATCCTTCCGCAGGCTTTGCAGGATCAGGGAGGCCATGCAGCGTAGGTTAGCTGAGGCATTCGGTCCGGAGTCTTCTGGGTCACTGAGGATGACATGATCGCCAGCCACCTCCTCCCAGCCACGTACAAGTCCACTGGTTTGTTGGGACTGTACATCATCCCTAAAAGACTGCTGCTGCTGATGCTGAGTGCCAGGCTCCACCTCCATGCTCACACAATCCTCCTCCTCCTCCTCCTCCTCCTCCTCTTCCTGTGTGATGGGTGGGACAGAAGGAACATTGTCTGGATAAAGGGGGCCTTGAGAGACAAGGAAGTCCTCCTCTTCCTGCCTCTGTTCTGCCTCAAGTGCCCTGTCCATTATCCCACGCAGCGTATGCTCCAACAGGTGGACAAGAGGTACAGTGTCACTGATGCATGCACTGTCACTGCTCACCATCCTCGTGGCCTCCTCAAATGGTGAGAGGACAGTGCATGCATCCCTGATCATGCTCCACTGGCGTGGGGAAAAAAAGCCAAGCTCCCCTGACCCTGTCCTGGTGCCGTAGTCGCAAAGGTACTCATTGATGGCCCTCTGCTGCGTGTGCAGTCGCTGCAGCATGGCCAATGTTGAGTTCCACCTGGTGGGCATGTCACATATTAGGCGGTTCTTGGGCAGGTTCAGCTCCTTTTGCAGCTCAGTCAGCCGAGCACTGGCATTATAAGATCGGCGGAAATGCACACAGACTTTCCTGGCCTGCCTCAGGACATCCTGTAAGCCTGGGAACCTGCCCAAGAACCGCTGCACCACCAGGTTGAGGACGTGAGCCATACAGGGCACATGGGTGAGCTGCCCCTGTCGCAGGGCGGAGAGGAGGTTGGTGCCATTATCAGAAACGACCATTCCTGGCTTAAGCTGGCGTGGCGTCAACCACCTCTCGGCCTGCCCCTGCAGAGCTGCCAGAACCTCTGGCCCAGTGTGGCTCCTGTCCCCCAAACAC
The DNA here is from genome assembly GCA_029206835.1 of Rana muscosa. Lineage (NCBI taxonomy): Eukaryota > Metazoa > Chordata > Amphibia > Anura > Ranidae > Rana > Rana muscosa. Next base: position 188,321,968 of record CM055127.1, read on the forward strand.
ACCAGCGCAAGCACGGCATGGCATCTTTTTGCCTGCGTACTCGCGTAGCCCCTTGTACGCCTACGGAGCACCGCTGGTTCCGAGGACAGAGCACTCGAAGAGGACATGGAGGAAGAAGAAGAGGAGGGGGTGGAGGAGAGAGGTGTGTCACAACCAGTAGTAGCATTTTGGAGGCGTGGTGGCGGAACAACCTCCAACACTACTGCACCTTGTCCTGCATCCCTCCCAGCTGCCAATAGAGTGACCCAATGGGCCGTGAAAGAAAGATAACGTCCCTGTCCATGCCTGCTGGACCATGAGTCAGCGGTAATATGCACCTTACCGCTGACCACCCTGTCCAGCGAGGCATGGACATTGCCTTCCACATGCCAGTAGAGAGACGGAATCGCCTTCCGTGAGAAAAAGTGGCGTTTGGGAACCTGCCACTGAGGAACCGCACATTGAACAAACTCACGGAAGGGGGCCGAGTCTATCAACTGAAAAGGCAGCAGTTGAAGTGCTAGCAATTTAGCCAAGCTAGCATTCAACCGCTGGGCATGTGGATGGCTGGGAGTATACTTCTTTCGACGGTCCAGCAGCTGGGGCAGGGAAATTTGCCTGCTACAATCGGACGTCGGTGTACTGCAAGTACTTGGTTGTGACACACCTAATTCTACACCTTCAGTCCTCTCAGAGCAGCTTTCAGAGAGGACTGAAGATATAGTGGGGATGGAGATCCCAGCTGATGAGGAGCAAGGAGAGGTCCGCTTTGTTCTTTGGTGTGGGTCTTTTATGTGTGCTTGCCAACGAGCTGCATGGCAGGTCGACATATGTCTGCTCATGCTTGTGGTGCCCAAGCGGCTGATGTTTTGGCCACGCGAGATACGCTTGAGACAAATATTGCAAATAGCAGTGGTGCGATCTGATGCACTCGTCTCAAAAAAGGCCCACACCAAAGAACTTTTGTGATAACGTGCAGAGGCAGCGCCCTGCACAGGCGGAGCTCTGCGGTGTGGTACAGTTGCTGTGCTGGCCTCTAGCTGGCCTCCAGGGGGCATCCTGCCTCGTTGGACATGTGACGCTGCATCCTCCTCCTCCTCCTCCTCTCTCCCTTCAGGCACCCACGTGGAGTCAGTGACCTCATCATCCCCTCCCTCTTCACCACTAGAGCAAACCTGGCAGTAAGCTGCAGCTGGTGGAACACTACTGCCAGATTGCTGTCCTTCAGCATCCCCTCTCTCTGCGCGCACACTACTGACTTCCTCAAGCTGGGTATCATCATCCGAGCCTTCGAATCGTTGGGCATCCTCCTGGAGCATGTACCCAACACTGTGCTCAAACAGTTCGGGGGACTCCTCAGGAGGACATGGTGGGTCTAGGGAAGGGGTGGCTGATGATGCCATTGAGTACGCGTTGGCAGCTGCTCTGCCAGTACCCTGAGCCTGGGTGAGAGAGGATGAGGAGGATGAGGAGGGCTTGGTCATCCATTCTACCAAGCCTTCGGCATGATGCGGCTCCACATGTCCAGCTGCCGAAAACAAAGACAAGCGTGTCCCATGGCCACGTGCTGATGACGATGCACGACCACGTCCACGGCCAGCACTGTTGTCTCTAGAAACAGAGCCTGCCTGCCCTGTGTTCTTGCCTCGGCACGCTCTGCCTCTCCTTGGCGGTCTTCCAGCCATTGTAGTCGGTAGTGTATATAGTATAAAAAATAGAACTCCTATGTGTGCTCACAACACACTGTAGGTCCTATGGGTGCTGACACTAACACACTATAGGTACTATGTGTGCTGCTGACAAGAAAATATAGGAGCTCTGTTTGCTGCCACTAACACACTAGAAGTCCTATGGGTGCTGCTGAGAAGAAAATATAGGAGCTCTGTTTGCTGCCACTAACACACTAGAAGTCCTATGGGTGCTGCTGAGAAGAAAATATAGGAGCTCTGTGTGATGCCACTAACACACTAGAAGTCCTATGGGTGCTGCTGAGAAGAAAATATAGGAGCTCTGTGTGATGCCACTAACACACTAGAAGTCCTATGGGTGCTGCTGAGAAGAAAATATAGGAGCTCTGTTTGCTGCCACTAACACACTAGAAGTCCTATGGGTGCTGCTGAGAAGAAAATATAGGAGCTCTGTTTGCTGCCACTAACACACTAGAAGTCCTATGGGTGCTGCTGAGAAGAAAATATAGGAGCTCTGTGTGATGCCACTAACACACTAGAAGTCCTATGGGTGCTGCTGAGAAGAAAATATAGGAGCTCTGTTTGCTGCCACTAACACACTAGAAGTCCTATGGGTGCTGCTGAGAAGAAAATATAGGAGCTCTGTGTGATGCCACTAACACACTAGAAGTCCTATGGGTGCTGCTGAGAAGAAAATATAGGAGCTCTGTTTGCTGCCACTAACACACTAGAAGTCCTATGGGTGCTGCTGAGAAGAAAATATAGGAGCTCTGTTTGCTGCCACTAACACACTAGAAGTCCTATGGGTGCTGCTGAGAAGAAAATATAGGAGCTCTGTGTGATGCCACTAACACACTAGAAGTCCTATGGGTGCTGCTGAGAAGAAAATATAGGAGCTCTGTTTGCTGCCACTAACACACTAGAAGTCCTATGGGTGCTGCTGAGAAGAAAATATAGGAGCTCTGTTTGCTGCCACTAACACACTAGAAGTCCTATGGGTGCTGCTGAGATGAAAATATAGGAGCTCTGTGTGATGCCACTAACACACTAGAAGTCCTTTGGGTGCTGCTGAGAAGAAAATATAGGAGCTCTGTTTGCTGCCACTAACACACTAGAAGTCCTATGGGTGCTGCTGAGAAGAAAATATAGGAGCTCTGTTTGCTGCCACTAACACACTAGAAGTCCTATGGGTGCTGCTGAGAAGAAAATATAGGAGCTCTGTGTGATGCCACTAACACACTAGAAGTCCTATGGGTGCTGCTGAGAAGAAAATATAGGAGCTGTTTGCTGCCACTAACACACTAGAAGTCCTATGGGTGCTGCTGAGAAGAAAATATAGGAGCTCTGTGTGATGCCACTAACACACTAGAAGTCCTATGGGTGCTGCTGAGAAGAAAATATAGGAGCTCTGTTTGCTGCCACTAACACACTAGAAGTCCTATGGGTGCTGCTGAGAAGAAAATATAGGAGCTCTGTTTGCTGCCACTAACACACTAGAAGTCCTATGGGTGCTGCTGAGAAGAAAATATAGGAGCTCTGTGTGATGCCACTAACACACTAGAAGTCCTATGGGTGCTGCTGAGAAGAAAATATAGGAGCTCTGTTTGCTGCCACTAACACACTAGAAGTCCTATGGGTGCTGCTGAGAAGAAAATATAGGAGCTCTGTTTGCTGCCACTAACACACTAGAAGTCCTATGGGTGCTGCTGAGAAGAAAATATAGGAGCTCTGTTTGCTGCCACTAACACACTAGAAGTCCTATGGGTGCTGCTGAGAAGAAAATATAGGAGCTCTGTGTGATGCCACTAACACACTAGAAGTCCTATGGGTGCTGCTGAGAAGAAAATATAGGAGCTCTGTTTGCTGCCACTAACACACTAGAAGTCCTATGGGTGCTGCTGAGATGAAAATATAGGAGCTCTGTGTGCTGCCACTAACACACTAGAAGTCCTATGGGTGCTGCTGAGAAGAAAATATAGGAGCTCTGTGTGATGCCACTAACACACTAGAAGTCCTATGGGTGCTGCTGAGAAGAAAATATAGGAGCTCTGTTTGCTGCCACTAACACACTAGAAGTCCTATGGGTGCTGCTGAGATGAAAATATAGGAGCTCTGTGTGATGCCACTAACACACTAGAAGTCCTATGGGTGCTGCTGAGAAGAAAATATAGGAGCTCTGTTTGCTGCCACTAACACACTAGAAGTCCTATGGGTGCTGCTGAGAAGAAAATATAGGAGCTCTGTGTGATGCCACTAACACACTAGAAGTCCTATGGGTGCTGCTGAGAAGAAAATATAGGAGCTCTGTTTGCTGCCACTAACACACTAGAAGTCCTATGGGTGCTGCTGAGAAGAAAATATAGGAGCTCTGTTTGCTGCCACTAACACACTAGAAGTCCTATGGGTGCTGCTGAGAAGAAAATATAGGAGCTCTGTTTGCTGCCACTAACACACTAGAAGTCCTATGGGTGCTGCTGAGAAGAAAATATAGGAGCTCTGTGTGATGCCACTAACACACTAGAAGTCCTATGGGTGCTGCTGAGAAGAAAATATAGGAGCTCTGTTTGCTGCCACTAACACACTAGAAGTCCTATGGGTGCTGCTGAGAAGAAAATATAGGAGCTCTGTGTGATGCCACTAACACACTAGAAGTCCTATGGGTGCTGCTGAGAAGAAAATATAGGAGCTCTGTTTGCTGCCACTAACACACTAGAAGTCCTATGGGTGCTGCTGAGAAGAAAATATAGGAGCTCTGTTTGCTGCCACTAACACACTAGAAGTCCTATGGGTGCTGCTGAGAAGAAAATATAGGAGCTCTGTGTGATGCCACCAACACACTAGAAGTCCTATGGGTGCTGCTGAGAAGAAAATATAGGAGCTCTGTGTGATGCCACTAACACACTAGAAGTCCTATGGGTGCTGCTGAGAAGAAAATATAGGAGCTCTGTTTGCTGCCACTAACACACTAGAAGTCCTATGGGTGCTGCTGAGAAGAAAATATAGGAGCTCTGTTTGCTGCCACTAACACACTAGAAGTCCTATGGGTGCTGCTGAGAAGAAAATATAGGAGCTCTGTTTGCTGCCACTAACACACTAGAAGTCCTATGGGTGCTGCTGAGAAGAAAATATAGGAGCTCTGTTTGCTGCCACTAACACACTAGAAGTCCTCCCCCCTCCTCTTCTTCTTCCTCCATGGCCTCTTCCTGTGGTTTGTCCTATGAACCAGCGGTGCTCCGTAGCCGTTCACGGGGCTACGCAAGTACGCAGGCAAAAAGATGCCATGCCGTGCTTGCGCTGGTGTGTTTGGGGGACAGAAGCCACACTGGGGCAGAGGTCCTGTCTGCTCTGCAGGGCCAGGCCGAGAGGTGGTTGACGCCACGCCAGCTTAAGCCAGGAATGGTGGTTTGCGACAATGGCACCAACCTCCTCTCCGCCCTCCGACAGGGACAACTGACCCATGTGCCCTGTGTGGCTCACGTCCTTAACCTGGTGGTGCAGCGCTTCTTGGGCAGGTACCCGGGCTTACAGGATGTCCTGAGGCAGGCCAGGAAAGTCTGTGTGCATTTCCGCAGATCTTATAATGCCAGTGCTCGCCTGGCTGAGCTGCAAAAGGAGTTGAACCTGCCCAAGAACCGCCTTATATGTGACATGCCCACCAGGTGGAACTCAATGTTGGCCATGCTGCAGCGGCTGCACACGCAGCAGAGGGCCATCAATGAGTACCTGTGCGACTACGGCACCAGGACAGGGTCAGGGGAGCTTGTTTTTTTTTCTCCACGCCAGTGGGGCATGATCAGGGATGCATGCACTGTCCTGGCACCATTTGAGGAGGCCACGAGGATGGTGAGCAGTGACAGTGCATGCATCAGTGACACTGTACCTCTTGTCCACCTGTTGGAGCACACGCTGCGTGGAATAATGGACAGGGCACTTGAGGCAGAACAGAGGCAGGAAGAGGAGGACTTCCTTGCCTCTCAAGGCCCCCTTTACCCAGACAGTGTTCCTTCTGTCCCACCCATCGCACAGGAAGAGGAGGAGGAGGAGGAGGAGGAGGATTGTGTCAGCATGGAGGTGGAGGCTGGCACTCAGCATCATCAGCAGCAGTCTTTTAGGGATGATTTACAGTCCCAAGAAACCAGTGGACTTGTACGTGGCTGGGAGGAGGTGGCTGCGGATCATGTCGTCCTTAGTGACCCAGAGGACTCCGGAGCGAATGCCTCAGCAAACCTACGCTGCATGGCCTCCCTGATCCTGCAAAGTCTGCGGAAGGATCCTCGTATTCTTCGGATCAAGGAGAGGGACCATTACTGGCTGGCCACTCTCCTTGATCCACGGTACAAGGGTAAGGTTGCGGACCTTATGTTACCGTCGCAGAGGGAGCAGAGGATGAGACAACTCCGGGAGGCCTTGCAGAAAGGTCTGTGCAACGCGTTCCCAGAGACTGGGAGGTTGCAAACTCCTGGTCCTGGACAACGAGTTGCTGAGGCTTCGGCCAGTCAAAGAAGGAGCGGTGGGGAAGGTGGCCGTCTGACCGATGCGTTCAGACAATTCTTTAGTCCGCAGCCCCAAAGTATGATCGGTTCCAGCAACCATCGCCAGCGTCTGATAAACATGGTGCAGGAATATCTAGGGGCAAGGTCAGACTTGGACACCTTCCCCACCGAAAATCCTCTGGCTTACTGGGTCTTGAGGATGGATCACTGGCCAGAGCTTGCACAGTATGCAATTGAGCTACTGGCCTGTCCTGCATCCAGCGTTCTTTCGGAACGCACATTCAGTGCTGCTGGAGGATTTGTCACGGATCACAGGGTGCGCCTGTCCACCGACTCGGTTGATCGGCTGACTTTCATCAAGATGAACCAGTCTTGGATCACCACCAGCTACCACACACCTGATGCTGATATAACAGACTAATTGATTTTAACATGTCACATCCCTTCAAGACTGATGCTGATGCTGAGTGCCTGTGCTGTTATGTTGACTGGCTATCCTCCTCCTCCGAGTCCTCAATGATACGATTGATGATGATAGCTTGTAAGATCATTTTTGTTTATGGGTGCCGCCACCAGTGCCTAACGCCCAATTTTTCAGCCCCTGTTTAACAGGGGCGTGTAATTACAATTTTTGAAGCAATACTTTGCAACAGGGCTCATTGCTGTGCTCCAAGTACAGTATCTGTGAGGAGTTGCAGTGTTGTGCCACCAGTGCCTAAGGCCCAATTTTTCAGCCCCTGTTTAACAGGGGCGTGTCATTACAATTTTTGAAGCAATACTTTGCAACAGGGCTCATTGCTGTGCTCCAAGTACAGTATCTGTGAGGAGTTGCAGTGTTGTGCCACCAGTGCCTAAGGCCCAATTTTTCAGCCCCTGTTTAACAGGGGCGTGTCATTACAATTTTTGAAGCAATACTTTGCAACAGGGCTCATTGCTGTGCTCCAAGTACAGTATCTGTGAGGGGTTGCAGTGTTGTGCCACCAGTGCCTAAGGCCCAATTTTTCAGCCCCTGTTCAACAGGGGCATGTAATTACAATTCTTGATCTAATAATTCACAGCAGGGCCCATTGCTGCACCCACCAAGAGTAACTGTCAGGGCTTACAGTGTTGTGGCACCAGCACCACCATCAAAGGCCCAATTTTTACTACCACTGTTCAACAATTATATGTAATTAAAATTCCTGATATAATAGTTGACAGCAGGGCGTTCCAGCACCAACCAAGAGTAACTGTGAGTGCTTACAGTGTTGTGCCAACACCAACAACTAAGGGGCCTATTTCTGCAGAGTATATACGGCAGGTCCCTACTTTCAAACATCCAACTTACAAACGACTCCTACTTGCAAACGCAAGAAGACAACAGGAAGTGAGAGGAAATCTACCACTAGGAAGGAAAATTCTCTCCTGTAAGAATAAATATGGGAGAAAGGTGTCTCCTCTGTACTGATGCTTTATCAGCAATCCTTGTTTCAAGAAAAACACCACATTTCAAAAAGAGTTGTCATTGGGACGGAAAGTGAGGTGAAATGTTCTGAACAGGGGCACAGACAGCAAAACAAATGTTACAGGGGTGATAACCCTTACCTATGTTTTCCAAAAAGTTTAAAAATAGATTTTTGGTCTGGAGCTACACTTCAACAATGTACCTGTTCAAAATTACAAACAGATTCTACATAAGAACAAACCTACAGTCCCTGTCTTGTATGCACCGCCTGTATAGGGCTGTTCAGAGTATATAGGGCCTTTTTTATTTTATGTGCGGGGTTCCCCTTAATATCCATACAAGACCCAAAGGGGCTGGTAATGGGCTGGGGTAGGGGGGGGGTCATGGGGTAGCTATGCCATTTTTCTTAAAGAATTTCATCCATATTACCGGGACCAGACATTACATTAAAGCCGCAAGCAGTTTTAAATGGCTTTTTTTTCCTTTAGAAGTGTCATTTTGTGCAGGGATAGTTCTAAACACGGGAAACACGTGGCACTTCACAGGCATACTTTAGACACCCCCCAGGTACGATATTTAAAGGAATATTTGACTTTTTTTTTTTCACTTTATGCATCATTAAAATGACTGCTCCCGAAAAACGACCGTTTTTAAAACTTCTTTTTGCATTGATACATGTCCCCTGGTGCAGAACCCGGGTTCCCAAACCCTTTTTAGGACAATAACATGCATAATAGTTGTTATAATTAGCACTTTAGAATTCGAACGTTCGCATCCATTGTATTTAATAGGGTTCTAATGTTCGTTCGAACTTTCGGTCCGTTCGCGGGTTCTGGTGCGAACCGAACCCGGGGGTGTTCGGCTCATCACTAGTCCTGACCACCGCTTGCAAACCAACTGTTTTAACTGTAAGTCTGCACATTGTTTTTAATAAATGCATTTTCAATACTACACCATGAGGAGTTAATTTCCTTATTACGATGTGCGATGATCTGTGACGGATTACACCATATGGAGATTGCTCCAGCAGTTTGATGCCTATTATCTTTGGACTAGAGGTGAGCGGCCATTGCACATGGTGGTGGAGTTTATTTGTTTATCTGGATCTAGCACTGGATTGTGATCGCTGACACTGGGATTTCTTTGTGAAGCACTTATTATCTCACTAAAAATAACTTTATTTGTGTTTACCATTACATTTTGGCACTAGACTTTTATTTCATCTCCTATTTATATATTTTTTTCATCAGATGTTTTCATGTTTGTTTTTATGTTTATGTTTTAATATTATTATTTCACTTTATTGATTATTTTTGGTTTTGTCTGATTTATCGCCTCTCCATTCTTATTAACTAAATGCCTTTGATGGTGTAGTGCAGGGGTACTGAATTAAAATTCACGGGGGTCCGGTCGGAAAAATTTTGTTCCAGCGGAGGTCCAAATGCCATATTGGTGCTATGACTCCACATGATGTCCTCCACTTCACAGCGCCCCCCCACCACCACCACACACATGCACACACCTTTACAATCCACACACATCACAATTTGTGCTTTTTTTCTTTCAACTTTATTGAAATGTCAAAATACATTTAATTCATTTTTATGCACCACAGCTCAGTTGCAGTGCATAGAAACAGTATGCATTTTGCACCACACTGCTCAGTACGCAGGGGCGCTGTTTCAGTGTGAACAGGACACATAGAAAACAATTGTTTTCTATTTCCCTTGCAGAGACGTGTTTTGCTAGTGCAGAAATTAGACCTCCTTTTACATCAGTGTCTTCAGTCCCCCACTTCACATCACAGCCCCCCCTTTACATCAGTGTCCTCAGCCCCCACTTACGTCACATCCCCCCTGCCTCATCACAAACCCCCCATCACAGACTGACCGCCCAAATCACAGACTGACCCCCATCACAGTCCCCTCATCACAGACTGACCCCCCATCACAGTCCCCTCATCACAGACTGACCCCCCATCACAGACCCCTCATTACAGACTGACCCCCCATTACAGACCCCTCATCACAGACTGACCCCCCATTACAGACTGACCCCCACCACAGACCCCTCATTACAGACTGACCCCCCATTACAGACCCCTCATCACAGACTGACCCCCCATTACAGACTGACCCCCCCATCACAGACCCCTTATTACAGACCCCTCATCACAGACTGACCCCCCATCACAGTCCCCTCATCACAGACTGACCCCCCATCACAGACCCCTTATTACAGACTGACCCCCATCACAGACCCCTCATCACAGACTGACCCCCCATCACAGACCCCTCATCACAGACTGACCCCCCATCACAGACCCCTCATCACAGACTGACCCCCCATCACAGACCCCTCATCACAGACTGACCCCCCATCACAGACCCCTCATCACAGACTGACCCCCCATCACAGACCCCTTATTACAGACTGACCCCTCATCACAGACCCCTTATTACAGACTGACCCCCCATCACAGACCCCTCATCACAGACTGACCCCCCATCACAGTCCCCTCATCACAGACTGACCCCCCATCACAGACCCCTCATCACAGACTGACCCCCCATCACAGACCCCTTATTACAGACTGACCCCCCATCACAGACCCCTCATCACAGACTGACCCCCATCACAGACCCCTCATCACAGACTGACCCCCCATCACAGACCCCTTATTACAGACTGACCCCCCCATCACAGACCCCTCTTCACAGACTGACCCCCCATCACAGTCCCCTCATCACAGACTGACCCCCCCCATCACAGACCCCTCATCACAGACTGACCCCCCATCACAGTCCCCTCATCACAGACTGACCCCCCATCACAGTCCCCTCATCACAGACTGACCCCCCCCATCACAGACCCCTCATCACAGACTGACCCCCCATCACAGTCTCCTCATCACAGACTGACCCCCCCCCATCACAGACCCCTCATCACAGACTGACCCCCCATCACAGACCTCTCTCAATATCAAAAACCACTGTCCTTTACAGCACAGCACAGCACTTCTCCCCTCCCCACAAAACCCTACCTTTTTCACACAGGACATGAAGCGTGGGCGCTCTGGACAATGGGCGGGACTTTTCACGTTAAAAGCGAGTGATTTATTGCTGGGACCGCCCCGCTGTCTAGCAACCAATCACCCACTTTTTAACTTAAAAGTCCCGCCCTTTGTCCAGAGCGGCCGCGCCTCATGTTTTGTGTGATTTTAGACAGGCAGTATGGGGAGGGGCAGTGCAGAGATATTAAAGAAGGCACGGACCCGCCGCGCCTGCCATGCTGTGTATATAGCAGCATCGGCAGTGGCAGGCGGGCGAGCCGGGTGAGCCGGCGACAGGGAGAGGACGCTACTTGGCGAGGCTGCGGTCCGGACAGAATGGCCACTGGGGCCGGATCCGGCCCGCGGTCCGCCATTTAGTGACGCCCGGTGTAGTGACACTTTAGGAGTTGGCAATAGGGATGAGTCCGATGTTCGAGTCGAAATACAATTTAAAAATGTTAAATAATTTTAAAATGTAAAATTTAAATGTATTTAAATAAAAAAAAATTTTTTTAAATGAATTTATAATTCAAAATGATTTTGAAGAAATCATTGTGGAGCTGAATGGGTGTTTTACATTTTGGGCATGTCTGTAAGGGTCCCAGATTCTGGATGTTGCCAAATGGGGTAAAGACAATGCCCCACAAGCCGCTGTGGTGCCGCAGTAAGTGTCAGGGGCAGTACCGTTCTTTCAGCAAGCAGCCATAGTGCTCCCGGCTGGATATGCTCCCAATGTTATTACAATATTTCAGATTTTTTTTGTATATGACAAATAATTCTCAAAAGGGCTCTGATTAATGGCAGTCCAGTTGGGAATATTCCAATTAGAGATGTGAGGAGAAAAATGTTTCTTTTTGGATTTATTTGTTAAGTCAATCATTTTGTTTAGTGATATTCGTTGTGTTAGAATAATTATTTTTCAGAATTTTTTTTGTACATTTGGATTTGTTTTGTATATTCGTTGTTCTGAATCAATTTATATTTTTGGAGCTTATTTTGTAAGATTAGAATTCATGTGTTATGTTTCCAGTGCGACTTTGCACATGCTTGCTACATGGATGCCTTGTGACTTAGCGCCGGTTCACACAGGGGCGGCACGACTTCGGGGGCGACCTCGGCGGCGCGATCTCAAGACGACTTGAGACGCCCGCCGAGGCAATTTGCATAATGACTTCTGTATAGAAGTCAATGCAAGTCGCGCTGCGTCGCCCCCAAAAGAAGTACAGGAACCTTTTTCTAAGTCGGAGCGACCTGAGTCGCTCCTATTAGAACGGTTCCATAGCACAGAGAGGGACGGGACTCGTCCGGCGACCGAGTCGCCCCTATGTGAACCGGGCTTTACTTGCGAATTTGATGATTTGCAACTTTGTTTTTTTGCTTTTTTCGCCTTGGCCAATCTTGTCAATGCAGAGTGTGACACATATAATTGATACGTGCTGACGTCAACACGCTGTCTCGTTAGGACAGGAGTTTGTAGCCACCGGCTCTGCTGTTTTTATGCGCAAATTTTAAACTGTCTAAATGTAAGTGCAATACTATTTTTATTTAATAAATACCAAGTGAGGCAATATTACACTATAGTTGGTTTTCTCTCCCTGGGTTTACTGCTGAGCTATTGCTGAACCAATGGTCCTGATAATAATGGTGATATCGGTGTTTGGACATATATATGCAGCCATCCATCCAGAGTTTATCCCTATGATCTTCTGCGCGAGCAAAGGCATTGGCTTGGCTATAGCCACATGCCTGGTGTTGCCATCTGGTAAGTGAGTTTTTCTAAAGGTGGTGGCACATATTACTGAATGACTTCACTTCTATTTTAGAAGAACCTGATTTATCATTTCATCATTTCGGTCATTAGGAATATGATGATTATTTCTACTAAATAATTTTCAATAATTGAACTTTATTAGCGCGGCTTCTCCAATTTACTTATTATTGAACTTATCAAACCCTCTGAAGTCCCAAGGAATGAAACAAATGAATGAAAATTAATTTGTTGTTTTGGTTATAATTTTTTGGGGAATCTTTGAAATTCTTTACTATTGTGATTTGGATAGATCAAGGTCTCAGAGTTATAAAAATTCTGTCCGAATTTCAATTCATAATGAAACAAATTGCACATGTCTACAGTAATTCAAATGATCAAGATAATGTATATGCTGAATTGTATACTGTATATACTCGAGTATAAGCCGAGTTTTTCAGCACATTTTTTTGTGCTGAAAATGCCCCCCTTGGCTTATACTCGAGTCTGTGTCCATCTTCAACTTTGTGCGCCCGATCCCAAACTTGGTACACATGTAGCCCCACTCTTCCTCTACAAGTGTGCAAAGTTTGTTGTCTGGGGGATCTACGGTCGGGGAGCACCGATTTTTCAAAGCCGGGCACCCCTTCCATAGACTCCCATGTTAAACAGTAATTTCTCCGGTGATTTGGGGGACCCGGTACTGGCCGACCCTATGTCCCATGGACCCCAAACTTGGCACACATGTAGCCCCACTCTTCATATACAAGTGTGCAAAGTTTGTTGTCCAGGGACCTACGGTCGGGAAGCACCGATTTTTCAAAGCCGGGCACCCCTTCAATAGACTCCCATGTTAAACGTCAATCTAGTCACACAGCGCCGGAGATCAGGTAGGGAGATTGGGCACAGTGAGGCATGGACACAGTGAGGCATGGGCACAGTGAGGCATGGACACAGTGAGGCATGGGCACAGTGACAGTCAGGCATGGGCACAGTGAGGCATAGGCACAGTGACAGTCAGGCATGGGCACAGTGATGCTTGGGCACAGTGAGGCATGGGCACAGTGAGGCATAGGCACAGTGAGGCATGGACACAGTGAGGCACAGTGAGGCATCTGCACAGTGAGGCACATCGAGGCATGCACATGGACACAGTGAGGCAAAGTGAGGCAAAGTGAGGCATGCAGATGGACACCCTAGGCTTATACTCAAGTCATGACGTTTTCCCAGTTTTTTGCGGTAAAATTAGGTGCCTCGGCTTATATTTGGGGCGGCTTATACTCGAGTAAATATGGTAATTACTATATATATTAGTAAGTCATACTCCTTTTAATCATGCATTTTTTGTGAAAAAAGACAAAAACGTGGTTTTAATTATATCTTCTTAAGCCCTGTACACACGATCGGTTTTACGGATGAAAACAGTCCGATGGACTTTTTTCATCGGACAAACCGATCGTGTATGGGACCCATCGGTCTTTTTTCCATCGGTTTTAAAAAATAGAACTTGTTTTAAATTTTTCCGATGGATCAAAAACCGATAGCAAATTCCGATCGTCTATGGGCAAGTCCATCGGATAAAAAACCCACGCATGCTCAGAAACAAGTCGACGCATGCTCAGAAGCATTAAACTTCATTTTTCGCGGCTCACCGGAGTGTTTTACGTCACCGCGTTTGGAACGGCCGGTTTTTGGACTGATGGTGTGTAGGCAAGACTGATGGAAGTCAGCTTCATCGGATTTCTGATGGACAAAACCATTGGATTAGAATCTATAGGATATCCCATCGTGTGGACAGGGCTTTAGTCTTCTTTATATTACTCTGGCACCTTAAAATTCCCATGTGGTTTAATGTTTGATTTTGTATATATTATACTTACAGACTGTATACATCAGTTATCTGGGAGGATCCCATGGTATATCATTGTCCAAAAAAGACAATCCATCACAAATCATTTTAGATACCATTTATTATATCTGTATGATATTTATTGAAAAGCATTTCCATAATATTTGTTTTAATTTTAGGATAATAATGTTTAGCGATAGCTTTGGTAATCAGCTATAGAAAATCACATGAAATGCCATCAAAAAGATTCCCCTTAACCCAATAATATCTCCTATTTATCCCAGATATAAATCATACCTTGGAGGAACGTCCTACTTTGGACACATTGAATTTTTTTTCTCACACATTGAATTTTTTTTTCATGTTTTAAGTAGTGTTGAGCGGACCCGAACTGTAAAGTTCGGGTCCGTACCGAACTTTAGCTTTTTCCCGAACCCGAACCCGGACTTTGCCCAAAAGTCCGGGTTCGGGTCCGGGTTTGGCAATCTAATAACGCATTTAGAAATGCTTCAGGGGCCAGCCAATCACCTTTTGATTAGCTGGTGTGCCCATAGAAGCCATCATAGCCATGCCTACTAATGGCATGGCTGTGATTGGTCAGTGCAACATGTGACCCAGCTTCTATATAAGCTAGAGGCACACAGCACACATGTCACTCTGCTTCAGAATAGATAGGGAGAGGATCTAGTCTGCTGCTGCTGCTTTTAGGGAGAGATAGAAAGATAGATGAGGTAGTCCTGATTCTACAATCTGAGGGAAAAGATAGAGAGATAGTGTAGTGTAGGGCCAGGTTCCTGTGTTGGTGCTTTCAGGGAGAGAGAATATTATATAGGAGTCCAGATTCAGAGATTAAAATCAGCGATCTGCATAGGTTTACCTATTTGTGTTGCAGTGCAGTCTTTTTACACTGCCATGAGCCCAGTGTCAGAGAAAATCTAACTTTTAGGGGAAAAAAAAGGCTGTGCTCTTTTCCAAAAGACCCGTTTAGGGCAAAAAAAAAAAAAAAAAAAAGCATTTTATTTTGCTCGTGCAAAAAAAGACCCGTTTAGGGCAAAAAAAATAAAAAAATTTGCACTTTAATGTACGCTTGCAAAAAACGCCGTTTAGGGGCACAAAAAAAAGTTTGCAGTGTGTTATACATATTTTGAGGTGTATGAAATAAACAATTTCTATATAGTTTTCTCCTACTGTGCTTTACTAAAAAAACAACATTTTTTTTGAATAGCATTTTCTGCAGTTCTGTAGCTGTGCGATTCAGCGGTTACGTACTGTGGGTGTGTTCTGCTCTTCCAAAAAACGCTGTTTAGTGGCACCAAAAAAAGTTTGCAGTGTGTTATACATATTTTGAGGTGTTTGAAATAAACAATTTCTTTATAGTTTTCTCCTACTGTGCTATACTAAAAAAACAACATTTTTTTTAATAGCATTTTCTGCAGTTCTGTAGCTGTGCGATTCAGCGGTTACGTACTGTGGGTGTGTTCTGCTCTTCCAAAAAACGCCGTTTAGTGGCACCAAAAAAAGGTTGCAGTGTGTTATACATATTTTGAGGTGTGTGAAATAAACAATTTCTATATAGTTTTCTCCTACTGTGCTATACTAAAAAAACAAAATTTTTTTTGAATAGCATTTTCTGCAGTTCTGTAGCTGTGCGATTCAGCGGTTACGTACTGTGGGTGTGTTCTGCTCTTCCAAAAAACGCAGTTTAGTGGCACCAAAAAAAGTTTGCAGTGTGTTATACATATTTTGAGGTGTTTGAAATAAACAATTTCTTTATAGTTTTCTCCTACGTTGCTATACTAAAAAAACAACATTTTTTTTGAATAGCATTTTCTGCAGTTCTGTAGCTGTGCGAGTCAGCGGTTACGTGCTGTGGGTGTGTTGTGGTCTTCCAAAAAACGCCGTTTAGTGGCACCAAAAAAAGGTTGCAGTGTGTTATACATATTTTGAGGTGTGTGAAATAAACAATTTCTATATAGTTTTCTCCTACTGTGCTATACTAAAAAAACAACATTTTTTTTGAATAGCATTTTCTGCAGTTCTGTACCTGTGCGATTCAGCGGTTACGTACTGTGGGTGTGTTCTGCTCTTCCAAAAAACGCCGTTTAGTGGCACCAAAGAAAGTTTGCAGTGTGTTATACATATTTTGAGGTGTTTGAAATAAATTATTTCTTTATAGTTTTCTCCTACGTTGCTATACTAAAAAAACAACATTTTTTTTGAATAGCATTTTCTGCAGTTCTGTACCTGTGCGATTCAGCGGTTACGTACTGTGGGTGTGTTCTGCTCTTCCAAAAACACCCATTTAGGGCAAGATCCTAAATTTTGAAAATATGAGGAGAAGGTCAAAGGGACGTGGTGGCCCCGGTTGTGGTGCTGCTGGTGGAGCTCCTGTTGCAGGGAGAGGACGTGGTGGATCTGTGCCAGATACACGCACAAGTGAAACACCTTCCTCAGGTGCGAGTAGGCGACCGAGCCTGCGGCGGTATTTTGTCGTGCCTAATGAGGCTGTACGAATGTTTAGGCCAGGACAAGTACAGGCGATAGTAGATTGGGTTGCTGACAGTGCCTCGGGTTCCTTCACATTGTCTCCCACCCACTCTTCTGATGAAAGAACAGAGTTGGCACCTGAAACCCATGTCCATCAGTCTTTCACCTCACCCCCTTGCAAATCAGCCAAGCAGTCTGAGCCCCAAATCATGCAGCAGTCTCTTCTGCTTTTCGATGACTCTGTTAGCAGGGTTTCCCAGGGCCATCCACCTAGCCCTGCCCCAGAAGTGGAAGAGATCGAGTGCACCGACGACCAACCACTTATGTTTCATGATGAGTACATGGGAGGACCATCGCAGTACGTCTCGGATGATGACGAAACACAGGTGCCAACTGCTGCTGCTTTCGCAATTGTGCAGACAGACAAGGAGGGCAGAGGTGAAGACTGGGTGGAAGATGATGTGGAGGACGATGAGGTCCTCGACCCCACATGGAATCAACGTTATGCAGGTGACCAGTGTAGTTTGGAGGAAGAGGCGGTGGTCGCACAGAGCCACCAGCACAGCAGAAGAGGGAGCAGGGTGCAAAAGCGGAGCGTCTGTCAGCTAGACAATATGTCTGCTACTGCCCAACGCAGCAAGGGACCGAGCACACCAAAGCCAGGTCCAAGGAGTTCCCCAGCGTGGCAGTTCTTCACACAATGTGCTGATGACAAGACACGAGTGGTTTGCACGCTGTGCAATCAGAGCCTGAAGCGAGGCATAAACGTTCTCAACCTGAGCACAAGCTGCATGAACAGGCATCTAAGTGCAAAGCACGAGCTGCAGTGGAGTAGACACCTCAAAAACCAAGAAAGGTCTCTGGCTCCTCCTGCTTCCTCTTCTGCTGCAGTCTCGGCCTCTTCATCCACCTCTGTAGTGACAGTGGCACCTGCCACCCCGCAAACAGAGCATCTGCCAGCAACACTACCACCTGGGTCACCAACCATCTCCATAATGTCCCATGGAAGCG
Organism: Rana muscosa; assembly: GCA_029206835.1. Lineage (NCBI taxonomy): Eukaryota > Metazoa > Chordata > Amphibia > Anura > Ranidae > Rana > Rana muscosa. The sequence continues at coordinate 188,339,718 of CM055127.1, forward strand.
TTCAGCTCTCTATCTCCCAAACATTGGAGCGGAAGAGGAAGTACCCCCCTAGCCGCCCACGATCCCTGGCCCTGAATGCCAGCATTTCAAAACTCCTGGCCTTTGAAATGCTGTCATTCCGTCTGGTTGAGACGCAGAGTTTTAAAAGCCTGATGGCATTGGCTGTCCCACAGTACGTCGTGCCCAGCCGTCACTATTTTTCCAGGCGAGCCATCCCTTCCCTGCACAACCAAGTGGGGGACAAAATCAGGTGTGCACTGCGCAACGCCATCTGTGGCAAGGTCCACCTAACTACGGATGCGTGGACCAGTAAGCACGGTCAGGGACGTTATATATCCCTAACAGCACACTGGGTAAATGCAGTGGCGGCTGGGCCTGAGGCAGATAGCAGTTTGGCGCATGTCCTTCCACCACCGAGGATTGCAGGGTGCTTCAGTTTGCCTCCTGTTGCTAACTCCTCCTACTCCGCTTCCTCATCCTCTACCGCCTCCTCATCCGGTCAGCGTAACACCTTCACCACCAACTTCAGCACAGCCAGGGGTAAACGACAGCAGGCAGTTTTAAAACTTTCCTGTTTGGGGGAAAAACCCCACACCGCGCAGGAGTTGTGGAGGGACATGGAACAACAGACCAATGAGTGGTTGCTGTCAGTGAGCCTCAAGCCCGGCCTGGTGGTGTGCGATAATGGGCGAAATCTCGTAGCAGCTCTGGGCCTAGCCGGTTTGACGCACATCCCTTGCCTGGCGCATGTGCTGAACTTGGTGGTCCAGAGGTTCCTTAAAAATTACCCCAATATGCCAGAGCTGCTGCAGAAAGTGCGGGCTGTGTGTGCGCACTTTCGGCATTCTCACCCTGCTGCTGCTCGCCTGTCAGCGCTGCAGCGTAACTTCGGCCTTCCAGCTCACCGCCTCATATGTGACGTGCCCACAAGGTGGAACTCCACCTTGCACATGCTGGCCAGACTGTGCGAGCAGCAGCAGGCGATAGTGGAGTTTCAGCTGCAGCAATCACGCGTGAGTCGCTCTGCGGAACAGCACCACTTCACCACCAATAACTGGGCCTCCATGCGAGACCTGTGTGCCTTGTTGCGCTGTTTCGAGTACTCCACCAACATGTCCAGTGCCAATGACGCCGTTCTTAGCGTTACTATCCCAGTTCTATGTCTCCTTGAAAAAATGCTTCGGGCGATGATGGAAGAGGATGTGGCACAGGAGGATGAGGAGGAGGAGGAGGAAGCGGGATCATTTCAAAGGCTTTCAGGGCAGTCTTTCACAAGTGGCTACGAGGGTGGGTTCCTGCACCAACAAACGCTAGGTACACAATTGTCCGGCGGAAAGGGAACAGTTCTGGAGGATGACAAGGTGGAGGAGGAGATGGAGGAGGAGGAGGAGGAGGAGGAGGAGGCATTTTCACAGCAGGGTGGCACACAGACCAGCTCGTGGCCATCACTGGTGCGTGGCTGGGGGGATACAGAGGACACAGACGATACACCTCCCACAGAGGACAGCTTTTCTTTGCCTCTGGGCAGCCTGGCACACATGAGCGATTACATGCTGCAGTGTTTCCGCAATGACCGCCGAGTTGCCCACATTTTAACTGGTGCTGATTACTGGGTGGCCACCCTGCTGGATCCCCGTTACAAGGACAACGTACCGTCCTTAATTCCCTCACTGGAGCGGGATCGTAAGATGCGCGAGTACAACCGCACGCTGGTAGACGCGCTGCTGGTGGCATTCCCACCTGACAGTGGGCGTACGGTGGAAGCACAAGGCGGAGGCAGAGGAGGAGGAAGAGGTCGCCAACGTAGCCGGGGCACCGGCAGCACCTCAGAAGGCAGGGTTAGCATGGCTGAAATGTGGAAAAGCTTTGTCAGCACGCCACAACAACCAGCACCACCAGCTGAGATGGAACGTCTTAGCAGGAGGCAGCATTTCACCAACATGGTTGAGCAGTATGTGTCCACAGGCCTACACGTACTGGATGACGGGTCTGCCCCCTTTAACTTCTGGGTCTCCAAATTGGGTACATGGCCTGAGCTTGCCCTTTATGCCTTGGAGGTGCTGGCCTGCCCTGCAGCCAGTGTATTATCTGAACGTGTATTTAGCACGGCAGGGGGCGTTATCACAGACAAGCGTAGCCGCCTGTCCAGAGCCAATGTGGGCAAGCTCACGTTCATTAGGGATGAGCCGAACACCCCCGGGTTCGGTTCGCACCAGAACCTTCGAACGGACCGAAAGTTCGCGCGAATTTTCGAACCCTATTCGTTATAATGGACGCGAACGTTCGAAATCAAAATTGCTAATTACAACGGCCAATATGCATGTTAATGTCATAAAACAGGTTTGGGGACCCGGGTCCTGCCCCAGGGGACATATATCAATGCAAAAATAAATTTTAAAAACTAAAGTTTTTTCGGGAGCAGTCATTTTAATGATGCATAAAGTGAAAAAAAAAAAAGTGAAATTTTCCTTTAAATATGGTACCTGGGGGGTGTCTAAAGTATGCCTGTGAAGTGGCATGTGTTTCCCGTGTTTAGAACTGTCCTTGCACAAAATGACATTTGTAAAGGAAAAAAAGAAGCCATTTAAAACCACTTGCGGCTTTAATGTCATGTCTTGTCCTGGCCGCCATATGGCTGAAAATCCTTGAGAAAAATGGCATGGCTACCCCATCACCCCCCCCCCCCCACCCCAGCCCCTTTGGGTCTTGTATGGATACTAAGGGGGACCCCGCACCCAAAATAAAACCCTATACCTACAACCCTATATACTCTGAACAGCAGTATATAGGTGGTGCAAACAAGACATGGACTGTAGGTTTGTTCTTAAGTAGAATCTGAACAGGTACATTATGAAGTGTAGCTACATCCCAAAAAAAACAATTTTTAAGCTTTTTGGAGAACATAGGGAGGGGTTATCACCCCTGTAACATTTGCTGTCTTTGCACATCTGTTCAGAACATGTCACCTCACTTTCCGTCCCAATGACAAATGTTTTTGGAAAAGTGGGGTTTTAATTGAAACAAGGATTGGTGATAAAGCATCAGTAGAGAGGAGATACCTTTTTCCCAAATTAAATCTAACAGGATAGAATTTTCCTTCCTAGGGGTAGATTTCCTCTCACTTCCTGTTTTCTCTTGCCGTTTGCAAGTAGGAGTCGTTTGTAAGTTGGATGTTTGAAAGTAGGGGCCTGCCGTATATACTCTGCAGAAATTTGCCCTATTAGATGTTGGTGTAGCCACAAGACTGGTGGGCACAGGAATGGGCCCTGCTATGAGTTAATAGATCAAGATTTGTACTTGCATGCACCTGTTGAACCGGGCAGAAAAATTGGGCCTTTGGTGGTGGTGGTGGTGGTGGTGGACGGTGTTGCCACAAGACTGTAAGCCCTCACAGTTACTCTTGGTGGGTGCAGGAATGGGCCCTGCTGTGAGTTATTAGATCAAGATTTGTAATTGCATGCACCTGTTGAACAGGGCAGAAAAATTGGGCCTTTGGTGGTGGTGGTGGTGGTGGACGGTGTTGCCACAAGACTGTAGGCCCTCATAGTTACTCTTGGTGGGCGCAGGAATGGGCCCTGCTGTGAACTATTAGATCAAGATTTGTAATTACACGCCCCTGTTAAACAGGGGCTGAAAAATTGTGCCTTAGGCATTGGTGCTGGTGCCACAACACTGCAACCCCTCACAGATACTGTACTTGGAGCACAGCAGTCACACCTGTTGCGAAGCATCTTTTTAAAAAATTGTAATTACACGCCCCTGTTATACAGGGGCTGAAAAATTGTGCCTTAGGCACTGGTGTGGTGGCATGGATCATTGAGGAGGAGGAAGAGGATAGTCAGTGAACATAACAGGACAGTCACTCAGCATCAGCATAGGCAGTCTTGAAGGGATGTGACATTATAAATTATTCCGTTATATCCGCTTCAGGTGTCTGGTAGCTGGTGGTGATCCAAGACTGATTCATTTTTATGAAGGTCAGTCGATCAACCGAGTCGGTGGACAGGCGCACCCTATGATCGGTGACAAATCCTCCAGCAGCACTGAATGTGCGTTCGGAAAGAACGCTGGATGCAGGACAGGCCAGTAGCTCAATTGCATACTGTGCAAGCTCTGGCCAGTGATCCATCCTCAGGACCCAGTAAGCCAGAGGATTTTCGGTGGGAAAGGTGTCCAAGTCTGACCTTGCCCCTAGGTATTCCTGCACCATGTATATCAGACGCTGGCGATGGTTGCTGGAACCGATCATACCTTGGGGCTGCGGACTAAAAAATTGTCTGAACGCATCGGTCAGACGTCCACCTTCCCCACCGCTCCTTCTGCTACTGACTGAAGCCTCAGCAACTCGTCGTCCAGGACCAGGAGTTTGTAACCTCCCAGTTTCTGGGAACGCGTTGCACAGACCTTTCTGCAAGGCCTCCCTGAGATGTCTCATCCTCTGCTCCCTCTGTGACGGCAAGATAAGGTCCGCAACCTTACCCTTGTACCGTGGATCAAGGAGAGTGGCCAGCCAGTAATGGTCACTCTCCTTGATCCGAAGAACACGAGGATCCTTCCGCAGGCTTTGCAGGATCAGGGAGGCCATGCAGCGTAGGTTAGCTGAGGCATTCGGTCCGGAGTCTTCTGGGTCACTGAGGATGACATGATCGCCAGCCACCTCCTCCCAGCCACGTACAAGTCCACCGGTTTGTTGGGACTGTACATCATCCCTAAAAGACTGCTGCTGCTGATGCTGAGTGCCAGGCTCCACCTCCATGCTCACACAATCCTCCTCCTCCTCCTCCTCCTCCTCCTCTTCCTGTGTGATGGGTGGGACAGAAGGAACATTGTCTGGATAAAGGGGGCCTTGAGAGACAAGGAAGTCCTCCTCTTCCTGCCTCTGTTCTGCCTCAAGTGCCCTGTCCATTATCCCACGCAGCGTATGCTCCAACAGGTGGACAAGAGGTACAGTGTCACTGATGCATGCACTGTCACTGCTCACCATCCTCGTGGCCTCCTCAAATGGTGAGAGGACAGTGCATGCATCCCTGATCATGCTCCACTGGCGTGGGGAAAAAAAGCCAAGCTCCCCTGACCCTGTCCTGGTGCCGTAGTCGCAAAGGTACTCATTGATGGCCCTCTGCTGCGTGTGCAGTCGCTGCAGCATGGCCAATGTTGAGTTCCACCTGGTGGGCATGTCACATATTAGGCGGTTCTTGGGCAGGTTCAGCTCCTTTTGCAGCTCAGTCAGCCGAGCACTGGCATTATAAGATCGGCGGAAATGCACACAGACTTTCCTGGCCTGCCTCAGGACATCCTGTAAGCCTGGGAACCTGCCCAAGAACCGCTGCACCACCAGGTTGAGGACGTGAGCCATACAGGGCACATGGGTGAGCTGCCCCTGTCGCAGGGCGGAGAGGAGGTTGGTGCCATTATCAGAAACGACCATTCCTGGCTTAAGCTGGCGTGGCGTCAACCACCTCTCGGCCTGCCCCTGCAGAGCTGCCAGAACCTCTGGCCCAGTGTGGCTCCTGTCCCCCAAACACACCAGCGCAAGCACGGCATGGCATCTTTTTGCCTGCGTACTCGCGTAGCCCCTTGTACGCCTACGGAGCACCGCTGGTTCCGAGGACAGAGCACTCGAAGAGGACATGGAGGAAGAAGAAGAGGAGGGGGTGGAGGAGAGAGGTGTGTCACAACCAGTAGTAGCATTTTGGAGGCGTGGTGGCGGAACAACCTCCAACACTACTGCACCTTGTCCTGCATCCCTCCCAGCTGCCAATAGAGTGACCCAATGGGCCGTGAAAGAAAGATAACGTCCCTGTCCATGCCTGCTGGACCATGAGTCAGCGGTAATATGCACCTTACCGCTGACCACCCTGTCCAGCGAGGCATGGACATTGCCTTCCACATGCCAGTAGAGAGACGGAATCGCCTTCCGTGAGAAAAAGTGGCGTTTGGGAACCTGCCACTGAGGAACCGCACATTGAACAAACTCACGGAAGGGGGCCGAGTCTATCAACTGAAAAGGCAGCAGTTGAAGTGCTAGCAATTTAGCCAAGCTAGCATTCAACCGCTGGGCATGTGGATGGCTGGGAGTATACTTCTTTCGACGGTCCAGCAGCTGGGGCAGGGAAATTTGCCTGCTACAATCGGACGTCGGTGTACTGCAAGTACTTGGTTGTGACACACCTAATTCTACACCTTCAGTCCTCTCAGAGCAGCTTTCAGAGAGGACTGAAGATATAGTGGGGATGGAGATCCCAGCTGATGAGGAGCAAGGAGAGGTCCGCTTTGTTCTTTGGTGTGGGTCTTTTATGTGTGCTTGCCAACGAGCTGCATGGCAGGTCGACATATGTCTGCTCATGCTTGTGGTGCCCAAGCGGCTGATGTTTTGGCCACGCGAGATACGCTTGAGACAAATATTGCAAATAGCAGTGGTGCGATCTGATGCACTCGTCTCAAAAAAGGCCCACACCAAAGAACTTTTGTGATAACGTGCAGAGGCAGCGCCCTGCACAGGCGGAGCTCTGCGGTGTGGTACAGTTGCTGTGCTGGCCTCTAGCTGGCCTCCAGGGGGCATCCTGCCTCGTTGGACATGTGACGCTGCATCCTCCTCCTCCTCCTCCTCTCTCCCTTCAGGCACCCACGTGGAGTCAGTGACCTCATCATCCCCTCCCTCTTCACCACTAGAGCAAACCTGGCAGTAAGCTGCAGCTGGTGGAACACTACTGCCAGATTGCTGTCCTTCAGCATCCCCTCTCTCTGCGCGCACACTACTGACTTCCTCAAGCTGGGTATCATCATCCGAGCCTTCGAATCGTTGGGCATCCTCCTGGAGCATGTACCCAACACTGTGCTCAAACAGTTCGGGGGACTCCTCAGGAGGACATGGTGGGTCTAGGGAAGGGGTGGCTGATGATGCCATTGAGTACGCGTTGGCAGCTGCTCTGCCAGTACCCTGAGCCTGGGTGAGAGAGGATGAGGAGGATGAGGAGGGCTTGGTCATCCATTCTACCAAGCCTTCGGCATGATGCGGCTCCACATGTCCAGCTGCCGAAAACAAAGACAAGCGTGTCCCATGGCCACGTGCTGATGACGATGCACGACCACGTCCACGGCCAGCACTGTTGTCTCTAGAAACAGAGCCTGCCTGCCCTGTGTTCTTGCCTCGGCACGCTCTGCCTCTCCTTGGCGGTCTTCCAGCCATTGTAGTCGGTAGTGTATATAGTATAAAAAATAGAACTCCTATGTGTGCTCACAACACACTGTAGGTCCTATGGGTGCTGACACTAACACACTATAGGTACTATGTGTGCTGCTGACAAGAAAATATAGGAGCTCTGTTTGCTGCCACTAACACACTAGAAGTCCTATGGGTGCTGCTGAGAAGAAAATATAGGAGCTCTGTTTGCTGCCACTAACACACTAGAAGTCCTATGGGTGCTGCTGAGAAGAAAATATAGGAGCTCTGTGTGATGCCACTAACACACTAGAAGTCCTATGGGTGCTGCTGAGAAGAAAATATAGGAGCTCTGTGTGATGCCACTAACACACTAGAAGTCCTATGGGTGCTGCTGAGAAGAAAATATAGGAGCTCTGTTTGCTGCCACTAACACACTAGAAGTCCTATGGGTGCTGCTGAGAAGAAAATATAGGAGCTCTGTTTGCTGCCACTAACACACTAGAAGTCCTATGGGTGCTGCTGAGAAGAAAATATAGGAGCTCTGTGTGATGCCACTAACACACTAGAAGTCCTATGGGTGCTGCTGAGAAGAAAATATAGGAGCTCTGTTTGCTGCCACTAACACACTAGAAGTCCTATGGGTGCTGCTGAGAAGAAAATATAGGAGCTCTGTGTGATGCCACTAACACACTAGAAGTCCTATGGGTGCTGCTGAGAAGAAAATATAGGAGCTCTGTTTGCTGCCACTAACACACTAGAAGTCCTATGGGTGCTGCTGAGAAGAAAATATAGGAGCTCTGTTTGCTGCCACTAACACACTAGAAGTCCTATGGGTGCTGCTGAGAAGAAAATATAGGAGCTCTGTGTGATGCCACTAACACACTAGAAGTCCTATGGGTGCTGCTGAGAAGAAAATATAGGAGCTCTGTTTGCTGCCACTAACACACTAGAAGTCCTATGGGTGCTGCTGAGAAGAAAATATAGGAGCTCTGTTTGCTGCCACTAACACACTAGAAGTCCTATGGGTGCTGCTGAGATGAAAATATAGGAGCTCTGTGTGATGCCACTAACACACTAGAAGTCCTTTGGGTGCTGCTGAGAAGAAAATATAGGAGCTCTGTTTGCTGCCACTAACACACTAGAAGTCCTATGGGTGCTGCTGAGAAGAAAATATAGGAGCTCTGTTTGCTGCCACTAACACACTAGAAGTCCTATGGGTGCTGCTGAGAAGAAAATATAGGAGCTCTGTGTGATGCCACTAACACACTAGAAGTCCTATGGGTGCTGCTGAGAAGAAAATATAGGAGCTCTGTTTGCTGCCACTAACACACTAGAAGTCCTATGGGTGCTGCTGAGAAGAAAATATAGGAGCTCTGTTTGCTGCCACTAACACACTAGAAGTCCTATGGGTGCTGCTGAGAAGAAAATATAGGAGCTCTGTTTGCTGCCACTAACACACTAGAAGTCCTATGGGTGCTGCTGAGAAGAAAATATAGGAGCTCTGTGTGATGCCACTAACACACTAGAAGTCCTATGGGTGCTGCTGAGAAGAAAATATAGGAGCTCTGTTTGCTGCCACTAACACACTAGAAGTCCTATGGGTGCTGCTGAGAAGAAAATATAGGAGCTCTGTTTGCTGCCACTAACACACTAGAAGTCCTATGGGTGCTGCTGAGAAGAAAATATAGGAGCTCTGTGTGATGCCACTAACACACTAGAAGTCCTATGGGTGCTGCTGAGAAGAAAATATAGGAGCTCTGTTTGCTGCCACTAACACACTAGAAGTCCTATGGGTGCTGCTGAGAAGAAAATATAGGAGCTCTGTTTGCTGCCACTAACACACTAGAAGTCCTATGGGTGCTGCTGAGAAGAAAATATAGGAGCTCTGTTTGCTGCCACTAACACACTAGAAGTCCTATGGGTGCTGCTGAGAAGAAAATATAGGAGCTCTGTTTGCTGCCACTAACACACTAGAAGTCCTATGGGTGCTGCTGAGAAGAAAATATAGGAGCTCTGTGTGATGCCACTAACACACTAGAAGTCCTATGGGTGCTGCTGAGAAGAAAATATAGGAGCTCTGTGTGATGCCACTAACACACTAGAAGTCCTATGGGTGCTGCTGAGAAGAAAATATAGGAGCTCTGTTTGCTGCCACTAACACACTAGAAGTCCTATGGGTGCTGCTGAGATGAAAATATAGGAGCTCTGTGTGCTGCCACTAACACACTAGAAGTCCTATGGGTGCTGCTGAGAAGAAAATATAGGAGCTCTGTGTGATGCCACTAACACTCTAGAAGTCCTATGGGTGCTGCTGAGAAGAAAATATAGGAGCTCTGTTTGCTGCCACTAACACACTAGAAGTCCTATGGGTGCTGCTGAGATGAAAATATAGGAGCTCTGTGTGATGCCACTAACACACTAGAAGTCCTATGGGTGCTGCTGAGAAGAAAATATAGGAGCTCTGTTTGCTGCCACTAACACACTAGAAGTCCTATGGGTGCTGCTGAGAAGAAAATATAGGAGCTCTGTTTGCTGCCACTAACACACTAGAAGTCCTATGGGTGCTGCTGAGAAGAAAATATAGGAGCTCTGTTTGCTGCCACTAACACACTAGAAGTCCTATGGGTGCTGCTGAGAAGAAAATATAGGAGCTCTGTTTGCTGCCACTAACACACTAGAAGTCCTATGGGTGCTGCTGAGAAGAAAATATAGGAGCTCTGTTTGCTGCCACTAACACACTAGAAGTCCTATGGGTGCTGCTGAGAAGAAAATATAGGAGCTCTGTTTGCTGCCACTAACACACTAGAAGTCCTATGGGTGCTGCTGAGAAGAAAATATAGGAGCTCTGTTTGCTGCCACCAACACACTAGAAGTCCTATGGGTGCTGCTGAGAAGAAAATATAGGAGCTCTGTGTGATGCCACTAACACACTAGAAGTCCTATGGGTGCTGCTGAGAAGAAAATATAGGAGCTCTGTTTGCTGCCACTAACACACTAGAAGTCCTATGGGTGCTGCTGAGAAGAAAATATAGGAGCTCTGTTTGCTGCCACTAACACACTAGAAGTCCTATGGGTGCTGCTGAGAAGAAAATATAGGAGCTCTGTTTGCTGCCACTAACACACTAGAAGTCCTATGGGTGCTGCTGAGAAGAAAATATAGGAGCTCTGTTTGCTGCCACTAACACACTAGAAGTCCTATGGGTGCTGCTGAGAAGAAAATATAGGAGCTCTGTGTGATGCCACTAACACACTAGAAGTCCTATGGGTGCTGCTGAGAAGAAAATATAGGAGCTCTGTTTGCTGCCACTAACACACTAGAAGTCCTATGGGTGCTGCTGAGAAGAAAATATAGGAGCTCTGTGTGATGCCACTAACACACTAGAAGTCCTATGGGTGCTGCTGAGAAGAAAATATAGGAGCTCTGTTTGCTGCCACTAACACACTAGAAGTCCTATGGGTGCTGCTGAGAAGAAAATATAGGAGCTCTGTTTGCTGCCACTAACACACTAGAAGTCCTATGGGTGCTGCTGAGAAGAAAATATAGGAGCTCTGTGTGATGCCACCAACACACTAGAAGTCCTATGGGTGCTGCTGAGAAGAAAATATAGGAGCTCTGTGTGATGCCACTAACACACTAGAAGTCCTATGGGTGCTGCTGAGAAGAAAATATAGGAGCTCTGTTTGCTGCCACTAACACACTAGAAGTCCTATGGGTGCTGCTGAGATGAAAATATAGGAGCTCTGTGTGCTGCCACTAACACACTAGAAGTCCTATGGGTGCTGCTGAGAAGAAAATATAGGAGCTCTGTTTGCTGCCACTAACACACTAGAAGTCCTATGGGTGCTGCTGAGATGAAAATATAGGAGCTCTGTGTGATGCCACTAACACACTAGAAGTCCTATGGGTGCTGCTGAGAAGAAAATATAGGAGCTCTGTGTGATGCCACTAACACACTAGAAGTCCTATGGGTGCTGCTGAGAAGAAAATATAGGAGCTCTGTTTGCTGCCACTAACACACTAGAAGTCCTATGGGTGCTGCTGAGAAGAAAATATAGGAGCTCTGTTTGCTGCCACCAACACACTAGAAGTCCTATGGGTGCTGCTGAGAAGAAAATATAGGAGCTCTGTGTGATGCCACTAACACACTAGAAGTCCTATGGGTGCTGCTGAGAAGAAAATATAGGAGCTCTGTTTGCTGCCACTAACACACTAGAAGTCCTATGGGTGCTGCTGAGAAGAAAATATAGGAGCTCTGTTTGCTGCCACTAACACACTAGAAGTCCTATGGGTGCTGCTGAGAAGAAAATATAGGAGCTCTGTTTGCTGCCACTAACACACTAGAAGTCCTATGGGTGCTGCTGAGAAGAAAATATAGGAGCTCTGTGTGATGCCACTAACACACTAGAAGTCCTATGGGTGCTGCTGAGAAGAAAATATAGGAGCTCTGTTTGCTGCCACTAACACACTAGAAGTCCTATGGGTGCTGCTGAGAAGAAAATATAGGAGCTCTGTGTGATGCCACTAACACACTAGAAGTCCTATGGGTGCTGCTGAGAAGAAAATATAGGAGCTCTGTTTGCTGCCACTAACACACTAGAAGTCCTATGGGTGCTGCTGAGAAGAAAATATAGGAGCTCTGTTTGCTGCCACTAACACACTAGAAGTCCTATGGGTGCTGCTGAGAAGAAAATATAGGAGCTCTGTGTGATGCCACCAACACACTAGAAGTCCTATGGGTGCTGCTGAGAAGAAAATATAGGAGCTCTGTGTGATGCCACTAACACACTAGAAGTCCTATGGGTGCTGCTGAGAAGAAAATATAGGAGCTCTGTTTGCTGCCACTAACACACTAGAAGTCCTATGGGTGCTGCTGAGAAGAAAATATAGGAGCTCTGTTTGCTGCCACTAACACACTAGAAGTCCTATGGGTGCTGCTGAGAAGAAAATATAGGAGCTCTGTTTGCTGCCACTAACACACTAGAAGTCCTATGGGTGCTGCTGAGAAGAAAATATAGGAGCTCTGTTTGCTGCCACTAACACACTAGAAGTCCTATGGGTGCTGCTGAGAAGAAAATATAGGAGCTCTGTGTGATGCCACTAACACACTAGAAGTCCTATGGGTGCTGCTGAGAAGAAAATATAGGAGCTCTGTGTGATGCCACTAACACACTAGAAGTCCTATGGGTGCTGCTGAGAAGAAAATATAGGAGCTCTGTTTGCTGCCACTAACACACTAGAAGTCCTATGGGTGCTGCTGAGATGAAAATATAGGAGCTCTGTGTGCTGCCACTAACACACTAGAAGTCCTATGGGTGCTGCTGAGAAGAAAATATAGGAGCTCTGTTTGCTGCCACTAACACACTAGAAGTCCTATGGGTGCTGCTGAGATGAAAATATAGGAGCTCTGTGTGATGCCACTAACACACTAGAAGTCCTATGGGTGCTGCTGAGAAGAAAATATAGGAGCTCTGTTTGCTGCCACTAACACACTAGAAGTCCTATGGGTGCTGCTGAGAAGAAAATATAGGAGCTCTGTGTGATGCCACTAACACACTAGAAGTCCTATGGGTGGTGCTGAGAAGAAAATATAGGAGCTCTGTTTGCTGCCACTAACACACTAGAAGTCCTATGGGTGCTGCTGAGAAGAAAATATAGGAGCTCTGTTTGCTGCCACTAACACACTAGAAGTCCTATGGGTGCTGCTGAGAAGAAAATATAGGAGCTCTGTTTGCTGCCACTAACACACTAGAAGTCCTATGGGTGCTGCTGAGAAGAAAATATAGGAGCTCTGTTTGCTGCCACTAACACACTAGAAGTCCTATGGGTGCTGCTGAGAAGAAAATATAGGAGCTCTGTGTGATGCCACTAACACACTAGAAGTCCTATGGGTGGTGCTGAGAAGAAAATATAGGAGCTCTGTTTGCTGCCACTAACACACTAGAAGTCCTATGGGTGCTGCTGAGAAGAAAATATAGGAGCTCTGTTTGCTGCCACTAACACACTAGAAGTCCTATGGGTGCTGTTGGGTTGCAATGCTGTGCTAACAGCACTGCGGTTGGTACTACTGCAATACTGTACTAACAGTAAGCACGCACCAGACTAATCCCCAGCAGCAGCTAATAACACACTAACTGTGCAATCAGCAGCAATGAACGATCAATGACTTAGGTAGCAATGGTTTAGCAAAGAAATAGCCAATGGTTTAGCAAAGAAGAGCAAATCTTTCAGTATCAAGCAAAGACAGAATCAGCAGACTAATCTCTCCTAAAGCCGGAACTCATGTGACCGGGGCCGATGGCGTGGCGGCCTTTTAAATGGTGGGGCGTGTACTAAAGCCCCTGAGCTGTAATTGGCTACAGGCGTCCTGCCTGTAGCCAATTATTGCTCTCCGAGTTTCGGGCGCTGTGATTGGCCAAGCATGCGGGGTCACAGTGCATGCTTGGCCAATCATCAGCCAGCAATGCACTGCGCCGGCCGCGCCGGCCGCAATGCATTGCGGGGCCGCTCGCATCACACGAATGTGATGCGAACGGCCCAAATAGTTCTGGGCTCGACGAGCGAGCGAACGCCCGATGCTCGATTCGAACATGGGTTCGAATCGAGCACCGGGCCCATCCCTAACGTTCATTAAAATGAACCAGGCATGGATCCCACAGGACTTGTCCGTACCTTGTGCAGAATAGACATGTATACCGGTGTTGTGACAAAAACTGTCCAGCCATCGGATTGTGTCTGGCCCATACTGCGAAGGGGCAGCGCTTGCGCAGTACAGAGGACAAGGAGATTCACAAAATCTCTGAAGATGAACGGCGCCTGCGCTGTGAGTGCAGGTTCAAGCCCCACCATCCAAGTGGACATACGGTAGCACATAGTAACAGGGCCCCTCACGGGCTCGGTTTGATCGCCACGCTTCGGGTACGGCCTCACTTGGCTCGTCTTGAACCACGGATGGTGTGGCCTTCACCTGAACTCACCACGCAGGCGCCGTTCGTCTTCGGAGATTTTAGACCTCCTACTCCATATGGACCTCGTCCTCCTAGGTCAAGATTTTTTTTTTTTTTTTTTAGGTTATTTTAAGTTATTTCCCTATCCACATTTGTTTTCAGAGCACTTGCCATGCTCTTAACAACATTTAGCTGCCATTTGCAGCCCTCTAGCCCTTTCCATTACCTTTTTAGAGCCTTTTTAGTCCTTAGAAGTCCGGGTCCCCATTGACTTCAATGGGGTTCGGGTCCGGGTCCAGGTTCGGGTTAAAGTTCGGTCCCGAACCCGAACTTTTTTCCGAAGTTCGGCCGAACCCGTCGAACCCGAACATCCAGGTGTCCGCTCAACTCTAGTTTTAAGTCATATAAGATTTAAATGATATGCTGGGAACTCTGTTTGTAGTAGTTTTCCCAATATTTACCATCTTGCCATGACTTTATCTGCAGTAGAGGATCACGCTTTGCATTGATTATTTATCCAACCCTTCCCCAATATGTATAGTTACACCGATCTACAAATCTGGCACCGATTCACACTGATCGGTGATGTTCTACTTGAAGCTCTAAAACACACAACAAGGTGAATCCCATTCATTTCAATGGCCCCTGTTCACATCTGAGTGTCCGGCGCTCAAAAAAGTCCACAACCTTATTTTTGACAGATTGCACTCCATAGACTTCAATGGGAATGCCCAAAAATGTGCAACATGAACGTTTTATGAAGGTTTTGTCACACATTTTCTGCTCTCCATCCCAAATCTCTTCCATTTAGTGCTTCCTATTGGCTAAGCAAAAACTGAAGCTCTAAAGCCCTGTACACACAATCGGTTTTACAGATAAAAACAGTCCGATGGACTTTTTTCGTCGGACAAACCGATCGTGTATGGGCCGCATCGGTCTTTTTTCCATCGGTGATTAAAAATAGAACATGTTTTAAATTTATCCGATGGGAAAAAAAACAATAGCGAATTCCGATCGTCTGTGTGAAACTCCATTGGAGAAAAAACCCACTCATGCTCAGAATCAAGTCGACGCATGCTCAGAAGCATTGAACTTCATTTTTCTTGGCTCGTCGGAGTGTTTTACGTCACGGCGTTTGGGACGGTCAGATTTTCGACTGATGGTGTGTAGGCAAGACTGATGGAAGTCAGCTTCATCGGAAATCCGATGGAAAAATCAGTCGGATTTTATTCCATCGGAAATCCGATCGTGTGTACAGGATTTAAAATGCTTGTACTACACTTCAAAGAAAGCTCAAATAAAAACGCCTGAAAGTTGCTCCGCTCAGATGTGAATTCAGCCTAATACTAGTACAGTAGTAACTGACAATTACGCGGTCGTGCGACGTGGCTCCCAAACAAAATTGACGTCCTTTTTTTCCCACTAATAGAGCTTTCTTTTGGTGGTATTTGATCACCTCTGCGGTTTAAATTTTTTGCGCTATAAACAAAAAAAGAGCGACAATTTTGAAAAAAATTCAATATTTTTTTACTTTTTGCTATAATAAATATCCCCCAAAAATATAGAAAAAAACATTTTTTTCCTCAGTTTAGGCCGATACGTATTCTTCTACATATTTTTGGTAAAAAAAATTGCAATAAGCGTTTATTGATTGGTTTGCGCAAAAGTTATAGCATTTACAAAATAGGGGGCAGTTTTATGGCATTTTTATTATTTTATTTTTTTACTAGTAATGGCGGCGATCAGCGATTTTTTTCATGACTGCGACATTATGGCGGACACATCGGACACCTTTGACACTATTTTGGGACCATTGTCAATTTTACAGCGACCAGTGCTATAAAAATGCACTGGTTACAGTAAAAATGACACTGGCAGTGAATGGGTTAACCAGGAGGGGGCGCTGTAGGGGTTAAGTGTGCCCTGATTTGTGTTTCTTACTGTGTGGGGGCATGTCTTAGCGTGTGACGTCACTGATCGTCGTTCCCTATTACAGGGAACAGATGATCAGGGACAGGCTCACTAGGAAGCACGGGGAGAGGTTTGTTTACACTTACCTCTGCCCGTTCTTCCTCTCTGTGACCCGATCGCGGGACACCAGCGGCGATCGGGTCCGCTGTTCCCGCGGAGACGGTCACGTAGAAGAGGACCGGGTCGCGAGCGCGACGCCGGCGGCATGCTCGCGACCCACGGCTGGGCTCTTAAAGGGGACGTACCTGTATGCCCATGTGCCCAGCCGTGCCATTCTGCCGACGTACATCGGCGTGCGGCGGTCCTCAAGCGGTTAACCATCCTTGCTGCAAAGTAGTTGCAGTGAATATGGTGCAGCAATGAATACTATTAGAGGAATAATCAGCGTGAGAAAAGCTCCATCGGAAAAGGATATTACTCTTTCGTCCATGGACCGACACAGCTTCTCTATTGACAAAGTGGGTATTATCCGTTAATTAGGAGTGACTAGGCAGAAAAACTTGTAAAAAGTGTTGCATCACACCTTCTACAGTACCGCCCAGGGGGCGGACCCTCTGGGTATACCCTCTCAGTCTGCATCTTCGCAGATCAGTTTTTTTCTGTCTAGCAAGGAGTAGGACATGGCTCCCTTCGGGCCCATTGGTCCGGGGAAAAAAGATATATATATATATTTTTTTTTTTTTGCTACATTTGTTGTTTCCTGCGATCTTCGATCAACTGCCGACTGGGTGACAGGCTGGATCCTCGATCCTTGTAGTCTCCCCAGTTTCGGCCATCGAGCGTGTGCCGACCCTAGCTACGCGCTGGGTTTTCCACGACATGCCCGTCGCTCCACGGGTGGCCGGTGAGCCTACGCTCCAGGGCCTGCATCGGACCGCTCAGCTTCGGCTGACCTTACGGCCGAGTCACAGCAGCCTGGACGGTGAGCTTACGCTCCAAGGCTTGCATCGGACCGCTCAGCTTCGGCTGACCTTACGGCCGAGTCGCAGCAGCCTGTCCGGTGAGCGTCATGCTCCAGGGCATACATATGATCGTCCCTTCTGGGTCCAATCACAGCATGCCTGGCCAACAGTCACCTTCCGTGCGCGGACGATGATCTGTTTGGAATGTTTTCCAGCAGAATACATGCAGGATAGGTAAGTAAAACTCCTCTGCCTCGGCTGGGTGATTTAGCTGGACATTCCTGGAGAGATCAAGTAAGTGGTTGTGGCCCCTTTCTTCCCTCTCTCCCTGCCTTTCCCTCCTCCCTGGGCTTCTAGCTAAAGGTTGCTGGGTGCTGGGGGTCACCTAGGGGGTCCCACTGGAGCGGGGCTGGCTGTAACTAACATTTAAAAGAAATGTCATTTTTTCTTACCTGTGTTTGTGTCTTTCCTCCTCCATGCTGTCGGCAGCCATTTTGAGGTGGTCCATGCCAAGTTTGGCCTCTTGTGACTGCCCGGCGGCCATCTTCCTGTGGTTCGGCCACACCCACTGGCCCCTATCAGCTGATCGGCGGCCATGTTTGTCCACCCTGTATGCAGATATTGCCGTTCGGCGGCCATCTTTTTGTGGGCTATGGCTGCTTGACCTCTATCTTCTGTCGGCGGCCATTTTCTTAGAGCCCACATTATCTTCCATACAGACGTTTTTGGCAACCATTTTTCGAGAGCCTCCGGCCTCTAGGGTGCATTACACTGGCGCGAAAATTCACACAGGAAGTGCTGATAAAAGAAGCAGACTGACACAGCAGAAGCGGGACAGCATCACAGGCTCAGCATAGCAGTACCTATCCAGGGTGGTGAGTCCTCTGGGTGACCCGGCCTCTCTGCAGCACAGGAGGGTGGCCTATTGATATCTTGCCTGGAGCCCTGTGAGTGTCAGCGTGTGGTCAGCATGGCATCTGAGCCAGATGTCTTCTCCCCTGAAACACCAGATTTAGCAGCTGGTGCCCCTGAGGTGTCTATGAACGCTATGACTGCAATCCTAGAGGCGTTTGCTGCCAGGGTGGAAGCAGCACACGGGAATACAGGGGGTAATAAACGCCCCCGTCCCCTGCAAGCTTCTGGGGATAATTCTGGTGCAGAACCAGGTCCAGCTACGGCGCGGGGCCCAGATTCTGACGCATCAGAGACTGCAGACCGTGACCGGACAGTGAGAATGACTCAAAGTCCAGGTCAGTACGCGAGACGGCTTTGGTATCTGACCTTATTACTGCAGTGCAGGATATGCTAAAGTTGGAAAATACTGCAGAAGCAGCAGAGACTCCGGTCCACTTGGGTTTCATAGACCTGCCCGCACTGCTAAGGTGTTCCCTTGTTTGTCTTTTGATAAACTCTTATACAAGGAATGGGAGAACCCACTGAGGGTCTTTACAGCCCCAAAGAGGTTTGCGGTACGGTACCCCTTTTGAGGAGAGTTTTCTGAAGAAATGGACCTCTCCCCCCTATAGTGGACCCTCCGGTGTCCAGACTTAATAGAGCCACCACAATTCCTGTAGAAGGGGCTCCTGTTTTCTAGGACCCTGTGGATAAGAAGGCTGAAGCACTCGCTTGCTACCTATACTCAGTGGTAGGCTCGGCAGTACGCCCGGCATTGGCGGGGGCCCTAGTGTCTCACACACTTACTGAATGGGCAAGATTGCTACTCCAGGGGTTAAGGAGCGAGATGCTCCTCCTGATGAGATAACATTGACCGACCTGTTGGTCCAGGGCCTTAGGTTTGTCTGCGAGTCAGACATGAATACTATTCCCCTGCTGTCTAAAACTTCAGTTTATGCAGTAGCAATACGACGCCTGATCTGGCTAAAAGGCTGGTCTGCGGACCAGACTTCCAAGAAAGCCCTGTTGGATCTGCCTTTTAAGGGCGACAGACTTTTTGGGGCTTCTCTGGATGACATCATCAAGGATGCCACAGGAGGTAAAAGCATTTTGCTTCCCCAAATTAGCAAGGGTAAGGGGCCACACCAAGGGCAAGGGCCCTCCTTTACTGCACACAAGTGGTTTTTTCGTCCCCCTAGGGCGACAGGGAAAAGACCCCAGGCCGATAAAGCACCTGCCCAAGGACAAAAGCGTCCCTGGTCCCGCATACCCAATAAGCCTGCGGACAAATTTGCGTCCGCATGAAGGTCCACCCCCACCCAGCTCTCGGGTGGGGAAACGTCTTCGCAAATTCGCGACTCAGTGGACAGCACTAATCTCCGACAGGTGGGTTTGCGAAGTAATCTCCTCAGGCTACAAGATAGAGTTTCTCTCTTGTCCACCGGACAGATTCAACACCTCCAATCTCCAGCTACTACCGACCCGTCGGGAGGCCCTGTATGGGGCGGTCCAGGGTCTACTGGAACGCGGGGTAGTTATTCCAGTTCCAGAACTGGAACTGGGTTTTTACTCAAATCTGTTCATTGTGCTGAAGAAGGAGGGGGTTCGTCCAAGCTTGGATCTCAGAGCCCTCAATTGCTTTGTGAAGGTACAAAGTTTTCGGATGGAGTCGGTTCGATCTGTAGTCACGGCTCTCCATCCGGGGGACTTTCTGGCCTCCTTGGACATCAAGGACGCATACCTGCATGTCCCCATATACTCCAGACACCAGAGGTTTCTGCGATTTGCTATCGGGAAGGACCACTACCAGTTTGTGGCCCTCCCGTTGGGCCTTGCCTCAGCACCCAGGACGTTCACCAAGGTGCTCGCTCCGATTCTGGCACTTCTAAGACAGCGGGGTATCGCTATCACAGGCTACTTATACAACCTTCTGCTGAAGGCCCCTTCAAGCTCAGAATTAGAGGTAAGCGTGTCCATTACCTGTCAGACTCTTCGAGACTGTGGTTGTATACTAAACACGCAAAAGTCAGTATTGGTGCCCACTCAACGCCTAGTGTACCTGGGGTTGATTCTGGATTCCTCAGAGGCAAAGGTATTCCTCCCTGTGGAGAAGTTGCAGACCCTCCGGGCTGCAGTACGGCAGCTGACTTCCAGGAATTGGTCGTCACTCCGTTTTTGCATGCGAGTGTTGGGCCTCATGGTAGCCTCCTTCGAGGCGGTCCCATATGTTCAATACCACACTCAAGTGTTACAGAAGGAAGTTCTGTCCAGATGGAACAGATGCCCTTCATCTCTGGATTATCAAATCCGAGTGAGCCACCTAGTCAGGAGATCCCTGGTATGGTGGCTGACAGCACCGGCTGTAATGGCCGGGAAGTCATTTCTTCCGGTTTACTGGATAGTGATCACGACGGACGCCAGCCTTACAGGTTGGGGGGGAGTCTGGGGTGTCCAGTCGGTGCAGGGTCGCTGGACCCCAGAGGAAGCCCTCCTGCCGATCAATGTCCTGGAGATCTGGGCGATCAAGCTGTGCCTCTTCAAATGGTCTCAGAGACTGCAAGGGCGTCCAGTCAGGATCCAGTCAGACAACGCCACAGCAGTGGCATATGTCAATCATCTAGGAGGAACAAGAAGCTCAGCTGCAGCATCGGAGATCGCTCGCATCCTGAAGTGGGCAGAGAGGAGCGTACCGGCACTGTCGGCCGTGTACATTCCGGGTGTGGAAAACTGGCAGGCGGACTACCTGAGCCGCCAGATGCTGGACCAGGGAGAATGGTCCTTACACCCGGAGGTGTTCCAACTCCTCTGCCAAAGATGGGGCACACCAGACGTAGATCTTCTGGCTTCCCGACTCAATCGGAAGGTATTGAGATTTGTGGCCCGGTCAAGAGACCCATGGGCAGACGCAACGGACGCGTTGGTAGCATCGTGGGGTCAGTATCGGCTAATCTATGCCTTCCCTCCCTTAAGGCTTCTTCCTCTTCTGCTCTGCAGAGTGGAGGCAGAGGGAATTCCAATGATCCTAATCGCTCCAGATTGGCCTCAGCGTCCTTGGTACGACGATCTAGTACGTCTGGTAGCAGACGTCCCCTGGCGCCTACCACTACGGAAGGACCTGCTATCGCAAGGTCCCATATTCCATCCTGCTTTACAGTCATTGGCTTTAACGGCATGGCTGTTGAGAACCGGGTACTGAGAGACCGGGGCCTGTCAGACTCAGTAATCTCTACTATGAGAAGTGCTCGAAAACCGTCCTCTAGGAAGGTCTATCACCGCACTTGGAGGGCCTACATCTCCAGGTGTGAGGAAATGAAATGGCATCCGCGTACCTATTTGGTTTCCAGAATCCTGCTGTTTTTACAGCATGGGGTGGACCAAGGGCTTGCCCTAAGTATGATTTAAGGGGCAGATATCTGCCCTGGCTGTCTTTTTTCAGCGACCCCTGGCGACTCACTCTCTCGTGAGTACATTTGTGCAGGGGGTCCGACAGGTGGCCCCTCCGGTCCGTCCCCCGTTACCTCCGTGGGACTTGAACCTGGTCCTCTCGGTGCTTCAGAAGGCACCGTTTGAGAATATTAGAGATATTCCCCTGTTGACACTTTCCCAGAAAGTGGTCTTTTTGGTGGCTGTTACGTCAGTTAGACGAGTCTCTGAGCTGGCAGCCTTGTCCTGCAAGGCTCCCTATTTGATTTTCCACAAGGATAAGGTGGTGCTGCGGCCGCAGCCTTCCTTTCTTCCGAAAGCCGTTTCGGCTTTTCATCTCAACGAAGACATTGTACTTCCATCCTTGTGTCCTCAGCCGTCGAATCCTAAGGAGTCGGCGTTGCATTCCTTGGACATTGTCCGAGCTTTGAGAGTATACCTATCTGCTACTTCCCTGTTCCGGAAGTCAGACTCACTGTTTGTTTCAGTGGCTGGTCCCAAGAAGGGCCAAGCAGTCTCATCGGCCACCATCTCTAGGTGGATCCGACAGATAGTAATCCAGGCTTACGCCTTAAAGGGTCAGGCGCCCCCCTTTCCTGTCACGGCGCATTCGACCAGGGCAATAGGTGCCTCTTGGGCTTTCCGACATCAAGCGTCTGTTTCCCAATTATGTAAAGCGGCGACTTGGTCGTCCGCTCACACTTTCACAAAATTCTACAAAGTTGATGTAGGTGCATCTTCGGATGCCTCTTTTGGCCGCAAGGTTTTGCAAGCGGCTGTTTAGAGTTGCAACTCCTCCGTTGGAGGAGTGCTGTTTTGTGTTTGGGGTGAAGTTTATTTTTATGCTGTTACCACCCCTCGTTTTTTCTCTGACACTGCTTTGGGACGTCCCACTTTGTCAATAGAGAAGCTGTGTCGGTCCATGGACAAAAGAGTAAATAGGATTTTTTACTCACCGTAAAATCCTTTTCTCTGAGTCCATGGACCGACACAGCACCCACCCCTCCTTTTAAGTTTGTACTGCTTTTTGACGAACTGATATGCGAAGATGCAGACTGAGAGGGTATACCCAGAGGGTCCGCCCCCTGGGCGGTACTGTAGAAGGTGTGATGCAACACTTTTTACAAGTTTTTCTGCCTAGTCACTCCTAATTAACGGATAATACCCACTTTGTCAATAGAGAAGCTGTGTCGGTCCATGGACTCAGAGAAAAGGATTTTACGGTGAGTAAAAAATCCTATTTTCTCCAAACCAACACTAGTTAATATCCGAGGCTATCTGGGAGTGGGAAGTTTTATATAGGGGGATGTCCCTGTAGCTTCCTCTTTTTTATCAGTTTCCAATTACCTGAAGGTAGATGCATAATACCCAGTGCAATGACTAAAGATCCTGTGTCCCGTACTGTACAAGTAAAACCTTCTTTTGGTAAGCATTGTTTTGTGAACTAGAACTAGATATACACATTTAAATTAATAGGATACTCCGATATTTAAAAAAATAATCTTTATAAAGAATGTGTCTTACCTTTCTGGTAAATAGGTCCAATAATTATATTTTTCACATTGTTGTTGTCAACCGAAGCAGCTCTCATAGCGGGACAACTCTAAAATCAGAACATGGGTCATAAAATTCATATCCAGAAGCAATAATAGAGATGTTTGTCAGTCTAATTAGTTTCATATTATTTTATACATAACAAAGGAATTTCTGTTCTAAATGAAGTCAAACAATTCTGTTTTTATGCTCATGATTATAAACAGTTTTTCCAACTGTATGGAAAAAAAAAACCTTAGTTTTATTATTAAAGGTAACTTCACAAAATGTCCTCAGCCAGCAGTCTCCTAGCTACCGATGATGTTACAGTGGGTGGAACATGATGGGGAAGCTGAGACACTAGGGATGAGCTTTATGTTCGAGTCAAACATGAGTTCGTCTTGAACATTGGCTGTTTGTCCGTTTGGTGAACAGCGAACAATTTGGGGTGTTCGCGGCAAATTCGAAAAGCCGCGGAACACCGTTAAAAGTCTATGGGAAAAATCAAAAGTGTTAATTTGAAAGGTTAATAGGCAAGTTATTGTCATAAAAAGGGTTTGGGGACCTGGGTCCTGCCCCAGGGGACATGTATCAATGCAAAAAAAAGTTTTAAAAATGGCTGTTTTTTGGGGAGCAGTGATTTTAATAATGCTTAAAGTGAAACAATAAAAGTGAAATATTCCTTTAAATTTCGTACCTGGGGGGGGGGGTGTCTATAGTATGCCTGTGAAGTAGCGCAGGTTTCCCATGTTTAGAACTGTCCCTGCACAAAATGACCTTTCTGAAGGAAAAAAAGTAATTTAAAACTCACTCGCGGCTATTCATGAATTGTCGGGTCCCGGCAAAACAGATCAAAGTCATCAAAAAAAACGTCAGGGGTACCCCCCCAGTCCATTACCAGGCCCTTTGGGTCTGGTATGGATATTAAGGGGAACCCCGTACCAGAATTTAAAAAAATAACTTTTGCCTGTTCGCATGTTCTGGTGCGAACCGAACCGGGGAGTGTTCGGCTCATCCCTACTGAGGACACACCTGGCATTTAAATGTACCCTTCCTAGCTAAAAAAGTGTGTGTGTATCAACATGGGCATAATGACTTCTAGTCAATATATCACGCAACAAGGGTACCTACCCGTTTATACATGATTTGAGAAGTTAATATTTTGCCAAAGTCTTATCACCTGTAAGGAGGTACCAGACCTTATCTTGTTGAGCAGAGAGTGTCATCGTGCCATCTAGGATGGTAATGTAATCTAGTCCTGTCTTGAGAATAGGCTCTTTGATAAGGCCTTGCTATAGCCCTTCTGGAGTAATCTGTTTTGCAATTTTTTAACATGGAGTTTAAAATCAGAGTCCAGTGTGCAGTTTTGTCTCAATCAAATATATTGTGCATAAGGAATGCTTTTTACTAAACTAGCTGGGTGAGCACTTGTGTGTAAAATTGAGCCACAATAGTCTTCCTATAAAAAGTGGTGGCTTAAATTCCATTCTATTGGATGAACATATCAATATCCAGAAAACTGATTTTGCTCTCCTGGTATTGCATAGTAAATTTTAAATTGAACTTATTCTGGTTGGAGGATATGAATAAACTGGTGCAGTTCCTTAGCTGTGCCAATCCAAATTAATAACACATCGTCAATGTATCCATGCCAACTAGTTACATGATTCATATATTCTGCAAGGGCATCATCCGAAAACACAAATCGTTCCCATCCACCTAAATAAAGTTTGGCATACACTGGTGCAAATTAAGTGCCCATAGCCATGCCTTGGATCTGCAATTTATAATTCTTAATGAAAATAATGTAATTCTGTGTCAGACTAAATTATTAAAGGACCAGGAGGATTGGTGTTGTTTCCTTAAGAAGTTTGCCACAACCCCGATGCCCTGCTCGTGGGGGATATTAGAGTAAAGTGTCTCCATAGTAGGGCACTGGGGGGGGGACCCACACACCATCAATCTTCAGCAACTTCGTCATATCCTTCAGATACACATCTTTAATCAAATCATATTTATCTAATGGGTCAGAAAGGCAGAAACTAAGTCCAAGATTCAAAACATGTATCTCGTCATCAGTCAAATGATACAGAGTCAGATTAATATTCTCTAAAAAAAAAAAATCATTTGATTGGGCTTGAGCATAAACACATCCACGCGCCCCATCTTTTTGTGTTCGGGGGTTGGGCTAAAAAACTCCCATTAATTGGGTTACCCCTATATTTGGGGGCCATATTTGTCTGGGGCATAGGCTCCTTCTCCTTTCTGTTTTGTGCTGTAATGTTCTTAGATTTCTGTATTCTTTGAAAATCCATTGCTCAGCTCCAGTTTAATACTTTTTTTTGTTTTAATACCATTTTAAAGAAATGCCTCCAAATAAATGCGATACTTCCACAAACACAAGTAACACATTTAGTCATATGCACTATGTTGCCAAAAGTATTGGGACACCTGCCTTTACACGAACATGAACTTTAATGGCATCCCAGTCTTAGTCCGTAAGGTTCAATATTGCGTTGGTCCACCCTTTGCAGCTTTAACAGCTTCAACTCTTCTGGGGAGGCTGTCCACAAGGTTTAGGAGTGTGTCTATGGGAATGTTTGACCATTCTTCCAGAAGAGCATGTGTGAGGTCAGGCACTGATGTTGGACAAGAAGGCCTGGCTCTCAGTCTCTGCTCTAATTCTTCCCAAATGTGTTCTATTGGGTTGAGGTCAGGACTCTGTGCAGGCCAGTCAAGTTCCTCCACCTGAAACTCATTAATCTATGTCTTAATGGACCTTGCTTTATGCACTGGTCCAAATCATTTGGTGGAGGGGGGATTATGGTGAGGGGGTTGTTTTTCAGGGGTTGGGCTTGGCCCCTAAGTTCCAGTGAAGGGAACTCTTAAGGCGTCAGCATACCAAGATATTTTGGAAAATTTCATGCTCCCAACTTTGTGGGAACAGTTTGGGGATGGCCCCTTCCTGTTTCAACATGACTGCTCACCAGTGCATAAAGCAATAGCTATTCTATTGTTTGTTTTTTTCTATTCTTTTCTATTCTATTATATTCTATTATTTTCTAATCTATTCTATTTAAATTCATATTTATTCTATTCCATTTTTGGAAGTCGGTTATATTTTTTCTGTTTTATTCTATTCTATAGATTTTTTCTATCCTATTATATTCTATTATTTTCTATTTTAGTATAATATATTCTATTAAAAATTCAAATCTCTGAAGACAGTAATAGACTTTCTATTGTATTGTATTCTATTATTTTATTTCTATTCTTTTCTATGTTATTCTATTATTTTATATTCTATGTTATTTTGTTCTTTTTTACTCTATTCTATTATTTTCTAATATTTTCTTTTCTTTTCTGTTCTGTTTTTTTTTTAATTCTATTCTATTATTTTCTAATCATTGTATTCTATTTTTTTTTTTCTAATCTATTTTCTTCAATTATTTTCTTTGCTATTTTGTTCTGTTTCACTCTATTCAATTTTATTATTTTCTATTATTTTCTAATGTATTCTTTATCTCTTTTCTATTATATTCCTTTATTTTCTATTCTATTTTATTCTATTCTTGTATCCAAATTCAAATTTATTTTTGAATTTGATTCAAATTCAATTTGAATTCGAATTTCAGCCAAATTGTTTTGTTATTTTGGATTTTTTTCAATGTGTCACTATTGCAATTTAGAATTTCTGATACATCTGCATTTCTAAATAACGAAAAATGCATCCAAATTTCGATTTGGAAAGAAACGGACCGCACATGTCTAGTCTGATGGCAGGCCAGTTGGGAATATTCAAATAATTAAAACAATGTATATGCCTTATATAATTATATGTTAGTAGGTCATACTGCTTTAAATCATGCATTTTTTTGTGAAATAAAAAAAAAAGGTTTTAATTATACCTTCTTAGCCTTCTTTATATTACTTTGGCACCTTAAAAGTCCCATGTGGTTTATTTTTTGATTGTGTATATATTATAGTTGGAGATCTCATGGTATACCCTTGTCAAAAAAGACAACCCAACACAAATCTTTTTAGACACCATTTATTATATATGTATGATATTTTTTGAAAAGCATTTCCATATTTGTTTTTATTCAAAGATAATAGAGCTCAGTGATAGTTTTAATAATCAGATATAGAAAATAATCACATACAATTACATCAAAAAGCTTCCCCTTAACCCGTATACTGTCTAAATCTCTGATTGATCCCAGCTATATATCATGCCTTGGAGAGATTTCCTACTTTGGGCAAGTTTTTAGTCTTATTGATGTTTCCAAATTTTTGACCTGCCTTTGTGTTTTTTCCTTCTTCTGGCTATGCTGGTCAGCAAACTTCTCACACATTTATTAATGTTTTCATGTTTTAAGTCACATAAGATTTAAATAATATGCTGGGTAGTAGTTCTCCCAATATGTACCATCTTGCCAAGACTTTGCCTGTAGTAGAAGATCATGCTTTGCTTTGAGTATTTATAGAACCCTTCCACATGTACACCGATCTACAAATCTGATACCAATTCACACTGATGAGTGATTTTCTGCTTGTAGCTCTAAAACGCTCAACAAGGCAAATCCCATTAGAGCCCCGTACACACGGTTCGGACTTTTGCCCAACAAACTTCGTTTTGAGCAAGTTGGACCAACAATCCGACCGCGTGTACGCTCCATCGGACAAACTTTTTTTGCTTTTTTCTTGTTTTCATCGGACAAAAGTTGGGTCTGCAAACGGACAAACTTTTGCCCAACAAAAGTCCGATGGAGCAAAGTCCGACCGTGTGTACAGAAAACCATCGGACTTTTGTCCGATGGACAAAACAAATAATGTTAAAATCAACCAACAATAGCAGAAGTTGACCAAAGGGTGGCGGTAAAGAGCAGAAAAGGGCAGAAAAACCACGTGATGTTGTAAGAAGTTTTGGGAAAGTTTGCAGAAAAGTCCTGTGGTGTGTATGCTATGGGTGTTAATGGCCAACTCCGTTCGGACAAAAAACCACGGAAAAGTGCGATGGAAGTCCGACCATGTGTACGAGGCTTAAGAATTAAATTAGTGTGCTGCGCTATCTCACACAAAATCTTCCCAAAAATAAAAATAAAAAGAGATCCTATGGCTCCATGTACACAGAAGCTGATAAACTGCAGTTTATTGGCGTTTTGGAGTTTTTTTTAAAAAGCCCATTAACTGCACTCTATGTTAGCCTATGTGTTCATGTACGTTTTTTAGCGTTAATGAGCAGTGGAGTTAATGGGCTTTTTTCTGAACGCAAGAAATTTGCGTTCAAAGTGCAGTTTTTTGGCGGGAAAAAGCGAAAAACGCTAATAGCCCAGGTTCACACTGGGGCTGCGGGAGTGAAGCCGTGCGAGTTCAGCTGAACTCGCACGATTTCACTCCTGCCTGTCAGTGCCGATTTCAGCCGCGATTACAGAGACATCTGACACAGATGTCAATGTAAATCGCGGCTGAAATCGCAAAAAGTAGTACAGAAACTACTTTTTGAAATCGGTGCAGCGCCGCAGATGCGGCGTCGCACCAATTAGGACGGTGCCATTGCCCGCAATTTGCAGCAAATTTCGCCGATTTGACATGCTAAATCGCATGTCAAATCGCACCAGTGTGAACCAGGGCTTAAACGCTCAAAAACGCTGGTCGCCAGCGTTTTTTTGCGTTTTTTGATCCATTGAAAAAAAAAAAAAAAGCTAAAAAACGCTACACTGAAAAAGGCTAATAAACGCTAGTAAAAAAACGCTGATAAAAGCTATATTTTAAAGCAGCTTTTTCTGCCAGAAATCTGACGTTCAAAACGACCGTTTTTGAGCTTCTGTGTACATGGAGCCTTAATGTCTGTGAGTCATGATCTGGGATATGTGTCACACTCCGCAGTAAATATATATTATAGTATATATAGTATATTATGTTAAAAAATATGTAAATAAATGCAAAAAAAATAAAAAATAAATAAATAAATAAATACAATTATATATAGTGCCACAAGCTTGGATATAATAAATAAATATAAAAAAAATCATATAAAATACAGTGCCTTAAACGTGAATCACAAAGTGCTGTGGTGCATGAAACAGTGCACTTTATTATTCACGTTTGTGGCACTATATTTTATATGAATTGTTTTTTTTAATATTTATTTATTATATCCAAGCTTGTGGCACTATATATAATTTTATTTATTTTTTATTTATTTTTGCATTTATTTCCATATTTTTTACATTTACAATAATATATATTTACTGCGGAGTGTGACACATATCACAGATCATGACTCACAGACATTAATGATCTCTTTTTCATTTTTATTTTTGGGAAGATTTTGTGTGAGATAGCACATTCATTTAATTCTTATTGGTTTCACACGGTATATGAGGCGTGTTTAATGCTAGCAGCTGTAATTTTTTTATAATTTTGATTTGATTTTTTATCACATATTCTTTATATATATATATATATATATATATATATATATATATTTGTATTAGATAGCTCGCAAGATTCTTATGCCGCGTACACACGACCGTTTTTAATGTCATTGGAAAAAACGGCCTTTTTCTCGACGCGATTCTTCTCAAGCCTGCCTTGCCTACACACTATCGTGGAAAAAAATGCTTGAGTAAAGCGCGGCGACGTACAACACGTACGACGGCACGATAAAGGGGAAGTTCCATTCGGATAGCGCCACCCTTTGGGCTGCTTTTGCTGATCCTCGTGTTAGTAAAGTTTGTTGAGAGACGATTCGCGCTTTTCAGTCCGTTACAGCGTGAGGAATGTGCTATCTCCATTACGAACGCTAGTTTTACCAGAACGAGCGCTCCCGTCTCATAAGTTGCTTCTGAGCATGCGCGGTTTTTTCACGTCGTTAAAGCGTACACACGGCCGTTCTTCATGACGAGAAAAACGACGAGAAAAATTAGAACATGTTCCAAATTTTTAATGGTCATTTTTCACGTCGTAAATAATGCTCTGGAGCCCACACACGATCGTTTTTAATGACCAAATAAAAAAAATGAAATTTTTCTCGTCATGAAAAACGGTCGTGTGTGCGTGGCATGACAATCTAAGGCAAATCATATTCATTTCAATGGCCCTGTTCCCATCTGAGCGTTCTGTCGCCTGAAGCAAAACGCCCATCACTCGCCCGTCACTCAGAAAAGTACATGAGCTTCTTTTTGGCAGATTGGGTCCCATAGACTTCAATGGGAACGTCTGAAAATTCAGCGAAAGTGCAACATGAGTGTTTTATGAGCATTTTGTCGCTAGTTTTCTGCTCAAACAACAGCTCTCCATCCCTAATCTCCTCCCCCTCTCCCCCCCCTTAGTGCTTCCTATTGGCTAAACAAATACATCTGAAGCTGTAAAACACTTGTAATACACTTATAACAACCCTTCATTTAAAAGTTGCTCTGCAGATGTATATGCTGCCTAATACTAGTATATTAGTAACAGGAAAACAATAGCGGAGATGAAAAGCTTTGCAGTTGGTACAGCAGTGCCTGAAAGACAAAAAAACAAAAATGATCATTAAGAAAATATCCTAAACATTGCGTTATGCCGCCTACACACGACCGTTATTCATGTCATGAAAAAAAAACGAAGTTTTTCTCTACGTGATTTTTCGTGTTTCCTCTTAAGCCTGCCTTGCATACACACGTTCATGAAAAAAAAACAACGCTCGAGTAAAGCGCAGTGACGTACAACACGTACAACGGTACTATAAAGGGGAAGTTCCATTCGAATGGCGCCACCCTTTGGGCTGCATTTTCTGATCCTTGTGTTAATAAAGTTTGGTGAGAGACGATTCGCGCTTTTCAGTCTTCGTGCTTTTCAGTCCGTTTTAGCGTGACGAATGTGCTATCTCCATTACGAACGCTAGTTTTACCAGAACGAGCGCTCCCGTCTCATACTTGATTCCGAGCATGCGCGTTTGTTTTCCCCCTCGTAAAAGGATACACACGCCCGTTTTTCACGATGTTAAAAAGAACGACGTGAAAAACGACGAGAAAAAATAGAGCAGGTTCTAATTTTATTTCTCATCGAGAAAAATGCTCTGGAGCCTCCACAGGACCGTTTTTCATGACCATTTTTAAAAATGGCATTTTTCTCGTTATGAAAAACGGTCGTGTGTACGCGGCATTACAGCCATCCAATCTGTACACTATTCTCCCCAGTAAGACATTATCAGGGAACTGTACAGTAACCCCCCCAGCAGTCTGTGTATACCAAATCAAACTATTCAAATGGAAGAGCTTTACTACAGAATAATGTGTCTGGGAGAGAAAGATTATATGAGGACATCCCACCCAACTCAATTGCCCATGGGCACCATAAGATATTTACAGTTCTTGATGGGAAAAGTGGAAGTAGTACTTTGTCCTATCCTTATAGGTGCCCTGTAATGCTAGTTGTGATGTCAGAGAGGGTTCCCTCTTCACGGCCAACCAACAAGGGAAGAATCAGGATGAGGAATGCAGATGGGCAGGTTTGGAAATATTGCACAGTGAGGACTCTCATTGCTGTCTGGATGCCATACAATGTGCAGGTTAAGAGTTCATGCAGACAGCAGCTGTAGACTGTCAGTTGACTGCTGCTTTAACCACTTAAGCCCCGGACCAATATGGGCAGGCCCCTTTTTTGCGATTTGGCACTGCGTGGCTTTAACTGACAATTGCGCGGTCGTGCGACGTGGCTCCCAAACAAAATTGGCATCCTTTTTTTCCCACAAATAGAGCTTTCTTTTGGTGGTATTTGATCACCTCTGCGGTTTTTATTTTTTGCGCTATAAACAAAAATAGAGCGAAAATTTTGAAAAAAATTACATATTTTTTACTTTTTGCTATAATAAATATCCCCAAAAAATATATAAAAAAACATTTTTTTTCCTCAGTTTAGGCCGATACGTATTCTTCTACATATTTTCGGTAAAAAAAATCGCAATCTGCGTTTATTGATTGGTTTGCGCAAAATTTATAGCGTTTACCAAATAGGGGATAGTTTTAAGGCATTTTTATTATTTATTTTTTTTACTAGTAATGGCGGTGATCAGCGTTTTTTTCTCACGACTGCGACATTATGGCGGACACATCGGACACTTTGACACATTTTTGGGACCATTGTCATTTTCATAGCGAACAGCGCAATAAAAATGCACTGGTTACTGTGAAAATGACACTGGCAGTAAAGGGGTTAACCACTAGGGGCGCTGGAGAGGTTAAGCGTGCCTAGGGGCGTGTTACTAACTGAGGGGGGGCGTGGCTACGTCTGACACGTCACCGATCTCCGCTCTGATTACACAGAGTGGAGATCGCTGACATTGTCAGTAGGGGAGCGGGGAGACGTTGTGTTTACACTAACATCTCCCCGCTCCGAGCCTCCGTGAGACGATCGTGGGGATCCCCGCGGCGATCGAGTCCGCGGAACCCGCGGTATCACTCACGGGGAAGGCAGGGGGGTCGCAAGCGCGCCGGCGGCGGCGCGCACGCGACCCCGACGTCGGCAGTTAAAGGGCCACGTACAGGTACGTGATTGTGCCTGTACGAGCCATTCTGCCAACGTATATCGGCGTGAAGGGGTCGTTAACTGGTTAAGTATACTTCCCAAACACTGCTGCCAAGCTTATATACAGTATGTAACTCATTCAGTAAGTAAATGAAATAATAAAACTTATAAAAAACACAATCAAATCCCTGGGTAGGATAATGAAAGTTTTCTATAGCAGCGCTCAGGTGGTCAATACACTCCCTTGTCCACTCACTCTTATTTACAGTTCATAAGAGTACATATAGAACTTATGAAAAAATGAAAAAAATGTTGTTGTAAACGACATATAGCTCCAGATGTCTTCTTAACATGATCCACTTTAAATCATCAGTTGTATCCCCTTTCGGGTGGGTACTCACCACACACAGGATTTAAACAGGCACCTCACAGATCCCATCCGATGGTCGAGAAGTCGAGAAGACGAAACGTCAGGGTGTGACTTTGCGGCTGAAAGGAAGTGACGTTGGTGCGTTCCAGGTGCGCTCCAAACACAGGAAGCGGCAGTAAGTCTGGTTAAACACAAGCTGTACCAGCTGATACACTGCACCTGTTAGGAGCCTGGGGGAACAGCACGGCGGTTTTGAATTACACTGCTGCTATTTTACTGCTTGATTTTTACCATATGGAAGATATGTTGTGGAAACAATTTTTATAGACTTATTAAAAGATACTCTACGGGATTACACTATTGGTGGCTTCTCTTTCTTTTCACTTTGAACATCTGCTGGTGATTATCGGATGATCTCTGGAGGCTTTAGAAGGAGTAATCAGAACCAGGATTAGGATGATCGGATGACCATCGGATGGGATCTGTGAGGTGCCTGTTTAAATCCTGTGTGTGGTGAGTACCCACCCGAAAGGGGATACAACTGATGATTTAAAGTGGATCATATTAACCATTTAACGACCGCCCACCGCCGATTTACGTCGGCAGAATGGCACCGACAGGCAGAATCACGTAGATCTACGTGATCGCATTTGTGCAGTTGGGGGGTCCATCCGGACCCCCCTTCACTGCAGTGAGCGGCCGTTAAATGTTCGGGAGCGATCAGGCATGAGGGGGCGGCCGCTCGATTCCGCCCCCCCCCTCGCGATCGCTCCCGGCCAATGAAAATGCTTCCTCCGCCATGTGATGTAAACACAGGCTGGAGGAAGTGATGTCATCTCCCTCACCGCGGTCTTTTCGTTCCCGGCGCCGAGGAGAGAAGACAGAGGTTAGTGCTCCAACAGTCCACTGACACGTAGGTACACATAGGCACACAAATCACCCCCCAGTCACCCCCAGATCACCCCCCAGGTCACCCCAAAGCCCCCAATCACAGTGTCACTGATTGCAGTGATCATTTATTTTACTGATCACTGCATTTAGTGTCATCTGTGATTGTAAAAAGTTGCAGGGCAGTTAGGATTAGGCCCCTTTAGGTCCAGGGTAGCCCCCTAACCCCCCCTAATAAAGGTTTAACCCCTTGATCACCCCCCAGGTAACCCTTTCACCCCCTAACTTCAGCGTCACTAAGCGATTGTTTTTCCGATCGCTGTATTCGTGTCGCTGGTGTTTTAGATAGGCAGTTATTTTTTTTTAGGTTCGCCGCAGGTTTTTATTAGTGTCAGGTACCCCCATATATTATTTTAACCCCCTGATTGCCCCTAGAGTTAACCCTTTCACCAGTGATCGCCGTATAAGCGTCACTGGTGTCACTGGTTAGCCAGTAAGTTATTTAGTTATTTAGGTTACCCGTCAGGTTTTTATATAGCGTCGGGTACCCCCATATTTAACCTAATAAAGGTTTTAACCCCCTGATTGCCCCTAGTTAACCCTTTCACCAGTGATCACCATATAAAGGTTACGGGTGACGCTGGTTGATTAGTTTGCTTTTTATAGCATCAGGGCACCCGCCGTATATAACCCAATAAAGGTTTAACCCCCCTGATCGCCCGGCGGGTGAGATCAATTAGGTTTTAGCGCCAGAGAGGGTCTGCGTCGCCCCAGGCAGTGTTAGGTTAGTGCCAGTAACGCTAACACCCACGCGCAAAGCATACACCCCCTTAGTGGTATAGTATCTGATCAGCTCTATACTAGCATCCCCAGCGGTTTAGGGTTCCCAAAAACGCAGTGTTAGCGGGATCAGCCCAGATACCTGCTAGCGCCTGCGTTTAGCCCCTCCGCCCAGCCCAGCCCAGCCCAGCCCACCCAAGTGCAGTATCGATCGATCACTGTCACTTACCAAACACAACACACATAACTGCAGCGTTCGCAGAGACAGGCCTGATCCCTGCGATCGCTAACAGTTTTTTTGTAGCGTTTGATATATTTGCTGACGACAGTCAGGTGCTTTTTTTCCTGTGAATCTTACTAGTGTACCCCTAAATTTAGAGGCCAAAATGGCAAGACGAAGGTACACTAGTAAAGAGGCCTACGAGATTCTGAGCATGACAGATAGTGAAGAGGAGGTCACGTATCTGTCAGATTCAGGCTCAGAATATCTTCCCGTAGAAGACAGTGACGTCAGCGGCCCCACGTCAGATAGCTCTGACGACGAAGTTGAGGTCCCTGCTAAGGTCAGGTGTACCCGATCCCGATCTTCTGAGGTTGTTGAGGAGCAAGAACCGCAGGTCTCTCGTATCATGGAGCAGAGTAGTACTAGCGCCGCCATTCCTTCTGGTGAACTGGCAAGCACCAGCGGCCTAGTACAGCCTGGACGTACATCCAGCACTGCAGTAATACTTGGTGACGTGGCGAGTCCCATAAGTGCAGTTCAAGCTGGCGAGGTGGCAAGCACAAGTAGTGTCCCGCTGCCACCAAGAAGACAAAGGCAGGCCCGTCGTGCCCATACTGCCCTTCCTGCAGAATTCGCCTATCCTGATTGGGTCCCCACCACTTCTGCAGAACCCGTACTTCCCCCATTCACTGCCCAACCCGGTATTCAGGTGGAAACAGCTGATTTTATTCCAATTGATTTTTATTCGCTGTTTTTCATGGAAGATCTCTATAGATCTATTGTGGACCAGAGTAATTTATATGCTGGTCAATTTATCGCCGCTAACCCCCAGTTGCCTAAAATTGCCAGAAATTGGAAACCAATTACGGTTTCCGAATTTAAGACCTTTCTGGGCCTTTCCCTCAACATGGGCACACATAAATTTCCGTCATTGCGTGCTTATTGGTCCACGCACCCAATTGACCACATGCCCGTGTTCTCTGCCTCCATGTCCAGGGCACGATACGAGCAGATTTTGCGGTTCATGCACTTCAACGACAATGAACTTTGTCGTTCACGTGGGGACCCTGAATACAACCGGCTCTATAAAATTCGGCCCCTCATAAACCACTTCAACGAACGTTTTGCAGCCTTGTTTACTCCCGATCAAGTTGTCTGCGTTGATGAGTCCCTGATTAAATTTTCTGGCCGCTTGTCTTTCAAGCAGTACCTTCCCAGCAAGCGTGCCAGATACGGGGTCAAGCTCTACAAGTTCTGTGACAGGGCAACAGGCTATGTAGTGAACTTTACGGTTTATGAGGGAAAAGATAGTCAGATTGAGTCGGTCAACTGCCCGGATTACATAGGGAGCGCTGGCAAGATAGTGTGGAACTTGGTGTCACCCTTATTCGGAAAGGGGTACCACTTGTATGTGGACAATTATTACACGAGCGTGCCACTGTTTAGTCACTTGTTTGATCATCAGATTGGAGCATGTGGCACCGTGCTACCTAATCGCTGGGGCTTTCCCCAGCGGCTTGTAGATGCCCATCTTAGGCTGGGGGAGAGAGCCTGCTTGAAGTGTAATAACTTGCTCTCTATGAAGTGGAGGGACAATAAGAATGTTTTCCTTCTTACCTCCCTTCATGCAGACACGACAGTCCAAATTCCTATGGCGACTGGTGTTGTGGAGAAACCCCTCTGTGTCCACGAATATAACCAAAATATGGGAGGGGTGGACCTCAACGACCAGTTGATGGCGCCGTATCTAATTGACCGTAAGGCGAGACGCTGGTACAAAAAAGTGTCTCTATCATTATTCCAATTGGCTTTGCTGAACGCTCATGTGCTATACAGAGCTTCAGGCGGGACGTTATCTCTTCTAAAATTCCAGAATGAGATAGTCACAGAACTCCTGTATCCAGGCGGTTCTGCACCTCACCATCCCCAACCAAATGCAGTAAGCCGGCTGCATGAGAGGCATTATTCGTATGTCCTCCCGAGTACCCCTACCCAAAGCCACCCCCAAAAAAGATGTCGTGTCTGTAGCAAGCGCGGATTTAGGCGTGACACCCGTAGTTTTTGTCCACTCTGTCCTGACAAGCCTGGTCTTTGCCAAGGTGAATGTTTTGAACGCTACCACCCAAAAGTGAAGTTTTAGCGTAGGGTACAGCATTTCACAGACAAGGACACACTTACACAGGGTCTCCCAAGATGCCATTACATTTTGAGAGACCCGAACCATTACAGTTGTAAAGTTACAAAAAAAAGTGTAAAAAAGAAAAAAAAAAACGTAAAAAACAAAACACAAAAAAAATATAAAATAAAAAAACCAAAAATAGTTGTCGTTTTATTGTTCTCTCTCTCACTATTTTCTCTCTATTGTTCTGCTCTTTTTTACTGTATTCCATTCTGCAATGTTTTATCATGCTTGCTTTTCAGGTATGTAATTTTTTGTTTTCAGGTGCGCCATTCAACTGCAGCGCGGAATTATTTATCTTGACAGCAACAGCGTTTGCTCCCACGATACATAAAGCCGTGACTCCAGTGCTGTAGGAGGTGATTTCACCACCACAGTTAAAAAAAAGAGCATATATGCCGAAGCATGGGGGCAGCAGGGGCGGAGGAGCGATTTTGCTCCTAATGCCGCGTACATACGGTCGAAATTCCGACGGAGGCCTGCCCGTGGAAAATTCCGACCGTGTGTACGCGGCATAACTTTTTTGCGGGAGGATGCCCCCATGCTTCGGCATATATATATTTTAGGCACAGGTTGCGTTAAAACATTTTTTTATTTTTTACTAGGTTTTGTTTTGGTATTTGCTTTGCAGGTATGGCATGGTAAGGTCTTACTGTTGTACTGTAATGTTACTTTGTTTTAATGTTAACCACCATTTGCTTACCAGGTACGCCATTCAGTTGCAGCGCGGATCTATTTATCTTGACAGCAACAGCGTTTGCTCCCACGATACATAAAGCCGTGACTCCAACGCTGTAGGAGGTGATTTCACCACCACAGTTAAAAAAAAGAGCATATATGCCGAAGCATGGGGGCAGCAGGGGCGGAGGAGCGATTTTGCTCCTAATGCCGCGTACATACGGTCGAAATTCCGACGGAGGCCTGCCCGTGGAAAATTCCGACCGTGTGTACGCGGCATAACTTTTTTGCGGGAGGATGCCCCCATGCTTCGGCATATATATATTTTAGGCACAGGTTGCGTTAAAACATTTTTTTATTTTTTACTAGGTTTTGTTTTGGTATTTGCTTTGCAGGTATGGCATGGTAAGGTCTTACTGTTGTACTGTAATGTTACTTTGTTTTAATGTTAACCACCATTTGCTTAGCAGGTACGCCATTCAGTTGCAGAGCGGATCTATTTACCTTGACAGCAACAGCGTTTGCTCCCACGATACATAAAGCCGTGACTCCAACGCTGTAGGAGGTGATTTCACCACCACAGTTAAAAAAAAGAGCATATATGCCGAAGCATGGGTGCAGCAGGGGCGGAGGAGCGATTTTGCTCCTAATGCCGCGTATATACGGTCGAAATTCCAACGGAGGCTTGCCCGTGGAAAAGTCCGACTGTGTGTACGCGGCATAACTTTTTTGCGGGAGGATGCCCCCATGCTTCAGCAT
This sequence comes from Rana muscosa, assembly GCA_029206835.1. Lineage (NCBI taxonomy): Eukaryota > Metazoa > Chordata > Amphibia > Anura > Ranidae > Rana > Rana muscosa. Next base: position 188,377,941 of record CM055127.1, read on the forward strand.
ATATGCCCATCATTAAAAGTGGGTGGATGAAGGGAGGTATTCTAATGGTGGGCATACCCACCAATCAATTTCTTTTTTTCGTTCAGCCAATAGGCTGTATGAAAAAAAAGATTACAATACATGTCCAACAAGGACCAGCAACGTACTGGTATGTTGCTGTACTTTGAATGTTTATACCAGAATGATGCCTGCGGGTTTAGGTATCATCTTGGTATCATTCTTTTCAGCCAGCAGCCGGCTTTCATGTAAAAGCAATTCTAGCAGATAATTAGCCTCTAGACTGCTTTTACAAGCAGTGGGAGGGAATGTCCCCCCCCGGATATAAAAAGCGCCATTGGGAAATTGGGAAAGCATTTTATCACACCGATCTTGGTGTGGTCAGATGCTTTGAGGGCAGAGGAAAGATCTAGGGTCTAACCCCCCAATAACCCCCCTGAGATAACGATAAAAATGGTAAAAAAATAAAATATGGAAGGCACAGTTTAAAAATAAAATAAAAAAGCCAAATAAATAATAAAAAAAAAAAAAAAAAAAAGCACCGCTGTCCCCCTCTGCTCTTGCGCAAAGGCGAACGCAAGCGTTGGTCTAGCGTCATATGTAAACAGCAATTGCATCATGCATGTGAGGTATCACCGCGAAGGTCAGATCGAGGGCAGTCATTTTAGCAGTAGACCTCCTCTGTAAATCTAACGTGGTAACCTGTAAAGGCTTTAAATGCTTTTAAAAATGAATGTAGTTTGTCGCCGCTGCGCGTTTGTGCGCAATTTTAAAGCATGTCGTGTTTGGTATCCATGTACTCGGCCTATGATCATCTTTTTTATTTCATCAAACATTTGGGCAATATAGTGTTTTTTAGTGCATTAAAAATAAAAAAAGTGTGTTTTCCCCCCAAAAAATGCGTTTGAAAAATCGCTGCGCAAATACTGTGTGGGAAAAAAAAATGCAACACCCACTATTTTAATCTGTAGGGCCTTTGCTTTAAAAAAATATATAATGTTTGGGGGTTCAACATAATTTTCTTGCAAAAAAAAAATTTTTTTCATGTAAACAAAAAGTGTCAGAAAGGGCTTTGTCGCATAAAATGCCAGGACAGTTCAAAACCCCCCCAAATGACCCCATTTTGTAAAGTAGACACCTCAAGCTATTTGCTGAGAGGCATGTTGAGCCCATTGAATATTTTTTTTTTGTCCCAAGTGATTGAATAATGACCAAAAAAAAAAATGTACAAAAAGTTGTCACTAAATTATATATTGCTCAAACATGCCATGGGCATATGTGGAATTACACCCCAAAATACATTCTGTTGCTTCTCCTGAGTACGGGGATACCACATGTGTGGGACTTTTTGGGAGCCTAGTCGCGTACGGGACCCCAAAAACCAAGCACCGCCTTCAGGATTTCTATGGGTGTAAATTTTTGATTTCACTCCTCACTGCCTATCACAGTTTCGGAGGCCATGGAATGCCCAGATGGCACAAACCCCCCCAAATGACCCCATTTTGGAAAGTAGACACCCCAAGCTATTTGCTGAGAGGTATGTTGAGTATTTTGCAGATCTCGCTTTTTGTCACAAAGTTTTGAAAATGTAAAAAAAAAAAAAAAAAAGAAAAAAAAATGTCTTTCTTAATTTTCAAAAACAAATGAGAGCTGTAAAATACTCACCATGCCTCTCAGCAAATAGCTTGGGTTGTCTACTTTCCAAAATGGGGTCATTTGTGGGGGTTTTGGGCTATTTTGACATTTTATGGCCTTCAAAACTGTGATAGGTAGTGAGGAGTGAAATCAAAAATTTATGCCCTTAGAAACCTTGAAGGCGGTGCTTGGTTTTTGGGGTCCTGTACGCGGCTAGGCTCCCAAAAAGTCCCACACATGTGGTATCCCCGTACTCAGGAGAAGCAGCAGAATGTATTTTGGGGTGTAATTTCACATATAACCATGGCATGTGTGAGCAATATATCATTTAGTGACAACTTTTTGTACATTTTTTTTTTATTCTTTTTGTCATTATTCAATCATTTGGGACAAAAAAAAAAATATTCAATGGGCTCAACATGCCTCTCAGCCAATAGCTTGGGGTGTCTACTTTCCAAAATGGGGTCATTTTGGGGGGTTTTGTGCCATCTTGGCATTTTATGGCCTTCAAAACTGTGATAGGTAGTGAGGAGCGAAATCAAAAATTTATGCCCTTAGAAACCTTGAAGGCGGTGCTTGGTTTTTGGGGTCCCGTACGCGGCTAGGCTCCCAAAAAGTCCCACACATGTGGTATCCCCGTACTCAGGAGAAGCAGCAGAATGTATTTTGGGGTGTAATTTCACATATGCCCATGGCATGTGTGAGCAATATATCATTTAGTGACAACTTTGTGCAAAAAAAAATAAAATTTGTCATATTCCCGCAACCTGTGGCAAAATATAAAATATTCCATGGACTCAACATGCCTCTCAGCAAATAGCTTGGGGTGTCTACTTTCCAAAATGGGGTAATTTGGGGGGGTTTTGTGCTATTTTGGCATTTTATGGCCTTCGAAACTGTGATAGGTAGTGAGGAGTGAAATCAAAAATTTACGCCCTTAGAAATCCTGAAGGCGGTGCTTGGTTTTTGGGGTCCTGTACGCGGCTAGGCTCCCAAAAAGTCCCACACATGTGGTATCCCCGTACTCAGGAAAAGCAGCAGAATGTATTTTGGGGTGCAATTCCACATATAACCATGGCATGTGTGAGCAATATATCATTTAGTGACAACTTTTTGTACATTTTTTTTTTCTTTTTGTCATTATTCAATCATTTGGGACAAAAAAAAATATTCAATGGGGTCAACATGCCTCTCAGCAAATAGCTTGGGGTGTCTACTTTCCAAAATGGGATCATTTGGGGGGGTTTTGTGCCATCTTGGCATTTTATGGCCTTCAAAACTGTGATAGGTAGTGAGGAGTGAAATCAAAAATTTATGCCCTTAGAAACCTTGAAGGCGGTGCTTGGTTTTTGGGGTCCCGTACGCGGCTAGGCTCCCAAAAAGTCCCACACATGTGGTATCCCCGTACTCAGGAGAAGCAGCAGAATGTATTTTGGGGTGTAATTTCACATATGCCCATGGCATGTGTGAGCAATATATCATTTAGTGACAACTTTGTGCAAAAAAAAAAAAGTTTGTCATATTCCCGCAACTTGTAGCAAAATATAAAATATTCCATGGACTGAACATGCCTCTCAGTAAATAGCTTGGGGTGTCTACTTTCCAAAATGGGGTCATTTGGGGGGGTTTTGTGCTATTTTGGCATTTTATGGCCTTCGAAACTGTGATAGGTAGTGAGGAGTGAAATCAAAAATTTGCGCCCTTAGAAATCCTGAAGGCGGTGCTTGGTTTACGGGGTCCCGTACGTGGCTAGGCTCCTAAAAAGTCCCACACATGTGGTATCCCCGTACTCAGGAGAAGCAGCAGAATGTATTTTGGGGTGCAATTCCACATATAACCATGGCATGTGTGAGCAATATATCATTTAGTGACAACCTTTTGTAATTTTTTTTTTTTTTGTCATTATTCAATCACTTGGGACAAAAAAAAAAAAATATTCAATGGGCTCAACATGCCTCTCAGCAATTTCCTTGGGGTGTCTACTTTCCAAAATGGGGTCATTTGGGGGGGTTTTGTACTGCCCTGCCATTTTAGCACCTCAAGAAATGAGATAGGCAGTCATAAATTTAAAGCTGTGTAAATTTCAGAAAATGTACCCTAGTTTGTAAACGCTATAACTTTTGCGCAAACCAATAAATATACGCTTATTGACATTTTTTTACTAAAGACATGTAGCTGAATACATTTTGGCCTAAATGTATGACTAAAATTGAGTTTATTCGATTTTTCTTATAACAAAAAGTAGAAAATATCATTTTTTTTCAAAATTTTCGGTCTTTTTCTGTTTATATCGCAAAAAATAAAAATCGCAGAGGCAATCAAATACCATTAAAAGAAAGCTCTATTTGTGGGAAGAAAATGACGCAAATTTCGTTTGGGTACAACATTGCATGTCCGCACAATTTACAGTTAAAGCAGCGCAGTGCCGAATCCCAAAAACATCCCCGGACCATCCCTAATGGCCCGAAATGGTCCGGGGCTTAAGTGGTTAAGAAGACATCTGGAGCTATATGTCATTTACAACACATTTTTTTCATTTTTTCATAAGTTCTATATGTACTCTTATGAACTGTAAATAAGAGTGAGTGGACAAGGGAGTGTATTGACCACCTGAGCGCTGCTATAGAAAACTTTCATTATCCTACCCAGGGATTTGATTGTGTTTTTTATAAGTTTTATAGTTTTATGTTCTTGCAAAATATTTGTTGTGTTTAAGCGGCTGCTGATATAGATACATATAGTGAACATTTGGGTTAATGAATACGGTCACATATTCATTGTAGTCTGTTATAAGTCACCTGTGAGTTTCTTTAGCGCTGGGATAGTGAAAGAAGGCCAGGGGAACTTCACTTTAATTTAAGTAAATGAAATAGACTGAGAGCAGCTGGAGCTTGGACAGTATTTCAGATGGGCTTCAGACACTTTAACCCCCACTGGACTGGGCTTTTTTCTGTGGGGCTGCATATATGCTTTTCTGTCTTTGTGCTGGGAGTGTGCCACACAGCGCTCTCCCAGAGACCAGAGTCTCACTGTGATCCCCAGATCATGTAGTAATGATTGGGACCTGTAACTCCGGATTCCAGGTCACCTGATCGCTGTGATAGCCTCCGATTGGCTATCACATGGATCAGTCACTGTGAAACCCACCCCTGTGTTTCTTACTCTGTGAATGGAGAGGAAAGATACTCTCTCGCTCGCTCTCTGTCTCTCTAAGACCTAGGCTGCCTGCATGCCTCACTGTGCCTCATGTACCTGATCTGCCGATCTCCCGCTGTGTCGTGCAGTCTCCCGATCTCCCGCTGTGTCGTGCAGTCTCCCGATCTCCCGCTGTGTTGTGCAGTCGGTGGCTGTCCAGTGTAACAAATCCCCGCCCCCTCCTCGTCCTCGTCTGTCATAGGCGGAACACTGATTCCCAGCAGTGAGTCAGTGTTCAGTGTTCCACTATCACGGACAAGGAGGAGGCGGGGCTTTGTTACACTGGACGGCCGCTGACCGACTGCATGACACAGCGGAGAGATTCGAGTATAAGCCGAGGGGGGCTTTTTCAGCATAAACAAATGTGCTGAAAAACTCAGCTTATACTCGAGTATATACGGTATATGAATCTCTGAATCACAATAGTAATGATTTTTTTTTTTTTAATCAATAGTAATGAATTTTAACAAATCCAAAAAATAATGAAACAATATATTAATTTGTATTCATTTGTTTGATTTAAATGACTTGATGCAATAGTTTGGGCCTTTTGTTAATGTTTTAGGCTTCCAAAATAACATAAAAACATAAATCCAAAAATAATTTCTCTTTTCGTCCATGGACGGACACAGCTTCATAAATCTTGATATGTGGGTTATGTTCCTGTTCATAGGAGAGGACTAGGCAGAACATGTTAGTTAACTTAAAACATGTAACTTTAACAGAGTTGAACAGCTCCGCCCAGGGGGCGGTCCCTCCATACATAACCCTCCACCCTGCAATCAGCAGCCTCAGTTTTTTTCTGCCTAGCAGAGGAGAAGGACGTGGCTCCCTTTGGGCCCAGAGTTCTGAAGAATTTTTTATTTTATCTTCTATCAACTGCCTGCTGGGCGACAGGCTGAATATTATAGATCCTTATAGTCTTCCCAGTTATGGCCATCGAGCGTGCCAGTCCTTAGCTTCACGCTGGTTCTGCCACGACGTACCCCATGGCTCCAGGGGTGGCCGGTGAGCACATGCTCCGGGATCCACATATGACTGGGCTGCTTGCTGTCTCACTCACAGTGGACCGGGCCGACAGCTACTCCGTACCATGGGTTGTGGGTCTGTCAGGGACAGGCCAGCATGTCCTCGCAATGATGGGTAAGTACGGTTCCTTCTGTCTCGGCAGGATGGAACAGCTGGGCATTCCTGGGATTAAGGGGTTCTCCTGTCCTCCCTTTCCCTGCTCTCTGTCGCCCTTTCCCCTCCTGCCCTAGGGCCCGCTGCGACTGGGGTGTACCTGTGGGGGGGCTTCGGGTCCCTGTGGGGGACCGTGGAGTGCTGGCGTCCGCTTCTGTGAGGTGGGGTTTGTCTCCTGGGAAGTCTCTGCATGGCCTTCTCGTCCACATCCCTTGGCTCGGGTGCCATTTTTTGCTGCGCCAACGCCATTTTTAGTGTGCTTTTTTCTCTATTAAAATTCCCATTGGCGGCCATTTTGTTGTGGCCGCGCTGTGGCGCAGGTCGGTATTGCGGGCGGCCATTTTATTTTGGGCTGCACCCTTTTTATCTGAGGTGTCTGGCGGCCATTTTGGATGGGTTTTGGCCTCTAGCACTGGCTTTCTGAACGGCGCATGGCTCATTCTCCTTACAGTTTTTTCATCACACACACGCTGTGTATACAAGGCGGGCAGCGGTGCTGAGCGGTCTCTCCCTGGGTGGTGAGTCCTATGGGTTACCCCCCCCCCCGGTCAGTGCAGCAAGCAGCAAGGAGGGTGGACTCTTAAGTGTTTTTCACTTGGTAGCCAGCAGTTGATAGAAGATAAAATAAAAAAATCTTCAGGACTCTGGGCCCAAAGGGAGAGAGAAAGACAGAGAAAAGGATTTTACGGTGAGTACAAAAAAATCCTATTTTTGCTCAATTTGTTCTTTCGGTTCCATTTCATTTTTACTTTGCATTAAAAATGTTCATTATAATAAAGAATGCACTACATATGAAATGGAAACACATGGATGTTGGATGGAGGTGGATCTATCAGAATCATAACATAATAAATTAATCTGAAATTAGTTTTGTTCCATTCGTTCTTTCAGATCTCATCCAATCAGCTCATTCCATTTCTCTTTAAAACAGATGAACATTGTGCGCTTGTGCGGGACCTCGGGGAAGGACGTGCTCTAACCGAGCTCCGCACGCTCCGACCCACTATAGCTATATTTGGCAAAGGCAGTGGGGATCGCCGACAGAGAACCGCACCAATTGCTTCCCGAGCCGGGAATGAACCGCAGGGCTCAGGGATAGCCCAAACGGGGACACAATAAGCAGCACAGACAGCACGGAGGAGTGAGATTCTCTCCAGGCAGGAGTCCAAGATGGCGCCAGGGCGGCCAGACACACGAGGCAGCACAGCCTCCCGGGCAGAAAACTCCATGCATAAGGGGGAAAAGCGAAGCCATCCTGAACAACTCCGGGACCCGTTCTCCTTACAATCCTCAGGGGACTTGGAAGCAGACAAGCGGGGTGAGTCTCCTTCACATCCCCCGTCCCCAGAGTTATACAAGGACACACAGGACTCAGTCGTTTCGCCTACTTCCTCAATGGACGGCAATATGGCTGAGCTGGCAAAACAAAAGATCAAGTCTTCTGGACAGCAGCACTCCAATAAAAAGCCTTTATTATGTAAAATCTTCAAAAATCCAAATACAGCACAGCAATTTACAAAATTCTGGTTAGAGCTGACTAGTTTCACACTTTCTTAGTGTTTAATCATAGCTGCTTAACCACTTAACGACCGCCCACTGTAAATATACGTCGGCATAATGGCACCGACAGGCAGAATCACGTACATATACGTGATTGCCTTTGAATAGTTGGGGGGTCCGATCGGACCCCCCTTCTTTACAGTGGGTGGTCGATTTACCTTCGGGAGCGATTCGGCATGAGGGGACGGCCGTTCGATTCCGCCCCCCCCCCTCTCGATCGCTCCCGGCGAATGAGAGAGCTTCCCCTGCCTGTGTACTGTTTACACAGGCAGGAGGAAGTGATGTCATCTCTCCTGCGGCGCTCACATATACCGAGCGCCGTACAGGAGAAGATGCAGGTTAGTGCACAAAACACTACACCGACACCAGGACACATAGGTACATAAATCGCCCCCCAGGCCCCCCCCAGACACCCCCAGATCACCCCCCAGTCCCCAGTCACAGTGTCACTGATTGCAGTGACCATTTATTTAGTGATCACTGCAGTCAGTGACATTTGTGACTGTAAAAGTGTCACTACATTTAGTTTTAGGTCCAGTGTAGCCCCCTAACCCCCCCTAATAAAGGTTTAACCCCCTGATCACCCCCCAGATAACCCTTTCACCCCCTAGCACCGCCGTCGCTAAGCGATCATTTTTCTGATCGATGTCTTAGCGTCGGTGATGCAGATCGGTAGCCAGTAATTTTTTTTAGGTTCGCCGCAGGTTTTTATAGCGTCGGGTACCCCCGATATATTACCTAATAAAGGTTTAACCCCCTTGATCGCCCCCAGGTAACCCTTTCACCCCCTATCACCACTGTCGCTAAGCGATCATTTTTCTGATCGCTGTCTTAGCGTCGGTGATGCAGATCGGTAGCCAGTAATTTTTTTTAGGTTCGCCGCAGGTTTTTATAGTGTCAGGTACCCCGATATATTACCTAATAAAGGTTTAACCCCCTTGATCGCCCCCAGGTAACCCTTTCACCCCCTATCACCACTGTCGCTAAGCGATCATTTTTCTGATCGCTGTCTTAGCGTCGGTGATGCAGATCGGTAGCCAGTAATTTTTTTTAGGTTTGCCGCAGGTTTTTATAGCATCAGGTACCCCAATATATTATCTAATAAAGGTTTAACCCCCTGATCGCCCCCCAGGTAACCCTTTCACCCCCTATCACCACTGTCGCTAAGCGATCATTTTTATGATCGTTGTCTTAGTGTCGGTGATGCCGATAGGTAGCCAGTAATTTTTTTTTAGGTTCGCCGTCAGGTTTTTATATAGCGTCAGGTACCCCCATATATTACCTAATAAAGGTTTTAACCCCCTAATTGCCCCTAGTTAACCCTTTCACCAGTAATCACCATATAAGTGTTACGGGTGACGCTGGTTAGTTAGTTTGCTTTTTATAGTGTCAGGGCACCCGCCGTATATAACCCAATAAAGGTTTAACCCCCTGATCGCCCGGCGGGTGATATCAATTAGGTTTTAGCATCAGAGAGGGTCTGCGTCACACCCCAGGCAGCGTCAGGTTAGTGCCAGTAACGCTAACACCCACGCGTTAAGCATACACCCCCTCAATATCTGATCTGATCAGATCTATACTAGCGTCCCCAGCAATTTAGGGTTCCCAAAAACGCAGTGTTAGCGGGATCAGCCCAGATACCTGCTAGCACCTGCGTTTTGCCCCTCCGTCCAGCCCAGGCCACCCAAGTGCAGTATCGATCGATCACTGTCACTTGCAAAACACAACACACATAACTGCAGCGTTCGCAGAGACAGGCCTGATCCCTGCGACTCCAGTGCTGTAGGAGGTGATTTCACCACCACAGTTAAAAAAAAAAGCATATATGCCGAAGCATTGGGGCAGCAGGGGCGGAGGAGCGATTTTGCTCCTAATGCCGCGTACATACGGTCGAAATTCCGACGGAGGCTTGCCCGTGGAAAAGTCTGACCATGTGTACGCGGCATAACTTTTGCGGGAAGATGCCCCCATGCTTCAGGCTTATATAAATGGTGCATGTATGCCCATCATTAGAAGTGGGTGGATGAAGGGCGGTATTCTAATGGTGGGCATACCCACCGATCAATCTTTTTTTTTCGTTCAGCCAACAGGCTGCATGAAAAAAAAAGATTACAATACATGTCCAACAAGGACCAGCAACGTACTGGTATATTGCTGGACTTTGAATGTTTATACCAGAATGATGCCTGTGGGTTTAGGTATCATCTTGGTATCATTCTTTTCAGCCAGCGGCCGGCTTTCATGTAAAAGCAATCCTAGTGGCTAATTAGCCTCTGGACTGCTTTTACAAGCAGTGGGAGGGAATGTCTCCCCCCCCCGGATATAAAAAGTGCCATTGGGAAATTGGGAAAGCATTTTATCACACCGATCTTGGTGTGGTCAGATGATTTGAGGGCAGAGGAAAGATCTAGGGTCCAATAGACCCCAGTTTTTTCAAAAAAGAGTACCTGTCATTACCTATTGCTATCATAGGGGATATTTACATTCCCTGAGATAACAATAAAAATGATAAAAATAAAAAAATATGAAAGCAACAGTTTAAAAATAAAATAAAAACGCAAAATTAATAATAAAAAAAAGCACCCCTGTCCTGCCCTGCTCTTGCCCAAAGGCGAACGCAAGCGTCGGTCTGGCTTCATATGTAAACAGAAATTGCACCATGCATGTGAGGTATCACCGCGAAGGTCAGATCGAGGGCAGTAATTTTAGCAGTAGACCTCCTCTGTAAATCTAACGGCGTAACCTGTAAAGGCTTTTAAAGGCTTTTAAAAATGTATTTAGTTTGTCGCCAATGCGCGTTTGTGCGAAATTTTAAAGCTTGCCGTGTTTGGTATCTATGTACTCGGCCTAAGATCATCTTTTTTATTTCATCAAACATTTGGGCAATATAGTGTGTTTTAGTGCATTAAAATTAAAAAAGTGTATTTTTACCCCAAAAAATGCGTTTGAAAAATCGCTGCGCAAATACCATGTAGAAAAAAAAAATTGCAACACCCACCATTTTAATCTGTAGGGCCTTTGCTTTAAAAATATATATAATGTTTGGGGGTTCAACATAATTTTCTTGCAAAAAATAAATATGTTTTCATGTAAACAAAAAGTGTGAAAAAGGCCTTTGCCTTCAAGTGGTTAGAAGAGTGGATGTAAGCTTCCTAATGTTGTGTATAAAATGCCAGAACAGTTCAAAACCCCCCCAAATAACCCCATTTTGGAAATTAGACACCCCAAGCTATATACTGAGAGGCATGTCGAGTCCATGGAATATTTTATATGTTGACACAAGTTGCGGAAAATAGACAATTTATTTTTTATTTTTTGCACAAAGTTGTCACTAAATGATATATTGCTCAAACATGCCATGGGCATATGTGGAATTACACCCCAAAATACATTCTGTTGCTTCTCCTGAGTACGGGGATACCACATGTGTGAGACTTTTTGGGAGCCTAGCCGCGTACGGGACCCCAAAAACCAAGCACCGCCTTCAGGATTTCTAAGGGTGTAAATTTTTGATTTCACTTCTCACTGCCTATCACAGTTTCGGAGGCCATGGAATGCCCAGATGGCACAAAACCCCCCCCAAATGACCCCATTTTGGAAAGTAGACACCCCAAGCTATTTGCTGAGAGGTATGGTGAGTATTTTGCAGATCTCGCTTTTTGTCACAAAGTTTTGAAAAAAAAATAAAAATTTTTTCTTCATTTTCAAAAACAAATGAGAGCTGTAAAATACTCACCATTAGTGTTGAGCGGACCCGAACTGTAAAGTTCGGGTCCGTACCGAACTTTAGCTTTTTCCCGAACCCGAACCCGGACTTTGCCCAAAAGTCCGGGTTCGGGTCCGGGTTCGGCAATCTAATAACGCATTTAGAAATGCTTCAGGGGCCAGCCAATCACCTTTTGATTAGCTGGTGTGCCCTTAGAAGCCATCATAGCCATGCCTACTAATGGCATGGCTGTGATTGGTCGGTGCAACATGTGACCCAGCTTCTATATAAGCTAGAGGCACACAGCACACATGACACTCTGCTTCAGAATAGATAGGGAGAGGATCTAGTCTGCTGCTGCTGCTTTTAGGGAGAGATAGAAAGATAGATGAGGTAGTCCTGATTCTACAATCTGAGGGAAAAGATAGAGAGATAGTGTAGTGTAGGGCCAGGTTCCTGTGTTGGTGCTTTCAGGGAGAGAGAATATTATATAGGAGTCCAGATTCAGAGATTAAAATCAGCGATCTGCATAGGTTTACCTGTTTGTGTTGCAGTGCAGTCTTTTTACACTGCCATGAGCCCAGTGTCAGAGAAAATCTAACTTTTAGGGGGAAAAAAAAGGCACTTTATTGTTCTCTTTTCCAAAAGACCCATAGGGCAAATAAAAAAAGCATTTTATTTTGCTCGTGCAAAAAAAGACCCGTTTAGGGCAAAAAAAAAAAAAATTGCACTTTAATTTACGCTTGCAAAAAACGCAGTTTAGGGGCACAAAAAAAAGTTTGCAGTGTGTTATACATATTTTGAGGTGTGTGAAATAAACAATTTCTATATAGTTGTCTCCTACTGTGCTATACTAAAAAAACAACATTTTTTTTGAATAGCATTTTCTGCAGTTCTGTAGCTGTGCGATTCAGCGGTTACGTACTGTGGGTGTGTTCTGCTCTTCCAAAAAACGCCGTTTAGTGGCACCAAAAAAAGTTTGCAGTGTGTTATACATATTTTGAGGTGTTTGAAATAAACAATTTCTTTATAGTTTTCTCCTACGTTGCTATACTAAAAAAACAAATTTTTTTTTGAATAGCATTTTCTGCAGTTCTGTAGCTGTGCGATTCAGCGGTTACGTACTGTGGGTGTGTTCTGCTCTTCCAAAAAACGCAGTTTAGTGGCACCAAAGAAAGTTTGCAGTGTGTTATACATATTTTGAGGTGTTTGAAATAAACATTTTCTTTATAGTTTTCTCCTACTGTGCTATACTAAAAAAACAACATTTTTTTTGAATAGCATTTTCTGTAGCTGTGCGATTCAGCGGTTACGTACTGTGGGTGTGTTCTGCTCTTCCAAAAACACCCATTTAGGGCAAGATCCTAAATTTTGAAAATATGAGGAGAAGGTCAAAGGGACGTGGTGGCCCCGGTCGTGGTGCTGCTGGTGGAGCTCCTGTTGCAGGGAGAGGACGTGGTGGATCGGTGACAGATACACGCACAAGTGAAACACCTTCCTCAGGTGCGAGTAGGCGACCGAGCCTGCGGCGGTATTTTGTCGCGCCTAATGAGGCTGTACGAATGTTTAGGCCAGGACAAGTACAGGCGATAGTAGATTGGGTTGCTGACAGTGCCTCGGGTTCCTTCACATTGTCTCCCACCCACTCTTCTGATGAAAGAACAGAGTTGGCACCTGAAACCCATGTCCATCAGTCTTTCACCTCACCCCCTTGCAAATCAGCCAAGCAGTCTGAGCCCCAAATCATGCAGCAGTCTCTTCTGCTTTTCGATGACTCTGTTAGCAGGGTTTCCCAGGGCAATCCACCTAGCCCTGCCCCAGAAGTGGAAGAGATTGAGTGCACCGATGCCCAACCACTTATGTTTCATGATGAGTACATAGGAGGAGCATCGCAGTACGTCTCGGATGATGACGAAACACAGGTGCCAACTGCTGCTGCTTTCGCAATTGTGCAGACAGACAAGGAGGTCAGGAGTGAAGACTGGGTGGAAGATGATGTGGAGGACGATGAGGTCCTCGACCCCACATGGAATCAACGTTATGCAGGTGACCAGTGTAGTTTGGAGGAAGAGGCGGTGGTCGCTAGTGATGAGCCGAACACCCCCGGGTTCGGTTTGCACCAGAACCCGCGAACGGACCGAAAGTTCGTACGAACATTAGAACCCTATTAAATACAATGGATGCGAACGTTCGAATTCTAAAGTGCTAATTATAACAACTATTATGCATGTTATTGTCCTAAAAAGGGTTTGGGAACCCGGGTTCTGCACCAGGGGACATGCATCAATGCAAAAAGAAGTTTTAAAAACGGTCGTTTTTCGGGAGCAGTCATTTTAATGATGCATAAAGTGAAAAAAAAAAGTCAAATATTCTTTTAAATATCGTACCTGGGGGGTGTCTAAAGTATGCCTGTGAAGTGCCACGTGTTTCCCGTGTTTAGAACTGTCCCTGCACAAAATGACACTTCTAAAGGAAAAAAAAGCCATTTAAAACTGCTTGCGGCTTTAATGTAATGTCTGGTCCCGGTAATATGGATGAAAATCTTTAAGAAAAATGGCATAGCTACCCCATGACCCCCCCCCCTACCCCAGCCCATTACCAGCCCCTTTGGGTCTTGTATGGATATTAAGGGGAACCCCGCACATAAAATAAAAAAGGCCCTATATACTCTGAACAGCCGTATACAGGCGGTGCATACAAGACATGGACTGTAGGTTTGTTCTTATGTAGAATCTGTTTGTAATTTTGAACAGGTACATTGTTGAAGTGTAGCTCCAGCCCAAAAATCTATTTTTAAACTTTTTGGAAAACATAGGTAAGGGTTATCACCCCTGTAACATTTGTTTTGCTGTCTGTGCCCCTGTTCAGAACATTTCACCTCACTTTCCGTCCCAATGTCAACTGTTTTTGAAATGTGGTGTTTTTCTTGAAACAAGGATTGCTGATAAAGCATCAGTACAGAGGAGACACCTTTCTCCCATATTAATTCTTACAGGAGAGAATTTTCCTTCCTAGGGGTAGATTTCCTCTCACTTCCTGTTGTCTTCTTGCGTTTGCAAGTAGGAGTCGTTTGTAAGTTGGATGTTTGAAAGTAGGGACCTGCCGTATATACTCTGCAGAAATAGGCCCCTTAGTTGTTGGTGTTGGCACAACACTGTAAGCACTCAGAGTTACTCTTGGTTGGTGCTGGAACGCCCTGCTGTCAACTATTATATCAGGAATTTTAATTACATATAATTGTTGAACAGTGGTAGTAAAAATTGGGCCTTTGATGGTGGTGCTGGTGCCACAACACTGTAAGCCCTGACAGTTACTCTTGGTGGGTGCAGCAATGGGCCCTGCTGTGAATTATTAGATCAAGAATTGTAATTGCATGCCCCTGTTGAACAGGGGCTGAAAAATTGGGCCTTTCGTGGTGGTGGTGGTGGTGGTGGTGGTGGTGTTGCCACAACACTGTAAGCCCTCAGAGTTACTCTTGGTGGGTGCAGGAATGGGCCCTGCTGTGAATTATTAGATCAAGAATTGTAATTACATGCCCCTTTTGAACAGGGGCTGAAAAATTGGGCCTTTCGTGGTGGTGGTGGTGGTGGTGTTGCCACAACACTGTAAGCCCTCAGAGTTACTCTTGGTGGGTGCAGGAATGGGCCCTGCTGTGAATTATTAGATCAAGAATTGTAATTACATGCCCCTTTTGAACAGGGGCTGAAAAATTGGGCCTTTCGTGGTGGTGGTGGTGGTGGTGGCGTTGCCACAACACTGTAAGCCCTCAGAGTTACTCTTGGTGGGTGCAGCAATGGGCCCTGCTGTGAATTATTAGATCAAGAATTGTAATTGCATGCCCCTGTTGAACAGGGGCTGAAAAATTGGGCCTTAGGCACTGGTGGCACAACACTACAACCCCTCACAGATACGTTACTTGGAGCACAGCAATGAGCCCTGTTGCAAAGTATTGCTTCAAAAATTGTAATGACACGCCCCTGTTAAACAGGGGCTGAAAAATTGGGCCTTAGGCACTGGTGCCACAACACTCCAACCCCTCACAGATACTGTACTTGGAGCACAGCAATGAGCCCTATGGCAAATTATTGCTAAAAAAATTGTAATTACACACCCCTGTAAAACAGGGGCTGAAAAATTGGGCCTTAGCCACTGGTGGCGGCACCCATAAACAAAAATGATCTTCCAAGCTATCATCATCAATCGTATCATTGAGGACTCGGAGGAGGAGGATAGCCAGTCAACATAACAGCACAGGCACTCAGCATCAGCATCAGTCTTGAAGGGATGTGACATGTTAAAATCAATTAGTCTGTTATATCAGCATCAGGTGTGTGGTAGCTGGTGGTGATCCAAGACTGGTTCATCTTGATGAAAGTCAGTCGATCAACCGAGTCGGTGGACAGGCGCACCCTGTGATCCGTGACAAATCCTCCAGCAGCACTGAATGTGCGTTCCGAAAGAACGCTGGATGCAGGACAGGCCAGTAGCTCAATTGCATACTGTGCAAGCTCTGGCCAGTGATGCATCCTCAAGACCCAGTAAGCCAGAGGATTTTCGGTGGGGAAGGTGTCCAAGTCTGACCTTGCCCCTAGATATTCCTGCACCATGTTTATCAGACGCTGGCGATGGTTGCTGGAACCGATCATACTTTGGGGCTGCGGACTAAAGAATTGTCTGAACGCATCGGTCAGACGGCCACCTTCCCCACCGCTCCTTCTTTGACTGGCCGAAGCCTCAGCAACTCGTTGTCCAGGACCAGGAGTTTGTAACCTCCCAGTCTCTGGGAACGCGTTGCACAGACCTTTCTGCAAGGCCTCCCGGAGTTGTCTCATCCTCTGCTCCCTCTGCGAAGGTAACATAAGGTCCGCAACCTTACCCTTGTACCGTGGATCAAGGAGAGTGGCCAGCCAGTAATGGTCCCTCTCCTTGATCCGAAGAATACGAGGATCCTTCCGCAGACTTTGCAGGATCAGGGAGGCCATGCAGCGTAGGTTTGCTGAGGCATTCGCTCCGGAGTCCTCTGGGTCACTAAGGACGACATGATCCGCAGCCACCTCCTCCCAGCCACGTACAAGTCCACTGGTTTCTTGGGACTGTAAATCATCCCTAAAAGACTGCTGCTGATGATGCTGAGTGCCAGCCTCCACCTCCATGCTGACACAATCCTCCTCCTCCTCCTCCTCCTCTTCCTCTTCCTGTGCGATGGGTGGGACAGAAGGAACACTGTCTGGGTAAAGGGGGCCTTGAGAGGCAAGGAAGTCCTCCTCTTCCTGCCTCTGTTCTGCCTCAAGTGCCCTGTCCATTATTCCACGCAGCGTGTGCTCCAACAGGTGGACAAGAGGTACAGTGTCACTGATGCATGCACTGTCACTGCTCACCATCCTCGTGGCCTCCTCAAATGGTGCCAGGACAGTGCATGCATCCCTGATCATGCCCCACTGGCGTGGAGAAAAAAAACCAAGCTCCCCTGACCCTGTCCTGGTGCCGTAGTCGCACAGGTACTCATTGATGGCCCTCTGCTGCGTGTGCAGCCGCTGCAGCATGGCCAACGTTGAGTTCCACCTGGTGGGCATGTCACATATAAGGCGGTTCTTGGGCAGGTTCAACTCCTTTTGCAGCTCAGCCAGGCGAGCACTGGCATTATAAGATCTGCGGAAATGCACACAGACTTTCCTGGCCTGCCTCAGGACATCCTGTAAGCCCGGGTACCTGCCCAAGAACCGCTGCACCACCAGGTTAAGGACGTGAGCCACACAGGGCACATGGGTCAGTTGTCCCTGTCGGAGGGCGGAGAGGAGGTTGGTGCCATTGTCGCAAACCACCATTCCTGGCTTAAGCTGGCGTGGCGTCAACCACCTCTCGGCCTGGCCCTGCAGAGCAGACAGGACCTCTGCCCCAGTGTGGCTTCTGTCCCCCAAACACACCAGCGCAAGCACGGCATGGCATCTTTTTGCCTGCGTACTTGCGTAGCCCCGTGAACGGCTACGGAGCACCGCTGGTTCATAGGACAAACCACAGGAAGAGGCCATGGAGGAAGAAGAAGAGGAGGGGGTGGAGGAGAGAGGTGTGTCACAACCAGTAGTAGCATTTTGGAGGCGTGGCGGTGGAACAACCTCCAACACTACTGCACCTTGTCCTGCATCCTTCCCAGCTGCCAAAAGAGTGACCCAATGGGCCGTGAAAGAAAGGTAACGTCCCTGTCCATGCCTGCTGGACCATGAGTCAGCGGTAATATGCACCTTACCGCTGACCGCCCTGTCCAGCGAGGCCAAGACATTGCCTTCCACATGCCGGTAGAGAGCCGGAATAGCCTTCCGTGAGAAAAAGTGGCGTTTGGGAACCTGCCACTGAGGAACCGCACATTGCACAAACTCACGGAAGGGGGCCGAGTCTACCAACTGAAAAGGCAGCAGTTGAAGCGCTAGCAATTTAGCCAAGCTAGCATTCAACCGCTGGGCATGTGGATGGCTGGGAGTGAACTTCTTTCGACGGTCCAGCAGCTGGGGCAGGGAAATTTGCCTGCTAGAATCGGACGTCGGTGTACTGCTAGCAGAGTGGCCGCAAGTACTTGGCTGTGACACACCTAATTCTACACCTTCATTCCTCTCAGTGCATGTTTCAGAGAGGACTGAAGTTATAGTGGGGTTGGAGATCCCAGCTGATGCGGTGCAAGGAGAGGTCCGCTTTGTTCTTTGGTGTGGGTCTTTGAGGTAGGCTTGCCAACGAGCTGCATGGCAGGTCAACATATGTCTGGTCAGGCATGTGGTACCCAAGTGGCTGATGTTTTGGCCACGCGATATACGCTTGAGACATATGTTGCAAACAGCAGCTGTGCGATCTGATGCACTAGCCTCAAAAAAGGCCCACACCAAGGAACTTTTTGAATGACGGGCAGAGGCAGCGCCCTGCACAGGCGGAGCTCTGCGGTGTGATTCCGTCGGTGTACTGCCCTTACGCTGGCCACCAAAGGGCATCCTGCCTCGTTGGAGATGTGCCTCCTCCTCATCCTCCTCCTCTCTCCTATTAGGCACCCACGTGGAGTCAGTGACCTCATCATCCCCTCCCTCCTCATCACTGGAGCCAATCTGGCAGTATGCTGCAGCTGCTGGAACATGACTGCCAGATTGGTGTCCTTCTTGAGCATCCCCTCTGTCTGCTCTCACGCTACTGCCTTCCTGTAGCTGGGTTTCATCATCAGACCCTTCGAAACGCTGGGCATCCTCCTGGAGCATGTACCCAACACTGTGCTCAAACAGTTCGGGGGACTCCTCAGGAGGAGGACATGGTGGGTCTAGGGAAGGAGTGACTGATGATGAGTCTGACATTGATACCAGGGAAGAGGACGCTTTGGCAGCTGCTTTGCCAGTACCCTGAGCCTGGGTGAGAGAGGATGAGGAGGAGGAGGAGGGCTTAGTCATCCACTCTACCAAGTCTTCGGCATGATGTGGCTCAACATGTCCAGCTGCCGAAAAGAAGGACAAGCGTGTCCCATGGCCATGTGCTGATGACAATGCACCGCGTCCACGACCAGCACTGTTGCCCCCAGACACAGAGCCTGCTTGCCCTCTTTTATTGCCTCCTGACTGTCTGCCTCTCCTTGTTTGCCTTCCAGACATTCTAATAGATGGCCTGCAGGGAGATGGGAAAAAAGCAATAAGGGCTACCTTCAGGTGTCCTTCTCTGTCCCTTTACTTAAGGATTTCTAAATATGGTTGAGGATTATTGCTTTTGCACAGAATAGCACAACGACAATTTCCCTGACTGTCCAAAAAACAAGGATTTCAAAGATGGTTGATGAGGAATGCTTTGGCACACTATAGCACAAGGAGAATTCCCCTCACTTTCCTTCTTTGTCCCTAGAAACAAGGACTGGCACAGTGAAAGAAACTGACACTCTCCCTACCTACAGTATTCTGTCCCTAGAAAAAATGTTTTTTTAAAGCACACTATAGCACAAGGAGAATTCCCCTCACTTTCCTTCTTTGTCCCTAGAAACAAGGACTGGCACAGTGAAAGAAACTGACACTCTCCCTACCTACAGTTTTCTGTCCCTAGAAAAAATGTTTTTTTAAAGCACACTATAGCACAAGGAGAAATCCCCTCACTTTCCTTCTTTGTCCCTAGAAACAAGGACTGGCACAGTGAAAGAAACTGACACTCTCCCTACCTACAGTTTTCTGTCCCTAGAAAAAATGTTTTTTTAAAGCACACTATAGCACAAGGAGAATTCCCCTCACTTTCCTTCTTTGTCCCTAGAAACAAGGACTGGCACAGTGAAAGAAACTGACACTCTCCCTACCTACAGTTTTCTGTCCCTAGAAAAAATGTTTTTTTAAAGCACACTATAGCACAAGGAGAAATCCCCTCACTTTCCTTCTTTGTCCCTAGAAACAAGGACTGGCACAGTGAAAGAAACTGACACTCTCCCTACCTACAGTTTTCTGTCCCTAGAAAAAATGTTTTTTTAAAGCACACTATAGCACAAGGAGAAATCCCCTCACTTTCCTTCTTTGTCCCTAGAAACAAGGACTGGCACAGTGAAAGAAACTGACACTCTCCCTACTTACAGTTTTCTGTCCCTAGAAAAAATGTTTTTTTAAAGCACACTATAGCACAAGGAGAAATCCCCTCACTTTCCTTCTTTGTCCCTAGAAACAAGGACTGGCACAGTGAAAGAAACTGACACTCTCCCTACCTACAGTTTTCTGTCCCTAGAAAAAATGTTTTTTTAAAGCACACTATAGCACAAGGAGAAATCCCCTCACTTTCCTTCTTTGTCCCTAGAAACAAGGACTGGCACAGTGAAAGAAACTGACACTCTCCCTACCTACAGTTTTCTGTCCCTAGAAAAAATGTTTTTTTAAAGCACACTATAGCACAAGGAGAATGCCCCTCACTTTCCTTCTTTGTCCCTAGAAACAAGGACTGGCACAGTGAAAGAAACTGACACTCTCCCTACCTACAGTTTTCTGTCCCTAGAAAAAATGTTTTTTAAAGCACACTATAGCACAAGGAGAATTCCCCTCACTTTCCTTCTTTGTCCCTAGAAACAAGGACTGGCACAGTGAAAGAAACTGACACTCTCCCTACCTACAGTTTTCTGTCCCTAGAAAAAATGTTTTTTTAAAGCACACTATAGCACAAGGAGAAATCCCCTCACTTTCCTTCTTTGTCCCTAGAAACAAGGACTGGCACAGTGAAAGAAACTGACACTCTCCCTACCTACAGTTTTCTGTCCCTAGAAAAAATGTTTTTTTAAAGCACACTATAGCACAAGGAGAAATCCCCTCACTTTCCTTCTTTGTCCCTAGAAACAAGGACTGGCACAGTGAAAGAAACTGACACTCTCCCTACCTACAGTTTTCTGTCCCTAGAAAAAATGTTTTTTTAAAGCACACTATAGCACAAGGAGAAATCCCCTCACTTTCCTTCTTTGTCCCTAGAAACAAGGACTGGCACAGTGAAAGAAACTGACACTCTCCCTACCTACAGTTTTCTGTCCCTAGAAAAAATGTTTTTTTAAAGCACACTATAGCACAAGGAGAATTCCCCTCACTTTCCTTCTTTGTCCCTAGAAACAAGGACTGGCACAGTGAAAGAAACTGACACTCTCCCTACCTACAGTTTTCTGTCCCTAGAAAAAATGTTTTTTTAAAGCACACTATAGCACAAGGAGAAATCCCCTCACTTTCCTTCTTTGTCCCTAGAAACAAGGACTGGCACAGTGAAAGAAACTGACACTCTCCCTACCTACAGTTTTCTGTCCCTAGAAAAAATGTTTTTTTAAAGCACACTATAGCACAAGGAGAATTCCCCTCACTTTCCTTCTTTGTCCCTAGAAACAAGGACTGGCACAGTGAAAGAAACTGACACTCTCCCTACCTACAGTTTTCTGTCCCTAGAAAAAATGTTTTTTTAAAGCACACTATAGCACAAGGAGAAATCCCCTCACTTTCCTTCTTTGTCCCTAGAAACAAGGACTGGCACAGTGAAAGAAACTGACACTCTCCCTACCTACAGTTTTCTGTCCCTAGAAAAAATGTTTTTTTAAAGCACACTATAGCACAAGGAGAATTCCCCTCACTTTCCTTCTTTGTCCCTAGAAACAAGGACTGGCACAGTGAAAGAAACTGACACTCTCCCTACCTACAGTTTTCTGTCCCTAGAAAAAATGTTTTTTTAAAGCACACTATAGCACAAGGAGAAATCCCCTCACTTTCCTTCTTTGTCCCTAGAAACAAGGACTGGCACAGTGAAAGAAACTGACACTCTCCCTACCTACAGTTTTCTGTCCCTAGAAAAAATGTTTTTTTAAAGCACACTATAGCACAAGGAGAAATCCCCTCACTTTCCTTCTTTGTCCCTAGAAACAAGGACTGGCACAGTGAAAGAAACTGACACTCTCCCTACTTACAGTTTTCTGTCCCTAGAAAAAATGTTTTTTTAAAGCACACTATAGCACAAGGAGAAATCCCCTCACTTTCCTTCTTTGTCCCTAGAAACAAGGACTGGCACAGTGAAAGAAACTGACACTCTCCCTACCTACAGTTTTCTGTCCCTAGAAAAAATGTTTTTTTAAAGCACACTATAGCACAAGGAGAAATCCCCTCACTTTCCTTCTTTGTCCCTAGAAACAAGGACTGGCACAGTGAAAGAAACTGACACTCTCCCTACCTACAGTTTTCTGTCCCTAGAAAAAATGTTTTTTTAAAGCACACTATAGCACAAGGAGAATGCCCCTCACTTTCCTTCTTTGTCCCTAGAAACAAGGACTGGCACAGTGAAAGAAACTGACACTCTCCCTACCTACAGTTTTCTGTCCCTAGAAAAAATGTTTTTTAAAGCACACTATAGCACAAGGAGAATTCCCCTCACTTTCCTTCTTTGTCCCTAGAAACAAGGACTGGCACAGTGAAAGAAACTGACACTCTCCCTACCTACAGTTTTCTGTCCCTAGAAAAAATGTTTTTTTAAAGCACACTATAGCACAAGGAGAAATCCCCTCACTTTCCTTCTTTGTCCCTAGAAACAAGGACTGGCACAGTGAAAGAAACTGACACTCTCCCTACCTACAGTTTTCTGTCCCTAGAAAAAATGTTTTTTTAAAGCACACTATAGCACAAGGAGAAATCCCCTCACTTTCCTTCTTTGTCCCTAGAAACAAGGACTGGCACAGTGAAAGAAACTGACACTCTCCCTACCTACAGTTTTCTGTCCCTAGAAAAAATGTTTTTTTAAAGCACACTATAGCACAAGGAGAAATCCCCTCACTTTCCTTCTTTGTCCCTAGAAACAAGGACTGGCACAGTGAAAGAAACTGACACTCTCCCTACCTACAGTTTTCTGTCCCTAGAAAAAATGTTTTTTTAAAGCACACTATAGCACAAGGAGAATTCCCCTCACTTTCCTTCTTTGTCCCTAGAAACAAGGACTGGCACAGTGAAAGAAACTGACACTCTCCCTACCTACAGTTTTCTGTCCCTAGAAAAAATGTTTTTTTAAAGCACACTATAGCACAAGGAGAAATCCCCTCACTTTCCTTCTTTGTCCCTAGAAACAAGGACTGGCACAGTGAAAGAAACTGACACTCTCCCTACCTACAGTTTTCTGTCCCTAGAAAAAATGTTTTTTTAAAGCACACTATAGCACAAGGAGAATTCCCCTCACTTTCCTTCTTTGTCCCTAGAAACAAGGACTGGCACAGTGAAAGAAACTGACACTCTCCCTACCTACAGTTTTCTGTCCCTAGAAAAAATGTTTTTTTAAAGCACACTATAGCACAAGGAGAAATCCCCTCACTTTCCTTCTTTGTCCCTAGAAACAAGGACTGGCACAGTGAAAGAAACTGACACTCTCCCTACCTACAGTTTTCTGTCCCTAGAAAAAATGTTTTTTTAAAGCACACTATAGCACAAGGAGAATTCCCCTCACTTTCCTTCTTTGTCCCTAGAAACAAGGACTGGCACAGTGAAAGAAACTGACACTCTCCCTACCTACAGTTTTCTGTCCCTAGAAAAAATGTTTTTTTAAAGCACACTATAGCACAAGGAGAAATCCCCTCACTTTCCTTCTTTGTCCCTAGAAACAAGGACTGGCACAGTGAAAGAAACTGACACTCTCCCTACCTACAGTTTTCTGTCCCTAGAAAAAATGTTTTTTTAAAGCACACTATAGCACAAGGAGAATTCCCCTCACTTTCCTTCTTTGTCCCTAGAAACAAGGACTGGCACAGTGAAAGAAACTGACACTCTCCCTACCTACAGTTTTCTGTCCCTAGAAAAAATGTTTTTTTAAAGCACACTATAGCACAAGGAGAAATCCCCTCACTTTCCTTCTTTGTCCCTAGAAACAAGGATTATCACAGTAAAACACACTGACACTCTCCCTACCTATCCTTCTCTTTCCCTAAACTAAAGGAATCCAGGTTAAGCAAGAAAGAAATAAATGTCACTGTCCCTGCCTATGCTTCTCTTTCCCTGCTCCGGAACACACTACACTAGGCCGCCGTGCTGGCGGCCTTTTATAGTGTGGGGCGTGTACTAAACACCCTCAGCAATAATTGGCCACAGGCATCCTGCCTGTGGCCAATCATTGCTCTCCTCGCTGCCGGCGCTGTGATTGGCCAAGCATGCGGGGTCACAGTGCATGCTTGGCCAATCACAGCGCCTGGATGACACTGCGATGGCGTAGTGCATTGTGGGCCGTTCGCGTCACTCGAATTTGGCGCGAACGGCCCAAATCGTTCGATCTTCGTCGAACGATCGAACAGCCGATGTTCGAGTCGAACGTATGTTCGACTCGAACACGAAGCTCATCCCTAGTGGTCGCACAGAGCCACCAGCACAGCAGAAGAGGGAGCAGGGTGCAAAAGCGGAGCGTCTGTCAGCTAGACAGTATGTCTGCTACTGCCCAACGCAGCAAGGGACCGAGCACACCAAAGCCAGGTCCAAGGAGTTCCCCAGCGTGGCAGTTCTTCACACAATGTGCTGATGCCAAGACACGAGTGGTTTGCACGCTGTGCAATCAGAGCCTGAAGCGAGGCATAAATGTTCTCAACCTGAGCACAAGCTGCATGAACAGGCATCTAAGTGCAAAGCACGAGCTGCAGTGGAGTAGACACCTCAAAAACCAAGAAAGGTCTCTGGCTCCTCCTGCTTCCTCTTCTGCTGCAGTCTCGGCCTCTTCATCCACCTCTGTAGTGACAGTGGCACCTGCCACCCCGCAAACAGAGGATCTGCCAGCAACACTACCACCTGGGTCACCAATAGGGATGGGCCCGGTGCTCGATTCGAACCCATATTCGAATCGAGCACCGGGCGTTCGCTCGCTCGTCGAGCCCAGAACTATTTGGGCCGTTCGCATCACATTCGTGTGATGCGAGCGGCCCCGCAATGCATTGCGGCCGGCGCGGCCGGCGCAGTGCATTGCTGGCTGATGATTGGCCAAGCATGCACTGTGACCCCGCATGCTTGGCCAATCACAGCGCCCGAAACTCGGAGAGCAATAATTGGCTACAGGCAGGACGCCTGTAGCCAATTACAGCTCAGGGGCTTTAGTACACGCCCCACCATTTAAAAGGCCGCCACGCCATCGGCCCCGGTCACATGAGTTCCGGCTTTAGGAGAGATTAGTCTGCTGATTCTGTCTTTGCTTGATACTGAAAGATTTGCTCTTCTTTGCTAAACCATTGGCTATTTCTTTGCTAAACCATTGCTACCTAAGTCATTGATCGTTCATTGCTGCTGATTGCACAGTTAGTGTGTTATTAGCTGCTGCTGGGGATTAGTCTGGTGCGTGCTTACTGTTAGTACAGTATTGCAGTAGTACCAACCGCAGTGCTGTTAGCACAGCATTGCACCCCAACAGCACCCATAGGACTTCTAGTGTGTTAGTGGCAGCAAACAGAGCTCCTATATTTTCTTCTCAGCAGCACCCATAGGACTTCTAGTGTGTTAGTGGCAGCAAACAGAGCTCCTATATTTTCTTCTCAGCAGCACCCATAGGACTTCTAGTGTGTTAGTGGCATCACACAGAGCTCCTATATTTTCTTCTCAGCAGCACCCATAGGACTTCTAGTGTGTTAGTGGCAGCAAACAGAGCTCCTATATTTTCTTCTCAGCAGCACCCATAGGACTTCTAGTGTGTTAGTGGTATCACACAGAGCTCCTATATTTTCTTCTCAGCAGCACCCATAGGACTTCTAGTGTGTTAGTGGCAGCAAACAGAGCTCCTATATTTTCTTCTCAGCAGCACCCATAGGACTTCTAATGTGTTAGTGGCATCACACAGAGTTCCTATATTTTCATCTCAGAAGCACCCATAGGACTTCTAGTGTGTTAGTGGCATCACACAGAGCTCCTATATTTTCATCTCAGAAGCACCCATAGGACTTCTAGTGTGTTAGTGGCAGCAAACAGAGCTCCTATATTTTCTTCTCAGCAGCACCCATAGGACTTCTAATGTGTTAGTGGCATCACACGGAGTTCCTATATTTTCATCTCAGAAGCACCCATAGGACTTCTAGTGTGTTAGTGGCATCACACAGAGCTCCTATATTTTCTTCTCAGAAGCACCCATAGGACTTCTAGTGTGTTAGTGGCATCACACAGAGCTCCTATATTTTCTTCTCAGCAGCACCCATAGGACTTCTAGTGTGTTAGTGGCAGCAAACAGAGCTCCTATATTTTCTTCTTAGCAGCACCCATAGGACTTCTAATGTGTTAGTGGCATCACACAGAGTTCCTATATTTTCATCTCAGAAGCACCCATAGGACTTCTAGTGTGTTAGTGGCATCACACAGAGCTCCTATATTTTCTTCTCAGCAGCACCCATAGGACTTCTAGTGTGTTAGTGGCATCACACAGAGTTCCTATATTTTCATCTCAGAAGCACCCATAGGACTTCTAGTGTATTAGTGGCATCACACAGAGCTCCTATATTTTCTTCTCAGCAGCACCCATAGGACTTCTAGTGTGTTAGTGGCATCACACAGAGTTCCTATATTTTCATCTCAGAAGCACCCATAGGACTTCTAGTGTGTTAGTGGCAGCAAACAGAGCTCCTATATTTTCTTGTCAGCAGCACACATAGTACCTATAGTGTGTTAGTGTCAGCACCCATAGGACCTACAGTGTGTTGTGAGCACACATAGGAGTTCTATTTTTTATACTATATACACTACCGACTACAATGGCTGGAAGACCGCCAAGGAGAGGCAGAGCGTGCCGAGGCAAGAACACAGGGCAGGCAGGCTCTGTTTCTAGAGACAACAGTGCTGGCCGTGGACGTGGTCGTGCATCGTCATCAGCACGTGGCCATGGGACACGCTTGTCTTTGTTTTCGGCAGCTGGACATGTGGAGCCGCATCATGCCGAAGGCTTGGTAGAATGGATGACCAAGCCCTCCTCATCCTCCTCATCCTCTCTCACCCAGGCTCAGGGTACTGGCAGAGCAGCTGCCAACGCGTACTCAATGGCATCATCAGCCACCCCTTCCCTAGACCCACCATGTCCTCCTGAGGAGTCCCCCGAACTGTTTGAGCACAGTGTTGGGTACATGCTCCAGGAGGATGCCCAACGATTCGAAGGCTCGGATGATGATACCCAGCTTGAGGAAGTCAGTAGTGTGCGCGCAGAGAGAGGGGATGCTGAAGGACAGCAATCTGGCAGTAGTGTTCCACCAGCTGCAGCTTACTGCCAGGTTTGCTCTAGTGGTGAAGAGGGAGGGGATGATGAGGTCACTGACTCCACGTGGGTGCCTGAAGGGAGAGAGGAGGAGGAGGAGGAGGATGCAGCGTCACATGTCCAACGAGGCAGGATGCCCCCTGGAGGCCAGCTAGAGGCCAGCACAGCAACTGTACCACACCGCAGAGCTCCGCCTGTGCAGGGCGCTGCCTCTTCACGTTATCACAAAAGTTCTTTGGTGTGGGCCTTTTTTGAGACGAGTGCATCAGATCGCACCACTGCTATTTGCAATATTTGTCTCAAGCGTATCTCGCGTGGCCAAAACATCAGCCGCTTGGGCACCACAAGCATGAGCAGACATATGTCGACCTGCCATGCAGCTCGTTGGCAAGCACACATAAAAGACCCACACCAAAGAACAAAGCGGACCTCTCCTTGCTCCTCATCAGCTGGGATCTCCATCCCCACTATATCTTCAGTCCTCTCTGAAAGCTGCTCTGAGAGGACTGAAGGTGTAGAATTAGGTGTGTCACAACCAAGTACTTGCAGTACACCGACGTCCGATTGTAGCAGGCAAATTTCCCTGCCCCAGCTGCTGGACCGTCGAAAGAAGTATACTCCCAGCCATCCACATGCCCAGCGGTTGAATGCTAGCTTGGCTAAATTGCTAGCACTTCAACTGCTGCCTTTTCAGTTGATAGACTCGGCCCCCTTCCGTGAGTTTGTTCAATGTGCGGTTCCTCAGTGGCAGGTTCCCAAACGCCACTTTTTCTCACGGAAGGCGATTCCGTCTCTCTACTGGCATGTGGAAGGCAATGT
This sequence comes from Rana muscosa, assembly GCA_029206835.1. Lineage (NCBI taxonomy): Eukaryota > Metazoa > Chordata > Amphibia > Anura > Ranidae > Rana > Rana muscosa. The sequence goes on from CM055127.1 coordinate 188,405,719, forward strand.
CCATGCCTCGCTGGACAGGGCGGTCAGCGGTAAGGTGCATATTACCGCTGACTCATGGTCCAGCAGGCATGGACAGGGACGTTATCTTTCTTTCACGGCCCATTGGGTCACTCTATTGGCAGCTGGGAGGGATGCAGGACAAGGTGCAGTAGTGTTGGAGGTTGTTCCGCCACCACGCCTCCAAAATGCTACTACTGGTTGTGACACACCTCTCTCCTCCACCCCCTCCTCTTCTTCTTCCTCCATGTCCTCTTCGAGTGCTCTGTCCTCGGAACCAGCGGTGCTCCGTAGGCGTACAAGGGGCTACGCGAGTACGCAGGCAAAAAGATGCCATGCCGTGCTTGCGCTGGTGTGTTTGGGGGACAGGAGCCACACTGGGCCAGAGGTTCTGGCAGCTCTGCAGGGGCAGGCCGAGAGGTGGTTGACGCCACGCCAGCTTAAGCCAGGAATGGTCGTTTCTGATAATGGCACCAACCTCCTCTCCGCCCTGCGACAGGGGCAGCTCACCCATGTGCCCTGTATGGCTCACGTCCTCAACCTGGTGGTGCAGCGGTTCTTGGGCAGGTTCCCAGGCTTACAGGATGTCCTGAGGCAGGCCAGGAAAGTCTGTGTGCATTTCCGCCGATCTTATAATGCCAGTGCTCGGCTGACTGAGCTGCAAAAGGAGCTGAACCTGCCCAAGAACCGCCTAATATGTGACATGCCCACCAGGTGGAACTCAACGTTGGCCATGCTGCAGCGACTGCACACGCAGCAGAGGGCCATCAATGAGTACCTTTGCGACTACGGCACCAGGACAGGGTCAGGGGAGCTTGGCTTTTTTTCCCCACGCCAGTGGAGCATGATCAGGGATGCATGCACTGTCCTCTCACCATTTGAGGAGGCCACGAGGATGGTGAGCAGTAACAGTGCATGCATCAGTGACACTGTACCTCTTGTCCACCTGTTGGAGCATACGCTGCGTGGGATAATGGACAGGGCACTTGAGGCAGAACAGAGGCAGGAAGAGGAGGACTTCCTTGTCTCTCAAGGCCCCCTTTATCCAGACAATGTTCCTTCTGTCCCACCCATCACACAGGAAGAGGAGGAGGAGGAGGAGGAGGAGGAGGAGGAGGATTGTGTGAGCATGGAGGTGGAGCCTGGCACTCAGCATCAGCAGCAGCAGTCTTTTAGGGATGATGTACAGTCCCAACAAACCAGTGGACTTGTACGTGGCTGGGAGGAGGTGGCTGGCGATCATGTCATCCTCAGTGACCCAGAAGACTCCGGACCGAATGCCTCAGCTAACCTACGCTGCATGGCCTCCCTGATCCTGCAAAGCCTGCGGAAGGATCCTCGTGTTCTTCGGATCAAGGAGAGTGACCATTACTGGCTGGCCACTCTCCTTGATCCACGGTACAAGGGTAAGGTTGCGGACCTTATCTTGCCGTCGCAGAGGGAGCAGAGGATGAGACATCTCAGGGAGGCCTTGCAGAAAGGTCTGTGCAACGCGTTCCCAGAAACTGGGAGGTTACAAACTCCTGGTCCTGGACGACGAGTTGCTGAGGCTTCGGTCAGTAGCAGAAGGAGCGGTGGGGAAGGTGGACGTCTGACCGATGCGTTCAGACAATTTTTTAGTCCGCAGCCCCAAGGTATGATCGGTTCCAGCAACCATCGCCAGCGTCTGATATACATGGTGCAGGAATACCTAGGGGCAAGGTCAGACTTGGACACCTTTCCCACCGAAAATCCTCTGGCTTACTGGGTCCTGAGGATGGATCACTGGCCAGAGCTTGCACAGTATGCAATTGAGCTACTGGCCTGTCCTGCATCCAGCGTTCTTTCCGAACGCACATTCAGTGCTGCTGGAGGATTTGTCACCGATCATAGGGTGCGCCTGTCCACCGACTCGGTTGATCGACTGACCTTCATAAAAATGAATCAGTCTTGGATCACCACCAGCTACCAGACACCTGAAGCGGATATAACGGAATAATTTATAATGTCACATCCCTTCAAGACTGCCTATGCTGATGCTGAGTGACTGTCCTGTTATGTTCACTGACTATCCTCTTCCTCCTCCTCAATGATCCATGCCACCACACCAGTGCCTAAGGCACAATTTTTCAGCCCCTGTATAACAGGGGCGTGTAATTACAATTTTTTGAAAAGATGCTTCGCAACAGGTGTGACTGCTGTGCTCAGAGTACAGTATCTGTGAGGGGTTGCAGTGTTGTGGCACCAGCACCAGTGCCTAAGGCACAATTTTTCAGCCCCTGTTGGGGCGTGTAATTACAATTTTTAGGCAATGCTTTGCAACAGGTCTCATTGCTGTGCTCAGAGTACAGTATCTGTGAGGGGTTGCAGTGTTGTGGCACCAGCACCAGTGCCTAAGGCACAATTTTTCAGCCCCTGTATAACAGGGGCGTGTAATTACAATTTTTTAAAAAGATGCTTCGCAACAGGTGTGACTGCTGTGCTCCAAGTACAGTATCTGTGAGGGGTTGCAGTGTTGTGGCACCAGCACCAATGCCTAAGGCACAATTTTTCAGCCCCTGTTTAACAGGGGCGTGTAATTACAAATCTTGATCTAATAGTTCACAGCAGGGCCCATTCCTGCGCCCACCAAGAGTAACTATGAGGGCCTACAGTCTTGTGGCAACACCGTCCACCACCACCACCACCACCAAAGGCCCAATTTTTCTGCCCTGTTCAACAGGTGCATGCAATTACAAATCTTGATCTAATAACTCACAGCAGGGCCCATTCCTGCACCCACCAAGAGTAACTGTGAAGGCTTACAGTCTTGTGGCAACACCGTCCACCACCACCACCACCACCAAAGGCCCAATTTTTCTGCCCGGTTCAACAGGTGCATGCAAGTACAAATCTTGATCTATTAACTCACAGCAGGGCCCATTCCTGTGCCCACCAGTCTTGTGGCTACACCAACATCTAATAGGGCAAATTTCTGCAGAGTATATACGGCAGGCCCCTACTTTCAAACATCCAACTTACAAACGACTCCTACTTGCAAACGGCAAGAGAAAACAGGAAGTGAGAGGAAATCTACCCCTAGGAAGGAAAATTCTATCCTGTTAGATTTAATTTGGGAAAAAGGTATCTCCTCTCTACTGATGCTTTATCACCAATCCTTGTTTCAATTAAAACCCCACTTTTCCAAAAACATTTGTCATTGGGACGGAAAGTGAGGTGACATGTTCTGAACAGATGTGCAAAGACAGCAAATGTTACAGGGGTGATAACCCCTCCCTATGTTCTCCAAAAAGCTTAAAAATTGATTTTTTTGGGATGTAGCTACACTTCATAATGTACCTGTTCAGATTCTACTTAAGAACAAACCTACAGTCCATGTCTTGTTTGCACCACCTATATACTGCTGTTCAGAGTATATAGGGTTGTAGGTATAGGGTTTTATTTTGGGTGCGGGGTCCCCCTTAGTATCCATACAAGACCCAAAGGGGCTGGGGTGGGGGGGGGGGTGATGGGGTAGCCATGCCATTTTTCTCAAGGATTTTCAGCCATATGGCGGCCAGGACAAGACATGACATTAAAGCCGCAAGTGGTTTTAAATGGCTTCTTTTTTTCCTTTACAAATGTCATTTTGTGCAAGGACAGTTCTAAACACGGGAAACACATGCCACTTCACAGGCATACTTTAGACACCCCCCAGGTACCATATTTAAAGGAAAATTTCACTTTTTTTTTTTTCACTTTATGCATCATTAAAATGACTGCTCCCGAAAAAACTTTAGTTTTTAAAATTTCTTTTTGCATTGATATATGTCCCCTGGGGCAGGACTCGGGTCCCCAAACCTGTTTTATGACATTAACATGCATATTGGCCGTTGTAATTAGAAATTTTGATTTCGAACGTTCGCGTCCATTATAACGAATAGGGTTCGAAAATTCGCGCGAACTTTCGGTCCGTTCGAAGGTTCTGGTGCGAACCGAACCCGGGGGTGTTCGGCTCATCCCTAGTCACCAACCATCTCCACAATGTCCCATGGAAGCGTTCAGCTCTCTATCTCCCAAACATTGGAGCGGAAGAGGAAGTACCCCCCTAGCCACCCGCGATCCCTGGCCCTGAATGCCAGCATTTCAAAACTCCTGGCCTTTGAAATGCTGTCATTCCGTCTGGTGGAGACGCAGAGTTTTAAAAGCCTGATGGCATTGGCTGTCCCACAGTACGTCGTGCCCAGCCGCCACTATTTTTCCAGACGAGCCATCCCTTCCCTGCACAACCAAGTGGGGGACAAAATCAGGTGTGCACTGCGCAACGCCATCTGTGGCAAGGTCCACCTAACTACGGATGCGTGGACCAGTAAGCACGGTCAGGGACGTTATATCTCCCTAACAGCACACTGGGTAAATGCAGTGGCGGCTGGGCCTAAGGGAGATAGCAGTTTGGCGCATGTCCTTCCACCACCGAGGATTGCAGGGCGCTTCAGTTTGCCTCCTGTTGCTAACTCCTCCTACTCCGCTTCCTCATCCTCTACCGCCTCCTCATCCGGTCAGCGTAACACCTTCACCACCAACTTCAGCACAGCCAGGGGTAAACGACAGCAGGCAGTTTTAAAACTTTCCTGTTTGGGGGAAAAACCCCACACCGCGCAGGAGTTGTGGAGGGACATGGAACAACAGACCAATGAGTGGTTGCTGTCAGTGAGCCTCAAGCCCGGCCTGGTGGTGTGCGATAATGGGCGAAATCTCGTAGCAGCTCTGGGCCTAGCCAGTTTGACGCACATCCCTTGCCTGGCGCATGTGCTGAACTTGGTGGTCCAGAGGTTCCTTAAAAATTACCCCAATATGCCAGAGCTGCTGCAGAAAGTGCGGGCTGTGTGTGCGCACTTTCGGCGTTCTCACCCTGCTGCTGCTCGCCTGTCAGCGCTGCAGCGTAACTTCGGCCTTCCAGCTCACCGCCTCATATGTGACGTGCCCACAAGGTGGAACTCCACCTTGCACATGCTGGCCAGACTGTGCGAGCAGCAGCAGGCGATAGTGGAGTTTCAGCTGCAGCAATCACGCGTGAGTCGCTCTGCGGAACAGCACCACTTCACCACCAATAACTGGGCCTCCATGCGAGACCTGTGTGCCTTGTTGCGCTGTTTCGAGTACTCCACCAACATGTCCAGTGCCAATGACGCCGTTCTTAGCGTTACTATCCCAGTTCTATGCCTCCTTGAAAAAACGCTTCGGGCGATGATGGAAGAGGATGTGGCACAGGAGGATGAGGAGGAGGAGGAGGAAGCGGGATCATTTCAAAGGCTTTCAGGGCAGTCTTTCACAAGTGGCTACGAGGATGGGTTCCTGCACCAACAAACACCAGGTACACAATTGTCCGGCGTAAAGGGAACAGTTCTGGAGGATGACGAGGTGGAGGAGGAGATGGAGGAGGAGGAGGAGGAGGAGGAGGAGGCATTTTCACAGCAGGGTGGCACACAGACCAGCTCGTGGCCATCACTGGTGCGTGGCTGGGGGGATACAGAGGACACAGACGATACACCTCCCACAGAGGACAGCTTTTCTTTGCCTCTGGGCAGCCTGGCACACATGAGCGATTACATGCTGCAGTGTTTCCGCAATGACCGCCGAGTTGCCCACATTTTAACTGGTGCTGATTACTGGGTCGCCACCCTGCTGGATCCCCGTTACAAGGACAACGTACCGTCCTTAATTCCCTCACTGGAGTGGGATCGTAAGATGCGCGAGTACAAGCGCACGCTGGTAGACGCGCTGCTGGTGGCATTCCCACCTGACAGCGGGCGTACGGTGGAAGCACAAGGCGAAGGCAGAGGAGGAGGAAGAGGTCGCCAACGCAGCCGGGGCACCGGCAGCACCTCAGAAGGCAGGGTTAGCATGGCTGAAATGTGGAAAAGCTTTGTCAGCACGCCACAACAACCAGCACCACCAGCTGAGATGGAACGTCTTAGCAGGAGGCAGCATTTCACCAACATGGTTGAGCAGTATGTGTCCACAGGCCTACACGTACTGGATGACGGGTCTGCCCCCTTTAACTTCTGGGTCTCCAAATTGGGCACATGGCCTGAGCTTGCCCTTTATGCCTTGGAGGTGCTGGCCTGCCCTGCAGCCAGTGTATTATCTGAACGTGTATTTAGCACGGCAGGGGGCATTATCACAGACAAGCGTAGCCGCCTGTCCAGAGCCAATGTGGACAAGCTCACGTTCATTAAAATGAACCAGGCATGGATCCCACAGGACTTGTCCGTACCTTGTGCAGAATAGACATGTATACCGGTGTTGTGACAAAAACTGTCCGGCCATCGGATTGTGTCCGGCCCATACTGCGAAGGCGCAGCGCTTTCGAAGTACAGAGGACAAGGAGATTTACAAAATCTCCGAAGATGAACAGCGCTGTGAGTGCAGGTTCAAGCCCCACCATCCAAGTGGACATACGGTAGCACATAGTAACAGGGCCCCTCACGGGCTCGGTTCGATCGCCACGCTTCGGGTACGGCCTTACTTGGCTCGTCTTGAACCACGGATGGTGTGGCCTTCACCTGAACTCACCACGCAGGCGCCGTTCGTCTTGGGAGATTTTAGAAATCCCCTTTTCCTACATACTGAGCAAGCGCAGTACAGGGTGGACACTATTTGACGGGGGACAGAATTCGACACATCACCGGCATTACACAGCCATTGTTGTATTTTTTAATCAGTGTTGGCTACCTCGTCCTCCTCCACCGCCGCTTCCACCTACACAGCCACATCCACCGCCACTTCAACCTCCTACTCCCTATGGACCTCGTCCTCCTAGGTCAAGATTATTATTTTATTTTTATTTTTTTTAATGTTATTTTAAGTTATTTCCCTATCCACATTTGTTTGCAGAGCACTTGCCATGCTCTTAACAACATTTTGCTGCCATTGGCAGCCCTCTAGCCCTTTCCATGACCTTTTTAGAGCCTTTTTAGTCCTTAGAAGTCCGGGTCCCCATTGACTTCAATGGGGTTCGGGTCCGGGTCCGGGTTCGGGTTAAAGTTCGGTCCCGAACCCGAACTTTTTTCCGAAGTTCGGCCGAACCCGTCGAACCCGAACATCCAGGTGTCCGCTCAACTCTACTCACCATGCATCTCAGAAAATAGATTGGGGTGTCTACTTTCCAAAATGGGGTCATTTGGGGGGGTTTTGTGCTATTTTGGCATTTCATGGCCTTCGAAACTGTGATAGGTAGTGAGGAGTGAAATCAAAAATTTGTGCCTAGAAATCCTGAAGGCGGTGCTTGGTTTTCCGGGTCCCGTACGCGGCTAGGCTCCTAAAAAGTCCCACACATGTGGTATCCCCATACTCAGGAGAAGCAGAAAAATGTATTTTGGGGTGTAATTCCACATATAACCAATGGCATGTTTGAGCAATATATCATTTAGTGACAACTTTTTGTATTTTTTTTTTTGTCATTATTCAATCACTTGGGACAAAAAAAAATATTCAATGGGCTCAACAGGCCTCTCAGCAATTTCCTTGGGGTGTCTAATTTCTAAAATGGGGTCATTTGGGGGGGTTTTGTGCTATTTTGGCATTTTATGGCCTTCAAAACTGTGATAGGTAGTGAGGAGTGAAATCAAAAATTTGCGCCCTTAGAAATCCTGAAGGCGGTGCTTGGTTTTCGGGGGCCCGTACGCGGCTAGGCTCCCAAAAAGTCCCACACATGTGGTATCCCTGTACTCAGGAGAAGCAGCAAAATGTATTTTGGGGTGCAATTCCACATATAACCATGGCATGTGTGAGCAATATATCATTTAGTGACAACTTTTTGTAATTTTTTTTTTTTTAGTCATTATTCAATCACTTGCGACAAAAAAAAATATATTCAATGGGCTCAACATGCCTCTCAGCAATTTCCTTGGGGTGTCTACTTTCCAAAATTGGGTAATTTGGGGGGGTTTTGTGCTGCCCTGCCATTTTAGCACCTCAAGAAATGAGATAGGCAGTCATAAATTAAAAGCTGTGTAAATTCCAGAAAATGTACCCTAGTTTGTAGACGCTATAAGTTTTGCGCAAACCAATAAATATACGCTTATTGACATTTTTTTTACTAAAGACATGCGGCTGAATACATTTTATACCTAAATGTATGACTAAAATTGAGTTTATTCGACTTTTCTTATAACAAAAAGTAGAAAATATCTTTTTTTTTTCAAAATTTTCGGTCTTTTTCCGTTTATATCGCAAAAAATAAAAATCGCAGTGGCAATAAAATACCATTAAAAGAAAGCTCTATTTGTGGGAAGAAAAGGACGCAAATTTCGTTTCGGTACAACATTGCATGTCCGCACAATTTACAGTTAAAGCAGCGCAGTGCAAAATTTTGAAAACAGCTCTGGTCCTTTAGCTACAAAATGGTCCGGGGCTTAAGTGGTTAATATACTTGATTTATCTGTGCTTTTAGCTGCAGTTTGTTAGTTTGTGGCAGGGTCTCTTTGAATAGTGTGGTTTTATAGGTCTCAAAAAAAAAAGAAGACATATAGGCAAAGATCACATGGTCCCTGTATACCAGGATCATTGTAGGTCCCATCATTAGTTGTCTGCAGTCAGACAGACCCTGTCTGGTAGACTTGTGGTGACCTTCAAAGTAGTCCCCTTGTCAGGTGATGCACTTTTCTAGACGACTGTGCTGGGGTCACACCTAATACAGATGCGGCTCCCAGCAGGGGTCCTGTGAGTACCCGTTCACCGTTTCAGGTCCGATTTCAGCCAGAATTTTTGGCTGAATTCGGACCTGAAATAGACCATAAGATGCACAGGGCTCTTGTGCAAATTCGCACCGGAGCCGTCCTGGAGATATGTGAACCGGCTCCACAGAGAGCCGGTCGAAATCTCCCGCTATTGCGAATTGCTATTGCCAACTACCAATAGTGTGAACCCGGCCTAAATATGCATTCCGGAATGCTGTGCAGTATCTTTGTTGTGGCGCACTGGATGTCCAGAATGTCATCAAATCTGTGTCCTTTTAAGGAACTTGTGTACACTTAAAGTGATACTAAAGTATAATCTAGGCTTGTGCAATTCGTTTCGTAACGAATTGAAATTCGTCCGAATTTAGCAACTTTTGGACATTCGGAAGCATTCGAATTTCCGAACAAAGCAATTACGAATAAGACCGAATCCGAAATAAATTATACCGCAAATAGCGAATGCCCGAATGTCTTCGGCATAATTCGTTATGAAAAAGTTACGAATGTACGAATCCATACGAAGCACAATAACACTCACTCTGCTCTGCTCTCTGCTTCTCCCACACCGTGCTGAACTCCCTCTCAAAATGGTGTACAGGGGGCGGAGGTTATAGCCGCATGTAAAAAACGAAAGTAAAATACGAGATTTCGAATCCATTCGAAGCACAATAACACTCACTCTGCTCTGCTCTCTGCTTCTCCCTCACCGTGCTGAACCCTCTCAAAATGGTGTACAGGGGCGGAGCCTATAGCCGCATGTTAAAAACGAACGTAAAATACGAGATTTCGAATCGTTACAAATAACCGCAATGTATTTAGAAAAGTACAAATCCATTCGAAGCACATTAGGCATAATAGGCAGCGTCGTTGTGAGAGAGACACGGAAAATTACGAATCAACGAACCCAAAAAAAGTTACGAAAGTAGGAGTTGTGTCCAGAATCAACGAAAAACAACGTACTCTACCGAAAGTACGAACCCAAAAAAAGTTACGAAAGTAGGAGTTGTGTCCAGAATCAACGAAAAACAACGTACTCTACCGAAAGTACGAATTATAAAGCAACAAAAAATTCAACGAAAAATGTCGCTTGCAAAAATACGAATGAGTCCGAACACGAAAAATCCCGTCTAGCAAAATTACGAATGATTACGAATCAACAGGACCGGAAAGAAACGAACCGAAACGGAACAAATTTTTCCGTTGTGCACAAGTCTAATATAATCTTTTTAGTTTAAGGATAACAAACATGTTATACTTACATGCTCTGTGCAGTGGTTTTGCACAGAGCAGCCCTGATCCTCCTCCTATTCTCAGGTCAATCACCTGGCCCCTCCCACCTACCGAGTGCCCCCACAGCAAGCAGCTTGCTATGGGGGTACCTGAGCCAAGCCTCTGCATTGTGTGTCCATTCAGACATAAAAACACGGATTGGCCCTGTCCCTTCTATCTCCTTATTGTTCACTGACTATGATTGACATCAGTGGGTACTAACCACTTGTCTACTGCCCACCGTCACATGACGGCGGGACGAAGACCCTCTCGTTCTGGGCGGACGTCATATGACGTGATCGCCTTCCTGAGCCACTAGGGGGCGTGTGTGTGCGCGTCGCGTCACTGGGAACCCAATGCACGTGCCCGGCAGCTGCGATGTCCGCCAGTCACCCGCTATTGCCCAGTAACTGAGCAGGACCGTGGATCTGTGTGTGTAAACACACAGATCCACGTCCTGTCAGGGAGAGCAGACCTATAGGCACACTGATCGATCACCTCCCCAAGTCAGTCCCCTCCCCCCACATTAGGAATCACTCCCTAGGGAACACATTAACCCCTTGATCGCCCCCTAGTGTAAACCCCTTTCCTGCCAGTCACATTTACACAGTAATCAATGCGTTTTTATAGCACTAATCGCTGTATAAATGTGAATGGTCCCAAAAATGTGTCAAAAGTGTCCGATATGTCCCCCGCAATATCGCAGGCATGATAAAAATCGCAGATCGCCGCCATTACTAGTAAAAAAATAAAAAATAAAAAAATTCTATAAATCCATCCCCTATTTTGAAGACGCTATAACTTTTGCGCAAACCAATCAATATACGTTTATTGCGATTTTTTTACCAAAAATATGTAGAAAAATACGTATCGGCCTAAACTGAGGAAAAATTTTTTTTTTTACATATTTTTGGGGATATTTATCATAGCAAAAAGTTAAAAATATGGAATTTTTTTCAAAATTTTCGCTCTATTTTTGTTTATAGAGCAAAAAATAAAATCGCAGAGGTGATCAAATACCACCAAAGGAAAGCTCTAATTGTGGGGGAAAAAATGATATTGAAATTAATTTCATATGTGTACAGTGTTGCATGACCGCGCAATTGTCATTCAAATTGTGACAGCGCTGAAAGCTGAAAAATGGCTTGGGCAGGAAGGGGGTGAAAGCACCCGGTATTGAGGTGGTTAATGGCACCTCGCTGCTGTGTTAGCCAATGAGGAGGGAGAGTCCCAGACAGCCGAGACACTCATGCAACATCACTGGGTCGAGATGGGGCTCAGGTAAGTATTATGGGGGCTGAGGGGGGCTGCTACACACAGAAGGTTTTTTTTCTTAATGCATACAGCGGCAGGTTGGGTCTCATGCATGAATCATCGTAGCTGTACGTGCGGTTGGGGCGCACAGCTGGCGCTTCACGCTCGCACCTGCTGCACACTGCAGACTCAATGTTTGCCAGCGACCCGCGGTTGCCTAGTACAGAGGCAGAACGGGGATCTGCCTTTGTAAACAATGCAAATCCCCGTTCTGACAGGGGACATGACAGAGATCTACTGCTCCCCGTGATCGGGAACAGCGATCTAAGTCATGTGCCTGGCAGCCCATCCCCCTATAGTTAGAACACACCCAGGGAACATAGTTAAGCCCTTGATCACCCCCTAGTGTTAACCCCTTCCCTGCCAGTGTAATTTTTACGTTGATCAGTGCATTTTTATAGCACTGATCAATGTAATAATGTCACTGGTCCCCAAAAAGTGTAATTCGGAGTCAGATTTGTTCGCCGCAATCCTGCTAAAAATCACTGATCGCTGCCATTACTAGTAAAAACAATAAAAATAAAGAAAAAGTCCCTAAATCTATCCCATAGTTTGTAGATGCGATAATGCAAATCAGTGGGGAGAAGGGGGCGGTAACGCGTTTTGGAGCATGTGTTCTGGGGTCTGACGAAGGAGCTGTACATTCTACGAAACGCGTTACCACCCCCTTCTCCCCACTGACACCATCAGCCTTGTGTGTCCCGCAGTGAACCCAGAATACAGGCTTCCCGGCTGCCTCCTCTCTCCAACACGTAGGAGAACGCTTTACAGCTGCTGGGTGGCTCTACACTGCTCTTTACCACCGTGCCGACTGCCGAGGATGGACACATGCCACAGATGAGGACTCCTGATTTTATCATGTCTTTAAACACTCAACGATCTTGTAAGTGCTTTTAACGCTTTGTGCACTTTATTAAATTTTGCATACTGCACTTAGAGGCGCCTTTCTTTTCCTTTTTTATTATCTTACTATAAACCCACACATTTTTTTTATTCTTTGACAGAGGAATACATTTGAGGCTAGGTACTTACATGCATCACCTGTAGTATAGAGATCACTTGTCACTCATCTGACATTTATTTATTAAATGCTTTCTCCGGGATTGTGACTGAAACATATCAAACACAGCTAGGATTCTACCACTCTCAATGTAACGGCAGCCCTCATACTTCTCTCATGACAGAGCCGTTTCAATGTACTGTATATACAAACCCTAAACTGCATGGCATTTCCTTTTCTAAACTGCTGAAAAAAATAAGCCATTGGAATTTTTCTTGTTTTTATCATAAAATATTGTTTTCAAACTCCGTCATCCTTTGTTGCATCTCTTGTAGTCACTTTATTTCTCCATGTACCTTCTCCAATGTCAACTGTCAATCATTGATCGACTTTCTGATAGGGGCAATGGTGAACAATGTGCGCAATGTGTGTCGGCATTGCTGTTTGTGGTCCCCACTGGAGGTGCATGTTACGAGGTGACAACACAGAAGCACAACTCAGAGACAGATGTCACCTCACACCAGAAAGAACTTAAAGTGGAAGTAAACCCTCCTATTGTTTTCAGCCAAGGAAGCTGCCATCTTGGCCTTTGGTAAACCTTCAACGGCCATGATGCTGCACATGTGATCAGTTATGACACCAATCATTGGATGGTGTGAAAGTTTGGTTGAGAGCACAACCAATGTGACAGCTAACATTTCCGGCATGCCAGGAATGTTAACTGTTTTTTAAACTATCAAATCGATGGGTTTACTTCCGCTTTAAACCATAATCTGTATTTAGGATCACCAAGAGTTATTTTAATGAAAATTACAAATTTAAACAATTTGTGCATAACTTTCAAGTTTAAAAGGGGTTGTAAACCCTCGTGTTTTTTCACCTTGATGCATCCTATGAGATACTTTGGATGCACACACCTTCAGTCGATATCGTCCAATCAGATCGCTCCATTTCTTTTTGTGGGTTGGACTAGCAGGGATGACTCAGAGTGCATAAGTCATCTCCCAAAATAACAAATTAACATGTTAATTACTTGCCGACCACCCGCTGCACATATACTGCGGCAAGGTGGCACGGCTGCGCGAAAAAATACGTACCTGTACGTCGTTTTGTGCACTAGCCCCTGTGGGTGAGCGCGCCGATTGGCCAGTGGGGGGGGGGCAATCAGCCACACTGTACTCAAACAATTTTTTTATCATTTTGTTCCCACAAACAGAGCTTTCATTTGGTAGTATTTTATCACTGCTGGGGTTTTTATTTTTTGAGCAACAAATAAAAAAAGACCAAAAATTTGGAAAAAATAAAACTTCTTTGTTTCTGTTATGAAATTTTGCAAATAAGTAAGTTTTCTTCTTCAATGACGGGCACTGATATGGCTGCACTGACAGGCACTGATAGGCGGCACTGATGGGCACTGATATGTGGCACTGATATGCAGCACTGATGGGCATTCATAGGCGGCACTGATGGGCACTCATAGGCAGCGCTGATGGGCACTCATATGTGGCACTGATGTGGCACTGAAAGGCTGCACTGATGGGTACTTATTGGTGGCACTGATAGGTGGCGCAGATGGGCACGGATGGGAACTAATAGATAGGCACTGAATGGCACAGATGGGCACAAATAGGTGGCAATGATGGGCACTTATGGGTGGCACTGATGACACTGATGGGTGGCACTGCTGGGTATCACTGATCTGGCAGGCATTCATAATGGTGCCAGTCAGTGCCCATTTGTGGGCACTGATTGGTATATATTAGGCACGTTGTGACATCCCTGGTGGCCATGGGGGACATACCTGGCCATCCACGTGTTGGGGGCTTCCCTGGTTGTCCTGGAGGCATCCATGGTGGTCCAGTGTAAGCATTCACGGGGGGGCTGCGCTGATAAACAATCAGCGCAGACCCCCCTGTCAGGAGAACTGCATCTGACGGACGCAAGTGGAGGAGAGCCGATCAACGACTCTTCCTGTTTACATCATGATCAGCCGTGATTGGACACGGCTGATCACGTGGTAAAGAGCTTCCGTCAGAGGCTCTTTACTGAGATCGGTGTAGCAGTGTGTCAGCCTGACACGCCACACCACCGATCGCTGCGATGCATGCCCCCACGGGCGCACAGCGGCAGTTATCCTGCTGGACTTCATATAACGCCCAGTCAGGATAACTAAACCACCGCTATAGGCCGGGTGGGAAGTGGTTAATGGTATATTGTCTCAGTGGTGACATGAAAAAGCAATGAAAGCCTCCATAGTGTAAATACGTAAACTGTTTTTATTGTCACAGATAGCATAATGCACTTACATTAGCTTAGATAATATCAATTGTCTGTAAAATAAAAAAAACAGAAAGTCTGGAGCTCCTTGTGCTCAACGGACTCAAACCGGATGTGACGTAATGATGCTCTAGCTCCGCCTTACATGTTTTGTCACTAAGACGTCACCATTATCATGGATAATGTAGTTAGTTGTCCTATCAGATGAAATACTTTCTAATGCATCCTGGGGCTTTGTGTAGGTATGCATTGATACGTTTTTTTTATCGGCGTGTACGAGTAGCGATACTTTTGTCAAAGTACTCGCATATACTGAAACCGATACTTTGAAGTGCAATTTGTGGCCATACAAAATGAATGGGTGCAAATCACACTGCAAAGAATCGCATGTGATTTGAACAGTGCGATTTCTGTCCAAATCTATTTCCCCCACGGCCTGTGTGTGTGTGAACCCAGTAAAGAAAGATAAGTGCCATGTAGTGCAGCAATAGACAGTTCATTAACCACTTCAGCTCCGGAAGATTTACCCCTTTCATGACCAGGCCATTTTTTTGCAATGCGGCACTGCGTTACTTTAACTGACAATCACGTGACCACGTGATGCTGTACCCAAATAAAATTGATGTTCTTTTCTTCCCACAAATGGAGCTTTTTTTCGGTGGTATTTGATCACCTCTGCGGTTTTAATTTTTTGCACAATAAACAAGAAAAGACCGACAATTAAAAAAAAAAAAAAAAACAACAATATGTTTCACTTTCTGCTATAAAACATATTCAATAAACAAATGTAAAAAATCTCATTTTTTTCATCAATTTTGGCCAATATGTATTCTGCTACATATTTTTGGTAAAAAAAATCCCAATTAGCGTATATTGATTAGTTTGCGCAAAAGTTATAGTGTCTACAAACTATGGGATATATTCATAGAGTTCGTATTTATTTAGTTTTTTTTTACTAGTAATGGCGGCGATCAGCGACTTATAGCGGGAATGCGATATTACGGCAGACAAATCAGACACCAACTGACATTTGGGGGTGATTTACTAAAGATCTGCGCCTGTGGTGCGGTGGAGAAATTAGAGCAATTGCACAAAAAATGGGACTCAAAGCATTTATCAAAAATGATGGTGCACTTCTATGCACCAAACCATATTTACATTAGAAGCGCTGTTGCGCACTTGCGCAATCTTTCGCGCCTACCATTAGCAAGCACAGCCAATGTCATCTTCAACATTTTTGTCTGAATACTGTAGATAACTTTACTAGTTTACCATCTTCTGTTACCCGGCTAAAAAGTATGTCTATAATATTGTCTAAATGCACAAATTCTGTCCAGAACATGTAGATCTGTCTTACAACTAATCAGCCTTTTTACACCCTTCTTTCAGCTACTCAACTGCACATGTGCAATGACAGACCACACCATTTTATCCTCGCCTGACACACCGCACACGCTTTAGCTTGTTAACCACTTCCATACAGGGCACTTATACAGCTTCCTGCCCAGACCAATTTTCAGCTTTCTGCGCTGTTGCACTTTGAATGACAATTGCGCGGTCATGCTACACTGTACCCAAACTACATTTTTATCATTTTGTTCCCACAAATAGAGCTTTCTTTTGGTGGTATTTGATCACCTCTGCGATTTTTATTTTCTGCAAATTTTTTTAAAAAGGCCCGAAAATGTTGAAAAAAAAAAGTTTTTTTTGTTTCAGTTACAAAACTTTGTAAATTAGTGAGTTTTCTCCTTCACTGATGGGCACTGATGGGGCTGCACTGATGGGCACTGATAAGGCGGCACTGATGGGCACCAATGAGGCGGCGTGGATGGGCACCGATAGGCAGCGCGGATGGGCACCAATAGGCAGCGCGGATGGGCACCTATAGGCAGCGCGGATGGGCACCGGTAGGCGGCACGGATGGGCACAGATAGGCGGCACAGATGGGCACAGATAGGTGGCACGAATGGGCACAGATAAGCGGCACGGATGGGCACCGATAGGCGGCACGGATGGGCACCGATAGGCAGCACGGATGGGCATGGATGGGCACTGATAGGTGGCATGGATGGGCACTGATAGGTGGCACTGTAATGTGTTAATGGATGCCAATCAGTGCCAAACAATAATGCCTGCCAATCAGTGATGCCCATTGTGGGCACTGATTGGCATCCATTAGGGGCACTAATTGGCATCCATTAGGGGGCACTGATTTCAATCCCTGGTGGTCTAGGGAGGCATACCTTGTAATGGACATCCCTGGTGGTCCAGTGGCATCCCTGATGGTCCAGTGTGGGCATCCTCGGGGGGGCTGTGCTGATAATCGATCAGCACAAACCCCCCCTGTCAGAGGAGCAGCCGATCGGCTCTCCTCTACTCGCGTCTGACAGACGCGAGTGAGGAAAAGCCGATTACCGGCTTTTCCCGTTTACATCGTGATCAGCCGTGATTGGACACGGCTGATCACGTGGTAAAGAGTCTCCGTCGGAGACTCTTTACCTAGATCGGAGTTGCAGGGTGTCAGACTGACACCCTGCAACAACGATCGCCGCGATGCACGCCCCCGGGGGCGCGCAGCGGCTTAAAATCCTGAGGACGTCATATGACATCCAGTCAGGATTTTAAAACCACTTTGCCGCCGTCAATCCGCTATAGGGCGGTATAAATATGTGTGCTGCACACGGGCGCATCTGCGTTCTCCAGAGCGCACACCTGCTTATACATTGGGCTTGTGCTCATTGTAATGCTGATCATGGTAATGGGCTTTTCCTTATCACATGGAGAATATTGCTTCCACTTTTATTCCTTTCATTCGTTTCTTTTTAAAACAACTCAATATTCATTCTAGAGATCTTCCTCCTCCTATCAACACCTGTGCAGATGTTTCCTGGACTTGTAATTGTGCATTTTATGGTGATGGTCTATAATCATTGGTGGAGCCAAAACTTCCATGAAAACATCTTCTCAACACATGTCTGTGTATTGTGCATTCTGGACAATTCTTTCCCCCATACACTGTGCAATCTGATTGGACAGTGTATGGGAAAATGAATTGCTCAGAGAAATGAGTGGATGTAAATGTCATCCAAAAAAAAAATCTTTAGGCAGAAATGATCCTAACTGCTCCTCCAAATGATATAACCGCACAACCATAAAATAACTAAATCAGAATTGAAAGATAAAAAATATACAGTGGGGCAAAAAAGTATTTAGTCGCCACCAATTGTGCAAGTTCTCCCACTTAAAAAGATGAGAGAGGCCTGTAATTGTCATCATAGGTAAACCTCAACTATGAGAGACAAAATGTGGAAACAAATCCAGACAATCACATTGTCTGATTTGGAAAGATTTTTATTTGCAAATTTTGGTGGAAAATACGTATTTGGTCCCCTACAAACAAGCAAGATTTTCTGGCTCTCACAGACCTGTATCTTCTTCTTTAAGAGGCTCCTCTGTCCTCCACTCATTACCTGTATTAATGGCACCTGTTTGAACTTGTTATCAGTATAAAAGACACCCGTCCACAACCTCAAACAGTCACACTCCAAACTCCACTATGGTGAAGACCAAAGAGCTGTCGAAGGACACCATAAACAAAATTGTAGACCTGCACCAGGCTGGGAAGACTGAATTTGCAATAGGCAAGCAGCTTGGTGCGAAGAAATCAACTGTGGGAGCAATAATTAGAAAATGGAAGACATACAAGACCACTGATAATCTCCCTCGATCTGGGGCTCCATGCAAGATCTCACCCCGTGGAGTTAAAATTATCACAAGAACGGTGAGCAAAAATCCCAGAACCACACGGGGGGGACCTAGTGAATGACCTGCAGAGAGCTGGGACCAACGTAACAAAGGCTACCATCAGTAACACACTACGCCGCCAGGGACTTAGATCCTGCAGTGCCAGACGTGTCCCCCTGCTTAAGCCAGTACATGTCCGGGCCCATCTGAGGTTTGCTAGAGAGCATTTGGATGATCCAGAAGAGGATTGGGAGAATGTCATATGGTCAGATGAAACCAAAGTAGAACTGTTTGGTAGAAACACAACTCGTCGTGTTTGGAGGAGAGAGAATGCTGAGTTGCAACCAAAGAACACCATACCTACTGTGAGTGAGTGAGTGAGTGAGTGAAAAACTTGTATAGCGCTAACAAATGCGAACTAAATCGCCTCAAGGCGCTTAGCATCCAGTAGCTTCATGATCCATCAGAAGAGGTGGGTCTTAAGTTTTTTCCTAAAGGCCCGATGGTTTTCTTCCATACGGATATCCGTGGGTAGCGCGTTCCATAGCCATGGTCCTTGGACTGCAAATCTTCGTTCTCCCTTTGATTTGTAGCGAAATTTGGGGATGTGAAGGAGGTTTTGGTTTGTTGATCGGAGAATGCGTTTGGGGTTGTAATGCTTTATCTTCTCGCATAAATATTGCGGAGCGATTCCTTGTGTGCACTTGTGGGTGAGACAGAGGGTCTTAAATGTGACCCGATCCTTTACGGCTAACCAATGAAGGGTCCTCAGTGCAGGGGTGATGGATTCCCAGGATTTTTTTCCTGTTATCAGTCTGGCTGCCGTGTTTTGGACACTTGTAGGCGTGACATTTGGTATTTGGGTAGTCCGAGGTAGAGGGAGTTTGCGTAGTCGAGCTGGGAGTTGATAATTGATCCAACTACTACTGCTGTGTCCTCTTCTGGGATGAAGGGAATGAGTCTACGCAGCAGGCGGAGGAGATAATGAGATCCGCTGATTACTGATCCTATTTGAGCGTCCATCGACATCTCCGAGTCAAAGATGACTCCGAGACTTTTGACTTTGGTGCTCGGGGTGATGGTCTGTCCGAGAATGGTGGGTGGTGTCCAAGAGGTTTTAGTTTTTGTCTTTCGGTTAGCGTGGAGGAGAAGCAGTTCTGTTTTGGATCCGTTGAGTTTAAGTGAACTCTCAGTCATCCAATCATCGATCAATGTGAGGCACTTTTCCAATCCGTGATATTGGTCTTTTTTCCAGTGATACGAAAGTAGAGTTGGGTGTCGTCCGCGTATGAGTGGTAGAATAAGTCCTGTTTGCTAATGATTTTTAGGAGTGGGCGGAGGTAGATGTTAAAGAGAAGGGGTGACAGTGGTGATCCTTGAGGGACTCCGCAAGAAATTGTGCGAGTTTCAGAGGTGAAGGCACCTAATTTCACTGTCTGAGAATGATTCTCAAGAAAGGAAGCGAACCAAGGAAGGTCAGGGTCTGCGACTCCTGCTACTTCTTTAAGCCGAAGCATGTGAAGCATGGGGGTGGCAACATCATGCTTTGGGGCTGTTTCTCTGCAAAGAGAACAGGACAACTGATCCGTGTACATGAAAGAATGAATGGGGCCATGTATCGTGAGATTTTGAGTGCAAACCTCCTCCCATCAGCAATGGCATTGAAGATGAAACGTGGCTGGGTCTTTCAGCATGACAATGATCCCAAACACACCGCCCGGGCAACGAAGAAGTGGTTTCTTAAAAAGCATTTTAAGGTCCTGGAGTGGCCTAGCCAGTCTCCAGATCTCAACCCCATAGAAAACCTTTGGAGGGAGTTGAAAGTCTGTGTTGCCCAGCGACAGCCCCAAAACATCACTGCTCTAGAGGAGATCTGCATGGAGGAATGGGGCCAACATACCAGCAACAGTGTGTGACAACCTTGTGATGACTTACAGAAAGTGTTTGACCTCTGTCATTGCCAACAAAGGATATATAACAAAGTATGGAGATGAACTTTTGATATTCACCAAATACTTATTTTCCACCATAATTTGCAAAAAAAATTATTTCCAAATCAGACAATGTGATTGTCTGGATTTGTTTCCACATTTTGTCTCTCATAGTTGAAGTTCCTATGATGACAATTACAGGCCTCTCTCATCTCTCTAAGTGGGAGAACTTGTACAATTGGTGGGGGACTAAATACTTTTTTGCCCCACTGTATATATATCAGTGAATGTAAAACATTAGAGAATATTTTTTCTTCTTCTGTTCTCATTAATAAATACGACTTTAATACAATGACAGGCCTTGTTTTCCTGCAGGCTGCATTGAGAATATCAGTGGTGTTGGTTTCTTTTATAAGGATATAAACATTGTATCCAATTCTCCTGACTTTACATTATTCCTCTGCACACTCATACGGTTTTTCTTAAAGTGGTTGTAAACCCACTAATGTTTTTTTTTTTTTTTACCCCACCTGCAAGAGAAAGGCATAATGAGCTAGTATGACTAGCATACTAGCTCATTATGTACCACTTACCTTAGATCAGGGCCCCCGAAGCCGTCCGTGTCCCTGTCTTGAGCCGCAGCCATCTCTGCGGCGATAGCCGGAATGTTACTTCCGGGTATCGCCGCACCAGCCAATCACAGCGCCGCTCCGGCGCTGTGATTGGCCAGAGCGGCGGAGACGTCACTCTGCGCATGCGCGCGGGAGCCGTCACATTCGGCTATGCCCAGCGATTGCTGGGAAGTAGCCGAATTTGTGAAAGGGATTAACCCCATGAATGCGCCGTTGTCTACGGCGCGCATGCGCCGTAGACAGCAGCGCCTGTCATTTTAGTAAATATCTCCTAAACCGTGTAGGTTAAGGAGATATTTCTTGCACCTACAGGTAAGCCTTCATCTAGGATCACCTGTAGGTGCAAGTTGAAAAAGTGGGTTTACAACCACTTTAAAGTGGTTGTAAACCCACTTTATAAACAAAGACCTACAGGTAAGCCTAGATTAAGGCTTACCTGTAGGTGCAGGAAATATCTCCTTAACCACTTAACGACCGCCCACCGCCGATTTTTTTTTTTTTTCATAAAGTTTTATTAGGTGATCAAGAGATTAACAAAGGAACAGTAGAATAATACAGTACAAAATTGCATATGTTTACAAAAGTATAAGCTGTATAATGTACAATATATTAGACTGTTGAGATCTATCTGGTCATCGTAATAATAGTAAAGCAAGGGTTGGAAATGAAATAGACATTTAACAAGTATAACATCGTAGTCTTTTTTTTTTTTTTTTTGCAATGGGTATTTTAATTATTGAAGTAAATATATTTTCCAGGGGGACTGGGATGGGAGGGAGGTATAAGGGGGTGGGTAATGGGAGGGGGAGCCTGATGTATTTGATTGGGACTGAAGTGAACTAAGTGAGTAGACTTTCCTATTACCTTATCTGTTTTTTATTCAATTATAATTTTATTTATTTTTTCCCTCATTTCTTTTACTTTTGTCTGATCCTTTTCTCGAAACAATCTTCCTATGACCTCAGAGTGGGGTTTTGGTTCTTACTTAATGGTAGTTTTATATGTCTGGGATTCTTTGAATAGTGTCCAGTTATACCATGTTGCAGAGAAATTCGATAATCTTTCCTGAGAGATACTTATGAGCTCCTCTATCCTTTCAGTGTTATTGATTCTCCTAAACCATTCCGCTGTGGAAGGCACTGTTGACGTGCGCCAATGTGGCGGAATGCATTGGCGAGCTGCGTTGATCAGGAACATAGCTAGTGATTTTAAATATTGTTTCCTTGGGATAGAGTTTAGGTGTAGTAGGTATTGTGCTGGATCATAGCTTATGTTTTCTGCTGTGATAGTGTTAATGATATTATGAACTGTTTTCCAAAACCCTTGAATCAGTTGGCAGGTCCACCACAAATGGAGCATCGTGCCCTCATCTTGTTTGCATCTCCAACAGCGGTCAGAGATTAGTGGAGAAAATTTATGCAAGATTGAAGGGGTTCTGTACCATCTGGTAATGATTTTGTAAGCGCATTCTTGTGTGGCTACGTTTAGGGAGCCTTTGTGAGCATACATATAAATCTTTTCCCAGGTTTTTTCAGTTATAGTGATGTCTAGGTCTTTTTCCCAGTTCCGACATGACGCGCTGGAGAAGTCCGTCAGATCCCCAAAGAGAGAGTTGTAAAGTGTTGAAATAATGTGTCTGTGTGGGGTTTTTTTCGTACAAAGTTTCTCTAATTCCGTAAGGGGTTTTGTCCATGCTAAAGCCGTTTCTTTTCTAGATAGAAAATGACTGATTTGAATGTAGTTCCAGTGTGGGATTTGGTATGGTTCTATGACTTTATTCAGTTCTTCTCTAGATAATATTTTCCCATTTTTGAAGAAATGTTTGGTCAGCATTTTCTTATGTGGCCAGTTGTGTATTAAGAAATTCCTTTCCTGCCCCGGGGGGAACTCTGGGTTATTTCTCAGTGAGGTTAGGGGGCTTAGCCAGGGGGTTGAATTGGAAGGTTTGAAAGTGTTGAGGAATATTCTTAATGTGGGGCCTATAAGAGGGTGTAATTTGATAGATTTTGGATGGAATTTAGGGTGAGTCCATGGTAAAGTGTCGAGCTCTTGGGGAAACTGAATTTGTTCTAGTGATACCCAGTCTTTAACTGAGTGGTGTAAATTCCAATCAACTATTCGTGTCAATAGGGTCGCTTGATGATATTTTTTCAAATCGGGTAACGCTATTCCACCCTTGTTCTTGGGTAGGTTTAATCTTGAGAATTTAATTCTTGGAGGTTTGCCTCTCCAGATAAAGGTGGAGCAAGCTTTGCGGAACGAGTTGAAAAATGTAGAGGGTAAATTGATGGGTATGGTCTGCATGACATATAGAAATCTGGGTAAGATTGTCATCTTGATTAGGGATGCTCTCCCAAACCAAGATACATTTAGAGAATTCCATCTTTTTAAGTCATCCTGTGTTTCTTTAAGTATAGGTATGTAGTTTAGTTTGAAGAGATCGTCTAAGTTCGAGGGTATTTCAATCCCTAGATAGGTTATACTATGATTAGCCCATGTAAATGGAAAATTCAATTTGCATAGATCTATTGAGCTAGGGGGTAACGAGATGTTAAGGGCCACCGACTTTGTGTGGTTGATTTTCAGGTTGGAAAGCATGTTGTAATGCTCTAGGTCCTGTAGTAGATTGGGTATGGAGATATGGGGTTCGGAGAGAAAGAGAAGCATGTCGTCGGCAAACGCAGCGATTTTGTAAGTATTTTTTTGAATTTCTATCCCCTTGATGTTTTGGTTGGTTCTAATTTTATTTAGCAGTGGTTCTAGGGTTAGAACAAAGAGAAGAGGGGATAAGGGACAGCCCTGTCTAGTACCGTTGCGTAAGTTGAAGGCATTCGATAGGTGGCCATTGACTTTAACTCGTGCTGTGGGATTGGTGTACAAAGCTTTGATATAAGATCTCATTTGTGGCAGGATGCCTATGTGTTTCAAAACTGCATCAATGAAGTCCCAGGCCACTCTATCGAATGCCTTTTCAGCGTCTAAGGATAAAAAAAAAACCTTTTTGTTTATTGGTTGTTAGCCAGTGACTTATATTTAGGGCTTTAGTTGTGTTGTCTCGGCCCTCTCTACCTGGGATGAATCCTACCTGATCTAATGCTATAAGTGAGTTTAGTAACGGTAGCAATCTATTGGCTAGTATTTTGGCATATATCTTTACATCTACGTTTATTAGGGATATGGGTCTATAATTTGTAACTTGTGTTGTGTCCTTGCCTTCTTTAGGTATCACTGTGATGTGGGCTTCTAATAGTTGTCTGGGGGGTTGTTGGATGGAATTTAGAGATTGGAAAGTATTCAAGAATCTTGGTTTCAATATGGCGTTGAATGTTTTATAGTATTGTAGGGGTAGGCCATCGGGGCCGGGAGCTTTGCCTGGTTTCATCTCTTTGATTGCCCTGTCAAATTCAGGACCTGAAATCGGGGCTTCAAGTTCTTGGGCTTTGTCTTTTGCTAGTTGAGGAGGACTATATTTCTCTAAAAATTCTTGGATGAGTTCCGCCCTTTTATCTGAGTTAGGGGGGCATCTTGGGTTGGATGGGATGTTGTATAGGGATTGGTAATATTCTTCAAACTGCTTTGCTATTTCCTCGTTTGAAGAAAATGACTTGCCTTGTTTGTCTCTTAATTGGTGGATTGTCGAAGCTATTTTTTTACTTTGGACTGCTTTAGCAAGCAGTTTCCCACTTTTATTTCCCTGTTCGTAGAATATCTTGTGTCTCAGTATGTATTGTCTTTTAATTTTAATGTTCAGTTCTTCTGCTAGTAATGTTCTTGCTCTAGTAAGTTCATCAAGGGTAGAGACCGCCACTGTTCTTTTATGTGTTATTTCTAATCTATGAATTTGGTCCACTAGGGTTTTTATTTTGGATTGTTGGTCTTTCTTTAATTTAGCTAGTTTTGTGATAAATTCCCCCCTAATGACGCATTTATGGGCCTCCCATTGAGTGGTGGACGAGGTCTCATTATTTTCATTTCTTGAAAAATAGTCTTGTAGTTTTTCTTCAAACTCAAGAACATCTACGGGGTCTTTAAGTAGGACTGTGTTGAGTCTCCAGGTTTTAGTCACATTTTTTTTCTCAGGGAAGGTCAGTGTTAGGGTGATTGGATGATGGTCTGATATTGTCATGGGTTCAATCGTTGAGTTTTGTAAATAGGGCAGGTCTGGTTGTGTTAAAAAAAAGTAGTCGATTCTAGAGTACTTCTGATGGACAGTGGAAAAGAAAGTATAGTCCTTGGTTTGAGGAAAGAGGGTTCTCCAGGCGTCATGCAGCATTAAGTCTTTTATCTGGGTTTTAATTTGCTTCAGCGCTCTGTACGGAAGGCTCGACGCTCCATTCGAGGTGTCTATTAGTGGGTTCATGGGGGTGTTGAAGTCGCCTCCTAGGATTAAAATGCCTGAGGCAAAGGTCATTAGTAGTTCTTTGATTTTACGAAAAAAAGGTACTTGTCTCGAGTTCGGAGCATATATGTTTGCAACTGTTATTGGGTGATTGTCTAGTTTTCCTTTTATGAATATGAATCTCCCACTGGGGTCTATCAGAGTGTCGTGTATCTGGAGAGGAGTCTGGTTAGAAATCAGTATAGAAACACCCTTCGTTTTCCCTTCCGGGTTGGTGGAGTGGAATGCTGTAGGAAATCTCCTGTCATGTAATTTCGGGGTTCTGTCAGACTTAAAGTGGGTTTCTTGTACGAAGATAATGTTTGCTTTTTGTCTACGGCCTTCATTTAAAAGTTTAGTTCTTTTTTCAGGTATATTTAAACCTTTAGCGTTAAGAGAGAGTATCTTTATAGATAATGGTATGGATTGTCGTGTATTGGCAGACATCTCGTCTTGTGTGTGTATTCCTTATCCCAATAGACTGTCTTTAGGGGTTTGGAAATATGCTTGGTTCAGTCCGTTTTTTCTTCTTTCCCTCCTCCCTCTTTCAGAGAGAAACAGGGAAAAATACAAGAGAGAGTGGAAGTAAGACAAGGAAAATATAGTGTAGGGGAAAGGAGGGGGGGAAAGGGTGGGGGGGAAGGGGAAGGATAATCCGGGGGCAGAAATAGACCAGCTAGTCTACCCAAATTGTGAAGTGCCGGATAGTTCAAGGGACAAAAATTCACAAATAGTCAATTCCCGTCCCTTGTGTGGGTTTGTGGTCCAAGTGGGTCGCGAGATGAGTTCTACTAGTCTTTTTCGTTATTATTTTTTTTTTTTTTTAATATATATTATTATTATTATTTTTTTTTTTTTTATTTGTATTCTTTTTCTTTACTTTGCGATCTAGCACTCCGGAGAAGCTATCTAAGTAGAATAATTGGATGGTTCAGGGCTTTAAATAAAAATTAATGAGCGTACCGAGGGAAGAAAAGGTTATGGCTTGTAAATGTAAGTCACTATTGTTGAAATGGAATCATTAAAGTTGTCCGCTATGGAGCGGTGTCTATAAGGAATCCATGTAACCACTTAGTATGTATAAGTTGTAACTTAGAAGGGGGAATAGCTATTCCGATTGGGTTCCGTGATGTAAAAAATCTATAACAAAACGGAAGATTTTATGATGGTAATAATGTTAAACTACCCCTAGATGGAGCCTTTGTGTTGGTAAAATAAGGATTGTTTGATGAGCATCTGCTTCCTGGGTTTCACATATGAAAATGTACATTTGAAGAGAGAGAAAAAAACATGTTAACAATAGGAGAACACTAGGAAAACGATTAGGCTGTTAAACAGAGATTAGTTGAAATGTAGATTGACTTGTACAGCTCTCTGATGCATATTATCTATAAGGTATCATCGAATTCAGCTTTGAGTCTCCAATTGGATTCTGAAAAGAATGCGAGACTTCCTGATAATCAGGGGCGCATACAAATTGTTTAACTTGTGTGAGGAACACATCTAGAATTAAGGGTACCTCCACCCCAAACACCTGAGTAATAAACAGCCTAGATAATTAGGGATGATAGAAGCTAATTTTTACGATATCTGTTATAGCTAATCTGCAGAAGGAATGGAAGAGCGTTGGTTGCCGCTCTCCCTGATTATGCTACATCTAAGAGTGTGTAAGATGAATGACTTCTCTTAGCCCCTTTTTTTTTTTTTTCCCTTCTCTTTTCATTTTTCATTTTCAAGAGGAAGAGGTAGCTTCATTCCTTCGCAGCGTGACCATAGTTGGGGAATGATCCCCTACAAAACCGAAAACTGTTAACTTGGTCTAAAGGCCAATCACAAAAAAGAAACAACAAAAACAAAAGGGAGAGAAGACCCTATGTAAACAGACATAAACTTAACTGAGTTGTAAGCGGTTCTGTGAACAAGCTGTGTAGATCTTACTAGCCGCCTCAAGAATCACATTCAGTCTTGTGTGGTTCATGGGTCGGATCTCAAGCAGAAGGCCGTATGAAAATAGTTCCTCACAATTCCGTATCACAGGGATCAATCAGTCTCAAAATGACAACATTATGTTGATTGTTTTCCCCATGAGAAGGTCACAGCCCCTTGTGTAGTGGGATAAAGGTGTCAGTACTTACATACATCGGGAGGGGTCCAATCTTGTGTGAACATATCTGTATGCTGTGGGAGAGTACATGTGTTATTCATATTTATGTTTACGCATGGAGGCAAATTAGTTCGAGCTCATTCTTAGGAAGACGAAACCGATTTTTCAGGTGTCCATTCGATCCTGATGATCCAAGCGATCTCTGCGTCTAGGTGGAGAATTGCTTGGTCCTCCCAGGACATCTTCTCTCCTACCGTGTTGAGGTGAAGGTGATCTACGGCGTCGGTCTCTCTGCCTCTGGGCTCTAGGAGTAAGGTTATTGGAAACTGCAATCCATGGTTCATTAAGCGTAAATGATTCATACCACTCTGGAACTTCAGTCCTGGGGATGTTCATGGATTCGCAGAATGAGCGTAGGTCATCAGGTATTCGAAGTAGTGCCGTGTGTCCCCTCCATGAAGCTGAAAGGCAGAACGGAAACTTCCACCTATAGGGGATTCCTCTCGATCGTAGTTGTTCTGTGATGGGACGCAGTGCCCTGCGTTGTTGCAAAGTTATGTTGGAAAGGTCCTGATATAGTTTAATTTCAGTACCGTTGAATATTATTCAGTTTTTTTCCCTCGCCTTCTTCAAAATAGCTTCTTTTAGTGGGAAGTTCACCAGGCAACAGATGATATCTCTGGGGGGTTCGTTATCTCTTCCTCTTGGTCTGAGGGCTCTGTGAACCCTCTCAAACTCAATGGGGGAATCAGGGGGTCTGTCCAGTATATCGTTGAAGATAGCTTCCGCTGTGCATTCTACTGGAATCTGTTCAGGCATTTCCGGGACCCCTCTAATCCTCACATTATGGCGCCTCCCCCTATTGTCTAAATCTTCCAAATGGCGCTTTATTTAGATCAGATGGGTTAGATGGGAGTCAGCATTCTTCTGGATTTGTTTTATGGCATCTGAGTGACGAGCTGTGGCCTGTTCTATTGCTCCAGTCCTCACTGCTATCCCCTGAATGTCCGCCCTGATCTCTGTGATGGCTGCTGTAAAAGATGATTTTATGTCCATCGCCATTGCCTGGAGGTTAGCCTGTAGGTCTGCCAGGCTTAGGGTATGGGATGGCTGCGTTGGTGGGGACGCTGTGCCAATGGCGTTGTTTCCGCCGTCCGCGAGTGGGCTGGAGCCGCCGGGCGGGATGAGGGGCTTAGGCGAGGCCGCGGCTTTGAGGCCTTCTCCCTGCGCTGCACGAAACATAGCGGGGATGATGGGGCCTGCCTGCTGATTGGGCTCCATACAAATCCCGGGTGTGTGGGGAGCCTTGGGGACTTACTTTGCCACTCGTTTAGGGTGAATTTAGCCCTGAAGCTCAAGTTAGCTTCTCCTTTGTGCCGGAGGAAGGGGATCAGGCATCCATCTCGGTCCGGAGTTAGGCCACGCCCCCCCACCGCCGATTTACGTCGGCAGAATGGCACGGACAGGCAGAATCACGTAGATCTACGTGATCGCCTTTGTGCAGTTGGGGGGTCCATCCGGACCCCCCTTCACTGCAGTGAGCGGCCGTTAAGTGTTCGGGAGCGATCAGGCATGAGGGGGCGGCCGCTCGATTCCGCCCCCCCCTTGCGATCGCTCCCGGCCAATGAAAATGCTTCCTCCGCCATGTGATGTAAACAGAGGCTGGAGGAAGTGATGTCATCTCCCTCGCCGCGGTCTTTTCGTTCCCGGCGCCGAGGAGAGAAGACAGAGGTTAGTGCTCCAACAGTCCACTGACACGTAGGTACACATAGGCACACAAATCACCCCCCAGTCACCCCCAGATTACCCCCCAGGTCACCCCAAAGCCCCCAATCACAGTGTCACTGATTGCAGTGATCATTTATTTTACTGATCACTGCATTTAGTGTCATCTGTGATTGTAAAAAGTTGCAGGGCAGTTAGGATTAGGCCCCTTTAGGTCCAGGGTAGCCCCCTAACCCCCCTAATAAAGGTTTAACCCCTTGATCACCCCCCAGGTAACCCTTTCACCCCCTAACTTCAGCGTCACTAAGCGATTGTTTTTCCGATCGCTGTATTCGTGTCGCTGGTGTTTTAGATAGGCAGTTATTTTTTTTTAGGTTCGCCGCAGGTTTTTATTAGTGTCAGGTACCCCCATATATTATTTTAACCCCCTGATTGCCCCTAGAGTTAACCCTTTCACCAGTGATCGCCGTATAAGCGTCACTGGTGTCACTGGTTAGCCAGTAAGTTATTTAGGTTACCCGTCAGGTTTTTATATAGTGTGAGGGGGTTAGCTCGGCAGCGGGTGTGTGTGACCCCCGGGATGGGCTCCCCACACAAAAACAGGCCCAGCAAACGGAGGTTGTGGTTTTCAAAATCAAAAAGGTGCGGTTTATTTTCTATTTACAGTGACAAAACACAGCAAAGCAAAAGAAACATAAATAAAATAAATCCTGGTCAACTTGACCTCTGACTAAACATACAGGTTTCCTAACTAACAACTGGGATCAGCCTAGTGCTGTCCTAGTCCCTAAGTCCCTGGTTTTAAATGTCCAAGCAAATAGCCACACAGGCTTTGTCTCACCGCACAGGGGTTCACTCTCCCTAGACAGTCCACACAGGTCTGGTTCCAGGCATGAGCAAACACCTAATGAATCTGGGAGTTCTTATAGAGGCCTAAATGAGCTGACAAGCTTCAGCTGGTCTCATCAACTCCCTGTCTGCACGACGCCCCACACTCTCCCTAGAGGTATGAGTCATCCATGAGCCCACTAGCCTCAGCTGGGCTTATACAACTCTCCACCTAGTTGTATAAGTCGGCGTAAAGCCTGAATCTGGGCGAAATATATCTACCCCCCTGGATGCAACCAGGTGACTTTACCTTCCTGCTGTCACATACCCCCCCCTCTTGTTTTAACCTCGGGGTTGGAACACCAGCAATCAGGCATTCATGTACTCGAGACAAAGCATCCACATTCCCCATTTGAACGCCAGGGCGATGCTTTACTGTGAAGTTGAATTCCTGGAGGGCCAGGAACCACCTATTCACTCTTCTATTTGTTTCCTTGTTTTGAGCCATCCACTTTAACGGAGCGTGATCCGTAACCATGTCAAAGTGCCTACCTAGCAGGTAGTACCGAAGGGAATCTAGAGCCCACTTCACCGCTAAACACTCCTTTTCAACGGTGGCGTAATTTACCTCATGGGACTTCAACTTCCTGCTGAGGTAAATGACTGGGTGCTCTTCCCCGTTCCAGACCTGGGACAATACTGCTCCTAACCCCACATCTGACGCATCACTTTGTACGACAAAGTCTTTAGAGAAGTCGGGTGAGTACAACACTGGCTGGCTACATAAGGCTTGTTTCAAGAATTGGAATGCTGCCTCAGCCTCGGGGGTCCATTTAATCATGACCGACCCTTTCCCCTTCGTCAGGTTGGTTAGGGGCACAGCCTTAGAAGCAAAGTGGGGAATGAATCGCCGATAATACCCAGCGATTCCCAGAAAGGCTCGTACCTGCTTCTTGCTGTTGGGACGTGGCCAACTCTGGATGGCCTCGACTTTGTTGAGTTGGGGTTTTATTACTCCCCTCCCAATGGTGTACCCAAGATATTTGGCCTCCTCCTGCCCAATGGTACACTTCTTGGGGTTAGCCGTAAACCCCGCTTCCCGAACAGAGTCCAGGACTGCTTGCACTTTTGGCAGATGTGAGGCCCAATCTGTGCTATGGACAATTACGTCATCCAGGTAAGCCGCAGCATACTTCCGATGGGGCCTCAGCATCTGGTCCATTTTCCGCTGGAATGTGGCCGGCGCATTCTGTAACCCGAACGGCATTCTTTTATATTGGAACGCCCCGTCTGGGGTTACAAATGCGGTTTTCTCTTTGGCCGACTTGGCCAGGGGGATTTGCCAATACCCTTTTGTGAGGTCAAGAGTCGTCATGTATCGGGCTGTTCCCAGCCGGTCGATCAACTCATCTATACGTGGCATGGGGTAGGTGTCAAATTTTGTAACTTTGTTCAACTGACGAAAATCGTTACAAAATCGCCAGCTCCCATCCGGTTTAGGCACCAACACAATGGGACTAGACCAATCACTTTGGGACTCCTCTATCACCCCTAAGTTCAGCATTTTCTGTACTTCCTCCCGTATTGCCTCCCGTCGGGCCTCTGGGATCCGATAGGGTTTTAACTTCACCCTTTCACCGGGCGGGGTAATGATGTCATGCTCTACCCCAGATGTTTGTCCCGGCAGCTCAGAGAATACCTCCTTGTTGCGAAGCACAACCTCCTTAACCTCCTGTTGTTGGGGTTGTGACAAGGTGGCTGCTATTCCAACCTCAGGAATCACGCAACCAGTTTGAGCTGGTGACCAAGTGTCTGCGACTAGGGACTCTCTATCCCTCCAGGCTTTCAACAGATTAACGTGATAGATCTGTTCGGGCTTTCGCCTTCCTGGTTGTCTGACCTTGTAATTCACTTCGCTCACTTTTTCCATTATCTCATAGGGGCCTTGCCATTTGGCAAGGAATTTACTTTCAACCGTAGGGACAAGTACCAGTATCCTATCCCCCGGGGAAAAGGTACGGGTCTTGGCTCCACGGTTGTACACTCTCTGCTGTGCTAACTGCGCTTGGGCCAAATGTTCCTTCACGATGGGCATTACCTGTGCAATTCGGTCTTGCATCAGGGCGACATGCTCAATCACACTCCTGTGGGGAGAACTCTCACTTTCCCAAGTTTCCTTGGCAATATCCAACAGCCCTCTTGGGTGTCTCCCATACAGTAACTCAAAGGGGGAGAATCCCGTAGAGGATTGGGGCACCTCCCTAATAGCAAACATCAGATAAGGAAGTAGACAGTCCCAATCCTTTCCATCTCTATCCACCACTTTCTTCAACATTTGTTTTAGGGTTTTGTTGAATCTTTCAACCAGCCCATCGGTTTGGGGGTGATACACAGATGTACGTAATTGCGTCACTTTGAACAATTTACACAGCTCCTTCATAACCCGGGACATAAAGGGTGTACCTTGGTCCGTAAGCAGTTCTTTACAAATACCCACCCGGCTAAACACAAGAGATAGCTCTTTGGCTATGGTTTTGGCCGAGGTATTTCGGAGAGGGATCGCTTCTGGATAACGGGTGGCATAGTCCATTATAACTAATATGTACTGGTGCCCCCTAGCGGACTTGATTATAGGCCCTACCAAATCCATGGCGATCCTCTCAAACGGGACCTCAATGATGGGTAGAGGGACCAGCGGGCTACGGAAATGTGGCATCGGGGCCGACCTCTGACACACAGGGCAGGAGGAACAATAATTTTCTATGTCCTTCATCACCCCCGGCCAATAGAATCTCTGTAATATCCTCTCTCGGGTTTTCTCTGTCCCCAGATGACCTCCAAGAATGTGCCCATGGGCCAACTCCAACACCAACTTCCTGTAAGGTTTGGGCACCACAAGCTGCTCAACGGTTTCTTCTGCCCTTTTTGCCACCCGATACAGTAGGTCCTTCTCTAGGCTGAAGTATGGGTAAGTGCAGGTATTATCTGGGTTCACTAACTCGCCATCTATTTTCACTACGTTTTCCCGTGCCTTTATTAGGGCGGGGTCTTTCAACTGTTCTGTGGCAAAGTTTTCCCTGTGAACCTCAAGATCAGAAAACTCCACAGACGGTAGGTTTTCGTCTGAGGAGGTGGGCTCCTCTCCAGTTTCTTGAGTCTCCCCTGCCAATACTGATAAGGGAAATTCCGGAGAGTCCTCACCACTCTCAGGGGAGTTCTGGCTATCACATTCCTGGTACATAGGGGCACCAGTGGGGGGCTCAGGATCATCCCACAGTTCCCAGAACTTCGGAAAATCCCTTCCCACAATGGCGTCATGCGGTAACTGAGATACTAAGCCCACTGGATGAGAGAGGGTACCTTTGGGGGTCTCGAAACACACTGTAGTCACTGGATACTCTCGGGTGTCCCCATGCACACAAATAACAGCTACCTTGCTATTCCCAAAGACCTCTGTTTTAACTAACTCAGCCTTTATCAGGGTCACAAGGCTACCTGAATCCAGCAATACCACAACATTTCTACCATTAACACGCATTTTGCATAAATGTTTCTCAGTTCCTCGAATGGCAGTGCATGCGACTGTCGCACACAGCGACTGACGTCTGCCCGTCAGAAAGTCACACTGCATGGGTTCCTCCACAACCGGGCAAATGGCTGCAATATGTCCCGCTTGCCGGCAGCGGTAGCAAATGATCCTTCTTGCCGCCTCTTGAGCCGCTGATTTCCCAGGCTGTTCTCGCCAAACTTGGGGTAGAGCTCCCACCCTCTCACTCTCTCCACCCTCACCCCTTGGAATCCTCTTATCCGCCCCTGGGGATGGTCTGGTCTTAGGGTGGAAAGTCCGAGTGTCTCTGGAAGAGGCCGTCAGGTTCTCTGTAGCCAAGTATTTCTCCACACGATCCACAAGACCATCGGCCGTCTCTGGGTCTCCATGGCTTACCCACTTTTGGATGGCAGTAGGAAGAGCTCTCAAAAACCGATCCATTACAACACGTTCCACAATCTTTGGTGCGGACAAAGTCTCTGGCTGTAGCCACTTTCTGCTCAGGTGAATGAGATCATACATTTGAGACCTGGGGGGTTTTCCAAGCTGGAAAGTCCAGTTATGCACACGCTGAGCCCGGACAGCCTGGGTGACACCCAGCCTTGCCAAAATTTCAGCTTTTAGCATCACATAGTCTTTTGCTTGGTTAGGCTCTAGGTCATAGTAAGCTTTCTGCGATTCACCAGTTAACAGAGGAGCCACCAGTCCAGCCCACTGCTCCTCAGGCCACTTTTCTCTTTCAGCGGTCCTTTCAAATGTGGTCAAAAATACCTCTGGATCATCCTCTCCAGTCATTTTTGTCAATAAACGACTCACCCCAAAGGACGCGGTATTAGTGGGACGGCTTTCCTCACTGGTCTGCGGACGTTGCTGCATTACTGCTTCCATCTGTTGTTGTAGTCTCTGCTCTTGCTTCTGCAACAGGTCTATGAAGCGGGCCTCAGATTGCTGCTGGGCTTGTTGCTGAGCCTCCAGACTCTGTTGCAAAGTTGCGTTTGTCTGCTGCTGGGCTGCAAGGCTCTGTTGATGAGCTTGCTGCTGGGCTGCGAAGTTCTGTTGTTGAGCTGCAAGGCTCTTTTGCAAACCTGCATTTGTCTGCTGTTGATTGGCATTTGCTAGAGCCAGCTGCTTCAGTATCTCCTCCATGCTGGCTTAACAAAAAACTGCCCGCATTCTCCACCAACTGTGAGGGGGTTAGCTCGGCAGCGGGTGTGTGTGACCCCCGGGATGGGCTCCCCACACAAAAACAGGCCCAGCAAACGGAGGTTGTGGTTTTCAAAATCAAAAAGGTGCGGTTTATTTTCTATTTACAGTGACAAAACACAGCAAAGCAAAAGAAACATAAATAAAATAAATCCTGGTCAACTTGACCTCTGACTAAACATACAGGTTTCCTAACTAACAACTGTAATAGAATGTATAAATAATCAACTCCATTTTAAGTAGAAATGAACTTTGACATACTTAGCTTAACTGACAGTTTGCATATAGTCACACCCTGCTACTGATATTCATGGGTCAGCCTGATTGTATAAGCAAAGTCATCTTTTAGCTCTTGTAGACTGCTGAATCTAGTTTAATACAAGATAAGAATATACTGAGTTTGTATTATTTTTAGAAACGTATGTGTTAAGACATTGCCCCTCCTATCTTTATTTTACATAAAAACCACTCAAAATTCAATAAAGGCCAGAGATCTAATGAACACACTATCCGTTTCCAAGTGTCATTTTGATTTCTCACGGATCCGGGGGTCACTGAAAATGATCTTGCATTTACCTGAAGTACACCTGGGTGGCGATATCACCTGCTTCAGATGGTGGCAGTGGTGGAGATGAAAAAATCACCTTTGGTAAGAAGAATCTTTTTGTCTTTTAGACAGACTGTTTTCTCTTACCTTAGCTCTGATTTAAATTTCATCTAGAACTATGTAGAAGAGGGATACGAACCACACCTTGGTGTATAGGGGATTTTTTGGGAAGATCCGCCTTTGAAAGTACCTTTTAGAAGGTCCTAATTAATTAGAAGCGTTTTGGTAACGCTGTAAAGTACCTTTGAGAAGGTCCTAATTAATTAGAAGCGTTTTGGGAACGCTGGAAAGTACCTCTCAGAAGGTCCTAAGAGAAGCGTTTTGGGAACGCTGTAGAAAAGTGTACACGACAGTCCTTTTGGCAAGGAGCTGAAATGGTAAATGAGGATTATATTTCGGTGACCCAACCTACTTTCGCTTTTCTATCTGTCGCATAGATGTAATAAGATAATTTGTTGTGTAGATACACTGACTGTAGGGGGCGGTTTGCACCATAGAAATGCAGTCCGTATGCGTTCCAGGTGGTATTTTTACATGCACATTTTTGATGCGTTCCAGTGCGTTTTTTTTGTGCATTTTTTATGCAGTCCAGTGTTTTTTCACCCCTCCAGTGCGTTTTTATGCATTTTTGCAGCGTTCCAGTGCAGGAAGGTTGCAGCATGCTTGAACTGAAGTGCACTGGAACTGCAAGCACTGGTGTGAACTATGATTTTATTTTTTTAAAACTCACTGGACTGCATGTGGTGTGAACTGGCCCTAAGGTTAAACATTCAAAGTGGTCTACAGTATTAGAAATCTCCCTTGCTTATATCCAAATATCATGAGAGTGGTAAGTACTTTTGTATGTATGATAAATGTTGTCGCTGTGGTGCAGATGGGACAAAGGTTTTTTTGCTATACTATACAAGCCAAGGTTAAGGGAAAGTTGTTGTTAGTATAGGGAATTCTCTTCCATCTGCTCAGAGAAAAATGCTTACATTTTATGTGTTTGTTTGTTGTTGTCTTGGAATTCCAATTTAAAGTATAAGTTATTTTTTCTTCTGAATGCAAACGGATTGTTGAGTAATTGATATGTCCTTTGATCCCGCCAAGTAGGAGAGCGTTGCTAAAGTGGGCAGGTGAGAGGGACAGAGTAGGGTACTCATCTGTGTGTGGTGCTTTATTTGAGTGATTCCTCCTATCCAAAGTATTATTTAGCACAATACACAGAGGTATATGTCCGCTTGCATAAATCTGCTATTTCACTTCAAGTGAAAGAGGGGATCAAACAACCGACCATACCTTCGTCAACGCTTTTTGCGCAAAGCATACTGCTATATTTGCATTCCATATTCAGCGAGTCCGAGAGACTTGCTGAGGTGGAGAAAATGTTAAAGAAGGATTTGATTCAGAAAAGTTGTCTATATAGATTAAAAAATACATGTTTATTGTTAAGATGTTGCAACTATTGTCAGTCTATTCATGAAATGTGTTGGGCACATACTCCCATGTCCAATGCATAGTTAATTGGAAACAGTAAAAGGGGAATGTGACGTCACTGATAAATTACATGTATGCGCTGGTACCAAATGTTTTTTTTTGAGGAATCTGATCAGATACAATTTTTTTTAGAGTAGCATTTCAACTTATACATGGGGTATTTTGATTATTTCAGTTAGGTTCTGTTTCCACTATTGCAACCCCAGATTTGCGTGATTTGCAGTGCGACTTTACAATGCGATTTTTGATGCAATGTCATGCAAAAGTGTGAGAAAAGGTCGCACCGAAGTAGGAACAAAATAGTGCAAGAACCTTTTTTCGTCGCTGCGACTTGAGTCGCACAAATTAAAACAAGGACCATTGAATTACATGGGTTTTTGACTTGTCATGCGTCTTCGCTTGTGTCAAGTCGCACAGCAACTCACAGTAGTGGAAACAGAGCCTTAGAGCCTGACTTTGGGGACTGTTTTAATTGTGTAATTGCCTATCCTTACTTTATTGAAGTTAAAAGGTATTGTTTTCTTTTCAGTATCGACAAATGTGATATAATTGCCCTGGGCTCCGGTGTTCAGTGAATGGTATTATGGTTTTGTTGATGTTGAGAAAAAAAAAAGGGAACTTTTGCATTGTATAAGGACATTGCCTGTTACAAGACAAGGGAATGGATATTTGTGCAAATGGTTTTAATTTGTGTTTAGGCTGTATGAACAATGATTGGGGATTTAAAAATGTTTGATTTTATTTTTTTTGGTTAAATACAATTTTAGGGCTGGGTTCACACATATGCAGAGCGAGTTTGAGCTCTGCTTTCACAGCTAATTGACAAAGTAGTTGTTCAGCGCTTCATGTCAGTTTTTGATCAGGATCAGGTCAGGATTTTATACTGTTCACAACTGAATGACATGTGCGATTCAGAAGCGTTCCCATAGAAGT
Organism: Rana muscosa; assembly: GCA_029206835.1. Classification (NCBI taxonomy): domain Eukaryota; kingdom Metazoa; phylum Chordata; class Amphibia; order Anura; family Ranidae; genus Rana; species Rana muscosa. The sequence goes on from CM055127.1 coordinate 188,443,386, forward strand.
CAATGGCCCTGAATTTGCATGTAAGCCGGACCGCACTGCCTAGAAAACGCACACTTTTTGGGTAGTGCGGAGTGCGAATGCACCGCAGGTGTGTGAGCCAGCCTCATCCAAGGAAGTTATGTATTCCTGGCGCTACGCCAGAGAAATTGTGGTTGGTAAAAAAAAAAAAGGAAGTAACTTAAGGTTTGTGTAATCCTATGCACTAGGGAAAAATACGAGAAAAAAAAAAAGTAATGGTAAAAGATGTTTAAAAGCTGTTCAAAGGGCAAATATGGAAAACATTTCTAAATGAAGAATGAATGGAGTGGCCAAATGGATGTGAATAAAAGGAGAAAGTGGTTGTATCGTGTTTAATGAATGCACAAGGTATTATTTGATTAGTAAAATATCTTAAGTGTTTGTTTAAAATGTACACAAAGAGTCGTCTTATATTGTGTTTTCTTGTTCAGGGAGTAAAAATTATTAGGCCCATGTTCCTGATAATATATATTTCTCTAAAAGTTTGGGTTAAGTAACCAGGATACACGAAATACATTGCTGCATATATTGAGTCCATGAGGTACTGAAATATGATGGGAAAGTTTGTTTGAATAACAGTCAGAGTGACTATTCTGGATATATTTACCTTTTGAATTCCCAGAGTTTCAATCGTGAAGATATGTTAATGATGTAATGAAGTTAATCCATCAATGTTTTGTTTGTTGCTGATGATCAGATATATTTGAAAAGTTAGGAGGGTGACTTCTGAGTGTGAATATGTGTTTGGGTAAAATGTTCAGTTCTGAGTTCCTCGGGTCCCGGGGATAGAAGAAACTAAAGTTGTTTAAGTTTTATTGAAGTCCTGCTGTAATACTGGATTAGAAAAATGTTTAGTTTAAACATATTGAATCTATATAATGAAGACTGTTGCTGAGAAACATTTTATATTTCTGCATGCTTTACTTATGTTTGAGTTAATAAGGAATATTATTTTTAATACCTCCAATGGTTAAGGCCTTAATTGATCAGGTAGATTCTGTGATTATTCATGTTGGATGAGGAATATCCGCCCCAGCCAGCCAGAAGAAATGCCCATCCCATTCCTACCCTATACCCCATTTATACCCTGCCTTATACCCTATCCGGATGAAGAGATGACTACAGCTTTTACATGGAAATCTTCATTGTTCATCTTTGTTGTTCAAATGCCATGGGAGATGCTGAGATGAGTAAAGGCGGACACCTGCTGGAAAATATTCCTGGAACGACACCTTGAGGGTTAGCCATGACGCACGCCCAAGGTCTACGAAATTCCAGTGAGCACCACAAGGAAGTGATCCAGATATGCCAGCCCGGAGACCCAAGTCTAGCCCAATGCATCAGTTCCCGTCTGTCTGTGGATATCGAGTTCTATCCTTACAAAGAGGCAGGGTTTTGGGGTAGAAGGATCTCTGTAAAATATGTGTAAACACAGAATTGAACCAAAAGTTTTGGGAAAAGTTTAGGAGAATGAGAATTATAATGTGGACATCTTTTTCCTTCCCTTTCATGAATTTATTGGACATTCAGAAGCCATACAAGAGATTTTTTTGTGCTTTTCTTTGGGACAATTTTTTATTTGGCCTAAAGGCTTTCATGCCCCTCCCACTTGCTTTTAAGGACTGTCACGCCCCTCCCCCTTTGTATTTCATGGACAATTGCTATGAAGCTGAGATTATCTGTTTATTGTTACATGCTTAGGATAATGATACATTTATGAGAAAGTAGTACAGGTGAATGTCGGGGGCTTCAGGGTTTGTGATTATCACGTTCGTGATAAAAGAGGGGATTGTAATAGAATGTATAAATAATCAACTCCATTTTAAGTAGAAATGAACTTTGACATACTTAGCTTAACTGACAGTTTGCATATAGTCACACCCTGCTACTGATATTCATGGGTCAGCCTGATTGTATAAGCAAAGTCATCTTTTAGCTCTTGTAGACTGCTGAATCTAGTTTAATACAAGATAAGAATATACTGAGTTTGTATTATTTTTAGAAACGTATGTGTTAAGACATTGCCCCTCCTATCTTTATTTTACATAAAAACCACTCAAAATTCAATAAAGGCCAGAGATCTAATGAACACACTATCCGTTTCCAAGTGTCATTTTGATTTCTCACGGATCCGGGGGTCACTGAAAATGATCTTGCATTTACCTGAAGTACACCTGGGTGGCGATATCACCTGCTTCAACAACTGGGATCAGCCTAGTGCTGTCCTAGTCCCTAAGTCCCTGGTTTTAAATGTCCAAGCAAATAGCCACACAGGCTTTGTCTCACCGCACAGGGGTTCACTCTCCCTAGACAGTCCACACAGGTCTGGTTCCAGGCATGAGCAAACACCTAATGAATCTGGGAGTTCTTATAGAGGCCTAAATGAGCTGACAAGCTTCAGCTGGTCTCATCAACTCCCTGTCTGCACGACGCCCCACACTCTCCCTAGAGGTATGAGTCATCCATGAGCCCACTAGCCTCAGCTGGGCTTATACAACTCTCCACCTAGTTGTATAAGTCGGCGTAAAGCCTGAATCTGGGCGAAATATATCTACCCCCCTGGATGCAACCAGGTGACTTTACCTTCCTGCTGTCACAATAGCGTCGGGTACCCCCATATTTAACCTAATAAAGGTTTTAACCCCCTGATTGCCCCTAGTTAACCCTTTCACCAGTGATCACCATATAAAGGTTACGGGTGATGCTGGTTGATTAGTTTGCTTTTTATAGCATCAGGGCACCCGCCGTATATAACCCAATAAAGGTTTAACCCCCCTGATCGCCCGGCGGGTGAGATCAATTAGGTTTTAGCGCCAGAGAGGGTCTGCGTCGCCCCAGGCAGTGTTAGGTTAGTGCCAGTAACGCTAACACCCACGCGCAAAGCATACACCCTCCTTAGTGGTATAGTATCTGATCAGATCTATACTAACATCCCCAGCGGTTTAGGGTTCCCAAAAACGCAGTGTTAGCGGGATCAGCCCAGATACCTGCTAGCGCCTGCGTTTAGCCCCTCCGCCCAGCCCAGCCCAGCCCACCCAAGTGCAGTATCGATTGATCACTGTCACTTACCAAACACAACACACATAACTGCAGCGTTCGCAGAGACAGGCCTGATCCCTGCGATCGCTAACAGTTTTTTTGTAGCGTTTGATATATTTGCTGACGACAGTCAGGTGCTTTTTTTCCTGTGAATCTTACTAGTGTACCCCTAAATTTAGAGCCCAAAATGGCAAGACGAAGGTACACTAGTAAAGAGGCCTACGAGATTCTGAGCATGACAGATAGTGAAGAGGAGGTCACGTATCTGTCAGATTCAGGCTCAGAATATCTTCCCGTAGAAGACAGTGACGTCAGCGGCCCCACGTCAGATAGCTCTGACGACGAAGTTGAGGTCCCTGCTAAGGTCAGGTGTACCCGATCCCGATCTTCTGAGATTGTTGAGGAGCAAGAACCGCAGGTCTCTCGTATCATGGAGCAGAGTAGTACTAGCGCCGCTATTCCTTCTGGTGAACTGGCAAGCACCAGCGGCCTAGTACAGCCTGGACGTACATCCAGCACTGCAGTAACACTTGGTGACGTGGCGAGTCCCATAAGTGCAGTTCAAGCTGGCGAGGTGGCAAGCACAAGTAGTGTCCCGCTGCCACCAAGAAGACAAAGGCAGGCCCGTCGTGCCCATACTGCCCTTCCTGCAGAATTCGCCTATCCTGATTGGGTCCCCACCACTTCTGCAGAACCCGTACTTCCCCCATTCACTGCCCAACCCGGTATTCAGGTGGAAACAGCTGATTTTATTCCAATTGATTTTTATTCGCTGTTTTTCACGGAAGATCTCTATAGATCTATTGTGGACCAGAGTAATTTATATGCTGGTCAATTTATCGCCGCTAACCCCCAGTTGCCTAAAATTGCCAGAAATTGGAAACCAATTACGGTTTCCGAATTTAAGACCTTTCTGGGCCTTTCCCTCAACATGGGCACACATAAATTTCCGTCATTGCGTGCTTATTGGTCCACACACCCAATTGACCACATGCCCGTGTTCTCTGCCTCCATGTCCAGGGCACGATACGAGCAGATTTTGCGGTTCATGCACTTCAACGACAATGAACTTTGTCGTCCACGCGGGGACCCTGAATACGACCGGCTCTATAAAATTCGGCCCCTCATAAACCACTTCAACGAACGTTTTGCAGCCTTGTTTACTCCCGATCAAGTTGTCTGCGTTGATGAGTCCCTGATTAAATTTTCTGCCCGCTTGTCTTTCAAGCAGTACCTTCCCAGCAAGCGTGCCAGATACGGGGTCAAGCTCTACAAGTTCTGTGACAGGGCAACAGGCTATGTAGTGAACTTTACGGTTTATGAGGGAAAAGATAGTCAGATTGAGTCGGTCAACTGCCCGGATTACATAGGGAGCGCTGGCAAGATAGTGTGGAACTTGGTGTCACCCTTATTCGGAAAGGGGTACCACTTGTATGTGGACAATTATTACACGAGCGTGCCACTGTTTAGTCACTTGTTTGATCATCAGATTGGAGCATGTGGCACCGTGCGACCTAATCGCCGGGGCTTTCCCCAGCGGCTTGTAGATGCCCGTCTTAGGCTGGGGGAGAGAGCCTGCTTGAAGTGTAATAACTTGCTCGCTATGAAGTGGAGGGACAATAAGAATGTTTTCCTTCTTACCTCCCTTCATGCAGACACGACAGTCCAAATTCGTACGGAGACTGGTGTTGTGGAGAAACCCCTCTGTGTCCACGAATATAACCAAAATATGGGAGGGGTGGACCTCAACGACCAGTTGATGGCGCCGTATCTAATTGACCGTAAGGCGAGACGCTGGTACAAAAAAGTGTCTCTATCATTATTCCAATTGGCTTTGCTGAACGCTCATGTGCTATACAGAGCTTCAGGCGGGACGTTATCTCTTCTAAAATTCCAGAATGAGATAGTCACAGAACTCCTGTATCCAGGCGGTTCTGCACCTCACCATCCCCAACCAAATGCAGTAAGCCGGCTGCATGAGAGGCATTATTCGTATGTCCTCCCGAGTACCCCTACCCAAAGCCACCCCCAAAAAAGATGTCGTGTCTGTAGCAAGCGCGGATTTAGGCGTGACACCCGTAGTTTTTGTCCACTCTGTCCTGACAAGCCTGGTCTTTGCCAAGGTGAATGTTTTGAACGCTACCACTCAAAAGTGAAGTTTTAGCGTAGGGTATAGTGATGAGCCGAACACCCCCGGGTTCGGTTCGCACCAGAACCCGCGAACGGACCGAAAGTTCGAACGAACATTAGAACCCTATTAAATACAATGGATGCGAACGTTAGAATTCTAAAGTGCTAATTATAACAACTATTATGCATGTTATTGTCATAAATAGGGTTTGGGAACCCGGGTTCTGCACCAGGGGACATGTATCAATGCAAAAAGAAGTTTTAAAAACTGTCGTTTTTCGGGAGCAGTCATTTTAATGATGCATAAAGTGAAAAAAAAAAAGTCAAATATTCCTTTAAATATCGTACCTGGGGGGTGTCTAAAGTATGCCTGTGAAGTGCCACGTGTTTCCCGTGTTTAGAACTGTCCCTGCACAAAATGACACTTCTAAAGGAAAAAAAAGCCATTTAAAACTGCTTGCGGCTTTAATGTAATGTCTGGTCCCGGTAATATGGATGAAATTCTTTAAGAAAAATGGCATAGCTACCCCATGACCCCCCCCCCCCTACCCCAGCCCATTACCAGCCCCTTTGGGTCTTGTATGGATATTAAGGGGAACCCCGCACATAAAATAAAAAAGGCCCTATATACTCTGAACAGCCGTATACAGGCGGTGCATACAAGACAGGGACTGTAGGTTTGTTCTTATGTAGAATCTGTTTGTAATTTTGAACAGGTACATTGTTGAAGTGTAGCTCCAGCCCAAAAATCTATTTTTAAACTTTTTGGGAAACATAGGTAAGGGTTATCACCCCTGTAACATTTGTTTTGCTGTCTGTGCCCCTGTTCAGAACATTTCACCTCACTTTCCGTCCCAATGACAACTGTTTTTGAAATGTGGTGTTTTTCTTGAAACAAGGATTGCTGATAAAGCATCAGTACAGATGAGACCCCTTTCTCCCATATTTATTCTTACAGGAGAGAATTTTCCTTTCTAGGGGTAGATTTTCTCTCACTTCCTGTTGTCTTCTTTCGTTTGCAAGTAGGAGTCGTTTGTAAGTTGGATGTTTGAAAGTAGGGACCTGCCGTATATACTCTGCAGAAATAGGCCCCTTAGTTGTTGGTGTTGGCACAACACTGTAAGCACTCAGTTACTCTTGGTTGGTGCTGGAACGCCCTGCTGTCAACTATTATATCAGGAATTTTAATTACATATAATTGTTGAACAGTGGTAGTAAAAATTGGGGCTTTGATGGTGGTGCTGGTGCCACAACACTGTAAGCCCTGACAGTTACTCTTGGTGGGTGCAGCAATGGGCCCTGCTGTGAATTATTAGATCAAGAATTGTAATTACATGCCCCTTTTGAACAGGGGCTGAAAAATTGGGCCTTTCGTGGTGGTGGTGGTGGTGGCGTTGCCACAAGACTGTAAGCCCTCAGAGTTACTCTTGGTGGGTGCAGCAATGGACCCTGCTGTGAATTATTAGATCAAGAATTGTAATTGCATGCCCCTGTTGAACAGGGGCTGAAAAATTGGGCCTTAGGCACTGGTGGCACAACACTACAACCCCTCACAGATACTGTACTTGGAGCACAGCAATGAGCCCTGTTGCAAAGTATTGCTTCAAAAATTGTAATGACACACCCCTGTTAAACAGGGGCTGAAAAATTGGGCCTTAGGCACTGGTGCCACAACACTCCAACCCCTCACAGATACTGTACTTGGAGCACAGCAATGAGCCCTATGGCAAATTATTGCTAAAAAAATTGTAATTACACGCCCCTGTAAAACAGGGGCTGAAAAATTGGGCCTTAGCCACTGGTGGCGGCACCCATAAACAAAAATGATCTTCCAAGCTATCATCATCAATCGTATCATTGAGGACTCGGAGGAGGAGGATAGCCAGTCAACATAACAGCACAGGCACTCAGCATCAGCATCAGTCTTGAAGGGATGTGACATGTTAAAATCAATTAGTCTGTTATATCAGCATCAGGTGTGTGGTAGCTGGTGGTGATCCAAGACTGGTTCATCTTGATGAAAGTCAGTCGATCAACCGAGTCGGTGGACAGGCGCACCCTGTGATCCGTGACAAATCCTCCAGCAGCACTGAATGTGCGTTCCGAAAGAACGCTGGATGCAGGACAGGCCAGTAGCTCACTTGCATACTGTGCAAGCTCTGGCCAGTGATCCATCCTCAAGACCCAGTAAGCCAGAGGATTTTCGGTGGGGAAGGTGTCCAAGTCTGACCTTGCCCCTAGATATTCCTGCACCATGTTTATCAGACGCTGGCGATGGTTGCTGGAACCGATCATACTTTGGGGCTGCGGACTAAAGAATTGTCTGAACGCATCGGTCAGACGGCCACCTTCCCCACCGCTCCTTCTTTGACTGGCCGAAGCCTCAGCAACTCGTTGTCCAGGACCAGGAGTTTGTAACCTCCCAGTCTCTGGGAACGCGTTGCACAGACCTTTCTGCAAGGCCTCCCGGAGTTGTCTCATCCTCTGCTCCCTCTGCGACGGTAACATAAGGTCCGCAACCTTACCCTTGTACCGTGGATCAAGGAGAGTGGCCAGCCAGTAATGGTCCCTCTCCTTGATCCGAAGAATACGAGGATCCTTCCGCAGACTTTGCAGGATCAGGGAGGCCATGCAGCGTAGGTTTGCTGAGGCATTCGCTCCGGAGTCCTCTGGGTCACTAAGGACGACATGATCCGCAGCCACCTCCTCCCAGCCACGTACAAGTCCACTGGTTTCTTGGGACTGTAAATCATCCCTAAAAGACTGCTGCTGATGATGCTGAGTGCCAGCCTCCACCTCCATGCTGACACAATCCTCCTCCTCCTCCTCCTCCTCCTCCTCCTCCTCTTCCTGTGCGATGGGTGGGACAGAAGGAACACTGTCTGGGTAAAGGGGGCCTTGAGAGGCAAGGAAGTCCTCCTCTTCCTGCCTCTGTTCTGCCTCAAGTGCCCTGTCCATTATTCCACGCAGCGTGTGCTCCAACAGGTGGACAAGAGGTACAGTGTCACTGATGCATGCACTGTCACTGCTCACCATCCTCGTGGCCTCCTCAAATGGTGCCAGGACAGTGCATGCATCCCTGATCATGCCCCACTGGCGTGGAGAAAAAAAACCAAGCTCCTCTGACCCTGTCCTGGTGCCGTAGTCGCACAGGTACTCATTGATGGCCCTCTGCTGCGTGTGCAGCCGCTGCAGCATGGCCAACGTTGAGTTCCACCTGGTGGGCATGTCACATATAAGGCGGTTCTTGGGCAGGTTCAACTCCTTTTGCAGCTCAGCCAGGCGAGCACTGGCATTATAAGATCTGCGGAAATGCACACAGACTTTCCTGGCCTGCCTCAGGACATCCTGTAAGCCCGGGTACCTGCCCAAGAACCGCTGCACCACCAGGTTAAGGACGTGAGCCACACAGGGCACATGGGTCAGTTGTCCCTGTCGGAGGGCGGAGAGGAGGTTGGTGCCATTGTCGCAAACCACCATTCCTGGCTTAAGCTGGCGTGGCGTCAACCACCTCTCGGCCTGGCCCTGCAGAGCAGACAGGACCTCTGCCCCAGTGTGGCTTCTGTCCCCCAAACACACCAGCGCAAGCACGGCATGGCATCTTTTTGCCTGCGTACTTGCGTAGCCCCGTGAACGGCTACGGAGCACCGCTGGTTCATAGGACAAACCACAGGAAGAGGCCATGGAGGAAGAAGAAGAGGAGGGGGTGGAGGAGAGAGGTGTGTCACAACCAGTAGTAGCATTTTGGAGGCGTGGCGGTGGGACAACCTCCAACACTACTGCACCTTGTCCTGCATCCTTCCCAGCTGCCAAAAGAGTGACCCAATGGGCCGTGAAAGAAAGGTAACGTCCCTGTCCATGCCTGCTGGACCATGAGTCAGCGGTAATATGCACCTTACCGCTGACCGCCCTGTCCAGCGAGGCCAAGACATTGCCTTCCACATGCCGGTAGAGAGCCGGAATAGCCTTCCGTGAGAAAAAGTGGCGTTTGGGAACCTGCCACTGAGGAACCGCACATTGCACAAACTCACGGAAGGGGGCCGAGTCTACCAACTGAAAAGGCAGCAGTTGAAGCGCTAGCAATTTAGCCAAGCTAGCATTCAACCGCTGGGCATGTGGATGGCTGGGAGTGAACTTCTTTCGACGGTCCAGCAGCTGGGGCAGGGAAATTTGCCTGCTAGAATCGGACGTCGGTGTACTGCTAGCAGAGTGGCCGCAAGTACTTGGCTGTGACACACCTAATTCTACACCTTCATTCCTCTCAGTGCATGTTTCAGAGAGGACTGAAGTTATAGTGGGGTTGGAGATCCCAGCTGATGCGGTGCAAGGAGAGGTCTGCTTTGTTCTTTGGTGTGGGTCTTTGAGGTAGGCTTGCCAACGAGCTGCATGGCAGGTCAACATATGTCTGGTCAGGCATGTGGTACCCAAGCGGCTGATGTTTTGGCCACGCGATATACGCTTGAGACATATGTTGCAAACAGCAGCTGTGCGATCTGATGCACTAGCCTAAAAAAAGGCCCACACCAAAGAACTTTTTGAATGACGGGCAGAGGCAGCGCCCTGCACAGGCGGAGCTCTGCGGTGTGATTCCGTCGGTGTACTGCCCTTACGCTGGCCACCAAAGGGCATCCTGCCTCATTGGAGATGTGCCTCCTCCTCATCCTCCTCCTCCTCCTCTCTCCTATTAGGCACCCACGTGGAGTCAGTGACCTCATCATCACCTCCCTCCTCATCACTGGAGCCAATCTGGCAGTATGCTGCAGCTGCTGGAACATGACTGCCAGATTGGTGTCCTTCTTGAGCATCCCCTCTGTCTGCTCTCACGCTACTGCCTTCCTCTAGCTGGGTTTCATCATCAGACCCTTCGAAACGCTGGGCATCCTCCTGGAGCATATACCCAACACTGTGCTGAAACAGTTCGGGGGACTCCTCAGGAGGAGGACATGGTGGGTCTAGGGAAGGAGTGACTGATGATGAGTCTGACATTGATACCAGGGAAGAGGACGCTTTGGCAGCTGCTTTTCCAGTACCCTGAGCCTGGGTGAGAGAGGATGAGGAGGAGGAGGAGGGCTTGGTCATCCACTCTACCAAGTCTTCGGCATGATGTGGCTCAACATGTCCAGCTGCCGAAAAGAAGGACAAGCGTGTCCCATGGCCATGTGCTGATGACAATGCACCGCGTCCACGACCAGCACTGTTGCCCCCAGACACAGAGCCTGCTTGCCCTCTTTTATTGCCTCCTGACTGTCTGCCTCTCCTTGTTTGCCTTCCAGACATTCTAATAGATGGCCTGCAGGGAGATGGGAAAAAAGCAATAAGGGCTACCTTCAGGTGTCCTTCTCTGTCCCTGGAAACAAGGACTTTGACAGTGAAAGAAACTGACACACTCTCCCTACCTACAGTTTTCTGTCCCTAGAAAAAATGTTTTTTTTAAGCACAATTTAGCACAAGGAGAATTCACTCACTGTCCTTCCAGGTCCCTGGAAACAAGGACTTTGACAGTGAAAGAAACTGACACACTCTCCCTACCTACAGTTTTCTGTCCCTAGAAAAAATGTTTTTTTTAAGCACAATTTAGCACAAGGAGAATTCACTCACTGTCCTTCCAGGTCCCTGGAAACAAGGACTTTGACAGTGAAAGAAACTGACACACTCTCCCTACCTACAGTTTTCTGTCCCTAGAAAAAATGTTTTTTTTAAGCACAATTTAGCACAAGGAGAATTCACTCACTGTCCTTCCAGGTCCCTGGAAACAAGGACTTTGACAGTGAAAGAAACTGACACACTCTCCCTACCTACAGTTTTCTGTCCCTAGAAAAAATGTTTTTTTTAAGCACAATTTAGCACAAGGAGAATTCACTCACTGTCCTTCCAGGTCCCTGGAAACAAGGACTTTGACAGTGAAAGAAACTGACACACTCTCCCTACCTACAGTTTTCTGTCCCTAGAAAAAATGTTTTTTTTAAGCACAATTTAGCACAAGGAGAATTCACTCACTGTCCTTCCAGGTCCCTGGAAACAAGGACTTTGACAGTGAAAGAAACTGACACACTCTCCCTACCTACAGTTTTCTGTCCCTAGAAAAAATGTTTTTTTTAAGCACAATTTAGCACAAGGAGAATTCACTCACTGTCCTTCCAGGTCCCTGGAAACAAGGACTTTGTCAGTGAAAGAAACTGACACACTCTCCCTACCTACAGTTTTCTGTCCCTAGAAAAAATGTTTTTTTTTAAGCACAATTTAGCACAAGGAGAATTCACTCACTGTCCTTCCAGGTCCATGGAAACAAGGACTTTGACAGTGAAAGAAACTGACACACTCTCCCTACCTACAGTTTTCTGTCCCTAGAAAAAATGTTTTTTTTAAGCACAATTTAGCACAAGGAGAATTCACTCACTGTCCTTCCAGGTCCCTGGAAACAAGGACTTTGACAGTGAAAGAAACTGACACACTCTCCCTACCTACAGTTTTCTGTCCCTAGAAAAAATGTTTTTTTTAAGCACAATTTAGCACAAGGAGAATTCACTCACTGTCCTTCCAGGTCCCTGGAAACAAGGACTTTGACAGTGAAAGAAACTGACACACTCTCCCTACCTACAGTTTTCTGTCCCTAGAAAAAATGTTTTTTTTAAGCACAATTTAGCACAAGGAGAATTCACTCACTGTCCTTCCAGGTCCCTGGAAACAAGGACTTTGACAGTGAAAGAAACTGACACACTCTCCCTACCTACAGTTTTCTGTCCCTAGAAAAAATGTTTTTTTTAAGCACAATTTAGCACAAGGAGAATTCACTCACTGTCCTTCCAGGTCCCTGGAAACAAGGACTTTGACAGTGAAAGAAACTGACACACTCTCCCTACCTACAGTTTTCTGTCCCTAGAAAAAATGTTTTTTTTAAGCACAATTTAGCACAAGGAGAATTCACTCACTGTCCTTCCAGGTCCCTGGAAACAAGGACTTTGACAGTGAAAGAAACTGACACACTCTCCCTACCTACAGTTTTCTGTCCCTAGAAAAAATGTTTTTTTTAAGCACAATTTAGCACAAGGAGAATTCACTCACTGTCCTTCCAGGTCCCTGGAAACAAGGACTTTGACAGTGAAAGAAACTGACACACTCTCCCTACCTACAGTTTTCTGTCCCTAGAAAAAATGTTTTTTTTAAGCACAATTTAGCACAAGGAGAATTCACTCACTGTCCTTCCAGGTCCCTGGAAACAAGGACTTTGACAGTGAAAGAAACTGACACACTCTCCCTACCTACAGTTTTCTGTCCCTAGAAAAAATGTTTTTTTTAAGCACAATTTAGCACAAGGAGAATTCACTCACTGTCCTTCCAGGTCCCTGGAAACAAGGACTTTGACAGTGAAAGAAACTGACACACTCTCCCTACCTACAGTTTTCTGTCCCTAGAAAAAATGTTTTTTTTAAGCACAATTTAGCACAAGGAGAATTCACTCACTGTCCTTCCAGGTCCCTGGAAACAAGAACTTTGACAGTGAAAGAAACTGACACACTCTCCCTACCTACAGTTTTCTGTCCCTAGAAAAAATGTTTTTTTTAAGCACAATTTAGCACAAGGAGAATTCACTCACTGTCCTTCCAGGTCCCTGGAAACAAGGACTTTGACAGTGAAAGAAACTGACACACTCTCCCTACCTACAGTTTTCTGTCCCTAGAAAAAATGTTTTTTTTAAGCACAATTTAGCACAAGGAGAATTCACTCACTGTCCTTCCAGGTCCCTGGAAACAAGGACTTTGACAGTGAAAGAAACTGACACACTCTCCCTACCTACAGTTTTCTGTCCCTAGAAAAAATGTTTTTTTTAAGCACAATTTAGCACAAGGAGAATTCACTCACTGTCCTTCCAGGTCCCTGGAAACAAGGACTTTGACAGTGAAAGAAACTGACACACTCTCCCTACCTACAGTTTTCTGTCCCTAGAAAAAATGTTTTTTTTAAGCACAATTTAGCACAAGGAGAATTCACTCACTGTCCTTCCAGGTCCCTGGAAACAAGGACTTTGACAGTGAAAGAAACTGACACACTCTCCCTACCTACAGTTTTCTGTCCCTAGAAAAAATGTTTTTTTTAAGCACAATTTAGCACAAGGAGAATTCACTCACTGTCCTTCCAGGTCCCTGGAAACAAGGACTTTGACAGTGAAAGAAACTGACACACTCTCCCTACCTACAGTTTTCTGTCCCTAGAAAAAATGTTTTTTTTAAGCACAATTTAGCACAAGGAGAATTCACTCACTGTCCTTCCAGGTCCCTGGAAACAAGGACTTTGACAGTGAAAGAAACTGACACACTCTCCCTACCTACAGTTTTCTGTCCCTAGAAAAAATGTTTTTTTTAAGCACAATTTAGCACAAGGAGAATTCACTCACTGTCCTTCCAGGTCCCTGGAAACAAGGACTTTGACAGTGAAAGAAACTGACACACTCTCCCTACCTACAGTTTTCTGTCCCTAGAAAAAATGTTTTTTTTAAGCACAATATAGCACAAGCACAAAACACACTGACACTCTCCCTACCTATCCTTCTCTTTCCCTAAACTAAAGGAATCCAGGTTAAGCAAGAAAGAAATAAAAGTCACTGTCCCTGCCTATGCTGCTCTATCCCTGCTCCGGAACACACTACACTAGGCCGCCGTGCTGGCGGCCTTTTATAGTGTGGGGCGTGTACTAAACACCCTCAGCAATAATTGGCCACAGGCATCCTGCCTGTGGCCAATCATTGCTCTCCTCGCTGCCGGCGCTGTGATTGGCCAAGCATGCGGGGTCACAGTGCATGCTTGGCCAATCACAGCGCCTGGATGACACTGCGATGGCGTAGTGCATTGTGGGCCGTACGCGTCACTCGAATTTGGCGCGAACGGCCCAAATCGTTCGATCTTCGTCGAACGATCGAACAGCCGATGTTCGAGTCGAACGTATGTTCGACTCGAACACGAAGCTCATCCCTAGTAGGGTACAGCATTTCACAGACAAGGACACACTTACACAGGGTCTCCCAAGATGCCATTACATTTTGAGAGACCCGAACCATTACAGTTGTAAAGTTACAAAAAAAAGTGTAAAAAAGAAAAAAAAAAACGTAAAAAACAAAACACAAAAAAAAATATAAAATAAAAAAACCAAAAATAGTTGTCGTTTTATTGTTTTCTCTCTCTCTATTTTCTCTCTATTGTTCTGCTCTTTTTTACTGTATTCTATTCTGCAATGTTTTATCATGCTTGCTTTTCAGGTATGTATTTTTTTGTTTTCAGGTGCGCCATTCAGCTGCAGCGCGGAATTATTTATCTTGACAGCAACAGCGTTTGCTCCCACGATACATAAAGCCGTGACTCCAGTGCTGTAGGAGGTGATTTCACCACCACAGTTAAAAAAAAGAGCATATATGCCGAAGCATGGGGGCAGCAGGGGCGGAGGAGCGATTTTGCTCCTAATGCCGCGTACATACGGTCGAAATTCCGACGGAGGCCTGCCCGTGGAAAATTCCGACCGTGTGTACGCGGCATAACTTTTTTGCGGGAGGATGCCCCCATGCTTCGGCATATATATATTTTAGGCACAGGTTGCGTTAAAACATTTTTTTATTTTTTACTAGGTTTTGTTTTGGTATTTGCTTTGCAGGTATGGCATGGTAAGGTCTTACTGTTGTACTGTAATGTTACTTTGTTTTAATGTTAACCACCATTTGCTTAGCAGGTACGCCATTCAGTTGCAGCGCGGATCTATTTATCTTGACAGCAACAGCGTTTGCTCCCACGATACATAAAGCCGTGACTCCAACGCTGTAGGAGGTGATTTCACCACCACAGTTAAAAAAAAGAGCATATATGCCGAAGCATGGGGGCAGCAGGGGCGGAGGAGCGATTTTGCTCCTAATGCCGCGTATATACGGTCGAAATTCCAACGGAGGCTTGCCCGTGGAAAAGTCCGACCGTGTGTACGCGGCATAACCTTTTATGCCGCGTACATACGGTCGAAATTCCGACGAAGGCTTGACCGTGTGTACGCGGCATAACTTTTTTGCGGGAGGATGCCCCCATGCTTCGGCATATATGCCCATCATTAGAAGTGGGTGGATGAAGGGAGGTATTCTAATGGTGGGCATACCCACCAATCAATCTCTTTTTTTCGTTCAGCCAATAGGCTGTATGAAAAAAAAGATTACAATACATGTCCAACAAGGACCAGCAACGTACTGGTATGTTGCTGGACTTTGAATGTTTATACCAGAATGATGCCTGCGGGTTTAGGTATCATCTTGGTATCATTCTTTTCAGCCAGCAGCCGGCTTTCATGTAAAAGCAATTCTAGCAGATAATTAGCCTCTAGACTGCTTTTACAAGCAGTAGGAGGGAATGTCCCCCCCCCCCGGATATAAAAAGTGCCATTGGGAAATTGGGAAAGCATTTTATCACACCGATCTTGGTGTGGTCAGATGCTTTGAGGGCAGAGGAAAGATCTAGGGTCTAACCCCCCAATTTTTTTCAAAAAAAGAGTACCTGTCACTACTTATTGCTATCATAGGGGATATTTACATTCCCTGAGATAACGATAAAAATGGTAAAAAAATAAAATATGGAAGGCACACTTTAAAAATAAAATAAAAAAGCCAAATAAATAATAAAAAAAAAAAAAAAAAAGCACCGCTGTCCCCCCCTGCTCTTGCGCAAAGGCGAACGCAAGCGTCGGTCTAGCGTCATATGTAAACAGCAATTGCATCATGCATGTGAGGTATCACCGCGAAGGTCAGATCGAGGGCAGTCATTTTAGCAGTAGACCTCCTCTGTAAATCTAACGTGGTAACCTGTAAAGGCTTTTAAATGCTTTTAAAAATGAATGTAGTTTGTCGCCGCTGCGCGTTTGTGCGCAATTTTAAAGCATGTCGTGTTTGGTATCCATGTACTCGGCCTATGATCATCTTTTTTATTTCATCAAACATTTGGGCAATATAGTGTTTTTTAGTGCATTAAAAATAAAAAAAGTGTGTTTTTCCCCCAAAAAATGCGTTTGAAAAATCGCTGCGCAAATACTGTGTGGAAAAAAAAATGCAACACCCACTATTTTAATCTGTAGGGCCTTTGCTTTAAAAAAATATATAATGTTTGGTGGTTCAACATAATTTTCTTGCAAAAAAAAATTTTTTTTCATGTAAACAAAAAGTGTCAGAAAGGGCTTTGTCTTCAAGTGGTTAGAAGAGTGGATGATGTGTGACATAAGCTTCCTAATGTTGTGCATAAAATGCCAGGACAGTTCAAAACCCCCCCAAATGACCCCATTTTGTAAAGTAGACACCTCAAGCTATTTGCTGAGAGGCATGTTGAGCCCATTGAATATTTTTTTTTTGTCCCAAGTGATTGAATAATGACCAAAAAAAAAAAATGTACAAAAAGTTGTCACTAAATTATATATTGCTCAAACATGCCATGGGCATATGTGGAATTACACCCCAAAATACATTCTGTTGCTTCTCCTGAGTACGGGGATACCACATGTGTGGGACTTTTTGGGAGCCTAGTTGCGTACAGGACCCCAAAAACCAAGCACCGCCTTCAGGATTTCTATGGGTGTAAATTTTTGATTTCACTCCTCACTGCCTATCACAGTTTCGGAGGCCATGGAATGCCCAGATGGCACAAAACCCCCCAAAATGACCCCATTTTGGAAAGTAGACACCCCAAGCTATTTGCTGAGAGGTATGTTGAGTATTTTGCAGATCTCGCTTTTTGTCACAAAGTTTTGAAAATGTAAAAAAAGAAAAAAAAAAAGAAAAAAAAATGTCTTTCTTAATTTTCAAAAACAAATGAGAGCTGTAAAATACTCACCATGCCTCTCAGCAAATAGCTTGGGGTGTCTACTTTCCAAAATGGGGTCATTTGTGGGGGTTTTGGGCTATTTTGACATTTTATGGCCTTCAAAACTGTGATAGGTAGTGAGGAGTGAAATCAAAAATTTATGCCCTTAGAAACCTTGAAGGCGGTGCTTGGTTTTTGGGGTCCCGTACGCGGCTAGGCTCCCAAAAAGTCCCACACATGTGGTATCCCCGTACTCAGGAGAAGCAGCAGAATGTATTTTGGGGTGTAATTTCACATATAACCATGGCATGTGTGAGCAATATATCATTTAGTGACAACTTTTTGTACATTTTTTTTTCTTTTTGTCATTATTCAATCATTTGGGACAAAAAAAAAAATTCAATGGGCTCAACATGCCTCTCAGCAAATAGCTTGGGGTGTCTACTTTTCAAAATGGGGTCATTTGGGGGGGTTTTGTGCCATCTTGGCATTTTATGGCCTTCAAAACTGTGATAGGTAGTGAGGAGCGAAATCAAAAATTTATGCCCTTAGAAACCTTGAAGGCGGTGCTTGGATTTTGGGGTCCCGTATGCGGCTAGGCTCCCAAAAAGTCCCACACATGTGGTATCCCCGTACTCAGGAGAAGCAGCAGAATGTATTTTGGGGTGTAATTTCACATATGCCCATGGCATGTGTGAGCAATATATCATTTAGTGACAACTTTGTGCAAAAAAAAAAAGTTTGTCATATTCCCGCAACCTGTGGCAAAATATAAAATATTCCATGGACTCAACATGCCTCTCAGCAAATAGCTTGGGGTGTCTACTTTCCAAAATGGGGTAATTTGGGGGGGTTTTGTGCTATTTTGGCATTTTATGGCCTTCGAAACTGTGATAGGTAGTGAGGAGTGAAATCAAAAATTTACGCCCTTAGAAATCCTGAAGGTGGTGCTTGGTTTTTGGGGCCCTGTACGCGGCTAGGCTCCCAAAAAGTCCCACACATGTGGTATCCCCGTACTCAGGAAAAGCAGCAGAATGTATTTTGGGGTGCAATTCCACATATAACCATGGCATGTGTGAGCAATATATCATTTAGTGACAACTTTTTGTACATTTTTTTTTTCTTTTTGTCATTATTCAATCATTTGGGACAAAAAAAAAATATTCAATGGGGTCAACATGCCTCTCAGCAAATAGCTTGGGGTGTCTACTTTCCAAAATGGGGTCATTTGGGGGGGTTTTGTGCCATCTTGGCATTTTATGGCCTTCAAAACTGTGATAGGTAGTGAGGAGTGAAATCAAAAATTTATGCCCTTAGAAACCTTGAAGGCGGTGCTTGGTTTTTGGGGTCCCGTACGCGGCTAGGCTCCCAAAAAGTCCCACACATGTGGTATCCCCGTACTCAGGAGAAGCAGCAGAATGTATTTTGGGGTGTAATTTCACATATGCCCATGGCATGTGTGAGCAATATATCATTTAGTGACAACTTTGTGCAAAAAAAAAAAAGTTTGTCATATTCCCGCAACTTGTGGCAAAATATAAAATATTCCATGGACTGAACATGCCTCTCAGTAAATAGCTTGGGGTGTCTACTTTCCAAAATGGGGTCATTTGGGGGGGTTTTGTGCTATTTTGGCATTTTATGGCCTTCGAAACTGTGATAGGTAGTGAGGAGTGAAATCAAAAATTTGCGCCCTTAGAAATCCTGAAGGCGGTGCTTGGTTTCCGGGGTCCCGTACGTGGCTAGGCTCCTAAAAAGTCCCACACATGTGGTATCCCCGTACTCAGGAGAAGCAGCAGAATGTATTTTGGGGTGCAATTCCGCATATAACCATGGCATGTGTGAGCAATATATCATTTAGTGACAACTTTTTGTAATTTTTTATTTTTTTTTTGTCATTATTCAATCACTGGGGACAAAAAAAAAAAATATTCAATGGGCTCAACATGCCTCTCAGCAATTTCCTTGGGGTGTCTACTTTCCAAAATGGGGTCATTTGGGGGGGTTTTGTACTGCCCTGCCATTTTAGCACCTCAAGAATTGAGATAGGCAGTCATAAATTTAAAGCTGTGTAAATTTCAGAAAATGTACCCTAGTTTGTAAACGCTATAACTTTTGCGCAAACCAATAAATATACGCTTATTGACATTTTTTTTACTAAAGACATGTGGCTGAATACATTTTGGCCTAAATGTATGACTAAAATTGAGTTTATTCGATTTTTCTTATAACAAAAAGTAGAAAATATCATTTTTTTTTCAAAATTTTCGGTCTTTTTCTGTTTATATCGCAAAAAATAAAAATCGCAGAGGCAATCAAATACCATTAAAAGAAAGCTCTATTTGTGGGAAGAAAAGGACGCAAATTTCATTTGGGTACAACATTGCATGTCCGCACAATTTACAGTTAAAGCAGCGCAGTGCCGAATCCCAAAAACAGGCCTGGTCCTAATGGCCCGAAATGGTCCGGGGCTTAAGTGGTTAACCTACACGGTTAAGGAGATATTTGCATTTAAAAGCGGCGACGCTGACGTCACGCGCATGCGCATGGGGTTAATCCCATTCACAAATTCGGCTAGGTCGCAACATTCGACGACGTAGCCGAATTCGACGGCTCATGCGCGCAAGCGCGGAGTCACGTCTTCGCCGCTCCGGCCAATCACAGCGTCGGAGCGGCGCTGTGATTGGCTTGAGCGGCGATACCCGGAAGTAACCTTCCGGCTATCGCCGCAGCGATGGATGCAGCTGAAGAGGGAGAAGAGGACGGCTTCGAGGGCCCCGATCTAAGGTAAGTGATGCATAATGAGCTATTATGCTAGTCATATTAGCTCATTATGCATTTCTCTTACAGGTCGTTAGGGGAAAAAAAAATAGTGGGTTTACAACTACTTTAAGGGACCAAATCCACAAACTCCCCAAAGTCTTTATTGTGGTTTTACTTACCATAATTCTAATTATTCTTTTTTTTTTAAGCAAAGGACCACAAGGGGAAATTAAATTGCAGATTAAACATGAATTTTAATATTAAAAATAAGTAATAAACACAGCAAGGTACCCTACACTATGTTTCCAAAAGTATTGGGACACCTGCCTTTACACACACATGAACTTTTATGACACCCCAGTCTTAGTCCGGAGGGTTCAATATTGAGTTGGCCCCGCCCTTTGCACCTATAGCAGCTTCAACTCTTCTGGGAAGGCCGTCCACAAGGTTTAGGAGGGTGTCTATGGAAATGTTTGACCATTCTTCCAGAAGCGCATTTGTGAGGTCAGGCACTGATGTTGGACGAGAAGGCCTGGCTCACAGTCTCCGCTCTAATTCATCCCAAAGGTGTTCTATCAGGTTGAGGTCAGGACGCTGTGCAGGCCAGTCAAGTTCCTCCACCCCAAACTCCCTCATCCATGTCTTTATGGACCTTGCTTTGTGCACTGGTCCAAATCATTTGGTGGAGGGGGGATTATGGTGTGGGAGGGAGGGGGGATTATGGTGTGGGTTTTTTTTTTCAGGCGTTGGGGTGGGCCTCTTAGTTCCAGTGAAGGGAACTCTGAAGGCGTCAGCATACCAAAACATTCTGGACAATTTCATGCTCCCAACTTTGTAAGAAAATTTTGGGGAAGGCCCCTTCCTGTTTCAACATGACTGCACACCAGTGCACAAAGCAAGGTCCGTAAAAACATGGATGAGCTGGTTTGGGGTGGAGGAACTTGACTGGCCTGCACAGACTCCTGACCTCAACCTGATAGAACACCTTTGGGATGAATTAGAGCGGAGACCGCGAGCCAGGCCTTCTCATCCAACATCTGACCTCACAAATGCACTTCTGGAAGAATAGTCAAACATTCCCATAGAAAAAAAAAGGGAAGTTTTTAAGCAGCAAAGTTCAAAAATAGTGTGCAAGAATGTATGTTACAATAATTTATTATATATGTATGTACATTAATTACAGTCCTAACAAATGTATGCTCCGGTAAAAAAAATGTATAAAATAACCACACAGAATTACAAACACAACATTGCTATACAGTTTTACAATCTGCATGCATCTGCATAAGTTCCTGACGTGTTTTGATCCCGAAGGATCTTCTTCAAAGGATTGGTGGTTTGCTGTAAGAGATATATGTATGTAGTAAATTTGAATTCTTTACATGGGTATGTGCCCAATGGTAAGGAATACAGGGTATATAATTACCAGTCGACTGTGTTTTAAAAACATTCTCATAGACACACTTCTAAACCTTGTGGACGGCCTTCCCAGAAGAGTTGAAGCTGTTATAGCTGCAAAGGGCGGGGCCAACCCAATATTGAACCCTACGGACTAAAGCCTCGTACACACGACCGGTTTTCTCATCAACAAACAACAAGAAAACTGTTGGGGGAGCTTTCTTGCCGAGAAAACCATTTGTGTGTATGGTTTCTTGCCGAGAAAACCGTTCGTGTGTATGGTTTCTTTCCGAGAAAACCGTTGGTGTGTATGGATTCTTGCCGAGAAAACCGTTCGTGTGTATGGTTTCTTGCCGAGAAAACCATTCGTGTGTATGGTTTCTTGCCGAGAAAACCGTTTGTGTGTATGGTTTCTTGCCGAGAAAACCGTTTGTGTGTATGGTTTCTTGCCGAGAAAACCGTTCGTGTGTATGGTTTCTTGCCGAGAAAACCGTTTGTGTGTATGGTTTCTTGCCGAGAAAACCGTTCGTGTGTATGGTTTCTTGCCGAGAAAACCATTCGTGTGTATGGTTTCTTGCCGAGAAAACCGTTTGTGTGTATGGTTTCTTGCCGAGAAAACCGTTCGTGTGTATGGTTTCTTGCCGAGAAAACCGTTCGTGTGTATGGTTTCTTGCCGAGAAAACCGTTCGTGTGTATGGTTTCTTGCCGAGAAAACCGTTTGTGTGTATGGTTTCTTGCCGAGAAAACCGTTGGTGTGTATGGTTTCTTGCCGAGAAAACCGTTCGTGTGTATGGTTTCTTGCCGAGAAAACCGTTCGTGTGTATGGTTTATTGCCGAGAAAACCATTCGTGTGTATGGTTTCTTGCCGAGAAAACCGTTCGTGTGTATGGTTTCTTGCCGAGAAAACCGTTCGTGTGTATGGTTTCTTGCCGAGAAAACCGTTCGTGTGTATGGTTTCTCGTCGAGAAAACCGTTCGTGTGTATGGTTTCTTGCCGAGAAAACCGTTCGTGTGTATGGTTTCTTGCCGAGAAAACCGTTCGTGTGTATGGTTTCTTGCCGAGAAAACCGTTCGTGTGTATGGTTTCTTGCCGAGAAAACTGCCGGGAATCTCAACGAGAAAAATAGAGAACCTGCTCTCTATTTTCTCGTCAGGATTCTCGTTTTTCTCGTCGGGATTCTTGTTGGCCTGTTTCCTGACGAGAAAACTAGTCGTGTGTACGCTTTTCCGAGTCTAAAAAAATCATGCATGTTCAGAATCAAGTATAAGACGGGAGCGCTCCTTCTGGTAAAACTAGCGTTCGTAATGGAGATATCACATTCGTTACGCTAAAACGAACTGAAAGCACGAAGACTGAAAAGCGTGAATCGTCTCTCCCCAAACTTTTACTAACACGCGGTAACACGAGATCAGCAAAAGCAGCCCAAGGGGTGGTGTCATTGGAATCGAACTTCCCCTTTATACTGCCGTCGTACGTGTTGTACGTCACCGCGCTTTACAACGAGGAGATTTGGAATTGACAGTGTGTATGCAAGGAAAGCTTGACAAGAAACCCGTCGAGAAAAACAACGGGTTTTTTCCTGACGAGATTCTCGGTCGTGTGTATGGGGCTTAAGACTGGGAAGCCATTAAAGTTCATGTGCGTGTAAAGGCAGGCGTCCCAATACTATTGGCAATATAGTGTGTATATATTGGCAAAAAAATACAAAGAGCTATGTGCCATTCACCAAACCCAGATAGTTAATCATTCACTGTTATTTAAAACATGCACAATGGATGTTCACAGAACCTCCACACTATTGTCCTAAAATTATTATTTATTAATCTCACAAATATTCTGTATGGTCGATAGTATCCAGCAACCTGTATTGTCTTATTTTTTTGCATTCTAAACCCAAGTTTATTCACCACTTGACCTCCAGAATATTTACCCCCCTTCACAGCCAAGTAATTTTTTTGCCATATGGCACTGCGTTACTTTAACTGACAAATGGGCGGTCAATTAAAAAAAAATATATATATATATATATATATATATTTTTTACTTTCTGCTATAAACCGTATAAAAAAAATAAAAAAAAAGAATTTGTTCATACATTTAGGCCAATATGTATTCTGCTACATATTTTTGGTTAAAAAAAAATCCCAATAAGTGTATATTGATTGGTTTGTGCAACAGTTATAGAGGCTAAAAACTATGGGATATATACTGGAACTTTTATTTATTTTTAGTAGTAATGGCAGCGATCAACGGAAACATTGAACAAATCATATCCTTGTATCGTGTGCACTTGTCTCAATCCAAAGCACCTAATGTGATTTCTGTCTGCTATATCTGCCCCCTGCTATCTGCGTTATTCATTTTTTTTATTTTATTTTTTTTACTTTTTTTGGTTTTATGTATAGCAGACCAACATATATCAAATATTTAAAAGGAAATGTATTCATCAAAGCATGTATATACATATATGTATATATGTAATAACTTCCAACCACCTCGCCGCCCTCCCCTCCCATTGTTGGTCTCCTCTGCCCTTTTCCTCCTCTTCTTTTTCTCTATTTCTACTCTTCCCTTCCAACGCCTATTCTATCAATTTCTCTCTATATTTCCTAGTTTTCTTAAAATCTATCCATTTTTCCCCATATACTATTGTATCTTTCTACCTGGCCCTCCTCTCTACTACTAAGATATTCCATTTTAAATATATGATCTATTCTTTCAAACCATTATTTTATGGAAGGTCTTTCCGGGTCTAGCCATTTTGTAGATATTACCCCTTTCGCTGCGTTCAATAGGTATGGTGTCAGGGTTCTCTTATATTGTTTTTTTTTTGTACAATTTGTATTATGGAATAAGCATACCCATGGGTCATTTTGTGTCTCCTCTCCTATAATTTCCCTTATATAACATTGTATATCCTGCCAATACATTACTCCTTTATTTTTGTACATTTCCACCAAATGTGGGTCGTAGTTTCTTTCTGATTACAACCTCTCAAACATAAGGGAAATTTACTTTGCTGGTATTTTTGAGCTTTCACTGCGGGTTATATACCATTTCGCTAAGCACCTATAGTTAATTTATTTTGTGTTTATATCTGTCGCATAATCATTAGACATGTACACACTGAAATATTTTGTTTCAGAATTTCGTTTTCGTCCGAAAAATGTATTTATTTAGTTACTCCCGAAATTCGTTTTTATTTTTTTTTGTTTTGTTAAAAAATGCATTCGTCCGAAAATCCGAAATAATTAAGGTCGAATCTGTGATTGAAGGCTTATGGTGTCTGTCGGATGTTCTAAGAAGATTCAACGGAGCAGCGAAACTCTACAGCCTCGTACACACGGCCGAGAATCTCGTCGTAAAAAACACGTTGTTTTTTTCGACGAGATCCTTGGACAAGAAACTTGTCCCGGCTGAGTGTACACGCGCTCATTTCAAAGAACCCGCTGTGAGGGGGTTAGCTCGGCAGCGGGTGTGTGTGACCCCCGGGATGGGCTCCCCACACAAAAACAGGCCCAGCAAACGGAGGTTGTGGTTTTCAAAATCAAAAAGGTGCGGTTTATTTTCTATTTACAGTGATAAAACACAGCAAAGCAAAAGAAACATAAATAAAATAAATCCTGGTCAACTTGACCTCTGACTAAACATACAGGTTTCCTAACTAACAACTGGGATCAGCCTTGTGCTGTCCTAGTCCCTAAGTCCCTGGTTTTAAATGTCCAAGCAAATAGCCACACAGGCTTTGTCTCACCGCACAGGGGTTCACTCTCCCTAGACAGTCCACACAGGTCTGGTTCCAGGCATGAGCTAACACCTAATGAATCTGGGAGTTCTTATAGAGGCCTAAATGAGCTGACAAGCTTCAGCTGGTCTCATCAACTCCCTGTCTGCACGACGCCCCACACTCTCCCTAGAGGTATGAGTCATTCATGAGCCCACTAGCCTCAGCTGGGCTTATACAACTCTCCACCTAGTTGTATAAGTCGGCGTAAAGCCTGAATCTGGGCGAAATATATCTACCCCCCTGGATGCAACCAGGTGACTTTACCTTCCTGCTGTCACATACCCCCCCCTCTTGTTTTAACCTCGGGGTTGGAACACCAGCAATCAGGCATTCATGTACTCGAGACAAAGCATCCACATTCCCCATTTGAACGCCAGGGCGATGCTTTACTGTGAAGTTGAATTCCTGGAGGGCCAGGAACCACCTATTCACTCTTCTATTTGTTTCCTTGTTTTGAGCCATCCACTTTAACGGAGCGTGATCCGTAACCATGTCAAAGTGCCTACCTAGCAGGTAGTACCGAAGGGAATCTAGAGCCCACTTCACCGCTAAACACTCCTTTTCAACGGTGGCGTAATTTACCTCATGGGACTTCAACTTCCTGCTGAGGTAAATGACTGGGTGCTCTTCCCCGTTCCAGACCTGGGACAATACTGCTCCTAACCCCACATCTGACGCATCACTTTGTACGACAAAGTCTTTAGAGAAGTCGGGTGAGTACAACACTGGCTGGCTACATAAGGCTTGTTTCAAGAATTGGAATGCTGCCTCAGCCTCGGGGGTCCATTTAATCATGACCGACCCTTTCCCCTTCGTCAGGTTGGTTAGGGGCACAGCCTTAGAAGCAAAGTGGGGAATGAATCGCCGATAATACCCAGCGATTCCCAGAAAGGCTCGTACCTGCTTCTTGCTGTTGGGACGTGGCCAACTCTGGATGGCCTCGACTTTGTTGAGTTGGGGTTTTATTACTCCCCTCCCAATGGTGTACCCAAGATATTTGGCCTCCTCCTGCCCAATGGTACACTTCTTGGGGTTAGCCGTAAACCCCGCTTCCCGAACAGAGTCCAGGACTGCTTGCACTTTTGGCAGATGTGAGGCCCAATCTGTGCTATGGACAATTACGTCATCCAGGTAAGCCGCAGCATACTTCCGATGGGGCCTCAGCATCTGGTCCATTTTCCGCTGGAATGTGGCCGGCGCATTCTGTAACCCGAACGGCATTCTTTTATATTGGAACGCCCCGTCTGGGGTTACAAATGCGGTTTTCTCTTTGGCCGACTTGGCCAGGGGGATTTGCCAATACCCTTTTGTGAGGTCAAGAGTCGTCATGTATCGGGCTGTTCCCAGCCGGTCGATCAACTCATCTATACATGGCATGGGGTAGGTGTCAAATTTTGTAACTTTGTTCAACTGACGAAAATCGTTACAAAATCGCCAGCTCCCATCCGGTTTAGGCACCAACACAATGGGTCTAGACCAATCACTTTGGGACTCCTCTATCACCCCTAAGTTCAGCATTTTCTGTACTTCCTCCCGTATTGCCTCCCGTCGGGCCTCTGGGATCCGATAGGGTTTTAACTTCACCCTTTCACCGGGCGGGGTAATGATGTCATGCTCTACCCCAGATGTTTGTCCCGGCAGCTCAGAGAATACCTCCTTGTTGCGAAGCACAAACTCCTTAACCTCCTGTTGTTGGGGTTGTGACAAGGTGGCTGCTATTCCAACCTCAGGAATCACGCAACCAGTTTGAGCTGGTGACCAAGTGTCTGCGACTAGGGACTCTCTATCCCTCCAGGCTTTCAACAGATTAACGTGATAGATCTGTTCGGGCTTTCGCCTTCCTGGTTGTCTGACCTTGTAATTCACTTCGCTCACTTTTTCCATTATCTCATAGGGGCCTTGCCATTTGGCAAGGAATTTACTTTCAACCGTAGGGACAAGTACCAGTATCCTATCCCCCGGGGAAAAGGTACGGGTCTTGGCTCCACGGTTGTACACTCTCTGCTGTGCTAACTGCGCTTGGGCCAAATGTTCCTTCACGATGGGCATTACCTGTGCAATTCGGTCTTGCATCAGGGCGACATGCTCAATCACACTCCTGTGGGGAGAACTCTCACTTTCCCAAGTTTCCTTGGCAATATCCAACAGCCCTCTTGGGTGTCTCCCATACAGTAACTCAAAGGGGGAGAATCCCGTAGAGGATTGGGGCACCTCCCTAATAGCAAACATCAGATAAGGAAGTAGACAGTCCCACTCCTTTCCATCTCTATCCACCACTTTCTTCAACATTTGTTTTAGGGTTTTGTTGAATCTTTCAACCAGCCCATCGGTTTGGGGGTGATACACAGATATACGTAATTGCGTCACTTTGAACAATTTACACAGCTCCTTCATAACCCGGGACATAAAGGGTGTACCTTGGTCCGTAAGCAGTTCTTTACAAATACCCACCCGGCTAAACACAAGAGATAGCTCTTTGGCTATGGTTTTGGCCGAGGTATTTCGGAGAGGGATCGCTTCTGGATAACGGGTGGCATAGTCCATTATAACTAATATGTACTGGTGCCCCCTAGCGGACTTGATTATAGGCCCTACCAAATCCATGGCGATCCTCTCAAACGGGACCTCAATGATGGGTAGAGGGACCAGCGGGCTACGGAAATGTGGCATCGGGGCCGACCTCTGACACACAGGGCAGGAGGAACAATAATTTTCTATGTCCTTCATCACCCCCGGCCAATAGAATCTCTGTAATACCCTCTCTCGGGTTTTCTCTGTCCCCAGATGACCTCCAAGAATGTGCCCATGGGCCAACTCCAACACCAACTTCCTGTAAGGTTTGGGCACCACAAGCTGCTCAACGGTTTCTTCTGCCCTTTTTGCCACCCGATACAGTAGGTCCTTCTCTACGCTGAAGTATGGGTAAGTGCAGGTATTATCTGGGTTCACTAACTCGCCATCTATTTTCACTACGTTTTCCCGTGCCTTTATTAGGGCGGGGTCTTTCAACTGTTCTGTGGCAAAGTTTTCCCTGTGAACCTCAAGATCAGAAAACTCCACAGACGGTAGGTTTTCGTCTGAGGAGGTGGGCTCCTCTCCAGTTTCTTGAGTCTCCCCTGCCAATACTGATAAGGGAAATTCCGGAGAGTCCTCACCACTCTCAGGGGAGTTCTGGCTATCACATTCCTGGTACATAGGGGCACCAGTGGGGGGCTCAGGATCATCCCACAGTTCCCAGAACTTCGGAAAATCCCTTCCCACAATGGCGTCATGCGGTAACTGAGATACTAAGCCCACTGGATGAGAGAGGGTACCTTTGGGGGTCTCGAAACACACTGTAGTCACTGGATACTCTCGGATGTCCCCATGCACACAAATAACAGCTACCTTGCTATTCCCAAAGACCTCTGTTTTAACTAACTCAGCCTTTATCAGGGTCACAAGGCTACCTGAATCCAGCAATACCACAACATTTCTACCATTAACACACATTTTGCATAAATGTTTCTCAGTTCCTCGAATGGCAGTGCATGCGACTGTCGCACACAGCGACTGACGTCTGCCCGTCAGAAAGTCACACTGCATGGGTTCCTCCACGACCGGGCAATTGGCTGCAATATGTCCCGCTTGCCGGCAGCGGTAGCAAATGATCCTTCTTGCCGCCTCTTGAGCCGCTGATTTCCCAGGCTGTTCTCGCCAAACTTGGGGTAGAGCTCCCACCCTCTCACTCTCTCCACCCTCACCCCTTGGAATCCTCTTATCCGCCCCTGGGGATGGTCTGGTCTTAGGGTGGAAAGTCCGAGTGTCTCTGGAAGAGGCCGTCAGGTTCTCTGTAGCCAAGTATTTCTCCACACGATCCACAAGACCATCGGCCGTCTCTGGGTCTCCATGGCTTACCCACTTTTGGATGGCAGTAGGAAGAGCTCTCAAAAACCGATCCATTACAACACGTTCCACAATCTTTGGTGCGGACAAAGTCTCTGGCTGTAGCCACTTTCTGCTCAGGTGAATGAGATCATACATTTGAGACCTGGGGGGTTTTCCAAGCTGGAAAGTCCAGTTATGCACACGCTGAGCCCGGACAGCCTGGGTGACACCCAGCCTTGCCAAAATTTCAGCTTT
Source organism: Rana muscosa (assembly GCA_029206835.1). NCBI lineage: Eukaryota > Metazoa > Chordata > Amphibia > Anura > Ranidae > Rana > Rana muscosa. The sequence goes on from CM055127.1 coordinate 188,472,453, forward strand.
TAGCATCACATAGTCTTTTGCTTGGTTAGGCTCTAGGTCATAGTAAGCTTTCTGCGATTCACCAGTTAACAGAGGAGCCACCAGTCCAGCCCACTGCTCCTCAGGCCACTTTTCTCTTTCAGCGGTCCTTTCAAATGTGGTCAAAAATACCTCTGGATCATCCTCTCCAGTCATTTTTGTCAATAAACGACTCACCCCAAAGGACGCGGTATTAGTGGGACGGCTTTCCTCACTGGTCTGCGGACGTTGCTGCATTACTGCTTCCATTTGTTGTAGTCTCTGCTCTTGCTTCTGTAACAGGTCTATGAAGCGGGCCTCAGATTGCTGCTGGGCTTGTTGCTGAGCTTCCAGACTCTGTTGGTGAGCTTGCTGCTGGGCTGCAAGGCTCTGTTGATGAGCTTGCTGCTGGGCTGCAAGGCTCCTTTGCAAACCTGCATTTGTCTGCTGTTGATTGGCATTTGCTAGAGCCAGCTGTTTCAGTATCTCCTCCATGCTGGCTTAAAAAAAACTGCCACTGGTTCTCCACCAACTGTGAGGGGGTTAGCTCGGCAGCGGGTGTGTGTGACCCCCGGGATGGGCTCCCCACACAAAAACAGGCCCAGCAAACGGAGGTTGTGGTTTTCAAAATCAAAAAGGTGCGGTTTATTTTCTATTTACAGTGACAAAACACAGCAAAGCAAAAGAAACATAAATAAAATAAATCCTGGTCAACTTGACCTCTGACTAAACATACAGGTTTCCTAACTAACAACTGGGATCAGCCTAGTGCTGTCCTAGTCCCTAAGTCCCTGGTTTTAAATGTCCAAGCAAATAGCCACACAGGCTTTGTCTCACCGCACAGGGGTTCACTCTCCCTAGACAGTCCACACAGGTCTGGTTCCAGGCATGAGCTAACACCTAATGAATCTGGGAGTTCTTATAGAGGCCTAAATGAGCTGACAAGCTTCAGCTGGTCTCATCAACTCCCTGTCTGCACGACGCCCCACACTCTCCCTAGAGGTATGAGTCATTCATGAGCCCACTAGCCTCAGCTGGGCTTATACAACTCTCCACCTAGTTGTATAAGTCGGCGTAAAGCCTGAATCTGGGCAAAATATATCTACCCCCCTGGATGCAACCAGGTGACTTTACCTTCCTGCTGTCACACCGCGGTTCTTTGAATGGAGCGAACGCGGTGACGTAATCGAATACGACGAGCATGCGCTCGTCACATACGATGCCGTCGCCGCCATCTTTGTACACCCTATCCTATGCCTAGGAAGCTACCGCGCATGCGTCAAAGTCATTTTGAGCATTCCCGGAGGACAGGTAAGTGTACACACACACACTTTTCTCGTCGAGAAACAGGCTGACGAGAATCTCGACGAGAAAATAGAGAGCAGGTTCTCTATTTTCTCGTCGAGATTCTAGTCGCTTTTCTCGACAAGATACCATACACACGAACAAATTTCTCGGCAAGAAAGCTCTGCCAGCAAGTTTCTTGCTGGTTCTTGCCGAGAAACTCGGTCGTGTGTACGAGGCTTTAGACGCTGCAATGGTACATTTCCGGTCGAATGTTCCGCCTACAAGCTATAGTAGAATTCTAATGTTGTATGACACTAGTAAATATTTATATTTATTCATTATTATTAGGGTTGAGCGAACCCGAACTGTAAAGTTCGGGTCCGTACCGAACATTCGAGTTTTTGGGCACCGAACCCGAACAATTGCGTGTAAGTTCGGGTTCGGGTTCGGTGTTCGGCAATGTAATGGCGCATTTAGAAAAGCTTCAGGGGCCAGCCAATCACCTTTTGTTTAGCTGGTGTGCCCTTAGAAGCCATCATAGCCATGCCTACTAATGTCATGGCTGTGATTGGCCAGTGCAGCATGTGACCCAGCTCAGTGCAGCATGTGACCCAGCTCAGTGCAGCATGTGACACAGCTTCTATATAAGCTAGAGGCACACAGCACAGCATGTCACTCTGCTTTAGACAGGATAGGGAGAGGTTCCTGGCTGCTGTTGCTTATTAGGGAGAGTTCGAAATACTATGAGTTAGTCCTGATTCTGCAATCTGAGAGACAAGATAGAGAGACAGTGTAGGGGAAGGTTCCTGATGGTGCTTTCAGGGAGAGAGATTTATATAGGAGTCCAGATTCAGAGATCTAATAACTCAGCGATCTGCATAGGTTTACCTGTTTGTGTTGCAGTGCACAGTCTCTTTACACTGCTATGAGCCCAGTGTCAGAGAAAATCTGAGGCCTCGTACACACGACCGATTTTCTCGGCAAGAACCAGCAAGAAACTTGCTGGCAGAGAGGTCTTGCCGAGTAAATCGGTCGTGTGTACGCTGCTATCGGGTTTCTCGTCGAGAAAACCGACAAGAAACCTCGACGAGAAAATAGAGAACCTGCTCTCTATTTTCTCGTCGAGATTCTCCTCGGCATGTTTCTCGACGAGAAAAGTGAGTGTGTGCACACTTACCTGTCCTCCCCGAAGCCCGCACATGTTCGAAATGAATTCGACGCATGCGCGGTAGCTTCCTAGGCATACGTAGGGTATACCAAGATGGCGGCGACGGCATCGAATGTGACGAGCGCATGCTCGACGTAGTCGATGACGTCACCGCGTACGCTCCTTTCAAAGAACCGCGGGTTCTTTGAAACGAGCGTGTGTACACTCGGCCGGGACAAGTTTCTTGTCCAAGAATCTCGTCGAAAAAAACGACATGTTTTTTTCAACGAGAATCTCGGCCGTGTGTACGAGGCCTAACTTTTATCTGCAAGCTCAGTGCACCAGCACTGCATATGTTACGTTGAGAGATACACCGTTTCCATACTGTGGGTGTATTGTGCTCTTGCAAAAAGACCCATTTAGGGCAAAAAAAATATTTTGCAGTGTTTTCTGAATATCTGGAGCTGTGTGAACTAAACAATTTCTATATATTTTTCTTCTACTGTGCTATCCTAAAAAAAAAAAAAAAACATTTTTAATAGCATTTTCTGCAGTTCTGTAGCTGTGAGATACAGCGTTTACGTACTGTCGGTGTGTTGTGCTCTTCCAAAAACACCCATTTAGGGCAAGATCCTAAATTTGGAAAATATGAGGAGAACGTCAAAGGGCGTGGAGGCCCCGGTCGTGGTGCTGCTGGTGGAGCTCCTGTTGCAGGGAGAGGACATGGTCGATCTGTGCCAGCTACACGCACAAGTGAAACACCTTCCTCAGGTGCGAGTAGGCGACCGAGCCTGCGGCGGTATTTTGTCGCGCCTAATGAGGCTGTACGAATGTTGAGGCCAGGACAAGTACAGGCGATAGTAGATTGGGTTGCTGACAGTGCCTCGGGTTCCTTCACATTGTCTCCCACCCACTCTTCTGATGAAAGATCAGAGTTGGCACCTGAAGCCGATGTCCATCAGTCTTTCACCTCACCCCCTTGCAAATCAGCCAAGCAGTCTGAGCCCCAAATCATGCAGCAGTCTCTTCTGCTTTTCGATGACTCTGTTAGCAGGGTTTCCCAGGGCCATCCACCTAGCTCTGCCCCAGAAGTGGAAGAGATTGAGTGCACCGATGCCCAACCACTTATGTTTCATGATGAGTACATGGGAGGACCATCGCAGCACGTCTCGGATGATGACGAAACACAGGTGCCAACTGCTGCTGCTTTCGCAATTGTGCAGACAGACAAGGAGGGCAGGGGTGAAGACTGGGTGGAAGATGATGTGGAGGACGATGAGGTCCTCGATCCCACATGGAATGAACGTTATGCAGGTGACCAGTGTAGTTTGGAGGAAGAGGCGGTGGTTGCACAGAGCCACCAGCACAGCAGAAGAGGAAACAGGGTGCAAAAGCGGAGCGTCCTTCCCCTAGACAGTATGTCTGCTACTGCCCAACGCAGCAAGGGACCGAGCACACCAAAGCCAGGTCCAAGGAGTTCCCTAGCGTGGCAGTTCTTCACATAATGTGCTGATGACAAGACACGAGTGGTTTGCACGCTGTGCAATCAGAGCCTGAAGTGAGGCATAAACGTTCTCAACCTGAGCACAATCTGCATGACCAGGCATCTAAGTGCAAAGCACGAGCTGCAGTGGAGTAGACACCTCCAAAACAGGCTCCTCCTGCTTCCTCCTCTGCTACATTCTCGGCCTCTTCATCCACCTCTGTAGTGACAGTAGCACCTGCCAACCCGCAAACAGAGCATCTGCCAGCAACACTACCACCTGGGTCACCAACCATCTCCACAATGTCCCATGGAAGCGTTCAGCTCTCTATCTCCCAAACACTGGAGCGGAAGAGGAAGTACCCCCCTAGCCACCCACGATCCCTGGCCCTGAATGCCAGCATTTCAAAATTCCTCGCCTTTGAAATGCTGTCATTCCGTCTGGTGGAGACGCAGAGTTATAAAAGCCTGATGGCCTTGGCTGTCCCACAGTACGTCCTGCCCGGCCGCCACTATTTTTCCAGGCGAGCCATCTCTTCCCTGCACAACCAAGTGGGGGACAAAATCAGGTGTGCACTGCGCAACGCCATCTGTGGCAAGGTCCACCTAACTACGGATGCGTGGACCAGTAATCACGGTCAGGGACGTTATATCTCCCTAACAGCACACTGGGTAAATGCAATGGCGGCTGGGCCTGAGGCAGATAGCAGTTTGGCGCATGTCCTTCCACCACTGAGGATTTCAGGGCGCTTCAGTTTGCCTCCTGTTGCTAACTCCTCCTACTCCGCTTCCTCATCCTCTACCGCCTCCTCATCCGGTCAGCGTAACACCTTCACCACCAACTTCAGCACAGCCAGGGGTAAACGACAGCAGGCAGTTTTAAAACTTTCCTGTTTGGGGGAAAAACCCCACACCGCGCAGGAGTTGTGGAGGGACATGGAACAACAGACCAATGAGTGGTTGCTGTCAGTGAGCCTCAAGCCCGGCCTGGTGGTGTGTGATAATGGGCGAAATCTCGTAGCAGCTCTGGGCCTAGCCGGTTTGACGCACATCCCTTGCCTGGCGCATGTGCTGAACTTGGTGGTCCAGAGGTTCCTGAAAAATTACCCCAATATGCCAGAGCTGCTGCAGAAAGTGCGGGCTGTGTGTGCGCACTTTCGGCGTTCTCACCCTGCTGCTGCTCGCCTGTCAGCGCTGCAGCGTAACTTCGGCCTTCCCGCTCACCGCCTCATATGTGACGTGCCCACAAGGTGGAACTTCACCTTGCACATGCTGGTCAGACTGTGCGAGCAGCAGCAGGCGATAGTGGAGTTTCAGCTGCAGCAATTACGCGTGAGTCGCTCTGCGGAACAGCACCACTTCACCACCAATAACTGGGCCTCCATGCGAGACCTGTGTGCCTTGTTGCGCTGTTTCGAGTACTCCACCAACATGGCCAGTGCCAATGACGCTGTTCTCAGCGTTACTATCCCAGTTCTATGCCTCCTTGAAAAAACGCTTCGGGCGATGATGGAAGAGGATGTGGCACAGGAGGAGGAGGAGGCGGGATCATTTCAAAGGCTTTCAGGGCAGTCTTTCACAAGTGGCTACGAGGGTGGGTTCCTGAACCAACAAACGCCAGGTACACAATTGTCCGGCAGCAAGGGCACAGTTCTGGAGGATGACGAGGTGGAGGATGAGGAGGAGGAGATGGAGGAGGAGGAGGAGGAATCATGTTCACAGCAGGGTGGCACCCAGACCAGCTCATGGCCATCACTGGTGTGTGGCTGGGGGGATACAGAGGACACAGACGATACACCTCCCACAGAGGACAGATGTATATTTAGACTAAAGATGGACTTTAAACGGCACACAGATAAATATTGTAAAAATTCTAAGGGTTTTATTGTTGGTAGAAAAATATAATTGAATTTAGGTAAAAAGTACATTAATATAGGACACTGACATTATATAACAGTTATCTATAATTGATAGAGGGTCCCATTTACAAGACTCAACACATCTCCCAAAAATTACATTTACATGTAAAGTATACAAGGTAAAATAGAATATTGTATAGCCAACAAACAAAAATAAGGAGTTGGACGGTATGCACGAGAGATGGCTGGTTTTGTTGATGGGTCCAATAAATTCAAAGATAAAGATCTTGCTTTCGCTCGACTAGTTTCGCGTTCCAAAACGCTTCGTCGGGAGCATAGGATTCACGTTCCCTACCTACCAGTAGCCTGTGCATAGTTATATATATTTCTTTACTCAAATCACGCATGAATGTTTACCACGAATGTGTTTAGATATTACTGGCACCCTGTGATACACGGACTGCCAGGTAGGAATACCTAGGCTGGTTTCACTACCTAACACGGCCTTGTTCAATACTATGCTCCCGACGAAGCGTTTTGGAACGCGAAACTAGTCGAGCGAAAGCAAGATCTTTATCTTTGAATTTATTGGACCCATCAACAAAACCAGCCATCTCTCGTGCATACCGTCCAACTCCTTATTTTTGTTTGTTGGCTATACAATATTCTATTTTACCTTGTATACTTTACATGTAAATGTAATTTTTGGGAGATGTGTTGAGTCTTGTAAATGGGACCCTCTATCAATTATAGATAACTGTTATATAATGTCAGTGTCCTATATTAATGTACTTTTTACCTAAATTCAATTATATTTTTCTACCAACAATAAAACCCTTAGAATTTTTACAATATTTATCTGTGTGCCGTTTAAAGTCCATCTTTAGTCTAAATATACATCTTTCCATTGAATATCGGGACGTTGGCACATTTATACTAGGTGCATCCACAGTGTCACCCTGTGGTGATGCACAACTTAGCAATTTCCTTCTAAATCCCACAGAGGACAGCTTTTCTTTGCCTCTGGGCAGCCTGGCACACAAGAGCGATTACATGCTGCAGTGTTTTCACAACGACCGCCGAGTTGCCCACATTTTAACTGGTGCTGATTACTGGGTGGCCACCCTGCTGGATCCCCGTTACAAGGACAATGTACCGTCCTTAATTCCCTCACTGGAGCGGGATCATAAGATGCATGAGTACAAGTGCACGCTGGTAGACGCGCTGCTGGTGGCATTCCCACCTGACAGCGGGCGTACGGTGGAAGCACAAGGTGAAGGCAGAGGAGGAGGAAGAGGTCGCCAATGCAGCCGGGGCACCGCCAGCACCTCAGAAGGCAGAGTTAGCATGGCCCGAAATGTGGAAAAGCTTTGTCAGCACGCCACAACAACCAACACCACCAGCTGAGATGGAACGTCTTAGCAGGAGGCAGCATTTCACCAACATGGTTGAGCAGTGTGTGCACAGGCCTACACGTACTGGATGACGGGTCTGCCCCCTTCAACTTCTGGGGCTTCAATTTGGGCACATGGCCTGAGCTTGCCCTTTACGCCTTGGAGGTGCTGGCCTGTCCTGCAGCCAGTGTATTATCTGAACGTGTATTTAGCACGGCAGGGGGGGTTATCACAGACAAGCGCAGCCGCCTTTCCAGAGCCAATGTGGACAAGCTCACGTTCCTTATAATGAACCAGGCATGGATCCCACAGGACTTGTCCGTACCTTGTGCAGAATAGACATGTATACCGGTGTTCTGACAAAAACTGTCCGGCCATCGGATTGTGTCCAGCCCGTACTGCACAGGCTCAGCGCTTGCGCAGTACGGAGGACAAGGAGATTCACAAAATCTCCGAAGATGAACGGCGCCTGCGCCGTGAGTGCAGGTTCAAGCCCCACCATCCAAGTGGACATACGGTAGCACATAGTAACAGGGCCCCTCACGGGCTCGCTTCGATCGCCACGCTTCGGGCACGGCCTCACTTGGCTCGTCTTGAACCTCGGATGGTGTGGCTTGAACCTGGACTCACCACGCAGGCGCCGTTCGTCTTGTGAGATTTTCAAAATCCCCTTGTCCTACGTACTGAGCAAGCACAGTACAGGGCGGACACTATCCGACGGGTGACAGAATTCGACACATGACCGGCCTTACCCAGCCATTGTTTTATTTTTGAACCAGTATTGGCTACCTCGTCCTCCTCCACCGCCGCTTCCACCTACACAGCCACATCCACCGCCACCTCAACCTCCTACTCCATATGGACCTCGTCCTCCTAGGTCAAGATTATCATTTTTATTTTATTTTTTTTGTAGAGCACAGATCCTTTCCCCCTTACCTGCCTTTATGTTGTTGGCTCCTCGCAGGAGGAAGAAAGCAACACTGCACTACCAGCCCGTACCCTCCTGTATAAAGAGGTTGAGTGGTGTACTTGACGGGCCGTGTCCACAGCCGGAGTCAAAACTCCTCCAGAGGATGATTCTCACCTCTACTGTAGGTAGAGGCAAGTCCTTGAATTCCCAGTAAAGTCAATGTCCACACCAGCTGAAACTACAACTCTATGTTTATTCTCTCATGGCAAAATAAACTCTACTCGGATAGAAAAGGTTAGAGCAAAGAAACAGGACAGCTTAAAGTGTGGAGGAGGTCCAGGCACAAATGTAGCACATTCACTTCACTGCTTAGGTTTCTCAAACAGTTTTAGGCGCACGGTCTCTGCCACAGACCTTGAGGTTGGTCTCTGCCACAGACCGGGTGTACAAGGCCCCTGCCACGGACCTGGAGAACTTTGGTCTCTGCCACAGACCAGGGTGTATAAGGCCCCTGCCACGGGCCGGGTGAATAAGGCCTCTGATATAGTCAGGATGACCTTGAGGTTCTCCTTCTAAGAACTAGCCCATATCAAGGGGAAGACATCTCTCCAGGGAGTCAACAGACCCTTCCTTCACCGTGCCTCCAGCATCGGCCCATCAGAATGACCCCCCCTTCCCTGGAACAGGGTCCCCTACACGAGGCGGCACCCTAAGACTCCTCAACCCTTAGCAGACTCCAGACGAAGGCTCTGGACCCCAGGCTTTACTCCCACCCCTAGGCCTCTATACCCAGGACAGCAGGAACTCCAGGATAGTACCTCACCCCGGGCTAAAGGTGCCTGGGGGTGAGAAACAGGAACACGTGCACCCAGGCCGAAGGCACCTTGGCGCAGACCCCACTGGACATCAGCCCCCAGGCCAAAGGTGCCTGGGGCTCGGACCCCGATCAGGAGGTGTCTGCCCCTTTTATATCCTCTCCCGGCATGCACAGCAGGTTCCCCGCCCCGCTGTACTAATGCCAAGAGGGGACACAAGGCACAGCACTGTATCGGCGGTTCAACCCTAGCCTACCATGGCAGTGCCACCTGTAGGCCACAGGGAACTGCACACCAATACTGTCACCTGAGGACAAAATGGTCCATGAATCCTACAGAATTAGGGTGTTTGAGCCTATTTACCACTCAAACACTTCCCTTAAATTTAGCACCCCGCTACATTTTTATTTCAAAGTATTTTATTTTCCCACTAGCTTATCCATTAAATTGAATATTTTTTTCCAGAAAGGGCGTATTCTGGGGTATTCCCACCATATGTGTGGCATCGTGCCGTTGAGTTTCTGAGGTTCTTAATGACTTCTGCTGAAAAGGGGGCCTCCAGCATTTTTTTTTTTTATGTTATTTTAAGTTATTTCCCTATCCACATTTGTTTGCAGAGCACTTGCCAAGCTCTTAAAAACATGTTGCTGCCATTTGCAGCCCTCTAGTCCTTTCCATTACATTTTTAGAGCCTTTTTAGTCCTCAGAAGTTCGGGTCCCCATTGACTTCAATGGGGTTCGGGTTCGGGGTAAAGTTCGGGTCAAGTTCGGTCCCGAACTTTAACTTTTTTCCGAAGTTCGGCCGAACCCGTCGAACCCGAACATCCAGGTGTCCGCTCAACTCTAACTGTAATCCAAAAAGGGGGTAGTGATGATCACTAACTTAGCAAAGCTGGAGAGACTAATAAACTCAGTTCAGCAGACAGTCTCTCCAGAGTATAACTGTAATCACTGATGGGCCTAGGTAAAGTTAGTAGGCAACAAAGTTAATCAGATGCGGTTCTGAGTTGGCGCTCTCTCACCCGACCGACTCCTGTCCGGTACCTCCGCTACTGTGAGTCGCTTCACAGTGCCCACGATGAGCCGGGTCTTCGGTCCTCCTGAAGATGGTGGCACCTCAGATGGATCGGATGCTCCGCAGGCTCCTCAGTGGAGCGGAAGGCTCCTCCTCTCCCTTTTAAAGTCCACCCCAGCAGTCCTTGCACGGGGAATGGCACCCTGGGTGCCGCAAAGCACGCTGGGAACTGTAGTCTGTGGGTAGAAAACGATACCCCGCTACATGTCTAAAAAAAAAGATATAATATTAATTTGAGTGCAGCATTACATGAGCAAACCTGTCACAGAACTGAAAATGGCCTGGCAATGAAGGAATATATACAAGCCGGTAGTCAAGTGGTTAATATTTTCAGTAAACATACACTCAAATTAATAATTGTATTGCACAAAGACACAATATTTTTGCTTCTTTGTAAAATTCAAAATAGGAGACTAAAACCTTGAGAGCCCATTCACACAGGGGCAACACGACTTCCAGCGCGACTTTGGGAGGCAACTTGGACAGGATTTGAGTATGAATCACAGCGCGACTCCAGGTCACTTACAAGGCAACTTCAAGTTGCCTCCAGGACAGGAGGCTTTCCAGTGGCCAATCAAACAAGAATCAGCTCTGTGGGAGGGAGGGGTTTGCCTGGAAAACTATTTTTACTTCCTGGAAAGTTGCTTCAGTTAAGACAGGGGATCCGACTTCTGAGGCGACTTCTCATGCCGCGCGACTTGAGGCGACTTGGGGTGACTTCAAGTCGGATCCAAAGTCGCCCCTGTGTGAATGGGCTGCAGTCAGCGGCGCAGTGCAAGGGGAATATCTCCTAAACCGCAAAGGTTTAGGAGATATTTATTTTACCTACAGGTAAGCCTTAGTATAGGCTTACCTGTAGGTAAAAGTAAAAAAAAGACTATACAACCGCTTTAAGGTGAAAAAACATCCGATGCTTACAAGCCCCCCAGCCCCCCCAAGCCTCCCCGTTTACATACCTGAGCCCTCGAAAGTCCCACATCGAGAACGCGCTGTCTTCTCAGCCCGGGCTTCTCGGCTGTTCTCGGCTCTTCATTGGATATATTGATAGCAGAGCAGCCATTGGCTCGCGCTGCTGTCAATCAACTCCAATGATGCGAGGGCGGGGGCCGAGTCCTGTAGTCCTATGGACGCCGAATATAGAACTCGGGAGCACACCCGCAAGGTAACCCCTTGGGAGAGCGCTTCCCAAAGGGGGTTATCAGGAGCCGAGACAGCCGCCGAGGGACCCCAGAAGACGTGGATCGGGGCCACTCTGTGCAAAACAAGCTGCACAGTGGAGGTAAGTATAACATGTTTGTTATTTTTATTTTTTAAATGTGAAGCTTTAGTATCACTTCACCTTCAAAAATGACTGTGGGTACCATGTAAAAACCTAAGTTTATTAAAAAAAATGGAGTATAAACACCAGAGATATTTCTTAGCTTCAGTAGGATGTATCCCTTGTGCTACTATGTCCTCATTTAGCAGAAAACTTTCTCCTTTGATTCTCCCCTATTTTGGCAGTCTTTTGGTGTGGCAGGGGTTAATAGAGAGGAGGGAGTTGTGATGGACACTCACCAAGAGTACCCAACAATGCTCATCCTTTCCTGCCACTTGCTCCATTCATGAAAGCTGTACTACAGCTTCTGCAAATGAAGTACAATCTATGAATGGAGGAAGGGTGTATGAATGACAGGTCCACCCCCTCCGTTCAGAGACCTTGTTTCATTCATAGAAGATGTAGCAATGGAGGAGGGGGTATTAAGGTCGAGAAAAGTCAGACTCTCTTGGTGAGTGCCAGTCACAGTTCCCTTAGTTCTATTAACCCTTAAAGCACCAGAATATTATGGCGGCGGTGGTGGGGGGCATCGGAGGTGGAAGATTTCTACTAAACTAGGACTCTACAGCACAAAGGACACATCTCACAGTAATGTCCCTTGAGCTTATTCTTTATTTTTATTTATCTTTTGTAAACTTAGATTTTAAGTGTGAATGGGCCCTAAAGGAAGGTAATATTTCCTGTTAGACAATTGTCACCAGAATAAGTGTCTTCTCTGAAAGATTTCCCCACACTGCCTGTTCCAGTGATAGCTCAAAATGTCCCATCTAGGGTGACCACGTGGCCCGGATTGCCCGGGACAGTCCCGCATTTTGAGGGTCTGTCTCAGGTCCCGGGCACCTTCATTCCAGGACAATACAGTGTCCCGGAATGAAGCTGACACAGCCACCCCCCCCTCCCCTCTATCTGTTGCCCCCAAAAAAGGCCACCACACTGACAGCACTTGTCCTGGCCGGGAATGTCTGGAGAGGCACAATCCCCTCCCCCTGCTTGTGATTGGAGAAATCATAAATCCCACCTCTTGTGTCCAATCACAGCAGGGCGGTGTAAAGCCAACGTTGGAACAAGGTAAAACGGGTCTCGGCCAGTCAGGACAAGTGCTGTCAGAGTGTAAAGTGGCGATGCCACTTTTGGGGGCGTGATCAGTTCTTCTGGATAGAGAGCGCATCCGCTGCCCCAGCTGAGCTGTGATTCATTACAGCACAAGATGATTTTTGGGAAGGGGGTCCATGAATGGCCGATTGGAAATGTGGTCGCCCTAGTCCCATCACTTCCTATACAGGAAAAATTGGTCACCAGAACCGAGAGAGAGGGCGATCCTTTGCAGATGTATGCCTGGAGCTCAGCTTGAACCTCTAGCAATCTTTTCATTAAAACTTTCCAGTTGCTACTTAAGATCATAAATATTGTTAAATATTAACAGGTTGGTATGAACTTTAAACTTACCAACAGATGCCGTCATTATGTACACACCCATTACATTTCCAGGAAAACGAAACTTAAACTTGAAGCATTGTACTATGTATAATCCTGATGTAGAAATAACACATCTGAAGAAGAGAGAAGAAGGCATTGGGAATTTTCTCCAATGATGGAACCTTTAGACAAAAAGCAAGAGATCCTCAATTTCACCCTTCCCAGTAGTCCCTCCGAGGACCAGCAGTACACCAGGGTCCTCCTGCAGCTCTTCGGATATGCTGGTCATGGAAAATCAGCTTTTGTCAACTCCTGCTTCTACACCCTCAGAACAGAGGAGTATAAGATGCACGCCAATACAGGATCAAGTGGTAACATTATTACAACCAGCAGAAATGCCTATAAACTAACTGACACCATCACCATTGTGGACAACAGAGGGTTTGGAAAAAAGGGGAAAAATGAAGAGGCAATTTCCTATGCTCAGCTGGGTAGGATGTCAACCCCTGCCCCCCTCCCTATTTATTTCTATTATTTAAAGTCCATATGTCTTCTTTAATTGAATCGCTATAAGATTTTTATTATTCTCTGCTTGAGGTGATTGTAGCCGTATTTTTTTTGTTTTTAAATGTCGGTCTTTTTTTATTTATATAAAAATCAAAACCGCAGAGGTGATCAAATACCACCAAAAGAAATCTCTATTTATGGGGAAAAAAAATCAAATACATTTCCTTGTCAATTTTGTTTATTGAATATTAAATAATAAAGACAGTTACAATTAGTAATAAATAGTTACAACAAATGGTAATATTAGTTAAGTACATGATAGTAAATTGGATGGAATTATACATATCTGAAGATTAGATATTTTACATAAACAGGTAATCAACTCGAAAATGAAATGTTAAGTTAATATAAACAATTGAAAAATGTAATATGTAAATACCGTATATACTCGAGTATAAAACGAAACAAAATGTGTAGCGCTAAATTAGATAAGAACTGCACTATGACAAGTGTAGTATATAACAGTGATATAAAACAATCAAAAAGACAATAACAATTGAGCCAAAATATGCAAATGGTCCACCGTGATATAAACTATTCCATAGTGAAAGTGTTCAAATGATCTACAATAATGTGAACCATATACAAAATAACCCTACAAAAACAAATAGGAAATTCATATGTGCATATAAATAAATGCTGATGAAATAAAATGGTGAATGATAATCCAAGGAATGGTGCTCCCAACAGAAACTTGACGTGAAGTGACCACCACCAATCGATTGTAAAAAGGCTTACCAGAGAAAGTGGACCCCAAAAACGTAAGTTCAGAGGGTCAACCAAGCATGGGTAAGCCACTGTAGACAGTGAATCCTCAACCGCAATTCAAACGGAAACTTCAAGCCTCAATCCAAGATGGAAACCAGATTGTCGTTCGTGTCCAAACGTGCGATGAAGCTGGTGAACATTACTCAATACAGGCCAGGCAGTGTTAACCGATGAATGACGAAAAAGTAAAAGGAAAGAGAAGGCACATAGCGTGATACTGTATGTAAAGGTATTTTAATGTAGGTAAGAACACTTACATTTAGAAGGGTGTAACAGCGCTTATCAAATGATCAAAAATGGCAACAGTAGGGTCCCCCGACGCGTTTCGCATCCAAATGCATCATCTGGGGTGATCCCCAACTGCTGCCCTCCATGTATTTATAGATAATATGGCCCCCAAAGTGGGAGGCCATTTCCTGGGCGTCCATATGTTGATGGATTGCTTCCTGGTTCAACCAAAATGGATTCCTCGTATGTGTTCCAAGCCTCAATCTGGAACACATCCAGACGTGATACTACCAAGTTCAAAGGTGTACCAAATTGGCGGCCCACCATGTGTGTCAAGCCTCCCTTTGATTCTAATTGGGAGTTCTAAACTATCTATTTAGTAATGTATTTCATAAATGATCAAAATTATATAATCAAAATGAAATTTAACAGGCCTGTATACATATAAAGTAATAAGCCTTATATTAATTGGCCAACTATGTGGGCCGAAAAGTCCGCCCTGTGTTAGATACATAAGCAACAATAAATAAATAACTGGCTTGTGTATCAAGCCTCATTCTGAATGCCTGAAGCGAGTCTAACCACGTCATGACAAATGAGGAAGTGACACAAAGCCGCGTGTGCGTCACACCTCGTTCTGACGAGCGGACGCACACCAAGCCTCGTTATGAGACGGATGACAATATGGAAATAACACAGGACCACTTGCACGTCACGCCTCGTTCTAATGAGCAGACGCACACCAAGCCTCGTTATGAGATCGATGACACCGCACGACCGCATATGAAACTGCGACACGACGTTACCTACGTCATCGTGCGGAGACATCCACCCAGGAGAAGAGGCTGACGGCCTGAGTGTGGTCACATGACACCCAGCCGGCCTATGAAAGTCTTTGCGATGTCTCTATAATGATGGATTATATGTGGCAAAATAAATTGCGCTCCATAGAATGTATGTATTAACAACTTGAGGGCTGTCACGTGACGCCCGATTAACCCATCACCGTCCGGATATCGAAAATGTTAAAGTATACTATGTCAGAACCCAGAATTCAATATGATCAAACAGGGACTGATAACAAATTACTCAATAAGAGAATTTGGTATAAAGTATAAACGGAGTATACACTAATGCAAGTGGTGCTACCTCAAAAATAAAAAAACAATATAAAAGTTTATTATAAAACGGAAATGACACATTCTATGTGGTCATTAATCCATATAGTAAAAACTATGCTCAAGGTGTATTATTAAAAAATGTGATAAAAAACTTATTCTAAAAGGAACTGGGTGTAATATAATGGAATTGTAAATTAGAACTGAAATAAACTCAGTTCATGTTGAATTGTGTGGAGGTGTGCAAAATAAAACGCAATCCTCCACACAACCTATATATGACAGCTGTGTTGTTCCAAGGGCCACATTAACTGACCAGGAGCAATGCATACAACACTGAGTGATATTAACACACGCCCAGAAAATGTACTCCCACACAACACATATAATAACATAATATACATATCCATATATATATATAGCTAAATAGATTGCACATATTATAAAAATGAAATAGAATAGTGCAACAAGATAAAATATATTTGAAGGAGAAAAATTAAAAAGGACCCGTATATATCTAGGATATGTACGCTATGTGCCTTCTCTTTCCTTTTACTTTTTCGTCATTCATCGGTTAACACTGCCTGGCCTGTATTGAGTAATGTTCACCAGCTTCATCGCACGTTTGGACATGAACGACAATCTGGTTTCCATCTTGGATTGAGGCTTGAAGTTTCCGTTTGAATTGCGGTTGAGGATTCACTGTCTACAGTGGCTTACCCATGCTTGGTTGACCCTCTGAACTTACGTTTTTGGGGTCCACTTTCTCTGGTAAGCCTTTTTACAATCGATTGGTGGTGGTCACTTCACGTCAAGTTTCTGTTGGGAGCACCATTCCTTGGATTATCATTCACCATTTTATTTCATCAGCATTTATTTATATGCACATATGAATTTCCTATTTGTTTTTGTAGGGTTATTTTGTATATGGTTCACATTATTGTAGATCATTTGAACACTTTCACTATGGAATAGTTTATATCACGGTGGACTATTTGCATATTTTGACTCAATTGTTATTGTCTTTTTGATTGTTTTATATCACTGTTATATACTACACTTGTCATAGTGCAGTTCTTATCTAATTTAGCGCTACACATTTTGTTTCGTTTTGTCCTTTACCACTGTTCAACTGGTTGTGTGAGCTGCTATACCACTAGGCAGCGCGTAATTTTTTGTATTTGTTCCTTTTTCTGTTTTTTGATTTAATTCCGCAGCAGCCTCTTTTTGGATACACGCCAACCTATGATGGACGTATTTGATTACAGAGCGGCCCGCACTGTTAACACAGATGGCGTTTTCATCGCCACAGGTAGTGATACCGAGATAGGCGGTCTTTTTGTAAGATTGAAAAATGTGATGTTTTCCGAACTTCACTTACAATGGGACCTTGCGTTTCTGGAACGATACATCACAGATCACATGGTCCCGAGAAGTCTTAGATGGGAGGTCCAACCACAACAAGGCGATCTCGAGATAGATTCTTGGTTCAATTATTTCAATGATGCTGGGATCAAGTTTTTGGGTGTTTTGATCTCCAAGAAAAAGGTTAGGCTGACGGTGTTGGATAGAGAGATTAAAGACCTCAAAGACAAGTTAGTGTCTCATAAAAACTCTTTAGAGTACACATCCCTCTCAGCCAACCTACAAAACTTCCTTGAAAAGGAAGATAGGGATCAAAAGCATAAAAAACATAAGAAATATTCTAGGGACATGGGGGATTATAGGAATGGTACTGTCTTTGCTTGGCAAAAACTTTTTTCTGCCTCCTCCGGAGCAGATATGGATTCTACCCCAGCCTTATTGCCCTCTACCTCATCTGCCCCTACCCCTTTAGGGGGTCCAACTATGAGTCAATCTCATGTTGCACCTCCCACAGCTCCTCCTCCACGTGACACTCGGGGGGTTGATTCTCGAGGCCCTAGGACTGGAGCATACCAGTCCGGCCCTTCCACCCCAAATCAGTATCACAGGGGGAGAGGTAAATCTAGAGGCAATAGGGGTACTAGGGGCCATTCTAGAGGACATCCCCAACATTCTAATGTTCAGTATAGCTATGATTATGCTGATCATTATTACGATTCATCTCCAGCTAGATATGGTGAACATTCCGGCTATTACCGGGACCATCGTCCATATTACGGTCCTCCATCCATTCCTACTTACAACAGATTTTCTCCACTGGGTGAAGTACGGGATGATAGTTACCATACACACTCTAGGAATTCTCATCATCCGTCTAACTATGGTTATGAATCTTCTACCAGAGGTCGGGATTTTCACAGGGACCCAACCCCTCGCAAAAGGGGCCCTGACCCAGGAGAGGAACCAGAGGGGGGAGGAGAATTCAGAAAAGGAAAGAAAAGGCGCATGTAAAGGGTCAAGGGGTTTTTAATTTAAGCTCTAAGGTCTTTACGAACGATGAACTGTTTGTCTTGGATAAGGGCCTCAAATTTGCCCCACCCAAGAAATTGAATAAATTTGACACATTCATCGATATACAAAAATACATTCGTAAAGTAAACATACAACGCTACCTCATCACCAATCCCATCATGAGTGAAGGTAGAGCGGCCACATCTGGAACCGTTCATTCTGGGTTGTCTAACCCGTCCTTATTCAATCCACCGGTTCCAGTGGCACCTGCTGTTAGTATTTTTAAGGATCTGGTACTTAAAGATCTGGCAGAACTGCCGGTGAGTCGCACACACCGCCGCCCTTTGTCCGACATTGGCCTTAAGTCTCTGTGTCACAACAGGGATTTGGTCATTCGTCCGGCGGACAAAGGGGGCGGCATAGTCGTATTAGATAAATGCGACTATGAAAAAGAAATGTATAGGATCTTAAATGAACCGGGTACATACCAGATGTTAACTACTAACCCCACATCTCGCTTTAGAGCAGATCTTCAGAAGTTTGTTGACAGTGGTTTTGATCGTGCTATTTTAAATAAGAAGGAGAAAGCTTTTTTAGTCCCCGTAGTTCCTAGGATTCCCACTATATATTTTTTGCCCAAGGTCCACAAGGACCCCATACATCCACCTGGTCGACCAATAGTAAGTGGTATCAATTCGGTCACTTCCAGGGTCGGTCGTTATATTGACCACTACTTACAGCCTTTGGTAAGACGAGTTCCATCCTACTTATGCGATACAGGCGCCACTATTAGGAAGCTGGAAAGTGTCAACTTATGCAGCGACGTCATCATGGTAACAGCTGACGTCGCTTCTTTGTACACCTGCATACCTCATGATAAGGGCTTTGAGGCAGTCCAGTATTTTTTGGAGAAGGAGCCTTCCTTGGCTCCTTTTCAATGTCAGTTCATCATGGAATTGTTAGAGTTTGCCACTAAACACAATTATTTTTGGTTTAATGATAAATTTTATTTGCAATTACGTGGCGTGGCTATGGGGGCAAAATTTGCTCCCAGCCTCGCCAACCTTTTTATGGCTAAGTGGGAGGAGGATGCCGTCTATACCCATGACACCCCTTCATTGGTGCTGTGGGTGAGATATATAGATGACATCCTCCTCCTCTGGGATGGCGATATGACGTCACTGGAGACTTTTATGTGCCATCTTAACCTTAATGATAGAGGCATCTCCCTTACATACACAGCCAGTAGGGACAAAATACAATTTTTGGACTTAGAGATCAGCATTGTAGATCACACGTTTCAGTTTAAAACCTTTTTTAAAAAAACTGATCGAAACGGGTTCATCCCCGTTGATAGCTGTTACCATCGCTCCTGGCTGAATTCAGTCCCACACAGCCAGTTCTTAAGGCTCCGTAGAAATTGCACTACTATAGAGTCATTCAAAGCACAGGCTGAGGTTCTCAAACTTCGTTTTATTGAGAAAGGTTATAACCCCAGAGACATTGAACTAGATCTTGAAAGGACTCTTGAGGTTGACAGGGGTTCTCTTTTGGAGGTCAAACCGAAGAGAGAGCCAGATGACAATTTTAAATGGGCAATGCTCACCTCTTTCTCTACTCAACATAAACAAGTTAGAGCCATTATATCTAAACATTGGGCAGTGCTGAGAAATGATAAAGTCCTACAGAGTGTGTTACCGGAACATGCTAAAGTTGTGTTCAGAGGTGTTCCCACACTTCAGAGTAAAATCGCTCCAAATATTATCAATCCCCCAGTGAGACCATCCTTTTTTTACCAATTAGTGGGTTATCACCCTTGTAAGAAATGTTCCATGTGTAAATTTAACTCTTTAGGGAGATGCAAGTCTCTGGAATTTAATTCCACTGTTACAGGTAAAACTTATCCTATTAAGCGTTTTTGCACATGCGCTACCAAATACGTGGTTTATCTCATAACCTGTCCGTGCGGCAAACAATATGTCGGCCGCACCATACGATCCTTTTCTGTGCGTGTTGGAGAGCATGTAGCCCTCATTCTCAGTGGTGACACACAGCACACAGTACCGAGGCACTACAGGGCATATCATAACAGAAACCCCGCTGGTACACAATTCCTGGTCATAGATCAATTTGTCCCCCCATGGAGGGGTAGCCCTAAGACCAGGGGTGTATCACAACTGGAAACTTTCTGGATTTATGAATTACAGTCACACACGCCTTTAGGCTTAAATGTGGAGTGGGATATTAATTCATTTATTAACAAATCCTAGATATATACGGGTCCTTTTTAATTTTTCTCCTTCAAATATATTTTATCTTGTTGCACTATTCTATTTCATTTTTATAATATGTGCAATCTATTTAGCTATATATATATGGATATGTATATTATGTTATTATATGTGTTGTGTGGGAGTACATTTTCTGGGCGTGTGTTAATATCACTCAGTGTTGTATGCATTGCTCCTGGTCAGTTAATGTGGCCCTTGGAACAACACAGCTGTCATATATAGGTTGTGTGGAGGATTGCATTTTATTTTGCACACCTCCACACAATTCAACATGAACTGAGTTTATTTCAGTTCTAATTTACAATTCCATTATATTACACCCAGTTCCTTTTAGAATAAGTTTTTTATCACATTTTTTAATAATACACCTTGAGCATAGTTTTTACTATATGGATTAATGACCACATAGAATGTGTCATTTCCGTTTTATAATAAACTTTTATATTGTTTTTTATTTTTGAGGTAGCACCACTTGCATTAGTGTATACTCCGTTTATACTTTATACCAAATTCTCTTATTGAGTAATTTGTTATCAGTCCCTGTTTGATCATATTGAATTCTGGGTTCTGACATAGTATACTTTAACATTTTCGATATCCGGACGGTGATGGGTTAATCGGGCGTCACGTGACAGCCCTCAAGTTGTTAATACATACATTCTATGGAGCGCAATTTATTTTGCCACATATAATCCATCATTATAGAGACATCGCAAAGACTTTCATAGGCCGGCTGGGTGTCATGTGACCACACTCAGGCCGTCAGCCTCTTCTCCTGGGTGGATGTCTCCGCACGATGACGTAGGTAACGTCGTGTCGCAGTTTCATATGCGGTCGTGCGGTGTCATCGATCTCATAACGAGGCTTGGTGTGCGTCCGCTCGTTAGAACGAGGCGTGACGTGCAAGTGGTCCTGTGTTATTTCCATATTGTCATCCGTCTCATAACGAGGCTTGGTGTGCGTCCGCTCGTCAGAACGAGGTGTGACGCACACGCGGCTTTGTGTCACTTCCTCATTTGTCATGACGTGGTTAGACTCGCTTCAGGCATTCAGAATGAGGCTTGATACACAAGCCAGTTATTTATTTATTGTTGCTTATGTATCTAACACAGGGCGGACTTTTCGGCCCACATAGTTGGCCAATTAATATAAGGCTTATTACTTTATATGTATACAGGCCTGTTAAATTTCATTTTGACTATATAATTTTGATCATTTATGAAATACATTACTAAATAGATAGTTTAGAACTCCCAATTAGAATCAAAGGGAGGCTTGACACACATGGTGGGCCGCCATTTTGGTACACCTTTGAACTTGGTAGTATCACGTCTGGATGTGTTCCAGATTGAGGCTTGGAACACATACGAGGAATCCATTTTGGTTGAACCAGGAAGCAATCTATCAACATATGGACGCCCAGGAAATGGCCTCCCACTTTGGGGCCATATTATCTATAAATACATGGAGGGCAGCAGTTGGGGATCACCCCAGATGATGCATTTGGATGCGAAACGCGTCGGGGGACCCTACTGTTGCCATTTTTGATCATTTGATAAGCGCTGTTACACCCTTCTAAATGTAAGTGTTCTTACCTACATTAAAATACCTTTACATACAGTATCACGCTATGTGCCTTCTCTTTCCTTTTACTTTTTCGTCATTCATCGGTTAACACTGCCTGGCCTGTATTGAGTAATGTTCACCAGCTTCATCGCACGTTTGGACACGAACGACAATCTGGTTTCCATCTTGGATTGAGGCTTGAAGTTTCCGTTTGAATTGCGGTTGAGGATTCACTGTCTACAGTGGCTTACCCATGCTTGGTTGACCCTCTGAACTTACGTTTTTGGGGTCCACTTTCTCTGGTAAGCCTTTTTACAATCGATTGGTGGTGGTCACTTCACGTCAAGTTTCTGTTGGGAGCACCATTCCTTGGATTATCATTCACCATTTTATTTCATCAGCATTTATTTATATGCACATATGAATTTCCTATTTGTTTTTGTAGGGTTATTTTGTATATGGTTCACATTATTGTAGATCATTTGAACACTTTCACTATGGAATAGTTTATATCACGGTGGACTATTTGCATATTTTGGCTCAATTGTTATTGTCTTTTTGATTGTTTTATATCACTGTTATATACTACACTTGTCATAGTGCAGTTCTTATATAATTTAGCGCTACACATTTTGTTTCGTTTTGTCCTTTACCACTGTTCAACTGATTGTGTGAGCTGCTATACCACTAGGCAGCGCGGAATTTTTTGTATTTGTTCCTTATACTCGAGTATAAGCCAAGTTTTTCAGCACTTTTTTTGTGCTGAAAATGCCCCCCTCGGCTTATACTCGAGTCACCTTTTTGCGCCTGATCTCCCTGACTTTGGGGACCTGGTACCGGCCGGCCTTAGGTCCCCTGGACCCCAAACTTGGCACACATGTAGCCCCATTTTTCCTCTATAAGTGTACAAAGTTTTTTTTGTCTGGGGGACCTACGGCCGGGGAGCACTGATTTTTCAAACCTGGGCACCCCTTTCATAGACTCCCATGTTAAACATCAGTCTAGTCATGGACACAGTGAGGCATGGGCACAGTGAGGCAAATGCACAGTGAGGCATGGACACAGTGATGCATGGGCACAGTGAGGCAAAGGCACAGTGAGGCATGGACACAGTGAGGCATGGACACAGTGAGGCATGGGCACAGTGAGGCATGGTCACAGTGAGGCATGGACACAGTGAGGCATGGGCACAGTGAGGCATGGACACAGTGAGGCAGAGGCACAGTGAGGCATGGACACAGTGAGGCAGAGGCACAGTGAGGCATGCACATGGACACAGTGAGGCAAAGTGAGGCACAGTGAGGCATGGACACAGTGAGGCAGAGGCACAGTGAGGCATGGACACAGTGAGGCATGGGCACAGTGAGGCATGGACACAGTGAGGCATGGGCACAGTGAGGCATGGGCACAGTGAGGCATGGACACAGTGAGGCAGAGGCACAGTGAGGCATGCACATGGACACAGTGAGGCAAAGTGAGGCACAGTGAGGCATGGACACAGTGAGGCATGGGCACAGTGAGGCATGGACACAGTGAGGCAAAGTGAGGCACAGTGAGGCATGCAGATGGACACCCTAGGCTTATACTCAAGTCAATAAGTTTTCCCAGTTTTTTGTGGTAACATTATGTGCCTCGGCTTATACTCGAGTATATACGGTATGTGCTAATACACTTAGTTAACAGGCATATTCAATTATTATATAGTCACTATGAAAAGAAAGCTAATTGGAAATCAACTAATTCAATAAAAACTTCAAAAATGTATAATTATTGTAAGTAATAACTAATTATAGTATTTATGTATAATACATTACCATTTAAATATGGTAATACAAGAAATAGGGAAATAGAAAAAAAGGACAGAGTAATAGTAAAAGGGAAAGAATCATGGCGCGTACACACGATCGTGATTCACGGCGGTGAAAACACCGCCGTGAATCACGACAGGAAAAACGAGGGAACAGCTTGTTCCCCCACACACGGCCGTTTTTCCCGTCATTTTTTTCATGGTCGAGAAAAACGACCGTGTGTGGGCTCCGCGGCAGTGTTTCCCTATGGAAAAACTGCCGCGGAAAAAAATGACGGGAAAAACGACGAGAAAAATTAGAGCATGTTCTAATTTTTCTCGTCGTGATTAATGACGTTTTTCCCGTCGGGAAAAATTACAAAATGCCCACAGACGGTCGTTTTTCTCGTCAAAAGGAAAAAATTTAATTTGTCACGACGGGAAAAATGATCGTGTGTACGCGGCATGAAGGTAAGAAAGAGAGAAAAGAGTTTTGGGTAAGAAAACATTTCCTTTGTGTACAGTGTTGCATGGCCGTGCAGTTGGCAGTTAAAGTAGTACAGTGCTGAATAGCAAAAAATGCTCTGGTCATGAAGGGGGGAAAACCCTTCGGAGGTCGAGTGGTTAAATTGCCAGCAAATGGCAGCTCCCGCCTACTTTACTTCTGTTTGTAAACAAACGTCCAGAAGTTGAAACTTGACAGCAATTTAAACAGCATTTTATTCTTTGTAAATGTCCATGTTGCTGTGGTCGGTTGTATGCCTCATACAGATGTGTCACTTCACAGACAGGTTCAAGGGGTTGTAAAGGCAGACGGTGCATTCTATGCATTAGGATAAAAAAAAATAAAAAAATTCTGTGTGTAGCAGCCCCTCCCCTAATATTTACCTGAGCCCATCTGGATCCAGCGATGTCCAGGAGTGCCTCTGCCATCCGGGACTCTCCCTCCTGATTAGCTGAGACACAGCAGCGGCCCCATTGGCTCTCACTGCTGTCAATCAAAGACAGTTAGCCAGAGAGGAGAGAGAGAGGGGGCGAGGCCGAAAATAACGTCTTCATGTCTGAATCAATATACAGAACTGCGGGTCGGGTGCCCCCATAGCAATCTGCTTGCTGTGGGGGGCACCAAACAGGAGGGAGGGGCCAGGAGCACAGAAGAGGGACCCGAGAAGAGGAGGATCAGGGTCACTCTGTGCAAATACACTGCAACAGAGAAGGTAAGTATAACACGTTTGTTATTTTTATTTAAAAAAAAACACAAAGCTTTACAATCACTTTAAGAGAATCCCCCAGATTTATAATTTAAAGGAATTTTGCTTTTTTTTTTGCCCTTAAATTGCTGCTCCCCGTCGAACTGATTTTGAATTACATTTTTATTTTTTTTGGTTTGGTTCAAAGTTTTTTTCAGTCTATTCATAAAGGAGCCCAGTCTGGTGTGAGATATGGGGAGTTTCCACTGCTGATCTCTCTTAGCTGCCTCTGGCTTCAGTATGATCTGACTCACTAGTCTGGAACAAGCATGTAGCAAGTGAACTTAAAGTAAAGTAGGGGTTCCTGATCTGAACACTTCTTCAAGGTCT
The DNA here is from genome assembly GCA_029206835.1 of Rana muscosa. NCBI lineage: Eukaryota > Metazoa > Chordata > Amphibia > Anura > Ranidae > Rana > Rana muscosa. The sequence continues at coordinate 188,497,434 of CM055127.1, forward strand.
GTGATCCAGGATGCAAGGTCAGCCATATACGGTTTCTGATAGTTCTACATAAATCTGCCCATGGAAAGCCAAGGTCGCCAGAGATGAGACATTATACAGATGAATGTATGGAAAAGCATTTGTATTACTCTTCATCAGGGCCGTCTTTAAGGCACAGCAAAAGGGGCAGCTGCCCTGGGCCCTGTCATTGTTGTGGGGCCCAAAGCAGCTGCCTCATACTTGCCAACTATCCCAGTTTAAATTCCCTTGTCCCTTGAAGTTTTAGTCCTGTGCTGTGTCCTGATATCTCAGTGTGAAGTGCTGCTACTAATGCTGCCCAGCTCTGCCCTATTGTTGTGTACGGATGACTCACCTGCAGACCCTGTGTTTACATGTAAATAACCGGCATTCATATGTAAATAGCTGGGGTCGGCAGCATTCATATGTATATCATGCCCCTCTGCAGTGAAGAGATGATGTGCTGTAACCTCTAGCAACCAATCAATGAGCAGTATTACTGTACAGTAATCTCTAGAAACCAATCAACAAAAAGAAATCATGTGATGTAACCTCTAGCAACTAATCAGTGAGTCGTAATGTGTGCTGTAACCTCTAGCAACCAGTCAGTAAGTGGCAATGATAGGCTGTAACCTCTGGCAACCGATCGCAATCACTCCCACACTGATTTTAAGTCTAGCTGATATTTATTGTATGTCTCAGAGCAGGTGGGGAGAAAAATTGCATGGGGGGCCCCCAAGAAATTTTTTGCCCAGGGTCCAATCAACATTAAAGACGACCCTGCTCTTCATAATTATATATCTGTTTTTATGCTCAGGAAACTTTCTTCCTCTGGATGAGGAGGTGGAGTGGACCGAGGATTTTGTTCAGATAATGTCACAGGTGGAGGATTCTGACCTAACACCCAACTACAAGGATTTTATTGTCCCCATATTTGTTTACAGGTAAGAACACATGGAAAGTTTTATATTGCTAATGTCATAAAATGTCATTACTAACATCCAATATTGAATGTTACCCGCCCCCTCTCTCTCCCCATTGGCACACTGGCTGTGATTGACAGCAGCGGGAGCCAATGCCTCTTGCTGCTGTCTCAGCCAATGAGGAAGGAGAGTTCACAGAGAGCCAAAGCTCTCATGCACATCGCTGGATCGAGATGGGGCTAAGGTAATTATTAGGGGGGGGGGGGCTGAGGGAGGAGCTGCACAGAGGAGCATGTGGTGTCCATCCCTAGAGATTTTATGGCCTTTTGTTTTTGTTTATGTTGGTTTTTCAAATTATCCCGGTCTGAAGAGGGCATCATTGGTGAAGTCATAGGCGTGCGCACAGGGTGTGCCAGGTGTGCCCAGGCACACCCTAATCACCCTGTGCAGCACAGATGCAGATGCAGCACAGATTCCCCCTACTGCCCTGGCTACCATCTTTCCCCCCTGCAGTGCTGCCAGCTTCCCTCCTCTCCTATTAGCTGTTGCTGCTGGGATGTTTTAGGAGTGGGGAAGGGGCCAGTAAATATGTAATTTACCGGCGCCTTCCCTTTCTGAATGAACATCATGAGTGATCGGTAGTGTGTATTTGGCCTTTGGGGTGCACACCCTAATGCAATAGGCTGCGCACACCTATGGGTGAAGTCTTACAAGTATGTTATGGGTGTTGGCACAAATACGGTCATCCACTACAGGCAAAGTCAGTTCTCATCAATCCTATAGCGCTATGGTGTGAACATAAAAAACCTGTTGGTCTGCTGGAAATCCAGTAAGTTCCAATTGGTTAGAGAAATTTTACTATTTTGGTGAAATACATTGGTGAATGGGGAAGGAAAAAAAAAATCAGATGTTTTTTAGAGGTACAATGGGGTCTTAATAGCAGCTGTGGGATACTGAAGTTCTTTTACATTTGTTTAGACACTTTTTAATACAGTTATAAAGAGCTTTGCAGGTTCCATAAGTGTTTTTGCTTAGTTTCTGGAATAATCTTTCTTACCTTTTTTATAAGGCTACAAATTGTTTTTATGTGACCATGCATCTCTTCTTCCTGATAGAGGGGGCAGGGTTAGAGGACACTGTGCAGACAAACTGTGGGCCTGTATTCCATAGTCTGTTCAGCCCGAGGCAAGATACAGACAGTGCTTGAACAGGGGGCATGTTCAGGAGGCAGGCTGTGAATGGAAGAGTGTGAGTACCAGGGACAGGCTTTAATTGGTCAGGGGGCACAGTGATTAAATAAACTACCCAATCCAGGCATGTTGTGTACCGTGTTTCCCCAAAAATAAGACCTACTCCGAAAATAAGACCTAGCGCTATTTTTCAGGAGGGCTGCAATATAAGCCCTACCCCGAAAATAAGCCCTAGTTTTAAAAATGCTTGCAAATTCCTATAATCCACTCTATTACAGTGGTATATAATTTACAATGTGTGTGTTTCTGTAATATAATTGTGGGGAAGAGAGCTCCGGCGGGTCACAGAAGCGCAGAGTGGTGCTATAAACCAAGGTATTGGCACAATTATATTACAGAAACACACACACATTGTACATTATATAATACTGTAATAGAGTGGATTATAGGATTTTACAAGCATTTTAACTCAGTTCACACTGGGGATTCCTGACAGGCAGGGAGGGAGAGGGGGAGAGAAGACATTACATGGTAAGACCTACTCCGAAAATAAGCCCTACTGTGTCTTTTGTTGCCAAAATTAATATAAGACCCGGGCTTATTTTCGGGGAAACACGGTATCTGCATAGTGTCCTGTACCTTTGAATGACCAAAGGATGAAAACTGACCATGCCAACACAGATTAGCTTCTGTGCACTGTGTGGGCATTTATAACAAGTAAGACTGGAGAGATGATGATTTAAAAAAATTACACATACGTGTACACACACATAGAAAAATATTTATGGTAATATAATTAACAAAATGAGGGAAGGGAGTTACCGCTCCAGGTGAGTGTACTATAGCAATCAATGTTCCCTCAGGAAACCGTGGGTGCTGGCAATGCACAAGACAAGCAAAGAAAAGTGGTTATATGGACAGCCGCACTCCAAAAAAAACTTTACGGTTGACTTTATTGTAAAAACGGAAAGATGCACTACAAATCACAGCAAAACAGGGATAGCAACTGACGCGTTTCACACTACAGTCTAGTGCTTACTCATAGCTTATATAATATAAGTAACCACTTCCTTACTGGGCACTTAAACCCCCCTCCTGCCCAGACCAATTTTTAGCTTTCAGCATTGACACACTTTGAATGAGAATTGCACGGTCATACAAATTACAAATGTACCCATATTACATTTTTATCATTTTTTTCACACAAATAGAGATTTCTTTTGGTGGTATTTGATCATCTCTGCGGTTTTAATTTTTTGCGCTATAAACAAAAAAAGAGGGACAAGTTTGAAAAAAAACACAATATTTTTAGCTTTTTGCTATAATAAATATCCCAGTTTTTTATTTTCCTCAGTTTAGGCCGATACGTATTCTTGTACATTTTTTTGGTAAAATTTTTTGCAATAAGCGTATATTGATTGGTTTGCGCAAAAGTTATAGCGTCTACAAAATAGGGGATAGATTTATGATTTTTCATTTTTTTACTAGTAATGGCAGTGATTTGCGATTTTTGTCAGGACTGCGATATTGCGGCGGACACATCGGACACTTTTGACACTATTTTGGGACCATTCACATTTATACAGCGAACAGTGCTATAAATATGCATTGATTACTGTATAAATGTGACTGGCAGGGAAGGGGTTAACACTAGGTGGCAATCAAGGAGTGATTCTAACTGTGGGGGGAGGGGACTGACTGGGGGAGGTGATCGATCTGTGTCCCTATGTACAAGGGACACACCATCGGTCTCCTCTCCCTGACAGGATGTGGATCTGTGTGTTTACACACACAGATCCACGTCCCTGCTCTGTGACGAGCAATCTCGGGTGCATACCTCCCAACTTGTAAAAGTCCCACCGCGGGACATTGATGATCTCCCCTCTCCCCTGCAAACGAAAGTTGTTGTTGTTGAGCGGGGGGTCCGCGGGACATGTTTGGCCGATGCCGCCGATCTCGGTGGGGGGGGTGCTGCCGATCGCGGGGGGGCACCGATCGCGGGGGGGGGGGGGGGGTTCCTGCTTCCACTGGCTCGTAGTTCCTCCACTTCCTGCTGTGCCTGCTCTGCAGGAATAATACAGCTCTCGCGGGAATGCGGGAAGGAGGGGCCTGTGCGGGAAAAACCCGCAGAATCCGTGCCTGTTGGAAGGTATGCGGGTGTCCGGCGCACATTGCGGCCGCCAGGCACGTGCATCGGCACCCGCGTGACACGGTGGACACAGCTTTTCCTCGATACATGCCCGCGGCGGTGCTCAATCAGGAAGTAAACAGGAGGACGTCCATGGATGCCCTCCCAGCAATTCAGGTCTGCGCTGCGGCCGTCTTTTGGCTATAGTGCAGATCTGTAAAGATGGAAAAAATCCGCGCTAACCGTAATTAAAATTGGTGAATTAATTAAATATAGTGAATTAATTAAATATAAGAACCATTATATATATATAAAGGTAAAATTAATAAAGTGAAATTAGTGGGTGCTGCAAAAAAAATTATAGCTGGAATAACCACTATACAAATATATGCAAAAAGAATTAATAAAAATGCGCTACCCTTAAACAAGCAATCATAGTGCTAATGATTCATATGTGTTCACACACACCAAAAACAGAAAAAAATCCTATTAATAAAACATGGCGAATATATCTGAAATATCCCCTGTGCACAGATAAATGAATGAATAAAAAATTAATTGAAAATTATATATAAAAAAATTATTATATATAAAAAATGTGAAAGAGAGAAAGTCCGAATGAAGTTCATAAACAAAAAAGCCACATCTGCTGATGTATATATAACAGACTCTTCTAAGCAGCTGTAGGCGAAATATCCACATCCAACTTGCTCAAACGATTTATAGAAGAAATAGCAGCTTACCAAATATAATAGATCTCTGTCACGGAGATCTATAGGGGCTCAGATTCATATGATGATCCCATCGGACATTCAGCCACGAAACACTGGAATCGAACGATAACCTCCTCCTCCTGGATATTTATTCCAAGACAAGAGCTCTCCCTCCAGGTATCCGCTGATGTAATTGGCTCATGCAGCAAAATGAATATTGATATGGAAGAAAATTAAATAAAACCTCATGGTGCAGTATTCCTAATAAAATAGGATTCCCTTTATTTATCCTGGGTAAAAAATGACATCCAGCAGGTTTACAAAACAAGAGCGGCAAAACTCCAAAGAAACGAATGCTGGTACTCAGCTGCGGTCTGTGCCAATCAGCTGTAGCGTAGTGACGTCACGTTCGTTAGCTCCACCCGACGCTGCGTTTCGTCGTAAGAGGCGTCCACTGGGAAAGGAGTTTCCCAGTGGACGCCTCTTACGACGAAACGCAGCGTCGGGTGGAGCTAACGAACGTGACGTTACTACGCTACAGCTGATTGGCACAGACCGCAGCTGAGTACCAGCATTCGTTTCTTTGGAGTTTTGCCGCTCTTGTTTTGTAAACCTGCTGGATGTCATTTTTTACCCAGGATAAATAAAGGGAATCCTATTTTATTAGGAATACTGCACCATGAGGTTTTATTTATTTTTCTTCCATATCAATATTCATTTTGCTGCATGAGCCAATTACATCAGCGGATACCTGGAGGGAGAGCTCTTGTCTTGGAATAAATATCCAGGAGGAGGAGGATATTGTTCGATTCCAGTGTTTCGTGGCTGAATGTCCGGTGGGATCATCATATGAATCTGAGCCCCTATAGATCTCCTTGACAGAGATCTATTATATTTGGTAAGCTGCTATTTCTTCTATAAATCGTTTGAGCAAGTTGGATGTGGATATTTCGCCTACAGCTGCTTAGAAGAGTCTGTTATATATACATCAGCAGATGTGGCTTTTTTGTTTATGAACTTCATTCGGACTTTCTCTCTTTCACATTTTTTATATATAATAATTTTTTTATATATAATTTTTAATTAATTTTTTATTCATTCATTTATCTGTGCACAGGGGATATTTCAGATATATTCGCCATGTTTTATTAATAGGATTTTTTTCTGTTTTTGGTGTGTGTGAACACATATGAATTATTAGCACTATGATTGCTTGTTTAAGGGTAGCGCATTTTTATTAATTCTTTTTGCATATAGTGCAGATCTGAAGTGGTTAAGCTATCCTGGACCTCTTCCTCTAAAGTATCTAATTCCTAAAGTGAGCTGGCAATGCTGCCTCTGCTGCACTAAAATCTCAAGCAGTGCTGTCAGCCTTCCTGCTGAACTACAGAATTACATCACCCACCCCTCTTTCCACATGCATACATAGTTACATAGTTACATAGTTACATAGTTAGTCGGGTTGAAAAAAGACACAGGTCCATCTAGTTCAACCAATAAAAGGGAAAACAATTATGCAATACTATATAAGCAATCTTATACCCAGAGTTGATCCAGAGGAAGGCAAAAAGAAACCCCAGCAAAGCATGAACCTATTTGCTACAGCAGGGGAAAAAATACTTCCTGATCCCCCGAGAGGCAATCGGATTTTCCCCGGATCAACTTTACCTATAAATGTCAGTACCCAGTTATATTATGTACATTTAGGAAAGCATCCAGACCTTTTTTAAAGCAATCTACTGAGCTGGCCAGAACCACCTCTGCAGGAAGTCTATTCCACATTTTCACAGCTCTTACTGTGAAGAAACCTTTCAGTATTTGGAGGTGAAATCTCTATTCCTCTAGATGTAAAGAGTGCCCCCTTGTCCTCTGTGATGACTAGGGATGAGTCGAACACCCCCCCCCCCGGCTCGGTTCACATCCAGAACATGCGAACAGGCAAAAAATTAGTTTGAAAACGCAAACACCGTTAAAATCTATGGGACACGAACATGAAAAATCAAACATGCTCATTTTAAAGGTTAATATGCAAGTTATTGTCATAAAAAGGGTTTGGGGACCCGGGTCCTGCCCCAGGGGACATGTATTAATGCAAACAAAGTTTTAAAAACTGCAGTTTTTTTCGGGAGCAGTGATTTTAATAATGCTTAAAGTGAAATATTCCTTTACATATCGTACCTGGGGGGTGTGTATAGTATGCCTGTAAAGTAGCACATGTTTCCCATGTTTAGAACTGTCCCTGCACAAAATTTCATTTCTAAAGGAAAAAAAGTAATTTAAAAACTACTCGCGGCTGTAATGAATTGTGGGGTCCCAGCAATACAGATCAAAATCATTGAACAAAACGGCATGGGTTCCCCCCCAGTTCATTACCAGGCCCTTTGGGTCTGGTATGAATATTAAGGGGTACCCTGCACCAATTTTTTTTATGGCTTTTGGTTCCCCCAAAAAATCTATACCAGACCCTTATCCGAGCATGCATCCTGGCAGGCCGCAGGAAAAGAGGGGGGACGAGAGAACGCCCCCCTCCTGAACCGTACCAGACCACATGCCCTTAACATGGGGAGGATGTCCCCATGTTGATGGGGACAAGGGCCTCATCCCCACAACCCTTGCCTGGTGGTTGTGGGGGTCTGCGGGTGGGGGGCATATCGGAATCTGGAAGCCCCCTTTAACAAAGGGGACCCCCAGATTCCGCCCCCCCTATGTGAATTGGAAACGGGGTTCATTGTACCCCTACCATTTCACAAAAGAAAGTGTAAAAATTTTTAAAAACCACACAGACACAGTCCTTTATTAAAAAGAAAAAAAAAAAGAAGAAAGAAACAATTCCAACGATGTAATCCTCTCTCGAGTGATATGGAGGGAAAAAAAAGCCGACTCGATCCTCTGTATATGGGAGGTACCCACAGAATGACGCTCTCCCTCCGTGACTGTTCTTTTAAAGCTGAGGGTGGGGTCACCCGTCACTTGCGCGGGTTACCCCGCCCCCTCTGACACAGCAAGGAAATGCCGGGGTTACCCAATGACGTGTACGGGTGGCACATCACGGGAAACCCACTTTGTGTCAGAGGGAGCGCGGTCACCCGTAAACCTCACTGGGTAACCCCATCATTTCCCCATTTTTCTGCGGCCTGCCAGGTTGCGGCCTGCCAGGTTGCGTGCTCGGATAAGGGTCTGGTATGGATTTTTAGGGGGACCCCTACGCCATTTTTTTTTAAATTGGTGCAGGGTTCCCCTTAATATCCATACCAGACCTGAAGGGCCTGGTAATGGAATTTGGGGGGACCCACACACTTTTTTTTTTCATTTTGGTTTGGGTTCCCCTTAATATTCATACCAAACCCAAAGGGCCTGGTAATGGACTGGGGGAAACCCATGCCGTTATTTTCAATGACTTTTATCTGTATTGCCGGGATCCGACAATTCATTAATAGCCGCTAGTAGTTTTAAATTACTTTTTTTCCTTTAGAAATGTCATTTTGTGCAGGGACAGTTCTAAACATGGGAAACATGAGCCACTTTACAGGCATACTATACACACCCCCCAGGTACGAAATTTAAAGGAATATTTCACTTTTATTGTTTCACTTTAAGCATTATTAAAATCACTGCTCCCGAAAAAACTGAAGTTTTTAAAACTTTTTCTTGCATTGATACATGTCCCCTGGGGCAGGACCCGGGTCCCCAAACACTTTTTATGACAATAACTTTCATATTAACCTTTAAAATTAGCATTTTTGATTTCTCCCATAGACTTTTAAAGGGTGTTCCGTGGCTTTCGAATTTGCTACGAACACCCCAAATTGTTCGCTATTTGGCAAAAGGGGCAAACAGCCAATGTTCGAGTCAAACTCATGTTCGACCCGAACATAAAGCCCATCCCTAGTGATGACCTTAAAGTGAATAACTCAACACCAAGTTCACTATATGGACCCCTTATGTATTTATACATGTTGATCATATCCCCCCTTATTCTCCTCTTCTCAAGAGTGAATAAATTCAGTTCCTCTAATCTTTCCTCATAGCTGAGCTCCTCCATGCCTCTTATCAGTTTGGTTGCCCTTCTCTGCACTTTCTCCAGTTCCCCGATATCTTTTTTGAGAACTGGAGCCCAAAACTGAACTGCATATTTCAGATGAGGTCTTAATAATGATTTGTACAGGGGGGCAAAATGATATCTCTCTCTCTCTGGAGACCATATCTCTCTTATACAAGAAAGGACTTTGCTCACTTTGGAAACCGCAGCTTGGCATTGCATGCTATTATTAAGCTTATGATCTACCAAAACCCCCAGATCCTTCTCCACCATTGACCCCCCCCCAGTTGTACCCCCCCTAGTATGTATGATGCATGCATATTCTTAGCCCCTAAGTGCATAACTTTATATTTATCTGCATTAATCCTCATCTGCCACATAGTCGCCCAATTAGACAGCGCATTGAGGTCGGCTTGTAACATGGAGACATCCTGTAAGGACGTTATTCCACTGCATAGCTTGGTGTCATCTGCAAAGACAGAAATGGTACATTTTAGGTATTAAAAAGTAAGGGTCCCAGCACTGAACCTTGGGGTACACCACTGATAACACTGAACCTTGGGGTATACCACTAAAAACACTGAACCTTGGGGTACGCCACTGATAGCCTTAGACCATTCAGAGTAAGAATCATTAACCATTACTCTCTGAATTCCTTTTTTAGCCATTTTTTTATCCATTTACAAACTGATATTTCCAAGCCTGTAGACTTTACCTTACACATGAGCCGTGTGTGGGGAACTGTATCAAATGCTTTTGCAAAATCCAAGTACACCACGTCCACCGCCACCCCTCTGTCCAAGGTTTTAACTACCTCCGAATGAAAAGAAATCAGATTTGTCTGGCAACTTCTGTCTTTCATGAATCCATGCTGTCTGTTACTTAAAATATTTTTTTCCAGCAAGAACTCATCTATGTGCTCTTTCATTAAACTCTCCAGTATCTTCCCAACTATAGAAGTTAAACAAACAGATCTATAGTTACTTGGTAAAGACTAAGGTGTCCACCAGGAAGTCGGCACTGCGCTAATCACAGTCAGTGAGACATTTCCCAATCTCTGCAGTTGCGGATCGGGAAATGTCTCACTGCCTGCGATTAGCGCAGAGCAGTGCCGACTTCCTGGCGGGCTCTGCACGTGCGGGTTGAGAACACTCCTGAGCTTATCCTTAGTAAAGACTTCAATCCCTTTTTAAATATAGGCACCCTGTTGGCCTTGCGCCAATCCAGTGGTACTATTCCAGTTATTAAAGAGTCCCTAAAACTTAGCAGCAATGGCTTTGAAAAGACAGAGCTCAATTCTTTTAGGATCCATGGGTAGATGCCATCTGGTCCAGGTGCTTTAGCCACCTTTATTCTGTCTAAATATTTCTGGACCATATCACTTTTGAGCCATTGTGGATCATTTGAGGCTGTGTCAATTCCATCCCTATTATAGACATGAGCTCCCCCATGCTCCTTTGTATACACAGAGCTAAAGAACATATTTAATAAATTAACCTTCTTTTTGTCCCCAGTCACCCACTCTTATTTTGTAAAGGGCCTACATGCTCAGACCTGACCTCTTTACTATTAATATATTTGAAGAATTTTTAGGGATTTGTCCTACTATCTTTTGCAATCTGTCATTTGTTTTGAAATTGTGCGACCTTGATTTCCTTTTGACATATTCTGTTATATTATTTGTAACATTTAAACAATGATAGTGTTCCTTAATTTTTATATATTTTTAAATCTCTTTTTTTTTATTCTTCATAGCGTTTTTAAACTTTAGCCGTGAGCCACATAGGTTTTATTTTTAGCCTTTCAAACATATTGCCCATGGGAATATACTTTGCAGTGAGTTCTCATACAGTCTTTTTGAAGAATTCCCATTTCTGTTTTCGTTTATCGATTCAAATAATCCCTCCCAGTCTAAGTCTTGGAGAGCAGCCCTCATCCTTAGAAAATTTGCTCTCTTAAAGTGAAGTGTTTTTATCTGTCCAGTATGTGCTTGTTGTTTACAATTAACATCAAATGAAATCATGTTATGGTGGGGGGCGGAGCCGGCGGCCAGAGCGGATGGCGGCGTGAGTGTGTAGCTCTGCTATAACGGGCATTACACAGCGGCTCACAGCGCACAGAATCTCCTGATTCTTGCACCCATAGCAAGGGGGGACCAAGGTGACAACACAGAGAAAGATGAACAAACGGAAGGAGAGAGAGAGGCAGAGGAAGCTGACGGACTTATTCCCTCCTGTGTCGGACCGGCCGATCCAAGATGGCGCCGGCGCTGGGACCTGTGTTCCCTCCGCAGCGAGGAGCATCCACAGCCATCCAGCACCATCCGAGGGTGAGTCACCTGAAACAGGCCATCCACTGCCATCCTCGCCTTTTAACAGCCCAGTCAAACAGAAAAGAAGGCTGGGGGTGCAGGATGATGTGCAGACTGACATAGGAGTGGAGGGGGAAGATATGGAGGAATCTGCCTCATACAGCCAGCACCTAGATGAATTTACTACCACTGGGCAGCCTATTCTAGATACCACAATGAAAGAGATGCTGCAAACATTAAGGGGGGCTCTCCAGCACGACATGGCAGCTTTCATGAAATCCACTAAATCAGACATTAATGCGGTTAGCGATAGAGTGGATTATGTGGAGGAAAAAATGGAGGAATTCACTCTAGCTCACAATGAACTGGTGGATGCCCACTTTGATGTAGAAGAGGAGATGAAAGCTATGCGCCTCAAAATGACGGATATCGAAGACAGGTCACGCAGGAACAACCTCAAATTCAGGGGCATCCCCGAATACAATAAATCAGCTGATCTGCCTTCATACCTGCAAAAGCTTATGACCACGACGCTCCCATCCCTGGGGCCTGCTGACATTATCATTGATAGAGCCCACAGGCTGCCAAAACCGTCGTACCTGCCTGAAAAAACCCCAAGGGATGTGATAGCTAGAATCCATTTCTATCATGTGAAGGATCAATTGATGCAATACTCCAGACAGCACCCTGCGCTCCCGGACCCATTCGCTGGGATCGCAATTTATGCTGATTTGTCACAAGCCACTATGACAGCGAGACACAACCTGGTACAAATTACCAAAATTCTGAGAAACCACAAAGTCATCTATAAATGGGGGTTCCCGGTCAAATTCCTTGTCGAAATGCACAACGAATCCCATGCTATCACTTCATTGGAAAAAGGTTTGGCACTTCTCCAGAAATGGTGCCTACTCCCGACTAAAGGCGACATTGCAGACCCTGAACCGTTCCTTGAGCAACGTCAAACCCACCGCCACAACAGGAGAAATAAATAATGCTCCAACAGCAAGGGCCTTACAGCCTATGCACTAGCATCATTCCACTCCTCATTGAGCATTTCAACTTGGTGCCTTTCTATTTCAACTGCTGTTTTCTGTGTTACTCCACACATTGCCCATTGTTCAGCTAATACTTGAACTGTTCTTAACCCCACTTTTATATAAGTGATGTTTCCCGTATTCTGTTCCCTTCGTCTGATGAACATTGCGATTAGCAAATTATTGCATACTTTTGTTTGGTCCATATTGGTTGAACTTTGTTCCGTTAACATTATACAGACTGTTTTATCTCAGCACATGCACAATCCCTGCACTGAAATTTCATCTCGTCTCATACCGCACTCTACCACTGGATGGCGACAACGCACCAACTACTATACTAATGGATCTTAAAATAATGACATTTAATGTGAGAGGCCTAAATAGCCCATATAAGCGCAGAACTCTCTGGAAATCAGCACTGGACTTACATTGTGACATTCTTTGTGTACAGGAGACGCACTTCTCCAACATCAACCCTCCAAAATGTACACGCGTCAAATTCCCTCACGTCTTTACAGCCAGTGACTCGGTCAAAAAAAAAGGAGTACTAATTGCTAATTCCAAGACTCTGTATCCTTTTCCCTATTACAACAGCATATTGACCCGCAATGCCGCTTCATCATCCTGGTTGCAGAAATTAATTGCAAGATCTACACCCTGGTGAACTTATACGCACCCAACATCAAGCCCCTGAAGTTTATCCGGAAAGTCGTTAAGCTTGCTAAACAAATGTTGAAGGGTAATTTACTACTGTGTGGTGATTTTAATATGGTTGTAAACGATGACCTTGACTCCTCCTCTTCAGTGGCTCAGAGGAAGAGACCAACCTTAGGATCTCTGTGCCTAGAATAAAGTCTATTTGATCCATGGCGATGCCTCCGAACCACTGAAAGGGATTACACATACTTACTCAATTGCTCATAACAGTTATTCAAGAATAGATTTCTTCCTTACAGATGTGTATACCCTTTAGAGCATAAATAAAGCGGTTATCCACAACATCACATGGTCAGATCACGCACCGGTAACCATTGAGGTCGTGGATACAAGCTCAAGCTCCCACAAGCCTATGTGGCGCAACAATACTTTCCTTCTGTCGCAGCCTAAAATTAGGGATGAGATTGAAGGAAAAATACAGGAGTATTTTACTATTAATGACAATGGCGACTGTTCCCCCACAACAATTTGGTGTGCCCACAAGGCAGTCACTAGAGGGCATTTGATACAAATCGCCTCCAGGGAAAATAAAATAAAACTGCAGCGCATTACAACGTTACAAAAACCCATAGCTGACTTAGAAGCGCAACACAAACTTCTCAATTCCTCTGCCGCCCAAATATTAAAAAGCCTTAACTCCTACCGTGAGGAACTGAGACAGGAACTTAGGGCAGACTATGACTTATACTTTAAAATAATGAAATTATCATTCTACACACAAAACAATAAAGCAGGGAAGCTGCTAGCATCCCAACTCAAAAAACGACAAGCACGAGCCAACCTCACTCAGATAAAACACCATAAAACTAACGCCACGCTACGCAATCCAAAAGATATAGCTAATGTGTTTAAAGATTACTACAACTCCCTCTACAATCTTAACACTGACCCCAGCACTCACCAACCCACTGAAGACGAGATCAATAATTTTCTTAAGGGTATCCACCTACCCTCGATAGATAACTCCAATCTACAGAAACTCAATTCCCCAATTACTGAAGCGGAAGTAGAAGCAATTATTAAAACTCTTCCTATGCATAAAGCACCCGGAGTGGACGTTTTTTCCGCCGAATACTATAAGGCCTTTGCTAAACTACTTACCCCCAATCTAGTAAAGGTCTTCAACAAAGCTGCAGAGTCTGGCTCTTTCCCGCATGAGATGCTCCAAGCTGTTATAGTCACAATACCCAAACCTGGCAAAGACCCATCACTTCCCCAAAATTTTAGACCCATTTCCTTACTAAACACGGATCTTAAAATATTTTCCAAAACCCTAGCTAACAGACTACTATAACTCACCCTCTCCCTCATAGGTCTGGACCAAGTTGGTTTGTTAAAGGAAGACAGGCACCTGACAGGACTAGGAGAATGCTCAACCTATTGCGTTTTGCAGAAGTAACTAAAGAACCTAGCGTGTTCCTAGCCCTGGACGCCGAAAAGGCCTTTGACAGGGTCCATTGGGGATACCTGTCTAAGACTCTACATAAATTTGGTATATCTGGCCTGATCCACTAAGCGATCATGTCACTATATTCCAACCCCTCTGCCTGAGTCTATACCTCCAGCTTACTCTCAGACCCATTTACTCTCTCTAATGGGACCTGTCAAGGATGCCCATTGTCCCCGATCATTTTCTCCCATGTTATAGAGCCACTAGCAGAATACATAAGGGCTAATACAGCTATAAAAGGTATCACAGTAGGCACAGAAAGTCACAAGCTAGGGTTATTTGCTGATGATGTCATATTGACGATAACCAAACCACACTCATCTATCCCAGAAATACAATCCCTACTAAACAAATTTGGAGAGGTCTCCTTCTATAAAGTTAACACAACTAAATGTTATGCCCTCATATTAAATATGTCAAAAGAAGCGGTCAATAAACTAAAAAAACATTTCCCCTGCACTTGGGAACCTCCCTCGATCACTTACCTAGGCATACAGCTGACCTCATCCTTCTCAAAAATATACTCCTGTAACTACCCTCCTCTACTTACAAAAGTGGAGGAGGAACTATATCAGATTAGCAAACTCCACCTGACTTGGCTTGGAAGGATTGCTGCATACCAAATGTAAGTTTTGCCCAAATTGATATACTATTTTAGAACTTTACCTATCCCTCAGACATTTTTCTCACGGCTAACGGCATGCCTGCGTAAATTCATATGGGCAGGAAAAAGACCTAGAATAGCGCTAGCAAATCTGTATAAAGCTAAACAACTTGGAGGTGTAGGTCTCCCCAATGCGCAAGAATACTATAAAGCTGCAGTGCTCGATCAATTGAAATATTGGTTCTCATGCCAAACAGACAATAGGTGGGCCCCCATAGAAATAGAGATTACCCCAGGACATAATCTCCCAGCTTTTGCAATGGCGGCCAGCCTGCACCATAGTCCATCAATCCCTCCTTACCCGACTATACAAGCTTCAACAGCAGCTTGGTCCTCATTGACGAGACAAATGTTTACTGACACACCACTGTGTAAATTACAAGTGCCTTTAGCTTCCTATGAATACCTAATTTCGGGGCTTTTGACCCAATACTGGGCAAAAAAAAGGGGTGCACTTCAATACAGCTGATTTACCAGAGCCAGATGCATTGGACAGATACAACATTTACCAAATTCAGCACTATAAACTTTCAAACCAAGCCCGCCCCATAGTAATTCCTCTTCCAGTGTGGAATTTTCTACGGAATAGGCATCCAGGCAAATATAAAGGGATATCCTTATTTTATAAATATACCTCCCCCTTATATATCCAGGTTAAACTGCCAAACATGTTAAGATGGGAAAGAGATCTACAAATAGAATTCACGCTACCCCAATGGCACCTAGCTATACATTATAACAGCAAGTCCTCAGTATGTGTAGATCACTGGGACAATACTCAGAAAATTCTACATAGATGGTACCTCACGCCTTACCGTATAAGTAAAATGGATCCAAACACCTCACCATTGTGCTGGCGAAACTGTAATAACACTGGCAATCTCCTTCACATTTTGTGGAGCTGTACAGTAATACGTCCTTTCTGGGATAACGTCCTCTCCCTTATCCAAAAAACTACAAGACATAGGTGCACATTACCCCTTCTTTAGCTTTACTAAGCTTGGGGTTGAGCAGTTGCCCCCTCTAGTGAGAAAAGTGGTTATGCATATTCTATTTGCCACGCGTACAGTAGTGTATTTAGGTTTTGTGCTGCCCTAGGCCTGACAAAACTCGTGCACCCCCTAATTTAAATATGACCCACCACTTCCTGTAAAGGCCACACCCTTTTCTATTTAAGACCCGCCCTGAAATTTTCGAGTGGGGACACTAGTTCTTAAAGCCTGGGGGGGCATTAGATTCCCTTAATTTGCATAGATTTCCACTTGTGAGTCCCCTACACCTTCGTATGCTCTATTTATGGAAGCCCCTTTGTGTTAACCCTGTAGTTAGAGAAATTGATTTACTAAAGGGCAGAACAAAACCTAAATACACTACTGGGTAGGACCATACACATGCTGCAAACTAGTGTGTGAATGGTTTGGCTATGGGGCAGGAAGTGAAGGTTTGTGGTCCAGGATGATAGGACAGTCAAAATTAGAAGCAGCTTGCGTTACACTAACAGTGAAGTGCAAGCCGGCGAGGACTCTTTCCGTGCTGCCCCCCTGCAAAGTGCTGCCCTAGGCCTGGGCCTTGTTGGCCTAGGCCAGGATACAGCGTTGCACACGTATCACAATAGCAAAGGAATGGCGCTCTAAGACTTCCCCAAAAATCGACGAAGTAATCTCTAGAGTGAATACACAATATTTAATGGAAAAGATGTTTGCATACAAAGAAGGAAGAGCCTCGTGCTTCCATAAACACTGGGACATCTGGAGACTCTCCCCACTTGCCTCATCACATATATGATATACAACATACTCATCCATGATGGATGATAAATGACATAAATGTATAAAAGGTTTTGCCCTCCAGTGGCAGTACTGATAATAACACCAGCTTAATAGAGATGACTGCAGGTAAATTATATGCTGAGAATCACTAAGAAATGTGCGTAGTGATACTCCCTTTGCATAAATGTATGAGTTTGTTTACCAACCATCACCATTAAACACAAGTAGAATTGACATGACTGAGCTACCTTGCCCTACTTCAGGGGGCGGGGCAGGACTCTTTCTGATGTACGTTTCATGACCTGTTCACAGTGTGAACCCAAAAAGAGGTGACAGGTTTCAGCACATCGCAACGCCTTTTTTTTTTTATGTTGCATTATGATGAGCCTGCATGTGAGTAGCCGAGTTTTTACCTTAATAACCTTTCTTGTGTTAACAATTTGTATATCTAATGTTGGTACAAACTGCAACCTGTACTGTAATGTATAATGCAAACTTCAATAAAAATCTATGGTTAAAAAAAAAAGAAATCATGTTATGGTCACTGCTACCCAGATGTTCTTTTAAATGAACATTAGTAATACACTCTGCATGGTTTGAGATTACCAGGTCCAGCAGAGCATCATTCCTGGCTGGGGCCTCTACGAACTGGACCATAAAATTGTCTTGTAATAGGTTTATACATTTCTGCCCTTTAACTGTCCCAGCAGTGCCATTACTCCAGTCAATTTCCAGGTAGTTAAAATCCCCCATTATTATCACCATTCCAGCCCTTTCTATCTGTCCAAGGAGCCTAGTCTCTACCTCCTCATTAACACTGGGAGGTTTATGACAAACTCCAATGACTAACCTTGCAGCACGCACACCCAAATGCAGTTCCACCAATAATGCTTCAGCCTCATCACACTCTCCATCAACTAGGTCCTCTTTCACACTCGCTTTGAGATCACTTCTCACATAGAGACAGACACCATCACCCCTCCGTTTTACCCTGTTTTTTTTAAAAGAGAGCCAGGAATATTATAAGCCCCGTCATGTGAAGAATGAAGTCAAGATTCAGAAATACCAATTAAATCATAGTTCTCTTTGTACACCAACGCTTCCAACTCACCTATTTTGTTTCCTAAGCCCAATAAAAATATTAATTCCAACATGAGGATGTGTTTAGAGTATGTTTAGAGTAATGTTCAGCATAAGAAATTTGAAAAGATCGTTCAAAAATACTGGCCGATCCTTAAGCAGGATAGGGTCTTGGGTACAGTACTACCGGAACGTCCCCAGTTTGTCTGCAAAAAAGCTCCCTCGTTGAGAGAGAAACTGGCGCCTGGGGTCATAGACCCACCGGTGGTGTTTGAAAATAGGATCTTTAATTTCCTGACAGGGTTCTATGCATGTGGTAAATGTCCAGCGTGTAGACATACGAGGTGT
This sequence comes from Rana muscosa, assembly GCA_029206835.1. Lineage (NCBI taxonomy): Eukaryota > Metazoa > Chordata > Amphibia > Anura > Ranidae > Rana > Rana muscosa. The sequence goes on from CM055127.1 coordinate 188,515,803, forward strand.
AATCTTAAAAAATGCAAAGAGTTCACAGCATTTGCCACTAATAGAAAATATCAAATTAAACAGTTTATAACTTTTAGTACTGAAGGGGTCGTTTATATGATGGAATGTAGCTGTGGGCTGCAATATGTGGGGAGAACGTCTAGGCCTTTGCATGTTAGAATTGGGGAACATGTAAACAATATTAAAAAAGGTCTTATCACCCACAATGTTTCCAAACACTTCAGATTGTTCCATAAACGTAGCCCCGCGAAGTTAACATTTTGGGGGATTGAGAAGGTCACCAACCATTGGAGAGGAGGGAATTTCATCAGGAAATTAAGCAGGCGGTAATCATTTTGGGTGTATGAGACCAAAGTTGGGGTCCCGTTGGGACTCAATGTTGAATTCGACTTGAATTGTTTTATATCTGACCGTTGATTTTATTATATACCTGTTTATATTTGAATATGTATTTACCTCTGTATAGTAATTTGCATTGTTCTGCATGTCTCTGGTGGGTGTGGCTTTTGACGCCACAATATGCAATATTTTCCTTTTGGGGGTCCCTTTCACCCCCCATGGGTATATGACCTGTTTTGGCTGCCCATAGGAATGTTTGACCAGTCTGTATCTTGTATCCATAGGGAGTCTCTCATCCTTATGCCTTATATTATAGATGAGTGCTTCGTGGGTTAATTAGCTGATCAGATTGGATGTATAGATTTTTGTCCTACTCTGTACCATCACTGATTTATTATGTTGATGACAGAATATGGGGCATGATAATGCTGTTTACCTATATATATTCCTCACATGTGGCTCCTGGGGTTATAAATATACACATTGTGGTTGCTGCTCAAGAGAGGGGTTGGCGCTTTTGATAGATCACGTCCTTAGTGCAGGACGGATGTGTTCTATCAGCGCTGCAGCTGCATCTATTGCTTTTCCCTATGATGTGTGACTAACAACAAATATTGGCTGGATAAGGTCACATGTGATGATCACATGATGATGCATCACACTCAGGACTGTCTAGCTATGAGGGGAGGTTTTCAAAACACTGAGTTCCCGCCCTCCTCCACCCTGATCAAATGGGAATGTGATTGGACGTTGGCGGTCACCTGACGCGGAAGTGAGTTCTCTATACAGATCCACTAATAGGGAAGGTTGCTTAGTGATGTAGTGACTGGCTGCACTTGGACCACTACAGGTCCTAATTGGGCGATGACGGTCACATGATATCAATCCCGGAAGTGTCAGCATGGGATGATGACGCTATGAAGGTAATAATTGCCATTTATTTGATTATTGAGATGGGTATTTATATGGCGCACACTGCAGTCCCACGATACGCTGAGGAAGTCCTGCTATTGGACGATACGCGTGCGTGTGGACGGGACCACCGTGTGGCGTTATTGGTCTTACCCATTCAGGACGTGCAGAGGGATGCTGTTCATTCATCAGAGGCTTTTTATTATATCAGAGACTTTTTACCTAGCACTGGGATCAGTGATTTTTATGTAAGTGCATTTCCTTTACAATAAATGTGATAATCTTGTTTAAGACAGAGAGCACTAGGTCTGTTTTAATTTTTTACATGATTATTGACTGCCAATCATTTGGGAGGAAAACGATTGACCACCTGATGTTAATACGGAAGTGATCTGGAGACTATTTCTGGAATTTGCCCCTGAGGGGATTGAGTATTTGGTCTTCTGTTGGTTCAGAGACCCATGCTTTGAGGTGAGCGGCCTGTATATATGGTGATGGGAACACTATAAGGACTCACTATTGATGTCATCTACAAGCACTTTGAATCACCTTGAGGAATCTTCTCTATGTTGCAATATTTCTTCCTTTTCTGCCATTTGGTTTTGAATTCAAGTGTATGAACTTTTTGCACGTTGCAATATATTAATTGGACATTTATGTATTGCTTATCAATTTTTAGCTAATAGGTTTACATGAGCGCTGCACTATTAATTTTTTGTATTTTTTTGTAACACCTATTTTGTTTGGCAGACATCTGGCATTGGTGAACACTTTAATTCATTGTCCCATTTCACTCATGTATTTTGCATATATTTTTTTTTTTTGTACAAATAGTACCATATCCATATACGTATAGAATTATTTTCAAGCAAAACAATGTTGTTGCTCTTATCTCCCATAAGCCTGCCCACAGACTGTGTGTACAGTACATAAAAAATATCTTGGGAAATGTGGTTCTGGGGCCGCCCTATGCCAATAAGAACTGACCTCCCAGAATCTGATCCTGCAAAATATTTTAAGCTTAGAGATAATATTATAAGGAATAATAAAAGTTGCTGCTCCCTATAGGAACAAGGTAACACCTAGGTGGTACTTTAGGATTGTTGTTTTTTTGGAGGGGGGGGGGGGGTTTATGCCTGGACATACACATTAAGGATACTAAGGTTTGATTTTTCTACTAGCATGAAGGATCCAATGCCAGAACAGCAAGTAGAAGAAGTGAAGACATTTTTCAAGAACTGTCGTGATATGACAGGTAAATATACAGGTATATGTAAAAAGAATTAAAGATGCAAAATAAAAAAAGCAAACATTTTTATAATAAATTCCAAGAAAGAAGACCTACCACAAAAAAAAAAAAAACTTAAAGAAAACCTTAAACAATTCTCCTACTCCTGACATTTGTGGGATACTATACAGTGCCTTGCAAAAGTATTCACCCCCCTTGGCATTTTTCGCATTTTGTTGCCTCACAACCTGGCATTAACATGGATTGTTTGAGGATTTGCATAATTTAATTTACAGAACATGTCCACAACTTTGAAGATTTTTTTTTATTATTATTATTATTGTGAAGCACACAACAAATAGGACAAAATAACAGAAAAAGTCAATGTGCATAACTATTCACCCCCCTAAAGCCAATACTTTGTAGAGCCACCTTTTGCGGCTATCACAGCTCCAAGTCACTTTGGATAAGTCTCTATGAGCTTGCCACATCTTACCACTGGGATTTTTGCCCATTCCTCCTCCTTGCAAAACTGCTCCAGCTCCTTCAAGTTGGATGGTTTGCGCTTCTGAACAGCAATCTTTAAGTCTGACCACAGATTTTCTATTGGATTGAGGTCTGGGCTTTGACTAGGCCATTCCAACACATTTACATGTTTCCCCTTAAACCATTCAAGTGTTGCTTTAGCAGTGTGTTTGGGGTTATTGTCCTGCTGGAAGGTGAACCTCCGTCCCATCCTCAAATCACACACAGAGTGCTACAAGTTTTGCTTAAGAATATCCCTGTATTTAGCACCATCCATCTTTCCCTCAACTCTGACCAGTTTCCCAGTCCCGACTGCTGAAAAACATCCCCACAGCATGATGCTGCCACCACCGTGTTTCACTGTGGGGATGGTGTTCTTTGGGTGATGTGATGGGTTTGCGCCGGGCATAGCGTTTTCTCTGATGGCCAAAAAGTTTAATTTTAGTCTCATCAGACCAGAGCACCTTCCTCCATACATTTTGGGAGTCTCCCACATGCCTTTTCGCAAACTAAAAACGCGCCATTTTGTTTTTTGCTGAAAGTAATGGCTTTCTTCTGTCCACTCTGCCATAAATCCCAACTCTATGGAGCGTACGGCTTATTGTCGTCCTATGTACAGATACTCCAGTCTCTGCTGTGGAACTCTGCAGCTCCTCCAAGGTTACCTTAGGTCTCTGTGCTGCCTCTCTGATTAATGCCCTCCTTGCCCGGTCCATGAGTTTTGGTGTGCGGCCGTCTCTTGGCAGGTTTGCTGTTGTGCCATGTTCTTTCCATTTGGTTATGATAGATATGATGGAGCTCCTAGGGATCATCAAAGATTTGGATATTTTTTTATAACCTAACCCTGACTTGTACTTCTCAACAACATTGTCCCTTACTTGTTTGGAGAGTTCCTTGGTCTTCATGCCAGTGTTTGGTTAGTGGTGCCTCTTGCTTAGGTGTTGCAGCCTCTGGGGCCTTTCATAAAGGTGTGTCTATGTAATGACAGATCATGTGACACTTAGATTGCACACAGGTGGACATCATTTCACTAATTATGTGACATCTGAAGGTAATTGGTTGCACCAGAGCTTTTTATGGTCTTCATAACAAAGGGGGTGAATACATACGCACTTGCCAATTATCATTTTTTTATTTCTGAAAAATAGTTTTATGCATATATTTTTCTAATTTTACTTCACCAACTTAGTCTATTGTGTTCTGATCCATCACATATAATTCAGATAAAAAAAAAAAAACATTGAACTAAATGCTGTAATGTAACAAAATAGGTAAAAAGCCAAGGGGGTGAATACTTTTGCAAGGCACTGTATATGAGCATGATATTTATTGTTTGTACCGGCAGTAGGGCCAAGGTACAATAGTGTACTGTACGTTTTGTTTTTTCACAAAAGATTTTTTTGAGAATATAGAAGTGATGTATACAGTACAGTCAGCATATCAGTTGAAATTGAATCCATGACATCTTTGTATAATAAAATGACAGAGGTTGTTAATAAGCTTGAGTCATGACATAGAGAACAGCGGAACACTGTTAAACATTATAGCTTGTAAGAGAACGTAAACATTTCATGAACAAGCAATATAATGAAAACTTTAGGTAACATTGTCTATTCTGAGTCGAGTAACTTTATTAATAGTAGCAATGCTATTGAGACCAACATCACCAGGTCAGACCATGGCAGCGGTAGAGTCATTAATCTCGACCCGTATTTTGCCCAAGAGTTCCTGATTGCTTGTGGTGGGATGCCAAATTGTTTTGGGGATGAAGATGTGAAGAGAAAGGGGACTAAAAGGTAAGAAAAAGAAAGGAGTGGGGGGCAGGTGTCTCCATTTGAGAAGGACTTCCTTATAAAGGAAAAGGGTACAGAGGTTTCTGTCAGTTAGTATGGGTATTTTTGAATACGTTCTTGGGAGGTGTGGATCAATTCCTCCATCTCCTCTATCTTAGATATCCTGATCAGCCATTCCCTGATTGATCGTATATCTGTTGATCCCCAATGAACAGGAATGCAGAGTCTGGCAGCATTGACCATGTGCATAGCAAGCGATGTGTGGTAGACCTGCTTAGGTAGAGTCGTGTGGTGAAGGAGATATTGTGCGGGATTATAGTCCAGAGTGTATGTGGTGACCCGTGTTATTAGTGCGTGTACTTCTCCCCAGAATGGTTGGAGACCAGTACACTCCCAGCAGATGTGGAGCATGGAGCCTTCTGCTTTTTTGCATCTCCTGCAAATATTTGGGATTGTAGGGGAGAATTTGTGAAGTCGAGCTGGAGTTCTGTACCATTTAGTTGCGATTTTGTATCCATTTTCCTGAATTGCTACGTTCAGCGAGCCCTTATGTGCGTATTCATATATATCCCAGTTTTCATCAGTGAGTGTCAATTGGAGATCCCTTTACCAGGAAATACGTGAGGCATCTTTTTTTTTTGGGGGGGTCTTCTTAGAGTAGCGTGTATATGTAGGATATTAGATGCCTTTGTGGCGAATTGCGTGAGCACAGGGATTTGAATGGTGTGAATTGCCTGTTCCATGTAGTGGATGGGAATTGTGACGTAAGGAAGTGTCTCAACTGTCTGTATGACCAAAAGGGGAATGCACTGGTACCTGACACAGAAACTAGGTCTTTGTATGACCGTATGCGTCCTTTATGAAAAAATTGGTGCGCTAGTACTTCCTCGTGGGGCCATTCTTGTTGTAGGAATGTGTGTGATTCCCCAGGGGGGAAATCAGGGTTCCCCTCAGGGGAGTCAATGGACCTGGATGTGAGGAAAGTTTGAAAGGGGCACATTGTCTCTTTGAAATCCATTAGGGAGGGGTAGATGAGCGGGTGTGTCTGCCAGGGGACTATGTGTGATGGATTGTGTGTGAATGAGTTCTCTAAGGTGACCCAGGCTTTCCAAGCTTGTGGACTTTCCAGTCCACGATCCTAGTCAGATGGCAGGCTAAATAATATTTGTAGAGGTCTGGAAGTCCGATTCCACCTTTAGTTTTGGACAGTGTGAGGCGTGTGTATTTAATGTGTGGAGTATTGTTCTGAAGGCCGTGCATGCTTTTTTGTATAATGCAAAAAAAGAAGGGGGAAGGTGGTTTGGGTCTGTCTGCATTCGGTAGAGTAGGGGAGAATGACCATTTTTATTAGGGCTGAGCATCCAAACCTAGGATAGGTTAAGGTTGGCCCAATCCTTCAGATCTGCTTGGATCTTGGAAATGGCTGATTGGAAGTTATGATTATAAAGGTCAGGTGTTTTTCTAGTGATTTGGATGCCGAGTTAGGTGATGGCCTCCTTTTTCCATGCGAATGGGAAGGATTCCTGACAATGAGTTACTTCTTCAATGGGGAGTGAGACATTCAGGGCATGTGATTTAGAATAGTTGATTTTGAGATTTGATAGATCTCTGAAATGTTTTACGTCTTTCAATAGGTTGGGTAAGGATAGACGAGGCGATTGTAATGAAAGGAGAATATCGTCAGCGAAGGCCGTGACTTTAAAGTCTCTGTTCGCTATGGTAATTACCTTGATGTCTGGGTTGGCTCTCAGTCTGTTTAAGAGGGGTTCTAAAGATAGAACAAAGATTGGGGGGGCTAATGGGCATCCATGCCGTGTCCCATTACTTATGGAAAAGGCGTTCGACAGGGGGCTGTTCACTTTCACCCTTGCTGAGGGATAGTATATAATGCATTGATATGTTTTGCTTTTTTATTCTACCTAAAAACACTGGCACTGACACAAAAAAACTACTTTTTTTTTTTTGATCTAACTAAATAGCATTTCATTTTTAACTTTTATTTTTTTTACACTCCTCTAGTGAGAAGAAAAATATACCACATACTGTATCTTTTTTCTCCATCCAAAAGAAGAAAAATTACAAGGGCAGCTTTTACAGTTAGTGATCACTGTGATAGCCAATCACATGTGTTCATGTGATTGGGGGGGGGGGCAGTCCACCCGGCCCCAGATCATTAGTACAGTCACTATGCTGGCCGACCTGCGTGACACCACATAAATGTTATGTAGGCATTGGTGGGTTAAAGAATAAATGCAATTTCAGACAAAGAGCCCTAATTATTTTCACCCATTTGCCCTGGGCATGCCTGTGTAGGACAGCCCTATAGACTTCTATGGGGAAATCTCCTGGCCAGAAATAGACAAGCCCCATAGATAACTATGGAGCTTTACTATGCAGGCACGGCCAGGAGATGTAGTTTTTCACCGCTGGATTTAAACAAACAATGTAAGCGATGGCAGTCAGATCTTAGTAGGTATTATCAATGTAGGGGGAGGATGGAATAATTTAGATTATGGCAAAAGGGCACTAATTTTTCCTTATTACCACAGGAGTTTTCCCCATTGTTGTCCTGACTAACAAGTTTAACAAACGCAGCAATAATCTGGAAGAAACATTTAGAAGTGCGAGAGCAGAAGTAGTGATGGCCATTGAGAACTACACTTCAGAGGACCACATGAAGACACGCGGACGAAGCGCTGATATTCAAGAGGTGATCTGTAATGCTTTGAAAGATGTACGATTCCGCCTTGAACAACCACGTGATCCAATGTATGAACGCTTAAATCGCAAGAAATTCCTTCTGAAATTTGCGTATGAATCTGCAGTTGAAGAGCTAAGTTCTAAAGCTAAAGAAGAGGAGTATGAGAGGTTGAAAAATCTGGCAGATAAAAATTGGTTTAAAAAATTCCCATATGGTAAATAACATTTAAAGTTCTTCTTACTGAACACTACTCCTAAAAATGCTTTTTGACCAATGCCGATTTGTCAACTTTTCTAGCGGTCTTGCTGGGATGGATGAACAAGTATTTGTAGAATGGCTGAAATACTCAAATTTCTGGGAGAAAGTGTTGATGACTCGAATGCTGATCATGTAGGCAAAATCCTAGGCATTTGGTCATGTGATCTCTGCTGAATGCAAGGATCAGAGCCCAGATTGTCCGATTTGCCCCACTTAGCCGTCATCACATCTCCAAATACCTAGGTCTTCACATGTGGTCACCACAGAATGAAGCATAGAGCAATGTTCTTCCCAGAAAATATTTGTATGGGCTCTGTCACCCTTTATTTGTTCACCCCAGAAAGCATTTTGAAATATTATTATTATTCAGGATTTATATAGTGCCAACAGATTGTCCAGCGCTTTACAACATAAAGGGAGACAGTACAGTTCAAATACAATTCAATACAAGAGGGTTAGGAGGGTCCTACTCTTGAGAGCTTACAATCTAGCTTTTATGTCAACATTTGTGTATAGGTCTTTTTTTTTTAATTTTTCATTCTTTTTTTTTTTTTGTAAATTACTTTTTTTATCAAAGTTTATAATACAGGCATACAACATTAAGCCGCGCAGCAACACAAACAACCAGGTCACATTAGGTTGTAACTAATTCCCAAAAAACAACCCCCCCCCCAACTCAGTCAACCTTTGCCCATACAAAAAAAAAATTAAGGAAGAAAATAAAGGTATGCACAGTCTTTGAGCCCCCGAATGAGGCACATACATGATCCGCTGGGGCAATAGTGCCCCCATCCACCAGAGGAGATGGTGCATATATTAAATTTCCAAACCCCTCACCCTCCACCTCATCAGGAGAAGTAAGGACCCTAAACCCTTCAGTAGATTATAGCTTTATAATGTATTTATTTCAAAATCACCCACCACCTCAGGAACTCAATCCTCCCGTTCATGTAGCTTTAACAAGGACCACCCGCCAAGTTGCCTATGGGTCTAATCAGAAACCGTGTCTGTGAATGCCATCCAACCTCCCCACAGCTTGTCAAATTTGGCCCCTACCCCCCTACTCAAATGAGTTGCCTCGTAAAAAGAAATTGCCTTGTTGATTAGGGACTTCCAAGCAGCCAGTGTTGGGCCAGTAGACCTCTTCCATGACAGGATAATCAGTTTTTTGGCTTAAAACAGCAGGAGGGTGGGGAGAGTTTGTATAGCCCTAGGGGTAGCCAAGGGCTCAACGAAGCTCAACAGGCACACCTCAACCATAAGGGGGACTGAAAGGGATGTGACCGACCGGATACATTTTGCTATATCTTGCCAGTAGGGCTTAATATGAGGACAATCCCAAAAAATGAGCATGACGTTTGCAAGGGGTGCCAAACACCTTCAACAGATAGAGTGTTGGCTCCTGAACATCCTAGCTAACCTAGCTGGAGTAAGATACATTTTGTGCAAAATAGGATCAGACGATCTCTAGTAGAAATTAGACATTGAAATGGTGCCCCCCAAATATTATCCCAATCGTCTCTATCCAAACCAGGGGCCACCGCCTCCCAGGCCAGCCTGCAAGCCCCCATCAACGCAACCGCTTCGGGAAATAGGTCCTTGTACAGACTGGAGACTGGTTTAGACAAGGAGTCACTGCATGTCAGTAGTTCTAAATCACTATGTTCAAAATTTTTCATTCTTTAATACAGTTTTGAATATAAAAGTAAATCTCTAAAGTACCATAGCACCCTTGTATTTGTTGATTCCTAGAGAAAAACAAGATAAGCAAAAGACAAAATAAATCCATTTTGGGACCACAATATGCCTTTTTAGATCCTCGTGCACAGCAAAACTACAATTGTGCTGTTGTACTCTGTGAGCAGGCAGGTTTTTTATGTAATACATTTTACGCAATAAAATACACTTACGTACCTGTTTAAAATGTCCCTCACTGAGCTGCGCATGCACAGCTCTACTTACAGTGGCTGGCCCAATCCCCAATGTGCATGCAAAGGAGTGACATCATCCCCTGCCAGCCAAAAAAGATGGCCAAAACCGACACACAGGAGAACATGCCGGAACTAGTAGTAGTAAAGGTATGTAAAAAAGTTTGCTTTAACATTGCAGCATAAGTTTAGGAATTTGCACTTGTACATGTCCCTAATTCTCAGACCCCGATGTCATGCTGACAAGTTATTTACTGAAAATAGTAAATTTAACTGATGCATAAGAATAGGAACATATCCAAACCCATGGTTCTGCTCCAAACCTGCTCCTTTTAACCCACAAAGAAAACCCGGGTGCTGGCTAACACAGCCCATTTCTCACTTGACTTCCCCTATCCTTGTGAGCGAGCCAGTAGTGGGGAAACACGTCAAGGAAGGTGGTTTCAGGTGGAGACATTTATTTGTGCAGTTTTCAGCTTTTGACCAAATAAATATAGAAAGAAGAGATACGTTTTTGAGTCTGACCTATATTTACTTTTATGCAGAAAGATGCTGGTAAATTTGGTCTAAATCTCTGGGCTTTAATGACCCCTTGTTACGAAAGGGTTAATCCCTTATATTAAAATGCTACAGTATGTCTGCTTTTTACCTGTAGAAGGTGATCTGTTTTACAATTCATGTTCTATACTGTGCCCTTGTTGGGTTCCAGATTTAAATTACATACAATTATCTTATAGTATTTAATAAGTGCTCAGGGTAACTATTGCTATATAAAGGAGTACAAATGAACAAATCTACTCCAAATCCTTCCCAACTACTATTAAGGTCCATGGGGGTGGGGGGAGGGGGGGGCAGATCTTGTTGTCCAATTCTGACCAGTTGTAGGGCTAATAAGCAAGCTGTTGATAAACAGAGACATACAAAGTGTCATGGTCAGGAGTCAGGCTTGGAGACCAGTAGCTATAGCAGTAGAGAGGTCTTCCACTGACCAGCAGTATAAGTACACTAGCAGGTCACCCTGTTGGATGGCGCAGGCTCACCCAAGTGGCCGAGTCTAAGCACTACCCAATGTTCATCAGAGGTCCTGGTGGTGGAGATGGGTTTTGCTGCTTGTTAGTAACAGGTCACGGTCCTCAGGATCGCCCCACCAGGAGGTGAGCAAGCCTGGGTCATGTAGCAGATATAGCAGGTAGGGATCAAGCATAAGGCTAGTCAGTAAACAGTCAAAGCTCTGTAACATATGAATACAGGTTGGGATCAAGCAAAATAGTCAAGGAACAAACCAAAGGTCATTAACGAGTGGTACCAAGACACAGACGGCAGCAGAAGTAACAAGAGTGAGATATTGGCTGGAGAGAGTACAATAATCTGGCAAACAGGAAGTGCAAAGGCATGGTTTAAATAGGACTTTCATGGGAGCAGCAAAGAGTTCAATGTTCAAGGGAAATAAAACAAAATGCAAGATTGTCTCAGCAATCAAGCAGAGAGCTCTGCAGCATCGTAGGTGACTTAGTAAGAAGCATTACTGTCAGACACAGCAAAAGTCCTGAGTTCAGATCCAGGCCCTGACACAAAACCAGGCATTGCAATGGCAAAAATAAATACAAATAAAAAGTATTTCTCTACATAGAATTGTCAGATCTTCCTAACTGCTCCAATGCACACTAACAACCACGAGTAAAGGCTATGCACTGCATTATAGATGATTACTTATTTCTAAAAGCAAACCTGCAGAGTTTTTAGTAAATCCTTGGGTTTGGCCACAAACCTATGATAGTGGTGAACCTAAACCTTATCCCATAGTGATGAGAAAAATCAAATGGTATCTGTTTCTTTAAAATTACAATAGGAAACAAAAAATAGATAGTCATTGTCATGCACATCGGTCTACTTCAGTCATAGGAAACTCAGACCCCCTTCCTACCTGCAATAAAGACCCAGGCAATCTTATTTTATGTCTTAAATAAATTAAATCTAACTTGTATGCTTTCTCCGGGATTGTGACTGAAACATATCAAACACAGCTAGGATTCTACCACTCTCAATGTAACGGCAGCCCTCATACTTCTCTCATGACAGAGCCATTTCAATGTACTGTATATACAAACCCTAACTGCATGGCATTTCATTTTCTAAACTGCTGGAAAAAAATAAGCCATTGGAATTTTTCTTGTTTTTATCATAAAATATTGTTTTCAAACTTTGTCATCTTTTGTTACATCTCTTGCAGTCACTTTATTTCTCCATGTATTTTCTCCAATGTCAACTGTCAATCATTGATCGACTTTCTGATATGGGCAATGGTGAACAATAGGCGCCTGCAGAACATTTTTCAGGGCGGGGCATCATTTTAAGGTCACCCTTTTTGACAATGTCATGATCATGGTCAGAGACACCCAGATACATTACACCCCACATACACTCAGATACATTACACCCCCCATACACACAGATGCAATACACCCTCCATACACACAGATTACACCCCAATGCATTACACCCCTATACATTACGCACACAATCATTAGTATGGAGAGCTCCCCTCCAATCAATTTGCAGCCTTCAGATGACAGAGAGAATTAAGTCGATTACTAACCCCAGAAAAGGCAGATGGAAGGCTCCAACAACAGCTGCACATGCCAAGCAGCTCAGATAAGGCTGGGGCCCCATGCGGCGGGTGTTCTTGGAGCCCCTATCTAGAAGGGAGCGCTGGGCCTCTCACACATGTCCAGGCAGAGCACACACAGCTGGCAGTCCGAGCCAGAGGAGGAGGAGGGGGCTGAGAATTAGCAGACGCTGTCCAGGCAGCAGATGAAAGGTAACAGGCAAGCTGCGGGAGAGCTTTGTATTTTCTGCCTCTGGCTGCTTTTTCTTTGTTTCTGTTATAACATTTTGTAAATAAGTATGTTTTCTCATTCAATGATGGGCATTGATATGGCTGCACTGATGGGCACTGATAAGGCAGCACTGATGATGGGCACTGATAGGCGGCACTTATAGGCGGCACTGATAGGTGGCACTGGTATGCAGCACTGGTGGGCACTCATAGGTGGCACTGATGGGCACTCATAGGCAGCACTGATGGGCACTCATAGGCGGCACTGATGGGCACTGAAAGGCTACACTGATGGGTACTTATGGATGGCACTGATAGGTGGCATGGATGGGCACTGATAGGTAGGCACTAATGGACACTGATGGGTGGCACTGATGGGCATCACTGAACTGGCAGGCATTCATAATGGTACCAGTCAGTGCCCATTTGTGGGCACTGATTGCCATATATTGGGCACGTTGTGGCATCCCTGGTGGCCATATGGGACATACCTGGCAATCCACGTGTTGGCGGCTTCCCTGGTTGACATGGTGGCATCCATGGTGGCCCAGTGTGGGCATCCACGGGGGGCTGCACTCATAAACAATCAGCGCAGACCCCCCCTGTTAGGAGAGCCGCAGATCAGCTCTTCTCTACTCGCGCCTGTCAGACGCGAGTGAGGAAAAGCCGATCAACGGCTCTTTCTGTTTACATCATGATCAGCCGTGATTGGACACGGCTGATCACGTGGTAAAGAGCTTCTGTCAGAGGCTCTTTACCGAGATTGGTGTAGTGGTGTGTCAGACTGACATGCCACACCACCGATCGCCGCAATGCGTGCCCCCACGGGCCCACGGCGGCAGTTATCCTGCTGGACTTCATATAACGCCCAGTCAGGATAACTAAACCACTGCTATAGGCCGGGCGGGAAGTGGTTAATGGTATATTGTCTCAGTGGTGACATGAAAAAGCAATGAAAGCCTCCATAGTGTAAATCCATAAACTGTTTTTATTGACACAGATAGCATAATGCACTTACATTAGCTTAGATGATATCAATCGTTTGTAAAATAAAAAAAAAAAAAAAACAGGAAGTCCGGAGCTCCTTGTGCTCCACGGACTCAAACCGGATGTGACGTAATGATGCTCTAGCTCCGCCTTACACGTTTCATCACTAAGACGTCACCATTATCATGGATAATGTAGTTAGTTATCCTATCAGATGAGTTACTTTCTAATGCATCCTGGGGCTTTGTGTAGGTATGCATTGATAGTTTTTTTTATCGGCGAGTACGAGTACCGATACTTTTGTCAAAGTACTCGCATATACTGAAACCGATACAAAATTAATGGGCGCAAATCACAATGCAAAGAATTGCATGCGATTTTAACAGTGCGATTTCTGTCCAAATCTATTTCCCCCATGGGGCCTGTGTGTGTGTGTGAACCCAGTAAAGAAAGATAAGCGCCATGTAGTCTAGCAATAGGCAGTTCATTAACCACTTCAGCTCCGGATGATTTACCCCTTTCATGACCAGGTCATTTTTTTGCAATACGGCACTGCGTTACTTTAACTGACAATCGCGTGACCATGTGATGCTGTACCCAAATAAAATTGATGTTCTTTTCTTCCCACAAATATAGCTTTTTTTTGGTACTATTTGATCACCCCTGCGGTTTTAATTTTTTGCACAATAAACAAGAAAAGACCGACAATTGAAAAAAACAAAAAAAAAACAATGTTTCACTTTCTGCTATAAAACATATTCAATATTTTTTTTTTTAAAAATCCAATTTTTTCATCAATTTAGGCCAATACAGTATACGTGTATTCTGCTACATATTTTTGGTAAAAAAATCCCAATTAGCTTATATTTATTAGTTTGCGCAAAAGTTATAGTGTCTACAAACTATGGGATATATTTATGGAATTCGTATTTATTTTTTATTTTTTTACTAGTAATGGTGGCGGTCAGCGACTTATAGCGGGAATGCAATATTACGGCAGACAAATCAGACACCAACTGACACTTTGACACTTTTTGGGGGACCAATGACACTAATACAGTGATCAGTGCTAAAAATATGTACTGTCACTGTACTAATGACACTGGCTGGAAAGGGGTTAACACCAGGGGTGATCAAAGGGTTAAATATGTGCCTAACCTGTGATTCAGTGAAGTGGGGGAGGTGCTTTTACTAGAGGAAGGCATGGATCAGTGTTCCTGTTTTACAGGAACACAGGATCCATACCTTCTGTACTGACAGAACGGTAATCTGCCTTGTTTACATAGGCAGGCTGCCATTCTGCCTGTGTACAGAATGATCAACGGGTGTACCGGTGGCACTTATGTTCGATATCCGGAGTGCGGATTTGTGCCCATTCTGTGTGTATGGACAAAAATCACACTGCAAAGTATTGGTTTTGTTATCGAAGGCATTTCAATGAGTATGAGTACTTGTGAAACTACTTAGCATTGGCACAGATACCGGTATCGGTATCCATGCATCCCTAATCCAAAAGGACCAAGATGGACCTTGACCTGCAGGATGTGGATGACCAGAGTATTGAGTAAGTTATAATTGCATTACTCCATGCTTCAGCTGGCTAGCAAAACCTCCAGTAGATGTCCAATTCTTTAAGGCCGCGTATACACGACCGGTTTTCTCAGCAAAAAACGACAAGAAAACTGCCGGGAGAGTTTTCTTGCCGAGAAAACCGGCCGTGTGTATGTGGGTTTCAGTTTTCTCGTCGAGAAAACTGCCCAGATTCCCCGATGAGAAAAAAGACGACCTGCGGTCTTTTTTTCTTGTCGAGAATCTCATCGGCCTATTTCTCGATGAGAAACTCGAGCGTGTGTACACTTCCCTGTCGCCGTGGAAACCCATGCATGCTCGAAATGACTTTGACGCATGTGCGGTAGCTTCCTAGGCATAGGCATAGGGTGTAGCAAGATGGCGGCGACGGCATCGAATGTGACGAGCGCACGCTCGTCGTAGTCGATGACGTCACCGCGTGCGTCCCATTCAAAAGAACGGCGGTCCTTTTGAATCGTACGTGTGTACACTCGGCCGGGACAAGTTTCTTGTCAAGATTCTCATCAGGAAAAACAACGTTTTTTTCCTGACGAGAATCTCAGCCGTGTGTACGAGGCTTCACAGCTAAAATTGTCTGGTATGTGAAAATCACAATAAGAAGTTTGCAACTAATGCCGCGTACACACGGTCAGAATTTCCGACAGAAAAAGTCAGATGGGAGCTTTTGGTCGGAAATTCCGACCGTGTGTATGCCCCATCGGACTTTTTCTGTCGGAAATTCCTTTAGATAGAGAGCAGATTCTCAATTTTTCCGTCGGAATTCCTGACGGACGTTTTTCCGTTAGAAATTTTGACCGTGTGTACGCGTTATAATACTAAACAAGAAATCACTTTCAAAGAACCCTCTCCATTGAGGAACCCCAACAAATTGAGCAGCCTTCGGGAAAACCTCTCCACTAAATTTCTGATCCACATAACATCTGGATTCAATCACAAACTTCAAGCCCAAAAAAAAGTCCAGTCGCACCCCATCATGGGTGGCTGCTTACGAGGTCCTAGTCCATCACAGAACCTAAGTCTGTATCTTCTTTAATGACTTAGACATTGCCTGTTGAACCTGCTTGTTCCTAAGTGTAAATATGAATGGATTTGCCGCAGGGATGAGGAAAATGTCTATAGCACTTATCACCTTATTGAACTCCAGGGAACCGCCCTTTCTTGGGGTGACGTACAGAAATATGCTGCTTGAATACACAATGATCATGATGGTAAAATGCGATGTACATGTTGAGAAGGCCTTTTGTCTTCCATCAGCTGATGGGATACGGAAGACCGTCGTTATTATGTATGTATATGTGAAGGCAATAACAATGAGACTTCCTAAAATGACTACGGCGAACAAAAGGAAGTCGATAATCTGAATGAAATACGTATCCATACAAACAAGCTCCATTAAGGGGACGGAGTCACAAAAGAAGTGATTTATTTTGTTTGGACCACAATACGGCAAATCCCCTTTCAGAACTGCCGCAATGTTAACGGAAAGGAAGCCACCAAACCAAGAGAAAGCCACTAGAATGACACATTTGTTCCAGGTCATAATATTCATATAATGCAAGGGATTGCACACGGCGAGGTAGCGGTCGTAAGACATGACGGCGATTAGTATCATGTCAGCGGTAGCCAGCAAGAAAAACCAATAGGACTGCGCGAAACAGCCGGCAAAGGAAATGCTTTTCATCCTAGACAACAAGTTACTCATGACTTTAGGAGAAACCACACATGCCAAGGTCACTTCTAGAAAAGCATAATTTGCAAGAAAGAAATACATAGGAGTGCGAAGATTATTATTAGTGCAAATCAGTAACAACACAAAAAAATTTCCAAGCAGTGTTATAGTAAAAAGGAAAAGTATGGTGAGAAACAAGGAAATTTCCAATGTCCGAATATTGGGAAAACCTTCCAAAATAAATTCTGTCACGGTAGTTTGGTTGCCACTCATATCTACGTTAATGATGAAATGTTATTTCTTTTCATGATTTGTCAAATAAATATCCTTTTTTTTAAGATAAAAAATATTTAAATAAAGATAATGAAGAGAATTTTAAGAACAATGTACATTTAGAAACAAATTTTTAGGGCCTTCAGTGACAATATTTCAACTCTGAGAAGTTATTTATTTTTCTGATTTGTCAATTACTGTCTTATAAATAAAATTTAAGCCCTGTACACACGATCGGTTTTACCGATGAAAACAGTCCAATGGACTTTTGTCATCGGACAAAACAATCGTGTATGGGCCCCATCGGTCTATTTTCCATCTGTTTGAAAAAGTAGAACCTGTTTTAAATTTATCCGATGGGAAAAAAACCGATAGCAAATTCCGATCGTCTGTGTGGAACTCCATCGGACAAAAAACCCACGCATGCTCAGAATCAAGTTGACGCATGCTCAGAAGCATTGAACTTAATTTTTCTCGGCTTGTCGGAGTGTTTTACGTCACCGCGTTTGGGTCGGTCGGATTTTTGACTGATGGTGTGTAGGCAAGACTGATGGAAGACAGCTTCATCGGATTTCCGATGGAAAAATCCATCGGATTAGAATCCATAGGAAATCCGATCGTGTGTACGAGGCTTAAAACATTAAAGAAAGATAAAGAAGAGAATTTTAAGAACAATTTACATTTTAAATTATTTTAGTTTTGGGGCTTTAGAGACACTATTTTAACTTCATGATGTTATTTCTTTATTGATTTGTAAATTATAATCCTTAGTAAGATAAAAAGATTTAAAGAGATATAAAGAAGAGAGTTTTAAAAACAAATTAACATTTAAAAATTTTTAGTTTGCAGATCCATAATGGCAAGATTTTTTTTTGGATGTATCAATTAATATTCATATTAAGATAAAAATATTTAAAGAAAGATAAAGAAGAACAAACCATGATTGTAAATATTGTAGTTTTCAGGCCTTTAGTGGCAATATTTCAAATCTGAGAAGTTATTTGTCAGTTAAAATCTTTATTAATAACAAATACAAATTCTAACAAAAAAAAAGAGAATTTTAAGAACAATTTACATTTTAAAGTATTTTAGTTTTGGGCCTGTAGTGAAAATATTTCAACTCCATAATCGTATTTATTTTTCTGATTTGTCAAATAAAATCCTTAGTAAGATAAAAAAGATTTAACGACAGATAAAGAATATAATTTTAAGAAAAAAAAACACAATAGGAAATATTTTAGTTTTCAGGCCTTTAGTGGCAATATTTCAACTCTGAGATGCAATTTATTTTTCGGATTTGTCAATTAACATCCTTATTGGGCAAACCTTCTAAAATAAATGATGTCACAGTAGTTTGGTTGCCAATCATATCTACTGATGAAATATTATTTATTTTTATGATTTGTCAATTATTATCCTTTTTAAGATAAAAACTATTTAAATAAAGATAAATAAAACAATTTTAAGAACAATTTACATTTTGAAATATTTCAGTTTTCATGCCTTCAGTGGCAATAACTCTGAGATTTTATTTATTTTCTAAATTGAAAATTAACATCCTTACTAATATTTTTTTTTTAAATTGTCAATTAAAATTCTTATTAAGATAAAATGATTTAAAGACATTTAGAAAAGATAGATTTAAGAGCAAATCATAATTTTAATGTTTTTGTTTTTGTCTTTAACTTTGTCATGCTATTTTTTTTTTTCTGATATGTCAATTAACATTTTCATTAAGAATAAAATAATTTAAGTAAAGATAAAGAAGAGCATTTTAGGAACAAATCACAATTTTAAATATTTTAGTTTTGAGGTTTGTAGTGGAAATATTACAAATATGATAAGTTATTTATTTTTCTGATTTGTCAAATTACTGTAATATCCTTATTACAATAAAAAAAAAAAGATCTCAAGAAAGAAGAAAAAGTGAATTTTAATAACAATTTTAATTTATTTATTTTTTTTATTTTTTTTGGGCAATATTTCACCTCTGAGTGTGGATTCCAGAAGGTCTAATTTAAAAGTAGCTCACCAACATTTTGCTATGGGACCAGAGTTCAGTGCGTTGCCACCTCACAGGTTTTTATTTGGGAGTGAATAAGCTTAGAAAAAAAACATGGTACTAAAATATAAAATATAAAGCTCTAGGTGTCTATTTTCGATTCTAGCTCCGAACTACGACTTTCACAAGCCATTTTGTTTTATTTTTCCAAAGTCATGCAACAAAAGTAGAGACCAAATAAGTGACATTACATATAAACCAACAAAAATACACGTTATAAAGTGAAAAAAAAAAAAAAAAATCTTTAGGCAGAAATGATCCTAACAGCTCCTCCAAATGATATAAACCGCACAACCATAAAATAACTAAATCAGAATTGAAAGATAAAAAATAAATAAATATATATATATATATATCAGTGAATGTAAAACATTAGAGAATATTTTTTCTTCTTCTGTTCTCATTAATAAATACGACTTTAATACAATGACAGGCCTTGTTTTCCTGCAGGCTGCATTGAGAATATCAGTGGTGTTGGTTTCTTTTATAAGGATATAAACATTGTATCCAATTCTCCTGACTTTACATTATTCCTCTGCACACTCATACGGTTTTTCTTAAGGGAACAAATCCACAAACTCCCCAAAGTCTTTATTGTGGTTTTACTTCCCGTAATTCTAATTATTCTTTTTTTAAGCAAAGGACCACAAGGGGAAATTAAATTGCACAGATTAAACATAAATTTTAATATTAAAAATAAGTAATAAACACAGCAAGGTAACCTACACTATGTTTCCAAAAGTATTGGGACGCCGGGCTTTACACGCACATGAACTTTTATGACATCCCAGTCTTAGTCCGTAGGGTTCAATATTGAGTTGGCCCCGCCCTTTGCAACTATAACAGCTTCAACTCTTCTGGGAAGGCTGTCCACAAGGTTTAGGAGGGTGTCTATGGGAATGTTTGACCATTCTTCCAGAAGAGCACTTGTGAGGTCAGGCACTGATGTTGGACGAGAAGGCCTGGCTCGCAGTCTCCGCTCTAATTCATCCCAAAGGTGTTTTATCAGGTTGAGGTCAGGACTCTGTGAAGGCCAGTCAAGTTCCTCCACCCCAAACTCGCTCATCCATGTCTTTATGGACCTTGCTTTGTGCACTGGTCCAAATCATTTGGTGGAGGGGGGATTATGGTGTGGGGGGGGGGATTATGGTGGGAGGTTGTTTTTCAGGCATTGGGCTTGGCCCCTTAGTTCCAGTGAAGGGAACTCTTAAGGCGTCAGCCTACCAAGACATTCTGGACAATTTCATGCTCCCAACTTTGTAAGAAAAGTTTGGGGACGGCCCCTTCCTGTTTCAACATGACTACGCACCAGTGCACAAAGCAAGGTCCATAAAAACATGGATGAGCGAGTTTGGGGTGGAGGAACTTGACTGGCCTGCACAGACTCCTGACCTCAACCTGATAGAACACCTTTGGGATGAATTAGAGCGGAGACCGTGAGCCAGGCCTTCTCGTCCAACATCAGTGCCTGACCTCACAAATGCACTTCTGGAAGAATGGTTAAACATTCCCATAGACACCCTCCTAAACCTTGTGGACGACCTTCCCAGAAGAGTTGAAGCTGTTATAGCTGCAAAGGGCGGGGCCAACTCAATATTGAACCCTACGGACTCAGACTGAGATGCCATTAAAGTTCATGTGCGTGTAAAGGCAGGCGTCCCAATACTATTGGCAATATAGTGTGTATATATTGGCAAATAAATACAAAGAGCTATGTGCCATTCACCAAACCCAGATAGTTAATCATTCACTGTTATTTAAAACATGCACAATGGATGTTCACAGAACCTCCACACTATTGTCCTAAAATTATTATTTAATAATCTCACAAATATTCTGTCTTTTTTTTTTGCATTCTAAACCCAAGTTTATTAACCACTTGACCTCCAGAAGATTTACACCCCTTCATGACCAAGTATTTTTTTTTTTTGCCATACTGCACTGCGTTATTTTAACTGACAATTGCTCGGTCAATTTAGAAAAGAAAAAAAATATATTTTTTACTTTCTGCTATAAACCATATAAAAAAAAAAGAATTTGTTCATACATTTAGGCCAACATGTATTCTGCTACATATTTTTGGTTAAAAACAAAATCCCAATAAGTGTATATTGATAGGTTTGTGCAAAAGTTATAGAGTCTACAAACTATGGGCTATATACTGGAACTTTTATTTATTTTTAGTAGTGTAGCGGCCTCACCCCCCGTCCCCTTTGTGAATAAAACAGCTGGCTGGTCTAGGGGTATGCGGGAGGAGGATGAGGTCCACTACGGCCCCTGTCCTCTAGTATGTAGAGGTGAAAGCCAACACTTATGTTACCTTCGGGTCTTGTGTTCTAGACGGAGCCTCTGGCCCTCCTGCAGAGGGGAAGTTTGACTGTCAGTAATGGAGCCCCACACCATAAAAAGTCCAACACTCCTTTATTCTTCTTTCACATGAACAGCATCAGCTGAACTTTTAAAACGAACAGACAGGGTGTGGATACGAGTAGGCCCAGGCACAGTGAACACTCCTATTCCTTGTTCTTGCGAATAGGCTTGGCGCACGGTCTTTACCACCGACCGTGAGATTGGTCGCTGCCACCGACCGGGTGAACTGTTGAGGCCCCTGCCACAGGCCTAATAGCAGGTCTCTGCCACCAACCTGAGTTGACTAGATGAACCACTGCCACCGGTCATAGAACACGAATCACCTTCCCTGATGAATTGGCCCTTGTTTGGGAAAGATATCCGTCTCCAGAGGTTCACCCGGCACTGGCAATATGCTGCACCAGATCTTCGGTTGAATCCCTCCTCTGGTCCCTTACGCCTCTGGATTCGGGTGCCCAACACCTGGGGCACCCTAGGACAATCCCTCCCTTGTGGGACCCAGTGGAAGGTACTGAGCCCCAGGCCTCCGGTTGAGTACCTCACCCCAGGCTGAAGGTGTCTGGGATGGAACACGAACTCCACGTGTACAGGCCAAGGGCACCTGGACACCGATCACGGGCGTCAGCCCTCAGGCTGAAGGTGCCTGGGACTCGGACCTCATGGTGAAGATGTCTGCCCCCTTTATACCCTCTCCCAGTAAGCACAGCGGGTTCCCCGCCCCACAGTACAGCTGCTGCGAGAGGTCACAAAGGGTACGGCACTGCAGCAGTGGTTCAACCCCAGCTCAGAATGACAGCGCCACCTACTGAGCCGCAGGGAACTCAACACCACCGATGTCCTCACACGAATAAAACATAGCCCTGCTCTACCAATAGTGCATCTGGGTCATACTACCACCCAGATGCTGCCCCTAAATAGTACATACCCGCTACAGTAGTATTGGCAGCGATCAACAGAAACATTGAACAAATCATATCCTTGTGTCGTGTGCACTTGCCTCAATCCAAAGCACCTAATGTGATTTCTGTCTGCTATGTCCGCCCCCTGCTATCTGCGTTATTCAGTTCTTTTTTTTTTTTTTTTTTTTACTTTTTTTGGTTTTATGTATAGCAGACCAACATATATCAAATATTTAAAAGGAAATGTATTCATCAAAGCATGTATATACATATATGTATATATGTAATAACTTCCAACCACCTCGCCGCCCTCCCCTCCCATTGTTGGTCTCCTCTGCCCTTTTTCCTCCTCTTCTTTTTCTCTATTTCTACTCTTCCCTTCCAACACCTATTCTATCAATTTCTCTCTATATTTCCTAGTTTTCCTAAAATCTATCCATTTTTCCCCATATACTATTGTATCTTTCTACCTGGCCCTACTCTCTACTACTAAGATATTCCATTTTAAATATATGATCTATTCTTTCAAACCATTATTTTATGGAAGGTCTTTCCGGGTCTAGCCATTTTGTAGGTATTATCCCTTTCGCTGCGTTCAATAGGTATGGTGTCCGGGTTCTCTTATATTGTTTTTTTTTGTACAATTTGTATCATGGAATAAGCATATCCATGGGTCATTTGGTGTTTCCTCTCCCATAATTTCCCTTATATAACATTGTATATCCTGCCAATACGTTACTCCTTTATTTTTGTACATTCCCACCAAATGTGGGTCGTAGTTTCTTTCTGATTACAACCTCTCAAACATAAGGGAGATTTACTTTGCTGGTATTTTTGAGCTTTCACGGGGGGTTATATACCATTTCGCTAAGCACCTATAATTCATTTATTTTGTGTTTATATCGGTCTCATAATCATTAGACATGTACACACTGAAATATTTTGTTTCGGAATTTCGTTTTCATCCGAAAAATTTATTTATTTAGTACTAAGAAGTTTTAACTCTACGACGCCGCAATCGGACATTTCCGGTCGAATGTTCCGCCTACAAGCTATAGTAGAATTCTAATGTTGTATGACACTAGTAATAATTATATTTACACTAGTAATAATTATATTTATTAATTACTCATTATTCATTTATTCGTTATTATTACTAGTCAACCAACATTAGAATTCTTCTATAGCCTATGGGCAGAGCATTTGACCATAAATGTCCGCTCGTGGCGATCGTATGTTTTTAGCTGCTTCGTTGAATCTTCATGTCTCTATAATGTGGAATCTTTTCTCTCTATGTCGAATAAACTTGGACTAATAGAGTTAGGTTAGGCACATTCAACCTTTTTTGCTATTGTCTCTATAATGTTGAATCTTTTCTCTCTATGTCAAATCTTTTCTCTCTTGGACTAATAGAGCTAAGGTTAGGCACATTCGACCACAGGTTCACTATTGTCAGCGTCACGTCGAATCTCCTATCTATATCGAACTGTTGTCGCAACGAAAACGAAAATAAAGCATTTGTTTATGTCGGATCTTTCGTTTTCCGGACTCTGCACATTCGTTATCGTTTGTTAAAACGAAAGCGAAAATCCCCCCAAATGCATTCGGACAAAAACGAATGCACATGTCTAATAATCATGTACCGCTCCCAGCACTTTAGTCACTTGTTGTTGTTCCAATCGTATACTGTACCCAACTCCTCTTCCCATTTTCTAATGAATGGAGGTGCTCCCAGCCCCCAATCTCGGTGAGTATTCTATAGATCCGAGATATTCCGTGTTTCAGTGTTGACTGTGAATTACATAATCTTTCCATTGGATTCAAGTTCCCCTCGGATCTAATTGGTTGTGGTAATGAAGTTCAAAGTGCTTTAGCTGAAAATACATCCATTCATTCATCTTTATAGTTTTACTTTTGTGCATTATTTCCTGCATGGATCTTATTTTCTCTTTATTCACTATATCTTTTAATTGTGTATTTCCTATCCAATTTCAATAAAGTGCCCCTTTACCAGGTAAAAAAAAAAATGTCTGAAAGTTCAATTAATGGTTAATTATATTCCCATTTGTCTTGCCTATAAATGAAATCCTAAACTTTAAAAACATTTCTTGTCAAATCATGTGTATCTATATCTAGTGTTCTATGTTTTGGTGGAATCCAAATATTACTACCTAAATGTGTTTTACTTATTGTGTTCCCCATCTTAACCCATCTTTTTTCACTTTTTGTGTTGGTCCATTCTATCATTCGTGCCATTATTACTGCATTGTAATATCTTTTTATATTAGGTGCTGCTAACCCCCCATGTGTTTTATCTCTACTCAGTAGTGCAAACTGTACTCTTGGCTTTTTACCTTGCCATATGTATCTTATTATCATTGTCTTTAATGTCTTCAAAAATGTCAGAGGAAGTGTTATTGGTATCGTTTGGAATTTATACAATATTTTCGGGAGTATTACCATTTTTGCCATGTTTATTGTCCCATCCACGACAATGGGCGTATTGCTATTTTCCTAATCTCTACTTTAATCTCATTGAGTAGTGGGATAAAATTAGCTTGATACATTTTTCTTAAACTTATATTTAAGATTTCAGATTTTATTGGGTTGATTTTTAAGTTTGAGAGTTTCCCGTATCTCTTCAGTTCTTTTATTAGGTTTGGGAGTGTTGTTCTAGGGTTGGTGATATAGAACAAGATATTGCCCTCGTATGCCGCGACCTTATGTTTTTCTTCTCCCATCTTCACCTCGCCCACATCTGTACTATTCCGTATGGTTGACAATAAGGGTTCCAATGACAGTACATATAGGGAATATATTAAGTACTCAAAGAGTGAAACATAGGACTTTGTAGGCAACACACAGAACATAGGGTACAAAAATAATTTTATTATCACAGAAATGTTAAACAAGAATTGAAAGACCATACAGTGTATATAAAGTGACAGTGGAGAGTCCCTTGAACGTCAACGCGTTTTGCCGTGAGGCTTCGTCAGGACGGACAAAATAGGGGGGACGATTACAAACACACTTGGGACAAAATCTCACTATCTGAAATGAGATACATACAAATTAGTATATGGTATATACAATTAAAAACATAAAAAATGGTATAAAAACATCTTTGGTGCTATATGGCCACCCATCCACCCCTCCCTGCGCAACAAAAGATCCAAACGCCATTGAACCCCAGAGTAGAAGAATGCAAAGATACCTTGAAAGACACTCCAGATAGCAGAAAAGTTGTTCACCAGACTATCAATTAGTATATATAGTCTGGGATTGGGTGTGTATATATGATCTGTTGGAGATAAATAAGAGCATATGGAAATATATATGTGTGTTTCAGTAAAGGCTTTACACTATTATATGTAGAAAATAATGTAGGTTACAGTTATACACAGTTATTACCTGTTGGTCACACAGTAAGAAATCGCAGGGAAAAAATCTGCGGAAAAATAGTTGGACAGACTAGATACTTGCAGCTACAACTAGCTTGACAGATCTACAGGGACCAAAAGACTGTAATCAGGTATGTATTAAAGCCCAAAGTATATGTCTACAAGATCAAGAATAAAGAATTACCATCTGTGTCCAGGCAGAATTGCCAAAGCGGGGGTATAAGACGTTGTGGTAATGAGGTTCTCAAAAACCAAACATGAGCATTCACAATAGAAGTGCAGGTAAATCAGCCAGTGTAATAGGGATTCTGCAACTATACAGAGTCTAAAACAAGAATACAGGCTTAAATGTTTGAAGATGTTTAAATAGAGCAAATAGTGTCCAAAATGGACCACCGTGATGTACAAAGTGCTTCTTACCTGACTATTGAACGTCGCAGTGCTAGCCCCCGGGAGTCAGCCTCATGCTGAATACAAGGAAAGACTCCCATTAGTGTCATTCTTATAGGGCCAGATCGCGCCAAAAAGCGGGCATTAGTGTGCGGCACAATGACGTCATACATCTGCGTCATGCGCATTGGCGTCATTGCGGCAGTGCGCCACAAACAAAAAATGGAAGCGGCACATACGACATCTTACAAGAGGGAAAGAGGCAGGGAAAGACATAGGAGTGCCGCACTCAGAACACACAAAATGTCCAGCACATCATCTTGAAGAAAAAAGAAATAGGCAGGACTGCACAGTAAAAGTAGTGCTAACAAGGCCATATGCTGGAAAAGAAAATAGCACAGTGAATTAACAGTACATATAGAAGAGGTGACAATGGACATCCTTGTCCTGTTCCATTGAACATCTTAAAGGATGGAGACATACTTCCATTGACATTTACCAATGCGGTAGGGTGATTGTTTAACATTGTAATCCATTTGGCCATTTTAGGTCCTATTCCCAGGTTTTCTATTGTATCCATCATAAATCCTCAGTCCACCCTGTCAAATTCTTTTTCGGCATCTATTGACAGCAGTAGAGCTGGGGACTTTCCTCCTCTCTCCTTTCGGAAACAATAGTAATGTTCTTATACAATTATCTTTATCTTCTCTTCCTGGTATGAACCCTGTCTGATCTGCATGGATCCACTCTGGCATCAGCTTTTTTAGTCTTGTCGCTAAGATTTATGCGTACAGTTTTGTATCAGCATTTAGCAATGCTATTGGTCTATAATTAGAGCATAGTGTTGTATATGTTCCCTCCTTAGGCATGACCGTAACATACGCCAATAATGACTCATTTCCATCCCCTCCCCTAATTTATTCAGGTATACACATATTTTTGGAATTAGCTGTTCATTAAATGTTTTGTAGTATCTAATTGTGAATCGGTTACTGTATTATTTATTGCTTTTCTAATCTCTTCTTCTGTGATATTGGATCTTCCAGGTCCTGTAGTTTTTTTTCCTGAGATTATGGGCAATTTTGCTTCTCTTATTCAGTCCTGATCATTTATTCTAACACCAAGCAATCCAGGTAAAATACCCCTCTCCCCTTCTTCACACAGACTGGGATTAACAGCCTAAACTGTCCATGTTTCACTATCAGACTGGGTAGAGGGGGGTGTGTCCATGTTCTCCACTCAGATCTCAGATTACACCCAACTCTCCTCTCTGTGCTGTGCAGTGTGTGATGTCAGATCCTCGCCCCCACTTTCTGGAGCTCAAAATTGCTGTCTAAATGATGTACTGGAATGGCTCTGGAGAAATGGAGACTGCAGATAAAAATGTACAACTTATCTAGGAGGTTTTGCCCCATCTGTTTATCATCTGAGGCTAGTCATTTCACTGGGCATAAGTAAGGGTTTACAACCACTTTAATAAACCGTTAAACTCAATTATGGACCCACTACCCATTAATGCAAGTACCACCTCCTGTAAAAATATCAATAAATCAGAAATTGTCATAACAATATAATGCCTAGCAGCATATTAAATCCAAGATGTCAATGTCAGCAACAATAAGGCCTCGTACACATGACCGTTTTCCTCGGCAAGAACCAGCAAGAAAATTGCTGGCAGAGCTTTCTTGCCGAGTAAACTGTGTGTGTGTACGAGGCTTTCAGGTTTCTCGTCAAGAATACTGCCCAGAATCTCGACGAGAAACCCGAGAGTGTGTATACTTACCTGTCACCGTGGAAACCCGCGCATGCTCGAAATGACTTCGACACATGCGCGGTAGCTTCCTAGGCATAGGTAGGGTGTAGCAAGATGGCGGCGACAGAATCGAATGTGACGAGCGCATGCTCGTCGTAGTCGATGACGTCACTGCGTTCGTTCCATTCAAAAGAACGGCGGTTCTTGGGAATGGAGCGTGTGTACACTCGGCCGGGACAAGATTCTTGTTCAAGAATCTCATCAGGAAAAACAACGTTTTTTTTTCCTGACGAGATTCTCGGCCGTGTGTACTAGGCTTCAGAGATATGATAAAATTATACACTTATTAAAGTAAAAGCATCTAAAACATACATCATGATGACAAATTAGCAAAGCCAGCATGCAAAACACTTCCATGCCAGCATGTGCAGGCTGTGGCGGTAAGGCTAGGGTACCGCAGCATGTTGTTTAGGCAGGGGAACCTGAAGGTGGTGGAATTTCCATTGTATGCACTCAAAAGAGTCATTCATAACTTGTCAACATAATAAGCAAAGTGTTGCCAAAGAGTGAAAAATCAGGGCTGGATGAGCTCACTGGAAAGCACATCAGGAAACAGTGGAAAACAAAAAACAAAACAAAAAACAAGTATAAAACCAATTCAATAGTGTCAGTCAGCAATAAATAGAGGCAGTGGTTGTAGGGCAAGGCACCAAGATAGGATTTTTTTATGATATGATTTTTAATGATAGCATTCTCCATGGACACATAGTTACTATTAGGGATGAGCTTCGTGTTCGAGTCGAACATACGTTCGACTCGAACATCGGCTGTTCGATCGTTCGACGAAGATCGAACGATTTGGGCCGTTCGCGCCAAATTCGAGTGACGCGAACGGCCCACAATGCACTACGCCATCGCAGTGTCATCCAGGCGCTGTGATTGGCCAAGCATGCACTGTGACCCCGCATGCTTGGCCAATCACAGCGCCGGCAGCGAGGAGAGCAATGATTGGCCACAGGCAGGATGCCTGTGGCCAATTATTGCTGAGGGTGTTTAGTACACGCCCCACACTATAAAAGGCCGCCAGCACGGCGGCCTAGTGTAGTGTGTTCCGGAGCAGGGATAGAGCAGCATAGGCAGGGACAGTGACTGTTATTTCTTTCTTGCTTAACCTGGATTCCTTTAGTTTAGGGAAAGAGAAGGATAGGTAGGGAGAGTGTCAGTGTGTTTTGTGCTTGTGCTATAGTGTGCTTAAAAAAAACATTTATTCTAGGGACAGAAAACTGTAGGTAGGGACAGTGTCAGTTTCTTTCACTCTGCAAGTCCTTGTTTCCAGGGACCTGGAAGGACAGTGAGTGAATTGTCCTTGTGCTATATTGTGCTTAAAAAAACATTTATTCTAGGGACAGAAAACTGTAGGTAGGGAGAGTGTCAGTTTCTTTCACTCTGCAAGTCCTTGTTTCCAGGGACCTGTAAGGACAGTGAGTGAATTGTCCTTGTGCTATATTGTGCTTAAAAAAAACATTTATTCTAGGGACAGAAAACTGTAGGTAGGGAGAGTGTCAGTTTATTTCACTCTGCAAGTCCTTGTTTCCAGGGACCTGGAAGGACAGTGACTGAATTGTCCTTGTGCTATATTGTGATTAAAAAAAACATTTATTCTAGGGACAGAAAACTGTAGGTAGGGAGAGTGTCAGTTTATTTCACTCTGCAAGTCCTTGTTTCCAGGGACCTGGAAGGACAGTGAGTGAATTGTCCTTGTGTTATATTGTGATTAAAAAAAACATTTTTTCTAGGGACAGAAAACTGTAGGTAGGGAGAGTGTTTTTTTTCTTTCACTCTGCAAGTCCTTGTTTCCAGGGACCTGGAAGGACAGTGAGTGAATTCTCCTTGTGCTATATTGTGCTTAAAAAAAACATTTATTCTAGGGACAGAAAACTGTAGGTAGGGAGAGTGTCAGTTTATTTCACTCTGCAAGTCCTTGTTTCCAGGGACCTGTAAGGACAGTGAGTGAATTGTCCTTGTGCTATATTGTGATTAAAAAAAACATTTATTCTAGGGACAGAAAACTGTAGGTAGGGAGAGTGTCAGTTTATTTCACTCTGCAAGTCCTTGTTTCCAGGGACCTGGAAGGACAGTGACTGAATTGTCCTTGTGCTATATTGTGCTTAAAAAAACATTTATTCTAGGGACAGAAAACTGTAGGTAGGGAGAGTGTCAGTTTCTTTCACTCTGCAAGTCCTTGTTTCCAGGGACCTGTAAGGACAGTGAGTGAATTGTCCTTGTGCTATATTGTGATTAAAAAAAACATTTATTCTAGGGACAGAAAACTGTAGGTAGGGAGAGTGTCAGTTTATTTCACTCTGCAAGTCCTTGTTTCCAGGGACCTGGAAGGACAGTGACTGAATTGTCCTTGTGCTATATTGTGATTAAAAAAAACATTTATTCTAGGGACAGAAAACTGTAGGTAGGGAGAGTGTCAGTTTATTTCACTCTGCAAGTCCTTGTTTCCAGGGACCTGGAAGGACAGTGACTGAATTGTCCTTGTGCTATATTGTGATTAAAAAAAACATTTATTCTAGGGACAGAAAACTGTAGGTAGGGAGAGTGTCAGTTTATTTCACTCTGCAAGTCCTTGTTTCCAGGGACCTGGAAGGACAGTGAGTGAATTGTCCTTGTGCTATATTGTGATTAAAAAAAACATTTATTCTAGGGACAGAAAACTGTAGGTAGGGAGAGTGTCAGTTTATTTCACTCTGCAAGTCCTTGTTTCCAGGGACCTGGAAGGACAGTGAGTGAATTGTCCTTGTGTTATATTGTGATTAAAAAAAACATTTTTTCTAGGGACAGAAAACTGTAGGTAGGGAGAGTGTCAGTTTATTTCACTCTGCAAGTCCTTGTTTCCAGGGACCTGGAAGGACAGTGACTGAATTGTCCTTGTGCTATATTGTGCTTAAAAAAACATTTATTCTAGGGACAGAAAACTGTAGGTAGGGAGAGTGTCAGTTTCTTTCACTCTGCAAGTCCTTGTTTCCAGGGACCTGTAAGGACAGTGAGTGAATTGTCCTTGTGCTATATTGTGCTTAAAAAAAACATTTATTCTAGGGACAGAAAACTGTAGGTAGGGAGAGTGTCAGTTTATTTCACTCTGCAAGTCCTTGTTTCCAGGGACCTGGAAGGACAGTGACTGAATTGTCCTTGTGCTATATTGTGATTAAAAAAAACATTTATTCTAGGGACAGAAAACTGTAGGTAGGGAGAGTGTCAGTTTATTTCACTCTGCAAGTCCTTGTTTCCAGGGACCTGGAAGGACAGTGAGTGAATTGTCCTTGTGTTATATTGTGATTAAAAAAAACATTTTTTCTAGGGACAGAAAACTGTAGGTAGGGAGAGTGTTTTTTTTCTTTCACTCTGCAAGTCCTTGTTTCCAGGGACCTGGAAGGACAGTGAGTGAATTGTCCTTGTGCTATATTGTGCTTAAAAAAAACATTTATTCTAGGGACAGAAAACTGTAGGTAGGGAGAGTGTCAGTTTATTTCACTCTGCAAGTCCTTGTTTCCAGGGACCTGTAAGGACAGTGAGTGAATTGTCCTTGTGCTATATTGTGATTAAAAAAAACATTTATTCTAGGGACAGAAAACTGTAGGTAGGGAGAGTGTCAGTTTATTTCACTCTGCAAGTCCTTGTTTCCAGGGACCTGGAAGGACAGTGACTGAATTGTCCTTGTGCTATATTGTGATTAAAAAAAACATTTATTCTAGGGACAGAAAACTGTAGGTAGGGAGAGTGTCAGTTTATTTCACTCTGCAATTCCTTGTTTCCAGGGACCTGGAAGGACAGTGACTGAATTGTCCTTGTGCTATATTGTGATTAAAAAAAACATTTATTCTAGGGACAGAAAACTGTAGGTAGGGAGAGTGTCAGTTTATTTCACTCTGCAAGTCCTTGTTTCCAGGGACCTGGAAGGACAGTGAGTGAATTGTCCTTGTGTTATATTGTGATTAAAAAAAACATTTTTTCTAGGGACAGAAAACTGTAGGTAGGGAGAGTGTTTTTTTTCTTTCACTCTGCAAGTCCTTGTTTCCAGGGACCTGGAAGGACAGTGAGTGAATTCTCCTTGTGCTATATTGTGCTTAAAAAAAACATTTATTCTAGGGACAGAAAACTGTAGGTAGGGAGAGTGTCAGTTTATTTCACTCTGCAAGTCCTTGTTTCCAGGGACCTGTAAGGACAGTGAGTGAATTGTCCTTGTGCTATATTGTGATTAAAAAAAACATTTATTCTAGGGACAGAAAACTGTAGGTAGGGAGAGTGTCAGTTTATTTCACTCTGCAAGTCCTTGTTTCCAGGGACCTGGAAGGACAGTGACTGAATTGTCCTTGTGCTATATTGTGATTAAAAAAAACATTTATTCTAGGGACAGAAAACTGTAGGTAGGGAGAGTGTCAGTTTATTTCACTCTGCAAGTCCTTGTTTCCAGGGACCTGGAAGGACAGTGACTGAATTGTCCTTGTGCTATATTGTGATTAAAAAAAACATTTATTCTAGGGACAGAAAACTGTAGGTAGGGAGAGTGTCAGTTTATTTCACTCTGCAAGTCCTTGTTTCCAGGGACCTGGAAGGACAGTGACTGAATTGTCCTTGTGCTATATTGTGATTAAAAAAAACATTTATTCTAGGGACAGAAAACTGTAGGTAGGGAGAGTGTCAGTTTATTTCACTCTGCAAGTCCTTGTTTCCAGGGACCTGGAAGGACAGTGACTGAATTGTCCTTGTGCTATATTGTGATTAAAAAAAACATTTATTCTAGGGACAGAAAACTGTAGGTAGGGAGAGTGTCAGTTTATTTCACTCTGCAAGTCCTTGTTTCCAGGGACCTGGAAGGACAGTGAGTGAATTGTCCTTGTGTTATATTGTGATTAAAAAAAACATTTTTTCTAGGGACAGAAAACTGTAGGTAGGGAGAGTGTTTTTTTTCTTTCACTCTGCAAGTCCTTGTTTCCAGGGACCTGGAAGGACAGTGAGTGAATTCTCCTTGTGCTATATTGTGCTTAAAAAAAACATTTATTCTAGGGACAGAAAACTGTAGGTAGGGAGAGTGTCAGTTTATTTCACTCTGCAAGTCCTTGTTTCAAGGGACAGAGAAGGACACCTGAAGGTAGCCCTTATTGCTTTTTTCCCATCTCCCTGCAGGCCATCTATTAGAATGTCTGGAAGGCAAACAAGGAGAGGCAGACAGTCAGGAGGCAATAAAAGAGGGCAAGCAGGCTCTGTGTCTGGGGGCAACAGTGCTGGTCGTGGACGCGGTGCATTGTCATCAGCACATGGCCATGGGACACGCTTGTCCTTCTTTTCGGCAGCTGGACATGTTGAGCCACATCATGCCGAAGACTTGGTAGAGTGGATGACCAAGCCCTCCTCCTCCTCCTCATCCTCTCTCACCCAGGCTCAGGGTACTGGAAAAGCAGCTGCCAAAGCGTCGTCTTCCCTGGTATCAATGTCAGACAAATCATCAGTCACTCCTTCCCTAGACCCACCATGTCCTCCTCCTGAGGAGTCCCCCGAACTGTTTCAGCACAGTGTTGGGTACATGCTCCAGGAGGATGCCCAGCGTTTCGAAGGGTCTGATGATGAAACCCAGCTAGAGGAAGGCAGTAGCGTGAGAGCAGACAGAGGGGATGCTCAAGAAGGACACCAATCTGGCAGTCATGTTCCAGCAGCTGCAGCATACTGCCAGATTGGCTCCAGTGATGAGGAGGGAGGGGATGATGAGGTCACTGACTCCACGTGGGTGCCTAATAGGAGAGAGGAGGAGGAGGAGGATGAGGAGGAGGCACATCTCCAACGAGGCAGGATGCCCTTTGGTGGCCAGCGTAAGGGCAGTACACCGACGGAATCACACCGCAGAGCTCCGCCTGTGCAGGGCGCTGCCTCTGCCCGTCATTCAAAAAGTTCTTTGGTGTGGGCCTTTTTTGAGGCTAGTGCATCAGATCGCACAGCTGCTGTTTGCAACATATGTCTCAAGCGTATATCGCGTGGCCAAAACATCAGCCGCTTGGGTACCACATGCCTGACCAGACATATGTTGACCTGCCATGCAGCTCGTTGGCAAGCCTACCTCAAAGACCCACACCAAAGAACAAAGCGGACCTCTCCTTGCACCGCATCAGCTGGGATCTCCAACCCCACTATAACTTCAGTCCTCTCTGAAACATGCACTGAGAGGAATGAAGGTGTAGAATTAGGTGTGTCACAGCCAAGTACTTGCGCCCACTCTGCTAGCAGTACACCGACGTCCGATTCTAGCAGGCAAATTTCCCTGCCCCAGCTGCTGGACCGTCGAAAGAAGTTCACTCCCAGCCATCCACATGCCCAGCGGTTGAATGCTAGCTTGGCTAAATTGCTAGCGCTTCAACTGCTGCCTTTTCAGTTGGTAGACTCGGCCCCCTTCCGTGAGTTTGTGCAATGTGCAGTTCCTCAGTGGCAGGTTCCCAAACGCCACTTTTTCTCACGGAAGGCTATTCCGGCTCTCTACCGGCATGTGGAAGGCAATGTCTTGGCCTCGCTGGACAGGGCGGTCAGCGGTAAGGTGCATATTACCGCTGACTCATGGTCCAGCAGGCATGGACAGGGACGTTACCTTTCTTTCACGGCCCATTGGGTCACTCTTTTGGCAGCTGGGAAGGATTCAGGACAAGGTGCAGTAGTGTTGGAGGTTGTCCCACCGCCACGCCTCCAAAATGCTACTACTGGTTGTGACACACCTCTCTCCTCCACCCCCTCCTCTTCTTCTTCCTCCATGGCCTCTTCCTGTGGTTTGTCCTATGAACCAGCGGTGCTCCGTAGCCGTTCACGGGGCTACGCAAGTACGCAGGCAAAAAGATGCCATGCCGTGCTTGCGCTGGTGTGTTTGGGGGACAGAAGCCACACTGGGGCAGAGGTCCTGTCTGCTCTGCAGGGCCAGGCCGAGAGGTGGTTGACGCCACGCCAGCTTAAGCCAGGAATGGTGGTTTGCGACAATGGCACCAACCTCCTCTCCGCCCTCCGACAGGGACAACTGACCCATGTGCCCTGTGTGGCTCACGTCCTTAACCTGGTGGTGCAGCGCTTCTTGGGCAGGTACCCGGGCTTACAGGATGTCCTGAGGCAGGCCAGGAAAGTCTGTGTGCATTTCCGCAGATCTTATAATGCCAGTGCTCGCCTGGCTGAGCTGCAAAAGGAGTTGAACCTGCCCAAGAACCGCCTTATATGTGACATGCCCACCAGGTGGAACTCAACGTTGGCCATGCTGCAGCGGCTGCACACGCAGCAGAGGGCCATCAATGAGTACCTGTGCGACTACGGCACCAGGACAGGGTCAGGGGAGCTTGGTTTTTTTTCTCCACGCCAGTGGGGCATGATCAGGGATGCATGCACTGTCCTGGCACCATTTGAGGAGGCCACGAGGATGGTGAGCAGTGACAGTGCATGCATCAGTGACACTGTACCTCTTGTCCACCTGTTGGAGCACACGCTGCGTGGAATAATGGACAGGGCACTTGAGGCAGAACAGAGGCAGGAAGAGGAGGACTTCCTTGCCTCTCAAGGCCCCCTTTACCCAGACAGTGTTCCTTCTGTCCCACCCATCGCACAGGAAGAGGAGGAGGAGGAGGAGGAGGAGGATTGTGTCAGCATGGAGGTGGAGGCTGGCACTCAGCATCATCAGCAGCAGTCTTTTAGGGATGATTTACAGTCCCAAGAAACCAGTGGACTTGTACGTGGCTGGGAGGAGGTGGCTGCGGATCATGTCGTCCTTAGTGACCCAGAGGACTCCGGAGCGAATGCCTCAGCAAACCTACGCTGCATGGCCTCCCTGATCCTGCAAAGTCTGCGGAAGGATCCTCGTATTCTTCGGATCAAGGAGAGGGACCATTACTGGCTGGCCACTCTCCTTGATCCACGGTACAAGGGTAAGGTTGCGGACCTTATGTTACCGTCGCAGAGGGAGCAGAGGATGAGACAACTCCGGGAGGCCTTGCAGAAAGGTCTGTGCAACGCGTTCCCAGAGACTGGGAGGTTGCAAACTCCTGGTCCTGGACAACGAGTTGCTGAGGCTTCGGCCAGTCAAAGAAGGAGCGGTGGGGAAGGTGGCCGTCTGACCGATGCGTTCAGACAATTCTTTAGTCCGCAGCCCCAAAGTATGATCGGTTCCAGCAACCATCGCCAGCGTCTGATAAACATGGTGCAGGAATATCTAGGGGCAAGGTCAGACTTGGACACCTTCCCCACCGAAAATCCTCTGGCTTACTGGGTCTTGAGGATGGATCACTGGCCAGAGCTTGCACAGTATGCAATTGAGCTACTGGCCTGTCCTGCATCCAGCGTTCTTTCGGAACGCACATTCAGTGCTGCTGGAGGATTTGTCACGGATCACAGGGTGCGCCTGTCCACCGACTCGGTTGATCGACTGACTTTCATCAAGATGAACCAGTCTTGGATCACCACCAGCTACCACACACCTGATGCTGATATAACAGACTAATTGATTTTAACATGTCACATCCCTTCAAGACTGATGCTGATGCTGAGTGCCTGTGCTGTTATGTTGACTGGCTATCCTCCTCCTCCGAGTCCTCAATGATACGATTGATGATGATAGCTTGTAAGATCATTTTTGTTTATGGGTGCCGCCACCAGTGCCTAACGCCCAATTTTTCAGCCCCTGTTTAACAGGGGCGTGTAATTACAATTTTTGAAGCAATACTTTGCAACAGGGCTCATTGCTGTGCTCCAAGTACAGTATCTGTGAGGAGTTGCAGTGTTGTGCCACCAGTGCCTAACGCCCAATTTTTCAGCCCCTGTTTAACAGGGGCGTGTAATTACAATTTTTGAAGCAATACTTTGCAACAGGGCTCATTGCTGTGCTCCAAGTACAGTATCTGTGAGGAGTTGCAGTGTTGTGCCACCAGTGCCTAAGGCCCAATTTTTCAGCCCCTGTTTAACAGGGGCGTGTCATTACAATTTTTGAAGCAATACTTTGCAACAGGGCTCATTGCTGTGCTCCAAGTACAGTATCTGTGAGGAGTTGCAGTGTTGTGCCACCAGTGCCTAAGGCCCAATTTTTCAGCCCCTGTTTAACAGGGGCGTGTCATTACAATTTTTGAAGCAATACTTTGCAACAGGGCTCATTGGTGTGCTCCAAGTACAGTATCTGTGAGGAGTTGCAGTGTTGTGCCACCAGTGCCTAAGGCCCAATTTTTCAGCCCCTGTTTAACAGGGGCGTTTAATTACAATTTTTGAAGCAATACTTTGCAACAGGGCTCATTGCTGTGCTCCAAGTACAGTTGCTGTGAGGGGTTGCAGTGTTGTGCCACCAGTGCCTAAGGCCCAATTTTTCAGCCCCTGTTCAACAGGGGCATGTAATTACAATTCTTGATCTAATAATTCACAGCAGGGCCCATTGCTGCACCCACCAAGAGTAACTGTCAGGGCTTACAGTGTTGTGGCACCAGCACCACCATCAAAGGCCCAATTTTTACTACCACTGTTCAACAATTATATGTAATTAAAATTCCTGATATAATAGTTGACAGCAGGGCGTTCCAGCACCAACCAAGAGTAACTGTGAGTGCTTACAGTGTTGTGCCAACACCAACAACTAAGGGGCCTATTTCTGCAGAGTATATACGGCAGGTCCCTACTTTCAAACATCCAACTTACAAACGACTCCTACTTGCAAACGAAAGAAGACAACAGGAAGTGAGAGGAAATCTACCCCTAGGAAGGAAAATTCTCTCCTGTAAGAATAAATATGGGAGAAAGGTGTCTCCTCTGTACTGATGCTTTATCAGCAATCCTTGTTTCAAGAAAAACACCACATTTCAAAAACAGTTGTCATTGGGACGGAAAGTGAGGTGAAATGTTCTGAACAGGGGCACAGACAGCAAAACAAATGTTACAGGGGTGATAACCCTTACCTATGTTTTCCAAAAAGTTTAAAAATAGATTTTTGGTCTGGAGCTACACTTCAACAATGTACCTGTTCAAAATTACAAACAGACTCTACATAAGAACAAACCTACAGTCCCTGTCTTGTATGCACCGCCTGTATAGGGCTGTTCAGAGTATATAGGGCCTTTTTTATTTTATGTGCGGGGTTCCCCTTAATATCCATACAAGACCCAAAGGGGCTGGTAATGGGCTGGGGTAGGGGGGGGGGTCATGGGGTAGCTATGCCATTTTTCTTAAAGAATTTCATCCATATTACCGGGACCAGACATTACATTAAAGCCGCAAGCAGTTTTAAATGGCTTTTTTTTCCTTTAGAAGTGTCATTTTGTGCAGGGACAGTTCTAAACACGGGAAACACGTGGCACTTCACAGGCATACTTTAGACACCCCCCAGGTACGATATTTAAAGGAATATTTGACTTTTTTTTTTTCACTTTATGCATCATTAAAATGACTGCTCCCGAAAAACGACCGTTTTTAAAACTTCTTTTTGCATTGATACATGTCCCCTGGTGCAGAACCCGGGTTCCCAAACCCTTTTTAGGACAATAACATGCATAATAGTTGTTATAATTAGCACTTTAGAATTCGAACGTTCGCATCCATTGTATTTAATAGGGTTCTAATGTTCGTTCGAACTTTCGGTCCGTTCGCGGGTTCTGGTGCGAACCGAACCCGGGGGTGTTCGGCTCATCACTAGTTACTATATTGTGTTACTAACCATGTTACTTTTGAAATAGTTATTTATTAGTAAATAATACGTTATTTAGGGCTTCCCTTCAACACTTTGTTTCTTCTTCCTTTTTTGGACCACAACAAACAGTAAACATTTTGAACATTTTGATTCTCCTTATGGATGTCAAAGTTTGTTTTATTGCTGTCTTAATTTCTTGGTTTCTCAGGGTATAAATGAAAGGATTTAATAGTGGAGTACTTACTGTAAAGAGCAGAGATAGAACTTTGTTTGCAACCAATAAATGTCCAGGTGGAACTACATAGACCATAATCATGGTGGCATAATATCTGGAGACCACTGCCAGGTGGGAACTGCAGGTGGAAAAAGCTTTTTTCTTCCCCGTTGCTGAAGAAATCCTGATGATTGCTTG
Source organism: Rana muscosa (assembly GCA_029206835.1). Classification (NCBI taxonomy): domain Eukaryota; kingdom Metazoa; phylum Chordata; class Amphibia; order Anura; family Ranidae; genus Rana; species Rana muscosa. Next base: position 188,554,813 of record CM055127.1, read on the forward strand.
GATGATAAACCCATAAAAAGCTGCAATTTTGAGGAACGGCAACATGGTTGCTAAGGACGAAAGCAAAGACACAACCATTTCTGAGGAGGAACAGGTAATACGACCACCCAGGTAATGTAAGAAGAGCTTCAATGACCCACGGATTCGTGAGAGACCAAATAAGACATGGGGAAACAGATTTGAGTGTGTTCATAAGATCTCTGACTTTTACTGAGTACTACAGTGGCTTATATGCAGAAGGAAGAAGGGAGGGGCTGTGTTTTAATGCATATGTTTCTAAAAGTTATACAAACTCAGTACTTTCTTATCATGATTTAAACTGCTGACTTTAGTTAACAAGAACTAGCTGATGACTTTGCTGAAACAACAGGCTGCTCTGTGAATCAGCTTAACCACAGTGACTCACAGGGTGTGTTTCTATGCAAACTGTTATGCCTTGTACACACGGTCGGAATTTCTGATGGAAAAAAGTCTGATGTGAGCTTTTCGTCGGATATTCTGACCGATCTGACTTTTTCCGTCGGAATTTCCGACAGAATTAGATAGAGAACATGTTCTCAATTTTTCCATTGGAAAAAATTCCTATTGGAAATTCCGATCATCTGTATGCTTTTCCAACGGAAAAAAAAAACACATGCTCAGAAACAATTTTACGCATGCTCAGAAGCATAGAACTTAAAATTCTCGGCTCGTCATAGTGTTTTGCGTCACCGCGTTCTTGACGGTTGGAATTTAGTGTGACAGTGTGTATGCAAGACAAGCTTGAGCGGAATTCCGACGGAAAAACCATTTGCGTTTATTCCGACGGGAAAACCGGTCGTGTGTACAGGGCATAAGTTATGTCAAAACACATACATTCAAAAGTAAATTTCTACTTAAAGAAAATTGAGTCAGTTATTTATACATTCTATTACAATTTTAACAATGAAAGTGTCAGAACAAGACCGCTTCAGTAAAGGCCACAGGAGAAATGGTCCATGATATTTGAGCTACAAAAGTTCAACGTTTTTAAGAAACATAAAGAGATGGACATGATCAAAAGTCCAACAGACAAGAATCAGAGAAAGACACAACCTGGGATTCATAATTAGCCTGTAATTGAGAGGTTTACACATGGCCAAAAATCTGTCATAGGACATTACAGAGAGGAGGAAACTCTCTGTCCCAGCAAGTGACCCAAATAAGAAAAACTGTATGAATCAACCAACAAGAGGAAACATATCACCATCTCTTTGTATTACATGGAACATGGGGAGCAATGCTGCTGGTGAACATGACCTCAGATTGTGAGAGATTGGAGAGGATCATATACATAGGAGACTGTGAACATTCAAAAAAAAAATTCAGAAAAAGCATCAACACAATGATCAAGAGATTGCACGATAAAGTCGGGATATATATGATTAAGAACATACACCTAACGGTAATTTTTGACATATTTTTGGGAACCAATGACATTATTACAGTAATCAGTGCTAAAAATATGCACTGTCACTGTATTAATGACACTGGCAGGGAAGGGGTTAACATCAGGGGCAATCAAACAGTTAAGTGTGTCCTTAGGAAGTGCTTGCTAACTATGTGCGGGATGGTCTGACTGGATGAAGACAGAGATCAATGTTCCTGATTAGCAGGAACACAAGATCTTTATCTTCATCTCTGTCAGAACGGCGATCTGCCTTGTTTACATAGGCAGATCGCCGCTCTGGAGAGCGATCACGGGTGGCCAGCAGACATCGGTTCCACAGGACCCACTAATTGACTGCCCCTCTGTCCAATCTGTATGTGCCTGCAGCAGCACGCATTGGCCAGGTATGGTATATACATAGTAAATTGGTCCAAGCTGTACCAATGTAACTATGTATGTATGAAGTACCCATGTTTGGAATGATTCTATAATATTGTAAATGCAGGAAGGAAGGGGTTAACCAATTAACTTCCTAGAAAATGTCATTAAATAAAAAGAAGAAATTATTCCTGGTATGTCTGTACTAAATCTCCATGACTGAACTGGGAATTTCTTCCAGGAAAATACAAAAAAAGACAGGAAACAAAACAGGGTCAGCATGTGCAGCACACCATGGAGATAAAGAATACAGCATCCCAAGTGACAGTAAACATGACAAATCCTTCAAGTGGAGCTCCACCCTAAATAGCAACTTTTGCTATTTGGAACCCTCCCCCCTCCGGTGTCACAATTGACACCTTTCAGGGGGGAGGGGGGTGAAGATACCTGTCTCAGGCCTCGTACACACGGCCGAGATTCTCGTTGAGAAAAACATGTCGTTTTTTTCGACGAGATTCTTGGACAAGAAACTTGTCCCGGCCGAGTGTACACACGCTCGTTTCAAAGAACCCGCGGTTCTTTGAAAGGAGTGTACGCGGTGACGTCATCGGCTACGTCGAGCATGCGCTCGTCACATTCGATGCCGTCGCCGCCATCTTGGTATACCCTACGTATGCCTAGGAAGCTACCGCGCATGCGTCAGATTCATTTCGAACATGCGCGGGCTTCCCGGCGGACAGGTAAGTGTACACACACTCACTTTTCTCGTCGAGAAACACGCCGAGGAGAATCTCGACGAGAAAATAGAGAGCAGGTTCTCTATTTTCTCGTCGAGGTTTCTTGTCGGTTTTCTCGACGAGAAACACACTAGCAGCGTACACACGACCGATTTACTCGGCAAGACCTCTCTGCCAGCAAGTTTCTTGCTGGTTCTTGCCGAGAAAATCGGCCGTGTGTACGAGGCCTAAGACAGGTATTTTCACCCACATCCGGGAGTCCTGTCTCCGGGAATCTGCGGGAGTTACGTCACTTCCCGCAGACTTCCCTTGGTGTTCTGGGAGACACTCGGCTCCCAGAACACAGGAGCACCAATCAGAACGGCGCAGCGTGACTCGCGCATGCGCCGTAGGGAACCGGGCATGAAGCCGCAGGGCTTCACTTCCTGGTTCCCTCAGCGAGGATGGCGGAGGGAGCAGCAGAGCGACGAGCGGTCGCTCGTCCTCTGCTGCGGACGTCACTGGACTCCAGGACAGGTAAGTGTCCAAATATTAAAAGCCAGCAGCTGCTGTAGCTGTAGCTGTAGCTGCTGGCTTTTAATTTTTTTTTTTCCGGCGGAGCAACCCCTTTAATTCTGATACCATCTACAGTTTTTAAAAGGGAAGTTTGGGATTTTATTTTTTTAATTTCTCTTCCATGTGGTGCCATTGCTGACAGTAGAGATGAGCCGACGAACACCCCCCCCCCCCCCCGGTTCGGTTCGCACCAGAACCTGCGAACGGACCGAAAGTTCACGCAAACTTTAGAACCCTATTAAATACAATGGACTCGAACATTCGAAATCAAAAGTGCTAATTATAACGGCTAATATGCAATTTATTGTCCTAAAAAGTGTTTGGGGACCCGGGTCCTGCCCCAGGGGACATGTATCAATGCAAAAAGAAGTTTTAAAAATGTCAGTTTTTTCGGGAGCAGTGATTTTTTTTTTTTTTATCAATAACTGTTTTATTTAAAGTTATATCAGATACAGTTTAAATGCATTGGTCTTACAGCAAACAGAATAATCGCTTTCTATTCTGGGTTATACGTTTGTAAGAGTTCCTGAGCGTGTAAGCACTGTACATCTGCCAACTATGCAATTTTCTGATCTTATCAGGTTATCTTAACATGTACGTACAGTGCTATCAACCAAACCTTTGAACTGATAAGGCTATTAGATACTCGAGTGCATGGGTCCCATGGGGAGCAGTGATTTTAATAATGCTTAAAGTGGTTGTAAACCCACTTTATAAACAAAGACCTACAGGTAAGCCTAGATTAAGCCTTACCTGTAGGTGCATGAAATATCTCCTTAACCTACACGGTTAAGGAGATATTTGCATTTAAATGCGGCGACGCTGACGTCACGCGCATGCGCATGGGGTTAACCCCATTCACAAATTCGGCTAGGTCGCAACATTCGACGCCGTAGCCAAATTCTACGGCTCACGCGCGCATGCGCAGAGTCACGTCTTTGCCGCTCCGGCCAATCACAGCGCCGGAGCGGCGCTGTGATTGGCTGGAGCGGTGATACCCGGAAGTAACCTTCTGGCTATTGCCGCAGCGATGGATGCAGCTGAAGAGGGAGACGAGGACAGCTTTGGGGGCCCCGATCTAAGGTAAGTGATGCATAATGAGCTATTATGCTAGTCATATTAGCTCATTATGCCTTTCTCTTACAGCTAGTTAAAAAAAAAAAAAAAAAATTAGGAGGGTTTACAACCACTTTAAAGTGAAAAAAAAAGTGAAATATTCCTTTAAATATCGTACCTGGGGGGTGTCTAAAGTATGCCTGTGAAGTGCCACGTGTTTCCCGTGTTTAGAACTGTCCCTGCACAAAATTACATTTCTAAAGGAAAAAAAGCCATTTAAAACTGCTTGCAGCTTTAATGTAATGTCTGGTCCCGATAATATGGATGAAAATCATTGAGAAAAATGGCATGGGTACCCCCCCCCCCCCCCCAGCCCGCTACCAGTCCCTTTGGGTCTTGTATGGATATTAAGGGTAACCCTGCACACAAAATAAAAAAGGCCCTATATACTCTGAACAGCCGTATACAGGCGGTACATACAAGACAGGGACTGTAGGTTTGTTCTTATGTAGAATCTGTTTGTAATTTTGAACAGGTACATTGTTTAAGTGTAGCTCCAGCCAAAAAATCTATTTTTAAGCTTTTTGGAAAACATAGGGAAGGGTTATCACCCCTGTAACATTTGTTTTGCTGTCTGTGCCCCTGTTCAGAAGATTTCACCTCACTTTCCGTCCCAATGACAAATGTTTTTTGAATTTATTTTTTTTTTTATTAAAAAAAGGATTGGTGATAAAGCATCAGTAGAGAGGGGACACATTTTTCCCGTATTAACTCTTACAGGAGAGAATTTCCCTTCCTAGGGGTAGATTTCCTCTCACTTCCTGTTGTCTCCCTCCGTTTGCAAGTAGGAGTCGTTTGTAAGTTGGATGTTTGAAAGTAGGGGCCTGCCCTATATACTCTGCAGAAATCTGGGCCTTAGGTGTTGGTGTTGCCACAACACTGTGAGCCCTCACAGTTACTCTTGGTGGGCGCTGGAACGCCCTGCTGTCATCTACAGTAGGTGCCGCCGATATTGTGTCAATCTCGCCTCTTCTAGCGGCGAGATTGACACCCTACAAACTCCGTCGCGAGAGCCAGCGCCAAACTGTCTCGTCATCGGGAAAGGAAAAATGTTGTTTTTCCTTTCACAATGAGCGACACGCATTGCCGGTAGACGGAGATCCGACGTGGATTCCCGCTAATACCAGGCACTGTGTTTGGTATGAATCCTGAGCGGGAACTCCACGCCAATTTTTAAATAAAAAACCGGCATGGGTCCCCCCTCCAGGAGCATACCAGGCCCTTGTGTCTGGTATGAATTTGAAGGGGAATCCCCTAAGCCAAAAAATTGGCGTGGGGGTCCCCCTCAAAATCCAAACCAGACCCTTATCTGAGCACGCAACCTGGCAGGCCGCAGGAAAAGATGGGGGGACGAGAGAGCGACCCCCCTCCCTCCTGAACCGTACCAGGCCTCATGCCCTCAACATGGGGGGGTTTGGTGCTCTGGGGCCGGGGGGCGACCTGCGGCCCCCTCACCCCAAAGCACCCTGTCCCCATGTTGATGGGGACAAGGGCCTCTTCCCGACAACCCTGGCTGTTGGTTGTCGGGGTCTGCGGGCAGGGGGCTGATCGGAATCCGGGAACCCCCTTTAATAAGGGGGCCCCCAGATGCCGGCCCCCCACCCTATGTGAACGAGTACGGGGTACATCGTACCCCTACCCATTCACCTGGTGGAAAAAAATGGCAATAAAAGAACACACACAGCTTTTTCAAGCTGGCTCTCGCGACGGAGGAGGAATTGGAGGAATATGTATGATGTATTGGGGGGGGGGAGGTGAATTGGAGGCATAGGTATGATGGATTGGGGGGGTGGAATAGGTATGATGGATTGGGGGGTGGAATAGGTATGATGGATTGGGGGGGGTGGAATAGGTATGATGGATTGGGGGGTGGAATAGGTATGATGGATTGGGGGTTGGAAGAGGAATGATGGATTGGGGGGGTGAATTGGAGGCATAGGTATGATGGATTGGGGGGGTGGAATAGGTATGATGGATTGGGAGGGTGGAATAAGTATGATGGGTTGGGGGGGGTGGAATAGGTATGATGGATTGGTGGGTGGAATAGGTATGATGGATTGGGGGTGGAATAGAAGGCATAGGTATGATGGATTGGGGGGAGGGGGGAATTGGAGGCACTGTCATATTTACCATTCAGCAGCCACGGTGATCAGTCAGGGGGACAAACAGAGGGCGGACCGAGGTGTGCAGCAGGAGGGAGGCAGAGAGGGGCGGTCCCAGACGGCTCTTTATGACTATTGAAGTGCAAGGTCTGTGTAACTGGGCGGGGATGTGCAGCAGGAGGGAGGCGGAGAGGGGCGGTTCCAGGCAGCTCTTTATGCCTATTGAAGTTCACGGTCTGTGTAACTGGGCGGGGATGTGTGGCAGGAGGGAGGCGGTCCCAGTTGGATCTTTATGACTATTGAAGTGCACGGGAATGTTAAGCAGGAGGGAGGCGGAGAGGGGCGGTCCCAGGCAGCTCTTTACACCTATTGAACAGCACGCTCTGCGAGCCTGAGCGGGGATGTGCGGTAGGAGGTGGAGTTGGGCGGTCCCAGGTGGTTGACTGTATGTATTGCAATGGCCGCACTGCGAGCCCGTGCGCAGCGGGGGGGCACTGGCTACACATTCCTGAGACAGCACAGACCTGTCATTACTCGCCCTCCTCATTTGTTTACTCGCCAAATGCGAGTAGGCGAGTGCAAATTTTGAGGGCTGCTTTAGACATATGTTGCAAATGGCAACAGTGCGATCTGCTGCACACGTCTGAAAAAAGGCCCACACCAAAGAACTTTTGGAATAACGTGCTGAGACAGCAGCGCCCTGCACATGCGGAGCTCTGCGGTGTGATGCAGTCGGTGTGCTGCCCTTAAGCTGGCCCCTGGAGGGCATCCTGCCTCGTTGGAGATGTGCCTCCTCCTCCTCCTCCTCCTCTCTCCTATCAGGCACCCACGTGGAGTCAGTGACATCTTTCCCTCCCTCCTCATCACTGGAGCAAATCTGGCAGTATGCTGCAGCTGGGGGAACATGACTGCCAGATAGCTGTCCTCTAGCTGGGTTCCATCATCGGAGCTTTCAAAACGCTTGGCATCCTCCTGGAGCATGTACCCAACACTGTGGTCAAACAGTTCGGGGGACTCCTCAGGAGGACATGATGGGGCTAGGGAAGGAGTGACTGATGCCATTGAGCCGAGGGAAGAGGCCGCATTGGCAGCTGCTTTGCCAGACAAAGTACCCTGAGCCTGGGTGAGAGAGGATGAGGAGGATGAGGACGGCTTGGTCATCCACTCTACCAAGTCTTGGGCATGTTGCGGCTCAACATGGCCAGCTGCGGAAAAGAAGGTCAAGCGTGTCCCACGGCCACGTGCTGATGAGGATGCACCGTGTCCACGACCAGCACTGTTGCCTCTAGACACAGAGCCTGCTTGCCCTCTTTTATTGCCTCGTGACTGTCTGCCTCTCCTTGTTTGCCTTCCAGACACACTAATGGCCTGCAGTGAGATGTAGCTGCACAAAGGTGGGATGTATATATAAATATATATATATATATATATATATATATACTGATAATGCAGCTATCAGAATCAACTGCCTGCTGTGGTATTAGTATGGGAAAAGCAGCAATAGTCTTCAGTTAGTTTTAGGTGAACACTGTGCAGAGGACACAGTACACTAACTAAAAATACTTGCAGCTCTCTGTCTTTGGTTTTATTATGAGAACACCAAAAATTGTATTCAGGTTCCTTTAAGTGAACGCTGTGCAAAGGACAGAAGTACTGCAGTACACTAATTGAAATTAATACAGCTCCCTGCCTGTGGTTTTATTATGAGAACATCACTAACTGTATTCAGGTAAGCTTTAGGTGAACGCTATACAAAGCACACAGTACACTAAGTGAAACACTGACTGCAGCTAGCACAATCACCTGCCTGCCTGTCACAGTATAGAGAATAACAGGAACGGATCTAGCTAAACTGAATACAGTGTATAAATATATATACAACACCTAGGATGCATATATATCCTCTACACACTGTAACAGCAGCTAACTGACTCGCCTGCCTGCTCTACCTAACTCAATATAAATGACACTGTCTCTCTCTCTCTCTGTAAGCTCTCTCTTTAACCAACGCCAACACACTACACAAGGCCGCCAAGCCGGCGGCCTTATATAGTGTGGGGCGTGTACCTACTTCTCTGAGCCATGATTGGCCAAAGCCACCCAGACGATGTTCGAGTCGAACATGGGTTGGACTCGAACACAAAGCTCATCCCTAGCTGACGGCATGAAATGGGAGGAGTTTTGTGTTAAGTAATACCCTTTTATAATGAACTGTCTGCTGGACACCTGTTTAACCACTTGCCGACCCCTTCACGGAGATATACGTCGGCAGAATGGCACGTACAGGCACAATCACGTACATGTACGTGGCCCTTTAACTGCCGACGTCGGGGTCGCGCTCGCGCCGCCGGCGGCGCGCGTGTGACCCCCCTGCCTTCCCCGTGAGTGGGACCGCGGGTCCCGCGGACTCGATCGCCGCGGGGATCCCCGCAATCGTCTCACGGAGGCTCGGAGCGGGGAGATGTGTGTGTAAACACAACATCTCCCCGCTCCTCTACTGACAATGTCAGCGATCTCCGCTCTGTGTAATCAGAGCGGAGATCGGTGACGTGTCACTCGTAGCCACGCCCCCCCTCAGTTAGTAACACGCCCCTAGGCACACTTAACCCCTCCAGCGCCCCTAGTGGTTAACCCCTTCACTGCCAGTGTAATTTTCATAGTAAACAGTGCATTTTTATTGCACTGATCGCTGTGAAAATGACAATGGTCCCAAAAATGTGTCAAAAGTGTCCGATGTGTCCGCCATAATGTCGCAGTCACAAAAAAAATCGCTGATCGCCGCCATAACTAGTAAAAGAAAAATAATTAATAAAAATGCCTTAAAACTATCCCCTATTTTGTAAACGCTATAATTTTTGCGCAAACCAATCAATAAACGCAGATTGCGATTTTTTTTACCAAAAATATGTAGAAGAATACGTATCGGCCGAAACTGAGGAAAAAAAAATGTTTTTTTATATATTTTTTGGGGATATTTATTATAGCAAAAAGTAAAAAATATGTAATTTTTTTCAAAATTTTCGCTCTGATTTTGTTTATAGCGCAAAAAATAAAAACCGCAGAGGTGATCAAATACCGACAAAAGAGAGCTCTATTTGTGGGAAAAAAAGGACGCCAATTTTGTTTGGGAGCCACGTCGCACGACCGCGCAATTTTCAGTTAAAGCGACGCAGTGCCGAATCGCAAAAAGGGGCCTGGTCATAATGGCCCGTATTGGTCCGGGGCTTAAGTGGTTAATGAATAATTAGACTCACCTGTAGTTGAATTCTTGTTAATTTAAGTGCCACGGAAAAAAAAAAATTAAAAGCCAGCAGCTGCCAATACAGCAGCTGCTGACTTTTAATATTAGGACACTTACCTGTCCTGGAGTCCAGCGACGTCCGCAGCAGAGGACGAGCAATCGCTCGTCACTCTGCTGCCCCCACCGCCATCCTCAGTGAGGGAACCAGGAAGTGAAGCCTTGCGGCTTCATGCCCGGTTCCCTACGGCGCATGCGCGAGTCGCGCTGCGCCGTTCTGAATGGTCTCCTGTGTTCTGGGAGCCGAGTGTCTCCCAGAACACAACGGGTACTCTGCGGGAAGTGACGTGCTTCCCGCAGATTTTCCGCAGAGAGGACTCTCGGAAGTGGGTGCAAATACCTGTCTTATCTGTTGGGGTGTACTCATTTATGCTGAGCCCTGTATATATATATATATATCTGTTGGGGTGTACTCATTTATGCTGAGCCCTGTATATATATATATATATATATATATATATATACACACGGTATCTCACAAAAGTTAGTACACCCCTCCATAGGCGTGCGCACAGGGTGTGCCAGGTGTGCCCAGGCACACCCTAATCACCCTGTGCAGCACAGCTTCCGCCTACTGCACTAGTTCCCTGCTCCTTCCCCCCCGCAGCGCTTCCGGCTTCCCTACTCTCCTCTCCCTTCAGCTGTTGCTGCGGAGGAGTGAGGGAAGGGGCCGGTAAATATGTAACTTACTGGCCCCTTCCCCTTCATTGTGAGTGATCGGTACTATGTGTTTGATCTTTGGGGTGCACACCCTAATGCAATAGGCTGCGCACACCTATGCACCCCTCACATTCTTATAAATATTTTCTTGTATCTTTTCATGTGACAACACTGAATAAATGACACTTTACTACAATGTAAAGTAGTGAGTGTACAGCTTGAATAATGGTGTAAATTTTCTGTCCCCTCAAAATAACTCAACATACAGTCATTCATGTCTAAACTGCTGGCAACAAAAGTGAGTACACCCCTAAGTGAAAATGTCCAAATTGGGCCCAATTAGCCATTTTCTCTCCCCGGTGTCATGTGACTCGTTAGTGTTACAAGGTCTCAGGTGTGAATGGGGAGCAGGTGTGTTAAATTTGGTGTTATTGCTCTCACTCTCTCATACTGGTCACTGGAAGTACAACATGGCCCCTCATGGCAAAGAACTCTCTGAGGATCTGAAAAAAAGAATTGTTGCTCTACATAAAGATGGCCGAGGCTATAAGAAGATTGCCAAGACCCTGAAACTGAGCTGCAGCATGGTGGTCAAAACCATACAGCGGTTTGACAGGACAGGTTCCCCTCAGAACAGGCCTCGCCATGGTCCACCAAAGAAGTTGAGGTCACGTGCTCAGCGTCATATCCAGAGGTTGTCTTTGGGAAATAGAAGTATGAGTGCTGCCAGCATTGCTGCAGAGGTTGAAGGGATGGGGGGTCAGCCTGTCCGTTCTCAGACCATACGCCGCACACTGCATCAAATTGGTCTGCATGGCTGTCGTCCCAGAAGGTAGCCTCTTTTAAAGATGATGCTCAAGAAAGTCTGCAAACAGTTTGCTGAAGACAAGCAGACTAAGGACATGGATTACTGGAACCATGTCCTGTGGTATGAGACCAAGATAAACTTATTTGGTGTCAGATGGTGTCAGGCGTGTGTGGCGGCAACCAGGTGAGGAGGACAAAGACAAGTGTGTCTTCCCTACAGTCAGGCATGGTGGTGGGAGTGTCATGGTCTGGGGCTGCATGAGTACTGCCGGCACTGGGGGGCTACAGATCATTGAGGGAACCATGAATGCCAACATGTACTGTGACATACTGAAGCAGAGCATGATCCCCCCCCCTTCAGAGACTGGACCGCAGGGCAGTATTCCAACATGATAACGACCCCAAACACACATCTAAGACCACCACTGCCTTGCTAAAGAAGCTGAGGGTAAAGGTGATGGACTGGCCAAGCATGTCTCCAGACCTAAACCCTATTGATCATCTGTGGGGCTCCTCAAACGGAAGGTGGAGGAGTGCAAGGTCTCTAACATCCACCAGCTCTGTGATGACGTCATGGGGGAGGGGAAGAGGACTCCAGTGGCAACCTGTGAAGCTCTGGTGACCTCCATGTCCATGAGGGTTAGGGCAGTGCTGGAAAATAATGGTGGCCACACAAAATATTGACATTTTGGGCCCAACTTGGACATTTTCACTTAGGGGTGTACTCACTTTTGTTGCCAGTGGTTTAGACATTAATGGCTGTGTGTTGAGTTATTTTGAGGGGACAGCAAATATACACCGTTATACAAGCTGTACACTCACTACTTTACACTGTAGCAAAGTGTCATTTCTTCAGTGTTGTCACATGAAAAGATAGGAGAATATTTTCACAAAAATGTCAGGGGTGTACTAACTTTTGTGAGATACTGTATATATATATGTAGCGCACAGACCCCTTTCTTTACCTGCATTAACTTTGGGCTCCTCGCAGGAAGAGAGAGGCACACCGCACCACAAGCCCGTACCCTCCTGTGTTAAGAGGTTAGGCGGTGTTATTTTTGGGCCTTGTCTGCAGCCGGAGTATAAAGTCCTCCCAAGTATGATTCTCACCTCTACAGTGTGTAGATGCAAGTCCTTGACTTCCCCAGCAACGTGAATGTCCACACCAGCTGCTCGTCCAACTCAATATTTATTCTCACTTGGCAATAAACAGTCTCTTGGATGGAGCAAAGAAACAGGACAGCTAAAGGTGTGGAGGAGGTCCAGGCACAAACGTCGCTCAAACTCTTGACTGTTCAGATTCTCAAACAGTTTTAGGCGCACGGTCTCTGCCACAGACCGTGAGGTTGGTCTCTGCTACAGACCTTGTGGATAAGGTCACTGCCACTGACCTGGTGAACTTAGTTTCTTCCTAGCACATGGCCCCTTTCAAGGAGAAGATGTCCCCTCAGAGAGTCAACAGACCCTTCCTTCACCGTGACTACCGCACCGGTCCTTCGGAACTGATCCTCCCTTCTCTTAGGGTGCGGATCCCCTCGTTAGGCGGCACCCTGGACTCCTCGATCCTTAGTGGGCCCCTGCTGAAGGTTGCTGGGCCCCGGGCCTCTGCTGTGACCCCTGGGTCTTCATACCCAGGCTAACAGGACAGCAGGATAGTACCTCACCCCAGGCTAAAGGTGCCTGGGATGGAACAGGAATGCAGCCTCCGGGCCTAGGGCACCCGGAGAAGAGCCACACACCCAGGCCGGGGGTGCCTGGGCGTGGACGGACGAAGAACAAAAGACCCCCAAACAGGAGGCGTCTGCCCCTTTGATACCCTCTCCCAGCATGCACATCAGGTTCCCTGCTGCACGGCTGCTGAGAGGGGTCATAGAAGGCACAGCACTGTATTGGTGGTTCAACCCTGGCCCAGAATGGCAGTGCCACCTGCAGGCCAATAGTCTTCCTGTGGACAGAATGGTCCATAAATCCTAACAAATCAAGGTGTCTGAGCCTAATTACTGCTCAGACACTCCCCCTAAATTGAGCACCCCGCTACATATATATATATATATTTATTCATTTATATTTATAGTGTGTATGTATATATATATATATATATATATATATATATATGTAGTGGGTATGTACTTTCCTGGGTGTAAATTTGAATTTGGCAGAGACATCAGTGATGTGTAATTCCCTGCGGCCCTGTGGGTGGCGCTGTCGCCATGGGCTGGGGTTGAATCATTGCTGTGTGCCGTACTTCCTTTTTGTCCTCCCTCGGCAGCGGTATGGTGGGGCGGGGAGCCCGCCGCGCTTGCTGGGAGACGGTATAAAGGGGCCAGCCATCTTTGTCACGGGGTCGGAGTCCCAGGCACCTTCAGCTTGTGGACGGTGGTTCGTGTCGGTCCTCTGGGCGGCCTAGGCCTAGAGGACAGCCAGAGGTCGTGTTCCATCCCAGGCACCTTTAGCCTGGGGTAAGGTACTTGGATGGAGGTTCGGAGCTCAGTGCCCAACACTGAGTTCCGTGAGGGAAGGAGATCCTAGGGAACCCCGGGAGTGGGTAACCGAATCCGGAAGGCGCAATGGACCGGGGGGAGCTCCTCACTTGAAGACCTGGTGCAGCATATTGCCGGTGACAGGTGAGCCTCTCATCTGAGACCGCCTGGAAGGAAATTCCCCCTCGTGCGGAGACCGTAACCCACTTTCAGGAAGGAAAGTGGAGAACCAAATTGTGTCTGGGCCTATTCGCATCCACACCTCCTTTCCTGTTCTGTAACCAAGGGAGTTCAACTGATTGTGTTCATTTGCAGAAGAATAAAGGAGTGTTGAACTTTAATGGTGTGGGGCTCATTTCCTGACAGACATTGTTCAAGGTGACTCTTGGAGGGAGGATCCAGGTGCACAGCGCTGACCCGAAGGTAATATAAGAACGTTGCTTATACCGCACTGACACATGTGGTGGAAGCCAGGCGTTGTGTCCCCGCTCCCTCCCCTCTAAGATACCCCTAGGCAAGAGAAAGACGAGACGAGAGAAAGAGGGGAGTGAGGAGGCCGCTACATATATTTATAGTGTGTATATATATATTTATTTATATTTATAGTGTAAATAAATAAATATATATATATATATATATATATATACACTGCATATATTGTCGGCCCTGTATAAATACCGTACCTGTAATAATAAATTATAAAGACCTATTTGGCTGTATATTTATACATCGTAAGGTAGATGAGCCTTGGCTATGAGCTTCAATTTCCCGTGTCTCACCACACCTAGAAAAAAGAAAAGCATTTTCTCTTCCTGTTGATTTCTAACATGTGAGAGGAGAGAGCAAAGATCGAAGCTGCAGAGACACAGGTCAGGTAACGTCTGTATGAGGGGATATGGGGGGAAATATATAAGGGGGGATTATTCTGTTTTTCTTAAGGGATAGAAAAGCACAAAAACTGATAAACTGAACTGGTTAATCCAGAGCTGACCGATCTGCTTCCAGCCTATCAATGTAAGGGTTAAATGTTACTTATATTTGAAATGAAAACTTTTTTTTTTTACATGATCTCCTAACATACAGTATATCACACATAAGAGCCACCAGAATATGGCACAGCAAGCTTTGCTAAGATACAACAGATACCAGCATGCCCCGGGGCTCAGTGTTTTGATATTTTCATTCACTTTGTCCTCTTGCTTCCACAACAGCCAGCAGACTGATGTTTGGTGTCTTCGAATTAAAAGTTTATTTTTCTTTCCTGATAAGATTTGCTTCTTCAGTCATTTTATGCCTGGGCCAAAAACATTTTTTTAAAATACTTTATTTTTTATTTATTGTGATAATATTGCATTGGCGGATTTCAAATCATTAAACATTTATTATGTCAGCATGTACAGTAACTTGCAACAGAAGCAAATGCAGGAAATATGACAGCTTTACAACAATATATAATTTAATGTAAGTTGTTTGTTTGGATTGATAAAATCAGAAAGTGAAACAATAGAGTTACAAAACGTTACTAACGGGCCCTTTGCCAAAGTTTTCACATTCTGAAACTTAAAGTGACTCAACTCAAAAGTGAAACTGTGTTTTTAGAAGACACGCCCCGAGTGATTCGGTGATTTACATTTAAAAAAATAAAAAATCCTTCCTGCTCTAGAATGTTGTCTCGGTTCAGTTAATCTTGAAGAAAACTTGAGTTTGTCAAAACAGAGATTGAAGCAATGCCGGCATTGACTAGATAAAACACTTGCCATTATTTTTGGAGTTTTTATTATTAATAAATCGGGGCGAATGAAGAGATTTTCAAATGAAATGATGGTCAATGCAGCAAAATATTGCTAATAAGACTAAAGCCCTGTACACACAATAGGTTTTACCGATGAAAACAGTCCGATGGACTTTTTTCATCGGACAAACCGATCGTGTGTGGGCCCCATCGGTCTTTTTTCCATCAGTGTTAAAAAATAGAACATGTTTTAAATTTATCCGATGGTTAAAAAACCGATAGCAAATTACTATCGTCTGTGGGGAACTCCATCGGATAAAAAACCCACGCATGCTCAGAATCAAATCGACGCATGCTCAGAAGCATTGAACTTCATTTTTCTCGGCTCATCTGAGTGTTTTACGTTTGGAACGCTCGGTTTTTTTGACTGATGGTGTGTAGGCAAGACTGATGGAAAAATCCATCGGTTTAAAAACCATAGGAAATCCGATCGTGTGTACAGGGCTTTAATGTTTTGGAGGCAAAATCAAAAAAATGAGGATGATTTTGAAGGGTGTGGGGCTAAACGGTAGGCACCTTTATACTACTGTGTTAACTCTTTGGCTACCAGAGACATTTTTGCTTTTTTTTTTTTCTTGCACACATGCTTAAAAAAATAATTTTAGCCCCGAAGATTGCATAAAACCCCCAAACATTATATATTTTTCTGAAAGCTGACACCCTGGAGAATAAAATAGTGGTAGTTCCAAATTTTTTTTTCAAGATATTACCGCAAAGATCTAGAAAAGCCCAAATTTCGACTGAAAATGCACTAAAGTTAATTTTGGGGTACACAAACGCAATAATTTACCCACTTTTTAATTTTTTTTTTGTAAAATCCAAAAGACAAGGTTGCCTCGAGTAAATAGATACCCAACATGTCAAACTTTCATTTTGCGTGTGCCTGTGAAATGGCAACAAACTTCAGTACCCTATATTTTCCATAGGCAACATTTTAAAAGCCCCCTATAGGTCATCAGTTAGTGTTACGGAGGAGGTCTAGTGCTAGAAATAATGATCTCACTCTGGTGTTTGTGGTGATATGTAACATCTGTATCACAACAATCAACCTTTTCATGTGTAGGTGCCCCCGACACATGCGTTTACGTTCGTATGTGCTTATTTATGGGTTGGGGGGCCTACAAAATATCTGGGGGAGATTTTATGTGATTGGGTGCAAGTTAAAATTTTTACTATTAGATTTTTTTTTTTTTTACTTAACTAAAGGCCCCTAAATGTCTCCCCTGTGTTCCACTGAATGTAATGCAATGCAGATTGCATTACATTCCTTTCTGGCCAAGCTGGCTGGGGACACAGAGAGGCTGACCCGGAAGTGAAGTCAAACAAGACGCTTTCCAAGTAAGTTACATGGAGGAGAAGAGAGAATCTGCTCTTCTCCCTCCCCTCTATCTGGCAGTACCCGCAATGCCAGTATGGGGCCCATAGATAGGCAAGTGGGGCCCGGGATGTATGGTGGGGGCAAGCACACGGGGGGGGTTGTTATTGGGGTGTGAGGAAGCAATCGGGCGACAGCGCAGCCACCAGAATGCTTCCATCTCACAAGCAAAAGTCTGCTTGTCAGATTTACACACAATCCCGGTGGCGGTAGTAACTGGAAATGTGTATAAAACCCCCAGCAGTCAGGTCCATATGACATATGGACCTGGCAGTGAATTTCACCTTTTAAAAAAAAAATTTTTAATTAAATGTTATTTATCTTTTTTACTTGGAGACCGGAAAGTATTTCAACTGCGATCAGCTTCAGGCATGGGCCCCCTGGAGCAGAGAGGAGAGCCAGGGGGGGGGGGTGCTGCCGCCGCAAATTGAGAAGCGGGGGGGTGCTACCGCTGCAAATTGTTGAGGTCGGGGGGGCTTTGGGTGCTGACAAACAAAGAAAAAAACAAAAGAACAAAAAAAAAAATCCTGATGGCGGCCCTGGCTGCATGCAGTGTGAATATCTCCTAAACAGTGAAAGTTTTGGAAATATTCACTGTACCTAAAGGCAAGCCTTATTATCGGCTTACCTGGAGGTACAAGTCAAAAAGAAGACTTTACTAACACTTTAAAATAGAAAAAAAGAGGGAAGAGTATAACACAAGAGTGTAAAGGGTGCTCCTGGGGGGTGGGGATATCTGAAGTTGGCGTTCAGTCATCTGATCTGATTTGTGTTCCCATTTACTATATAATAGACCCTCAAAATATTGCAGTAGCCAGACAGACTATCTCTTTCTACTTTTCCTCAAACCACAATTTTTATGACCAATGTGTAACAATGTGTACCAATTATGTCCCTTGTTTGAAGCCTTTTTCTAGGAGACACATAGGACAATGGCCCCTGAAAAACTCACGGTTGGGATTTTCTCGCGAGATGGACAGGAAAATTATAAATGGCTGATCCATGTGCTTCGGCAAGCCATGTTCCTGGATTTGGTACAATATACTTTTCCTGTATATATCGGTAATAATGTCCGGTCCTTCGAGGACGCTTTGGCCCAGTGCACATTCGCCATCTTATATCATACCAAGAAGAGAGGTCGTCTGAACATTTCCGATGTCACTGATTCCCTCTACCACGAAGAACTCAAAGACTTGGCACGTCAACTAGGTGAGAGATTATTTTTTTTTTAAAAGACATGTTTATTGCTAAGTGAGCTAGAATGTGAACTGGGCCACAATGAAAGAACAGTGTACACCTTTAATTAATTCAAATAATAGCATCAGCAATATTGATAGATAATCTGTGGTAAGAATACATTTTTATTTTTTTTTAATCAAATTTTTTTATTAACCTCTTCAGGCCCGGAAGAATTGGCTGCCCGATGACTGGGCCATTTTTTGCGATTCGGCACTGCGTCGCTGTAACTGACAATTGCGCGGTCGTGGGACGTGGCACCCAAACAAAATTGACGTCCTTTTTCCCCCACAAATAGAGCTTTCTTTTGGTGGTATTTGATCACCTCTGTGGTTTTTTTTTGTGCTATAAACCAAAAAAGAGCGACAATTTTTTTAAAAAAAGCAATATTTTTTAATTTTTGCTATAATAAATATCCCCAAAAAATATATATATAAAAAACTAATTTTTTACTCATTACTCATCAGATCTATGTATTCTTCTACATATTTTTGTTAAAAAAAAAATCACAATAAGTGTATATTAATTGGTTTGCGCAAAAGTTATAGCATCTACAAAATAAGGGATAGTTTTATGGCATTTTTATTATTTTTTTTTATTATTAGTAATGGCGGCGATCAGCGATTTTTATCGTGACTGCGACATTATGGCGGACACATCGGACACTTTTGACACTATTTTGGGACCATTGTCATTTTTACAGAGATCAGTGATATACAAATGCATTGATTACTGTGTAAATGACACTGGCAGGGAAGGGGTTAAACACTAGGAATGGGTTAAACACTAGGGGGCGCTAAAGGAGTTAAGTGTGTCCTAGGGTGTGATGCTAACTGTGGGGGGGGGGGGCTGGGCTACCAGTGACATGACAGAGATCACTTCTCCCGATGACAGGAAGCAGTAGATCTCTGTCCTGTTACTAGGCAGAACAGGGAAATGCCTTGTTTACAAAGGCATCTCTCCGTTCTGCCTCTTCGTGACCCGATCGCGGGACACCGGCGGGCACGGTCACGGAGCCTGCGCACCCATAATGCTGCGATTTAACCACTTAAGACCCGGACCAATACGCAGCATAAGGACCAGGCCAATTTTTGCGATTCGGCACTGCGTCGCTTTAACTAACAATTGCACGGTCAGGTGACGTGGCTCCCAAACAAAATTGACGTCCTTTTTTTCCCCACAAATAGAGCTTTCTTTTGGTGGTATTTGATCATCTCTGCGGTTTTTATTTTTTGCGCTATAAACAATAATAGAGCGACAATTTAGAAAAAAATTCAATATTTTTTACTTTTTGCTAAAATAAATATCCCCAAAAAATATATAAAAAAAACATTTTTTTCCTCAGTTTAGGCCGATACGTATTCTTCTACATATTTTTGGTAAAAAAAAAATCGCAATTGGCGTTTATTTATTGGTTTGCGCAAAAGTTATAGCGTTTACATAATAGGGGGTAGTTTTATGTCATTTTTATAATTTGTTTTTTTTTTTACTGGTAATGGCAGCGATGAGTGATTTTTATCGTGACTGCGACATTATGGCGGACATATCGGACACTTTTGACACCATTTTGGGACCATTGTCATTTTCACAGCGACCAGTAGTGATGAGCCGAACACCCCCGGGTTCGGTTCGCACCAGAACCCGCGAACGGACCGAAAGTTCGAACGAACATTAGAACCCTATTAAATACAGTGGATGCGAACGTTCGAATTCTAAAGTGCTAATTATAACAACTATTATGCATGTTATTGTCATAAATAGGGTTTGGGAACCCGGGTTCTGCACCAGGGGACATGTATCAATGCAAAAAGAAGTTTTAAAAACGGTCGTTTTTCGGGAGCAGTCATTTTAATGATGCATAAAGTGAAAAAAAAAAAGTCAAATATTCCTTTAAATATTGTACCTGGGGGGTGTCTAAAGTATGCCTGTGAAGTGCCACGTGTTTCCCGTGTTTAGAACTGTCCCTGCACAAAATGACACTTCTAAAGGAAAAAAAAGGCCATTTAAAACTGCTTGCGGCTTTAATGTAATGTCTGGTCCCGGTAATATGGATGAAAATCTTTAAGAAAAATGGCATAGCTACCCCATGACCCCCCCCCTACCCCAGCCCATTACCAGCCCCTTTGGGTCTTGTATGGATATTAAGGGGAACGCCGCACATAAAATAAAAAAGGCCCTATATACTCTGAACAGCCGTATACAGGCGGTGCATACAAGACAGGGACTGTAGGTTTGTTCTTATGTAGAATCTGTTTGTAATTTTGAACAGGTACATTGTTGAAGTGTAGCTCCAGCCCAAAAATCTATTTTTAAACTTTTTGGGAAACATAGGTAAGGGTTATCACCCCTGTAACATTTGTTTTGCTGTCTGTGCCCCTGTTCCGAACATTTCACCTCACTTTCCGTCCCAATGACAACTGTTTTTGAAATGTGGTGTTTTTCTTGAAACAAGGATTGCTGATAAAGCATCAGTACAGATGAGACCCCTTTCTCCCATATTTATTCTTACAGGAGAGAATTTTCCTTTCTAGGGGTAGATTTCCTCTCACTTCCTGTTGTCTTCTTTCGTTTGCAAGTAGGAGTCGTTTGTAAGTTGGATGTTTGAAAGTAGGGACCTGCCGTATATACTCTGCAGAAATAGGCCCCTTAGTTGTTGGTGTTGGCACAACACTGTAAGCACTCAGTTACTCTTGGTTGGTGCTGGAACGCCCTGCTGTCAACTATTATATCAGGAATTTTAATTACATATAATTGTTGAACAGTGGTAGTAAAAATTGGGGCTTTGATGGTGGTGCTGGTGCCACAACACTGTAAGCCCTCACAGTTACTCTTGGTGGGTGCAGCAATGGGCCCTGCTGTGAATTATTAGATCAAGAATTGTAATTACATGCCCCTTTTGAACAGGGGCTGAAAAATTGGGCCTTTCGTGGTGGTGGTGGTGGTGGCGTTGCCACAAGACTGTAAGCCCTCAGAGTTACTCTTGGTGGGTGCAGCAATGGACCCTGCTGTGAATTATTAGATCAAGAATTGTAATTGCATGCCCCTGTTGAACAGGGGCTGAAAAATTGGGCCTTAGGCACTGGTGGCACAACACTACAACCCCTCACAGATACTGTACTTGGAGCACAGCAATGAGCCCTGTTGCAAAGTATTGCTTCAAAAATTGTAATGACACGCCCCTGTTAAACAGGGGCTGAAAAATTGGGCCTTAGGCACTGGTGCCACAACACTCCAACCCCTCACAGATACTGTACTTGGAGCACAGCAATGAGCCCTATGGCAAATTATTGCTAAAAAAATTGTAATTACACGCCCCTGTAAAACAGGGGCTGAAAAATTGGGCCTTAGCCACTGGTGCGGCACCCATAAACAAAAATGATCTTCCAAGCTATCATCATCAATCGTATCATTGAGGACTCGGAGGAGGAGGATAGCCAGTCAACATAACAGCACAGGCACTCAGCATCAGCATCAGTCTTGAAGGGATGTGACATGTTAAAATCAATTAGTCTGTTATATCAGCATCAGGTGTGTGGTAGCTGGTGGTGATCCAAGACTGGTTCATCTTGATGAAAGTCAGTTGATCAACCGAGTCGGTGGACAGGCGCACCCTGTGATCCGTGACAAATCCTCCAGCAGCACTGAATGTGCGTTCCGAAAGAACGCTGGATGCAGGACAGGCCAGTAGCTCAATTGCATACTGTGCAAGCTCTGGCCAGTGATCCATCCTCAAGACCCAGTAAGCCAGAGGATTTTCGGTGGGGAAGGTGTCCAAGTCTGACCTTGCCCCTAGATATTCCTGCACCATGTTTATCAGACGCTGGCGATGGTTGCTGGAACCGATCATACTTTGGGGCTGCGGACTAAAGAATTGTCTGAACGCATCGGTCAGACGGCCACCTTCCCCACCGCTCCTTCTTTGACTGGCCGAAGCCTCAGCAACTCGTTGTCCAGGACCAGGAGTTTGTAACCTCCCAGTCTCTGGGAACGCGTTGCACAGACCTTTCTGCAAGGCCTCCCGGAGTTGTCTCATCCTCTGCTCCCTCTGCGACGGTAACATAAGGTCCGCAACCTTACCCTTGTACCGTGGATCAAGGAGAGTGGCCAGCCAGTAATGGTCCCTCTCCTTGATCCGAAGTATACGAGGATCCTTCCGCAGACTTTGCAGGATCAGGGAGGCCATGCAGCGTAGGTTTGCTGAGGCATTCGCTCCGGAGTCCTCTGGGTCACTAAGGACGACATGATCCGCAGCCACCTCCTCCCAGCCACGTACAAGTCCACTGGTTTCTTGGGACTGTAAATCATCCCTAAAAGACTGCTGCTGATGATGCTGAGTGCCAGCCTCCACCTCCATGCTGACACAATCCTCCTCCTCCTCCTCCTCCTCCTCCTCCTCTTCCTGTGCGATGGGTGGGACAGAAGGAACACTGTCTGGGTAAAGGGGGCCTTGAGAGGCAAGGAAGTCCTCCTCTTCCTGCCTCTGTTCTGCCTCAAGTGCCCTGTCCATTATTCCACGCAGCGTGTGCTCCAACAGGTGGACAAGAGGTACAGTGTCACTGATGCATGCACTGTCACTGCTCACCATCCTCGTGGCCTCCTCAAATGGTGCCAGGACAGTGCATGCATCCCTGATCATGCCCCACTGGCGTGGAGAAAAAAAACCAAGCTCCCCTGACCCTGTCCTGGTGCCGTAGTCGCACAGGTACTCATTGATGGCCCTCTGCTGCGTGTGCAGCCGCTGCAGCATGGCCAACGTTGAGTTCCACCTGGTGGGCATGTCACATATAAGGCGGTTCTTGGGCAGGTTCAACTCCTTTTGCAGCTCAGCCAGGCGAGCACTGGCATTATAAGATCTGCGGAAATGCACACAGACTTTCCTGGCCTGCCTCAGGACATCCTGTAAGCCCGGGTACCTGCCCAAGAACCGCTGCACCACCAGGTTAAGGACGTGAGCCACACAGGGCACATGGGTCAGTTGTCCCTGTCGGAGGGCGGAGAGGAGGTTGGTGCCATTGTCGCAAACCACCATTCCTGGCTTAAGCTGGCGTGGCGTCAACCACCTCTCGGCCTGGCCCTGCAGAGCAGACAGGACCTCTGCCCCAGTGTGGCTTCTGTCCCCCAAACACACCAGCGCAAGCACGGCATGGCATCTTTTTGCCTGCGTACTTGCGTAGCCCCGTGAACGGCTACGGAGCACCGCTGGTTCATAGGACAAACCACAGGAAGAGGCCATGGAGGAAGAAGAAGAGGAGGGGGTGGAGGAGAGAGGTGTGTCACAACCAGTAGTAGCATTTTGGAGGCGTGGCGGTGGGACAACCTCCAACACTACTGCACCTTGTCCTGCATCCTTCCCAGCTGCCAAAAGAGTGACCCAATGGGCCGTGAAAGAAAGGTAACGTCCCTGTCCATGCCTGCTGGACCATGAGTCAGCGGTAATATGCACCTTACCGCTGACCGCCCTGTCCAGCGAGGCCAAGACATTGCCTTCCACATGCCGGTAGAGAGCCGGAATAGCCTTCCGTGAGAAAAAGTGGCGTTTGGGAACCTGCCACTGAGGAACCGCACATTGCACAAACTCACGGAAGGGGGCCGAGTCTACCAACTGAAAAGGCAGCAGTTGAAGCGCTAGCAATTTAGCCAAGCTAGCATTCAACCGCTGGGCATGTGGATGGCTGGGAGTGAACTTCTTTCGACGGTCCAGCAGCTGGGGCAGGGAAATTTGCCTGCTAGAATCGGACGTCGGTGTACTGCTAGCAGAGTGGGCGCAAGTACTTGGCTGTGACACACCTAATTCTACACCTTCATTCCTCTCAGTGCATGTTTCAGAGAGGACTGAAGTTATAGTGGGGTTGGAGATCCCAGCTGATGCGGTGCAAGGAGAGGTCCGCTTTGTTCTTTGGTGTGGGTCTTTGAGGTAGGCTTGCCAACGAGCTGCATGGCAGGTCAACATATGTCTGGTCAGGCATGTGGTACCCAAGCGGCTGATGTTTTGGCCACGCGATATACGCTTGAGACATATGTTGCAAACAGCAGCTGTGCGATCTGATGCACTAGCCTCAAAAAAGGCCCACACCAAAGAACTTTTTGAATGACGGGCAGAGGCAGCGCCCTGCACAGGCGGAGCTCTGCGGTGTGATTCCGTCGGTGTACTGCCCTTACGCTGGCCACCAAAGGGCATCCTGCCTCGTTGGAGATGTGCCTCCTCCTCATCCTCCTCCTCCTCCTCTCTCCTATTAGGCACCCACGTGGAGTCAGTGACCTCATCATCCCCTCCCTCCTCATCACTGGAGCCAATCTGGCAGTATGCTGCAGCTGCTGGAACATGACTGCCAGATTGGTGTCCTTCTTGAGCATCCCCTTTGTCTGCTCTCACGCTACTGCCTTCCTCTAGCTGGGTTTCATCATCAGACCCTTCGAAACGCTGGGCATCCTCCTGGAGCATGTACCCAACACTGTGCTGAAACAGTTCGGGGGACTCCTCAGGAGGAGGACATGGTGGGTCTAGGGAAGGAGTGACTGATGATTTGTCTGACATTGATACCAGGGAAGACGACGCTTTGGCAGCTGCTTTTCCAGTACCCTGAGCCTGGGTGAGAGAGGATGAGGAGGAGGAGGAGGGCTTGGTCATCCACTCTACCAAGTCTTCGGCATGATGTGGCTCAACATGTCCAGCTGCCGAAAAGAAGGACAAGCGTGTCCCATGGCCATGTGCTGATGACAATGCACCGCGTCCACGACCAGCACTGTTGCCCCCAGACACAGAGCCTGCTTGCCCTCTTTTATTGCCTCATGACTGTCTGCCTCTCCTTGTTTGCCTTCCAGACATTCTAATAGATGGCCTGCAGGGAGATGGGAAAAAAGCAATAAGGGCTACCTTCAGGTGTCCTTCTCTGTCCCTTGAAACAAGGACTTGCAGAGTGAAATAAACTGACACTCTCCCTACCTACAGTTTTCTGTCCCTAGAATAAATGTTTTTTTTAAGCACAATATAGCACAAGGACAATTCACTCACTGTCCTTCCAGGTCCCTGGAAACAAGGACTTGCAGAGTGAAATAAACTGACACTCTCCCTACCTACAGTTTTCTGTCCCTAGAATAAATGTTTTTTTTAAGCACAATATAGCACAAGGACAATTCACTCACTGTCCTTCCAGGTCCCTGGAAACAAGGACTTGCAGAGTGAAAGAAAAAAAACACTCTCCCTACCTACAGTTTTCTGTCCCTAGAAAAAATGTTTTTTTTTATCACAATATAGCACAAGGACAATTCACTCACTGTCCTTACAGGTCCCTGGAAACAAGGACTTGCAGAGTGAAAGAAAAAAAACACTCTCCCTACCTACAGTTTTCTGTCCCTAGAAAAAATGTTTTTTTTAATCACAATATAGCACAAGGACAATTCACTCACTGTCCTTCCAGGTCCCTGGAAACAAGGACTTGCAGAGTGAAAGAAAAAAAACACTCTCCCTACCTACAGTTTTCTGTCCCTAGAAAAAATGTTTTTTTTAATCACAATATAGCACAAGGACAATTCACTCACTGTCCTTACAGGTCCCTGGAAACAAGGACTTGCAGAGTGAAATAAACTGACACTCTCCCTACCTACAGTTTTCTGTCCCTAGAATAAATGTTTTTTTTAAGCACAATATAGCACAAGGACAATTCACTCACTGTCCTTCCAGGTCCCTGGAAACAAGGACTTGCAGAGTGAAAGAAAAAAAACACTCTCCCTACCTACAGTTTTCTGTCCCTAGAAAAAATGTTTTTTTTTATCACAATATAGCACAAGGACAATTCACTCACTGTCCTTACAGGTCCCTGGAAACAAGGACTTGCAGAGTGAAAGAAAAAAAACACTCTCCCTACCTACAGTTTTCTGTCCCTAGAAAAAATGTTTTTTTTAATCACAATATAGCACAAGGACAATTCACTCACTGTCCTTACAGGTCCCTGGAAACAAGGACTTGCAGAGTGAAATAAACTGACACTCTCCCTACCTACAGTTTTCTGTCCCTAGAATAAATGTTTTTTTAAGCACAATATAGCACAAGGACAATTCACTCACTGTCCTTACAGGTCCCTGGAAACAAGGACTTGCAGAGTGAAATAAACTGACACTCTCCCTACCTACAGTTTTCTGTCCCTAGAATTAATGTTTTTTTTAAGCACAATATAGCACAAGGAGAATTCACTCACTGTCCTTCCAGGTCCCTGGAAACAAGGACTTGCAGAGTGAAAGAAAAAAAACACTCTCCCTACCTACAGTTTTCTGTCCCTAGAAAAAATGTTTTTTTTAATCACAATATAGCACAAGGACAATTCACTCACTGTCCTTACAGGTCCCTGGAAACAAGGACTTGCAGAGTGAAAGAAACTGACACTCTCCCTACCTACAGTTTTCTGTCCCTAGAATAAATGTTTTTTTAAGCACAATATAGCACAAGGACAATTCACTCACTGTCCTTCCAGGTCCCTGGAAACAAGGACTTGCAGAGTGAAAGAAACTGACACTGTCCCTACCTACAGTTTTCTGTCCCTAGAATAAATGTTTTTTTTAAGCACACTATAGCACAAGCACAAAACACACTGACACTCTCCCTACCTATCCTTCTCTTTCCCTAAACTAAAGGAATCCAGGTTAAGCAAGAAAGAAATAACAGTCACTGTCCCTGCCTATGCTGCTCTATCCCTGCTCCGGAACACACTACACTAGGCCGCCGTGCTGGCGGCCTTTTATAGTGTGGGGCGTGTACTAAACACCCTCAGCAATAATTGGCCACAGGCATCCTGCCTGTGGCCAATCATTGCTCTCCTCGCTGCCGGCGCTGTGATTGGCCAAGCATGCGGGGTCACAGTGCATGCTTGGCCAATCACAGCGCCTGGATGACACTGCGATGGCGTAGTGCATTGTGGGCCGTTCGCGTCACTCGAATTTGGCGCGAACGGCCCAAATCGTTCGATCTTCGTCGAACGATCGAACAGCCGATGTACGTTCGACTCGAACACGAAGCTCATCCCTAGCGACCAGTGCTGTAAAAATGCACTGATTACTGTAAAAATGACACTGGCAGTGAAGGGGTTAACCAGGAGGGGGCGCTGTAGGGGTTAAGTGTGTCCTGATTTGTGTTTCTTACTGTGGGGGGGCGTGGCTTAGCGTGTTACATCACTGATCGTCGTTCCCTATTACAGGGAACAGACGATCAGTGACAGGCTCACTAGGAAGCACAGGGAGAGGTTTGTTTACACTTACCTCTCCCCATTCTTACTTTCTGTGACCTGATCGCGGGACACCAGCGGCGATCGAGTCCGCTGTTCCCGCGGGGACGGTCACGGAGAAGAGGACCGGGTCGCGAGCGTGCCGCTGCCGGCGGAGCGCTCGCGACCCACGGCTGGGCTCTTAAAGGGGATGTACCTGTACACCCATGTGCCCAGCCGTGCCATTTTGCCGACGTACAACGGCGTGCGGCGGTCCTCAAGTGGTTAAAGGGGATGTACCTGTACGCCCATTTGCCCAGCAGAGCCATTGTGCCGACGTATATCATTGTGCGCTGGTCGGCATGTGGTTAAACATATTAAACAATTTTCAATGTACATGCAGTGCACTTGCATATAGCTACAGTTACATATCATGGTTATCTTTGCTCCGACAAAATTAATAGGCATAATATTCAAGTTCACAGTTCGCCAAAGCACACTGATTGATACATTACAGCCGGTACTGAGAAACCTAAGCATGTCAAGATCCCCCTGTAGGGTATTGCAGAATTCTGGACATTACCCTCCCTGGGGCTCAGTCCAGGTGTAACCAGCCACGGTTGACCAAATTCTTTTGAATCTGCCTGGGCTTCCCCAGTGTTGATAAATATACCGTTCCATAACCAGAGTATTCCCTGTGTGTGTTATCCACGAGGTGACTGTGGGCAGTGAGATCGATTTCCATCCCATCAAAATAAGTTTTCGGGCCTGAAACGGCATCCTAGAAAATGCAGTCCTGACCATCTCCTCAGGGATTACCTCTTCCAAAACTCCCAGTATACAGTAAATTGGGTCTAAAGGTACAGGCGTTTGAAACACTCGATTGAGCGTACCGCTCTCCTATATCGATGGAGCTTTAGGCATCGCCAGAGGAGATGATGGATGAGATCCCCCTGGTGTTGCCTGCACCTACCACACAAGGGGTCTGCCAGCCTACCCATTTTATAAAGTTTTTGCAGGGTGTAATGTACCCTAAGTACAATTTATAATTGGGATACTTTTTGAGCAACATTCAGGGAGCAGGTATGAAAGGCAATGTACTCGCAACACCTCCCAAACAATCACAAGCAAAGAGGAAGAGGAGAACTAATTTTGCAGTATTAAAAACATGTTTATCGGAAAAAAGGTTGTCTACTCACACATAAGAGAAGTAACATGATCATATCATGTGCAAAACATCCAGCACCCTGGTGGGCTTGAGGATTTCACTACTGAAGCTCCGCCCTATGTGTTTTGTCCAACCCAACGTCGTCACTGGGGCAATGGAGGTAGCGGTGATACGATGGTAATTAAACTATGTAGGCTCAATATGTTCAGATACTAGAGGACACTGCCACCTCTCCACATACTATCTTCAAACATGCTGTTGGCCACTATATTACTGGAGAAAATGGATTGCACAGCCTACTCCCACTGGTCACCCATGAGTGGCCCAAAGTTCCTTTCCCATAGGGACACTTCCTTAATAGGGTGCGCCCGTAAGTGGTGTGTCAGTAACATTTGATAACAATGTGATATAATCCCTTTTAGTTTTAGTGCTGGACTGTAATAGGTGGAAAATCGGGGTAGTAGACATAACCCAGTTACCTGCATCCCCCTGCACACCAAGAAGTTTAAAATAGGCTTTAAAAGATAAGGTCACTTTTCGTAATATGTTACATTTACCCCCATATCCAGGGTGTTACATGTTACGGAGGCAGCAGCCCCCGCACCCCCACCCCCATTCCAATCCCCCATTTCGACAGGGAGCAGGGGATCTTTGTGGTTTTTGCGGGGCTCTGCCCACCCAGCCACGTCATGAATTTACAGAATTCTGTGAACGTGAAAACTACAAGTACCCAAAATCTTTGTAGCTTTCGACTTGTAGTTCTCACTGAACTACCGGGGCGCTGTTGACTACTCCTAGGTAGTTCATTGAGTCTACCTGTCAGTGTGTAACTGCCTGTATGAGGTACGAGCAGACAGTCTGAAGGAGTCCTGCAGGGCACCATTGATCTGCTGAACCCAGGTGCAATGCTTTGCAGGCCTCTAGTAAGAAAAAAAGATAAATGCCCATTTTTTACCTCCAAAAAGATGTGCATTTATTTTTTTTTAGAAAGGTGAATGCTCCTTATTTTTTTATTATTTAAAAAGAAAATTGCAAGCACATGACTTTTTGTGTATTACTGCAAAAATTGTGACTCCTTCCCCTCTTTCTGCACTCCCCTGTCCATGGTTTCAATGTAAAACAACAGTGACAAGAGATACCTGCACTCTTTAGAAAACCTATAGTGCTCTGGGAATCCTTTATCATGTAATAAGTGTGTAAGTATAAAAATGTAAACATTTAACAATATTAAGCAGCGCTACTGTTACCTTATTTAGGAAGCAATGTTGTTGTGGTGGTGGATGACCTGGATGACAGCAGTGAGGGGATCAAGAGAGGAATTTTGATTGAACAGCCCCTCATTAAGGCGTGTTCACGTGATCTTATTCTCATCAGCGAGTCGGAGAAGGAAGCTGCAAATTTGACCGGATCTGATCCAAGGTGGAGTCCGCCTCCCATTTCCCAAGAAACAAATTGCTCCATAGAGAGCAAAATATATAAACTGAAGCAATTTATGGAAGAAGCATTGGGTATCAGTTCAGGTAAAAAAAAAAAAAAAATCTCATATAATAAATATTTTTTTCTGAAATATGTCTGGTAGTTGTAATTGGCAGAAAAAAAAAACTCTTTTGACTCTACCTAAAGCAACTCATGGCTGGTAGAAGGGGCTCCCGGTTATGCAGCAATGTGATAGACTTCCCAGTGCTGACATCATTGGAAGCCTGTCTTACCAGCGCCTGACCTTTAGTACACTATATTGTCAAAAGTATTGGGACACCTACCTTTACACGCACATTAAATTTAACCACTTCAGCCTCGGAAGGATTTGCCCCCCTTAATGACCAGGCCATTTTTTGCGATGCGGCACTGCGTTGTTTTAACTGACAATTACGCGGTCGTGCGACGCTATATTAAAAACAAAATTTACATCCTTTTTTACCACAAATAGAGCTTTCTTTTGGTGGTGTTTGATCACCTCTGTGGTTTTTATTTTTTACACTATAAACAAAAATAGAGCGATAATTTTTTTATTACTTTCTGCTATACAGTGGAACCTTGGTTTACGAGTAACGCGGCTAATGAGCGCTTTGAAAGACAATCAACTTTCTTTTTAAAAATGCTGACTCGGTTTGCGTGTGTTGTCTCGCAAAACGAGCAGAAATCAAGCTAATGGGGTGTGCAGTACCGCATTTGGCCAGAGGTGCGGGGGTGCTGGTGACACTTGGAACGGTTCGGAGCCTGTTCGGAAATACTCGGAATTGCTCGGAAATACTCAGAAACACTTGAAAAACTCTGTTCCCGAGTGTTTCTGAGCCTTTCCGGGGGTTTTCCATGATCAGCCGAGCTGTCCCCGAGTATTTCCGAAGGTTCTCTGGAGCCCCCCACCTCTGGCCACATGTGGTATTGCATGCCATAGACGTCAATGCAGAATGAATTATCAATTTCCGACAACAAAAAATTGAGAGCTGGTTCTCAAATTTTTCGACAACAAAATCCGTTCTTGTAAATTCCGATCGTGTGTAGCCAATTCTAAACGCACAAAGTTCCACGCGTGCTCTGAATCAGGAACGAGACGGAAGCGCTTGGTCTGGTAAAACTAGCGTTCGTAATGGAGAGATATCACATTCGTCACGCTGTAAAGGACTGAAAAAACACGAGGCTGAAAAGCGCAAATCGTCTCTCACCAAACTTTTACTAACACGACTGGTATTGAACTTCCCTTTAATAGTGCCGTCGTACGCCTTGTACGTCACCGCGTTCTTGGCGTTCGGAATTTCCGACAAGATTTGTGTGACCGTGTGTATGCAACACAAGTTTGAGCCAACATTCCGTCTGAAAAAAATCCACGGTTTTGTTGTCGGAATGTCAATAACACCACACAAAGTTCCGTATCCACCTGCAGACTGCCCCATAGCAAATTTTCTGCTTTAGGGTGGCAGCGCCAGGCAGGATCGTGTGTGTGTGTGTGTGTGTGTATATATATATATATATGATCCTGCACTTTTCCGGGTATCGGGCGAGAGAGGGCGTGCCACCAGCGGCTCGCTCCTGCTGTGATTTTACAAAGCGGGAGTTAATCAGCAGTTCCTGCGGGCCCGATGTCCACCGGTATCCGCTGGACTTTCGGTACACAGGCAGAACGGCAGTCTGCTCATGTAAACAAGGCAGATTACCGTTCTGTCAGTACAAAAGGCATTTATCCCGTGTTCCGCTAAAGCAGGGGGTCCCAAACTGGCAGCCCTCCAGCTGTTGCAAAACTACAAGTCCCATGAGGCATTGCAAGGCTGACAGTTACAAACATGATTCCCACAGGCAGAGGCGGCTCTCTTATTAGGCGGTCGCCTAAGGCCTCACACTCACAGGGGCCTCGCGGCCGCCTACTTTGCCTGTGATCAATACTAATGTCGGCTTTGTCGGATCTCTCTATTACCCCTCTCTCTTTCTCACCTCCCCCTCTCTCCCCCCTCTTGCATTGGCTGAATATGTCTGATGGGTGAGGAGGGTGCCCTGGAAGTGCTGCTGATCACCTGTGTGCTAGATCCGTGCATTTTCTGCAGCCATTTTTCTTACTTGAATTATTTTACCCATCATGGGCGTGAGTGCGGCCTCATGTCTAAGTTTTGCCTAAGGCCTCACAAAGCCTAGAGCCGCCTCTGGGCAGAGGCATGATGGGACTTGTAGTTCCGCAACAGCTGGAGGGCCACCAGTTTGAGACCCCTGTGCTAAAGGGACCGCCGTAAAGCTACGGCGATTCACTGGAACGAGCTGACCCGCCGCCGTATAATGACGGCGGCTGGCTGGCAAGTGGATAAAGTGCCTTATCGCAAAAAAATGGCCTGGTCAGGAAGAGGGGGGTAAATCTTCCGAAGGCGAGGTGATTGATGAGCACATAAGGCACTTGTGTTGTTAGAAAGCATGTTGCCCTGTGCTGCAATGTGTTGTTAAAATGCATTTCATTGGTTGTTTTTGTTTTTTTCTTTTCTATGCGCTGTTGCACATTGAGATGCATTTTGGTATAATAATATTACACGCCTTGTATTTTTATAAATTAGTGTTTATTAGCTGTGCTTCAAAGACTTGTTTTATTTTTATTTTTTTCTAGGAAAATCACCAGATGAGGTAAGAAATATCCCAATATACCTTCCAGTAACTTAAAGGGGATTTCCTAATGGGGACTAGACATGTGCGGTTCGTTTCGTTCCGATTTAAAATCCGGACAAATTTTAGTTTTTTTAAACGAATCCGAAATAACGAAAAAAAATAAATTGGATTGAAATTCGAATTTCAAATCATTTTTGAATACTTTTCTAATAGTTTTTACATTTTAATTCTTTTTGAATTCAAATTGTTTTCCAATTTCCAAAGAGAATAAAATAGAATAGAAAATAAAGGAATAGAATAGAAAAAATATATATTTATTTTTTCTATTCTTTTCCTTTATTTTCTATTCTATTTTATTCTCTTCAACAATTGTAAAACTATTCAAATTCAAAAAATATTAAAATTCGAAAGCTATTCGAATTTAAAACTTTTTCAAGATCAAATATATGTTTTTTCTATTCTTTTTCTTTATTTTCTATTCTATTTTATTCTCTTTGACAATTGTAAAACTATTCAAATAAATAAAAAAGAAAATAATTAATTCGAAAGCTATTCAAAACTTTTTCAAATTCAAATATATATTTTCTATTCTTTTCCTTTATTTTCTATTCTATTTTATTCTCTTTGACAATTGTAAAACTATTCAATATCAAAAAATATTAAAATTCAAAAGCTATTCGAATTCAAAACTTTTTTGAATTCAAATATATATTTTTTTATATTCTTTTCCTTTATTTTCTATTCTATTTTATTCTCTTTGACAATTGTAAAACTATTTAAATTAAAAAAATATAAAAATTCGAAAACTGTTCGAATTCAAAACTTTTTCAAATTCAAATATATATTTTTTCTATTATTTTCCTTTATTTTCTATTCTATTTTATTCTCTGACAATTGTAAAACTATTCAAATAATAATAAAAAAAATAATTTGAAAGCTATTCAAAACTTTTTCAAATTCAAATATATATTTTCTATTCTTTTCCTTTATTTTCTATTCTATTTTATTCTCTGGCAATTGTAAAACTATTAAAATAATAATAATAAAAAAAAAAAAATTGAAAGCTATTCAAATTCAAAACTTTTTCAAATTCAAATATATATATTTTTCTATTCTTTTCCTTTATTTTCTATTCTGTTCTATTTTATTCTCTTTGACAATTGTAAAACTATTCAAATTCAAAAAATATTAAAATTCAAAAGCTATTCAAATTTAAAACTTTTTCAAATTATATATTTTTTCTATTCTTTTCCTTTATTTTCTATTCTATTTTATTCTCTTTGACAATTGTAAAACTATTAAAATTAAAAAAAAAATTAAAATTCGAATTCAAAACTTTTTCAAATTCAAATTTTCAAATTCAAATATATATTTTTTCTATTCTTTTCCTTTATTTTCTATTCTATTTTATTCTCTTTGACAATTGTAAAGCTATTCGAATTCAAAACTTTTCAAAACTGATTCAAAAACTTTTCAAATCGATCCGAATTTGAATTTGAAAAAAATTGAATCAATTTGAAAACTAATTACGAAAACAAACTAAACGAATGAAACTATTTTAACTAAACAAATGTATTTAAATAGCGAATTAAAACAAAACAAATCAAATGTTTTCGTTCTGCACATGTCTAATGGGGACCTAATTGTATACTTGAGACTTACTAGTGGTGGGTTAGGAATTGACAAAACAATGGTAACGATTATTTATCTTTTTTTTCCCTCCTTCCCTGAAGATGAGCCTCCTCCTTAGAGATAAAACACCAGTTCCTGTAGACCAGCCCAAAGTAAGTAATAGGAGACCCCATTATATTGATTTAGAAGAAGAATTTGGCTGCCAATACATTGTATACAGTAGGGGGAACCCAAGTAGTGTTGCCACCTGTCCGGGATTCACCCGGATAGTTCGGGTTTTGAATAATGCACCCTGGTTTCAGACCGCCTGGACCCTGGACACATTACTTAGACCAGACTATGGCTTCCCAGCAGGGTTGCTGGCTGCAGATGTCTAAGCCAAGAGTCTGTTAGTGCTGGCTTTGAGGGCAGTGTAAGAGAGAACTAACAGTTTTCCCCCCTCCCCCCACACACACACAGACCGGAGAGGAGAGAGGGCTTGATCTGCTCCTCTTCCTCACCTCACACTGTGCCTCAGAAAAGGAAAGTTGGGGCGGGAAATTTGAAGTCCAGCAGCCTCAGATACATCTGGATGAGAGGTGCTGACTGCCAAGGGGTGAGTGAGCTCACCATCCATCCCTGTCTGTGACTGAAGTCTCCCCCCTTCTCTCTCCTGCCTCTGAGTGAGTACACTAAGGCAAATCAGGGTTCTCAGAGCACCCCTTACATCAGATTTCCCCTTTACACCAGAGGCCACAGTGTTCCCCCCTTACATCAGAGTCCTCTCCGTACATCAGAGTTCTCAGTGGTCCCCCTTAAATCCGGTTTCCAGAGCACCCCTTATGTTAGAGGCACCAGAGTTCTCCCTTTACATCAGAGTCTGCAGAGTCCCAGAATCCCCCCTTAAGCCTCGTACACACGGGCGGGAATCTTGTCGGGAAAAAAAACCGTCGGTTTTCTCGACGGGATTTCCGGCAAGCTTGTCTTGCCAAGCCCTGTGTACTGACGGGCACTCCAAAAAAATGCCGTTCTTTTGAATGGCAAGAACGCGGTGACGTCATCGACTATGACGAGCCGGCGCTCGTCACATTCGATGCCGTCGCCGCCATCTTGCTACACCCCACACTAAGCTTGTATGCTACCACGCATGCGACAAAGTCTTTTCGAGCATGCACGGGCTTACCTTGGACAGGTAAGCATACAGACGACCGGTTTTCTTGGCAGGAAACACTCTGCCGAGAATCCCGACGAGAAAAATAGAAAGCAGGTTCTCTATTTTTCTCATCGAGATTCACGGCAGTTGTCCTGTCAAGAAACCATACACACGACCATTTTCACGGCAAAAGGCTCTCCCAGCAGTTTTCTTGCTGAGAAAACCGGTCGTGTGTACGAGGCTTTACAGTGTAAGGGAACTCTGCGGATTCAGATGTAAAAGGGGGACTCTGTGGACTCTGATGTAAAAGGGGGACTCTGTGGACTCTGATGTAAAGGGGGGGGCTCTTGTAATTAACGTCATATGATTAGAAATATTATTTAATCACAAAATATACGTATAGTTTATACAAAGTGCTCGGGTTTGACTTGAAGAAAAGGTGGCAACCCCAAACCCAAATATAACAGATAATTTGTGCGTAATTTGCATATTTCTTGTGAGTATTGTTGTTTATGTCTGCAATATTATTGTCTCTTGTTTTATTATGAATAAATCACTATTAATTATTTTATTCATTTAGGAGCTAAACAAGAGGCCAAAGAAAAGCAGCCGCAAGGTAAGTCAGATAGCAGAACTTTTTACTACAGCTGACAGTACACTGCAGAGAATTGTAGGCAATTCAATAACCAGCCCAGCAATGGAAAGTACCGGGACCCTGAATGAAATGAAAATGGTTCTAAGACCCCTTTCACACTGGGGGGCGGTTTGCAGGCGCTATTGCGCTAAAAATAGCGCCTGCAAACCGACCCTAAACAGCGGCTGCTTTTTCTCCAGTGTGAAAGCCTGAGGGCTTTCACACTGGAGCGGTGCGCTAGCAGGACCGCTCCAAAAGTCCTGATAGCCACATCTTTGGAGCGGTGAGAGGAGCGGTGTGTTTACCGCTCCTCCACCGCTCCTTCCCATTAAAAGCAATGGGAAACCGCGGCTATACCGCCGGCAATGCGCCTTTGCAGAGGCGCATTGCGGGCAGTATTAACCCTTTTTCGGCCACTAGCGGGGGGTTAAAACCGCAACGCTAGCGGCTGAATACTGCCGCAATTCCGACGGTATAGTGCAGCTAAAAATAGCAGCGCTATACCGCCAGCGCACCTCCCGCCCGAGTGTGAAAGGGGTCTAAAGGCAGACTTGTTCTTTACCTTATAGTGGTAGTAAACTCTCTTCTACCTACCTTCTGCTCCTTCCAGAGGATCTGTTTGCTGTGAGATGGAGTGGTCCCTGGCCACCTGCACCTTCAGCCGTCCTCATTTTCCGGCCCCAGTCAGCCTGTCCTCTGGTCCTGGGGAAGTGAGAGCACTGGGTGGAAGCTGGAGAGAAGGGGGAGCGGAGAGCACTGGCAGGGTTGGAGAGCACATGGGTGGGGGCAAAGAGCAGGGGGGAGTGGAGATCACAGGGGTGGGGAGCGGAGAGTGCTGGGGGGGAACTTGAGAGCATGGGGGGAGTCAAAAAGAACAGGGGTGGAGAGCAGGGAGGCTGAGAGCACTGGGGGGGCTGGAGAGCACTGATGGGGCTAAGAGTGTGCAGGGGCGAAGAGTACTGGGGGGAGCTTGATAGCACTGGGGGGGGCAGAAAGAACAGGGGTGGAGAGCACGGGGGCTAGAGAGCACTATGGGGGGTACAAAGAGCAGGGGGAGTGGAGAGCACTGGGGGGTGGAGAGCAATGGGGGGAGCTTGAGAGCACCAGTGGGGGCCAGAAAGAACAGGGGTGGAAAGCATGGGGGGGCTGGAGAGCACTATGGGGGGCGGAGAGCACTAGGGGGTTGAAGAGCATATGGATGGGGGCAAAATGCAGGAGGGAGCGGACAGCACTGGCGGGTTTGGAGCGCACATGGGTGGGGGCAAAATGCAGAGGGGAGTGGAGAGTAGAGGGGTGGGGAGCAGAGAGTGATGGGGGGAGCCAAAAAAGAACAGGGGTAAAGAGCATGGGGGGGAAGAGAGCACTGGGGGAGGCTGGTGAGCAATGGGTGGAGCTTGAGAGCACCGGGGGGCCAGAAAGAACATGGGTGGGAAGCACAGGGGCTGGAGAGCACTGTGGGGGGCGGAGAGCACTGGGGTGGGGGCTAGAGAGTGATGGGGAGAGCAGGAGAGCACTGGGGGGGAGAAAGAACAGGGATGAAGAGCACTGGGGGGAGCGGAGAGCACTGGGATGGTGGCTAGAGAAGGATGGGGAGAGCTGGAGAGCAGGGGGGCAGAAAGAATAGGGGTGGAGAGAACTGTGGGGAGGGGAGCCTGGAGAGTGTGGTGGTGGGGGAGGAGAGCACTGGGGGGGAGCCAGGGAGCACAAGGAGAAGCACTGGGAGGGGCCAGCAAAAGAAGTATAGGATAGGAGGATCGGCAGGGGGGGCCGCATATAGAGGAAATTAGCTTTCTATATTCCTCCATGCAGTCGCTGAATGCTTGATTCTCCTCCTCTCCCTCCTGCAAGCATTCAGCAGCTGCATGGAGGAATATAGAAAGCTAATTTCCTCTATATGTGGCCCCCCCTGCCGATTTTCCTATCCAGGTACACAGGGCAGGCTGTACAGGCAGGCATCTCCTTATGTGTCTCACGAAGCTGGCTGGGTCTGTGTTCGGCAGCGGCACTGTAACACGGTCCCACCCCCCTAGACCGGCTCCTGTGATAGGCGGAATACTAATTATATCTACTATCACAGGAGCCGGTCTAGGGGGGCGGGACCTTTTTTCAGCGCCGCCGCCGAACACAGACCCAGCCAGCTCCGTGAGACACAGGAGCAGGATAGAGGGGACTCAGGGAGCACTGCAGCTGCAACTCAAAGCGGCCCCAGCGTGGGCGGCCTACTGGGAAATATCCCGATATCCCGGTAGGCCAGTCTGGCCCTGCCGGCCACTCATGTAGCCGGAGGATGCGAACCCGGAAGGAAGACCGAGGGAGGATGTCTTGTTCAAAGATAAGTCTCTCATAATGTGCTAGTATGTGAAGCATACTAGCACATTATGACATTGTCTTGAAGGTGATTTTTTTTCCCATCAACGGCAGTTTACTACCGCTTTAATTATATTTAATTATTATATCTATGCATTAAAGTGATATTAGGCAGTTGACAGATTTTTTTCTTAACTAACAAAAATGTCATACCCACCTGATCTGTGCAGTGGCTTCGCACAAAGCAGCCCTGATCCTCCTCTTCTCAGGTTCCCCGCCGGCACTCCAGGCCCCTTCCTCCTGCTTAGTGCCCCCATAAGCAAGCACATTGCTAGGGGGCACTCGAGCAGGCTTGCTCCCAAGCTGCTGCTCTGTATGACCATTCATACTTGGAGCTTGGCTCTCTCTCTCCTCATTGGCTCACTGGCTGTAATTGACAGTAGCGGGAGCCAATGGCTCCTGCTGCTGTCTCAGCCAATGAGGAAGAGACCCAGGAGAGCCGCTGTTCTCATGCACATTGCAGAATCGAGATGGGGATCAGCTAAGTATTAGGGGAAGCTGGGGAGGCTCCTGCACACAGAAGGTTCTTTACCTTCATGCATAGAAGACATGGAAGTAAGAATACACAAGCCTTTACAATCACTTTAAGGTAGACAAAACATTCTGCATTCCAGTCCCTCCCCCAGCCCCCCGAAATACTTTCCTGAGCCTGATCTCCACCCAGCAATGTGCACAAGAGCAGCAGCTCTCTTGAGTCTCTCTCTCTACTCATTGGACAAAGAGGCAGAAGTGAGAGCCATTGGCTTCTGCTGCTGTCCATCACAGACAGTGAGTTGAGCGGGAGGACAGGGCAACACAGAGCCGGCTCGGGAGCAAGCATGCATGCTCTCTCTCTCTCTCTCTGTACTCTCCTCTCTCTCTGTACTCTCCTCTCTCTCTGTACTCTCCTCTCTCTCTCTGTACTTTCCTCTCTCTCTGTACTCTCCTCTCTCTCTGTACTCTCCTCTCTGTCTGTACTCTCCTCTCTCTCTCTCTGTGTACTCTCTCCCCTCTCTCCCCTCTCTCTCTCTCTCTCTCTCTCTCTCTGTACTCTCTGCTCTCTCTCCCTCTGTACTCTCTGCTCTCTCTCTCTTTACGCTCTGCTCTCTCTCTCTCTTTACTCTCTGCTCTCTCTCTTTACTCTCTCCTCTCTCTCTCTGTACTCTCTCCTCTCTCTCTGCACTATCTCTCTGCTCTCTGCTCTCCATCTCTCTACTCTCCTCTCTCTCTCTCTCTCTCTCTCTCTCTGTACTCTCCTCTCTCTCTGTACTCTCCTCTCTCTCTGTACTCTCTGCTCTCTTTCTCTGTACTCTCTCTCTCTCTCTCTCTGTACTATCTGCTCTCTCTCTGTACTCTCCCCTCTCTCTGTATTCTCTGATGTCCCTCCTCTCTCTTTCTCTGTACTCTCTGCTGTCTGTCACTCTTTGAATTATCTGCTATTTCTCTCTCTATCTTTCTGTGTACTGTCTGCTGTTTCTCCTCACTGCTGTCTCTCCTCTCTCTCTGTATTCTCTGCTGTCTCTCCTCTCTCACTATATATATATATATATATATATATAGATATATATATATATATAGATATATATATATCTATATATATATATATATATATATTCTCTGCTCTGCTATCTGTCACTCTTTGAATTCTCTGTGGTCTCACCTCTCTCTCTCTCTCTCTGTGGTCTCACCTCTCTCTCTCTCTCTCTCTCTCTCTATTCACTGTTGTCCCTCCTTTCTCTCTCTGTATTCTCTGTTGTCTCTCTCACTTTCTGTGTTCTCTGCTGTCTGTCTCTCTCTGTACTCTCTGCTTTCTCTCTCTCTCTTTGTACTCTCTTGTTTTTCTCCTCTCTCTTTCTGTTTCTGTACTCTCTGCTCTGCTGTCTGTGTCTCTCTGTATTATCTGCTGTCTCTCCCCTCTCCCCCTCTCTCTCTCTGTACTCTCTTCTGTTTGTCTACCTGGGTACTCTCTGCTCTTTCTCTCTTTCTCTCTGTACTCTCTGCACTGTATTCCCTGGTCTCTGTTTCTTTTCTGTATTCTCTGCTGTCTCTCCTCTATATGTCGCTCTCTGTATTCTCTGATGTCTTTCTCTCTCAGTGCTCTCTGCTGTCTCCCTCTTTCTGTACTCTGCTCTCTCTCTTTGTATTCTCTGCTGTCTGTTTTTATATCTGTACTCTCTGCTGTCTCTTCTCTCTTTGTTTTCTGCTGTATGCCTTTCTCTCTGTACTCTCTGTTGTATGTCTCACTCTGTAGTCTCTGCTGTGTCTCTCTATTTTTCCCCGTACTCTCTGCTGTTTCTCTCTCTCTCTCTTTGTACTCTCTGCTGTCTCTCTCTGTATTCTTTGTTGTCTCCCTTCCCTCTATCTGTACTTTCTGCTGCCTGTCTCTCTCTGTGCTTTTTGCCGTCTCTCTTCCTCGCTCCCTTTATTCTCTGCTCTCTCTCTCTTTATTCTCTGCTGCCCCTCTCTCTCTCTCTATATAGTCTCTGCTGTCTCTCTCTTAGTCAGGGCCAGGACAAGGGATGGACAGGAGTGGCCTGGGCACTGTGGTATTATGTGAGGTGGAGGAGTGGGGGCACCACAAGGGGGATGGCATTTGTGTTGGGAGGGGGGATTTAGGGGGGGGAAGCAGGAGGTAAGAATTGTTCTAGGAGGAAAAATTTGGGGATGTGTGGTGATTTAGGGGAATTTGTGTTGGGGGGAGGGGGAAGAGGATTTGTGCTAGGAGGGGGGATTTTGGGAGTTTGTGCTAGAAGAGGTGATATGGTAGAGGAGGGAGGGGAATTGGGCTAGGAGAGGAGTTTTATGGGGGGAGGGTTGTGCTAGCAGGGGAAATTATGGGGTGGGAAGGATTTGAGCTAGGAGGGTGATGAGGGATTTGTACAAGGAGAGGGGATTGGGGGGAGCGTTGTGCTAAAAGAGGTGATATGATAGATGGGGAGGGGAATTGTGCTAGGAGGGGAAATTCTTTCTGGGGGTGATGTGTACTAGGAGAGGGGATTTGAAATGGGGGGGGGGGTGCAAAAGGATGTGCACTCAGAGAGGAAATTTGAGGGATTTGAAGGGTAAAGGATTTGTGCTAGAAGGGGTGATTTTTAGGGGGCATTTGTTCCTGGGGAGACTTCTGCAGGGGAAGTGGATTTGTACTGGGAGTAACGGGGAATTAATGCTTAGAGGATAAGCATGCAGATTAGTGCCCATTTTTTTTTTGGGGGGGGGTTGCTCACACATAATGCTCATACATCTTGGGTGGGTGCAGTTTGACATATTTGCCCCGAGCTCTAGATGACCTTGTCCCAGCACTGCTCTTAGTCAATGTGTATTCTCTGCTCTCTCTCTGTACTCTCTGCTCAATATCCCTCTCTGTACTCTCTGCTGCCTCTCACTCTGTACTCTCTGTTGCCTCTCTCTCTGTACTCTCTGCTGCCTCTCTCTCTGTACTCTCTGCTGCCTCTCTCTCTGTACTCTCTGCTGCCTCTCTATCTGTACTCTCTGCTGCCTCTCTCTCTGTACTCTCTGCTGCCTCTCACTCTGTACTCTCTGCTGCCTCTCACTCTGTACTCTCTGCTGCCTCTCACTCTGTATTCTCTGCTGCCTCTCTATCTGTACTGTCTGCTGCCTCTCTCTCTGTACTCTCTGCTGCCTCTCTCTCTCTCTGTACTCTCTGCTGCCTCTCACTCTGTGCTCTCTGCTGCCTCTCTCTCTGTACTCTCTGCTGCCTCTCTCTCTCTGTACTCTCTGCTGCCTCTCTCTCTCTCTCTGTACTCTCTGCTGCCTCTCTCTCTGCACTCTCTGCTGCCTCTCTCTCTGTACTCTCTGCTGCCTCTCTCTCTGTACTCTCTGCTGCCTCTCTCTCTGTACTCTCTGCTGCCTCTCTCTCTGTGCTCTCTGCTGCCCCCCTCTCTGTGCTTTCTGCTGCCTCTCACTCTGTACTTTCTTCTGTTCTGCCTCTCTCTATGTACTCTCTGCTGCCTCTCTGTCTCTGTACTCTCTGCTGCCTCACTCTCTGTGCTTGTTGCTTTCTCTCTTCATGCTCTGATGTCTCTCTTTCTCTCTCTCTGTACCATCTGCTGTCTATCTCTCTCTCTGTTCTCTTCTGTCTCTCTCTCTTTGTACCACCTGCTGTCTCTCTCTCTCTCTACTCTCTCTCT
This sequence comes from Rana muscosa, assembly GCA_029206835.1. Lineage (NCBI taxonomy): Eukaryota > Metazoa > Chordata > Amphibia > Anura > Ranidae > Rana > Rana muscosa. The sequence goes on from CM055127.1 coordinate 188,597,091, forward strand.
CTCTCTCTATACTCTGTTCTCTCTCTCTCTCTCTCTCTCTCTCTTGTCTTCCGTCTCTCTCTCTCTCTCTCTTTGTACCATCTGCTGTCTATCTCTGTGTGTGTGTGTGTATATATATATATATATATATATATATATATATATATATATTCTCTGTTTTCTCTCTCTCTCTCTGTTCTCTGCAGTCTCTCTCTCCCTCTCTGACTGTGTGTGTCTCTCTTTTCACTGTCTCTTTCTCTCTGTATGAGCTGTGTGTGTCTCTCCCCCCCATGTTCTGTCTCAGACTGGGCAATCCTTAGAGCAAGACCTCCATAATAGTATTTTGAATGTACAGGACTTTTGAGGAAACTAATAAAATACCCATAAGGACTCTCTGTTATGAAACATAGAACAAAAAATAGCTGCAAATGTCAGTGAACTTTGTACCTGAACCAGTCCGGAGGAGATAAGAGGGGAGGAAAGGGAAGGATATCTCTGCTGGCTGTGATCGGAGGAGATAAGAGGGGAGGAAAGGGAAGGATATCTCTGCTGGCTGTGATCGGAGGAGATAAGAGGGGAGGAAAGGGAAGGATATCTCTGCTGGCTGTGATCGGAGGAGATAAGAGGGGAGGTAAGGGAAGGATATCTCTGCTGGCTGTGATCGGAGGAGATAAGAGGGGAGGAAAGGGAAGGATATCTCTGCTGGCTGTGATCGGAGGAGATAAGAGGGGAGGTAAGGGAAGGATATCTCTGCTGGCTGTGATCGGAGGAGATAAGAGGGGAGGAAAGGGAAGGATATCTCTGCTGGCTGTGATCGGAGGAGATAAGAGGGGAGGTAAGGGAAGGATATCTCTGCTGGCTGTGATCGGAGGAGATAAGAGGGGAGGAAAGGGAAGGATATCTCTGCTGGCTGTGATCGGAGGAGATAAGAGGGGAGGTAAGGGAAGGATATCTCTGCTGGCTGTGATCGGAGGAGATAAGAGGGGAGGAAAGGGAAGGATATCTCTGCTGGCTGTGATCGGAGGAGATAAGAGGGGAGGAAAGGGAAGGATATCTCTGCTGGCTGTGATCGGAGGAGATAAGAGGGGAGGAAAGGGAAGGATATCTCTGCTGGATGTGATCGGAGGAGATAAGAGGGGAGGAAAGGGAAGGATATCTCTGCTGGCTGTGATCGGAGGAGATAAGAGGGGAGGAAAGGGAAGGATATCTCTGCTGGCTGTGATCGGAGGAGATAAGAGGGGAGGAAAGGGAAGGATATCTCTGCTGGCTGTGATGGGAGGAGATAAGTGGGGAGGTAAGGGAAGGATATCTCTGCTGGCTGTGATCGGAGGAGATAAGAGGGGAGGAAAGGGAAGGATATCTCTGCTGGCTGTGATCGGAGGAGATAAGAGGGGAGGTAAGGGAAGGATATCTCTGCTGGCTGTGATCGGAGGAGATAAGAGGGGAGGAAAGGGAAGGATATCTCTGCTGGCTGTGATCGGAGGAGATAAGAGGGGAGGAAAGGGAAGGATATCTCTGCTGGCTGTGATCGGAGGAGATAAGAGGGGAGGTAAGGGAAGGATATCTCTGCTGGCTGTGATGGGAGGAGATAAGTGGGGAGGTAAGGGAAGGATATCTCTGCTGGCTGTGATCGGAGGAGATAAGAGGGGAGGAAAGGGAAGGATATCTCTGCTGGCTGTGATCGGAGGAGATAAGAGGGGAGGTAAGGGAAGGATATCTCTGCTGGCTGTGATCGGAGGAGATAAGAGGGGAGGAAAGGGAAGGATATCTCTGCTGGCTGTGATCGGAGGAGATAAGAGGGGAGGAAAGGGAAGGATATCTCTGCTGGCTGTGATCGGAGGAGATAAGAGGGGAGGTAAGGGAAGGATATCTCTGCTGGCTGTGATGGGAGGAGATAAGTGGGGAGGTAAGGGAAGGATATCTCTGCTGGCTGTGATCGGAGGAGATAAGAGGGGAGGAAAGGGAAGGATATCTCTGCTGGCTGTGATCGGAGGAGATAAGAGGGGAGGAAAGGGAAGGATATCTCTGCTGGCTGTGATCGGAGGAGATAAGAGGGGAGGTAAGGGAAGGATATCTCTGCTGGCTGTGATCGGAGGAGATAAGAGGGGAGGAAAGGGAAGGATATCTCTGCTGGCTGTGATCGGAGGAGATAAGAGGGGAGGTAAGGGAAGGATATCTCTGCTGGCTGTGATCGGAGGAGATAAGAGGGGAGGAAAGGGAAGGATATCTCTGCTGGCTGTGATCGGAGGAGATAAGAGGGGAGGAAAGGGAAGGATATCTCTGCTGGCTGTGATCGGAGGAGATAAGAGGGGAGGTAAGGGAAGGATATCTCTGCTGGCTGTGATCGGAGGAGATAAGAGGGGAGGAAAGGGAAGGATATCTCTGCTGGCTGTGATCGGAGGAGATAAGAGGGGAGGAAAGGGAAGGATATCTCTGCTGGCTGTGATCGGAGGAGATAAGAGGGGAGGAAAGGGAAGGATATCTCTGCTGGCTGTGATCGGAGGAGATAAGAGGGGAGGAAAGGGAAGGATATCTCTGCTGGCTGTGATCGGAGGAGATAAGTGGGGAGGTAAGGGAAGGATATCTCTGCTGGCTGTGATCGGAGGAGATAAGAGGGGAGGTAAGGGAAGGATATCTCTGCTGGCTGTGATCGGAGGAGATAAGAGGGGAGGAAAGGGAAGGATATCTCTGCTGGCTGTGATGGGAGGAGATAAGTGGGGAGGTAAGGGAAGGATATCTCTGCTGGCTGTGATCGGAGGAGATAAGAGGGGAGGTAAGGGAAGGATATCTCTGCTGGCTGTGATCGGAGGAGATAAGAGGGGAGGTAAGGGAAGGATATCTCTGCTGGCTGTGATCGGAGGAGATAAGAGGGGAGGTAAGGGAAGGATATCTCTGCTGGCTGTGATCGGAGGAGATAAGAGGGGAGGAAAGGGAAGGATATCTCTGCTGGCTGTGATCGGAGGAGATAAGAGGGGAGGAAAGGGAAGGATATCTCTGCTGGCTGTGATCGGAGGAGATAAGAGGGGAGGTAAGGGAAGGATATCTCTGCTGGCTGTGATGGGAGGAGATAAGTGGGGAGGTAAGGGAAGGATATCTCTGCTGGCTGTGATCGGAGGAGATAAGAGGGGAGGAAAGGGAAGGATATCTCTGCTGGCTGTGATCGGAGGAGATAAGAGGGGAGGAAAGGGAAGGATATCTCTGCTGGCTGTGATCGGAGGAGATAAGAGGGGAGGTAAGGGAAGGATATCTCTGCTGGCTGTGATCGGAGGAGATAAGAGGGGAGGAAAGGGAAGGATATCTCTGCTGGCTGTGATCGGAGGAGATAAGAGGGGACGTAAGGGAAGGATATCTCTGCTGGCTGTGATCGGAGGAGATAAGAGGGGAGGAAAGGGAAGGATATCTCTGCTGGCTGTGATCGGAGGAGATAAGAGGGGAGGTAAGGGAAGGATATCTCTGCTGGCTGTGATGGGAGGAGATAAGTGGGGAGGTAAGGGAAGGATATCTCTGCTGGCTGTGATCGGAGGAGATAAGAGGGGAGGAAAGGGAAGGATATCTCTGCTGGCTGTGATCGGAGGAGATAAGAGGGGAGGAAAGGGAAGGATATCTCTGCTGGCTGTGATCGGAGGAGATAAGAGGGGAGGAAAGGGAAGGATATCTCTGCTGGCTGTGATCGGAGGAGATAAGAGGGGAGGTAAGGGAAGGATATCTCTGCTGGCTGTGATCGGAGGAGATAAGAGGGGAGGAAAGGGAAGGATATCTCTGCTGGCTGTGATCGGAGGAGATAAGAGGGGAGGAAAGGGAAGGATATCTCTGCTGGCTGTGATCGGAGGAGATAAGAGGGGAGGAAAGGGAAGGATATCTCTGCTGGCTGTGATCGGAGGAGATAAGAGGGGAGGTAAGGGAAGGATATCTCTGCTGGCTGTGATGGGAGGAGATAAGAGGGGAGGTAAGGGAAGGATATCTCTGCTGGATGTGATCGGAGGAGATAAGAGGGGAGGTAAGGGAAGGATATCTCTGCTGGATGTGATCGGAGGAGATAAGAGGGGAGGTAAGGGAAGGATATCTCTGCTGGCTGTGATCTCTGTCATAGTGAGGGACAGAGCAGAACACAGGCTCATTCATGTGTCTTATTACACATGATGCCAATCAAAGGAGAAGGGGAGGGGCTTCACCATTTATTCAATGAGTAGAGCGGGGAGATTACAGATGACAGGCCGTTCTTCTACCTGCCATACTATGTGTAGATGATTTGTGATCTTGTTCTTTATTACATTTAATCTTCTGTCTGTGTTTGGTGCTCCAGGTTTACAACCACTTTACCTGACCTCATGTGTGGGTTTAAACTCATCCCTTTTATCTGTAGATTAATGAAACGGAGTAGATACAAAAGTCACAATGTTACTTTGTATCTCTCTATCTCCCATCTGATCAATGATTATAAACAATGAGATTGATTTACTAAATATGGAGAGTGTCAAATCTGGTGCAGCTCTGCATAGAGACCAATCAACTTTTTTTGACAAAGTTTAATTGAACAAGCTGAAGTTAGAAGCTGATTGGCTACCATGAACAGCTGCACCATATTTTGAACTTTCTGGTTTTGGTAAATTAACCCCAATGCTACTTCATAACTGAATCTCCTGTCTTATCAGTGTTTATAAACAATGTTACTTTTTGTATCTCTCTATCTCCTGTCTGATCAATGTTTATAAACAATGTTACTTTGTAGCTCTCTATCTCCCGTCTGATCAATGTTTATAAACAATGTTATTTTGTATTGCTCTATTTTTCGTCTGATCATTGTTTATAAACAATGTTCCTTTGTATCTCTCTATCTTCCGTCTGATCAATGTTTAAAAACAATGTTACTTTGTTTCTCTATCTCCTGTCTGATCAAAGTTCGTAAATAATGTTACTTTGTATCTTGTCGAATCTTTTCTCTCTATAATGTCGAATCTTTTCTCTCTATGTAGAATAATCTTGGACTAATAGAGTTAAGGTTAGGCACATCCGACCACGGGTTCTATAGACACAGATTGTTATTGTCAGTGTCATGTCGAATCTCCTATCTATATCGAACTGTTGTCGCAACAAAAACGAAAATAAAGCATTTTTTTATGTCGGATCTTTCGGATTCTGTTTGTTTTCGTTTGTTAAAATGATAATGAAAATACCCGAAATTTGGACGAAAACTGATGCACATGTCTGTTAGTTAATTGCACATGAGTGTGACAACATGAAAACTGCCCAGAAATATGATCTACCTAATCTTACCTCATAAGAAAAAAGTTAAAGGGGTTGTAAACCTTCGTGTTTTTTCACCTTAATGCATCCTACTCACCTGAGCCCTGAATTTCCGTGGGCGCCATCCCGCGTCCCTCTCTCCACGGGTCCTCCGCTCTTCATTGGATAGATTTATAGCAGCGCAGCCATTGGCTCCCGCTGCTGTCAATCAAATTCAATGACGCGGCCGCCAAGGGGCGGGGCCAAATCATACACTTGGCGTCTATGGATGCTGAGTGTATGACACGATAGCATGCCCGCAAGGTAACCCCCTCGGGAGAGAGCTTCCCAGAGGGGGTTATCTAATGCGGGGAGGAGCCGCAAGAGCCGCCGTGGGACCCCAGAACCGGAGGATTTGGGGCCACTCTGTGCAAAACTAATTGCACAGCGGAGGTAAGTACGACATGTTTGTTATATACCAAAAAAAAAAGGCGAACCTTTAATGTCACTTTAACCACTTCAATACCGGGCATTTTCACCCCCTTCCTGCCCAGACCAATTTTTAGTTTTCAGCGCTGTCACAATTTGAATGACAATTGCGCGGTCGTGCCACACTGTACCCAAATGAAATTTTTATGTTTTTTTCCCCCCCATAAATAGAGCTTTCTTTTGGTGGTATTTGATCACCTCTGTGGTTTTTATTTTTTGCGCTATAAACAAAAGAAGAGCGACAATTTTGAAAAAAAAACACAATATTTTTTACTTTTTTCTATAATAAATATCACAATTTTTAAAAAGAAAAAAAAATGTCCTCAGTTTAGTCCGATACGTATTCTTCTACATATTTTTGGTAAAAAAAATCGCAATAAGCGTATATTGATTGGTTTGCGCAAAAGTTATAGCGTCTACAAAATAGGGGATAGATTCATGGCATTTTTATTTATTTTTAATTTTTTTACTAGTAATGGCAGCGATCTGCGATTTTTTTTTTTTATTGTGACTGTGACATTGCGGCGGACAATTTTGACACATTTTTGGGACCATTCACATTTATACAGTAATCAGTACTATAAAAAAAAAAAAGATTACTGTGCAAATGTTACTGGCAGGGAAGGGGTTAACACTATGGGGCGATAAAGGGGTTAAATGTGTGTCCTAGGGAGTGATTCTAACTGTAGGGGGAGGGGACTCACAAGGGGAGGAGACCGATCGGTGTTCCTCTGTACTGGGAACACACGGATCGGTCTCCTCTGACCTGACAGGACGTGGATCTGTGTGTTTACACACACAGATCCACGGTCCTGCTGTGTCCGTGGGCAATCGCGGGTGCCCGGCGGACATCGTGGCCGCCGGGCACGCGCACCAGGGTCCCGAGCAATGCGGCACGCGTTCATAGACGGCCGGGAGGCCCAGGACGTCACATGACGCCCGCCCAGGATGGGAGATCCCTCCTGCAGACGTCATATTACAATAGCCGGGTACTGAAGTGGTTAATGGATTACGCCTTTAAGGCAGACTTCTGTTATTTGTTGATTTATTTTTTCATTTTAAATATTTTTGTTATGCTCTGTTCTAAAAGAATGATTATTGATTTGTTATCCTTTTTGTCTTTTACAGAAATGTTTGATTATTGGAGGTGTCAGCAGCGCCATCTTTGTGATTATACTGATTATTGTTCTTTGCCTCACCTTAAAATAATGTCCACAAGGAATTATCGGAAGAGACACTAACAGGCCCCCCCAAAAAAATGACCCCCCAAACTTACTCCCTCGAAGGGATGAAAAGATACCAGAAACCCTGAAAAATGTTCTTTGCATTTAGAAATGACTCCTCTGCAATCCGCGGGTGGTTCAGATATATATATACACAATCGTATCTGATAATTACAGGGTGCAGAGGCATCTGCAGGTTACTTTGTCAATAGAGCCTCCTAATGCCGCGTACACACCATCGGAATTTCCGAAGAAAAAAGTCTGACGGAATTTTTTCATTGGATATTCCGACCGTGTGTTGGCCCCATCAGACTTTTTTCCGTTGGAGTTTAGGAATAGAACTTGTTTCATTTTTTTCCGATCGTCTGTGTGGAACTCTGACGGAGAAAAAAACCCCACGCATGCTCAGAATTAAGTAGACGCATGCTCGGAAGCATTGAACTTCATTTTTCTCGGCTCGTCGTAGTGTTGTACGTCACCGCGTTCTTGGCGGTTGGAATCTGGTCTGACCAGACAGCTTGAACGGAATTCCGACGGAAAATTCCATCAGATTTTATCCCATCGGCAATTCCGATCGTGTGTACAGGGCATAATTTGCATGTGAGCTCTATTCAATGGCAGCTGTAATTGCAGAGAAAGGGGGTTCTACAAAGTATTGACTCCGGGGGGCGCCATACAAATACCCCTCCCCCACACTTTTCACATATTTATTTGTATCATTTATCATTTTCCTTCCACTTCACAATTATGTGACACTTTGTGTTGGTCTATCACATAAAATCCAAATAAAATACATTTACGTTTTTGGTTGTAACATGAGAAAATGTGGAACATTTCAAGGGGTATGAATACTTTTTTAAGGCACTGTATATATATATATATATATATATATATATATATATATATATATATATATATATATATATATATACCGTATATACTCGAGTATAAGCCAACCCGAATATAAGCCGAGGCACCTAATTTTACAACAAAAAACTGTGAAAACGTATTAACTCAAGTATAAGCTCAGGGTGTCCATCTGCATGCCTCACTGTGTCCATGCCTCACTGTGCCCATGCCTCACTGTGTCCATGCCTAGACTTTAATATGGGAGTATATGGAAGGAGGGCCTGGATTTGAAAAATCGGATCTCCCCGGCCGTAGGTCTTCCGGACAACAAACTTTGCACACTTGTAGAGGAGAAATGGGGCCTCATATTTGCCAAAGGTGAGGTCCAGGGGACCGACGACCGGCCGGTACCAGGTCCCCAAAATCACCGGAGAAATTTCCATTTAACATGGAAGTCTATGTAAGGGGTGCCCGGGTTTGAAAATTCGGTGCTCCCCGTCTGTAGGTCCCCCGGACAACAAACTTTGTGCACTTATAGAGGAGAAATAGGGCTACATGTGTGCTAAGTGTGGGGTCCAGAGGACCTAAGACCGGCCGGTACGGGTCCCCAAATTCACCAGAGAAATTTCCATTTAACATGGGAGTCTATGGAAGGGGTGCCCGGCTTTAAAAAATCGGTGCTCCCCGGCCGTAGGTCCCCCGGACAACAAACTTTGCACACTTGTAGAGGAAGAGGCTACATGTGTGCTAAGTCTGGGATCCAGGGGACCTACGGACGTCCGGTACCAAGTTTGATTTTTGGAGGTGTCAGCAGGTGTCCAAAGTCCGGGAGATCAGGCGCAAAAAGGTGACTCGAGTATAAGCCAATGGGGGGGGGGCATTTTCAGCACAAAAAAATGTGCTGAAAAACTCGGCTTATACTCGAGTATATATGGTATATCTCATATTTAATTATAAAAATAAAAAGGGATGTTATACAAATTAGTCATAGAGTTATTGTCAAGTTAACTGACATATGCTGGCCATTTTACTGTAACTGACTGAAAAGCGTGAATCGTCTCTCCCCAAACTTTTACTAACACGAGGATCAGCAAAAGTAGCCCAAAGGGTGGCGCCATTTAAATGGAACGTCCCCTTTATAGTGCCGTTGTACGTGTTGTACGGCACTGCGCTTTGGTCGAGCGTTTTTTTTTTAATGAACGTGTGTATGCAAGGCAAGGCTTGGGAGGAATCACGTTGGGAAAAACGTCGGGTTTTGGCATGTCAGGAAAACCGGTCGTGTGTACGCGGCATAAGTAATCTAATCATCAATGACCTGGATAGGTGATAAAAACGAATCAATAATCAATCGACTTTTGCACAGTACAGTTGATACACATAATAAAGCTCACAAACCTTCAGGTCAATGTCCTATTGATTTATTTCAGGATATGCAAAAGTCCAAGAGTTTCAGGTAACATTGGCCATACAAATAAATGGAAATGGAAGACTCTCCATGCCGTGACACTTCTAGAGCTGGGATAGAATGTCTGGAAAACAAATGACTTCATCGCGCATCTGTTTTTGTAAAGCAAATAAGCTGCATTTCATTCTGTGACAAATGTGTATCCGGATTAACACTTTGTAAACAAAACATAGTCAATAATTTCCACACTTTATAATGTACTAAAAAAAAAAAACCTTATGCCCTGTACACACGATCGGATTTTCCGATGGGATAAAATCCGATGGAATTTTCCGTCGGAATTCCGTTCAAGCTGTCTTCCATACACACTGTCAGACAAAATTCCGACCGTCAAGAACGCGGTGACACACAACACTACGACGAGCCGAGATAAATGAAGTTTAATTCTTCTGAGCCTGCATCGAGTTGATTCTGAGCATGCGTGTTTTTTTTCTCCGTCGGAGTTCCACACAGACGATAGGAATTTCCTATAATTTTTTCCATCGGAAAAAAAAAAAACATCTTCTATTTCTAAACACCGACGGAAAAAAATTAAATGGAGCCCACACTTGATCGTAATTTCCGATGAAAAAAGTCCATCGGACTTTTTTCATCGGAAAATCAGATCGTGTGTACAAGGCATTAGAAGCACCCAAAGCCCTAATACAGGTCTAGTGGGGGCTTGTTTCTGTAGACAAAGTCTGTGATACATTATATTGCCAAAAGTATTGGGACACCTGCCTTTACACACACATGAACTTTAATGGCATCCCAGTCTTAGTCCGTAGGGTTCAGTATTGAGTTGGCCCCGCCCTTTGCAGCTATAACAGCTTCACCTCTTCTGGGAAGGCCGTCCACAAGGTTTAGGAGTGTGTCTAGGGCAGTGTTTCTCAACTTCAGTCCTCAAGGCGCCCCAACAGGTCATGTTTTCAGGATTTCCCCTCAGATGAAACGGCTGTGGTAATTACTAAGGCAGTGAAATGGATCAAATCACCTGTGCAAAATAATGGAAAGCCTGAAAACATGACCTGTTGGGGTGCCTTGAGGACTGGAGTTGAAAAACACTGGTCTATGGGAATGTTTGACCATTCTTCCAGAAGAACATTTTTTTTTTCCTCAATAGATTTTTATTAACATATTTCAAATGTTACATATGCAGAAAAGACATATAAATGTACTTTCTCAAAAAGCATATTCATCGGTAGAAGATACAAAGAATATAAAAAGAATACGCACAACATTTTGCTACGTGTCGCAGTAGATGTTTTGTGGTACATGCCGTAGGATTATTAGTATGAAAATCGTAGTAGAGAACCAAGGTATTGGTCGGTAGATGAGGTCATATATATATATACATGTCTGGTACGTGAGGTTGGAGGGGAGCCACCCCACCCGAGTACCCCTTATAGCAGTGGTTCTCAACTCCAGTCCTCAGGGCCCACCAACAGGCCAGGTTTGCAAGATAACTGAAATGCATCACAGGTGATATAATTTGCTGCTCAGGGATTGCTGTAATCTAGTCTGCATCTCACCAAAGGTAATACTTAAAATCTGGCCTGTTAGTGGGTTCTGAGGACAGGAGTTGAGAACCACTGCCTTATAGGGAGCAAAACTGTGCTCGCGTGAGGAGGCTCCACCCCCCCCCTAGTAGGGTGACCTCTGAACCTATTTATCAACAAATGACTATAGAAAACAGTAATAGTATCAAAGTTAAAGATTGAACGTCTTTTTAAGACCGGGAGATTCAACCCATTCAATCCATTGTTGCCACATTTGGTTTTTGTTCGTTTTACTGCCTTGTCTTAGTGCTAGTGTCGTCTCATGTGTAAAGTGCACATGTGTGGTTTGAACTACGTCAGTAATCGTAGGGGGATCTGGGTCTTTCCACTTCCTGGAAATACTGAGGTGTGCTGCTAATAGTATGTGTATTATAATATGTCTCGACGGGTTGTTGAATTTTTCTATATCCAGGGATTCCAGAAGAACATTTGTGAGGTCAGGCTCTGATTCATCTCAAAGGTGTTCTATCAGGTTGAGGTCAGGACTCTGTGCAGGCCAGTCAAGTTCCTCCACCCCAAACCACGTCATCCATGTCTTTATGGACCTCGCTGTGTGCACTGGTGTGCAGTCATTTTGGAACAGGAAAGGATCATCCCCAAACTGTTCCCACAAATTTGGGAGCATTAAGGTGTCCAAAATGTTTTTTTATGCTGACGCCTTAGGAGTTCCCTTCACTGGAACTGAGGGGCCAAGCCCAACCCCTAAAAAAACAACCTCACACCATAATCCCCCCTCCACCAAATGATTTGGAGGGGTGGTCCAAAACTTTTTACCAATATAGTGTGGATGACCGAGTTTGGGGGGGAGGAACTTGACTGGCCTGCACAGAGTCCTGACCTCAACCTGATAGAACATCTTTGGCATGAATTAGAGTGGAGACTATGAGCCAGGCCTTCTCATCCAACATCAGTGTCTGACCTCACAAATGTGCTTCTGGAAGAATGGTAAAACATTCCCAAAGACACCCTCCTAAACCTTGTGGACGGCCTTCCCAGAAGAGTTGAAGCTGTTATAGCTGCAAAGGGCGGGGCCAATTTAAAGCGGAGGTCCACCCAAATTTTTTTTTTTTTTATAAGCCAGCAGCTACAAATACTGCAGCTGCTGACTTTTAAAAAATGGACACTTACCTGTCCAGCGCACCAGCGATGTCGGCAGACGAGGCTGAGCAATCGCTCGGTCCTTGGATGCTGCCGCCGCCATGCTCGATGAGGGAATCAGGAAGTGAAGCCTTGCGGCTTCACTGCCCGGTTCCCTACTACGCATGTGCGAGTAGTGTGTCACGCCATCACTGGTCCCCGCTCTCTCCTGGGAACTGTGTGTTTCCCAGGAGACAGCGGGGGACGGGGGGGACGGGAAGTGGCGTAGACTCCCAGGGAGTCTATGCCCAGAAGTGGGTGCAAATACTTGTCTTAGACAGGTATCTGCACCCCCTTTCCCCCTGAAAGGTGCCAAATGTGTCACCGGAGGGGGGGGGGGGGGGTTCCGAAAAGCGGAAGTTCCATTTTTGGGTGGAACTCCGCTTTAATATTGAACCCTATGAACTAAGACTGGGATGCCATTAAAGTTCATATGCGTGTAAAGTCAGGCGTCCCAATACTTTTGGTAATATAGTGTTTATTGCCTGGCTGTAAGGTGACTCACCTTATTCTTATGCTGCAATCCTCCCATTACTAAAAGGCTTAACAAAAGATTCCAGATGCAAAACTTTCCTGGAGTCCCTTCCTGTTCACATAACCACACATCTCCCGGCATAAACCGTAACTCAATGTGGTGAAGAGTTTGCATGTGTTCAAACCATCTATTAAGAATGAACTCAGACATATCCACAGACAAAGCAGCCAGAGACAATAAGGCAAGTAAATGTATTTGACTCAAAGGAAGTAAGAATTCACAACGATGCCATGGATGGTTAAAGCAGAACTCCAGATAAAAAAAAAATATATATATCAAAAAGAAATTAAAAAAAAACAATCATGTCAAAGGAAAAAAATAAAAAATAAAATGTATTTTTTTTTCCCATGCACCTGATTTATTGAACTGAATGGTGAACTCCTAAACTCACTAAGTGGCAAGAAGATGAATGCTATCATGCAAAAGTTGTGTAATCCTTTTTTAAATCAACATCATTGACTCCGATTGGGCATAATAATAAAATATGTTTCCTTATGCCGCGTACACACGATCGTGATTCACGGCGGTGAAAACACCGCCGTGAATCACGGCATGAAAAAAAATGAAAAACGAGGGAACGGCATTTTCCCCCACACACGACCGTTTTTCCCGTCATTTTTTTCTTTGACGAGAAAAACGACCGTCTGTGGGCTCCTCGGCAGTGTCTCCCTATGGGAAAAAAATGATGGAAAAAACGATGAGAAAATTTAGAACATGTGCTAATTTTTCTCGTCGTTTTTTCTGCCGTTTTTCTCAACGTGAAAAACGACATAAAGCCCACAGACGATCGTTTTTCTCGGCGAAAAAAAAAAATGTAATTTTTCGCGACGGGAAAAATGATCGTGTGTACGCGGCATTAAAGTGGAAGTAAACCCATCGATTTAACAGTTTCAAAAAGCAGTTTCAAAGGCATGCCGGGAATGCCAACTGTCACATTGGTTGTGCTCTCAACCAAACTGTCAAACCATCCAATGGCTGGTGACATACCTGATCACATGTGCAGCATCATGGCAGTTGAAGATTAAACAGAGGCCAAGATGGCAGCTTCCTTGCCTGAAAATGATAGGAGGGTTTACTTCCACTTTAACTACTTAAGGACCGCCGCACGACGATGTATGTAGACATTATGGCACAGACAGGCACAAGGGCGTACAGGTACGTCCCCTTTAAAAACCTGTCCGTGGGTCGCGCGTGAGCCGCCGGCGGCGCGCGCTCGACTTGGTCCGAAGCTCCATGACCGCGCCCGCGAAGACAGAGGTAAACATCTCAGAACACTGGCAGGCTCTTTCCATAAGAAAGGTTACAAAGACAAAACCATCAACAACAACATAAACACAGCCTTGAAAACCCGAAGAGAAAATCTCCTCCAATACAAAGAGAAAAAAACAAATAACCGAGTACCTCTAGTCACCACATACAACCCAACACTAGAAGGGATCAAAAAGATAATCAAAGATTTACAGCCCATTATAACAGAGGATGAAACCCTGAAAGGAATATTCCAACAACCCCCATTGTTGGCTTTCAGACAACCACCCAACCCTCAGGCCTCGTACACACGGCCGAGATTCTCGTTGAAAAAAACATGTCGTTTTTTTCGACGAGATTCTTGGACAAGAAACTTGTCCCGGCCGAGTGTACACACGCTCGTTTCAAAGAACCCGCGGTTCTTTGAATGGAGCGTACGCGGTGACGTCATCGACTACGACGAGCATGCGCTCGTCACATTCGATGCCGTCGCCGCCAACTTGGTATACCCTACGTATGCCTAGGAAGCTACCGCGCATGCGTCGAATTCATTTCGAACATGCGCGGGCTTCGGGGAGGACAGGTAAGTGTACACACACTCACTTTTCTCGTCGAGAAACATGCCGAGGAGAATCTCAACGAGAAAATAGAGAGCAGGTTCTCTATTTTCTCGTCGAGGTTTCTTGTCGGTTTTCTCGACGAGAAACCCGATAGCAGCGTACACACGACCGATTTACTCGGCAAGACCTCTCTGCCAGCAAGTTTCTTGCTGGTTCTTGCCGAGAAAATCGGTCGTGTGTACGAGGCCTCAGACACAAACTATTTGGCAGGAAACTTCACTCTGATTATGAAGTCACAAATAATGGAAGCAAACCCTGCAATAAAAAACGCTGGAAACTGTGCAACCAGATCAATCCATCCGAAAGTGTCACTCACACAAATGGGACCTTCATGGGATCTTACAGCTGGACCTCCAGTACTGTTGTGTACCTCATCCAATGCAACAGGTGTGGCAAAGGATCTTATCTTGGTGAAACAGGACAGAAGTTGCAAGCATTGCAAGCAGGGTCGTTCCGTTTGAATGAATTTGGGGGCCCCAAGCAGATTGAGAATTTGGGGCTCCCAAGTGGGGGGGGGGGGTGCTACTGTTTTTTTTTGAGAAGCGGGGGATGCTAACCAATTTTTAGTGGGGGGGGGCTACCACGGGACATTGACACTGATCCTGGGAGGAGGGGTCGCCGATCCCGGGAGGAGGGGGCCGCCAATCGCAGGAGGGGGGGTGCCGATCGCGGGAGGGGGGCCGCTCTGCTGGGGCCCATGTTGGTGACAATGGTGAGTGAGCAATGCATTTTACTTGCCTTTCTACTCTGTTACACTAACACAGCTGGCTGGCTGCAATCTGTCTCTCTGTCACGTGCTTCTGTGTTCTGCGCAGCAGCATGCCGCTGCCTGAGTGCCTGGCTGGACAGTGGATTCGAGGACATACAGGGAGCGAAAGCTGGGAGGAGGTGGGTGGAGCTAGCTAGATGATCTTCCTGATTCTTCCGAGTCCTCCGCTGTGATAGGCACAACTCTGCCTCTCTCCTGCTCCGCTCGTGACGTCACTGGTTGCCACACGCCAAGCGGGCGTCACGTAGCAACCAGCACAGACAGTGCCAGCTAGGCTAGGGGGGTCCTAGGTCAAATTGATCATGCACCAGGGCGGAAATCACGGACAGTGACAGACAGCAGGCAGGCACCCTAGGCTGGGGCCCCAGGCCAGCTCAGGGCCCCAAGCAGTTGCTTGGTTTGCCTGTCCTGTTCCGACGGCCCTGGTTGCAAGCGAGGATGAATTTGCACAGACATACCATCAAGGAACATAAACTTCTCACAACCGGACCACACTATAGAAGACCTCAATGTTTTAGTTCTTAAAGGGAATTTCAGAACTATCCAGGAATGGAAAAACTTTTTGACACAAAAACGAATGGCCTAAATCTAGATATTGGTTTCCTTACCTATTATACTACAGTTTTATGACCCCCTCTGTGACTAGCATCCCCTCCCCCTCAAGTCTATAGCTCTCCCTCTGTCTTATCTCACTATCTCTGCTGCTATCTTTATTACCATTGATTTGTATGTGTTTGTTTTTCTTTTTTTTCCTTTCCCTCTGAGATTTTTTTTTTTTTTTTTTCTTGTTTTGTTTTAACAATTTGGGAATCAGTACTGCTTGGATCTTGAAGAAGGGGACATACCCCGAAAGCTTGTCCTGAAAAATTGTATGTTAGTGCAAATAAAAAAAGTATCATGGACAGAACTCATTTTTCTCAGTCACAATTGCACTAATACGGCTACAATCACGTCACATATATAAGATACCTCTATTATTCATGAAACCAGTGATAACCACCTCCACCTGCTACCTTTTAGTGGCTCAATTCTCCTCTATTTTTTGGCATTCATTGCTTGAAATATAATCATAACTAGGTTATAGTTATTTTGTTCAGTAACCACTAGGGCTCCCTATTCTTGGTACATAGTTACGTAGTTAGTCAGGTTGAAGAAAAGACACAAGTCCATCCAGTTCAACCAAAAAAAAAAGAAAACAATCCCATATACACAATCCTTCACCCACAGTTGATCCAGAGGAAGGCGAAAAAACCCCAGCAGAGCATGATCCAATTTGCTACAGCAGGGGAAAAAATTCCTTCCTGATCCCCCGAGAGGCAATCGGATTTTCTCTGGATCAACTTTATCTATACATTTTAGTACCCAGTTATATTACTGTATATACTCAAATATAAGCCTAGGCCCCTAATTTACCACAAAGAAATGGGAAAACATATTAACTCGAGTATAAGCCGAGGGTGAGGAATGCAGCAGCTACTGTAAGTGGAAAAGAGGGTCAACAATGCCCATCTGCAGCTGCATACCTCACTGTGTCTATTGCATACCTCCCTGTGTCCTGTGCATGCCTCCGTGTGCCGATCTGCAGCCTCCATGTGCCGTTTTGCATTCTCTGTGCCGCTCTGCATCCACCGATCAGCCTGTCATAAAAACATACGGCGGCCATTCCAGTATTCAAAATCCGTGCCTCCCCCTCGTCTGTGATAGGAGGAACACTCAATTTCCCAGCATTCAGTGTTCCGTCTATCACGGACATCTGCTCATCCTCATAACACGGACGAGGATGAGAGGATGTCCGTGATAGGCTGAACACTGACTGCTGGGAAATTGAGTGTTCCGCCTATCACAGACGAGGAGGCGTGGCTTTTGAACACTGGAATGGCCGCCGTCTGTCCGAATGACACGCTGATCAGGTAGGCAGACAGCGGTGACTCGAGTATAAGCCGAGGGGGGCACTTTCAGCCTAAAAAAAGGGCTGAAAATCTTGGCTTATACTCGAGTATTTACGGTATGTATATTTAGGAAAGAATCCAGTCCTTTTTTAAAACAATCTACTGAGCTGGCCAGAACCACCTCTGGAGGGAGTCTATTCCACATTTTCACAGCTCTTACTGTGAAGAAACCTTTCCGTATTTGGAGATAAAATCTTTTTTCCTCTAGATGTAAAGAGTGCCCCCTTGTCCTTTGTGACCTTATTGTAAATAACTCAACACCAAGTTCACTATATGGACCCCTTTTGTATTTGTACATGTTGATTATATCCCCCCTTATTCTCCTCTTCTCAAGAGAGAATAAATTCAGTTCCTCTAATCTTTCCTCATAGCTGAGCTCCTCCATGCCTCTTATCACTTTGGTTGCCCTTCTCTGCACTTTCTCCAGTTCCCCGATATCTTTTTTTTTAAACTGGTGCCCAAAACTGAACTGCATATTCCAGATGAGGTCTTAACAGAATGACGTGCACAGAGTGGTTAAGTTATCCTGACTGGACATCATATGATGTCCAGTAGGATAAGTCGTGATTACGTGCCCGTGGGTCGTGGTGATCGTTGGTGTGGTGGGTCATTGTGACACACCACATTTCCCATCTCTGTAAAGGGCCTCTGATGTAGGCTCTTTACTATGTGATCAGCTATGTTCTAATCGAAAATATTGTGAGATTGCACGTCATATGGGGGTAAACATATTTTCTAGAATCGTTATTCTATTTTCTCTGTAACCAAACCCTGAAATGTGTTGTAATCTATCCTACTGTCATATTGCATAAAACAAAGGGCAATCGCCCATATTAAATACCGTATATACTGGAGTATAAGCCGACCCGAATATAAGCCGAGGCACCTAATTTTACCACAAAAAAATGGGAAAACGTATTGACTCGAGTATAAGCCTAGGGTGTCCATCTGCATGCCTCACTGTGCCTCACTTTGCCTCACTGTGTCCATGTGCATGCCTCACTGTGCCTTACTGTGCCCATGCCTCACTGTGTCCATGCCTCACTGTCACTGTGCCTCACTGTGCCCAATCTCCCTACCTGATCTCCGGCGCTGTGTGACTAGACTGACGTGGGAGTTTATGGAAGGGGTGCCTGGGTTTTAAAAATTGGTGCTCCCCGACCGTAGGTCCCCTGGACAACAAACTTTGTACACTTATATATGAAGAGTGGGGCTACATGTGTGCCAAGTTTGGGGTCCAGGGGACCTAGGGACGGCCGGTACCGGGTCCCCAAAATCACCAGAGAAATTACCGTTTAACATGGGAGTCTATGGAAGGGGTGCCCGGCTTTGAAAAATCAGTGCAACAAACTTTGCACAGTTGTAGAGGAAGAGTGGGGCTACATGTGTGCCAAGTTTGGGGTCCAGGGGACCTACAGCTGGCCGGGATCAGGAGTACAAAGCTGCAGATGGACTCGAGTATAAGCCGAGGGGGGCATTGTCAGCACAAAAAATGTGCTGAAAATGTGCTGAAAAACTCGGCTTATACTTGAGTATATACGGTAAGTATATTTTGATCTCATCTTGTGAGTGGGTCAATCTGTACTTCCGGGATCCCGGTGGGGGCCATCCAGCGGTCCGGTTCATGTCCCCAACAGCTGACACTGGTAAATTTTGTCTGAGAAGCTAATCACCAATGTCTACAAAATAGTAAAAAAAAAAAAAAAAAGGCACCTGCGAATACCCTGCACATGTTTTGGCTATGCAGTTTGTTTATTTATTACAGGTACTTATAGAGCACCGTTAATTTACGCAGCACTTTCCATACGTTGTAGATTCACACCAGTGTCTGCCCTAAAGGAGCTTAAAATCTAAGGTCCCTATCTCACATTCACATATACACATACCAGGGCTGATTTATACAGGAGCCAATTAACCGACCAGTATGTCTTTGGAGTGTGTAAGCTGTCAATATGCTAAAACAGCAGTAACAGAAATGCCAAATATGTTGTGTAGGCATGAGGTTCTACAAGCTTCCAGTCTTGACATTCTTAACCACTTGCCGACTCAATACGTATACATACATTGCGGTTTGCAGGTGGTTTACCGGGTTATGGCTGAAGCTATCAGTCACAACGCAGGTATCTTTTTTTTTTTCAGCCGACGGCTGGCTGGCTTTCTCATGAAAGTGTTTAGAGCGACTCAGGAGCTGCTGAAACGCTTTCAGATGCACTCTCCTGTGTTTCTCGGGCTTGCTCAAAAAACGATCCGATAGTGCCTCTGGCTGGTCCCAGAGGTGATCAAAGAGTAGATCGTCTTTGATCACCTCTATGGCCTTGGAGGACCAGAGCAATGTCATAATCTCACTTCGGGTCCAACATGGAAGTAAACCGTTTTTTGTTTTTTATCTTTTGCTTTTAAACGGTAAAGGAGAGATTTGGGGTCTTTTGACCCTAGATCTCTCCCTAAAGTGGACCTATCATCCTTATTTCTATGACAGGGGATGTTTGCATTCCTTCTAATAGGAGAAAATGTGATAAAAAAAATTAAATAAAGGGACAGTGTGAAAATAAAAAGTAAAAAAAAAACAATCCCTCCGTGCTTGCGCGCAGAAGCAAACGAATACGTAAGTCGCACGCGCATATGTAAACGGTATTTGCACCACACATGTAAAGTATCATCACAAAATTTAGAGAGAGAGAGAGCAATAATTCTAGTGCAATAACTCCTCTGTAACGCTAAACTGGTAACCTGTATTTTTTTTTTTAAAAACATTGCCTATAGATAGTTTGTCGCCATTCCACAACTGCATGCAAAAGAGTGAAATATTAGGTATCTATTAAGTATTTATTACACAATAAAATGGCGCACAGTATATACTGTGCTTTGTTTTTTGTTTTTTTAATTATTAACCACTTTCATATCGCGCGTGTAGCACACACCGCCCTCTTCTTCCCCCGTCTCAGGCTCACTCACAGGAGGAAGAAGCACGCCGTGCCACCATGCCCGTACCCTCTGGCACACTTGTAACTTACGGGTCTTGCAGCAAGGTACTCCTCAAATTTGGTTCTCGTCCCCTAGAATGTCTCTATACCCCCAGTAACTCCAAGGTCCACACCAGTAGCAACTCCAACGCAGAGTTTATTTTTCTTATGTACGAATAACCACAAAGTTGAGAAGAGAGAAAGGTGTTAGGAAGGACAGATCAGATTCAGACACTCCTGGCTTCTTCGCCACTCAATCCCGAGTGGGTATAGCTCACCCGGATAGTCACCCAATGGCACTAGCAGCCAGCATGTAACTCGAACAGTCAATCAGATTCCCTTAATAGATGCGATTGGGAGATCCCCTCCACAGAATCTATAGTGTCCCGAACCTTCTAATGGCTACATTGTTAGGTCCCTTTTTCGGATGGATGACATCTCGCTCTAACGTTCGCACGATACCTCACATGTGTGGTTTACATATCCGGACGCGACCTACATATGCGTTTGCTTCTGCGTGTGAGCATGAGAGGACGGTTTATTTTTATTTTATTTTATTTTTTTACACTTTCCCCTTTATAATTTTTATTTTTATTTTAGATCACTTTTATTCCTATTACAAGGAATGTAAACATCCCTTGTAATTGGAATAGGGCATGACAGGTCCTCTTTATGGAGAGATCTGGGACATCTCTCCTCTAGGCTGGAAAGCCTGAGATCAATAATAAAAAAAAAAAAAGATCTCAGGCTTTCCAGCTGAATACACGGCAGTATTTACAAATGCTGAGGCCAGAAGTGATGTCATAACGCCACACCCGGCCTCCAAGAGTCATAGAGATGACCAGGTACCATCTGGTCCTCGGTCAGCTCTATGGTAAACTTCAACCACTATAATTCATCCCAAAGGTGTTCTATCAGGTTGAGGTCAGGACAGTCAAGTTCCTCAGCCCCAAACTCGCTCATCCATGTCTTTATGGACCTTACTTTGTGCACTGGTCCAAATCATTTGGTGGGAGGGGGATTATGGTGTGGGGTTGTTTGGTGGAGGGGGGATTATGGTGTGGGGTTGTTTGGTGGAGGGGGATTATGGTGTGGGGGTTGTTTTTCAGGGGTTGGGCTTGGCCTCTTAGTTCCAAGACATTTTGGGCAATTTCATGCTCCCAACTTTGTGGGAACAGTTTGGGGACGGTCCCTTCTTGTTCAAACATGACTGCGCACCAGTGCACAAAGCAAGGTCCATAAAGACATGGATGAGCGAGGTGGGGGAACTTGACTGGCCTGCACAGAGTCCAACCCGAACACCTTTGGGTTAAATTAGAGATTAGACTGTGGAGCAGGCCTTCTCATCCAACATCAGTGCCTGACCTCACAAATGCACTTTGTGGACAGCCTTCCTAGAAGAGTTGAAGCTGTTATAGCTGCAAAGGGTGGGCCAACTCAACATTGAACCCTACGGACTAAGACTGGGGTGCCATTAAAGCTCATGTGCTTGTAAAGGCAGGTGTCCCAATACTTTTGGTAAAACAGTGTGTATTAAATTGCTTGTATTCGCACGCCTGCAAGTGTGCCAGCTGACATTCATGTATTTTCAAAACTATAAAATAATTATCTGTAAATAAATAAAAATGATTCCATTTTATAGTGTTTTTTTCTAAAGTGTTTTAACCACTTCAGCCCCGGACCACTTTTTGCGATTCGGCACTGCGTTGTTTTAACTGACAATTGCGCGGTCATGCAACGTGGCTCCCAAACAAAATTGACGTCCTTTTTTCCCACAAATAGAGCTTTCTTTTGGTGGTATTTGATCACCTCTGCGGTTTTTATATTTTGCGCTATAAACAAAAATAGAGCGAAAATTTTGAAAAAAATTCGATATTTTTTGCTATAATAAATATCCCCAAAAAATATATAAAAAAACATATTTTTTCCTCATTTTAGGCCGATACGTATTCTTCTACATATTTTTGGTAAAAAAAATCACAATACGCGTTTATTGATCAGTTTGCACAAACGTTATAGCGTCTACAAAATAGGGGATATTTTTATGCCATTTTTATTAATATTTTTTTTTTTACTAGTAATGGCGGCGATCAGTGATTTTTATCGTGACTGCGACATTATGGCGGACACATCGGACACTTTTGACACCATTTTGGGACCATTGTCATTTATACAGTGATCAGTGCTATAAAAATGCACTGATTACTGTAAAAATGACGCTGGCAGTGAAGGGGTTAACCTGTAGGGGGCGCTGAAGGGGTTAAGTGTGTCCTACGGAGTGATTCTAACTGTTAGGGGGCGTGGCTACGAGTGACACGTCACTGATCGCTGTTCCCGATGAGAGGGAACAGACGATCAGTGACCTGTCACTAGGAAGAACGGGGAGATGTTGTGTTTACACTGACATCTCCCGTTCTTCAGCTCCGTGACACGATCGCGGGACACCGGCGGACATCGGGTCCCGCGGCCAAGGCCACGGAGCTCACGGCAGGGTCGCGAGCGCGCCGCCGGCGGCGGCACGCAGGCGACCACACGGCGGAAATATAAAGGGGATGTATATATACGCCCATTTGCGCAGCCATGCCATTCTGTCGACGTATAAGTCCGTGCCGTGGTCGGCAAGCGGTTTAAAGTGGTTGTAAACCCTGAAAAAAAAAACCTGCAAGACAAAGGCATAATGAGCTAATATGCATAGCATACTAGCTCATTATGAATTACTTACCTCACATCGACGCGCCCGCATCGACGCCCTCGTACCCCCCTCCAGCTGGCAATATCTCTCCTGGGGGTTACTTCTGGGTATCGCGGCTCCGGAGCCGTGATGACGTCACTCCGAGCATGCAGTAACGGCACACGGACTGAAGCAACAGTACATACATGCCATTGATTCAGTTTGCTTTAGTGCAGGTTTAGGAGATATTTGGGGTAGCTACAGGTAAGCCTTATTATAGGCTTACCTGTAGCATAAAGTGGTTGCAAAGGGTTTACAACTACTTTACGACTTTTGCACAGAGCCATATACTGTATACATATACATATACATAGCCACAGAGCCATATACTGTATACACTGAATAGACTGCATATAATAAACCTCATAATCCATCAGGTCAATGTCCTATTTATTTATTTCAGGATATGCAAAAGCCCAAGAGTTTCAGGTAACATTGGCCATACAAATAAATGGAAATTGAAGACTCTCGTTCCGTGATACTTCTAGAGCTGGGATAGAATATCTGAAAAGCAAATGATTTCATTGTGCATCTGTTTTTGTAAAGCAAATAAGCTGCATTTCCCTCTATGACAAATGTGTATCCGGAATAACACTTTGTAAACACAACATGCTGTAGTCAATTGTTTCTATACTGTACTTTATAATTTACTAGAAAAAAAACGTTAGAAGCACCCAAAATCCTGATAGAGGTCTAGCAGTAGCTCATTTCTGCAGGTAAAGTCTATGATAAATTAGCTGATTCGGAGTAATCAGATTATACTCATCTTGCAATCCTCCCATTAGTAAAAGACTTTACAAAAAATCTCTGATGCGAAACACGAGTCCCGTCCTGTTCACATAACCACACAGCTCCCGGTGTAAACAGTAAGTCAACGCGGTGGAGAGTTTGCATGTGTCCAAACCATCTATTAGGAATGAAAACAGATACCGTGATTCCCCGAAAATAAGACCTAACCCAAAAATAAGACCTAGCATTTTTTTCCCAAGAAGGGCTGCAGTATAAGCCCTACCCCGAAAATAAGCCCTAGTTTAAAATGCTTGTAAAATCTTATAATCTTCTCTATTACAGTAGTATATAATGTACAATGTGGGTGTTTCTGTAATATAATTGTGGGGAAGAGAGATCCGGCGGGTCACAGAAGAGCAGAGCGGCGCTATAACAAAGGTATTTGGCACAATTATATTATAGAAACACACACATTGTACATCATATAATACAGTAATAGAGTGGCGTATAGAATTTTACAAGCGTTTTAACTCAGTTCACACTGGGGATTCCTGCCAGGCAGGGAGAGAGAGGGGGAGAGAAGACAGCACATTACATGGTAAGACCTACCCCGAAAATAAGCCCTACTGTGTCTTTTGTTGCCAAAATTAATATAAGACCCGGGCTTATTTTCAGGGAAACACGGTATATCCAAAGACAAAGCAGCCAGAGGCTGTGTGTTTCCTAATATAGTCAGTCAATTTAAATCGGAGTTCCACCCACTTTTACAAGGTGGTCTTAAACTAAAGACCACCCCTCCAACCCCTCGTTTTTGGATATCAATTTTTTTTTTCTTCGAGCAGGGAGTAAACCAAGGAGCCAAAGTAATTATAAAAGTCACACTGGACCGCTGCTACTGCACTCTAATGACCAAATGAGAAACAGACGAAAACAACAGAATTGGGAAGCGCAGATCCAGGAGGTGGCAAGGAATTAATTGGAGATGGAATCCATGTGAAATTTAAAACAGTTTTTTGCTGATAAAACATGTAACCAATACACAGTACAAATGGGAAAAATCGTCAGAATGGCCAAACTCACTGTGATAGTGGCAGCAATGGAGCCAAAGGTGGTGGAGAAATGGTTGTCCCGCTTCCGTGAGGGCTGTGGACAGAAGGGGCTGCCATGAGGTGCCATGTTGAACTTCCAGTGACCAGTATGAGAGAGTGGGAGCAATAACACATCTGCTCCCCATTCACACCTGAGACCTTGTAACACTAACGAGTCACAAGACACCGGGGAGTGAAAATGGCTAATTGGGCCCAATTTGGAGATTTTCACTTAGGGGTGTACTCATCTTTGTTGCCAGCGGTTTAGACATTAATGGCTGTGTGTTGAGTTATTTTGAGGGGACAGCAAATGTACACCGTTATACAAGCTGTACACTCACTACTTTACATTGTAGCAAAGTGTCATTTCTTCAGTGTTGTCACATGAAAAGATAGAATAAAATATTTACAAAAATGTGAGGGGTGTACTCACTTTTGTCAGATACTATACATATATATACTGTCCACATCACGGGTGGCCCCTTCATCGGTTATAAAAGAACTGTCAAACAGTTTGCGCGTCATTAGCCGGGGGGCTCCGGGGCAGGGAGGACCTTCGTTTCTCGCTGGAGTGGAGAGCCGGTGCTGGCAAGATCGTGCTTCTTTCATTGCTGGAGAGCATCGCTGGAGTCAGAATGGATCATCGCTGGACATCGAGAATGTATTACAATGCTGGAATGTTTTTTTTTGTTTTTTTTTTTTATTAAAGGACTTGTCCCAACTGTGTCTGTGTGGTTTTTAAAATTTTTGACACTTTTTTTTGTGAAATGGTAGGGGTATAATGTACCCCGTTATCAATTCACATTGGGGCGGAATCTGGGGGTCCCCTTTGTTAAAGGGGGCTTCCAGATTCCGATAAGCCCCCCTGCCCGCAGACGCCCACAACCACCGGGCAAGGGTTGTGGGGATAAGGCCCTTGTCCCCATCAACATGTCCCCCTCCCCATGTTGAGGGCATGTGGTCTGGTGCAGTTCAGGAGGGGGGGGGCATTCTCTCATCCCCCCTTTTTTCCTGAGGCCTGCCAGGTTGCATGCTCGAAAAAGGGTCTGGTATGGATTCTTGGGGGGAACCCCGCGCCATTTTTTTTTTTTGGTGCAGGGTTCCCCTAAAATCCATACCAGACCTGAAGGGCCTGATACGGAATTTGGGGGGATCCCCACGCTTTTTTTTTGTTGGTTCGGGGTTCGTTTTTTTCAATGACTTTGATCTGTATTGCCGGGAGCCCACAATTCATTATAGCCACAAGTAGTTTTAAATGACTTTTTTCCTTTAGAAATTAAATTTTGTGCAGGGACAGTTCTAAAAACGAGAAACATGCGCCACTTTACAGGCATACTATACACACCCCCCAGGTATGAAATTTAAAGGAATATTTCACTTTTATTGTTTCACTTTAAGCATTATTAAAATCACTGCTCCCGAAAAAACGGCAGTTTTTAAAACTTTTTTTTGCATTGATACATGTCCCCTGGGGCAGGACCCGAGTCCCCAAACACTTTTTATGACAATTACTTGCATATTAATCTTTAAAATGAACACTTTTGATTTCTCCCATAGACTTTTAAAAGGGTGTTCCACGGCTTTTCGAATTTGCCGCAAACACCCCAAATTGTTTGCTGTTCGCCGAACAACTCATGTTCGACTCAATAATAAAGATGACCCCTACCATGTAGTACAAGGGCTTGCCTGATTGCATACATATATTGAAACTCTTAAGGTTTGACCTCATATCATAGGCGTGCGCACAGGGTGTGCCAGGTGTGCCTGGGCACACTCTAATCACCCTGTTCTGAGCAGCTTTGCTGCAGAGAAATGGACAGGGGAATCTCTGCCCTCAGTCCCTTATTCTGTCTCAAAAGTGAGACATCAGGGGTCTGTTTAGACCCCTAATATTTTACCAAAGCCCTCCAATGGGGCTCCTAAAAAAAACTGTAAAAAATATAATAACAACAATGATTGTAAAAAAATATGGTAAAAAATATGGTAAAAAATTTAAAAATAAATGGTAAGTAATAATAAAAAAAATAATAAAGTTAAACTACTGACACCAATCTCTGCTCTACTGACACTGTATATTGCCCTGCTTATATATATATATATAAATATATATATATATATATATATATATATATATATACATACACACGCATGTGTGTTTAAATTTTGGGGTGCACACCCTAATGTACCTATGCCTCATATTATATGGTTTTGGTAAATCTGAAGACAAAAATCTGCAGAAAATCAAATAGTGTGTATGGGGCTCTAATCTGTTTACCTAACCAAACAGCTCCCGGCATTAACAGTACCGTATATACTCGAGTATAAGCCGAATTTTCCAGCACATTTTTTTTGTGCTGAAAATGCCCCCCCCCCCCCCCTCGGCTTATACTCGAGTCACCTTTTTGCGCCTGATCTTCCGGACTCTGGGGACCCGATATGGGCCTGGATCCTAAACTTGGCACACATGTAGCCCCATTCTTCCTCTATAAGTGTGCAAAGTTTGTTGTCCGGGGGACCTACGGCCGAGGAGCACCGATTTTTCAAATGCGGGCACCCCTTCCATAGACTCCTATGTTAAATGGTAATTTCTCCGGTGACTCTGGGGACCCGGTACCGGCCGGTCGTAGGTCCCCTGGACCTGAATCCTGGCACACATGCAGCCTCATTTCTCCTTTACAAGTGTGCAAAGTTTTTTGTCTGGAGAACCTACGGCCGGGGAGCACCGATTTTTCAAACCCAGGCACCCCTTCCATAGACTCCCATGTTAAACGTCAGTCTAGTCATGGGCACAGTGAGGCATAGACACAGTGAGGCACGGGCACAGTGAGGCAAAGTGAGGCATGCAGATGGACACCCTAGGCTTATACTCGAGTCAATACGTTTTCCCATTTTTTTGTGGTAAAATTAGGTGCCTCGGCTTATATTCGGGTCGGCTTATACTCGACTATATATGATAAGTAAATACAAATCAGAGTTTGCAAGCATCCAATGCATCAATTAAGAATGAAAACAGAATGAAAACAGATATCTCCATAGTCAAATTCCATAATATAGACTGTATATTTAATTGACACTAATAATAAAGGGGAGAAAGAATTCACAACTTCATGGATGGTTAAAAAAAAAAAAAAAAAACTTCAGCTAATAATAGAAAAAAAATAATTATACAAAGGCATTTAAAATGAGAGATAATAAAAATTTACAAACTATTCTAAAGTCTAGAAAAAATAGGAAAAGCAAACCTTAAGCATTTGAAGCAATTTCTACATTCTCTTGTTAGGACTGTTAATTATCTGTTGACTTGTCTGTAGATCAGCAGCTCTGGTGTCCTACAGTCTGACCAATCAGCACGGATCACTTTCTATTTAAAGCCAACAGCTGCACCCAACATTGCCTAAGTAACAATTCTCGCACATGGTGTGTGTTTAAGGAGTTTCTGCATTACCTTTAAGGTGACTAGAGTCATTGATTTTGGCGAACCTGCAGCTGCACCATTCGTGGTACCCAAACCTGCGAATAATCCCAGGGAGATAAGGGACACCTTCGGAAACAGAATATTTGGTGATTCACTTTTTTTCAATTCTGATTATTTCTGGGTGGCAGATTCATGGAGGTAGCACGAATTGCATGTTTTTTCATAATGTCTCTGGAGTCCATGTTCGGAACTTTTACTAATATCTTCATCGTCTTTAGAATTTTCTTCACCTATTGGAAACATCAACATATAAGTGGATGTGATAAAATTATTGCAGCTTTGAGCATCTCCAACCTATGTTATACTGGTGCAAATTTTGCTGGTAATTTAATGTTTATCATCTGGCCCATCCTTTTTATCACAACTCAAATGTTGACTTATCTTGTTGTCTTCACCACTTTTATCTTTACCAGCTCAGCTTGGCTGACGGCATCTCTCTGCTTTTACTATTACATCAAGATAAAAAACTTCACCTCCAACCTTCTCTCTCGGCTGAAGCTAAGGATTAACTCTCTTGCTTCGTGGATGATCGCCATCTCAGTCCTACTGTCGATTCTTTTTCTCTTGCCCAATGTATTACAGATTGTTGTGCAACAAACACATTCTGCAAACGTTTCAATGTTTAGCAATACATCATGGGCATCTACCTCACATGGGATATATGATATCAACCTTTACATCTGCTTTGCTAGCAGTTTTATACCTCTCTTTATTAGTATCATCACTACGGCTTCCACCGCCTGGTCACTACATCTCCACCAACTAAAAATGTTGAGGAACCAAACATCACCCACCAACGGCAATGTGAGAAAATATGAAGGTGCCATAAAAATCATGATATGTCTGTTGACTTTCTATAGTCTGGTCTATGTGGTTGTGTGTCTTTTCTATTTCAACATTTTTGATCCCGGTAGTCTTGACTTCTTGGGTCTTCTGATAATAGTATGCTCTTATAGTCCCCTTCAGTCTATTCTTCTATCTCTTTCCACATTAAAGCTGAAGAGAGCCTGGCTGAAAATGTTCAACTGCAATGCTGGATCCAATGATAATGAAAACAGAGAAGAGTAGATTTTGTATTTTCAGTGTACTTTCTTGTTGTATTTCACCTATATGTAATTATACTGTAACTATAAATCACATACACTCACTATTTTACATTGTAGCAAAGTGTAATTTCTTTAGTGTTGTCACATGAAATGATAGAATAAAATATTTACAAAAATGTGAGGGGTGTACTTACTTTTGTGAGATACTGTATAGGATTTCATTTATTCTTTTCATTGATAGCAACTAGTGTTGAGCGAACCCGAACTGTAAAGTTCGGGTCCGTACCGAACTTTAGCTTTTTCCCGAACTGGAACCCGGACTTTGCGCAAAAGTCCGGGTTCGGGTTCGGGTTCGGCAATCTAATTACGCATTTAGAAATGCTTCAGGGGCCAGCCAATCACCTTTTGATTAGCTGGTGTGCCCTTAGAGGCCATCATAGCCATGCCTACTAATGGCATGGCTGTGATTGGTCAGTGCAACATGTGACCCAGCTTCTATATAAGCTAGAGGCACACAGCACACACGTCACTCTGCTTCAGAATAGATAGGGAGAGGATCTAGTCTGCTGCTGCTGCTTTTAGGGAGAGATAGAAAAATACATGAGGTAGTCCTGATTCTGCAATCTGAGGGAAAAGATAGAGAGATAGTGTAGTGTAGGGCCAGGTTCCTGTGTTGGTGCTTTCAGGGAGAGAGAATATTATATAGGAGTCCAGATTCAGAGATTAAAATCAGCGATCTGCATAGGTTTACCTGTTTGTGTTGCAGTGCAGTCTTTTTACACTGCTATGAGCCCAGTGTCAGAGAAAATCTAACTTTTAGGGGGAAAAAAAAGGCACTTTATTGTGCTCTTTTCCAAAAGACCCATAGGGCAAAAAAAAATAAAAAATTTGCATTTTATTTTGCTCGTGCAAAAAAAGACCCGTTTAGGGCAAAATAAAAAATAAAAAAAATTGCACTTTAATGTACGCTTGCAAAAAGAGCCATTCAGGGGCACAAAAAATAGTTTGCAGTGTGTTATACATATGTGGAGGTGTGTGAAATAAACAATTTCTATATAGTTTTCTCCTACTGTGCTATACTAAAAAAACAACATTTTTTTTGAATAGCATTTTCTGCAGTTCTGTAGCTGTGCGATTCAGCGGTTACGTACTGTGGGTGTGTTCTGCTCTTCCAAAAAACGCCTTTTAGGGACACAAAAAATAGTTTGCAGTGTGTTATACATATTTGGAGGTGTGTGAAATAAACAATTTCTAAATAGTTTTCTTCTACTGTGCTATACTAAAAAAACAATTTTTTTTTTGAATAGCATGTTCTGCAGTTCTGTAGCTGTGCGATTCAGCGGTTACGTACTGTGGGTGTGTTCTGCTCTTCCAAAAAACGCCTTTTAGGGGCACAAAAAATAGTTTGCAGTGTGTTATACATATTTGGAGGTGTGTGAAATAAACAATTTCTAAATAGTTTTCTTCTACTGTGCTATACTAAAAAACCAACATTTTTTTTGAATAGCATTTTCTGCAGTTCTGTAGCTGTGCGATTCAGCGGTTACGTACTGTGGGTGTGTTCTGCTCTTCCAAAAAACGCCTTTTAGGGGCACAAAAATAGTTTGCAGTGTGTTATACATATTTGGAGGTGTGTGAAATAAACATTTTCTAAATAGTTTTCTTCTACTGTGCTATACCAAAAAAACAACATTTTTTTTGAATAGCATTTTCTGCAGTTCTGTAGCTGTGCGATTCAGCGGTTACGTACTGTGGGTGTGTTCTGCTCTTCGAAAAAACGCCTTTTAGGGGCACAAAAAATAGTTTGCAGTGTGTTATACATATTTGGAGGTGTGTGAAATAAACAATTTCTAAATAGTTTTCTTCTACTGTGCTATACTAAAAAAACAAAATTTTTTTTGAATAGCATTTTCTGCAGTTCTGTAGCTGTGCGATTCAGCAGTTACGTACTGTGGGTGTGTTCTGCTCTTCCAAAAACACCCATTTAGGGCAACATCCTAAATTTGGAAAATATGAGGAGAAGGTCAAAGGGACGTGGTGGCCCCGGTCGTGGTGCTGCTGGTGGAGCTCCTGTTGCAGGGAGAGGACGTGGTGGATCTGTGCCAGATACACGCACAAGTGAAACACCTTCCTCAGGTGCGAGTAGGCGACCGAGCCTGCGGCGGTATTTTGTCGCGCCTAATGAGGCTGTACCAATGTTTAGGCCAGGACAAGTACAGGCGATAGTAGATTGGGTTGCTGACAGTGCCTCGGGTTCCTTCACATTGTCTCCCACCCACTCTTCTGATGAAAGATCAGAGTTGGCACCTGAAGCCCATGTCCATCAGTCTTTCACCTCACCCCCTTGCAAATCAGCCAAGCAGTCTGAGCCCCAAATCATGCAGCAGTCTCTTCTGCTTTTCGATGACTCTGTTAGCAGGGTTTCCCAGGGCCATCCACCTAGCCCTGCCCCAGAAGTGGAAGAGATTGAGTGCACCGATGCCCAACCACTTATGTTTCATGATGAGTACATGGGAGGACCATCGCAGTACGTCTCGGATGATGACGAAACACTGGTGCCAACTGCTGCTGCTTTCGCAATTGTGCAGACAGACAAGGAGGGCAGGGGTGAAGACTGGGTGGAAGATGATGTGGAGGACGATGAGGTCCTCGACCTCACATGGAATGAACGTTATGCAGGTGACCAGTGTAGTTTGGAGGAAGAGGCGGTGGTCGCACAGAGCCACCAGCACAGCAGAAGAGGGAGCAGGGTGCAAAAGCGGAGCGTCCGTCCGCTAGACAGTATGTCTGCTACTGCCCAACGCAGCAAGGGACCGAGCACATCAAAGCCAGGTCCAAGGAGTTCCCTAGCGTGGCAGTTCTTCACACAATGTGCTGATGACAAGACACGAGTGGTCTGCACGCTGTGCAATCAGAGCCTGAAGCGAGGCATAAACGTTCTCAACCTGAGCACAACCTGCATGACCAGGCATCTAAGTGCAAAGCACGAGCTGCAGTGGAGTAGACACCTTAAAACCAAGAAAGGTCTCTGGCTCCTCCTGCTTCCTCTTCTGCTGCAGTCTCGGCCTCTTTATCCACCTCTGTAGTGACAGTGGCGCCTGCCACCCCGCAAACAGAGGATCTGCCAGCAACACTACCACCTGGGTCACCAACCATCTCCACAATGTCCCATAGAAGCGTTCAGCTCTCTATCTCCCAAACATTGGAGCGGAAGAGGAAGTACCCCCCTAGCCACCCACGAACCCTGGCCCTGAATGCCAGCATTTCAAAACTCCTGGCCTTTGAAATGCTGTCATTCCGTATGGTGGAGACGCAGAGTTTTAAAAGCCTGATGGCATTGGCTGTCCCGCAGTACGTCGTGCCCAGCCGCCACTATTTTTCCAGGCGAGCCATCCCTTCCCTGCACAACCAAGTGGGGGACAAAATCAGGTGTGCACTGCGCAACGCCATCTGTGGCAAGGTCCACCTAACTACGGATGCGTGGACCAGTAAGCACGGTCAGGGACGTTATATCTCCCTAACAGCACACTGAGTAAATGCAGTGGCGGCTGGGCCTGAGGCAGATAGCAGTTTGGCGCATGTCCTTCCACCACCGAGGATTGCAGGGCGCTTCAGTTTGCCTCCTGTTGCTAACTCCTCCTACTCCGCTTCCTCATCCTCTACCGCCTCCTCATCCGGTCAGCGTAACACCTTCACCACCAACTTCAGCACAGCCAGGGGTAAACGACAGCAGGCAGTTTTAAAACTTTCCTGTTTGGGGGAAAAACCCCACACCGCGCAGGAGTTGTGGAGGGACATGGAACAACAGACCAATGAGTGGTTGCTGTCAGTGAGCCTCAAGCCCGGCCTGGTGGTGTGCGATAATGGGCGAAATCTTGTAGCAGCTCTGGGCCTAGCCTGTTTGACGCACATCCCTTGCCTGGCGCATGTGCTGAACTTGGTGGTCCAGAGGTTCCTTAAAAATTACCCCAATATGCCAGAGCTGCTGCAGAAAGTGCGGGCTGTGTATGCGCACTTTCGGCGTTCTCACCCTGCTGCTGCTCGCCTGTCAGCGCTGCAGCGTAACTTCGGCCTTCCCGCTCACCGCCTCATATGTGACGTGCCCACAAGGTGGAACTCCACCTTGCACATGCTGGCCAGACTGTGCGAGCAGCAGCAGGCGATAGTGGAGTTTCAGCTGCAGCAATCACGCGTGAGTCGCTCTGCGGAACAGCACCACTTCACCACCAATAACTGGGCCTCCATGCGAGACCTGTGTGCCTTGTTGCGCTGTTTCGAGTACTCCACCAACATGTCCAGTGCCAATGACGCCGTTCTTAGCGTTACTATCCCAGTTCTATGCCTCCTTGAAAAAACGCTTCGGGCGATGATGGAAGAGGATGTGGCACAGGAGGATGAGGAGGAGGAGGAAGCGGGATCATTTCAAAGGCTTTCAGGGCAGTCTTTCACAAGTGGCAACAAGGGTGGGTTCCTGCACCAACAAACGCCAGGTACACAATTGTCCGGCAGAAAGGGCACAGTTCTGGAGGATGACGAGGTGGAGGAGGAGATGGAGGAGGAGGAGGAGCCATTTTCACAGCAGGGTGGCACCCAGACCAGTTCGTGGCCATCACTGGTGCGTGGCTGGGGGGATACAGAGGACACAGACGATACACCTCCCACAGAGGACAGCTTTTCTTTGCCTCTGGGCAGCCTGGCACACATGAGCGATTACATGCTGCAGTGTTTCCGCAATGACCGCCGAGTTGCCCACATTTTAACTGGTGCTGATTACTTGGTGGCCACCCTGCTGGATCCCCGTTACAAGGACAACGTACCGTCCTTAATTCCCTCACTGGAGCGGGATCGTAAGATGCGCGAGTACAAGCGCACGCTGGTAGACGCGCTGCTGGTGGCATTCCCACCTGACAGCGGGCGTACGGTGGAAGCACAAGGCGAAGGCAGAGGAGGAGGAAGAGGTCGCCAAGGCAGCCAGGGCACCGGCAGCACCTCAGAAGGCAGGGTTAGCATGGCTGAAATGTGGAAAAGCTTTGTCAGCATGCCACAACAACCAGCACCACCAGCTGAGATGGAACGTCTTAGCAGGAGGCAGCATTTCACCAACATGGTTGAGCAGTATGTGTCCACAGGCCTACACGTACTGGATGACGGGTCTGCCCCCTTTAACTTCTGGGTCTCCAAATTTGGCACATGGCCTGAGCTTGCCCTTTATGCCTTGGAGGTGCTGGCCTGCCCTGCAGCCAGTGTATTATCTGAACGTGTATTTAGCACGGCAGGGGGCGTTATCACAGACAAGCGCAGCTGCCTGTCCAGAGCCAATGTGGACAAGCTCACGTTCATTAAAATGAACCAGGCATGAATCCCACAGGACTTGTCCGTACCTTCTGAAGAATAGACATGTATACCGGTGTTGTGACAAAAACTGTCCGGCCATCGGATTGTGTCCGGCCCATACTGCGAAGGCGCAGCGCTTGCGCAGTACAGAGGACAAGGAGATTCACAAAATCTCCTAAGATGAACGGCGCCTGCGCTGTGAGTGCAGGTTCAAGCCCCACCATCCAAGTGGACATACGGTAGCACATAGTAACAGGGCCCCTCACGGGCTCGGTTCTATCGCCACGCTTCGGGCACGGCCTCACTTGGCTCGGCTTGAACCACGGATGGTGTGGCCTTCACCTGAACTCACCACGCAGGCGCCGTTCGTCTTGGGAGATTTTCGAAATCCCCTTGTCCTACATACTGAGCAAGCGCAGTACAGGGTGGACACTATTTGACGGGGGACAGAATTCGACACATCACCGGCCTTACCCAGCCATTGTTGTATTTTTGAACCAGTGTTGGCTACCTCGTCCTCCTCCACCGCCGCTTCCACCTACATAGCCACATCCACCGCCACCTCAACCTCCTACTCCATATGGACCTCGTCCTCCTAGGTCAAGATTATTATTTTTTATTTTTATTTTTTTTATGTTATTTTAAGTTATTTCCCTATCCACATTTGTTTGCAGAGCACTTGCCATGCTCTTAACAACATTTTTCTGCCATTTGCAGCCCTCTAGCCCTTTCCATTACTTTTTTAGAGCCTTTTTAGTCCTTAGAAGTCCGGGTCCCCATTGACTTCAATGGGGTTCGGGTTCGGGTCCGGGTTCGGGTTAAAGTTCGGTCCCGAACCCGAACTTTTTTCCGAAGTTCGGCCGAACCCGTCGAACCCGAACATCAAGGTGTCCGCTCAACTCTAATAGCAACGTAAGGCATACAGTGGCACAGAACCACTTCCAGCTGGCCAGGTCAGTATACCTTATGTCAGCTCCCTTTACCTATCTGCTATAATTTTATGGTCACTTCAACTTATATTATATTGGTCCTCCTGACTTTCCTGCTTAAAAGAATAGCTATGATCAGTGACCCCCATATCCTCCTCCAGTCCCCCTCCGTGCTTCTCCAGTCCCCTCCATGCTCCTTGGTCCCCCTCCATGCTCCTTGGTCCCCCTCCATGCTCCTCAATCCCCCTCCATGCTCCTTGGTCCCCCTCCATGCTCCGGTCCCCCTCCGTGCTCCTCGTTCCCCATCCATGCTCCTTGGTCCCCCTCCATGCTCCTGTCCCCCTCCGTGCTCTTGTCCCCCTCCGTGCTCCTCGTTCCCCCTCCATGCTCCTCGGTCCCCCTCCATGCTCCTTGGCCCCCCTCTGTGCTCCTTGATCCCCCTTCATGCTCCTCCGCCCATTCTGTCCTTGATCTGTCAGGATGGAGAGTGGAGGAAGGAGCCAGTAAATCTGTAATTTACTGGCTCCTTCCTTTTTTGAATGCACAGAGTCAGTGATCACTGACTCTGTTCATTCATAACTGTCACTGAGCATCCTAAATTGTGTTTATGTTGCTTCAGTTTATGAATGGAGAGGAGCCTCTGTCTCCTCTCCATTCATCTTCAGTGCAGCTGAGGCTGCAGAGAAAGGGATTGGGGAATATCTGTCCTTAGTCCCTTTCCCTGTGTCAAAGGGGAGACGTCCCCCCCCCCCCAACAGGGCTAAAAAAATATATATATTAAAAAGAAGAATTGGAATAAATAAATATTAAAAAGGTTAAATTGTAAAAAAAAAAAACACTGACACCCCCCCCCCCCCCCAAAAAAAAAAACGAAGAAAGCATTGTAAAAAAAATGTAAACAAATAATAAAATAAATAAATTGTAAAAAATAAAATTGTAACAAAAGAGAAAAAAATTACTGACACAGTCCATGCTGTAGTGATATAGTATAGTGGGTAGATCAAATTAAATTAATGAATATTTAGGTATTAGTATGATGATGTAAGTCATTTTCTGCAGCAACCCGATTCTTCCAGAGAGATGCAATTTATTGACTACCAACACAGAACAAAGTCCATAAGATACTTGCAACAGATGACACAATCCAACAGAGTAAATATGACAAAGAACAGTAGCATTCATAGTCCCATTTTTCCTAGACAATTTCTAGACCCCTGCCTTCATATCCATGTATATCCATGTATAGTATAGTGGGTGGATAATTAATATTTAGGTATTAGTGTGATGATGTAAGTAATTTTCCAGCAGCAAGCCAATTCTTCCAGAGAGATGCACTTTATTGACTTCCAACACAGAACAAAGTCCATAAGATGCTTGCAACAGATGACAAAATCCAACAGAGTAAATATGACAAAAAACTGTAGCCTTAGAGTCCCATTTTTCCTAGACAATTTCTAGACCTGTGCCTACATCCCCATTGAGAATGACTAGGCTGACTGCCAGGTTATATCACCTATACACGGAAGGGCTGAGCAATTTGATTGGCCATTTCCATTAGGCCTTTGATCTGCTTCTGTCTTTCAGATTGACAGATAATGACCCCCAGCCGTAAACAGCTGCAGTCATAAACTGCCCTAATTTGCATTCTTGCATATTCACATTAACATAGCACAGAGTCATTATCTGTCCCCTTTGATATGTGGAGAAAATCTTGTTTGGCCACTATCCCCTTAGATTAACAGATACCAATGTGGCCCTGCACAACATTAACACGCTTTTGATGTGTAACATGGAAAATACAATCACATACAGTATAATATTAATATTACAACACATGCATCATCAGTGCTGCATATTAGTACCACTGTCACATGACATTAAAAAAGTATCAGTAGTCGGTATCGGCGAGTACTTGAAAAAAAAGTATCAGCGCTTGTACTTGGTCTTAAAAAAGTGGTATCGGGACAACCCTAGTTATAACCCAAGTTGTTTTTTTTTTTTGTTCAAGTCAGACAGGTTTGGTATATCCATAGATAGGTCTATGGGAATTCAAAACCTAATGTAGGTCAGGACTGGAGTAAGTCAAATGCACTTATCAACAGTATATATCTCTGAAGTATCTCAAACTGATGTCAAACTGATGCCACTAACACAAGCCCAATGCCTCCCAACACAATACCTAAACATACCGTAGTTTAGATAAGCAAATCACTAATGCATCTATTTTCATGTTAACCAATGCTTACTAACACCACTAAATGTGGTCTGAACATCTAGGCTTCAATGACTTCTGGCTAATGAAGGAGTTAATGCACTCGTACCTCTGTTAGGTGTAAATTGTATACTGTGAAATTTAGCATTTATTCAAAGCTTGTCCATGGTAAGGTAATAAAATACCTAGACAGCTGGAATAACTGAGCAGTTCTAAAAAAAAACAAAAGAGGTGCTACCAGCTTACATCAAGTCATGCCCACAAATAGTAGATGTACGCTTTGTATGCTTCTGAGGGTGAAGATTGTTTTGTAATTATCCTTAAAGAACTCCTTATCATTAATATTCGAGCCAGATGAGAAGACTTGCTGGATTACTGTAATACATGGATCCCAATCTACTGCTAACTGTAACTTTTCTTGCTGTTTTTGTCCTTGAGACTGTTATCGGAAATATCCACCAATATTTTTATCATCTTCGTCATGTTTATTCAAAATAGAAAAAGAAAAGAGGCAAGGGCTGGTGATGCAATTCGGGTGGCACTGGGTATCGCCAGCATTTGCCAGGGATCTTCACTGGCTTTTGACATATTAGCAAATTACATTTGTCCTGAGATTTACAAAGGAATGTATGTATCCTACATTGTGTTTTTTCTAACTGCGTACAGTGACATGTCTTGCGCCTGGCTTACTGCGAGCCTCTTCTTCTTTTATTTCTCAAAAATCACCACCTTCAGCTGGCGTCCTCTACTCTGGATGAAGCAAAAGATTAATACTGTCGTCAATTGGTTGATATTGGCTTCTGAAATTGTATCTGTTCTTAGCTGTTTTCCAGTCTTCAAATCATTGACTAAACCCAAGAGCATTATTGGTGGCAACATCTTCCTCAGATACTTATAACATTTTCCCCAGAAATCTTTATATCATTTGTACCTGTGCCCCCATTCTTATTACAATTATCACGACAGCCTCAGCAGTGGTATTACTCAACCTACATGCTCAAAAAAAGGAGAAGAACATGGCGACCTCTACCAATGGAAATATAAAAATGTATCAAAATATTGTCCGCAATATGTTTTATCTTCTGTTGTTCTATCTAATTTTTTATGTGTTGATGTTTATCATTATATTTGATGTTTTTCCCACATTGAGTATTGGATATTGGATCCTGTTGATAGTTATGTTCTCCGTAACACCTGTTCAGTCAGTTTTCCTAATTGTTGTTACCCCCAAACTGAAGAAAGCCTGGATTCATGTGTTAAGTCTCATCAGTCTCATCAAAGAGAAGGTCTCTGTATGCTTGAATGTTGGATAACAATCCATTTTCTTCTGATTAGTGGCACTTCACCACATTTTCAGGAACACTAAAAGTGATAAAGCTTTGAATTTCATAGCAGGTAAAAATATTAAAGTTCCATACTTCTCTTGTAGGTCACAGGTGTTGACTTCTTTCTGTACTCCCGTGACCCAGATTTAGCCCAAGAGCGGGCTTAAGTCTGCTGTCGTCACCCACATGACTTACCAGAAGCTGGCTCCACCTCTCATCATGCCACACCCTGTGTGTGGGCACCTAGTCTCTATCTATTGACTTCTGTACAACCTTACCAAGGTCGTCAGTTATAGCCAGCAACACTGATCATTGTGTTCTCATGGTGGGAAGGCTCCCTCCACCATACTAACCACACAATAGCTCAGTGGTAGCAATTTCCCCACACACCTTGAATGTGTGGATGGGAGAATTGGAAAATTTTATGTATAATGTATAGCCTGCCTTAGGCTGGCCATATGTTGAAGGCAACATGGTCTAATGTCATATTTCTGGAGTTTCTACATATCTGTTTCCTATTCTCAAAGATCAGCTATGCTGATACTTGCAGTTCCATGGCTAAAAGAATAAAGGTGTTTCATTCCCTGGTTGATACAGGCAGATGGCCCCAAGCAGAATCTGCATCTGAACGCCTGGCTCCGGAATGTCTATTGCTGACAATACACTGCAAGCCATCTTCAAGAGAGAGCAATGGCTGCCAGGATGATTGATGACAAAGATCAAAAGATCAACAAGCTCCTGGAGATGATATGGGCAATACTGCCCCTAGAGGCCAATACGGCAAGACGGTCAGTAATATAATCTATTGAGAAGGACTACCTCTTGGCAATATCTCATTGGATAGGAGGCAAGTGGGGGTGGTTATGAGTGGGTGTGAATGTTTGAGTAAAAAGGACTCACAAAAAGAGATATAGCCCTTTGCTCCTTTTTTCCCTTGCTCTGGATGCTGGCTTGGGCCTAAGCCATGAGGCTCAGGCTCTCTTTTGCCATCTTGAGCCCAGCCAATGAGTCTATCTAGAGCAGTGGTTCTCAACTCCTGTCCTCGGGACCCACTAACAGGCCAGATTTTAAGTATTACCTTGGGGAGATGCAGGCTAGACTACTGCAATCACTGAGCAGCAAAGGATATCACCTGTGATGTATTTCAGTTATCTTGCAAACCTGGCCTGTTAGTGGGCCCTGAGGACTGGAGTTGAGAACCACTGATCTAGAGGATGTGATAAGTATCTTTAATGTTTTGTTGTTGTTATATGCTCTGTATATTCTGCTGTTTAGTGTGTGATGTTAGAATATTCCTATTTTCTTGGGCAATAAATAAGATATTGTTTTACTAGCAGCAGTGTGTCTGTTTTCATAGCTAACTTTACATCATTGTGCTTATCAGAGTCTTAATACACTAGCTAATTATAGGCTTAGACACGTTAATACATATATACAATAGTTATTGGATCGTATATAATTGCATATTTACTTCACCATATATGAACCATTTTTTTTTTTTTCTGATCAGCCAGCGAGGTGACGAAAAAAAAATGAACGGATTCCCCCATCCACTCATACAAGGTGGATGGAGGAATCTTCCCCGCTGTGCCATTGTATTCTGACAGCAGGACTCCTCCCCTATCATAATACATGGATCAGTGGCTGCAGCTGATTGGCTGCAGTCTCTGATCAACAAAAGTTTTTTAATAGTCCAATTAGACAGAAATGATCTAATGGTTGACTTATGTTGAGTAGGAACAGCCATAGATTTAGCTAGCCGGCCAAATTCCAATCCATCTATGGTCAGCACTAGTTCCTACATTCCGGGGCATTTTATTGCTGGCTGTGTCTCCTGTCTCTCTCTGTCTCCCCGCTCTGCTCCATGCTGTCTTTCCTTCCTGTTCCTAACTTTTACATCTGTGTCCTGTTGCCATTCAACTGTGTCTATATTAGTAGTATGCCATTCCTATGAGCCCTCACTGAACTTAGATGTAGATGCCCATATGGTTTGTTGTAAACCTGAATCTTGACTCTCCTATTTAGATATTGAAAACATTGCTCAAAACCTTTTACCGTCTATACTTGAGTATAAGCCGAGTTTTTCAGCACATTTTTTTTGCGCCTGATCTCCCGGACTTTGGGGACCTGGTACCGGCCGTCCCTAGGTCCCCTGGATCCCAGACTTAGCACATATGTAGCTCCACTCTTTCTCTACATGTGTGGAAAGTTTGTTGTCCAGAAGACCTACGGCCGGGGAGCACTGATTTTTCAAAGTCGGGCACCTCTTCCATATACTCCAATGTTAAACGGTAATTTCTCTGGTGATTTTGGGGACCCGGTACCGGCTGGTCGTAGGTCCCCTAGACCCTAAACTTGGCACACATGTATCCTCATTTCTTCTCTACAAGTGTGCAAAGTTTTGTGTCTGGGGCACCTATGGCCGGGGAGCACCGATTTTTCAAAGCCGGGCACCCCTTCCATAGACTCCCATGTTAAACGTCAGTCTAGTCATGGGCACAGTGAGGCATGGGCACAGTGAGGCATGTGCACAGTGAGGCATGCACATGGACACAGTGAGGCACAGTGAGGCATGCAGATGGACACCCTAGGCTTATACTCGAGTCAATACGTTTTCCCAGTTTTTTGTGGTAAAATTAGGTGCCTCTGCTTATATTCGGGTCGGCTTATACTCGAGTACAGGTCCTTCTCAAAAAATTAGCATATTGTGATAAAGTTCATTATTTTCTGTAATGTACTGATAAACATTAGACTTTCATATATTTTAGATTCGTTACACACAACTGAAGTAGTTCAAGCCTTTTCTTGTTTTAATATTGATGATTTTGGCATACAGCTCATGACAACCCAAAATTCCTATCTCAAAAAATTAGCATATCATGAAAAGGTTCTCTAAACGAGCTATTAACCTAATCATCTGAATCAACTAATTAACTCTAAACACCTGCAAAAGATTCTTGAGGCTTTTAAAAACTCCCAGCCTGGTTCATTACTCAAAACCGCAATCATGGGTAAGACTGCCGACCTGACTGCTGTCCAGAAGGCCATCATTGACACCCTCAAGCAAGAGGGTAAGACACAGAAAGAAATTTCTGAACAAATAGGCTGTTCCCAGAGTGCTGTATCAAGGCACCTCAGTGGGAAGTCTGTGGGAAGGAAAAAGTGTGGCAGAAAACGCTGCACAACGAGAAGAGGTGACCGGACCCTGAAGAAGATTGTGGAGAAGGACCGATTCCAGACCTTGGAGGACCTGCGGAAGCAGTGGACTGAGTCTGGAGTAGAAACATCCAGAGCCACCGTGAAAAGGCGTGTGCAGGAAATGGGCTACAGGTGCCGCATTCCCCAGGTCAAGCCACTTTTGAACCAGAAACAGCGGCAGAAGCGCCTGACCTGGGCTACAGAGAAGCAGCACTGGACTGTTGCTCAGTGGTCCAAAGTACTTTTTTCGGATGAAAGCAAATTTTGCATGTCATTCAGAAATCAAGGTGCCAGAGTCTGGAGGAAGACTGGGGAGAGGGAAATGCCAAAATGCCTGAAGTCCAGTGTCAAGTACCCACAGTCAGTGATGGTCTGGGGTGCCATGTCAGCTGCTGGTGTTGGTCCACTGTGTTTTATCAAGGACAGGGTCAATGCAGCTAGCTATCAGGAGATTTCGGAGCACTTCATGCTTCCATCTGCTGAAAAGCTTTATGGAGATTAGGGATGAGCTTCGTGTTCGAGTCGAACATACGTTCGACTCGAACATCGGCTGTTCGATCGTTCGACGAAGATCGAACGATTTGGGCCGTTCGCGCCAAATTCGAGTGACGTGAACGGCCCACAATGCACTACGCCATCGCAGTGTCATCCAGGCGCTGTGATTGGCCAAGCATGCACTGTGACCCCGCATGCTTGGCCAATCACAGCGCCGGCAGCGAGGAGAGCAATGATTGGCCACAGGCAGGATGCCTGTGGCCAATTATTGCTGAGGGTGTTTAGTACACGCCCCACACTATAAAAGGCCGCCAGCACGGCGGCCTAGTGTAGTGTGTTCCGGAGCAGGGAAAGAGAAGCATAGGCAGGGACAGTGACATTTATTTTTTCTTGCTTAACTTGGATTCCTTTAGTTTAGGGAAAGAGAAGGATAGGTAGTGAGAGTGTCAGTGTGTTTTACTGTGCGAATCCTTGTTTCTAGGGACAGGGAAGGACAGTGAGGGAATTCTCCTTGTGCTATAGTGTGCTTTAAAAAAACATTTTTTCTAGGGACAGAAAACTATAGGTAGGGAGAGTGTCAGTGTGTTTTACTGTGCGAATCCTTGTTTCTAGGGACAGGGAAGGACAGTGAGGGAAATTCTCCTTGTGCTATAGTGTGCTTTAAAAAAACATTTTTTCTAGGGACAGAAAACTATAGGTAGGGAGAGTGTCAGTGTGTTTTACTGTGCGAATCCTTGTTTCTAGGGACAGGGAAGGACAGTGAGGGAAATTCTCCTTGTGCTATAGTGTGCTTTAAAAAAACATTTTTCTAGGGACAGAAAACTATAGGTAGGGAGAGTGTCAGTGTGTTTTACCGTGCGAATCCTTGTTTCTAGGGACAGGGAAGGACAGTGAGGGAAATTCTCCTTGTGCTATAGTGTGCTTTAAAAAAACACTTTTCTAGGGACAGAAAACTATAGGTAGGGAGAGTGTCAGTGTGTTTTACTGTGCGAATCCTTGTTTCTAGGGACAGGGAAGGACAGTGAGGGAAATTCTCCTTGTGCTTTAGTGTGCTTTAAAAAAACATTTTTCTAGGGACAGAAAACTATAGGTAGGGAGAGTGTCAGTGTGTTTTACTGTGCGAATCCTTGTTTCTAGGGACAGGGAAGGACAGTGAGGGAAATTCTCCTTGTGCTATAGTGTGCTTTAAAAAAACATTTTTTCTAGGGACAGAAAACTATAGGTAGGGAGAGTGTCAGTGTGTTTTACTGTGCGAATCCTTGTTTCTAGGGACAGGGAAGGACAGTGAGGGAAATTCTCCTTGTGCTATAGTGTGCTTTAAAAAAACATTTTTCTAGGGACAGAAAACTATAGGTAGGGAGAGTGTCAGTGTGTTTTACTGTGCGAATCCTTGTTTCTAGGGACAGGGAAGGACAGTGAGGGAAATTCTCCTTGTGCTATAGTGTGCTTTAAAAAAACATTTTTCTATGGACAGAAAACTATAGGTAGGGAGAGTGTCAGTGTGTTTTACTGTGCGAATCCTTGTTTCTAGGGACAGGGAAGGACAGTGAGGGAAATTCTCCTTGTGCTATAGTGTGCTTTAAAAAAACATTTTTTCTAGGGACAGAAAACTATAGGTAGGGAGAGTGTCAGTGTGTTTTACTGTGCGAATCCTTGTTTCTAGGGACAGGGAAGGACAGTGAGGGAAATTTTCCTTGTGCTATAGTGTGCTTTAAAAAAACATTTTTCTAGGGACAGAAAACTATAGGTAGGGAGAGTGTCAGTGTGTTTTACTGTGCGAATCCTTGTTTCTAGGGACAGGGAAGGACAGTGAGGGAAATTCTCCTTGTGCTATAGTGTGCTTTAAAAAAACATTTTTCTAGGGACAGAAAACTATAGGTAGGGAGAGTGTCAGTGTGTTTTACTGTGCGAATCCTTGTTTCTAGGGACAGGGAAGGACAGTGAGGGAAATTCTCCTTGTGCTATAGTGTGCTTTAAAAAAACATTTTTCTAGGGACAGAAAACTATAGGTAGGGAGAGTGTCAGTGTGTTTTACTGTGCGAATCCTTGTTTCTA
The DNA here is from genome assembly GCA_029206835.1 of Rana muscosa. Taxonomy (NCBI): domain Eukaryota; kingdom Metazoa; phylum Chordata; class Amphibia; order Anura; family Ranidae; genus Rana; species Rana muscosa. The sequence goes on from CM055127.1 coordinate 188,641,695, forward strand.
GGGACAGGGAAGGACAGTGAGGGAAATTCTCCTTGTGCTATAGTGTGCTTTAATAAAACATTTTTTCTAGGGACAGAAAATTATAGGTAGGGAGAGTGTCAGTGTGTTTTACTGTGCGAATCCTTGTTTCTAGGGACAGGGAAGGACAGTGAGGGAAATTCTCCTTGTGCTATAGTGTGCTTTAAAAAAACATTTTTCTAGGGACAGAAAACTATAGGTAGGGAGAGTGTCAGTGTGTTTTACTGTGCAAATCCTTGTTTCTAGGGACAGGGAAGGACAGTGAGGGAAATTCTCCTTGTGCTATAGTGTGCTTTAAAAAAACATTTTTCTAGGGACAGAAAACTATAGGTAGGGAGAGTGTCAGTGTGTTTTACTGTGCAAATCCTTGTTTCTAGGGACAGGGAAGGACAGTGAGGGAAATTCTCCTTGTGCTATAGTGTGCTTTAAAAAAACATTTTTCTAGGGACAGAAAACTATAGGTAGGGAGAGTGTCAGTGTGTTTTACTGTGCGAATCCTTGTTTCTAGGGACAGGGAAGGACAGTGAGGGAAATTCTCCTTGTGCTATAGTGTGCTTTAAAAAAACATTTTTCTAGGGACAGAAAACTATAGGTAGGGAGAGTGTCAGTGTGTTTTACTGTGCGAATCCTTGTTTCTAGGGACAGGGAAGGACAGTGAGGGAAATTCTCCTTGTGCTATAGTGTGCTTTAAAAAAACATTTTTTCTAGGGACAGAAAACTATAGGTAGGGAGAGTGTCAGTGTGTTTTACTGTGCGAATCCTTGTTTCTAGGGACAGGGAAGGACAGTGAGGGAAATTCTCCTTGTGCTATAGTGTGCTTTAAAAAAACATTTTTCTAGGGACAGAAAACTATAGGTAGGGAGAGTGTCAGTGTGTTTTACTGTGCGAATCCTTGTTTCTAGGGACAGGGAAGGACAGTGAGGGAAATTCTCCTTGTGCTATAGTGTGCTTTAAAAAAACATTTTTCTAGGGACAGAAAACTATAGGTAGGAAGAGTGTCAGTTTCTTTCACTCTGATAATCCTTGTTTCTAGGGACAGGGAAGGACAGTGAGGGAAATTCTCCTTGTGCTATAGTGTGCTAAAGCATTCCTCATCAACCATCTTTGAAATCCTTGTTTTTTGGACAGTCAGGGAAATTGTCGTTGTGCTATTCTGTGCAAAAGCAATCATCCTCAACCATATTTAGAAATCCTTAAGTAAAGGGACAGAGAAGGACACCTGAAGGTAGCCCTTATTGCTTTTTTCCCATCTCCCTGCAGGCCATCTATTAGAATGTCTGGAAGGCAAACAAGGAGAGGCAGACAGTCAGGAGGCAATAAAAGAGGGCAAGCAGGCTCTGTGTCTGGGGGCAACAGTGCTGGTCGTGGACGCGGTGCATTGTCATCAGCACATGGCCATGGGACACGCTTGCCCTTCTTTTCGGCAGCTGGACATGTTGAGCCACATCATGCCGAAGACTTGGTAGAGTGGATGACCAAGCCCTCCTCCTCCTCCTCATCCTCTCTCACCCAGGCTCAGGGTACTGGCAAAGCAGCTGCCAAAGCGTCCTCTTCCCTGGTATCAATGTCAGACTCATCATCAGTCACTCCTTCCCTAGACCCACCATGTCCTCCTCCTGAGAAGTCCCCCGAACTGTTTGAGCACAGTGTTGGGTACATGCTCCAGGAGGATGCCCAGCGTTTCGAAGGGTCTGATGATGAAACCCAGCTACAGGAAGGCAGTAGCGTGAGAGCAGACAGAGGGGATGCTCAAGAAGGACACCAATCTGGCAGTCATGTTCCAGCAGCTGCAGCATACTGCCAGATTGGCTCCAGTGATGAGGAGGGAGGGGATGATGAGGTCACTGACTCCACGTGGGTGCCTAATAGGAGAGAGGAGGAGGATGAGGAGGAGGCACATCTCCAACGAGGCAGGATGCCCTTTGGTGGCCAGCGTAAGGGCAGTACACCGACGGAATCACACCGCAGAGCTCTGCCTGTGCAGGGCGCTGCCTCTGCCCGTCATTCAAAAAGTTCTTTGGTGTGGGCCTTTTTTGAGGCTAGTGCATCAGATCGCACAGCTGCTGTTTGCAACATATGTCTCAAGCGTATATCGCGTGGCCAAAACATCAGCCGCTTGGGTACCACATGCCTGACCAGACATATGTTGACCTGCCATGCAGCTCGTTGGCAAGCCTACCTCAAAGACCCACACCAAAGAACAAAGCGGACCTCTCCTTGCACCGCATCAGCTGGGATCTCCAACCCCACTATAACTTCAGTCCTCTCTGAAACATGCACTGAGAGGAATGAAGGTGTAGAATTAGGTGTGTCACAGCCAAGTACTTGCGGCCACTCTGCTAGCAGTACACCGACGTCCGATTCTAGCAGGCAAATTTCCCTGCCCCAGCTGCTGGACCGTCGAAAGAAGTTCACTCCCAGCCATCCACATGCCCAGCGGTTGAATGCTAGCTTGGCTAAATTGCTAGCGCTTCAACTGCTGCCTTTTCAGTTGGTAGACTCGGCCCCCTTCCGTGAGTTTGTGCAATGTGCGGTTCCTCAGTGGCAGGTTCCCAAACGCCACTTTTTCTCACGGAAGGCTATTCCGGCTCTCTACCGGCATGTGGAAGGCAATGTCTTGGCCTCGCTGGACAGGGCGGTCAGCGGTAAGGTGCATATTACCGCTGACTCATGGTCCAGCAGGCATGGACAGGGACGTTACCTTTCTTTCACGGCCCATTGGGTCACTCTTTTGGCAGCTGGGAAGGATGCAGGACAAGGTGCAGTAGTGTTGGAGGTTGTTCCACCGCCACGCCTCCAAAATGCTACTACTGGTTGTGACACACCTCTCTCCTCCACCCCCTCCTCTTCTTCTTCCTCCATGGCCTCTTCCTGTGGTTTGTCCTATGAACCAGCGGTGCTCCGTAGCCGTTCAAGGGGCTACGCAAGTACGCAGGCAAAAAGATGCCATGCCGTGCTTGCGCTGGTGTGTTTGGGGGACAGAAGCCACACTGGGGCAGAGGTCCTGTCTGCTCTGCAGGGCCAGGCCGAGAGGTGGTTGACGCCACGCCAGCTTAAGCCAGGAATGGTGGTTTGCGACAATGGCACCAACCTCCTCTCCGCCCTCCGACAGGGACAACTGACCCATGTGCCCTGTGTGGCTCACGTCCTTAACCTGGTGGTGCAGCGGTTCTTGGGCAGGTACCCGGGCTTACAGGATGTCCTGAGGCAGGCCAGGAAAGTCTGTGTGCATTTCCGCAGATCTTATAATGCCAGTGCTCGCCTGGCTGAGCTGCAAAAGGAGTTGAACCTGCCCAAGAACCGCCTTATATGTGACATGCCCACCAGGTGGAACTCAACGTTGGCCATGCTGCAGCGGCTGCACACGCAGCAGAGGGCCATCAATGAGTACCTGTGCGACTACGGCACCAGGACAGGGTCAGGGGAGCTTGTTTTTTTTTCTCCACGCCAGTGGGGCATGATCAGGGATGCATGCACTGTCCTGGCACCATTTGAGGAGGCCACGAGGATGGTGAGCAGTGACAGTGCATGCATCAGTGACACTGTACCTCTTGTCCACCTGTTGGAGCACACGCTGCGTGGAATAATGGACAGGGCACTTGAGGCAGAACAGAGGCAGGAAGAGGAGGACTTCCTTGCCTCTCAAGGCCCCCTTTACCCAGACAGTGTTCCTTCTGTCCCACCCATCGCACAGGAAGAGGAGGAGGAGGAGGAGGAGGAGGAGGAGGATTGTGTCAGCATGGAGGTGGAGGCTGGCACTCAGCATCATCAGCAGCAGTCTTTTAGGGATGATTTACAGTCCCAAGAAACCAGTGGACTTGTACGTGGCTGGGAGGAGGTGGCTGCGGATCATGTCGTCCTTAGTGACCCAGAGGACTCCGGAGCGAATGCCTCAGCAAACCTACGCTGCATGGCCTCCCTGATCCTGCAAAGTCTGCGGAAGGATCCTCGTATTCTTCGGATCAAGGAGAGGGACCATTACTGGCTGGCCACTCTCCTTGATCCACGGTACAAGGGTAAGGTTGCGGACCTTATGTTACCGTCGCAGAGGGAGCAGAGGATGAGACAACTCCGGGAGGCCTTGCAGAAAGGTCTGTGCAACGCGTTCCCAGAGACTGGGAGGTTACAAACTCCTGGTCCTGGACAACGAGTTGCTGAGGCTTCGGCCAGTCAAAGAAGGAGCGGTGGGGAAGGTGGCCGTCTGACCGATGCGTTTAGACAATTCTTTAGTCCGCAGCCCCAAAGTATGATCGGTTCCAGCAACCATCGCCAGCGTCTGATAAACATGGTGCTGGAATATCTAGGGGCAAGGTCAGACTTGGACACCTTCCCCACCGAAAATCCTCTGGCTTACTGGGTCTTGAGGATGGATCACTGGCCAGAGCTTGCACAGTATGCAATTGAGCTACTGGCCTGTCCTACATCCAGCGTTCTTTCGGAACGCACATTCAGTGCTGCTGGAGGATTTGTCACGGATCACAGGGTGCGCCTGTCCACCGACTCGGTTGATCGACTGACTTTCATCAAGATGAACCAGTCTTGGATCACCACCAGCTACCACACACCTGATGCTGATATAACAGACTAATTGATTTTAACATGTCACATCCCTTCAAGACTGATGCTGATGCTGAGTGCCTGTGCTGTTATGTTGACTGGCTATCCTCCTCCTCCGAGTCCTCAATGATACGATTGATGATGATAGCTTGGAAGATCATTTTTGTTTATGGGTGCCGCCACCAGTGGCTAAGGCCCAATTTTTCAGCCCCTGTTTTACAGGGGCGTGTAATTACAATTTTTTTAGCAATAACTTGCCATAGGGCTCATTGCTGTGCTCCAAGTACAGTATCTGTGAGGGGTTGGAGTGTTGTGGCACCAGTGCCTAAGGCCCAATTTTTCAGCCCCTGTTTAACAGGGGCGTGTCATTACAATTTTTGAAGCAATACTTTGCAACAGGGCTCATTGCTGTGCTCCAAGTACAGTATCTGTGAGGGGTTGTAGTGTTGTGCCACCAGTGCCTAAGGCCCAATTTTTCAGCCCCTGTTCAACAGGGGCATGCAATTACAATTCTTGATCTAATAATTCACAGCAGGGCCCATTGCTGCACCCACCAAGAGTAACTCTGAGGGCTTACAGTGTTGTGGCACCGCCACCACCACCACCACCACGAAAGGCCCAATTTTTCAGCCCCTGTTCAAAAGGGGCATGTAATTACAATTCTTGATCTAATAATTCACAGCAGGGCCCATTCCTGCACCCACCAAGAGTAACTCTGAGGGCTTACAGTGTTGTGGCAACGCCACCACCACCACCACCACGAAAGGCCCAATTTTTCAGCCCCTGTTCAAAAGGGGCATGTAATTACAATTCTTGATCTAATAATTCACAGCAGGGCCCATTCCTGCACCCACCAAGAGTAACTCTGAGGGCTTACAGTGTTGTGGCAACACCACCACCACCACCACCACCACGAAAGGCCCAATTTTTCAGCCCCTGTTCAACAGGGGCATGCAATTACAATTCTTGATCTAATAATTCACAGCAGGGCCCATTGCTGCACCCACCAAGAGTAACTGTCAGGGCTTACAGTGTTGTGGCACCAGCACCACCATCAAAGGCCCAATTTTTACTACCACTGTTCAACAATTATATGTAATTAAAATTCCTGATATAATAGTTGACAGCAGGGCGTTCCAGCACCAACCAAGAGTAACTGTGAGTGCTTACAGTGTTGTGCCAACACCAACAACTAAGGGGCCTATTTCTGCAGAGTATATACGGCAGGTCCCTACTTTCAAACATCCAACTTACAAACGACTCCTACTTGCAAACGCAAGAAGACAACAGGAAGTGAGAGGAAATCTACCCCTTGGAAGGAAAATTCTCTCCTGTAAGAATTAATATGGGAGAAAGGTGTCTCCTCTGTACTGATGCTTTATCAGCAATCCTTGTTTCAAGAAAAACACCACATTTCAAAAACAGTTGTCATTGGGACGGAAAGTGAGGTGAAATGTTCTGAACAGGGGCACAGACAGCAAAACAAATGTTACAGGGGTGATAACCCTTACCTATGTTTTCCAAAAAGTTTAAAAATAGATTTTTGGGCTGGAGCTACACTTAAACAATGTACCTGTTCAAAATTACAAACAGATTCTACATAAGAACAAACCTACAGTCCCTGTCTTGTATGCACCGCCTGTATACGGCTGTTCAGAGTATATAGGGCCTTTTTTATTTTATGTGCGGGGTTCCCCTTAATATCCATACAAGACCCAAAGGGGCTGGTAATGGGCTGGGGTAGGGGGGGGGGTCATGGGGTAGCTATGCCATTTTTCTTAAAGATTTTCATCCATATTACCGGGACCAGACATTACATTAAAGCCGCAAGCAGTTTTAAATGGCTTTTTTTTCCTTTAGAAGTGTCATTTTGTGCAGGGACAGTTCTAAACACGGGAAACACGTGGCACTTCACAGGCATACTTTAGACACCCCCCAGGTACGATATTTAAAGGAATATTTGACTTTTTTTTTTTCACTTTATGCATCATTAAAATGACTGCTCCCGAAAAACGACCGTTTTTAAAACTTCTTTTTGCATTGATACATGTCCCCTGGTGCACAACCCGGGTTCCCAAACCCTTTTTAGGACAATAACATGCATAATAGTTGTTATAATTAGCACTTTAGAATTCGAACGTTCGCATCCATTGTATTTAATAGGGTTCTAATGTTCGTACGAACTTTCGGTCCGTTCGCGGGTTCTGGTGCGAACCGAACCCGGGGGTGTTCGGCTCATCACTAATGGAGATGAAGATTTCATTTTTCAGCACGACCTGGCACCTGCTCACAGTGCCAAAACCACTGGTAAATGGTTTACTGACCATGGTATTACTGTGCTCAATTGGCCTGCCAACTCTCCTGACCTGAACCCCATAGAGAATCTGTGGGATATTGGGACGAGAAAGTTGAGAGACGCAAGACCCAACACACTGGATGAGCTTAAGGCCGCTATCGAAGCATCCTGGGCCTCCATAACACCTCAGCAGTGCCACAGGCTGGTTGCCTCCATGCCACGCCGCATTGAAGCAGTCATTTATGCAAAAGGATTCCCGACCAAGTATTGAGTGCATAACTGAACATAATTATTTGAAGGTTGACTTTTTTTGTATTAAAAACACTTTTCTTTTATTGGTCGGATGAAATATGCTAATTTTTTGAGATAGGATTTTTGGGTTTTCATGAGCTGTATGCCAAAATCATCAATATTAAAACAAGAAAAGGCTTGAACTACTTCAGTTGTGTGTAATGAATCTAAAATATATGAAAGTCTAATGTTTATCAGTACATTACAGAAAATAATGAACTTTATCACAATATGCTAATTTTTTGAGAAGGACCTGTATATACGGTATGTTTAAAATAGTGAAAAATTACATTATATTTTTACATTCCTGCCCATTTGTCACCTTTTCAACAACACAGAAACAGGTAATTTATTAAAACATTGTATGAAATGAAAGGCTTGCATGTCCTTTACCACTTTAATACCAGGCACTTTAACCCCCTTCCTGCCCAGGCCATTTTTTTAGCTTTCAGCGCTGTCGCATTTTGAGCGATAATTTGCATCGTCATACAACACCCAAATAATTTTTTTTTTTTATATTTTTCTTCACATAAATAAATATAGCTTTCTTTTGGTCGTAATTAATCACTGCTGAAATGTTTATTAAGTTTTTCTTATTTTCTGTCAGTGAATTTTGTAAATAAGTAATTTTTCTCCTTTACTGATGGGCACTGATGAGGTGGCACTTATGGGCACTGATAAGGTGGCAGTGATGAGGAGGCACTAATATGCTGCACTGATGAGCACTGATAGGTGGCATTGGTGGGCACTAATAGGTGGCACCGATGGGCACTGATAGGCGGCAGTGTTGGGCACTGATGGGCAGCAATGGTGGGCACTGGTAGATGGCACAGATAGGCAGCACTGATGGGCACTGATGGGCGGCACTGATGGGCAGCACTGATGGGTAGCACTGATGGGCATCGATGGGCATCACTGATAAGCAGGCACAGATGGGCACTCATGGGATACACTGACTGGCATCACTTATGGGCACTGATTGGTGGCACGGATGGGCATCGATGGGCAGCACTGATGGGCATCGATGGGCAGCACTGATAAGCAGGCACTGATGGGCACTCATGGGATGCACTGACTGGCATCACTTATGCGCATTGATTGGTGGCACTGGAGGGCTTTCCTGTAATCAGGGCACTGATAATCAGTGCCCTGATCACCTGCCCAGGTCTCCTCTGTGAGATGCCACTGATTGTCACTCCTCGCCACACACTCTGTCAGTATGAGGCGAGGAGAGCCGATTCCCGGCAATTCCATATTTACATGTGACCGGCTGTGATTCAATACAGCCAATCACATGGTTAAAGAGCTGCGGCTAGGTATATATATCTATATATTAATAGATAGTTACACAATCACAGAAGCATGTAGTTAATCTAAAATAATGTTGTTGTTTTTTGTTTTGTTTTTTTTGTGTGCAACCATCATTTTGGATTGTTTATTTGCTTCTGCAGATGCTTTCAGTTTAGGCAAATTAACAAGAAAAAGAGTAAAAAAATAAAATAAAATGTTTCTGTTTAACCCCTTATTATGTATGAGTTTAACTATCTCCCTCTACTTAATGATACAATTAATAGACTGAAGCTCCTGGCTAAAAGGAAACATTCATGGCTAGGGAGAATGGCAATATACAAGATGGATATTTTACCGCGCTTCCTATATCTATATCAAACATTGCCTATAGCTCTTCCACTGACTTTTTTTTGGACTTTAAGATCGCTATCTCTGGCGTAATTCATCGGCAAGATTGCAATATGATATTCTGGTAGAGCAGAAGACATAGGGGGGATCAGGATTACCGCAGATGGAACTATATTATACAGCCTCAGTACTGGCTAGAATATTGGATTGGTTCCACTGTGGGAGTACAAAACTATGGGTAGCCTTAGAACAGCAAATAATAGAGCTCCCATCTCTCTTCCGTGGATTTCAGTCCTTATTGAAAGTATGGGATAGGATGGTAAGAAGGTAGGATGTTTCTTCAATACCAGGTCCATTAACCTCAATAATGGGTAATCCAGATTTCCCGCCTGCTATGTTACCAGATAGGTTTCTAAAATGGATAAGGCAGACTCCCTCCCCGATCATACAAGCTTTGTCATCAAAAGGACTCCAGCCACTTAACATGATAATGAACAATGAACGTAGATATGCTGGTCAGTGGTTTCATTATCTTCAGCTTCAACATTTTTACAGTCATCTAACTCAATGTTTCTCAACTCCAGTCCTTAAGACGCCCCAACAGGTCGTGTTTTCAGGATTTCCCTCAGATGAAACAGCTGTGGTAATTACTAAGGCAGGGAAACTGCTCAAATCATCTGTGAAAAATAATGGAAAGCCTGAAAACATGACCTGTTGGGGCGCCTTAAAGACTGGAGATGAGAAACACTGATCTAACTAAAATAACTACATTACACAGGGACTTAACACCGTTTGAGTCCCTGTGTAATGGGGCAATAGGCTGTTTGAGCAATATCTCCATGATATATGATATACTTCTATAACACGCTACCCCAACTAGTCTATATTACATCAGAGATTGGGAGAGAGAATTGGGCTATTCGATTCCTGTAGAAGATTGGAAGAAAGCTTATGGGTTAACTTTTAAATCAAATTCCGCAACTTTTATACAAGAAAAGAATTATGAAATCTTTTTTTTTTTTTTTTTTATATCTTCATTTCTAGTTCAAGTTCAGGTGTACATATAAGCATTTGTTCCTCAAGCCAGGTATATATATTACATACATATTTCATTCTTTCAACATGCACATAGCACGGGGCGAGGGGTATCAAAGAAAAGAAAACAAAACATTGTAACATATTAACATACCCCCGGTATCTCTACCAGATTCTATTCCCTGGGAAGTCCCTACCTAGCTCTTTATTTCCCTGGTTTTCTTTCCTCCTATTACCTCTGTACTCCTGTTAAATTTTAAAAATTTTATACATACAAAACCAATACAATTCTCCTCTACCCCTTCCCATTCCCTCCCAAATCCCCGGGAAGAATAAGAAAAAAAAAAAAAGAAAACATAAAGTCCTCTTCTGGTTTCCTTCCAGGTCCATATAAAGCCCCTACTCTCTACCCCTATCTCCTTCTTTTTCCTTCCTGCCTAAACCATTCTCCTTAATTCTATTCCGACCCTATCAATTTTTTCCCTTCTTCCGATTCTATGAACTCCTTCCATGGGGCCCATATTTTCCTAATTTCTTCCTTTCCTTCCAGGGTCAACGGTAACAAGCTTTCCATTATCCCTATTCTTCTGACTTTATTTAACCACATTGAAATCTGGGGTGCTCGAGGCTCTTTCCAACACATAGAAATGCAACCAGAATTATGAAATCTTAACTAGGTGGTATAGATGTCCGGCGAGGTTACATAGAATTTCCCAAATTTATCCTAGGGAATGCTGGCTATGTGGAGGAGATGTGGGTACAATGATCCATATTTGGTGGACATGCCCTCAGATTAGAGAATTTTGGGATTCTGTATTCCAGATCTGCTACTATGTCACCGTATCATGAATCTCCAGAAATATCCTTATTATCCATATATCCAGGGGCTCCTCTACGAGAGGCTATAAAAGGATTGTGTCCTGATCTAATATCTGCAGCCCGAATAATTATACCTAAATACTGGAATACAAGAGTTGTACCCACTATCCAAGAGTGGGTAGCCGAAATGAATCAAATAAAAATAATGGAGGAAATAACAGCAAGTAATCAGGGGCATTATCATAAGTTCAGGGAAAACGTGGTCACCTTGGATTGAGTTTTTAAATTCGGATACCTTGAGACTATATTTGTGAAAATGAGTATGATTTGGATTTGGTTGGGCTGGGCAGGAATGGCATGGTGTGGTAGGGAGTCGGGAGGGGGCCACCCAGGGGAATGTGTAGGTATGTCTAGGTTTGTATTTGTTTGTAGTTGTCTATGTACGTTTTCTGACCCCTTTTTTTTTTTTCTTGGTTTTGTGTGTTTGGGCAGATATGTTCCAGGACCAAGTGATAGCACTAAGAATTCACTATGGAGGATTGGGAAAAAATCTATAATAAATACCCAGGATCTTGAGATTCATAGTTGTTGTTTTTTTCCCTTTTTTTTTTTCTCTCTCTCTCTGTTGTGCATTTTTTTCTTCTATCTAGAGGTTATGCAATAGAGAGTAAGATCCTGGGTTATCTCTGGGAATAATCCAATCCTAAAATGATTATATATACAAGATTGTTTTCTATGTGTCGTAAGTTAATTTAATTTAATTTAAAATCTTTCAATAAAATATGATTAAACAAAAAAAAAAACAACCCCTTATTATCCCTTCGTTTAGCCCTATCTAACTCCTTCTTCCCCTTCCCTCTATTATTTTATTATTTAAACCGTTAATATTTATGTTTTTTTATTTATTCATATGTGTTTCGTTTGCTCTTTTTTTTTTTTTACTTTCATTTCATGTGTAAATAAATTTGCTATTTTTGTTGTACCAGAATCATAATTTTAGTGTCATTATAAAATTATATTTTTTTTATGTGCAATAACACTGTTTTCTTTTTGTTTCTTTTAAAGAACACTGGTCAAAAAGTAAAAGTTTGTTTTTTAGTTTTGTTATTTTTTTTTTTTTTTGTGTCTAAGGATTGCAACAAAAAAAAGATACATTTCCACTACAAGACAATATTAAGAAAAGTAAAGCTTTCTTTGTCAGGTCCTTAGAAGAAATGGAAAAAAAATTCTGATCCATAGGGGTGTACAGGGAGAGGAGTGTTTAAATAATAATTGTTTTCTTTACAAAAGCTACAGAGCAGATAATGACCAATGGCAAACGAAAAAGTAAAAATTTGTACCTATTACTGGACAAAATATTTTATTTTATTTTAAACTTCTATACCTATTAAAAAAAATCACTATGTCTAGTTAAATAGGGCCTAAGGCCCAATTTTTTCTGCCCCTGTTTAACAGGGGCGTGTAATTACAATTTTAGCTGCTATACTTTGCAGCAGGGCTCGTTCCTGCGCTCCAACTACAGTTTCTGTGAGGGGTTGCAGTGTTGTGGCACAGCCACCAGTGCCTAAGGCCCAATTTTTCTGCCCCTGTTTAACAGGGGCGTGTCATTACAATTCTTGATCTAATATTTCACAGCAGGGCCCGTTCCTGCACCCACCAAGAGTAACTGTGAGGGCTTACAGTGTTGTGGCAACACCAACACCTAAGGCCCAAATTTCTGCAGAGTATATAGGGCAGGCCCCTACTTTCAAACATCCAACTTACAAACGACTCCTACTTGCAAACGGAGACAACAGGAAGTGAGAGGAAATCTCCCCCTAGGAAGGGAAATTCTCTTCTGTAAGAGTTCCTTGTTTCACAAAAAAAAAACAAATTTTCAGAATCCAATTGTCATTGGGACAGAAAGTGAGATGAAATCTTCTAAACAGGGGCACAGGCAGCAAAACAAATGTTACAGAGGTGATAACCCTTCCCTGTGTTTTCCAAAAAGCTTAAAAATTGATTTTTTGGCTGGAGCTACACTTTAAAAATGTACCTGTTCAAAATTACAAACAGATTCTACTTAAGAACAAACCTACAGTCCCTGTCTTGTTTGCACCGCCTGTATACGGCTGTTCAGAGTATATAGGGCATTTTTTTAATTTGGGTGTGGGGTTCCCCTTAATATCTATACAAGACCCAAAGGGGCTGGTAATAGGCTGGGTGGGGGGGGGGCGGGGGGGTACCCATGTTGTTTTTCTCAATGATTTTCATCCATATTGCCGGGACCAGACATTACATTAAAGCCACAAGCAGTTTTGAATGACTTTCATTCCTTTAGAAATGTCATTTTGTGCAGGGACAGTTCTAAACACGGGAAACACGTGTCACTTCACAGGCATACTATAGACACCCCCCAGGTATTTAAAGGAATATTTCACTTTTATTTTTTCACTTTAAGCATCATTAAAATCACTTCTCCCGAAAAAGCGTCCGTTTTTAAAACTTTTTTTGCATTGATACATGTCCCCTGGTGCAGGACCCGGGTCCCCAAACCCTTTTTAGGACAATAACTTGCATATTAGCCTTTACAATTTGCACTTTTGATTTCTCACATTCGAGTCCCATAGACTTTAACGGGGTTCGAAAGTTTGTGCAAACTTTCAGTCCGTTCGCAGGTTCTGATGCGAACCGAACCGGGGGGTGTTCGGCTCATCCCTATTTTGGAGTATCTTAAGGTGATGTCACATAGATGCCACCAAAATAAGTCCAAAGCTGGTTGACACAGAACCTAAAAATGTTTTTGATAAGCATGCACAGTTTTTGTCAAGTTAACCAACGGATAGTCACACCACTAATTGTGGGCCAAGCATCTAGGCTCCAATGACCTCTGGCTAAACGAGGAGTGAATTGGTTTTGTCGTAGACTTCATGACTTTAGGACTGAGGTACGGTGCGTAACCCAGAAATTTACAGACTATGAGATTCTTTGGGATCCGGCATTCTTTCTGCTTCATCACCATGACATTCCTGGTAAGACCTATAGACACTCCATTGTGCCATCATTGGTAAGTGTAATCACAACAAGCACCTTTGATTACTTTTTGGCTGACAAGAATTACAGATGAAGGACTTGAACGCAACAGAGAGGGGCACATGAAAGACATTTTTTTTAAAAAGTCATGATTTTATATATTCAGATTCTTATTCATCCCTACTAAATCCAACTTCCTCCAGCACTGATGGTCGAGCATGCCCGGCCTTTTGAGGTTTAAAGGTTTAGGGGACTGGGGCATGTTTTGCTCTTATTTTCAAATTATAAATTATATCAAAAAGGGGCAGAGGCAACCGCGTGCCATGGTGTATGGGGTGACAGGTTCCTATTCAGTGGGTCAGCTCATTTTTGACAGATCAGGTGCGGGATTGACAGAACTCCTCTCCGAAGAATTGTGAGGATGTTTACCTGATAGGTATAGATAAAGCCTTTGTTACTGCACATTGGATCTTCAGTTTGATCACATTGTTGCCAGTATCATGTGTGAACTCTGTACTGCATTTTTTTTATTTTTAAATAAAGGATTGTGTAAAAATAGGTGAAAATACTGCACTAAATCCAAACTATAATGCCATGACAGCTTTTGGCTGGGAAAACCAGCCGTGTGTAGGCTCCATTGCAGTTTTCCTGACAGGAAAACTGTGGGAAAAAAAAGAGAGAACCAGCTCTCCTTTTTCCCGTCAGGAAAAAAATCCTGCCGAGAAAACCGGTCGTCTGTATGCATTCCCGAGGGGAAAAAAAACGTGCATGCTCGTAAACAATTTGACGCATGCGCGGAAGCATAGAACGTCACTTTGTCGGCTCGTCGTAGTCTTTGACGTCACTGCGTTCTTGGCATTCAAAAGTTCAGCGGCCTTTTGTGGGACAGTGTGTATGCAAGGCAGGCTTAAGAGGAATCCCTTCGGGAAAAGCATTGTTTTTTTTCCTGCCGGGAAAACCGGTCGTGTGTACGAGGCATATGAGCTGGATAAAGCTTCTAACACTCAAACAAAGTCAAGATAAATAGTGTACAATATAGTGTAGCGCTGATAGGTAACCAAACATAAAATGCAATAAATGATATGAAAACCACACAAGTGATGTGCAAAATAATACAAAGAGTGTGAATCACATTGGCTCTGAAAAATACACATAGAGCTGTACTAACCCCAAGTGACATGAGTGACAACTCATAAAGCAGTGCATAAAACAATACAATGTGATTATATGAGTGACTGATCACTGAAAATCAAAGTTTTTGGAAAAAAAGAAAGAAGAGTCCCAACAAGGGGCTGGTGAACAATATAGTCCGTGGCAGGAAGAATACACTGTAGGGAGAAACTGGGAACAATGTGTTTCAAACAAGGGGAACTGTAGAGGTCCCCAAGTTGACATCAAATCTTCAAGAAAAGGGAAAAGTAGATGGATACTCTTACCAGCTCTTACAGTATATTAGAAACACAATATATTAATATATATATATATATATATATATATATATACTATTGTGATCTATCATACATATATCTATCGCAACTATGTATTAATTGTATGTGTCCCTTGTTTGCTAGTCTTACCCTTAAGAGAATTCTAGGCCTGATGGTACAATGTTATTATGAAAACAGACACAGTTGCTTAGTAAAAGAAATTACATTTATTTCCTAAAAAAGTAGGAATGTTACATACTAACAATCGGTATCCATACAGCCTATACCAACAGTACTAATGAGAATGATACTCTTCGAGGCAAAGGTCCTGCTGGCTAAGCTCCCAGATGTAAAAGAGGGCTCTCTCATACCCAAACGTCCTGTTTTAAAGGGCCTTAATCATACCTCACTCAAACCTTCCCCTTGCCCGCCCCTCTGCCTCTAAGACTAATCGTTCTCCTTTCATGATCCTCGTATTGTCGTGCCATATCCGGCCTCTGGGGGCGATATTGTCCATATAATCTCCAATAGCTTGCTGGTGCCCTTAATCATTACACTCTTGTTAACAGCTGCCCTTCCATTTGACTTCGGAAGGTGCTAATTCAGTATCTTCAGACATTGCGGAATCGTGTCTAACAGATTTCAGTCCTGAGGGGTGGGCGTCCTGTCCTCCAGGATACAGCAGGACAAGCCACACTACATTATTGAGTGTATCTGGTCCCTGGGGCCGAATTGCAATCCATGCACAGTCCATTGTTATCAGACTCTTTGAAGCTTCCAACACACCAGGGGGCCTCGAGACAAGTCTTTCTAGAACACCGTGGGATATCAAGTGTCATTTTGTTGTAAAACCAGATGTGTGGAAATTTTCGGGATACTAGATTGCTCTCCAACACCGTACGGCCGTGGGTCAATCAGGCTTGAAACAACCAATCTTTAGGCTGCAGAGGTATGATGAAAGGATGGAGTCCAATCCAAACGAGGAATCAGTTCAACTGGTAGATCCAATGATGGTGGTTCTCATCAGAAGCCCAAATAAAAGGAAGTAGAAAGGCAAAAAAGAGCTCCATATGGTAGAGGTCAAAAACGTAAACAATTTATTTTAAAAAGGTACATCAAGGCAAGATGTATAAATGTGATCACAAACGAATATTGTAGCAATGTGGGAAGCTATAAAAGCTGGCCCAAAATAAAGAATTGAAAAAAAAAAAAAAACACAGCTCTGATACCTGTTAGATGTATGTGTAATTGTGTATACTGTGATATTTTGCATTTATCCAAAGCTTGTCCATAGCGAGGTAATAAAATACCAAGACAACCAGAATGACTGAGCAGTTCTAAAAAAAAAACAAAAGAGGCGCAACCAGCTTACTTCAAGTCATGCCCACAAATAATAGATGTACACTTTGCATTCTTCTGAGGTTGAACATCATTTTGTAATTATTGTTAAAGAACTTCCTATCATAGAGAACTACTCGAGTCAGAGCAGAAGACGTGTTGGATAATTGTAACACATGGATCTCAATCTACTGCTAACTGTAGCTTTTCTTGCTGTTCTGGTCCTTGAGACTGTCGTTGGAATATTGGACAATATTTTAATCATCTTCGTCATATGTTTTTACAATGGAAAAAGACAAGAGGCAAAGGCCGGTGATGCCATTCTGGTGGCACTGGGTATAACCAGCATTTGTCAGGGATCTACATTGGCTTTTAACATTTTATCAAAATACATTTGTCCTGAGATTTACAAAGAAATGTATGTATCCTACATTGTGTTTTTTCTGACTGCGTACAGTGACATGTCTTGTGCCTGGCTTACTGCGAGCCTCTTTTTCTTTTACTTCTCAAAAATCACCACCTTCAGCTGGCGTCCTCTACAATGGGTGAAGTTAAAGATCAACACGGTTGTAAATTGGTTGGTATTGGCATCTGAAATTGCATCCGTTTTTAGCTGTTTTCCAATCTTCATTTCATTGATTAAACCCAAGAGCATTATTGGTGGCAACATCTTCACCAACACTTCCTCGGATACTTATGACATTGCTCCAAAAAATATTTATTTCATTTGTACCTGTGCCCCCATTTTTATTATAATTATCACAACTGCCTTCTCAGTGGCTTCCCTTAACCTACACGCTAAAAAAATGGAGAGGAACGTGGCGACCACTACCAATGGAAATATAAAAATGTATCAAAATATTGTCCGCAATATGTTTTATCTTCTGTTGTTCTATGTAATGTTTTATGCTTCAATATTTCTCTTTGTATTTGATGTTTTTACCACATTGAGTATTGGATATTGGATCCTGTTGTTAGTTATGTTGTCGTTTACACCGATTCAGTCTGTTTTCCTAATTGTTGTTACCCCCAAACTGAAGGAAGCCTGGATTCATGTGTTTAGTCTCATCAAAGAGAAGATCTCTGTGTGCTTGAATGTTGGATTGTGATTAATTGTCTCCTGATTAATGGCACTAAGTTTACCACATTTAATAGAGATAAAGCATAGAATTTCATAGCAGGTAAAACTATTAACCTCCCTGGCGGGATGATTATGTCAGATTTTAGGTGCTGAAAGCGGTACAATTATTTTGCATGGAAATTTGGCGTTTAATATTGTAGGCCTGTAATTCTTAGGAATAACTCACTTAAATCTGTCCAAACAAGAGTCTAGTAGACATCCCGGATATGATAAGGGTTTGAAACACAAAATCATAAATTATAATATATTAAATAACTATAAATAATTATAACAAATAATAATATAATAATAATAAAAATTATTCAATAATGTAATTAAATCAAAAACACTGAAATTTGCTCAGTTGCAGAATTGTCGCTGTCATTAGATTTAGTGTTTGATGACAAATTTCCCCACAAATCGCTATCGCTCAATTCTGCGAGTGATTCTGATTTATTATCGCTGTTTTCTAGCTGGTCTAAAAACAATTTTAACATAAAGGGACACTTTTTGGTTGCTATGGACAATCTCCAGTTTCCAGGCAGAAAAAACAGTATTTATATTATAAAAGTGCATGCAGGACACTGGACAGACCACTAGGGACAAAGGGGGTGTGTAATTATTTTATACAGTACTGTAATCAGTAAGAATACAGTATACTGTATGTGTATTGTGTGTTTGTGTTTTTGAATTTGGCGTCGATCTCCACCCCCGTGCGCAGCAACGTCGCAGGGAACAGAGCTCGGCACTCGGCAGTGTGAATCGAGCGAGGAGACGGCTCGCACACACAGCTGGGAGACATTGCAGGATCCAGGGAACAAGATAAGTAAAGCCCCTTTCACACAGAGGGTCCGTTCAGGTCCGCCTGTCAGTTTTTTAGGCGGACCTGGACGGACGCTCCATGTAGCCCTATGGAGCCACGGATGTCAGCGGTGACATGTCCACTGACATCCGCTCCGCCAAAGTGTGACGGAGGAAAACCCTATTTTTCCTTCCGTCGGCGGAGCGGATCGGATGAACACGGACAGACTGTCCGTGTTCATCCGATCTCCCCATAGGGGAGAGTGGCGCTCTGACAGGGCGGTCCCTGCACAGTGTGCAGGGACCGCCCAGTCATCCGCCGGCTCAGCGGGGATCAACTGAGCGATCCCCGCAGAGCAAGCGGAGCTTCACGGGGCGGATCATGACTGATCCGCCCCTTGTGAAAGAGCCCTAACTCTCCCTGTATCCTGCGATGCAGCCCGAGTCTGGCTCGGGGTTACCGCTAATGGTACTGAAACCTTACCCCGAGCCAGACTCGGGAATACCGCCAGGGAGGTTGACGGAAAAGTATGACCAAAGCCCATTTGGCCCTACTTGTCCTGCAGGTCACAGGAGTGCACTTTGCAGTAGACATGTGCATTAATTTTCATCCAAATGCATTTTCGTAGGAATTTCTGGGATTTTCGGGGATTTTCGTGTTTGCCCAGAATCAGAAATCTGAAAGATCCAACATAAAAAATTCTTTATTTTCGTTTCGTTGCGACAACAGTTCGATATAGATAGGAGATACGACATGACGGTGACAATAGCGATCTGTGTCTATCGAACCTGCAGTTGAATGTGCCTAACCTTAACTCTATTAGTCCAAGATTATTCGATATAGAGAGAAAAGATTTGACATTATAGAGACATGAAGATTCAACGAAGCAACTAAAAACATGCGATCGCCACAAGAGGACATTTATGGTCAAATGCTCTGCCCATAGGCTATAGAATAATTCTAATGTTGGTTGACTAGTAATAATAATTAATAATCATAATTATTACTAGTGTCATACAACATTAGAATTCTACTATAGCTTGTGGGCGGAGCATTCAACAGGAAATGTACGATTGCAGCGTCGTACAGTTTTGCTGCTTTGTCAAATCTTCTTAGAACATTCGACAGACACCATAAGCCTTCAATGACATATTCAACCTTAATTCATTCGGATTTTCGGACTAATGCATTTTTTAACGGAAAAAAATAATAAAAAAAAGGAATTTCGGAAGTAACTACATAATTTTATTTTTCAGACGAAAACGAAATTCCGAAACAAAATATTTCAGTGTGCATATGTCTACTTTGCAGTTCACTACTATGACCCATAATCAACTGACCGTGGGATAAAGCTCAGCCAGTCCATATTCTGGTGAGATCCCAACTCTGTTTTTACTTATCGTTTCCTCCAATCATTTGCAATGCCCCATCAGAGAGGGATTTCTATGATGATTAAAGGCAACTAATATTATTTTCTGTACAAAAATGCAAACGTTTACTTACCGGTACTTGTGTTATTTATTATTTATTTATTATTGAGAGAGCTTTCTTGCCGAGAAAACCGTTTGTGTGTATGGTTTCTCGTCAAGAAAACTGCCGGGAATCTCGACGAGAAAAATAGGGAACCTGCTCTCTATTTTCTCCTCAGGATTCTCGTCGGCCTGTTTCCCGACGAGAAAACCGGTCGTGTGTATGCTTTTCCGAGCCTTAAAAAATTGTGCATGCTCAGAATCAAGTATAAGACGGGAGCGCTCTTTCTGGTAAAACTAGCGTTCGTAATGGAGATAGCACATTCGTCACGCTAAAACGAACTGAACGCACAAAGACTGAAAAGCGTGAATCGTCTCTCACCAAACTTTTACTAACAAGCGGTAATACGAGATCAGCAAAAGTAGCCCAAGGGGTGGCACCATTGGAATCGAACTTCCCCTTTATACTGCCGTCGTACGTGTTGTACGTGACCGCGCTTTACAACGACGGGATTTGGAATTGACAGTGTGTATGCAAGGAAAGCTTGACAAGAATCTCATCGAGAAAAACTACGTTTTTTTTTACGACGAGATTCTCGGTCGTGTGTACGAAGCTTTAGGATTAAGTTCACCTGCTGGTGGCACTATCCTGCTCTGGGCTGTTTCCTGCAGCTTCAGTGTCCACCAGCAGGTGTCTCCCAAGAGCCAGCAGGCTGGTGTAATCAGGCAAATTAGTGTTCAGCTGCCGGGGGGGGGGGGGGCTACTTAAGGCTTCTCCTCCCTTCCCCCAGCGCGTCACGATTTTGGTCCCTGCCTTGCTGATGATCCTGATCCAGTCTGCAACCCTCTGCCTGGCTCCTGCCTCCCTCTGCTCTGTCCCCAGCCATGATCCTTCTTTCCTTGAATTCCTTGTACCCTTGTCCCTAGCTTAGTCTGTATATATATTTAGTTGTTCAGGTTCAACAGCTCTTGTTAATGAAGTTTTTGGTTCTGTTTGGGGTAGTTCATGTTTACTGTGTGCTGCGTTTGCTGTGTTCATTGTTTGCTATTTTTCACTGTAAATAAATATCACTTTAATATATATATATATATATATATATATATATATATATATATATATATATATATATATCCTTGTTTGGTCTCAGTTCCTTTGTGTAGCTACGTGTCTGGTCTCCTTAGCTGCTGATCCTGACACCAAGAGGCAGAAGCAAGGTTGTGGATCTAACTTTTTATTGAGCCATGTATTTTTTGAGAGACATTTGGAGCTAAGTTTGGACTACATTTACCCTAAAGTGGAAGTTAAGTCAAACACTAAAGCCCTGTACACACGATCGGATATCCTATGTATTCAAATCTGATGTTTTTCTCCATCAGGAATCCGATGAAACTGTCTTCCATCAGTCTTGCCCACACACCATCAGTCAAAAAACCGACCGTTCCAAAACACTCCGATGAGCCGAGAAAAATAAGGCTCAATGCTTCTGAGCATGCGTCGACTTGATTCTGAGCATGCGTGGGTTTTTTATCCGATGGAGTTCCCCACATAGTAATTTTCTATCGATTTTTTAACCATTGGATAAATTTAAAACATGTTCTATTTTTAAACACGATGGAAAAAAGACCGATGGGGCCCATACACGATCGGTAAAACCTATCGTGTGTACAGGGCTAAACGGTACCTGAATTTACTGTTAACTCCTTTCTAAGCCTATTCTATCTACCCTGTAAAAGAAAGATCTGTATACTTACCTATACTGAAAGTGCTCTGGTCCGGTCACATGATTGGCTCCCAGCTCCAGCTTCAGTGAAGAGATTTCCAACAACAGCAGAAGACCCTGGGTGATGATGTCATCTATAGGTTAATGCGGCCCACTGGATGCTCCCTGGTGCTCCCTGGTGGTTAGTTGCTTTCATGCATGTGTCTCCACATCCACTGTGTCGCCCTTTCTGTGCCCGAGGATGGTTCTGGCTCTTGCACTAACAACAAAAAAGCAAACTATTATTATTAACCACTTCCATACCGGGCATTTTCACCCCCCTCCTGCCCAGGCCAATTTTCAGCTTTCAGCGATGTCACACTTTGAATGAGAATTGTGCGGTCGTGCGACGTTGTACCAAAATTAATTTTCCCCACAAATAGAGCTTTTATTTGGTGGTATTTGATCACCTCTGCGGTTTTTATTTTTGTTGTGCTATAAACAAACAAAGAGCGACAATTTTGAAAAAAAAATACAATATTTATTACTTTTTGCTATAATAAATATCAGAATTTAAACAAAAATAAAATAAAATTTTCCTCAGTTTAGGCCGATACGTATTCTTCTACATATTTTTGGTAAAAAAAAACGCAATAAGCGTTTATTAATTGGATTGCGCAAAAGTTATAGCGTCTACAAAATAGGGGATATATTTATGGCATTTTTTTTTTTTACTAGTAATGGCGGCGATCTGCGATTTTTATCATGACTGTGACATTGCGGTGGACATATGGGACACTTTGACACTATTTTGGGACCATTCACATTTATACAGCGATCGGTGCTATAAAAATGCACTGATTACTGTATAAATGTGACTGGCGTGGAAGGGGTTAACATTAGGGGGCTATCAAGGGGTTAATTTTGTGTCCTAGGGAGTGATTCTAACTGTAGGGGGAGGGGACTCACAAGGGGAGGAGACCGATCGGTGTTCCTCTGTAATGGGAACACACGGATCGGTCTCCTCTCACCTGACAGGACGTGGATCTGTGTGTTTACACACACAGATCCACGTCCCTGCTCTGTGACGAGCAATCGTGGGTGCCGGGTGCGCGCGCGCTCTCCACACTGCTGGGAATCCCAAGACGTCATATCCCAAGACGTCATATGACGGCCGCCATGGAGGGACGAAGGGTTCCTGCGGCCGCCATATGACTATACAGCGGGCGGGAGGTGGTTAAACACTTGCATTGAATATATGCCTTGCATCAGTTTCTCATTTTATATTTTAATTTATATAGAATATATGCTCAAGCTCCTGAGGAAGCTCTTTGTTGCGAAACATGTCGGGCTCCAAGAAGCTATGCTAATTATACGCTGATCCTTTTTGGACACTGAGAGCCCTTCAATCTATGGCTGACACACAAATACCATTCTAGGATTGGTGTGGGTCTGTTGGCCCTATTAGTAGCTTATTTTGAGTACTTTTTACTGAAGCAGGGTGGCTCAGCTGTGCAAAACAATGTACCTAAACGTTGATTCCTCTTCGGGGTCTGGGGCATGCATGCGAGCTGCCAGCGTCCCACTATCGCTGTGATTGGACCCACTGATCATTCACAGGAGATGCAAAATGGTGGTCTGCCTATGTAAACAAGGCAGACCACCGTTCTGTCAGAGAGGAAAATGGAGATCTTGTGTTTCTGCTAAGCAAAAACATAAATCTCTGTCTTCCTCCAGTTAAGCCATCCCCCACACACTTAAAAAAATCACTCCCTAGGAGCACACTTAACCCTTTTTATCTCCCCTGATGTAAACCCCTTTCCTGCAAGTGTCATTAGTACAGTGCAAGTGTATTTTTTTAGCACTGATCACTGTATTGGTGTCACTGGTGTAAGTTACTTTGTCTTAGATGGTTCCTGGGGGGGGGGGGGGGTCACCATACCTCCCCCAATCTCATTTAGTCAATTATTTTATTTCAGACCTCCTACATATCTCTACATATCTGCTCGCGTCGAGCTACCAATACTACCGTGTAATCAATTACACACCTATCAAGATATGTGTTTTCATATACCATTTCCTACACTGATAAGGAATAGAAAGACTGTAGATTGTGCAGATATTACCCTCCACATCCTTTCTATCCAGCATGAATTTTGGTGGACCCCTTAAAGTGGATGTAAACCCACTCTTATTCTTTCTAAACTAATGCCATAGTGCTGATCTATAAGGATATAGACGCCTCCTGCATGTATCCTTATCTGTCAAATGTCTCCCCCTCTGTCTGTTATGAGACCTGAAAAACTGCAGATTCTGTGGGTGGATCTGTTGTCTGGAGCTCGGTGGGTGGAGTCGTGATGTCAGCAGACTCCCCGCCCACCTCTACACTCCCCTTGTCAACATGCATTTTCTCCTGTGTATTCCTTCTGCTATGATCACTAACATCCAGTCAAAATCCAGAAAAGTAACCACATGACTTCAGAAAAGGAGTGGGGGGTGGGAATTAAAAAAATAATGCCTGTCTAAAGCTAGTGCACAAGATATGTAAATAACCTCAAAGCAAGGGGGCGGAACAGACAAAGGGGTTTCTCTGTTTGTCCGTTTTATCTCACTGAACAATAAAAGAGGATTGCTCAGAGCTGGATTAACTCTTTGTGGCACGACTTGGCACCAATGATAGGAAATCTTATACTCTACATTGTGACAGCAAAAAAATAAATAAAAAATTTTGGGTCTACATCCACTTTAATTTCATCAATTGATCAATGTTCATAAACATGTTATTACCAGTATAGAAATTGGCACCATAGGATTAGTGCATTTCTTTGTATGTATAACTTAATATATGTTAAACATGTGTTTATGTATTATTAAATGTTCTACTTTCCACCACCCCATTCATTTTGTCACCATGAGTTTCATTTAAAGTCCCATTCTCCTTGGTTGCATCTTTGCTGCTCTATGCAACTTTGCCCCCAGTTTTGTCAATAGCTACTTATTACCCCAAAAATGATTTCAGGTCAGTATGGGAACCCACCAGGACAACCGTACTGCCAGATACTAGGATATCAGTGTGTCATAGGAGAACTATTTTCTAATTCATAGGCACTCTGGAAAGTCATTTTTTACTAAGCATTTGCACATGCAAACTCTGTGATGTTGTTTTTCTGCAGAGTGGTGGTAATGCTTTGAAAAGTGATATTTGCAATTAGCATAACCAAAACCGCGTCTTTGACTTGTAAATTGTGGGTCAGAAAAGTATTCTTCTAAGCTAAGCTGTGCGTGCGGACCACAAGTCAGATCTATCATCTCTGGACCAAAGCAGAATCTGGACCAATGGCCTCCGTGTTTAGTGATCCTCTGACTGCAACCTACATTTTTATTCTTATACTCGTCACAGTATTTGGGATATCTTCCAGTCTATTATTTTTAGGAATAATAGTCAATGAAAGCAAAAGTAAAAGTCACGTGAAAACGGGGAATAAAATAGGAATTGCTATAAACACGTCAAACGCGTTGTACTCAATCTCATTGTTTGCTGGAGCTATCGGTGGCTTTCTTGGATCGAAAAATGTCCAGACCACACATTCTACCTCAGCGCACGTTTTTCATTCTCTGATCGCGTTTACCATGAGCTCCAGTTCCTGGCTAGCAGCAGTTCTGTGTTTTTTCTATTTCCTAAAGGTTGTGGACCTCAAAGCCAGTGCTATAGTTTGGATGAAGAAGAACAGCGATACCGTCATTCCACAGATTATGCTGGGGGTAGAAGTGGTGGCTCTTTTCACCTGTTTTGTATTTAATACGTTGCTCTTTATTAGCCCTCACGCGTCTTTTGTGAACAATTCAACAGTCATTTTAAATAACACAACACTTACATCTTCCGCAATAATTGTTTTGAGCATCATCATAACTGTGAGTTGTCTCCCGTTCCTCATCATTTTTGTCAGCATCAATTGTATTGCTGGAACATTGTTGAAGCACCATCAAAGCATACAAAAAAACTTGGGGACTTCAGCCAACGACAAAGCAAAAAGCTTTGGAAATACACCATACCGTATGATTTGTGCATCTCTATTTTATACAGTTTATTTCATCTTTGTCTCTCTTTATTATTTGGCCACTATTACTTATTTGAGAGTTGAGTTTTGGGTATTTTTACTACCTATGTCTTCACTTACACCAATACTATCTGTTCATCAGATTGTTGCAAGCCCCAAGTTAAAGGAAATAGCAAAGCAGATATTGACATGTGCTGTCTGCAAATAGAAAGCTAAATCTTCTATGATTATTGCATTGACCATTAGAGGACACTGGCCATGCTACACAAGCCCAAAAACATCATCAAAGTACACAGTCCTTCTGTCCCTCTGCAGCACCCCCACTCCCCAGACATGTGCATTCGTTTTCGTCTTCCGAATTTCAGGGATTTTCGCGTCCGTGTTAAAAAACGATAACGAATGTGCAGAGTCCGAAATCTGAAATAAAAAATGCTTTATTTTCGTTTCGTTGCGACAACAGTTCGATATAGATAGGAGATTCGACATAACGGTGACAATAGCGATCTGTGTCTCAGAGAAAAAAATGGGAGGGTAGACTCAAGGAGGAGAAATACCCACAATATGTTGTATTGCAGATAGCAAGTCCTCTTCTTTCTTGCTATCCTTGAGTCGTCCTGAAGAAGCCTCGCGGCGAAACAAGTTGACGCAAAAGGGACCACATTTGTACATTCCATCTTGCTACATTTTTTAATTCTTTCTATTCATGTAGTTACTGTTCTTTGTCTTTTATAAATAAAATTATATTTTTTGTCTATCTGCCGTGTCATTGCCTTCAAAGTCCGGTCTCTCTGGGTATTTCTCCTCCTTGAGTCTACCCTCCCATTTTTTCTCTGAAATACTATTACGGATGTGGCGTTGTGAGTGCTTCCCTTTCCCCTATTAATATTCACAGCGATCTGTGTCTATCGAACCTGCGGTTGAATGTGCCTCACCTAACTCTATTAGTCCAAGATTATTCGACATAGAGAGAAAAGATTCGACATAGAGACATGAAGATTCAACGAAGCAGTTAAAAACATAAGCTCACCGCGAGCGGACATTTATGGTCAAATGCTCGGCCCATAGGCTATAGAAGAATTCTAATGTTGGTTGACTAGTAATAATAATGAATAAATATAATTATTACTAGTGTCATACAACATTAGAATTCTACTATAGCTTGTGGGCGGAGCATTTGACCGGAAATGTACGATTGCGGCGTCGTACAGTTTAGCAGCTCCGTTAAATCTTCTTAGAACATTCAACAGTCACCATAAGCCTTCAATGACAGATTCGACCTTAATTCATTCAGATTTTCAGACAAATGCATTTTTTTAACGAAACAAAATAAATAAAATCGAATTTCGGAAGTAGCTAAATCATTTTATTTTTCGGACGAAAACGAAATTCCGAAACAAAATATTTCAGTGTGCACATGTCTATTTCTGAATACTTTTATATCTACTCTGTTCAAATGGATGAACTTTGATCTGCAGATGGTGTCATATAAAGCACCCTGACAAGTAAAAAAGGAAATAAAGTTTGTTTTTTAATACAATGTCTCTATTAAACCCCTTTCTAATCCTCAGTTTACCTTAATCAACCCTACTTAACTCCTTATTCCCCTTCTCCCTTCAAATATTTATTTCCGTTTTTTTTTCTTCTAGTTTCTATATTATAAACTGTTAATATTTGAAGCGTTTTCATTTTTATTTGTTTTGTGTATTCATTTTCTTTTCTGTCACATTTAAAAATCTTAACATTAAAAAAAAAAACTTTGCAATGCTTTGTACCAGAATCATAATTTTAGTGTCATTATAATCAGGGAAAATTATAGAATAAAAGTATACTTTTTATCCACCGTAAATCATTTAAAAATTGTAGTTTTGTTATATTTTATGTCTAAAGATTGCAACAAAAAAAGACCCTTTACTGAGGAAGTCAGCGCCCTGACGACATGCGTTTAGGGGGGGGGGGGGGCGGAGCTTACACACTGACATCACACCACGGCCATCTCGAATATTGGATGTTTGCAATGCCTTGCAGTTTGCACAGGCTGATTGTGCTTTACTTGTAAGTGTATCTATTACCTTTTATATTATTCAATTTTTAGAAACGGAGAGCACTAGATGTTACCTTTTCCTTATATATAATATCCAATCGGACAAGACGATTAAGGTTCTTGAAACCCTATTAACCACTTGCTGACCAGCCGCCATCATTATACTGCAAATCGCCGTAGCTGTACATCGACCCTTTAAAAAGCCCCAGCAGGCGGGCGCGCATGTCCGCTGCACGGCAGGCAAAAGGTTGCGTGTGGCCGGCGGCTGCGATGTCCGCCAGCAATGCGCGATCATGGGCATGAGAGCCAGAATGGGGATGTGTGGAAACAAATCCCCATTCTATCAGGAGAGGAGAGACAGATCGTGTGTTTCTACTAAGTAGGAACAGTGATATGTCTCCTCCTCTAGTAAGACACATCCCCGCACAGTTAGAAACACCTGCCAGGGAACACATTTAACTCCTTTATCGCCCCCTAGTTTCAACTCCTTTCCCTACCAGTGACATTTACACAGTAATCAGTGCATTTTTATAGTGCTGATTGCTGTATGAATGTCAATGGTTCCAAAAATGTGTCAAAAGTGTCCGATCTGTCCGCTGCAATGTCGCAGTTCTGCTAAAAATTGCAGATTGTTTACAAAGGCAGTTTCCCCTTCTGCCTCTGTGTATAATAATCAAGGGCGGCCGGCGGACATCGAGTCTGCCAGACCCACAGGCACGCTTCCACCACTCCAGAAAAATGTGTATATCCAGGGCGTTCCAAGCATTTGAATCCCGACAGATAAAGTCTGTGTTGGAGAGGGTAGCAAATATTCACACACTTTAGGCAGCACTCAGGGAGACAAGCAATCTCTAATGGAAACAGAAAAACAAACAGACTTCCTGTCCACTTCCTTTTTGTGTTCCATGCTGGTTTCTGTCTCGCTTCCTCTGACATCATCCCCAGGCTCCAGCATTACTGTGTCCTCTGAACATTCACAGCACAAATTAGCTGTTATCTCGTGGACTTCCCTGGAAGCTTTACCATCACAGACTGGGGCTGCCCTGCCACTGGAACATCTCCTGGACGCACTTACCTGCTACATGCCTGTTTCATCCACTATCTTGTAAGTGTTTTTAACCCTTTTAGGGGATATTAAAAGTTTTATACTTCTATACTTAGAGGCGCCTTGTTTGTTTTTCTGTTTTACGCTTCCACCTCTCGCAGCGGGTGCGCGCGCACACCGCCGGCGGCGCGCACATACCCGCAATCTCACTTTTACGGACTGACATACAGGTACGTCGGTTTGCGCAGAAGAGCCGACCTGCCGCAGTAAAAGTATGTGAAATGGTCGGCAAGTGGTTAGGAAAGTTTTCATTGTTTCACAATATTTCTGTGTTTTCATTCATAGAACAATCTCCCTCTAGTGAAGTGTTAGCCTGTAAAAAAAATAAAAATGCTAAAATAAGGTAAAAATAAAATAGATTTCAGTGCTAACTATAAAGAAATAAATATAGGGCTGATTCACTAAAGACAAAAAGAATGTGCAGTCTGGATCAATTATTGGTATGGGATTGGGTATAAGGGATTGTTTGCTATTAGTTTTTATTTATTTATTTATTTTTATGGTTGAACTGCGTGGACTTGGGTCTTTTTTCAACCTGACTAACTATGTAACTATGTATATGTAGCGATACCCTCAGCTAAGAGGGCCGCAGATTTAGTTTGGGCCCTGAAGACAGCTCCGCCAACCCCTGGCAATTTACTCGACCCACTCTGGCACAGTTAGTCTAGGGTAATATATATATCTTATGCTCTATGGTTAAATTCAGACACCAATGCAATGATAGAAGATTAACAAGTTTACTTCTACTGGCAATAAAAATCAACAGTTGTAACAAATCACAGGAATCTATCTGCAGAGCCCTGCAGCAATAGACACACTACAACTAGTAAGATATGGCGCACACGCACCACGTGTAACAGTACTTCACTATGCGCCCTATGGCGCAGCAACGAAATAAACTGTCTGGCTGGCCAGGCTCGACCCTATAACTCCGTCTCTAGGGGATGAATTCTTTGCATGCAAGTCTTTAAACGGTGGTGCACATTTCAGGAACACATTTTGTAATCCAAAGGGTAAAAGTGCCAACACAGAACACTCCACTAGAGATCCGTTTGACTCAGTTCTGCTATGGATCTCCAGTGGGGACTTAAATATGAACTGGTGGGCCACGGCAGTCTGTAGGCCTAACAATAGTGTACAGTATATAGATTGAGCAGGTGCTCGCTCACCCCTTCGGACGCGATGCCAGTCCGGGAACTTCCACCTGCTGTGTCTCCACACACAGCGTCTGCAGCGGTCTGGTCTCCGGCTCAGCAGCGGTTGAGGATGACCGAGTCAGATGCCACCCAGGCTCGCAATGGGGGTGGAAGGCTCTTTTGGGTAACAGCGCAAGGCCCCAGGCTTCAGGCCTTGCACCACAGCGGATCCGCACAGGAAGATCTCTCCACTGAAGTCTCGTGTCCCCAAAGAGGCCGAGCTCAGCCTCGCCTCCTCCTTATATAACCCTACCCATGAGTCTCTAGGGTGGAAACATTGCATCCTGGGTGCCGAATGGGGTTCTGGGTAAGGTAGTCCTGAGAGTCTTAAAGGAGACCCGCTACATATAGTTACTGCAAAGCTTAGAAAATTAGGTGCAGTTTCAATTTGCAAAGAATACCCAAATGCATGAAAGAAAAAAAAAGAAGGAAAAATAACAGGATTTTTTCTTGCACGTGATCAGATGCTGAAAGTCAGCAGAGCATTCCCTCATTTACTAAGCCCCTGAGCAACTGCACATACAGAGTGTACACAGTAAGTAGGTGCCTCCGATTTTGTGTTTCCGGCGCAATGGGATCGCACTGGAAACCGGCAATGCGAGGCTGCGCTTCTCGCGCTCGCCGCCCCCACGAGATGCAGCGCATCCATAGGAATCCATTGGGGGCGGTGAGCGGGAGGAGCAACATAGCTCGGTGGGCTCCCGCGACGGGGCTCACAGGTGTCAATTGACACAATATCGGCGGCACCTACTGTATATTTCCTTTTTATATATAACAAAACAGTGCTGCGCTGATTGAATAAAAAACAAAAAATGACTGGATGTTAATATTCACAAGAATAAGTGATAAACATGCAAAAAAATAAAATACACAGTGCACAATCAATTATTCAAAAAAGGGTGTGATTAAAGAATCTCCCCCCTAGTATTATTCCCTAAATTGGAAAAACACTATCTAAGAAAAACATTCATAATATGACACAAATAAAGTGACAAAAAAATCAATGTGATAAAAAGTCCATATCAGTCCTTCATATCTTCCAAGCAAAAATACACCAATCAGTGCAAACTTAATCTAAAGTGCTGGTGCTCTCCTCCACCTCAGTGTCCTAGCCACTCAACTTAAACTCTGACCCCTCTTTCACCAGTAGGTCAGAAATGGCAGACACACTCTCAGGGTTATAAATGGAGCTCCTATTTTGTCCAGCTAATTGCCAGTGAGATATTCCCTCAAATGGATCCGGTGAACATAGGAATAAAAAAACAAATCTAGTGCTCTCTGTATACCAAAGGGTTTATTTCAACAATAAAACATTAAAATGTTACTCACAAGCGAAGCACTTCAACAGTGCGGGCTCAGGATGCATAAAACAACAAGATGCTCACGGGATGACGTCACCACTGCGACTCCTCCCCTATATAGTTACGTCAAATGGGCGTGACTTCTTCAGTAAGGGCTTATGCCCTTGGCAAGACAAATGAGACACAGGTAACCCCAACCCTTCCTCTCCACCCCCCCTCCCCTCTTTCTATGTTCAGGCCCCACCTTCTTTCATGCAAATACATTGCAGAAAGTCCCCGATAGCATCCCCCATAACATCTGCTTCCCTTACCCCCCCACCCCTCACCAAGGGCTAATCAATCCTTACCCTGCTACCTTTAAATCCTAGACGCCCAGATAGTCCATTGGTGACTAGATACGCTATCACAATAGAGGTACCTTTAACTTACACATGATAACTAAAAAGACATTTACCTACCTGTTCATAAGGATTCCCACTCCCATTGGAAAAAATGTACTATGCTATGTTCACTAGTGTTTGATTTACTTGATTCACCATACAAATGTCTGCTATACATCTTTGATCTTCATAGTGGCTGCATCCGCATTAGTGCATTTCCTGTTTTCTTCTTTATGCTATCAATAAAAACTTTTACAAAAAAAAAAAATAAGTTGCAACAACCGCCATTTTTTTCTTATGCCGCGTACACACGATCGGATTTTCCCTCGGAAAAACCTTTGGATGTTTTTTCCGACAGCATTCCGCTCAAGCTTGGCTTGCATACACACAGTCACACAAAAGTTCTCTGAACTTTCCGACCGTCAAGAACGTGGTGACGTAAAACACTACGACGAGCCGGGAAAATTAAGTTCAATGCTTCCGAGCCTGCGTTGAATTGTTTCCGAGCATGCGTCGGAAATTTTGCGCGTCGGAATTGCTACAGACGATCGGAATTTCCGTCGGAAAAATTGAGAACCTGCTCTCAGTCTTTTGCTGGTGGAAATTCCGACAGCAAAAGTCCGTTGGAGCATACACACGGTCAAAATTTCCGACCAAAAGCTCACATCGGACTTTTGCTGGCGGAATTTCCGACCGTGTGTGGGGGGCATTAGTCTGATAAAAAAAAAAAACATATATAATGTTTAGGGGTTCTGAGTAATTTTCTAGCAAAAAAATATGATTTTTACATGTAGGAGAGAAGTGCCAGAAAAGGCCCGGTGTGGAAGTGATTAAACATAGCCTAGTAATAAAGGGGTAAATATAGGCCAGTACTTTCACACTGGAGTGCCCATAGCATCGGCGGTAAAACGCTGCTATTTTTTATTTTTACCGCCGACGATACTGTATGGGCGGATTTGCGGCGCATTTCGGCCGCTAGCGGAGCCGCGCTGTCCCATTCATTACAATAGGCAGAAGCGGTGGAGGAGCGGTAAACACACTGCTCCTTCACCACTGCAAAGATGCGGCTAGCAGGACTTTTTCTAACGTCCTGCTAGCGCAATGCTCCAGTGTGAAAGCCTGAGGGCTTTCAAACTGGAATGAATGGGGCAGCAGTTTAGCAGCGTTTTGCAGGCGCTATTTTTAACGCTATAGCGTCTGCAAAACGCTCCAGTGTGAAAGGGGTCTTAATGTTTATCACTAAAGGGGCTTTTTGTATAGAAGCTCTTAAAAAAAGTGGACTTGCAAAATTTTGCAAAGCTTGTGAAATGGGTGAAAAACATATGTACTTTCCTGCGCATTTATTCTCAAAATACACCCCTCTAAAAAAAAAATTATATATATATATATATATATATATATATATATATATACACCCTGTTCCATATTATTATGTAAATTCTATTTCAGTGTCACAAAGATTAAATATTTAGTTTTTCAGTTTAACTCATGGATGGCTTTGTGTCTCAGGGCTCTTTTGATCACTGAAAACAATCTCGGACACCTGTGATAATTAGATTTCCAGGTGAGCCCAATTAACGGAAAAACGACTTCACACATGCGCACCGTATGTCCGCTTTTTCATCCATTCGTTTACGGATGAAAAAGGAACATACATTGGTCCCTATGAGATTGCGGGTGTCAGCGGATGAACATCCACTGACACCCAATCTCCCCGTGTCCGTAATCCCCCGATTCTGCATACGGAGGAAAATCCTATTTTTCCATCTGTCTGCAGAGCGGATTGGATGACCACGGACAGACGGTCCATGTTCATCCGATCCTCCCCATAGGAGAGAGCAGAGATCTGACAGGGCGGTTCCTGCACAGTGTGCGGGGACCGCCCTATCATCCGCCGGCTCAGCGGGGATCAGCGGATCCGTCCCGTGTGAAAGGGGCCAAAGGAGGGTGTTCCACATTATTAAGCAGAGCACCATTTTCAAGCAATATGGGGAAGAAAAAGGATCTCTCTGCTGCCGAAAAGAGTGAAATAGTTCAATGACTTGTGCGAGGTATGAAAACATTCGATATTTCACGAAAACTTAAGCGTGATCATCGCACTATTAAGAGATTTGTGGCTGATTCAGTGCACAAACAGGTTTCGTGCAGATAAAGGCACATTGAGGAAGATTTCTGCCAGATCCATGCATCGGATCAAGAGAGCAGCTGCTAAAACACCATTACATAGCAGCAAACAGATATTTAAAGCTGCTGGTGCCTCTCGAGTCCCACGGACATCAAGGTGTAGAGTCCTCCAGAGTCCTGCAGCGGTGCATAAACCTTCCATTCGGCCACCACTAACCAATGCTCACAAGCAGAAACGGCTGCATTGGGCAGAAAAATACATGAAGACTAATTTTCAAACAGTCCTGTTCACTGATAAGTGCCGTGCAACCCTGGATGGTCCAGATAGATGGAGTAGTGGATGGTTTGTGGACGGCCACCATGTTCCAACAAGGCTGTGACGTCAGCAAAGCGATGGTGGAGTCATGTTTTGCGCCGGAATCATGGGAGGAGAGCTGGTCGGCCCCTTTAGGGTCCCCGAAGGTGTAAAGATGACCTCTGCAAAGTATGTGGAGTTCCTGACTGACCACTTCCTTCCCTGGTACAGAAGGAAGAACTATGCTTTCCGTAATAAAATCATCTTTATGCATGACAATGCACCATCTCATGCTGCAAAGAATACCTCTGCATCAATGACTGTTATGGGGATAAAAGGAGAGAAAGTCATGGTGTGGCCTCCATCCTCCCCTGACCTTTGGAGCATCCTAAAGCAAAAGATCGATGAGGGTGGGAGACAGTTTACATCCAAACAGCAGCTCTGGGAGGCTATTCTGACATCTTGCAAACAAATTCAAGCAGAAACTGTCCAAAAAC
Organism: Rana muscosa; assembly: GCA_029206835.1. NCBI lineage: Eukaryota > Metazoa > Chordata > Amphibia > Anura > Ranidae > Rana > Rana muscosa. Next base: position 188,676,214 of record CM055127.1, read on the forward strand.
TCACAAGTTCAATGGATGCAAGAGTTGTGAAGCTGCTATCAAATAAGGGCTCCTATGTTAAAATGTAACGTGACTTGTTAAAATGTTTAAAAAGTTAAAATGTTGTTCAAAGTTTGATTGAAATAGCTTTTGATTTCAGTAAATATGCTGCAAACACAACAAATGACAATTTTCAGTTCTTTACAACCTATAAAGTGTTTTGAAACTTACTGTGCCTAATAATTAGGAACAGTGAATTGTAAGTTTTTTATTTTGAAACAAAAAAAAACTGTTATCATTAGGAGGTTTGTTCAATAAAATTTGAATTGTACTCTTAATAGTTGATAACATGAGAATTATGCTGACTGTTGTTTACATCAATTATTTAGGTAAATGAGAAAAATATCATTGGCATAATAATTTGCAACTATCTCATAATCCTCTGGTCAGTAAGGAGTTCATTAACCACTGCAATACCGGGCTTTTTATACCACTTCCATACCGGGCCTATTCTGGCACATCTCTCCTACATGTACAAATCATCATTCTTTTGCTAGAAAATTACTCAGAACCCCGAAACATTATATATGGGTTTTTTTAGCAGACACCCTAGGGAATAAAATGACGGTCATTGCAACTTTTTTTCTTGCACGGTATTTGCGCAATAATTTTTCAAACGCCTTTTTAAAAAAATAAATGGTTTCATGAATTAAAAAAATAATAAAACTGTAAAGTTAGCCCAAGTTTTGGGGAAAATATGAAAGATGATGTTACACCGAGTAAATAGATACCTAACATGTCACGCTTTAAAATTGCGCACACTCATGGAATGGCGCCAAACTTCGGTACTTAAAAATCTCCATAGGCGACGCTTAAATTTTTTTACAGGTTACCAGGTTAGAGTTACAGAGGAGGTCTAGTGCTAGAATTGTTGCACGTGCTCTAACGCACGCGGCGATATCTCACATATGTGGTTTGAACGGCGTTTACATATGTGGGCGACTTTCGTGTGCATTCGCTTCTGATCGCGAACTACCGGGGACAGGGGCGTTTTCATTTTTTTTTTTTTTTTTTACTTATTTTTTTTTTTTTAAACTTATTTTACTTTATTTTTTTTGATCACTTTTATTCCTATTACAAGGAATGTAAATATCCCTTGTAATAGGAATGTGTGTGACAGGTCCTCTTTATTGAGAGATGCGGGGTCAATAAGACTCCACATCTCTCCTCCAGGCTGGAAAGCATGAGATCAGTGAAAATGTTTTCACTGATCTCATACTTACTAGCCGCAATAGCGGCTTTGTTTACATTTGAGGACCCGGGCGTGACGTCATCACATCGCGCCCGGGCCTCCGACGATCATAGAGATGACTGGTGACCATCTGGTCACCAGTCATCTCTATGCTCGTCACATGACCCACCACCGGCGCCGGAAGATTCTCTCCGGGTCCCCGATCGCACGGGAGAGCCCGGAGAAGCACCGGATGGCGGCGGGAGGGGGGATGTCCCCTCCCGCCGCCTATAAGAACAATCAAGCGGCGGAACCACCACTATGATTGTTCTTATGGTGCACAGAATCGCCGGTACTTCAAAAAGATATCAGAATGATGCCTCTAGCTGCAGGCATCATTCAGATATCCCCCTACAAAGCCGAGGACATCATATGACGTCCACCCAGGATGGGAGATCCCATCTGTGGACGTCATTTGACTATGGCTGGGTAGGGAAGTGGTTAAAAACTACAGGTTAATGTCCTATCGATTTATTTCAGGATATGCAAATGTTTACGAGTTTCAGGTAACTATGGCCATACAAATGAATGGAAAACAAAGACTCTCATGTCGTGACTCGTGAGTGATGCTTCTAGCACTAGGAGAGAATATCTGCAAAAACAAATTATATCATTGTGTATTTGTTTCTGTAGAATAAATAAGCTGCATTTTATTCTATGACAAATGTGTATCCAGATTAACACTTTAGAAACACACCACATTCATTAACATCTAATGTACTAAAGGAAAAGCCCCAGACGTAGCCAAAGTCCTGATACAGGTCAAGTGGGGGCTTGTTTCTGCAGACATGTTCTGCTTTATATATATATATATATATATATATATATATATATATATATATTGTGAGGGGGTTAACTCGGTAGCGGGTGTGTGTGACCCCCTGGTTGGGCTCCCCACACAAAAACAGGGCCAGCAGACGGAGGTTGTGGTTTTCAAAATCAAAAGGTGCGGTTTATTTCTCTATGTACAGTGACAAAAACACAGCAAAGCCAAAAAGAAACAAACAAAATAAATCCTGGTCAGTTTGACCTCTGACTAAACATGCAGGTTTCCTAAACTAACAACTGGGATCAGCCTGGTGCTGTCCTAGTCCCTAAGTCCCTGGTTTAGTAAAAGTCCAAACAAATAGCCACACAGGCTTTGCCTCACCGCACAGGGGTTCACTCTCCCTAGACAGTCCACACAGGTCTGGTTCCAGGCATGAGCTAACATCTAATGAAGCTGGGAGTTCTTATAGAGGCCTAAATGAGCTGACAAGGTTCAGCTGGTCTCCTCATCTCTGTCTGCACGACGCCCCACACTCTCCCTAGAGGTATGAGTCATCCATGAGCCTACTAGCCTCAGCTGGGCTTATACAACTCTCCACCCTAGTTGTATAAGTCAGCATAAAGCCTGAATCTGGGAGAAATATATCTACCCCCCTGGATGCAACCAGGTGACTTTACCTTCCTGCTGTCACATACCCCCCCCTCTTGTTTTAACCTTGGGGTTGGAACACCAGCAATCAGGCATTCATGTACTCGAGACAAAGCATCCACATTCCCCATTTGAACGCCAGGGCGATGCTTTACTGTGAAGTTGAATTCCTGTAGGGCCAGGAACCACCTATTCACTCTTCTATTTGTCTCCTTGTTTTGAGCCATCCACTTTAACGGAGCGTGATCCGTAACCATGTCAAAGTGCCTACCTAGCAGATAGTACCGAAGGGAATCTAGAGCCCACTTCACCGCTAAACACTCCTTTTCAACCGTGGCGTAATTTACCTTATGGGACTTCAACTTCCTGCTGAGGTAAATGACTGGGTGCTCTTCCCCGTTCCAGACCTGGGACAATACTGCTCCTAACCCCACATCTGACGCATCACTTTGTACGACAAAGTCTTTAGAGAAGTCGGGTGAGTACAACACTGGCTGGCTACATAAGGCTTGTTTCAAGAATTGGAATGCTGCCTCAGCCTCGGGGGTCCATTTAATCATGACCGACCCTTTCCCTTTCGTCAGGTTGGTTAGGGGCACAGCCTTAGAAGCAAAGTGGGGAATGAAGCGCCGATAATAACCCGCGATTCCCAGAAAGGCCCGTACCTGCTTCTTGCTGTTGGGACGTGGCCAACTCTGGATGGCCTCGACTTTGTTGAGTTGGGGTTTTATCACTCCCCTGCCAATGGTGTACCCAAGATATTTGGCCTCCTCCTGCCCAATGGTACACTTCTTGGGGTTAGCCGTAAACCCCGCTTCCCGGATAGAGTCTAGGACTGCTTGCACTTTTGGCAGATGTGAGGCCCAATCTGTGCTATGGACAATTACGTCATCCAGGTAAGCCGCAGCATACTTTCGATGGGGCCTCAGTATCTGGTCCATTTTCCGCTGGAATGTGGCCGGCGCATTCTGTAACCCGAACGGCATTCTCTTATATTGGAACGCCCCGTCTGGGGTTACAAATGCGGTTTTCTCTTTGGCCGACTTGGCCAGGGGAATTTGCCAATACCCTTTTGTGAGGTCAAGAGTCGTCATGTATCGGGCTGTTCCCAGCCGGTCGATCAACTCACCTATACGTGGCATGGGGTAGGTGTCAAATTTTGTAACTTTGTTCAACTGACGAAAATCGTTACAAAATCGCCAGCTCCCATCCGGTTTAGGCACCAACACAATGGGACTAGACCAATCACTTTGGGACTCCTCTATCACCCCTAAGTTCAGCATTTTCTGTACTTCCTCCCGTATTGCCTCCCGTCGGGCCTCTGGGATCCGATAGGGTTTTAACTTCACCCTTTCACCGGGCGGGGTAATAATATCATGCTCTACCCCAGATGTTTGTCCCGGCAGCTCAGAGAACACCTCCTTGTTGCGAAGCACAAACTCCTTAACCTCCTGTTGTTGGGGTTGTGACAAGGTGGCTGCTATTCCAACCTCCGGAATCACGCAACCAGTTTGAGCTGGTGACCAAGTTTCTGCGACTAGGGACTCTCTATCCCTCCAGGCTTTCAACAGATTAACGTGATATATCTGTTCGGGCTTTCGCCTTCCTGGTTGTCTGACCTTGTAATTCACTTCGCTCACTTTTTCCATTATCTCGTAGGGGCCTTGCCATTTGGCAAGGAATTTACTTTCAACCGTAGGGACAAGTACCAATATCCTATCCCCCGGGGAAAAGGTACGGTTCTTTGCTCCACGGTTGTACACTCTCTGCTGTGCCAACTGCACTTGGGCCAAATGTTCCTTCACGATGGGCATTACCTGTGCAATTCGATCTTGCATCAGGGCGACATGCTCAATCACACTCCTGTGGGGAGAACTCTCACTTTCCCAAGTTTCCTTGGCAATATCCAACAGCCCTCTTGGGTGTCTCCCATACAGTAACTCAAAGGGGGAGAATCCCGTAGAGGATTGGGGCACCTCCCTAATAGCAAACATCAAATAAGGAAGTAGACAGTCCCAATCCTTTCCATCTCTATCCACCACTTTCTTCAACATTTGTTTTAGGGTTTTGTTGAATCTTTCAACCAGCCCATCGGTTTGGGGGTGATACACAGATGTACGCAATTGCGTCACTTTGAACAATTTACACAGCTCTTTCATAACCCGGGACATAAAGGGTGTACCTTGGTCCGTAAGCAGTTCTTTACAAATACCCACCCGGCTAAAAACAAGAGATAGCTCTTTGGCTATGGTTTTGGCCGAGGTATTTCTGAGAGGGATCGCTTCTGGATAACGGGTGGCATAGTCCATTATAACCAATATGTACTGGTGCCCCCTAGCGGACTTGATTATAGGACCTACCAAATCCATTGCGATTCTCTCAAACGGGACCTCAATGATGGGTAGAGGGACCAGCGGGCTACGGAAATGTGGCATCGGGGCCGACCTCTGACACACAGGGCAGGAGGAACAATAATTTTCTATGTCCTTCATCACCCCAGGCCAATAGAATCTCTGTAATACCCTCTCTCGGGTTTTCTCTGTCCCCAGATGACCTCCAAGAATGTGCCCATGGGCCAACTCCAACACCAACTTCCTGTAAGGTTTGGGCACCACCAGCTGCTCAACGGTTTCTTCTGCCCTTTTTGCCACCCGATACAGTAGGTCCTTCTCTACGCTGAAGTATGGGTAAGTGCAGGTATTATCTGGGTTCACTAACTCGCCATCTATTTCCACTACGTTTTCCCGTGCCTTTATTAGGGCGGGGTCTTTTAACTGTTCTGTGGCAAAATTTTCCCTGTGAACCTCCAGATCAGAAAACTCCACAGACGGTAGGTTTTCGTCTGAGGAGGTGGGCTCCTCTCCAGTTTCTTGAGTCTCCCCTGCCAATACTGACAAGGGAAATTCTGGAGAGTCCTCCCCACTCTCAGAGGAGTTCTGGCTATCACATTCCTGGTACATAGGGGCACCAGTGGGGGGCTCAGGATCATCCCACAGTTCCCAGAACTTCGGAAAATCCCTTCCCACAATGGCATCATGCGGTAATTGAGATACTAACCCCACTGGATGAGAGAGGGTACCTTTGGGGGTCTCGAAACACACTGTAGTCACTGGATACTCTCGGGTGTCCCCATGCACACAAATAACAGCTACCTTGCTATTCCCAGAGACCTCTGTTTTAACTAATTCAGCCTTTATCAGGGTCACAAGGCTACCTGAATCCAGCAATACCACAACATTTCTATCATTAATACACATTTTGCATAAATGTTTCTCAGTTCCCCGAATGGCAGTGCCTGCGACTGTCGCACACAGCGACTGATGTCTGTCCGTCAGAAAGTCACACTGCATGGGTTCCTCCACAACCGGGCAATTGGCTGCAATATGTCCCGCTTGCCGGCAGCGGTAGCAAACGATCCTTCTTGCGGCCTCTTGAGCCGCTGATTTCCCAGGCTGTTCTCGCCAAACTTGGGGTAGAGCTCCCACCCTCTCACTCTCTCCACCCTCACCCCTTGGAATCCTCTTATCCGCCCCTGGGGATGGTCTGGTCTTAGGGTGGAAAGTCCGAGTGTCTCTGGAAGAGGCCGTCAGGTTCTCTGTAGCCAAGTATTTCTCTACACGATCCACAAGACCACCGGCCGTCTCTGGGTCTCCATGGCTTACCCACTTTTGGATGGCAGTAGGAAGAGCTCTCAAAAACCGATCCATTACAACACGTTCCACAATCTCTGGTGCGGACAAAGTCTCTGGCTGTAGCCACTTCCTGCTCAGGTGAATGAGATCATACATTTGAGACCTGGGGGGTTTTCCAAGCTGGAAAGTCCAGTTATGCACACGCTGAGCCCGGACAGCCAGGGTGACACCCAGCCTTGCCAATATTTCAGCTTTTAGCATCACATAGTCTTTTGCTTGGTCAGGCTCTAGGTCATAGTAAGCCTTCTGCGATTCACCAGTTAACAGAGGAGCCACCAGTCCAGCCCACTGCTCCTCAGGCCACTTTTCTCTTTCAGCAGTCCTTTCAAATGTGGTCAAAAATACCTCTGGATCATCCTCTCCAGTCATTTTTGTCAATAAACGACTCACCCCAAAGGACGCGGTATTAGTGGGACGGCTTTCCTCACTGGTGTGCGGACGTTGCTGCATTACTGCTTCCATTTGTTGTAGTCTCTGCTCTTGCTTCTGTAACAGGTCTATGAAGCGGGCCTCAGATTGCTGCTGGGCTTGTTGATGAGCTTGCTGCTGGGCTGCAAGGCTCCTTTGCAAACCTGCATTTGTCTGCTGTTGATTGGCATTTGCTAGAGCCAGCTGTTTCAGTATCTCCTCCATGCTGGCTTAAAAAAAACTGCCACTGGTTCTCCACCAACTGTGAGGGGGTTAACTCGGTAGCGGGTGTGTGTGACCCCCTGGTTGGGCTCCCCACACAAAAACAGGGCCAGCAGACGGAGGTTGTGGTTTTCAAAATCAAAAGGTGCGGTTTATTTCTCTATGTACAGTGACAAAAACACAGCAAAGCCAAAAAGAAACAAACAAAATAAATCCTGGTCAGTTTGACCTCTGACTAAACATGCAGGTTTCCTAAACTAACAACTGGGATCAGCCTGGTGCTGTCCTAGTCCCTAAGTCCCTGGTTTAGTAAAAGTCCAAACAAATAGCCACACAGGCTTTGCCTCACCGCACAGGGGTTCACTCTCCCTAGACAGTCCACACAGGTCTGGTTCCAGGCATGAGCTAACATCTAATGAAGCTGGGAGTTCTTATAGAGGCCTAAATGAGCTGACAAGGTTCAGCTGGTCTCCTCATCTCTGTCTGCACGACACCCCACACTCTCCCTAGAGGTATGAGTCATCCATGAGCCTACTAGCCTCAGCTGGGCTTATACAACTCTCCACCCTAGTTGTATAAGTCAGCATAAAGCCTGAATCTGGGAGAAATATATCTACCCCCCTGGATGCAACCAGGTGACTTTACCTTCCTGCTGTCACAATATATATATATATATTGTGACAGCAGGCAGGTAAAATCACCAGGTTGCATCCAGGATGGTAGGTATGTATGCCCTAGATTCAGGCTTTATGCAAATTCATACCACTAGGGGGAGTGCTGGGAGTCTTGCGGGGGAAGAGTTAATGAGCCCAGCTGAATCAAGTGGCTCATTAAGGCCTCTACAAGAACTCCCAGCATGCTAAGGGAGATGCTCCATCCTGGAACCAGTTCTGTGTTGTGCAAGACTGGGGAGTGTGCTTCTGTCCTGTGCAGTGAGACAAAGCCTGTGTGGCTAAAACCTTCAAAAACAGGGAGATAGGGGCTGGGGCAGCACAAGGCTGCACCTAGTTGTCAGACAGGGAACCTACGTGTGTAGTAAGCAGTCAAGCTGACCAGGATTTATTTTTTATGTTTCTTTTTGTTTTGCTGTTTTTCCCCTGTAAATAGTTTAAATAAACTGCACCTTTTGTTTTTGCAACTACAAACTCTGTCTGCTGTGCCTGTTTTTGTGTGGTGAACCCATCCAGGGGGTCACACACACCCGCTGCCAAGCTAACCGCCTCACAATATACATATTTATATATAGGAAAGTCATGGCGGTCTTTCATTTGTCTTGACCTAATTAAATATCCCAGATGAAAAACCCGAGTCCCATCCTGTTTACATAACCACACAGCTACCGGGGTAAACAACAAGTCAATGTGGTGGAGGGTTTGCATGTGTCCAAATCATCTATTAAACACTTCAGCCCCGGAAGAATTGGCTGCCCAATGACCGGGCCATTTTTTTGTGATTAGGCACTGCGTCGCTTTAACTGACAATTGCGCGGTCGTGCGATGTTACACCCAAACAAAATGTACGTCCTTTTTTTCCCACAAATAGAGCTTTCTTTTGGTGGTATTTGATCACCTCTGCGGTTTTTATTTTTTGCGCTATAAACAAAAAAAGAGCGACAATTTTGAAAAAAAAGCTATATTTTTTACTTTTTGCTATAAATATCCCCAAAAAATGCATAATTTTTTTTTCCTCCGTTTAGGCCGATATGTATTGTTCTACAAATTTTTGGTAAAACAAATTGCAATAAGCAATTGATTGGTTTTAAGCGTATATTGGTTGGTTTGCGCAAAAGTTATAGCGTCTACAAAATAGGGGATAGTTTTATGGCATTTTTATTATATATTTTTTTACTAGTAATGGTGGTGATCTGCGATTTTTATCGTGACTGCGATATTGCGGCGGACACATCAGACACTTTTTACACTATTTTGAGACCATTGTCATTTATACAGCGATCAGTGCTATAAAAATGCACTGATTACTGTGTAAATGACACTGGCAGGGAAGGGGTTAACCACTAGCGGGATATGAAGGGGTTAAGTGTGTCCTAGGGAGTATTTCTAACTGTGAGGGGGCTTGGTTACAAGTGACACGACAGTGATCACTGCTCCTGATGACAGGGAGCAGTAAATCACTGTCATGTTGCTAGGAAGAACAGGGAAATGCCTTGTTTACATAGGCATCTCCCTGTTCTGCCTCTCCGTGACACGATCGGCGGGACACCAGCGGACATCGAACGCTAGGCGGTAGGTTCAAAGCAACGTACCTGTAATTGCTTTGCCTGCCCATGCCATTCTGCCAACGTATATCTACGTTAGGCAGTTGGCAAGTGGTTAAGAACAGAAACGCATATATCCACAGACAGAGCAGCCAGCAACTGTATTTCATATTATAGTCAGTATATTATTTTATTGCATTATGCAAATACATACCAAGTTATAAAAGTGGCTGTCATGTACCTGATGGTTGAGCCTGATGTGCAGAGGGAAGGCCCCTCCTACAACCCTGGCTCAGGGACCACCGATGTTATAACAGTGGCTGTGAGAGCGTGGCAGTGTATGGGTGCTTGGATCGTCTTCCGTGTGGTGGATGTGTCACCAGAGTGGACCAGCAGGTTAAACATCAGGCATTGGCAGGCCAGCAGATTCTGGGCTGGTGGCAACAGGCAGCAGGGACCAGGCAGGTGGATGCAGAGCAGAAGAGACACAAGATGTGTGGTCAGACAAGCCGGGTTTGTAACAGACGATCACATGCAGGCATAGACGGCAGACAAAGAATAGTCAGGGAACAGGCAGAGATCGGCAATGTGAGTTCAGGCATATGAGCAAGAGACAAGAAGCAAAGTCCAGATACAGGCAAGGGTCAAGGTAGGAAAGGTTGTTATAATCCTTGCAATGTACATCGATCACCCATGGGGGAATGTTTTTATCCTTTACCCTTTAACCGTCTCCCACCCGCCATATAGACAAATGATAGCGGGTAGGATGCTCTCTTGTTCTGGGCTGGCATCATATGACGTTGCCCAGTCTCACACGCCCATGGGAGGAGGAGGGTATGCGGCCTGGCGATCATGGGAACGCTGTGTCCCTGGGACATGGTGCGGCCCTGATCTTTGGTAAAGAGCCAATGACACTACTGTTTACTCAAGTGACCAGCTGTGTCCAATCACAGCTGTCCGCATGTAAACAAGGAGAAGGCCACGTGCAGTCACCACTGAGCTTTACCAAAACGCCCCTTGAAGATTCTGAGACCACATGAAAAAAGGTGTTCTGGTCAAATGAGACTAAAATTGAATTATTTGGCCTCAACACCAAATGATATATTTGGGGGAAATTCTATACAGCTCACCATCCAAATACAGGCATACCCCACTTTTAAGTACACAATGAGACCAGAGCATGAATGTAAAACGAAAATGTACTTAAAGCGGAGTTCCACCCATTTAAAAATCAGCAGCTACAAAAAGTGTAGCTGCTGACTTTTAATAATCGGACACTCACCTGTCCCACGGTCCAGCGATGTGGGCGAACAAAGCCTCGCTCCATTCCCCTTCCTCTCTGCGGCTATGGCCGCCGACAGTATCACACAGGAGCGCGCCCGAAAGCTAACCTCCTTGGAAGAGAGCTTCCTAGAGGGGGGTTAGCTCTTGCAGGGAGGAGCCGAGACAGCCGCTGAGGGACCCCAGAAGACGAGGATCGGGGCCACTCTGTGCAAAACGAACTGCACAGTGGAGGTAAGTATAACATGTTTGTTTTTTTTGTTTTTTTTTAAACTGAACCCATACAACCCATTTAATGTCCATAAGAATTCATTGCCTCATACAAGCCAACGGTGAGATTGTTGTACATTGCCAATGTGCTCAGAATCAGACAGATCCCTGGTCTGAGTAATGAAGTACATCACCTGCCACGTCATTTCTATATTTCTGAAGACTGAACATAAGCCTCTGTAAACAAATCCAAAAATTTGCATTGAAAACTCTCCTACTGTTGTCATAATTAAGAAGTTGTTCAGGTAAACAATACATTTATATGGTGAGATTTGTTTCCAAGCTGAAGGAGATCAAACCCATCCATAGCCAGGAGGTTGGTGTTTTCTGCCATACTGTATTGACCTAACTACTAGTGATGAACATTAGGTTTAAGGTGATTTTAGCCGTATTGAGTAGAGTTGAGCGGACACCTGGATGTTCGGGTTCGACGGGTTCGGCCGAACTTCGGAAAAAAGTTCGGGTTCGGGACCGAACTTTAACCCGAACCCGGGCCCGAACCCGAACCCCATTGAAGTCAATGGGGACCCGGACTTCTAAGGACTAAAAAGGCTCTAAAAAAGTAATGGAAAGGGCTAGAGGGCTGCAAATGGCAGCAAAATGTTGTTAAGAGCATGGCAAGTGCTCTGCAAACAAATGTGGATAGGGAAATAACTTAAAATAACATAAAAAAAATAAAAAAAATATGCTGGAGGCCCCCTTTTCAGCAGAAGAGGTACGGGAAGTCATTAAGAACCTCAGAAACTCAACGGCACGATGCCACACATATGGTGGGAATGCCCCAGAATACGCCCTTTCTGGAATAAATTATTCAATTTAATGGATAAGCTAGTGGGAAAATAAAATACTTTGAAATAAAAATGTAGCAGGGTGCTAAATTTAAGGGAAGTGTTTGAGTGGTAAATAGGCTCAAACACCCTAATTCTGTAGGATTCATGGACCATTTTGTCCTCGGGGGACAGTATTGGTGTGCAGTTCCCTGCGGCCTACAGGTGGCGCTGCCATGGTAGGCTAGGGTTGAACCGCCGATACAGTGCTGTGCCTTTTGTGTCCCCTCTTGGCAGTAGTACAGCGGGGCAGAGGGGACCTGCTGTGCATGCCGGGAGAGCATATAAAAGGGGCAGACCTTTGGCCTGGGGGCTGATGTCCAGTGGGGTCCACGCCCAGGTGCCTTCGGCCTGGGTGCATGTGTTCCTGTTCCATCTAGGGTACCTTTAGCCCGGGGTGAGGTACTATCCTGGAGTTCCTGCTGCCCTGGGTATGGAGGCCTAGGTGCGGGAGTAAAGCCTGGAGTCCAGAGCCTTCGTCTGGAGTCCGCTAAGGGTCGAGGAGTCTTAGGGTGCCGCCTCGTGTAGGGGACCATGTTCCAGGGAAGGGAGGATCATTCTGATGGACCGATGCGGGAGTCACGGTGAAGGAAGGGTCTGTTGACTCCCTGGAGAGATGTCTTCCCCTTGATATGGGCTAGGTTCGTAGAAGGAGAAGCTCAAGGTCATCTTGACTGTATCAGAGGCCTTATTTACCCGGCCCGTGGCAGGGGCCTTATACACCCTGGTCTGTGGCAGAGACCAAAGTTCTCCAGGTCCGTGGCAGGGGCCTTGTACACCCGGTCTGTGGCAGAGACCAACCTCAAGGTCTGTGGCAGAGACCGTGCACCTAAAACTGTTTGAGAAACCTAAGCAGTGAAGTGAATGTGCTACGTTTGTGCCTGGACCTCCTCCACACCTTAAGCTGTCCTGTTTCTTTGCTCTAACCTTTTCTATCCGAGTAGAGTTTATTTTGCCATGAGAGAATAAGAGTTGTAATTTCAGCTGGTGTGGACATTGACTTTACTGGGAATTAAAGGACTTGCCTCTACCTACAGTAGAGGTGAGAATCATCCTCTGGAGGAGTTTTGACTCCGGCTGTGGACACGGCCCGTCAAGTACACCGCTCAACCTCTTTATATAGGAGGGTACGGGCTGCTAGTGCGGTGTGCCTTTCTCCCTCCTGCGAGGAGCCAACAACATAAAGGCAGGTAAGGGGGAAAGGATCTGTGCGCTACAAAAAAAACTAAATAAAAATTATAATCTTGACCTAGGAGGACGAGGTCCATATGGAGTAGGAGGTTGAGGTGGCGGTGGATGTGGCTGTGTAGGTGGAAGCGGCGGTGGAGGAGGACGAGGTAGCCAACACTGGTTCAAAAATACAACAATGGCTGGGTAAGGCTGGTGATGTGTCGAATTCTGTCCCCCGTCAAATAGTGTCCACCCTGTACTGCGCTTGCTCAGTATGTAGGACAAGGGGATTTCGAAAATCTCCCAAGACGAACGGCGCCTGCGTGGTGAGTTCAGGTGAAGGCCACACCATTCGTGGTTCAAGCCGAGCCAAGTGAGGCCGTGCCCGAAGCGTGGCGATCGAACCGAGCCCGTGAGGGGCCCTGTTACTATGTGCTACCGTATGTCCACTTGGATGGTGGGGCTTGAAGCTGCACTCACTGCGCAGGCGCCATTCATCTTCGGAGATTTTGTGAATCTCCTTGTCCTCTGTACTGCGCAAGCGCTGCGCCTTCGCAGTATGGGCCGGACACAATCCGATGGCCGGACAGTTTTTCTCACAACACCGGTATACATGTCTATTCTGCAGAAGGTACGGACAAGTCCTGTGGGATCCATGCCTGGTTCATTTTAATGAACGTGAGCTTGTCCACATTGGCTCTGGACAGGCGGCTGCGCTTGTCTGTGATAACGCCCCCTGCCGTGCTAAATACACGTTCAGATAATACACTGGCTGAAGGGCAGGCCAGCACCTCCAAGGCATAAAGGGCAAGCTCAGGCCATGTGCCCAATTTGGAGACCCAGAAGTTAAAGGGGGCAGACCCGTCATCCAGTACGTGTAGGCCTGTGGACACATACTGCTCAACCATGTTGGTGAAATGCTACCTCCTGCTAAGACGTTCCATCTCAGCTGGTGGTCCTGGTTGTTGTGGCGTGCTGACAAAGCTTTTCCACATTTCAGCCATGCTAACCCTGCCTTCTGAGGTGCTGCCGGTGCCCCGGCTGCGTTGGCGACCTCTTCCTCCTCCTCTGTCATCGCCTTGTGCTTCCACCGTACGCCCGCTGTCAGGTGGGAATGCCACCAGCAGCGCGTCTACCAGCGTGCGCTTGTACTCGCGCATCTTACGATCCCGCTCCAGTGAGGGAATTAAGGACGGTACGTTGTCCTTGTAACGGGGATCCAGCAGGGTGGCCACCCAGTAATCAGCACCAGTTAAAATGTGGGCAACTCGGCGGTCATTGCGGAAACACTGCAGCATGTAATCGCTCATGTGTGCCAGGCTGCCCAGAGGCAAAGAAAAGCTGTCCTCTGTGGAAGGTGTATCGTCTGTGTCCTCTGTATCCCCCCAGCCACGCACCAGTGATGGCCACGAGCTGGTCTGGGTGCCACCCTGCTGTGAAAATGGCTCCTCTTCCTCCTCCTCCTCCATCTCCTCCTCCACCTCGTCATCCTCCAGAACTGTGCCCTTTCTGTTGGACAATTGTGTACCTGGCGTTTGTTGGTGCAGGAACCCACCCTCGTAGCCACTTGTGAAAGACTGCCCTGAAAGCCTTTGAAATGATCCCGCTTCCTCCTCCTCCTCATCCTCCTGTGCCACATCCTCTTCCATCATCGCCCGAAGCGTTTTTCAAGGAGGCATAGAACTGGGATAGTAACGCTGAGAACGGCGTCATTGGCACTGGACATGTTGGTGGAGTACTCGAAACAGCGCAACAAGGCACACAGGTCTCGCATGGAGGCCCAGTTATTGGTGGTGAAGTGGTGCTGTTCCGCAGAGCGACTCACGCGTGATTGCTGCAGCTGAAACTCCACTATCGCCTGCTGCTGCTCGCACAGTCTGGCCAGCATGTGCAAGGTGGAGTTCCACCTTGTGGGCACGTCACATATGAGGCGGTGAGCGGGAAGGCCGAAGTTACGCTGCAGCGCTGACAGGCGAGCAGCAGCAGGGTGAGAACGCCGAAAGTGCGCACACACAGCCCGCACTTTCTGCAGCAGCTCTGGCATATTGGGGTAATTTTTAAGGAACCTCTGGACCACTAAGTTCAGCACATGCGCCAGGCAAGGGATGTGCGTCAAACCGGCTAGGCCCAGAGCTGCTACGAGATTTCGCCCATTATCGCACACCACCAGGCCGGGCTTGAGGCTCACTGACAGCAACCACTCATTGGTCTGTTGTTCCATGTCCCTCCACAACTCCTGCGCGGTGTGGGGTTTTCCCCCCAAACAGGAAAGTTTTAAAACTGCCTGCTGTCGTTTACCCCTGGCTGTGCTGAAGTTGGTGGTGAAGGTGTTACGCTGACCGGATGAAGAGGCGGTAGAGGATGAGGAAGCGGCGTAGGAGGAGTTAGCAACAGGAGGCAAACTGAAGCGCCCTGCAATCCTCGGTGGTGGAAGGACATGCGCCAAACTGCTATCTGCCTCAGGCCCAGCCGCCACTGCATTTACCCAGTGTGCTGTTAGGGAGATATAACGTCCCTGACCGTGCTTACTGGTCCACGCATCCGTAGTTAGGTGGACCTTGCCACAGATGGCGTTGCGCAGTGCACACCTGATTTTGTCCCCCACTTGGTTGTTAAGGGAAGGGATGGCTCGCCTGGAAAAGTAGTGGCGGCTGGGCACGACGTACTGTGGGACAGCCAATGCCATCAGGCTTTTAAAACTCTGTGTCTCCACCAGACGGAATGACAGCATTTCAAAGGCCAGTAGTTTTGAAATGCTGGCATTCAGGGCCAGGGATCGCGGGTGGCTAGGGGGGGGTACTTCCTCTTCCGCTCCAATGTTTGGGAGATAGAGAGCTGAACGCTTCCATGGGACATTGTGTAGATGTTGGTGACCCAGGTGGTAGTGTTGCTGGCAGATCCTCTGTTTGCGGGGTGGCAGGTGCCACTGTCACTACAGAGGTGGATGAAGAGGCCGAGACTGCATCAGAAGAGGAAGCAGGAGGAGCCAGAGACCTTTCTTGGTTTTTGAGGTGTTTACTCCACTGCAGCTCGTGCTTTGCACTTAGATGCCTGGTCATGCAGGTTGTGCTCAGGTTGAGAACGTTTATGCCTCGCTTCAGGCTCTGATTGCACAGCGTGCAAACCACTCGTGTCTTGTCATCAGCACATTGTGTGAAGAACTGCCACGCTAGGGAACTCCTTGGACCTGGCTTTGGTGTGCTCGGTCCCTTGCTGCGTTGGGCAGTAGCAGACATACTGTCTAGCGGACGGACGCTCCGCTTTTGCACCCTGCTCCCTCTTCTGCTGTGCTGGTGGCTCTGTGCAACCACCGCCTCTTCCTCCAAACTACACTGGTCACCTGCATAACGTTCATTCCATGTGGGGTCGAGGACCTCATCCTCCTCCACATCATCTTCCACCCAGTCTTCCCCCCTGCCCTCCTTGCCTGTCTGCACAATTGCGAAAGCAGCAGCAGTTGGCACCTGTGTTTCGTCATCATCCGAGTTGTACTGCGATGGTCTTCCCATGTACTCATCATGAAATATAAGTGGTTGGGCATCGGTGCACTCAATCTCTTCCACTTCTGGGGCAGGGCTAGGTGGATGGCCCTGGGAAACCCTGCTAACAGAGTCATCGAAAAGCAGAAGAGACTGCTGCATGATTTGGGGCTCAGACTGCTTGGCTGATTTGCAAGGGGGTGAGGTGAAAGACTGATGGACATGGGTTTCAGGTTCCAACTCTGATCTTTCATCAGAAGAGTGGCTGGGAGACAATGTGAAGGAACCCGAGGCACTGTCAGCAACCCAATCTACTATCGCCTGTACTTGTCCTGGCCTAAACATTCGTACAGCCTCATTAGGCGCGACAAAATACCGCCGCAGGCTCGGTCGCCTACTCGCACCTGAGGAAGGTGTTTCACTTGTGCGTGTATCTGGCACAGATCCACCACGTCCTCTCCCTGCAACAGGAGCTCCACCAGCAGCACCACGACCGGGGCCACCACGTCCCTTTGACCTTCTCCTCATATTTTCCAAATTTAGGATCTTGCCCTAAATGGGTGTTTTTGGAAGAGCAGAACACACCCACAGTACGTAACCGCTGAATCGCACAGCTACAGAACTGCAGAAAATGCTATTAAAAAAAAATGTTGTTTTTTTAGTATAGCACAGTAGGAGAAAACTATATCGAAATTGTTTATTTCACACACCTCCACATATGTATAACACACTGCTAAATATTTTTTGTGGCCCTGAATGGCTCTTTTTGCAAGCGTACATTAAAGTGTAAATTTTTATTTATTTATTTTTTGCCCTAAACGGGTCTTTTTTTGCACGAGCAAAATAAAATGCACATTTTTTATTTTTTTTGCCCTATGGGTCTTTTGGAAAAGAGCACAATAAAGTGCTTTTTTTTTTTCTCCCCTAAATGGATCTTTTTCAAAGAGCAGAATACACCCACAGTATGGAAACGGTGTATCTCTCAATGTAATATATGCAGTGCTGGTGCACTGAGCTTGCAGATAAAAGGTAGATTTTCTCTGACACTGGGCTCATAGCAGTGTAAAAAGACTGTGTACTGCAACACAAACAGGTAAACCTATGCAGATCACTGAGTTATATCTCTGAATCTGGACTCCTATTCCTATATAATATTCTCTCTCCCTGAAAGCACCAACACAGGAACCTGGCCCTACACTACACTGTCTCTCTATCTTTTCCCTCAGATTGCAGAATCAGGACTACCTCATGTATTTTACAATCTCTCCCTATTAGCAACAGCAGCAGCCAAGATCCTCTCCCTATCTATTCTGAAGCAGAGTGACATGTGTGCTGTGTGCCTCTAGCTTATATAGAAGCTGGGTCACATGTTGCACTGACCAATCACAGCCATGCCATTAGTAGGCATGGCTATGATGGCTTCTAAGGGCACACCAGCTAATCAAAAGGTGATTGGCTGGCCCCTGATGCATTTCTAACTGCGTAATTAGATTGCCGAACCTGAACCCGAACCCGGACTTTTGTGCAAAGTCCGGGTTCAGGTTCGGGTTCGGGAAAAAGCTAAAGTTCGGTACAGACCCGAACTTTACAGTTCGGGTTCGCTCAACACTAGTATTGTATAGGAGAGTTTCCCCTCAAAGGCGGGACTTTTTAGGCATAGATTATGACAACCACTTGGGGGTGTATTCTAATAAAAAATTGTTTTATTACAAAAAATAAATAACACATAATATGATTGAGCTTGATATTACAGGCTTAAACAAAAGATTCCCACAATTGGAAATGTTACTAGATCATATAAGGTACATAACATGTAGGGACAAGATAACCATACAGATATGTCAACAATATGAACATGTGTATAAAACACGCAATTGTATATATATTAGACCCTACGCGTTACAGAGACAAAACTCCTTCTTCAGGGAAGTTCCAATATACAATTGTGATTGTAATCTAAAAAAGGAAAAAACAGGTCTTTACACCACAGCATTCATTGCAGAAAAACAAATGACCCATCAGACAGTTGAATGATAGGTCCTAGTGAAAAATAAAAAATAAAAAAAAATTATTAAATGAAATAAAATAAAAGTAAAATAAAATAAAAGTAAAAATGGAATAAAGATAAAAATAAAAAATAAAAATAGATATATAAAGAAAAGGGAGGTTAGAGAAATATATATACATATATGCATACAAAGTTAGGTGGTAGTGTACTTACATAGTCATACATATATCGGGCTTGGAGTTTAGATATATATTGAACCCTACAGATCATGTAGGTAATCAATTGATGTGTGAAAGCCGTAGAGAAAAGAACAATAAAAGCACAAAACCCATTGATGAACGAGCAGGGAGTTCAACGCGAGAGGGCGCCCGAGGGACAATCCAGGACCGCACACGTCTAAAAATGGGAATATGGAGGAATATGTACCAATAAAGTGAGAACTAGTATATTATAGTTTAAGATAACATCCTAAACTAAATGTTATCAAACCTAAATTCAGACCTCTTTTGTATCTATGGGGTCAGAGGGTGGTGGAAGGCATATAAGAATATCTATGTATGTACACATATCTATACATGTGCATATATAGATTGGAGAAAAAAAAAAATATAGTAATAAAATATATCTTTCTTACCTCACAAAAAGGTGCTGTGTATCTTTGGGGGGAGGAGAAGATTAGAGCAGAGAGTAGAATGTTACATGTGTAGTGGATTCACACATATATCCTAAGTTTGTAGATGTGGCCAGATTAGAGCAATCAGGTCCAGATAAAATAGTGGACTGGGAGATCAGGATCCAAATTCAAATGGAAGATCCCAGGGTAACATCATTGGTCCAACAATAAAGGTAAATAAATTCACCTCGGAAATCTGCATACAGACAAGAATTATATGCATACACATAGCATCAAGGTATAGTATAGACAACCCCCACCCTGGGACAGGAAATAAACATGTCCCAAAGTGAGGATAGCAAAGAAAAAAGAAGAAAAAAGTTTGTTTCTTCATTACCTGCTCAATGTTAGTAGCTACGTACTCTCTCCCCGCCGGCCACAGCACTAGTGATCCAATACAGGGCCAGTCCCTAAATACGGACTGCAGTCCAATTAGCCAAATTCCCAGCAGCGCGTGTGGCTGGGATTGTAACACACGCTGAATAGGGTAGACAGTGCGGTCCTCCGGGCGCGCGGCGCACAGCGTCATCCCTGCCCATGACCAAAATGGCCATTCGGGGAGAAAGATGTCATGCGTCACGCCCCCACCGGCACGCATGCGCGGCCAACCTAAAGGCCGCATTTGGAAGCAACAAGGACGACGGAGTTGGACTGAACCATATACCGTCAGATGGATCATGTGCCAAATGCAGCAGGGAAAGCCGCAAAAACCGGCCGACCCGACACAGGAGGTGGATCAATGGATACAAGTATCCAAAAATTCCGCACCCCAATGCAAATCGGATCGGCCCCCGCGTGCCAGGATTGACCCCCAGACCACCAAAAGGCGCAAACTCCCCACTCGTCACCATATGAATGAATATTAAATGCTAGACTGACCAAAAAATAATAAAAATGTATTTTTGTCAGTATAAAAAGATACCAATTACGGAGATGTAAAACATATATCAAAGGTTGATATGTCCAGAAACCCGATAGTCAATGACATTGTACACAACCACCCAACCCAAATAGCACAGTTTTTCAACATGAATCCTGTCTAAAATATGCCTCCCATATTGGTGGAATATTACAAGTTGTCATAGACATATCCTCTGGAAAGAGATTTTTACACAAATTACCATATATATAGTTGACAGTGAATCAATAAGAAATTAAAAGATTCATGAAAATGATTAATTACATTTGAAAAGACACTGTAATAACCCAAAAATGTATCATTGATGTGTTGAATAACATATATGGTTCACCTCTCCATGCCTCCAGAGACAAAGCCCTCCAGGAATGGCCTGAAGTTGGCTGCCTCATTGAGGCCTGGAAACGTGGTAGCTTGAAGAAGGAAAATCTATCTAAGCTCTCTTTGTAATATTAGTTTATTCCAATCCCCCCCCTCGTGCATTGGGGTGTATTCTGTCCAACACTATAAATTTGATCCCTGTAAATAGACCATTATGGAGAGCCATAACGTGTCTCCCCAAAGGAAAGTCTGGATTGCACCCCCTCATGCTCCATACTTGTTTGATCATTCTTGTCCGTAGCTCAACTTTGGTCTTCCCAACATAGAAAGAACCACAGTCGCAGAGCAATAAATATACAACGCCTTTGGTGTTGCAATTGGCGTAGTGGGCTGCTCTAAATATATTGCCGTTGGGTAACATACACATAGGTCCCACGTGTATGTATTGGCAATATTTGCAGCCCCCGCATGGATACGTTCCCTTCGTTTTACAGGGGTCTCCCTGATTTTCACCTTTGAATTCACTTTTAATGATGCGATCCCGAAGGGATGTTGCTCTCCTAAAAGTGATCAAAGGTTTGGTGGAGACAAATTTGCCAAGACTTGAGTCCATGGATAACAAGTGCCAGTATTTTTGCACGATATTCTGAATTTTGTTGTGTTGATTGGAATAAGATACTATTAACCTAGTTGCACCGGGGGGCGTGGCCTGGCGCGCGGCAAGGATGGCAGCACACTAGAGGAGCTCCTCAGCCCACACGACCATTAGAAGCTCTACACCCGACCACAGGCTCTCAGATGCCGGGCAGAAGGCTATACTCCACTCCCCGCTCCCACCTGCGCCGCAACACCGGATCGTCCGCTGCGAAAAACATAGCGGACATCTTTAAATCACAACAGTCAGGCCACAACGGATCTCCGAGATCCAAGATGGCGCCGCCGCAACATGAGGAAGACGACAGTGAGGACTCTCGACCGGCGCATGTGGACTCTAACAGGGGTAAGTCTGCACCAGACCACCCCTTAACGTTAGCTGATATGTCTGTGATAGCCGCGGACATCAAAGCAACTTTCTCAGCGGCTATCACGGATTTGAAAACGAGCATGATAGTCATTAATGAGAAAATGGCGGCGGTGGAGCACGCAGGTCAACGCAGGGACAAGGCCATATACAGGTTAGAGCTTACCACTCAGGCCCAAACGCAGCATTTCATTGACGTGAATCGGCATATTGAGGATTTGGATAATAGGGGCAGGAGGTGCAACATTAGGGTGCGGGGGATCCCCGAATCTGTCGAGCACGAACAGATTGTCCCGGCCCTCAGGAGAGTGTTCAATAGTCTACTAGAACGCCAGGAAGATATGGAGATAGACTTTGTACGGGCACATAGAGCTCTTAGACCCAGAAGTTCTGATTCAGCACCCCCAAGAGACATCATATGTTGCCTGCAGAGCTTTGGCCTTAAAGAGGATATTATGCGCAAAGCGCGGAGAAATGACAGGATCATTTTTAATGGTGCGACAATAATGTTGTTTCAGGACCTGTCCCAGATAACTCTGAGAAACAGACGGGCCCTACGTCCCTTGTTGGACCGTTTGAGAGAGAGGGACCTGAAATATTCGTGGCGCTTTCCGTTCGCTTTGACTGTATCTTACAATGGTCACTTGCATATTTTACGTTCTCCAGCAGACCTTCCTGAGTTTTGTGAATCGCTAGATATGGAACATGTAGCCCTCCCTGAATGGTATGCGGAATTTTTACACACTCCTCTGGAGAGGAGCCCACCCGCCTCTCCCTTCATGTCACCTGACACCAGACTCTCTAAGAAAGCTAAAAAGGGGCGAGGTGGGAGCAGCAGACCCGACACACCGGGCAGACATGCGGGGCCTTCCAGGGACCGAAACGCAGAGTGACACTCAGCAGCATTGTTGGTACTCCCCTCCTCCATGTTCATGCTTTATCTTTCCACTTGTGGTGAGACCTCTGTTCACGCATCGATCAGCTACCATTACTCACCTCACCCCTGTTGCCATGTTGGTAATTACTGTTTGAATTGGGCCCTCCGGGGTGAATAGTCTCCGCCTCCCTAACTTGAACCCAGGCTGGAATCCTTTCCTGACGCACAGATCGATCTGGAATACTGAGGATTGTTTGCGACTTTATTCAGCCATTATACCTAATCAACAGAATTTTTTTTATTTTTTTTTTTTTATTTCTGTCAGCCGCAAGGTTTGCCTTCTCATCCCAAGTGATGCAGTCTTGTTCCCTACGGGGTTTGCATCTGCGACGCCCAGATCTTCCAACCTCTATGGATTGTTTCCACTCTCTTGCAGACTTATCGTGGAGGATTCTGGGTGCACCTGGTCCTCCTTTTTCCGCTAATGGGGATACGCATATACATTGATAATATATATGCCTATCAGTCTATGCTCAGCGGGTCAGAAGGGGTTTACAACTTCACTTCTCCCGGAGGCTCCCTTTTCTGTGAACGGTTGTTTACTGTTTATTGTTTTTTGTCCATTTCTTGCCTAAGAAAATTCAGTTACACCATGGTAGGGTGTACAATACATTGAAATGTTTAATATGTTTTCTCTAACTTGGTTGTGTGGGCGGTGACTGGGGGGACCCTTTCATTTTCTCGGGTCTCCCTTGGCATCGCTCCTTTGGGTGGGCTGTCGTCGGGTCGTGTGTCTCCCAACGACCCCACAGAGAGCTCCTTGCTCCCCCTTTTGGGAAGCAGGGATCTCTACTATAAATTGGCAACTATCCCTTCCTGGGGGGGGTTTTTGACCGCTCAGGAAGTGGGACGATTTCTACGCCATCTTCTTATTGTATCTTTTTCTTTGACCTTCTGTTTCTTCATAAATCTTTATTTCTCCCTTCTCTCTTTCCCCCCCTTCCCCCCCCCCTTTTTTTTTTTTTTTTTTTCTCCCCAAAAAGTCTTTTCTAGAGGTGTTGTTGGATTGTTTTAGTTTTCAAACACGGATACTAATTCCTACGGTATAGTCTTCATTTTGATTTATTGCAGAGTGCTCCTAGGGACACCTCCTTTTGACCCCCCTCATGGCGTACTCTTCCCTGGGGCGACGTCCCACGGTGATATCGCATAACATCAGGGGCCTAAACATCCCAGAACGCCGCTCCACTCTCATGAAGGAACTAAAGAAAGGTAGGCCCCATTTTGTATTTCTTCAGGAGACCCATTTCAAAACACGCCAGATACCGAGACTCACAGATTCATATTTTACTAGAGCATTCCACGCCACGAATGATGAATCTAAGTCCAAAGGGGTTTCCATATTGATCAGTAGAGACGCTTCTTTTGAGTTATCTGAACAACTCTGTGATACGCAAGGTAGATTTATAT
This sequence comes from Rana muscosa, assembly GCA_029206835.1. Lineage (NCBI taxonomy): Eukaryota > Metazoa > Chordata > Amphibia > Anura > Ranidae > Rana > Rana muscosa. The sequence continues at coordinate 188,699,751 of CM055127.1, forward strand.
TCCTGAAGGGGACATATGCAGGCACACCTGTAACACTTGCAAACGTGTACTTTCCAAATAAGGAACATGTTAAATTCTGTCAGAAAATAGTCAGGGAACTCAAGGGGTTTACAGCTGGTTGCACGATTCTTGGGGGGGATTTTAATGTGCCTCTGAATCCCCTCTTGGATACGTCCAATGGCAAGACATGTATCTCTTATAAGATCCTCAAGAAGTTTAAATCGCTATTGCAATCCTTACAATTGATAGACACGTGGCGCTTTCTTGACCTGGACGGCCGCGATTACACCCACTTTTCTGTCCCCCATTCAAGATATGCCAGATTGGACTATTTGTTCATAACACAGAGGGATCTTCCCAGGGTTTCGGGGGCACATATAGGTCTTCAGACGATCTCTGATCATTCCCCTATATCCCTTTCACTAGACATGTCACGTCTGACCACACAACAACCCTCTTGGCGCCTGAATGCCTCGCTATTAACTGACTCAGATCTACTACCGAAAATCTCCGCTGAACTGACAAACTTTTTTAAAACTAATATCACCCCAGGGATGGATCCTTTGATTGTATGGGAGGCTCACAAATGCACTATTAGAGGGATGTTGATTGCGATGGGTTCTAAGCGCAAGAAAGAAAGGGAGGCCACCATACAGACTCTGATTACGACGATCAATTCCTTAGAGACCCAACACAAGCAAACTTTGTCGATAGACTCTGCTACGCGGCTGTTAGAGACTAGGCGGGAATTACAGTTGTTGCTTGACTCTAGAGCGAAGCGCATGCTATTTTTCAAAAAAAAAATTTACTACGAATCTGGGAATAAGACGGGCAAAGTGCTGGCCAGAGCCTTGAAGGATCATGCTTCCTTCAACAATATTGCCGGTATTAGAAACTCAGCGGGGAAACTAGAGGTTGCATCAGAGGCGATTGCGGGACATTTTCATAGTTTCTATTCTAAACTCTACAACTTACCCCCCCAACATAAACAGCCACATATGGAAGGAGACAGGACACAGATTATCCAAGACTATTTAGTTAAAAGTGGTCTTCCAGCTATATCAGAGCTTGACTCTATTTCACTGGAATCCCCAATTTCCTCCTTGGAGCTCAGACAGGCTATCAAACAGCTCAAAACTGGCAAAAGCCCTGGACCGGATGGGTACTCGGCAATCTACTATAAGACCTTTATAGACACCCTAACGGATCCTCTGAAAGAAGCTCTGAACTCCCTGTCTGGGCCCAAGGAGATCACTCCTGACTTTCTGACCGCACACATAACAGTGATTCCGAAACCAGGAAAAGACCCCGGTGAATGTGCTAACTATAGGCCCATTTCCCTGTTGAATTTGGACGTGAAGTTGTTCGCAAAGGTACTGGCCTTGAGGTTGGGCCCACTTCTGCCAGGGCTAGTTGGTCTGGAGCAGGTGGGCTTCATACCTGGCAGGGAAGCAAAGGATAACGTTACCAAAGCGTTGCTTCTGATTCATGCAACGAAGGTGCGGAGGATCGAAGGCTTTCTCCTCTCCACTGATGCGGAGAAGGCCTTCGATCGGGTGGCATGGGACTTCATGTTGGCAGTATGTGCCCGAGTAGGCCTGGGTCCGCACATGCTGTCGTGGATCTCAGCACTATATAGGAACCCCTCTGCATACCTAAAAATAAATGGTACTCTGTCTAAAAAAGTTTACATCTCTAATGGCACCAGACAGGGATGCCCATTGTCACCCCTGTTGTTTATTCTTTCATTGGAACCTTTCATAAGGACGATCCAGAACAACCCGACGATCCACGGGTTCCAGATTCAGGATAGGGAGTTTAAAACGGCAGCATATGCTGATGATCTTTTATTCTTCCTGACCGACCCAACACTGACCGTCCCCAGTCTCTTAAAAGAATTCGCCCAATTTGGCTATTTAGCAAACTTAAAGATAAATTATTCAAAATCTGAAGCACTCAATATTTCACTCCCAGAAGCTGTACTTTCCCTGACTAAGGCCAACTCCACATTTCGGTGGGATCCCATCGCCCTCCGGTACTTAGGAACATGGCTGACCCCACAACTACAGTCTATTTACGAGGTGAATTACCCCCCCATGCTCAAAACCTGCGAAATAGATCTCAATAACTGGCATCTAGGCACCTTTTCATGGTTTGGTCGCGCGGCCATCATCAAGATGGTGGTCCTGCCTAAATTTCTATACCTGATGCGCACCATACCGACCAAGATCCCTCCGAAATTCTTTAAAGCACTAAGCTCCATTATTCTGAAATTTTTATGGCTTCACAAGAAACCAAGGGTGAAATTAACTACTCTGATGATGCCTAAAGAAGCAGGTGGGATTAATCTACCGAATTTTAAAAACTATTATTACGCAGCACATATAGCTAGGGTCATCGATTGGCACTGTCACGACGACACGAAGGACTGGGTTAAGTTGGAGGCAATCTTGAGCGCGTTTCCGCTCATGCACTCACCATGGATCCCAGGGCCGGGCCTTTTCTCCAGTCAAAAATGCTGCCCGATCACACATAATACATTAGACATTCTGAGAACACTAGTTAAAAAGAAGGGGACAAATATCACCACGATCCCCAGCCCTCTGACCCCGCTGAAAGACAACCCTGACTTCTCCCCGGGTATTAATAACCCCACGCTCCGTTCAGCAACGACTGGTATTTCCTTACAAATGGGTGCATGCTTTCTAGGTACTAAGGTTAAAAACTGGACATCCCTTAGGACTGATTGCGACTTACCCCACCTAAAACAGTGGACTTATTTTCAGATCCGAAGTTACTTGGGTAAGTTTAGAAACTCTCCAGATCTTTACAGACCTCTGACCGAGATGGAAGAGGCCTGTCATAACAAAACCCCAGTATTTAAGGCCACCTCTCTAGCATATTCCTGGTTGCAAAACCGGGGAGATATGGGGGAGAGTGTATATAGGAGAGAGTGGTCCCGAGACCTAAACATGGAGATATCGGATAAACAATGGAAATATGCAAGCATCTTGGCACACAAATGCTCCATAAGTACTAACTTACAGGAAACCAGCTATAAGTTACTGACACGGTGGTATCACACACCTGTAAGACTGCACAGATGGGATAGCCAAAAACCTGAGATATGTTGGAGATGTCAAAAGGAAAGGGGTACGTTGGCTCACATTTGGTGGCATTGTGCACTGATCACCAGCTATTGGTCAGAAGTGCGGACACTGATTAAACAGATCACTGAAACTAAGTTAAATTTAGATGCTGCATGTTGCCTGCTGCATATTTCCAGTTTTTCACTTAAGAGATACAAACATTCCCTGACTAAACACCTTTTGAATGCGGCCAAGTCCCTAATTCCCTTGTATTGGAACTCGCCTCGAGTCCCATCCATTTCTGAATGGCTAAATAAAGTAGGGGAAATAGCCACCATGGAAGACACCCTGGCCCAGAATGGTGAGAATGCGAAGAAGTTCCACGACATCTGGCTACCGTGGTTTGATTTTAAATATTCTCGGGAATATTCACATGAGGGTAGGAACACGGCCTCCTAGGACTGTAGTTACAATAACCCTTCCTGCGGCTGGCCCTTAGAAACTGACCACCTTTTGAGACCAATCCGTCTACCCTTCGTAATAAACGTAATACTCCCACATTTTTTTTTTTTTTTTTTTTCTCTCTCTCCCCTTCTCTCCTCTTCCCCCCCCCTGCTTTGATTTGTTTACCCCCTACTTTTTCTTTTCCTTTTCTTAAATCTAAACACTGCTTCAATTGAGATAGCGGATGTTGCAATAATGTTAGCTCAGAAAGTACTGGTTGATATTGCTCTTTTATCCCTTCTAACTAGAAGACACTGTTGCGTTCCTACTTTTCGACTATGTACGGATTAACATTACTTTCTATGAAGTTTGCTCAGAAGACTGGTGGTAATAACGTGTAAAAGCTTTTTTCTTCACTATTTATTCACCTCTCTCTTTGTCAGTCATGACTCACGCTCGTGAATATTACATGACAGCAGTCTTCAGCTAAACATTGACATTGACTGTTTGCCACAATGTATTGTTTCGATCGCAATGTCTGCAGTTGCACCTGCGTCCTTTGATAAGTGCGCTTCTGTATTGTTTTTATTCTTTCTCTTAATAAAAACTTTGAATGCAAAAAAAAAAAAAAAAACCTAGTTGCACCGTCATTTTGGGACTCTTTTTTCGTTTTTTGACAGTAAAGAAGTTCATAGCGAGTTTTTTCTAAAGATTTTTTATACGCCTTTTTAAGGCAGGTTTTGGAGTATCCTCTTTCCAGAAGGCGCATTTGCAATTTATTCACTTCTGTTTTAAAAGTCTCCATGTTCGAACAGTTTCGTCTTGTTCGAAGATATTGACTGAATGGTATGGAGGCGAGAAGTGGACGAGGATGAAAACTAGAAGCGTGTAGCAGTGAGTTGCCAGCTGTGGATTTGCGATAAAGGCAAGTCTGTATGGCATCGCCCTCCCCCCGGAGGATGGTGACATCAAGAAAAGTTATCCTATCTGCATGATGGGTCATAGTAAATGCTAAATTAAATTGGTTTTTGTTGAGTCTGGTCAGAAAAGCTGACAGCATTTCCACTGGTCCGTCCCAAATTAGAAAAATGTCATCAATATATCGTACCCACATATTTATGTGATCCGTATATATCATACATTCATCATCAGCCATAAAGGCACGTTCCCACTCCCCCAGGTACAGGTTAGCGTACGACGGGGCACAACAAGTCCCCATCGCAACACCCTGTACCTGGAGGTAGTGGGAGCCGTTGAAAGAAAAGACATTATGATGTAGGATGAAATCCAAGGACTGGACAATAAAGTCACTTAATGGCCATTTATCATCAATTTGTTGAGACAAAATATGATGTATGGCCGCCACACCCAAGGTGTGGGGGATGGAACTGTAGAGTGCCTCAACGTCGATGGTAACAAACGTCGAGTGCTCTGGAATTGTCATACCATCCACAATTTTGAGAAAGTGGATTGTGTCTTTGACGTATGATGGAAGGCTGACAACAAACGGTCGCAGATGTTCATCAATAAGGCGGCTCAATCTTTCAGAGATTGAGCCCATGCCCGAAATAATAGGGCGACCTGGCGGATCATGTTTGTTTTTGTGTATCTTCGGGAGGGAGTAAAACGTCGGGATTTTAGGATATTCGGTGCGTATGTACTTCCAGGTGGTAGCACTTATAATACCCTTATTCCCCGCAGTATCTACAAGGTCATAAAACTTGCTATTAAATTTGTTGATCACATTAGCTGAAATTGGACGATACCAGTTCTCATTGAAGAGAATTTTGTTGCACATATCTATGTACTGGGCATTGTCCATTATCACGGTGTTGCCACCCTTGTCAGATGGCTTTATAACTATAGAGCAATCCTTAGATAGATCCTGTAGAGCTTGTTTTTCTTGGGAAGTCAAGTTTTTTTCCCCATTTGATTTGTTGGGCATTTTACTCACATCCCGTGAGACAAGTTTTAAAAAGGTTGCTATATTAGGGTTGGAACTAGGTGCAGGGAACTGATCTGATTTTGTTTTGAGCAGAGAATTGGGTTTAGATGGCAGTTTAACAGGTTCAATGCCGGCATCGGACAATAATTGTTCGATGTCGATACTGTCAATGAGATCAGATTGATCACTTTCCTCCAAGAGTGAAACAAGCTGATTAATGGCTTCGTCTTCCTTCCTACTAAATTGTGTCGTAGGATTGGTGTCTTTATTATACATATTCCTAAGTAAGAGTTTCCTTACGAAGAGTTGAAGATCTCTTATTAGTTCAAATTTATCCAAATCCTCATTTGGACAAAACCCAAGACCCCTCAGAAGAACATTGCTTTCCTCTGTAGTAAGGGTATGTGAGGACAGATTGACTATATTCATGGAAAAATTGGGATTCTTATGGACCTCATTTAGATGATCTACCTGACTGCCGGCGTTGTATTTGCTGCAGTCCCTTTTTGAGTTTTGGTATTTGAGCGGGTCTGAAAAGAAGTAGAGGAAAAGATAGGTGCAGTAGGAGTGGAGACTGTCTCTTTGCGGTCTATCGCATACCTAGTGTTGGTCAGATCATGTATGTCTTCACAAGAAGATATAGAGGATAGTTCTGTAGCCACACCCATATGTGAATTACCTACCACCGAAGAAGAAGAACACCCAGAAACCTGTACATTCTGTATTGAATGTGTGTTGTGTCCTCGCGTAGGTTTTTTCACTGTCTGTTCCTGTGATTCCTCCTGATGTCTCAATTTTTTAGTTCGTCCATTGCCCCTTTGTCTAGAAGAGGATTGTTGTTGAGAAAAAGACATATTAGAAGAGGACTGTGAAACATTGTTGACATAGGCTTTAGATACATTTAAATTGGGTTTAGATTGCGATTGAGTTTGGTATATCATCCACTTATAGGCCCTCCCCTCTCTAAATGCCGTTCTATCTCTAATCATCTTTTTTTCTTTTTTGATAAGAATACCCTTGTTGAATTTTTCTAGGCGTCCAGTCATAGTTTTTTCTCGTTCATCATATGATTCTTGACCTTGTAGAGGTTGTAATAGAGCTAGAGTTTGATCAAGATCTCGCTCTAGATCAATCATCTGTTTCTTATAGGCCTCTATTAAATGTTTCATCATATCTTTGGAACATTTATTAAGTGTTTTTTCCCATTCCTTCTTGAAAACAATGTCGTGAATCTCGAAGGTGGGAAAAATCTGAACACGAAGCCCAAAGGGATTTATATCTTCTTTTATATAATTTTCAAAAGACTGTATATGCCAATAAAGTGATGATTTCTTTTCCAGAATTTTATTCAGCCTAAAAAAAAGTGATGTCAAATCAGATTCCAGACGTTCAGTTTGACTGAAATTTGTCAAATAGTCTGTCATCCGTAAATCCCAATCTTTGCCTTTAAAGTTTGCCATGAGGAAAAACAGAAAAAAAAAAAAAGGGAAGGAGTGAATGCCAGGTACAATGACCTGGAGCTTCTCTATCCTAGAATTACTTGATATTTATAAAATAGATAATAGAAAAAATTATTGGTAGGTTTTTCACAACAGATACCTCCTGGAGGACGGGGAAAAGAAATGGCATCTACTGCCTTTAGATATATATCAATATTTAGGAGGTTTGTATAGAACAAATCTGTTGTGATCTACCCAGCATCCCTAACTATATTGTATAGGAGAGTTTCCCCTCAAAGGCGGGACTTTTTAGGCATAGATTATGACAACCACTTGGGGGTGTATTCTAATAAAAAATTGTTTTATTACAAAAAATAAATAACACATAATATGATTGAGCTTGATATTACAGGCTTAAACAAAAGATTCCCACAATTGGAAATGTTACTAGATCATATAAGGTACATAACATGTAGGGACAAGATAACCATACAGGTATGTCAACAATATGAACATGTGTATAAAACACGCAATTGTATATATATTAGATCCTACGCGTTACAGAGACAAAACTCCTTCTTCAGGGAAGTTCCAATATATAATTGTGATTGTAATCTAAAAAAGGAAAAAACAGGTCTTTACACTACAGCATTCATTGCAGAAAAACAAATGACCCATCAGACAGTTGAATGATAGGTCCTAGTGAAAAAAATAAATAAAAAAAAGTATTGAGTCCTATTTGGACCTTAACTACTTCCAGCCCAGGCTAATTCTTATATTTCTCTCCTACATGTAAAAATCATCATTTATTTTTTTTTTGCTGGAAAATTACTCAGAACCCCCAAACGTTATGTAGCGGGTGTCTCATAATATAACCAAGTTTGCCAGAAAAAATGTACACAGGTTTTTCCAGATTCAGTTAGGGAGAAGCTGCCTGCCATGTCTGGGTTTATTTTCACCCCTCCTCTTTCCTGTTTTCACAAACTTGAGGGAGTGTAATATGAGCTGACACACACACACACAGCTCTGGATTGAGTGACCTCTGTTGTGTTTCTATGGCTGGAGAGGAAACCCAATTAAGAGCAGAGTTACAACAGCCAATGGAGGAGATTGTACAGAACTGAGGAGAGCAGCAATGGATTCTTGGACATGAAGTTCTCACATCGAACGACCTCATAGTCTGGTACACAGGGAGAACTACTAACCCACACTGCACCTGTGCTACCAGAGTGCATTGCATCATTGCACAGCCTTCTGGGGGAGATTACTTAAAGGAAAGGAGGAGTTACACTCGCTCTCTCTGGACATTGCCTTCGATCAAGCAGGAAGCCTGCGCTGAGGCTGGCTTCAGCATGTCTAGGCCTGAGAAGCCTGGGCCCACCGTCGCCATAGCGGGCCTGCTTAATCTTGTGAGAGGAATCCTCATCCGGGGTGTCCAGCTCACACTCCACAGCAACCAGAGTCATCTATCCATCGACACCTACTACGGCTGTGTGGAGGATCGGAGGCTGCAATTTGCTGAGCATACCGGAGAGCCGAGGCCTTGTTTGGTGCCCAATGACAATTAACTGAATCGCAGGGAGGTGGGCCTTATAGACTGGCCACCATTGTTTCATTGTTTCTACGGAAAGTTAACAGATCACGTGCAAGGACACATTGCATCCCGCAGTGGCAGTGTATTTAAAGTATTGGCGCCTGTGTCGCCCGCAAGTCATATACATTGGTAATTACTTTGGATGTTGTTTCTGACTTTCCCATACTTGTTGGATTACAAATGTTATGTGCACCAACGATTGCTAGCGAAGACTCCTGCTACTGAAGGAACTGTACACTGAACTTAGTCAGGCCTGACTAGAACTGATAGTGACGGGTCGCGGGTACAATATTGCCCATTAGGGGGAGCTCGCGAGCATAGGTCTGTTACTTATGTAGAAAGTGCGCATTTTATTACTGTCATATATATATTTACATCATTGACTTTGCAGGGCCCTGCACAAGTCAACTGTGCCTCTGTTCAATTTTTCTGTCTTTTACCACTGAGTAAAATTGATTCTGGTTAAGCAGGAAACTGTGTGGAGTTCTCTATTATTCATCGTGGACAAGTGGCCAGCATAAGGTAACCATATCTAATTGTAAGTTATATCACTTTATGATATCATTGTGGTTCCCAGTCAACAGTGGGTTTCACAATCATTGTGTGGTCCAGTTGTGCCAAAGGGGAATCGAGCCATCTTACAGGGGTTGATAGGCAGAGTACAGGCCCAAAACAAAACCAGCAGCCCCATCTCAGAGAGGGGGGGGGTAGTGCTACAGTTATATATATATCTTTTTTTTTAATTAGAGGCCCTAGAGAATAAAATGGTTGTTTTAAAATTTGCTATGTCACAGTGTCTACGCAGAAGTTTTTGAACTGCTATTTTTGGGGAAAAAGCACACTTTAACTGCTAGCTGACCAGCCGCCGCAGTTATACTGTGGCAGGTTGGCACAGCTGTTCAAATCGCCGTAGCTATACGTCGCTCCTTTAAGACGATCTAGCAGACGCGCGCGTGCCCGCCGTGTGTCCCCGGAGCCGATGTGCGTGCCCAGCAAGCGTGATGTTTGCGCGATGCTTGCCGGGTACCCGCGATCACTCGTGACAGAGTAAACACACAGATCCACGTCCTGTCAGGGGAGTAGAGACAGATTGTGTGTTCCTAGTATATAGGAACTCCGATCGGTCTCCTCCTCTAGTCAGTCCCATCCCCCCCACAGTTAGAACACACCTAGGGAACACAGTTAACCCCTTGATCGCCCCTGGCGTTAACCCCTTCCCTGCCAGTGACATTTATACTATAATCAGTGGCTATTTTTAGCTTTGATCGCTGTATAAATGTCACTGGTCCCAAAAAAGTGTCAAAAGTATCCAAAACTGTCCACTGCAATGTCACAGTCCTGATAAAAAATTGTTGATCACCGCCATTACTAGTAAAAAAAAAAAAAAAAAAGCCATACATCTATCTATTTTGTAGACACTATAACTTTTGCAAAAAAACAATCAATATGCGCTAATTGTGATTTTTTTCCCCCAAAAATATGTAGATGAATACATATCTGCCTAAACTGAGGATGAAATTTGTTTCTTATAAAAAAAAAATGGGGATATTTATTGCAGCAAAAAGTAAAACAAATTGCATTTTTTTCACAATTGTCGCTCTCTTCTTTTGTTTATACCGCAAAAAATAAAAAACGCAGAGGTGATCAAAAAACACCAAAAGAAAGCTCTACAGTACGTGCCCGCGAGATTGTATTTCCAGCACGCTGGAAATCGGCACTCCGAGGCTGTGCTTCTCGTGCTCGCCGCCCCCACGAGATGCAGCATATCCATAGGAATCTCTTGGGGGCGGCGAGCGGGAGAGAGCGACAGAGCTCGGTGCTGGCTCACTAAAAGCCACTTTTAGCTACAATATCGCATTCACCTAGTGTATTTGTTAACAAACTGAAATTGTCAGTTAATGTAATGTCCTTATCTCTCCACCGAGACTCCTATAATATTCTTATCTCTCCACCGGGGCTCCGAGATCTAAACCAACTCCGACTCTGACTCACAGTCCGATGACTCACAGCAACATCACTCGACTCCTCCTCTTCTCCCTACATAAACCTTTGCTTGGTGTTCGTGCTAGGAACCTGACACCAGGTAAATAGCTCCAGCAGCTGAAGACCGTTTTCCCTCACTATTGGGCGGGATAGAGCCCCGACTTCCATCTCACTATTGGGCCGGATAGAGCCCCGACTTCCATCTCACTATTGGGCCGGATAGAGCCCCGACTACCATCTCACTATTGGGCCGGATAGAGCCCCGACTACCATCTCACTATTGGGCCGGATAAAGCCCGGCTGCCGCCTCACTATTGGGCCGGTCCGAGCCCCTCCAACTTCCAGCTTTTTGGGCCGGACAGAGCCCCGGTCCACTCACAGCAAGTATTTCTCTGTATACTATAAACTATTATCCTGTGTACTGCTACTTCACCTACGTTTCCTCTGGAACCCCATGATATGACTGTGTACTACCAAACTAAATAAAACCACTAGTATTCCCAAATTATCTGAGTCTCCCTATCTGATTTCTGCCTACTTATAGTTAACTGTTAAGTATATCATATATACCTCCGAAGCTGTGATCCACACCCAAATTTATAGTAACATTGTTTGAAGCGTTACAGTTAAAGCAACGCAGTGCCGTATCGAAAAAAATGGCCTGGTCATTAAGGGGGAAAACCTTTCCGGTCCTTAAGTGGTTAAGTATGGGACATTTCTTTGATAACCTTGCTTTTATAAAATAATGAAGGTTTCCATGTTTCAGATGTTTCGTGTTTTCTATTTTATGAGTATCCTGGAAAGTCGTTTTTTACTAAGCATGTAAATTCACGTATGTAAATTCTGTAAGTTGCCTTTGTACATAGTGGTTGTAATGCTTTGAAAAGTGATATTTGACATTAACATAAACAAAATCTGCTTTTCAATTTGCATTTTGAATTAGAATATTATTCTGCTAAGGTAAGCTGTGCGTTCGGACCACAAGTCAGATCGATCAGCTCTCGACCATAGCAGGATCTAGACCAATGACTTCCATGTTTAGTGATCCTCTGACTGCAACCTGCATTTTTATTCTTATGCCGCGTACACACGATCGTGATTCACGGCAGTGAAAACACCGCCGTGAATCACGACATGAAATTAAATGAAAAACGAGGGAACGGCATTTTCCCCCACACACGACCGTTTTTCCCGTCATTTTTTTCTTTGTCGAGAAAAACGACCGTCTGTGGGCTCCGCGGCAGTGTCTCCCTATGGGAAAACTGCCGCGGAAAAAAATGATGGAAAAAACTATGAGAAAATTTAGAACATGTTCTAATTTTTCTCGTCGTTTTTCCTGCATAAAGCCCACAGACGATCGTTTTTCTCGGCGAAAAAAAAAAATTTCATTTTTCCCGACGGGAAAAATGATCGTGTGTACGTGGCATTATACTTGAAACAGTTTTTGGGATATCTTCCAGTCTATTTATTTTAGGAATAATAATCAAGGAAAGCAAAAGAAAGAAGTGCATGAAAATAGGGAATAAAATGCGAATTGCTGTTAGCACATCAAATATGATCTACTCAATCTCATTGTTTATTGGAGCCATCAGTGGCTTTCTTGGACCAAGAAATGTCCAGATCACAGTCACACATTCTACCTCAGCCTACATTTTTTATTCTCTGAATATGTTTATGATGACCTCCAGTTCTTGGCTAACCACAGTTATAAGCTTCTTCTATTCCATAAAGATTGTGGATTTCAAAGCCAGTGCTATAGTCTGGACAAAGAAGAACATCAATACTGTCATACCGTGGATGATTCTGGGGGTAGAAGTGGTGGCTCTATTTACTTGTTTATTGAATATGCTGCTCTTTATTAACCCTCAAACATCTTCTGTGAACAATTCAACAGCAATAAGTTTAAATAACTCAAAATTAATAACTTCCACAATTGTTTTGAGCATCATCATAACTGTAAGTTGTCCACCATTCCTCGTCATTTTGGTCAACTCCAGTTGTATCGCTGGAACACTGATGAAGCACCGTCAAAGTATAGCAAAAAATATGGGGACTTCAGCCAACGACAAAGCAAAGATCTTTGGAAATAAAGTACATCATATGGTCTTTGTATCCCTGTCTTATACATTTTATTACATGTTTGTGCTTCTTTATTATTTGGCCACCATTGCTCAATTGAGAGTTGAGTTTTGGGTATTTTTACTACCATTAGCTTTATTTACACCATTGCAGTCTCTTCACCAGTTCATTGCAAACCCTGGGTTGAAGGAAAAAGCAAAGGAGATGTTGAAATGTGCTACCTGCAAATAAAATGCTAAACCTTCTATGGTTAAAGAGGAGTTCTGCTGCCCCCCCCCCATAACAATTAAAAGTCAGCAGATACAAATACTGTAGCTGATGACTTTTATTTTAGGACACTTACCTGTCCAGGGATCCTGCGATGTCAGCACCCCCAGCCAATTTTCCAATCGGCTCTCGGGTGCTGCTGCCGCCGCCATTTGTTGTAAGGAAAAACCAGCAGTGAAGCCTTGTGACTTCACAGCCGCTCCCCTACTTTGCATGCTCGAAGCGCACTGTGTTTTCTGAATGGCCCAGCATCAGGGGAAGGAGGAGGGGGCTGAACTTCCGAGGGACCTCACCACAGCGAGCTCTCCCAGATATAGGTGTAGCGGGGTGTTCCCCTTTAATGCAGAGAGACAAGAAGTTCCAGGTGAGAGGTGAGTCGGGAGGAAGTAAAGAGACATTATGGAAGTGAAAGTAAAGGAGAGAGAGACTACATCTCCCAGTACATCTTGCAGCACCCAGGGTGCATTGCTCCAGAACAGAGACTGCTGGGGCAGACTTTATAAAGGGGAGGCGGAGTTTTGGTCGGCCTCTTTGGACCCCCCTCTCCTAGCAAGAGGATGTCTGTGCTGAACTGCTGTGTGCACAAGGCCTGAAGCCTGGGCTGTGTGCTCCTTTCCAAAGAGCCCTCTGCCAGCCTAGCAGAGCCTTAGAGACATCTAATCCTCCTTGCTGCAGTACACCAGAAGGATTGAAGACTTGGATGTCGGTGGATTCCTGTTCCTAGACGAATCGATGGAGGAAAGGGACTTGGACTTGTCCAGGTGGTGAGAGCTGTTTAAAGACAGATACTTTATCTTTACTATTCGTTGGGATTACAAAGTTGTTCTTCAAGTGCACCACCAAGAGATTGCTAGCGAATATTGTTTCACTGAACTTCCATTTAGATCAGTCAGGCCTGACTGCATAGGTAGACATTGCTGGGTGTTAGTCTACCCATGAGGGGAAGTAGCTGTAAAAGGGCAGCGCTAGAGTTGCATAGCAATACTTTATTATTCTGATTACTCTGTTTATCTTTATTACTGTTTATTGCAGGGATCTGCAACTTGTTATACTGTTGTTTATTACTTGCCCATTAGCCTCAGTAAAATATCTGGGTAAAGTACATTTGGTGTCAGTTCCGCTTACTTTAATAGGAGTTTTAAAGTATATTCTGTGTATGTTTGTTATAGGACTGCATCACCAACAGTTGCGATCACGCGGTCCTATCTCTCTATCACCAGCTGTGCCACGGGAGGTTAGAGCCGATTGCCGGGGGTTGACAGCGGTGCACTGCAGGGCCCAAATCAATATCAGCGGCTCTCTTAACTGGGGGTAGCGCTACACGTGGGGGCTCGAGTCCGGGATCCTTGTACGTTGCACGCTGCAATCAAGCCGGTCAGAAGTACCAGCATGGACCCGCTGGCAATGTCACAGTGGTGCGCAGCGATTGGCGCCGATCCAACCGCGGCGGTAGTCATTGTACTCCCGGGGGAAAAATGGAAGGAAGAGGAGATAAAACAGCTCGTATTGTTACTGTCTCCGAGCCACAAAGCATGGGTGATGGATTTTAGGCCAGATCCAGTGAACTCGTTTACATACGCACTGGTAGAATGGAAAAACGGAATCCCAGAGCATTTTAAAAGTCAGAGTATACAAGCCATAGATAATCAGATCTATCACTTGATACATACGCTGCCAGTGAAGGAAGAATGGTTTCAGACACCAAAGCCATCACTCCCACAATTATCTCCACCACTATCCCCTAAAGCAGAAAAGCTTAAGGAACTATTAAGCCCGGGATCACCGCTGGCCGCTATAGGGCCTGAATTGTTGAATGCTCTAGGAGACCTTGTAATTAAGTGCCAGAAAAGCAGTACGGTGCATGTGGAGGCCGGTTACCGGAAGCTTAGCACCTTCTCAGGGAAGCTCCCCGTCCCTGCGGGGGAGGAAGATTTTGACACTTGGGTGGAACAGGCATTGCAGGCAGTAGAAGCATGGGAGGTGCCTGAGGCACAGAAGAGACAGCGAGTCTTAGAAAGTCTGAAAGGTGCCGCGGCAGAAGCGGTGAAGAGCTTCCGGTTTGGAAATGAAAACTGTACAGCTCAAGATTGCCTGGCCATGCTGCAGGAAGAGTTTGGTCAGCTGGAGAAGGTGTCAGAGATGATTTATCAAATTGAACACACTCTCCAGCAGCCGAATGAGAAACTGTCAGAATATGTTAGAAGGCTGAACAGGCAGTTATGCAAGATTGTACTGAAGAAGGGAATGCTGCCCAAAGATGCAGATGAAGCACGCATGAAGCAGATCATGAGGGGAGCGCGGCGCTCAGACCCGGTCTGGCTGCACCTGAAAACCTCAGGAGGAGGAATGTCACTAACCTACTCTGATCTAATAAAAATTATTAGGGACGAAGAGGCGCTGCAGGAAGATCAGCAGGTGGCCAAGGCGAATGTCACACCTGTACCAGTATTGGTCCATTCGGTCAAGAGCCCAGAAAGAGATGCGGAGGTTGACACTCTGAAATCGCAAATGGCCCAAGTGTTGGAGATGCTGACCTCTTTGATGGAGAAAGATCAGAGAAGACGAGAGAAACCAAGCCCAAGAAAGGAGTTGTTCCCGAACACCTCAGCACCGGCCTCCCTACAGGACCGAGAAGAGGTGATTTGCTATAACTGCGGAGGGAGTGGCCACTTTGCTAACGTATGCTCCAGCCCAAAGAAGAAGAGAACAGATAATTGCAAGCCGGCGGGAAACTCCAAAGGGCCCCGGTGAAGGAGTCAACCGGGTGCCCATCATCTTCAGTGCGCTCCAAACTAAAAAAAAGGCCAAGAATGGAGGAGACAAAACTCCTAGGAGGAGGTATAGTACACCCCCACCAAGATGTACCCCAGAGGGAGGGGGCAAGACCCCTCAGTGGAAGTACAGCACCCCAAAGAAGGAACATCCACCTAAAAGGAACAATAACATCCCTCAGCGGGTTTGTTGCCCCATTGAGAGGGAGAAAGTCAATGCATGCCAGGCTCAGGAAAAATTAAAGTCCAAAAGAAGCAGGGCAAGGGTCGAAAGCCAAAAAAAAGAGGTGACCCCAGTCCGGCCATACCCAAAGGAACTGGTGGGCCCATCTCCTACTGTGCCCATTCAAGTGGAAGGAGTCTATACTAAAGCTCTTTTGGACACCGGAGCACAGGTGACTTTACTATACCGGGACTTCTATGATAGGCACTTGAGTCATCTGCCTATCCAGAAGATAGAAGAGCTGGAGATATGGGGACTTGGAACCCAGAGTTTCCCTTATGATGGGTACCTGCCCATAAAGATGACTTTCGACCCATCCGTGTCTGGGAAGGCTGAAGTGTTTGACACCCTGGCAGTTGTGTGTCCCCGGCCGCCTGGAGCCAGCAAGATTTCCCTGATCATTGGGACAAACACGGATCTAGTCAGGAGACTCCTGAACCCTCTAGTGAAAGAGAGAAACCATTCAGCCACCAAAATCCATCCCATGCTAAAGACGGCCTACCAACGACTGGTCTTAGAGCAGAAGACCCCGGGAGAGGGGATAGGGAAGGTGTGGAGACTTGGCAGAGAAGGAGTAGTGCTACAGCCCGGAGAAGTAACCTGTCTTAGGGCCACTGTGAAGCTTTCGTGGGAACAACCTGGCCCCTTTGTCATGCTGGAATCAGACCCAAGGGAAGAGTCCTCAGGCCTGGAAGTGATACCAGAAGTGATTCCGTTCAAGGCCCTGAAGAAGGCCCATGGCAGAGTTCTGGTGAGTGTTAGGAACACTACGGGAGGACCCATGGAGATCCCTGCCAGAGTGTTGCTTGGTCAGGTGAGCCCTGCTGCCCCGGTCACTTGGTCCGAAGTCAAGGGGACGGGTGACGGAGGAGATGTTTGGGAGAAACTGTCCGTGGAAAACCCGAACCTACCCAGGGCTTGGAAAGAAAGAGCCAAGGCCCAGCTAACCAGGTGGGAGAAGATCTTTTCTGAAGATGAATTCGATGTGGGGTGTGCAAGAAGTGCCACCCATCGGATCCGCCTCCAAGAAGATAAGCCCTTCCGAGAGAGGGTCAGGCGGGTCCCCCTGGCAGATCTGGAGGATCTGAGGGAACAACTTGTAGAACTAAAGAAGACTGGTGTGATCCGGGAGTCTAGAAGTCCCTATGCCTCCCCAATCGTGGTGGTCAGAAAGAAGAATGGGTCGTTGAGGCTTTGTATCGATTACAGGACTCTCAACAGGAGAACCATCCCTGACCAATACACCACGCCAAGGATAGAAGATGCCCTACAAAGTTTGTCTGGAGCCAAATGGTTCAGTGTGATGGACCTCAAGAGTGGATACTATCAAATCCCTATGCACCCAGAAGACAGGGAGAAGACAGCCTTCATAACCTCGGTGGGATTCTTCGAATTCAATAGGATGCCTCAGGGTCTGTCTGGAGCTCCTGCTACCTTTCAACGCCTTATGGAGAAGACTGTTGGAGACATGAATCTTATAGAAGTCCTTGTGTACTTGGACGATGTCATTGTCTTTGGAAGAACCTTGGAAGAACATGAAGCCAGGTTGGAGAAAGTATTGAGAAGACTCAGCGAAGAGGGACTTAAGCTTTCCCCCGAGAAGTGTCGGTTCTACCAGTCTTCTGTGAACTATCTGGGGCACATAGTGTCTGAAGAAGGGGTGGCCACAGATCCTGAGAAGTTGGAAGCAGTCACTTCCTGGCCACGACCCACCACAGTAACAGAGCTCAGATCCTTCCTGGGGTTCTGCTCCTATTATAGGAGGTTTGTGGAGGGGTTTGCTCGGATTGCCCGCCCGTTGAATGAATTGCTAAAGGCAGAAGGGGAAGAGGATGACTCAGGGCCCAGGAGGCCTGGTGAGTCAGTTCAAGATCAGTGGAACCCAAGGTGTGAAGAGGCCTTTCATGCTCTGAAGAGGAGCTTAACCACTGCCCCAGTCCTGGCCTACGCCGACCCTACCAGACCTTATGAATTACATGTGGATGCCAGCCATGAGGGTCTAGGTGGTGTACTCTACCAAGAACATGAAGGACAACTGCGACCAGTGGCCTATGTGAGCAGGAGCCTGACCCCCTCAGAAAAGAATTACCCCACTCATAAGCTGGAATTCCTGGCCCTCAAATGGGCGGTAGTAGACAAGCTAAAAGACTACTTGTATGGGGCAGAGTTTACTGTGAAGACAGACAACAACCCCCTGACCTACCTCTTCACCACTGCGAAACTAGATGCCACCGGACACAGGTGGTTGGCCGCATTGTCTGGATTCAACTTCAGTCTGAAGTACAGACCAGGAGCCGGAAATAGGGATGCAGATGCCCTGTCCCGGAGGTCTCATGCCACGACAAATGACTGGGAAGATTGGACCCAAGTGGCACCGGACGGGGTGCGGGCCCTTTGTCAAGGGGCTGAATTCCAAGCCAGAGGAGGCTCCAGAGCAGAAGAAATAGGGGTTACCATGGTAGGAGTCCCCAAACACTATTGTGGGGTAACTCAACTGGAGGAAGACAACCTACCGAGACTGTCCAAGAAGGAGTTGAGGTGTGACCAATTGGAAGACCCCATGGGGAGATTGGTCCTCGAAGCCCTGGAGAATCAGGATCCCAACAAATTCCTACATCACCCCTCAAAGGAGGCTCGCCTGTTGAGGAAGGAATTGGACAGGCTACAGGTACATCAGGGAGTGGTCTACCGAAGGGGCCCCTCTGATGACTCAGAAGATAAGTGGCAGTTATTTCTTCCAGAGAAGCACCGAGAGACTGTACTAATTGCCCTGCATGACCATCATGGTCACCTAGGGGCAGAAAGGACCTTCCAGCTTGTCAGAGATCGGTTCTATTGGCCCTGCATGAGGGCAGAAGTAGAGGAGTATTGCCATTCCTGTGCACGATGCATTCAGAGAAAGACCCTACCCCATCAAGCTGCCCCAATGGGCCACTTACAGAGTCAAGGCCCAATGGATCTGGTATGCATTGACTTTCTCTGCCTCGAACCCGACCTGAGTGGATTGGGGAATGTTCTGGTAATAACCGACCATTTCACCCGCTATGCTCAAGCTTTCCCAACCAAAGACCAGAAGGCATCCACCGTGGCCAAGATACTTATGGAGAAGTATTTTGTCCATTACGGACTACCACAGAGACTCCACTCAGATCAAGGAAGGGACTTTGAGAGTCGGTTGATCCGAAGACTTTCGGATTCATTAGGAATAAAGAAGACCAGAACCACGCCTTACCACCCACAAGGAGATGCTCAGCCGGAGAGATTTAACCGGACCCTGCTCAACATGTTGGGAACCTTAGAAACAGAGAAGAAGCAACACTGGAGTCAGCACATATCAGCCCTAGTACATGCCTATAACTGTACCACAAGTGACGCCACTGGCTACTCCCCTTATCGACTTATGTTTGGGAGAGAAGCAAGGCTACCTGTGGACCTGGCCTTTGGCACTTCTATAGACAATACCTCAGCTACATCCCACAAGGGATACGTGGACAGACTTAGACGTAGCTTGCAGGTGGCCTATGAACAAGCCCAGGCGGCTTCAGATCAAAGGGGGGCCCGCAACAAGAGAAATTTTGATCTGAAGGTTCGAGTGCAAGATCTGCAGCCCGGGGACCGAGTACTGCTACGCAATCTGGGGGTCCCTGGAAAACACAAGCTTGCCGACAGGTGGAGATCTGAGCCCTATGTTGTCTGTAGGAAGTTGCCCGGTTTGCCTGTCTACAAACTAAAGCTAGAAGGAAAGGTGGGTCCACTGAAGACGTGGCATCAGAACCACCTGCTCCCACTTGCTGAGGCAGTCAGAATACCTCCCGTGAGAGACTCCCCTGAACCGGCCTCTATCCTGGATATTCCTAGGCCGAACACTCGGTCCCAGACCTCTCGAGCCAAAGATGGGGAGGCCTCCCAATTGAGTACAGAAGAAGGTGGAGAACTGGACTGGCTGTGGACTCCCTCGACTCTGGGAACGTCCGCCATAGATCTCCCAAATGGAGGGGATACCCCAGATGCAACGCTGAATCCGGAGGCTACTGAATTCATACCCTTCAGTCCCTCAGCTGATTACTGGGAAGATGTTCCTGACACTTGCGCAGAGGAGGACTCTAGAGATTCCATACGTCAGTCGACTTCTGAATCAGAGGTTCCAAAACCAGCAATGTTACCTGAACTTACTCCTGAAGAAGAGCCTGTGGTGCCAGAGTCAGAAGCACCAAGAGAGCAGAGGGCTCGCAGAGTCATCAGGCCTCCCAAGAAACTAACTTACCCCCAAATGGGGACGAGCTCAGAGGACTCTGTTGTAACGGCTAGGAGAAGTGTTGAACAACCTGATCCTTCCACCGTCCATTTGGTGGAGGGCAACCCCAGCTCACTCTCTGGCACAGTTAGGCAGGCCACTCATGGTAGTGTGACCTGTGGGCAAGAGAGTTCCATCCCAAAGTTTTGGTGGGAATTCCCTATGCCAACATCATGCGCCGACATTGTCCAAAATGGTAAACAGTATTTGTTGAAGTTTATCTTTGGGGACCAAAGAGTTCAAGTGGGGGGAGTGTGTAGCGGGGTGTTCCCCTTTAATGCAGAGAGACAAGAAGTTCCAGGTGAGAGGTGAGTCGGGAGGAAGTAAAGAGACATTATGGAAGTGAAAGTAAAGGAGAGAGAGACTACATCTCCCAGTACATCTTGCAGCACCCAGGGTGCATTGCTCCAGAACAGAGACTGCTGGGGCAGACTTTATAAAGGGTTGGCGGAGTTTTGGTCGGCCTCTTTGGACCCCCCTCTCCTAGCAAGAGGATGTCTGTGCTGAACTGCTGTGTGCACAAGGCCTGAAGCCTGGGCCGTGTGCTCCTTTCCAAAGAGCCCTCTGCCAGCCTAGCAGAGCCTTAGAGACATCTAATCCTCCTTGCTGCAGTACACCAGAAGGATTGAAGACTTGGATGTCGGTGGATTCCTGTTCCTAGACGAATCGATGGAGGAAAGGGACTTGGACTTGTCCAGGTGGTGAGAGCTGTTTAAAGACAGATACTTTATCTTTACTATTCGTTGGGATTACAAAGTTGTTCTTCAAGTGCACCACCAAGAGATTGCTAGCGAATATTGTTTCACTGAACTTCCATTTAGATCAGTCAGGCCTGACTGCATAGGTAGACATTGCTGGGTGTTAGTCTACCCATGAGGGGAAGTAGCTGTAAAAGGGCAGCGCTAGAGTTGCATAGCAATACTTTATTATTCTGATTACTCTGTTTATCTTTATTACTGTTTATTGCAGGGATCTGCAACTTGTTATACTGTTGTTTATTACTTGCCCATTAGCCTCAGTAAAATATCTGGGTAAAGTACATTTGGTGTCAGTTCCGCTTACTTTAATAGGAGTTTTAAAGTATATTCTGTGTATGTTTGTTATAGGACTGCGTCACCAACAGTTGCGATCACGCGGTCCTATCTCTCTATCACCAGCTGTGCCACGGGAGGTTAGAGCCGATTGCCGGTGGTTGACAGCGGTGCACTGCAGGGCCCAAATCAATATCAGCGGCTCTCTTAACTGGGGGTAGCGCTACATAGGGATGGGTACCTGTCAAAAACAGGTATCCGTCCCCCCCCCTCCCGAAAGGTCCCAAATGGGGCAGCGGAGGGGGAGGGGCAAACAAGCGTGGAGCTTCCCCTTTTGGGTGTAGCTCCTCTTTAATGCATTCAAGAGATGAGGGCATTGGTCATTCTACACATGCTCAAACATATCATCAAAATGCACAGGACATGTGTAGCACATCCTTCTGCCACTTCCCTCACTCCCAGTCTCTGGATAATTCCCCCATTCAAAGGGATCATAAAGCAAAAGGGATGAACTTTGATCTGCAGATGCTTTTAATAAAGACCACCTGACCAGTAAAAATAAAATAAAGTAAAATAATAATAATAATAATAATAATAATAATAATAATAATAATAATAATAAAAGTGTCTATTTTACCCCTTATTAACTCTTATGCCACGTACACACGGTTGGAATTTCCGACAACAAATGTTCGATGTGAGCTTGTTGTCGGAAAATCCGACCGTGCGTATGCTCCATCCGACATTTGCTGTCGGAATTTCCAACAACAAAAATTTGAGAGCTGGTTCTCAAATTTTCCAACCGGAAAAGTTCTTGTTCTTGTCGGAAATTCAGATCGTCTGTATGCAATTCAGAATCAAGCAGAAGAGCCGAACTGCCTATTGAACTTCATTGATCTCGGCTCGTCGCGCGTCTTGTATGTCACCGCGTTCTTGACGGTCAAAATTTCCGACAACATTTGTGTGACCGTGTGTATGCAAGACAAGTTTGAGCCAGCATTCCATCGGAAAAAAATCCACGGTTTTCTTGTCGGAATTTCCGATCGTGTGTACGCAGCATAAGTTTACCCTAATCTTATACTGTCAACAGACATTGTCTTTCAGTTAATGTTCCTTTTCAATTTTTATAACATTGTCAATTGTATGTTTTAATTATCTTTCAATAAAACCTTTTGGTTGTGAAAAAAAAAGTTTACCCTAATCAATTGTAATTAACATATTCTTCTCCTTTTTCCTTCAAATATTATTTCCCTGCTTTTTTTCTTAATTTGTATTTTATAAACAATATTTATTTGTTTTATTTGCTTCAGTTGTTCATTTTTTGTGTCACATTTTATTCATTTGAAAATCACTTTGTTGTACTGGAATC
This sequence comes from Rana muscosa, assembly GCA_029206835.1. Lineage (NCBI taxonomy): Eukaryota > Metazoa > Chordata > Amphibia > Anura > Ranidae > Rana > Rana muscosa. The sequence goes on from CM055127.1 coordinate 188,722,279, forward strand.
ATAATTATATTGTCATTATCAACACAACAAACTATCAAATTAAACACATATTTTTATCTGCAATAACACTATTTAAAAAAAAAAATGTTTGGTGTTATATTTTTTTTGTCTGAAGACAATATCAACCACTTCAGTCAGGGACCATTTTGTAGCTAAAGGACCAGGCCACTTTTTGCAATTAGGCACTGTGTCGTTTTATTGACAATTGCGCGGTCGTGTGACGTGGCTCCCAAACAAAATTGGCGTCATTTTTTTCCCACAAATAGAGCTTTCTTTTGGTGCTATTTGATCACCTCTGTGGTTTTCATTTTTTGTGCTATAAACAAAAGAAGAGTGACAATTTTGAAAAAAATGCAATGTTTTTTACTTTTTGCTATAATAAATATCCCCAAAAAATATATAAAAAAAATGTTTTCCTCAGTTTAGGCCGATACGTATTTTTTGACATATTTTTGGATAAAAAAAAAATCTCAATAAGCGTTTATTGATTGGTTTGCGCAAAAGTTATAGCGTCTACAAAATAGGGAATAGTTTTATGGCATTTTTATAAATTTTTATTAATATTTTTTTTTTTTACTAGTAATGGCGGTGATCAGCGATTTTTATCGTAACTGCGACATTATGGCGGACACATCGGACATTTTTGACACTATTTTGGGACCATTCCCATTTTTACAGCGATCAGTGCTATAAAAATGCACTGATTACTGTGAAAATGACACTGGCAGTGAAGGGGCTAACCTGTAGGGGGCGCTGAAGGGGTTAAGTGTGACCTAATGTGTGATTCTTACTGTGTGGGGGCGTGGCTTGGCGTGTGATGTCACTGATTGTCGTTCCCTATGACAGGGAACAGACGATCAGTGACAGTATCACTAGGAAGCACGGGGAGAGGTTTGGTTACACTTACCTCTCCCCGTTCTTCAGTTCGTGGGACATCGGCAGCGATCGGGTCCGCGGGTACCGCGGCTGGGCATCTTAAAGAGGACGTACCTGTACGTGCTTGTGCCCAGCCGTGCCATTCTGCCGACGTATATGTACAGGCGGCGGTCCTTAAGTGGTTAATGTGCTACTCCACTGGAAATCTTCAGTAGTACCTCTAACCCAATTGAAAACACACATAAACAATATTAACCTCATGAAAATAAAAAACAATACGAACCTTATACTGTATATACTCGAGTATAAGCCGAGTTTTTCAGCACATTTTTTTGTGCTGAAAATGCCCCCTCGACTTATACTCGAGTCACCTGTTTGCGCCTGATCTCCCAAATTTTGGGGACCCGGTACCGGCCGGCTGTAGGACCACTGGACCCCAAACCTGGCACACATGTAGCCCCACTCTTCCTCTATAAGTGTGCAAAGTTTATTTTCTGGGGGACCTACGGCCGGGGAGCACCGATTTTTCAAAGCCGGGCACCCCTTCTATAGACTCCCATGTTAAACGGTAATTTCTCTGGTGACTTTGGGGACCCGATACCAGCCGGTCGTAGGTCCCCTGGACCCGGAACTTGGCGAACATGTAGCTCCATTTCTTCTCTACAAGTGTGCGAAGATTGTTGTCTGGGAGACCTACGGCCGGGGGGGAAAACCGATTTTTCAAAGCCGGGCACCTCTTACATAGACTCCTATGTGAAACGTCAGTCTAGTCATGGACACAGTGAGACATGGGCACAGTGAGGCATAGACAGAGTGAGGCATGGGCTCAGTGAGGCATGGGCACAGTGAGGCATGGGCACAGTGAGGCATGAACATGGACACAGTGAGGCAAAGTGAGGCACAGTGAGGCATGCAGATGGACACCCTAGGCTTATACTCGAGTCAATAAGTTTTCCCATTTTTTTGTGGTAAAATTAGGTGCCTCGGCTTATATTCGGGTCGGCTTATACTCGAGTATATACGGTATATGAAAAAGAAAAATGGAATCCATGGTTCACCCATTCTAAACATTTCTTCAACCCTGAATTATATCACTCCTTACCCCAGGCTAACGATATTCTTTAGAAAAATACCAGATTTATAGTTTCCTCTATTAGCATATCAGTTCACCATTGTATTGTACCTCTTTCAATTATTATATAGCTTGATATAATTTTCCAGATCTTCATACCATTTGTATTTAATTTCCATTGATTCTCGTCACCATTGTCTGTACCACTTTTGTTGTATTATGTACCCAATAAAAAAGTTTGTAAACAAAAAAAAAAACAATATACTGTTATCTTAAAACAGAACTCTACCAATATCAACAATGTTCTTTAGCAAGAAACATACATTCCACAATAATAGCTATGCCACAGGTAAGGGCGCTGTTCACTTGAATTAACTGCCTTATGCACAACAAACATGCCAAAGTAACTACTGTACCTTTTTTTGAGAGCAGAACTTGGCGTGTTTGTTTACGACTTGTCATAGTGCAATTCCTTGCTAATAAGAAATAATGGCCCTGCAAGTAAATTTTTTCGCAAATTACGGGAACAAGTGCAAAAAACGTGCCGAAAATGCGAAGGTGTGAATGGGGCCTGATGCTTGCTAAAAATGCTTGGAAGACCGGTTAGGCTTTGCATATTCATAAAGAGTCGGGATTGTAAAACATTTTAATTATTGCTCAGGTATAAACTTACGTTACTTATCTTATAAATAGCATAGCCTGTTTTTTCATCTTTTAATTGTAATATTAAATATTTTGTATTTTAATCACCCTATTAAAACGATGTGTTCAGAAATATCAGGGACTTTGGGTTTACTTTTAATGATATAGGGGTATTACTAAGAGTTAAAAAAATAAAAAATAAATAAGAACTACTTTAAACCAAGATTGTCCAAATATAATAAGTATTCAGTTTCCATCAAATTATTATTAGGACCATAAAAAAATACATATTTTAGAAAATATCCTGTTACCCCACACAAGCTCAGACTGTAACAGGAGTTGTAAAAATATATGATAACCATAACAAAGATAAACAGACACACCTTTTGTCCTTTAAAGTGGTTGTAAATCCCAATTATTTTATTTTTTTTAAAACTAACCACCTGCAAGACAAAGCCATAATGAGCTAGTATGACTAGTATACTAGGTCATTATGCAATACTTACCTTAGGTCGAAGCCCCCGAAGTCATCCACGTCTCCCCCTCCGGCCGCAGTCATCTCTCTGGAAGGTTACTTCCGGGTATCACCGTTCCAGCGCTGTGATTGGCCGGAGCGGCGAAGACGTCACTCCGCGCATGCGCGTTGCCGGTTTTATGGGTGGGATTTTCCCTGCACCTGCGCCGTTGTCTACGGCGCGCATGCGCCGTAGACAACGGTGTATACCTTTCGGCAAATATCTCCTAAACCGTGTAGGTTTAGGAGATATTGCAAACACCTAAAGGTAAGCCTTAATCTAGGCTTACCTGTAGGTGTAACTTCCGTTCCGGGGGAGGGTTTACAACCACTTCAAGACTTTTAATTTAACAAAAAATTCCCACATTGTAAATCCACTGCCAATTCTGTCATACAGCAATGCAGATCCATGTCAATCATAATGTCCAACACTCGCTGACCCGACAAAAATAAATAAAAATCCACCATCTGCCAACATGTTCGAAACTGGCTCTTGGCTCTTGGTCCCACCCTCCACAATGTAGGCAAATGGGAAGTGTCTCTGGGTGACATCATTAGTTTGTTTCAAAGTTTATTTCTACTTTAAAGCCCCATTGCGTCTTCATTTTGCCATCTTCAAAACTTCAACTGTACTCCTAAAAAGTTCAGGCGCTGTATGGAGAACCAACATATGGCAGTCTGTGTAATAAATGTTAGCCCTCTGCAGCTAGAGGGGAACCAAAACACCGGAGATGGTGTTGTGCAAAAGAACAAACAACAAAAGATTCTTCTTAATCCAGCACCGGGGGTGATGGCTACAAACCACTTGAGGCATACCTCAGAGAAGTCATAAAAATGTCTATGCCACGGTTTGTGTAAAAAGATTTATTGTAAAATCAAAGTATTCCAAAAACATGGCTGACAGACAATCAATGTTAAACATAATGCTTGATATTGAACTTCAATCTCACCCAAACCTCATCAGGCTGATTTGGGCATATCAAGGCCGGTGCTGGGGGCAACTAAAAGGTGTATAGGTGCCCAGATGTCGCATGGGAATCCACCCACTGGCCTCTCCACATCACTGACCCTTATGGGTTCCACCAGTGGTCTGTCATCTCTTCCAGTCAGTGGATGCCCATGCGACATCTGGCACCTATACACCTTTTGGTTGCCCCCAGCACTGGCCTTGATATGCCCAATTCAGCCTGCCAAGGTTTGGGTGAGATTGAAGAAATAGTGGGTCCAACAGATCACTGGGTTATAAGTGGGTGTTTTCCACCCGGGTATTTGGTTAAAAAAGGAAGTAAGTGATCTGGTGGAACCCATTATAAACTTATCCGAGCCTCCATCCCTAGTATTTGTGAAAAAAGGAAGGAGGGCTTGTGGGACTTTAAATGAGACATGGATGGGCATAGGAAATTGATCTGGGATAACATAAATGGTGAACACAGTCCCAGAAGGGAAATCACTGTAAACCATGGGGAGTTGCTGAATAATCAACCCAAAGAAGTAAAAATCAAAATCAAGACATGTATATGAATATCAAAGTATAATGTATTAAAATGAATAATACATAGTTTATGCAATCAAAGGCATAATACAGGTAATCATAATGATGTTTAACATTGATTGTCTGTCTGTTTTAACCCTTTCCATTCTTGGACTTTGATTTTACAATAAATCTTTTTACACAAATCGTGGCATAGACATTTTTATGACTTCTCTGAAGTATGCCTCAAGTGGTTTGTAGCCATCACCCCCCCCCCCCCAGCGCTGTATTAAGAGGAATATTTTGTTGTTTGATCTTCAAAACCTTGACTGCTCTCTATCTAATAAATGTTGTACACCCCTTTGTTCTCTGGGCTTTCATAGTTTAGAGTAGACATGTACAATGTAGAGACACCTTTATGTGTTGCATTCCTATATATTTGGAAGTATGTGCAGCTAAGACCTTTACTTTTTTCAGTTTTAAAATGATTAGATAGGGCCTTCCTAAGAACAAGTAGGGAGGGGCAGTGGAGAACTGTGTATTTAAACAAAATACGCTTGTTACAGGGAAACGCGTCGGTAGGAGAGAATTATGTGACATCACCACGCACCAGCAGGCAACTTGAACATTTGCAGCTGTGTGTTTTACATGTTCCTTTTTTTAAATGTGCTTGGAAAAAGTTTTTGGGGGAATAAAGCACCAAAATGTTACCGCACATGAAGTTCTCCTCTTTTTCTTTTTAATTACACTCTGCTAAACGTAATCATTTGAGCTGAATACTGGCTTGTTAATTCTGGCAAATATCTTATGGAAGTGTCTGAGTAGCCGGACGGAGTGGAAGTTTGCAGCCGAATGTCTGTGAAATAGCTCATTGATCCAGGGAGAAACACACGAAGATGTGTTTGCAGCTGGCTGGAGAGTGGAAATCTATAGCTGATCCCTCTAGACAAACAGGCGAGACCGACTTCCATAATTAGGAGTCCATCGTGTCTGGTAAGAGGCCATCTGGCTGCTTTTTCTCCTATCCCATGGATTGATGTGTCATACCTGATCTGCTATTTCTATTGCAAGTGGAAAACGATAATATCACAGAGCCTGCAAGATCCCCTGAGTTTGCTTTGCTTCTTTCTTTGGGACCCCTCCTTTTTTCTGATTTCCATAAACATCATTTTTTGGACTATATGTTCCCCTTTTTTTCATGTTTCAGCGTCATCCCATGATCTTTGAATATACTAACCTTTGCACTTGTGATTTATTGGTTTGTGTTTTTTGACGTATTTATTTTCACATCATATGTATCTATTTCACATTTTATGTAGTGTTTCAGTATCCACTTTTTTATCACATATATCCATTTCATTTTTTTTTCACTTTTTAATCATGAGTTGCAATTAATGGTGTTAATCATTGGTTATTTCTTTTTTTATAATTGTATTTTTTATTGATTTTTAAAAGGATATATATAATATTGTTACATAACGTACAATTTACAGATATCAAAAACATCAAGATATCAGAAAAAAAAACCAAAGAAATGGGAGGTAAAGACAAGCAATGTCCATAGGTACAGAGCACAGAGGTGCTCAGTACAGCATATAAAAGAATAGACAAAGTAAACAACTTGTAGGTAAACAATAAAAATTCAAAACCAGTGAAGGGATTATGGTGTTAGTACAGTTGAAGATGTGGCAGCTGGTATAGGGGGCCCATATTCCGATCGATCCCAAGGCTCCCAAACTTTATCAAATTGGGGGATGATATCATGTACAGAGGCTGTCAAATATTCCATCCTCCGAATCTCGACCACCAGATGAAGAAATCTGGACCACGGAGGAGGTGTCTTAGACAACCAGCACAATGGAATGAGCCATTTGGCTTCCAGTAAAATATAGGAGATAAGCGGGTTAACTTTTTTGTTTACGCCTGAAAAAGGAAGGCCCAACAAATAATTTAATGGAATCGAGCGGAAGGGATACATCCACCACCTCCTGTACTAGTAGCCTCACATTATGCCAGAAGGGTTGGATCATAAAACATTGCCAAAAAACATGAAACAAGGAACCAGTGTCAGTCTCGCAACTCCAACAGCACGACGAAACTGAGGAATCATATCTATGAATTACATCAGGCGGTTTATACCAAAACATAAGGATCTTAATGGACGTTTCCCTGTGGGTTACACATTTGGAGGACTTGAAAACAGAGGACCAAATCCTATCCCATACCTGAACCGTAATAGGTCTGTCTAGTAAATGGGACCACCTCCTCATGTAGAGGTGCGTGGTCTCGGTAAGAGGGGTCGACTCATGGAGGATACGGTGAATGGAGGATATTAAGTGAAGTTGGTGAGGACCCTGTGCGCATAAATATTCAAAAGCGGTTGGTTTATCAAGAGTCAGGGTTGGAGACTTGGAATGGAAGAAATGCCTAACCTGTAAATAGAAATGAAAAAGTTGGGGGGGTATATCAAATTTCTCACGTAGAGTATCAAAAGTATGTAATCTCCGCGTGATAGGATGGACCAAATTCCGGAGCTGAAAAAGAGGGGCATTAAGCCAAGGAAAAACTCTGCCCAGGGACATGCTATCTGGTATGGTTGGGTTAAATAGCACATTTACGAGGGGGGAGCAAAGTGAAGCAAGATGAAAACCCTTGAGGCATTTACACCAGATGGTTAAGGTGAAAGTCATTGAAGCAGTGCATTGTCGTTTGAAAATGGGATCCAGGGATGGGAGGGCGCCCCAGACCAAGGAGCATGGGTGAACCGGGTATAACACCCCCTTTTCAATGGCGGTCCATTGATTTGGTGCGTGTAGGGAATACCACGAGGCAATAGCCCTCAAATGTGAGGCGTAATAATATTTAATAATATCCGGAGCACCCAATCCCCAGCTGGATCTCGGGGCAAATACCACTGAACTCGCTATACGATGAGCCCAATCATTGGTTATTTATGTGATTATTTCACTGATCTTTTGGTCATTTGATCACCTATTTGGTCCTATATTTGTGCATCTTTTTTTGTTTATTAATACACAAAGGAACACAGTAGGCCTCTCTTAAGCCTGGTACACACTATTCGTTTTTTTCCATTCAACACAGTGTTTGCATTCAACCCAGTGGTTTGAATGGAAAAAAAAAAAACTGTCAACTCCGGTTCAAACATTCCCATAGACACCCTCCTAAACCTTGTGGACAGCCTTCCCAGAAGAGTTGAAGCTGTAATAGCTGCAAAGGGTGGGCCAACTCAATATTGAACCCTACGGACTAAGACTGGGATGCCATTAAGGTTCATGTGAGTGTAAAGGCAGGCGTCCCAATACTTTCTATTTACTAATGCTAGCCACATGAGGATTAAGAATAATCAATGTTAATTTGAGAGTGAAGTTCAACTTTTTAGGGGGGGTTCTTGTTCTGTTATCTACAGTAAGTATGTTGAAGGTTAGAAATATTGTTTTTCAGTTGAAAGAGAGAGATTAACAAAATTTTGATGTGTTAACACAATGAGAAAAAAATATTTAAAGGGTCCTTTATTTTTTCCATTTAATGTCTGAGTATGAACAGCAGGGAACATTATGAAAATCAATTTAAACTTTACAATTTAAATCAAGGGAATAGAAGCCGCCAACTATTTGCATGATTCAAATCGTATAGAATGTTTCTGTGCTGCTTCATCTCACTACCTTCAGATTACATTTCTACGCTATGTTATTATATTGGCTGCAAACTATTACACCTGTATCTCTCACATGCTTGGTGAAATACTGAGGAGACATTGAGAACCTGGATTTTGAAGTAATTCTTTGACTTTTGATATAAAAACAAAAAGGGAAAAAGACAACATTGATTTTTGGATCGAGCCAACATCATGGTCCCTCCGCTGTATATTGTATTAATAATTATATTTACGATAGAGAGTAACACTGGAATTGCTTTGAACATGTACATAGTCATTGTTAATTTGAAAGGCATAAAAAGCAGGCAGAAAATTAAACCGTGTGATCTGATCCACCTCACCAAGGGACTGGTGAATGTTCTTCTACAGCTATTTTGTATAATGCAGGCTATGATAGTCCTTCCATGGTTCCAGAAGTCTGTTGTGAAATACGTTCTTTTGATCTCTTATGTTTCTGTTCATATGCTTGGCTACTTTAATTATTGGTTGACCGCCATCCTCTGTGCCTACTACTGCTCGGCCATCTCTAACCTCCGATTTGTCATCTTTGTTTGGGTGAAGAGGGCGATCACAACATTCCTCCCACAGCTTCTGGTATTATCAGCTATGGGATCATTTCTCTTCAGTGTCCCATCAATCTGGGAGACTTCTGTGACTCTTCATGAACAATCTATGGGGAATTCAACCAATGATTCTATGATTATTGGGTGGACACTGTTTTTTGACCGCTTTTATATAATAACAGTGGAAGTTCTTGGTATCTATATACCATTTATTCTCACCATCCTTTCTCTCATGGTCACAATATTTATTCTTGTAAGACATATGTGGAATAGCAAAGATACAAATTCTAATTTAAAATGTCCTAAACTCCAGGCTCTTAGTAATGCAACTAGAACAATGTTACTTTTTCTCGTGTTCCATGTATTCTTTTACTTGTCTGGTTATTATGCTGCGTTATCTTTATATGACTCTGTAGACCTGGTGCCGAACATCAGCTGGTTCATTTTGTGGTCTTGCCCAACTGTTGAGGCTCTCACCATTATTCTGGCCAATTCCAAGCTGAGGCAGAGATTTCAGTTAATTGTTTGCTGCACAGAAACACAGAGAAGGAATGGTGGAGCCAATAATTAACATTTAGCAAAAAGAAGCTTAAATATGAAATGTAAATGCTTTGTCCAGCATTCAGACGATCGTGGTTCTTCTCCCCATACTGCCTTTACTGTGATTGCCAGTGAAGGCTCTTTAATGATGCCTACAGTGAGCTTGAAAGAAAATGGAAGCCCCCATGGTTCACTTAATCCTGGGGGGGGGGGGGGTTATATGCTTTGCAAATGTCTCAACATAGAAAATAGGCTAACACAATAGCCTATTATATCTTCTACCAGCAGGGAAGATATAATAAGAGGGCTTTTTCACTATGTACAGTGTATGGAGAATCTTGTATGAATGGCCAAACCAATGGGTGTTTGGCCTAATGAACCTCCAGCTGCAATGTGAAGCCAAACATTTAGCAGATGTGACAGGAGTGGCGGGGGGCATGGAACCCAGAATCCCTTGGAGAGGTTGGAAAACCCTTGTTTCAGCTCTTTCAATTAACACGTATAGTTCAGAATCAAATAAACCATGGGGTGACTGAAGTCTGCTATCCTGATCTTGGATCCAGGTGGAGAATTGGATGTCCCAGACTGCAGGAAGTGCTCCAATGCTTGCCACCAATGTAACAGAACCCTGTCACACTCCGTTTGAGTGCTTTCGTTAATACACTGCTTGGTTCAGTCTGGACCTTCAGATATCAGATAGTACAGTCCATATATTGTAAGAACCAGGCGAGACTAGCTCAGTTACAAAACTGCAACATGGAACTGCTTATTGAAACACAGGTACAAAGAGATATTCCAAATTCTCCTCAGTAGACTGTCCAATCAGCAGGGAGAGCTGTTGGAGGAATTTGCCCCCTCCCCTCTCACAGCTAATCTACATACACATCCCATAATACCGAAGGCAGACAGACACAATAGAAAATGAAATACAGCCACACCCAAAACGACCCAACACAGAGCACACCATAGTATGAGACAATATACAATATACTGTATATATATATATATATATATATCAAACATTCTAGTGTGGTTGTACAGTGAGTCAAATTAGTACAGATCAGACTGGATTTCTCGGTCACCCTGTGCCCCTATTAGAGACACAGGGTGACTTACACATAGGAGGTGCATTGGGAGCTGTAACAAGGGTTTGTTTGGCTTTTTAAAACTTTTTTTTTGCATTGATACACGTCCCCTGGGGCAGGACCCGGGTCCCCAAACCCTTTTTAGGACAATAACTTGCATATTAACCTTTAAAATTAGCATTTTTGATTTCTCCCATAGACTTTTAAAAGGTTGTTCCGCGGCTTTCAAATTTGCTACGAACACCCCAAATTGTTCGCTATTCGGCAAACGGGCAAACAGCCAAAGTTCGAGTCGAACTCATGTTCGACTCCAACAGATAGCCCATTCCTAATAATGATATTCAGCCATAACAGCAAGGCCTTAAAGTGGTTGTAAACCCCCCTCAAAAAAAAACTGCAAAACAAAGGCATAATGAGCTAGTACGCATAGCATACTAGCTCATTATGAAATACTCACCTTAGATTGAAGCCCCCGCAGCGGTCCCAGTACACAGCTCCGGCTGGCGACATTGCTCCTGGAGTTACTTCCGAGGATCGTGGGCTCCAGTACTGTGATTGGCCGGAGCTACGGTGACCTCACGGCCACGCATGCACACGGGAGCCACCGGTAATGGCACACTAGCTGAAGCAACGGCACAAACATTGCCATTGCTTCATTGCGCATGTGTCTATGACGTCGGCACATGCTGATACAGGGAATATCTCCTAAACTGTGCAGGTAAGCCTTATTATAGGCTTACCTGTAGTAAAAAGTGGATGGCATGGATTTACAACCACTGTAATGTGTTAATGTTAACTATTCAACACACGTCAGGCATAGAAAACAAACCAATAATTTGCATCCTTGGCTATTTTCGAGTCACATATAAGGAACAGAGAACAGAAGCAAACACTCTTTGTAGAGGTGACTCAACGGACTGGAGATCTTTCTGGAAAACTTTCGACACCATGAAGTGGTCTCTGGAGATGTCCACCATTCCTATCAGCTTGGGCGGACCATGCATCATCCTAAACATCTTTATATTGAATCTTTATTTCAGAGATTGGTACAAAGGAGAACGTCCTACAGCCTGCGATCTGATCCTGTCCTCTATGTCATTCACTAATATGCTTTTTCAGTGCATACTGATTGCTAATGGTCTCATAGTCTATGTGCAGTCTAACACAATAATCCCGAATGGATTATATTTATTTCAATTTGTAATTATGTTTTTTATCATCGACACAAGTTTTTGGCAAACCGCTCTCCTTTCAACGTATTACTTTGTGAAACTGTTCAGCTTTTCCCATCATTTATTCCAGTGGGTGAAAAAGATCATTTTGACTTCCACAAATCTGCTTTTGCTGGTGTTGGCGGTTTTCTGTTTTCTAATAAGCCTTCCTATTATTTGGATAGTTAAGGTTGGCAGTCCTGTAAATGTGACAGATCAGGTCTTTGATGATATTGTTAATTCAGCTCACCTCTTTAGTTTTTTTAACATGACGTTGGGTTGGTGTTTGCCCTTTTCATTGACGTTCACCTGTATCACACTCAGCGTAGGATCACTTTTAAAACACGCCTGGAATATCAGGAGGAACGCTCTCCAGCTCAGATCTCCTCCACAGATTGGTGGTCTACTACGGGCAGCCGGTACCATGGTGGCATGTACGTTGCTGGATTTAGCTTGCTGTATGGTTGCTGTTGGTGAGGTTGTATCAAAGTATAAGAATGGAGAAGCTGTGGACACCATTTACTGGGTAATTTTAGCATTGTATCCTACAACACGTTCTATTGTTCTCGTAATTGGAAATCCACAGTTAAAAAAGCAGCTGAGTCAAACATGTGTGTCCCTCTTGAATTGGTGCAATCAAGTCTGAAGAAAAGAAGTTTCAAAATCATTACCAGCCTCACTGCCACTGACTCGGATCTTGATCTCTGAAGAGCTTTGTCTGTCAAAGAATCTTTAACATCTATTACATTTTATGGTGTGTTAAGCCTTGTACACACGATCGGACTTATATCGGACAAATCCGTGGAATTTTGTCCGAAGGGCATTGTCCTTAAGCTTGTTCTGCATACAGACAGCAGAACATTTTCAGCCAACATTCACAAAACGTGTTTTTTTTTCTCTTTAGCCCCACCCTTTGGGCAACTTCTGCTAATGTTGTCTTATGGTTAGCATTGGTTCGGAGCATGCGTGTTTGTACTTTGGATTTTAGTCCCACGGACTTGTGTACACAGGATCGGATAATCCGACGGAACAAAGTTGTTGTCGGACAATTTGAGAGCATGAACACCCAACATTTGTTGTCGTGAATTTCCGACAACAATTGTCTGATGGAGCGTACAGAAAAACGCGTCCATCGGACAATTGTTTGTCGGAATATCCGACCGTGTGTACGGGCCTTTAGATTCCAGCATACCACAGCACACAATGCGGGATGCATGCATGCAACACGACCAGAAATATTTTGGATGCTGAAAATTTGATCACCATCGATGAGACTGGCAATTGTTTTGTTCCATTCTCTTACAGGCCGCTATATTTTTATTTATATTTTGTTAAATACATTTTTTAGGGGAACAGATTGGCTCTAACTCTCTCACTGCCATTTTGCTGGTTGGCATAGGCGTGCGCACAGGGTGTGCCAGGTGTGCCCAGGAACACCCTAATCACCCTGTGCAGCACAGATTCCCCCTACTGTTCTAGCCCCCCCCCCCCCCCCCACAGCCCTACCGACTTCCCTCCTCTCCTCTCCCGCCAGCTGTTGCTGCGGGGATGTTTCAGGGTGAGTGAGGGAAAGGGCCGATAAATATGTAATTTACTGTCCCCTTCCCATTCTGAATGAACAGCTTGAGTGATTGGTAGTGTGTGTTTGAGCTTTAGGGTGCACACCCTAATGCATTCGGCTGTGCACATCTATGCTGGTTGGAAACTATCAGAGAATTGTACGTGACATGCTTGATTGTTACTGCTAATCTGTGAGTATAATAGATAGATTTTATTAAATACCCAAGTCCTTTACATACTACACTATGAGGCACATCTATATGGGAATCTAACATAGTTACATAGTAAAGCCTCGTACACACGACCGAGAATCTCGTCGTAAAAAAAAAACTGTAGTTTTCTCGACAGGAGATTCTTGTCAATCTTTCCTTGCATACACACTGTCAATTCCAAATCTTGTCGTTGTAAAGTGCGGTGACGTACAACACGTACGACGGCAGTATAAAGGGGAAGTTCTATTCCAATGACACCACCCCTTGGGCTGCTTTTTTGCTGATCTCGTGTTAACGCGTGTTAGTCACACACCCCATGAATACCCTGGAACTCATGTCCGAAAATACTGAAACAACATCCCCTCATAGGGGCAACACTAAAAAACCTACAAACAATTATTTAGATACACTCACTCACATCCTCATTGGGGCCACTAACCCCACTGACAACTAACCCTGACTTCCCATTGGGAATGGATGGTTCTATCTGAGATCTCTTTGCAACAGAAACACACCACTCTTAGTTGCACACTGCTTAAAGAATAACAAAATCAAGTCTCATGTAGATTTGCAAAAGGAAGTAGGACAAATACCCCTACACATCACAGAATATCAACAAATACATGATTTCATCACGAACTCTCAAAGACAAAAACATTTCACTAGGCCCTTCGAAACCATATGTTTCTTGGCTACCACGACCACAAAGAACATCTCCTTAACATACACCTGGTTGCAGTCCTATGATTTACAGGAGCCCAACAGACACAAAATATTCTGGGAAACAACCCTAAAAAGAACCTTTACGAGAGATCAATGGCTACAAGCCTGTGCGTTCACACACAAATGCGCAATCAGTGTGAGATTACAAGAAACTTCATTCAAAATCCTAACAAATTGGTATATCACACCAAACAAATTACACAAATGGTTCTCGACGGTTCCTGGACATTGTTGGCGCTGCAACCGGGAAGAAGTTCAAGGCACCTTATACCACATCTGGTGGGAATGTGACTTGATTAAACTATTTTGGAACCATGTAATCAAGATCATAAAACACATTACAGAAACGAAAATTCATTTAGACGCAGCTTGCCGTCTTATAAACATCACCAATTGCACCATGAGAAAATACAAAAACTCCTTGACCAGATTCTTAATCACTGCAACAAAAACAGTGATACCGAGGCACTGGAGAGGTACCGCCGCACCCACGATTAAAGAATGGCTAGAAGAGATACATCTACTCAGAGGTATGGAGGAGATCAGGGCGACATCACAGGAGAATACAGAAAAATTCAATAAAATGTGGCAACCGTGGATCATTTTTAAATACTCTGATTCCTATACCACCTTTCCCCGAACATAGACCTTCAAATATAGAGAAACGTGAATGACCAATATCTCTCCTTATTTTTATTTCCCTTCCTTCTATTCCCTTTCATTTCTATCATTATACCTTCTTCTATGGGCTTCTCCCTGAGGTCCACAAAGTTTTACTTTTGTTCCTTTCTTTTTGAGATTAAATAATCAATTTTTTCTACAAATATTCAGAGTATTTCTAAATAGACTATCGATGCAATGATTGGTTAATTACAAAGCCACTTCAATGGTTTTATTATTAAAATACTCTACTATTGAACTCAATTATACAATGTTATACTTTTATATGATACTTATGTACAAATGCTAGTATGATTGTACAAATGTTATTATTAACCACTTCCCTACCGGGCACGAAAACCCCCTTCCTGCCCAAGCCATTTTTCAGCTTTCAGCGCTGTCACACTTTGAATGACAATTGCGCGGTCGTGCGATGTGGCTCCCAAATGAAATTTGCGTCCTTTTTTTCCCACAAATAGAGCTTTCTTTTGGTGGTATTTGATCACCTCTGCGGTTTTTATTTTTTGCGCTATAAACAAAAGAAGAGCGTCCAGTTTGAAAAAAAAAACACTATTTTTTACTTTTTGCTATAATAAATACCCATTTTTTTTTTCAAATAAAATTTTCCTCAGTTTAGGCCGATACGTATTCTTCTACATATTTTTAGAAGAAAAAAAATTTGCAATAAGTGCGTATTGATTGGTTTGCGCAAAAGTTATAGCGTGTACAAAATAGGGGATAGATTTATAGCATTTTTATTTTTATTTTTTTTTATTAGTAATGGCGGCGATCTGCGATTTTTATTGTGACTGCGATATTGCGGCGGACACATCGGACACTTTTGACACATTTTTGGGACCATTCACATTTTTACAGCGATCCCTACTATAAAAATGCATTGATTACTGTATAAATGTGATTGGCAGGGAAGGGGTTAACCACAAGGGGGCGGGAAGGGGTTAAATATGTTCCCTCAATGTGTTCTTACTGTGGGGGGAGGGGACTGACTGGGGGAGGTGACCGATGGTTGTCCCTATGTACAAGGGGCACACCATCGGTCCCCACTCCCTCACAGGACGTGGATCTCTGTGTTTACACACAGAGATCCACTTTCCTGCTCGTTTCCCGGGCAATCGCGGGTGCCCGGCGGCAATCGCAGCCGCCGGGCACGCGCATTGGGGCCTTGGGAACGCGCCCTAGCTCGTTTTAAAGGGAGGACGTCATATGACGTCCTCCCAGAACGAGAGTGTCCTCCGCCCGCCGTCAATTGACAGTGGGCGGGGGACAAGTGGTTAAGCATTAATTAAAGCTTTATGGTTTAAAAAAAAGTTTAGTGAGAGACGATTCGCGCTTTTCAGTCTTCGTGCGTTCAGTTCGTTTTAGCGTGAGGAATGTGCTATCTCCATTACGAACGCTCGTTTTACCAGAAGGAGCGCTCCCGTCTCATACTTGATTCTGAGCATGCGCGATTTTTTTAAGACTCGGGAAAAGCATACACACGACCGGTTTTCTCGTCGGGAAACAGGCCGACGAGAATCCCGATGAGAAAAACGAGAATCCTGACGAGAAAATAGAGAGCAGGTTCTCTATTTTTCTCGTCGAGATTCCCGGCAGTTTTCCCGACAAGAAATCATACACACCAACGGTTTTCTCGGCAAGAAAGCTCTCCCAGCAGTTTTATTGTTGTTTCTTGACGAGAAAACCGGTCATGTGTACGAGTAGACATGTGCAATTCGTTTCGTTCCGAATTCGTTTTTTTACGAATTTCGACAAATTCGTTAATTCAGGAATATCCGAATTAACGAAAACTCATTTAATGAATTTTAATGAATATTCGTAAATTCGAATATCCGAAAATTCGTAGATTCGTAGATTCCTAAATCCGTACATTCGTAAATTTGTGCATTCGTAAATTCGTACATTCGTAAATTTGTAGATTCGGAAATTAGTAAATTAGTAAATTCGGAAATCTGAAATAATAATTAACTAATAATAACTTAACTATTACTAAGTATTAAATTATAAGTATTGGAATTTCCTTTCAAATTTGGCTGTTAGTGAACTTAACGAAGTTACGAATTGTTTTCCGAAATAATGAATGCCGTATCTAAACGAATGGAACGTATTGAATTATTAATAATAATAAATAACAATAATAATAAAAACTTTTTATTATTATTATTAATTATTTATTTGTTCTGTTCCATTTGTTTAGATGTGGCATTTGTTATTTCAGGTTATGCGTAACTTTGGATAAATTTGTATTCGTTACATTTGCTAACAGCCAAATTTGAAAGGAAATTACAATACCTATAATTTAATTGTTATTTTTTCAGATTTTCTAATTTTCGGATTTTCGAATTCTGAATTTCCAAATTTCCGAATTTCCAAATTTCCGAATGTACGAATTTACAAATGTACGAATTTACGAATGTATAAATTTACGAATGTACGAATTTACGAATGTATAAATTTACGAATGTACGAATTTACGAATTGCGATCATAACGAATGACCCGAAAAACTAAAAAAAAAAAAAAAAAAACGAATGAAACGAAAACGAAAACGATCAAATTTTTTGGCAGTGCACATGTCTATGTAAGAGGCTTTAGTCAGGTTGAAAAAAGAAACAAGTCCATCTAGTTCAACCAAAAAAATAAAATAAAAATACAGTCCCATATACACAATCCTTCACCCACAGTTCACCCTTTGGAGAGATACTCTGGGGGGGGGGGGGGGGCAGGATTTGAACTGTTGTGTGCAGTCTATGGTGACAAGGAGCGAGGCTGATGAGTGTTGCATCCCCTTTTAAATGCCATTGATATATGCATATGATATGAATATCTTGGCGAACATGGAGGGTTTTACATGTACTCCTGGCTACTATTTCCAGCTGGAATTGGATGTAAATCTGACAAGCCAACTGCAGCTCTCAGGTGAAAGTGATATGATGGTTGTATAGCTGCCTGATCACTTCCACAGACCCCTGGTACATTCACCAGCTCCCTCCACACAACTCCCCGCCATGTTTCTCAGGCTCCAAAATCCCACTCACGGGCCTGGGACCTGGGGGGTGACACCAGGGAAATTTCATGGCCCTGTTATACAATATGCAGAATGATACCATTCTGTTTTATTTTTATTTTCACACTATAAAATAAATATGATTTTACACTGTATGAATATATATATGTATACAGTATATACCGGTGTATATATATATATATATACACCAGTTTTTTATATATATATATATATATATATATATATATATATATATGTGTGTGTGTATATTGTGACAGCAGGCAGGTAAAATCGCCTGGTTGCGTCCAGGATGGCAGGTATGTGTGTCCTAGATTTAGGCTCTATACAGATTCGTACCACTAGGGGGGAGTGCTGAGAGTCCTGCAGGGGCAGAGTTAATGAGCCCAGCTGAAGTAAGTTGGCTCATTAAGACCTCTACAAAAACTCCCAGCATGCTTAGGGAGGCGCTCCATCCTGGAACCAGTTTTGTGCCTGTTTAGTCTGGGGAGCGTGATACCTGCCTGTGTGGTGGGACAAGGCCTGTGTGACAAGCCTCTGTAACAGGGAGATAGGTGCTGGGACAGCACAAGACTGCACCTAGCTGTTAGCCAGGTAACCTGTGTGTTGTAAGTGGCCAAGTTGGCAAGGATTTATTTTCATATTTCTTTTTGTTTGCTGTTTTTGACCATTGTAAATAGTGTAAATAAACCGCACCTTTTGTTTTTTTCATCTTCAATACTGTTTTCTGTGCCTAATTTTTGTGTAGTGAACTCTTCCAGGGGGTAACACACACCCGCTGCTGAGCTAACCCCTCACAATATATATATATATATATATATATATATATATATAAATACATACACACACACACACACACACACACACACACACACACACACACACACACACACACACTATATTGTCAAAAGTATTGGGACACCTGCCTTTACACGCACATGAACTTTAGTGGCATCCCAGTCTTAGTCCGTGGGGTTCAATATTGAGTTGGCCCACCCTTTGCAGCTATAACAGCTTCACCTCTTCTGGGAAGGCCGTCCACAAGGTTTAGGAGTGTGTCTATGGGAATGTTTGACCATTCTTCCAGAAGAGCATTTGTGAGGTCAGGCACTGATGTTGGACGAGAAGGCCTGGCTCGCAGTCTCCGCTCTAATTTACAATTTACAAAGCAAGGTCCCTAAAGACATGGATGAGCGAGTTTGGGGTGGAGGAACCTGACTGGCTTGCACAGAGTCCTGACCTCAACCCGATAGAACATCTTTGGGATGAATTAGAGGGGATACTGCAAGCACATACAATATAGTACGTGTGTGTATGTGTATATATATATATATACCGTATATAGCCGAGGCACCTAATTTTACCACAAAAACTGGGAAAACTTATTGACTCGAGTATAAGCCTAGGGTGTGCCTCACTTTGCCTCAATGTGTCCATGACTAGACTGACGTTTAACATGGGAGTCTATGGAAGGGGTTCCCGGCTTTAAAAAATCGGTGCTCCCCGGCCGTAAGTCCCCCGGACAAGAAACTTTGCAAACTTGTAGAGGAATAGTGGGGCTACATGTGTGCCAAACTTGAGGTCCAGAGGACCTACGACCGGCCAGTACTGGGTCCCCAAATAAACCAGAGAAATTACCATTTAACATGGGAGTCTATGGAAGGGGTGCCCGGGTTTGAAAAATCGGTGCTCCCCGGCCGTAGGTCTCCCGGACATGAAACATTGCACACTTGTATAAGAAGAGTGGGGCTATATGTGTGCCAAGTTTGGTACCGGCTCCCCAAAGTCCGGGAGATCAGGCGCAAAAAGGTGACTCGTGTATAAGCCGAGGGGGGCATTTTCTGCACAAAAAATTGTGCTTAAAAACTCGGCTTATACTCGAGTATATACGGTATATATATATATATATATATATATATATATAAGGAAGCACTGATTTTACTGTGTTTGGATATACTGTGTATTTATATACACAGTTTATATACATACATATATATATTTTTTAAATGTACTGTATGTATGTGTGTGTGATTTTTTATATATATATATACAAACAAGTACGCAGATATATTTAGAGATAGAAAATCAGGAAAAGCAAAAAAACAAATGTCACTCTTTTTCATTGTAACATAAACTCACCGAGATTTGAATGCGGTGGAACAAATGATTTGAATCAGAGATGCGCAATTTGTTTGGAGAAATAATGACAGGTGGAAGCAAAATCTTTTTTTGTGGCTGAACAGACACACAAACATTAATGCTGTATATTATAATATCTTTATAAAAATGCCCCTTGTCTATGGATATAATCTAGAAGACATTTTAAAATATAACAAGCTGATGTCTAAAATGAACATTCAGATGGGGCAATTAAACCCAATATACAAAATGAAAAATAGTACCATTCCAATTTAATATCATTATTTTATTGCAATAAAATAATTAAAGCGGAGTTCCACCCAAAAATTTTACTTTTCCGTATTTTGCTTCCACTTCTGGGCATAGATACCCGAGCCACCCGCGGGTATCTACGCCACGTCCAGCGCCTTCTCAGTCCTCCCCGCTGTCTTCTGGGAGACACATAGGTCCCAGAAGACAGCAGGGAGCAGTGTAATCGCGCAACGCAAATTGCGCATGTGCAGTAGAGAACCAGGAAGTGAAGCCACACTTCCTGATTTCCTTACTGAAGATGGCGGCGGCAGCACCTGAGAGCCGAGGGAGAGATCGGCTTCGGGTGCCGACATTGCGGGCGCCCTGGACAGGTAAGTGTTCTTATTTTAAAAGTCAGCAGCTGCAGTCAGCAGCTGACACGTCACCGTGACGCGCCAGAAGAGGGCGGGGTCACCCCTGACTCCACAGGGAAGCCGCCGGAAACCCCCGTTACGTCAGAACGGGGCGGGGTCACTCGTCCATGTCACGGGTGGCCCAGCCCTCAGTTATAAAAGAAATGTCAGATGGCTCACGCATCATTCGCCTGGGAGCCTTCTATGGAGGAGGCTGTATCGTTCGTAGCGGCGGGTAGCGGCGGGTACGGGTCGTGGAAGGATGTACATTGATGGAATTTTTTTTATTATTTATTAAAGAACTTGTCCCAAGCTGTCCGTCTGTTTTTTTTTTTTTTTTTAGCTTTTTTGTTTAGAACTGTCCCTGCACAAAACTGAATTTTTGAAGGAAAAAAAGTGATTTAAAACTACTCGCGGCTTGATTTTGATTTTGTTTGGGTACAGCGTCGCACGACCGTGCAATTGTCAGTTAAAGCAACGCAGTGCCGTATCGCAAAAATGGCCCGGTCATTAAGGGGGAAAATCTTCCGGTCTGTAAGTGGTTAAAGCCTAAGTTCACCAAAATTCTGAACAGATTACATGTTACACCTGTATTTAGGGTGTAACATGTAACATGTTCAGCATGCACCCCTTCTCCACCTGCTCCTCCCTTCCATGGGTCAGTGGGTGGGGGATCATCCCCCCATTGTCACAATTTGAAACCAGCATGGCTGTACGAGGTTACGCC
Organism: Rana muscosa; assembly: GCA_029206835.1. Classification (NCBI taxonomy): domain Eukaryota; kingdom Metazoa; phylum Chordata; class Amphibia; order Anura; family Ranidae; genus Rana; species Rana muscosa. The sequence continues at coordinate 188,743,636 of CM055127.1, forward strand.
TACACATCCGCATCATTCATTCATTCATTCCTGTGAATGAATAGACTACAAGTACCATCGTCCATTGTGGCTGACAGCTTGTAGTTCGCACTGAACTGCGAGGGCGCTGGCGAGCACTTTCATAGCCCATTGATCTTCCTGCTCTCAAGTTTCTGTCTGCCTGTATCGGAGGTATGGGCAAACACCTATCTTGGGGGTCTGCAGGAGCCTGACATTGCACTCACGGTCAGCAGATCGTAGGTGTATGCTCTTCAGGCTTTTTGGACTTTTTTATAAATGCACATTTTTTTACCTTCATTTATGTTTTTCTTTTCTTTTTTTTTTTTTTTAAAGGTGAATTTATTTAAAGCGGAGTTCCACCCAGATTAACAACTTTATCTTATCCCCTTCAGCACACTGCCGACATGTTCACTTGACAAATTTTTATTTATTTTTGCTCTCTATAAATACCTTATTATTGGCGTTTCCAGATTGACTTCCGGGACTTGACTGCTGCGGGAGTAGGCGTTGCTACTGTATTCCTCGGCGCCGCAATGACTCTTGGGAGCTTGGTGTCATGCTTCATTGCGGAACGCCGTACTAGGATTTCCATCACAATGGGGAGTGAACATTCAATGACGCCGCCCGTTGTGATGGCAACCATCAGCATACAGGAAATCATTGCTTGTGGGCTTCAACATGCAAAATGGGAACTGCCCTGCTCGCATTTTAAAAGTTATTCTTTTGCCGGAAAACAGACATGGGATATTTCATATCATCAAACGAGTGAGTATTTATTTATAATGCCAAAACCTATTGAATGGCAGAAAAAAAAAATGATTTGCCGCAGAACCTCCGCTTTAACCACTTGCCGACTGCCGCACGCATATATACGTCGACAGAATGGCACGGACAGGCAAATGGGCGTGTATATATACGCCCCCTTTAATTTTCCGCGATCGGGTCAGAGAGCTGAAGAACGGGGAGATGTCAGTGTAAGCACAACATCACCTCGTTCCGCCTAGTGACATGTCACTGATTGTCTGTTCCCTCTTATCAGGAACAGCGATCAGTGATGTGTCACCGCAAGCCACGCCCCCTAACAGTAAGAATCACTCCCTAGGTCACACGTAACCCCTACAGCGCCACCTAGAGGTTAACCCCATTCACTGCCAGTGTCATTTTCACAGTAATCAGTGCATTTTTATAGCACTGATCGCTGTAAAAATGGTCCCAAAATGGTGTCAAAAGTGTCCGATGTGTCCGCCATAATGTCGCAGTCACGATAAAAATCGCTGATCGCCGCCATTACTAGTAAACTAAAAAATATTAATAAAAATGACATAAAACAATCCCCTATTTTGTAGACGCTATAACTAAACCAATCAAACGCTTATTGCGATTTTTTTTTTTTTTTTTTACCAAAAATATGTATAAGAATACGTATCGGACTAAACTGAGGAAAAAATTAATGTTTTTTTATATATTTTTGGGGATATTTATTATAGCAAAAAGTAAAAAATATTGTTTTTTTTTCAAAATTTTCGCTCTATTTTTGTTTAGAGCGCAAAAAATAAAAACAACAGAGGTGATCAAATACCACCAAAAGAAAGCTCTATTTGTGGACGTCAATTTTGTTTGGGAGCCACGTCGCACGACCGTGCAATTGTTAGTTAAGAGCGACGCAGTGCCGAATCGCAAAAAGTGGCCCGGTTATTGACCAGCAAAATGGTCCGGGGCTTAAGTGGTTAATCACTAACTGGGCCCTTCATAAAGAAAAACACTTCCTAATCTAATAGTCTTCTTAATTTAAACTGTCACATAAAGGCACCTCCCCCATCCCTCGAACCCCCAATCTGATACATTAATTATTTATATTTAAATTAAACAAAATCAAGCATATGCAAATTATGTTTTAAAAGCCCCAATTCAGTTTTGATCACATAAAACAGCATATGCATATATACATGTACACGTTGGTGGTGGATAGGTGGGGGTGAGGGTTATTACCGTATATACTCGAGTATAAGCCGACCTGAATATAAGCCGAAGCATCTAATTTTACCACAAAAAACTGGGAAAACGTATTGACTCGAGTATAAGCCTAGGGTGTCCATCTGCATGCCTCACTGTGCCTCACTGTGCCCATGTGCATGCCTCACTGTGCCCATGCCTCACTGTGCCCAATCTCCCTGATCTCCGGGCGCTGTGTGACTAGACTGATGTTTAACATAGGAGTCTATGGAAGAGGTGCCGGGCTTTGAAAAATCGGTGCTCCCCGGCTGTAGTTCCCCTGAACAACAAACTTTGCATACTTGTAAATGAAGAGTGAGGCTACATGTGTGCCAAGGGTGGGGTCCAGGGGATTTAGGGCCCACCGGTACCAGGTCCCCAAAATCACCGGAGAAAATACATTTTAACATGGGAGTCTATGGAAGGGGTGCCCGGCTTTGAAAAATCGGTGCTCCCCAGCCGTAGGTCCCCCGGACAACAAACTTTGCACACTGGTAGAGAAAGAGTGAGGCTACATGTGTGCCAAGTTGGGGTCCAGGGGACCTACGGCTAACCGGGATCAGGCGCACAAAGGTGAAGATGGACACAGACTCGAGTATAAGCCGAGGGGGGCATTTTCAGCACAAAAAAATGTGCTGAAAAACTCGGCTTATACTCGAGTATATACGGTAATAAAAAGGCACTTCAGGCACTTTAGCGCGGGAAATAGCCTCTGCTAAGCACCTGAAAACCTTCTCCCATTCATTGAAGTGTGACTTTTCACACTGGGGCGGTGCGCTTGCGGGACGTTCCTAAACAGTCCTGCAAGCAGCATCTTTGGGGCTGTTTGGGAGCACTGTATTTAGCGCTCCAAAAATGCCCTGCCCATTGGAATTGGATTCCAACACGGGAGTTTTTAACCCCTTCTTTAGGGTTAAAATCACCCCGCTAGCGACCTAAAAGCGCCACTTAAACTGTGCTAGGGCGCCGCTGAAATTAGCGGCGCTTTGGCGCAAACATGGCCGTGGCCCCAGTGTGAAAGGGGTTTTAAGTCAAACATTGTCTCAACTTTTCCTCAACAGGAGCACAGCCAATCAACTTTTACATTTGCATTTTCTAAGCTGTGTTGAAATAATGAAAGCTAGAACATGATTGGTTACTTTGAAACAGCCCCAGTGGAGATGGAACTTGTGCCAGACACTTTTCTAACAATTCCCCCCGTTGTATTCACAATTGAAGCTTTAATATCCTGCACACATTATCATGATACCAGTTGGTGATTTTAGAGGACACTCAGTGCTATATTCACCCCTTTAAGGCTGGGTTCACACCTATGAGAATTGGATGTGGGTTTCCCCGCAACCAATTCGCATAGTAGAAGATTGTGACCAGTAGACATGTGCAATTCGTTTTGTTCCGAATTAGTTTTTTAACGAATTTCGACAAATTCGTTAATTCGGAAATATCCGAATTAACGAAAACTCATTTAACGAATTTTAACGAATATTCGTAAATTCGAATATCCGAAAATTCGTAGATTCGTACATTCGTAAATTTGTACATTCGTAAATTTGTACATTCGTAAATTCGGAAATTTGTGCATTCGTAAATTTGTACATTCGGAAATTCGGAAATTTGTGCATTCGTAAATTTGTACATTCGTAAATGTGTGCATTCGTAAATTCGTACATTCGGAAATTTGTACATTCGTAAATTTGTACATTCGGAAATTTGTACATTCGGAAATTCGGAAATTCGTGCATTCGTAAATTCGTACATTCGGAAATTTGTACATTCGTAAATTTGTACATTCGTAAATTTGTACATTCGGAAATTCGGAAATTCGTGCATTCGTAAATTCGTACATTTGGAAATTTGTACATTCGGAAATTTGTACATTCGTAAATTTGTGCATTCGGAAATTCGTACATTCGGAAATTTGTACCTTCGGAAATTTGTACATTCGGAAATTTGTGCATTCGGAAATTCGTACATTCGGAAATTTGTACATTCGGAAATTTGTACATTCGGAAATTTGTACATTCGTAAATTCGGAAATTTGTGCATTCGTAAATTCGTACATTCGGAAATTCGTACATTCGTAAATTCGGAAATTTGTGCATTCGGAAATTCGTACATTCGGAAATTTGTACATTCGGAAATTTGTAAATTCGGAAATCTGAAATAATAATTAACTAATAATAACTTAACTATTACTAACTATTAAATTATAGGTATTAGAATTTCCTTTCAAATTTGGCTGTTAGTGAACTTAAAATAAATTACGAATTGTTTTCTGAAATAATGAATGCCGTATCTAAACGAATGGAACGTAATGAATTAATAATAACAATAATAATAATAAAAACGTATTATTATTATTATTATTATTAATTATTAATTTGTTCCGTTCCATTTGTTTAGATGTGGCATTTGTTATTTCAGGTTATGCGTAACTTCGGATAAATTTGTATTCGTTACATTTGCTAACAGCCAAATTTGAAAGGAAATTACAATACCTATAATTTAATAGTTATTTTTTCAGATTTTCGAATTTTCGGATTTTTGGATTATTGAATTTCCAAATTTACGAATTTCCAAATTTCTGAATGTACGAACTTACAAATTTACGAATGTACGAATTTACGAATGTATATATTTACGAATGTATATATTTACGAATGTACGAATTTACGAATGTATAAATTTACGAATGTATACATTTTTGAATTTAAGAATTGCGATCATAACGAATGACCCGAAAAACGAAAAAAAAATAAAAAATTTAACGAAAACGAACAAATTTTTTGGCAGTGCACATGTCTAGTGACCAACTCTCTATGGAGCCGGTTCACAAATCTCCTCTGCAGCTCCGGTGTGAATTTGCACAGGGGTCCTGTGTGTCTTTTGGTCCATTTCAGGTCCGAATCCAGCCCAAGAATTTGGGCTGAATTTGGACCTGAAATGGTTAACGGGGAGGCATCGGGCCCCTGCTGTGAGCCACATGTGTAGATAGTGTGAACCGAGCCTAAAAGCTTTTCTTATGTTGTTTTTTTTTTTGTTTTTTTTTCAAAGTGAACGTGTGCGCAGTTTTGTTTGATGTTTGTTATTAGTGCGTTGGGTTTGTGTTTTACTTTCAGTAGAAACTTTGTCAGGCACCATTCACACCTCAGGGTTTTGTAGTTTGAAGCTCGAAGCTCCAAAACGCTGGAGGAGAAAAAAAAAGATTATTCTCAAATGATATGAGTTTATAGAAATAAGGTTTTGTGTGTATTGCATTTGACAATAGTTCATAGAAGTATAGTGGGGAATCAAACATCAGTGATGATAACTGTCTTAACTATAAATAAAGGTGATTTGGAGGTCTGTACTGTGTGCTTTATTGGTACGTGTGGAAATTCCGAAAACTTAATCCATCACATAGGAGGAGAAAAGAAGAATACATCTCCATTGTGCAATCCCCTAGAAAATCCTCTAGAAAAAAGTACTCACTAGTTGTGCGCACCTTCCAGTTTTTTTATGTTTGCTGTGTCCCCCACATGTTTGCTGTGTCCCCCACATGTTTGCTGTGTCCCCCACATGTTTGCTGTGTCCCCCACATGTTTGCTGTGTCCCCCACATGTTTGCTGTGTCCCCCCACATGATTGCTGTGTCCCCCACATGATTGCTGTGTCCCCCACATGTCTTCTCGCAAACTGCAAACAGGACTTCTTATGGCTTTCTTTTAACAATGGCTTTCTTCTTGCTACTCTTCCATAAAGGGCAGATTTGTGGAGTGCACGACTAATAGTTGTCCTATGGACTAGGGATAAGCCGAACAAACCCCGGTTCGGTTCGCATCCAGAACATGCGAACAGGCAAAAAATTTGTTCGAACACCGTTAAAGTCTATGGGACACGGACATGAAAAATCAAAAGTGCTAATTTTAAAGATTTATATGCAAGTTATTGTCATAAAAAGTGTTTGGGGACCCGGGTCCTGCCCCAGGGGACATGTATCAATGCAAAAAAAAGTTTTAAAAACGTCTTTTTTCAGGAGCAGTGATTTTAATAATGCTTAAAGTGAAACAATAAAAGTGCAATATTCCTTTAAATTTCGTACCTGGGGGGTGTCTAAAGTATGCCTGTAAAGTAGCGCATGTTTCCCGTGTTTAGAACTGTCCCTGCACAAAATGAAATTTCTAAAGGAAAAAAAGCCATTTAAAACTACTCACGGCTGGTATGGGTATTAGGGGGAACCCTGCGCCAATTTTTTTTTTAAATGGCGTGGGGCTCCCCCCAAAAATAATCCATACCTGGAATGGATATTAATGGGAACTCTGCGCCAAAATAAAAAAAAATGGCGTGGGGTTCCCCCAAAAATCCATACCAGACCCTTCAGGTCTGATATAGATTTTAAGGGGAACCCCGCACCAAAATTAAAAAATAAATGGTGTGGGGTCCCCCAAAAAATTAATACCAGACCCTTATTGGAGCACGCAACCTGGCAGGCCGCAGGAAAAGAGGGGGGATGAGAGAGCGCCCCCCCATCTGAACCGTAACCAAGCCACAGGGGTTTCCCATGGCACGTTAGAGGGGGCGGGATGGGTAACCCCGCCCCCTCTAACGCATCACGGTTGGCCCCGAACTCGGTTATAAAAGAACTGTCAAACACTGCTTGCGCGTCATTAGCCGGGAGGCTCCGGTGCAGGGAAGATGTGCGTCGTTCATCGCTTGAGACTCGCCGCATTGCTGGAGATTCATGGATCATCGCTTTCTTTTGTGAAATGGTAGAGGTACAATGTACCCCATTACCAATTAACATAGGGGGAGGCTGGAATCTGGGGGTCCCCTTTGTTAACAGGGCCTTCCATATTCCGATAAGCCCCCCCGCCCGCAGACCCCCACAACCACCGGGCAAGGGTTGTGGGGATGAGGCCCTTGTCCCCATCAACATGGGGACACCCCATGTTTAGGGCATGTGGCCTGGAACGGTTCATGAGGGGGGGCGCTCTCGTCCCACCCCTTTTCCTGCGGCCTGCCAGGTTGCATGCTCGGATAAGGGTCTGGTATAGATTTTTGGGGGGACCCCACGCCATTTTTTTTTTTGGCACGGAGTTCCCCTTAATATCCATACCAGACCTGAAGGGCCTGTAAACTGAATTTTGGGGGACCCCCACGCATTTTTTTTAATTATTTTTTTCAAAGACTTTCAATTACTTTTCTCTGTATTGCCGGGATCGGCAATTCATTACAGCCGCAAGTACTTTTAAATGACTTTTTTTCCTTCAGAAATTACATTTTGTGCAGAGACAATTCTAAGCACGGGAAACACGCGCTACTTCACAGGCATACTACACACCCCCCAGGTACGAAATTTAAAGGAATATTTCACTTTTATTGTTTCACTTTAAGCATTATTAAAATCACTGCTCCCGGAAAAAACTGATGTTTTTAAAACTTTTTTTTGCATTGATACATGTCCCCTGGGGCAGGACCCGGGTCCCCAAACACTTTTTAGGACAATAACTTGCCTATTAACCTTTAAAATCAGCACTTTAGATTTCTCCCATAGACTTTTAAAGGGTGCTTTTCGAATTTGCAGCGAACACCCCAAATTGTTCGCTGTTCGCCGAACGGGCCAACTCATGTTCGACTCGAACATAAAGCTCATCCCTACTGCAGAGATACAACGCAATGACGTCAACACATCACTCCTCCCGAGGCGCGTTTCGTCATACACCGATGTCGTCCTGGGGCACGGACGACATACTGACACATCGCGCTATATAGAGGAAGCAGGGAAACCAAGCCTCGATCTCAGTCGTGGGTGGAAACACCTAGTCTTCCACATGGAGGACCGGCAAAAGCCGACTCTGCCATGCTAAGGACTGGCAAAAGAGTTAGTAACAAAAAATAAAACCTAAAAATAACTATACTAGAAAGGAACGAGAACTTAATATGTGAAATGAGGGTCAATTAGATAAAAATTGGCTTTTATTTGGAAAAAAATTATAGTAGTCAAAAAATATTTTATCGGACCGAACTTTCAGAACGATCAGTACACCCATATCCGAAATAATGCTCAATCAGCCTCCATACATAGGGAAAAGTAGAAAAGGGATATAAGCCCAATGTTAGCAGGCTGAATCCAACACAGGGCAACATCAACCCTAATGGGTGTCAGTCAACCTACAGTGGGTCAAAAATGTTACCAACGGGGACACAGAGGTGACTCGCTGGTGCCCCTGGAGGTGAGGAACTGTAGCAAAAAATATTAAAAATGTTAAAGGAAAGAAATGAAAATAAATGTAGTATTAAATGAATAATAAATACTATAATATGTAAAGTCAGACTAGAAAAAATATATGACCGTCCCAAAATAAAATGACTGTGGATACAAAATCAACCCAATGTAACTTTCATCTGAGGTAGTAGTACTGGTAGTAGCCACAATGCCGGATAGACGCAGCGGCTCAGATTGCCCGGTGACATCTGGTCTTTCAGGAGAGGCTATTGCAGCAGAGCTCAGTTTAGCCTCTACAGGGGCCAAAGATGGAACACATGTACCCTTTTGCTGCAGCGCTCCCCCACAGAACGCTTCTTTGGAATACATAGTTTGTTGAAGCAAGGGTAACTGGCTTTGTGACAATACACAAGTTCCTCAGTACCATAATTCCCCCCTTGGAAGAATCTTATACAATGAACTGTTCTTCCAGCTACTGCAACATAATTAGGCTGTGTCTGTCATCACCCATTGGACTCACATGTCACAGGACAGACTGCTCCATGTCCCTTCCGCCAGCCAGCAACATTGTTGCGGGGAAAATAGATAATAATTGGACCCTGGTTTTTCACAGTCCACTTACCACCTCTAGTGGGCAAAAAAAGCACTGCAAGCAAAACTTTTTTTTTTTTAAAGCTTTAAAGCTTCCCCTGGCTTGTGCAGCTCAGGGAAGTGAAACACAGAGCAGCAAACCCATGCCCTCTAGTGGACAAAACAAGCATAGCAATGACTTTTTTTTTAAAATATGTCAGCGTAACATACATTGTTGCAGGGGAATATATAATAATTGGACCCTGGTTTTTCACAGGGCCACTTACCACTCCCACCGCAGGACAATAGCCTAAGCCAGAGGTCCAGCCTTCACCCATCGCGGCGAGTTCAGTTACCACGGACCTTCAAGGACTGGGTACCTTTTTAGCATGAGGGTCCACTCCCTTGGACCTGTACAGCACCCTGCAGAAATGCCTTAGCGGTGTGGTGTCCAGGATTCCACTACGCAGGGTCCAGCACCAGAAGGTTGCATTAGAGGCAAAACCTCGTTGTTGATCCTTTAATCTTCATTACGAGGCTTTGGTACCATTTATCTTAGCATAGTAGCGTTTTGAAATGGATCTGATCTAGAAACGCTGTCCCTTGATTCTTAAAGCGGAGGTCCGCCATTTTTTTTTTTTTAAGTCGGCAGCTACAAATACTGCAGCTGCTGACTTTTAAAATAAGGACACTTACCTGTCCAGGGCGCCCGCGATGTCGGCACCCGAAGCCAATCTATCGTTCGGCTCTCGTGTGCTGCCGCCGCCATCTTCGGTAAGGGTATCAGGAAGTGAAGCCTTGCGGCTTCACTTCCTGGTTCTCTACTGCGCATGCGCGACTCGCGCTGCGCTATCCAACTGGTCCCTGCTGTCTTCTGGGACCTGTGTATCTCCCAGAAGACAGTGGGGGGGATGAAGGAAGTGGCGTAGATACCCGAGGTGGCTTGGGTATCTATGCCCGGAAGTGGGAGAAAATACCTGGATTAGACAGGTATCTGCCCCCCCTCCCCCTGAAAGGTGCCAAATGCGACACCGGGGGGGGGGGGGGGGTTTAGAAAAGCGGAAGTTCCATTTTTGGGTGGAACTCTGCTTAAAGAACCGGATTACAGCATGTAAGCTCACAGAGAGCTCAAAAGTGATCATCCACCATTTTAGACACTGGCGAAAAAACTGGAGTACTTCCTGTGGGTGAGGGGTTATATAGGGGATCACTTCCTGTTTTTGGTTATTCTACCAGTGTCCATTCACCAATAGGTGGCGCATAACCCAGGTAGTAATGTATATGGCTGCTCTATGTCCCGTGATGTAAAAGAAAGAAATCTAAATTCATTGGCTCTATTTCTTATACAAATTACAGCAGAGATTGACTAAATTAAAAAGAATTAGGAAATGTATTCATTAAAAATATAATTCTGGTAGCTTCTTTTGCAACTGACTGCAATATGCTGCCTTATTTATTGGTAAATCTGTTAGCAGAGACTTGCAATATTCAAGAGAAGAAATGACTAGTGCATGGGTTAATATGGGTTAGTGGGATTTCTTGTTCTGTTATCTAAGTATGGCAAATGTTAGAAATAGTTTTCAGTTTAACCACTTAAGGACCGCCGTCTATATAATTACGTCGGCAGAGCGTCACGGACAGGCATAAGTACGTACAGGTACATCCCCTTTAAGTTGGCCGCATGCATATCTATTGTGGTATATGACCCTTATGCAATTTAGCGAACTCACAGATACATCTAGTATTATTTATATTATTGAATATTTTCTGGCACTATTTTTGTTTAATACACTATTATCGTACCTTACATAGGGGAAATCCCAGCCTCTCATTGTGTTATCAGGCCTCTATTGGCTTTGGGAGGTGTGGGTATGTGATTGGAAGGTTTTGTCATTTATTATATTTTTTCACCCACTTATACTGCTATCTCCCCACCGCAGGGGACTTTGGTTCAATGATTGGAACCCAGTAACCTTTTGGGGTGACAAGCAACTAGTCCCGATATTTCCATCTCCTTTTTATTTTATTTTTGAATAAGATTAGCCTATCTTTATCTTCTGGGTCACACCTGAAGAGTGAGCAGCGCCACACCCCACAGCAATTTTTTTCATTTATCTAGGATCCTCTTGTAGGATCTTAATAGGGAGGCTGCAGCTCTATACACACACACACACACATATATATATATATATATATATATATACACACACTCTCCTAAGCACAGGAATACTACTTTTTCCCTTTTAAGATGCCGCCATGTGGTCGCGCGCGCGCCACCTGTGGCGCACTCACGGCCCTGCCGCTTTCTCCATGAGCCCGACCGTGGGTCCCGCGGACTCAATTACCGTGGGGGTACCCGCGATCGTCTCACGGAGAGATAGAGCGGGGAGATGCTAATGTAAACAAGCATCTCCCCGCTCTGCCTAATGACAATGACACTGATCACCGATCCATGTAATCAGAGCGATGATCAGTGTCATGTCACACACAGCCCATCCCCCTACAGTAAGAATCACTCCCTAGGAAACACTTAACCCCTACAGCGCCACCTAGTGGGTAACCCCTTCACTGCCAGTGTCATTTTCACAGTAATCAGTGCATTTTTATAGCACTGATCGCTGTAAAAATGACAATGGTCCCAAAAATGTGTCAAATGTGTCTGATGTGTCCGCAATAATGTCGCAGTCACGATAAAAATCGCTGATCGCCGACATTACTATTAAAAAAAAAAATATTAATAAAAATGCCATAAAACTATCCCCTATTTTGTAAACGCTATAACTTTTGTGCAAACCAATCAATAAACTCTTATTGCGATTTTTTTTTTACCAAAAATATGTAGAAGAATACGTATCGGCCTAAAATGAGCAAAAAAATTGTTTTTTAATATATTTTTGGGGATATTTATGTAGCGGCCTCACCCTCTCTCTCTTCTTTAGCGGTTACTTTGGCTCCGGTCTAGGGGTACCTTGAAGGGGAGAGCGAGGTGCGCCCATGTCCTCTAGATTACATTATGTAGAGGTGAAGGCCAGTATCAGATTACCTTCGGGCTGTGTATACGTTCAGAGCCAAGTCTGTTCTGCTGATAACCCCCTTTGCTCCCAGTATTTGGAGTACCACACAGTGAAAAGGTCCAACACGTATTTATTCCATAACGGCAAACAAATAGTCCTTTGCCAGCAGACAGTTTGAGACCCATAGAACAGTTCAGTATTGGTGGGGAGTAGGTCAAGGCACAATCCTCAAAGAAACTAAACCGTTGAGGTTTCACCAACGGTTGCTAAGCACAGTGGCTGTAAAATGTACTTTTTTGGCTTCAGAGTCTCTTCCAGCGACTCTAGTGAACAGGAACTGGAGTTACCTTCGCTACGTTGCAGCCCCTGTCAGGGGGAACACATCCCTCCAAGAGAGTTACCAGAGGCCCCACCGTCACCGGATTAATGCTGTACCGGGCTATTCAGAAGGGTTACACTCCCCGGCCTCCTCACCTCAGATACGGGTCCCAACACCTTAGGGCCCCTCGGACTCCTCCACCCTTGCGAAACCCAGTCAAAGTTACTGGGCCCCAGGCCTTGGTCATAGTACCTCACCCCAGGCTTAAGGTGCCTGGGATGGACTCCATCTCTCGCTCCGGCCAGGTCGAGGGCACCTGGGCCCGGAACTCCGGAACGCCAGCACCCAGGCTGAAGGTACCTGGGCGCGGCCGCGTCCTCCAACTCTGAACACCGAGGTCAGGGCGTCCACCCCTTTTATCTCCTCTCCCTTTGCGTCACAGCGGGTTCCCCGCCCCGCTGTACCAGCGCCAGGAAAGGACAAAAAGGAAGAGTCTTGCGGTGCAGGTTCAACTCCGGCCCAGGGCGGCAACGCCACCTGCAGGCCACAGGGAACCTTGCACTACCAGAGTCCTCCACAAAAGGGATTCTCAGACTCCCTAACAATTAGTACATCTGGGTTGAATAACCCAGATGCTCCCCCCAAAATTGAAATGCCTGCTACACTTATTATAGCAAAAAGTAAAAAAATATTGAATTTTTTTCAAAATTGTCGCTCTATTTTTGTTTATAGCTCAAAAAATAAAAACCGCAGAGGTGATCAAATACCACCAAAAGAAAGCTCTATTTGTGGAAAAGAAAGGACGTCAATTTTGTTTGGGAGCCACGTTGCACAACCGCGCAATTGTCAGTTAAAGTGACGCAGTGCCAAATCGCAAAAAGTGGCCCGGTCTTTGACCAGCCAAAATGGTCCGGGGCTTAAGTGGTTAAAGAGAGATTTTAACAGAACTTTTAGGTGTTAAAAACGAGCAAAAATCATTTAACATCTCTTTTTTTTTCTTTACTTTGTCTGAGTCAGAACAGCAGGGAACATTACGAAAATTGATTTATTCTTTACAACTTAAATCAAGGAAATAGAAGCCCCTGACTATTTGCATGATTCAAATCTGATAGAATGTTTCTGTGCTGCTTCATCTCACTACCTTCAGATTACATTTCTACGCTATGTTATCATATTGGCTGCAAAGTATTACATCTGTATCTCTCACATGCTTGGTGAAATACTGAGGAAACATCGAGAATCTGGATTTTGAAGGAATCCTTTGACTTTTGTTATAAAAGCAAGGCAGACAAAGACCGCATCTATTTTTGGACACTGACCTTCATCATGGTCCCTCTTCTGTATATTTTATTAATAATTATAGTTATTGTCGAAAGTAGCTCTGGAATTGCGTTGAACCTGTACATATTTATTGCTAATTTGAAAGGCATGAAGAGCAGGCAGAAAATAAAACCTCCTGATCTGATCCACCTGACCAAGGGACTGGTGAATGTCCTTCAGCAGCTTTATTTGACAACGGAGGTTGTGACAAACCTTGTAAGTTTCCAGAAGTTTTTTGAAAAACAAGGCTTTTTGGCCGCCTTTATTTCTTTTTATATGCTTGTTTTCTTTAATTATTGGTTGACCGCCATCCTCTGTGCCTACTACTGCTCGGCCATCTCTAACCTCCGACTTGTTATCTTTGTTTGGGTGAAGAGGGCGATCACAACATTCCTCCCACAGCTTCTGTTATTATCAGCAATAGAATCATTTCTCTTCAGTGTCCCATTAATCTGGGAGACTTCCGTGACTCCTCATGGACACTCTATCCAGAATTCAACCAATAATTCAATGATTATTCAGGGAACATTCTTTATTAACCATTTTTATCATAAAACTGTGGAGATTCTTGGTATCTATATACCATTTATTCTCACCCTCCTCTCCCTCGTGGTCACAATATTTAGTCTTGTAAGACATCTATGGAATATCAAAGAAACCAATTCTAATTTTAAAAGCCCTACACTCCAGGCTCTCATTAATGCAACAAGAACAATGGTATTTTTTATTGCAGCCCATGTTATGAATTACTTGTCTGGATATTATGCTGCTTTGTCTTTTTATAAACCTGCAGACTTGGTGCCCGATGTTAGCTTGTTCTTTATGTCGTTCTGCCCAACTGCTGAGGCTCTCACCATTATTCAGGCCAGTTCCAAGCTGAGGGGGAGATTGCAGGTCATTTTTTGCTGCACAGAAACACAAAGAAGAGACGGTGGAGCCAATATTTAGCAAAAAGGAGCTTAAATAACAAATGTAAATGCAAAAGGAAAAATAAACTGCAGCCACTGTGCCATCAAACGCAGCCACTGTGCCCATCAAACGCAGCCACTGTGCCCATCAAACGCAGCCACTGTGCCCATCAAACGCAGCCACTGTGCCCATCAAACGCAGCCACTGTGCCCATCAAACGCAGCCACTGTACCCATTAATTGCTGCCACAGTGCCATCAAACACAGCTACTGTACCCTTCAATTGCTGCCAGTGTGCCCTTCAATTGCTGCCAGTGTGCCCATCAATTGCTGTCAGTATGCCCATCAATTTCTGACACTGTGCCCATCAATTGCTGCCAGTGTGCCCATCAATTTCTGACACTGTGCCCATCAATTACTGCCAGTGTGCCCATCAACTGCAGCTTCTGTATCCATCAATTGCTGACACTGTGCCCATCAATTGCTGCCACTGTGCCCATCACTTGCTACCAGTGTGCCCATCAACTGCCGCTACTGTGCCCATCAACTGCCGCTACTGTGCCCATCAACTGGCGCTACTGTGCCCATCAATTGCTGACACTGTGCCCATCAATTGGTGACACTGTGCCCATCAATTGCTGCCAGTGTGCCCATCAACTGCCACTACTGTGCCCATCAACTGCTGCCAGTGTGCCCATCAATTGCCACTACTGTGCCCATCAATTGCTGACACTGTGCCCATCAATTGCCACTACTGTGCCCATCAATTGCTTCCAGTGTGCCCATCAATTGCCACTACTGTGCACATCAACTGCTGCCAGTGTGCCCATCAACTGCGGCTACTGTGCCCATCAACTGGCGCTACTCTGCCCATCAATTGCTGACACTGTGCCCATCAATTGCTGACACTGTGCCCATCAATTGCTGCCAGTGTGCCCATCAACTGCCACTACTGTGCCCAACAATTGCTGACACTGTGCCCATAGATTGCTGACACTGTGCCCATTAATTGCTGCCAGTGTGCCCATCAATTGCCACTACTGTGCACATCAACTGCTGCCAGTGTGCCCATCAACTGCCACTACGGTGCCCACCAATTGCTGTCAGTTTGCCCATTAATTGCTGCTACTGTGCCCATCAAATGCTGCCACTGTGCATCCCCTGCCCGCCACGGCACTTACCTTGTCTCGGTGGGGCAGTGGGTCATGGTCCTCCACGCTCCTCGCTCCTCGATGTCTTGTCCCGTCCTCTCTTCCCGTCATCTGATATGATTGGATGCCTGATAGGTGACGTGACGTCTAATCATAGTGCCTGTCGTTTCAGTCAATCAGGTGAAAGGTAACAGACCCGAGCACCTGATTGGCTGAGAGACGGTTTAGTGTTAGGAAAGCGATTCATTCGCCATTCCAAGTTGATGCTTTTTATAAGGAAACGCGTCGGTTAGGAGAGAAGTCTGAGACGTTACTATGCACCAGCAGTCATTTTGATATAGCTGCAGTTGAGTGCTTTTATATATATATATATATATATATATATATATTTTTTTTTTTTCTTTTTATGTGCTGTGTGGAATTTTTTTAGTGCTTGGAAAACCTTTTGGTGTGTTTTTTTAATAAATACCAAGATATTACTGCACATGAGTTTTTCCGCTTTTATTTTTCCAAATGAACTTTCGGGCTGGCAAACTGTGAATTGTCTTCATTGAGTCTTGGCTAAAACATTCTAATGAAGATAGACAGCGGCAGGGCGGATTATGATTTCTGAGTCCACAAGTCCTGAACACAATCCAGGCATTTGGGGAGAGACACAAACAGGTGTGTGAGCAGACAAGCAGGTGTGTGTACCGACTGAGGAAGGAGCAGCTGATCCCTTTGAGTATACCACGCGAGTTAGACTCCCGTTACAGGAGTCCATCTTTTTCGGTAAGAGGCCATCTGGCTGCATTTACTCCCCGATTAGGACTGCCATACCTGACTGATATATGCCAAGAGTACCCGATACCATTGAAACTTTTTAGGAAGATCCTTCAAGCTGTGTGTTTCCTTCATTTGGGACTTTATTGAGCTGCATTCATGCGGGTGTATCTGACCTAGTTTTTTGATTCAATGTTTCTTTGTTTTTGACACATTTTTCACAGTGAGAAGCCAAACTTTGATCACTTAATACTTTTTGGCAACACTAGCTGTGCATACTATTAAGTGTGTTATATCCTTTTTTTCAATAGGTGTGTTACATATCACATTTCACATCACATTTTTTTTTTTTATATTCATTTTTTGAACACTTTTGTGTCATAGTAATTCATTTCATTTTTTGGTCACATTTTTTTGACATTTCTCGATCACTTTTTGAATTCACTTTCAGGGACAATTATTTATTTTTTAAAGTCACATCTATTCATTTTTGCACAACTTTTTTTGTTTATAATCATTGTTTTGGATTTAGTATTTAATTCCTTTAAGTTTGCTGCATTTATTTAGTACACATACCAATTTAGAATAAGCGCAGAATTTCTCACCTTTACACAAATGACAAAAAAAAACAAAAACAGCAAGCATTTACTCACCAGAAATGAATATTAGACCCTTTTCCTACATGAGGTCCTGAATTTATTTTAAGGCGGAACTCCACAAAACAAAATAAATAAATAAGAAGGTTCCCCCAAAATCAAAAGCTGACCTTTATCATTGTTTAGGGTCTACTTTGGCTTTTAAGGTGAAACTTCACCCAAAAGAAAATACAAAAAGAATACCGGTAAAAAAAAAACTGGATTTTCCCTCAAAACTAAAATACTGGTCCCTTATCTGAGCATGCAGCCTAGCAGGCCATGAAAGGGAGACAAGTGTGTGCCCTCTCCTTAATCATACCAGGCTAACTGCCCTCAACATGAGGAGAGCACCTTGGTGCAAGTTCAGCTCAGTGGGTGAACACGCACGTGTTTTTTTTCACCCATTTTCTGATCTCTCTGAATCTTACATTGGCCTGAACTTGAAGGCCCTACTTAATCCTATATGCTGCCTTTGCTGCAACTGACAATGGATTCTCTTTATTGATGCCTAACGTGAGATTAACAAGAAATGGGAGCTGTCATGATTCCACTTACTGTAAAGTTCAGAATTTGCCCAACATTGTAATCCTGATGCCTGCTTTTCCATGAACATTGAGCCAAGTCCACCCTGTGCACAGACACCAGACATCATTGTCACCCTCCTCCTTAGACTGGGCTCTCCACTACATCTCCCCTACCTGAAGGTGCAGAGTGTGTCACCTGCCTGTATGGGGTGCACCCCCCTCCCCCTCCAATCTCCTATGTGTTTACTTCTCAAACTCAGGACTCAGACGGGGCTTTCTCCTCTATAGGCTGCACTGCATCTCATGCAACACCACACTCACAAATTTTTGTGTTTGTGTTTGTTTGTTTTTTTGTTCTGCCAGACTTCATTGGCAATCCTCACCAAGTCCAAATTTTATCAACTCCACAACCCACCAGAGACCATGTCAGAGCCTACCAGATCCCCCGGCACAGCCCACCAGAGATCCCCCGGCACAGCCCACCAGAGACCCCCCGGCACAGCCCACCAGAGACCCCCCGGCACAGCCCACCAGAGACCCCACGGCACAGCCCGCCAGAGACCCCCACGGCACAGCCCGCCAGAGACCCCCACGGCACAGCCCGCCAGAGACCCCCCCGGCACAGCCCGCCGGAGACCCCCCCGGGAAAACAGCACGCCGGAGACCCCCCCGGCACAGCCCGCCGGAGACCCCCCGGCACAGCCCGCCGGAGACCCCCCGGCACAGCTCACCGGAGACCCCCCCCGCACCAGAGATCCCCCGGCACAGCCCACCAGAGACCCCCCGGCACAGCCCACCAGAGACCCCCCGGCACAGCCCACCAGAGACCCCCCGGCACAGCCCACCAGAGACACCCCCTGGCACAGCCCACCAGAGACACCCCAGCCACAGTCCACCAGAGACACCCCAGCCACAGTCCACCAGAGACCCCAGCCACAGTCCACCAGAGACCCCTGGCACAGCCCAAAAGAGACCCCCGGCACAGCCCAAAAGAGACCCCCGGCACAGCCCAAAAGAGACCCCCCTGGCACAGCCCACCAGAGACCCCCCTGGCACAGCCCACCAGAGACCCCCCCTGGCACAGCCCACCAGAGACCCCCCCTGGCACAGCCCACCAGAGACCCCCCCTGGCACAGCCCACCAGAGACCCCCCCCTGGCACAGCCCACCAGAGACCCCCCCCTGGCACAGCCCACCAGAGACCCCCCCCCTGGCACAGCCCACCAGAGACCCCCCCCCTGGCACAGCCCACCAGAGACCCCCCCCTGGCACAGCCCACCAGAGACCCCCCCCTGGCACAGCCCACCAGAGACCCCCCCCTGGCACAGCCCACCAGAGACCCCCCCCTGGCACAGCCCACCAGAGACCCCCCCCCTGGCACAGCCCACCAGAGACCCCCCCCCTGGCACAGCCCACCAGAGACCCCCCCCCTGGCACAGCCCACCAGAGACCCCCCCCCTGGCACAGCCCACCAGAGACCCCCCCCTGGCACAGCCCACCAGAGACCCCCCCCTGGCACAGCCCACCAGAGACCCCCCCCGGCACAGCCCACCAGAGACCCCCCCCTGGCACAGCCCACCAGAGACCCCGAATAGCCACTTGAGAAGGAAGGGGTAGGACAAATTTAGAGGAGGGGGGTGCAAAATTTTAGTCTTGCCTAGGGCAGCACAAAAACCAAAATACACCACTGGATGGAGGCACTGATGCACAAAATCACTAAAAGGTGGTGGATGGTGAAGTTTGACACCAGGAGTATATAGGACATTTCATCACATTGCTTGTGGACTGTTTTGCAAGTTTAGTCCAAACAGTTATTGCAATTTGTTTGAATTAGCACAATTCTATATATTTTATGTTTTATGCACTGTTTATATCTCAAAGGAGACTTGCTGCTTACACTTTTTCTGTTTAAGAGGTCACATAATAGCGCAGTTTTTTTTCACCTTTTTTGTTTGCACAGGTGGTAAAAAGTGTCTGAAAAACTCTCAGGCCTCGTACACACGGCCGAGATTCTCGTCGAAAAAAACATGTCGTTTTTTTCGACGAGATTCCTGGACAAGAAAATTGTCCCGGCCGAGTGTACACATGCTCGTTTCAAAGAACCCGCGGTTCTTTGAATGGAGCGTACGCGGTGACGTCATCGACTACGACGAGCATGCGCTCGTCACATTCGATGCCGTCACCGCCATCTTGGTATACCCTACGTATGCCTAGGAAGCTACCACGCATGCGTCAAAGTAATTTCCAGCATGCGCGGGCTTCCCGGTGGACAGGAAAGTGTACACACACACACACTTTTCTCGTCGAGAAACAGGCTGACGAGAATCTCGACGAGAAAATAGAGAGCAGGTTCTCTATTTTCTCGTCGAGATTACTTGTCGGTTTTCTCGACGAGAAACCATACACACGAACGAGTTTCTCGGCAAGACATCTCTGCCAGCAAGTTTCTTGCTGGTTCTTGCCGAGAAAATCGGTCGTGTGTACGAGGCCTTAGTCTCAACTTTGCTTCAACTGGAGCACAGCCAATCAACTCTTACGTTTCTTTTTTTAAAGCTGTGTGAAATAAAAAAAAAGAATAATTAAAAATAGAATCTGGTTGGTTGCTTTGGGAAACGGCTCCAGTGGAGATGGAACTTGTCCCAGACACTTTTTTTTTACCAATTACAATAATATATTTGTGTGTTAAGGCTAGATAGTTACAATGGACAATAATAAAGTTAAATGTAAATCACCTATTTCATTTTTATTTTTTTTGTGAATGTATGCACAGTTTTGATGTTTAATAATAGTGCATTGTTTTGTGTTTTTACTTTCAGTAGGGACTTTCTGAGGACTTTCTAAGGTTTTGCGTGTTTTGCATTTGAAAATAGTATATCAGGGATGTTAACTGTCTTAACTATAAATACAGGTGATTTGGAGGTCTGCGGTTTGGAGAAAATATGAGCAGGACAATGGACGTGCACACAGGGTGTGCCAGGTGTGCCCAGGCACACCCTAATCACCCTGTGCAGCATAGATTCCCCCTACTGCACTGGCTCCCCCGCCCCTTCCCGCCGCACGGCTGCTGGCTTCTCTCCTCTCCTCTCCGAGCGGCTGATGCTGCAGGATGTTTTGCGGTGAATGGGGGAAGGGTCCGGTAAATATGTAATTTACTGACCCCTTCTCTTTCTGAATAAACATAGTGAGCGATCGGTAGTGTGTGTTTGAGCTTTGGGGTGCACACCCTAATGCAATAGGCTGCGCACCATTATGGAGCAGGACCATGATCACATCTTTTTTTGGAATGCTCTAGAGCAGTGGTTCTGGTACCCCCAACAGGCCATGTTTTGGGAATTTCTTTAAAGCCTCATACACACGATCGGACTTCCATCGGACAAATCTGTGGATTTTTGTCCGAAGGGAATTGGCCGTGAACTTGTTCTGCATACAGGCGGCAGAACTTTTTCATCCAACATTCACGAAACAATGTGGTTTATCAGCTCTTTACCGCCACCCTTTTGGGCAACTTCTGCTAATGTTGTCTGATGGTTAGCATTGCTTCCGAGCATGCGTGTTTGTACTTTGGATTTTAGTCAGACGGATTTGTGTACACACGATCGGATAATCCGACGGAACACATTTGTTTCGGACAATTTGAGAGCATGCACAGCCAACATTTGTTGTCGGAAATTCCGACAACAATTGTCCGATGGAGCGTACAGACGGTCGTATTATCCGACAAAACACGTCCATCGGACAAATGTTGTCGGAATATCCGATCGTGTCTATGGGCCTTTAGATAAAATTGCTGTCCAAAATTCCAAGCCATTGACTCTGATTTAAAGCACCTGTGCAGGATAAAGGAAAACCTGCAAACGTGGCCTGCTGGGGGTACTTGAGGACTGAGGTTGAGTACCACTGCTCTAGAGACTCCACTATCTGTGACTCATGGAGCAATTAGTTGAATGGCAATTAACTCAGGCCTGCAACACTGTACCCAAATTAAACATTTATCTTTTTTTTCCACATAAATAGAGCTTTATTTTTGTGATTATACTGTATGTTCACTACTCTGTTTTAATTTTTCTTGCTAAATAAATGAAAAAAAACCAAAAAACATTTTTCTTTGTTTCTGCCATAACGTTTTGCAAATCAAAAAATGTTTCTTCATAAATCAAGGCCAAAAACGTAATATACTGCTAAACCCACATCAGTGTATATTATTTATTCTGTGTCCACAAACTATGGTGTGTATATATATATATATATATATTTGAAAATGTATCAATTCTAATGTACTAATTTATTTCTTAAAGCCCAAAAATGCCTACGTACAAATACTCCCTAAATTACCCCTTTTTTGAAAGTAGACAGGTCAAGGTTTTTTTTCTTTTCTTTTCACATTCTGTGACCAGAGCAATAAAGTGTTACCATAGTGACACTGTACTACTCTGGGGAGGTGATCAGGATTTTTATTTACACACTATGATAGTTAATAACAGTAAAGCCCTGTACACACGATCGGATTTCCTATGGATTTTTCCGATTGATCTCTGGAGGGTGATGCATATGGGGGAGAGAGACTATACGTTCTTCTCTAACCCGCATCAAATGTACTCGCGAATTGACTTCTTCCTATTGCCACATTACCTATTGATGGCAGTACTAGAAGTTACTATAGGTAACATAACATGGTCAGATCACGCTCCGGTGATGATCCATATTTCCTTGTCACGCTCGGTGTCACGTACCTGGTACGAGTCTGACATGACGAGGTCGGCCTCTCTTGTATCTCCAGTCCAAGCCCCACTGAGGGTGGAACAGATGGTGGCAAGGCTAGGAGGAACACGAGTGCCAGTAGAGGTTGCTAGCAGAAGTTGCAGGGGCAGGTGAAACTTGGAGATCCCGATGGGTAGACAGGTTCCAGGCACTTTTATGGAAGAGCAGGTGTAAAGAGGAACTCCAACCCACATGCAGATTCTGGAACGTAGCAAACTGGAACAGAGGTCAAGGGTAGCCGGGTTCAGCAACAGGCAGGCAGCGCAGTTCAAGGAGAAAGCAGTAGCAGGGTCAAGGAAGCCGGGATCAGGAACCATAAGTCAGCAAATAATCAGAGTCCAGAGAAGCGTCAGGGCAAGCCAGAGTCAGCAACGGGTATCAGGTTAATCATACGGATAGCAGGAAGTTTCACAGGACAAGCTGAAGACCAGTCAGCACTTGTAGGGAGTCAGAGCACCCTTTAACCACTTCAATACAGGGCTTTTATACACCCTTCCTTACCAGACCAATTTGTAGCTTTCAGCGCTCTCACACTTTGAATGACAATTACTCAGTCATGCTACACTGTACCCAAACCAAATTTTTATCATTTTTTTCTCACAAACAGAGCTTTCTTTTGGTGGTATTTAATCACCGCTAGGTTTTTTATTTTTTGCAATATAAGCGAAAAAAGTTAGATTTTTTTTAAAAAAAAACACTTTTTTTTTGGTTTTTATTGTAAAATTTTGCAAATAAGTAATTTTTCTTCATAAAATTGGGCCAAAATGTATACTGCTACATATCTTTAGTAAAAATAACCAAAAAAGTGTATATTATTTGGTCTCTGTGAAAGTTATAGAGTCTACAAGCTATGGTGCAAATCATTGAAAAATTATCACATCTGATCACACCTGATGTACTGAATAGGGATGAGCTTCGTGTTCGAGTCGAACATACGTTCGACTCGAACATCGGCTGTTCGATCGTTCGACGAAGATCGAACGATTTGGGCCGTTCGCGCCAAATTCGAGTGACGCGAACGGCCCACAATGCACTACGCCATCGCAGTGTCATCCAGGCGCTGTGATTGGCCAAGCATGCACTGTGACCCCGCATGCTTGGCCAATCACAGCGCCGGCAGCGAGGAGAGCAATGATTGGCCACAGGCAGGATGCCTGTGGCCAATTATTGCTGAGGGTGTTTAGTACACGCCCCACACTATAAAAGGCCGCCAGCACGGCGGCCTAGTGTAGTGTGTTCCGGAGCAGGGATAGAGCAGCATAGGCAGGGACAGTGACTGTTATTTCTTTCTTGCTTAACCTGGATTCCTTTAGTTTAGGGAAAGAGAAGGATAGGTAGGGAGAGTGTCAGTGTGTTTTGTGCTTGTGCTATAGTGTGCTTAAAAAAAACATTTATTCTAGGGACAGAAAACTGTAGGTAGGGACAGTGTCAGTTTCTTTCACTCTGCAAGTCCTTGTTTCCAGGGACCTGGAAGGACAGTGAGTGAATTGTCCTTGTGCTATATTGTGCTTAAAAAAACATTTATTCTAGGGACAGAAAACTGTAGGTAGGGAGAGTGTCAGTTTCTTTCACTCTGCAAGTCCTTGTTTCCAGGGACCTGGAAGGACAGTGACTGAATTGTCCTTGTGCTATATTGTGCTTAAAAAAAACATTTATTCTAGGGACAGAAAACTGTAGGTAGGGAGAGTGTCAGTTTATTTCACTCTGCAAGTCCTTGTTTCCAGGGACCTGGAAGGACAGTGACTGAATTGTCCTTGTGCTATATTGTGATTAAAAAAAACATTTATTCTAGGGACAGAAAACTGTAGGTAGGGAGAGTGTCAGTTTATTTCACTCTGCAAGTCCTTGTTTCCAGGGACCTGGAAGGACAGTGACTGAATTGTCCTTGTGCTATATTGTGATTAAAAAAAACATTTATTCTAGGGACAGAAAACTGTAGGTAGGGAGAGTGTCAGTTTATTTCACTCTGCAAGTCCTTGTTTCCAGGGACCTGGAAGGACAGTGACTGAATTGTCCTTGTGCTATATTGTGATTAAAAAAAACATTTATTCTAGGGACAGAAAACTGTAGGTAGGGAGAGTGTCAGTTTATTTCACTCTGCAAGTCCTTGTTTCCAGGGACCTGGAAGGACAGTGACTGAATTGTCCTTGTGCTATATTGTGATTAAAAAAAACATTTATTCTAGGGACAGAAAACTGTAGGTAGGGAGAGTGTCAGTTTATTTCACTCTGCAAGTCCTTGTTTCCAGGGACCTGGAAGGACAGTGACTGAATTGTCCTTGTGCTATATTGTGATTAAAAAAAACATTTATTCTAGGGACAGAAAACTGTAGGTAGGGAGAGTGTCAGTTTATTTCACTCTGCAAGTCCTTGTTTCCAGGGACCTGGAAGGACAGTGACTGAATTGTCCTTGTGCTATATTGTGATTAAAAAAAACATTTATTCTAGGGACAGAAAACTGTAGGTAGGGAGAGTGTCAGTTTATTTCACTCTGCAAGTCCTTGTTTCCAGGGACCTGGAAGGACAGTGACTGAATTGTCCTTGTGCTATATTGTGATTAAAAAAAACATTTATTCTAGGGACAGAAAACTGTAGGTAGGGAGAGTGTCAGTTTATTTCACTCTGCAAGTCCTTGTTTCCAGGGACCTGGAAGGACAGTGACTGAATTGTCCTTGTGCTATATTGTGATTAAAAAAAACATTTATTCTAGGGACAGAAAACTGTAGGTAGGGAGAGTGTCAGTTTATTTCACTCTGCAAGTCCTTGTTTCCAGGGACCTGGAAGGACAGTGACTGAATTGTCCTTGTGCTATATTGTGATTAAAAAAAACATTTATTCTAGGGACAGAAAACTGTAGGTAGGGAGAGTGTCAGTTTATTTCACTCTGCAAGTCCTTGTTTCCAGGGACCTGGAAGGACAGTGACTGAATTGTCCTTGTGCTATATTGTGATTAAAAAAAACATTTATTCTAGGGACAGAAAACTGTAGGTAGGGAGAGTGTCAGTTTATTTCACTCTGCAAGTCCTTGTTTCCAGGGACCTGGAAGGACAGTGACTGAATTGTCCTTGTGCTATATTGTGATTAAAAAAAACATTTATTCTAGGGACAGAAAACTGTAGGTAGGGAGAGTGTCAGTTTATTTCACTCTGCAAGTCCTTGTTTCCAGGGACCTGGAAGGACAGTGACTGAATTGTCCTTGTGCTATATTGTGATTAAAAAAAACATTTATTCTAGGGACAGAAAACTGTAGGTAGGGAGAGTGTCAGTTTATTTCACTCTGCAAGTCCTTGTTTCCAGGGACCTGGAAGGACAGTGACTGAATTGTCCTTGTGCTATATTGTGATTAAAAAAAACATTTATTCTAGGGACAGAAAACTGTAGGTAGGGAGAGTGTCAGTTTATTTCACTCTGCAAGTCCTTGTTTCCAGGGACCTGGAAGGACAGTGACTGAATTGTCCTTGTGCTATATTGTGATTAAAAAAAACATTTATTCTAGGGACAGAAAACTGTAGGTAGGGAGAGTGTCAGTTTATTTCACTCTGCAAGTCCTTGTTTCCAGGGACCTGGAAGGACAGTGACTGAATTGTCCTTGTGCTATATTGTGATTAAAAAAAACATTTATTCTAGGGACAGAAAACTGTAGGTAGGGAGAGTGTCAGTTTATTTCACTCTGCAAGTCCTTGTTTCAAGGGACAGAGAAGGACACCTGAAGGTAGCCCTTATTGCTTTTTTCCCATCTCCCTGCAGGCCATCTATTAGAATGTCTGGAAGGCAAACAAGGAGAGGCAGACAGTCAGGAGGCAATAAAAGAGGGCAAGCAGGCTCTGTGTCTGGGGGCAACAGTGCTGGTCGTGGACGCGGTGCATTGTCATCAGCACATGGCCATGGGACACGCTTGTCCTTCTTTTCGGCAGCTGGACATGTTGAGCCACATCATGCCGAAGACTTGGTAGAGTGGATGACCAAGCCCTCCTCCTCCTCCTCATCCTCTCTCACCCAGGCTCAGGGTACTGGAAAAGCAGCTGCCAAAGCGTCGTCTTCCCTGGTATCAATGTCAGACAAATCATCAGTCACTCCTTCCCTAGACCCACCATGTCCTCCTCCTGAGGAGTCCCCCGAACTGTTTCAGCACAGTGTTGGGTACATGCTCCAGGAGGATGCCCAGCGTTTCGAAGGGTCTGATGATGAAACCCAGCTAGAGGAAGGCAGTAGCGTGAGAGCAGACAGAGGGGATGCTCAAGAAGGACACCAATCTGGCAGTCATGTTCCAGCAGCTGCAGCATACTGCCAGATTGGCTCCAGTGATGAGGAGGGAGGGGATGATGAGGTCACTGACTCCACGTGGGTGCCTAATAGGAGAGAGGAGGAGGAGGAGGATGAGGAGGAGGCACATCTCCAACGAGGCAGGATGCCCTTTGGTGGCCAGCGTAAGGGCAGTACACCGACGGAATCACACCGCAGAGCTCCGCCTGTGCAGGGCGCTGCCTCTGCCCGTCATTCAAAAAGTTCTTTGGTGTGGGCCTTTTTTGAGGCTAGTGCATCAGATCGCACAGCTGCTGTTTGCAACATATGTCTCAAGCGTATATCGCGTGGCCAAAACATCAGCCGCTTGGGTACCACATGCCTGACCAGACATATGTTGACCTGCCATGCAGCTCGTTGGCAAGCCTACCTCAAAGACCCACACCAAAGAACAAAGCGGACCTCTCCTTGCACCGCATCAGCTGGGATCTCCAACCCCACTATAACTTCAGTCCTCTCTGAAACATGCACTGAGAGGAATGAAGGTGTAGAATTAGGTGTGTCACAGCCAAGTACTTGCACCCACTCTGCTAGCAGTACACCGACGTCCGATTCTAGCAGGCAAATTTCCCTGCCCCAGCTGCTGGACCGTCGAAAGAAGTTCACTCCCAGCCATCCACATGCCCAGCGGTTGAATGCTAGCTTGGCTAAATTGCTAGCGCTTCAACTGCTGCCTTTTCAGTTGGTAGACTCGGCCCCCTTCCGTGAGTTTGTGCAATGTGCAGTTCCTCAGTGGCAGGTTCCCAAACGCCACTTTTTCTCACGGAAGGCTATTCCGGCTCTCTACCGGCATGTGGAAGGCAATGTCTTGGCCTCGCTGGACAGGGCGGTCAGCGGTAAGGTGCATATTACCGCTGACTCATGGTCCAGCAGGCATGGACAGGGACGTTACCTTTCTTTCACGGCCCATTGGGTCACTCTTTTGGCAGCTGGGAAGGATTCAGGACAAGGTGCAGTAGTGTTGGAGGTTGTCCCACCGCCACGCCTCCAAAATGCTACTACTGGTTGTGACACACCTCTCTCCTCCACCCCCTCCTCTTCTTCTTCCTCCATGGCCTCTTCCTGTGGTTTGTCCTATGAACCAGCGGTGCTCCGTAGCCGTTCACGGGGCTACGCAAGTACGCAGGCAAAAAGATGCCATGCCGTGCTTGCGCTGGTGTGTTTGGGGGACAGAAGCCACACTGGGGCAGAGGTCCTGTCTGCTCTGCAGGGCCAGGCCGAGAGGTGGTTGACGCCACGCCAGCTTAAGCCAGGAATGGTGGTTTGCGACAATGGCACCAACCTCCTCTCCGCCCTCCGACAGGGACAACTGACCCATGTGCCCTGTGTGGCTCACGTCCTTAACCTGGTGGTGCAGCGCTTCTTGGGCAGGTACCCGGGCTTACAGGATGTCCTGAGGCAGGCCAGGAAAGTCTGTGTGCATTTCCGCAGATCTTATAATGCCAGTGCTCGCCTGGCTGAGCTGCAAAAGGAGTTGAACCTGCCCAAGAACCGCCTTATATGTGACATGCCCACCAGGTGGAACTCAACGTTGGCCATGCTGCAGCGGCTGCACACGCAGCAGAGGGCCATCAATGAGTACCTGTGCGACTACGGCACCAGGACAGGGTCAGGGGAGCTTGTTTTTTTTTCTCCACGCCAGTGGGGCATGTTCAGGGATGCATGCACTGTCCTGGCACCATTTGAGGAGGCCACGAGGATGGTGAGCAGTGACAGTGCATGCATCAGTGACACTGTACCTCTTGTCCACCTGTTGGAGCACACGCTGCGTGGAATAATGGACAGGGCACTTGAGGCAGAACAGAGGCAGGAAGAGGAGGACTTCCTTGCCTCTCAAGGCCCCCTTTACCCAGACAGTGTTCCTTCTGTCCCACCCATCGCACAGGAAGAGGAGGAGGAGGAGGAGGAGGAGGAGGAGGAGGATTGTGTCAGCATGGAGGTGGAGGCTGGCACTCAGCATCATCAGCAGCAGTCTTTTAGGGATGATTTACAGTCCCAAGAAACCAGTGGACTTGTACGTGGCTGGGAGGAGGTGGCTGCGGATCATGTCGTCCTTAGTGACCCAGAGGACTCCGGAGCGAATGCCTCAGCAAACCTACGCTGCATGGC
This sequence comes from Rana muscosa, assembly GCA_029206835.1. Lineage (NCBI taxonomy): Eukaryota > Metazoa > Chordata > Amphibia > Anura > Ranidae > Rana > Rana muscosa. The sequence continues at coordinate 188,772,202 of CM055127.1, forward strand.
CTCCCTGATCCTGCAAAGTCTGCGGAAGGATCCTCGTATTCTTCGGATCAAGGAGAGGGACCATTACTGGCTGGCCACTCTCCTTGATCCACGGTACAAGGGTAAGGTTGCGGACCTTATGTTACCGTCGCAGAGGGAGCAGAGGATGAGACAACTCCGGGAGGCCTTGCAGAAAGGTCTGTGCAACGCGTTCCCAGAGACTGGGAGGTTGCAAACTCCTGGTCCTGGACAACGAGTTGCTGAGGCTTCGGCCAGTCAAAGAAGGAGCGGTGGGGAAGGTGGCCGTCTGACCGATGCGTTCAGACAATTCTTTAGTCCGCAGCCCCAAAGTATGATCGGTTCCAGCAACCATCGCCAGCGTCTGATAAACATGGTGCAGGAATATCTAGGGGCAAGGTCAGACTTGGACACCTTCCCCACCGAAAATCCTCTGGCTTACTGGGTCTTGAGGATGGATCACTGGCCAGAGCTTGCACAGTATGCAATTGAGCTACTGGCCTGTCCTGCATCCAGCGTTCTTTCGGAACGCACATTCAGTGCTGCTGGAGGATTTGTCACGGATCACAGGGTGCGCCTGTCCACCGACTCGGTTGATCGACTGACTTTCATCAAGATGAACCAGTCTTGGATCACCACCAGCTACCACACACCTGATGCTGATATAACAGACTAATTGATTTTAACATGTCACATCCCTTCAAGACTGATGCTGATGCTGAGTGCCTGTGCTGTTATGTTGACTGGCTATCCTCCTCCTCCGAGTCCTCAATGATACGATTGATGATGATAGCTTGTAAGATCATTTTTGTTTATGGGTGCCGCCACCAGTGCCTAACGCCCAATTTTTCAGCCCCTGTTTAACAGGGGCGTGTAATTACAATTTTTGAAGCAATACTTTGCAACAGGGCTCATTGCTGTGCTCCAAGTACAGTATCTGTGAGGAGTTGCAGTGTTGTGCCACCAGTGCCTAACGCCCAATTTTTCAGCCCCTGTTTAACAGGGGCGTGTAATTACAATTTTTGAAGCAATACTTTGCAACAGGGCTCATTGCTGTGCTCCAAGTACAGTATCTGTGAGGAGTTGCAGTGTTGTGCCACCAGTGCCTAAGGCCCAATTTTTCAGCCCCTGTTTAACAGGGGCGTGTCATTACAATTTTTGAAGCAATACTTTGCAACAGGGCTCATTGGTGTGCTCCAAGTACAGTATCTGTGAGGGGTTGCAGTGTTGTGCCACCAGTGCCTAAGGCCCAATTTTTCAGCCCCTGTTTAACAGGGGCGTGTCATTACAATTTTTGAAGCAATACTTTGCAACAGGGCTCATTGCTGTGCTCCAAGTACAGTTGCTGTGAGGGGTTGCAGTGTTGTGCCACCAGTGCCTAAGGCCCAATTTTTCAGCCCCTGTTCAACAGGGGCATGTAATTACAATTCTTGATCTAATAATTCACAGCAGGGCCCATTGCTGCACCCACCAAGAGTAACTGTCAGGGCTTACAGTGTTGTGGCACCAGCACCACCATCAAAGGCCCAATTTTTACTACCACTGTTCAACAATTATATGTAATTAAAATTCCTGATATAATAGTTGACAGCAGGGCGTTCCAGCACCAACCAAGAGTAACTGTGAGTGCTTACAGTGTTGTGCCAACACCAACAACTAAGGGGCCTATTTCTGCAGAGTATATACGGCAGGTCCCTACTTTCAAACATCCAACTTACAAACGACTCCTACTTGCAAACGCAAGAAGACAACAGGAAGTGAGAGGAAATCTACCACTAGGAAGGAAAATTCTCTCCTGTAAGAATAAATATGGGAGAAAGGTGTCTCCTCTGTACTGATGCTTTATCAGCAATCCTTGTTTCAAGAAAAACACCACATTTCAAAAACAGTTGTCATTGGGACGGAAAGTGAGGTGAAATGTTCTGAACAGGGGCACAGACAGCAAAACAAATGTTACAGGGGTGATAACCCTTACCTATGTTTTCCAAAAAGTTTAAAAATAGATTTTTGGTCTGGAGCTACACTTCAACAATGTACCTGTTCAAAATTACAAACAGACTCTACATAAGAACAAACCTACAGTCCCTGTCTTGTATGCACCGCCTGTATAGGGCTGTTCAGAGTATATAGGGCCTTTTTTATTTTATGTGCGGGGTTCCCCTTAATATCCATACAAGACCCAAAGGGGCTGGTAATGGGCTGGGGTAGGGGGGGGGTCATGGGGTAGCTATGCCATTTTTCTTAAAGAATTTCATCCATATTACCGGGACCAGACATTACATTAAAGCCGCAAGCAGTTTTAAATGGCTTTTTTTTCCTTTAGAAGTGTCATTTTGTGCAGGGACAGTTCTAAACACGGGAAACACGTGGCACTTCACAGGCATACTTTAGACACCCCCCAGGTACGATATTTAAAGGAATATTTGACTTTTTTTTTTTCACTTTATGCATCATTAAAATGACTGCTCCCGAAAAACGACCGTTTTTAAAACTTCTTTTTGCATTGATACATGTCCCCTGGTGCAGAACCCGGGTTCCCAAACCCTTTTTAGGACAATAACATGCATAATAGTTGTTATAATTAGCACTTTAGAATTCGAACGTTCGCATCCATTGTATTTAATAGGGTTCTAATGTTCGTTCGAACTTTCGGTCCGTTCGCGGGTTCTGGTGCGAACCGAACCCGGGGGTGTTCGGCTCATCACTAGTACTGAAGGCCTATTTCATTTCTTGAGACCCTAACAAGCCAGGAAAGTACAAATACCCCCCAAATTACCCCTTTTTGGAAAGCAGACATTCCAATGTATTTAGTAAGAGTCATTGTGAGTTTTTTGAAGTTGTACTTTTTTCCCACAATTCTTGGGAAATTTTTTAAATTTTTTTAAATTTTTATTTTTTTGCACAAAATTGTCATAATAAGTTATTTCTCTCACACAGCACATGCATACTTGCAATGACACCCCAAAATACATTCTGCTACTCCTCCTGAGTATGGCGATACCAAATGTGTGAGACTTTTACACAGCCTGTCCAAATACAGAGGCACAACATTGAAATAGCACCTTCAGGCATTCTAGGAGCATAAATTACACATCTCATTTCTCAACCACCTATTACAGTTTTGAAGACCCTGGAGCACCAGGACAATAGAAACGCCCATAAAATGACCCCATTTTGGAAAGCTAACACTCCAATGTATAGTCTATGAGGCATAATGAGTCTTTTGAACGGTTCATTTTTTTCCAGAAGTTTTTGGAACATGTGGGAAAAAAATGAAAATGCATTTTTTTTATACAAAGTTGTCCATTTATAAGATATTACCAACACATAGCATGTACATAGCAAAAATGACACCCCAAAATACATTCTGCTACTCCTCCTGAGTATGGCAATACCAAATGTGTGGGACTTTTACACAGCCTGTCCAAATACAGAGGCCCAACATTGAAATAGCCCCTTTAGGCATTCTAGGAGCATAAATTGCACATCTCATTTCTCAACCACCTATTACAGTTTTGAAGACCCTGGAGCACCAGGACAATGGAAATGCCCATAAAATGACCCCATTTTGGAAAGCTAACACTCCAATGTATAGTCTATGAGGCATAATGAGTCTTTTGAACGGTTCATTTTTTTCCAGAAGTTTTTGGAATATGTGGGAAAAAAATGAAACCGCATTTTTTTTATACAAAGTTGTCCATTTATAAGATATTACCAACACATAGCATGTACATAGCAAAAATGACACCCCAAAATACATTCTGCTACTCCTCCTGAGTATGGCGATACCAAATGTGTGAGACTTTTACACAGCCTGGCCAAATACAGAGGCCCAACATTGAAATAGCACCTTCAGGCATTCTAGGAGCATAAATTACACCTCATTTCTCAACCACCTATTACAGTTTTGAAGACCCTGGAGCACCAGGACAATGGAAACTCCCATTAAATGACCCCATTTTGGAAAGCTAACACCCCAACGTATAATCTATGAGGCATAATGAGTCTTTTGAACGGTTCATTTTTTTCCAGAAGTTTTTGGAATATGTGGGAAAAAAATGAAAACGCATTTTTTTTATACAAAGTTGTCCATTTATAAGATATTACCAACACATAGCATGTACATAGCAAAAGTGACACCCCAAAATACATTCTGCTACTCCTCCTGAGTATGGCGATACCAAATGTGTGAGACTTTTACACAGCCTGGCCAAATACAGAGGCCTAACATCTAAGTAGCACCATCATGTGTTCTAGGAGCATAAATTACACACATAAATTCCTGACAACCTATCACATTGTTGAAGGCCCTTCATATTTCTAAAACATAGCATGTACTGTACATACCAATTATAAACCAAAATACATTCTTCTGAGAAAAAGGGTAAAGAAAAGATTACCTGCGGTTTTAGTAGTGCAGTGGTCCAAAGAGGAGAGCATCGGTCCAGGCAGCAGGCAGGAACGTGGACAGCGACAGCAAAACAGGCAGCAGGCAGGAATAGTCAGTACAGGTAGAGATGATGTCAGCACAGCCAAAGCATTGGTCCAGATAGCAGGCAGAGATGTGGTCAGCAGTAGCAAAAGGAACAAAGGATCGTCCATGCAGCAGGCAGGAATACTGTCCATAGTTAGTACATGCAGCAGGCAGAGGTATGGTCAGCACAGCCAGAGTATTTGTCCAGGGAGCAGGCAGGACCATCAAGCTTAGGGCAACGGTCAGGAAAGAATGGGGACAGGGGTAGAGGCTTCTCCCACCCAAATCGCTTTGAAGCCTCCGGACAACCAGACCCTGTTCTGGGAACACAGAAAACCAAAAACTGGTTTTCTGAACTCAGAACACTATTCTGGAGCCCCTCACATATGTGAGACCCCTGTGTAGCAGGGTGAAAGATCAGTCCAAGGGGGCAGGCAAAAACATGGTCAACAGGCCGAGGTCAGTGCAGGTAAAAGGCAGAAATAAACGGTAGGCAGAGGCATAATCCATACAGTCCAGGGTCAGTTCACGTGAAAGGCAGAAACATGGCGGATAAACAATGCAGACGGTAGGCAGAGACATAGTCGAGAAACAGGCCAGGGTCAGTTCACATGGAAGACTATGATATGGTTGGTTGAGGCAGGGAAATATTCAGGACATATTGAAAACGGGGAAATGGCAGTATTAGAAATATGGGCTAATAGTTTTCGAGAGTGTGATATCGCTTGAAGCATTTTCCGATGCAAAGGCCAGGTTGGGAGGGACAGTCGGGACAATGGAAGCTGGTGTCTTTCCTAATTCCTCTTCTGGTGCACACCCGACATTTTTTTTGGCGTCGTCTTCCGGATCGTGATGGTGGAATATGGTCTGAAAAATGGCGCTCATGTAGTCTGCTGACACAATCTGAGTGAATGCTTTCTGGGGGGGATGTTTGTTGGTAGATCAGGGCAGTGACAATGTCTTCAATAAATCTCATGAAGGTGGTGGGTCTATGTGTGGATTTTTGGTAGACTATGAAAGAATTTAACAGGGCCAAATGAAAAAAGTAAATTGCGATTTTTTTATACCAGAAGAGGGATTTTCGGGTTGAAAGATAGGGCTGCAACATTTGATCATTTAAATCCACCCCCCCCATGAATTTATTGTACTCATTGATGCAGGAAGGCTTGCGAACGGTACTGCGTCTTCTGTGAAGTTCCACCGAGGTGTCATCGTGGATGGTGGACATGTTGTACACATCTTTCCTATCCCTCCACTTCACAGCCAACACTTCCTCGTTCCTCAAGCTTGCCGATTCCCCCTTTTGAATGGTTGTGGTGACAAGACGCTGTGGGAAGCCCTTTCTGTTTATTCTTGTTGTACCACACGCCAGAGTTTTTTTTAGGTAGAGGTGGCGGAGAAGGGGCAGGCTGGTATAATAGTTGTCCATATAAATATGATACCCCTTTTGGAGGAGTGGAAATACCAACTCCCAAACAATTTTTCCACTTATTCCCATGTACGATGGACACTCAGGGGGCTCGAGCTGGGAATCTTTGCCTTCGTACATGCGGAATAAGTGCACATAACCAGTGGCGCTTTCACAGAGCTTGTTGAGCTTCAAGCCGTACCTCGCCCGCTTACTGGGGATATATTGCTTGATTCCCAGCCGGCCTGTGAAATGCACCAGGGATTCGTCCACAGAAATGTTTTGGTCAGGGACATAAAGTTCGGCAAACTTCTTGGAAAAAAAATTAATTAGGGGGCGAATTTTATATAATTTGTCAAAGTTTGGGTGATCTCGGGGGGGGCACTGTGAGTTGTCACTGAAATGCAGGAACCGCATTATAAGTTCGTATCGGGACCTGGACATGGCCGATGTAAAAATTGGCATATGGTGGATGGGTTTCTTCGACCAATACCTATTCATTTCATTTTTTTTTGTAAGCCCCGTGTTAAACGTTAGGCCTAAAAACAATCTAAGCTCCACCACTGTTAGGGGTCTCCATTCAAAAGGGCGGGCATAGCTGGAGCTGGGGTTGTTTTCAATGAATTGTTGAGCAAAAAGATTAGTTTGCTCCACAATGCCTTGAACCAATTCATCAGGGAAAAATAAATTAAAAAAATCAAGTTTGGAAAAACCCTCAGTGTTGACCTGCACACCTGGCTGTGCTGTAAAAGGGGGGATCGTGGCTGACCCTGAGGTAGAAGGCAGCCACAATGGGTTTGCCAAGCCATCTGGAAGCTGGGTTCGGGTCCTACTTCTTTGGCGTGTACTTGCACTGGGCCTTTCCTCCTGGGGTCTAGCAGCGCTTGCACTGGGCCTTTCCTCCTGGGGTCTAGCAGCGCTTGCACTGGACCTCGCCTCCTGGGGTCTACCGCCGTTGGCACTGCTGGTCGCTGCCTGGTGTTCAGACCGTCTTCTTTTTGGACGGACTGTGTCCTCCTCTAATTCGGATCCGGATGTGCTGCCTTCGGGGGGTTCATATTCCGAACCAGAATCGGAATCAGAACTGAGCGGTGAGAGCTCCCCGTTGCTCTCATCGGTCAGACTGAGTATTTGATATGCTTCTTCTGGGGTGTACACCTTTCTGGACATAGTGGGTACGCTGGTGAGGTGGCAGGTACTCTGGTGGCAGGTTCTCTGGTGAGGTGGCGGGTACTCTAATGGACAGGTACTCCTGATGGATTGGTGGTGGGTACTCTGGTGAGGTGGCTGGTACTCTGGTGAGGTGGTGGGTACTCCTGATGGACAGGTACTCCTGATGGACTGGTGGCGGGTACTCCTGGTGAGGTGGCGGGTACTCCTGGTGAGGTGGCTGGTACACCTGATGGACAGGTACTCCTGATGGACAGGTACTTCTGATGGACTGGTGGCGGGTACTCTGAGGTGGCGGGTACTCAGGTGAGGTGGCGGGTACTGCTGATGGACAGGTACTCCTGATGGACTGGTGGCGGGTACTCAGGTGAGGTGGCGGGTACTCCTGATGGACAGGTACTCCTGATGGACTGGTGGCGGGTACTCTGAGGTGGCGGGTACTGCTGATGGACAGGTACTCCTGATGGACAGGTACTCCTGATGGACTGGTGGCGGGTACTCTGAGGTGGCGGGTACTCAGGTGAGGTGGCGGGTACTCCTGATGGACAGGTACTCCTGATGGACTGGTGGTGGGTACTCTGAGGTGGCGGGTACTCAGGTGAGGTGGCAGGTACTGCTGATGGACAGGTACTCCTGATGGACAGGTACTCCTGATGGACTGGTGGCGGGTACTCTGAGGTGGCGGGTACTCAGGTGAGGTGGCGGGTACTCCTGATGGACAGGTACTCCTGATGGACTGGTGGCGGGTACTCTGAGGTGGCGGGTACTCAGGTGAGGTGGCGGGTACTGCTAATGGACAGGTACTCCTGATGGACAGGTACTCCTGATGGACTGGTGGCGGGTACTCTGAGGTGGCGGGTACTCAGGTGAGGTGGCGGGTACTGCTGATGGACAGTTACTCCTGATGGACTGGTGGCGGGTACTCAGGTGAGGTGGCGGGTACTCCTGATGGACAGGTACTCCTGATGGACAGGTACTCCTGATGGACAGGTACTCCTGATGGACTGGTGGCGGGTACTCTGAGGTGGCGGGTACTCAGGTGAGGTGGCAGGTACTCCTGATGGACTGGTGGCGGGTACTCTGAGGTGGCGGGTACTCAGGTGAGGTGGCGGGTACTGCTGATGGACAGGTACTCCTGATGGACAGGTACTCCTGATGGACTGGTGGCGGGTACTCTGAGGTGGCGGGTACTCAGGTGAGGTGGCGGGTACTCCTGATGGACAGGTACTCCTGATGGACAGGTACTCCTGATGGACTGGTGGCGGGTACTCTGAGGTGGCGGGTACTCAGGTGAGGTGGCGGGTACTCCTGATGGACAGGTACTCCTGATGGACAGGTGGGTGGCGGGTAATCTGGTGGCAGGTACTAGATGACAGGTACTCTTTATTTAGGGGGGGCAATCTGGGCACAGTAGTACATATGTATATGTGTATAACATATGTGTAACTCACTGTTAGCTGATCTCCTCCTCACAGGTGTGTGAAGAGGAGAACCAGGCAACAGTGAGTTACACACAATTGTGTGTTTTGTTTACATTTAGTGACCTGCTGTGATTGGACACAGCCGGTCACGTGGTAAAGAGCCAATTTCATTGGCTCTTTACCCTGATCGAGGCTGGGCTGTATCCAAGGGAAAAACCTCAGCCCCGATCGCCGCACTGCGCAGCTCTGCATCATCAATTCCGGTAAGTTTATACCGGAATCTCCGCCGCCCGCCGCCACATTACTTGAATCGGTGTGTCCAGAGGGACACACCGGATCCCAGATCGCCGCGCTGCGCGCCCCCGGGGGCGCGCGCGGGCGCCATGCACGCCGCTGCTGCAGCTCTGCATATGGGAGCCGGTAAGCCGCTCCGCTGCCCGCCGCGCCGCACAGAAAGCTCCGCTGCCCGCCGCTGCTGCTCCGCCGCCACTCATTTAGCCCCATCAGGGAACTGCTGTGTCCTAAGGAACACAACGGTACCTGGGAGAGCCGGCGAAGCACTGGATGGCGGCGGGAGGGGGGGGGGTGCCCCCTCCCGCCGCCTATAAGAACGATCAAGTGGCGGAACCGCCGCTATGATCGTTCTTATGGTGCAGAGAATCGCTGGCAGAACAAAAGGATATCTGAATGATGCCTCTAGCTGCAGGCATCATTCAGATATTCCCCTACAAAGCAGAGGACGTCATATGACTTCCACCCAGGATGGGAGATCCCATCTGTGGACGTCATATTACTATGGCTGGGTAGGGAAGTGGTTAAATAGGCCGTCTGGCGCCAACTGGCGTTAGGGGCGCGCTCCTGCGCGTGCACGCCGTTCATTGCGCACGCGCATGCGCATTGGCGCACGCATATGCGCCATACGAGAATACGTAGTTCTCTTACATTGCCCCCCCCTTAAGGGCAGCCTCCGGATGCCCTTTAGGGCTCTTTTTTCAGGGTGTCGCTGAAAGAAAGCTTGTACCAGTCTTGGGGCATGTACATTGGAGGCTGGTTCCCAAGAATTTTCCTCAGGACCGTAGCCCTTCCATTTGACAAGGAACTGCATCTGATTATTCCTCCGTCTACAGTCCAGCAAGGCCTCCACTTCAAATTCCTCATTTCCTTCAACAAGAATCGGAGGAGGGGTCCCAGACACCCGATTAGGAAAGAGGTTGGGCACAGTGGGTTTCAATAAAGAAACATGGAAAACCGGATGTATTTTCAGGCTTTTGGGTAACGCCAGTTTAAAAGCTACTGCATTGACCCTCTGTTTGACAGGAAAAGGTCCCAAAAACTTAGGGCCGAGTTTTTTAGAAGGACAGCTCAATTTCAGGTTCGCCGTGGACAGCCAGACCTTGTCCCCTGGTTCTAGATTCAGGTTACCCCTCCTCTTTCTGTCGAAGAACTTCTTATTGCTAACCTGGGTCTTAGAGATTGTTTCTTGTAGGATTTGATTGTTGGTGCTGAAGAAGCTTAATCGATCCTGTACCGCAGGTAAAGAAGAATCCACAGATATTTCGGGCAGAAAAGAGGGATGATATCCAAAATTGGCAAAAAAAGGTGACTGCTTGGTTGCTGAGTGGATACTATTGTTGTAAGAGAACTCTGCCAGCGGAAGGAGAGAGAGCCAATCGTCCTGCGTGAAAGAGGAAAAACATCGTAAGTAGTGATGAGCCGAACACCCCCGGGTTCGGTTCGCACCAGAACCCGCGAACGGACCGAAAGTTCGAACGAACATTAGAACCCTATTAAATACAATGGATGCGAACGTTCGAATTCTAAAGTGCTAATTATAACAACTATTATGCATGTTATTGTCCTAAAAAGGGTTTGGGAACCCGGGTTCTGCACCAGGGGACATGTATCAATGCAAAAAGAAGTTTTAAAAACGGTCGTTTTTCGGGAGCAGTCATTTTAATGATGCATAAAGTGAAAAAAAAAAAGTCAAATATTCCTTTAAATATCGTACCTGGGGGGTGTCTAAAGTATGCCTGTGAAGTGCCACGTGTTTCCCGTGTTTAGAACTGTCCCTGCACAAAATGACACTTCTAAAGGAAAAAAAAGCCATTTAAAACTGCTTGCGGCTTTAATGTAATGTCTGGTCCCGGTAATATGGATGAAATTCTTTAAGAAAAATGGCATAGCTACCCCATGACCCCCCCCCTACCCCAGCCCATTACCAGCCCCTTTGGGTCTTGTATGGATATTAAGGGGAACCCCGCACATAAAATAAAAAAGGCCCTATATACTCTGAACAGCCCTATACAGGCGGTGCATACAAGACAGGGACTGTAGGTTTGTTCTTATGTAGAGTCTGTTTGTAATTTTGAACAGGTACATTGTTGAAGTGTAGCTCCAGACCAAAAATCTATTTTTAAACTTTTTGGAAAACATAGGTAAGGGTTATCACCCCTGTAACATTTGTTTTGCTGTCTGTGCCCCTGTTCAGAACATTTCACCTCACTTTCCGTCCCAATGACAACTCTTTTTGAAATGTGGTCTTTTTCTTGAAACAAGGATTGCTGATAAAGCATCAGTACAGAGGAGACACCTTTCTCCCATATTTATTCTTACAGGAGAGAATTTTCCTTCCTAGTGGTAGATTTCCTCTCACTTCCTGTTGTCTTCTTGCGTTTGCAAGTAGGAGTCGTTTGTAAGTTGGATGTTTGAAAGTAGGGACCTGCCGTATATACTCTGCAGAAATAGGCCCCTTAGTTGTTGGTGTTGGCACAACACTGTAAGCACTCACAGTTACTCTTGGTTGGTGCTGGAACGCCCTGCTGTCAACTATTATATCAGGAATTTTAATTACATATAATTGTTGAACAGTGGTAGTAAAAATTGGGCCTTTGATGGTGGTGCTGGTGCCACAACACTGTAAGCCCTGACAGTTACTCTTGGTGGGTGCAGCAATGGGCCCTGCTGTGAATTATTAGATCAAGAATTGTAATTACATGCCCCTGTTGAACAGGGGCTGAAAAATTGGGCCTTAGGCACTGGTGGCACAACACTGCAACCCCTCACAGATACTGTACTTGGAGCACAGCAATGAGCCCTGTTGCAAAGTATTGCTTCAAAAATTGTAATGACACGCCCCTGTTAAACAGGGGCTGAAAAATTGGGCCTTAGGCACTGGTGGCACAACACTGCAACTCCTCACAGATACTGTACTTGGAGCACAGCAATGAGCCCTGTTGCAAAGTATTGCTTCAAAAATTGTAATGACACGCCCCTGTTAAACAGGGGCTGAAAAATTGGGCCTTAGGCACTGGTGGCACAACACTGCAACTCCTCACAGATACTGTACTTGGAGCACAGCAATGAGCCCTGTTGCAAAGTATTGCTTCAAAAATTGTAATTACACGCCCCTGTTAAACAGGGGCTGAAAAATTGGGCGTTAGGCACTGGTGGCGGCACCCATAAACAAAAATGATCTTACAAGCTATCATCATCAATCGTATCATTGAGGACTCGGAGGAGGAGGATAGCCAGTCAACATAACAGCACAGGCACTCAGCATCAGCATCAGTCTTGAAGGGATGTGACATGTTAAAATCAATTAGTCTGTTATATCAGCATCAGGTGTGTGGTAGCTGGTGGTGATCCAAGACTGGTTCATCTTGATGAAAGTCAGTCGATCAACCGAGTCGGTGGACAGGCGCACCCTGTGATCCGTGACAAATCCTCCAGCAGCACTGAATGTGCGTTCCGAAAGAACGCTGGATGCAGGACAGGCCAGTAGCTCAATTGCATACTGTGCAAGCTCTGGCCAGTGATCCATCCTCAAGACCCAGTAAGCCAGAGGATTTTCGGTGGGGAAGGTGTCCAAGTCTGACCTTGCCCCTAGATATTCCTGCACCATGTTTATCAGACGCTGGCGATGGTTGCTGGAACCGATCATACTTTGGGGCTGCGGACTAAAGAATTGTCTGAACGCATCGGTCAGACGGCCACCTTCCCCACCGCTCCTTCTTTGACTGGCCGAAGCCTCAGCAACTCGTTGTCCAGGACCAGGAGTTTGCAACCTCCCAGTCTCTGGGAACGCGTTGCACAGACCTTTCTGCAAGGCCTCCCGGAGTTGTCTCATCCTCTGCTCCCTCTGCGACGGTAACATAAGGTCCGCAACCTTACCCTTGTACCGTGGATCAAGGAGAGTGGCCAGCCAGTAATGGTCCCTCTCCTTGATCCGAAGAATACGAGGATCCTTCCGCAGACTTTGCAGGATCTGGGAGGCCATGCAGCGTAGGTTTGCTGAGGCATTCGCTCCGGAGTCCTCTGGGTCACTAAGGACGACATGATCCGCAGCCACCTCCTCCCAGCCACGTACAAGTCCACTGGTTTCTTGGGACTGTAAATCATCCCTAAAAGACTGCTGCTGATGATGCTGAGTGCCAGCCTCCACCTCCATGCTGACACAATCCTCCTCCTCCTCCTCCTCCTCCTCTTTCTGTGCGATGGGTGGGACAGAAGGAACACTGTCTGGGTAAAGGGGGCCTTGAGAGGCAAGGAAGTCCTCCTCTTCCTGCCTCTGTTCTGCCTCAAGTGCCCTGTCCATTATTTTACGCAGCGTGTGCTCCAACAGGTGGACAAGAGGTACAGTGTCACTGATGCATGCACTGTCACTGCTCACCATCCTCGTGGCCTCCTCAAATGGTGCCAGGACAGTGCATGCATCCCTGATCATGCCCCACTGGCGTGGAGAAAAAAAAACAAGCTCCCCTGACCCTGTCCTGGTGCCTTAGTCGCACAGGTACTCATTGATGGCCCTCTGCTGCGTGTGCAGCCGCTGCAGCATGGCCAACGTTGAGTTCCACCTGGTGGGCATGTCACATATAAGGCGGTTCTTGGGCAGGTTCAACTCCTTTTGCAGCTCAGCCAGGCGAGCACTGGCATTATAAGATCTGCGGAAATGCACACAGACTTTCCTGGCCTGCCTCAGGACATCCTGTAAGCCCGGGTACCTACCCAAGAAGCGCTGCACCACCAGGTTAAGGACGTGAGCCACACAGGGCACATGGGTCAGTTGTCCCTGTCGGAGGGCGGAGAGGAGGTTGGTGCCATTGTCGCAAACCACCATTCCTGGCTTAAGCTGGCGTGGCGTCAACCACCTCTCGGCCTGGCCCTGCAGAGCAGACAGGACCTCTGCCCCAGTGTGGCTTCTGTCCCCCAAACACACCAGCGCAAGCACGGCATGGCATCTTTTTGCCTGCGTACTTGCGTAGCCCCGTGAACGGCTACGGAGCACCGCTGGTTCATAGGACAAACCACAGGAAGAGGCCATGGAGGAAGAAGAAGAGGAGGGGGTGGAGGAGAGAGGTGTGTCACAACCAGTAGTAGCATTTTGGAGGCGTGGCGGTGGGACAACCTCCAACACTACTGCACCTTGTCCTGAATCCTTCCCAGCTGCCAAAAGAGTGACCCAATGGGCCGTGAAAGAAAGGTAACGTCCCTGTCCATGCCTGCTGGACCATGAGTCAGCGGTAATATGCACCTTACCGCTGACCGCCCTGTCCAGCGAGGCCAAGACATTGCCTTCCACATGCCGGTAGAGAGCCGGAATAGCCTTCCGTGAGAAAAAGTGGCGTTTGGGAACCTGCCACTGAGGAACCGCACATTGCACAAACTCACGGAAGGGGGCCGAGTCTACCAACTGAAAAGGCAGCAGTTGAAGCGCTAGCAATTTAGCCAAGCTAGCATTCAACCGCTGGGCATGTGGATGGCTGGGAGTGAACTTCTTTCGACGGTCCAGCAGCTGGGGCAGGGAAATTTGCCTGCTAGAATCGGACGTCGGTGTACTGCTAGCAGAGTGGGCGCAAGTACTTGGCTGTGACACACCTAATTCTACACCTTCATTCCTCTCAGTGCATGTTTCAGAGAGGACTGAAGTTATAGTGGGGTTGGAGATCCCAGCTGATGCGGTGCAAGGAGAGGTCCGCTTTGTTCTTTGGTGTGGGTCTTTGAGGTAGGCTTGCCAACGAGCTGCATGGCAGGTCAACATATGTCTGGTCAGGCATGTGGTACCCAAGCGGCTGATGTTTTGGCCACGCGATATACGCTTGAGACATATGTTGCAAACAGCAGCTGTGCGATCTGATGCACTAGCCTCAAAAAAGGCCCACACCAAAGAACTTTTTGAATGACGGGCAGAGGCAGCGCCCTGCACAGGCGGAGCTCTGCGGTGTGATTCCGTCGGTGTACTGCCCTTACGCTGGCCACCAAAGGGCATCCTGCCTCGTTGGAGATGTGCCTCCTCCTCATCCTCCTCCTCCTCCTCTCTCCTATTAGGCACCCACGTGGAGTCAGTGACCTCATCATCCCCTCCCTCCTCATCACTGGAGCCAATCTGGCAGTATGCTGCAGCTGCTGGAACATGACTGCCAGATTGGTGTCCTTCTTGAGCATCCCCTCTGTCTGCTCTCACGCTACTGCCTTCCTCTAGCTGGGTTTCATCATCAGACCCTTCGAAACGCTGGGCATCCTCCTGGAGCATGTACCCAACACTGTGCTGAAACAGTTCGGGGGACTCCTCAGGAGGAGGACATGGTGGGTCTAGGGAAGGAGTGACTGATGATTTGTCTGACATTGATACCAGGGAAGACGACGCTTTGGCAGCTGCTTTTCCAGTACCCTGAGCCTGGGTGAGAGAGGATGAGGAGGAGGAGGAGGGCTTGGTCATCCACTCTACCAAGTCTTCGGCATGATGTGGCTCAACATGTCCAGCTGCCGAAAAGAAGGACAAGCGTGTCCCATGGCCATGTGCTGATGACAATGCACCGCGTCCACGACCAGCACTGTTGCCCCCAGACACAGAGCCTGCTTGCCCTCTTTTATTGCCTCCTGACTGTCTGCCTCTCCTTGTTTGCCTTCCAGACATTCTAATAGATGGCCTGCAGGGAGATGGGAAAAAAGCAATAAGGGCTACCTTCAGGTGTCCTTCTCTGTCCCTTGAAACAAGGACTTTCACAGTGAAAGAAACTGACACTCTCCCTACCTACAGTTTTCTGTCCCTAGAAAAAATATTTTTTTTAAGCACAATATAGCACAAGGACAATTCACTCACTGTCCTTACAGGTCCCTGGAAACAAGGACTTGCAGAGTGAAAGAAAAAAAACACTCTCCCTACCTACAGTTTTCTGTCCCTAGAAAAAATGTTTTTTTTAATCACAATATAGCACAAGGACAATTCACTCACTGTCCTTACAGGTCCCTGGAAACAAGGACTTGCAGAGTGAAATAAACTGACACTCTCCCTACCTACAGTTTTCTGTCCCTAGAATAAATGTTTTTTTTAAGCACAATATAGCACAAGGACAATTCACTCACTGTCCTTACAGGTCCCTGGAAACAAGGACTTGCAGAGTAAAAGAAAAAAAACACTCTCCCTACCTACAGTTTTCTGTCCCTAGAAAAAATGTTTTTTTTAATCACAATATAGCACAAGGACAATTCACTCACTGTCCTTCCAGGTCCCTGGAAACAAGGACTTGCAGAGTGAAATAAACTGACACTCTCCCTACCTACAGTTTTCTGTCCCTAGAATAAATGTTTTTTTTAAGCACAATATAGCACAAGGACAATTCACTCACTGTCCTTCCAGGTCCCTGGAAACAAGGACTTGCAGAGTGAAAGAAAAAAAACACTCTCCCTACCTACAGTTTTCTGTCCCTAGAAAAAATGTTTTTTTTAATCACAATATAGCACAAGGACAATTCACTCACTGTCCTTCCAGGTCCCTGGAAACAAGGACTTGCAGAGTGAAATAAACTGACACTCTCCCTACCTACAGTTTTCTGTCCCTAGAATAAATGTTTTTTTTAAGCACAATATAGCACAAGGACAATTCACTCACTGTCCTTACAGGTCCCTGGAAACAAGGACTTGCAGAGTGAAAGAAAAAAACCACTCTCCCTACCTACAGTTTTCTGTCCCTAGAAAAAATGTTTTTTTTAATCACAATATAGCACAAGGACAATTCACTCACTGTCCTTCCAGGTCCCTGGAAACAAGGACTTGCAGAGTGAAAGAAACTGACACTGTCCCTACCTACAGTTTTCTGTCCCTAGAATAAATGTTTTTTTTAAGCACACTATAGCACAAGGACAATTCACTCACTGTCCTTACAGGTCCCTGGAAACAAGGACTTGCAGAGTGAAAGAAAAAAAACACTCTCCCTACCTACAGTTTTCTGTCCCTAGAAAAAATGTTTTTTTTAATCACAATATAGCACAAGGACAATTCACTCACTGTCCTTACAGGTCCCTGGAAACAAGGACTTGCAGAGTGAAATAAACTGACACTCTCCCTACCTTCGGTTTTCTGTCCCTAGAATAAATGTTTTTTTTTAAGCACAATATAGCACAAGGACAATTCACTCACTGTCCTTAGAGGTCCCTGGAAACAAGGACTTGCAGAGTGAAAGAAAATAAACACTCTCCCTACCTACAGTTTTCTGTCCCTAGAAAAAATGTTTTTTTTTAAGCACAATATAGCACAAGGACAATTCACTCACTGTCCTTCCAGGTCCCTGGAAACAAGGACTTGCAGAGTGAAATAAACTGACACTCTCCCTACCTACAGTTTTCTGTCCCTAGAATAAATGTTTTTTTTAAGCACAATATAGCACAAGGACAATTCACTCACTGTCCTTACAGGTCCCTGGAAACAAGGACTTGCAGAGTGAAAGAAAAAAAACACTCTCCCTACCTACAGTTTTCTGTCCCTAGAAAAAATGTTTTTTTTAATCACAATATAGCACAAGGACAATTCACTCACTGTCCTTCCAGGTCCCTGGAAACAAGGACTTGCAGAGTGAAATAAACTGACACTCTCCCTACCTACAGTTTTCTGTCCCTAGAATAAATGTTTTTTTTAAGCACAATATAGCACAAGGAGAATTCACTCACTGTCCTTCCAGGTCCCTGGAAACAAGGACTTGCAGAGTGAAAGAAAAAAAACACTCTCCCTACCTACAGTTTTCTGTCCCTAGAAAAAATGTTTTTTTTAATCACAATATAGCACAAGGACAATTCACTCACTGTCCTTCCAGGTCCCTGGAAACAAGGACTTGCAGAGTGAAAGAAACTGACACTGTCCCTACCTACAGTTTTCTGTCCCTAGAATAAATGTTTTTTTTAAGCACACTATAGCACAAGGACAATTCACTCACTGTCCTTACAGGTCCCTGGAAACAAGGACTTGCAGAGTGAAAGAAAAAAAACACTCTCCCTACCTACAGTTTTCTGTCCCTAGAAAAAATGTTTTTTTTAATCACAATATAGCACAAGGACAATTCACTCACTGTCCTTCCAGGTCCCTGGAAACAAGGACTTGCAGAGTGAAATAAACTGACACTCTCCCTACCTACAGTTTTCTGTCCCTAGAATAAATGTTTTTTTTAAGCACAATATAGCACAAGGACAATTCACTCACTGTCCTTAGAGGTCCCTGGAAACAAGGACTTGCAGAGTGAAAGAAAATAAACACTCTCCCTACCTACAGTTTTCTGTCCCTAGAAAAAATGTTTTTTTTTAAGCACAATATAGCACAAGGACAATTCACTCACTGTCCTTCCAGGTCCCTGGAAACAAGGACTTGCAGAGTGAAATAAACTGACACTCTCCCTACCTACAGTTTTCTGTCCCTAGAATAAATGTTTTTTTAAGCACAATATAGCACAAGGACAATTCACTCACTGTCCTTCCAGGTCCCTGGAAACAAGGACTTGCAGAGTGAAAGAAAAAAAACACTCTCCCTACCTACAGTTTTCTGTCCCTAGAAAAAATGTTTTTTTTTTAATCACAATATAGCACAAGGACAATTCACTCACTGTCCTTACAGGTCCCTGGAAACAAGGACTTGCAGAGTGAAAGAAACTGACACTCTCCCTACCTACAGTTTTCTGTCCCTAGAAAAAATGTTTTTTTTAATCACAATATAGCACAAGGACAATTCACTCACTGTCCTTACAGGTCCCTGGAAACAAGGACTTGCAGAGTGAAAGAAACTGACACTCTCCCTACCTACAGTTTTCTGTCCCTAGAATAAATGTTTTTTTTAAGCACAATATAGCACAAGGACAATTCACTCACTGTCCTTAGAGGTCCCTGGAAACAAGGACTTGCAGAGTGAAAGAAAAAAAACACTCTCCCTACCTACAGTTTTCTGTCCCTAGAAAAAATGTTTTTTTTTAAGCACAATATAGCACAAGGACAATTCACTCACTGTCCTTCCAGGTCCCTGGAAACAAGGACTTGCAGAGTGAAATAAACTGACACTCTCCCTACCTACAGTTTTCTGTCCCTAGAATAAATGTTTTTTTTAAGCACAATATAGCACAAGGACAATTCACTCACTGTCCTTACAGGTCCCTGGAAACAAGGACTTGCAGAGTGAAAGAAAAAAAACACTCTCCCTACCTACAGTTTTCTGTCCCTAGAAAAAATGTTTTTTTTAATCACAATATAGCACAAGGACAATTCACTCACTGTCCTTACAGGTCCCTGGAAACAAGGACTTGCAGAGTGAAATAAACTGACACTCTCCCTACCTACAGTTTTCTGTCCCTAGAATAAATGTTTTTTTTAAGCACAATATAGCACAAGGAGAATTCACTCACTGTCCTTCCAGGTCCCTGGAAACAAGGACTTGCAGAGTGAAAGAAAAAAAACACTCTCCCTACCTACAGTTTTCTGTCCCTAGAAAAAATGTTTTTTTTAATCACAATATAGCACAAGGACAATTCACTCACTGTCCTTACAGGTCCCTGGAAACAAGGACTTGCAGAGTGAAAGAAACTGACACTCTCCCTACCTACAGTTTTCTGTCCCTAGAATAAATGTTTTTTTAAGCACAATATAGCACAAGGACAATTCACTCACTGTCCTTCCAGGTCCCTGGAAACAAGGACTTGCAGAGTGAAAGAAACTGACACTGTCCCTACCTACAGTTTTCTGTCCCTAGAATAAATGTTTTTTTTAAGCACACTATAGCACAAGCACAAAACACACTGACACTCTCCCTACCTATCCTTCTCTTTCCCTAAACTAAAGGAATCCAGGTTAAGCAGGAAAGAAATAACAGTCACTGTCCCTGCCTATGCTGCTCTATCCCTGCTCCGGAACACACTACACTAGGCCGCCGTGCTGGCGGCCTTTTATAGTGTGGGGCGTGTACTAAACACCCTCAGCAATAATTGGCCACAGGCATCCTGCCTGTGGCCAATCATTGCTCTCCTCGCTGCCGGCGCTGTGATTGGCCAAGCATGCGGGGTCACAGTGCATGCTTGGCCAATCACAGCGCCTGGATGACACTGCGATGGCGTAGTGCATTGTGGGCCGTTCGCGTCACTCGAATTTGGCGCGAACGGCCCAAATCGTTCGATCTTCGTCGAACGATCGAACAGCCGATGTTCGAGTCGAACGTATGTTCGACTCGAACACGAAGCTCATCCCTAATCGTAAGTATTGTTCGAGGGTTTGGTTAGTCCTCTCGGTCTGTCCGTTAGTTTGCGGATGGTACGCTGTGGAGAGGCAGAGCTCAATATTAAGTGCTTCACATAAGGCCCTCCAGAATCTAGAGGTGAACTGCACGCCACGATCGGAGATGATGCTATCCGGAATACCATGCAGTCTGACAATCTCTTTGATGAAGGCAGAGGCAGTCTCAGGGGCGGAAGGAGTCCCTTGCAGAGGAATGAAGTGAGCCATTTTGGTCAGGCGGTCTACCACGACAAAGATGGTAGTGAAGACTTCGGATGGGGGTAGCTCCACAATGAAGTCCATTGAGATCATGCTCCACGGTTTCTGAGGTATAGGGAGACGCTCCAAGAGTCCCCAAGTCTTTGTTCTGGCGGTTTTATTCTGAAGGCACGTTGTACAGGATCCAACATAACTCTTACAGTCCTGCATCAGGTCAGGCCACCAGAAGGTACGGGAGACCAAATCGGCAGTCTTGCGGATTCCGTAATGTCCTGCTAGAGGATGATCGTGGCAGCGTCTTAGAATGGACACTCTGAATTGCTCCGGGACAAAGATTTGTTCCTTATGGAAGAAAAGACCGTCCCTTAATTGAAGAGCCAAATCCTGGGGAGGTGGTTGATTAACCACACTGGTCTTTATTTGGGATATCAGGTCCGTTTGAAGGAACAGAAAATTCTTGGCCGGGAGAATGGTATCAGGCTCCAGGGGATTTACAGGATCATTGAACATGCGGGACAAGGCATCTGGTTTGCCATTTTTAGAACCAGGACGGAAGGTTATATGGAATGAGAACCGAGAAAAGAACAGTGCCCATCTTGCTTGTCGAGGTCTTAGACGCTTAGCTGTTCGCAGGTACTCAAGGTTCTTGTGGTCCGTAAATATGAGGATCGGGTGGGCAGCTCCCTCCAGGAGATAGCGCCATTCCTCAAGTACAGCCTTGATGGCCAGTAGCTCCCGGTCTCCCACGTCATAATTTCTCTCGGACGGGTTTAGTCTTTTGGAGAAAAAGGCCACAGGGTAGAGTAAGGACTTAGGGCCTTGACGTTGAGACAATATAGCCCCGACTGCACTCTCAGAAGCATCAACCTCTAACACATAGGCCAAGGATGGGTCAGGATGCTTCAGGATGGGAGCTGAGGTGAACAAAAGTTTCAATTGCTCAAAAGCCTCTTGAGCTTCAGGTGTCCAACGAAAAGGAATGTGTTGCTTGGTTAGTTGAGTAATGGGAGAAAGGATACCGGAAAAGTTCTTGATAAACTTCCTGTAGAAGTTGGCGAACCCCACAAACCTCTGAACAGCTTTTTTGTCGGTAGGGGCAGGCCATTCCAGAACTGAAGTGACCTTTTGTGGGTCCATGGAGATTCCATCGGCAGAGATGACCAGTCCCAGGAAATGTACCGTCCTTTTCTCAAAGTCGCATTTCTCGGCCTTTGCATAGAGGGAGTGTTTCCGGAGTCGGGCCAGTACCTTCTGGACATGAGATTGATGTGCTTCCAAGGATTCAGAGAATATCAGGATGTCGTCCAAGTAAATTATAACGAACAAGTCCAGGTAGTCCAGAAAGACATCATTCACCAGGTGCTGGAATGTGGCTGGAGCATTGCAGAGTCCAAATGGCATGACCAGGTACTCGAAATGGCCGAAGCGTGTTCGAAAATCCGTCTTCCATTCGTCCCCCTCCCTGATTCTGACTAGGTTGTATGCACCCCTCAGATCCAGTTTGGAAAATATTTGTGCCCCCCGCAGCCTCTGGAAAAGTTCAGGAATCAAGGGAAGGGGGTACCGGTTCTTGACTGTGACTTTGGTAAGGTTCCGGTAGTCAATACAAGGTCTTAAGGAGTGATCTTTTTTCTCTACAAAGAAGATACCGGCACCTGCTGGTGATGTGGAGGGCCGAATGAACTTCTTTGCCAAACTTTCATCGATATAAGCACGGAGGGCTTCCAGTTCTGGTTCGGAGAGAGGATAGATCCGCCCAAAGGGGATCTCTGCCCCAGGTAGGAGATCAATAGGGCAATCATAAGTCCTATGAGGTGGAAGGGTGTCTGCACTCTTTTTATTAAACGCATCAAGGTATTCGTGGTAGGCAGCCGGGACCAACTTAATGGTTTCTGGGTCGGACTGTAGACTTAGGAGAGGAGTGGTACAAGCAGTCCTTTCGGGGTAACAGTGCATCTGGCAATAGCTGGAAGAAAAGGTGACGTCTCCTGTAAGCCAATTGATGTGCGGGTTATGTGCTTTTAACCAGGGGATGCCCAGGATGATGGGGAACATCGGCGAGGTAATGACATCCAACCGCAGGAATTCATGGTGACCAGAGGAGGTTTGACAAGAAATAGGTATAGTTTCTTGAGTGACCGGGCCAGATTTAATTCCAGAGCCATCGGCCAAGTGGACCCGGAACCCTTGTCTCTTGGTACATACAGGAAGCTGATGAAGGGAAACAAATGTGGAGTCCACAAAGCAGCTACAAGCACCAGAGTCTATAATGGCTAATACTGGAAGTGACTTCCGGGTTAAGTGGAGAATAGGGATGAGCTTCGTGTTCGAGTCGAACATACGTTCGACTCGAACATCGGCTGTTCGATCGTTCGACGAAGATCGAACGATTTGGGCCGTTCGCGCCAAATTCGAGTGACGCGAACGGCCCACAATGCACTACGCCATCGCAGTGTCATCCAGGCGCTGTGATTGGCCAAGCATGCACTGTGACCCCGCATGATTGGCCAATCACAGCGCCGGCAGCGAGGAGAGCAATGATTGGCCACAGGCAGGAGGCCTGTGGCCAATTATTGCTGAGGGGGTTTAGTACACGCCCCACACTATAAAAGGCCGCCAGCGCGGCGGCCTTGTGTAGTGTGTTCCGGAGCAGGGAAAGAGAAGCATAGGCAGGGACAGTGTCATTTTTTTTCCTTTACTAATCCTGGATTCCTTGTGTTTAGGGACAAATAAGGATAGGTAGGGAGAGTGTCAGTGACAGTGTGTTATTCTGTGCTAAACCTTGTTTGTAGGGACAGAGAGGTACAGTGAGGGAAAGTGTCAGTGTGCTATTCTGTGCTAATCCTTGTTTGTAGGGACAGAGAGGTACAGTGAGGGAAAGTGTCAGTGTGCTATTCTGTGCTAATCCTTGTTTGTAGGGACAGAGAGGTACAGTGAGGGAAAGTGTCAGTGTGCTATTCTGTGCTAATCCTTGTTTGTAGGGACAGAGAGGTACAGTGAGGGAAAGTGTCAGTGTGCTATTCTGTGCTAATCCTTGTTTGTAGGGACAGAGAGGTACAGTGAGGGAAAGTGTCAGTGTGCTATTCTGTGCTAATCCTTGTTTGTAGGGACAGAGAGGTACAGTGAGGGAAATTATCAGTGTGCTATTCTGTGCTAAATCTTGTTTGTATGGAGGGACAGAGTAGGACAGTGAGGGAAAGTGTCAGTGTGCTATTCTGTTCTAAACCAATTTTGCTGTTCCATATTTTCAATCCTTGAGTTTAGGGACAG
This sequence comes from Rana muscosa, assembly GCA_029206835.1. Classification (NCBI taxonomy): domain Eukaryota; kingdom Metazoa; phylum Chordata; class Amphibia; order Anura; family Ranidae; genus Rana; species Rana muscosa. The sequence goes on from CM055127.1 coordinate 188,795,677, forward strand.
AGAAGGACACTCGTGGAAATTATCAGTGTGCTATTCTGTGCTAAATCTTGTTTGTAGGGAGGGACAGAGTAGGACAGTGAGGGAAACTGACAGTGTGCTATTCTGTTCTAAACCAATTTTGCTGAACCATATTTTCAATCCTTGAGTTTAGGGACAGAGAAGGACACTCGTGGAAATTATCAGTGTGCTATTCTGTGCTACATCTTGTTTGTAGGGAGGGACAGAGTAGGACAGTGAGGGAAAGTGTCAGTGTGCTATTCTGTTCTAAACCAATTTTGCTGTTCCATATTTTCAATCCTTGTGTTTAGGGACAGAGAAGGATAGGCAGGGGACAGTGTCAGTGTCATTGTTGCTAAGCCTCCTGCACAGTATACACCTGAAGGTAGCCCTTATTGCTCTTTTTCCCATCTCCCTGCAGGCCATCCATTAAAATGTCTGGAAGGCAAACAAGGAGAGGCAGACAGTCAGGAGGCAAAAAAAGAGGGCAAGCAGGCTCTGTGTCTGGGGGCAACAGTGCTGGTCGTGGACGCGGTGCATTGTCATCAGCACATGGCCATGGGACACGCTTGTCCTTCTTTTCGGCAGCTGGACATGTTGAGCCACATCATGCCGAAGACTTGGTAGAGTGGATGACCAAGCCCACCTCATCCTCCTCATCCTCTCTCACCCAGGCTCAGGGTACTGGCAAAGCAGCTGCCAAAGCGTCCTCTTCTCTGGTATCAATGTCATCATCAGTCATTCCTTCCCTAGACCCACCATGTCCTCCTCCTGAGGAGTCCCCCGAACTGTTTGAGCACAGTGTTGGGTACATGCTCCAGGAGGATGCCCAGCGTTTGGAAGGATCTGATGATGATACCCAGCTAGAGGAAGGCAGCAGCGTGAGAGCAGAGAGAGGGGATGCTCAAGAAGGACACCAATCTGGCAGTCATGCTCCAGCAGCTGCAGCATACTGCCAGATTGGCTCCAGTGATGAGGAGGGAGGGGATGATGAGGTCACTGACTCCATGTGGGTGCCTAATAGGAGAGAGGAGGAGGATGAGGAGGAGGCACATCTCCAACGAGGCAGGATGCCCTTGAGTGGCCAGCGTATGGGCAGCACACCGACGGAATCACACCGCAGAGCTCCACCTGTGCAGGGCGCTGCCTCTGCCCGTCATTCAAAAAGTTCTTTGGTGTGGGCCTTTTTTGAGGCGAGTGCATCAGATCGCACAGCTGCTGTTTGCAACATATGTCTCAAGCGTATATCGCGTGGCCAAAACATCAGCCGCTTGGGCACCACATGCTTGATCAGACATATGTTGACCTGCCATGCAGCTCCTTGGCAAGCCTACCTTAAAGACCCACACCAAAGAACAAAGCTGACCTCTTCTTGCAGCGCATCAGCTGGGATCTCCAACCCCACTATACCTTTACTCCTCTCTGAAACCTGCTCTGAGAGGAATGAAGGTGTAGAATTAGGTGTGTCACAGGCAAGTACTTGCGGGCACTCTGCTAGCAGTACACCAACGTCCGATTCTAGCAGGCAAATTTCCCTGCCCCAGCTGCTGGACCGTCGAAAGAAGTTCACTCCCAGCCATCCACATGCCCAGCGGTTGAATGCTAGCTTGGCTAAATTGCTAGCGCTTCAACTGCTGCCTTTTCAGTTGGTAGACTCGGCCCCCTTCCGTGAGTTTGTGCAATGTGCGGTTCCTCAGTGGCAGGTTCCCAAACGCCACTTTTTCGCACGGAAGGCGATTCCGGCTCTCTACAGGCATGTGGAAGGCAATGTCTTGGCCTCGCTGGACAGGGCGGTCAGTGGTAAGGTGCATATTACCGCTGACTCATGGTCCAGCAGGCATGGACAGGGACGTTACCTTTCTTTCACGGCCCATTGGGTCACTCTTTTGGCAGCTGGGAAGGATGCAGGACAAGGTGCAGTAGTGTTGGAGGTTGTTCCACCGCCACGCCTCCAAAATGCTACTACTGGTTGTGACACACCTCTCTCCTCCACCCCCTCCTCTTCTTCTTCCTCCATGGCCTCTTCCTGTGGTTTGTCCTCGGAACCAGCGGTGCTCCGTAGGTGTTCAAGGGGCTACGCAAGTACGCAGGCAAAAAGATGCAATGCCGTGCTTGCGCTGGTGTGTTTGGGGGACAGGAGCCACACTGGGGCAGAGGTCCTGTCTGCTCTGCAGGGGCAGGCCGAGAGGTGGTTGACGCCACACCAGCTTAAGCCAGGAATGGTGGTTTGCGACAATGGCACCAACCTCCTCTCCGCCCTCCGACAGGGACAACTGGCCCATGTGCCCTGTATGGCTCACGTCCTTAACCTGGTGGTGCAGCGGTTCTTGGGCAGGTACCCGGGCTTACAGGATGTCCTGAGGCAGGCCAGGAAAGTCTGTGTGCATTTCCGCAGATCTTATAATGCCAGTGCTCGCCTGGCTGAGCTGCAAAAGGAGTTGAACCTGCCCAAGAACCGCCTTATATGTGACATGCCCACCAGGTGGAACTCAACGTTGGCCATGCTGCAGCGGCTGCACACGCAGCAGAGGGCCATCAATGAGTACCTGTGCGACTACGGCACCAGGACAGGGTCAGGGGAGCTCGGGTTTTTTTCACCACGCCAGTGGGGCATGATCAGGGATGCATGCACTGTCCTGGCACCATTTGAGGAGGCCACGAGGATGGTGAGCAGTGACAGTGCATGCATCAGTGACACTGTACCTCTTGTCCACCTGTTGGAGCACACGCTGTGTGGAATAATGGACAGGGCACTTGAGGCAGAACAGAGGCAGGAAGAGGAGGACTTCCTTGCCTCTCAAGGCCCCCTTTACCCAGACAGTGTTCCTTCTGTCCCACCCATCGCACAGGAAGAAGAGGAGGAGGAGGAGGAGGAGGAGGAGGAGGAGGATTGTGTCAGCATGGAGGTGGAGGCTGGCACTCAGCATCATCAGCAGCAGTCTTTTAGTGATGATTTACAGTCCCAAGAAACCAGTGGACTTGTACGTGGCTGGGAGGAGGTGGCTGCGGATCATGTCGTCCTTAGTGACCCAGAGGACTCCGGACTGAATGCCTCAGCTAACCTACGCTGCATGGCCTCCCTGATCCTGCAAAGTCTGCGGAAGGATCCTCGTATTCTTCGGATCAAGGAGAGGGACCATTACTGGCTGGCCACTCTCCTTGATCCACGGTAGAAGGGTAAGGTTGCGGACCTTATCGTACCGTCGCAGAGGGAGCAGAGGATGAGACAACTCCGGGAGGCCTTGCAGAAAGGTCTGTGCAACGCGTTCCCAGAGACTGGGAGGTTACAAACTCCTGGTCCTGGACAACGAGTTGCTGAGGCTTCGGGCAGTCAAAGAAGGAGCGGTGGGGAAGGTGGCCGTCTGACCGATGCGTTCAGACAATTCTTTAGTCCGCAGCCCCAAAGTATGATCGGTTCCAGCAACCATCGCCAGCGTCTGATATACATGGTCCAGGAATACCTAGGGGCAAGGTCAGACTTGGACACCTTCCCCACCGAAAATCCTCTGGCTTACTGGGTCTTGAGGATGGATCACTGGCCAGAGCTTGCACAGTATGCAATTGAGCTACTGGCCTGTCCTGCATCCAGCGTTCTTTCAGAACGCACATTCAGTGCTGCTGGAGGATTTGTCACGGATCACAGGGTGCGCCTGTCCACCGACTCGGTTGATCGACTGACTTTCATCAAGATGAACCAGTCTTGGATCACCACCAGCTACCACACACCAGATGCTGATATAACAGACTAATTGATTTTAAAATGTCACATCCCTTCAAGACTGATGCTGATGCTGAGTGCCTGTGCTGTTATGTTGACTGGCTATCCTCCTCCTCCTCCTCAATGATACGATTAACGATGAAAGCTTGGAAGATCATTTTGGTTTATGGGTGACGCCACCAGTGGCTAAGGCCCAATTTTTCAGCCCCTGTTTAACAGGGGCGTGTAATTAAAATTTTTGATGCAATACTTTGCAACAGGCCTCATTGCTGTGCTCCAAGTACAGTATCTGTGAGGGGTTGCAGTGTTGTGCCACCAGTGCCTAAGGCCCAATTTTTCAGCCCCTGTTCAACAGGGGCATGCAATTATAATTATTGATCTAATAATTCACAGCAGGGCCCATTGCTGCGCCCATCAAGAGTAACTGTCAGGCCTTACAGTGTTGTGGCACCACCACCACCACCACCAAAGGCCCAATTTTTCAGCCCCTGTTCAACAGGGGCATGCAATTATAATTATTGATCTAATAATTCACAGCAGGGCCCATTGCTGCGCCCACCAAGAGTAACTGTCAGGCCTTACAGTGTTGTGGCACCAGCACCACCATCACCACCACCACCACCACCACCAAAGGCCCAATTTTTCAGCCCCTGTTCAACAGGGGCATGCAATTATAATTATTGATCTAATAATTCACAGCAGGGCCCATTGCTGCTCCCACCAAGAGTAACTGTCAGGCCTTACAGTGTTGTGGCACCAGCACCACCATCACCACCACCACCACCACCAAAGGCCCAATTTTTCAGCCCCTGTTCAACAGGGGCATGCAATTATAATTATTGATCTAATAATTCACAGCAGGGCCCATTGCTGCGCCCACCAAGAGTAACTGTCAGGCCTTACAGTGTTGTGGCACCAGCACCACCATCACCACCACCACCACCACCAAAGGCCCAATTTTTCAGCCCCTGTTCAACAGGGGCATGCAATTATAATTATTGATCTAATAATTCACAGCAGGGACCATTGCTGCGCCCACCAAGAGTAACTGTCAGGCCTTACAGTGTTGTGGCACCAGCACCACCATCAAAGGCCCAATTTTTACTACCACTGATCAACAATTATATGTTATTACAATTCCTGATATAATAGTTGACAGCAGGGCGTTCCAGCACCCACCAAGAATAACTGTGAGTGCTTTCAGTGTTGTGCCAACACCAACACCTAAGGGGACAATTTCTGCAGAGTATATACGGCAGGTCCCTACTTTCAAACATCCAACTTACAAACTACTACTACTTGCAAACGGAATAAGACAACAGGAAGTGAGAGGAAATCTACCCCTTGGAAGGAAAATTCTCTCCTGTAAGAATTAATATGGGAGAAAGGTGTCTCCTCTCTACTGATGCTTTATCACCAATCCTTGTTTCAATAAAAACACCACATTTCAAAAACAGTTGTCATTGGGACGCAAAGTGAGGTGAAATGTTCTGAACAGGGGCACAGACAGCAAAAAAAATGTGACAGGGGTGATAACCGTTCCCTATGTTTTACAAAAAGCTAAAAAAAAGGAATTTGGCATGGAGCTCCACTTAAACAATGCAGCTGTTCAAAATTACAAACAGATTCTACATAAGAACAAACCTACAGTCCCTGTCTTGTATGCACCGCCTGTATACGGCTGTTCAGAGTATATAGGTCCTTTTTTATTTTGTGTGCGGGGTTCCCCTTTATATCCATACAAGACCCAAAGGGGCTGGTAATGGGCTGGGGTGGGGGGGGGGGTTGATGGGGTAGCTTATGCCATTTTTCCTAAAGATTTTCATCCATATTACCGGGACCAGACATTGCATTAAAGCCGCAAGCAGTTTTAAATGGCTTTTTTTCCTTTAGAAATGTTATTTTGTGCAGGGACAGTTCTAAACACGGGAAACACGTGGCACTTCACAGGCATACTTTAGACACCCCCCAGGTACAATATTTAAAGGAATATTTGACTTTTTTTTTTCACTTTATGCATCATTAAAATGACTGCTCCCGGAAAACGTCCGTTTTTAAAACTTCTTTTTGCATTGATACATGTCCCCTGGTGCAGAACCCGGGTTCCCAAACTCTTTTTAGGACAATAACATGGATAATAGTCGTTATAATTAGCACTTTAGAATCCGAACGTTCGCATCCATTGTATTTAATAGGGTTCTAATGTTCGTGCGAACTTTCGGTCCGTTCGCGGGTTCTGGTGCGAACCGAACCCGGGGGTGTTCGGCTCATCACTAGTGAAGAATGACGGATAGGGAAATGTGAGACCGGGCATCTCCAGAAGGAAGCTCCACAGGGGGCTGTGGAGGGCAGGTTCTACAAGATTTTGCTGGACAAGTCTGTATAAAGTGACCCGCGTCTCCACATTAGAGGCACAGATTGGCATGTTGTCGTCGGAGCCGTTCGGCTGGGGAAAGAGGTGATCTGAAGAAACTCCTGTGGTATGTCCTGTGCTGATTCTTCCCTCTGGGAGACACATCAAATGTGGCAGCAGGCGTGTAGGGGCAAGAAGCCACAGAAAGAGTCTTTTTAGTCCTTTCAGATTGCCTTTCACGCAATCGCCGGTCGATCAGGGTGCTTGCGCTAATCAGACCTTCCAGGGATGTAGGAGTAGCAATTCTGGCTATTTCATCTTTTAAAGGGTCTGAAAGACCAAGACGAAACTGGTGGCGAAGAGCAGGATCATTCCATAGGGTGTCCGCACACAGGACACGAAAGTCTGAGATGTAATCCTCAACCGGCCTTAACCCTTGTTGGAGCCTGCCAAGTTTAGATTCTGCAGACTGCTGGCGGAAAGGGTCAGCGTACAGCTGGGCCATGGCCGAGAAGAAGGAAACAGTGGTTGCCAGAACAGGATCATGCTGCTCCCGAAGGAGAAGGGCCCAGGACAGCGGTTCGTTCAGGAGAAGAGTAATCACAAACCCTACTTTAATGTCTTCGGCTACAAAGGTCCTGGGTAGCAGGGAGAAGTAGAGCTCACAGGAGTTCCGGAAAGTCCTGAACATTTTACGATCTCCGGAAAACCGTTCAGGGATAGGCACTCTGGGTTCCGGAGGAGGAGAAACGCAAGCAGATGCGACTCCTTTCTTGTCCAAGAGTTGCTCTTCCATGCGACTGAAATCGCTCTGTAAGCTCTGCACAACATGGGTGAGAGCAGAGATTGTCTCGAGCAAGTCCTTAGATGGAGAGGCCTCCCTTTCAGACTCCATCCCTGGCTGACTGGTACTGTCACGTACCTGGTAGGAGTCTGACATGACGAGGTCGGCCTCTCTTGTATCTCCAGTCCAAGCCCCACTGAGGGTGGAACAGATGGTGGCAAGGCTAGGAGGAACACGAGTGCCAGTAGAGGTTGCTAGCAGAAGTTGCAGGGGCAGGTGAAACTTGGAGATCCCGATGGGTAGACAGGTTCCAGGCACTTTTATGGAAGAGCAGGTGTAAAGGGGAACTCCAACCCACATGCAGATTCTGGAACGTAGCAAACTGGAACAGAGGTCAAGGGTAGCCGGGTTCAGCAACAGGCAGGCAGCGCAGTTCAAGGAGAAAGCAGTAGCATGGTCAAGGAAGCCGGGATCAGGAACCATAAGTCAGCAAATAATCAGAGTCCAGAGAAGCGTCAGGGCAAGCCAGAGTCAGCAACGGGTATCAGGTTAATCATACGGATAGCAGGAAGTTTCACAGGACAAGCTGAAGACCAGTCAGCACTTGTAGGGAGTCAGAGCACCCTTTAAATAGGCCGTCTGGCGCCAACTGGCGTTAGGGGCGCGCTCCTGCGCGTGCACGCCGTTCATTGCACACGCGCATGCGCATTGGCGCACGCATATGCGCCATACGAGAATACGTAGTTCTCTTACACTCGGCTTCCCCCCCCGGAGTGGCGTTGGTGTCTGAATGAGGGTTTGCTGCAGAACCCCGAAATTAGGGAGGACGTGGCGAAAGAAATGGAAGCTTATTTCCAGACGAACGACACACCGGGGAGTGACCCGGGCATGATATGGGAAGCCCATAAGGCAGTGATAAGAGGAGTACTGATAAAGCATGTATCTCGACTAAAAAAAGCATGTGAAGCACAGACGATAAAACTAGTGGAGGAAATCCAGGCATTAGAACTTCAGCATAAGAGATCACAAGGACCGTCAGTAGGGGAAAAGTTGACACACCTGAGGAGTCGGTTAACGGACCTGCTTAGGTATAAAGCAAAAGCGGCAATACAGATGGGTAAGAAAATAACGTATGAATTAAGAGATAAATGCAGTAAAATACTTGCAGGGAAGCTGAAGGAGAAAGGAAAGTCAGTATATGTACCTCACATAAAGGGAGAAAAGGGACAATTAATCACACTCCCCAAAGACATCGCTCAAAGATTTAGGGAGTATTACTACTCACTTTATAATTTGGCTCCAACATCCATACCCCAAGCTAAGATAGAGGAATACCTTACTTCTGCATGGCTGCCCAGGCTGCCCTCACCTGAACGTAACAATATGGAGATTCCTATATCAATGGAAGAAGTGAGGGCAGTGATGAAAGGAGTTAAGCATGAAAAGGCCCCCGGTCCAGATGGATTTACGATCCAATATTATAGGTATTTCTTTCCTATATTGGGGGTACATATGACTAGGATGTTCAATGGGATCGGCCGGGCCTCCGCACTACCACCGCACGCACTTAGGGCATATATATCAGTAATCCCGAAAGAAGGAATAGATCCGGTGGAGTGCGGGGGCTACCGCCCGATCTCATTGTTGAACACTGATTTAAAGCTTTTTTCAAAATTTTTGGCCGTACGTCTTCAACCGCTACTAGATCAACTGGTACATATGGACCAGGTTGGGTTTATTCCAGCTCGGGAAGCCAGGGACAATACTATCAAGGTACTCAACTTGGTCCACTGGGCAAATGAAACAAAAACATCTAGTATTTTCCTAGGCACAGACGCAGAAAAGGCTAGAGTGAACTGGAGGTTTATGTTCGAGGTGTTGAGACAAATGGGAATAGGAGAACACATGATAAAATGGATAGAGGGAATGTATGCTTCCCCAGGGGCATCGGTCAAAGTCAATGGGATATACTCTGAGCCATTTAAAATTACAAACGGGACGTGACAGGGATGCCCACTTTCCCCTATGCTGTTTGCTCTCTCCCTCGAACCTCTATTAAACAGAAATAGGCAAAACTCAGATATTAAAGGTCTCCAAATAGGAAGCCATAATTATAAAATTTCAGCCTATGCAGATGATCTGTTGTCCTCTCTATCTAGCCCTCAAGTCTCCCTGCCAAATTTGATGAAAGAAATAGAGGGATATGGAGCACTAGCAAATCTAAAAATTAACTATGCTAAATCGGAAGCGATGGGGGTGGCTCTCCCTCTATCAGTGCAGAAAACTATTCAGCCCAATTTTAATTTTAAATGGGTAGGGGTAGCATTAAAATACTTGGGGATACATATACCGTCAAAAATAGAGAAGACCTTTTCGGTCAACTTCCCCCTGCTATATAAAGTAGCTTGCTCATTACTAGATAAGTGGCAGTATGGATTACACTCATGGTTTGGCCATTGTAACACAATTAAAATGAGTATATTACCAACATTTCTGTACCTATTTCAAACGGTGCCTGTGGAAGTACCTTCTGCCTTTTTCCGGCAAGTAAATACACTTTTTACTAAATTTATCTGGGCAAAAAAAAGACCAAGGATTAGTCAAAGTCAGATGACCCTCCCCAAGAGTCATGGGGGCCTCGCAGTCCCAGATGTCTCTAAATATCATCAAGCAGCACACTTGGGCAGGGTCATAGACTGGTGTAGACACGCAAAATGGAAACAATGGATCGAATTGGAGCAAGAGATTAGCAAGGTCCCATTGGGCAGGGCACCCTGGTGTTATTCAGGATTGCCGGACCCTCTAAAAAAAACACCCATTTAGAGGGCCAACCCTTTCGACTGGCTTCAAAACATGCCAGAACCCTAAATACTCATCATTACAATCACCATTGTACCCGGTATTTGGGAATCCAAGTTTTGGTCCAGGGATGGAGGCAGGGACGTTTCGGAAGTTGTGGGAGAAAGGTTGCACGCAAGTCTCACATTTTCTGGACTCAGACTTTTGGCCGACAGTTGAGACTTTGACTAAGAAGAGAGGGAGGTTCGAAATAGGACATTGGCAGGCATTACAACTTAGGCACTTTCTGGGCTCATTAGGCTCAGCGAAAAGTTTTAGATGGGGCCTGACACAATTTGAAACATATTGTGAAGAGAAGGATCCCCTGCCCAGAACAATATCCAAAATATATACATTGTTAATCTCGCCCCCAGATAATTATGAGGTCCCAGCAATTGGAAAATGGGCGAGGGATCTGGATAGGACATTTACACTAGCGGAATATCAGAAGATAATTAATCTCTCGTTGAATACATCAGTTTGCTCTAGAACTCAGGAATTGAATTATAAATTAATGACCAGATGGTATTACACACCTTCGAAATTACGTACGTTTTTTCCAGAAGCCTCTGACCAGTGTTGGAGATGCAGGAGGGGACGTGGAACTCTGTTACATATTTTTAGGACATGTCCCAGGATCAGACAATACTGGTCAGAGGTTAAAAGGATCTCCCAAAAATGTACAACTTACCTAATGCAAGACGATCCTGCCTTTTTTTTACTACAACTTTCAGAAATACCAATACAAACTTACAAAAATTCAGTGTTATGCCATTTGGTCAATGAAGCCAAGGCGTGTATTGCTAGGTGTTGGAAAGACCCTAGACCGCCATTGATTGCAGAGTGGCTTAATAGGGTAAGAAATGTGGGAGCTATAGAAGACTTAGTCTTCTCGGCTCAAGATAAAAAAGAGCAATACACCCAAAACTGGACTATATGGAATCTTTTTATCTACTCGGAAGAAGGAAGAAGGTTGATGAGAAGGGATTAAGTCCGTCTTATCTGTGAAAAAGAGAAGGGGCTGGACCGACTCCACTGGGAGGGGGATGGAGAGGGGAAGGAAGAGAGAGGTGGGAGGGGGGATCCCCCCCTTTTTTTTTTTTTGTATGTTTGTTTGGGTTATAGGGAGGGGGAGGGGGGAGGATGAGGGGTGGAATAAGATATAAAAGGGGGAGGTGAGAGGGTGTATGGACGGATTGGAGTACAGACAATGAAAAGGTGACGGTAATGGAAGGATTTATAGAAATATCTGAGGGACTGAATTGGCGATATTATGAAACTTTAACCGTGATAAGTTGACTGTTAATTTTGTAAGATGGGTCCCCACAGGACCTGTGGATCGGAAAGACTGTGTTTTTTCTAGCCAAGTGCTTCCTTTGTGTTTTGTTTAAATATGTACAAAGTAAATGGAAGTGTTGTATTATTGTCTTTTATTTTCTGTACCCTCTTTGAAATATAAATAAAGAATATATAAAAAAAAAGAAAAAAAAAGAAAAAAGTTTAGTGACGCCCTCTATAGTAGCCTGGTTAAACGTTCTGTTGTTCTGTTTAGGTTTAATGTGATTTCTTGAGAAGGAGGCCCTTCCTCCTTTGTTTATGCTACAGTATGTGTATGAATCTATGTTTCTTATGTCGCCAGTCACAGCCCCTTGCGTTGGCAGAATAGGTGCTTTCTTTGTATTGTTCCAAATTTTCTGAGAAATTTGCAATAAAAATTATTGAACCAGAATGTTCCTACCCTATAGTGTTAGGTTTTTTCCTTCATTGGTCAACTGAGAAAGATAGAGCTTTCTTTTGGTGGTATTTATTTAATCACCACTGTGTTTTTTTTTTTTTTTTGCTAAATAAGCCAAAAAAAAAAAAAGACAGAACATTTTGAAAAAAAAAATGTCCTTAGTTTCTGTTATATCATGTAAGTAATTTTTCTCCTTCACTGATATGCGCTGATGAGGCTGCACTGATGGGTACTGATAGGCTGCACTGATGGGCACTAATGAGGCTGCACTTATATGTGGCACTGATAGGCGGCACTAATTGGCACTGATAGGCAGCACTGGTGGACAATGATAGGCGGCACTAATGAGCAGCATTCATGAGGGGGCACTGATGGGCAGCATTGATGCCACTAATTGGTAATGATGGGGCTGTACTGATCATCAGTGCCCTAATAATCTGTATAAATGTCCCCTGTCAGGATTGCCAGTTACTGGCTCTTCTCTGCTCATGCTGTGACAGTGCAGGAGGAAAGTACTGCCAATAACCAGCAACGCTGTGACTGGCCTTTTACCATGATCTGTGATCGCTGTGTCCAAAGGACACAGCGATCACAGAGCGTATTGGATGCACACCCCCAGGGGACACCCTGCCGGGACAACAGAGCTGTGCTGCAGCCATCCTTCAGCTATGGCGGGGTTAGGACGTGATTAAGGCTATTTCCTCTCATGATTACATGTTAGGGTATGTTACACTTGCCATTTGATGCAAAAAGTAGAAACTGACATTTTTCACATATTACAAATGTAGCACCCCCCCCCCCCCCCCGTAGGAGCTGCTGGTTTAAATTTGGGGCTTGCACGTTACCTCAGTATTCGTTGTCTTGGGGAAGAAAGTCTGTAAAAAACTCCAATGTCCACACAAGATGTAAAACCTTAAGCTGTTAGGTTTTATTTACCTTTTGCATAAAACATGAAGAATAGTGGAAGGCTGAATGGAAGGGGTAGGTTCAGGTACACAGTAACAGATCACTGGGGAAACTCCTCAATTATAAAGTCATTCACCACTCCTGCTTGAGTGGGTATTGCTCACCCGGATAGGCCCCTCTCACCTGGCCTAGCAGCCGGAATGATGCACGAACAATGATCAGGACCAGTCTCTGCCACAGACTGGTTGTGCACAAAATTGGATAATCCGGGATCCTCTGCCACAGGACTTAACACCCGGACTTCCAGCCAAGCAGTCAAAAAGCCTTTAAGCCGACTTGGCAGACTGCAAGGTGAACTTTAGCTATGGTGCATCCTCCAATAGAATCACCAGGCCCTCCTCAAGACACCAGCCTTCTTTTCCAGGACAGGTCCTCCCCTGGTTTCCTCCATTGAGTGGCTTCCTCCCGCGGGACGGACATTACAGGATCACCTTCAAAGTGTAGGCCCAGTCAGCATAACTGGGTCTACTTGGTAGAGTTGCAGCCTCGGACCAACATGGTCCCGAGGCCAAGATCACACACACACTCCTCGTGCCAGGAGGGCCACGAGGGGAAGAAGGACCCCAAAAGATGGTGTCCGCCCCTTAAGTATCCTTCCCCAGCATGCTCAGTGGGAAGACCACACCCACTGAACTGTTCCCGAGGAAAGAGGCCAGAGTGCATTGGGTATATCAGTCTTCCACATTGGCTTTGATAAAGAAGCTGTGCGCTTCGAAACGCGTCAGTCGGTAGTGCGCCCCATCACGGTCTCCTTGATCGGTCGAAGTGTGGTTTGGGTTTCACATGCTGCAGCCTCCAAGGCACTGTTTGTACAATGCAAACTTTTGTACTAGTTTTGTGAGTACCTTTCTATTGCTTTTATTTTAAATAAATTATCCTAAACGATATCACACCAGGCTGGTGCGCCCTTGTTCTTCCTTTTTTTCAGTCTTCCACATTGGCCTGAGGTGGTAACGCCACCTACAGGCAAACAGTGGGAAGACTGCCCAACACAGTCATAGCCGGAACAGAGGCTAATTTAACCTTAATTATTTACATCTGAGCCCAACTATTGGCTCAGATACCCACTAAATTTGACATAGCGCCCAGTCATTGGGAGCAGGGCGCTACACAAACATTATGGAGATTATTTGAATATCCGCACAATTTTTTTCCTATAAATAGACCCCTTCATGTAAAATTAATCTTCAGTTTGAAATGTCACATTTCTTGATGTAATAATTAGTTGATATGATTATATAATACATTTATTCCACAAGGGAAATACATTTCGATAAATGACAGTCAGCCATTAGTAATGTTACATATTCAACAGATATCAGGCAGAGAAAACAAGCCGATAATTTGCATCCCTGGCTACTTCAGAGTTGCCCGTTGAGGAGCAGAGAACAGAAGCAAACACTCTTTGTAGAGGTGACTCAACGGACTGGAGATCTTTCTGGAAAACTTTCAACACCATGAAGTGGTCTCTGGGGATTTCTACCATTCCTATCAGCTTGGGCGGACCATGCATCATCCTAAACATCTTTATATTGACTATTTATCTCAGAGATTGGTACAAAGGAAAACGTCCTACAGCCTGCGATCTGATCCTGTCCTCTATGACATTCACTAACATGTTTTTTCAGTGCATACTGATTGCTCATGGTCTCGTAGGCTATGTGCAGTCTAACACAATAATCCCGAATGGAGTATATTTATTTCAATTTGTAATTGTGTTTTTTATCGCGGACACAAGTTTTTGGCAAACCGCTCTCCTTTCAACATATTACTTTGTAAAACTGTTCAACTTTTCCTATCGTTTATTCCAGTGTGTGAAAAAAATGATATCAACTTCCACAAATCTGCTTTTGTTGATGTCGGCAGGTTTTTGTTTTCTAATAAGCCTTCCTATTATTTGGATGGTTCATTTTGACAGTCCTGTGAATGTGACAGAACATCTAATGGTCAATGATGATAAGGTTGATTCATTTAGCCTCTTTAGTCTTTTTAACATGGTGTTTGGTTACTGTTTTCCCTTTACATTGACATTCACCTGTATCACACTCAGCGTAGGATCACTTCTAAAACACGCCTGGAATATCAGGAGGAACTCTCTTCAGCTCAGATCTCCTCCACAGATTGGTGGTCTACTACGGGCAGCCGGTACCATGGTGGCTTGCACATTACTTGATTTAGCTTGCTGTATGGTTGCTGTTGGTCAGGTTGTAACAAAGTATAATGCTGGAGAGGTCGTGAACACAATTTACTGGGTAATTTTTACAATGTATCCTACAGCACGTTCTATTGTCCTAATAATTGGAAACCCCCAGTTAAAAAAACAGCTGGTCAAAATGTGTGTTTCCTCTTGAATTGATGAAATCAAGGCTATTGCTAAAATAATAAATAAATACAATTGTAAATGAAGAATAAAAATTATTACTGGTCTCACTGCAATTCTCACTGCAATTGACTTAGATCATTGCTCCATTGAAAAGTGAAGAATCTTTAGCATTCTTTATATTTATGTGTTGGATGTCTACCTCTCCTGCTTTGAGTTGGGTTCCCCCCCCCCAAACCCAACCACCGTGTCACTGCTGTGTGCCCAACCTAGTAACCTGCAAGTGCCGCCACAGAACACAGTGGGTGTCAGGGATCGGATGGGAGACTGAATTGACGAGGTCGGCCTTTCTTATATCTCCTGTCCTGGCTCCGCTGAAGGTGAGACAGAGGAAGCCGAAGGACAAGAGGGACACAAGTGCCTGGAGCAGGAGGTCCCGGGAGAACAGCTTGGCGGGGTTCAGCGGACTGGAGTAGACTGTGATGTGCTGAGCAGGAACAGGTAACAGCCAGGCAGGTAGCCGGGGGTTAACAGCAACCAGGAACAAAGACAGGAGCAAGGTCTCAGGAATAGCCATGTTCATCAGCAGGCGGGCAGCGAGGTACCAAATCATAGACAGAGCCAGAGTCAGGGACGGAGCCGGGTCAGAGATGGACATCAGTACAGGATCAAGGTCAAGAGCAAGCCGGGTCAAAATACTGGGAAGACGCACAGGATCAGGGCAGGATTCAGGAAAACAGCTGAGGTCAGTCAGCAAAGCACAAGAGCCCAGACTCCCTTTAAATAGGCTGTCTGGTGCCAAAGGAGAATTAGGCTCGTGTGTGCATGCATGCGCACCGCGATTGCGGACTCTGGCGCGCATGCGCGCGCCTGTTTGCCATTCTATGGCAAAGACTATGTGCTTGTGCACGTCTGTGTGCAAAACGTCTCACAGGAATTCCCTGACAGTGGGGGATGCAAGTATCCAACACACCCACAAGTATTTTAGATCCTGAAGATTCTTTGTCCGGTATAGTTCGTCAAGTGAGCAAAGATCTTGGTCGCTGAGAATGAGATGAGACTTGTAAGTATTTTAAGTATTCTCTTGCAGACTGTTATATATATATATTTATTGGCATGATGAAAACAGTGTGATTTATTTAATCATGATAAAAAGACAAATTCCCCGGCTCTCAGCGTGCTTGCATCAGCCAGCCTGACATGTTTCATCCGAAATGGATATCATCAGAGGCGCCTCTGATGAAATCCTTTTCGGATGAAACATGTCAGGCTGGCTGATGCAAGCACGCTGAGAACCGCGGAATTTGTCTTTTTATCATGATGACTGTACCTTCTACACACCTGTAAGTGAACTACATTAAATTCATTTCTTTTCACCTACGGGCTTCACTATTTTTTGCTGCCTTGTTTTTCCTTTTATGTCCATGGGTATGCTGTAACTGCTGAGGGGTGTTAATCTATGAATCCTGCCCTGACTCTGGAAATCTTCTGAATGGTGTTGCTGTTGATTTATTGATCCTTCTGAGACTACCTGTGGAGTTATGGAGAGTGACGCCTGGGCTACCCGTGTTTGATTGATTTGAGGCTTATTGTCGATCGATATCTGGTAAGCAGATTGAGACACACTTTGGTGTTGAGTGCTTTCTTTCCTGGAGCACTGGAAGTGGTGGAAGTTTTCTTCATATTTCCTTCATCTTAACTGAATGAACGGTCTGATTCAATTTAGCGCTGCATTTTGAATTACCAGTATATATTATTATTATTATTATTATATTTTTAGTATTATTACGATATATACTCGAGTATAAGCCGAGTTTTTAAGCTCAATTTTTTGTGCTGAAATGCCCCCTCGGCTTATACTCGAGTCACCTTTTTGAGCCTGATCCCCCGGAATTTGAGGAGCCGGTACCGGCCGGCCGTAGGTCCTCTGGACTCCAAACTTGGCACACATGTAGCCCCACTCTTACTCTATAAGTGTGCAAAGTTTCCTGTCCGGGGGATCTACGGCCGGGGAGCACCGATTTTTCAAAACCGGGCACCCCTTCGATAGACTCCCATGTTAAATGGTATTTTCTCTGGTGACTTTGGGGACCCGGTACCGGCCGGTCGTAGGTCCCCTGGACCCCAAACTTGGCACACATTTAGCTCCACTCTTCATCTACAGGTTTGCAAAGTTTCTTGTCCAGGGGACCTACGGCCGGGGAGCACTGATTTTTTAAAGTCGGGCACCCTTTCCAGAGACTCCTATGTTAAACGTCAGTCTAGTCATGGACACAGTGAGGCATGGGCACAGTGAGGCACAGCCTAGGCTTATTCTCGAGTCAATAAGTTTTCCCAGTTTTTGTGGTAAAATTAGGTGCCTCGGTTAATATTCGGGTCGGCTTATACTCGAGTATATACAGTATTTCTACACTATAAAATAAGTAAGAAACGCTGATTTTACAATGCTTACATAGCATATAAATACATATTGAAAGAGAGAAAACCAGTCCTCTTTACGGCAGTACAGATCAACAGTGACCAAACAGTAAAATCAACATTCTGTTTTCTCTTTTACATTTCAACATAAATTCACCAATATTTGAATGCGGTGACACAAATCATTTGAATCTGAGATACACAATTTGTTTGGCGATGTCATGACAGGTGGAAGCAAAATATGTATTTCATTTTTTTTTCTGAGCAGACACACAAGCCTTGATACTGTGGCCTTATGTTAGTCCAAAAAAAATAAATATATTAGATATATACCGGTACTTAGTCTTCATAATTTACACCCTTGATCATGGATCTTATCCTGTGTTTAAACCCAGCTACCAATGACCTGAAAATGAACCAATAAGAAAGATGATTTCCACTCAACCAAAAAGGAAAATAAATAAAATGTTTTAATTTATCTTAAATCCAATTTTAGATTGCGGCCTAGGCTTAACAAGTGTGGGACAAATCAATTAAATTAACATATCTTATATACTTGAGTATAAGCCGAGTTTTTCAGCACATTTTTTGTGTTGAAAATGCCCCCCTCGGCTTATACTCAAGTCACCTTTTTGTGCCTGATCTCCCGGAATTTGGGGACCGGGTACCGGCCGGCCGTAAGTCCCCTGGACCCCAATCTTGGCACATATGTAGCCTAATTTCTCCTTTACAAGTGTGCAAAGTTTGTTGCCCGGGGGACCTATGGCCGGGGAGCACCGATTTTTCAAAGCCGGGCACACCTTCCATAGACTCCCATGTCAAATGGAAATTTCTCCGGTGAATTTGGGGCCCCTTACCGGTAAAAAAAAAACTGCAAGACAAAGGCATAATGAGCTAGTATGACTAGCATACTAGCTCATTATGAATTACTTACCTTAGATCGAAGCCCCCGCAGCGACCCTCGTTCCTCTCCTCCGCCGCCACCATCATACCCGGAGTGACTTCCGGGTATCACCACTCCAACGCTGTGACTGGCCGGAGCGGTAATGACATCACTCCCGCGCATGCGCGCAGAACCGGCACGATCCCCGCACTTTCCGTCAATTTCCCATTGAAGACCCGGCGCGCTCAGTGTGCCTGCGCTGTAGACATTGGTGCCTGTAGCCATGTAGGTTAAGGAGATATTGCAAGCACCTACAGGTAAGCCTTAATGTAGGCTTACCTGTAGGTGCAAGAATTATAAGAGGGTTCACAACCACTTTAAGGCTGGTACCATAGAGGTTTTTACACTATTGGAGGCTCTGTCTTAATTTTATCTTTACATGTGGAGAGAGCTACTAACTTGTTGCAGATTGGTGATGTCTGAATGGTGTTTGGGATTACCATTATCCAAAAGCAAGAGTGGCCAGACCCGAGAGTGAATGGCAATATTATCTGGTGAGCTTTATTCCTATAGGGTGTGGAACCGGCACCAATCACTTTGGTGGAAAATATATGGTGTTTAGTGTAGATTGGCTAAATACACTGGCTTATCACACTGGACTTTAGTTATTGCATTGTATATTTGGGAATATCATATACCGTATATACTCGAGTATAAGCCGACCCAAGTATAAGCCGAGGTACCTACTTTTACCACAAAAAACTGGGAAAACGTATTGACTCGAGTATAAGCCTAGGGGGGGAAATGTGCCCATTGCCACCTCACTGTGCCAATTGCCAAACCTTACTGTGCCGATTGCCACCTCACTGAAAATCTTCTTATTCCGCGGCCGGCGTCCATTGTTTAAATCTTGCGGCTTTCATCTGGTGCCTTCCGTGATGGGCGTTTCCAGCAAACACTGTGTTGAGTGTTGCGCCTATCATGGAGATCCTCTTATTCTCGGACTCCGTTTCCCAGCAGGCACTGTGTTCAGTGTTCCGCCAATCACGGACGTCGGACAAGAGAACGTCCATGATAGGCGCAACACTCAACACAGTGTTTGCTGGAAACGCCTATCGCGGAAGGGACCAGAAGAAAGCCGCGAGATTTAAACAATGGACGGCGGCCACGGAATAAGAAGATTTTCAGGTACTGACTCGAGTATAAGCCGAGGGGTATACTTTCAGCCCTAAAAAAAGGGCTGAAAAACTCGGCTTATACTCGAGTATATACGGTATATATATATATATATATATATATATATATATATATATATAAACATGGACATTATTTGTATGGGCACTTTTTTCATATTTTCATTTTTTGTATATTTTCATTTATTTTCATATTTTGATGAATATGTTTTTTGAGTTGTAAGGTTTCACATTTTACATACACATTTAATTTCGCTACTGTGAACTGTGTAGATTGTTTCATCTACTGTCTTTGGGTATTTGTTTTTTTTTTGGAAATAGGAGCACGGAAATATTAATTTCAGGAGCGCAGTGTTTATATGTTATTCAGTTCCAGGGTGGAATCCAGGGTGGATTTGATTTAAGTCAAGTTGATTTAAATCATGTATTAAATCGCTAGTAAAAAGGCTTGACTTAAATCAACTCAATTTAAATTTATAATTTTTAAAGAGCAACTGTCATCTCTGTCCCACAGCTGCTCCTCCTCTGACCCGCTGTTGGCTCCTCCGCTGACCCGCTGTTGGCTCCTCCTCTGACCCACTGTTGGCTCCTCCTCTGACCCGCTGTTGGCTCCTCCGCTGACCCGCTGTTGGCTCCTCCTCTGACCCGCTGTTGGCTCCTCCTCTGACCCGCTGTTGGCTCACCGACAGCCCCATTCACTTTAATGGGACGGCTGGTGATGCGACACTGACACAACAAGGTGAGGGACGTGGCCGCAGCAGGTGAGTGGATCCCCGCTAACAGGCGCTGCCATGATGGATCTGAAATGACATGGATTCTTGCTGGTAGTTAGCGTGAAATTGTGTGAATGCATCAATGCAGTGCATGTTATCTCAGCTTGCGGAGCTTGGATTCATTTAAATGAGTTTACCAAAAATTGTAATATTGCAGAATATACAGCCTCATGCTACATAACTAAGCTCCATTTCATGCTAAGTAAACTAGATTATTAATGTATTTTAAATTGAAAACTATCTTTAGTTTCGTTTTTTACTCCAAAAGCATGTTGTTAAAATAAATTTGATTTAAATAAAAAAAATCTGATTTTAATCAAGAAAATCTGAATTTATTTTTTAAAAATTATCGGTTTTTAACCACACTGTTCAGCTCAGTAGATTGTTTTAAAATAGGGCTGGGTGCATTTGTAAATGCACAAAATATAACTGGATACTATTTATAGGTAATAATAACAGGGTAATTGGCTCCTGGAAATATAGGATTGCCTTATGAGGGAGCAAGAAGGATCCCCATCCCCCCACCCCCCCCCCTCCCCCCGGAGCAAACTGGATCATGTTTTTTGTTGTTTTTTTTCCTTCCTCCAGATCACCTATTTGTGTTTGACTTTTTTTGTTTTTTCTTAATTGGTTGAGCTAGATTGACTAGTGTCTTTTATAAACCTTACTAACTATGTAACTATGTCTTCACCACCACTTTGGTTTATTTAATCCTGGACAACTATTTCATCTCATATTTTGTGCCTTAGGATCTCTCTCTTGCATAGGCTCACCTATTTCTTCATGTTGTATCGTATGAACGCGTTCTATTATTTATTTATTTTTTTCCAGTTGTTCCTCAGTCTGTATGTCTTGTAAAACATCTTGGGGCTGGGAACACATTGTGAAACCCACTTTAGCTTTGCAGACAAAGAGAGACACCTATAGTTACATAGTTACATAGTTAGTCTAGTTGACAAAAGACAGAAGTCCATCCAGTTCAATCAATGGAATGGAACAAAATATATACAATCATACAAGTATAGTCCGTTCCAGGAGAATGCTCGTAATCCAAAGTACTTGCATATAAAAAAGCGAGTTTCCCCATTGAAGTCAATGGAAACTAAAATAATTTGTTCCGCATTGACTTCAATGGCATGCAATACCGCATGCGGCCAGAGGTGGGGGGGGGGGGGTGCCGGAGAGCCTCGGAAACGGCCAGAGAGGCCTGAGGACAGCTCGGCTGACCTCGGCAAACCTCGGAGGGGCTCGGAAACTGAGTATTTCCGTGTCTTTCCGAACGGCGCCGATCGGCTGCGATCAGCGCTGTTCAGCGCCACTCGGCTCCGGCGCCCCCCCCACCTCAGGCCAAATGCGGTACTGCACACCTCTTTGGCCTGCTCGTTTTGCGAGACAACTTTTGCAAACAGAGTTAGAATTTTTTCAAATACAATGCTCGTATTGCGAAACGCTCGTTAACTGCGTTACTCGCAATCCGAGGTTCCACTGTATATAGAATCCTATACTAAGTGGTTTTCACTTATTCCTAGAATAAAATGCCTGGTTATTCATAAATTGGATGAAGCCTAGCCCCTTATTCCACTGGTCAGTTTTTTCAAGTACACAGAATCTTTTCAATGCCCTGATTAGCTCTTAAGACTCTACCCTGGCTTTGTGAATGGTGAGGAATCGGATTGCCATGGACCATCTCTGAGATCTGCGTACAACCTCATGGATGTATTTAGGTTGCTCAGAGCCCCATTGGTTCTACAGTCTGACAACGGCAGAAAATGTACTTATAATGTGGTGAGCAGCCTAAAGGAGTACTGGCCAACATTGAAGACAGTCCACGGCAAGGCTCACCACTCACAAAAGCCAAGGTAGTGTTGAAAAGGCATTGGAAATATTCTGTGTACTTGGATGCAAGATGAAAAAACTGACTGGTGGAGTGAGAGGCTACATTTAGTCCAACTTATGAACTTGTGCATTTAAATCCTGGAATTAAGAGAACACCAAACAAAGCTCTCTTTGGCTGCCCAGCTAAAGTGGATCTCATAACATCATCATACAGATTGAGAAAAATTTATAGAAAGCACTTGCACAATACAACAGGAAGAAACAGATGAGCCTATGCAAGAGGGGGTTTATTGTACAAAGCACGGATGAGATAGTAGTCCACGATGGAAGAAACCAAAGTGATGGTGTAGACATGGTTACCGAAGAGGCTTGCATTTCTGCTACCTGTTGTGTCTTTATTAAAGGAACACTAAAGGCACGTTTTTTTTTTTTTTAAATAACAAACATGTTATACTTACCTCCACTCATTGTGCACAGAGTGGCCCCGAACCTGGTCTTCTGGGGTCCCTCGGCAGCTGTATCTGCTCCTCCCCGCAAGTACTTTCCTCCTTTATGCGAGCGAGCTGGCCGAGAAGCAAGCGTGTTCACGAGCGCAGGACTTTTGAGGGGTCAGGTAAGTAAACTGCTAATCCGTAGATGTTTTTTCACCTTAATGCATACAATGCATTAACCCCCTTTGCGATAATACCGAGTGTGGCTCGGGGTGAGTTTTTTTATGCTAAAAGCGGTAACCCCGAGCCAGACTCGGGCTGCATCACAGTATCCAGGGGAAGTAACTTATCTTGTTCCCTGGATCCTGCGATGTCTCCCCGCAGTGTCTGCGAGCCGTGTCTCGCTCGATCCTCACTGCCGAGTGCCGAGCTCCGTTCCCTGCGAAGTTGCGGCGCACAGGGACGGAGTTCGGCGCCAAATTCAAAAAGTAAAACACATAGTATAGATACAGTACACTGTAATATTACTGATTACAGTACTGTATCAAATAATTACACTCACCCTTTTTCCCTAGTGGTCTGTCCAGTGTCCTGCATGCACTTTTATATTATAAAAACTGTTTTTTCTGCCTGGAAACTGGAGATTGTCCATAGCAACCAAAAAGTGTCCCTTTATGTCAAAAGTGGTTTTAGACCAGCTAGAAAACAGCGATAATAAATTAGAATCACTTGCAGAATTGAGCGATAGCAATTTGTGGGGAAATTCGTCATCAAACACTAAATCTAATGACAGCGACAATTCTGCAACTGAGCAAATTTCAGTGTTTTTGATTTGATTACATTATTGAATAATTTTTATTATAATTACATTACTATTTCTTATAATTATTTATAGGTATTTATTATATTATAATTTATGATTTTGTGTTTCAAACTTTCATACCCGGGATGTCTACTAGACTCTTGTTTGGTCAGGTTTAAGTGAGTAATTACTAAGAATTGCAGGCCTACAATACATAACACCAAATTTCCATGCAAAATAATTGTAGCGCTTTTGGTACATAATTCCAGACAGAATCATACCGCCAGGGAGGTTAAGGTGAAAAAACTTTTACCTTTACAACCCCTTTAAGAACACCAATGGTGCCCATAGATGCATAAAGTAAAGTATATACCACATTAAAATAACACAGACATTTTGTTTTGTCATGCTCTTGTCATACTTTGCCTAAGCAATATTTGTCGCTCTGCATAATGCCTACTGGAGGTATTCTATACAATTCCTAGGTAAAGTATATAACAAAATTAAAACTACACAGAAACTTCATACTTTGCCAAAAAACATCCATATCATTCCTAGGCTCTCTTTAGAATGCCGTTATTCCATACTTTCACGGTAACATATACCCCAGGAGAGGTGATCACATAAGGAAAAGATAGGCGTATAATATTTTCAGATATAAGAGTGCTTTAGAATACGAAGAGAGACAAAGAAAGATCGAAAAGGCAGGCTCAGTAATAATTAGGGTTTTGTAAAAATACACAATGTGATCTGAAACAATTGACTCTATTTCTTGTAAGAATTATTCTCAGAGATTGATTGAAATTTTTTTTTTTTCCTGTAAGTAATTATAAAACACACCTAGGAAATTAGAAAAGGACACATACATGTGTAGCGGGGGGTTTCTTTTAAGGCCTCAGAGACTACTGTACCCATAACCCCCCTGGCCACCCAGGGTGCATTGCCCCGCGCAAAGACTGCTGGGGTGGACTTTATAAGAAGGAGGCGGGGCTGGCTTCACTCTCTTTGGACATCGCCCGCCCAGCAAGAGGAACTCCTTTCCGAGCCTGCGGTGCTACAAGGCCTGAAGCCTGGGCCTTTCTCCAAAGAGCCTTCCGCTCTCACCAAGGAACCTGAGGGACGTTTCTGCATAACGTTGCCGCATCACTTCCCGGTGGACCGAAGACTTGGATGTCGTGAGACCTGTGTACCAAGACACAGCAGCGGAAGATACGGACACGGACTGGTCAGGTTGGGTGAGAGAGCACCTGCTCAGAGAACTACATAGGATCTCTAGGCCCAATACCTGTTAACCGGAGCTTTCGTTAGTGTTGTGCTGCGCACCGGAGGGACAGTGCATCGGAGCAGCTTTAGAGATTTCCTTTTTTCACCAAGTTATCAAAACCCCTTTTACCCTGTGGATTACAGTTGTTTCTTTCAGCAAGTGCACCACCGTTTGCTAGCGAAGAACTTCCCCTACAGAACAGCGGGGACTGTTAGATTTATGCATCACACTGTATATCCGTCTGTTTGCTGAGATACACTTTTATTGCAGGGCTCTGCACATGATATGTAAACTGTGATTATATTCTTACCCAACCAACTGAGTAAAAGTGCAAGGATTAATTATACTGTTGTTGTGTCATTTACTTTGCAGAGGAGACGGGTAAGGACAGTTAAAGTATATTGCTGTATGTGTTCTAATATAGGATTGTGTCTCCGTGAGTTGCAGGCTACACAATCCTACTGTCCCCTACTAGCTGTGCCAGGGGAGGTTAGAGCCAACTGCTGGGGATTGACAGGGTGCATTACAGGGGCCCAAAAGAATTATACCAGCAGCCCTCTTAACTGGGGGTATTGCTAGACATGGGAAGGGAGAATATGAAGAAAAAAGGGAATATTAACACACAACACATTTTATTTTTATAAGACACACATTTTATTATATTCCCTGCCAGTCCTCCACCCCCCCTTACTCACCCTTCATACCCTTCCTACCCCCCGTTTTTTTTTTTTTTTTTACCCGGGATAGATAGGGCTGAAGGGTGACAGGGCAGAGAAGGATAGACAAGGAAGAAAACAAATTTTAATACACATAGTTCAAGGGTTGATCAGGGAGAGGGGAAAAACACTCTCACCCTTTTTTATTTTTATTTTATTTTTTCTTCCTTGGAAGAAATCATAAAACACAGTCAGGAAATTAGAAAAGGACACATACATGGAAAGGGAGAATACGAGGAAAAAGGGAACAATAAAACACAACACACTTTTATTTTCACAAGTAGACACACAATTTACTATATTCCATGTCCGTCCTCCACCCCCCCTAAACTCACACCTCACATCATCCCTATCCCCCGTTTTTTTTTTTTTTTTTTGCTATGTTACGCTTCCTTCGAGGAGGGAACTTGAGAAGCCACCACCCAAAATATAAATAATCATAGAAATGTATCAATGTTTTACGTTCTTAGCAAATGTTAATAATATGTTATATGTAAAGAAAAAACTTAATAAAGAAAGATTAAATAATAAATAAATAAATAAATAAAATAAAAATAAAAAGAATTCGGAAATGTATTCAAAGGGAATATAATTTGAATAGCTCCTTTCAAAACTGACTGCAAGTCAAGGCTGTAAGACTGTCAAGCCCCGTACACACGATCGGATAACCTATGGATTTTCGTCCGATGGATTTGTCCATCGAAAATCCGATGAAACTGTTTTTCATCAGTCTTGGCCACACACCATCAGTCCAAAAACCGACCGTTCCAAACGCGGTGACGTAAAACACTCAGATGAGCCGAGAAAAATTAAGTTCAATGCTTCTGAGCATGCGTCGACTCGATTCTGAGCATGCGTGGGTTTTTTAACCGATGGACTTGCCCATAGACGATCGAAAATTCCCATCGTTTTTTTATCCATCGGAAATTTTTTCAAACAAGTTCTATTTTTTACAACCGATGGAAAAAAGACCGATGGGTACCATACACGATCGGTTGGTCTGATGAAAACCATCCATCGGACGGTTTTGATCAGTCAAACCGATCGTGTGTACGGGGCTTTAGAAAAGATTTGAAATAAATGAGAGAAGAAAAGTGTTTGTAAAGGCTGAAGGATTTTTAGGTAAAAAAAACGTTCTCCAGAGAGCAGTCCCCATTCCCCCCCCACCCTACTACTTACCTGAGCCAGATCTTCCTCCACCGATGTGCATGAGAGGCTTGGCTCTCCAGGGACACTCCCTCCTCATTGGCTAAGACAGCAGAGGGAGTCATTGGCTCCCACTGCTGTCAATCACAGCCAGTGAGCCAATGAGGAGAGACATCCGCGGCTCTGTGTGAATGGACACGCAGAGCCGTGGCTCGGGAGCAAAACTGCTTGGGTGCCTCATTGCAAGCTGGTTTCTCTAGGGGCACTCGGCAGGAGGGAGGGGCCAGGAGCGCTAGCGGGGTATCCAAAATAGGAGGATCGTGCACTGTGCAAAACCACTGCTCAGAGCAGGTAAGTATAACATTTTTTTTTTTTTTTACTTTAATATGACTTTAAGTATGACAAATGTTAGAAATATTTTTTAGTTAAAAGAGTGACTTCTGCAAAACGTTTTAACGGCTTTAAGACCAGCCGCTGCAGTTGTACTGTGGCAGGTTGTTTCTCCTGGGCGAATCGCCGTCATTGTATGTCAGCCACTTTAAAAGCTCTAGGGGGCGCACATGCGCCCACGGATGCGATGCAAGAGCTGATACGCGTGGCCGGTGGCTGCAATGTCCGCCGGCCTCCCGCGATCGCTCCACACAGAGCCAGAACGGGGATCTCTCAATGTAAACAGACAGATCCCCATTCTGTCAGGGAAGGAGAGACAGATCTGCTGTTCCTAGTGATTAGGAACAGCGATTTCTCTCCTCAACCAGTCAGTCCCCTCCCCCCACAGTTAGAAACACCTCCCAGGAAACACATTTAACCCTTGAATGCCCCCTAGTGTTAACCCCTTCCCTGCCAGTGACATTTACGCAATAATCAGTGTATTTTTATAGCACTGATCGCTGTATAAATGTCAATGGTCCCAAAAATGTGTCCAAAGTGTCCAATCTGTTCGCTGCAATGTCGCAGTCCCACTAAAAATCACAAATCACCGCCATTACTAGTAAAAATAATAACAATGCCATAAATCTTTCCGCTGTTTTTTTAGAGACTATAACTTTTGCGCAAACCAATCAATGTACGCTTATTGCGATTTTTTTTTTTTTTTTACCAAAAATATTTAGAAGAATACATATCGGCCTAAACTGATGAAGAAATTTGTTTTTGTTTTTTGGAATATTTGTTATAGCAAAAAGTTAAAAAAAATATAGTTTTTTTTTTCAAAATTCTTGCTCTTTTTTTGTTTATAGTGCAAAAACTAAAAACCGCAGAGCTGATCATATACCACCAAAAAAAAGCTCTATTTGTGGGGGAAAAAAAGGACGTCAATTTTTTTTTGGGGTACAGCGTCGCACGACCGCGCAATTGTTAGTTAAAGCGACGCAGTGCCGTATCGTAAAAAATGGCCTGGTCATTAAGGGGGCAAATCCTTCCGGGGCCGAAGTGGTTAAAGCAATTTTTTATTTATTTTTTTACTCAGCAGCTACAAACACTGTAGCTGCTGACTTTTAATAAGGACACTTACCTGTCCTAGGCTCCCGCGATATATCGGTCCCCCGAGTTCGATCGTGGCAGATCCCGGCGCCGCCATCCTCACTAAGGGAAACAGGCAGAGGAGCCTTGCTGCTTCACTGCCCGTTTCGTACTGCGCATGCGCGAGTCTCGTGGCGCTTTGTGAATGGGCCGGCTGCTCTCTGTGATACACACATTTCCCAGAAGGCAGCGTGCCCCATTCGCCAGAAGACAACGCGAGGAGGATGCGGAAGAAGACCTGCCGCGGCGGATGAAGAGGCAGATTAGGAACATCCGCATAGCAACCGGTATTTCTGGTAAGTACGTTTTTTTTTTTCTATTCTTTTGCTGAATTTTGGTGTATTTTTTTTTTTTTTTTTTTTAGGGTGGAACTCCACTTTTAGTATGGGACATTTCTTTGATAACCTTGCTTTTGCACAGCAGGGAACATTATGAAAATCCATTTTCATCTTTACAATTTTAAATCAAGGGAATAGAAGCCAAAGTCTATTTGCATGATTCAGATTTCATAGAATGTTCCTGTGCTAAATCATCTCATTTACCTTCAGATTACATTACTACGCTATTTTAGTATATTGGCTGCAAACAATTAAATCTGTATCTCAATCTGTATCTCTCAATTGCTTGAGAAAACATCGAGCACCTGGATTTTAAAGGCATTCCTGACTTTTGTTATAAAACCAAGGCAGACAAAGACAGCAGATACTTTTGGACACAGCCTACATCATGGTCTCTCCACTGTATATTGCATTAATAACTATAGTTCTGATAGAAAGTAGCCCTGGAATTGCTTTGAACATGTTCATATTTATTGTTAATTTGAAAAGCATGAAAAGCAGGCAGAAAATAAAACCGTGCGATCTGATCCACCTGACCAAAGGACTGGTCAACGCCCTTCTGCAGCTAATTTTGACAATAGAGATTATGATAATCCTTGTGTGGCCCCAGAAGTATTTTGAGAAAGAAGTTCTTTTGACCACAAATGTTTCTCTTCATACACTTGGCTACTTTAATTATTGGTTGACCGCCATCCTCTGTGCCTACTACTGCTCGGCCATCTCTAACCTCCGACTTGTTATCTTTGTTTGGGTGAAGAGGGCGATCACAACATTCCTCCCACAGCTTCTGGTATTATCAGCGATGGGATCATTTCTCTTCAGTGCCCCATTAATCTGGGAGACTTCCGTGACTCTTCATGAACAATCTATGGGGAATTCAACCAATGATTCTACGATTATTAGTGGGACAGTGTTTACTGACCCCTTATTTGTAATAACAATGTCGATATGTTGTATATATATATATATACACCATTTATTCTCACCCTCCTTTCTCTTATGGTCACAATATTTTTTCTTGCAAAACATATATGGACTATCAAAGATACAAATTCTAATTTTAAAGACCCCAAACTCCAGGCCCCCATTAATGCAACAAGAACAATGCTACTTTTTCTTGCGCTCCATGTATCGTTTTACTTATCTGCTCAATATGGTGTTTCATATTCGTATGTCTCTGTGGATTTTGGCCCCACCATCAGCTGGTTCATTTTGTTGTTTTGTCCAACTGCTGGGGCTCTCACCGTTATTCAGGGAAGTTCCAATCTGAGGGAAAGATTTCAGGTGATCTTTTGTAGAATAGAGATGAAAAGAGGGAATGCTGAAACCAATGATTAGCATTTAGCAAAAGATGGTTAAAATATAGAATGTGAATTATTTGATATTTTTGTCCGACTGAGGGTAGACACCTGTAGTAACGCATCTCATCCCAGAAAGTCAATATTTCAAAAAAAAGGGGGGGGGGAGGTTTTATCAATATCTTTCTAAGGTGAGGTCTCCAAAGGTCTCGTGCTAAAATGATTGCTCCCACTCTGAAATTTGTGACTATAAGGGTATCATGATACTCATTTGCTTAAATTATTGTATGCAGTAAGTTGAGTATAATTCACAAATCACAAAAAAAAAAAAAAAAAAACGATTATGCGTGCGGTAGTCCGTTAAGTCCAATCCACAAATTAAACTGGAACTAAAAAAAATGGTGCAGTATTTAAAGCAGAGATCCACCCTAAAGTGAAACTTCCGCTCATTGGATTCCTCCCCCCCTCTGGTGCCACAATTGGCACCTTTCGGGGGGGGAGGGGGGCAGAGGATACCTGACAGGTATCCTTTCCCACTTCCGGGAGACTGGCCGCTCCCTCCTCCTTCTCCGGGCTAATAGGAGAGAGGAGCAGGGACTCCCGCATGTGCAATATGGTCCCCGGCGTGAAGCCGAAAGGCTACACTGCCGGGTTCCCTTACCTGCAATGGCAGCACCCAACAGCTGATTGAAACATCAGCTGCGGTGCCGACATCGAGGGACTGCAGGACAGGTAAGTGTCCATTTATTAAAAGCCAGTAGCTGCAGTATGTATAGCTGCTGGCTATTAATTTTTTTTTTCCCGGAACACCACTTTAACACCACCTTTCTGGTGGTGGGAACCAGTTCAGTACCCGAAAGAGGGGCCTATTCAAACCCTCAGAAAGGGCCATTCCACCCACCGAGAGCCTAATTCAACCCACAGAACACCCACAGGAAGGGGACTATTCCACCCACAGAAAGGGGTGCTATACTACCCTCAGAGAGGGGTCTAATTTCACCCACAGAACACCCACAGGAAAGGGGACTATTCCACCTACAGAAAGGGGTGCTATACTACCCTCAGAGAGGGGTCTAATTTCACCAACAGAAGACCCACAGGAAAGGGGACTATTCCACCTACAGAAAGGGGTGCTATACTACCCTCAGAGAGGGGTCTAATCTCACCAACAGAAGACCCACAGGAAAGGGGACTATTCCACCCACAGAAAGGGGTGACATACTACCCTCAGAGAGGGGTCTAATTTAACCCACAGAACACCCACAGGAAAGGGGACTATTCCACCTACAGAAAGGGGTGCTATACTACCCTCAGAGAGGGGTCTAATTTCACCAACAGAAGACCCACAGGAAAGGGGACTATTCCACCTACAGAAAGGGGTGCTATACTACCCTCAGAGAGGGGTCTAATTTCACCCACAGAAGAGCCACAGGAAAGGGGACTATTCCACCAGCAGTGGATACACAAAAATATGACATTATACATCACGAATACACAAGTATTTTTTATTTTTATTAACCACTTGACACAACAAAGAAATTGGAAGCCATATGGGAACCATGGGCGAACTACGTCCATACCCCATTAGTATCATAAGGATGATTCTTTAGTGCTTTGGATTTATTTCTTATTTATTTCTTATTTGGGCTCTGTGGTGGTCACAAACCCTCTCTCTACCCTTCTTTTCTTCCCTCTACCTCTTTCTCCTCTCTTTTTCCTCTTCTCTTCCTATGCTGGACACTTTCTCTGGCTTCTTTCTTTCACTACCTGATGTTGATTACTATTACCTAACTAGGATTCCCCTTGCATTCTAAAGAATCTGACACAAGGAGGTACCTGTATTTCCTATTAGGAAAGCCTGAACCTATCACAATGGGTTTCATAGTCTTATTTTCTATGCTTGTTAGGTTACTTACATGAAAACATTGTGATACGCTCACTAATGGGCTAGGAAATACTCTGTGTCATCTTATAATTAATGGTTAACCGTTATCCTTAAAGGGTAAGTTCACCTTTGTACAGTTTTTTTCTAAATTCCAGCTCCCCTATGCACCAATATAGCATTCATGTACTTTTTTTGCTAAATTTTCAACACTTTCCATTAAATCTACAGTAACTTACTTTTGTTGTCCTAATCCACGTTTCCAGATATTTCCATTAGTAACATCCTTACAGACCGTAGGTCATGACACAGGAAGGAGTTGACCAGCTGACCT
The DNA here is from genome assembly GCA_029206835.1 of Rana muscosa. NCBI lineage: Eukaryota > Metazoa > Chordata > Amphibia > Anura > Ranidae > Rana > Rana muscosa. The sequence goes on from CM055127.1 coordinate 188,827,223, forward strand.
CATTAGCACACACCCTGCATCATCCACCCTCCCACTCCCAGGTGCACGTTTTTTAAATGAAATGCAATCAATTAGTGATCACCCTTCTCACTAAATACACAATCAGATTGCATAGTGTATGGCCATCTTTATACAAGTACATAAAAGGGAGTGGACAGAAACACTCAGCTGTCAAGCCCCGTTTACAACTCTGCATAGCATGGAGAGCCGGTCACAATCTCCTCGCCGGTCATATCCTCCTACATAAGTTTTACTTGTTTATGTGCTGTCCTCCCTTTCTATGGCTTAGAAGCAGCAGGCATCACCCCGGTACAACCCCTTAAAGCCGAGGCCGCATATTTGTGTACAGTCGGCGAGAAGGGGTTAATATTCTGCACACACTCATTATCATGATACCAATTGGTGATTTTAGAGCACATGTATTTGTATATTATTATGGTAATGCTAAATAGTTACAGCAGCCAATATTTAACCACTTCCCACCCGCCATAGAAAAAAATGATGGCCGCAAAGTGGTTAAGTTATCCTGACTAGGGATGGGCCGAACACCCCCCCCCCCCGGTTCGGTTCGCATCCAGATCATGCTAACAGGCAAAAAATTAGTTTGGACACGTGAACACTGTTAAAGTCCATGGGACACGAACATGAAAAATCAAAAGTGCTAATTTTAATGGTTAATATGCAAGTACTGTAATTGTCAAAAAAAGTGTTTGGGGACCCGGGTCCTGCCCCAGGGGACATATATCAATGCAAAAAAAAACTGAAGTTTTTTCGGGAGCAGTGATTTTAATAATGCTTAAAGTGAAACAATAAAAGTGAAATATTCCTTTAAATTTGGTACCTGGGGGGTGTCTATAGTATGCCTGTAAAGTAGCGCGCGTTTCCCGTGTTTAGAACTGTCCCTGCACAAAATGACATTTCTAAAGGAAAAAAAGTAATTTAAAACTACTCGCGGCTTTATTGAATTGTCAGGTCCCGGCAATACAGATAAAAGTCATTGAAAAAAAAAATGTGTGGGGGTCCCCCAAAATTCCATTACCAGGTCCTTCAGGTCTGGTATGCATATTAAGTGGAACACTGCGTCAAATAAAAAAAAAATGGAGTGGGGTTCCCCCTAAAAATCCATACCAGACCCTTCAGGTCTGGTATGGATTTTAAGGGGAACTCCGTGCCAAAAAAATAAATAAATAAATAAGGCGTGGGGTTCCCCCCAAAAATCCATACCAGACCCTTATCCGAGCACGCAACCTGGCAGGCTGCAGGAAAAGAGGGGGGGCGAGAGAGCCCCCCCCTCCTGAACCGTACCAGGCCACATGCCCTCAACATGGGGAGGATGTTCCCATGTTGATGGGGACAAGGGCCTCATCCCCACAACCCTTGCCCGGTGGTTGTGGGGGTCTGCAGGCAGGGGGCTTATCAGAAACCCCCAGATTCTGCCCCCCCATGTGAATTGGTAAGGGGCACATTGTACCCCTACCATTTCACAAAAAGAAAGTGTCAAAATGTTAAAAACCACAGGAGACGGCTTGGGACAAGTCCTTTATTAAAAAAAAAAAAAAAAAAAAAAAAAAAAGATTCCAGCGATGTAATCCAATAAATCCATGCTCGATCTCCAGCGATGTTATCCAATTCTCGATCTCCAATGATGGATGATCTCCAGCGACTCCAGCGAGGAACACGCACATGATCCTGCCTCCACCAGAGGCACCCAGCCAATGACGTGGGGCCAGCCTGACAGCTCTTATGTAGCTGAGGGCGGGGCCACCCTTCACGTGACCCATCCCCCTCTGGCAAGGGGAAACTCCGGGGTTTCTCAGTGATGTGTACGGGTGACCCCGCCCCCCTCTGATGCAACGGGAAAGCTATCAGTGCAGACCCATTGAGGTTACCCACTGGAGACCACCAGGGATGCCCACTGGAGACCGCCAGGTGAACCCAACAGGGATGCCAATCAGTGCCCATTAGGATGGCACTTTGTGCCTATCAGTGATTGCTTGTCAGTGCCTCCTGATCAGCGCTGCCTATCAGTGCCATCTATTAGTGCCCATCAGGTCCACCCATCAGTGCCACCTATCAGTGCAACCTATAAGTGCCCATCAGTGCCACCTATGACTGCCCATCAGTGCCACTTATGAGTGCCTATTAGTGCCCTTTAGTGCTGCATATCAGTGCCACCTATCAATGCAACCTATAAGTGCCCATCTGTCACGTACCTACAGAGGAGCCGAGGAAGTGGTGGCAGCCTCTCGCACGATCCCGGTCCCCGTACCCCTTGGAGGTGGGAACAGGAAATGCAGGGGCACGAGAAGGTGCGGGTGCCTGTTAGTGTAGACAGGGTCACTGGGAGGCGCTGGAACCCTCTTCAGGCACAGGTGCTGTGGAAACCAGGCGTCAGATCCGTTTAGGGGAGATCCGGAAGAATAACAGGTGAAGGCAGAGGTTCGGCAGTGGGCTAGCGAAGAGGTACAAGATCAGGAGACAGGATCGAGGTCAGTGAAGCAGGCAGAGGCAGCAGAGCAGGTGAGGGTCCTCCGAGAAGGGTAGTCAAAACAAGCCAGGAGTCTTCAGGAGCAGATCCGACAAGTAATCAGGTTTTCAGACAGGGATACAGGCACTAGCTAGAAAGACAATCCAGCACTGACACTCAGGTGATCCATGTTTAAATAGGGCGCCGTGCGTCGGGATTGGAGGAGGCGCGCGCGGTCTGAGTCCTATTCGGCCCATTTTAGATGTCCGCGCATGCGCATTAGCACCTGGAGAACGGGCATTCCTTGCTGACACCCGGAAGTGTGTGTCAGCAGCGCTGGGTCTCTGACACCATCAGTACAACCTATGACTGCCCATCAGTGCCGCCTATGAGTGCCTATTAGTGCCCATCAGTGCCACCTATCAGTGCCCATCAATGCTGCATATAAGTGCATCATCATCAGTGCCTCATCAAAGCTACCTCATCAGTGCCACCTCATCAGTGTCAATCAGTGCAGCCTCATCAGTGCTCATTAGTGAAGGAGAAAATGTACTTATTTACAAAGTTTTGTAACAAAGAAAAACTTTTTTTTTTTTTTTCAAAATTTTTGTTTTTTATTATTTGGAGCGCAAAAAAAATAAAAACCCCAGTGGTGATCAAATACCACCAAAAGAACTCTCTATTTGTGGGGAAAAAATATATAAAAATTTTGTTTGGGTACAGTGTTCCATGACCGCGCAATTGTCATTCAAAGTGCAACAGCGCTGAAAGCTGAAAATCGGCCGGAGCAGGAAGGGGGTGAAAATGCCCGGTAGGCAAGTGGTTAAATGTAAGTCATATATATAAAGTTTTCTTTATAATATATTTAAGTTTTTTGCAGTGAATTTGTGTGCAGTTTTGTTTGGTGTTTTTGTTAATAGTACACAGTTTTGTGTTTTACTTTCTGTAGGAACCTTTGCAATGATACTGTGTTTAAATAAGGTTTTGTGTTATTTGCATTTGACAATTGTTTGTAGGAATACTATGAGAAGTGAACATCAGGGATACTGTCTTGACTATAAATAAAGTACATTTGGAGGTCTGTACTGTGTGCTTTATTGGTACATGTGGAAATCATGAACTCATCATAATCCATCACCTTGGAGGAGAAAATCGAAGAAAGACCACAATGGCATCTCTGCTTTAGAATCCTCTCAGGAATCTTTTATCTATAACTCATGGGCTGATGCCTCGTACACACGACCGGTTTTCCTGACATGCCGATGTTTTTCCTGATGTGATTCCTCTCAAGCCTGCCTTGCATACACACGTTCAGGCAAAAAAACGCTCGAGCAAAGCGCGGTGACGTACAACACGTACGACGGCACTATAAAGGGGAAGTTCCATTCGGATGGCGCCACCCTTTGGGCTGCTTTTGCTGATCCTCGTGTTAGTAAAAGTTTGGTGAGAGACGATTCGCGCTTTTCAGCCTCGTGCTTTTCAGTCCGTTACAACGTGACGAATGTGCTATCTCCATTATGAACGCTAGTTTTACCAGAACGAGCGCTCCCGTCTCATACTTTCTGAGCATGCGCGTTTTTTTTCCCCTCGGAAAAGCCTACACACGAGCGGTTTTCACAACGAGAAAAAGGCAGATGGGAAAAAATAGAGCAGGTTCTAATTTTTTTGCGGGCAGTTTTCTCGTCGGGAAAACTGCTATGGAGCATACACACGACCGATTTTCCCAACCAATCTAAAAAATGGCAGTTTTCTCATCGGGAAAACCAGTCGTGTGTACGAGGCATGAGTGTTACTTGGATGGCGGCTCATTCCCCTGAAATGAAGCTCATTAGTATGCATGCAAGAAAAGCGCTACTATTAATAAAGGACTCTAAAGTAGATACAGTATATAACAGTGGCGGCTAGTGGGTTCTTCTTTGGGGGGGGGGGGCGGCAAACAAACAACATCCCCCCCGGTGGCGTGGCACAGCACACTCTCCCCTGCAGGTGGTCCGGCCAGGCACTTACCTGCTCGTGTGGTGGGGCTGTGGTGTCCTCTCCTGGAGTGAGGGCAGCGACCGTGGCGGCTCCGGTGTCGGCTCCTCCAGCTTCCTCCACGTGTGTCTTCCGCCAAAGCGATAGGCATCCAATAGGATCACCTGATGCTTTGGCCAATCGGGAAAAAAAGGTCTCGCAGACCTATCTCCTGATTGGCAGGGAGGAACTTTAGTGTGATAATAGCAAAAATGTATTTGCTTATTGTCACACAACTGGGTGGACTCGGATCGCAATTCTCTGGGCTCCGAGCTTGCCCTTTTGTGAAGCCTATTAGAGCCTCTGCCTCTAAACAGGTTCCACTGAATCCATGGTCCGGCACCACTGATATGTAGATCAGGGGGCCGGACGCATGGATAGGAGAGGCGGCGCACGTGCGCCCTCTATGGATGGGCCACCACTGGTATATACCCTAATGATGTGATATTATATTTTTTTAACCAGTTGTCATCCACTCTATAGCAGTTTTACTATGACAGGGCAGCAGCTGTGTGGTGCATCCTGTCTATATATACCTGATTCTGGACTTCTGCCTGCAGAGGGTGATCGCCTGTGCTGCCGGTTCTACTGTGTTCGGCACTTAATGTCCCCCGGCTCCTGCCAAACATCACACATCATAAAACACAGATTACTAAGATATGCCTTTGTAAACAAGGCATATCTCAGTTCTGACAAGAAGGAAGGGATCAATCTTGTGTTCCTGCAAAGCAGGGACTAGAATCGTTCTCTTCCCCTAGTGAAAGCAGCACACTGTGTACACAAAAACACTGGTTAGGCATACAGTTAACCCTTTGATTGCACTAGATGCTAACCCCTTCCCAGCCAGTGTCATTAGTACAGTGACAGTGCATATTTTTAGCCCTGATCACTGTATTGGTGTCACTGGTTCCCACAAAGTGTCAGTTAGTGTCAGAATGGCCGTCGCGATAACGCAGTCTTGCTATAAGTCACTGATCGCTGCCATTACTAGTTTTAAAAAAATAAATAAATACAAATTCCATAAATATATTGAATAGGATTGTAGCCGCTATAATGCTATATACCAATATACGCTTATTGGGATTTTTTTTTTTATTATTACCAAAAACATGTAGCAGAATACATATTGCCCTAAATTAATGAAGAAATTTGATTTTTATGTAGCACTGGCCCCCGAAGGAGCTGCTGAATTTGTTTGGGCCTGTACTCTGCTAGTGAACCCCCACTGACTTGGCTCAATCCCCTTGACACAGCTGTGATGCAATGTTGGTGTGGAGCTAATGGTGAAGGATAACCCCACAATATACAATATAATAACAGTATACATTTGCTATTACCTGTGTACCCAATGGCTCCTCCTGCTGCTAAAAAAAGGAACAACACTCCACACCAAAGTACTTAACCAAGAACGTATTTTTACTAAGGTTCGTGTAAAGTAATAATTTCAGCAGTTGCACTGTCACATAAACATAACGTAACAGCACAGTAGGTACACACAAGAGATTGTATCTGTACAGTTAACCTAGGTGACCTCTGATCATGTGGCTCCAATTGGGACTAGTGCTCAGAGTGATTACTCCTTACTCTGGGCACCTTCCCAATTCCAGCACACTCTGGTGAATACAGAAATACAAATGACAAATATGGTACAACACAACTACAAGGGAGCTCCCCCTACTTTAATAAAGGTGCAAGGCCTTGCAATACAAGATGCAGTCTTTGATCTTCTTTCTTCTGCTAGCTATTTGAGTTTGTAACAATTTGTAATCCAACAGTGGAATAACAAGGGTCAACTTGAGATGAATATTGGAACTGTTCCTGTAGTGTGATCCACTTGTAATTACCTCTGGTGTAATTGCTTAGGAATAACACAGTGTTAAAGTGAAGTGAAGGATAGGCTTTAGGCCTGCTTAAACTCAGTCTTTGTTATATTCTCCTCCTCCGTGGGACTACAGGTCCCAGCAACACTGTGTTAAAGTCTAAGTGTATGCAAGTGCGTAAGAAACTGTGGGCAACAGCCCTCTCACCAAACTGGGCCTGAAGGGATGGAACAGGTCCACTCCGCTGGTCACAGTCTTGCTTCTCACCGACCGGCTTCTGTGACACCGCTCCGCAAGATGAACCAGACCCTCTGATCACTCCAAACAGGTGTCTCTGGATTCTTCCCGATCCGGTCACTCAGTTCCTCCAGCAATCAGATGGCTCACAGAGTCTTTAAATGTTCCCTTTCCAGTGGCAGTAGGCCACACTCTCTGGAGACCTCCTCACAGGTCCTTAACGGAATGGAACGAAACGTCTACTTTTGGCTTTTTGTCAATCACAGCCAGTGAGTTAATCAGGAGATGGAGGGGGCGGGGGCCAAGCCACCTGTCTATGATATTTATTTTAGTTGGTTTTCCAGTTTGGCCGTTAGAGGTTTGACATTGGCGTCAGTCAGTGATGAGGTTGTATTTATTAGAGTAATGCCCTTTTTTCTCCATGTGTAAGGGAGCCTTTTTTGTAATATGTTTATGATGGGCTGTGATACTCCCATGTTTAAAATTTGAGATTTAATGAAATTGACTCTGTAATATAAAATATATATCCCCAAAGTCCATCAGTGTCTTGGGAGAAAAAGAAACCCTGGACTGCCGCACTCTGTATAGACAGTTATTTATTCCAAAATTTCAGGTAAAAAATCCAAATTCAAAATAAATCCATAAATCCAAAACAACAAATGCAGATAGTGTGCATGCAGGGAAGGGTGGCTAACGCGTTTCACGTCACAAATTGACGCTTACTCATAGCTAGGTCCATCAGTGTCTTGTGGGCTTTTTCTAGAGAGTTCAGCGGGTTTGTCAAAAGGAGAATAACATCGTCCAAAAAAAAAGTTTTATAGTGTGCATATCGGAGCCAAACTGGAAACCTGTGATTGAGTGTGTTCTAATTGCTTCTGCCAAGGGCTCCATCATTAGGTTAAAGATGGTCGGAGATAGGGGCAACCCTGGTGTTTAGGGGGAATTTTGCCAATGGACTCCGGGGAAACTTCACCCTGAGTGGAAGCCCCTACTTCAAAGGAAGAAACTAGTCCCATGCCCGCTTTGCCTGCTCCGGCACCCTCCGTGCTTGTTGTTGCTGATGTCCGAGCACCATTGCGGCCACCTTTGCCACTGCTGGAGCTTGTACCATTGAGAAGGTCTCCGGATGCTATCGTCCTTCCTGGAGCAGGAGATCGGGCGACCATGCCACCTTTGGCCCGATTATAGCGGCTATTCAACAAAAAGGTTGCCACAGACTATGGTTGGGAATACCCCTATGTTCCTAAAGAACTGCACTTTGAGATTGAGGCCTTTCGTGAACGATGGTACGCTGACTTTGTGTGGGATCATATAAAAGTACCAAGAGGCTACAGGTATTTCAAGTGTTCATCTGAAATGACAACCCGTTATAAAGGTTGCCGGAAAGACTGGACTTATGGTCGGCACATCCATGCGGACCGTGTGGTAATCTGCAGCAAGGACAGAGAAGATGCTGTCTACTTCATAGAGACTTTAGACAGACAGTGGAAAACTCTTGTCCTCCCTGATCCCAAGTATTATCTCTGAAGTGGGAACTTGTGTTTTTTTATTATTGCCTACTCTGGAAACCAGTCTTCCTGGAGCATTTAACTTTTCCCTTGCTAGGGAACTCTACTCAGTTGAGGAATCGGAGAGCTGTTCTGTGTGTGTTTTTTTCTCTCCTCCTCAGCCAGCGGTAAAGAACGTTTAAAAAAAAAAAAAAAAAAAAGAACTGAACTTTGGGGTGGACTTAGATAGGGCCAAAGCTGGAAATCGCTGTGTTGAAGATGTGGCATGTCTGATTCTAATGATGCATTTCCGTAGAATTAAGCCTCGTACACACGACCGTTTTTCTCGGCAAGAAATGACAAGAAAACTGCTGGGAGAGCTTTCTTGGCTAGAAAACCATGCGTGTGTACGAGGCTTTCAGGTTTCTCGTCAAGAAAACTGCCCAGCATCTCGTCGAGAAAAAAAAAACCTGCTTTCTTTTTTCTCGTCGGGAGTCTCAGTTTTCTCATCGTGGTTCTCGTCAGACTGTATTTGGACGAGAAAACCATTCGTGTGTATGCTTTTCAGGGTCTTCAAAAACCGTGCATGGTCAGAATCAAGTATGAGACGGGAGCGCACCTTCTTGTAAAACTAGCGTTCATAATGGAGATAGCACATTCTTCACGCGGTAACAATTTTTGCATCGTTTAAATGCTGCGCATTAAAATCTTCTTTAGAATGGTACAATAATAACAATAATGAACGTTTTTGGCTGCAGATATTCACACAGAGTTCTGACTAACTTTTTGCAACATTTATGAATGCAGATCTCATGAATATTTTATTTTATTTTATCGAGCAAGATCTCATAATTATTTTTTATTTTTTAAAATTTTAGTTCAGATATGCATTTTAAAATCTTATTTAATTTCTAGTGATCTCCATTTTTTTTTCTTTTCACCCGTATAAATTTACCACAATTTAAACCTAAACCTTCTATTTTTTGACCTTCAAGGAGATTGTTTGGTGTTATCTGTCCCATTTAAAATATAGCTTTTGAATTTTTGAAACTTACCTGCCTACTCACCAGCTAAATATTTTGCTTTAATAAAAACACATAGGCAAGTATTAACTGTAAAAATAAATGCCATTTATTCTGGTATAGAAAATAATAAGAAACAAACTAGAAGGCAGCACTGGAGACCCTGCTGCAATTTGTGCAACTCTGTGTGGACACAAAAATTGGGACCTTGAGAAGATCATACATTAGTGAGCCCAATCTGGTCTTGGACTCCCAGAGGTCAGGAACAGCAGCAGGTTAGATACATGTCCCAAGTCTGTGGAACTACAACAGGCTGCCTTCTGTCAGACCACATTGAAGCAAGGAAATCACTTCCTGGTCTTCTTGGTAACCTTCCCTGCAGCCTTCTTGGTAGGCTTCCCTGCAGCCTTCTTGGTAGGCTTCCCTGCAGCCTTCTCTGCAGCCTTCCTTGTCCGCCTGGCTGGAGGCTGTGCCTCTGGAGGTGTACTCATGTCAGGAGGAGGAGAAGGAGGTGGAGGAGAAGAAGAAGAAGGAGGTGGAGGTTGAGAAGAAGGAGGTGGAGGTTGAGAAGGAGGTGGAGGTTGAGAAGAAGGAGGTGGAGGAGAAGAAGAAGGAGGAGGTTGAGAAGAAGGAGGTGGAGGTTGATAAGAAGGAGGTGGAGGAGAAGAAGAAAGAGGTGCAGGAGGATGGCCGTGGTTGCAAATGACAGTTGTGCCTTATTTAAAAGGCTAATGAGCAGGGGCTCATATATTAGGCATTGTCCCATCGGCATCTGGCCCATTTTTTTGTGGATAAGGTTTTTTGTCTCCCACAGAGCAGGTAGCTCCCTTAACCTATCTATAAAATCCGCAAGAAAATCTTTGTCAAGAAAAGCATTCATTCTTTCTGCAAGACAAAACACAAGACAAAAATACAAATGTCAACCAATCACAGTCTAAACTCGAGTAATCTTTATGCCCATATATGCCTCTTCAATCTCTATGCAGTATAGGCCACTGATGTACCAAGTTAAAATCTTACCTTCGGTCTAACGTTTGGCGCTCTTACTCCTTCCTCCGCACACAGAACGTAGGTATGACACATGTGTGTTAGCTTTATTTACACTACACATGCGTGACACACGTCGCCTGCCCATGACGTTCTTTCTCGATGTTTCCCCGCCCCTTCTCTTTCGGCATGCAAACAACATGGCGGAGCCACAGCAGGTGTCTGGAAATTCCTCTAATAACGAGGAGCGTGAAACGTCACGAACAAGAAGGCGATACAAGGCATCTAATATGTCCTTTGCCGAGATGGCGGACATATTGAACAATGCTGATTATGATGGCACGCATGGGCTGTATACCCACCCTAATCTAAGGAAGGCCAAAATCATGAAGAAAGTTGTGAAAAGTCTGAAGAGACATTTTGTGACAAAACGATCAAAGGAGCAGCTCAGAAAGAGGTGGTCTGACCTCAAACTGAGGGAGCTGGAGCAGTTAAGGAGCATTAAGAGAATGCTAGAAAAAAGTAAGTCCTTCTCCTGTGTCCCTATTTTTGTATTTCACAACTTGCATGTTGCTCCATGTTGTTGCTTTTTACTATTGTACATTAGAAAATGTAATCTTTAAAAATTTAGTGGGCACAGTAATCGGTCAATACAGACACATTGTTTGCCCACTACATATGATAATTTGTCAATATCCATGTTTTTAATTTTTATTAAAATGTCTGTTTATATTCCATCAATGTTATGACATTGTTGTCTAGAATAGATGATGTGTTTGTTACTAGAATGAAATGCAAACTTGAATCAATGTAAAGGAGAGGACACTCAGCAAGTGTTTACACATCTGCACTCACAGGAGCACTATAGTGTGGCCCACCAGAACAATCTTTTTAGGGTGTCCCACACAGGTGCTACAGTGGGTACTGGAGGGGGGGGGGCATGTGAGAAAATTGTCACAAAAAGGTCAGTATTCCAGCTTTGTTAAGTTAAAAAATCTTGTCTTCAGCTTGGAACTGGGCCAAAACAGACAATTGTACCCCACTTGCAAGCAATGTATCATATTCCTATTTATGACTTCAAATATGTATGTGCCAAGTGTACCATTTGTTTCATTCTCATAGGGGAGAGAAGACTGGGAGGACACCACTCCTCGGAGCCCTGGAACCCCACACATCCTAAAGAACCCCAACCTCACCAACAAGGCCAACCTGAGGATGTGGGGGAAGTAGAAGTGGATAAAGGAGAGGTGGAGGAAGGAGAAGTGGAGGAAGGAGAGGTGGATAACGTGGTGGAACGTGTCACTACAGCAGGTCAGTGTCTGTCACCACAGATTCAGGTAAGAGATGTAGGCAGATTTTTACTTTTTTTTTTTAGGGGATGAACATGTTGAAGAAAGTCCTCGATTTTCCAGTGATAGTGCACAAAGAATCATCCAACAAATAATGGATTGTAGTAGTGAACTGGACGTCATGAAGAAAAGGATGAATGCTATGGAGCATACATTTAAGGACATCATTGATGTGTTGGGGCGAATAGAATAAAACCTACTTTTTTTTCAAATTTTTTTCTAAACTTTTTTAGCACTTTTTCTAAAAGACAAAATTTGAAGATGCACACAGTGGGTCAACATGTGCTATCTGCCATCACGGGATCTCCATGTACATGTTTTGTGGGTGCAACCCCTTCCTCACAACTCAAGTAGGGGAAAGGAAGAAGGGGTTGCACCCCCAAAACACGTCGATTGATGCCCCATGATGGCGGAAAGCACATGTTGACAATAGGGATGAGGAAATAAATAACCTATTTTACCCTAAAAAAAATTGTGTGCATCTTCAAATTTTGTCTTGTTCAGGGGTGACAACACCCCATCTTATGAAGGGCAGATAGACATTTTTAGAAAAATCGAATGTCTGAGATATTGCCTAGAGGTTTACATTGTTGTATTTTGAGGTATGTTTATGAGAGTTTTTGTAATTTCATTAAAAAAAAAATGCCAGTTTATGTCAAAACAAAAAAATGTGTTTAAAAAAAGTAGACACACAAAAAATGTTCTAAAGACCATGTGTGATTGTGCACAGAGTAAAAAACATGGAAATACAAAAAAGTGTGGCTTCTATTTTTCAAATCCACTATAACCTTTTTTGGGTTTATTTTTGTTGTTACCAGTGAAATGTTTGGTCTTTACTAAGGAAAATACACTTGGCACTACAAGTACACTTTGAAAAACTAGGAGACAGCTAATATAAAAACAAACAAAAAATACAAAATTAAAGTTCAGCAATTTTTTTTTATATTTTGGGTTAATACAAAAAATTATGAAACATTGGCTGGCATTGGAATGGCCCCCCTACCCATGAAATAGTCTACATAGTTCTGACGGACTTCACGAGCACTTTGGGGGGGGCAAGCCAGCACGGACATGTTCTAGGTCCAGCAGGGCATTGTCTGCTGCAAGTCCGGCCTCAGGCCCAACTGTGGCCATATAAGTTGGCGATTGCTTTCGCAAAAAATTATGGAGAACACAGCAACAAAAGACAATATAGTAGAGATTGTACTCCGCCATGTGAATTGTTGTTAAAACCGGCTGGCCATTATCCCAAAGGCATTCTCCACAACTCTTCAGGCTCTGGCCAGCCAGTAGTTGAACACCCTCCTCTCCGGGGTGATGGGTCCTCTGGGGGAAAGGCCTCATTAGATGCGGTCCCAGACCAAAGGCTTCATCAGCCAAAAACACAAAGAGGAGTCCTTCCACATTTCCTGCATCCGGTGGCAATGCAAGGTCATCACACTGGAGATGAAGAGCAAACTCCGTCTGGGCGAAGGCTCCCCTATCCGACCATTCTTCCCCACATCCACATAGAGGAATTCATACAGTGCTGACACCACCGCCATCAGCACAATGCTATGAAACCCCTTGTAGTTGTAGAAAAAGGAGCCCGAACGGGGTGGTGGCACGATGCGGACGTGCTTCCCGTCAATGGCTCCCACCGCAGTTGGGGAAGTTCCACCACGTGGCAAACTCCGATGCCACAGTCTGCCATTCCTGTGGCGTAGAAGGAAGCTGGGGAATCAAACAAGATACAAAAATATTAGTACTTTTGCAAATAACATTCCAAGCAGATTATACAAAAACATTCTTGGCCAACATCAGTATAAGATTTATTTTAAGGATTATTTAAAATTAAAACGTTAAAGCACAATTATCACATTCCTCACCCCCCTCTGATGGCCCATTTTTTTGGGGGGGGGGGGCTAGATGAGTTTGGGACCCCCCCCAAAAAATTTTTTTGGAAAATGTATACTTTAGAAACCATTTGAGGGGGGGGGAGCACTACAATGGAGCTGACAAAATACATTGTTAACAGACTAGGCTAGGTGTGTTTGGGCCCAGGAGAGCATGCTGGAGAGGTAAGTAAAGGAAAATATGCATGTAGGCCAAAAAAGGGCCTAAAAAAATTACAGCATGCATGGGGACAAAGGGGACATTCACAGCATATTACAAGCATGGTAATTAGGGAAGGATGAAAGAAATACATTATCATACATTAAATACATAGAATGTGATGTTAAATGGGAAAACTTACCCTCATATACTCATCCTGCAGGACTTGGATGATGGCAGAACAGGTGTCTGGGATTATGAGACCCAGAGCCTGGGGGGAGATGCCTGTCGTGAACTTTAGGTCCTGCAGACTTCTCCCAGTCGCCAGGTAGCGTAACGTGGCGATGAGCCTCTGCACAGCACTAATGGCTTCCCACATAACGGTGTCCTGTCTCGTGATATAGGGGGACACCAAAGCCAAAAGATGCTGAAAAACGGGGTCAGACATCCGCAGAAAATTCCTGTAGTCATCAGGATTATTTTCCTGGATCTCCCGCAGCAGAGGCAGGTGAGAGAGTTGGTCCCGCTGGAGCAACCAATTCTTGGTATCTGAAGGGCCTGGCATGGATATTTGGGGGGAACCGCACGCATTTTTTTTTTAAATTTGCGGCAGGGTTCCCCTTAATATCCATACCAGACCTGAAGGGCCTGGTAATTGAATTTGGGGGGACCCCCACGCATTTTTTTTTTTTTTTTTATCAATTACTTTTCTATGTATTGCTGGGAGCCGACAATTCATTATAGCCGCGAGTGAGTTTTAAATGACTTTTTTTTCCTTCAGAAATGACACTTTGTGCAGGGACAGTTCTAAACACGGGAAACAAGCGCGACTTTACAGGCAAACTTTACACACACAGAAACAATATACAGAAAATTCCGAAACAAAAGTTGATTGACTGCCATGCAGCTTTTAAAAATGCGCCATTACATCGCCTAACACCGGACCCGAGCCCGAACATACAGTCAATTGTTCGGGTTCGGGTCCGGGACCCAAAAACCCAGATTCTTAAAAAAGGCATCTCCTTCATGCAGGTCGTGAAGAACACGTTGGACGCCAACAATGGAAAGTCTTTCTATGCCCTATCCCTTTCCTCTTTTTCCCTCCCCTCCATCTCATAATCTTGGTTGTTCAATAGTATATTATATGCTGTAGACACATTTTCTCATTAATTTGTATGCAATTAATAATTAGATGCATTTAATGTATAAGGATTTAACAGTCTATATGAATGTATCTTTTGTTATTCAAGTTTATTATTACATTAAAAATTGAATTAATTCTGTATTATATTCATATTGTTTGCTTTGGTGCACTGCCTTTGATCCCTATTGTCTTTTGGAACCTGCCCTCTGTGTCCCCCCCCCTGTATACATGATAGAGGTACCAGTTCACCTCCCATGTTTTACGAGGAGGACGACTCTCTCAGCCGAGCAATGGGAGCACTTGTGAACATGGTGTTCATTCCCATGTTCCCCTCCTTGCACTGTGGGATTTCATGCTATTGGGCGTTTTGTTCTGCCGTATGGACACCCAAGGGCTTCAATTTTTTTGAAGCCTGATTCGTGCTGCCATGCACTTGTCCAGCCTTCATACCACCATTGGTCTGCCCTTTCCATCTCTGCCCCGCCTCCTGTGCCGTCTCAGGGCGTCACTCGCCCTATCTGTCACCGCCCACTCCACCCGGCGGCCTGCGTACGTTACCAGCGTCAGACGTTTTTCATTGACGTCACCATGACGCGTGCGTAGGTCGCTCAGCACTATGGGGTGTGTAGGCCCCAGGCGTGTTACCACTTGGTACATGTGCAATGGTGCACCTTCTGTGTCCGCGCTCGCTCAGTGACCTCAGACGCCCGAGCGAGCGGGTGGTTTAAATGGCCAGCATTCCAGCGGCTCTTTCTAGCTGGAACACGGGAGCGACCTTATGCTACCTTGATACAGGTAATATATTTTATCTATGGGGTATACTCTGTAGAAGACCTTTTACTTACCACTCACCTTACCCAGTCAGACTACCTTCCTATAATGGTTTTTCCAATAATAGTTGTTTGCATGTGTTTCACCATGCCTGGCATTTTCTATTCCATTCAATGATATTTTTAAGTCTGAAAATGGATAATTGATTTCAATTACCGTATATACTCGAGTATAAGCCGACCCGAGTATAAGCCGAGGACCTAATTTTACCACAAAAACTGGGAAAACGTAATGACTCGAGTATAAGCCGAGGGTGGGAAATGCAGCAGCTACTGTAAGTCAAAAAAAACATCATAACTTGAGAATTAAATAGTGCAAGTTTTCGTAAAATTCATACAAATAAAAAGTAACTTTGGCCAATGTAGAAATGCATTCTCTGCCACTGTCCCTTACAGACTTACCACTCCAAGATCGACTGTCAGTCTTTGTCTGTGCTAAATGATGTCCAATTTCTTCTGTCTGATTCAATTGAGGACAATCCAGCATCAGAGGAGAGGTGAAAATGAAGTCCATTGCCGCCTGACCTCACCGTACCCCTTGCAGAATCCGATCCGTGTACCCGAGTCCATAACATATTCGGATGGCTGCCGTGCAGTGTTAAAAACTTGCGCTCCTCCTTGTGCTGTTCCGTGATAGGCGGAACACTCTGCTTCCCAGCAAACACTGTGTTCAGTGTTCCGCCTATCACGGACGCCCTCTTGTCCTCTCGTCTATCACGGACGAGAGGGCATCCCTGATAGGCGGAACACTGAACACAGTGTTTGCTGGGACGCCGAGTGTTCCGCCTATCACGGAACAGCACAAGGAGGAGCGCAAGTTTTTAACACTGCACGGCAGCCATCCGAATATGTTATGGACTCGGGTACACGGATCGGATTCTGCAATGGGCACGGTGAGGTTGGATTCTGCAATGGACTCAGGTACTGACTCGAGTATAAGCCGAGGAGGTCACTTTCAGCCCAAAAAAAAGGTCTGAAAAACTTGGCTTATACTCGAGTATATACGGTATATTTATTGTTGATTAATTTATTCTGTATTTATAATGGGATGCCAGACATGGGTTACATTTGTCTCTCTTATATATTATATTTTTCCTCTACCTTGTCATTAGTTCCCTTATATTAAAGCCCTATTTGTATCTATTTCTTTTAGTGCTTGCCGATCTGTCAGATTAACTCATGGCCAATCATCTTGTGGCATATGTATCATACAATTTGCTCGCCTCCGCCATTACTCATATTCAAATAATTTTGAACATAGTAAGTCCCTTGTGAGCCTTCGGTCTCCCAAGTTCATGTGTTTTATTTCATTTTTCAATGACTCTATATTTGGAACTCAGCATTCATTAGGTTCTCTGTTCCTTAGAGCTGGGTTCTGTTTTTGCCCCCTACGGCTGAATTATGCTCTCTACTTGACCCCAAGTGCTTGGAACATTCTACACACTCCATGTGGGGCTCCACATGTAGGTTCCTCTTGCCCGGACTGAGTGAAGGTTGGTCCCTCTAGGTGAGTTTGGCAGTGCACTTTCTTTACATATGTATAAATGCTGTATGTAATTGTTATTCTTTTTTCTTTTCTTTTTTTTTTTTTGATTCTCTGATAGAGCTGGCTATATAAAGTTTGGTGGTCATAGTGTACTCCCCTGAGGAAGCCAAAGATTGGTGAAATATATTGGAACATTACATCTTACCCGACCACCCCTACACTCTATTTGGGAATACCAGCGTCCCACAAAGCTGTTATATGTTTGATTAATTGTTTTTATCAATACTCTCTTATGCTTTGTATCAAATCTATATGAATTTATATTTTAATAAATATATTAAAATCCAACATATGTTGATATTGTGATACCTCAGCACCGCTACAATCCCACATTCTCTCCTCTTTCTAATGGAAAGCTCCAGTTATAGAGGATCTTATGGGATTGGAGATGGGAGGTGATAGGCCATAAGGAGCGTCTTTTTGAAAGGGCGATAGGAGAGAGGTCGCTGAAAACCTGAATCTTATCTCCTTAATCAACATGTGATCGATTCCGTGTGACCAGAGTGAGGGCCTCTTTACTGACGTAATAGTGGAACCGAACCACAATGTCTCTCGGTCTGAAAGCCGTCAGACGTCAAGAAAGCGGTGACGTACAAGACGTACGACGAGCCGAGATCAATAAAGTTCAATGGGCAATTTGGCTCTTCTGCCTAATTCTGAGCATGCATGTTTTTTTTTTGTGAGTCGGAATTGCATACACACGATCAGAATTTCCGACAGGAACTTTTGCCGTCGGAAATATAGAGAACCAGCTTTCAAATATTGGAAATTCCGACAGCAAATGTCCGATGGGGCCTACACTTGGTCGGAATTTCTGACAAAAAGCTCACATCGAACATGTGTTGTCGGAATTTCCAATCGTGTGTACGTGGCATTAGGCTTAAGAACCTATGTGGACTTCCGGTTCCGGCGCCGCATGGAGTAGCTGCGCCTTTCCACAGCTCCCGCTACAGGTACCCCAATTCAGCCTAAAAAACCGGCCTGAGTGGCCCTAACACCTTACCTGACACCGCCGAGGCACCCCCACCACCCGCAGGTCACGGATGGACCGTTTTTTTGAAAAGTCCGGCACCCGATCGCACGCTGCCGTCACGGCCCCGTCGGACAGGCCGCAAATCGAGCCCCCGGCTCCGGCCTACTCGCACGCTGCGGCGGACACACAGCCAGGAGAGATGGAGGTTAGTGGCTGCGCTTCTCAGAAGCCTTTAAACTCACCCTCCTCAGCACTCCAGGGCCCAGCTCTACCACTCTCTCTCTCTACCATACAAGGGAACACTATTCCTGATACCCCCTCGGGGGATGATGGTCACACACAGCGCATAGCACAAGCAGTGGCTGCGCTTCTGAACCCTATGATTGCAGCCTCTGTGGAAAAAGCAGTCAATGCAGGCATGAACCAAATCAAAGCCCAGTTATCTGAACATACTCAAAGGCTGAATGAGGTCGAACATCGCCTATCAGAAGTAGAAGATGAACTCTACCAAGCACAGTCCGCGGAGCACTCCCAAGACAAAACTAACCAATACATTATCCAGAAGTTGGAAGACCTGGAAAATAGGTCCAGAAGGAGCAACTTGCGTTTTGTAGGTGTCCCGGAGTCGTTACCCCCTACAGCTCTTGCGGACCTCTGTTCTAAACGCATCCCCGAAGCAATGGGCCTTCCAGGCCCGTTCACAGTGGAATGTGCGCACCGGATGGGCACCCTCAAACCTGAACGCAAATCCCCTCGCCCCATAATTGCCAAGTACCTAAATTATGCAGATAAATCCACTATTCTCCAAAAATTCCGACAATCCCCGGCTCTACAAATAGATGGGGTAAAAATCCTAATTTTTGCCGACTACTCAATAGAAGTATCTAAGAAGAGGAAAGCCTTTCAGCCGGTTTGCTCTGAATTATTTAAGCAGCAAATAAAATTCACTCTGGCTTTCCCTGCAACCCTCAGACTTCGATCGCCCAATGGGGAACAACTCTCCTTCCAGGATCCCTCGGAAGCAGAATCCTTCATTGGCTCTCTTCGCCCGGACTCTCTCCACCAGACGCCTTCCAAATCTGCCTCCAGTCTCCGCTCTCTGGAACAAAGAAGCCCACGCAAGGATTCCCCCAAACGTTTTAGGCCTTCTGTTCCGGATTATCGCAATAGACCTGAAGTCTTGGTTCTGAGCCGCAACCATTACATCCTTCACCGCAGGTCGTATGTTTTTTATTTTTTCTCTTTCTTTTACATATGTTCTTCTGACATATACCTCCCTGCCTACCCCCCAGCCGACATGCCCTACCCTGATGGAGGGTCTATTCTGAGGTCACTTAGACTTAACACCCCATCGCTATCTCTTTCTTTTTGGCTCCTCAGGACGCTATGCTGTTTCAATCCGTGTTCTCTATCACAGATACCATGGATCCACAGAAGTTCTATCGTGACTGTTTTCTTTCTCTTATTTTTATATTCTCTACAGGTCCCCACAGTGTTTCAATGCTATTAACAGGCATGCCTGCCGAGAGACATCTGTAGATGTCAAACTACTCTGTTTCAATATTTGTTCTAGTGTCATGTTTGAATGTTTGGTTTCCATATTTGATCTAGTGCAGATGCTAATTGTACTAATGCTTACTTGTTCCCCTTTTTCACCGTGAGTCTGCTGTGCACCACTCTCCACTCCCTCTTTCGTAACAATCTGAGCCTCTAGAGCCTCGTGTCAGTAGTCCCAGGGCTCTCAGGCACCTTCGCTATCTCCCCCTCCCTCTTTGGAGGTCCTGTATGAGGAGCCGCTTGCACAGTGAATTCATGCGGAAAAAAGTGAAGTTCACGAATATGTATATTCTGGTTCTGTTGTTTTTTCCTGTTTGGTTCCCCACTACCTTCCCTCCCATCCCACTCCTTCCTTATTGCATCTTCTCCAGCATCGTTTACCCAAAAGCTTGCTGCCCGCATAACCCATGCAACTCCATTCCTCAGTCGAGTCTCCTATATCCAATCTATGATACACTGATCTCAGGTCCCCTCAAATACCTCCTCTTTAACACACCACCTTAGGGTTGTTTCATGGAATGTTAAGGGTCTCCGTTCTCCCCACAAGAGAATGAAGATCCTCCGCCACCTTAAACGGTTGAAAACCGATATTGCGCTACTTCAGGAAACACATCTCCATTCTACTGACTTCCACCGAATGCAGAAACTGTGGGTAGGGACAGTCCTGGGCTCGGAGGCAGTGGGGCGTAAAGCTGGTGTCCTCCTGCTGATCCATAGAAACCTCCCATGCTCCGTCCTCTCTACTGACACAGACGACCAGGGGCGCTTTATCTCGACCCGAGTTAAACTCGGATCTAAGGAGATATTAATATCTAACATATATGCCCCCAACAGCCCGACGAAACCTTTTTACTGTCAATTATCCTCATTGCTCCTCACCCCTACTCATATACCCCATTTGATTGGGGGAGATTTCAATGACATTATGCACTTGACAGATGACAGGTCCTCACCAAAATCATCGTTAGCACCCTCCTCTCCCTCCACCCATACTCTGCTCGCGTCAATCATGGACTCCCTACATCTCTCAGACCTATGGCGTCTATCTCATCCAACAGATAGGGCCTTTACATTTTACTCTAACCCCCACAAGATCCTTACCAGGATCGACTACTTCTTTGGCTCCGATAACCTTATACCCTTTATATCAGAAACCGGGATAGAAGACATTGCCATATCTGACCATGCCCCAATTACACTTACCCTTGAACGACTGGATCTCCCTCCACACCCCAACCTTTGGCGTTTTCCCTCATTCCTCCACAATAACACGGACTTTAGAAATTATATAGTGCACTCCTGGGAAGAATTCTCCTCAGCTAATGCCTCCCATTTAGGCGACCCGAACCTCTTCTGGGATGCTGGTAAGGCCTTCCTGAGGGGGAGGATCATATCTTATGCTGCTACTTTTAAGAAGAATGCGCTATCTAAGTTTAAGCTAGCCAGTTCTAGACTACACAGTGCGCAACTCAAATTAGTCACTTCCACAAATCCTGCTGACAGAGACGAATGGTAGGCAGCTAAATCCTCCTTTGACGCCTGGGCAACTACCCTTGAACTCACCAAAAAAGCTCATCTAGACGCCACCTTACACAAATTCGGGAACAAATCTGGCAAACTTCTTTCTAGGCTTTCCAAGGGGTTTTCCCGTCCGACCCACATAACCTCACTTAGAGATCACCTGGGGAAGGTACATTCCACCCCTCCTGCTATTAACAAAGCCATGCTGCAATTTTACACGGCCCTTTATGGCCCAGATTCCATTAACACAGAGGCTGCACAATCCTTTCTAGACAAAATGCACCTTCCTTCCATATCTCCCGTCCAGCTGGACTCCCTAAATACCCCCATCACGACAGATGAAATAACACTCGCCATTAGAAATCTTCGCCCCTCGAAAGCCCCGGGCCCCGACGGCTTTACTAGCGAGTTCTACAAAACTCTTCCCGACATAGCGATACCCATGCTTCACTCTGTTTATTCCGGCATTTGGGCTGGTGGCCCTTATCTTCCCTCGGGCAATCAAGCAATCATTAAACTTCTCAAAAAAAAGGGTAAAGATCCACTAGAACCAGGTTCGTACAGGCCTATCTCATTACTTAACATAGATGTTAAAATCCTATCGAAAATAGTGGCCTCCAGACTAGCAGTAATACTCCCAGACCTCATACACCCTGCGCAATCTGGTTTTGTAAAAGGACGAACAGCCACCCTGAATATTCGCAAGGTGCTTTTAGCCCTCGAACAGGCCAAAAGAGACCCCAAGGGAGACTATGCCATAATAACTCTAGATGCTGAAAAAGCCTTCGACAACGTAAGTTTCGATTGGCTCTCGCTCTCGCTTTCCAAAATTTTGGTTTAATGGTCCCTTTTGTCACCTCATAAGTGTCATGTACGCATCGCCCTCAGCTAGACTAGTCGCAGCAGATCTTCTTTCGGAAGAACTCCGCCTTCATAAAGGGACCAGGCAGGGGTGCCCATTATCCCCTCTATTATTCAACATTGCCCTAGAACCCCTCTCCAGATTCCTATCCCACGTTGCTCCCATTCGAGGTATCACTGTTGGATCCATGGAACTGCGCACGTCAATCTTCGCGGATGATGTCCTCATTTTCACGTCTAACCCCCCAGCTGACATCTTGACAATTAAAAACATCTTCGACGATTTCAGAATATGCTCGGGACTCCGCATAAACTACTCTAAAAGCGAAATTCTCCCGATCGGTGGCCAATCAAAACCTCCTTGGTCTAAACACTCTCTTTTTCAAGTTGCCACGTCTCACATCACCTACCTAGGGATTAAGATTGGGAAACTGCCATCTTCTCTTTACCATCTTAACTACCCCCCTCTCTTTGGAAAAATCTCTCAGGAACTGTCTAACTGGATGGATCTCCCCCTATCGCTCTTGGGAAGGTGCCACCTGGTAAAAATGATCAGCTTTGCCAGACTACTGTATCCTTTGCAAACTATTCCACTATTGTTAAAACACAAAGATATATCGGCTCTCAATTCTAAAATCTCTAAATTCCTTTGGCATGGCAAAAGGCCACGCATAGCTTTTAGGAAACTGCACCTTCCCAGGACCGAGGGGGGTATTAGCCTGCCACATATTAGAATGTATAATCTCGCTTGTTTAGTTAGGACTAGCCTCGACTGGGTGGCCCACCAATCCCGTCATTCCAACTATGAACTAGAGTCTGAAATGGCACAACCCTACTCCCTGGTGGCCCTCCTGCATTGCAGGTGGAAATCTGTCCCCCTCCCACTGCAACATAACCTCCTTTTACGCGACACAGCCTTGGCCTGGAGGGAGACCAGAAAAATCCTAAAGCTCCCATCCTACATCTCCCCCCACCTTCCCATTAGGGGGAATCCTGGTTTTCTCCCTGGCATGCACAGCAAACCTTTTGAAATATGGCAGAAGCATGGCCTATCAAACTTCTCCTCGCTCTGTGATCTCGTGACCGGAAAGCCCTTGTCTTTCTCTACAGTGGCTACCCAATTCTCCTTACCTCCTTCCCATAGGTTTTACCACAATCAATGTGTCAGTTTTCTCTCCAGTACCTGCAAAGAACCATCCTGGAGATTTAAACCAAGTTTCTTAGATCGGTTGCTAAAGATTGGTCACTTCTCTATCTCGAACATATACAAGCCTCTGCTACATGAATCCTCCCCACCTCTCACTTCGTCTTCTATAGCCAACTGGAGCAAAGACTTCCCAGACCCTAACCTCATCGAAAAGATTCTATCTGGCCTCCAAAGAGTTCTTCGCTTAACCCCTAATGAAACATGGAGGGAAACGCAGCTAAAAATTGCTCACCGAGCATATATTCCCTTCCTCTCTCCCAAATCCGAGACGGAGGGAACTGCATGCCCCTTATGTTCAGTTACCAGACCTTCGCTTTCTCACCGCTTTTGGTCCTGCTCCTTCATCTCCTCGTTTTGGGATCAAGTTATTCTCTACATCTTCGAAGTCACGCTATTGACAATCCCCAAAGACCCTTTTCTCTTAATTTTTGGATATTGGGACCCCCTACTGCTACCCTGGTCATCTTCCTCATCTAAGGCCGCATCCCCCACGGGGGCGGCCCCAAACTCTCCCTCAAAGGATTGGATCCTGCTATGCCTACTCATCGCAAGGAGACTCATCCTCAGACATTGAATTTCACCTCAAAGTCCACCCATCATCCAACTCAAAAAGGATTGTCATAGTCTTCTATACAGAGAACGACTCCTCACGGACTTTAAAGACCCCAAATCCAGATTTCAGTTTCTCATTAGATGGCAATTGTTCATCTCTTCAGCTCTATCTCCAGACGACCAACTGGATCTTCACACGCTTTCCTTCTCATATGATGAGCCAATCCCTGAGGATCCGTAATCTGTAATCCGTATAGTCATTCCTGGATATCATCTTTTTCTTTGTCAATATTACTACACTCGGTGGACACTCTTGGAGCCCCTTTATGACGTTGCATCCTCTTAAGCCCGCAACTCTCTCCCCCCCCCCCCCACGGTGCTTTCCTGGTTGTACCCCTCCCCCCCCCCCGTCTATTAGAATTTATTTTAATTTTTTTTTCTCAGGGGTTAGCATTCCGATCCATCCAATTTTCTGTCTTCAACCTTATCTAGACTGTGTATTTGCTGCAACCCCACGACGTTAGTTGTTTTTGTCTTTCTTTAAATACCTTTCTGTGTTCATCAACTGTTCAGTCCTGCTGACATATGTGCTATGTACAGATCTCTGTTTGATAGATCTCATGCAGTTTTTGTAAAAACAACTGACAATAATCTGTATATGTGTCTTTGTACTCTCGTTTTCTTTGTTTGTTTCTTTACCCCAATAAAACATAAATAAAAAAAAAAAAAAAAAAGAACCTATGTGCTCGGTCCAAACGCCAATCTATGTCAACAGGCCCAAGAGATATGAACAGATATTATTATCATTCACATTTTCCGAAACTTCCCGAATATGTAAATGCTGGCGTCGCTCTCTATTTTCTAGATCCTCCTAATGCAACTGTAGTAGAGAGACTGTATGTTTGAGAGTGAAATTCATTCCTATAGGGCCTGGACATATTGAATCATGTCGTTTAACTTAGTTTCTGGAACAGAATATTTTATTTTGTTTACAAATGTTTCTGCTTGGCTGCTGCAACCTGTCCAGCAATTCTGTCGAGATCTCTCTGTCCTTGTGGAGTCAGTCTGCGACCTCCATTGGGATCTTTCTCCACCATTTTGAGCCCCTCCAGAGCCTGCATCACCTTCCTGGCCACGCTTTTGGATCCACTGCTAAAGTGGCTTGGCATGACACCATTGCGCTGGCGACCACCATAGATTTTTGTCATGGAGCCAACTCCGGCGCCACCACGGAGGTACAAGTGACGAACTGTGGAAGCAGCACGGGTGTAGAACCAGTTATCATAAGGTGCCAGTTCCTTGTGTTTGGCAAGTTTAACTGTGTCTACCCATTCTGGAACTTTTAGCTTCCCAGACTTCTTGAGAAAGGCAGTCAGGGCCCTGACGAACTCCTGCTGGTTAACGTCTTTCACTGTTACTCCGGGCATCTTCTCTCTGTGGAGCCGAGAAGGCAAAAGGGATCGACGGGGTCTCCCAGGCGCAGAAGGTTTAACTTAGTTTCTAGCACATCAGTACATTCCCCTAGTTGGTCAAGCCCTCCACACAGCTCTTGTGATATTTTTCCAACTTCCTGGGCTATGTTACGGGTTAGCTGATGTAGCAATGTCTGGAGCTTCTGATCCAGCAGCTCGGGGGTTAGTACAGACTGAGGGGCTGGGGATGTAGGTCTGGTCAGGAAACAATATATGGTGGAGTCAGGCCGTGGCTCAGAGTGAGAGCAAGTATAGGGTTTTTCAGTAACTGATCTTCACCATGGGGTGCACGGTGGGTATGGGGAACAGGATCGCTTACCACTGAAGCAGATTAAGCTTAGTGTAGCGAAACAGGGGCTGATGAGAGTGAAGCCGGTCCAGAGCTCATTTAAAGCACTTCTGCCATCATCAGAAGCCGCACATTCGCCCCCCTATGCCACTGTTTTAGAAATTGGTCATTTCCTTTTTGCTGCCATAGATGTAGGGTGTACGGAGACCCAGAACCATTTCCAACTGGTCAGCTAAATATGCCTTATATCCATGGCATTCCCTCTTCCGCTAATAGCTATTGTTCAGCAGATGCTGCTGAATAAAACAAAATAGCTGTGATCAGCTGCTGACAAGCTGCAGAAGGCAATACCACCCTCCCCCCCAGCTGCTGCTCTGCCTACCTCCAATGCATCTCCCACTGCTCTACTATCATTTGCCACCCTGCCTGCCCTTACAAGACTTCTAAGTAGAAACATAGAAAAGTGACGGCAGAAAAAGACTGAGTTGTCCATCGAGTCTGCCCAATTTTTATTTTTTTATTTTTTTCATTAACCTCGTTGTGTGACTATAGATTTATGTTTATCCCAAGCATGTTTGAAGCTGCATACTGTTGACTGTCTAATACTTTCTAAAATGAATTTTTAACTTTCCACCAGTTAGTTTGAGGTCATGTCCTCGTGTTCCTGATTTTTGTTTCATATTAAAAAGACTGCCTTCCTGAACCTTATTCACCCCCTTGAGGTATTTAAAGGTTTCAATCACGTCTCCCCTTTCCCTTCTTTCCTCCACACTGTACATATTAAGTTTCTAATGTTGCTCTCAATATGTTTTATCCCCCAAACCTTTCACCATTTGTGTTGCTTTGAATTTTCCGCCGTGCAGGCGCGCGCGCGCCCCTGTCGCATGCTCCGTGAGCGTGCATTTCCCTGTTCTGCCTAGTGACAAGACAGTGATCTATTGCTCCCTGTCATCGGGAGCAGTGATCACTGTCATGTCACTTGTAGCCCATCCCCCTCACAGTTAGAATTACTACCTAGGACACCTAACCCCTTGATCGCTGCCTAGTGTTAACCCCTTCCCTGCCAGTGTCATTTACACAGTAATTAACGCATTTTTATAGCACTGATCACTGTTCACTTATGGCGGCTGGGGGCACCTCTCCCGCCGCCATAAGATCACTTTTATGGGCTCCGGATGGGCAGGAAGTGGAGTGAGGGAATAATGGCCTCCACTCGACTCTATGTCCTTGGAGGACTGGAGCGATGTCAAACATCACTTCCGCCCTACGGATTTTAAAGGGACAATTTTTTTTATTGAAAAAAAAAATACTTTTTTGTAAATGTGAGGTCTGAGGTCTTTTTGACCCCAGATCTCACATTAAAGAGGCCCTATCATGTTTTTTTTTTATATTACAAGGGATGTTTACATAAAAATAAATAAATGTAAAAATAATAAATAAAATAAATAAAAGTGATCCAATTTTTTTTTAAAGTGACAGTGTAAAAATAAAAAATAAAAAGTAAAATACATCATATATATATAATATATTTTTTAAAGCGTCCGTCCTTCTGAGCATGCACGTAGAAGCGAACACATACGCAAGTTGCGCCCACATATGTAAACTGTGTTTAAACCACACATGTGAGGTATCACCATGATCAGTAAAGCAAGAGCAATAATTTTAGCCCAAGACTTTCTCTGTACCCCTAAACTGGTGACCTGTAGACATTTTTAAACATTGGAGATTTTTAAGTGTCAATGTTTGTCAAAATTCCAAGAGCGGGCGCAATTTTGAAGCGTGACATGTTGGGTATCAATTTGCGCGGCGTAACATTATCTTTCACCTTATAAAAAAATGGGGCTAACTTTACTGTTTTCTTATTTTTTAATTCAAAAAAGTGTTTGTTTTGTTTTTTAAAACTGCGTTTGTAAGACCGCTGCACAAATACAGTGTGACATAAAGTATTACAATGATCTCCATTTTATTTTCTAGGGTGTCTGCTAAAAAAATATATATAATGTTGGGGGTTCTAAGTAGTTTTCTAGCAAAAAAATGTATAAAATATTTTACCTTGTAAACAGTAAAGCCGTGTACACACGATCGGTTTGTCCGATGAAAACAGTCCGATGGACTGTTTTCATCGGACAAACCGATGGACTGTTTTCATCGGACAAACCGATGGACTGTTTTCATCGGACAAACCGATCGTGTGTGGGCCCTATCGGTCTTTTTTCCATCGGTGTTAAAAAAAAGAACATGTTTTAAATTTATCCGATGGAAAAAAAAACGATAGCAAATTACTATCGTCTGTGGGGAACTTCATCGGATAAAAAACCCACGCATGCTCAGAATCAAGTCGACGCATGCTCAGAAGCATAGAACTTAATTTTTCTTGGCTCGTCTGAGTATTTTACGTAACGGCGTTTGGGACGATCGGTTTTTTGACTGATGGTGTGTAGGCAAGACTGATAGAAGTTAGCTTCATCGGATTTCCGATGGAAAAATCCATCGGTTTAAAATCCATAGGAAATCCGATCGTGTGTACAGGGCTTAAGTGTCAGAAATAGGCTCGGTCCTTAACTGGTTAATACATGAAAACACACTAAAGCCCTGTACACACGATCGGTTTTACCGATGAAAACAGTCCGATGGACTTTTTTCATCGGACAAACCGTTCGTGTATGGGCCCCATCAGTCTTTTTTCCATCGGTTTTTTAAAAATAGAACATGTTTTAAATTTTTCCGATGGATCAAAAACCGATAGCAAATTCCGATCGTCTATGGGCAAGTCCATCGGATAAAAAACCCACGCATGTTTAGAATCAAGTCGACGCATGCTCAGAAGCATTAAACTTCATTTTTCTCGGCTCATCGGAGTGTTTTATGTCACCGCGTTTGGAACGGTCGGTTTTTTGACTGATGGTGTGTAGGCAAGACTGATGGAAGTCAGCTTCATCGAATTTCCGATGGACAAAACCATCGGATTAGAATCCATAGGATATCCGATCGTGTGTACAAGGCTTTATGCCTTATAAACACAATAGGAATTTCCGATGGAGAAAGTCAGACGGAGTCCGACTGAGTTTTTTCATCGGAAATTCCGACCGTGTGGGGGCCCCATCGGAGAAATTCCGATTAATTCCATCGGAAATTT
This sequence comes from Rana muscosa, assembly GCA_029206835.1. Taxonomy (NCBI): domain Eukaryota; kingdom Metazoa; phylum Chordata; class Amphibia; order Anura; family Ranidae; genus Rana; species Rana muscosa. The sequence goes on from CM055127.1 coordinate 188,855,727, forward strand.
AAATATAGAACCTGTTCTATTTTTTTCAGATGGGAGTTTGGTCGGACAAAGGTCTGATCGTGTGTACGCGGCATAACACAGCACCCATTATAGATAAAGATACAATGTCTACGATACATTTACAAAATACTTTCAATATAACTGTAATGCCGCGTACAGACGATCGGACATTCCGATAACAAAACTGTGGATTTTTTTCCGACGGATGTTCTCTTAAACTTGTCTTGCATACACACGGTCGCACAAATGTTGTCGGAAATTGCGAACGTCAAGAACACGGTGACGTACAACACATACGACGAGCCGAGAAAAATTAAGTTCAATAGCCAGTGCGGCTCTTCTGCTTGATTCCGATGCGTGGAATTTTGTGCGTCTAAAATGTGTACACACGCTCGGAAATTTCCGACAATAAAAGTTTTTTTGTCGGAAAAATTGGACAACCAGCTCTCGAACTTTTGTTGTCGGAAATTCCGACAGCAAATCTCCGATGGAGCCTACACACGGTCGGAATTTCCGTCAACAAGCTCCCATCGAACATTTGTTGTCGGAAATTCCGTCCGTGTGTAGGCGGCCATTCGAGTCTGTGGATTCAGCTTTAAAAATATGTGCTATGAAAATGGTTTTTGCATCACAAAGTAAATCTCTGTCTCTGTACTTTGAATGTATGCAAAGTTGTGTCTCTGTAGACATCTCGGTACATCAGAGAGCTTCCAACGTATCCGCTCTTACTGAAGAATCACATCACTGTCCCTTCATATACGCATAGAAAGGCTGAGAGACATTATCTAGGACTACACAAGAAATGGCGAACTGGGTACTAATCACTGTCTTGTGAGGATCTTCTACATAAAGGCCAACTCTTATACCGGCCATGGATCTGGACGCAGGATCCGCCGTTTGTCTTTTCATACTTGTCCTTGAAACTTTATTTGGGATTGGCTCCAGTTTGTTCATCATGATCACCACTTTAGGAGGCATTTTTAAAGGAGAAACTCTAAAAACATTGGACAAAATATTGTGTTCTTTGAGTTTTTCCACCACTTGCTTTTCAGCTGTTTTTCCCTATTATATTTTTACCGAAATCTTTAATTTTAGTCTGGAAAGCTATGCAAAAATGATTTTATACCCCTTGGACTTGTACGGAACATCGTCTTGTCTCTGCATGTTGTCTTGCCTGTGCTTCTTCTATTTTATTAAAATTATACAGCACCAATCCCGCATCTTCTCCTTGGTGAAGAGGAAGATCGATGTCATAATCCAGAGTATGATCCTGATAATTCAAGCGTTCTCCTTGTGTGGAAGCTTTGTGTGCGTATCGATGGATATTTTATATGACAGGTCAAATATCAGTTCAGATTTTGCTTCATCCAACAGAACAGAAAACTTGGGCCAAAGAAAACTTGAAGATGTTTTTTTATATAATAGGATTGCATCCTTTGGGGTTGGGATACTGATCACTTTATTCACTGCACTGTCCCTTCTGTTGCACGTACGTAAAATGAGCAGAGCCGCCGGCTCCTCTAACAGTACTAATACTAAAGGGGTTCAAGGGGTTATAAAAACACTGGCGTGTCTCCTGATTTTTTTTATCTTTTATTTTTTATTGATGTTTCTAGAACTTTTTTCAGACATGTTATGCAACTATTTTTGGAATATGGTTGACCTAATTGCGTTATCTGCCTTCACCCCCGTGCTAAACATTCTGTTGATTCAGAGTAACCCAAAATATAATTACATCTGTAACCACTTCATGTCCTTAGGCTGTTTTAAAACATCCTAGACTTAAAGTGGTTAAAAAAAAAAACTGCAGCTGCATCTATGATTTTGGTATAAAAATTTGTAAAGGAATTCGGGGGCAATGGGCATAGGCGTGCGCACAGGGTGTGCCGGATGTGCCTGGTCACAGCCTAATCACCCTGTGCTGCACAGATTCCCCCTGCTGCTTAGCTGCAGAGAAAGAGACTGGGGAATCTTTGTCCTTAGTCCCTTTCTCTATGTCAAAAGTGAGACATCAGGGGTCTGTTTAGATCCCTGATAGTTCACCAAATGGGGCTCCTAAAAAATAAAAAATAAATTCAAATGAATTATTGTAAAAAAAAAAAAATATTGTAAAAAAGAATAAATAAATAAATAAGGAATAATAAAAAAATGTAATTGTAAAAGAGTAAAATTAAAGAAATAATTAAAATAAACTACTGACACCAATCTCTGCCCTACTGGCATTGTCCCCTGATCTACTGGCATTGTCCCCTGATCTACACATGTGTGTGTATATGTATATATATATATATATATATATATATATATATATATAGGTATATATACAGACCTATGTGAGTTTGAGCTTTGGGGTGCACACCCTTATGCAATAGGCTGCGCACACCTATGGCAATTGGGTTTTCATGGTACTGTCATAGGACATACACAAGAATTTTCTTAAAAGCACATAATTTTATTGTATACAAAAATACATTTGTGTTTTCAGGCGTAACCAAAAAAGTTAACCGGCTTATCTCCTATATTTTACTGGCCGCCAAACGGCTCATTCCATTGTGCTGGTTGTCTAAGACACCTCCTCCGTGGTCCAGATTTCTTCATCTGGTGGCCGAGATTCGGAGGATGGAATATTTGACAGCCTCTGTACATGATATCATCCCCCAATTTGATAAAGTTTGGGAGCCTTGGGATCGATCGGAATATGGGACCCCTATACCAGCTGCCGCATCTTGAACTGTACTAACACTATAATCCCTTCGCTGGTTTTGAATTTTTATTGTTTACCTACAAGTTGTTTACTTTGTCTATTCTTTGATTTGCTGTACTGAGCACCTCTGTGTTCTGTACCTATGGACATTGCTTGTCTTTACCTCCCATTTCTTTGTTTTTTGTTTTTCTGATATCTTGATGTTTTTGATATCTGTAAATTGTACGTTATGTAACATCATTATATATATCCTTTTAAAAATCAATAAAAAATACAATAATAAAAAAAAATACATTTGTGCGTGTGTATATGTACTGTAAGGGTGAGGGGGCCGCAACATTTTTTTTTTTTTGGTGGGGGGAATTTTATGTGTTAAGGAGTAACTTTATTTTTTTGCAAAAAAAAAAAAATTGTTTTACGTAACTTTTTTTTTCCATCACATACTCTAGGGGACAAAAAGTCAAGTCAAGTCAAGCTTTATTGTCATTCTACTACACGTAAAGACATACAGTAGAATGAAATGTCGTATCTCACAGGGCCACGGTGCTACATACAAACTATATAATTATAAATAATTATACAAAGAATAAAACACAGTAAAGAACAAAACAAAACAATAATAATATTATAAACCTATACACAACTGGGAACTACGTAACTGTACATATACTGTATATTTAAAAAAGACTTTGTAGCAGCAAGTGTTTATAAAATTGTCTAGTGCATATTCAAGAGTAAAAAAGAGGGGAAGTGAGACGTTCCTGGTCACAATTTATAGGTTGTAGAAGAGGTTTTAAAGGGATTGGAGTTGAGGGTTCTCACAGCCTGGGGGAAAAACTCCCCTATGTGATGTTTTTTTTTTTTGACGACAGGTTCTCTTTATTGAGATATGCAGACCCTGCATGTCTCCCCTGTGCTCCACTAAATGTTTTGCAATGAAGATCACATTGAAAAACATTGTTTACCGGCTGAGGTAGCCGGGGACACGGAAAGCTTGACCCGGAAGTGACGTCACTTTCCCGGGTCACAGGAAGAAGGGGAGGAGAGTGGACGTGTGTCCACTATTCTCCTTCCCCTTCAGCCTCTGGCACCAGCCATTGAGCTCCTGGGCCTGCCGATGAGCAAACGGAGCCTGGTAAGCATGGCAGGTTGTAGCAGCGGGGGGGGGGGGGACGATACCATCTGGGAGTGTGTGCGAGCAATTGGGCGGCAGTCTGTCTGTCAGTTTCACACACAATCCCAGGGGCTACAGCCACTGGATGGTGTGTAATACCCCCCCCTGTTGTCAGGTATGTACGACCTACCGACCGGGCGGCGAAAGGGTTAAAGTGTGACATAAAAAATATTAGGTACTGTAGTTTGTCACCATTTCACAGGCACATGCAAATTTGAATCTTGACATGTTTGGTATCTCTATACTTGACACAACCACATCTGTTATATTTTACCCCAAAAATTGGTACTTTATTGTGTTTGAGTGCAGTAACATTAATTTTACTGAATTACATCCTGAAAATATGTGTTTGATAAACTGTTTCCTAACCCCCTTGTATTGAATTATATTGTAACTGTCTCCATTTATAATGTAAAGCACTGCAATGAAAATTTTGAAAATATATATATATATATATATATATATATATATATATATATATATTACTTTCTGTTATAAAAAATATCCAATAAAATCAAATTTTGTCATACGTCTAGGCCAAAATTCATTCTGCTACATGTAAAAAAAATAAAATCCCAATAAGTGTATATTGATGATTTGTGTGGAAGTTATAGTATCTACAAACTATGGTATACAGTATATATTGGAAGTTATGCAGCTTTTACCTACTGACTGTCTATCACATTTAATAATGATAAGGTGGCACTGATGGGCACTGATAAGGCGGCACCAATGAGGTGGCACTTATGGGCACTGATATGCGGCACCGATGGACACTGGTAGGCAGCACTGATGGGCATTGATAGGCGGCACTGATGGGCACTGAAAGGCTGCAATGATGGGTACTTATGGGTGGCACTGATAGGCGGCACTGCTGGGCACTGCTGGGCACTGATAGGCGGCACTGATGGGCATTGATACATGGCACTGATATGTGGCACTGATGCATATCCCTGGTGGCACTGGCAGTGGTAGGCATTGTGGGTGGGCACAGATTGGCAGCTGCCTGGGCATTGATTGGCAGCTGCCTGGGCACAGGTTGGCATTGCCTGGTGGTCTAGGGGGGCATACCTGGTGGTCCAGTGGGGTGGCCATCCTGGTGGTCCTGGGCGGCTTCCCTGGTGGTTCTGGGCGGGATCCAAGGGGGGCTGCTCTGATAAACTATCAGCACAGACCCCCCCTATCAGGAGAGCAGCCGATCGGCTCTCCTCTACTCGCGTCTGTTAGATGCGAGTGAGGGAAAGCCGATCATCGGCTTTTCCTGTTTACATTGTGATCAGCCATGATTGGACACGGCTGATCACGTGGTAAAGAGCCTCCGTCGGAGGCTCTTTACCGAGATCGGTGTAGCGGTGTGTCAGACTGACACACCGCACCACCGATTCCTGCGATGCGCACCCCCACGGGCGCGCGGTGGCTGTTATCCTGCAGGAAGTCAATAGACGTCCAGTCAGGATAACAGAACCACTTCCCAATCTGCTATTGACCGGGCGGGAAGTGGTTAAATATAGTGAATGGGGGGGGGTCCCTTTAGTCTGCCTGTAAAGTGGGGCAGCTGTACCGTGTATAGAACCTGCTGCAGCAAAATTTAAATTTCTAAAGACAAAAATGACATTCAAATTGATTTTCCCAGCTAAAAAACCATTGCAGGCAATAAAAAAAAATGTTAAAAAGAAAACGGGGTGGGGTTCCCACCCAATCCATACCAGGCCTTCTATGGATTTTAAGGGGAACCTCATGCTAAAATGTAAAAAACGATTTGTTGAGGTCCCCCAAAATCCATACCAGACTGGCTGTGGTTGTGGGAGTCTGTGGGCAGGGGGCATTTTGGAATCTGGAAGTCCCCTTTAACAAGGGGGCCCCCAGATCCCGCCCCTTATGTGAATGAGTGGGGGTACATTTTCCCCTCTGCTTATTCACTAAAAAAAAGTGTCAAAAAATAAATAACACACAGTTCTTGACAATACCTTTATTAACCAATTGCTTACTGGGTACTTATACCCCCTTCCTGCCCAGGGCCAATTTTTCAGCTTTCACTTTGAATGACAATTATCTGATTGCCTCTCGGGGGGTCAGGAAGGAATTTTTTCCCCTGCTGTAGCAAATTGGATCATGCTCTGCTGTTGTTTTTCACCTTTCTCTGGATCAACTGTGGGTATAGAATTGGGTATATGGGATTGTATGATATTTTTTATTTTTTTAATTGGTTGAACTAGATGGACTTGTGTCTTTTTTTTCAACCTAACTATGCAACTATGTAATTGTGTGGTCATGCAACACTGTACCCATATGAAATTCTTATAATTTTTTTTCACACAAAAAGAGCTTTCTTTTGGTGGTATTTAATCACAACTGTGTTTTTTATTGTTTGCTAAACAAACAAAAAAATGACTAAAAAGTCCGAAAACAAAACAAAAACATTCTTCATATTTTGTTATAAAATTTTGCAAACAGGTAATTTTACTTCTTCACTGATGGTCACTTATGAGGTGGCACTGATGGACACTGATTGGCACTGATAGGTGGCACTGATGGGCACTTATAGGCTGCACTGATAGGGACTGATAGGTTGCACTGATGGTCACTGATGAGGTGACAATAGTGGGCACTGATGGGCACTGATAAGTGACACTGATGATGAGGCACTGATGGGCACTGATTGGCAGCATTGATGGGCACTGTTTTTTTTTTTTTTTGGCATGCGGTTCTCCTTAACCACCTCAGCCCCGGAAGATTTGGCTGCTCAATGACCAGGCAATTTTTTGCAATACGGCACTGCGTCGCTTTAACTGACAATTGTGCGGTCGTGCGACGTTGTACCCAAACTATTTTATTTTCCCACAAATAGAGCTTTCTTTTGGTGGTATTTGATCACCTCTGCGGTTTTTTTTTTTTTTGCGCTTTAAACAAAAGAAGAGCGACAATTTTGAAAAAAACACAATATATATTACTTTTTGCTATAATAAAGATCCCATTTTTTTTAAAAAAAAGCTATTATTTTCCTCAGTTTAGGCCGATACGTATTCTTCTACATATTTTTGTTTAAAAAAAATCGCAATAAGTGTATATTGATTGGTTTGCGCAAAAGTTATAGCGTCTACAAAATAGGGGATAGATTTATGACATTTTTTATTATTATTATTTTTTTTACTAGTAATGGCGGCAATCAGCGTTTTTTTTAATCAGGGCTGCGATATTACCGCAAACAAATCGGACACTTTTGACACATTTTTGGGACAATTGACATTTATACAGCGATTAGTGCTATAAAAAAGCACTGATTACTGTATAAATGACACTGGCAGGGAAGGTATTAACACTAGGGGGGCGATCAAGGCATTAACTGTGTTCCCTATTGTGTGTTCTAACTGTAGGGGGATGGGACTGACTAGGGGAAGAGAGAGATCGGTGTTCATACTTAGTATGAACACACGATCAGTCTCCTCACCCCTGAGAGAACCTGGGATTTGTGTGTTTACATTCACACATCTCCGTTCTCATACTGTAACGAGTGATCGCGGGTGCCCGGCGGTCATCGCGACTGCCGGGCACTCGAATCGGCTCGGGGGACACGCTCCGGAGGTGTCCTAAAGAGCCGACGTTCAGCTACGATGGCTCATGCAGGGGAGCCAGCCTGCCGCAGTATAACTGCGGCGGCTGATCCGGAAGCGGTTAAAATCCATACCAGACCCGAAGGGCCATTTTTTAAACATTTTTGCATTGCCAGCAATAGTATTGCATTGCCGGAGATTTAAACGTATTTCCATTCATTTTCATTTTTTTTCTTTATAAGTGTCAGTTTTTCTCCAGCAGGTTCTATACATGGTACAGATGTCCCTCTTTACAGGCAGACTAAGGGGACCCCCCCCAGGCTCTATGTTTAAAGGATGTTTTCATTTTTATTATTAAAATCACTGCTCCTGCTAAAACAATCATTAAAAAAAAAACCGGGGCCCCCATACCCTTTTTTAGCCAATAACTTGATTTATAAGCCTTCAAAATAGGGACTTTTGATTTTTCAAGTTCCGGGCCCATAGACTTTAATAGGGTTCGCAGTTTGGGTCCAAACTGTTTACATGTTCTGGTGTTCTAGGGCGCACCGAACAGGGGGGTGTTCAGTGTATTGTCATATCTACGCCTGGTAATGGCAGCAGAGAACATTTGATGAATTGGGTCTGAGAACGCAACTTATTCTTTTTTGTAACGCTCATTTTAAGGGTTAGGCTCAAAAACACTTTAAACCTGTGATATTAGTCTAGTCTGTAGTCTAGCCACTGAGACCAAATTTTCTAAAAAAATTCAGGGCATTTCCTACATTTATATGTTAATTCTTCCCTTCTTAAATTATATTTAATCAAATCGGTCCATTGAACAGTTGTTGGCAGGGTTTTTGATATCCATTTCTGTAATATAAGTTTGTGGCCTATGTACATAGATCGTAACTAGAGTTGAGCGGACACCTGGATGTTCGGGTTCGACGGGTTCGGCCGAACTTCGGTAAAAAAGTTCGAGTTCGGGACCGAACTTGACCCGAACTTGACCCCGAACCCCATTGAAGTCAATGGGGACCCGAACCCGAACTGAATACTGCAGCTGCTGACTTTTAATAATCAGACACTTACCTGTCCCAGGGTCCAGCGATGCGGGGGAACGAAGCCCCCTGCTTTTCTCCCCCTCCTCTCCGCGGCGCCGGCATTGTCACTGTGGGCGCCAAGGCTGATGATCCACCCATTCAGAGATCAGTGTGAGGAAGGACAGGATACAACATACACCTATTCCTTTACAAAGGACCACAGGGGACCATTGGAGCCATCCCGCCTTCCCGAGACTGCTACACAGTGGCATACACTGTGACTGCACCATACCCCTCGAGGGTATGAAGAATCTGGTGAGTGTCACATCCTAAACGATCACGGATAATCACATTCACAGCACAGGCTGCTAGAATAAGCACTGCAGCAAAAGTCACCAATTTATCCTGTCACTATTTTTGGACTTATCACCATTGGACATTATACATTCATATAATTTTCTATTATTATTGTATTTGCCTTATGTTGTACATTCCATGTGTAAACTTCAGAGTGTATCACGAATGAACACCTAAACACTCTCTCTTATAGCTCAATCACTGGGGATTGAGGACAATCTCAGCTGGGTTCAGTCAACACCCAGCCGAGACAACATTTTATTTTATTTTATTTGTATCCACTGTGACACGCACAGTATGTCATTGCCAGTACTTTTTTCATCAGTATTTTTCATCAGTATTTTCCTAAATAGCACTCCTAGTAGCTATTTTGCAAACTAGTAAACACCCGGCCGAGCCGGAACTGGCATACCCATTTCACTTACTTATTTCAAATATTTTCTGACTCACTTGCACACCCATCAACACAACCACTCTGAACACTAAATTTACCACCAAGGTTTAGTAAAAACCTGGCAGAGTCAATTTATTTTATTTCATTTTACTTTATTTACAAAATATTTTATACATTTCTTTCACTTGAGGTTCGTCACATTTAACATCAATATTAAGGCTCTGACTACATTTTCCATATCCATCACTCGTTGGGACAATAGCAAACACCCGGCAGAGACCGCTTTGTTACTTGTTCATTTATATATTCTGCAAATCTTTTACTACTATACTTGGTTTATTAGCGAACACCCGGCAGAGACCGCTTTGTTACTTGTTCATTTATATATTCTGCAAATCTTTTACTACAACACTTGTTCTATTCCTATACCCACTGGATTTGTTTATGTAAGAACAGCGCCACCACTACACCCCTCATTTCCTTTCACATTCCTTGCTCCACCTAGACAGGAGGCAGCAATAAGTAGAGGCAGCAGTTCTGACTACTGGGTTGTGTTTGAATCCTTTTGCGCGGAGTCACCCCACTTTTTTCCTTAATCTGGTACCTGTGACATGTCCTAGATGATTGTAGAGAGGGAGGGGGGAGAGGTGAACTTCCTCCTGGCGCCGCGGAGCCCTGGGAGGAAGTGGGAGCTGGAATCCTCTAAAAAAGAGGGTTTCCGCTTCCCCCCCCCCAAAAAAAATGACATGCCAAATGTGGCATGTCAGGGGGTCACCTTCCCTTAAAGCGTAAGTTCCATGTTTGGGTGGAACTCCGCTTTAAGGTGAAAAAACACGAGGGTTTACAACCCCTTTAAGTTGTTTTATGGACTTCACGATGGATGTGTGTCTTTCTTTCTCGGCATTGAACTATGGTTGTTGGTGAAGTGGAGACTGGCTCTTCCTGGTGGCAGCGGTGTCTATGAGATAACCCATGCGTGTTTGGCCATTATATTATTTGGCCCCTGTTATCTGGTAAGAGGCAGCGTGATTATCACTAAACAGTGGTGGATGTCCGCCTTTCTCCTGTGCACTTTATTTTGGAGGATCACATCTACTTTTCCTAAGGATGGGACTTTTCATTAACTGATGAACTGTTTTTTATTTTTTATTTTTATGTGTTGTTTGAGATATATACACATAAGCTATAAATCTACCTTTGCATAATTTGTCCACTTGTTACATGAAATGCATTATCATTGATGTATGTACAGTATATATATATATATTTATATTTGCCGTTTTATATTGCACTTCTTTGCACTTTAGGTTGCATATTGCACTTATGAATGATCTATTTTTATGTGTGTTGATCAATTCACATATGCATAAACGCACTTTTTTTTCCACACACTACATGTGATGTGCTTTAAAGCGGAGTTCAGCCGAAAAAAAAAATAATAATTAAAAGTCAGCAGCTACAAATACTGCAGCTGCTGACTTTTAATATTAGAACACTTATGCCCTGTACACACGATCGGAGTATCCGATGGTCTAAAATCCGATGAAAATTTTCATCGGAATTCCGTTCAAGCTTTCTTGCATACACACTGTCAGAGTAAATTCCGACCGTCCAAAACGCGGTGACGTACAACACTACGACGAGCCGAGAAAAATGAAGTTGCATAGTTACATAGTTACATAGTTAGTCAGGTAGAAAAAAGACAAAGTCCATCCAGTTCAACCATAAAAAAAAAAAAAAAAAAATAATAATATCATACAATCCCATATACCCAATTTTATACCCACAGTGGATCCAGAGGAAGGCAAAAAACCCCAGCAGAGCATGATCCAATTTGCTACAGCAGGGGAAAAAATTCCTTCCTGATCCCCCGAGAGGCAATCGGATTTTCCCCGGATCAACTTTACCTATAAATGTCAGTACCCAGTTATATTCTGTACATTTAGGAAAGAATCCAGACCTTTCTTATAGCAATCTACTGAGCTGGCCAGATCCACCTCTGCAGGGAGTCTGTTCCACATTTTCACACCTCTTACTGTGAAGAAACCTTTCCGTATTTGGAGGTGAAATCTCTTTTCCTCTAGACGCAAAGAGTGCCCCCTTGTCCTTTATGTTGACCGTAAAGTGAATAACTCATCACCAAGTTCACTATATGGACCCCTTATATATTTGTACATGTTAATCATATCCCCCCCTTAATCTCCTCTTCTCAAGAGTGAATAAATTCAGTTCCTCTAATCTCTCCTCATAGCTGAGCTCCTCCATGCCTCTTATCAGTTTGGTTGCCCTTCTCTGCACTTTCTCCAGTTCCCCAATATCCTTTTTGAGAACAGGAGCCCCAAAACTGAACTGCGTATTCCAGATGAGGTCTTACTAATGATTTGTACAGATGATGTCTCTCTCTCTGGAGTCCATATCTCTCTTATACATGACAGGACTTTGCTCGCTTTGGAAACCGCAAGTTCAATGCTTCCGAGCATGCGTCAACTTGATTCTGAGCATGCGTGGGTTTTTTTCTCCGTCGGAGTTCCACACAGACGATCGGAATTTCCTATCAGAGTTTTTGTCCATCGGAAAAATTAGAAACGTGTTCTATTTTTTTTACACCGATGGAAAAAAGTCAGATGGGGCCCACACACGATCGGAATTTCCGATGAAACAAGTCCATCGTGTGTACAAGGCATTACCTGTCCAGGGTTGCCTGCGATGTCCCCACCCGAAGCCGACCTGTCCCTCGGCTCCCGGGTGGAGGTGCCGGCATCTTGAGGCTTCACAGCCTGATTCCCTACTGTGCATGCGCGAGTCTCGCTGCGTGTCCCTACTGGTCCCTTCTGTCTTCTGGGACCTGTGTGTCTCCCAGAAGACAGCGGGCGGGACGGAGGAGGCGCCGGACATGGCGTAGATCGCAGCAAAATATATTATACAGGTACCGGCTCCCCCCTCCCCCCTGAAAGGTGCCAAATGTGATACCAGAGGGGGGGGGGGGGGTCCGAAAAGCGGAAGTTCCATTTTTGGGTGGAATTCCGCATTAAGTTTCATATTGCACTTTTTTGCACTTTATCTTGCAGAATGCACCTGTGACACTTGAGAACTTAGATTATAGCGCTGCTTATGTTCTCTCTCTAAATATTCTTTATTGACCACTAGGTGGAATGTAGGGCATGTGGCAGTGATGTCATCTAGGTGGGTCACATGTAGCTGGCTACTACTCTGCCCACTAGTAAAGGCTTCATTTCATTTTATTAAATTCATCCTTTTCAGAACGTGTCTTCTGTCCTTTAAGAAGATGTCCGATGGTGTAATGCTATAGACAAGAATGGTAGTTAGAAGTGATTGTCTCAGTGGCAGCTTCCTAAGTAAATCAACTATTTGTTCCCCACCAGGAACCACTCCATTACATGTCATCTGTCCTTCATGGTGTGGCCGGAATTCATGAGGAAAGATCATTTATTTGGAAAATTTTATAACAAAAACAAATAACATTTTTTTTTTTAAACATTTTCAGAATTTTCCGTTTATTTAGCAAAAAATAAAAAACCCATTGGTAAATAATAAATTCCACCAAAAAAAAAAAAACTCTATACGTGTGAAATAAAATTATAAAAATTACATTCGGGTACAGTGTTGCATGACCGCGCAATTGTCACTTAACCACTTCAGCTCCGGAAGCTTTTACCCCTCTTCATGACCAGGCCATTTTATGCGATACGGCGCTGCATTGTTTTAACTGACAATTGCGCGATCGTGTGACGTTGTACCCAAATAAAATTGATGTTTTTTTTTTTTTTTCCACGAATAGAGCTTTCTTTTGGTGGTATTTGATCACCTCTGCGTTTTTTTTTTTTTTGTTTTTTTTTAGATAATTACTCTTTTTTGTAATCTGAAAACAAAATGTGATGCCGCGTACACACGACCGTTTTTCCTGTCATGCAAAAAAACGTTGTTTTTCTCAACGTGATTCGTCGTGATTCCTCTCAAGCCTGCCTTGCATACACACGTTTAGGAAAAAAACGCTCGAGCAAAGTGCGGTGGCGTACAACACGTACGACGGCACTATAAAGGGGAAGTTCCATTCGGATGGCGCCACCCTTTGGGCTGCTTTTGCTGATCCTCGTGTTAAAAAAGTTTGGCGAGAGACGATTTGCGCTTTCCAGCCTCGTGCTTTTCAGTCCGTTACAGCGCGACAAATGTGCTATCTCCATTATGAACGCTAGTTTTACCAGAACGAGCGCTCCCGTCTCATACTTGATTCTAAACTTGCGCGTTTTTTTTCCCCTCGGAAAAGCATACACACGAGCGGTTTTCGCGACGAGAAAAAGAGCGACGGGAAAAACAATGAAAAAAAATAGAGCAGGTTCTAATTTTTTTGCGGGCAGTTTTCTCGTCGAGCATACACACGACCGTTTTTCACAACCAATCTAAACAATGGCAGTTTTCTCATCATGAAAAACGGTCGTGTGTACGCGGCATGACAGTAAAATGGCATCACATTGATGACATATGAGAAAATAGATGAAAAGGACAGAAAACAGAAGAATCAGAGAAGAAGAGAAGAAGAAGAGAAGAAAGGAAGGAGGAAGAAGAGAATGAATCTACAGTCTCTCTCGCTTGGATATAATTCAGTTTCAATAGTGTCACCTCTGCGGTTTTTATTTTTTGCGCTATAAACAAAAAAAGTCTGACAATTTAAAAAAAAAAAAAAAACAATCATTTTTACTCTCTGCTATAAACACATCCAATAAAAAAAAATGAAAAAAAAAAAAAAATCAAATGTCTTCATCAATTTAGGCCAATATGTATTCTGCTACATGTTTTTGGTAAAAAAATAAATCCCAATACACGTATATTGATTGATATGCGCATAAGTTATCACGTTTGCAAACTATGGGATAGATTTATGGACATTTTATTAGTAATGGCGGCGATCAGTAGGGATGAGCCAAACACCCCCCTGGTTCGGTTTGCACCAGAACAGACCGAAAGTTTGCGCGAACTTTAGAACCCTATTAAAGTCTATGGGACTCGAACGTTCAAAATCAAAAGTGCTAATTTTAAAGGCTAATATGCAAGTTATTGTCCTAAAAAGGGTTTGGGGACCCGGGTCCTGCCCCAGGGGACATGTATCAATGCAAAAAGACGTTTTAAAAACTGACGCTTTTTCGGGAGCAGTGATTTTAATGATGCTTAAAGTTAAACAATAAAAGTGAAATATTCCTTTAAATATTGTACCTGGGGGGTGTCTATAGTATGCCTGTGAAGTGCCACATGTTTCCCGTGTTTAGAACTGTCCCTGCACAAAATTACATTTCTAAAGGAAAAAAGGTAATTTAAAACGTCTTGCGGCTTTAATGTCATGTTTGGTCCTGGCAATATGGATGAAAATCATTGAGAAAAATGGCATGGGTACCCCCCCCCTCCCCATCCCATTACCAGCCCCTGTGGGTCTTGTATGGATTTAGGTGCACACTGTGCAAAGGACACTAAAGCAAAATACTGCAGCTCCCTGCCTTTATTTGTATCAGAACACCAGCAATTGTATTCAGGTACCTTTAGGTGCACACTGTGCAAAGCACACAGTACACTAAGTGAAACACTCCAGCTAGCACAATCACCTGCCTGCCTGTCACAGTATAGAGAATAACAGGAACGGATCTAGCTAAACTGAATACAGTGTTTAAATATATATACAACACCTAGGATGCATATATATCCTCCATACACTGTAACTGCAGCTAACTGACTCGTCTGCCTGCTCTATCTAACTCAAATCAAATTACACTGTCTCTCTCTCTCTCTCTCTGCTTCTTTCCTTCAACCAACACCGCAAAACACTACACAAGGCCGCCAAGCCGGCGGCCTTTTATAGTGTGGGGTGTGTACCTACTCCTCTGAGCCATGATTGGCCAAAGCCACCCTAGCTTTGGCCAATTATGGCTCTCTGTATCTACGGCGCTGTGATTGGCCAAGCATGCGGGTCATAGTGCATGCTTGGCCAATCATCAGCCAGCAATGCACTGCGATGCCGCAGTGAATTATGGGCCGTGATGCACCACTCGAATTTGGCGCGAACGCCCCATAATGTTCGAATTTCGGCGAACAGCCGAACAGGCGATGTTCGAGTCGAACATGGGTTTGACTCGAACTCGAAGCTCATCCCTAGCAATCAGCGATTTTTAGCGGGACTGAGACATTGCGGTGGACACCTAACTGATACTTTTGACACTTTTTGAGGACCAATGACACTAATACAGTGATCAGTGCTAAAAAAATTGCAGCACTGTCACTGTACTAATGACACTGGCAGGGAAGGGGTTAACATCAGGGGCAATCAAAGGGTTAAATGTGTTCCCTGGGAGTGCTTACTAACTGTGTGGGGGATGGATACACTGTAGGAAGACAGAGATCCATGTTTCTGCTTAGCAGAAACACAAAATCTCCATTTTCCTTATTAGCAGAAGGGCGATCTGCCTTGTTTACATAGGCAGACCGCCATTCTGCCGCTCTTCGAAAGATCGGCAGGTTTCCGCCAGACCCACTGATTGGCTCCAGCTGTGTCCAATCACAGCGGGAATGGGGCTCCGGCGACGTTTGCCCGCGTCCCAGAGCCCTTGAAAAAAATCACGCACAGATACAGTTGTGCTCATAAGTTTACACACCCTGGCAGAATTTATGATTTCTTGACCATTTTTCAGAGAATATGAATGATAACACAAAAAAGTTTCTTTCACTCATGGTTAGTGTTTGGCTAAAGCCATTTTTTATCAATCAACTGTGTTTATTCTTTTTAAATCATAATTGCAACAGAAACTACCCAAATGACCCTGATAAAAAGTTTACATACCCTGGTGATTTTGGGCTGATAACATGCACACAAGTTGACACAAAGGGGTTTGAATGGCTATTAAAGGTAACCATCCTCGCCTGTGATCTGTTGGCTTGTAATTAGTGTTTGTGTATAGAAGGTCAATGAGTTTCTGAACTCCTGACAGACCCTTGCATCTTTCATCCAGTGCTGCACTGACGTTTCTGGATTCTGAGTCATGGGGAAAGCAAAAGAATTGTCAAAGGATCTGCGGGAAAAGGTAGTTGAAGTGTATAAAACAGGACAGGGATATAAAAAGATATCCAAGGAATTGAGAATGCCAATCAGCCGTGTTCAAACTCTAATCAAGAAGTGGAAAATGAGGGGTTCTGGTGAAACCAAACCACGGTCAGGTAGACCAACAAACGTTTCAGGCACAACTGCCAGGAAAATTGTTCGGGATGCAAAGAAAAACCCAGAAATAACTTCAGGTGTAATACAGGACTCTCTGAAAACATGTGGTGTGGTTGTTTCAAGATGCACCATAAGGAGGTACTTCGCCAGAAGAAAACCATTACTACGCAAATGCCACAAAGTATCCACTTACAATACGCCAAACAGCACAGAGACAAGCCTCAAACCTTCTGCCACAAAGTCATTTGGAGTGATGAGACCAAAATTGAGCTTTTTAACCACATTTATAAAGCTACATTTGGAGAGGAGTCAACAAGGCCTATGATGAAATGTCCACCATCCCTACTGTGAAACACGGCGGTGGATCGCTGATGTTTTGGGGATGTGTGAGCTACAAAGGCACAGGAAATTTGGTCAAATTGTTGGCAAGATGAATGCAATATGTTATCAAAAAATATTGGAGGAACATTTGCATTCATCACCTAGGAAGCTGCGCATGGGACGTACTTGGACATTCCAACATGACAATGATCCAAAACACAAGGCCAAGTCGACCTGTCATTGGCTACAGCAGAATAAAGTAAAGGTTCTCAGTCTCCTGACCTCAATATCATTGAGCCACTCTGGGGAGATCTCAAACGTGCCGTTCATGCAAGACAGCCCAAGAATTCACAGGAACCGAAGGCTTTTTACCAAGAGGAATGGGAAGCTTTACCATCTAAAAAGATAAAGAGCCTCATCCACAAATACCACAAAAGACTTCAAGCTGTCATTGATGTTAAAGGGGGCAATACACGGTATTAAGAACTGGGGTATGTAAACTTTTGATCAGAGTCATTTGGGTAGTTTCTGTTGCCATTATGATTTAAAAAAGAGTAAACACAGTTGATTGATAATAAATGGCTTCAGCCAAACACTAACCATGAGTGAAAGAAAAGTTTTTGTGTTTTCATTAGGGATGAGCTTTATGTTCGAGTTGAACATGAGTTTGACTCGAACATTGGCTGTTCGCCCGTTCGGCGAACAGCAAACACTTTGGGGTGTTCGCGGCAAATTCGAAAAGCTGCGGAACACCCTTTAAAAGTCTATGGAAGAAATCTAAAGTGATAATTTTAAAGGTTAATATGCAAGTTATTGTCATAAAAAAAGTTTGGGGACCCGGGTCCTGCCCCAGGGGATATGTATCAATGCAAAAAAAGTTTTAAAAAAGGTCTGTTTTTCGGGAGCAGTGATTTTAATAATGCTTAAAGTGAAACAATAAAAGTCAAATATTTCTTTAAATTTAGTACCTGGGGGGTGTCTAAAGTATGCCTGTAAAGTAGCGCATGTTTCCCGTGTCATTTAAAACTACTTGCGTCTGTAATGAATTGTTGGTCCCGGCAATACAGAGAAATGTCATTGAAAGTCATTGAAAAATAAAAAATAAAAATGCGTGGGGGTCCCCCAAAATTCCATTTACAGGCCCTTCAGGTCTGGTATGGATATTAAAGGGGAACTCTGCAACAAAATTTTTAAAAAAATGGCGTGGGGTTCCCCCAAAAATCCATACCAGACCCTTCAGGTCTGGTATGGATTTTAAGGGGTTTAAGGGGAACCTTGCACCAGAATTAAAAAAAAAATGGCGTGGGGTCCCCCCACAAATCCACACCAGACCCTTATCTGAGCACGCAACCTGGCAGGCCGCAGGAAAAGAGGGGGGACAAGAGAGCGCCCCCCCTCCTTAACCGTACCAGGCCACATGCCCTCAACATGGGAGGATGTCCCCATGTTGATGAGGACAAGGGCCTCATCCCCACAACCCTTGCCCGGTGGTTGTGGGGGTCTGTGGGCAGGGGGCTTATCAGAATCTGGAAGCCCCCTTTAACAAAGGAGACCCCCAGATTCCCCCCCATGTGAATTGGTAAAGGGGTACATTGTACCCCTACCATTTCACAAAAGGAAGTGTCAACATTTTTAAAAACCACACAGACACAGTTTTGAAAAGTCCTTTATTAAAAATAAAAAATAAAAAAGCCATTCCAGTGTTGTAATGCAGTCTGTCCAGCGATGATCCATGAATCTCCAATAGTGCGGCGAGTCTCCAGCAATGAACGACACACATCTTTCCTGCACCGGAGTCTCCCGGCTAGGGATGAGCTTCGAGTTCGAGTCAAACTCATGTTCGACTCGAACATTGCCTGTTCGCCCGTTCGCTGAACAGCGAACAATTTGGGATGTTTGCGGCAAATTAGAAAAGTCTATGGGAGAAATCTAAAGTGCTAATTATAAAGGCTTATATGCAAGTTATTGTCCTAAAAAGTGTTTGGGGACCCGGGTCCTGCCCCAGGGGACATGTATCAATGCAAAAAGAAGTTTTAAAAATGGCCGTTTTTTCGGGAGCAGTGATTTTAATAATACTTAAAGTGAAACAATAAAAGTGAAATATTCCTTTAAATTTCGTACCTGGGGGGTGTGTATGATATGCATGTAAAGTGGCGCTTGTTTCCCGTGCTTAGAACTGTCCCTGCACAAAATGTAATTTCTGAAGGAAAAAAAGTCATTTAAAACTCACTCACGGCTATTAATGAATTGTCGGCTCCTGATAATACATACAAAAGTCATTGAAAAAAAAAAAAAAAGCGTGGGGGTCCCCCAGAATTCAATTACCAGGCCCTTCAGGTCTGGAATGGATATTAAGGGAAACCCCACCGCAAATTTAAAAAAAAATGCGTGGGGTTCCCCCAAATATCCATACCAGGCCCTTTATCCGAGCACGCAACCTGGCAGGCCGCAGGAAAAGAGGGGGGGACGAGAGAGCCCCCCCCCTGAACCCTACCAGGCCACATGCCCTCAACATGGGGAGGATGTCCCCATGTTGATGGGGACAAGGGCCTCATCCCCACAACCCTTGCCCGGTGGTTGTGGGGGTCTGCGGGCAGGGGGCTTATCGGAATCTGGAAGACCCCTTTAACAAAGGGGACCCCCAGATCCCGCCCCCCCTATGTGAATTGGTAAGGGGTACATTGTACCCCTACCATTTCACGAAGAAAGTGTAGAACAAATGTAAAAAAAAAACACACACAAACACCTTGGAAAAGTCCTTTATTAAAAAAAAAAAACATTCCTGCGATGAAATCCAGTGTCCCACGCCGATCCCGATGTCCAGCGCTGTCCGTCATTGGCTGAGCCTGAGCGGACCTGATGGGGAACTTCCTCTGCAGTGTATTAAATGTATAGACCCGCCCCTTCTAAAGTTCCCCATCAGGTCCGCTTAGCCTTACACCTAGTCATTGGCTGAGTGGACCAGATGTGGAACATGAGAAGGGGCGGGTCTATTCATGTATTACACAGTGAAGGTAGTTCCCCATTAGGTCCGCTCAGGCCAATGACGTAGGCGGGGTCTGACATACAAGGAGGAGGACCTGATGGGGAATTTCCTTCTCTGTTTAATACATGAATAGACCCGCCCCTTCTCATGTTCCGCATCTGGTCCGCTCAGCCAATGACTAGGTGTAAGGCTAAGCGGACCTGATGGGGAACTTTAGAAGGGGCGGGTCTATTCATGTATTACACAGTGAAGGAAGTTTCCCATTGGGTCTGCCCCCTCGTATGTCAGACCCTGCCTACGTCATTGGCCTGTGCGGACCTGATGGGGAACTTCCTTCACTGTGTAATACATGAATAGACCCGCCCCTTCTCACGTTCCGCATCTGGTCCACTTAGCGGACCTGATGGGGAACTTTAGAAGGGGCGGGTCTATACATTTAATAGACTGTGGAGGAAGTTCCCCATCAGGTCCGCTCAGGCTCAACCAATGACGGACAGCGCTGGACATTGGGATCGCCGCGGGACACTGGATTTCATCGCTGGAATGTTGTTTTTTTTTGTCTTTTTTTAATAAAGGACTTTTCCAAGGTGTTTGTGTGTTTTTTTTTACACTTTCTTCGTGAAATGGTTGGGGTACAATGTACCCCTTACCAATTCACATAGGGGGGGCGGGATCTGGGGGTCCTCTTTGTTAAAGGGGGCTTCCAGATTCTGATAAGCCCCCCGCCGACAGACCCCCACAACCACGGGGCAAGGGTTGTGGGGATGAGGCCCTTTTCCCCATCAACATGGGGACAGCCCCCCCATGTTGAGGGCATGTGGCCTGGTACGGTTCAGGAGGGGGGCGCTCTCTCGCCCTCTTTTCCTGCAGCCTGCCAGGTTGCGCGCTCGGATAAGGGTCTGGTGTGGAAATTTGGGGGAACCCCATGCCATTTTTTTTTATTTTGGCGCGGAGTTACCCTTAATATCCATACCGGACCTGAAGGGCCTGTTAATGGAATTTTGGGGGACCCCCACGCATTTTTTTCAATGACTTTTCTCTGTATTGCTGAGACCCGACAATTCATTAATAGCCGCGAGTAGTTTTAAATGACTTTTTTTCCTTCAGAAATGACACTTTGTGCAGGGACAGTTCTAAACACGGGAAACATGCGCTGCTTTACATGCATATCATACACACCCCCTAGGTACGAAATTTAAAGGAATATTTCACTTTTATTGTTTCACTTTAGGCATTAATAAAAACACTGCTCCCGAAAAAACTGCAGTTTTTAAAATTTTTGCATTGATAAATGTCCCCTGGGGCAGGACCCGGGTCCCCAAACACTTTTTATGACAATAACTTGCATATTAACCTTCAAAATGAGCACTTTTGATTTTTCATGTTCGTGACTTTAATAGTGTTCGCGCGTGCGAACCAAACCGGGGGATGTTCTGCTCATCCCTAGTTATCATTCATATTCTCTGAAAAATGGCCAAGAAATCATAAATTCCTCCAGGGTATGTAAACTTATGAGCACAACTGTATGTGATTTTGCGCTTAAGGGCCTCCCTGCCGCAGTAAATGTACACGGGGCGGTCCTTAAGCGGTAAAATGTAACAGCGCTGAAAGGTGAAAGTGTCCGGTATTGAAGTGGTTAAATTAACATTAATACATGTGAACACCCTAAGGGCTGGATCACACCACAATGCGATGCAGGAAAGGCTGTACGGGATCGTACAGGAACGCAGACATTCAAAGGACTGCATTCCGGTGTGAACCAGCCCTAATACAGAACCCATTTAGATACAGATACACACCCTTATGCCGCATACACACGATCGGATTTTCCGTCTGAAAAACCTTGGATGTTTTTTCCGACGGAATTCCGCTCAAGATTGGCTTGCATACACACGGTCACACAAAAGTTCTCTTAAATTTCGACCATCAAGAACACGGCGACGTACAACACTACGACGAGCCGAGAAAATTAAGTTCAATGCTTCCGAGCATGCGTCAAATTGTTTCCGAGCATGCGTAGGAATTTTGCGCGTCGGAATTGCTACAGACGATCGGATTTTCCAATAGGAATTTTTTCCATCGAAAAAATTGAGAAACTGCTCTCAATCTTTTGCTGACGGAAATTCCCCCAGCAAAAGTCCGATGGGGCCTACACACGGTCGGAATTTCCGACGAAAAGCTCACATCGGACTTTTGCTGGCGGAAATTCCGACCCTGTGTACGCGGCATTATGGTGGAGAACACATGGCGTGGACTTTTTTGGAGAAGAAAATAGTTGATATTACAGATTTTATGGTGGAGTGAAATTTCATAAATACTTTCAGCACTTTTTTGGATATTTGGGACACATTTTTTATCAAACATTTTGTGTTTGCACATATATTTATTTATGTTTTATTTCATTTCATGAATTGCATATGGACATTGAGTATTTGTATTAATTTAGGATTCTTTATTTATTTGTGTATTTATTTATTTATTTATTTATTCATTGATTGGTGTACTGAACATTTTTTGATTGAATCATTGCACATTTTTTTTATAATAATTTTTCATAATGTTTTTTATAATGATTTATTTATTGATTATCACATTTGTTTTATTCTTGATGATAAATTGCACATTGTTTGTTTTGTTTTTTTATAATTTGTGGAGATATTTTGATGAATTTTGAGGCATGAGTATGTAAATCATTTAGTCTTGCATATATATTGTTAGTACACTTTTAGGAGTTTTAGGAATTTTTTTCCATCAGAAAAATAGACAACCTCCTCTCAGTCTTCTGCTGGTGGAAATTCCGACAGCAAAAGTCTGATGGAGCCTACACACGGTCAGGATTTCCGACCAAAAGCCCACATCAGACTTTTGCTGGTGGAATTTCCGACTGTGTGTACGCGGCATTAGAGTTTAAACAACATATAATACATTTAAACATTACTTTCATTATAACTGTCAAGCCTCGTACACACGGCCGGTTTTCTCGGCAAGAAAACTGCTGGGAGAGCTTTTTGCCGAGAAACCGTTTGTGTGTATGGTTTCTCGTCTGGAAAACTGCCAGGAATCCCGATGAGAAAAATAGAGAACCCGCTCTCTATTTTCTCGTCGGGATTCTCGGCAGAGTGTTTCCTGCCGAGAAAAACGTGAGTGTGGGTATGCTTACCTGTCTCCAGGTAAACCCGCGCATGCTCGAAAAGACATTGACGCATGCGAGGTAGCATACAAGGGTAGTGTAGGGTGAAGCAAGATGGTGGCGACATAATCGAATGTGACGAGTGCAGGCTCGTCGTAGTCGATGACGTCACCGCGTTCTTGCCATTCAAAAGAATGGCAGTTCTTTTGAATGTGCCGTGTGTACACTCGGCGAGCAAGACAAGCTTTCCAGGAATCTCATCGGCAAAACCAACGTTTTTTTTTTCCAGACGAGATTCCAGCCCGTGTGTACAGGGCTTTAGAGTTTAAACAACATATAATACATTTACACACTACTTTCATTATAACTGTGAAGCCTTGTACACACGACCGAGTTTCTCGGCAAGAACCAGCAAGAAACTTGCTTGCAGAGCTTTCTTGCCGAGTAAATCGGTCGTGTGTACAAGGCTTTCAGGTTTCTCGTCAAGAAAACAGGCAAGAATCTCGAGGAGAAAAATAGAGAACCTGCTCTTTATTTTCTCGTCGAGATTCTCGTCGGCCTGTTTCCCGACGAGAAACCCGAGTGCGTGTACACTTACCTGTAGCCGTGGAAACCCGTGCATGCTCGAAATGACTTTGACGAATGCGCGGTAGCTTCCTAGGCATAGGTAGGGTGTAGCAAGATGGTGGCGACAGAATCGAATGTGACGAGCGCATGCTCGTCGTAGTCGATGACGTCACCGCGTTCGTGCCATTCAAAAGAACGGCGGTTCTTTTGAAAGGTACGTGTGTACACTCGGCCGGGACAAGTTTCTTGTCCAAGAATCTCGTCAGGAAAAACAACGAGTTTTTTCCTGACGAGATTCTCGGCCGTGTGTACGAGGCCTAATGCCGCGTACATACGATCATTTTTCCCGTCGGGAAAAATTACATTTTTTCCTTTGGACGAGAAAAACGATCGTCTGTGGGCTTTTTGCAGTTTTTCCAGACGGGAAAAACGGCATTAATCACGATGAGAAAAATTAGAACATGTTCTAATTTTTCTCGTCGTTTTTCCTGACATTTCTTCCGCGGCAGTGTTTTCCATAGGGAAACACTGCCGCGGAGCCCATAGACGATCGTTTTTCTCGTCATTTTAAAAAATGAGGAGAAAAATGACCGTGTGTGGGGAACAAGCTGTTCCCTCGTTTAAAATGTCATTATTCACGGCGGTTTTTAAACCGCCGGGAATAATGATCGTGTGTACGCGGCATAAGAGTTTGTTACTTCATCTTTAAAAATATTGTCCCAGAAACAGTCTCTGCCTCACAAAGCGCATCTAGATGCTCGTACTTTGAATGTATGCAAAATTGAGTCTCTGCAGATAGTTTGATACATCAGAGGGACTTTTATACAGAGATTTCACTTCATCATCCTTTCATATACACTGAGAAAGGCTGACAGGCATTATTTGTACTGAACTACATAAAAAACAGGTGAACTAGATACGGATCGCTGTCTTGGACTCTTTGGAGGATCTTCTGCATAAAGACCAACTCTTCTACTGGCCATGGATCTTGATATTGGATCAGCCATTTGTCTTTTCATTATTGTCCTTGAAACTTTATTTGGGATTGGCTCCAGTTTGTTCATCATGATCACCACATTGGGAGGCATTGTTAAAGGAGAAACGCCAAAGACATTGGACAAAATATTGTGTGCTCTGAGCTTTTCCAATATATGCTTTTCAGCCGCATCACCTAAATATATTTTTACTGACATTTTCCGTTTTACTCTGGATATCTATCCAGAAATTATTCTAAACTCCTTGGACTTGTATGGAACATTCTCTTGTCTATGGATGTTGTCTTGCCTGTGCTTCTTCTATTTCATGAAAATAATACAGTTCCGTTCCTATATCTTCTCCTTGTTGAAAAGGAAAATTGATGTCATAATTCAAAATATGATACTGATAATTCATGCCGTCTCCTTGTGTGGAAGCCTTTTTTGTGTATTGATGGATATTTTCTTTGACAGTTTAAATATCAGCTCAGATTTTGCTTCATCCAACATGACAAGATACTCAAACCAAACTACATTTACTGATATATTTTATTATAATCAGTTTGTGTCTATGGGGTTTGCGATATTGATTACCACATTCACTGCACTATCCCTTTTGATACACATTCGTAAAATGAGCAGAACTGTTGATCCCTTCAACAGTACTAAGACTAAAGGGGTTGAAAGGGTTATAAGAACACTGGTGTGTCTCTTGATTTTTTATCTCTTTTATTTTTCATTGTTTCTTTTAGAACATTTTTCAGACATGTTAAGCTACTATTTATGGAATTTGCTTGATCTACTTGCAGTATTTGCTTTCACCCCCCTGTTAAATATAGTGTTGATTCAGAGCAACCCAAAATATAATTACATCTTTAATACAATGAATGCGCGCCGTAGGGTTGGTGATCAACAAAGGTAAATTTCCTTCAGAAATTAGGATTTGTTGTTTCTCCATTCTTATTTTATTGGTCTATTTGGACTCAATAACAATTTATAAGCCAATTACAAATCAATTTAATACAGGGTAAAAGTAATACCATATAGCCGTGTACACAGGATAGGTTTTACCGATGAAAATAGTCCGATGGACTTTTTTCATCGGACAAACCGATCGTGTATAGGCCCCATCAGTCTTTTTTCCATCAGTGTTTAAAAATAGAACATGTTTTAAATTTATCTGATGGAAAAAAAAATGATAGCAAATTCCTATCATCTGTGGGGAACTCCATCGGATAAAAAACCCACGCATGCTCAGAATCAAGTCGACGCATGCTCAGAAGCATTGAACTTAATTTTTCTCGGCTCATCTGAGTGTTTTACGTCACCGCATTTGGAATGGTCGGTTTTTTGACTGATGGTGTGTAGGCAAGACTGATGGAAGTCAGCTTCATCGGTTTTCCGATGGAAAAATCCATTGGTTAAAAAAACAATAGGAAAAATGTGTACAGGGCTTAAGTGTTCACAATCCCCAGAATACATGACAGCAAATGGACATTCATAAAAATGAAAGTCCATAAGTCCGAGGGGAACACCCAGGGTGAATAGCCAAATGAACTGCAGGTGAACTAAGAGTCCTCCACCGACACCATATCACACCGGGGCCTCTTACCCCAAGGTATGGACCACTAAATTATATGTGGTCATACGAGCATTCCAACACTCTTCTGGCTTGTCTCCACTCATCAATGATAGCACCCTGATGGATCCTGTTGGCCCCTCTGAGATATTCTCTCCACAGGTCACATATATCAGAATGATAACAAACAACTCCTCATGGTGCAGTATATCAAAACATTAAGCCCAGGTTCACACTGGGCTGCGGGAGTGAAGCCGTGCGAGTTCAGCTGAACTCGCACAATTTCACTCTCGCTGGCAGTCCCGATTTCAGCCGCGATTACAAAGACATCTGACACAGATGTCAATGTAAATCGCGTCCGAAATCGCAAAAAGTAATACAGAAACTACTTTTTGAAATCGGTGCAGCGCCGCAGATGCGGCGTCGCACCGATTAGGACGGTGCCATTGCCCGCAATTTGCGGCAAATATCGCCGATTTGAAAAGGAAAGAGCATGGGGGGTGGAGAGCACAGGGAAGATCCTTGAGAACATGGGGTGGGGCAAGAGCACAAGGAAGAGGCAGAGAAAACAGGGAAAAAGATGAGAGCACAGGGGGAAGCGGAGAGCATAGGGGGAGGTGGAGAGCACAGGGGGGCAGCAGAGAGCCTGGGGGATGTGGAGAGCACAGGGGGAAGTGGAGAGCACAGGGGGGCGGCGGAAAACATAGGGTGAGGTGCAGAGCACAGGGGGAGGGCAGCAGAGAGCATGGGGGGATGTGGAGAGCACAGGGGGGGAGCGGAGAGCATGGGAGGATATGAAGAGCACAGGGAGGGCAGCGGAGAGCATGGGGGGATGTAAAAAGCACAGGGGGGTGGAGGAGAGCGTGGGGGAGGTAGAAAGCATAGTGGGGCAGAGGAGAGCATGGGGGATGTGGAGAGCACAGGGGGGAAGCGTAGAGCTTGGATGGATGTGGAGAGCACAGGGGGGGAAGCAGAGAGCATGGGGTGATGTGGAGAGCACAGGGGGGCGGCGGAGAGCATGGGGGATGTGAAGAGCACAGGCGGGCGGTGGAGAGCATGGGGGGAGGTGGAGAGCATGGGGGGAGCAGAGGGCATGGGTGATGTGGAGAGCACAGGTGGGGAAGCGGAGAGCGTGGGGGAATATGAAGAGCACAGGGGGGGCAGTGGAGAGCATGGAGGGAGGTGGAGAGTACAGGGGGGTCTGGAGAGCATGGGGGAGGTGG
The DNA here is from genome assembly GCA_029206835.1 of Rana muscosa. Classification (NCBI taxonomy): domain Eukaryota; kingdom Metazoa; phylum Chordata; class Amphibia; order Anura; family Ranidae; genus Rana; species Rana muscosa. The sequence goes on from CM055127.1 coordinate 188,882,925, forward strand.
AGAGCACAGAGGGGTCTGGAGAGCATATTGGGAGGTGGAGAGCACAGGGGGGCTGGAGAGCATGGAGGGAGGTGAAGAGCACAGGGTGGGCTGGAGAGCATGGAGGGAGGTGGAGAGCATAGGGGGGCTGAAGAGCATGGGGGAGGTGGAGAACACAGGGGGGCTGGAGAGCATGGAGGGAGGTGGAGAGCACAGGGGGGGCTGGAGAGCATGGGGGGAAGTAAAGAGCCCAGGGGGGCTGGGGAGCATGGAGGGAGGTGGAGAGCACAGGGGGGGCTGGAGAGCATGGGTGGGGTGGAGAGCTCAGGGGGGGCTGAAGAGCATGGAGGGGGGTGGAGAGCCCAGGGGGGGCTGGAGAGCATGGGTGGGGTGGAGAGACCGGGGGCAGCAGAAAGAAGCAGGATAGGAGGAGCAGTGGGGGAGGCTGCATATAGAACAATCATTCTCTCCATCTTCCTCCTGCAGTCACTGAATGCCTGCTTCTCCTCTACTTCTCGCAGGCTGTGCGGCCGCGTATAGGCTGAAGGTCTCATCTAGCTCCTCTCCCCTTCATGTTTCCCTCCCCTAGTCACCGATGGCTGAGCTTAACTGGCAGCCGGGCAGCAGTGGAGAGGCTGGATGAGCGGTGCGGCCTCAAAGAGCAGCCCAGCTGCATTGGGCCCCGCAAGTAATTGCAGCCTGGCGGTCCCGGCCCACAGGGCAAGTGCCCGGTTTCCCCTATGGCCAATCCGGGCCTGACTATGTTCCCCCCTTCCTTCCCATACCCACCTCTACCCAGCTAACAGAACTAACCAAGGTTGTCAGCTGGACTGTCAACCTTGAAATTATCGTGAAGCATAGGTAAATTTCAATCTTTTGTAAGTAGCCATCCCGAAAACCTCACCCTTCTAATATCTTACAGAATCATACCCAACCAACTCTCCCTGCTTCAAGAAATCAGCTCAAACCATACCACAGTCTGTTCTAACGTGAACTTGACCTCTCTAAAGACTCAAGCTACATTGGCTTATGTCCCACACAAAATAAATGCTCTCTCTACAACCTTTGTAATTGTCTACCATACTCAATCTACCGCCGTCTTGTTTCGCGATATTCTTGTATTTGGTAAAAAACATTGATTTGTTGTTATAGTTGTGGAATTCATGTATATCTTTAGGCCATTAGGTTCATGTACTTTTTCTAATCCGTTTTTTTTTCTCTGTATATATTCCTAATAAATTATTATGAAAACAAAAAATGAATTTGTGAATGGAACCTTGTAGTAGAGACCATTAAGGATTTAGCATATTAAAATGAAAATCTCTGGCATTGCATAATTTGCTTACACCACCAAAAAGCAAGTTGTAATATTTTCTAGAGCCTTGAATGTCTTCTATCCCTTTCTTTTCTGATCTCCATAAGCCTATCTAAAACAATAAAATGTGTGGCCAGACGATGCAATACTAAGGTATTGCTGATATGTGAATGAGATAACATCATAATAAAGAAGATATTTCCACTTTTGGAAGTATAGAGATAACTCTGCTAGGGCTGCCCATACACCACCATGCAAGAACATATAAACACTGGAAAAGGACTCATGTATAGTGACTTAGTGGTAGACTTTATAGTGTTGGAAAAAGTCTCACTTGATGGATTGTTAGAATATTTATTTTGGGGATGAATAAGTGCAAATAGAGCCAGCACATTTCGGGGAAATGGCCCCCCACTTCTTCGGGGCTAATATGTGCATAAAAAATAAAACATTTCTTCATATATTATCCCTGAAGAAGGGAAAGGTTGTTCCTCCAAAATGTGTTGGCTCTACTTGCACTTACTAATCTTCAATAAACATTTTAACAATCCATCAAGTGAGACTTTTTTTTTTTTTACACCAGGCACTCTTTCATATTCTCCCAAGTGTCTTCTGCTAAAACAACATCATTGTCATGTCAAAAAAGACAACAGCCCCAGACCCCAATGGAGTCTATCACCACTATCCACCATTGGGCGACAACCTACAGGAAGTGATTCCTTTCATACTCTCCACTGGGGTACCTACCAGTAACCATTCACCAGTTAAACCAGTTCAGCGCTGTCTCCCACTAACTTAATTTATGGTGAATAACAACAGTTGTCTGCAGGGGATGATTGGGACTGGTGTCTCACATGAACATAGTCAGTGGGACATGGAGATGCGTCAGTTCAGGTGGCAGGTAGAGACATGGTCAGCAAACAGACAAAGGATCAGTCCAGGCAGCAGGCAGAATACAAAGAAAGGGACAGAGTGCATTGGCCACCAGTGCCACACTGTTTAATGGATAGGGGTACAAAGTAGCAAAAAAACACTAAACACTCACATTGTGTTCTTTACAGTCCAGGCAGCAGGCAGAGGCTGTGACAGCGGTCAGGAACACTGTCACTGGCTTAAACTGGTCTGGCGACGCTAAGACTGGTGTGGTAGCAATTAGAAACACTGTTGCTGGTTTACACTGGTCTGGTGACAATAGGACTTGCGCAGCGGCAGTCAGTTACACTGTTGCTTGCTTATACTGGTTTGAGGATTCTAGGACTTGTGTGGCGGTTATCAGGAACACTGTTGCTGACTTACACTGGCCAGGTGATCCTGGGACTAGTGTGGCTAGTGATCAAGAACACTTTGCTGGCTTACACTGGTCTGGTGCCACTGTGACTGGTGTGGCTATGATCAGGGACACTGTTTCTGGCTTACATTGGTCGGATGACACTGACGTGGAAGCAATCAGGAACCCCATTGCTGGCATACACTGCTCTGATAACAAAAGGACTGGTGTGATGGTGATCAGAAAAACAGTTTCTGGCTGCTCTGGTCTGGTGTGGCAGCAATCGGGAACATTGTTTCTGGCTACACTGGTCTGGGAACACTTTAATTGGTGTGATGGTGATCGAAGACACAGGGACTGGCTGCACCATTAGGGTTTGTTCACATGTGAGGTTGGGGGGCTGTTAAACCTCATGGTTGAGCCATTGTTTTGCCACCACCCAAAGGCTACCCCCTTTAGCTGCAGTTGGAAGTGGCCAGGGGTTTACATATGTTATGGCTGTAATGCTTTGCTTCCAAGTGCTCGGCAGGAAATATAACACCTGTACGCCTGCCGATCATGACCCATTCAAGTGAATGGAGGTGCTTGTGTGGGTCTAAAGGGTTAAAGTAGGCTGTGAAGAGGTGATATATTGCCTCCTCACTGCCCCTCAAATGCTCTCTGAAGAGTGATCTCAACACGGATCGCCCTTCTCAGTGCACCGCTTATGTGAACAAGGTATTTTGGTGACACTGGGGCTTGCTTTGGTGGTGATTAGGGACACTGTGACTGGTGGCGATGTGCTTTCCAACACATTGACTGGCAGCACTGGTCTGGTGAGTGACACTGGACTGCTGTGGCAGTAATCAGAGACAATGGTTGGTGGCACTGACGTACAGTGATATCAGAGCAGCCAGCCTTAGTCCATGGTCACCACCACAGCAGTACAATGTCACCCCAATGACACTGTACTTGCTCTGGTGACAATATGTAAGAAAAACATATTCTTTTACATATTGTCATCAGAACAGTGCAATGTCACTGTGGTGACAATATACAACAATTGATCAACTATTGATCAGAGACACTGATCAGGTGCGCTGACATACAGGGGTTGATTTACTAAAGGAAAATCCACTTTGCACTTGAAAGTACACATGGAAGTGCAGTCGCTGTAGATCGCTGTAAATCTGAGGGGAAGCTCTGAAATTAGGGGAAGCTCTGCTGATTTTATCATCCAATCATGTGCAAGCTAAAATGCTGTTTTTTATTTTCCTTGCATGTCCCCCTCAGAACTACAGCTCTGCACTCCCATGTGCACTTTCAGTGCACTTGCAAGTGCAAAGTGGATTTTCCTTTAGTAAATCAACCCCACAGTGTCATCATTGCAGCCAGTGTCTCTGACCACCATACAGCAGAGCAGTACAATGGCACCATAGTGGCACTGTACTGCTCAGGGGGGTAATTGGTATTTATATTGTTAACATTCTGATTGCTTATTACAGACCCAATAACTGCAGTAAGCATTTTGTTTCCATTACCCATCAGCACCCTGAATCATGTCACAGCATCACAATAGTAAACAAGGAGCCATAAAAAAAGCCACCCCCTAATCCATGAGCCTCAAATCTACATGAAGGGTGCCGGACGCATGGATTTCAATGTTTTTTTTTTTTTTTTAGAAGCCTGTGATTAGAGCCAAAAGCCTCGTACACACTACCAGTTTTCTCGGCAAGAAAACTGCTGGGAGAGCTTTTTGCCGTGAAAAACGTGTGTGTGTATGCTTTCCCGACAGGAAAACTGCCGGGAATCCCGGCAGTGGCGGCTGGTGCTCAAATTTTTTGGGGGGGCGCAAACAAACTGAAAAAAAAATAAAATAAATTGCCGCCACTGTGCCCATTAAACGCAGCCACTGTGCCCAAATGCCACTAGTTTGTCCCCCAATGCAGCCAGTTTGTCCCCCAATGCAGCCAGTTTGTCCCCCATAAATACAGCCAGTTTGTTCCCCAAAATACAGCCAGTTTGTCCCCCAAAATACAGCCAGTTTGCCCCCATAATACAGCCAGTTTGCCCCCATAATACAGCCAGTTTGCCCCCATAATACAGCCAGTTTGTCCCCCCCCCAATATACAGCCAGTTTCCCCCCAAAATACAGCCAGTTTGTCCCCAATATACAGCCAGTTTGCCCCCAAAATACAGCCAGTTTCCCCCCATAATACAGCCAGTTTCCCCCCATAATACAGCCAGTTTCCCCCCCAATATACAGACAGTTTCCCCCCCAATATACAGCCAGTTTCCCCCCAATATACAGCCAGTTTCCCCCCATAATACAGCCAGTTTCCCCCCCAATATACAGCCAGTTTCCCCCCCCAATATACAGCCAGTTTGCTCCCCAAAATACAGCCAGTTTGCCCCCCAATATACAGCCAGTTTGCCCCCCAATATACAGCCAGTTTGCCCCCATAATACAGCCAGTTTGTCCCCCCCAATATACAGCCAGTTTGTCCCCAATATACAGCCAGTTTGCCCCCCAATATACAGCCAGTTTGCCCCCAATATACAGCCAGTTTGTCCCCAAAATACAGCCAGTTTGCCCCCAAAATACAGCCAGTTTGTCCCCATAATACAGCCAGTTTCCCCCCCAATATACAGCCAGTTTCCCCCCATAATACAGCCAGTTTGTCCCCAATATACAGCCAGTTTGCCCCCAATATACAGCCAGTTTGTCCCCAAAATACAGCCAGTTTGCCCCCAAAATACAGCCAGTTTGTCCCCATAATACAGCCAGTTTCCCCCCCAATATACAGCCAGTTTCCCCCCATAATACAGCCAGTTTGTCCCCAATATACAGCCAGTTTGCCCCCAATATACAGCCAGTTTGTCCCCAAAATACAGCCAGTTTGCCCCCAAAATACAGCCAGTTTGTCCCCATAATACAGCCAGTTTCCCCCCCAATATACAGCCAGTTTGTCCCCATAATACAGCCAGTTTGTCCCCAATATACAGGCAGTTTGTCCCCAATATACAGGCAGTTTGCCCCCAATATACAGGCAGTTTGCCCCCAAAATACAGCCAGTTTGTCCCCATAATACAGCCAGTTTCCCCCCCAATATACAGCCAGTTTCCCCCCATAATACAGCCAGTTTGTCCCCAATATACAGGCAGTTTGTCCCCAATATACAGGCAGTTTCCCCCCAATATACAGTCAGTTTGTCCCCCAAATACAGCCAGTTTGTCCCCCCAGCCCTGCACTTACCTCCCTCGGGTCAGCGCCGTCCTTCTTCCGTCCTCGATGTCTTCTCCCGCCCTCGATGTCGCTTCAGCCAATCAGGTTACCGGTAACCAGACCTGGTGAACCTGATTGGCCAGGGAACGTACCCCCGTGCGTCCTCTCCTTAGCTATTTAGAAGCCGATTACAGCCCTCAGGCTGTAGTCGGGAAGCCTATCAGAGCCGCTGGCTCTGATAGGCACTTCTAAAGGCCAACCAGACAGTGTTATTCAGATGGCCGGCGCTCAAGGGGCCGGCCATCTGAATAGTGGGCGGCAGCAATACATAGGTTCATGCAATGCATGAACCTATGTATTGTGAGTGACGGCCGGGCGCAGAAGCGAGTGGGGGCGGCGCTTCTGCGCCCACTATGGACGCACCGCCATGTGTAAAAAAAAGGACATTTAAAAAAAAAAAATCTTAAAGGGCCCGTTTTTTTTTGTTTTTTTTGGTGACCACAGGAGGGGGGCGGCGCCCGGGCGCCCCCTATGGACGGGCCGTCACTGAATCCCGGCGAGAAAAATAGAGAACCTGCTCTCTATTTTCCCGTCAGGATTCTCGGCAGAGTGTTTCCTGCCGAGAAAACCGGTTGTCTGTATGCTTACCTGTCAGAGGTATACCCGCGCATACTCGAAAAGACTTTGACCCATGCGCGGTAGCATACATGGTTAGTGTGGGGTGTAGCAAGATGGCGGCGACGGCATCGAATGTGACGAGCGCCGGCTCGTCGTAGTCGATGACGTCACCACATTCTTGCCATTCAAAAGAACGGCAGTTCTTTTGAGTGGCCGTCTGTACACAGGGCTTGGCAAGGAAAGCTTGCCAGGAATCCCATCAGGAAACCGACGGTTTTCAAATAGATGGGATTCCCGGCCGTGTGTACCGGGCTAAAGGCTCTAATAGGCTTCAAAAAAGGGCGGGCTCGGAGCGCAGAGCACTGCGCCCTGAGCCCACAGAGTTATGTGACAATAGCAAGTTAATATTCACTATTGTCTTCCTGCTTCTCCTCCCGTCCAATGGGCAAGTGGGTCGACCCGATTGGCTGTGAGGAGAAGCGATCGTATTGGCTGCTGAGGGAAGGAGGAGGGAAGCCACCGAGGAAGAAGCGGCCACCGTGGAGGAGGAGGAGAGGCAAGGAGAAGCTAAAGCTGCTAGATGGGGTAAGAGATGGGGGGAGAGATGGATGGACTGAGGGGTGGCGACGAGTGTCCCCCCCCCAAAAAAAAAAAATATACAACACCAGCCGCCACTGTTTTAGGCTACTTTCACACTGAGGCGCTGGATGCGCTGGCGGTATAGCAGCGCTATTTTTAGCGTCGCTATACCGTATTTTTTGCTGCGATTTGCGAGCGCTAGCGGGGGGGATTTTAACCCCCGCTAGCGTTAGAAAAAGGGTTAAAAACTCCTCTTTGTGGCGTTTTGCGGGCGTTTTGGAGGCGCTACCCCATTGATTTCAATGGGCAGGGGCGCTATAGGAGCGGTATTTTTACCGCACCTATTGCGCCTCAAAATGCAGCTTGCAGGAGTTTTTTGACCATCCTGCAAGCGCAACGCTCCAGTGTGAAAGCCCTTTGGGCTTTCACACTGGATACAATTGAGCGGCTTTTTTGGGGCACATTGCAGGCACTTGTGTCGTGTGTTGGCGTTGGTTAAAGAGAGAGCTTACAGAGAGAGAGAGACAGTGTCATTTATATTGAGTTAGATAGAGCAGGCAGGCGAGTCAGTTAGCTGCAGTTAGTGTGTAGCCTATCACAAACGTTCTCTCATCCTCACCCATCCCACTGTGTTCAGTTTCCGACAATCACGGACGTCTGCTGGGAAACTGAGGATGAGAGAACGTTCGTGATAGGCGATTCTCAGCAGACACAGTTCCGCCTATCACGGAAGGGACCAGGAAGAGCCCGCGAGTTTTAAACGATGGACGCCGCAGCCTTCAGGTACAATTTACAATGTTCAATTTCGCTGACTCGAGTATAAGCCGAGGGGGGACTTTCAGCCCAAAAAAAAGGGCTGAAAATCTCGGCTTATACTCGAGTATATACGGTAATAATAAGTGAAAAGCATCCAGTGCACCCATAAAAAGTGTATAAACTTTTCCGATCTCTCTATCAAATCGATACTAATGCCGCATACACACGATCGGAATTTCCAACAACAAAACCGTGGGGTTTTTTTCCGACGGATGTTGGCTCAAACTTGTCTTGCCTACACACGGTCGCACAAATGTTGCGCTGAAATTCTGATGGTTAAGAACACGGAGATTTACAACACTACGACAAGCTGAGAAAAATTAAGTACAATGGTTCCGAGCATGCGTCAAATTGATTCCGAGCATGCGCAGCACTTTTGTGCGTCAGAAATGACTACACGCCGTCGAAATTTCCGACAAGAAATTTTCTTGTCGGAAAAATTGAGAACCAGCTCTCAAACATTTGTTGTCGGAAATTCCGACAGCAAATGTCCGGTGGAGCCTACACACACGGTCGGAATATCCGACCAAAAGCTCACATTGAACATTTGTTGTCGGAAATTCCGATCGTGTGTACGACATGGAAAACGACTAAACAAAAATCCTGCTTTACAAAACAGAAAAGGATAAACCCATTAGAAATATATCGGGAAGGGCGTGGCTTGGAGCGCGGCGTAGATGGACGCTGCTTGAGAGAGCTCCTGGTCTGCGGTTCGGGACGGGTGCTAAATCGGCCTCTGACAGGAAGATTATGAGCACATACTGCACGAGGGGGACACCTAGAAGACTCCTGCGCTCGATGGGAACGCCGAAAAACAAACTTTCATCGGCAAAACTAAGCAAATATCGCTACACAGGCAGCGGACGAAAATCAAAGATGGCGCCGGCAGCGAGGAAGAACGGAGGAGACGACATGGACGATGATGAGGTTTCTCTACCTGCATCGGAAGACTCCATGGGAGGTACTGTACAGGGTGATTGCCCTCTGACCTACGCTTCTATGACAGAAATCGCTGCTGACATTAAGAATTCTTTCTCAATCGCCATTTCTGACATAAAAAATGAACTGCTTAGGCTTTCAGAGCAAATGGCGGTTGCAGAGAAATCAGGGAGGAGAAGGGACAGGGCCCTTACCAGACTGGATGATATTGCCATGTCTCATTCCCAACACCTAATGCCCCATACACACGATCGTTTTTCATGCCGTTAAAAATGCCATTAAAAAAAATGGCCATTAAAAATGATCGTGTGTGGGCTCCAGAGCATTTTTAACGACGTGAAAAACGGCCATTAAAAATTTCGAACATGCTCTCTTTTTTCACGTCGTTTTTCATGTCGTTTTTTTTAACGACGTGAAAAACGATAGTGTGTATGCTTTAACGACGTGAAAAAAAACGTGCATGCTCAGAATCAAGTATGAGACAGGAGCGCTCGTTCTGGTAAAACTAGCGTTCGTAATGGAGATAGCACATTCGTCACGCAGTCACGGACTGAAAAGCACGAGACTGAAAAGAGCGAATCGTCGCTCAACAAACTTTACTAACATGAAGGGTGGCGCCATTCGAACGGAACTTCCCCTTTATAGTGCCGTCGTACGTGTTGTACGTCACCGCGCTTTGCTTGATCGTTTTTTTAAATGATCGTGTGTACGCAAGACAGGCTTGAGAGGAAACATGAAAAAAAAACGACGTGAAAAACGGCAAGAAAAAAAATGGCAAGAAAAACGATCGTGTGTATGGGGCATAATAGCCACCAATAGGCATTTAGAAGACCTCGACAATAGAAGCCGTAGGCAAAACATCAGAGTACGGGGCATACCAGAAACTACCCTGCCTGATCAAATCAAGCCGGCTCTCACTTCTATCTTTAATGGCCTCCTGGATAGGCCTGAGGCCTCACCTATTGAATTTGATAGAGCGCATAGAGCTCTTAAGCCCAGAGCTCCAGACAACAATCCCCCAAGAGATGTGATTTGCTGTCTTCCTAATTATACCCTGAAGGAAGAAATCCTGCAAAAAGCCAGGGCGAGCGACCAAATCATTTTTAATGAGACGGAAATATATTTATTCCAGGATTTATCACCAATCACTTTAAAGAATAGGAGAGCCCTGAGACCTTTGTTGGAGGTGCTGAAAGAGAAGGAAATAAGATACAGGTGGAAATTTCCTTTTGCACTCCAAGCTACATATAATAGCAAGCAGTACCTACTGAGAGTCCCAGAAGACCTAAATGGATTTTGTGAGAGTCTACAAATTACTCCCATTGATCTTCCCGACTGGTATGCGGAATTCATGCTTCCTCCTCCGATCAACAATCAGCCAACATCTTATGGCCCTTCTCCGGATAAGTCTACATTTCGTCCTGGTCAGTCCAGAAAAAGCTCCCATAAGAACAGTTTTCATTCACCATTTTCTAGGGGCTCCAGACAAAGAGATGACAGGTAGAGATATTCCTGCACTTAATTCAGTTTGCGGTTTCAAGATACGGTTAAAGCTGCCCCATATATTGTACTATCTGATTACCCCTTGTTGTGTTCTGTTAATCAAGCTACCCTTGCTTACATAGACCTCTGCATAAACGCACGCCTGCTAAGCATAAAAGCTGACATTTAAAAGGAGGGAGAGAGGAAAAGAAAGAGAAAAGAAAAAAGAAAGAGAGGAAGAAAGGGAAAGTAAACTGTGTTCTTAACATCAGCCACTAGAGGTCAGCATTTACACAGATATTCCCAAGAAGCTGATATCACCCTCTCCTAGAAATGGTTTTGAACAAAACTTTTTTCCTCACGACTAATTAGAAAAGTCTGATAAAACAAGATGTGAATGCCTCCAACTTGCAAGACTTGGAAGGACATATGGCCCACTCACCCACCACACGATGTTCACATAAAGGATGGGAAGGAATACAGAGAACTCTGCCACTCCTCAACATAATTGGTCCCTGCAATGCTGCTGACTTTTCTTTTTATTTCTCTTTGTTTTGTTTCCCACTAATTTAGTTTGTCCCTATGCACCCTCCATTATATGTGAAAAACTTACCACAGGCTTGTGGAAAGCAGCCCCACCATCGACCCAGCAGGCTCATACTATCCAGCCTCTCTTCATGATCAGAAATGGACTTACCGCTCCATATACGGGAACTGTGAGTACACATGTATCCCTTAGGGTGGATCTTGGCCGCATATATGAAGAGAACCCTACTTGCATGGACTTCCACACCCCCCTTTTTTTTTCCCTGAATTTTTAAGAAGGCACTAGGTGACATAAATATTGTAGTATGTTGTTCATATTGTCCTGGGTTCCTTTTTGTTTACAGGAAAATGTGAGAAACCTGATGTGCCTAAATAAGAGATGCAAGGGGGACGTGGCGGGGCGATGTGGGGGTTGGTTCCCCATTAGAATGGTTGCTGCCTACAGGTTGCCTGGCTGGGTCCTCGATGGGGACTTGTTGGGAACCCAGTTAAATAACTCTGTAGAAATGTTGTTTGGTTATCACGAGTTGACACAAATTGTTCTTTAAATCTATACTTTTACAGGTTTACGTTACATGTTAGGGTAATGGTCTACCCCGTAATTACAAGGCTCAGAACTATGCTTTCATAATTAATATAAATACACCGTCCCACTCCCGTAGATCTCACCGTCTACACATACCTCAAATTTTTACGGGATCCTACTTCCATCCACGAAGACTCCTCCCACCACCCCCCGAGAGTCGTTAGCGGTTACCTTAAATACTAAGTGTCCCCCCTTTTTTTTTTTTGAGGGACACAGGTAACCCTTGGCCCATTTTCCCTTCTTTGGGTTAACTGAGGCCCGGACTCACCTTAGTCACTACTAAATCAGACCCACCTATTGGGTCTGAAGGTTTCATAGTTTAAGGACTTATACTCTTTCTTTTCCACAAACCCTCCCTCCCCCCTTTTCCCTTCTCCCTAGCACCCTATACTCCCTATCTGAGAGCTGTTAACTATACACCCATAGACATACAAAATGTCCTTCTCCTACCTAGGGCCCTCGCCCACAATGGTATCACATAATGCTAATGGTCTTAACATTCCAGAAAAGCGAGCTAAACTGCTCAAGGAACTCAGAAAGGTCAAACCCTTAGTCGTATTTATACAAGAAACTCATTTTAAAGGACAGAACATCCCCAAAATAACTGACAACCTCTACACTATGGCTCACCATGCGACAAATCCCCTTGCTAAGACGAAAGGGGTCTCAATACTAATCAACAAAAACGCCCCATTCATAATCAAACACCAACTGATAGACACCGAAGGCAGATACATCTTATTAAAAGGTACCTGGGAAGGGACTCCGGTCACGCTAGCTAACGTGTACTTCCCAAATAAATCTCATATCACATTCTGCAGTAAAATAATGAATGAACTAAAGTGGTTTGCAGAGGGCTGCATAATCCTGGGTGGAGATTTTAATGTTCCGCTTTCACCACTTCATGACACATCCACAGGACACTCACATGTCTCCTACAGAATATTGAAACACATTAAGGCTTTATTGCAATCTCTGTCACTAGTGGATACATGGAGATCGTCACACCCCACTGACAGAGATTACTCCTTCTTTTCGGCTCCTCATAAGAGATACTCCAGAATCGACTTAATTTTCATCACACAAAGAGATTTACCTAGCCTGGTGAGAGCAGAGATAGGTATCATCTCCCTATCTGACCATGCCCCTACTGCAATTACAATGCAATTTAATCCACCCAAAAGCGCAACATTCAACTGGCGACTCAATGCGGCCCTATTGACGGACCAATCAGTCCATGATAGCATCCGTACCTCAATTCAGACTTACTTTCAGATTAACCTTGACTCAGATACCAACCCCCTAAATAACTGGGAAGCACATAAAACGGTGATTAGAGGTGAACTGATGAAATGGGGAGCCAGGAAGAAAAGAGACAGAGAAAAGGAGATAACTCAATTATCCAACACAATAGCCAGATTAGAACTACAACATAAAAAATCATTGTCCCTTAAGGTAGAAGCTGAACTTAACCACAATAGGCAGTCCCTGAAACGTATATTAGACCTACATACCCAAAAAATATTATTGTTTAAAAAGAATATATTTTACGAGCACGGGGACAAAAGTGGAAAATTCCTGGCCAGAGCCCTGAAAGATGTTAAGACGGCGAACCATATACACGCCATTCGCAACAAACAAGGTATATTAGAACACGAACCAGAAAATATTGCAAAAAATATTCTATAATTTCTATGACAAACTCTATAACCTACCCACCCAACACAAGCCTTCCCACATTGTGGCTCCCAGAGATGTAGTGATCAAGGATTTTTTAATAAATAGCAAGTTACCTTCCCTTCTTAGAGAAGACGTCTCATCCCTGGAAGAACCTATCACAGCAGTTGAGATACAGGGAGCAATCAAAGATTTAAAAACGGGAAAAAGCCCAGGCCCAGATGGATTTACATCCCAGTATTATAAGACCTTTACCCAGCTTCTGACAAGTCCACTACTCAAGGCATTCAACCATCTGTCCAAAAATAAACATGACTCTAATGCCCTACTCAGTGCACATATAGCAGTTGTTCCAAAACCCGACAAAGACCACTCCGATTGCTCTAATTTTAGACCAATTTCATTATTGAACGTTGACATTAAATTGTTGGCAAAAATTCTGGCTAATAGAATGAAACCTTTACTCTCCCAAATAATTGGCCCTGAACAGGTCGGCTTTATGCCGGGTAGGGAAGCCAGAGATAACATCACCAAATCCCTTAACCTTATCCATCAGGCGAAATGCTCGAAGATCGAGGGCCTTCTCCTGTCTACCGATGCGGAGAAGGCCTTCGATAGGATCTCATGGGACTATATGCTAGCCACGTGCTCTCATGTAGGTCTTGGAGAGCACATGCTGAATTGGATTCGGACCCTTTACGTCAACCCCCAGGCCAAAATCAAAATTAATAATGTTCTATCTGACCCTATCAAAATACACAATGGCACTCGCCAGGGATGCCCCCTCTCCCCCCTGCTCTTTATTCTATCACTAGAACCCCTGATTAGGACCATAAATAACTCACATGACATTAGAGGATTCATTGTACTGAAGAAGGAATACAAAGTAGCTGCATATGCAGATGATCTTCTCTTCTTTATCACGCAGCCACACTTATCTATCCCCAACCTCACAGAAATTTTTAAACTTTTTGGATTTGTTTCAAATTTCAAAATTAACCAGTCAAAATTAGAAGCCCTCAATCTGAATCTAGACCCCAAAACGTATGACCTAATCAAGAATAACCACAAATTTAAATGGGAATCGAATACCCTTAAATATCTAGGAATCAAGCTGACCCCATCTATTGACAGTCTCTTTTCGGCAAATTTTGTTCCCTTACTACATTCTATCACTGTAGACCTACAAAAATGGACTCCCAAGCTCTTTTCCTGGTTCGGAAGAGCGTCTATTCTAAAAATGACTATCCTCCCGAGATTGCTCTACCTTTTTAATGCCTTACCAATTAAGATACCTCCCTCCTTCTTTTCGAAGCTACAAAGAGTCCAGAGACATTTCCTTTGGGCTGGGAAAAAACCAAGAATTAGTTTGAAATCCCTCACACTACCAAAAAACAAGGGGGGCATTGGTCTACCTGACTACAAGAAATACTATATAGCCTCCCATATTACAAGACTAATAGACTGGCATTGCCACGACACTAACAAAGACTGGGTACGGCTAGAGCAAGATCACAATAAGAAATCCATCTTATACTTCCCCTGGTCAACCTCCTCCAAATACACTAAGATAATAACTAACCCCTTCGTAGCAGCCACACTTGATGTCTGGCACAAAATAGCTATACCTTATAAACTAGCCACAATCCCTGGCCCATTGACACCGATTGCAGACAACCCAGACTTCCCACCAGGTGAAATAAAGCTGAGATTTCCAACCCCCACTACCACTAGTAAATTGCTGGTTACCCATTGCTTGACTGATGACAGAGTCAAATCATCAGATGTTCTAAGAAACGAATTTGGTGAACCATCACTCGAACCTTGGCCCTATATACAGTTGAAAGACTTTTTGATCAATAGCAAACATAAAACTGCATACAGAAAGAACCTGACCCAGCTAGAGAATATCTGCCTTTCAAGATCTCAGATTACTAAGACAACATCCCTGGCATAGTCCTGGCTGGGTCACACACAAACAGACACATGTAACAAACATAAAAACAAATGGGAAACGGAACTAGGTCTTACTTTCACCGATACACAATGGGAAAATGCTTGCATTTTTGCCCATAAATGCTCTCTAAGCACGAGATACCAGGAAATTTCATATAAGATATTGACCCAGTGGTATGTTACCCCGTTGTTATCCAAAAATGGTCAAATACTATATCAGACACATGTTGGAGGTGCAATAGAGAGCCGGGCTCCTTTCTGCACATTTGGTGGAGCTGTCCCCCTATCCTTGACTATTGGTCCCAAGTAAAGTTCTGGATAAAACACATTACAGAAACTAAAATCGATCTAAACGCA
Source organism: Rana muscosa (assembly GCA_029206835.1). Classification (NCBI taxonomy): domain Eukaryota; kingdom Metazoa; phylum Chordata; class Amphibia; order Anura; family Ranidae; genus Rana; species Rana muscosa. The sequence continues at coordinate 188,898,247 of CM055127.1, forward strand.
GCCGCATGCCTGCTACATATTAATCACTTTAAAATTAGCAAATACAAAAAAGCGTTAACAAGGCATCTCTTAACTGCTGCTAAAACACTCATTCCGTTGCATTGGAGAACGGCTAACACACCGACGGTCAAGGATTGGTTGGACAGAGTAATGTTCATACACAGAATGGACGAAATGGTAGCAATGAAAAAAGAAACAACTGAAAGCTTCCACGCACTTTGGCAGCCCTGGGATCTATTTCTGCACTCTGTTGAATTCCAAACTCTGATGAAATAAGATGTTTATAGAAATACATTTCTAGCAATTTATTTGTTGATACCCTGTTCCCCTGTAGCAGTTCCTTCTTCTCCTCTGCATAATGACATAAACATATTGTGCCTGTGACAGATTGTAACCTAGACTGATATGTGGCAATGTATATGTATAGAGAACTCATATCCTGTATTGTCACTACATTTCCTGCCTCTCTGAAGTCTTTAACTCCAACAGCTCCCCCCCCCTCCCCCTCCCCCCCCTTTTTTTTTTTTTGTCCTTTCCCATATCCCCCCCCCCTCTCTCCTCTTATTCTCCCCCTTACCTAAACCTGATCTCCTATACCCCCCTCTATTTTCATTCCTTTCCCCCCTCTACAAATAAGGATTAATTTGATAATTGTACTACCCCGACCTACATTGTATGTACTCTTTATTCCTTAACCACTTAACGACCGCCCACCGCCGATTTACGTCGGCAGAATGGCACGGACAGGCAGAATCACGTAGATCTACGTGATCGCCCTTCACTGCAGTGAGCGGCCGTTAAGTGTTCGGGAGCGATCAGGCATGAGGGGGCGGCCGCTCGATTCTGCCCCCCCCTCGCGATCGCTCCCGGCCAATGAAATTGCTTCCTCCGCCATGTGATGTAAACACAGGCTGGAGGAAGTGATGTCATCTCCCTCGCCGCGGTCTTTTCGTTCCCGGCGCCGAGGAGTGAAGACAGAGGTTAGTGCTCCAACAGTCCACTGACACGTAGGTACACATAGGCACACAAATCACCCCCCAGTCACCCCCAGATCACCCCCCAGGTCACCCCAAAGCCCCCAATCACAGTGTCACTGATTGCAGTGATCATTTATTTTACTGATCACTGCATTTAGTGTCATCTGTGATTGTAAAAAGTTGCAAGGCAGTTAGGATTAGGCCCCTTTAGGTCCAGGGTAGCCCCCTAACCCCCCCTAATAAAGGTTTAACCCCTTGATCACCCCCCAGGTAACCCTTTCACCCCCTAACTTCAGCGTCACTAAGCGATTGTTTTTCCGATCGCTGTATTCGTGTCGCTGGTGTTTTAGATAGGCAGTTATTTTTTTTTTAGGTTCGCCGCAGGTTTTTATTGGTGTCAGGTACCCCCATATTTAACCTAATAAAGGTTTTAACCCCCTGATTGCCCCTAGTTAACCCTTTCACCAGTGATCACCATATAAAGGTTACGGGTGACGCTGGTTGATTAGTTTGCTTTTTATAGCATCAGGGCACCCGCCATATATAACCCAATAAAGGTTTAACCCCCCTGATCGCCCGGCGGGTGAGATCAATTAGGTTTTAGCGCCAGAGAGGGTCTGCGTCGCCCCAGGCAGTGTTAGGTTAGTGCCAGTAACGCTAACACCCACGCGCAAAGCATACACCCCCCTTAGTGGTATAGTATCTGATCAGATCTATACTAGCATCCCCAGCGGTTTAGGGTTCCCAAAAACGCAGTGTTAGCGGGATCAGCCCAGATACCTGCTAGTACCTGCGTTTAGCCCCTCCGCCCAGCCCAGCCCAGCCCACCCAAGTGCAGTATCGATTGATCACTGTCACTTACCAAACACAACACACATAACTGCAGCGTTCGCAGAGACAGGCCTGATCCCTGCGATCGCTAACAGTTTTTTTGTAGCGTTTGATATATTTGCTGACGACAGTCAGGTGCTTTTTTTCCTGTGAATCTTACTAGTGTACCCCTAAATTTAGAGCCCAAAATGGCAAGACGAAGGTACACTAGTAAAGAGGCCTACGAGATTCTGAGCATGACAGATAGTGAAGAGGAGGTCACGTATCTGTCAAATTCAGGCTCAGAATATCTTCCCGTAGAAGACAGTGACGTCAGCGGCCCCACGTCAGATAGCTCTGACAACGAAGTTGAGGTCCCTGCTAAGGTCAGGCGTACCCAATCCCGATCTTCTGAGGTTGTTGAGGAGCAAGAACCGCAGGTCTCTCGTATCATGGAGCAGAGTAGTACTAGCGCCGCTATTCCTTCTGGTGAACTGGCAAGCACCAGCGGCCTAGTACAGCCTGGACGTACATCCAGCACTGCAGTAACACTTGGTGACGTGGCGAGTCCCATAAGTGCAGTTCAAGCTGGCGAGGTGGCAAGCACAAGTAGTGTCCCGCTGCCACCAAGAAGACAAAGGCAGGCCCGTCGTGCCCATACTGCCCTTCCTGCAGAATTCGCCTATCCTGATTGGGTCCCCACCACTTCTGCAGAACCCGTACTTCCCCCATTCACTGCCCAACCCGGTATTCAGGTGGAAACAGCTGATTTTATGCCAATCGATTTTTATTCGCTGTTTTTCACGGAAGATCTCTATAGATCTATTGTGGACCAGAGTAATTTATATGCTGGTCAATTTATCGCCGCTAACCCCCAGTTGCCTAAAATTGCCAGAAATTGGAAACCAATTACGGTTTCCGAATTTAAGACCTTTCTGGGCCTTTCCCTCAACATGGGCACACATAAATTTCCGTCATTGCGTGCTTATTGGTCCACGCACCCAATTGACCACATGCCCGTGTTCTCTGCCTCCATGTCCAGGGCACGATACGAGCAGATTTTGCGGTTCATGCACTTCAACGACAATGAACTTTGTCGTCCACGTGGGGACCCTGAATACGACCGGCTCTATAAAATTCGGCCCCTCATAAACCACTTCAACGAACGTTTTGCAGCCTTGTTTACTCCCGATCAAGTTGTCTGCGTTGATGAGTCCCTGATTAAATTTTCTGGCCGCTTGTCTTTCAAGCAGTACCTTCCCAGCAAGCGTGCCAGATACGGGGTCAAGCTCTACAAGTTCTGTGACAGGGCAACAGGCTATGTAGTGAACTTTACGGTTTATGAGGGAAAAGACAGTCAGATTGAGTCGGTCAACTGCCCGGATTACATAGGGAGCGCTGGCAAGATAGTGTGGAACTTGGTGTCACCCTTATTCGGAAAGGGGTACCACTTGTATGTGGACAATTATTACACGAGCGTGCCACTGTTTAGTCACTTGTTTGATCATAAGATTGGAGCATGTGGCACCGTGCGACCTAATCGCCGGGGCTTTCCCCAGCGGCTTGTAGATGCCCGTCTTAGGCTGGGGGAGAGAGCCTGCTTGAAGTGTAATAACTTGCTCGCTATGAAGTGGAGGGACAATAAGAATGTTTTCCTTCTTACCTCCCTTCATGCAGACACGACAGTCCAAATTCGTACGGCGACTGGTGTTGTGGAGAAACCCCTCTGTGTCCACGAATATAACCAAAATATGGGAGGGGTGGACCTCAACGACCAGTTGATGGCGCCGTATCTAATTGACCGTAAGGCGAGACGCTGGTACAAAAAAGTGTCTCTATCCTTATTCCAATTGGCTTTGCTGAACGCTCATGTGCTATACAGAGCTTCAGGCGGGACTTTATCTCTTCTAAAATTCCAGAATGAGATAGTCACAGAACTCCTGTATCCAGGCGGTTCTGCACCTCACCATCCCCAACCAAATGCAGTAAGCCGGCTGCATGAGAGGCATTATTCGTATGTCCTCCCGAGTACCCCTACCCAAAGCCACCCCCAAAAAAGATGTCGTGTCTGTAGCAAGCGCGGATTTAGGCGTGACACCCATAGTTTTTGTCCACGCTGTCCTGACAAGCCTGGTCTTTGCCAAGGTGAATGTTTTGAACGCTACCACTCAAAAGTGAAGTTTTAGCGTAGGGTACAGCATTTCACAGACTAGGACACACTTACACAGGGTCTCCCAAGATGCCATTACATTTTGAGAGACCCGAACCATTACAGTTGTAAAGTTACAAAAAAAAGTGTAAAAAAGAAAAAAAAAAACGTAAAAAACAAAACACAAAAAAAATATAAAATAAAAAAACCAAAAATAGTTGTCGTTTTATTGTTCTCTCTCTCTCTATTTTCTCTCTATTGTTCTGCTCTTTTTTACTGTATTCTATTCTGCAATGTTTTATCATGCTTGCTTTTCAGGTATGTAATTTTTTGTTTTCAGGTGCGCCATTCAACTGCAGCGCGGAATTATTTATCTTGACAGCAACAGCGTTTGCTCCCACGATACATAAAGCCGTGACTCCAGTGCTGTAGGAGGTGATTTCACCACCACAGTTAAAAAAAAGAGCATATATGCCGAAGCATGGGGGCAGCAGGGGCGGAGGAGCGATTTTGCTCCTAATGCCGCGTACATACGGTCGAAATTCCGACCGTGTGTACGCGGCATAACTTTTTTGCGGGAGGATGCCCCCATGCTTCGGCATATATATATTTTAGGCACAGGTTGCGTTAAAACATTTTTTTATTTTTTACTAGGTTTTGTTTTGGTATTTGCTTTGCAGGTATGGCATGGTAAGGTCTTAATGTTGTACTGTAATGTTACTTTGTTTTAATGTTAACCACCATTTGCTTAGCAGGTACGCCATTCAGTTGCAGCGCGGATCTATTTATCTTGACAGCAACAGCGTTTGCTCCCACGATACATAAAGCCGTGACTCCAACGCTGTAGGAGGTGATTTCACCACCACAGTTAAAAAAAAAGAGCATATATGCCGAAGCATGGGGGCAGCAGGGGCGGAGGAGCGATTTTGCTCCTAATGCCGCGTACATACGGTCGAAATTCCGACCGTGTGTACGCGGCATAACTTTTTTGCGGGAGGATGCCCCCATGCTTCGGCATATATATATTTTAGGCACAGGTTGCGTTAAAACATTTTTTTATTTTTTACTAGGTTTTGTTTTGGTATTTGCTTTGCAGGTATGGCATGGTAAGGTCCTACTGTTGTACTGTAATGTTACTTTGTTTTAATGTTAACCACCATTTGCTTAGCAGGTACGCCATTCAGTTGCAGCGCGGATCTATTTATCTTGACAGCAACAGCGTTTGCTCCCACGATACATAAAGCCGTGACTCCAACGCTGTAGGAGGTGATTTCACCACCACAGTTAAAAAAAAGAGCATATATGCCGAAGCATGGGGGCAGCAGGGGCGGAGGAGCGATTTTGCTCCTAATGCCGCGTATATACGGTCGAAATTCCAACGGAGGCTTATCCGTGGAAAAGTCCGACCGTGTGTACGCGGCATAACCTTTTATGCCGCGTACATACGGTCGAAATTCCGACGAAGGCTTGACCGTGTGTACGCGGCATAACTTTTTTGCGGAAGGATGCCCCCATGCTTCGGCATATATGCCCATCATTAGAAGTGGGTGGATGAAGGGAGGTATTCTAATGGTGGGCATACCCACCAATCAATCTCTTTTTTTCGTTCAGCCAATAGGCTGTATGAAAAAAAAGATTACAATACATGTCCAACAAGGACCAGCAACGTACTGGTATGTTGCTGGATTTTGAATGTTTATACCAGAATGATGCCTGCGGGTTTAGGTATCATCTTGGTATCATTCTTTTCAGCCAGCAGCCGGCTTTCATGTAAAAGCAATTCTAGCAGATAATTAGCCTCTAGACTGCTTTTACAAGCAGTGGGAGGGAATGTCCCCCCCCCGGATATAAAAAGCGCCATTGGGAAATTGGGAAAGCATTTTATCACACCGATCTTGGTGTGGTCAGATGCTTTGAGGGCAGAGGAAAGATATAGGGTCTAACCCCCCAATTTTTTTCAAAAAAAGAGTACCTGTCACTACCTATTGCTATCATAGGGGATATTTACATTCCCTGAGATAACGATAAAAATGGTAAAAAAATAAAATATGGAAGGCACAGTTTAAAAATAAAATAAAAAAGCCAAATAAATAATAAAAAAAAAAAAACAAAAACAAAAAAAACACCGCTGTCCCCCCCTGCTATTGCGCAAAGGCGAACGCAAGCGTCGGTCTAGCGTCATATGTAAACAGCAATTGCATCATGCATGTGAGGTATCACCGCAAAGGTCAGATCGAGGGCAGTCATTTTAGCAGTAGACCTCCTCTGTAAATCTAACGTGGTAACCTGTAAAGGCTTTTAAATGCTTTTAAAAATGAATGTAGTTTTGTCGCCGCTGCGCGTTTGTGCGCAATTTTAAAGCATGTCGTGTTTGGTATCCATGTACTCGGCCTATGATCATCTTTTTTATTTCATCAAACATTTGGGCAATATAGTGTTTTTTAGTGCATTAAAAATAAAAAAAGTGTGTTTTTCCCCCAAAAAATGCGTTTGAAAAATCGCTGCGCAAATACTGTGTGGAAAAAAAAATGCAACACCCACTATTTTAATCTGTAGGGCCTTTGCTTTAAAAAAATATATAATGTTTGGGGGTTCAACATAATTTTCTTGCAAAAAAAATTTTTCTTTCATGTAAACAAAAAGTGTCAGAAAGGGCTTTGTCTTCAAGTGGTTAGAAGAGTGGATGATGTGTGACATAAGCTTCCTAATGTTGTGCATAAAATGCCAGGACAGTTCAAAACCCCCCCAAATTACCCCATTTTGTAAAGTAGACACCTCAAGCTATTTGCTGAGAGGCATGTTGAGCCCATTGAATATTTTTTTTTTTGTCCCAAGTGATTGAATAATGACCAAAAAAAAAAAAATGTACAAAAAGTTGTCACTAAATTATATATTGCTCAAACATGCCATGGGCATATGTGGAATTACACCCCAAAATACATTCTGTTGCTTCTCCTGAGTACGGGGATACCACATGTGTGGGACTTTTTGGGAGCCTAGTCGCGTACGGGACCCCAAAAACCAAGCACCGCCTTCAGGATTTCTATGGGTGTAAATTTTTGATTTCACTCCTCACTACCTATCACAGTTTCGGAGGCCATGGAATGCCCAGATGGCACAAAACCCCCCCAAATGACCCCATTTTGGAAAGTAGACACACCAAGCTATTTGCTGAGAGGTATGTTGAGTATTTTGCAGATCTCGCTTTTTGTCACAAAGTTTTGAAAATGTAAAAAAAGAAAAAAAAAAAGAAAAAAAAATGTCTTTCTTAATTTTCAAAAACAAATGAGAGCTGTAAAATACTCACCATGCCTCTCAGCAAATAGCTTGGGGTGTCTACTTTCCAAAATGGGGTCATTTGTGGGGGTTTTGGGCTATTTTGACATTTTATGGCCTTCAAAACTGTGATAGGTAGTGAGGAGTGAAATCAAAAATGTATGCCCTTAGAAACCTTGAAGGCGGTGCTTGGTTTTTGGGGTCCCGTACGCGGCTAGGCTCCCAAAAAGTCCCACACATGTGGTATCCCCGTACTCAGGAGAAGCAGCAGAATGTATTTTGGGGTGTAATTTCACATATAACCATGGCATGTGTGAGCAATATATCATTTAGTGACAACTTTTTGTACATTTTTTTTTTCTTTTTGTCATTATTCAATCATTTGGGACAAAAAAAAAATATTCAATGGGCTCAACATGCCTCTCAGCAAATAGCTTGGGGTGTCTACTTTCCAAAATGGGGTCATTTGGGGGGGTTTTGTGCCATCTTGGCATTTTATGGCCTTCAAAACTGTGATAGGTAGTGAGGAGCGAAATCAAAAATTTATGCCCTTAGAAACCTTGAAGGCGGTGCTTGGTTTTTGGGGTCCCGTACGCGGCTAGGCTCCCAAAAAGTCCCACACATGTGGTATCCCCGTACTCAGGAGAAGCAGCAGAATGTATTTTGGGGTGTAATTTCACATATGCCCATGGCATGTGTGAGCAATATATCATTTAGTGACAACTTTGTGCAAAAAAAAAACAGTTTGTCATATTCCCGCAACCTGTGGCAAAATATAAAATATTCCATGGACTCAACATGCCTCTCAGCAAATAGCTTGGGGTGTCTACTTTCCAAAATGGGGTAATTTGGGGGGGTTTTGTGCTATTTTGGCATTTTATGGCCTTCGAAACTGTGATAGGTAGTGAGGAGTGAAATCAAAAATTTACGCCCTTAGAAATCCTGAAGGCGGTGCTTGGTTTTTGGGGCCCTGTACGCGGCTAGGCTCCCAAAAAGTCCCACACATGTGGTATCCCCGTACTCAGGAAAAGCAGCAGAATGTATTTTGGGGTGCAATTCCACATATAACCATGGCATGTGTGAGCAATATATCATTTAGTGACAACTTTTTGTACATTTTTTTTTTCTTTTTGTCATTATTCAATCATTTGGGACAAAAAAAAAAATATTCAATGGGGTCAACATGCCTCTCAGCAAATAGCTTGGGGTGTCTACTTTCCAAAATGGGGTCATTTGGGGGGTTTTGTGCCATCTTGGCATTTTATGGCCTTCAAAACTGTGATAGGTAGTGAGGAGTGAAATCAAAAATTTATGCCCTTAGAAACCTTGAAGGCGGTGCTTGGTTTTTGGGGTCCCGTACGCGGCTAGGCTCCCAAAAAGTCCCACACATGTGGTATCCCCGTACTCAGGAGAAGCAGCAGAATGTATTTTGGGGTGTAATTTCACATATGCCCATGGCATGTGTGAGCAATATATCATTTAGTGACAACTTTGTGCAAAAAAAAAAAGTTTGTCATATTCCCGCAACTTGTGGCAAAATATAAAATATTCCATGGACTGAACATGCCTCTCAGTAAATAGCTTGGGGTGTCTACTTTCCAAAATGGGGTCATTTGGGGGGGTTTTGTGCTATTTTGGCATTTTATGGCCTTCAAAACTGTGATAGGTAGTGAGGAGTGAAATCAAAAATTTGCGCCCTTAGAAATCCTGAAGGCGGTGCTTGGTTTCCGGGGTCCCGTACGTGGCTAGGCTCCTAAAAAGTCCCACACATGTGGTATCCCCGTACTCAGGAGAAGCAGCAGAATGTATTTTGGGGTGCAATTCCACATATAACCATGGCATGTGTGAGCAATATATCATTTAGTGACAACTTTTTGTATTTTTTTTTTTTTTTTTTTGTCATTATTCAATCACTTGGGACAAAAAAAAAAAATATTCAATGGGCTCAACATGCCTCTCAGCAATTTCCTTGGGGTGTCTACTTTCCAAAATGGGGTCATTTGGGGGGGTTTTGTACTGCCCTGCCATTTTAGCACCTCAAGAAATGAGATAGGCAGTCATAAATTTAAAGCTGTGTAAATTTCAGAAAATGTACCCTTTTTTGTAAACGCTATAACTTTTGCGCAAACCAATAAATATACGCTTATTGACATTTTTTTTACTAAAGACATGTGGCTGAATACATTTTGGCCTAAATGTATGACTAAAATTGAGTTTATTCGATTTTTCTTATAACAAAAAGTAGAAAATATCATTTTTTTTCAAAATTTTCGGTCTTTTTCTGTTTATATCGCAAAAAATAAAAATCGCAGAGGCAATCAAATACCATTAAAAGAAAGCTCTATTTGTGGGAAGAAAAGGACGCAAATTTCATTTGGGTACAACATTGCATGTCCGCACAATTTACAGTTAAAGCAGCGCAGTGCCGAATCCCAAAAACAGGCTTGGTCCTAATGGCCCGAAATGGTCCGGGGCTTAAGTGGTTAAACTTTGCCTCCCCGATTGGGGGAAGTGGAACATGTATGTTGAGTACGTAATTTTCCGATGTAATACCACTGTTAACATGTTGTATCAATCATCTTCCAATAAAACTTTGATTGTGAAAAAAAAAAAAAAAAAGAAATATATCAATAGAAAACTGTGGCGATTATTCTAGTTTTTTTCTCTCTGTTCAGCATACACCACACAATACTTCAAAAGATTTCATCTCTTCTCTTTAAAAAGAGAAATGAATATAAAACACATCAAATCTCTAGAAAAATTATTCTCTCAAACATCCTCTGTACCAATTATTTGCACACGGCAAAGGGTTGGGACTTTTGAGTGAGGTTTGTAAACCGCTGGTCGGTGCAGCAAAACACAATCTTGATACAATGACAAGAACAAGATAATGCTTAAATTTAAAAAAAGAGGGGAAAGGGGAAATGGGGAATAGAAGTATATTCCTGTATATGTGTTTGGTTAAAAGGAGATACTATTAGTTAGTACTACCTTTGTAATCCAAAAACAAAACCCTGCACCTGCGATTAATTAGTTCAATTGTTGGTGTGTTTCTCTGAATCAAGTTTAGGCATATCAAAAAAGGGGGAAAGGAAGGAAAAGGTCCCTCCTAAAAAAGGATTCTTCAATGAGAAACTTTGGGTTGTAGAAAAATAATTTATTATTTATATATTAAATAATCCACCTGATACATTATTATAAAAAAAATAGTATAATACCTTCACCATTAATTTTTTGATTGATAACGTTATCAATATCACAGACAGTTATATCTATTAGATCCACATTCACATCATGTATCCAGTTTTAACTACACACTTTTACCAAGTAATCACTTAAATCATAAATTATTTGTGTATCTTCTGCAGAGCTAGCAAGTTCATTTTAATCACATGTGTTACTGCAGAGTGTTTTGATTGGATTCCTGTAGTTGTGGATAATCTTTTAACTGGAATTTTAGGCACTGCCCAATATAGATAGACCTGGTTAATTATTCTTAATGGATCTATGTAGATGTCAGTCTTGTAGTTCCATATGGGTTGGTCAGTCTTTATTATCTCCTTTTTAAATATATAGGTATATGTATTGGTATTAAACTCACATGGTTACCCAGATCATCAATCAGATCAGATAGAAATCAAAGTAATAGCAAAGAAGAAGGAATAGTAAATTCCTTTGCTTACCCAGACCTGTTTGTGTGAAGGTACAGGGAGCCGGGGAATGTTCAGTTCGTTCCGCTCCGTGGAGAGATTTTTTATCGATGTCTGTTTGGTGATCGGTCAGTGTATGCTGGCACAGAGATTAGCTTTTAGCAGAGAGTTTTCCACTCATGCACCTCTGCGGGGTTGTTAGTCCTTGCCTGATCGGCTTATATGACGTTCCCTCAGGTGCAAAAGATCTGTTTTCTTACTGTTGAATATATTTCAGGTACAAGCTGAGGAGATGGAGGGAGTAAGAGTATATATCGCCACTGTTCACATCCCAATAGAGCTGGGTGTGCTCCGCTAGTTGGATTCAGTTTAGCGGGTTCTTCAGGCGTTCACTCTCCGGTTCTGTAAAGATAGTATTAGCTCCGAGTCTCCAAATGCAGTGCCGCATACACAGCTCTATGAGATTCCAATGCTGTCCTTAACGTTATAAGGAGGAAGTTGTGCCGGAATTGTGGAGGTTGTTAGGGGGGTAAATCCCCAGACAGGATATAATGTCCGTGATATGGAATAAGTTAGATGCGACTATGGTAGTGGCATCAAGCTGGCTGACGCGTTTCCTTCATCCAGTGGGACGAGTTCTTCCCGCATACACTGACCGATCACCAAACAGACATCGATAAAAAATCTCTCCACGGAGCGGAACGAACTGAACATTCCCCGGCTCCCTGTACCTTCACACAAACAGGTCTGGGTAAGCAAAGGAATTTACTATTCCGTCTTCTTTGCTATTACTTTGATTTCTATCTGATCGATGATCTGGGTAACCATGTGAGTTTAATACCAATACATATACCTATATATTTAAAAAGGAGATAATAAAGACTGACCAACCCATATGGAACTACAAGACTGACATCTACATAGATCCATTAAGGATAATTAACCAGGTCTATCTATATTGGACAGTGCCTACAATTCCAGTTAAAAGATTCTCCACAACTACAGGAATCCAATCAAAACACTCTGCAGTAACACATGTGATTAAAATTAACTTGCTAGCTCTGCAGAAGATACACAAATAATTTATGATTTAAGTGATTACTTGGTAAAAGTGTGTAGTTAAAACTGGATAAATGATGTGAATGTGGATCTAATAGATATACTGTCTGTGATATTGATAACGTTATCAATCAAAAAATTAATGGTGAAGGTATTATACTATTTTTTTATAATAATGTATCAGGTGGATTATTTAATATATAAATAATAAATTATTTTTCTACAACCCAAAGTTTCTTATTGAAGAATCCTTTTTTAGGAGGGACCTTTTCCTTCCTTTCCCCCTTTTTTGAAGAACAAGATAATGCACATGAAAAAAAATCTTTATTAGATAGTCTGTCGGTATGGTAACCATGTTGCGATATAATGCAAAAATTACTCAATAAAATAACCAAAGCGAAAGTACAACAATGACACACAATAAAATCAGGATATATGATGGGTACATGGTAAAACACTAGAGCAGTGGTTCTCAACCTTTCTAGTGTCGTTACCCCTTGATAAAATTTCCCAAGTTGTGGGGACCCCTAACAGTAAAATTATTTTCATAGCGTGGGTTGTCAGCACCCAAGGCAAGACAAGTAATTTGCGCCCTTAACCCACGGACATTTAGCGCTCCCTGAGTCCCTTCCACTCATACAGTATTAAAACCCCCATATGGTACATTTTAGGATGTGCCACGCTTTCTCTTTGGACTCCTTTCTTTCCCTTTTATCTCTCTCTGTCCTAATTTCTTGTTTTTTTCCCCATTCCTCTCTCTAGCCATCTTTCATGTTCTTTCTCTTATTCTTTCTCTACCTTTTTCTTTGTTCCTTCCCCTCTTTTCCTCTCCCTTCCATGTATTCTCTATTTTTATTCCTTCTCTTACTCCTTGGTGGGGGGTGGGGGGAATGGGATGAGTGGCAGTGCTGGTGGGGGATGGGATCAGTGGCAGTGCTGGGGGGAGTTCTGATCAGCCAACTTAGGTGCTCTTGATTAAAGTCATCTGCTGATCTGAAAACTGTAGTAGGGAATTGTAATGGCAACTCTAATCACAGGTAGTGTTACTCACTGTGTCTCCAGCTTCCCAGTGTCTCCGACTTTGTGGTGTCTCCTAGCAGTGACACCTATGCCAAAATCAGGAGATAGGGTCTCCTCCAGCCCCTCCTACTACACATTCCTCAACAGTCAGCTTACCTCTACTCTCTGCCCACCAGCCATGCCCTGAACTGTATGGGCAGCTGCGACGAGGCTGAGTGGGCGGCCGCGGGCTCCAGGAACAGCCCAGCTGGGTGGCCACAGGCTCCGGGGACAACTCTGCTGGGCAGCCGCAAAAAGGCTGGGAGATTGGTGTGGGCTACAGGAACAGCCCAGGATTCGGTGACCCCTGGCAAATTATCATTTGACCCCCAAGGGGGTCCCGACCCCCAGGTTGAGAACCACTGCACTAGAGGGATTGTCACACAATATGCTTGACGCGTTTTGTGAAAACATCACTTCCTCAGGAGCAGGCGCAATCCAACTATCTATAGGGCACACATATGAGTAATCAGTGTCACTATTGGCGTTAATGATTAGAATCTGTACCAATTATTGCCCCAAAGCCTTATATACTTAAAAAATATATATATATATATATATATATATATATATATATATATATATATATATATATATAGATCGTAATCTTTGTTTAAACCATATGGATGTAAAGAGTTCAATTGTTTTATTCACCAGACCTCCCTCTGTTTCAGCTTGAGGATCCTATCACCTCCCCTTTTGTCCCTACCTATCTCCTCCAAAACCATAAATTCTAAATCTGTATCACTGTGTCCATATTGTATATAGTGTTTAGGAACAAGCAAGCCCGGTTGTTTGTTCCTGATGGATGACCAATGTTGTGATATTCGGTCTTTGCTCTTTTGTGTAGTCTCTCCAACATATACTAACTTACATGGACACATTAATACGTAGATCACTTATGATGTCTTGCATTTATGGAAACCTCGGATATACAGTGCCTTGAAACTTTGCACATTTTGTCATGTTTCAACCAAATACGTAAATGTATTTTGTTGGGATTTTATGTGATAGACCAACACAAAGTGGCACATAATTGTGAAGTGGAAGGAAAATGATAAATGGTTTTAATTTTTTTTTTACAAATAAATATGTAAAAAGTGTGGGGGGCATTTGTATTCAGCCCCCCTGAGTCAATACGGTGGTGGGGCATGTCAGTCTGACACACCGCATCTCTGATCTTGGTAAAGACTCTTTGACGTAGGATCTTTACCATGTGATCAGCTGTGTCCAATCAAAGCTCATCAAATGGTAACCATGAAGTGCCGTTTATCGGCTTTTCCTCCACTCGCACTGACAGGCGCAAGTAGAGGATAGACGATCGGCTGCTCTCCTGACAAGGGGGAGTGTCTGCGCTGATAATCAGTGCATTGATTGTCAGTGCAAACCCATTAAGGATGCCCACTGGAGACCACCAGGGTTGCCCACTGGAGACCGCCAGGTATGCCCACTAGAGCCCACCAGGGATGCCAATCAGTGCCAATCTGTGCCCATCAGTGATGCCTGCCAGTGCCTCCTGATCCGTGCTGCCTATGAGTGACACATATCAGTGCCATTCATCAGTGTCCATCAGTGCTGCCAATAAGTGCCCACCAGTGCTACCTATCAGTGCCGCCTATGAGTGCCCATCAGTGCCGCCTATGGGTGCCCATCTGTTCCACCTATCAGTGCCCATCAGTGCCACCTATCAGTGCCCATTAGTGATGCTTATCAGTGCTGCATATAAGTGCCTCATCATCAGTGCCACCTCATCAGTGCCAATCAGTGCTGCCTCATCAGTGCTCATCAGTGAAGAAGATAGCGTACTTATTTACAAAGTTTTGCAACAGAAACAAAGAAAATATTTTTTTTTCCAAGTTTTTTTTTTTTATTTCTTGCACAAAAAATAAAAACCCCAGAGGTGATCAAATACCACCAAAATAAAGGTCTATTTGTGGGGGGAAAAAAACTATAAAAATCTTGTTTGGGTACAGCGTTGCATGACCGTGCAATTGTCATTCAAAATGCGACAGTGCTGATACCTGAAAATTGGACTGGGCGGGAAGGGGGTGGAAGTGCCCGGTATTGAAGTGGTTAATAATACATTCATCTATTTTTAAAACTATCAACTGAGATATCTAAAACTATGTATTGCCGCAATGACCCATGAGTTGCCTGTGCCTTGTCACAGTTGCCCTTTTGCTACCTGTGTATTGTCGTAATGGTCCATTTGTTGCCTTTCTATTGACACAATTGTCCCTCTGCTGCCCTCTTCTGGTTCATTTTTAGCCCATGTATTGTCAGAATTTTCCGTTTGTTCATGTGTGTATTATCACAATGGTTGATTTGCCGCCCGTATATTCCCACAATTGCCCTTCTGCTGCTTATGTATTATAATGATTGCCTACTTGATGCCAGATTTTTTTTTCTGCAGTAAGGTCATAGCAGTGTTTTTAAAATGGACCTTTAACAGTGTAAAAGGAAACATCAATGCATATAAACACACTAAAGTCGGCCGTAGATGGGTCAAAATTTGGTCTGTTCAGCAGGAACCCGATGAATTCCAATCTGTCTATGGGAAAGCTGATTATACTGAAATTGATTCATCAATCAACTTCAGTAAAACCAGCACAGTAGGTTTTTTTTTTTTTGCCCAATCACTGCCAGTGGCTATATCTGCCAGCAGTAATCATTATATTCTTCCAGTGGGGGAGACTCCCCGCGCTCCCCACCGGTAGAACACAATAGCACTGCGGAAGGAATTCCCCCATCAACACTGATTGTGTTGATAGGGGGATCAATCAATTTTCTTTCTCTCAACCCGGGGCTGAAGGAAAGAAAATTGTATAATGTATGGCGTGCTTAACACAGCAACCATTTTGATAAATATATGGACACAGCCGAGAACTAAAATCATTCAATACACTTACAAAATTCTTGCCATTTGTTGCCTTTGTATTATCACAATTGTTCATGTAATTCCCCTATATCCACATCCCACCCGGCCACTGTAAATATACGGCCGGGTGGGCGCTTCCTCCATCTGAGTGGACATTCAGGAACGTCCCTCAGAAGGAGGGGGATCACCCGCGCCACATGCCCGCGCAGCGGCGCAATCCCAATGCGCTCGTGTCTCCGATCGGCAGGAGGGCTCCGTGATTGGCCTTCCTGATCACATGACGGCTGTGTCCAATCACAGCCATCATGTGATGTAAATAGAGAGGCGGTTGCTAGGCAATCGGCTCTTCTCTCCTCACACAGAAGTTGTCAGTGAGGAGAGGAGAGCGGATCTCTGTAGCCGGCCGGTGATCAGTTAGTATGAGCTGTTTTTTACAGCTATTTCCACACTGACCACTGGCCCAGTGTACCCACTAGGGATAAGCTTCGAGTTCGAGTCAAACTCATGTTCGACTCGAACATTGCCCGTTCACCGAACAGCGAACAATTTGGGGTGTTCGCGGCAAATTCGAAAAGCCGCGGAACACCCTGTAAAAGTCTATGGAAGAAATCTAAAGTGCTCATTTTAAAGGCTTATATACAAGTTATTGTTCTAAAAAGGGTTGGGGACCCGGGTCCTGCCCCAGGGGACATGTATCATTGCAATTTTTTTTTTTAAAACTGAAGTGAGCAGTGATTTTAATAATGCTTAAAGTGAAACAATAAAAGTGAAATATGCCTTTAAATTTTGTACCTGGGGGGGGGGGGGGGGGGGGGTTGTATAGTATGCCTGTGAAGTAGTGCTTGTTTCCTGTGCTTAGAACTGTCCCTGCACAAAATGTAATTTTTGAAGGAAAAAAAGTAATTTAAAAGCACTCGCGGCTATAATGAATTGTCGGCTCCCGGCAATACAGAGAAAAGTCATAAAAAAAAATGCGTTGGGGTCCCCCCAAATTCAATTACCAGGCCCTTCAGGTCTGGTATGGATATTAGGGGAACCCTGCTTCAAATTTAAAAAAAAAATGACGTGGGGTTCCCCCCAAATATCCAGACCAGACCCTTCAGGTCTGGTATGGATTTTAAGGGGAACTCCACGCCAAATTAAAAAAAAAATGGCGTGGAGTTCCCCCCAAAAATCCATACCAGACCCTTTATCCGAGCACGCAATCTGGCAGGCCACAGGAAAAGAGGGGGGGAAAGAGCGCCCCCCCTCCTGAACCGTACCAGACCACGTGCCCTCAACATGGGGAGTATGCTTTGGGGGTCTGTGACCCCTCAAAGCACCATGTCCCCATGTTGATGGGGACAAGGGCCTCATTCCCACAACCCTTGCCCTGTGGTTGTGGGGGTCTGCGGGCGAGGGGCTTATCGCAATCTGGAATACCCCTTTAACAAAGGGGACCCCCAGATCCTGCCCCCCTATGTGAATTGGTAAGGGGTACTTTATTAAAGCATTATTAAAATCACTGCTCCCGAAAAAACTGACGTTTTTAAAACTTGTTTTGCATTGATACATGTCCCCTGGGGCAGGACCCGGGTCCCCAAACACTTTTTATGACAATAACTTGCATATAAGCCTTTAAAATTAGCACTTTAGATTTTTCATGTTCGTGTCCCATAGACTTTAACGGTGTTCGGATGTTCGAACTATATTATTGCCTGTTCGCATGTTCTGATGCGAACCAAACTGGGGGGGGGGGTGTTCGGCTCATCCCTAGTCCCCACACATGTCCCCACACAGTGTAAACACACAAAGTCCCCAAAACATGTGTCCCCACTCACATGTCCCCACACAGCAAAAACACCTGTCCCCCACATATGTAACAGTAAAACCATATGTCACAATGATCATCTGCACATATATGTCCGTGATCACCTGCGCACATCTGTACATGATCATCTGCGCACATCTGTCCGTGATCACACAAACCAATTACTATACACTTAACTGGATTTTATTTTACCAAAGACATGTAGCAGAATACATTTTGGCTTAAATTTATGACAAAATTTGATTTTATTGGATTTCTTTTAAAATAGAAAGAAGAAAATATTGTTTTTTTTTCCAAATTTCCGCTCTCTTTTTTCGCTTATGTCGCAAGAAAATTAAAAACGGAGAATAAATACCACCAAAAGAAAGCTCTATTTGTGTGAACAAAATGATAAAAAAATTAATTTGGGTACAGCGTTGGATGACCGCGCAATTGTCATTGAAAGTGCGAGAGCGCTGAAAGCTTAAAATTGGCCTGGGAAGGAAGGGGGTGAAAGTGCCCGGTATTGAAGTGGATATTGTCACAATTGCCCGTATGTTGTCACAATGGTCCATTTGTTGCCCGTATATTGCCACAATCTGCTGCCTATGTTTTCTAATGATTGTCTATTTGTTGCCCATTTGAAAAAAAAGCACCTTCAATAGTGTATAAAGAAATGTTATTACATGGGAATGCACTAATACAGCATCCATTAAAACCCCTTTCACACTGAGTTACTCGAGTGGTGTGCTTGCAGGACGGTAAAACAAGTCCTGCTAGCAGCATCTTTGGAGCGGTGAAGGAGCGGTGTGAAATCAAAGGGGCAGCGCGGCTATACCGCCGGCAAAGCGCCTCTGCAGAGGCGCTTTGCGGTGGTTTTTAACCCTTTCTCGGCCACTAGCGGGGGGTAAAACCGCACCGCTAGCGGCCGAATAGCGCCGCAAATCCGACGGTAAAAAATAGCTAAAAATAGCGGCGCTTTACCGCTGAAGCCCCTCCCTCCCCAGTGTGAAAGGTGCCTAAGGTAAAGATACCGTATATTATCGAGTATAAGCCGAGTTTTTCAGCACATTTTTTTGTCGGTCACCTTTTTGCGCCTGATCTCCTTTGGGGACCTGGTACCAGACGGTCGTAGGTCCCCTGGACCCCAAACTTGGCACACATATAGCCCCGCTTTTTCTCTACAAGGGTGCAAAGATTGTTGTCCGGGGGACCTACGGCCGGGGAGTACTGTTTTTTCTAATCCGGGCACCCCTTCCATAGACTCCCATGTTAAACGGTCATTTCTCTGGTGATTATGGGGACCCGGTACTGGCCGGTTGTAGGTCCCCTGGACCCGGAACTTGCCACACATGTAGCCCCATTACTCCTCTATAAGTGTGAAAAGTTTGTTGTCTGTGGGACCTACGGCCATGGAGAACCGATTTTTCAAAACCGGCACCCCTTCCATAGACTCCCATGTTAAACGTCAGTCTAGTCATGGACACAGTGAAGCATGGGCACAGTGAGGCATGGACACAGTGAGGCATGGACATGGGCACAGTGAGGCATGGACATGGACACAGTGAGGCATGGACATGGACACAGTGAGGCATGGACATGGGCACAGTGAGGCATGGACATGGACACAGTGAGGCATGGACATGGACACAGTGAGGCATGGACATGGACACAGTGAGGCATGGGCACAGTGAGGCATGGACATGGACACAGTGAGGCAAAGTGAGGCACAGTGAGGCATGCAGATGGACACCCTAGGCTTATACTCTAGTCTATACGTTTTCCCAGTTTTTTGTGGTAAAATTAGGTGCATCGGCTTATATTCGGGTCGGCTTATACTTGAGTATATACCGTACTCACCACAAGACCTTAAACAACATATAATACATTTACAAAAATACTTTAAATATAACTATAATGCCTCGTACACGCGATCGGAAATTCCGCCAGCAAAAGTCCAATGTGATCTTTTGGCCGGAAATTCTGACCGCGTGTAGGCTCCATCGGACTTTTGCTGTCTGAAATTTCAGCCAGCAAAAGATTGAGAGCAGGTTCTCAACTTTTCCGACGTGTGTACCAATTCCGACGCGCTAAAATTCCGACGCATGCTCAGAAACAATACGATGCATGCTCGGAAGCATTGAACTTTTTTTTCTCAGCTCGTCGTACGTGTTGTACGTCACTGCATTCTTGGCGGTCAAAAGTTCAGCCATGGTTTTTTTCCGACAGAAAATCCGATCGTGTGTATGTGGCATAAGTCTGTTTATTTGACTTTAAATATATTGGTTACAGGAAAAGTTTCTGCGTCACAAAGCAAATCTATACCATTGTACTTTGAATGTATGCAAAATTGTCTCTGCAAATATCTCTGTGCATCAGAGGGCTTCCTATCTATCCACTTATACTGAAGAAACACTTTGCTGTCCTTTCATATACACAGAGAAAGACTGAGAGACATTATCTGTTCAAAAATACACAACAGATAGCGGACTAGATACGGATCGCTGTCTTGGCCTCTTCTGAGGATCTTCTACATAAAGACCAACTCTTCTACTGGCCATGGATCTGGACGCAGGATCCGCCATTTGTCTTTTCATACTTGTCCTTGAAACTTTATTTGGGATTGGCTCCAGTTTGTTCATCATGATCACCACACTGGGAGGCATTGCTAAAGGAAAAACTTTGAAAACATTGGATAAAATATTGTGTGCTCTGAGCTTTTCCAATATCTGTAATTCAGCTGTGTTGTCCGAAAATATTTTCACCAATTTTTTTAATTTTACTCTGAATATCTATCAGGGAATTATTATATTCTTCCTGAACATCTATAGAACAACCTCTTGTACATGGACTTTGTCTTGCCTGTGTTTTTTCTATTTCATTAAAATTATTCCGATCCAATCCCGTATCTTCTCCTTGTTGAAGAGTAAGATCGATGTCATAATCCCAAGAATGATACTGATAATTCATGCCGTCTCCTTGTGTGGGAGCTTTTTCTTTACATCAATGTATATTTTGTATGGTAGCTTAAATACCAGCTCAGATTTTGCTTCATCCAACATGACAGAAAACTCGGACCAAACTAAATTTGTAGATCTTTTTTATTTTACCGATTTTGTGTCTTTTGGGCCTGGGACATTGATCACCGCATTCACCGCACTATCCCTTCTGTTGCACATTCATAAAATGAGCAGAACCGTTGGCTCCTCCAACAGTACAAAGGCTAAAGGGGTGGAAGAGGTTGTAAAAACACTGGTGCGCCTCCTGATTTTTTATCTCTTTTATTTGTCATTGTTGTTTATACAAAGATACTCTAAAATGTCAAGATACTATTTGTGGAATTTGGTGTATCAAATTGCAATGTTTGCCTTCACCCCTGTACTAAATATTCTGCTGATTCAGAGTAACCCAAAATATAATTACATCTTTAATACAATGAATGTGTGCTGCGGGGTAGGTAAGCAACAAAAGTAAATTACTGTATATACTCGAGTATAAGCCAAGTTTTTCAGCACATTTTTTTGTGCTGAAAATGCCCCCCTCGGCTTATACTCGAGTCTACGCCTGATGTCCCGGATTTTTTGGACCCCGTACCAGCCGACCGTAGGTCCCCAGGACCCCACAATTGGCACACATGTAGCCTCACTCTTTATCTATAAGTGTGCAAAGTTTGTTGTCCGGAAAACCTACGGCCAGGGAGCACCGATTTCGGGCACCCCTTCCATAGACTCCCATGTTAAATGGTAATTTCTCTGGTGACTTTGGGGACCCGGTAGCGGCTGGTCGTAGGTCCCCTGGACCCAAAACTTGGCACACATGTAGCCCCATTCTGTCTCTATAAATGTACAAAGTTTTTTGTCTGGGAGAACCGATTTTTCAAAGCCGGGCACCCCTTCTATAGACTCCCATGTTAAACGTCAGTCTAGTCATGGGCACAGTGAGGCATGGGCACAGTGAGGCATGGGCACAGTGAGGCATGCACATGGACACAGTGAGGCACAGTGAGGCATGCAGATGGACACCCTGGGCTTATACTCGAGTCAATACGTTTTCCCAGTTTTTTGTGGTAAAATTAGGTGCCTCGGCTTATATTCGGGTCGGCTTATACTTGAGTATATACAGTACCTTCAGAAGTGATAATTTCTATTCCACCATCGGATTTCTATAAATACATCCAAATATCTCATTTACTAGCAAAAGGCAATAGGCTCTCCATTCACCTACCCTGGCAAATCGCAATATACTATTCAACCCAAAACTCGAAACTCAAAGGCACTTCCTTACTATATAAACACCTACAGAATAAACAACCCTTTAGCAAAACCACTAACATAACAGCTTGGGAAAGGAACTTTGGGATAAGCTACAGAGAGGACAAGTGGAAGAAAGCCTTTTTTTTTCTAAAACAAAAGGTTTTTATTGAGCAAGGATAAAAGGACAAATAGTTCCAGAGCACAAGTAGTACATTCAAGCAGTGTGGCGCAGCACACAAGTAAACACTTAATACAGTAAAGCACCCATTCCCATCCGCAAACAGTTGTTCCACATGCAGGGCCGCTGATAGGCCAGTACAACCGGCCCGTTGTACGGGGCCCGACTTCCTCAGCTCAGCAAAGGGGGCCCGGGCAGCCTCACAGACAGAGCAGACTAAAAAAAACAAAAACAAAAATAAATGGTCCCCGGCTCAGCCGCTCCTACTAGCTTAGGGGGGGTGTATTGTTGCTATGATCTTCCGGGCCCCTTCTCTCTTATGTGGGAGTGAAGGGACTTTTTTTTCCGTTTTGGGCGCATGCGCACTGCATCCCGCGCCCGCTCCGCTGCTTAAAGTATCAGCCGTCAGTCTGCCAATGCGGTTGCTTGTTTCCTTGCCTGGTGGGGTGATCTTTGTCTGTACAGCTCCCCACTCAGTCAGTAGTTAGTAGTAGTGAGAGACGGAGAGTGGGAGGCTGTAAGGCGGGCATAAGCAAGCAGCTGACAGGGTCCAGAGGCAGAGGAGGAACACGGAATTTGTGGCTACTGCTGGGGGTGGGTGAATGAATATAACGATATACTGCAGTGCACTGGGGGGGGGGTGCTGCTGATTTTTTTTCCACCTGTTGTTTTTGGGGGGGCCGTGGGACATTGCCGCTGATCGCGGGAGGGGGGTCGCCGATTGCGGGAGGGGGGAGCGCCAATCGCGGGGGGGGCACCAATCGCGGGGGGGCGCCGATCGCCTGACATTTGAGTGGATAAGCGGGGAGGGGGATTTTGTCTTGCCTCCTCCTCCCGTGCTGCCTCCTCTTGCTCCTCTTTGCTGTGCGGGAAAATTCTTTCCTGCTGTGCGGGACTGCTGGGGCCCCAGGCCAGCTCGGGGCCCCAAGCAGTTGCTTGCTTTGCCTGTCCTGTTCCGACGGCCCTGGTTACATGACATGGCTGTTGGGTGCTGATTTTGTAGCTTTTTGGTCATAAGTTAACAAGGTCAGCACCCAACAGCCATGTCATGTAACACACTGTAACAGTGCCAGCCATGATAGAGTGTACCTGTGTGCTATAATGCTGATGATTTTAAGCTCCCTGTGTTCCTGTTTGCGACCAAGGCTTTCACACTGAGTAGAATCTGCTTGTTCAGAGGGAAATCTATCCACTGATCCCTCGCTGAGTGGAGTGGGCTGATGACAGGTCCGTGTCCACTCAGCTTATGCAGAGCAGACACGGAGACAGCCCACTCTCCTCTAAGGGCTGTTGGTGTAAACAAACCAGCTATCCGTTTACACCCGACTGCCCTCCAATCCGAACCGCTTGATGGAGGGGAACGGATCCCTTTCCGTTTTGTTTAGCGGATCGGATTGGAGGTAGGCAGGTGTAAATGGACACAGGTCCGTTTAGATCCATCGCTCTATAGTAGTGATGGGAGGCTCAGATCAGACCCAACCTTTTCCTTTTAACTGCTTGCTGCCCACCCTCAGTACATTTACTGCAGCAGGGTGGCATGGGCAGGCTGGATCACATATATGTACTTCATCAAGCCTGTTCCTGCACTTTGTTTCAAGGTGGGGGAGGGGCCAGGGGCAGGGTTGAGGGTGGGGCTGCAAAGGGGGCCCCGCCAGGTAGGCTGTACGGGGCCCCATGATTCCTATCAGTGGCCCTGTCCACATGGGCCTAATACATGCAATTACCCCCAATCGAGTCCCCACTTCAGCATACTCTAACAGGTAACCTACTTATCCATATACAGAAATCTGCATGTCCCATGTGGGCTAAAAAAAGATGGTCATACACCAGATCTATTGGGGCCAGACCAGGGACGTTCAGCCACGGGGCCCATAGTTTATCAAATTTAGTGCTGGTCCCCCTACGCTGATATATAAATTTTTCCAATCTAAGCGTAACCCCCATTTGTGCGATCCATTCCTGCACTGTAGGCGGTTCGGTGTCTTTCCAGTGTCTCAAGATCATCATGCGGGCCTGAAATAAAGCTCTACCAACAGCCTGCTTAGGGATATCCTCCACCTGGAGGCCATCTATTATCCCCAACAGACAAGTTTTAGGGTCTAAAGGTTTCTTTTTCGTACATCACGGGACACAGAGCGACTTAGTCATTACTAATGGGTTATATAGTTTACCTTCAGGTGCTGGCACTGGCAACTTCCAAACCGGAAGTACCCTCCCTTTAATAAGCCCCTCCCATCCGGGAGCACCTCAGTTTTTTGCCAGTGTCTAAGGTGTTGGCCAAAGAGTAACATGTGTTTTCCTGGGCTTGCGTACAGGTTCTTTTACGGGCCTTAGTAAGCTGTTCCGGATCCCACCAAAAAAGCTTCATAGCTAAACGGTCGGTACCCGGGCCTTGCAACAGAAGAGCAAGGTTTTGCCTGTAATGCCTCTCTTAGGAGGGCTGGACCCTGGGATCCAGAGCTCTGGTCATACCCACGACCAAGATGTTGTCTGTGCAGGGTGCTATACAGGTCCAGGGGAGTGGAATCCTTGGGAACCCGGTCCCTGAAGGTTTAATTACAATGCCTGCCGTGATAGGTGAAGTTTGGGCTTCTGTGGACCAAATAGAGTCCTGCGGCGGGGAACAGGTAAGTGGGGGCCCCCAGGAACTTGGTTCTATTGGGGGACCCCCAAGCCTAATTTGTCTTTCTGTCTGTTACCTAACGGTATTCCCGCTAATATCTGTGTATGCCTATAACTACTGGAAAATGTAAAATTTTAATAGTAGTCAAGAAAAAAAAAAAAAAAAAAAGAGGACCGCGGTACCTGTGTTAAACCACTAGAGGCCGCTGTGGTCCATTTTTCTTGTCATGTGGATCTTTGGTTTTCTCAAGTCAAAAGATCCAGGCAGTTGGTAAGTTTCTCTGTGGGAATCCAGTTCCTCTGCCCTGTTGCTGCGCTCATCCACCACACAGGCCCTCCGGCAAAAAGGGCCCTGGCTCCTAGTCCCTGCTTGGTTTCAAAAAAGGGCGCCAATGGTGCGCAGGCGCGTGCACGCGCCTCCTATGAAAAAAAAAGGGGCGGAGCGGGTGGATGACGCTCGATGCGCGCCGCGGCGCTTCTGCGCATGTGCAGGCGTCCCAGCATGTATAAAAGACACAGTACAAGTGTCAGCTGGATGCAAACAGAGCTAGCAACAAAACGGTGGCACACAGAGGCGGTTGATGCAGGCATCCCCATAGAAAGGCACTTTAGTGGACACCAGCTGGTATATAGCAGCAACTGTGTTAGACTATTACCAGCAAAATTGGTGTATGACGACGGGAATACCTCAGCTTTGTGCTTAAAGGATATGTCGTCCAGACGCTCCGGAAATAAGTCTTACAGGAAGCCAAAGGGGTCTCCATCGGGCTCTGAGGATATTGGGCATGCTTGTACTGCACCAATCTCCCCTGAAAATTCAGAGGTCAGTAGCCGTAGGAACCCCGCAGGAGTGCCTGGTGCTGCGGCTGTCCCCAGTCCACCTGCTCCTGTATATATAACAGAGGAGGTTTTATCCTCAACTCTGGGAGGATTGGAAGAGAGATTAACAGCATTGATCGCTGCTTCCCTGTCACAGGGAAAGCGCGTCCGATCTCTGTCTCCTCCTTCAGAGTGCCTGTTAGTGGAGGAACAGCCCCACACAGAGATCGACCTACCTGAAGGGGATCAGGATGAGGTTGATTCAGTTATAGAGGAATCAACAGTGGAAGAACCTTTCTCAGCATCTCAGGCTGAAAGATTATGGGTTCAGTCTCTGACTAACATGGTCCGATCAGCATTTAAAATGCCTCTGGCGGAACCATCAACCACTACGCTTTCCTCGCTGGGGTCGCTGAAAGCTCCCCAGGCTGACTGTTCCTTCCCAATCCACCCTTTATTGGAAGGGCTTATTTACCAGGATTGGGAGCATCCTGATAAAATATTTACTCCCCCCAAGAGATTTCCAGTGATCTATCCCATGGAGGATAAGTTCATAAAAAAATGGAGGGTCCCTACAGTGGACACAGCCATCTCTTGTGTAAATAAATCACTGACATGTCCAGTAGATAATGTTCCAATGTTCAAAGACCCAATAGATAAAAAATTGGAGTCTTTACTAAAATCTGCTTTCTCTACAGCAAGCATGGTGACACAACCTGCAGTAGCAGCGATTGGAGTCTGCCAAGCAATGAAAGATCAGTTGAAACATGTCTTAAGGGACTTACCAGATCAGCAGGCTCTTGCCCTAGCTGACCTACCTAGAGCCTTGTGTTGCGGTGGACGCCATAAAGGATACAATCCAACAGGCATCCCGCTTTACGCTGTCTGTAGACATATGCGTAGGCTTCTATGGCTCAAAAACTGGTCTGCTGAAGCTCCCTGTAAGAAATTGCTGATTAGCTTCCCATTTCATGGAGAACGCTTATCTGGAGATGATCTGGACAAATATATCCAGAAAACTTCTGCCGGTAAAAGTACACTCTTGCCGGTTAAGAACAAGGGTAGAAGTCCTTCTTTTAAGAGGCCTACTTCTCCAGTCCCTGGCACATCGGCTGTGAAACAGTTCCGACGGCCTCCGCGGTCAAATCCAGGGGGCAGAAATCAGGGACAATCACAGGGTAACAAGAAACCCTGGGTCAAGAGAGGTACAAAACCTCCCCCCAAGTCATGAAGGGTTGCCCCCACTCAATCGGGTGAGGGGAAGACTTCAGTTGTTCACAGAGACCTGGCGGGACACCATCAGAGACAGATGGGTGATCTCCGCAGTAAGTCTGGGATACAGGCTGGAGTTAAAAGACATTCCTCCTGCCCATTTTATAAGGTCAAACGTGCCAAGCGATCCCCAGAAGAGTGGATCCCTCCTTCTGGCACTAGAACAACTATTGCTCCAAGGGTAATCATGAAGGTTCCCTTGGAAGAAAGCGGGTTCGGGTTTTACTCGAACCTTGTCACAGTCCCCAAACCAAATGGGGACGTGAGGCCCATATTAAATATAAAAGGGCTAAACAAGTTCCACATATCAGGACTTTTTCGGATGGAGTCGATCCGATCGGTGGCCACCGCCCTACAAGGGCAGGAATGGTTAGCCTCGATCGACATAAGGGATGCTTATTTGCATATTCCCATCTGTCCGGCCCACCAGAAATTTCTACGCTTTGCAGTAGAAGGGCGCCATTTTCAGTTCAGAGCCTTACCTTTCGGTCTGGCCACAGCACCACGAGTGTTCACAAAAATTCTGGCCCTACGATTGGCCAAACTAGGAACACAAGGTGTAACGATAATGGCATATCTAGACGACTTGTTGCTGATAGACCACTCAGTGAAAAAAACTAGAAGTGGTCGTTCACAAGATAATCAAGTATCTGGAATCTCACGGTTGCATTATCAACCGAGACAAGTCAGCCCTAAAACCAGTCAAAAGTCTGGAATACTTGGGGGCTAAGACTGGATTCAAATCAGAGAAAGATTTTCTTACCTCCAGAGAAGGTGTCGTCTTTGAAAGATTTGACCCACTTAGTGGGTACAAAAAAGAAAACCATCCATACGCCTGTGTATGAGGCTGCTGGGAAAAATGGTGGCTTCATTCGAAGCAGTACCCTACGGTCAATTCCATTCAAGGAACTTGCAGAGGGCCATACTGTCAGCCTGGAACAAAAAGAGTTCAGGCTTTAGACTTACCAATGTCCCTGTCCCCTTCCGTTCGCAAGAGCCTCCATTGGTGGTTGGTGCCCCAGAATCTGGAAAAAGGGAAACCCTTCAGTCCGGTTTCTTGGAAGGTGGTCACTACAGATGCCAGCCTCATAGGCTGGGGGGCAGTACTGGAGCAATGGTCTCTCCGGGGCAAGTGGTCAGAAGCAGAGAAGGCCCTGCCCACCAATCTCTTAGAGATACGAGCAGCCCGGTATGCCCTAGTAGCATGGACATCCAAACTCCAAGGGTCACCTGTCAGAATTCAATCAGACAATGCCACAGCAGTGGCATATATCAATCACCAGGGTGGCACCAGGAGTCGTGCAGCCCAGAGGGAAGCGAATTGCATCCTGGAATGGGCAGAAAGATATGTCACAGCCATATCCGCGGTTTTCATCCCAGGAGTGGAAAATTGGAGAGTGGACTTTTTAAGTCGCCAGCAATTATGCCCGGGGGAATGGTCTCTTCACCCCGAGGTTTTCCAGGCAATATGCCAGCGGTGGGGAACACCGGATGTAGATCTGCTAGCATCCAGATTCAACGCAAAGGTGGACAGATTTGTGTCTCGCACAAAGGATCCCCTAGCTTGCGGTTCGGATGCCCTAGTGTTCCCTTGGGATCAGTTCAAGCTGATATATGCATTCCCACCGCGATTAATCCGCAGAATCAGGGTAGAAAAGAAACCAGTGATTCTGGTGGCTCCAGCGTGGCCCCGAAGGGCATGGTACGCAGAGATTGTAAAAATGTCAGTGGGAAGTCCTTGGACCCTCCCACATCGTCCGGACCTGCTTTCGCAAGGACCGATATACTACCCTTCCTTACCAGCCCTAGGTTTGACAGCCTGGCTATTGAAGCCCACATTCTAAAAAAGAGAGGGGTCTCTAATCCTGTGGTATCTACCATGATCAATGCCAGGAAGCCGGTATCCAGGCAGATCTATTATAGGATCTAGAAGGCGTACATCACGTGGTGTGAGGCCAAGAAATGGCATCCACGTAAGTACGTAATAGGTAGGATTCTGGACTTCCTACAGTGGGCTGTACATAGGAAGCTTGCCTTGAGTACTATCAAGGGTCAGACGGCCTTGTCAATATTTTTTCAAAGGCCCTTGGCTTTGCATTCATTAGTCAAAGCTTTCATACAAGGAGTGATGCGTATTAGCCCTCCGGTTAGTATTCCCATATGTCCACGGGACTTAAACCTGGTTCTGTCGGTTCTACAGAAACAACCATTTGAACCATTGCGGCACATTTCCTTAGTTCTTTTCACCAGGAAATTGATTTTCTTAGTAGCCATTTGTTCGGCTAAAAGAGTATCGGAATTAGCCGCCTTGTCCTGTAAGGAGCCATATCTGGTTGTCCATAAGGACAGAGTAGTATTACGTCCTCATCCAGCCTTCTTCCTAAGGTGGTATCGAGGTTCCATTTGAACCAAGATGTGGTTCTTCCTTCCTTTTTCCCCAAACCTAGTTCGGTAGAGGAAAAGTTATTGCATTCTTTGGATGTAGTAAGAGCAGTTAAAGCTTATCTTAAAGCCACTGCTCAGATTCGCAGAACGGATACTTTGTTTGTTCTGCCGGAAGGCCCCAGAAAGGGTCAGGCAGCATCAAAAATCTACTTTAGCCAAGTGGATTCGACAGGTCATAATACAAGCCTATGGCTTGAGAAGGAGACCGCCTCCGTTCAAAGTTAGGGCGCACTCCACAAGAGCAGTTGGAACTTCATGGGCAGTGCATCACCAGGCCTCCCTGGCTCAAGTCTGTAAGGCCACAACATGGTCCTTAGTACACACGTTTACTAGATTCTACCAGGTAGACGTCAGAAGTCAGGAGGATGTCGCCTTTGGGCGCAGTGTGTTGCAGGCCGCAAAAGAGCCTCATGCTTGATGGCGCCCAGCTTATGTATAGTGTATCCCTCCCCTCATTTGGCATTGCTTTGGGACGTCCCATTAGTAATGACTAAGTCGCTCTGTGTCCCGTGATGTACGAAAAAGAAAAAGGGATTTTTATAACAGCTTACCTGTAAAATCCTTTTCTTGGAGTACATCACGGGACACAGAGCTCCCACCCCTCTTTTTGGGACACTTATTGCTTTGCTACAAAACTGAGGTGCTCCCGGATGGGAGGGGCTTATTAAAGGGAGGGTACTTCCGGTTTGGAAGTTGCCAGTGCCAGCACCTGAAGGTAAACTATATAACCCATTAGTAATGACTAAGTCGCTCTGTGTCCCGTGATGTACTCCAAGAAAAGGATTTTACAGGTAAGCTGTTATAAAAATCCCTTTATTTGGGCCTGGAAAGCCCCATTAAGAGTGTCAATGACCTTCGTCCAGTACAGATGGAGTTTAGGGCAGCGCCATTGGAAGAAAGCCCTTACTGTAACATATGCATCTACCAGAAGTGCCAATCTGTGGGAATTGCACCAGAAAATTATAATGCGATGGTACCTTACCCCTTATCGTATCTCAAAATTTGCACCGGGAGATTCTCTGAATTGTTGGAGGAATTGTGGAGGACCGGGAACACTTCCACACATATTGTGGTCATGCCCTCGCATGGGAAGATTCTGGTCACACATATTCCAGATAATAGAGCAGATCACGGGGATGAAAACTGCACCCTCTTCAGGCTTGGCGCTTCTATCGCTAGATATAGATTTATTCCCTACCCAGATGAGAATGCTGGGGTCCCAGTTACTTCTAGCAGCTAGACTTACTATAGTACTGTCTGTTTTTAGTTAATATTCCTTTTTTTTTTTTCTTCTCTTCCTCAATCAGTTTGTTGTTTAATTATGATCAGACGTAGAAGTAATTAGACGGTCTGTACCATTAGTTTTATATAGTCTGCTGCAGTGGCGGCTGGTGCTCAAAATTTTTGGGGGGGCGCTAACAAACTGAAAAAAAAAACAAAAAAACATCAATTGCCGCCACTGTGCCCTTTAAACGCAGCCACTGTGCCCAAACTTCACCAGTTTGCCCCCTCAAATGCAGCCAGTTTCCCCCCAAATGCAGCCAGTTTCCCCCCATATACAGCTAGTGTGTCCCCAAATACAGCCAGTGTGTCCCCATATACAGCCAGTGTATGTGTCCCCGTATACAGCCAGTGTGTCCCCAAATGCAGCCAGTGTGTCCCCAAATGCAGCCAGTGTGTCCCCATATACAGCCAGTGTGTCCCCAAATGCAGCCAGTGTGTCCCCCATATACAGCCAGTGTGTCCCCCATATACAGCCAGTATGTCCCCCATATACAGCCAGTGTGTCTCCCATATACAGCCAGTGTGTCCCCCATATACAGCCAGTGTGTCCCCCATATACAGCCAGTGTGTCCCCCATATACAGCCAGTGTGTCCCCATATACAGACAGTTTGTCCCCAAATGCAGCCAGTCCCCCCCCCAGCCCTACACTTAGCTTCCTCGGGTCAGCGCCGTCCTTCTTGTCTTCTCCCGCCCTCAATGTCGCTTCAGCCAATCAGGTTACCGGTTACCAGATCAGGTGAACCTAATTGGCTGAAACTCCTGTCAGTGTTCACCAAGGAACGCACCCCCCGTGCGTCCCTCGGTGAACTATTTGGGTGCCGATTAGACACTTTGAAAACACACCCACCGCCGGCCACCGCTCTAATTCAGATGGCCGGCACTCACCAGGGGGCTGGCCATCTGAATAGTGGGCGGCAGCGGTGACAATACATAGGTTCATGCAATGCATGAGCCTATGTATTGTTTTTCAGTGGCGGTGCAGGAGCGAGAGGGGGCGGCGCTCCGGCGCCCTCTATGACCGCCACTGGTCTGCTGGATCCTAGCGGTCTGTTGTCAATCCTAACAGTTGTGCTCAATTACAATGTTTTTTGGAATTTGGGGTTGGGTTGTGTTGTCTCCTCCCTCATAGGCACAGATTTATCCCAAGTGGGGTGCTTGGGGAGGGGACAATGCTCCTTACCTAGCGTTTAACCACTTCAGCCCCGGACCATTTTGGCTGGTTAATGACCAGGCCCCTTTTTGCGATTCGGCACTGCGACACTTTAACTGACAATTGCGCAGTCGTGCGACGTGGCTCCCAAACAAACTTTACGTCCTTTTTTTTCCCACAAATAGAGCTTTCTTTTGGTGGTATTTGATCACCTCTGCAGTTTTTTTTTTTTGTGCTATAAACAAAAATAAGGCGACAATTTTGAAAAAATTGCAATATTTTTTACTTATTGCTATAATAAATATCCCCCAAAAAATATATAAAAAAAACATTATTTTTTCTCAGTTTAGGCCGATACGTATTCTTCTACATATTTTTTGGTAAAAAAAATCGCAATAAGCGTTTATTATCTGGTTTGCGCAAAAGTTATAGCGTCTACAAAATAGGTGGTAGTTTTATGGCATTTTTATTATTATTTTTTTTTTTTTTTACTAGTAATGGTGGTGATCAGCATTTTTTTTTTCATGACCGCGACATTATGGCGGACACATCGGACACTTTTGACACCATTGTCATTTTCACAGCGATTAGTGCTATAAAAATGCACTGATTACTGTGAAAATGACACTGGCAGTGAAGGGGTTAACCACTAGGTGGCGCTGTAGGGGTTAAGTGTTCCCTGCATGGTGTTTCTAACTGGGGGGGGGTTGGGCTCTGTGTCACATGACACCGATCTCCGCTCCGAGTACACAGAGCGGAGATCCGTGTCATTGTCACTAGGCAGAGCCGGGAGATGCTTGTTTACACTAACATCTCCCTGCTCTATAACTCCGTGAGACGATCGCGGGGATACCCGCGGCGATCGAGTCCGTGGGACCCGCGGTCCGACTCACGGGGATGGCGGCAGGGTCGCGACCACACTGACAGGCACTTAAAGGGGACGTACAGGTACATTGATGTGCCATTCTGCCGACGTATAAGTACAGGAGGCGGTCGACAAGTGGTTAACATGCAGTATCACCTATACGGTCTATGCATGTCTATTACTCTGCACATGTGCCTTATTGTATAACAACATCTGATGAATGTACTTTTTCTATTATTGTTCTTGTAAAATTTTCAATAAACATACATTGAAATCAGAAAAGATTATTTACTGCTTCTCTATCCTTATTTTATTGATCTATTTAATAATAATAATAAAAATATAATAATAATAATAATACTAATAATAATACTAATAATAATACTAATAATACTATTAATAATACTAATAATAATAATAATGACATCAAAGCAGCCTTGTTAGGGGTAAAGGTCATACCAACCTATCCTTTGGGCCTCATGCACACTGGACGTTTTTACAGCTGCTGTTTTTGGCTTCAGACGTTTTTTTTTTCTTTTTTTCTACAGTCAATAAACTCCCCAGCATGTTATCCTATGTGTCCATGCACACATACAGGTCCTTCTCAAAAAATTAGCATATTGTGATAAAGTTCATTATTTTCTGTAATGTACTGATAAACATTAGACTTTCATATATTTTAGATTCATTACACACAACTGAAGTAGTTCAAGCCTTTTCTTGTTTTAATATTGATGATTTTGGCATACAGCTCATGAAAACCCAAAAATCCTATCTCAAAAAATTAGCATATTTCATCCGACCAATAAAAGAAAAGTGTTTTTAATACAAAAAAAGTCAACCTTCAAATAATTATGTTCAGTTATGCACTCAATACTTGGTCGGGAATCCTTTTGCAGAAATGACTGCTTCAATGCGGCGTGGCATGGAGGCAACCAGCCTGTGGCACTGCTGAGGTGTTATGGAGGCCCAGGATGCTTCGATAGCGGCCTTAAGCTCATCCAGAGTGTTGGGTCTTGCGTCTCTCAACTTTCTCTTCCCAATATCCCACAGATTCTCTATGGGGTTCAGGTCAGGAGAGTTGGCAGGCCAATTGAGCACAGTAACACCATGGTCAGTAAACCATTTACCAGTGGTTTTGGCACTGTGAGCAGGTGCCAGGTCGTGCTGAAAAATGAAATCTTCATCTCCATAAAGCTTTTCAGCAGATGGAAGCATGAAGTGCTCCAAAATCTCCTGATAGCTAGCTGCATTGACCCTGCCCTTGATAAAACACAGTGGACCAACACCAGCAGCTGACATGGCACCCCAGACCATCACTGACTGTGGGTACTTGACACTGGACTTCAGGCATTTTGGCATTTCCCTCTCCCCAGTCTTCCTCCAGACTCTGGCACCTTGATTTCCGAATGACATGCAAAATTTGCTTTCATCCGAAAAAAGTACTTTGGACCACTGAGCAACAGTCCAGTGCTGCTTCTCTGTAGCCCAGGTCAGGCGCTTCTGCCGCTGTTTCTGGTTCAAAAGTGGCTTGACCTGGGGAATGCGGCACCTGTAGCCCATTTCCTGCACACGCCTGTTCACAGTGGCTCTGGATGTTTCTACTCCAGACTCAGTCCACTGCTTCCGCAGGTCCTCCAAGGTCTGGAATCGGTCCTTCTCCACAATCTTCTTCAGGGTCCGGTCACCTCTTCTCGTTGTGCAGCGTTTTCTGCCACACTTTTTCCTTCCCACAGACTTCCCACTGAGGTGCCTTGATACAGCACTCTGGGAACAGCCTATTCGTTCAGAAATTTCTTTCTGTGTCTTACCCTCTTGCTTGAGGGTGTCAATGATGGCCTTCTGGACAGCAGTCAGGTCGGCAGTCTTACCCATGATTGCGGTTTTGAGTAATGAACCAGGCTGGGAGTTTTTAAAAGCCTCAGGAATCTTTTGCAGGTGTTTAGAGTTAATTAGTTGATTCAGATGATTAGGTTAATAGCTCGTTTAGAGAACCTTTTCATGATATGCTAATTTTTTGAGATAGGAATTTTGGGTTGTCATGAGCTGTATGCCAAAATCATCAATATTAAAACAAGAAAAGGCTTGAACTACTTCAGTTGTGTGTAATGAATCTAAAATATATGAAAGTCTAATGTTTATCAGTACATTACAGAAAATAATGAACTTTATCACAATATGCTAATTTTTTGAGAAGGACCTGTAGGCTGTTATCAACTGTTTTTGTCTGGGAGCGTTTTTTTGGTGTTAAAAAAACTAAACTAGTGGGTTCTGGGAGGAGTTTTTTTTAGCTGTTTTCAGCTGTAAAAACGCTTTAAGGCCCCATGCACACAGGGCGTGTTTACAGCCGTGTTTTTTACAGCTTAAAAACGCCTGTCCATGTTTTGTAAACATTTTTTGACCTTTTAAAAAAAAAAAAATAATAATTGCTGGAGCTCAAAAACGCAATCGCAAAGTTTTTGCTGCGTTTTTGCGCGTTTAATAGCGTTGGGCGTTTTTGCAGCTCGAACCTGGAGCTCCAGAACGCACTGGTCTTGGGTTTTTTTTGCAGCTGGAAAACGCCTATGCCACTTGGAGCTCATAAAAGCTCTATGTGTGCACGACACAATAGAATAACATGGATGGGCGTTTTGCAGCTGTAAAAAAAAAAAGTCTAACGCTGCTGTTAGCAGCTGCAAAAACGCTCTGTGTGCATGGGGCTTTATGTCTAAAAACGCTGATAAACGCCCCCCAAAAAAAAAAAAAAACTCATTTTCTAGCGTTTTTGATCCATTGGAGAAAAAAAAAAAAAACGCTATTGCAAAAACTTTGAAAAACACTGCAGAGCTACTGGCGTGTTTAGAGCGTTATTATAATGTCCAGTGTGCGTGGCAATGAACAATGGGTGCAGGGCACCTCGTGGCAGAAGCATTTAAGGATTTGGTATGTTAGTATAAAAAGATTCATGAAGATAATCCGATACTTGGCACTACCACTTGGTCTTAGAACAGGGAACAATTGCTCATGTTATCTGCAGCCTTGAGGGGTTTTCACCTTTTTTTTCTGCTCTGCGAGAGGCAGTCTAAAGCAATAAAATATGACCATAGGCGTGCGCACTGGGGTATAAGCGTATATTGATTGGTTTGTGCAAAAGTTATAGCATCTACAAAATAGGGGGTCGTTTTATGGCATTTTTATTATTATTTTTTTTTTTACTAGTTATGGCGGCGATCTGCGATTTTTATCGTGACTGCGACATTATGGCGGATACATCACGCACTTTATTTTGGGACAATTGTAATTTATACAGCGATCAGTGCTATACAAATGTGCTGATTACTGTGTAAATGACACTGGCAGGGAAAGGGTTAACCAGTAGGGGGCGGGGAAGGGGTTAAGTGTGTCCTAGGGAGTGATTCTAACTGTGAGGGGGATGGGCTACATGTGACACGACACTGATCACTGCTCCCGTTTACAGGGAACACACCATCAGTGACCTCTCACTAGGCAGAACAGGGAGATGCCTGTGTTTACACAGGCATCCCCCTGTTCTGCAGCTCTGTGACACGGTTGCGGGACACCGACGGACATCGAGGCTGGGGGTCCTGCGGGCACGGCCACGGAGACCGCGGTGGGCGCGCGCGCGTCCGTTAGGTGGCAGATTCAAGGCAACGTGCCTGTACGTTGCTTTGCCTGCCCGTGCCATTCTGCCCATGTATATGTGCGTTAGGCAGTCGGCAAGCGGTTAATACTACCCCCCCAAAATGATACCTTTTTGGAAAGTAGACAGTGCAAGGTATTTAGTAAGAGGCATGGTGAGTTTTTGGAAGTTGTGATTTTTTTGTCACAATTTTTTGGAAAATGAAGAAATTAAATAAAATGTGTTTGTTTTTTGACAAAGGTGTCAATATAACAAATTATTTCTCAAGCCTCGTACACACGGCCGAGAATACCGTCGTAAAAAAACGTTGGTTTTCTCGACGAGATTCTTGTCAAGCTTTCCTTGCATACACACTGTCAATCCAAAAACTCATCGTTGTAAAGCGCGGTGACGTACAACACGTACAATGGCAGTATGTATGACGCCACCCCTTGGGCTGCTTTTGCTGATCTTGTGTTACTGCGTGTTAGTAAAAGTTTGGTGAGAGACAATTCACGCTTTTTAGTCTCCGTGCTTTCAGTTCATTACAGCGTGACGAATGTGCTATCTCCATTACGAACGCTAGTTTTACCAGAAGGAGCGCTCCCGTCTCATCACTTGATTCTGAGGATGTGCGTTTTTTTAAGACTCGGAAAAGCATACACACGACCGTTTTTCTCGTCGGGAAACAGGCCGACGAGAATCCCGATGAGAAAAACGAGAATGCTGGCGAGAAAATAGAGAGCAGATTCTTTTTTTTTCTTGTCGAGATTCCCAGCAGTTTTCTCGACGAGAAACCGTACACACCAACGGTTTTCTCGGCAAAAAAAAACTCTCCCAGCAGTTTTCTTGTCACTTCTTGCCGAGAAAACCGGTCGTGTGTACAAGGCTTAACACACAAGATAGGTCTACTTAGAATTTCACCCCCAAAACACATTCTGCTATGTCTCTTTATGGGGATACCACTTTATTAAAGCCTGGATTCATAGAGGGGCCCAAAATCCAAAGAAGACCCTTGGGCTTTCAAGGAGCCATAGGTGTGTGCAGCCTATTGCATTAGGGTGTGCACCCCGAAGTTCAAACATACATGCTCAGTAGAGCAGTGGATGATGTTAGTAGGGATGAGATTGGTGTCAGTAGTTTTTTGTTTTTATAATTTTATTTTGTTATTTTTTGTAAAATAATTTTTTCCTAAAAAAAAATAATATTATGAACAAAATAATTTTAAAAAAAATAACAAAATCAAAAAATTTATATTTTC
Source organism: Rana muscosa (assembly GCA_029206835.1). Lineage (NCBI taxonomy): Eukaryota > Metazoa > Chordata > Amphibia > Anura > Ranidae > Rana > Rana muscosa. The sequence continues at coordinate 188,935,663 of CM055127.1, forward strand.
TTTTTTTTACAATGTGTTAGGAGCCCCATTGAGGGGCACTGGTAAATTAGCAGAGAAAGGGACTGAGGACCCTTTCCCAGTCCCTTTCTCTGTAGCCTCAGCTGCCATGGGGGCTAAGCAGGGGGAATCTGCATTGCACAGGGTAATTAGGGTGTGCCCAGGCATACCTGGCACACCCTGTGTGCACGCCTATGCAAGGATGCAAGGAGCATACATTACACATTTAATTTCCTGACTACCTAACACATCTTAGGAGGCCCTGGAGCACAGGAACAATAGAAGCACCCACACAATTATCACATTTTGCAAAGCAAACACGCCAATGTATTTTCTGGAAAGTTGTTTTTCCTTTTTTTGTCACTTTTTTTGGAAAATGAAGAAATTAGGAAATTAAATATATAATAGCGATTGCGAGGGAAAGTAGCCTTGCTGAGAGGCGAAAGAAGGAAAGTTTGTGAATTGTGAGTATGTAGGGATGACCGTCCGTGATGAACCTGGAGTAATGAAAGTAAGGTGTGTATGTAATGCATGAAGAAAAAGTTGCATTTTATTACTATTAATTTATTTACATTTGACTATTGTTATTTATTTATTCATTTATTTATTATTAATGTTTTTTTTTTTTTATTATTATATATATATATATATTTTTTTTTTTACGGGGAATGATTCAAGCGTGAGGCGCCGCTAATGCGACCGGTAATGTACTAGCACTTCGAATGGCCAATGAACTGAACGTCTGAGCTGCAGCTACGACGGAGTTCGGATCGTTAGGATGGGTCTGTAGTGCTGGGAAGCTGAGTTGCTGCGCTGGAGGTGCGACTGTACTTGAATTGATAGTGTTTGAAAAGGATCCGAATCTTAGAGCCGACGTTACGACTGGATTCGGATGGATTAGAAAGTTTGATGCTGCGGATCCAACCGTTTGAGCCGGTGGTGCGACTATGCTCGGGTTGGTCGTGTTAGCGGAGGATCCGCACCTTTGAGCCGATGCTACGACTGGGTTCGGATCGGTTGGATGGGTCTAATCAGTTCTAAGTTTGATGTTTGTAGATCCGAGCCGATGAGCCGGTGGTGCGACTGTGCTCGGATCGGTCATGTTAGCGGAGGATCTGAACCTTTGAGCCGATGCTACGACTGGGTTTGGATCGGTTGGATGGGTTTGATCAGTTCTAAGTTTGATGTTTGTAGATCTGAGCCGATGAGCCGGTGGTGGGACTGTGCTCAGATCGGTCATGTTAGCGGAGGATCCGAACCTTTGAGCCGATGCTACGACAGGGTTCGGATCGGATAGGAGGGTTTGTTGCTAGAGATCTGAGTCGATTGAGCCGGTGATGCGACTGGACTCGGAACGAGTGTAAATGCCATAGATCCGAAAGTTTGAGCCGATGCTACGACTGAATTCGGATCAGTTCGAAGTTTGATGTTTGTAGATCCGAGCCGATGAGCCGGTGGTGCGACTGTGCTCGGATCGTTCGTAGATGCCAGAGGACCGAACGTCAAGGCGATGCTACGACTGCGTTTGGATCGGATAGAATGGTTTGTTGCTAAAGACCCGAGTCGGACGAGCCGGTGCTGGGACTGGACTCGGATCGCTTGGGAATGCCATAGGTCCGAAAGTTTGAGCCGATGCTACGACTGAATTCGGATGGTTTAGAAGTTCGATGTTTGTAGATCCGAGCCGATGAGCTGGTGGTGCGACTGTGCTTGGAACAAACGTGGATGCCAGAGATCCGAATCTCTGAGCCGATGCTGTGCCTGTATACAGGCTGATAATGGGTGCAAGAGGAGGGGGTTTGAATTGCCGGGTCCGAATCGTAGCGCCGGAGATACGGCTGGACTCGGACGGCTGTTCGGTGTTTCGAAGTTGAAGGGGCTTGTGATTGCCGAGGGTCCGGCCTGTAGTGCCGATTGTTAGCGACTAAAGCCGGACCGGACTGTTCGGTGTATGGTGTAAGTAGGAGGTGTGGGGCATCAGTAAGGTGAAGGGAGAGTATCGTAGGAGGTGTAGGGCTTCAGTGACTAGGGATAAGGAAGTGCAGTGTGGGATACCAGTCCGACGACTGGGTATCGGATGTGCGACTTGAGGTAAGAGGCTTGCGAGCTGCGAGTAATTCGTACAACAGCTCTGTGAGACGTAGTGTCTAGGCGGGCCATTACCGGTGGTAACGTGCGTGTGACAGGGTTCGAAAGACAACTGGACTAGCCGGTAAACATGCAATACAGACGGAAAACACGGGGTTATGAACCGTGTGATTTGCAAAAGAAGAAACGTGTACCGGCGCTACGATTCGTACGGATGGTAACGGCCGGTCCTACCTGCGACAGCGAGCGGGGATACGATCAACTGCGAGCGAAGCTGGAAGGTACGAAAGCGACTACACGGACCTTGCGAGTCGTATGGCGTCGGCTGATGACGAGGAATACCGCGCACTACAGCCGACACTGACGATGGTGGACGGTCTGCTTAAGTACCCCTCGAACTCCTCCCATAATTTCAGGCCAGCATACTGGCCTTCCTATATATATATATATATATATATATATACTGTCACCAGTACAGTACAGCACCACATATGAATGGAGTGGCAGTGATCAGGGATACTGACTGATGACAGTATGCAAAAAAAGAAAAAAAAAAGTTTTTACATTTTTTACACTTTTGTTGTTGTTGCATACTGTGTGCAGAGCAGTGCAGTGTTATCACAGTGACACTGTACTACACAGTTTTTTTTAGTACCACTGTGATTGCTTATAACAGTGGTATTAACTGTTATAAGAAATGCTTTAATTGTCATAAATGGCTTTCAGTCACGACATTCAAAAAAGACCCTAACTAAAAGACGGAGGACTTTGAAGGTGCTATTTATATATAAAAAGTTTATTTTATTTTTTTTTTATTTTTTTTTACACATGTTAAAAGACATATATGACAAATAAAAGGTGAAAATTCTCGAATATCCACATTACAAGTACATGAATTTGTGTCAAATATTGTCATTCATCACCACCCCATGGATTGCTTGCTGTAACTTCCACGCGTTTCAAGGGTCCATGCCCGCTTCATCAGGAAAGTATCTACAGTCAAGTTCTGTATTTTACATGTACATAGTTAATCAACATAATAATAATTAACCACCATCATCAACTGCAATCCCCTGGGAGGAATTAATTGCTTCTTTAGCCTTCCTCACTGCAGATCCTGCATAGGGGACCAGGCTTGTTAAGAAAGAAGTAATCCGGATGGCCGCACTCCAACGAAAATATCTTTAATAATGTCAGTCCATACAGCATAGGAATAAAACTGATAACTGATGCATTTCACACCGTAACTACTGGTGCTTACGTAAGCACCAGTAGTTACGGTGTGAAACGCGTCAGTTTCTGTTTTATTTCTTTGCTGTATGGACTGACATTATTAAAGATATTTTCATTGGAGTGCAGCCATCCGGATTACTTCTTTCATCACATATTTTCTGCATACTGAGCTGGTACCCGTACGAGGCATACCAGGCGACCAGGCTTGTGTGTTTGGCTAAACATGTGTCCTATTTAGGATTAGAGTGGACCCTTGGATTACAAACATAATCCGTTCCAGGAGAATGCTTGCAATCCAAAGAGCTCGCATATCAAAGCGAGTTTCCCCATACAAGTCAATGGAAACAAAATAATTTGTTCCGCATTGACTTCTATGGCATGCAATACCGCATGTGACCAGAGGTGGGGGCGCCGGAGAGCCTCGGAAATACTCGGAAAGGCTCGGGGACAGCTTGACTGAACTCGAAAAAACCTCGGAAAGGCTCGGGAACGGAGTATTTCTGAGTTTTTCGGAGTATTTCCAATCGGCTCTGCTCGGCTCCAGCGCCCCCCCCCCACCTCTGGCCAAATGCGGTACTGCACACCGCTGTGGCTTTGATTCCTGCTCGTTTTGCGAGATAACACTCGCAAACCGAGTCAGGATTTAACAAAAAAAAAATGCTCGTATTGCGAAACGCTCGTTAACCGCGTTACTCGCAATCCGAGGTTTCACTGTACTTGTTGTCATCTTGCCATTGTGGGGTCCAACAGGAAGTAAAGCACTACCTCTGGGGGAGGCAAGGTGTCTACAAAGCACTGGACACCCTCTCAGAACTGTAAAACCACCCCAATGCTGTATAATGACTATACAGCGGGTGAGAAGTGGTTAAAGCGGAGTTCCACCGTAAAAAAAAAAAAAAAATTAAGTCAGCAGCTACACATACTGCATTTGTGTGACTTTTAATAAATGGACACTTACCTGTCCTGAAGTCCAGCGACGTCCGCAGCAGAAGACGAGAAATAGCTCGTCTCTCGGCTGCTCCCACCACCATCATCGGTGAGGGAATCAGGAAGTTAAGCGTTGCGGCTTCACTGCCCGGTTCCCTACTGCGCATGTCCGAGTCGTGCAGCGCCGTCCTCACAGGTCCCGCTGTGTTCTGGGAGCCGTGTGTTTCCCAGAACACAACGAGGGACGAGGGGGACGGGAAGTGGGGGAATACCCGCAGTTTCCCGCAGAGTCTATGCCCGGAAGTGGGTGCAAATACCTGTCTTAGACAGGTATCTGCACCCCCCTCCCCCCTGAAAGGTGCCAATTGTGGCATCGGAGGGGGGGAGGAATCCGATTAGCCGAAGTTCCACTTTAGGGTTGAGCTCTGCTTTAAGCATGGGCGTAGCATAAGGGGTTACAGGGGTCACAATCACAACCCTGCCCCTAGCTCCAGGGGGCCCCTGTAACCTTACTGCCATATTATCATATTCTCCACAAAGTCCAGCTCTGATCTGCCCTAGGGCCCCACGCTCCCTTACTGGGCTTCCACTTTGCCTTCCACACTCCTCTGTTCTCATTGGCTGGGGGAGAAGCTGTGAGCCATTTCCTGTATAGAGAAGAGGAGCACGGAATGAGAACAGCCCAGAATGGACAAGCATCTGTGCTGTGGGCTTGCAACATGGAATGGTAACCGAGTTCAGCGGAGTTAAGAGGAGAGTGCCGTCCTGTAGCCACGATGGGACCGATGTCACTGGTGAGGTAAGACACCTCTCAGTGTCTCCTAGTCACCAGCTGGCATTCTCTGTACCCCACCACCTGGGGATGTCCGCTTGCCCCACTTCCCTGAAAACTGGGGAAAAGACACACACCTCCGGGAGGTTACCTTCCACAACACCTGTCAGCACTGACTGAGAAACCTTCAGAAATTGGTAAAACAAATCCCTTAACACCTCCTGAGGGGCTGCAGGCTCCAGATTTTGTGTCACATGGCTTTGCCCTCCCAGATCTAAGTTGCGCCACCCCCCCCCAAAGCCCCTTGACCACCCCCTCCGCCCTGGATGCTATGCCCGGCTGCTAAGCTCCTTTCCCATTACAGCACTCTATACTGCTATACTGCTCCTCCTCCGCAGGGCTGAAATCACATTCCTTTACAACACAGCCAGTCAGCCACAATCTGCACAGGGTGTATCTGCCTACTGCAACTACACTACCGTTCCGAACAAAGAATTTCACAGGTCAGAACGGCAACATAAAAGCCAGATACTCCCTGTGAAGGCTGACAAACTGTGCGTAAAGGAATGTGATTTTAGCCCTGTATAGTGTAGGGGGGAGGGGGAGCTGTATACACTGCTGGGATGGAAAAGAAACTCTGCCATATGACCTGCCAGGGGTCTCTGTCCTCTGTGGTGATACCTATCCTCTGATTTAAGGAGGAACTCTGGGAACTCAAAACTCTTAAGCCACTTTAAGAATCTTGGCGTGCGGTGGGTGTATCTGCACGCACAATGGAAGTGGTGGGTGGTAGTGGGGGGGGGGGCAAGTCAACTTTTGCATCGGGGCCCACAAGCTTAAATATACGACTCTGGCTTTAAGTAATGACAAAATTATTTATGGCCAATAGCAGAAATGAAAAAAATAGCTGTGGTCTATCATTGTTGTAAAGCACACCTGAGCTGATGAGGTGAAAGTTATTATTTTCATAAAATATATAAAAAAAAAAAATCCAATGTATCCTTTATTGTGTTTTTACTTTGCCTATGGAACAAACAACATTCCATTCATTTTGCATGTTCTATTTGAATTGAGACATTTGTTTGCTGAGCCTCGGTTTTCACATTTTGCATGTATTCAAAACTACCCCGGCGACATCATTTTGGACGATAAATTTTACTGATCAGAAATGAATAGACAAACGAGGATCCATTTGACTTATAGAGGTGGACCTTCTCCATGTGAGACACAAAAGCAGAAGGCATTGGGTTCCAATTTCATTTATTTTCCATCAGTCTTGCAGAGAACATCCTGAGCTGGCCCTTTCCGAGAGCGAAGTTTGTCTTTCTCCTCAAGATGGTGAGTCCTTCCACGGTGATCTGTCTCGGTATCCTGGTGCTTGAGATCATAACCGGCTTGTGTTCGAATAGATTTATAATCATATTCCTCATCCTTTCTGGGTACAAAGAGAAACATTTTGCACCCTACAATGTCATTCTGGTTGCTCTCTGTGCCTCCAGTATAAGATACACCATAATGATTTCTGCAGACGTTTTAATTAGCTTTTTTTTACCCATCAATATTTACTGCGTCTTATACCACCTATATCCTCAAGTACTTGGACTTTACCTCCAGCTCATGGCTTACGGGAAGTCTGTGCTTCTTCTATTTTATAAAAATCGTACAGTTTAAGCTCGGATTCTTTTCTTGGGTGAAGATGAACATGGAAACAATAGTATCTTGGATGATACTTGCTGTGGAACTAATTTCTCTGTCTGGGAGTTTCCTAGTTTTGCTTGTCTACGATCGAGAATCAATCGCAAATTCAACTATGATAACAGCTGGGATGACCTTAGAGAATGACAATTTTAGGCTGAAATTCATGGCTGCTGTCCTAATGACCTGTTCTTTGCCTTTGTCAATTTCAATAATAACTAATACTGCCAGCGCATTGTTTCTGAAGAGGCACAGTCATCATATTAGGATGAATCTGAGAGGATCTCAAGTCGGTGTGAAGGATTATGAGAGTTCTGTAAAGACCATGTCCTCTCTCATATTATTTTATTCATTATTATTGATTTTTATGGTTATAGTTCGTCTACCAATATTTGAGAGTCAAAGTTGGGGGTTCTGGATGTGTTTGATGGCGCTCTTTTCTTTTGCTCTGATCAAGTCCAGTCTCTTGATTGCTGGTATTTCCAAACTCAAGGAAGCTTTGAGACAAATGTGTATCTGTACATGAAAGCCAGCAAATGGTTCCATTAGATTTGTTGTGAAAGTTAAAAAAAGAACTGATTGATAATTAAGATTACAATGCAGATCCCCATCCAACCCAACCAACAGAGTGCAATGGTTAGAAACCACATTTCTGAGTTTCAGTACACAGAATGCTGCAACGGATATTCTGTAAAAAAAAAAATATATCCAGATATTATGTTTACTACTTATCCCAATAATGACTTACAGATGAGAGTTCCCATTATGCCGCGTACACACGATCGGAAATTCCGATTGTTGTAATATGTTGGCCGATTTATGTAGGATATTGTATTACATTATCATATTGACCAGGAATTCAGTTGAGTTGTTCAAGCCAACTGAATTCTAACATACCAAAGGGACAGCTTTGATGTGTTAATCTTACGCAAGCCTACCTAGGTGTGTGAGGTGGCCTGTTAAGCTAATTGAACATTTCAAAGGGTACATTGTTTAGGACCAAAGAAGGATTTATTGATGGTAATTAGACTTGAGGGGATATTCATGGGAACCCCCCCCCCCCCAGTGCCAGCCGAGTATTTGAGCAAGCTGACATATCAGGCAGTCTAGTCTTGTTATTCTCTATGGATATGAAGGCACAGATCTAAACATGGAATTCTGAATGATATTTTACTCTGTTGGATTTGTATCATCTGTGGACTTTGTTCTGTGTTGGAAATCAAATAAATTGCACTCTCTGGAGAACTTGGGTGTTGCTGCTGGAACATAACTTATATCATCATTATTAATAACTAAATATCAATTATCTACGGACTATATATTATATCACTACACCGATGTGAGCTTTTGGTCGGAAATTCGGACCGTGTGTAGGCTCCATCGGACATTTGCAGTCAGAATTTTCGACCACAAAAATTTGAGAGCTGGTTCTCAAATTTTCCGACGAGAAAAGTTCTTGTCGGAAATTCTGATCGTCTATATGCAATTTCGATGCACAAAAAAACACGCATGCTCAGAATCAAGCAGAAGAGCCAAACTGCCTATTGAACTTCATTGATCTTGGCTCGTCGTATGTCTTTTGTATGTCACCGCGTTCTTGACGTTCGGAATTTCCGACAACATTTGTGTGACCGTGTGTATGCAACACAAGTTTGAGCCAACATTCTGTCGAAAAAAAATCCACGGTTTTGTTGTCGGAATGTCCGATCGTGTGTACGTGGCATTAGACTCATACAATACTGCTATATATGTGACTTTTACTGTTTTTGAGGAACACTTTTTTTTTTTACAATTTTCACAATTTTAAAAGTCTTAAAGTAACTTATGAAATGCATTTTAGTTTACTACTTATTCCAATGATGACTTTTATTGGTACACCTTGCTAGCACCGGGTTGGAAGCCTTTTTGTCTTCAGACCTGCCTTAATGCTTCGTGGCATAGATTCAACAAGGTGTTGGAAACGTCCCTTGAAAAAAGGGCAAATGGACATGGTCAGCAACAATAACTCAGGTAGGTCGTGGCATGTAAACGACACTCAATTGGTACTAAGGGACCATCAGTGTACCAAGAAAATATCCCCCCCACCATTACACCACTAACACCACCAGCCTGAACCGCTGACACAAGGCAGGATGGATCCATGCGCCAAATTATGACCCCACCATCTGAATGTTGTAGCTGAAATCCAGATTCATCAGACCGGCAACATTTTTCCAATCTTCTATTGACCATTTTTGGTGATCCTGTGCCAATTATAGCCTTGGTTTCCTGTTCTTAGCTGACAGGAGTGGCACCCGGTGTGGGCATCTGCTTCAAGGTTGGATGTGTTGTGCGTTTAGAGATGGTATTCTGCATACCTTGGGTGTAACGAGTGGTTATTTGAGTCAGGGCCGTAGATAATTTTTTGTTCTGGGGGGGGGGTACTAAGTTATATGTATTTTTAAATAAAATAAATTGCCCCAAAATTATAAAGACTGGAAGAAGGAAAAACAATATGTGTTGTCCCTAGTGAGCAATCACATCCCTAATTGTATTTTATCAGGTCCTTTTAGAAAATCGAACCTGATTTCAGTTTTTTCCTTCTTCCGGTTTTTATGAAGGCTGCCCTGTAAGGTTGGCTATTCGCCAGTCCTATGCCGCGTACACACGATCAGAATTTCCGACAACAAAACCGTGGTTGTTTTTTTCCGTCGGATGTTGGCTCAAACTTGTCTTGCACACACACGGTCACACAAATGTTGCTCGGAAATTCCGATGGTCAAGAACGCGGAGACGTACAACACTACGACGAGCCGAGAAAAATGAAGTACATTGATTCCGAGCATGCGTCAAATTGATGGGCTCACTTTAAAGGGCCTTTTTGTTTTTGTTAGTAAATGTAAAATTACATTATTTTTTTTTGCTTTTAAGTGTAAATGTGAGATTGGAGGTCTTTTTGACCCCCACATCTCACAATAAAGAGGACCTGTCATGCTTATTTATATTACAAGGTATGTTTACATTCCTTGTAATAGGAATAACAGTGATAAAAATTGTTTTCTTTACCAGGTCTACCAGTCCAATTCTGACATTTCTCTCTTACATGTAACAATCATAATTTTTTGCTATAAAATTATACAGAACCCCCAAACAATATATATGTTTTTTTTTTTTTTTTAGCAGAGACCCTAGAGAATAAGATGGCGATCGTTGCAACTTTTTATCTTTGGAAAAACACAGTTTCATGCATTAAAAAAAAAAAAAAAAAAGCGTAACTTTTTTTGCATAATGTGAAAGATAATGTTACGCCAAGTAAATAGATACCTAACATGTTACGCTTCAAAACTGCGCACACTCGTGGAATGGCACCAAACTTTGGTACTTAAAAATCCTCATAGGCGACGCTATAATTTTTTTTACAGGTTACATGTTTAGAGTTACAGAGGAGGTCGAGTGCTAGAATTATTGCTCTCACTCTAACGTTCACGGTGATGCCTCACATGTGTGGTATGAATGCCGTTTACATATGTGGGCACGACTTGCGTACATGTTCACTTCTGTGAGGAAGCATGGGGGGGGGGGACAGGGGTGCTTTAATTTTTTATTTATTTTTTATTGTTAATTTTACTTTTATTTTTGCTTTCTTTTTACATTTTTTTTTTGGATCACTTTTATTCCTATTACAAGGAATGTAAATAGGAATAGTGCGTGGACAGGTCCTATTTACAGTGAGATATGGGGGGGTGGGTCAATAAGTCCCCACATCTCACCTCTAGGCTGGGAAGCCTGAAATAAAAAAAAGAACGGTCCTGGCTTCCCAGCCGAGGCGGGGCCATTTTTTTAAAATGCAGAGGCCGGGCGTGACATCATAACATCGCGCCCGTCCTCTGAACGATCATAGAGACTTTGGGGACCATCTTGGAAATCTCTATGGTCAGCATACTGGGCCGGCGGAACCCTTCTCCGGTTTGCCGATCGCAGGGGCGAGCCAAAAGAGGCACCGGAGGGCGGGGAACCGTCCTGCCGCCTGTAAGAATGATCAAGCGGCTGAACAACTACTATGATTGTTCTTATGATGAAGGGAATCGCCGGCTGAAAAAGAAGATTTCTGAATGATGCCTGTAACTGCAGAGTCCACAACGTCATATGATGTTGGGCAAGTGGAAAGCGGTTAACCACTTGCCGACCATGTCACGAAGATATACGTCGGCAGAATGGCACGGCTGTGCAAAGCAACGCATATATATGTTGCTTTGAATTTCGCGCCGTGTGGGCGCGCCCCTGCCGCGAGCTTCGTGACCGTGTCCGCGGCATCCGCAGACTCGATGTCCACCGGTGTCCCGCGATCGTGTCTCGGAGCTGCAGAACGGGGGAGATCTGTGTAAACAAGGCATCTCCCTGTTCTGCCTAGTGACAGGACACTGATCTTCTGCTCCCTGTCATCGGGAGCAGTGATCACTGTTGTGTCACATGTAGCCCAGCCCCCACACAGTTAGAATCACCCCCTAGGACACACTTAACCCCTTCCTCGCCCCCTACTGGTTAACCCCTTCTCTGCCAGTCACATTTACACAGTAATCCGTGCCTTTTTATAGCACTGATCGCTGTGTAAATAACAATGGTCCCAAAATTGTCCCAAAATTGTCAAAAGTGTCCGATGTGTCCGCCATAATGTCATAGTCACGATAAAAATCGCTGATCGCCGCCATTACTAGTAAAAAAAGAATATTAATAAAAATGCCATTAAACTATCTCCTATTTTGAAGACGCTAAAACTTTTGCGCAAACCAATCAATAAACGCTTATTGCGATTTTTTTTACCAAAAATATGTAGAAGAATACGTATCGGCCTAAACTGAGGATTTTTTTTTTTTTTATATATATATATTTTGGGGATATTTATTAAAGCAAAAAGAAAAAAATATAGTTTTTTTTTTCAAAATTGCCGCTTTTTTTGGATTATAGCGCAAAAAATAAAAACCGCAGACGTGATAAAATACCACCAAAATAAAGCTCTATTTATGGGAAAAAAAGGCCGGAAATTTTGTATGGGGGTCACGTCGCACGACCGCGCAATTGTCAGTTAAAGCGACGCAGTGCCGAATCGCAAAAAGTGGCCGGTTCATTTGGCAGCCAAATCCTCTGGGGCTGAAGCGGTGAAAGTGACAGTGTAAAAATAAAGAATAAAAAGTAAAATAAACAGGATTTTTTTTTAAAAGCGCCCCGTCTCTCCGAGCTCACACGCAGTAGCTCACGCATACATAAGTCACGCCCGCGTGTGGAAAGTGTGTTCAAAGCACACATGTGAGGTATCGCCGTGATCGTTAGAGTGAGAACAATAATTCTAGCACATGACCTCCTCTGTAACTCTAAACAAATAACCTGTAAAAAAATGTAAAGCATCGCCTATGGAGATTTTGATGTACCGTAGGTTGTCACCATTCCACCATTCCATGTGCATGCACAATTTTGAAGTGTGACATATTTGGTATCTATTTATTCGGCCTAACATCATCTTTCACACTGTATAAAAAATTTAGGCAAATTTTACTGTTTTCTTTTTGTTTTGTTTTTTATCATGAAATTTTATTTTTTCCCAAAAAACAGCGCTTGACTGCTGCGCGAATACAGTGTGACATAAAATATTGCAACAGCCACCACTTTATTCTCTGTGGTTAATGCTAAAAAAATAGATATGATGTTTGGGGGTTCTGAGTGATTTTCAAATAACAAATGTCAGAAAAAGGCCTGGTCCTTAACTACTGTATTTATTGGCGTATAACACTCACTTTTTTACTCTGAAAATAGAGGGTAAAATGTGCCTGTGTGTTATACGCAGGGGGCTGTGGAAAGTTTTTTTCCTGAAACTTCCCTCTTAAAGTTAGGGTGCGTGTTATACACCGATAAATACGGTCGTTAAAGTGATTGTAAAGTCAGAAGGTGCATTCTAAGCATTAAGATAAAAAAAACTTCTGTGTGCAGAGTGGCTGGAGAGGGTGGGAGGAGTCAGTGGCTGGGGAGGGCGGGAGAGGGCGGGGGAGTGCGGGCGGAGTCTGGCTGGAGAGGGCGGACAGAGTCTGTGGACGGAGAGTGCAGGCGGAGTTTGGCTGGAGAGGGGGCGGGCAGAGTCTGTGGAAGGAAAGTGTGGGTGGAGTCTGGCTGGAGAGGGCGGGCACAGTCGGTGGACGGATTTGGCGGGCAGAGAGCGAGTCCCTCACCTGCAGTTGAACCTGGTAAACTGGCAGGGGTGTAGGGCACAGCCGCATCGGGATCGGTGACCGGTGCTGTCACATTCGGTCGCCGTCAGCGGCTGAACGTCCCTACGCCCATCTTGGTACACCCGGCACTTGGCTGCAGTAAGGAGCAGCAGACATCTTGTTACACCCAGCCCGAGCTATATGGGCTGGGTGTAACAATATGTCTGCTGCTGCTTACTGCAGCCAAGTGCAGGGTGTACCAAGATGGGCGTTGCAGCATAGTTTTTTTTATAAATCCTGTGTAATTTTTTGCAGCATTTCAGTGCCAACCACCTATCAGTGCCATCTATCAGTGCCCACAAGTGCCACCTATCAGTGCAATCAGTGCCATCTATCAGTGCCCATAAGTGACACCTATCAGGTGGCACTGGTAGATGGCACTGATTGCACTGATAGGTGGCACTTGTGGGCACTGATTGCACTGATATGTGGCACTGGTAGATGGCACTGATTGCACTATCAGTGCAATCAGTGCCATCTATCAGTGCCCATAAGTGCCACATATCAGTGCAATCAGTGCCATCTACCAGTGCCCACAAGTGCCACCTATCAGTGCAATCAGTGCCATCTACCAGTGCCCATAAGTGTCACCTATCAGTGCCATCTATCAGTGCCCATAAGTGCCACCTATCAGTGCAATCAGTGCCATCTATCAGTGCCACCTATTAGTGCCCATCAGCGCCAGTCACCAGTCAGTGATAGGTGGCACTTATGGGCACTGATAGATGGCACTGATTGCAGTGATAGTTGGCACTGGTAGATGGCACTGATTGCACTATCAGTGCAATCAGTGCCATATATCAGTGCCCACAAGTGCCACCTATCAGTGCAATCAGTGCCATCTATCAGTGCCCATAAGTGCCAACTATCAGTGCAATCAGTGCCATCTACCAGTGCCACCTCATAGATGGCACTGATTGCACTGATAGGTGGCACTGGTGGATGGCACTGATTGCACTATTAGTGCAATTAGTGCAATTAGTGCAATCTATCAGTGCCCACAAGTGCCATCTATCAGTGCCCACAAGGGCCACCTATCAGTGCTATCAGTGCCCATAAGTGCCACCTATCAGTGCCCATAAGTGCCACCTATCAGTGCCATCTATCAGTGCCCACAACTGCCACATATCAGTGCAATCAGTGCCATCTATCAGTGCCCACAAGTGCCACCTATCAGTGCAATCAGTGCCATCTATCAGTGCCCATAAGTGCCACCTATCAGTGCCATCTATCAGTGCCCATAAGTGCCACCTATCAGTGCAATCAGTGCCATCTATCAGTGCCACCTATTAGTGCCCATCAGCGCCAGTCACCAGTCAGTGGCCATAAGTGCCGCCTATCAGTGCCAGCCACCTGTCAGTGTCACCTATCAGTCCCCATCTGTCAAACTGTGACATGACATGATAGGTGGCACTTATGGGCACTGATAGATGACACTGATTGCACTGATAGGTGGCACTGGTAGATGGCACTGATTGCACTACCAGTGCCCACAAGTGCCATCTATCAGTGCCCACAAGTGCCATCTATCAGTGCCCACAAGTGCCACCTATCAGTGCTATCAGTGCCCACAAGTGCCACCTATCAGTGCCCATAAGTGCCACCTATCAGTGCCCATAAGTGCCACCTAGCAGTGCCCATAAGTGTCAACTATCAGTGCCATCTATCAGTGCCCACAAGTGCCACCTATCAGTGCAATCATCGCCATCTTTCAGTGCCAACAAGTGCCACCTATCAGTGCAATCAGTGCCACCTATCAGTGCCCACAAGTGCACCTATCAGTACAATCAGTGCCATCTATCAGTGCCCATAAGTGCCATCTATCAGTGCCATCTACCAGTGCCATCTATCAGTGCCCATAAGTGCCACCTATCAGTGCCATCTATCAGTGTCACCTATTAGTGCCCATCAGCGCCAGTCACCAGTTAGTGGCCATAAGTGCCGCCTATCAGTGCCAGCCACCTGTCAGTGCCACCTATCAGTCCCCATCTGTCAAACTGTCACATGACATTGAAACAAAAAGTATCGTAATCGGTATCGGCGAGTACTTGGAAAAAAGTATCGGTACTTGTATTCGGTCTTAAAAAAGTGGTATCGGGACAACCCTAATTATTATATTTCGCTATATTGTTTCACATTATTATATTTGAGTGCTGCACATTATTCTTTATCAGTTCTATACAGTACATAGATATTTGTTTTTTTGTATTCATGTCATTGAGCCCCATAGCAAATTTACTGCTACAGAGCGGCTGTTTTTGTGCATAATCACGTATATACAGTATCTCACAAAAGTGAGTACACCCCTCACATTTTTGTAAATATTTTATTATAGCTTTTCATGTGACAACACTGAAGAAATTACACTTTGGGCCCAATTTGGACATTTTCACTTAGGGGTGTACTCACTTTAGTTACCAGCGGTTTAGACATTAATGGCTGTGTGTTGAGTTATTTTGAGGGGACAGCAAATTTACACCGTTATACAAGCTGTACACTCACTACTTTACATTGTAGCCAAGTGTCATTTCTTCAATGTTATAAATAAATAAAATAAAAAATATCGTACAATCCCATATACCTAATTCTATACCCACAGTTGATCCAGAGGAAGGCGAATAACCCCAGCAGAGCATGATCCAATTTACTACAGCAGGGGAAAAAAATTCCTTCCTGATCCCCCGAGAGGCAATCGGATTTTCCCCGGATCAACTTTACCTATAAATGTCAGTATCCAGTTATATTCTGTACATTTAGGGAAGAATCCAGACCTTTCTTATAGCAATCTACTGATCTGGCCAGATCCACCTCTGCAGGGAGTCTATTCAACATTTTCACAGCTCTCAAGCCCTGTACACACGGGCGAGAATCCCGTAGAAAAATTTACACATGCACATTCAAAAGAACCGCCGTTCTTTTGAATGGCAAGAATGTGGTGACGTCATTGACTACGACGAGCCGGCGCTCGTCACATTCGATGCCGTCGCCGCCATCTTGCTTCACCCTACACTACCCTTGTAAGCTACCGCGCATGCGTCAAAGTCTCATCGAGCATGCATGGGCTTATTGGAGGACAGGTAAGCATGTAGCCTCGTACACAGGCACGGTTTTCTTGTCGGGAAACAGGCCGACGAGAATCCTGACGAGAAAATAGAGAACAGGTTCTCTATTTTTCTTGTAGAGATTCCCAGCAGTTTTCCCGATGAGAAACCCTACACACGACCGGTTTTCTCAGAAAAAAGCTCTCCCAACTGTTTTCTTGCTGTTTCTTGCCGAGAAAACCGGCCGTGTGTACGAGGCTTTACTATGAAGAAACCTTTCCGTATTTGGAGATGAAATCTCTTTTCCTCTAGACCTAAAGCGTGCCCCCTTGTCCTCTGTGTTGACTGTAAGGTGAATAACTCAACACCAAGTTCATTATAGTATTTTATATTTGGGTTGGTTGAGCGCAATGCAAGATTTTAATTCTTGAGTTTAAAAAAATATATTGTTTGCTTACCGTATATACTCGAGTATAAGCCAAGGCACCTAATTTTACCACATAAAACTGGGAAAATGTATTGACTCGAGTATAAGCCTAGGGTGTCCATCTGCATGCTTCACTTTGCCTCATGGTGTCCATGTGCCCATGCCTCACTGTACCCATGCCTCACTGTACCCATGCCTCAATGTGCCCATGCCTCAATGTGCCCATGCCTCATTGTGTCCATGCCTCATTGTGTCCATGACTAGACTGATGTTTAACAGGGGAGTCTATGGAAGGGGTGCCCAGCTTAGAAAAAACTTTGCACACTTGTAGAGAAGAAATGGGGCTACATGTGTGCCAAGTTTCGGGTCCAGGGGACCTACGACCATCCGGTACCGGGTCCCCAAAGTCAAGGGAGAAATTACCATTTAACATGGGAGTCTATGGAAGGGGTGCCCGTTTGAAAAATCGGTGCTCCCCGGCCGTAGGTCCTCCGGACAACAAACTTTTCACACTTGTAGAAGAAAAGTGGGGCTACATGTGTGACAAGTTTGGGGTCCAGGGGACCTACGACTGGCCAGTACTGAGTCCCCAAAGTCCGGGAGATCAGGCACAAAAAGGCGACTCGAGTATAAGCCAAGAGGGGCATTTTCAGCACAAAAAAATGTGCTGAAAAACTCGGCTTATACTCGAGTATATACAGTATTTTTTTTTTTTTTTAATTGTCAATTTTTTTTTTTGTTTTTAGCGCAAAATGTAAAAACCGCAGAGGTAATAAAATACCACCAAAAGAAAGCTCTATCATTGTGAGAAAAATGGACATGTAAATGAAATTTGTAAGTTCTGTATATAATTGTATTCTCTTTGTATCGCACTCTGCCCTCACTGTGTGCACACGGCACTAATTATGTTCTTCAGTACAGGTTTGCATTCTTTCGAGTCCTGATTAGAATTAGCCTGCCTATGTTACGCCCCTTGTTACCATAAACGTACAATTGTAATGTTAATGTGATACCTACCTAATCACGTGTATAAAAACCCTCAATTGCGTCATAATAAAGCAGAACAGTTATTTGGAAAGATGCGGCGTGTATCTTTTGTGTCTGTTCCCTACTGCAGTAGTTATTATTCATTTGGAACCACCAATCAGTATTAGGATAGGAGTTGCCTATCTATAAAATTCCATGTCAGACATCAAGTTTATTTGGGTACAGCGGCACAAGACCGCGCAATTGTCAGGTAACGTAACGCAGCGCCGTATCGCAAAAAAAATGGCCTGGTCAGGAAGGGGGGTAAAATCTTTCAGAGGGTAAGTGGTTGAAGCAGGTTGCTAAAAAATGGTGTTTCTTCAGTAAGGAAACACCAAGTGCACATTGTTTTAAATAGCATGCCTGAGTTGATAACACTTATACGGCCAAGAGTAAACATTTTACAAACTATGGCAAAGCCTCGTACACACGGTCAGACTTTTTGCCAACAAACTTCAAAGTTAGCACGTTTTTAATAAAATCCGACCGTGTGTACGCTCCATCGGGCAAACTTTTTCGGTTTTCATCGGACAAAAGTTCGCTCTGCAAACGGACAAACTTTTCGGCAAACGAAAGTCCGATGGTGCAAAGTCCAATCGTGTGTACAGAAATCCATCGGACTTTTGTCCGAAGTACAAACACACATGTTAAAATCAACCAACAATAGCAGAAGTTGACCAAAGGGTGGCGGTAAAGAGCAGAAAAGAGCAGAAAAAAACATGTGATGGTGGGAAAGTTTTGGGAAAGTTTGCAGAAAAGTCCTGTGGTGTGTATGCTATGGGTGTGCCCGACCAACTCCCTTCGGACAAAAATCCACGGAAAAGTTTGTTTGAAGTCCGACCGTGTGTATGAGACTAAAGCCCCATACACACGGTCGGACTTCCATCTGACTTTTCTGTGGATTTTTGTCCAAACGGAGTTGGCCGGGCACACCCATAGCATACACACCACAGGACTTTTCTGCAAACTTTCCCAAAACTTCTTACAACATCGCGTGGTTTTTCTGCTCTTTTCTGCTCTTTACTGCCACCCTTTGGTCAACTTCTGCTATTGTTGGTTGATTTTAACATTAGTTGTTTTGTCCATCGGATGGTTTTCTGTACACACGGTCGGACTTTGCTCCATCGGACTTTTGTTGGGCAAAAGTTTGTCCGTTTGCAGACCCAACTTTTGTCCGATGAAATCCAAAACCAAACGAAAAAAGTTTGTCCGATGGAGCGCACACACGGTAGGATTGTTGGTCCAACTTGCTTAAAACAAAGTTTGTTGGGCAAAAGTCCGACCGTGTGTACGGGGCTTTAGAGTCATTTGACCTTTATATGAGATTTTAGTAGTTTGGTTCTACCATTGACAAAAACAAGGAAGCAAGGGAAGTTTGGATATGATTAGTGAATTCCACATCATCTCCCTTTTATAAAATACTTTTTGGCTTTAAAATACTTTGCACCATTTTTTTCTATTATAATAATAATAAAAAAAAAGAATCGGTCAACACATTTGTAAAAAAATTATTATTTTTTTTTTAAGTTAATTATAATTTAAAACAATGAGTTTGATATTTTCAAAATGCTACACACTACATGTTGTGATTTTTATAAGTTCTCCTAAGTAATTTCCATACTTTACTTGACTTCAATGTTCATATTTTGCATGCAGATCGAATATCCTAAGCTGTAGAATAACATGTAGTGATTTTAAGCCTTTGTTTTTTTTTGTTTTTTCCCACTGTACAGAAGCTTTATTTTTATTTTTTCTCAATCTGAATTTATTAAATATGTTCATATAAATAAGATTAAGCATTGAAACGAAATATTGAGCAGATCAATAAAAAAAATTAAAAAAATGATTTTTTATGGGACTACAGTATATTCCCTCATTCGTTATTTTTTATTCATTTATTTCAAATACTGTCATAAGGATTGTATTATTTATTATTTATTTATTTCAATATTTTATTTCGATATTTTTGTTTTAAACATTGTTTGGATGATTTAGAAAAGCGCACTAGTACACAGTTGAAATATCATATATCGCTACAATGGTCCTTCTTCTGCCTGTGTTATATCACAATTTCCCATTTGTTGTCTGTGTATTGTCACAATGGTCAGTTTATTTCTCGTGTATTGTTACAAAACACCATTTGTTGCCTGTGTAAAATCAAAATTGTACATTTGTTGCCCATGTATTGTCACAATTTCCCATTTGTTGTCTGTGTATTATCATGAAGGGTAATTAGTCACCCATGCATTGCCACAATTGCCCTTCTGCTGCCTATACATTGTAATAATTGCCTATTTGTTGCTTATGTGATGTCAGAATAGTTTTTTCTAACCACTTGCCGACCAGCCGCCATTATTATACTGCGGCAGGTCGGCTCGTTCCCGCAAACCACCGTAGCTGTCTCTTTTATCAGCATCAGCTGCACGGTGGGGATCGCTCCACAGAGAGGCAGAATGGGCATCTGTCAATGTAAACAGACAGATCCCCGTTCTGTCAGGGGAGTAGAGAGTGATTGTCTGTTCTTAGTGATTAGGAACAGCGATCTCTCTTCTCCTCCAGTCAGTCCCCTCCCCCCACAGTTAGAAACGCATCCCAGGGAACATATTTATCCCCTTGATCGCCCCCTAGTGTTAACCCCATTCCCTGCCAGTGACATTTATACAGTAATCATTTTTCTAGCTCTGATCCCTGTATATATGTCACTGGTTCCAAAAAAGTGTCAAAAGGGTTCGATCTGTCCACTGCAATGTCGCAGTCCTGCTAAAAATTGCTGATCACCGCCATTACTAGTAAAAAAAAAAAAAATAATAATAAAAATTGCTTAAATCTATCCCCTATTTTGTTGACGCTACAACTTTTGCGCAAAGCAATCAATGTACGTTTATTGCGGGGTTTTTTTGTACCAAAAATATGTAGAAGAATACGTATCGGACTAAACTAACGAAGAAATTTGTTTTTTGGGGGGATATTTATTATAGCAAAAAGTAAAAAAAATACTTAATTTTTTTCAAAATTGTCGCTCTTTTTTTTGTTTATAGTGCAAAAAATAAAAACCGCAGAGGCAATCAAATACCACCAAAAGAAAGCTCTATTTGTGGGAAAAAAATATTTTGTTTGTGTACAATGTTGCGCAATTGTCAGTTAACCACTTGGCAACCAGCCGCCGCAGTTTTACTGCAGCAGCATTTGCCCTGAGGCCACAAGGGGCGCACGCCGCCGGAGGCACGCGCCCGCTGCTCGCCCCCGGAGCCGATGCGAGTGCCCGGCAGGCGCCATGACCGCAGGGCTCCTGCGATCGCTCCTGACACAGCGAGAACCGGGATCTGTGTGTGTAAACAGGTTCTTTCAGGGGAGAAATGACTGATCGTATGTTCATACTAAGTATGAACAGCGATCTGTCATTTCCCCTAGTAAGTCCCCTCCCCCCTTCAGTTAGAACATGCAAAGGGAACACAGTTAACCCCTTGATCGCCCCCTAGTGTTAACCACTTCCCTGGCAGTGACATTTTTACAGTAATCAGTGCATTTGTTTAGCACTAATCGCTTTATAGTTGTCAATGGTACCAAAAATGTGTCAAAAGTGTCCGATATGTCCGCCATAATATCGCAGTCCCGATAAAAAAAAACGCAGATCGCCGCCATTACTAGTAAAAAAAAAAAATAATAATAAAAATGCCATAATTCTATCCCCTATCTTGTAGACGCTATAACTTTTGCGTAAACCAATAAATATACGCTTATTGCTATTTTTTTTACCAAAAATATGTAGAAGAATACGTATCAGCCTAAAATGAGGAAGATTTTTTTTTTTTTTTGGGGGGGGGGGGGATATTTATTTTAGCAAAAAGTCAAAAATATTGTTTTGTTTTTTTTCAAAATTATCGCAGTTTTTTTGTTTATAGCGCAAAAAATTAAAACCGCAGAGGTGATCAAATACCACCAAAAGAAAGCTCTATTTGTGGGGAAAAAAAATGGCGTCAATTTTGTTTGTGTACAACGTCGCACGACCGCACAATTGTCAGTTAAAGCGGCGCAGTGCCGTATCGCAAAAAATGGACTGGTCATTAAGGGGGAAAGTCTTCCAATCTGAAGGTGGATAAATTGACCTGTAATAGTGTACACATATATGTGAGCACACCAATACAGCACTCATGTGGTTAAATATACATGCCCTAATACTTTAAAAAATGTATAGCACATTTACAAAATATATATATATACAACTAAAAAGCCCTGTGCACACGATCGGTTTTACAGATGAAAACAGTCCAATGGACTTTTTTCATTGGACAAACCAATCGCGTATGGGCCCCATGGGTGTTTTTTCCATCGGTGTTAAAAGATAGAACCTGTTTTAAATGTATCCGCTGGAAAAAAAAACGATAGCAAATTCCGATTGTCTGTGGGTAACTCCATCGGAGAAAAAACCCACGCATGCTCAGAATCAAGTCGACGCATGCTCAGAAGCATTGAACTTCATTTTTCTCGGCTCCTCGGAGTGTTTTACATTGCGGAGTTTGGGACAGTAGGTTTTTGGACTGATGGTGTGTAGGCAAGACTGATGGAAGTCAGCTTCATCGGATTTCCAATGGAAAAATCCATCGGTTTAAAATCCATAGGAAATCCGATCGTGTGTACAGGGCTTAAGAGTCTGTTGATTTGGGGTTTTAAAAATATTGGTTACAGGAACTGGTTTTGCATCACAAAGCAAATCTATACCATTGCACTTTGAATGTATGCAAAATTGTCTTTGCAAATATCTCTGTGCATCAGAGGGCTTCCTATATATTCAGTCACATTGAAGAATCACTTCCTTGTCCTTTCATATAGACGGAGAAAGGCTGACAGACATTCTCTTGTCAGGGATACACAACAGAAGGTGAACTACAGTAGGTACCGATCGCTGTCTTGGACTTTTACGAGGATTTTCTACGTAAAGACCAACTCTTCTACTGGTCACATACTTACATAGTTAGTTTGGTTGAAAAAAGACACAAGTCCATCTAGATCAACCAATAATGGCCATGGGTCTGGATGTTGGATCAGCCATTTGTCTTTTCATACTTGTCCTTGAAACTTTACTTGGGATTGGCTCCAGTTTGTTCATCATGATCAACACATTAGAAACCATATTTAGAGAAAAAACTCCAAAAACATTGGATAAAATATTGTGTTCTCTGAGCTTTTCTAATATCTGTAATTCAGTTGTGTTACCCTGTTATATTTTCACTTATTTTGATTTTTTTACTCTGGATGGTTATACAAGAATTATTGTACTCTCCTTAGACTTGTATGGAACAACCTCTTGTCTATGGACATTGTCTTGCCTGTGCTTCTTCTACTTCATTAAAATTATTCCGATCCAATCCCGTATCTTCTCCTTGTAGAAGCGGAAGATCGATGTCATAATCCAGAGTATGATACTGATAATTCAAGCCGTTTCCTTCTGTGGAAGCTTTTTTTGTATATCGATGGATTATTTCTATGAAGGCTTAAATATCAGCTCAGATGTTACCTTATCCAACATGACAAAATACTCAAACCAAATTAATTTTGAAGATATTTAAAATTTTACTGTATTTTTGTCTTTGGGGTCTGGAACATTGATCACCGCATTCGCCACACTATTCCTTCTCTTGCATGTTCATAAAATGAGCAGAACCGTGGGCTCCTCTAACAATACTAAGACTAAAGGGGTTCAAGAGGGTGTAAAAACTCTGGTGTGTCTCCTGATTTTTTATCTATTTTATTTGTCATTGTTGTTTATAGAAACTTTTTCGGACATGACAAACCACCATGTATGGATTTTGGTTGATCGAATTGCAATATTTGCTTTCAGCCCCGTGCTAAATATTCTGTTGATTCAGAGTAACCCCAAGTATAATTACATCTTTAATACAATGAATGTGTGCTGTGGAGTTGGTGAGTAACAAACCTAAATTACCATCAGAAGTGATGATTTTACCTTTTCTCTGTCATTATTTTATTGGTCTATATCAGTGATGGCGATCCTTGGCACCCCAGATGTTTTGGAACTACATTTCCCATGATGTTCAACTACACTGCAGAGTGTATAGCCCTGTACACACGATCGGTTTTACCAATGAAACCCGTCCGATGGATTTTTGTCATCGGACAAACCGATCGTATATGGGACCCATCGGTCTTTTTTCCATCGGTTTTAAAAAATAGAACATGTTTTAAATTTTTCCGATGGATCAAAAACCGATAGCAAATTCCGATCGTCTATGGGCAAGTCCATCGGATAAAAAACCCACGCATGCTCAGAATCAAGTCGACGCATGCTCAGAAGCATTAAACTTCATTTTTCTCGGCTCATCGGAGTGTTTTACGTCACCACGTTTGGAACGGTCGGTTTTTTGACTGATGGTGTGTAGGCAAGACTGATGGAAGTCAGCTTCATCGGATTTCCGATGGACAAATCCATCGGACGAAAATCCATAGGTTATCCGATCGTGTGTACAGGGCTTAAAAGTATCATGGGAAATGTAGTTCCAAAACATCTGGGGTGCCAAGGTTCGCCATCACTGGTCTATATTATAAAAAAAGGGAAATTATGTGCCAATGACATCAAACCATCTTCATTGAGATAAAAATAATAACAACCTAACCCTAACAACAGACAATGGGGGTCATTTACTAAAGCGCCGCGGCACTAATTAGCGATAATTACCGCAAATTAGCGCTAAAACGGTATTCACTATAGCACTGGTGAGAAAATACTCCCAAAATCGAATTTACTATAATATCCTAAAACTAAATAGCACCCAAATCCTTATTATGCTAAAAGCTGGAGAATTGCACATGGAAATAATTTTTAGAGCACAATATAATTGCCTAAATGGTACTGATATATGCGGTATATTATTTAAAGATAATCTGCTTTTAAACTTTGTGAAAAAGTGATTTCTACACTGAAACATCTTTAAAAGTCTGAGAAGAGATAAATTCCCCGTTTTTGTACAACTAGGTGCCAGCACAACTGAGCATGCTCAGACCTACAATCAGCTCTCATTTTAACTCAAGTGTCTTCTTTACAGGGCGCTATAGTAAATACCAAAATTAGCGCTCGGCGTTTTTGAGAATGAAAATTGGCGCTATTATAGTCCAATGCGAGTTTCAGCCATTGATTCTAAAGGTACAATAAATAAATACTTTTAATGTTGACATGAAATGTATCTTTCTCTGAAATAAATATTCCTTGCAACAATGTTGTTGCTTCTATTTTGTTTTTTAAGAATGCTAGAATGTGGAATGTTTTGATGTTTTGGTAAAATATTTTCTTCTCTGTCACTTTCACTTCTAAAGCCCTGTACACACGATAGGTTTGACCGATGAAAACAGTCCGATGGACTTTTTTCATCAGACAAACCGATCGTGTATGGGCCCCATCGGTCTTTTTTCCATCGGTGTTTAAAAATAGCACATGTTTTAAATTTATCCGATGGTTAAAAAACTGATAGCAAATTACTATCGTCTGTGGGGAACTCCATCGGATAAAAAACCCACGCATGTCGACGCATGCTCAGAAGCATTGAACTTCATTTTTCTCGGCTCATCGGAGTGTTTTACTTCACGGCGTTTGGAACGGTTGGTTTTTTTGACTGATGGTGTGTAGGCAAGACTGATGAAAGTCAGCTTCATCGGTTTCCCGATGGAAAAATCCATTGGTTAAAAAACCATAGGAAATCCGATCGTGTGTACAGGGCTTTACTCTCCATCTCACAACAGTCTTTACCCAAACTCACACAGGTGTCTTTACAAACGACAAACAATACCATCGGTGATGCAAATTTAAAATTAGTCACAATTTTTTGTGCTTTTTATTATTTCCAAATAATCATAATTTGAGCCCAAAAAATTTGATATGTGTACCAACATCAGAAATCAAAATGTAATTCCCAAAAAATTGAGGGTAATATCACTATTCTACACTCACACACAAAGAACCACCAAATAATAAATAAATAAATCAAGAAGAATAACTCTTGATTAATGTAATTCCATCACCTCTATGTCCAAAGAAATGCAGTGTTTATGTGTATTTATGTGTATTAGGCTTTCACATGTGGCAGCTCTGTGGCTTAGAGGTTAGAACTTCTGCTTAGCATCCCTGAGTGTCTGGGTTTGAATCCCAAACATGCTGCTTTATGTAGGGAAGTTGTCTCATCTCCCAGGTCCTAAAACTATGTCTAAATGTAGTATTTATGTGTAGGAGGGTTCCACCACCATTGTAACTCTTGCCAGATATACTATCAAGCCAAAAGTATTGGGACACCTGCCTTTACACACACATGACCTTTAATGGCAGCCCAGTCTTAGTCCGTAAGGTTAAAATTTGATTTGGCCCACCCTTTGCAGCTAGAACAGCTTCTGAAAAGGCTAGGAAGGATGTCCCCAAGGTTTAGTGTGTCTATGGCAATGTTTGACCATACTTCCAGAAATGCATTTGTGAGGCCAGGCTCGCAGTCTCTGCTCTAATTCAGCCAAAAGGTGTTCTATCGGGTGCAGACCAGTCAAGTTTCTCCACCACACAAACTCTCTCATCCATGTCTTTATGGACCTTGCTTTGTGCACTGGTGTGCAGTCATGTTGGAACAGGAAGGGGCCGTCCCCAAACTGTTCCCACAAAGTTGGGAGCATGAAATTGTCCAAATTGTCCAATTTTTTTTTTTAAATGGATATTTATTATAGCAAAAAGTAAAAAATATTGTTGTTTTTTTTTTTCAAACTTGACGCTCTTCTTTTGTTTATAGCGCAAAAAATAAGAACCATGGAGGTGATCAAATACCACCAAAAGAAAGCTCTATTTGTGGGGGGAAAAAAAGGATGCAAATTTCATTTGGGAGCCACGTCGCACGACCGCGCAATTGTCTGTCATTCAAATTGTGACAGCGCTAAAAAAGCTGAAAAATGGCTTGGGCAGGAAGGGGGTATTCGTGCCCGGTAGGCAGGTGGTTAAGGTGGTAATTAAACTCACTTGGTGCCTTATCTGCATTAAATTAGCCTCAGAAGCTGTGTAATTCATATGTGTTTGGGTTTAAAGGGATGAGGTGGCAACCCTATGTGTTGCCCGTTATACACTGAAAGTAAAGCTGTGTCCACTCTAAAGCCTCGTACACACGACCAAGTTTTTCGTCGTTTAAAACATGTTGTTTTTCTCAACGAGATTCTTGTCAAGCTTTCCTTGCATACACACTGTCAATTCCAAATCTCGTCGTTGTTCTGCGCGGTCACGCCCAGCACGTACGACGACAGTATAAAGGGGAAGATCGTTTTCAATGGCGCCACCCCTTGGGCTGCTTTTGCTGATCTCGTGTTACAGCGTGTTAGTAAAAGTTTGGGGAGAGACAATTCGCGCTTTTCAGTCTTCGTGCTTTCAGTCCGTCACAGCATGACGAATGTGCGATCTCCATTACGAACGCTGGTTTTACCTGAACGAGCGCGCCCGTCTTGTAATTTAGTCTGAGTATGCGTGGATTTTTCTCAGATTTTTTTGGAATTTCCTATTTTTTTTTTTCCATCAGAAAAATAAAAAAAAATCTATTTTTTTACACCGATGGAAAATAGTCAGATTGGGGCCCACACGCGATCGTTTTTTCCGATGAAAAAAGTCCATCGGACTTTTTTCATCGGACAAAACTATCGTGTGTACAGGGCATAAGACTTTAAAAAACGTAAAGCACATTTACACAATTTGCACATTATATGAAACTATAATGCCGTGTACACACGATCGGAAATTCCGACAACAAAACCGTGGATTTTTTTTTACCGACGGAAGTTGGCTCGAACTTGTCTTGCGCGCACACACACAGTCACACAAATGTTCCTCGGAAATTCCGAACATCAAGAATGCGGTGACGTACAACACTAAGACGAGCCGAGAAAAATGAAGTACAAAGCTTCCGAGCATGCGTCAAATTCCGAGCATGCGTAGACATTTTGTGCGTCGGAATTGGATACACGTAATTTCCGACCACAACTTTTGTGATGGTAAAAATCGAGAACCAGCTCTTAATCATTTTTTGTCGGAAATTCCGACAGCAAATGTCCGATGGAGCCTACACACGGCCAGAATATCCGGCCAAAAGCTCACATCGAACATTTGTTGTCAGAGATTCCGATCGCGGGTGCGCGGCATTAGAGTCTGTTGATTCGGCTTGAAAAATATCGGTTAAACAAATTGGTTTTGTGTCACGAAGCAAATCTATACCATTGCACTTTGAATGTATGCAAAATTGTCTTCGCAAATATCTCTGTGCATCAGAGGGCTTCCTATATATTCACTTATACTGAAGAATCAGTTCACTGTCCTTTCATATAGACGGAGAAAGGCTGACAGACATTCTCTTGTCAGGAATACACAACAGGAGGTGAACTACAGTAGGTACTGATCGCTGTTTTGGACTTTTATGAGGATCTTCTTCGTAACTCTTCTTTGTAACTCTTCTTCGTAACTCTTCTACTGGTCACATACTTACATAGTTAGTTTGGTTGAAAAAGACACAAGTCCATCTAGATCAACCAATAATGGCCATGGGTCTGGATGTTGGATCAGCCATTTGTCTTTTCATACTTGTCCTTGAAACTTTACTTGGGATTGGCTCCAGTTTGTTCATCATGATCAACACATTAGAAGACATATTTCGAGAAAAAACTCCAAAAACATTGGATAAAATATTGTGTGCTCTGAGCTTCTCCAATATCTGTAATTCAGTTGTGTTGCCCCGTCATATTTTCACTTCTATTTATTTTTTTGCTCTGGATGGTTATACAGGAATTATTGTACTCTCCTTGGACTTGTATGGAACAATCTCTTGTTCATGGACATTGTCTTGCCTGTGCTTCTTCTACTTCATTAAAATTATACAGATCCAATCCCGTATCTTCTCCTTGTTGAAGAGGAAGATCGATGTCATAATCCAAAGTATGATACTGATAATTCAAGCCGTTACCTTCTGTGGAAGCTTTTTTTGTATATTGATGGATTATTTCTATGAAGGCTTAAATATCAGCTCAGATGTTACCTTATCCAACATGACAGAAAACTCAAACCAAACTAATTTTGGGGATGTTTTTTATTATACTCAATTTGTGTCTTTGGGGTCTGGAACGTTGATCACCGCATTTGCCACACTATTCCTTCTCTTGCATGTTCATAAAATGAGCAGAACCGTGGGCTCCTCTAACAATACTAAGACTAAAGGGGTTCAAGAGGGTGTAAAAACTCTGGTGTGTCTCCTGATTTTTTATCTATTTTATTTTTCATTGTTGTCTATAGAAACTTTTTCGGACATGACAAACCACCATGTATGGATTTTGGTTGATCTAATTGCAATATTTGCTTTCAGTCCCGTGCTAAATATTCTGTTGATTCATAGTAACCCCAAGTATAATTACATCTTAAATCCAATGAATGTGTGCTGTGGAGTTGGTGAGTAACAAATGTAAATTACTGTATATACTCGAGTATAAGCTGACCCAAATATAAGCCGAGGCACCTAATTTTACCACAAAAAAATTGAAAACTTATTGACTCGAGTATAAGCCTAGGGTGTCCATCTGCATGTCTCACTGTGCCTCACTGTGCCCATGCCTCACTGTGTCCATGCCTCACTGTGCCCAATCTCCCTACCTGATCTCTGGCGCTGTGTGACTAGACTGGCGTTTAACGTGGGAGTCTATGGAAGGGGTGCCTGGCTTTGAAAAATCGGTGCTCCCCGGCCGTTGGTCCCCTGGACAACAAACTTTGCACACTTGTAGATGAAGAGTGGGGATACATGTGTGCCAAGGTTGGGGTCCAGGGGACCTAGGGCCGGCGGGTACCGGGTCCCCAAAATTACCAGAGAAATTACAGTTTTTAACATGGGAGTCTATTGAAGGGGTGCCCAGGTTTGAAAAATCGATGCTCCCCGGCCGTAGGTCCCTCGGACAAAAAACTTTGCACACTCGTAGAGGAAGAGTGGGGCTACTTGTGTGACAGGGGGTCCATGGGACCTACTGGTGGCCGGGATCAGGCGCACAAATTTGAAGATGGACACAGACTCCAGTATAAGCCGAGGGGGGCATTTTGAGCACAAAAAAATGTGCTGAAAAACTCGGCTTATACTCGAGTATATACGGTATCTTCAGAGGTGATGATTTTACTATTTCTCTGTCATTCTTTTATTGGTCTATATTATAAAAAAAAGGAAAATGATGCGCTAATGACATCAAAGCAGCCTCATTGAGATAAAAAATAATAACAACCTAACCCTAACAACAGACAATGTGTGCAAGGCACCTTGTGGTGGAAATGGGAATTTCAATTATATTAAAGATATATATTTTTTTAAATAACAAACATGTTATACTTACCTACTCTGTGTAATGGTTTTGCACAGAGCAGCCCCAATCCTCCTCTTCTTGGATCCCCTGCCACTGCTCCTGGCTCTTCTTCTTCTCTGAGTGCCCCCATAATGTCTTGCTATAGGGGCACTCATGCGTGTTCACCTCCGAGCCCTTCTCTGTGTGTCCATAAGACACGCAGAACTGGGTTCTGCCCCACCCCCTCCTCACTCCAGCTCCTGTTCTCCACCTGTAGAGAACTCCTTAAACGCGTTTTGCCTTTTTCAGTGCTTAATCGTAGATACCGCTAGGATTAAGCCCAGAAAAAGGGCCAAACACATCCGAGGAGTTCTCTACAGATGGAGAACAAGAACTGAAGCCATCTTTTACCCATCTCATTCACATTTAGGCAACAGTGAGTCACTGTCTGTGTGCGGATGGCCAGCACTTTGTTGAAATTAACTGAGATGGCTAAAACTTTGTATTTCCACAATGGCCTTTTTTTGACCATTTATTGTCACAATCGCCCTTTTGCTGCCTGTGTATTATCACAATGGTTCATTTGATGGCTTTGTTTTGACATAAATTGCTCCTCTACTGCCTATGTATTGTAACAATTGCCTATTTGCTGTCCATGTTTTTTTTGCTGCCGTGAGGTCACACCACCGTTTTAAAAATGGACCTTCAAGAGGAGTTCCGCCCCACCTCGAAAAAAGTCAGCAACTACATATACTGTAGCTGCTGACTTTTAATATTAGGACACTTACCTGTCCAGGGATGGGCTTCACAGCTTGTTCCCTACTGCGCTTGCATGAAGCGCGCTGCACTTTTTAACTGGCCCGGAAGCAGGGGAAGTAGGAGGGGGGGGGCCGAACTTCCGAGGGACGGCACAGCATCGCCATCTCTCGGAAGTGGGGAAGGGTACCTGTCAAAAACAGCTACCTGTTCCCCCCTCCCCCTGAAAGGTGTCAAATGTAGCACCGGAGGGGGGGGGGAAGCAGTTAAGCAAAGGTTCTACTTTTGGGTGGAACTCCGCTTTCAATAATATACAAAGAAACATTATTACACGTGAAAACACTATTACATTGATAACTGCATTCACCACACAATTCCTTCTCTTTCATGGTCATAAAATGAGCAGAACAATGGGCTCCTAAGAGTACTGAGACTAAAGGGGTTCAAGAGGGTGTAAAAACTCTGGTGTGTCTCCTGATTTTTCTATCAATTTTATTTTTCATTGTTGTTTATAGAAACTTTTTCGGACATGTTAAACCACTATTTATGGATTTTGGTTGATCTAATTGCAATATTTGCCTGCAGCACTGATGGTCACTGATAGGTGGCACTGATGAGACTGCACTGATGGGCACTGATGAGGCAGCACTGATGAGGATGCACTACTATTCAGCACTGATTGTCACTGATATGCAGCACTGATGGGCACTGATATGTGGCACTGATAAATGGCACTGATGGGCACTGATAGGTGGCACTGATGAGCACGGATAGGCAGCACTGATGGGCACTGAAAGGTGGCACTGATGGGCACTGATAGGTGGATTTTAATTTCATTTCATTTTTTTATTTATATCAGTCTTGCAGAGACCTTCCTGAGCTGGCCCTTTCTGAGAGCAAAGTTTGTGATTCTTCTCAAGATGATAGTCCTAGTCTTGTGATCTGTCTCGCTATCTTGTTGCTTGAAATCATAACCGACTTGTGTTCGAACATATTTATAATCACTTCCCTTATCATTTTTGGCTACAAAGAGAAACATTTTTGACCCTGCAATATCATTCTGATTGCTCTCTGTGCTTCCAGTATAGTATACAACAGGGGTCTCCAAACTGCGGCCCTGGGGCCGAATGCAGCCCTTTGCGTGCCTTAATGTGGCCCTTGGGACACTATACCATCCAACTCCAATGGGGCATAATTCTTGTTGCTGACAACAATGGGGCACTACTCCTCCAACTGACACCATCAATTCTTTCCATTGACACCAGCGATGGGGCACTAGTCCTCCCACTGACACCAAAGATATGGTATTGTTTACTCCCACTGGACACCTGGACATTTTCTACTCCCAATGGCTCTAGTCCGGTCCCCCTAAATTCTGAAGGACTGTAAACTGACCCTTTGTTTAGAAAGTTTGGAGACCCCTGGTATACACCATAATGATTTATGCAGAACTTTTAATTGACTTTTTATGCCAACCTGTATTTACTGCGTCTTACGCCACATTTATCCTCAAGTACTTGGACTTATACAGCGTTACCTCCAGCTCATGGCTTACGGGAAGTCTGTGCTTCTTCTATTTTATAAAAATCGTACAGTTTAAGCCCAGATTCTTTTCTTGGGTGAAGATGAACATGGAAACAATTGTACCTTGGATGATACTTGCTGTGGAACTCATTTCTCTATCTGGGAGTTTCCTAGTTTTGCTTGTCTACGATCGAGAATCAATCGCAAATTCAACTAGGAGAATAGTTGTGATGACCATAGAAAATGACAATTTTAGGCTAAAATTCATGGCTGATGTCCTAATGACCTGTTCTTTGCCTTTGCTAATTTCAATAATAACTAATACTGCCAGCGCATTGTTTCTGAAGAGGCACAGTCATCATATTAGGATGAATCTGAGAGGATCCCAAGCCGGTGTGAAGGATTATGAGAGTTCTGTAAAGACCATGTCCTCTCTCATATTATTCTACGCATTATTATTCATTTGTATAGTTATATTTAGTCTACCAATATTTGAGAGTCAAAGTTGGGGGTTCTGGATGGGTTTGATGGTCCTCTTTTATTTTGCTCTGATTAAAGCCCTGTACACACGATCGGTTTTACCGATGAGAACAGTCTGATGGACTTTTTTCATCGGACAAACCGATCGTGTATGGGCCCCATCGGTCTTTTTTCCATCGGTGTTAAAAAATAGAACATGTTTTAAATTTATCCGAAGGAAAAAAAAACGATAGCAAATTACTATCGTCTGTGGGGAACTCACATCGGATAAAAAACCCACGCATGCTCAGAATCAAGTCGACGCATGCTCAGAAGCATAGAACTTCATTTTTCTTGGCTCGTCGGAGTGTTTTTACGTCACAGCATTTGGGAAGATCGGGTTTTTGACTGATGGTGTGTAGGCAAGACTGATGGAAGTCAGCTTCATCGGATTTCCGATGGAGAAATCCATCGGTTTAAAATCCATAGGAAATCCGATCGTGTGTACAGGGCTTAAGTCCAGTCTCCTGATTGCTGGTAACCCAAAACTCAAGGAAGCTTTGAGACAAATGTGTACCTGTACATAAAAGCCAGCATATGGGTGGAGGATATCAATTTGATGGAAGATCTAATACTGCACAACACCAGCAGGAAAAATACTCAAATGCCCCGTACACATGAGCGGATTTTCCGTCGGAAAAACCTTGGATGGTTTTTCCAACGGAATTCCGCCCAAGCTTGGCTTGCATACACACGGTCACACAAAAGTTCTCTGAACTTTCGACCGTCAAGAACGCGGTGACGTACAACACTACGACGAGCCGAGAAAATTAAGTTCAATGCTTTTGAGCATGTGTCTAATTGTTTCTGAGCATGTGCCGGAATTTTGCGTGTTGGAAAAATGGAGAACTTGCTCTCAATCTTTTGCTGACGGAAATTCCGACAGCAAAAGTCCGATGGAGCATACACACGGTTGGAATTTACGACCAAAAGGTTACATTAAACTTTTGCTGGCGGAATTACCGACCATGTGTAGGCGGCATTAGACTTGGGGGGCTATGGAACCACTTTGTCCTTTCTGCAAAGGGTACGACCCTTCTCGGAACGTAATATCTCAGCCATGTTCCGTTGCTCAAATACCTTAGTTATCCTGACCCAACGCCATCTCAGCTTCCCCCCCTCTTTTCTCTTTCCCCCTTTTCCCTCCCCACCTCTTTTCTCTTTTCCCCTTTTCCCTCCCCCTCTTCTTTTTTTCTCTTTTTCTTTCTTTTCTTCTTTTATCAACTTTTCTTGACCATTGAAAACTGGAAAATGGTACTGGGCAACCTCAGGTCTTGCTCCATGTTTCAACCTTTATATCTGACGACAAAAAATCAGTAGAAGGTTGAAGCTATAATCTTTTCCTACCACTCTCGCTTGTTTTCTGTTTGTATTAGATATATATTTTCAAGACTGATTGTTTACTAGATGCATATGTTATATGTCTGACTTTTTCATCTATACAACGTGGACGCTTTGAGAAAAATGTGTACCTGTACGTAAAAGCCAGCTTATGGGTGGAGGATATCAATATGATGGAAGATCTAATACTGCGCAACACCAGCAGGAAAAATACTCTAATGTACACACAGTCGGAATTTCCGACAAGAAAAGTTTGATGTGAGCTTTTGGTCAGAAATTCCGACCGTGTGTAGGCTCCATCTGACTTTTTCTGTCGGAATTTCCGACAACAAAAATTTGAGAGCAGGTTCTCATATTTTCCGACCAGAAAAGTTCTTGTCGGAAATTCTGATCCTCTGTATGCAATTCCGATGAACAAAAAAAACATGCATGCTCAGAATCAAGCAGAAGAGCCGAACTGCCTATTGAACTTCATTGATCTTGGCTCGTCGTACGTCTTGTAAGTCACTGCATTCTTGACGGTCAGAATTTTGTGTGACCGTGTGTATGCAACATAAGTTTGAGCCAACATTCCGTCGGAGAAAAATCCACGGTTTTCTTGTCGGATTTTCCGATCGAGTGTATGCGGCATTAGACTTGGGGGCTATGGAGCCAGTTTGTCCTTTCTGCAGAGGGTACGGCCCTTCTCAGAACGTAATATCTCAGCCGTGTTCCGTTGCTCGAATACCTTAGTTATCCTGACCCAACGCCATCTCAGCTTCCCCCCTCTTTTCTCTTCCCCCCTTTTCCCTCCCCCTCTTTTCTCTTTCCCCTTTTCCCTCCCCCCTTTTCCCTCTCCTCTTTTCTCTTCCCCCCTTTTCCCTCCCTCCTCTTTTCTCTTCCCCCTCCCCCTTTTCTCTTTACCCCTTTTCCCTCTCCTCTTTTCTCTTCCCCCTTTTACCTCCCCCCTCTTTTCTCTTCCCCCTCCCCCTTTTCTCTTTACCCCTTTTCCCTCCCCTCTTTTCTCTTCCCCCCTTTTCCCTCCCCCCTCTTTTCTCTTCCCCCTCTTCTTTTTTCTCTTTTAATCTTCTCATACAAACATAACATTTATTCCACTACACATACACACACTCACCCTTAAGTATTTTAACTTAACGACAGAAAAATAGCCTAGGAATTTTCCCAACGCAACATAATGCAGGTTTGGCTTTGCATATGTTCTATGAACTCTTTTGCTGGAGTCTAGGTGCCCAGTTTGCATGCAGATAAAATATCCTAAGTAGTCAAATGATTTTGTACTGAATTATGCCCTCGATTCTTTAGAAGATGAACATGACATGTGATGTTTGCTGGATATACACATTTTTTCTGAAGTGAGGACAAGTGCTGAATCTCCTACACAGGGGGGACCTTCTGTACGGGACAGACGTCTACTACACCCCGAGACCTCCTGTCTTCTGCAAAGGACATCTGACTTTTTCAAACACAGTTCTGATATCTAAGCTTTCAGGATGATCATCCCGAATACAGAAGTCTGTCTGGTTGTATTAGGACTGGAGTCAATGGCTGGACTATTCTCTAGCGCCTTCATAATATTTCATCTCATCCTTACCAGTTTTAAGGAGAGAAAAGTCACATCCTGCAACTGTATCCTGATATCTCTGAGTATTTCCAATGCCAGCTTCACTGTTTTTGTATGTGTCTTTTTTCTCGGTATCTTTGTTTGGCCGTGGTTGTTGGATATACCAAATGTTTATTATTTTTTGCCCTCTTTGACCTGCAGCACTTGTTCCAGTACATGGCTTACATCCATTCTCTGCTTCTTCTATTTTATAAAAATCCGACACTTTAAACACGGATTCTTTACATGGGTAAAGATGAAAATTGATACGATGGTCCCTTGGTTGATACTAACTGTGCTCTTTGTGTCGATGTTTGCTAGTTACTTTCTCGTACTGATTTATGATTTAGCGTTTCCTAAAAACTCCGCCAACCTCACAGGTGGTCTCACCTTAAAACACCACAATCCAAATATTATTTCAGAGAAACCCTTTCTAATAATAAATTCTTTGTCATACATGGTTTCACTGCCATCATCATTTTCCAGCGCATGGTTCCTAAAGCAGCAGAGGAGTGTGGGGACATCTGGGAGCACCAAAGTGAAAGATTATCGGAGTGCAGTCCGCGTTATGATTTCCCTTGTCTTTTTTTTTACCTTCATTTACATAGCTTATGCTTTGAATGCGCTGCAGATATTTGCTTTTAAGAGCTGGGGGTACTGGATGTGTGTGATGGTGATATTCTCCTTCACTGCAGTTCAGGCGGCTATTATCATCAGTGGAAACCCCAAACTTAGAGAAGCTTGGAAATTCTATTTTGGTTTTAGATACCTTCAAAATCATCAAGATGGCTGAACTCCCCCTTTTCACAATAATAGTGGCATTGTTATGGCTCATTATCATATGCAAATAATCTACCCTTGTAATTTAGTAATGACACCATGACATGAAAATACTACATGGTCAAAAGTATTGGGACACCTGCCCTTACACGCAGATGAAATTTTATGGAATCCCAGCCTTATGCCGCATACACACGAACGGAAATTCCGACAGCAAATGTCCGATGTGCGCTTTTGGTCAGAAATTCCGACCGTGTGTTGGCTCCATCGAACATTTGCTGTCGGAATTTCCACCAACAAAAGATTGAGAGCTGGTTCTTAATTTTTCAGACGGAAAAAGTTCTTGTCGGAAATTCCGATGCGCCAAAAAAAAACACGCATGCTCAGAATCAAGCAGAAGAGCCAAACTGCCTATTGAAATTCATTGATCTCGGCTCGTCGTACGTCTTGTATGTCACCGCGTTCATGATGGTCAGTAGGCTTGTGCACAACGGAAAAATTTGTTCCGTTTCGGTTCGTTTCTTTCCGGTCCTGTTGATTCGTAATCATTCGTAATTTTGCTAGACGGGATTTTTCGTGTTCGGACTCATTCGTATTTTTGCAAGCGACATTTTTCGTTGAATTTTTTGTTGCTTTATAATTCGTACTTTCGGTAGAGTACGTTGTTTTTCGTTGATTCTGGACACAACTCCTACTTTCGTAACTTTTTTTGGGTTCGTTGATTCGTAATTTTCCGTGTCTCTCTCACAATGACGCTGCCTATTATGCCTAATGTGCTTCGAATGGATTTGTACTTTTCTAAATACATAGCGGTTATTTGTAACGATTCGAAATCTCGTATTTTACTTTCGTTTTTTACATGCGGCTATAGGCTCCGCCCCTGTACACCATTTTGAGAGGGTTCAGCACGGTGAGGGAGAAGCAGAGAGCAGAGCAGAGTGAGTGTTATTGTGCTTCGAATGGATTCGAAATCTCGTATTTTACTTTTGTTTTTTCATGCGGCTATAACCTCCGCCCCCTGTACACCATTTTGAGAGGGAGTTCAGCATGGTGAGGGAGAAGCAGAGAGCAGAGTGAGTGTTATTGTGCTTTGAATGGATTCGTACATTCGTAACTTTTTTCATAACGAATTATGCCGAAGACCTTCGGGCATTCGCTATTTTGCGGTATAATTTATTTCGGATTCGGTCTTATTCGTAATTGCTCTGTTCGGAAATTCGAATGCTTCCGAATGTCCGAAAGTTGCTAAATTCGGACGAATTTCGATTCGTTACGAAACGAATTGCACAAGCCTAATGGTCAGAATTTCCGACAAGATTTGTGTGACCGTGTGTATGCAACACAAGTTTGAGCCAGCATTCCGTCGGAAAAAAATCCACAGTTTTGATGTCGGAATTTCCGATCGTGTGTACGTGGCAAAAGACTGGGGTGCCATTAAAGTTCATGTGCGTGTAAAGGCAGGCGTCACAATACTTTTGACAATATAGTGTAGATGAGACCAAAATGTTGTGAAAGTTCTACATCAATAAACATAACTAATAACCATTTTTGCTGATTAATGTAATACAATTTGTCCACATATACCATATATACTCGAGTATAAGCCGACCCGAATATATGCCGAGGCACCTAATTTTACCACAAAAACTGGGAAAATGTATTGACTCGAGTATAAGCCTAGGGTTTCCATATGCATGCCTCACTGTGCCTCACTTTGCCTCACTGTGTCCATGTGCATACCTCACTGTGCCCATGCCTCACTGTGCCTCACTGTGTCCATGTGCATGCCTCACTGTGCCTCACTTTTTCCATGCCTCACTGTGTCCATGCCTCACTGTGCCCATGCCTCACTGTGCCCATGACTAGACTGACGTTTAACATGGGAGTCTATAAAAGGAGTGCCAGGGTTAGAAAAATAGATGCTCCCTGGCCATAGGTCCCCCGGACAACAAACTTTGCACACTTGTAGAGAAGAAATGGGGCTACATGTGTGCCAAGTTTGGGGTCCAGGGGACCTACGACCAGCCGGTACCGGGTCCCCAAATTCACCGGAGAAATTACCATTTAACATGGGAGTCTATGGAAGGGGTGCCCGGCTTTGAAAAATCGTTGCTCCCCGACCGTAGGTCTCCCGGACAACAAACTTTGCACACTCGTAGAGGAAGAGTGGGGCTACATGTGTCCTATGGCCGGCCGGTACCGGATCCCCAAAGTCCGGGAGATCAGGCGCAAAAAGGTGACTCGAGTATAAGCCGAGGGGGGCATTTTCAGCACAAAAAATGTGCTGGAAAACTCGGCTTATACTCGAGTATATACGGTAATTTGTACTTGGCATGGGAATTTTCCCCAGAGCTTGTGTTACTGGAGCAGTCACCCCATCAACACTGCCAAACTCCAATCTTTATCTCTATAGACACATTCTTTCCCATCGCCTTTATTAGAAAAAAAACGTTTCTTCAATAGCTACTGTATATAAGATTGCTCCTCCTTGTGTATAAGTATGTGAGTTTCTGAATCATTTAGGTTGTATAAAGCCTAAAAAAATGTATATTTTTTCAAGAGCTTGTAACTTTAATAACCTAAGTTAGCCAATAAAATGTATCACTTAAACCCCTAATTTATTGCTGGTTAATATGTGTGTGTGTGTGCGTGTGTGTGTGTGTGGGGGGGGGGGGGGGCAGATATACTGTAACAGCAAATACTGTGGGGACAACAATAAATGCACAGCATATTTTACATTGTTCACCGATCACTTATGAACCCCTTTGTGTCTAAGGGTAAAACAAATGTTAATGCCTAAGCCCAATTTTGCAACTTTGGTATGTGTTATTAAAACCGTACATATCATCATCACAACTACTTTGTGATTAAGTCTTTTTTTTTTTTTCTGGACAAATTGGGCTTTTATTTGGTGATAAATGGTAACAGATATCTCCTAACTTTTTTTTTTTTTTATTATCAAAGGAAAGCTGGTCCAAAATAGTAATAAAAAATATAAATTATTTTAAAATGTAGCTGTATATTTCTTGCTACTTCCAAAACCTACCACCAAAGATCAACCCAAAACAAATTCTCCTGCTCCTGACGATCGCAGTGATACCACATATGTGTATGGTAGTTGTTGTTTGGGCGGATAGTACGGCTCGGAAACAATAGTGTGCATTTTTTTTTATCCTACCTGAAACACGCAGATACGAAGTTAACCACTTGCCACCCGCCCACCGTAACATGACAGCTCTCGTTCTGTGTAGACATCAAATGACAGCGCACCTGAACGCCCACTCCCGCGTGCCCTCGGGGGCACGCAGTGCGACGTTCATGGCCACTCAGTGTTGCTAGGACACAGTGCGACCCTGATCTCTGTAAAGAGCCGCTAACGCGGCTCTTTAACCATGTGATCGGCTGTGTCCAATCATAGCCGGTCACATGTAAATGCAGTAAGTGCCGGTAATCGGCTCTCATTGCCTCACACTGACAGAGTGTGTGGCGAGGAGAGCCGATCAGCGGCATCTCCTCTCAGGGGACATCAGAAGAGGTAATCAGGGCACTGATCATCAGTGCCCAGATTACAAAAAAACGCAACCCATGCCCAACAGTGCCAGCAATCACTGCTCACCAGTGCCAGCAATCAGTGCCCATTAGTGATGCCAGTCAATGATGGCTTTCAGTGCCCATCAGTGCCGCCTATCTATGTTGCCCACCAATGCCCATCAGTTCTGCCTATCCGTGCCGCCTATCAGTGTCCATTAGTGCCACCTATCAGTGTCCTCCAGTGCCACCTATCAGTGCCCATCAGTGCAGCCTCATCAGCGCACATCAGTGAAGGAGTCAAATTACTTATTTACTGACAGAACCTATGAAAACTTTTTTTTCTTCTAAATTATCTGGGGGTTTTTTGGGGTTTTTTTTACAAAAAAAAAAAACAGCAATGATCAAATGCCACAGTGTTACATGACCGCGCAATTGTCATTCAAAGAGTGGGCAGGAATGGGGGACAGTGCCCAGTATTGAGGTGGTTAAAGAAAAAAATCCTGTCCGAAAAATGCTGAACTTTTGATCCTGACATTGATATTTGACCTTTGACCCTGGCCTTGATCCAAACACCAAACCTGACACTGACGTAGGTCAAAGCTTGATCTAGGTGATTTTATTTGTTTCTAAGCACACTTTGTTTTAATATCTTTGCAAGGATAAAAAAAGATACAATGTATCTCGATCATCCATTCACAGAGACAGAAAACACAGGGGCGGGCTTCACAGTGTTACTGATCACTGTGATAGCCAATCAGAAGCTACCACAGCGTTTAGGTAACACTGAATCAGATGTTCCGGGTTCCGATGGTTAGAACAGGGCCCAAGGCTCTCGGTGAGACCATGTTCTCTGTGCTGGGAGAGCGCTGGGAGGTGCCTTGCCAACACAATGGGAGATACACAAAAATGCAGCCCCACTGAAAAAAAGCCCAGTCTAGTGGAACCGAACATTTGTGTTATGTCCACTCAAAGGGTTACATTCATGAACAAAAGGAATACCTCTAAAGCCTCGTACACACGACTGGTTTTCTCTGCAAGAAACGACAAGAAAACTTCTGGGAGAGCTTTCTTGCCGAGAAAACCGTTGGTGTGTATGGTTTCTTGTCGAGAAAACTGACGGGAATCTCGACGAGAAAAATAGAGAACCTGCTCTCTATTTTCTCGTCAGGATTCTCGTTTTTCTCGTCGGGATTCTTGTCGGCCTGTTTCCCAACGAGAAAACCGGTTGTGTGTATGCTTTTCCGAGTCTTAAAAAAACGCACATGCTCAGAATCAAGTATGAGATGGGAGCGCTCCTTCTGGTAAAACTAGCGTTCGTAATGGAGATAGCACATTCGTCACGCTGTAACGGACTGAAAGTACGAAGACTGAAAAGCGCGAATCGTCTCTCACCAAACTTTTACTAACACGTGGTAACACGAGATCAGCAAAAGCAGCCCAAGGGGTGGCGCCATTGGAATAAAACTTCCCCTTTATACTGCCGTCGTACGTGTTGTACGTCACTGCGCTTTAAAACAACGAGATTTGGAATTGACAGTGTGTATGCAAGGAAAGCTTGACAAGAATCCCGTCAACAAAACCAACGTTTTTTTTACAACGGGATTCTCGGCCGTGTGTACTGAGGCCTCGTACACACGACTGATTTTCTCGGCAAGAACCAGCAAGAAACTTGCTGGCAGAGAGGTCTTGCCGAGTAAATCGGTCGTGTGTACGCTGCCATCGGGTTTCTCGTCGAGAAAACCGACAAGAAACCTCGACGAGAAAATAGAGAACCTGCTCTCTATTTTCTCGTCGAGATTCTCCTCGGCCTGTTTCTCGACGAGAAAAGTGAGTGTGTGTACACTTACCTGTCTTCCCGGAAGCCCGCGCATGTTTGAAATGAATTTGACGCATGCGCGGTAGCTTCCTAGGCATACGTAGGGTAGACCAAGATGGCGGCGACGGCATCGAATGTGACGAGCGCATGCTCGACGTAGTCGATGACGTCACCGTGTACACTCTTTTCAAAGAACCGCGGGTTCTTTGAAACGAGCGTGTGTACACTCGGCCGGGACAACTTTCTTGTCCAAGAATCTCGTCGAAAAAAACGACATGTTTTTTTCAACGAGAATCTCGGCCGTGTGTACGAGGCCTGAGGCTTTAGGCTCAGGGACTGGCATGCAACATTATTACCTCTTAGGAGTCAACTCCTCAATTCTGTCAAACTGCAACTTTTGTGTACAAACACAAGTGGAGTCCACAGATGAGGTAGAACATGGGGGGGGGGGGGGGGATTTATTGCAGAATGCACATACGGAGCATTTTATTCTGTTGCACATGGTGAAAAAACTCATGACAAAGCTTCTGACTAAGTACAAACTGTATCCAACTAATGGTGCCACACTATGAATAATATGTGACAAAATAAATAATTTTATTAAACTGTCTGTACTATCATGTGCAATCTTTACCTTTGAAAAACCCAATGTGGGTGCTTATATCAAAATACAATAAATTATATATATATATATATATATATACAGCATATACACTATATCACTTTTGGGACACCCGCCTTTACACTCACATGAACTTTAATGACATTCCAGTCTTAGTCCGTAGGGTTCAATATTTATATTGCACAGAGTCCTGACCTCAACCCAGTAGAACACCTTTGGGATGAATTAGAGCCGAGACTGCGAGCCAGACCCTCTCATCCACATCAGTGCCTGACCTCATAAATGCTCTTCTGAAAGAATGGTCAAACATTCCCATAGACACACTCCTAAACCTTGTGGACGGCCTTCCCAGAAGAGTTGAAGCTTTTATAGCTGCAAAGGGCGGGGCCAACTCAATATTGAACCCTACGGACCAAGACTGGGATGCCATTAAAGTTCATGTGTGTGTAAAGGCAGGCGTCCCAATACTTTTGGTAATATAGTGTATTCTGGCTACCTGGTGAATACTTCCTAAAATCTATTCCCAAATAAATAGTCTACCCATATTCACCTTACACACCTGATATGGAGCCCATATAAAAATGCATATAAATGTAATATAAAATGCATATAAAAATCATTACATAATTACATACATACCGTAAATATAGTTAAATAAAAATAAATAAATGTTGGGACTTTACTTGAGGCGTGTAATGCGAGTAATGATATATATATATATATATATATATATATATATATATATTAGGGCTGTTGCAGATTAAAACTTTTGTGTTCGATTAATCGATTTTTTTTTTAATCGATTAATCGACTAATTTCGATTAATTATAACGCACATACAGATCCAACTACTTTTAGCTGATCTCCTTGCAGGCCGATTCCCAGTGCAGCT
This sequence comes from Rana muscosa, assembly GCA_029206835.1. NCBI lineage: Eukaryota > Metazoa > Chordata > Amphibia > Anura > Ranidae > Rana > Rana muscosa. Next base: position 188,978,816 of record CM055127.1, read on the forward strand.
CCCAACCACTGAAAAAATGGATAGCAGGATACAAAAAACACACAAAGGCAGCGCCCGATGGGAATAGCATTAAAACTTTTATAGTCTTTAATTAGGTAACAAAATAAATATTGCACTGGAGATAAAATCAATGTAGCTACATAAACTGTAAAAATAGTGCGAGTAATACCAAACGGTAGCAAAAGCAGTCATAAAAACATGTAGCTAAGTATGATACTGGTATAAAAATGTGTACAATGATACCACTGCTGAATCCAGATGAGGAGGGGTTAACATCAGTCCGTCGGCATGTAGATGTCCCGTGAAGGGAACTATCACAACTCCCAGTGGATGGCTGTAGAATCCCAGGTTGATAGAGGGAAGTGATAGAGGGAAGTGTAACAGCCCTTGCGTGTGGCAGATAGTAAGGTCCCGCCGGCATACAGATATGAAGGCACAACAAAGGAGCCCTTCAGATGGACACGGCAAGACCCCGCCGGTGTCCGTAACGTCACCAGATCTCAGACGGAACTCCCTGAAGACCCGGAAGCCGGCGGAGAGGTGAGTACCGATCAAAAGAATTTTGATCGATCAAAAAAATGTATCGATTAATCAAGGAATTAATAGTTAATTTCCACAGCCCTAATATATATATACAGTATTGAAATATATGGGGTCTACTTTAATTTGTTTATGTGTCACAGTCACGTAAACTACATGAATGGACACATAACAAAATGAGTTATGTTGATAATAATGATGCTAATATTGATAAGTATACTATTAAAAATAATAGTTGGGGTAATAATAATAATATTAATAATAATAAGATAATTGTATGACTTTAATGTTGGTTCAATATTTCATTGACATAACAGTTAATGATCATACAGTAATTGATAAAACCAATCAGTAGACATAATTGATAAGACTCAGAATCACAATAAACAGGATTAATACAGTAAAATACAGAAAAGTAACATACATCCAATGTGAATTGATACATGATATTAGAAATTGAAAATACAAGAATGTTTCAAAATTCATCATAAAAAAACGGTTTGTCTTGGCACCCTTAAATGAGGACTCTACCTACGCGTTTCATGGCCTATAGCCAATCATCAGGAGTGAAAGATGCAAGATTATTCTGAAAGATGAAAATAAATATATGATTATGTGTGTATGATTCCCTCTAAAAAAAGAGGGGGCATGCAGACAAACAAGCAACAGATAACTACTCAGTCACTTACGGAACGACTCAGAGGCTGTGTCCAGCCTCTGAATGGGGTTGGACCATGGGTCCAAGCAGTGTGTCTCACCCGGGTTGAGACTGGGAAGCTTCCACCCCTCCCTCCTCCCTAGAAGGAGAAGGGGGCGCCCTGGAGAAACAGCCAGGGGGTGCATCAGACCACTATAGCACCAGGTCTTTGTGTATGTTGCGCTCCAGAATAGTGTCCACCATGATTCCTTCTTATTTTGTTGTCACCTCTCTAATGGCTGTGATATTCCCCTATTCCACAGAATTGTAAACCCCTAACATTCTTATTATGTACCCTATGGAAATGATTAGAAAGGAAATGTTTTTCATACCCCCTACTAATAGTGCACACATGTTTCTTTATTCTGTCTTTTAACCCCCTTAGCGGTATTCCTGAGTCTGGCTCGGGGTGAGTTTTTCATGCTAAGAGCGGTAACCCCGAGCCAGACTCGGGAATGCATTGCAGTATCCAGGGGAAGTTACTTACCTTGTTCCCTGGATCCTGCGATGTCCCCCTGCAGTGTGTGAGAGCCGTGTCTCCTCGCTCGATTCACACTGCCGAGTGCCGAGCTCCGTTCCCTGCGACGTTGCGGCGCACGGGGAAGGAGTTCGGCGCCAAATTCAAAAAGTGAAACACACAATACACATACAGTATACTGTAATCTTACAGATTACAGTACTGTATCAAATAATAACACACCCCCTTTGTCCCTAGTGGTCTGTTCCGTGTCCTGCATGCACTTTTATATTATAAATACTGTTCTTTCTGCCTGGAAACTGGAGATTGTCCATAGCAACCAAAAAGTGTCCCTTTACATCAAAAGTGGTTTTAGACCAGCTAGAAAACAGCGATAATAAATTAGAATCACTCGCAGAATTGAGCGATAGCGATTTGTGGGGAAATTCATCATCAAACACTAAATCTAATGACAGCGACAATTCTGAAACTGAGCAAATTTCTGTGTTTTTGATTTGATTACATTATTGAATAATTTTTATTATAATTACATTATTATTTGTTATAATTATTTATAGTTATTTATTATATTATAATTTATGATTTTGTGTTTCAAACTTTATCATACCCGGGATATCTACTAGACTCTGGTTTGCTCAGGTTTAAGTGAGTAATTACTAAGAATTGCAGGCCTACAATACATAACACCAAATTTCCATGCAAAATAATTGTACCGCTTTTGGTACAAAATTCCAGACAGAATCATACCGCCAGGGAGGTTAAGGTGATGGTCCTCCAAATATATAAATTATTACATGGGCATCTAATAGCATAGACCATGCTTTGAGCATCACAGGTTATCGATATAGAAGATATGGTGCAACGTGGTTTCCTATCACATCACCCTGAGGAAGCCACATGATCCTGTGGTGTAATGTGTAGAGAAGGGGCTTTCTGACATCACGACGCACAGAGAGATGAGGAAAGATGAGGATAGCATGGTAAAACAAACACTGTGGATTGTATATTGTTTTTGCTGGAGATTCCTACTTATTGCATGCTGCTATTGGCTGGTGCACTGTAAGGTCCAAGAACATGTGAGTGTTTTTAACTTTTAACTTAAGTGTGTACAATAAAAAAATGGTTATTTTAAAAGATAAAGTACTACTGTATGTATAGTGTTCTTGTTCTATGGTGCCTTGGCTGAGAGGAGGAGCCAAAGAGGAAGTTGGTATAAACTTCATATTCAAGCTACCGTATATACTCACGTATAAGCCGCCCCGAACATAAGCCGAGGCACCTAATTTTACCACAAAAAATGGGAAAACGTATTGACTCAAGTATAAGCCTAGGGTGTCCATGTGCATGCCTCACTGTGCCTCACTTTGCCTCACTGTGTCCATGCCTCACTGTGCCCATGCCTCACTGTGCCCATGCCTCACCTGACGTTTAACATGGGAGTCTATGGAAGGGGTGCCCGGTTTGAAAAATCTGTGCTCCCGGCCGTAGGTTCCCCAGACAAAAACCTTTCGACACTTGTAGAGGAGAAATGGGTCTACATGTGTGCCAAGTCCCGGGTCGAGGGGACCTACGACCGGTCGGTACCGGGTCCTCAAAATCACCAGAGAAATGACCGCTTAACATTGGAGTCTATAGAAGGGGTGCCCGGGTTTAAAAAATCGTCACTCCCCTACCGTAGGTCCCCCGGACAACAAACTTTGCACAGAGGGAGAGTGGGGCTATAGGTGTGCCAAGTTTGGGCCAGTACCAGGTCCCCAAAGTCTGGGAGATCACACGCAAAAAGGTGACTCGAGTATAAGCCGAGGGAGGCATTTTCAGCACAATTTTTTTTTTTACAGAGGAGAAATGGAGATTTTTTTTTTTTTTTGTAGAGCTGAAAAACTCGGCTTATACTCGAGTATATACGGTATTTGGAAATGAAAGAGGATCTCTTTGTGTGGATCAAAAGCACAGTTAGACCATACCAGTGGTCATATATTCCAGGTGAGGGCACATCTGGTGAAGGGAACCTAACGTAGCATGATATAAATCAGTGCACATGGTGGTGTAAACACGAAGAGGATTATCATTTCTGCTGTTGTTACTTATTTTAGGACTGCACAAGTGGATCATTTTTACATACTGTATATATATTTTTAATCATATTTGTATTTTTCAAGTTTTTTATTGTTAAATATTTTTTTGTATATATCATCATTTATATATTGTAATTTATAGTAGTTTGATATATGCATTTGTGCAGCACTTTACAAAGTAAAGGGAGACAGTAAAGTTACGATACAATTATGCCCTGTACACACGATCGGTTTTACCGATGAAAACAGTCCAATTAACTTTTTTCATCGGACAAACCGATCGTGTGTGGGCCCCATCTGCCTTTTTTTCCATCGGTGAGAAAAAATAGAACATGTTTTAAATTTGGAAAAAAAAACGATCGCAAATTCCGATCGTCTGTATGGAACTCCATCGGAGAAAAAACCCACGCATGCTCAGAATCAAGTCGACTCATGCTCAGAAGCATTGAACTTCATTTTTCTTGGCTCGTCGGAGTGTTTTATGTCACAGCGTTTGGGACGGTCGGATTTTTGACTGATGGTGTGTAGGCAAGACTGATGGAAGTCAGCTTCATTGCAATTCCAATGGAAAAATACATCGGATTTGAATCCATAGGAAATCCAATCGTGTGTACAGGGCTTTAGGTACAAGAGGAACTGGAGGTCCCTGCTCCTGAGAGATTACAATCTAAAAGGGAGAGATACGTGGGGGGAAGGTAATAACTGTGAAAAAATTGCTGATTCAGGTGGAGGTTTTAGGTGGAGGTGAGATAGGCCTTCTCAAAAAGATGAATTTTCAGGGACCATCTAAAGGCAGACAGAGTAGGAGATAGTTGGACAGATTGGGATAGGGAGTTCCAGAGCATGGGAGAGGATCTAGAGATGTCCTGGAGATAAGCATGGGAGGATCTGATCAGGGAACTCGAGAGCAGGAGGCCTCGGGAGGGTAGCAGAGGATGTTACGGGTGATATTTACAGATGATGTTGGTGATGTACAGTAGCTGGGGCCAGAGTTGTGGATGTTGTTGCATGTTATTGTAAGTAATATCTACAACCATTTATCCAAGAGACACATTATTATTATTATTTTATGTTTTTGCCCTACAGTGCACATCGTAGCCATCAGCAAGTGCTTATCCGTACTCATCAGTGCTTATCATTGAGTGCTCATCCGTGCCACCCTATAAGTGGATCCTCATCAGCACCCATCAGTGCCATAAAAATGTGTACAAAATGCGTAAAAAATGTGTTTTCATTTTATTTCCACATTTTCCAAAAACTTGTGTAAAAAAATGGCATGTTCAAAAGACACATTATGCCTCATAGAATATATATTGGGGTATTTGATCTCCAAAACAGGGTGATTTTGTGGGTGTTTCCATTGTCCTGGTGCTCTAGAGCAGTCAAAAGAGTAATAGGTAGTCAAGAAATTAGATGTGTAATTTATGTCCCTAGAACACCTGATGGTGATCCCTGCATGTTGGGCCTCTCTATGTGGTGGGCTGTGAAAAAGTCTCACACATGTGGTATTGCCATACTCAGGAGGAGTAGCAGAGTGGGTTTTTGGGGTTTGGTTGCAAGTATCCATATGTCATGTGAGAGAAAGAACCTGTTACTATGACAATTGTGTGAGAGAAAAAAACATTTTGCAAAGAATTGAGGGAAAAAAATGGCAACTTGAGAAAACTCACACAGACCAAATAAAATGCACTGATTTTGGTTATTTTTAACATAGAGATGCAGCAGTATAACTTTTGGCCCAAATGTAGGAAGAAAAATTATTAATTGGCAAAATTATATATATATATATATATATATATATATATATATATATATATATATATATATACCGTATACCGTATATACTCGAGTATAAGCTGACCCAAATATAAGCCGAGGCACCTAATTTTACCACAAAAAAATGGGAAAACGTATTGACTCGAGTATAAGCCTAGGGTGTTCATCTGCATGCCTCACTGTGCCTCACTTTGCCTCACTGTGTCCATGTGCATGCCTTACTGTGCCCATGCCTCACTGTGCCCATGCCTCACTGTGCCCATGACTAGACGGACGTTTAACATGGGAGTCTATGGAAGTGGTGCCCGGATTTGAAAAATCGATGCTCCCCGGCCGTAGGTCCCCCAGACAAAAAACTTTGCACACTTATATAGGAGAAATAGGGCTACATGTGGGCCAGGTTTAGCGTCAAGGAGACCTAAGACCGGCCGGTATCGGGTCCCCAAATTCACCAGAGAAATTACCATTTAACGTGAGAGTCTATGGAAGGGGTGCCCGGCTTTGAAAAATCGGTGCTCCCCGGCTTTAGGTCCCCCTGACAGAAAACTTTGCACACTTATAGAGGAAGATTAAGGCTACATGTGTGCCAAATTCCGTGAGATCAGGCGCAAAAAGTTGACTTGAGTATAAGCCGAGGGGGGCAATTTCAGCACAACAAATGTGCTGAAAAACTTGGCTTATACTCGAGTATATACGGTGTATATATATATAGAAACAAAGAAAAATGCATCTTCTTTACAGTCTTTTTTTTATTTATTGCACAAAACATAAAAAACCCAATGGTGATTAAATATTACCAAAAGAAATCTCTATTTGTGTGAAAAAAGGACAAAAATATTTCACATGGGACACACGCAGTTGCAGCTCGGCTCGGGTGCCCCAATTGCAAGGTGCCTGCTGTGGGAGACACTCAACATGAGGGAGGGGGCCAGGAGTTTCGAAGAGGGACCTGAGAAAAGGAGGATCTGGGCTGATCTGTGCAAAACCACTTTACAGAGCAGGTAAGTATAACATGTTTGTTATTTTGAAACAAAAAAAAAACAAGACTTTAGTATCACTTTAAGTCTTTGAACTTAAAGCGGAGTTCCACCCAAAAGTGGAACTTCCGCTTTAAGCACTCCTCGCCCCCTTACATGCCACATTTGGCATGTAATATTTTTTGGGGGGGACAGTGGGGGCTTCTGTAGGAGTGGGACTTCCAGTCCCACTTCCTACTTCCACCTAGGGACTGCCTAGGCGACTCCTCCTCTGCCCCTAGGCGGCCCCTCCCTCTAGGCGATCTCCTGGGACACGTGACAGGTCCCAGAAGATCGCCTGTCCATTCCGGGAGTGCAGCGCGTGCCCGGCCATGAAGCCAAAAGCTGTCATGGCCGGGTGCCCAGAATGTGAATGGAGGCGCAGAGGAAAGGAGCTGGGAGAGGAGCGACGCTCCGTGCGGCCACATTGCTGGACCGTGGAACAGGTAAGTGTCTGTTTATTAAAAGTCAGCAGCTATACTTTTTGTAGCTGCTGACTTTTAATAAACATTAAAAGTCTGGAACTCCCCTTTAACCACTTAAGGACCGCCGCACGACGATGTATGTCAACAGAATGGCACGGACAGGCACAAGGGTGTACAGGTACATCCCCTTTAAGAACCTGTCCGTGGGTCGTGCGTGACAGGTCTCTGTCATAGGGAAGGATGATCAGTGACATCACACGCCAAGCCACGCCCCCTTCAGTTAGAGTCCCTCATTAGGTCACACTTAACCCCTACAGCGCCACCTAGAGGTTAAACCCTTCACTGCCAGTGTCATTTTCACAATAATCAGTGCATTTTTATAGCACTGATCGCTGTAAAAATGACAATGGTCCCAAAAATGTGTCAAAAGTGTCCGATGTGTCCACCATAATGTTGCAGTCACGATAAAAATCGCAGATCACCGTCATTACTAGTAAAAAAAAAATATTAATAAAAATGCCATAAAATGCCATAAAACGACCCCCTATTTTGTAGATACCTTTTGCGCAAACCAATCAATAAACGCTTATTGCTATTTTTTTTACCAAAAATATGTAGAAGAATACGTATCGGCCTAAACTGAGGAAAAAAATGTTTTATATATTTTTGGGGGATATTTATTGTAGCAAAAAGTAAAAAATATTGCATTTTTTTCAAAATTGTCGCTCTATTTTTGTTTATAGCGCAAAAAATAAAAACCGCAGAGGTGATCAAATACCACCAAAAGAAAGCTCTATTTGTGGGGGAAAAAAAGGATGTCAATTTTGTTTGGCAGCCACGTCGCACGACCCCGCAATTGTCAGTTAAAGCGACACAGCGCCGAATCGCAAAAAGGGGCCTGGTCCTTAACCAGCCAAAATGGTCCGGGGCTGAAGCAGTTAACAACAGGCAAATAGACTGGACATCTTCTCAGTGCAACATAATGCAGGTTTGGCTTTGCATATGTTTTATGAACTCTTCGACTGGAGTCTAGGTTCCCAGTTTGCATGCAGGTAAGATATCCTAAGTAGTCAAATGATTTTGTGCTGAATTATGCCCTCGGTTCTTTAGAACATGGATATTAAATGTCATGTTTGCTGGATATACAGATCTCTTCTGAAGTGAGGACAAGTGCTGAATCTCCTACACAGGGGGGACCTTCTGTACGGGACAGATGTCTACTACACCCCGAGACCTCCTGTCTTCTGCAAAGGACATTTGGCTTTTTCAAACACAGTTCTGATATCTAAGCTTTCAGGATGATCACCCCGAATACAGAAGTCTGTCTGGTTATATTAGGACTGGAGTCAATGGCTGGACTATTCTCTAGCGCCTTCATAATATTTTATCTCATTCTTACCAGTTTCAAGGAGAGAAAAGTCACATCCTGCAACTGTATCCTGATATCTCTGAGTATTTCCAATGTGAACTTCACTGTTTTTTTTATCTGTCTTTTCTCTGGTACTCTTTATCTGGCCATGGTTGTTCAATGTACCCAATGTTTTTAATGCTGTGTACTCTTTGACCTTATTCAGCTCTTGTACCAGTGCATGGATTACGTCCATTCTCTGCTTCTTCTATTTTATAAAAATCTGACACTTTCAGCCCGGGTTCTTTGCATGGATGAAGAGGAAAATCGATACGATGGTCCCTTTGGTTGATACTAACTGTGCTTTTTGTGTCAACGTTTGTCAGTTACTTATCAGCACTCATTTATGATTTAGGGTTACCTAAGAACTCCACCAACCTCATGGGTAGTGTAACCTTCAAACATTACCAACTAAAGATGAATTCAATGAAACCTTTTCTAATAATAAATTCTTTGTCATACATGGTTTCACTGGCATCTACATTTTCCAGCGCATGGTTCCTAAAGCAGCAGAGGAGTGTAGGGAAATGTGGGAGCACCAAAGTGAAAGATTATCAGAGTGCAGTCCGCGTTATGATTTCCCTTGTTTCATTTCATGCCCTAATTGACATTGTTTTTGTTTTCAATGTACTTCAAATATTTGCTTTTAAAAGCTGGGGGCACTGGATGTGTGTGATGATGACCTTCTCTTGTGCTGCAGTTCAGTCGGGTCTTATAATCAGTGGAAACCCCAAACTTAGAGAAGCTTGGAAATGCTTTTTTTTTTGGTTTTAGATACCTTCTAAATCATCAAGATGGCTGAACTACCCCTTTTAACTGTAAGACCTCATGCACACTGGACGTTATAATAACATTATAAAAACTCCAGTAGCTTCGCAGTGGGTTCTTCAACATTTTCCAGCGTTTTTCCAAAAGCGTTTTCAGCGCTTTTTAGCGTTAGCGGTTTTAAGCGTTTTTTTTTTCAATTTGATCAAAAACTTTAACCCATTTGGCTGCCAAATGACCGGGCCCCTTTTTGCGATTCGGCACTGCGTCGCTTTAACTGCCAATTGAGCGGTCGTGCGACGTGGCTCCCAAACAAAATTTATCTCCTTTTTCCCCCACAAATAGAGCTTTCTTTTGGTGGTATTTAATCACCTCTGCGGTTTTTATTTTTTTGCGCTATAAACAAAAATAGAGAAACAATTTTGAAACAAAAAGCAATATTTTTTAACTTTTTGCTATAATAAATATCCCCAAAAAATATATAAAAAAACAATTTTTTCCCTCAGTTTAGGCAGATACGTATTCTTCTACATATTTTTGGTAAAAAAAAAAATGCAATAAGCGTATATTGATTGGTTTGCCTCAAAAGTTATAGCGTCTATAAAATAGGGGATAGTTTTATGGCATTTTTATTAATATATATTTTTTTACTAGTAATGGCAGCGATCAGCGATTTTTTTTTTGCGACTGTGACATTATGGCGGACACATCGGACACATTTGGTGCTATTTTGGGATCATTCACATTTATTGATTACTGTGTAAATGTGACTGGCAGTGAAGGGGTTATCCAGTAGGGGGCGGGGAAGGAGTTACGTGTGTCCTAGGGAGTGATTCTAACCGTGAGGGGGCTGGGCTTAATGTGACACGACACTGATCACTGCTCCCGATGAGAGGGAGCAGAAGATCAGTATCCTGTCACTAGGAAGAACGGGGAGATGTTGTGTTTACACTGTCATCTCCCCGTTCTTCAGCTCTGGGACACGATTGCGGGCACATGGCAGACATCGAGTCCGCCGGTCCCGCGGGCACGGTCAAGGAGCTCACGTCAGGCGTGCGCGCACGGCGGAAAATTCAAAGTGACTTATGGGTACGTTACTTTGCACAGCTGTGCCATTCTGCCGACGTAAATGTACAGGAGGTGGTCGGCAAGTGGTTTAAAAAACGCTTGTGAGCCGTGTTTTTGAGCGTTTATCTGTGTTTTTCTGCGTTTTTTTTTTTTTTTTATTTTTTTTTTACGTTCTTTGACGTTAGAACTTTTTTACAGCTGGAAAACTCCCTTTAGAACTCACTAGTTTTGTTTTTTGTTTTTACTGCCAAAAAACGCCCCAGCCAAATACAGTTGATAACATGCTGGAGAGTTTATTGACTGTAGCCAAAAACAGCAGCTGTAAAAATCGCTTAAAAAATCTACATTTGCAATTAGTAATGATATTCCGACAAGAAAAAAATAAAATGTAAAGCAACCAAACTATCCTGAAAGTCATAAATCAAATAACACAGCTATTAAACATTTCAGCCCCGGAAGGTTTTACCCCCTTCCTAACCAGAGCACGTTTTACAATTTTCCACTGCGTCGTTTTAACTGACAATTGCATGGTCGTGCAATGCTGTACTAAAACAAAATGTGCGTGCTTTTTTCCCACAAATAGAGCTTTTTTTTGGTGCTATTTGATCACCTTTGCGTGTTTTTTTTTCGCTATAAACAAAAAAAGACAGGCAATTTTGAAAAAAAATAAAAAATATTCTTTACTTTCTGCTATAATAAATATCCCCAAAAATGTTTTTAAACAAAAACAAATTTCTTCATCAGTTTAGGCTAATATATATTCTTCTAAATATTTTTGGTAAAAAAAAAAATATCGCAATAAGCGTACCGTATATACTCGAGTATAAGCCGAGTTTTTCAGCACATTTTCTTGTGCTGAAAATGCCCCCCACGGCTTATACTCGAGTTACCTTTTTGCGCCTGATCTCCTGGATTTGGGGACCCGGCCGGCCGTAGGTCCCCTGGATGCTAAACTTGGCACACATGTAGCCCCACCCTTCCTCTACAAGTGTACAAAGTTTGTTATCCAGGGGACCTACGGCTGGGGAGCATCGATTTTTCAAAGCCGGGCACCCCTTCCATAGACTTTCATGTTAAATGGTCATTTCTCTGGTGAATTTGGGGACCCAGTTCTGGCCGATCGTAAGTCTCATGGACCCAACACATGTAGCCCCATTTTACCATTATAAGTATGCAAAGTTTTTTGTCTGGGAGACCTACGGTCGGGAAGCACTGATTTTTCAAACCCGGGCACCCCTTCCATAGACTCCTATGTTAAACGTCAGTCTAGTCATGGACACAGTGAGTGAGGCATGGGCACAGTGAGGCATGGGCACAGTGAGGCATGGGCACAGTGAGGCATGGACATGGACACAGTGAGGCAAAGTGATGCACAGTGAGGCATGCAGATGGACACCCTAGGCTTATACTAGAGTCAATACGTTTTCCCAGTTTTTTGTTGTAAAATTAGGTGCCTCGGCTTATATTCGGGTCGGCTTATACTCAAGTATATACGGTATATTGATTGGTTTGCACAAAAGTTATAGCGTCTACAAATTATGGGAAAGATTTATAGCATTTTTATGGCATTTTTATTTTTTACTAGTAATGCAGTGATCTGCGATTTTTAGCGGTACTGCGACATTGCGACGGACAGATCGGACACTTTTGACACATTTTTGGGACCAGTGACATTTATACAGCGATCAGTGCTATAAATATACACTGATTACTGTGTAAATGTAGGGAAGGGGTTAACACTAGGGGGCGATCAAGGGGTTAAATGTGTGTTCCCATTTAGTATTGGACTCCAATACTAAATGGAGCATTTCCTGGCATGTAGAAGAAATACTACATGAACCTACATGACCACACCACCGATCGAGGTGCGCACGTGCCCTCTGGCGGCTCTTAAAGGGAACCCTATATATATATATTGTGACAGCAGGAAGGTAAAGTCACCTGGTTGCATCCAGGGGGGTAGATATATTTTGCCCAGATTCAGGCTTTACGCCGACTTATACAACTAGGTGGAGAGTTGTATAAGCCCAGCTAAGGCTAGTGGGCTCATGGATGACTCATATGTCTAGGGAGAGTGTGGGGTGTCGTGCAGACAGGGAGTTGATGAGACCAGCTGAAGCTTGTCAGCTCATTTAGGCCTCTATAAGAACTCCCAGCTTCATTAGATGTTAGCTCATGCCTGGAACCAGACCTGTGTGGACTGTCTAGGGAGAGTGAACCCCTGTGCGGTGAGACAAAGCCTGTGTGGCTATTTGCTTGGACATTTAAAACCAGGGACTTAGGGACTAGGACAGCACTAGGCTGATCCCAGTTGTTAGTTAGGAAACCTGTATGTTTAGTCAGAGGTCAAGTTGACCAGGATTTATTTTGTTTATGTTTCTTTTGGCTTTGCTGTGTTTTGTCACTGTAAATAGAAAATAAACCGCACCTTTTTTTGATTTTGAAAACCACAACCTCCGTTTGCTGGGCCTGTTTTTGTGTGGGGAGCCCATCCCGGGGGTCACACACACCCGCTGCCGAGCTAACCCCCTCACAGTTGGTGGAGAATGCGGGCAGTTTTTTTTAAGCCAGCATGGAGGAGATACTGAAGCAGCTGGCTCTAGCAAATGCCAATCAACAGCAGACAAATGCAGGTTTGCAAAAGAGCCTTGCAGCTCATCAACAGAGCCTTGCAGCTCAACAACAGAACTTCGCAGCCCAGCAGCAAGCTCATCAACAGAGCCTTGCAGCCCAGCAGCAAGCTCACCAACAGAGTCTGGAAGCTCAGCAACAAGCCCAGCAGCAATCTGAGGCCCGCTTCATAGACCTGTTACAGAAGCAAGAGCAGAGACTACAACAAATGGAAGCAGTAATGCAGCAACATCCGCAGACCAGTGAGGAAAGCCGTCCCACTAATACCGCGTCCTTTGGGGTGAGTCGTTTATTGACAAAAATGACTGGAGAGGATGATCCAGAGGTATTTTTGACCACATTTGAAAGGACTGCTGAAAGAGAAAAGTGGCCTGAGGAGCAGTGGGCTGGACTGGTGGCTCCTCTGTTAACTGGAGAATCGCAGAAGGCTTACTATGACCTAGAGCCTGACCAAGCAAAAGACTATGTGATGCTAAAAGCTGAGATATTGGCAAGGCTGGGTGTCACCCAGGCTGTCCGGGCTCAGCGTGTGCATAACTGGACTTTCCAGCTTGGAAAACCCCCCAGGTCTCAAATGTATGATCTCATTCACCTGAGCAGAAAGTGGCTACAGCCAGAGACTTTGTCCGCACCAAAGATTGTGGAACGTGTTGTAATGGATCGGTTTTTGAGAGCTCTTCCTACTGCCATCCAAAAGTGGGTAAGCCATGGAGACCCAGAGACGGCCGATGGTCTTGTGGATCGTGTGGAGAAATACTTGGCTACAGAGAACCTGACGGCCTCTTCCAGAGACACTCGGACTTTCCACCCTAAGACCAGACCATCCCCAGGGGCGGATAAGAGGATTCCAAGGGGTAAGGGTGGAGAGAGTGAGAGGGTGGGAGCTCTACCCCAAGTTTGGCGAGAACAGCCTGGGAAATCAGCGGCTCAAGAGGCGGCAAGAAGGATCGTTTGCTACCGCTGCCGGCAAGCGGGACATATTGCAGCCAATTGCCCGGTTGTGGAGGAACCCATGCAGTGTGACTTTCTGACGGGCAGACGTCAGTCGCTGTGTGCGACAGTCGCATGCACTGCCATTCGAGGAACTGAGAAACATTTATGCAAAATGTGTGTTAATGGTAGAAATGTTGTGGTATTGCTGGATTCAGGTAGCCTTGTGACCCTGATAAAGGCTGAGTTAGTTAAAACAGAGGTCTCTGGGAATAGCAAGGTAGCTGTTATTTGTGTGCATGGGGACACCCGAGAGTATCCAGTGACTACAGTGTGTTTCGAGACCCCCAAAGGTACCCTCTCTCATCCAGTGGGCTTAGTATCTCAGTTACCGTATGACGCCATTGTGGGAAGGGATTTTCCGAAGTTCTGGGAACTGTGGGATGATCCTGAGCCCCCCACTGGTGCCCCTATGTACCAGGAATGTGATAGCCAGAACTGCCCTGAGAGTGGTGAGGACTCTCCGGAATTTCCCTTATCAGTATTGGCAGGGGAGACTCAAGAAACTGGAGAGGAGCCCACCTCCTCAGACGAAAACCTACCGTCTGTGGAGTTTTCTGATCTTGAGGTTCACAGGGAAAACTTTGCCACAGAACAGTTGAAAGACCCCGCCCTAATAAAGGCACGGGAAAACGTAGTGAAAATAGATGGCGAGTTAGTGAACCCAGATAATACCTGCACTTACCCATACTTCAGCGTAGAGAAGGACCTACTGTATCGGGTGGCAAAAAGGGCAGAAGAAACCGTTGAGCAGCTTGTGGTGCCCAAACCTTACAGGAAGTTGGTGTTGGAGTTGGCCCATGGGCACATTCTTGGAGGTCATCTGGGGACAGAGAAAACCCGAGAGAGGGTATTACAGAGATTCTATTGGCCGGGGGTGATGAAGGACATAGAAAATTATTGTTCCTCCTGCCCTGTGTGTCAGAGGTCGGCCCCGATGCCACATTTCCGTAGCCCGCTGGTCCCTCTACCCATCATTGAGGTCCCGTTTGAGAGGATCGCCATGGATTTGGTAGGTCCTATAATCAAGTCCGCTAGGGGGCACCAGTACATATTAGTTATAATGGACTATGCCACCCGTTATCCAGAAGCAATCCCTCTCCGAAATACCTCGGCCAAAACCATAGCCAAAGAGCTATCTCTTGTGTTTAGCCGGGTGGGTATTTGTAAAGAACTGCTTACGGACCAAGGTACACCCTTTATGTCCCGGGTTATGAAGGAGCTGTGTAAATTGTTCAAAGTGACGCAATTACGTACATCTGTGTATCACCCCCAAACCGATGGGCTGGTTGAAAGATTCAACAAAACCCTAAAACAAATGTTGAAGAAAGTGGTGGATAGAGATGGAAAGGATTGGGACTGTCTACTTCCTTATCTGATGTTTGCTATTAGGGAGGTGCCCCAATCCTCTACGGGATTCTCCCCCTTTGAGTTACTGTATGGGAGACACCCAAGAGGGCTGTTGGATATTGCCAAGGAAACTTGGGAAAGTGAGAGTTCTCCCCACAGGAGTGTGATTGAGCATGTCACCCTGATGCAAGACCGAATTGCACAGGTAATGCCCATCGTGAAGGAACATTTGGCCCAAGCGCAGTTAGCACAGCAGAGAGTGTACAACCGTGGAGCCAAGACCCGTACCTTTTCCCCGGGGGATAGGATACTGGTACTTGTCCCTACGGTTGAAAGTAAATTCCTTGCCAAATGGCAAGGCCCCTACGAGATAATGGAAAAAGTGAGCGAAGTGAATTACAAGGTCAGACAACCAGGAAGGCGAAAGCCCGAACAGATCTATCACGTTAATCTGTTGAAAGCCTGGAGGGATAGAGAGTCCCTAGTCGCAGACACTTGGTCACCAGCTCAAACTGGTTGCGTGATTCCTGAGGTTGGAATAGCAGCCACCTTGTCACAACCCCAACAACAGGAGGTTAAGGAGTTTGTGCTTCGCAACAAGGAGGTATTCTCTGAGCTGCCGGGACAAACATTTGGGGTAGAGCATGACATCATTACCCCGCCTGGTGAAAGGGTGAAGTTAAAACCCTATCGGATCCCAGAGGCCCGACGGGAGGCAATACGGGAGGAAGTACAGAAAATGCTGAACTTAGGGGTGATAGAGGAGTCCCAAAGTGATTGGTCTAGTCCCATTGTGTTGGTGCCTAAACCGGATGGGAGCTGGCGATTTTGTAACGATTTTCGTCAGTTGAACAAAGTTACAAAATTTGACACCTACCCCATGCCACGTATAGATGAGTTGATCGACCGGCTGGGAACAGCCCGATACATGACGACTCTTGACCTCACAAAAGGGTATTGGCAAATCCCCCTGGCCAAATTGGCCAAAGAGAAAACCGCATTTGTAACCCCAGACGGGGCGTTCCAATATAAAAGAATGCCGTTCGGGTTACAGAATGCGCCGGCCACATTCCAGCGGAAAATGGACCAGATGCTGAGGCCCCATCGGAAGTATGCTGCGGCTTACCTGGATGACGTAATTGTCCATAGCACAGATTGGGCCTCACATCTGCCAAAAGTGCAAGCAGTCCTGGACTCTGTTCGGGAAGCGGGGTTTACGGCTAACCCCAAGAAGTGTACCATTGGGCAGGAGGAGGCCAAATATCTTGGGTACACCATTGGGAGGGGAGTAATAAAACCCCCCACTTTGCTTCTAAGGCTGTGCCCCTAACCAACCTAACGAAGGGGAAAGGGTCGGTCATGATTAAATGGACCCCCGAGGCTGAGGCAGCATTCCAATTCTTGAAACAAGCCTTATGTAGCCAGCCAGTGTTGTACTCACCCGACTTCTCTAAAGACTTTGTCGTACAAAGTGATGCGTCAGATGTGGGGTTAGGAGCAGTATTGTCCCAGGTCTGGAACGGGGAAGAGCACCCAGTCATTTACCTCAGCAGGAAGTTGAAGTCCCATGAGGTAAATTACGCCACCGTTGAAAAGGAGTGTTTAGCGGTGAAGTGGGCTCTAGATTCCCTTCGGTACTACCTGCTAGGTAGGCACTTTGACATGGTTACGGATCACGCTCCGTTAAAGTGGATGGCTCAAAACAAGGAAACAAATAGAAGAGTGAATAGGTGGTTCCTGGCCCTCCAGGAATTCAACTTCACAGTAAAGCATCGCCCTGGCGTTCAAATGGGGAATGTGGATGCTTTGTCTCGAGTACATGAATGCCTGATTGCTGGTGTTCCAACCCCGAGGTTAAAACAAGAGGGGGGGGTATGTGACAGCAGGAAGGTAAAGTCACCTGGTTGCATCCAGGGGGGTAGATATATTTCGCCCAGATTCAGGCTTTACGCCGACTTATACAACTAGGTGGAGAGTTGTATAAGCCCAGCTAAGGCTAGTGGGCTCATGGATGACTCATATGTCTAGGGAGAGTGTGGGGTGTCGTGCAGACAGGGAGTTGATGAGACCAGCTGAAGCTTGTCAGCTCATTTAGGCCTCTATAAGAACTCCCAGCTTCATTAGATGTTAGCTCATGCCTGGAACCAGACCTGTGTGGACTGTCTAGGGAGAGTGAACCCCTGTGCGGTGAGACAAAGCCTGTGTGGCTATTTGCTTGGACATTTAAAACCAGGGACTTAGGGACTAAGACAGCACTAGGCTGATCCCAGTTGTTAGTTAGGAAACCTGTATGTTTAGTCAGAGGTCAAGTTGACCAGGATTTATTTTGTTTATGTTTCTTTTGGCTTTGCTGTGTTTTGTCACTGTAAATAGAAAATAAACCACACCTTTTTTTGATTTTGAAAACCACAACCTCCGTTTGCTGGGCCTGTTTTTGTGTGGGGAGCCCATCCCGGGGGTCACACACACCCGCTGCCGAGCTAACCCCCTCACAATATATATATATATATACGGGCTTTCGCACATGAGTGCCATTCTGCCCCGTAAAAAGACGTGAGCTGGTCGGGAACCGGTTAATGTAATACAATTTATCCACATATAACCATATTTTTTAGATATCCTTCTGCTCAGATAAAAAACTTCAAGAAAAAAATCTGGAATAACCTCTACTAGCACCAATCACCCAATCTAAGACAGCTTATTCTGAGAATTTCCATAAGGACCCCAATACTAAATGGAGCATTTCCCTGCATGTAGAAGAAATATGAACCTACATGACCACAGAACTGATAGAGTACCAGTCCTGGGATCAGAGTAAGAGTAAAGGATACGGGATACTTTTTTGCTTCAGTTCCTCAAAGAGGCCATACTAAATTCCTTACAGTACCCTATGCTGGAGAGAAGGGTCAAACCCTTGGCCAAGGACTGAACCTTCCTATATTCACAATACTGTAAAAAGCAACAACACAGAAGTCCTGAAGTGGCCCATTTCTGGAGCAGAGGCCACGACATAAATGATCTCAAGATTATGGGACTGATAGGGAATTTCTAAATACAGAAAGAAAGGCTGGAATGGTGATGTAAATTCATATAAAGCTTAGAAACTCAAAACTGTGGTCGACATAGGGACATGTGTGCCACTGTTATTGCAATTGGAATAGGGACAATACAACTTTTTTTCCCCTCAAGCCTCTGAGTATGTATGGACATTTCAAAAGGACTTGCAGTGTGTAGTGTGAAGTGTGCCTAGACTTCTCATCTCCTAGTCCAGTGGTCTCCAAACTATGGCACACCAATTGCTCATGACCTACAATTCCCATCATGCCTGTGAATGTCAGAGTTTTACAATGCCTCATGGGATGTTTAGTTCCACAACAGCTGGAGGGCCGTAGTTTGGAGATCCCTGTCCTAGTTAGGAATGAGCCGAACACCCCCCAGTTCGGTTCGCATCAGAACATGGCAATAATTTTGTTCGAACATCCGAACACCGTTAAAGTCTATTGGACATGAACATGAAAAATCTAAAGTGCTCATTTTAAAGGCTAGTATGCAAGTTATTGCCATAAAAAGTGTTTGAGGACCCGGGTCCTGCCCCAGGGGACATGTATCAATGCAAAAAGGAGTTTTAAAAATGGACGTTATTTCGGGAGCAGTGATTTTAATAATGCTTACAGTGAAACAATCAAAGTGAAATATTCCTTTACATTTCGTACCTGGGGGGTGTCTAAAGTATGCCTGTGAAGTGGCACGTGTTTCCCGTGCTTAGAAGTGTCCCTGCACAAAATGTAATTTCTGAAGGAAAAAAAGTAATTTAAAAGTACTCGTGGCTATTCATGAATTGTCGGCTCCCGGCAATACAGAGAAAAGTCATTGAAAGTCATTGATAAAAAAAATAACAAATGTGTGGGGGGCCCCCAAATTCAATTACCAGGCCCTTCAGGTCTGGTATGGATATTAAGGGGAACCCTGCATCAAATTTAAAAAAAAAATGACGTGGGGTTCCCCCCAAATATCCATACCAGACCCTTATCCAAGCACACAACCTGGCAGGCCACAGGAAAAGAGGGGGGGAGGAGAGAGTCCCCCCCTCTTTTCCTGCGGCCTGCCAGGTTGCATGCTCAGATAAGGGTCTGGTATGTATTTTTGGGGGGAATCCTACGCCATTTATTTTTATTTTGCCGTGGGTTTCCCCTTAATATCCATACCATAACATGAAGGGCCTGGTATGAAATTTGGGGGGACCCCCACACATGTTTTAAAAAAAAAAATTGGTTCGGGGTTCCCCTTATATTCATACCAGACCCAAAGGGCCTAATAATGGACTGGGGGGGGGGGGACACATGCCATTTTTTTCAATGACTTTTATCTGTATTGCCGGGACCCGACAATTCATTATAGGCGCGAGTAGTTTTAAATGACTTTTTTTCCTTTAGAAATGACATTTTGTGCAGGAACAGTTATAAGCACGGGAAACTTCACTACTTTACAGGCATACTATAGACACCCCCAGGTACGAAATTTAAAGGAATATTTTTCACTTTTATTGTTTCACTTTAAGCATTATTAAAATCACTGCTCCCGAAAAAACTGCCATTTTTAAAACTTTTTTTTGCATTGATACATGTCCCCTGGGGCAGGACCCGGGTCCCCAAACACTTTTTATTACAATAACTTGCATATTAACCTTTAAAATTCACACTTTTGTTTTTTCACTTTCGTGTCCCATAGACTTTAATGGTGTTCGCGTGTTTGAACAAATTTTTTGCCTGTTTGCATGTTCTGTTGCAAATCGAACCGGGGGGTGTTCGGCTCATCCCTAGTGATCAGGATTTTTTATATTTTTTACACATTATGATTGCTTATAGCATGGAATAACATTACTATAAGCAAGCATTTTACTGAATGAAACTGATTCACTCAGTTTGTTTTGTTGTAATGGTACCGATGGGCTGTGAGTGGCCCTGTACCATGTGGTCACTGTGACCAATCACAGCTAGCAATCCAATAAAAGATAGCCATCCTTTGTTAACAACTGTTATGTGATCTGTTGTGATTGGTCACAGCGGTCACATGGTGCTGGCAGCGAGCCAGTACACTGTTCAGTTATCAGCTGTGTCTGGTGGACACAGCCAATGACAGATTTCACTGCTGTGCAGCCCCGTAGCTGCGGGAGCAGCGCTTTCTGAGAGGACGTTATATGACATCCACTCAGAATGGTAAAGCCACCACCTGGTTGTCATTCTGCTGTAGGCCGGGCAGGAAGGTGTTAAAGTTTATATGAATGCCTGTTTGTTAAACTTCCCTTTCGTGCATCAACTCAAAACAATCATCTGATATGCATGTGTTCTTATGGAAACAAGTAACCAAAACTCGGAGACTATTTGCATCTGTCAAAGAGCGTAAATAACTCCTCCGCACTCACTGGACACAGAAACAGAGATACTTCTTCCTTGAAAGTGTCACATTGAAAATGTCTTCTGCTGCAGAGATCTTATTGGCCACCATCACCATCATACATATCGGGACTGGCATCACCTTAAACACTGACATTGTGTTTTTTACCTTTCAAAGCTTGAAGAAACAACCTACCTTCAATCCAGCCATTGTCATGTACTTCAACATGGGTCTGGTCAACATTTTCATGCAGTTGGTCCTATTTGCACAGATTTTAATTTTTTGCTTTTGGCCTCAACTATTTTTTATCAAAGAGATTGAATTGACATTGACCTTTCTGATGTTCAGTCTGATTTATTGTAGCTATTGGAATACCGGCTGGCTGTGTGCTTACTATTGTATCAACATCAACAACTTCACCCATCAACGTATCATTGGGTTAAAAAGACTTCTTTCATCTTTCCTGCCACAGATTCTTCTACTATCAACAATCGGTTCCGTCATTTTAAGTTTTGTGGGGATCTGGATGGTTAAGGTGGTATTTTTGGTGCAAACTTCAACAAACAGTACAGAGGACATCTCTGCATACACTGCACATGTTGTCATGCCCACAGGTTACAGACTGACCGCCACTTTCCTAGGCTGCATCCTACCCTTTGTTTTGACGCTTATCTCTACTGGAGTCACAGCCTTGTCTCTTATAAAACATATCATGAAGATGAAGCAGAATATTTCAGAACATTCCCGTCCAAACCTCCAGGCCCTCATCAGTGCCACACGAACTATGATCCTCTTTCTTACATTCTCTGCATTGTTTTATATAGCTGAGCTCTTGTTGTTTTCAACAAGTAAACGTTCATTTTCAGATGCTATAACTATTATCATCTGGGTTATAATCACATCTTTCCCATCAGTAGAGGGTGCAATCATTGTTCAGGCCAACCCAAGGTTAAGGACGATGATTCTGGAGAAGTTCTGTTCTAGGAGACAAAGCAGCAATGTGATAGACTGAGATAAGCCACAATCTATCTAGATGATTATTCTTTTTTTTATAATTGTGTGTCTATTATATTTTCAACACAATCAAAATACAAAAGATCATTACACAGGGTAAGGCTCGAGTAACCCTACTGTGACCTGAAAGTCTTACAGTGCGACTTTGCCAGACGACTTCCCGGCGATTTGCCGGTGAATTGAGTATTACTTTGATATGACTTGATGCAACAAAGTTTCTTCTATACAGATGCTTTTTGTGGCATCGTGCATTACATACTCTTGGACTACTTGAGCACTACCGGCTCCTGAAATCTGTGTTACTTACCCTTGACCCCTGCATTCTGCTTTATATACCACTTGAACTCTGCACCTCAAGTTACATACCACCGACCCTGCAGTCTGAAATACATACTACTTCTGCATTTTGTGTGACCTATTGCTGACCCCTGTGTTGTGCTTTACATACCACCAACCTCTGAACTCTACTATACTTACACCTGGACCTCTACACACTGGGTTACATACTATTGAAATCTAAGCTTTGAGTTGCATGCTCCTGACCCCTGCACTCTGCATTACATGCTATTGACCTCTAAACTCTGTATTATGTTTTCAATTCTTTTTTATTAATTTTACTTAAGAAAAACATTACAAGACATAACATTTAAAGTCAATATATATATATATTATTACTAAAATAGACATACCTCAAAACATTTTTAATACCCCTTAATGTAGATATGATTCCAAGGTTCTCTCAAAACTCCCAGAGAAAAAAAAGTGAGAATAGTATTTATTGTGTAAGAAAGGAAGAGCCAGGGAGCCCCACTATTGGAAATCTCCCTGGATCGACCTATAAAAAATAACCCCCCCCCCCCTAAATCTCCAACCAACAAATTACTACAAAAAAAAACAAACTCAAAAACATTCCCTTTTATTAACCATATCCCCATATTAGTCAATAATAGTGGGTGGAGATCAGCATATAAATAAACATATATCAAATGGCACCATCACCCCTGAATTAATGTAACAAACACATAGACAGGATATGGGATTTTTAAGGTGCTAAAATATTTAAAACACAAAACAAAACTTTTATATATAAAAATTGAAAAATATTTATTAATTACAGCAATTAAAAAAACTGATAAATACACATAATTTAACCGTCACAGGTATACACCTACTACCTAGTGAATGACAGTAACAGAATGTATTCAGTTGAGTGTAGCGTCCATTTTTTCAACAGTTTCGCCTGTAAGGCTTAGTCAGGACTGGACGCAAAGAACACTTTAATAGATTTTGTAAGAAAATTCCAACTTATGGTGTGAAGAAAGAAAGAAACACAAATTATCACATATGTTACACATAAAACATTGTGTAAATTCATAACATATCTTGGCAAACTACGACAAACTACGGTACCTAAAAATCTCCGAAGGCAACTTTTTAAAACATTTTTTACAGTTACCATGTTAGAGTTACAGAGGAGGTCTAGTGCTAGAATTATTGCTCTCGCTCTGACGGTGTGCGGCGCTACCTCACATGTGTGATTTGAACACCATTTACATATGCGGGCGCGACTTCTGTATGCGTTTTCTTTGCTGCGCAAGCTCGCGGGGACGGGGGCGTTTTAATATTTATTTTATTATTTATTTTATTTCTTTTTATATTATTAAATCACTTTTATTGCTGTCACAAACATCCCTTGTGACAGTAATAGGTGGTGACAGGTACTCTTTATGTAGGGTTCAGGGGTCTAAAAGACCCCAATCCCTCCTTCGCACTTCAAAGTATTCAGATTTCCGAAAACGGTGATTCTGAATACTGTGTATTTTTTAAAATCCGGCGCCATTGGCAGCCGAGTAAACCGGAAGTGACGTTGTGTTTACATTCAGGAGACTGGAACAAAGCCATTTACGGCTTCGTTCTAATCTGTGGCTAGGCGCCGGAAGTGGCGCATCATGGATCAGGTCTCCCGTTGGGACAGGAGGCCCGGTAAGAGCGGTGGATGCGGCGGAAGGGGGGATGTCCCCTCCCGCTCCTCCAGGATAACAACCGAGCGGCTTTTAGCCGCATCAGTTTTTATCACTGGAAAGCCGATCGCCCGCTCTAAAAAATGGTACCGGGATGATGCCTGCAGCTGCGGGCATCATCCCGGTATAACCCCCCAAAGCCGAGGCCGCATATGTACGTACACTCGGCGGCAAGGGGATGAAAAAATTAAAGTGCCCCTGCCCCCGCGGGCTCGCTCGCAGAAGCGAACGCATACGTAAGTTGCGCCCGCATATGTAAACAGCGTTAAAACATGTGAGGTGCCACCGCAAACATTAGGGCGAGAGCAATAATTGTAGTACTAGACCTCCTCTGTAACTCAAAACAAAAAAAATGTTGGCTATGGGGATTTTCAAGTACCAAAGTTTGGCGCCATTCCACGAGCGTGTGCAATTTTGAAGCGTGACATGTGAGGTGTCTATTTACTCTGCGTAACATCGTCTTTCACATTATACAAAAGAATTGGGCTAACTTTACTGTTTTGTTTTTGTTTTTTAATCATGAAAAACTTTTTTTCCCCAAAAAATACGCAAATACCGTGCAAGATAAACAGTTGCAACGACCGCCAGTCTCTGCTAAAAAAAATAACATATATAATGTTTGGGGGTTCTTTGTATTTTTTTTTTTTTTATTCTTCCTCGTTCAATATTTTTATTGAAAAGTGACATCATTAAAGCAAAACATCATAATAACAAACATCCCCATCCGGGAGCCAACATGGCCCTTCGGTAAGGTTTAACAAAAAGAGAATTTAACAAGATAACAGTGTGTTAATGTAATAATGAATATATAACATACATCGGTGATACCTGATCCCCTGAAGGCTTGTTATAAACCATTGATCTGAGCATTTGAGCGACAATATACTCTTTGCATGCCATAGATCTATAGGGTTGAGCAGGGTCGGCAGAGGATCAATGTCTGTCTTTGTATTTTTTTTTTTTTTAGCAAAAAAATATGATTTTTACATGTAGGAGAGAAATGTCAGAATTGGCCTGGGTGTCCGGTGAGGGTAGCACTACACTAGTAAATCTCCAGCAAAGCAAATGTTTCACTGTTTTTCTTCTCATTAGTAAAATCACCTGGTTTGTATTATGTTACAATGTAACCCAAAGCCTCAACATTTGAATAGGATATCAGATCATTTCCATAGTAAGCACAGCTTGTTTAGTTGGACAAAATCACTCAAAAGAATCAAAGGAATACTAATACTAAAATATATACATATATATATATATATATATATATATATATATATATATATATATATATATATATATATATAATTATGCCTTGTACACATGATCGGATTTCTGATGGAATAAAATCCGACGGACTTGTTTCATCGGAAATTCCGATCGTGTGTGGGCCCCATCTGACTTTTTTCCATCTGAGTAAAAAAAATAGAACATAATTCCCTATTAAGATATACTATAATACTATAATATTATACAACAATATGAGTGGAAACAAGTACTAAACATGAACAATTATCTTCTGTACTAACTTAATAATATTCTTACAATATAGATGCTCCGGAGAACTTTCTTACCCTAGACTCTTTTCTCTCTTTCTTACCTTCATTCTTTCCCTTTTACTATTACTCTGTCCTTTTTTTCTATTTCCCTATTTTTTGTATTACCGTATTTAAATGGTAATGTATTATACATAAATACTATATTTACCGTATTTATCGGTGTATAACATGCACCCTAACTTTAAGAGGGAAGTTTCAGGAAAAAAACTTTCCACAGCCCCCTGCATATAACACACAGGCACAGTTTACCCTCTATTTTCAGGGTAAAAAAGTGAGTGTTATACGCCAATAAATACAGTACTTATTACGTACAATAATTATACATTTTTGACGTTTTTATTGAATTTGTTGATTTCCAATTAGCTTTCTTTCCATAGTGACTATATAATAATTGAATATGCCTGGAACTAAGTGTATTAGCACATATTTACATATTACATTTTTCAATTGTTTATATTAACTTAACATTTCATTTTCGAGTTGATTACCTGTTTATGTAAAATATCTAATCTTCAGCTAAGTATAATTCCATCCAATTTATTATCATATACTTAACTAATATTACCATTTGTTGTAACTATTTATTACTAATTGTAACTCTGTTTATTATTTAATTATTCAATAAACAACATTGACACGAAAAAAAAAATAGAAAATGTTTTAAATTTTTCCGATTGAAAAAAGTCCGATGAGAAATTCCGATTGTCTGTGTGGAATTTCATCGGAGAAAAATCCACGCATGCTCAGAATCAAGTCGACGCATGCTCGGAAGCATTGAACTTCATTTTTCTCGGCTCGTCGGAGTGTTTTACGTCATCACATTTTGGACGGTCGGAAGTTAGTCTGACGGTGTGTAGGCAAGACTGATGGAAGTCAGCTTCATCAGAATTCCGACGGAAAATTCCATCGGAAATCCGATCATGTGTACAGGGCATTAGAGTACTAATGTCCATAATCTCCTTGTATTCCAAGACATAAAACAAGGTCCCTTCTCACAACATGACATCGAAACAAAACCAAAGTCTTGCATTTGTTGTACGAAAAATAAATAAAATGTAGACGTA
This sequence comes from Rana muscosa, assembly GCA_029206835.1. Lineage (NCBI taxonomy): Eukaryota > Metazoa > Chordata > Amphibia > Anura > Ranidae > Rana > Rana muscosa. The sequence goes on from CM055127.1 coordinate 189,005,084, forward strand.
ATTACCTGTTTCATGCACATAAGTACAAAACTTTCAGTTTGAAAGAGAAATCACAGTGTACTTTCTGTATGTATATATCTGAGTTTTTACTTGTAATTTTCACAGGAAGTAATTTTTTGTGTGACTTTTACATTTCAGTTTTTTTGGTGTTCTGTATTTGGTATTATTTTATATGCAGATTTCTTAATGTTCCTCTGCTGAGCACCTCTGCTGAACAATAAATGAAATAAAAACAACAAATCAATACAGAATATATTGTTTTAACTCAGATTGAACAGAATTATAGACTTGCACTGAACTAAGAAAAATAAAACAAAAACTGAATCAAATGCTCCAGTTGTGATCCTGTTAAATGCCTTCTCTGCTTCCATTGACAAAAGTAATGAGTCTTCTTTTGTGACAATATACCGTATATACTCGAGTATAAGCCGAGTTTTTCAGCACATTTTTTTTGTGCTGAAAATGCCCCCCTCGGCTTATACTCGAGTCGCCTTTTTGCGCCTGATCTCCCAGACTTTGGGGACCCCAAACTTGGCACACATGTAGCCCCACTCTTCCTCTACAATTGTGCAAAGTTTGTTGTCCAGGGGACCTACGGCCGGGGAGCATCGATTTTTCAAAGCCGGGAACCCCTTCCATAGACTCCCATGTTAAACTTCAGTCTAGTCATGGGCACAGTGAGGCATGGGCACAGTGAGGCATGGGCACAGTGAGCATGGGCACAGTGAGGCATGGACACAGTGAGGCATGCACATGGACACAGTGAGGCATGAACACAGTGAGGCATGCACATGGACACAGTGAGGAAAAAGTGAGGCATGCAGATGGACACCCTGGGCTTTTACTCGAGTCAATACGTTTTCCCATTTTTTTGTGGTAAAATTAGGTGCCTCGGCTTATATTCGGGTCAGCTTATACTCGAGTATATACGGTAGTTGTCCTATACATATCCTCAATTATAGAGTAAGCTCTCTTTATTCTCTGTGATGTAATGTGATTTATTCTCTTTTTTCATTCGCTGTTGCTTTCATTTGTCAAAAAAACGGCAAATTAAGATCTGATTTTAAGCAACCGTCCCAAGTCAGATACCGGTGACCCTCGCTGCACTCCGTGCTTCCATTACCCATTTACTATGTCATTGCTTACAGGACAGTGGAGATACGTCATTTCAGGATGTCTCCAATTTACAAGCCGACCTCAATGCTCTGTCTAATTGGGCGACTATGTGGCAGATGAGGTTTAATGTTGATAAATATAAAGTTATGCACTTGGGGGCTAAGAATATGAATGCATCATACATACTAGGGGGAGTACAACTGGGGGGATCCGTAGTGGAGAAGGATCTGGGGGGATCCGTAGTGGAGAAGGATCTGGGGGGATCCGTAGTGGAGAAGGATCTGGGGGGATCCGTAGTGGAGAAGGATCTGGGGGGATCCGTAGTGGAGAAGGATCTGGGGGTTTTGGTAGATCATAAGCTCAATAATAACATGCAATGCCAAGCTGCGGTTTCCAAAGCGAGCAAAGTCCTTTCTTGTATAAGAGAGGTGTGGACTCCAGAGAGAGGGATATAATTTTGCCCCTTTACAAATCATTAGTAAGATCTCATCTGGAATATGCAGTTCAGTTTTGGGCCCCAGTTCTCAAAAAGGATATCAGGGAACTTGAGAAAGTGCAGAGAAGGGCAACCAAACTGATAAGAGGCATGGAGCAGCTCAGCTACAGTGCCTTGCAAAAGTATTCACCCCCTTGACATTTTTCGTGTTTTGTTGCCTCACAACCTTGAAATAACATGGATTGTTTGAGGATTTGCATCATTTAATTTACAGAACACGCCCACAACTTTGAAGAATTTTTTTTTTTTATTGTGAAGCAAACAACAAATAGGACACAATAACAGAAAAAGTCAATTTGCATAACTATTCACCCCCCTAAAGTCAATACTTTGTAGAGCCACCTTTTGCCGCTATCACGGCTCCAAGTCGCTTTGGATAAGTCTCTATGAGCTTCCCACATCGTACCAATGGGATTTTTGCCCATTCCTCCTCCTTGCAAAACTGCTCCAGCTCCTTCAAGTTGGATGGTTTGCGCTTGTGAACAGCAATCTTTAAGTCTGACCACAGATTTTCTATTGGATTGAGGTCTGGGCTTTGACTAGGCCATTCCAACACATCAACATGTTTCCCCTTAAACCACTCAAGTGTTGCTTTAGCAGTGTGTTTGGGGTCATTATCCTGCTGGAAGGAGAACCTCCGTCCTAGCCTCAAATCACACACAGAGTGGCACAGGTTTACCTCAAGAATATCCCTGTATTTAGCACCATCCATCTTTCCCTCAACTCTGACCAGTTTCCCAGTCTTGACTGCTGAAAAACATCCCTGCAGCATGATGCTGCCACCACCATGTTTCACAGTGGGGATGGTGTTCTTTGGGTGATGTGATGGGTTTGCACAAGACATAGCGTTTTCTTTGATGGCCAAAAAGTTTAATTTTAGTCTCATCAGACCAAAGCACCTTCCTCCATACATTTTGGGAGTCTCCCCCATGCCTTTTCCCAAACTCAAAACGTGCCATTTTGTTTTTTGCTGAAAGTAATGTCTTTCTTCTGGCCACTCTGCCATAAATCCCAACTCTATGGAGCGTACGGCTTATTGTCGCCCTATGTACAGATACTCCAGTCTCTGCTGTGGAACTCTGCAGCTCCTCCAGGGTTACCTTAGGTCTCTGTGCTGCTTCTCTGATTAATGCCCTCCTTGCCCGGTCCGTGAGTTTTGGTGTGCGGCCGTCTCTTGGCAGGTTTGCTGTTGTGCCATGTTCTTTCCATTTGGTTATGATAGATATGATGGAGCTCCTAGGGATCGTCAAAGATTTGGATATTTTTTTATAACCTAATCCTGACTTGTACTTCTCAACAACATTGTCCCTTCCTTGTTTGGAGAGTTCCTTGGTCTTCATGGCAGTGTTTGGTTAGTGGTGCCTCTTGCTCAGGTGTTGCAGCCTCTGGGGCCTTTCAAAAAGGTGTGTCTATGTAATGACAGGTCATGTGACACTTAGATTGCACACAGGTGGACATCATTTCACTAATTATGTGACTTCTGAAGGGAATTGGACGCACCAGAGCTTTTTATGGGCTTCATAACAAAGGGGGTAAATACATGCGCACATGGCAATCAGTTTTTTATTTCAGAAAAATTGTTTTATGTATATATTTTTCAAATTTTAGGCTATTATGTTCTGATCCATCACATATAATTCAGATTAAAAAAAAAAAAAAAAACATTGAACTAATGGCTGTAATGTAACAAAATAGGTAAAAAACCAAGGGGGGTGAATACTTTTGCAAGGCACTGTATGAGAAAAGATTAGAGGAACAGGATTTATTCTCTCTTGAGAAGAGGAGATTAAGGGGGGGGGGGAGATATGATCAACATGTATAAATACATAAGGGGTCCATATAATGAACTTGGTGTTGAGTTATTCACTTTACCCACTTCAATACCAGGCACTTACGCCCCTTCCTGCCCAGGCCAATTTTCAACTTTCAGCGCTGTCGCTGTTTAAATGACAATTGCGCGGTCATGCTACACTGAACCCAAACAGAATTTTTAGCATTTTGTTCCCACAAATAGAGCTTTCTTTTGATGGTATTTGATCGCCTCTGGGGTTTTTAATTTTTGCTATACAAATAAAAAAGACCGAAAATTTTGAAAAAAATAAATGTTTTTATTTTTTTCTGTTAACATTTTTTGTAAATAAGTATCGTATTTACGTGAGTATAAGCCGACCCGAATATAAGCCGAGGCACCTAATTTTACCACAAAAAAATGGGAAAACGTATTGACTCGAGTATAAGCCTAGGGTGTCCATCTGTATGCCTCACTGTGCCTCACTTTGCCTCACTGTGTCCTTGTGCATGCCTCACTGTGTCCATGCCTCACTGTGCCCATGACTAGACTGATGTTTAATATGGGAGTCTATGGAAGGGGTGCCCGGTTTTGAAAAATCGGTGCTCCCTGGCCGTAGGTTCCCCAGACAACAAACTTTGCACACTTGTCGAGGAGAAATGGGGCTACATGTGTGCCAAGTGTCGGGTCCAGGGGACCTACGACCGGCCGGTACTGGCTTTGAAAAATCGGTACTTCCCGGTCGTAGGTCCCCCGGACAACAAACTTTGCACACTTGTAGATAAAGAGTGGGGCTACATGTGTGCCAAGTTTGGGGTCCAGGGGTACCAGGTCCCCAAAGTCTGGGAGATCAGGTGCAAAAAGGTGACTCGAGTATAATGTGCTGAAAAACTCGGCTTATACTTGAGTATATACGGTAATTAATAAAATATAGGAATTTCCTTTCAAATTTGGCTGTAACGAATGCAAATTTATCCAAAGTTATGAAGTATCCAAAATAATGAATGGAACAAATTAATAATAAATAATAATAATAAAAAGTTGTTATTGTTATTATTGTATTTATTATTATTAATTTGTTACGCTTCATTCATTTAGATACAGCATTCATTATTTCGGATAATTCGTAACTTCGAATAAATTCCTATTTGTTACGTTCACTAACAGCCAAATTTAAAAAGGAAATTCCAATACCTATAACTTAATAGTTAGCAATAGTTAAGTTATTATTAGTTATTTATTGTTTCATATTTTCAAATTTTTCGGGTTTTCGGATTTTCGAATTTCTGAATTTTCGAATTTCCGAATTTACGGGTTTTCAAATTTACTAATTTCCAAATTTACAAAATTTTTAATTTATGACATTTTTAATTTATGAATTTACAAATTTTCTTAAATATTAAAATTTACGAATAAATACCCACGTCAGAAGTCTGGTTCTTGAGTGCTATGTTATGTCTTCTTTACTCTCTAGTTTCTATACTTTGGTATCTATCAGTTCTCATTATATCTGCTGCTTATCTTTTCTATTGTTTCTCAACTGAGCATCAGAGCTGACTGCTTTAGATCTGTTGAATTGTTTGTAACTGAAAGGAAGTGATTTCTCAATTTTGTATATCTGATATGATTGTCCTATAGCAGGATTTTGCCTCCAAATGTTGTATTATCTTTCCATTTAAACCTTAATAAAATCCCTGTGAAAGAAAAGTAAGACACTGGAAAACAAATATGTTTCCTTTTTCAACAAGTGTTTATTAGAAAGAATCACATTTGGCTACAAGTAAAAAAAAAAAAAAAAAAAACACCAGGACTTCATAAATCCAGAGCTTAACACTACACTTACACACTTATACAGAATTACATATCAATAGTGTCAACTCCCATACAGTAGGTGCCGCCGATTTTGTGTCAATGTCGCCTCTTCTAGCAGCGAGATTGACACCCTAAGAGCCCCGTCGCAAGAGCCAGCGCCGAGCTGTCTCATCATCGGGAAAGGAAAAATGTTGTTTTTCCTTTCGCAATGAACGACACGCATTGCTGACATTGAGGCCGGTAGGCGGAGATCCGACGTGACATCATGACGTCACAATCACATGCTCCGGGTGGCCACATGCCCCCATGACCTCACAGTCACATGTTTCAGGGCCACCCGGAGCATGTGATTGTGACGTCATGAGAGGCCTATATAAAGCATTGCGCACCGTACACCCAGCATTACAGCGGGAGGAAGCAACGTGTCAACATCGAGGAGGAGAAGAGAGAAGAAGACACCGACGGCGACGGGAAGACCGGGCCTCTCCGCTAGCAAAAGAGCTGAAAGAAGTTAGCGGAAAAGCCCGGCAGAAGGAAAAAGGCACCGGAGTGCAGTAGAAGACCCCCGAAGTCGGAAGAAGAGACCCCCGAAGTCAGAAGAAGAGACCCCCGAAGTCAGAAGAGACCCCCGGAGTCGGAAGAAGGCCCCCGGAGCTGTGTAATAAATTACTTTAAAAACCTGTGTAGTGTTTTTTTTTATTGACATTTTTTTCCACCAGGTGAATGGGTAGGGGTACGCTGTACCCCATACTCACTCACATAGGGTGGGGAGCCGGGATCTGGGGCCCCCTTATTAAAGGGCGCTCCCGGAATCCAATAAGCCCCCCGCCCGCAGACCCCGACAACCAACGGCCAGGGTTGTCGGGAAGAGGCCCTTGTCGCCATCAACATGGGGGCAAGGTGCTTTGGGGTGGGGGGGCCGCAGGTCGCCCCCCTGCCTCAAAGCACCAAACCCCCCATGTTGAGGGCATGCGGCCTGGTACAGTTCAGGAGGGAGGGGGTTGCTCTCTCGTCCCCCCTCTTTTCCTGCCGCCTGCCAGGTTGCGTGCTCGGATAAGGGTCTGGTTTGGACCTTGAGGGGGACCCCCACGCCGTTTTTTTCGGCTTAGGGGGTTCCCCTTCAAATCCATACCAGACCCAAGGGCCTGGTATGCTCCTGGAGGGGGAACCCATGCCGGTTTTTTATTTAAAATTTGGTGTGGAGTTCCTGCTCAGGATTCATACCAAACACAGTGCCTGGTATTGGCGGGAATCCACGTCGGATCCCGTTCAATACAGTGTCGCGTCTCTTTCTCGCTATTGCAGCGAGCGCAAGATGTTGGCACCCTGTCACCAAAATGTCGGCACCCTGTCGCCGAGAATCTCCACGATGGGATCGCAATAGATATACAATGTCGGCGGCACCTACTGTATATAGGGTTCAAAATAATCATGTCGACTAAAGGAAAGTGCAACATTCTTGAGTGGTGAGTAACATCACCAGTCTTCTTACTGACAAAATATCATTATTCAGTTCCATTATTGATGGAAGGAACCCCCCCCCCCCCCCCCCAGAAGTGCAGATGGTCAGCAAAAAAAAATAAGAAGAAACTTGGATAACAATCATAGAGTAAAGTAGAAAGAGGAAGATCCAGATGGAAGAAAGTATAAGAAAAAATAAGAAGAAAAAAAGGAGGGGGACAGAGAAAAGGGGATAAAGAAAAAAGGGCCAAGTTCTCTAAGGTGTCAGTAAACCATAGGCAGACCTAGCAGAACATCCCGCTGCATAAGCAACAGTGACCGGTGCAGGTCTTTTGGAAGGTTATGTGCTATTATTATTATTATTATTATTATTATTATTATTATGCACAATTTATATAGCGCCAACAGTTTACGCAGCGCTTTACAATGTAGAGGGGGGACACAACAATTACAGTACAGTTCGATACAGAAGGGACAGGAGGACCCGGCTCATAGAGATTACATTCTAAAGGGAGAGGGTGGTGGTACAAAAGGTAAAAGATGCGGGAAATGATTTGATGGGGGTGTCTCGAGGACAGTTGTTAGGTGGGTGTGGGATAGGCTTCCCTGAATAAATGAGTTTTCAGGGATCTTCTAAAGGTGGACAGGGTAGGGGCTGATCGGACATACCGGGGCAGGGAGGTCCAGAGGATGGGAGAGGCTCTGGAGAAGTCCTGAAGGCAAGCATGGGAGGAGATAACAAGGGAGCTAGAGAGCAGGAGGTCCTGGGAGGAGCGGAGGGGAAGGTTTGGGCGATATCTGCAGATGAGGTTGGTGATGTAGATGGGGCGATGTTGTGAATGGCCTTGTATGTTGTGGTTAGTATTTTTTTTACGGTGGGGTAGGGGAAGCCAATGAAGGGATTGGCAGAGAGGAGCAGCAGTCACGGGTCGGTTAGTGAGGTGTATTAGTCTAGCAGCAGCATTCATAGTAGACTGAAGGGGGAGGAGCCTGCTTAAAGGTAGACCATTAAGGAGAGAGTTGCAGTAGTCGTGGCGGGAAATAATCAAGGAGTGAATAAGTTGCTTTGTGGTGTCATAAGTCAGGAAGGGTTGAATTATGCAGATGTTGCGGAGGTTAAGGCGGCAGGATTTAGCCAGCAATTGGGTATGAGTTGTGTCAGTCAGTATTGATCAGATACCATGACATCTTTTGCTATACTTGAGTTCCGGTTGGAACGGAGGACCACCATACTTTCTCCAGGGTTTGCTTTCCCATGGTAAATAAAAGAGTCAGAAGAAATAAATCATTTGTTAGTACACCAAGGGGGTTTAAAATTTAGAACGCCCCCCCCCCCCCCCTATACTCTGTGCTATTGAAACCAAGCATTGGGTCACCCAGGCTATGATACATAGTAAAATTGAAGCAACTATTAAGGATAAAATTCCTAAACATCTTAAATCCTGGCAAACTTTGTTTGGTTCATTTTCTCCCACCTGGTTTTGATGAGCCCTCACCTCTTCTGATCTTTATGGTTTGAGTCCTGGACCTGCTTGGAGTAATCGACTTCCCCCTCTTTTCTATTTTCTACCTTTTTTTTCCTCTTCTTCTTTTATACTTTTCCTCTTTACCTTAAACCTCTGGAACATGATTTTATGAGGTCTTGTTTCTGTATACCTCTTGTCCACCAATGTTGGACATTTTTGTAATTGTTTTTAAATGTTGGTTGTACTGTCGTTTGTTCCTTTAAGTTTTGAAGGCATTGCACCTCCTTCATTATGTACCATATATACCTGAATATAAGCCGAGGCACCTAATTTTACCACAAAAAAATGAGGAAACGTATTGACTCGAGTATAAGCCTAGGGTGTCCATCTGCATGCCTCACTGTGCCTCACTTTGCCTCACTGTGTCCATGTGCATGCCTCACTGTGTCCATGCCTCACTGTGCCTTACTGTGCCCATGCCTCACTGTGTCCATGCCTCACTGTGCCCATGCCTCACTGTGTCCATGCTTCACTGTGCCTTACTGTGCCCATGCCTCACTGTGTCCATGCCTCACTGTGTCCATGCCTCACTGTGTCCATGCCTCACTGTGCCCATGCCTCACTGTGTCCATGCCTCACTGCCTTACTGTGCCCATACCTCACTGTGTCCATGCCTCACTGTGTCCATGCCTCACTGTACCCATGCCTCACTGTGTCCATGCTTCACTGTGCCTTACTGTGCCCATGCCTCACTGTGTCCATGCCTCACTGTGTCCATGCCTCACTGTGCCCATGCCTCACTGTGTCCATGCCTCACTGTGCCTTACTGTGCCCATGCCTCACTGTGTCCATGCCTCACTGTGCCCATGCCTCACTGTGTCCATGCCTCACTGTGCCTTACTGTGCCCATGCCTCACTGTACCCATGCCTCACTGTGTCCATGCCTCACTGTGCCCATGCCTCACTGTGCCCATACCTTACTGTGCCCATGCCTCACTGTGTCCATGCCTCACCGTCACTGTGTCCATGCCTCACTGTGCCCAATCTCCCTACCTGATTTCCTGCGCTGTGTGACTAAACTGACGTTTAACATGAGAGTCTATGGAAGGGGTTCCATGGTTTGAAAAATTGGTGCTCCCCAGCCGTAGGTCTCCTGGACAAAAAACTTTGCACACTTGTAGATAAGGAGTGGGGCTACATGTGTGCCAAGCTTGGGGTCCAGAGGACCTAGGGCCGGCCAGTACTGGGTCCCCAAAATCACCAGAGAAATTACTGTTTAACATGGGAGTCTATGGAAGGGGTACCCGACTTTGAAAAATCGGTGCTCCCCGGCCGTAGGTCTCCCGGACAAAAAACACTTGTAGACAAAGAGTGAGGCTACATGTGTGCCAAGTTTGGGCTCCAGGGGACCTACGGCTGGCCGGGATCAGGCGCACAAAGATGAAGATGGACACAGTCTCAAGTATAAGCCGAGGGGGGCATTTTCAGGACAAAAAAATGTGCTGAAAAACTCGGCTTATACTCGAGTATATACAGTATATTGAATACCCATTGCGGCTCTGAACTGACAACTTCTGGACCTCATAATTTGTATGAATACTTTGTTTCCTTTTTTATTGGAGTGTACTCTGTGTTCCTTTTTACAACAACAAAAAAGACTGAACAAAGAAAATTTAGAACTGCCTCCTTTGGTGATTTCCGAATGCTCTTATCTAGTATTGTGAATATAAGTTGGTACAGACACAGCGAGTGCCTAGTCAACAGCATGTTCACACTTTATACGGAATTTGGCCAGGGGCAGATATAATAGTTCGGACGGTTCTGGTCCGATCCAAAACATGCCCACCAAGAGTAACTGTGAGGGCTTACAGTGTTCTGGTACCACCAGCACCCAATTTTCTGCAGAGTATATACAGGCGGTCCCCTATTTTCAAACATTCGACTTACAAACGACTCCTACTTGCAAACGGAAGGAGACAACAGGAAGTGAGAGGAAATCTACCCCTAGGAAGGGAAAAGCCCCGTACACACGATCGGTTTGACTGATGAAAAACGTCCGATGGATGGTTTTCATCAGACCAACCGATCGTGTATGGTACCCATCGGTCTTTTTTCCATCGGTTGGAAAAAATAGAACTTGTTTTAAAATTTTCCGATGGATAAAAAACCAATGGGAATTTCCGATCGTCTATGGGCAAGTCCATCGGTTAAAAAACCCACGCATGCTTAGAATCAAGTCGACGCATGCTCAGAAGCATTAAACTTCATTTTTCTCAGCTCATCGGAGTGTTTTACGTCACCGCGTTTGGAACGGTCGTTTTTTTGACTGATGGTGTGTGGCCAATAGTGATGAGCCGAACACCCCCGGGTTCGGTTCGCACCAGAACCCGCGAACGGACCGAAAGTTCGTACGAACATTAGAACCCTATTAAATACAATGGATGCGAACGTTCGAATTCTAAAGTGCTAATTATAACAACTATTATGCATGTTATTGTCCTAAAAAGGGTTTGGGAACCCGGGTTGTGCACCAGGGGACATGTATCAATGCAAAAAGAAGTTTTAAAAACGGTTGTTTTTCGGGAGCAGTCATTTTAATGATGCATAAAGTGAAAAAAAAAAAGTCAAATATTCCTTTAAATATCGTACCTGGGGGGTGTCTAAAGTATGCCTGTGAAGTGCCACGTGTTTCCCGTGTTTAGAACTGTCCCTGCACAAAATGACACTTCTAAAGGGAAAAAAAGCCATTTAAAACTGCTTGCGGCTTTAATGTAATGTCTGGTCCCGGTAATATGGATGAAAATCTTTAAGAAAAATGGCATAGCTACCCCATGACCCCCCCCCCCCTACCCCAGCCCATTACCAGCCTCTTTGGGTCTTGGATGGATATTAAGGGGAACCCCGCACATAAAATAAAAAAGGCCCTATATACTCTGAACAGCCGTATACAGGCGGTGCATACAAGACAGGGACTGTAGGTTTGTTCTTATGTAGAATCTGTTTGTAATTTTGAACAGGTACATTGTTGAAGTGTAGCTCCAGCCCAAAAATCTATTTTTAAACTTTTTGGAAAACATAGGTAAGGGTTATCACCCCTGTAACATTTGTTTTGCTGTCTGTGCCCCTGTTCAGAACATTTCACCTCACTTTCCGTCCCAATGACAACTGTTTTTGAAATGTGGTGTTTTTCTTGAAACAAGGATTGCTGATAAAGCATCAGTACAGAGGAGACACCTTTCTCCCATATTTATTCTTACAGGAGAGAATTTTCCTTCCTAGTGGTAGATTTCCTCTCACTTCCTGTTGTCTTCTTGCGTTTGCAAGTAGGAGTCGTTTGTAAGTTGGATGTTTGAAAGTAGGGACCTGCCGTATATACTCTGCAGAAATAGGCCCCTTAGTTGTTGGTGTTGGCACAACACTGTAAGCACTCACAGTTACTCTTGGTTGGTGCTGGAACGCCCTGCTGTCAACTATTATATCAGGAATTTTAATTACATATAATTGTTGAACAGTGGTAGTAAAAATTGGGCCTTTGATGGTGGTTCTGGTGCCACAACACTGTAAGCCCTGACAGTTACTCTTGGTGGGTGCAGCAATGGGCCCTGCTGTGAATTATTAGATCAAGAATTGTAATTGCATGCCCCTGTTGAACAGGGGCTGAAAAATTGGGCCTTTCGTGGTGGTGGTGGTGGTGGTGGTGTTGCCACAACACTGTAAGCCCTCAGAGTTACTCTTGGTGGGTGCAGGAATGGGCCCTGCTGTGAATTATTAGATCAAGAATTGTAATTGCATGCCCCTGTTGAACAGGGGCTGAAAAATTGGGCCTTTCGTGGTGGTGGTGGTGGTGGTGGTGTTGCCACAACACTGTAAGCCCTCAGAGTTACTCTTGGTGGGTGTAGAAAAGGGGCCCTGCTGTGAATTATTAGATCAAGAATTGTAATTACATGCCCCTTTTGAACAGGGGCTGAAAAATTGGGCCTTTCGTGGTGGTGGTGGTGGTGGCGTTGCCACAACACTGTAAGCCCTCAGAGTTACTCTTGGTGGGTGCAGCAATGGGCCCTGCTGTGAATTATTAGATCAAGAATTGTAATTACATGCCCCTTTTGAACAGGGGCTGAAAAATTGGGCCTTTCGTGGTGGTGGTGGTGGTGGCGTTGCCACAACACTGTAAGCCCTCAGAGTTACTCTTGGTGGGTGCAGCAATGGGCCCTGCTGTGAATTATTAGATCAAGAATTGTAATTGCATGTCCCTGTTGAACAGGGGCTGAAAAATTGGGCCTTTCGTGGTGGTGGTGGTGGTGTTGCCACAACACTGTAAGCCCTCAGAGTTACTCTTGGTGGGTGCAGCAATGGGCCCTGCTGTGAATTATTAGATCAAGAATTGTAATTACATGCCCCTTTTGAACAGGGGCTGAAAAATTGGGCCTTTCGTGGTGGTGGTGGTGGTGGCGTTGCCACAACACTGTAAGCCCTCAGAGTTACTCTTGGTGGGTGCAGCAATGGGCCCTGCTGTGAATTATTAGATCAAGAATTGTAATTGAATGCCCCTGTTGAACAGGGGCTGAAAAATTGGGCCTTTCGTGGTGGTGGTGGTGGTGGTGGTGTTGCCACAACACTGTAAGCCCTCAGAGTTACTCTTGGTGGGTGCAGCAATGGGCCCTGCTGTGAATTATTAGATCAAGAATTGTAATTACATGCCCCTTTTGAACAGGGGCTGAAAAATTGGGCCTTTCGTGGTGGTGGTGGTGGTGGCGTTGCCACAACACTGTAAGCCCTCAGAGTTACTCTTGGTGGGTGCAGCAAGGGGCCCTGCTGTGAATTATTAGATCAAGAATTGTAATTGCATGCCCCTGTTGAACAGGGGCTGAAAAATTGGGCCTTAGGCACTGGTGGCACAACACTACAACCCCTCACAGATACTGTACTTGGAGCACAGCAATGAGCCCTGTTGCAAAGTATTGCTTCAAAAATTGTAATGACACGCCCCTGTTAAACAGGGGCTGAAAAATTGGGCCTTAGGCACTGGTGCCACAACACTCCAACCCCTCACAGATACTGTACTTGGAGCACAGCAATGAGCCCTATGGCAAATTATTGCTAAAAAAAATGTAATTACACGCCCCTGTAAAACAGGGGCTGAAAAATTGGGCCTTAGCCACTGGTGGCGGCACCCATAAACAAAAATGATCTTCCAAGCTATCATCATCAATCGTATCATTGAGGACTCGGAGGAGGAGGATAGCCAGTCAACATAACAGCACAGGCACTCAGCATCAGCATCAGTCTTGAAGGGATGTGACATGTTAAAATCAATTAGTCTGTTATATCAGCATCAGGTGTGTGGTAGCTGGTGGTGATCCAAGACTGGTTCATCTTGATGAAAGTCAGTCGATCAACCGAGTCGGTGGACAGGCGCACCCTGTGATCCATGACAAATCCTCCAGCAGCACTGAATGTGCGTTCCGAAAGAACGCTGGATGCAGGACAGGCCAGTAGCTCAATTGCATACTGTGCAAGCTCTGGCCAGTGATGCATCCTCAAGACCCAGTAAGCCAGAGGATTTTCGGTGGGGAAGGTGTCCAAGTCTGACCTTGCCCCTAGATATTCCTGCACCATGTTTATCAGACGCTGGCGATGGTTGCTGGAACCGATCATACTTTGGGGCTGCGGACTAAATAATTGTCTGAACGCATCGGTCAGACGGCCACCTTCCCCACCGCTCCTTCTTTGACTGGCCGAAGCCTCAGCAACTCGTTGTCCAGGACCAGGAGTTTGTAACCTCCCAGTCTCTGGGAACACGTTGCACAGACCTTTCTGCAAGGCCTCCCGGAGTTGTCTCATCCTCTGCTCCCTCTGCGACGGTAACATAAGGTCCGCAACCTTACCCTTGTACCGTGGATCAAGGAGAGTGGCCAGCCAGTAATGGTCCCTCTCCTTGATCCGAAGAATACGAGGATCCTTCCGCAGACTTTGCAGGATCAGGGAGGCCATGCAGCGTAGGTTTGCTGAGGCATTCGCTCCGGAGTCCTCTGGGTCACTAAGGACGACATGATCCGCAGCCACCTCCTCCCAGCCACGTACAAGTCCACTGGTTTCTTGGGACTGTAAATCATCCCTAAAAGACTGCTGCTGATGATGCTGAGTGCCAGCCTCCACCTCCATGCTGACACAATCCTCCTCCTCCTCCTCCTCCTCTTCCTGTGCGATGGGTGGGACAGAAGGAAAACTGTCTGGGTAAAGGGGGCCTTGAGAGGCAAGGAAGTCCTCCTCTTCCTGCCTCTGTTCTGCCTCAAGTGCCCTGTCCATTATTCCACGCAGCGTGTGCTCCAACAGGTGGACAAGAGGTACAGTGTCACTGATGCATGCACTGTCACTGCTCACCATCCTCGTGGCCTCCTCAAATGGTGCCAGGACAGTGCATGCATCCCTGATCATGCCCCACTGGCGTGGAGAAAAAAAACCAAGCTCCCCTGACCCTGTCCTGGTGCCGTAGTCGCACAGGTACTCATTGATGGCCCTCTGCTGCGTGTGCAGCCGCTGCAGCATGGCCAACGTTGAGTTCCACCTGGTGGGCATGTCACATATAAGGCGGTTCTTGGGCAGGTTCAACTCCTTTTGCAGCTCAGCCAGGCGAGCACTGGCATTATAAGATCTGCGGAAATGCACACAGACTTTCCTGGCCTGCCTCAGGACATCCTGTAAGCCCGGGTACCTGCCCAAGAACCGCTGCACCACCAGGTTAAGGACGTGAGCCACACAGGGCACATGGGTCAGTTGTCCCTGTTGGAGGGCGGAGAGGAGGTTGGTGCCATTGTCGCAAACCACCATTCCTGGCTTAAGCTGGCGTGGCGTCAACCACCTCTCGGCCTGGCCCTGCAGAGCAGACAGGACCTCTGCCCCAGTGTGG
Source organism: Rana muscosa (assembly GCA_029206835.1). Classification (NCBI taxonomy): domain Eukaryota; kingdom Metazoa; phylum Chordata; class Amphibia; order Anura; family Ranidae; genus Rana; species Rana muscosa. Next base: position 189,020,131 of record CM055127.1, read on the forward strand.
CTTCTGTCCCCCAAACACACCAGCGCAAGCACGGCATGGCATCTTTTTGCCTACGTACTTGCGTAGCCCCTTGAACGCCTACGGAGCACCGCTGGTTCCGAGGACAAACCACAGGAAGAGGCCATGGAGGAAGAAGAAGAGGAGGGGGTGGAGGAGAGAGGTGTGTCACAACCAGTAGTAGCATTTTGGAGGCGTGGCGGTGGAACAACCTCCAACACTACTGCACCTTGTCCTGCATCCTTCCCAGCTGCCAAAAGAGTGACCCAATGGGCCGTGAAAGAAAGGTAACGTCCCTGTCCATGCCTGCTGGACCATGAGTCAGCGGTAATATGCACCTTACCGCTGACCGCCCTGTCCAGCGAGGCCAAGACATTGCCTTCCACATGCCGGTAGAGAGCCGGAATAGCCTTCCGTGAGAAAAAGTGGCGTTTGGGAACCTGCCACTGAGGAACCGCACATTGCACAAACTCACGGAAGGGGGCCGAGTCTACCAACTGAAAAGGCAGCAGTTGAAGCGCTAGCAATTTAGCCAAGCTAGCATTCAACCGCTGGGCATGTGGATGGCTGGGAGTGAACTTCTTTCGACGGTCCAGCAGCTGGGGCAGGGAAATTTGCCTGCTAGAATCGGACGTCGGTGTACTGCTAGCAGAGTGGCCGCAAGTACTTGGCTGTGACACACCTAATTCTACACCTTCATTCCTCTCAGTGCATGTTTCAGAGAGGACTGAACTTATAGTGGGGTTGGAGATCCCAGCTGATGCGATGCAAGGAGAGGTCCGCTTTGTTCTTTGGTGTGGGTCTTTGAGGTAGGCTTGCCAACGAGCTGCATGGCAGGTCAACATATGTCTGGTCAGGCATGTGGTACCCAAGCGGCTGATGTTTTGGCCACGCGATATACGCTTGAGACATATGTTGCAAACAGCAGCTGTGCGATCTGATGCACTAGCCTCAAAAAAGGCCCACACCAAAGAACTTTTTGAATGACGGGCAGAGGCAGCGCCCTGCACAGGCGGAGCTCTGCGGTGTGATTCCGTCGGTGTACTGCCCTTACGCTGGCCACCAAAGGGCATCCTGCCTCGTTGGAGATGTGCCTCCTCCTCATCCTCCTCCTCCTCCTCTCTCCTATTAGGCACCCACGTGGAGTCAGTGACCTCATCATCCCCTCCCTCCTCATCACTGGAGCCAATCTGGCAGTATGCTGCAGCTGCTGGAACATGACTGCCAGATTGGTGTCCTTCTTGAGCATCCCCTCTGTCTGCTCTCACGCTACTGCCTTCCTCTAGCTGGGTTTCATCATCAGACCCTTCAAAACGCTGGGCATCCTCCTGGAGCATGTACCCAACACTGTGCTGAAACAGTTCGGGGGACTCCTCAGGAGGAGGACATGGTGGGTCTAGGGAAGGAGTGACTGATGATGAGTCTGACATTGATACCAGGGAAGAGGACGCTTTGGCAGCTGCTTTTCCAGTACTCTGAGCCTGGGTGAGAGAGGATGAGGAGGAGGAGGAGGGCTTGGTCATCCACTCTACCAAGTCTTCGGCATGATGTGGCTCAACATGTCCAGCTGCCGAAAAGAAGGACAAGCGTGTCCCATGGCCATGTGCTGATGACAATGCACCGCGTCCACGACCAGCACTGTTGCCCCCAGACACAGAGCCTGCTTGCCCTCTTTTATTGCCTCCTGACTGTCTGCCTCTCCTTGTTTGCCTTCCAGACATTCTAATAGATGGCCTGCAGGGAGATGGGAAAAAAGCAATAAGGGCTACCTTCAGGTGTCCTTCTCTGTCCCTTTACTTAAGGATTTCTAAATATGGTTGAGGATGATTGCTTTTGCACAGAATAGCACAACGACAATTTCCCTGACTGTCCAAAAAAACAAGGATTTCAAAGATGGTTGATGAGGAATGCTTTAGCACACTATAGCACAAGGAGAATTCCCTCACTGTTCTTCCCTGTCCCTAGAAACAAGGATTCGCACAGTAAAAGACACTGACACTCTCCCTACCTATAGTTTTCTGTCCCTAGAAAAAATGTTTTTTTAAAGCACACTATAGCACAAGGAGAATTTCACTCACTTTCCTTCTTTGTCCCTAGAAAAAAGGATTATCACAGTGAAAGAAACTGACACTCTCCCTACCTATAGTTTTCTGTCCCTAGAAAAAATGTTTTTTTAAAGCACACTATAGCACAAGGAGAATTTCACTCACTTTCCTTCTTTGTCCCTAGAAACAAGGATTATCACAGTGAAAGAAACTGACACTCTTCCTTCCTATAGTTTTCTGTCCCTAGAAAAAATGTTTTTTTAAAGCACACTATAGCACAAGGAGAATTCCCTCACTGTCCTTCCCTGTCCCTAGAAACAAGGATTCGCACAGTAAAAGACACTGACACTCTCCCTACCTATAGTTTTCTGTCCCTAGAAAAAATGTTTTTTTAAAGCACACTATAGCACAAGGAGAATTTCACTCACTTTCCTTCTTTGTCCCTAGAAACAAGGATTATCACAGTGAAATAAACTGACACTCTTCCTTCCTATAGTTTTCTGTCCCTAGAAAAAATGTTTTTTTAAAGCACACTATAGCACAAGGAGAATTCCCTCACTGTCCTTCGCTGTCCCTAGAAACAAGGATTCGCACAGTAAAACACACTGACACTCTCCCTACCTATAGTTTTCTGTCCCTAGAAAAAATGTTTTTTTAAAGCACACTATAGCACAAGGAGAATTCCCTCACTGTCCTTCCCTGTCCCTAGAAACAAGGATTCGCACAGTAAAACACACTGACACTCTCCCTACCTATATTTTTCTGTCCCTAGAAAAAATGTTTTTTTAAAGCACACTATAGCACAAGGAGAATTCCCTCACTGTCCTTCCCTGTCCCTAGAAACAAGGATTCGCACAGTAAAACACACTGACACTCTCCCTACCTATAGTTTTCTGTCCCTAGAAAAAATGTTTTTTTAAAGCACACTATAGCACAAGGAGAATTTCACTCACTTTCCTTCTTTGTCCCTAGAAACAAGGATTATCACAGTGAAAGAAACTGACACTCTTCCTTCCTATAGTTTTCTGTCCCTAGAAAAAATGTTTTTTTAAAGCACACTATAGCACAAGGAGAATTCCCTCACTGTCCTTCCCTGTCCCTAGAAACAAGGATTCGCACAGTAAAAGACACTGACACTCTCCCTACCTATAGTTTTCTGTCCCTAGAAAAAGTTTTTTTAAAGCACACTATAGCACAAGGAGAATTTCACTCACTTTCCTTCTTTGTCCCTAGAAACAAGGATTATCACAGTGAAAGAAACTGACACTCTTCCTTCCTATAGTTTTCTGTCCCTAGAAAAAATGTTTTTTTAAAGCACACTATAGCACAAGGAGAATTCCCTCACTGTCCTTCCCTGTCCCTAGAAACAAGGATTCGCACAGTAAAACACACTGACACTCTCCCTACCTATAGTTTTCTGTCCCTAGAAAAAATGTTTTTTTAAAGCACACTATAGCACAAGGAGAATTCCCTCACTGTCCTTCCCTGTCCCTAGAAACAAGGATTCGCACAGTAAAACACACTGACACTCTCCCTACCTATAGTTTTCTGTCCCTAGAAAAAATGTTTTTTTAAAGCACACTATAGCACAAGGAGAATTCCCTCACTGTCCTTCCCTGTCCCTAGAAACAAGGATTCGCACAGTAAAACACACTGACACTCTCCCTACCTATAGTTTTCTGTCCCTAGAAAAAATGTTTTTTTAAAGCACACTATAGCACAAGGAGAATTTCACTCACTTTCCTTCTTTGTCCCTAGAAACAAGGATTATCACAGTGAAAGAAACTGACACTCTTCCTTCCTATAGTTTTCTGTCCCTAGAAAAAATGTTTTTTTAAAGCACACTATAGCACAAGGAGAATTCCCTCACTGTCCTTCCCTGTCCCTAGAAACACGGATTCGCACAGTAAAAGACACTGACACTCTCCCTACCTATAGTTTTCTGTCCCTAGAAAAAGTTTTTTTAAAGCACACTATAGCACAAGGAGAATTTCACTCACTTTCCTTCTTTGTCCCTAGAAACAAGGATTATCACAGTGAAAGAAACTGACACTCTTCCTTCCTATAGTTTTCTGTCCCTAGAAAAAATGTTTTTTTAAAGCACACTATAGCACAAGGAGAATTCCCTCACTGTCCTTCCCTGTCCCTAGAAACAAGGATTCGCACAGTAAAACACACTGACACTCTCCCTACCTATAGTTTTCTGTCCCTAGAAAAAATGTTTTTTTAAAGCACACTTTAGCACAAGGAGAATTCCCTCACTGTCCTTCCCTGTCCCTAGAAACAAGGATTCGCACAGTAAAACACACTGACACTCTCCCTACCTATAGTTTTCTGTCCCTAGAAAAAATGTTTTTTTAAAGCACACTATAGCACAAGGAGAATTCCCTCACTGTCCTTCCCTGTCCCTAGAAACAAGGATTCGCACAGTAAAACACACTGACACTCTCCCTACCTATAGTTTTCTGTCCCTAGAAAAAATGTTTTTTTAAAGCACACTATAGCACAAGGAGAATTTCACTCACTTTCCTTCTTTGTCCCTAGAAACAAGGATTATCACAGTGAAAGAAACTGACACTCTCCCTACCTATAGTTTTCTGTCCCTAGAAAAAATGTTTTTTTAAAGCACACTATAGCACAAGGAGAATTCCCTCACTGTCCTTCCCTGTCCCTAGAAACAAGGACTCGCACAGTAAAACACACTGACACTCTCCCTACCTATCCTTCTCTTTCCCTAAACTAAAGGAATCCAGGTTAAGCAAGAAAAAAATGAATGTCACTGTCCCTGCCTATGTTTCTCTTTCCCTGCTCCGGAACACACTACACTAGGCCGCCGTGCTGGCGGCCTTTTATAGTGTGGGGCGTGTACTAAACACCCTCAGCAATAATTGGCCACAGGCATCCTGCCTGTGGCCAATCATTGCTCTCCTCGCTGCCGGCGCTGTGATTGGCCAAGCATGCGGGGTCACAGTGCATGCTTGGCCAATCACAGCGCCTGGATGACACTGCGATGGCGTAGTGCATTGTGGGCCGTTCGCGTCACTCGAATTTGGCGCGAACGGCCCAAATCGTTCGATCTTCGTCGAACGATCGAACAGCCGATGTTCGAGTCGAACGTATGTTCGACTCGAACACGAAGCTCATCCCTAGTGGCCAAGACTGATGAAAAACAGTTTCATCGGATTTCCGATGGACAAATCCATCGGACGAAAATCCATAGGTTATCCGATCGTGTGTACAGGGCTCTATTCTCTCCAGTAAGTGTTAATATTGGAAAAAAGTGTCTCCTCTCCACTGATGCTTTATCACCAATTCTTGTTTCCCTAAAAAACCCAAATTTTCAAAATCCAATTGTCATTGGGACAGAAAGTGAGGTGAAATCTTCCAAATAGGGGTACAGACAGCAAAACAAATGTTACAGGGGTGATGATAACCCTTCCCTAGGATATCCAAAAAGCTTAAAAATTTTTTTTGGCTGGAGCTACACTTACAAAATGTACCTGTTCTAAATTACAAACAGATTCAACTTAAGAACAAACCTACAGTCCCTGTCTTTCTTGGGACCGCCTGTATACTGCTGCTAAGAAGAGTATATAGGGCCTGGAGGCCCCACGCCTTTTCTTTTTTTCATTTAGGTGCGGGGTTCCCCTTAATATCCATACAAGACCCAAAGGGCCTGGTAATGGGCTGGGGGGAGGGGGGCACCCATGCAGTTTTTCTCAATAATTTTCACCTATATTGCCAGGACCAGACATTACGTTAAAGCCGCAAGCAGTTTTAAATTACTTTTATTCTTTTAGAAATGTCATTTTGTGCAGGGACAGTTCTAAACACGGGAAACATGCACCACTTTACAGGCATGCTATAGACACCACCCAGGTATGATATTTAAAGGAATATTTCACTTTTATTTTTTTAACTTTAAGCATCATTAAAATCACTGCTCCCAAAAAAAAGGCAGTTTTGATAACTTTTTTTTGCATTGATACATGTTCCCTGGGGAAGGACCCGGGTCCCCAAACCCTTTTTATGACAATAACTTGCATATTAGCCTTTAAAATTTGCACTTTTGATTTCTCACTCTCCAGCCCCCCCAGTCACCAGACAACACCTCAGTGTAGGGTAAAAACCACCAGACTACTTTATTTAAGCACATGTTATAGAGATCCGACTTCAAAACACTTTCCCCCCACCCTTGGAAAACAGGGCGGGTTAAACTGTCCAATGACAATGGACACACAGGTCAGGTGTGTTTAACTTCTCATCAGTAAACAGTCTTAGCAGGGGGGCTGCTGGAGGAATCCCCCCTCCCTCTTTCCTCGCAGCAAGACACTTACACATCCCATAATAGTAGTTGAGGCAGCCACAATAGACAGTAGAATACAGTCACACCCCAAACCATCACTGCAATTAGTCCAACAGCATGAGACAGCACATATTATATATACATATTGTGACGGTATGCGAGGTGAGATACATGATAATCGCTACATTTCACCTCGCATTCGGTCCATTGTAAGGGACTGAACTAGAATCCGGCCCAGGTTTTTCCAGCCTCTGTGGTCGTCTGGGTTCCGGTCCAGTTGTTCGGGTTCACTAGAATCCACAGTCAGCTGGGCTTTAAAGATCCAGGAAGAGAGCACAGCATTGCTCTGGTTTTGGAGACTCAGGAGGGAACCTGAGTGAGAGCTCTGTTGGAGTGGATCAAAAAGAAAAGGTTTTCTTTATCGCATGTTTTGTGGGTGACGGGGACCAGCCCCGCACTGTATAGAGAGGATACTATTTTGTTTAGTTTAGCGCCGGACGGCAAGGATTTATTTACTGTTTTGTTTGTTTATACCTGCAAACCTCTTATAAATAAAACCTGGCATCCGCCAGACTTTTAAGAAAGTGCCTGTTTGCGGACTGTGATTCAGAAAGTTGTTTCCCACAAGCTAATCTCCCACACGTGGTGAATTCAGCGGGCACTTTCTGAAGATGGAGGAAATGTTAAAGGCCTTGCTACAGGTCAATGCAGCTCAGCGGGAAACCAACCGCCAAGTCACAGAGGCCGCTGCAGCACAACGGGAGGCTCAGCAGGAGATGAGCCGCCAAGTCGCAGCAGAACAGGCAGCACAACAGGACGCCGCTGCAGTTCAACAGGCGGCCCAGCAGGAGATGAATTGGCAGTTCGCAGAGGCTCTGCTAGAACTGAAAAAGGGGTCCGCACCTCCTGCGCCAGTGGAAGCAAAGATGATACGTGCATCCTACTACCTACAAAAGATGACATCTGCTGATGATGTTAAGGCATACCTTGCAACTTTTGAGAGAGTTGCTGTCTGCGAAGTGATGGCTAAAAGAGCAGTGGGCAGGTCTCTTGGCCCCATTTCTACAAGGAGAACCCCAAAAAGCCTATTTTGACCTAGAACCTGATAAGGCCCAGGACTATGAGACTCTAAAGACGGAGATACTCGCACGCTTGGGTGTCACCATGGCAATCCAGGCCCAGTGGGTGCATCAGTGGTCCTTCTCCAGCAACAAGACATCCCGTTTGCAAATGTTTGACCTGGTCCACCTCACCAAGAAGTGGTTGCAGCCAGAGACCTTGACAGGCCCGCAGATCGTAGAGCGTGTTGTAATGGACCGGTATCTGCGTGCGCTCCCTGCTGCTCTGAGGAAGTGGGTCGGACAGGGCGACCCCAAAACTGCAGCCCAACTGGTCGACCTAGTGGAGAGGTACAGTGCTACTGAGGACTTGGTGAATCCATCTACGCCCCACTTCGGTGTGTCTAGGGGTGCAAGATCTCCCGTCGGTTCTGGTAAGACTGTTCCGGGGTCCAAGAGCTTGGGGAAATTTGAGAAGACTGTTGTTCCAACTGATGAGTCTGTGGTTCCTAGACCTGGAGACTGGCCAAAGCAGCCAGGAAGGTCTTTGGGACCGTTGAGAGGACTGGGGGTTGAGCATATAAGATGTTTTCATTGCCATGCATTAGGGCATATTGCTGCAAACTGTCCTATAAATGATGAGCCTATGCAATGCGATTATGCTCATATGAAAAGACGCATTTCTTTATTTGCACAGGTCGCATGTACTGCATCATGTCAGAGTCGCATTGAAAGACAGATGTGTGTTATTTCAGTGGATGGAAAGCCACTGACAGCCCTGCTAGATTCTGGTAGTGTGGTGACACTAGTCAGGAGTGATTGTGTGAACCCCACAAAACTACACCCCAGTACTATTGGGGTAATTTTCATCCATGGGGACACTCGAGACTACCAGACAGTTGTGGTTGAGGTTGATACCCCCTGGGGCAGTGTAACACATTCAGTGGGGGTGGTACCTTCACTGCTTCATGAAGCTTTAGTGGGAAGAGATTTTCCCCATTTCTGGAAATTATGGGAAAACAAGGGGAGGCTGGTAGATAGATCTCCCCCTGATGAGGAAGCACAAGGACTTTCACCAGACCCTTTTTGCCAAAGGGAAGGGGATGCTGTTGGGGGGATCGAGGAAGCCGGAGACCCTCTTCCTTTCCCTGTCATGGTTTGGGAGCCGGAGGACCTGGAAGCTAGCTCCCAGCCTGAGAGTAACGAACAGGAGAACCCCTCTGACCCTGACATTGAGAGTAGCCAAAATGTGGTACCCGATTTAGAAGTCAGGAGAGAAGATTTCTGTACCGAGCAACTACAAGAGGACACCCTCATGAGAGCCAGGGAAAATGTTAAGATGTTGGATGGGGAACCGGTGGATCCTAATTGGGTGGTGTCTTTCCCTTACATGGCAATTAAAAACAATTTATTGTATCGAGTGATAAAACATAGAGAGGATGAAGTAGAACAGCTACTAGTCCCCAAACCCTTCTGCAGGGTGGTGCTAGACCTGGCCCATGGTCATGTAATGGGGGGCATCTCGGTGTTGAAAAAACCAGGGAGAGAATCGCCCAGAGATTTTTCTGGCCCGGCTTGCATGCAGATGTCAAGAAGTACTGCGAATCGTGCCCCGAGTGTCAAATGTCGGCACCGTCACCCCATTTTCGCAGCCCCCTTGTTCCTCTGCCAATAAACAAGGTCCCCTTTAAGAGGATTGGCATGGACCTGGTGGGGCCGGTTGTGAAATCTGCCCGCGGTCACCAGCATATTCTGGTGATTCTGGACTATGCGACCCGCTATCCTGAGGCCATACCCTTGCGCAATACCTCTGCTAAGGCTATCGCCAAGGAATTGGTCCATGTCTTTAGTCGACTGGGGATCCCAAAAGAGATCTTAACCGATCAGGGCACCCCCTTTATGTCCAAGGTTACCAAGGAGCTTTGTAAGTTATACAAAATCTCCCATCTCCATACCTCTGTCTACCACCCCCAAACGGATGGTCTGGTCGAAAGATTTAATAAAACTTTGAAAAGTATGTTGAAAAAGGTGGTCGACAAAGATGGGAGAAACTGGGATTTTTTGCTGCCATATCTCATGTTTGCAAAACGTGACGTTCCGCAGGCGTCCACAGGCTATTCCCCCTTTGAACTCTTGTATGGTAGGCATCCCAGGGGGCTGCTAGATGTTGCCAAGAAAACATGGGAAGGTGAGGCAACCCCATATAAAAGCATCATAGAGCATGTCTCCTTGATGCAGGATCGAATCGCAGCTGTCCTACCCCTGGTGCGAGAACATATGGAGCGAGCCCAGGAGGCCCAAAGAAGGGTCTATGACCAAAGTGCCAGGGTCCGTACTTTCAGCCCTGGGGACAGAGTGTTGGTATTGGTCCCCACGGTGGAATGTACCTTTTTAGCCAAGTGGCAGGGTCCCTTCGAGGTTGGTCGAAAGGGTCGGGGAGGTAAACTACAAAGTCTACCAGCCAGGGAAAAGGAAACCACACCAAATTTACCATGTGAATCTCTTAAAACCCTGGAAGGACCGAGAGACTTTACTGGCCACGTCCCCGCCTCCAACCGACCGGGTACCCGTGACACCTGACGTTCCCATTACGGATACCCTGTCCGTGGCACAACAAAGTGACGTTAGGGTGATTGTGCATAAAAATAGAGACTTTTTCTCCCCCTTACCCGGACTGACCAACGTGATCCAACATGACATAGTGATGGAACCAGGGGTTCAGGTAAATGTGAAGCCGTATAGAATCCCAGAGGCCAGGCGTGAGGCAGTCGCGAAAGAAATTAAAAACATGTTGGAGTTGGATGTGATAGAGTCCCACAGTGAGTGGTCGAGCCCCATAGTGCTGGTCCCAAAACCTGATGGCACTATCAGGTTTTGTAATGACTTTCGGAAACTCAACAGTGTATCCAAGTTTGATGCATACCCGATGCCCCGGGTCAACGAACTTGTGGACAGGTTGGGACAGGCTCGCTATATAACGACCCTAGACCTGACAAAAGGCTATTGGCAAATACTGCTATCTGAATCGGCCAAGGAGAAGACTGCCTTTCCACTCCTGAGGGCTCGTTTCAGTACAAGCGGATGCCTTTTGGTCTGCATGGGGCCCCTGCATCATTCCAACGAGTGATGGACAAAACTTTGAGACCACATCACCCGTATGCGGCTGCTTATTTGGACGATGTGGTCATCCACAGCCCAGATTGGGAATCACACCTGCTCGGGGTACAGGCGGTGGTAGATTCCCTTAGGAAAGCAGGCCTCACGGCTAACCCAAAAAAGTGTGCCATAGGCCTAGAGGAGGCCAAGTATGTTGGCTACGTTATTGGCCTGGGACTTGTCAAGCCTCAGACCAATACGATTGAGCCAATTCAAAAGTGGCCCTAACCCGTAAACAAGAAACAAGTTCGAGCCTTCCTAGGCATTACGGGGTATTACCGACGGTTTATACCTGACTTTGCCACCATTGCCGTCCCTCTGACTGACCTGACGAAGGGCAGAGGGTCGGTCATGGTCAAATGGAACCCTGAGGCAGAGAAGGCGTTTCAAAAATTAAAACAGGCCCTTTGTGCACTACCGGTGCTGGTGACCCCGGACTTCACAAAGGAGTTTGTCGTACAGACAGACGCCTCTGAGGTGGGCCTAGGGGCCGTACTGTCGCAGGTCAGGAATGGTGAGGAGCACCCAGTTGTATACCTGAGCCGGAAGCTGAACAAACATGAAAGGAACTATGCCATCGTGGAGAAAGAGTGTCTCGCCATTAAATGGGCCTTAGATTCCCTGAGGTATTATCTACTCGGGAGGTCATTTAGGCTGGTCACTGACCATGCTCCCCTGAAGTGGATGTGTGACAACAGGGAAAAAAATACCGTGTGACAAGGTGGTTCCTGGCTTTACAGCCCTTCAAGTTCACGGTTGAGCACAGGCCGGGCAAACTCCAGGATAATGCTGATGCCCTCTCCCGCGTGCACTGTATGGCTGGGTCAAGTGCTCAGCCGCAGGGGCTTGAGCAGAGGGGGAGGATATGTGACGGTATGCAAGGTGAGATACATGATAATCGCTACATTTCACCTCGCATTCGGTCCATTGTAAGGGACTGAACTAGAATCCGGCCCAGGTTTTTCCAGCCTCTGTGGTCGGCTGGGTTCCGGTCCAGTTGTTCGGGTTCACTAGAATCCACAGTCAGCTGGGCTTTAAAGATCCAGGAAGAGAGCACAGCATTGCTCTGGTTTTGGAGACTCAGGAGGGAACCTGAGTGAGAGCTCTGTTGGAGTGGATCAAAAAGAAAAGGTTTGCTTTATCGCATGTTTTGTGGGTGACAGGGACCAGCCCCGCACTGTATAGAGAGGATACTATTTTGTTTAGTTTACCACCCGACGGCAAGGATTTATTTACTGTTTTGTTTGTTTATACCTGCAAACCTCTTATAAATAAAACCTGGCATCCGCCAGACTTTTAAGAAAGTGCCTGTTTGCGGACTGTGATTCAGAAAGTTGATCCCCACAAGCTAATCTCCCACAATATATACAGCATTGAATCTGCCTAGCACAGATCATAGTGGGGTTCTCATTCACCCTGTGCCCCTATTAGAGACACAGTGTGATCTACATGTAAGAGGGTCTGGGGAAGCTGGACAGGGAGCCTCCAGAACTCTCCAGGGCAAGCTGAGCAGCACAAACCCCCGACCCAAAGTCACTCCTGTCACAGTCCCCAAAACACATGTCCCCACACAGTGTAAACACACAAAGTCCCCAAAATAGTGTCCCCAAAACACTGTCCCCACACAAATGTCCCCACACAGTAAAAACACCTGTCTCCCACATATGTAACAGTAAAATCACATGTCCCAATGATCATCTGCACACATATGTCCATGATCATCTGCACACATCTGTCCGTGATCACACTAACCAATTATTATAAGCTTAACAAGATTTTTTTTTTTTTTACCAAAGACATGTAGAAGAATACATTTTGGCTTAAATTTATGACAAAATTTGATTTTATTTGATTTCTTTTAAAATAGAAAGAAAAAAATATCATTTTTGTTTTTTGTTTTTCCAAATTTCTGCTCTTTTTTCGCTTATATCGGAAAAAAGAAAAAATGGAGTCGTGAATAAATACCACCAAAAGAAAGCTCTATTTGTGTGAACAAAATTATAAAAATTTCATTTGGGTTATAGTGTAGCATGACCGCGCAATTGTCAATTTTTGAAAGTACGACAGCGCTGAAAGCTGAAAATTGGTCTACGAAGGAAGGGGGACGAAAGTGCCCTTTATTGAAGTGGTTAAATAATAATTTCTGATATGATGTTAACAATTTTAATAATGAAATAGAGATATTGTAAATGGTTTAGACCACCTTTTGCTGGAAACACAGGTTATTAGTTAAATGTGTAATATGGGGTTACTTTAGATTAGTATAAGTTTGTAATTAATTATAGTACAGCGGTCATAATACTTTTTTTTCTGTTTTATTTATTATTATTTTTGAAATCCAAAGCAGAATGTGTGGATTGTGAAATGATGTGTCTCTTTTCCTTGTAAGCGCTAAGGCTACTTTCACACTGAAACCCTTTACAGGTGCTATAGCACTAGAAATAGCGCCTGCAAAGTGCCTGTAAAGCGCCTCTTCTCTCACTCCAGTGTGAAAGCCCGAGTGCTTTCACACTGGATCAGTGCGCTGGCAGGACGCTAAAAAAATTCCTGAAAGCCGCATATTTGAGGTGCTTTAGGAGTGGAGTATACAATCAATGGGCAGTGCCGACGAAGAGCCGCCGAAGTGCCGGCAAAGCGCCGCTGCAGCAGCGCTTTGCGGGCGCTTTTAACCCTTTTTCGTCCGTTAGCAATGGTACGACGGTAAAACGCTGCAAAAAATAGCAGCGCTTTACCACCGATGCCCTGGCGCCTCAGTATGGAAGTGCTCTTAAGCCTCGTACACACGACCGAGTTTCTCATCAAAAAACGTCAAGAAAACTGCCGAGAGAGCTTTCTTGCCGAGAGAAAACCGTTGGTGTGTATGGTTTCTCGTCGAGAAAACTGCCGGGAATCTCGACGAGAAAAATAGAGAACCTGCTCCCTATTTTCTCGTCAGGATTCTCGTTTTTCTCGTCGGGTTTCTCGTCGGCCTGTTTTGCGACGAGAAAACCGGTCGTGTGTATGCTTTTCCGAGTCTTAAAAAATCACGCATGCTCAGAATCAAGTATGAGACGGGAGCGCTCCTTCTGGTAAAACTAGCGTTCATAATGGAGATAGCACATTCGTCATGCTGAACTGAAAAGCACGAGGCTGAAAAGCGCGAATCGTCTCTCACCAAATTTTTTACTAACACGCGATAACACAAGATCGGCAAAAGCAGCCCAAGGGGTGGCGCCATTGGAATCAAACTTCCCCTTTATACTGCCGTCGTACGCGCTGTACGTGACCGCACATAACAACGACGATATTTGGAATTGACAGTGGGTATGCAAGGAAAGCTTGACAAGAAGCTCGTCAAGCTTGACAAGAATCTCGTCAAGCTTGACAAGAATCTCGTCGAGAAAATCAACGGGTTTTTTACGACGAGAAACTCGGTGGTGTGTACGAGGCTTAAGACAATGATGTCCCATGCACAGGAGAAGATGGATGCCATTAGTTGATATGGTTCTGGTCTTGTTGTGGAGCCCGGGTCTAATAGTGGGAACCCACACTGGGGTTCTTGCCTATAATGGGTGACAGGGTTCATTCACAAGTGTGAATGTACCGTACAAGTCTAAAGAAAGCATGTAAGTAAGATTCTTTATGGGGAGCTTCTGACTGTAATTTAATCTAAGATAACAATGTCCCACGCACAGGAGAAGACGGATGCCATCAGTTGATGTGATTTTGGTCTTGTTGTTGAACCTCAGGTATAATCATGGGAACCCCCACTATGGTTCTCACATATAATCACAGGCAGGTTTCATTCACAAGTGTGGATGCATCCTAGGAGACTAAAGAAAGCATGTAAGTAAGATCCCTTATAGGAGGGTGTGACAGAACCCACTGTCATTGTGTGTTCTGGAGGGGGCTGTGGGCTGGCCTCCTACTCAAAGACTTTGGCCCAGAAAAGAACAAAAGACTTGGGGACAAAATGGCGATGGGATCATGTAATGTAATGTAATGCAATGTAATGTAATGCTACATCCCTTCTCCCCATCCCCCCCTCTTGTTACTGTGTTTAATTATATTAGGTCATGGCACGTAGACAAACGGTGTGTAGACACATCCCAGCAGGGGATGTGTAAGGAGGGGCTGCCTGCTTATCTTAATCCCTTGGGTGTGTTTCAACTGTAGTTGTTTGAATATAGAAGTGTTGAGTTTCCAATGGTGCTTCATTGTCCCCTACCCCCTCTATGGCAAGGCTAAGGGGAGTGTCCTTAACTGTGTTTAAAAGTGTATGTTTGGTACTTAATAAGCTGTTTTATTCTCTGCATGTTTAACCCTCAACACCTGTGTGATTTGCCTTGTGATTGTGGGGTTAAGGGCTGGTTATGGCGAGTCTGCTGGCTGCGGGTGAATTTGGAGAACAGGAGACACAAGTCTGGTGGAGGTGCCCAGCCGGGGTATCCGAGATCCGTCACAGAGGGTTTCTACCTGAAGATTAATCTTAGACAATGATGTCCCATGCACAGGAGAAGATGGATGCCATTGGTTGATATGGTTCTGGTCTTGTTGTGGAGCCCCAGGTCTAATTGCGGGAACCCCCCACTGGGGTTCTTGCCTATAATGGCAGACAGGGTTCATTAACAAGTGTGAATGTACTATACAAGTCTAAAGAAAGCATGTAAGTAAGATTCCTTATGCAGAGGTTCTAACTGAAAATGTATCTAAGGCAACAATGTCCCATGCACAGGAAAAGATGGATGCAATCCATTCATATGATTTTGGTCTTGTTGTGGAGCCCCGGGTCTAATCATGGGAACCTCTGCTGGGGTTCTGGCATATAATCACAGGCAGGTTTCATTCAGAAATGTTAATGCCACCTAAGAGCCTAAAGAAAGCAAATAAGTAAAATTCCTTATAGGGGGGCTTCTACCTGAAGATTAATCTTAGACAACAATGTCCCATGCACAGGAGAAGATGGATGCCATCGGTTGATATGGTTCTGGTCTTGTTGTAGAGCCCCGGGTCTTATTGGGGTTCTTGCCTGTAATGGCAGACAGGGTTTATTCCCAAGTGTGAATGTACTATGCAAGTCTAAAGAAAGCATGTAAGTAATATTCCTTACGCAGAGGTTCTAACTGAAAATGTATCTAAGACAACAATGTCCCATGCACAGGAGAAGATGGATGCCATTGGTTGATATGTTTCTGGTCTTGTTGTTGAGCCCCGGGTGTAATCACTGGAAAATCCGCTGAGGCTCTCACATATAATCACAGGCAGGTTTCATCACAAACACATTGGCACATATGTGCGGCCCCATAGGTAAGTCCCACTTTTTATCAGGAAGGGGTCAACATTCTATACCTATATTGTGCCTTGCTAATAACATTTCTCATTCTCTTATCACTACTGTGTTTTGTCTGAATAAAAAATAAAAAATTAAAAAATCTGGACAAATGTTTGTGACTCAATAAAATGTATTGAAATGATTGAAACAGAAAAGTGCTCACCTTACACCCCCGGCTCCGACATTCTCACCAAATGATGGTAACATTGAGGGAACAGTTTCCCTGAACAGTGCTGTAGTATTCATTTTTCAATTTTCTCAGGATCCCAAGGTAAGACCCGGTGTCTTTAGTGATACCTGAAGCCAGGGTATAAAATCGGCATTTCCATTTGTTTTTATTGCTTTCACTTACCTTTTTTCATTGGGATTCAAGATATGCTAACCTTGTATTTCCATAAAAGTTCTACTTTAATATCATTTTTTTATTTAATTAGCATTTCTTAGTGGAAGCTTAAATTATTAGAAATCTCACATAGATTTGAGGTGTCGATTATCAGGTATAGGCATTGCCTGGATGTAATACATAAACAAAACAGACACACACAATGGAACAATGGCATTAAAATGTTACTCATATTCTATATGTACCAAAGAAGTGACAAAACTTGATCAACAACTTTTGTATTACAGTAAAAGACATGTATTAATCCCTTTGAGTTTCAGGCAGTGCCGATGATCTCTTTTTATGGTATGACTATAAATTCCTAAGTATAAGGAAGTACATCTGAAATTTGCTGTGACAAAGGAGGCTTGTTTGCTCTTTAACATTTGTTAAGAAACTATAAAAGGGAGGCAACAAAGATGATCTAGAGCATCTGTGAACAGAGAGTGTTGGGAGCAGTTTGTGCTAGTGAAGGATTGTTACAGAAAAGGATATAATGAGAGGTCGAATGTCTCTGACCTTCCTCCTGGTCTTGTTGTGTGCTTCCAATGGATGGCCACGTAAGTATTTTCAGGAATTTGTAACTTTTTTAGGAAAAAAATTTCTGTTAAACTCCTCATCAACTGTAATGCCGTGTACACACGATCGGATTTTCCGTCGGAAAAACCTTGGATGGTTTTTCAGACGGAATTCCACTCAAGCTTGGCTTGCATACACACGGTCACACAAAAGTTCTCTGGACTTTCGACCGTCAAGAATGCGGTGACGTACAACACTACAACGAGCCGAGAAAATGAAGTTCAATGCTTCCGAGCATGCGTCGAATTGTTTCCGAACATGTGTCGGAATTTTGCGCGTCGGAATTGCTACAGGCGATCAGAATTTCCGATTGGAATTTTCTCCGTCAGAAAATTTGAGAACCAGCTCTCAAATTTTTGTTGGCGGAAATTCCGACAGGAAAAGTCCGATGGAGCCTACACACGGTTGGAATTTCCGACCAAAAGCTCAGATCAAGTGAAAATGTACGCAAAAGCCTAGTACACACGGCCAAGATTCTCGTCAGGAAAAAACCCGTCGTTTTTCCTGACGAGAATCTTGACAAGAATCTTGTCCCGGCAGAGTCTACACACGTATTGTACGATTCAAAAGAACCGCCATTCTTTTGAATGACACGAACGTGGTGACGTCATCGACTACGACGAGCGTGCGCTCGTAACATTCTATGCTGTCGCCGCCATCTTGCTACACCCTACCTATGCCTAGGAAGCTACCGCACATGCGTCAGTCATTTCGAGCATGCACGGGTTTCCGCGGCAACAGGTAAGTGTACACACTCTTGGGTTTCTCGTCGAGAAACAGGCCGACGACACTCCCGACGAGAAAAAAGAAAGCAGGTCTTCTTTTTTTCTCGTCGAGATTTTGGTCAGTTTTCCTGACGAGAAACCTGAAAGCCTCATACACACGGCCGGTTTTCTCGGCAAGAAAGCTCTGCAAGCAGTTTTCTTGCCGGTTCTTGCCGAGAAAACCGGTCGTGTATACGAGGCTTAAGAGTCTAAAGAAAGCATGTAAGTAAGATCCCTTATAGGGGTGCTTCTAACTGAAAAATAATATTAGGCAACAATGTCCCATGCACAGGAGAAGACAGATGCCATCAGTTGATATGGTTCTAGTGTTGTTGTGAAGCCTCAGTCTAATCATGGAAACCCCCACTGGGGTTCTCACATATAATCACAGGCAGGTTTCATTCACAAGTGTGGATGCCCCTAAGAGACTAAAGAAAGCATGCAAGTAAGATCCCTTATAGGGGGCTTCTACCTGAAGATTAATCTTAGAGAATGATGTCCCTTGCACAGGGGAAGATGGATGTCATCAGTTAATAGGGTTCTGGTCTTGTTATGGAGGCCCAAGTCTAATCGTGAGAGCCCCCCTTGGGGTTCTCCCATATAATCGCAGGCAGGTTTCGTTCACTGGTGTTAATGCACCCAAAAGCCTAAAGAAAGCATGTAAGTAAGATCCCTTATATGGGGTCTTCTAACTGAAAAATAATATTAGGCAACAATGTCCCATGCACAGGAGAAGTTGGATGCCATCAGTTGGTATTGTTCTGGTCTTGTTGTGGAGCCTCAGGTCTAATCATGGGAACCCCCACTGGGGTTCTCACATATAATCGCAGGCAGGTTTCATTTATAAGATCCCTTATAGAGGGCTTCTACCTGAAGATTAATCTTAGACAACAATTTCCCATGCACAGGAGAAGACAGATGCAATCAGTTGATATGATTTTGGTCTTGTTGTGAAGCCTCGGTCTAATCATGGGAACCTCTGCTGGGGTTCTCACATATAATCACAGGCAGGTTTCATTGACAAGTGTTGATGCCCCCTAAGAGCCTAAAGAAAGCATGTAAGTAAGAACACTCATAGGGGGGCTTCTACCTGAAGTCTCATCTTAGACAACAATGTCCCATGCACAGGAGAAGATGAATGCCATCAGTTCATATGGTTCTGGTCTTGTTGTGAAGGCCCAAGACTAATCACGGGAACCCCCACTGGGGTTCTCGCATATAATCACAGGCAGGTTTCATTCACAAATGTCAATGCATCTTAAGAACCTAAAGAAAGCATGCAAGTAAGATCTCTTATAGGGGGCTTCTACCTGAAGATTAATTTTAGACAACAATGTCCCATGCACAGGAGAAGATGGATGCAATCAGTTAATATGGTTCAGGTCTTGTTGTGAAGGCCCAAGACTAATCGCGGGAACCCCCACTGGGGTTCTTGCATATAATTACAGGCAGGTTTCATTCACAAGTGTCAATGCATTCTAAGAACCTAAAGAAAGCATGTAAGTAAGATCCCTTATAGAGGGCTTCTACCTGAAGATTAATCTTAGACAACAATATCCTGTGCACAGGAGAAGATGGATGCAATCAGTTAATATGGTTCAGGTCTTGTTGTGGAGCCCCAGGTCTGGCAGCAATCCACACTTAAATATTTTGAAAGTGATATTGATGCGCTATAAATCAACCCTACTGTAGGTGTATAAATCATAACATGTAATGTGACCCAGATGCAACCTATACACACGTGATATATATATAGATAGTGCCAAAAATATATTGTGCTAAAATAATAAATAGTGTGCAACACAACCACCTTAATGGGTTAAATCTCGTGCTGAAAACAAACACAGCCAGGAACAATAATCCTGATAGAGCTGCTTTACACCCACACTATGTTATATGCATAAAACAGTCTCTCAATCCTTGTAGACCATTCAAAGCACTATTTCACTATATCCCATTCTTCCACATCACAGTTCAGCACGGCTGTTGAATCTGGTAACTTGAGCAGGCTTGGTTGGTATTATCTCATACAGATGGATCAATCATGGAAGACAAAAGGAATAAAAAACTCATTGCGCAATGCTCTCAAAACCCGAAGGTATAAATAGCATACAGCGTTTCCACTCACGTGACCAAATAAATTGTATCGCATAGAATCCACACTTAAAGTAGTATTATGTTTTTTTTTTTTTTTTACTGATGAAAGATAGGGTTTTTATGACAGAAGAAACCCTAATGGTCTACAATAAAAAAGGTACTGTCTAACAATTTGCTATAGATACAGAGGTTTTAAAGTGGTTGTAAACCCAATAATATATATATTTTTAAAAAGAATAACCTGCAAGAGAAAGGCATAATGAGCTAGTATGACTAGCATACTAGCTCATTATGCATTACTTACCTTGGATCGAAGCCCCCAAAGCCGTCCTCGTCTCCCCCTCCGGCCGCAGACATCGCTCCGGAAGGTTACTTCTGGGTATCGCCGCTCCGGCGCTCTGATTGGCCGGAGCGGCGATGACGTCATCGCGCATGCGCGCGAGAGCCGTCAAAGCCGGCATTATCCATTGATAAAACTGGGAATGACAGTGCAGCAGCGCCGTTGTCTATGGTGCGCCGTAGACAACGGTGCATTCTTTTTGGGAAAATATCTGCAACGTTTCAGAGCCGCACATGACTCCTTTGTCAGGCATGCGATAAAGTGCATACAGTGACAACAGAATATAAATAAACTATCACCAATCAAAACCATGAAAAGGAGTAAGGACGGGAGCGGGAGATCGAGCGGCCACAAGAAAATCACTGAACCACTGTGGAACTGCTATTTGAGTGTGTGGAGAGTGGTTGATTTACTGGAGAATCCATCTGAGTGACTGGAGATTGGCTGGAGACGTGTAGGGGAATCTGCAGAGCTGCTGGGTCCAAGTAGCAGGGGTGTGGAGTGAGGACACCAGTGGCTGTGTTTGCATGAATGCTGCAGGAGGCTATCATAACAGATCCCAAAGAAACCAGAGCTGTGAAGGCTGTAGTGGAAGTGCTGTGTGGGGAACCACTGTGAGAAACTGCTGGGCATTGTAAATATTGAGGAGCACTGTGAGTACTGGTCACACAGTAAGTACTGAGGGGAACTGTGAGTACTGGTCACACTGTAAGTACTGAGGGGAACTGTGAGTACTGGTCACACTGTAAGTACTGAGGGGCACTGTGAGTACTGAGGAGAACTGTGAGTATTAAGAAGCACTGTATTTTTGGAGTACTGAGGGGACTGTAAGTATTCTGAGTACTGGAGTACTGAAGAGCACCATGAGTACTGAGGGCTTTGTGAGTACTGCAAAGTACTGGAGGCACTGTGAACACTGATGATACTGTGAGTACTGAGGAGAACTGCGAGTATTGAGGAGCACTGTATTTTTGGAGTACTGAGGTGATTGTAAGTACTCTGAGTACTGGAGTACTAAAGAACACTATGAGTACTGAGGGCACTGTGAGTACTGTAAGTACTGGAGGCACTGCGAATACTGAGGATACTGTGAGTACTAAGGAGTACTGCAGGCACTGTGAGTACGGAGGATGCTGTAAGTGTTGAGGGTGCTGGGAATGCTGAGGGGTCACTGTGAGTATTAATGGGCCACTCAGAGTACTGATGAGCACTGTGAGTACCATGGAGAGCTGAGGGGTCACTGTGATTAATGAGTTTACCGAGTACTGAAAAGCACTGGGAATACTGAAAGGTCAGTGAGAGTACTGAAGAACACTGTTGAGGGTGAGGGGAGAGTGGTCACTCTGAGAATTGATGGGTCACTGATAGTACTGAAGAGCATTCTGAGTACCATGAATCACTGAGAGGTCACTGTGATTGATAAGTACTGAAAAGCACTGGGAATACTGAGGGGTCATTGGGAGTACTGAAAAGCACTGTAAGTACCAAGATGTACTGGGAGGCCTATGTATACATTGCTTGAACCACTGTTCAATAGTGAATACTGGTGTGCAAGATGTGAGCAATTTGTTTGTTTGGAAGCCCTGATCTTGAATCTGGATAATTACCTAGCAACACTGCGGAGTATCAACAACCTGGATAAGAGTGTGAACCCTACCTGTCAGGTGTTGGCTGGCTCCAGTATAAAGGATTGTGGTGATATGGAGATTCAGGCACCAGAGGTAGGAGGTAGGTAGCTGGGTTACTTATAGGTGAGATAGAGGTGGGAGAGAAACAGAGACTAGTCCTGATTGCATACATCCCAACAACTATGCCAAGTTGCATGGTGTTGGGAATATCAGCTGAGGAGTAGCAATGCTGGAGCAGACTACCTACCCTAGGTGCCAGGAAAATGACCACTCCAGTAAGGATGGAGGCAATGTTACAGGCAAGGATATACAGTACATATAGTAGTGGTAGGGGACAAAGTCATTAGAAGGACAGATATGGAAATCTATCACAAATACCATAATCACCAAACAGTATTTCTTTTTCGTACATCACGGGACACAGAGCGACTTAGTCATTACTAATGGGTTATATAGTTTACCTTCAGGTGTTGGCACTGGCCAATTCCAAACCGGAAGTACCCTCCCCTATATAAGCCCCTCCCACCCGGGAGCACCTCAGTTTTTTGCCAGTGTCTAAGGTGTTGGCCAAAGAGTAACATGTGTTTTCACTGGGCTTGCGTACAGGTTCTTTTGGGCCTTAGTAAGCTGTTCCGGATCCCACCAAAAAAGCTTCATAGCTAAACGGTCGGTACCCGGGCCTTGCAGCAGAAGAGCAAGGTTTTGCCTGTAATGCTTCTCTTAGGAGGGCTGGACCCTGGGATCCAGAGCTCTGGTCATACCCACGACCAAGACGCTGTCTGTGCAGGGTGCTATACAGGTCCAGGGGAGTGGAATCCTTGGGAACCCGGTCCCTGAAGGTTTAATTACAATGCCTGCCGTGATAGGTGAAGTTTGGACTTTTGTGGACCAAACAAAGTCCTGCGGCGGGGATCAGGTAAGTGGGGGCCCTCAGGAACTTGGTTCTATTGGGGGACCCCCAAGCCTAATTTGTCTTTCTGTCTGTTACCTAACGGTATTCCCGCTAAATATCTGTGTTTGCCTATAACTACTGAAAATGTAAAATTTTAATAGTAGTCAAGAAAAAAAAAAAAAAAAACAGGGACCGCGGTACCTGTGTTAAACCACTAGAGGCCGCTGTAGTCCATTTTTCTTGTAAATGTGGATCTTTGGTTTTCTCAACTCAAAAGATCCAGGCAGCTGGTAAGTTTCTCTGAGGGAATCCACTTCCTCTGCCCTGTTGCTGCGTTCATCCACCGCACAGGCCCTCCGGCAAAAAGGGCCCTGGCTCCTAGTCCTCTGTTGGTTTTCGAAAAGGGCGCCATTGGCGCACGGGCGCGCGCGCGGGCGCGTGCACGCGCCTCCTATGAAAAAAAAGGGGCGGGGCGGGTGGATGACGCTCGATGCGCGCCGCGGCGCTTCTGCGCATGTGCGGGCGTCCCAGCATGGTTAAAAGACACAGTACAAGTGTCAGCTGCATGCAAACAGAGCTAGCAACAAACAGTGGCACACAGAGGCGGTTGATGCAGGCATCCCCATAGAAAGGCACTTTAGTGGACACCAGCTGGTATATAGCAGCACCTGTGTTAGACTATTACCAGCAAAAATTGGTGTATGACGACGGGAATACCTCAGCTTTGTGCTTAAAGGATATGTCGTCCAGACGCTCCGGAAATAGATCTTCCAGGAAGCCAAAGGGGTCTCCATCGGGCTCTGAGGATATTGGGCATGCTTGCACTGCACCAATCTCCCCTGAGAATGCAGAGGTCAGTAGCCGTAGAAACCCCGCAGGAATGCCTGGTGCTGCGGCTGTCCCCAGTCCACCTGCTCCTGTATATATAACAGAGGAGGTTTTATCCTCAACTCTGGGAGGATTGGAAGAGAGATTAACAGCATTGATCGCTGCTTCCCTGTCACAGGAAAAGCGCGTCCGATCTCCGTCTCCTCCTTCAGAGTGCCTGTTAGTGGAGGAACAGCCCCACACAGAGATCGACCTACCTGAAGGGGATCAGGATGAGGTTGATTCACTTATAGAGGAATCAACAGTGGAAGAACCTTTCTCAGCTT
Source organism: Rana muscosa (assembly GCA_029206835.1). Lineage (NCBI taxonomy): Eukaryota > Metazoa > Chordata > Amphibia > Anura > Ranidae > Rana > Rana muscosa. The sequence continues at coordinate 189,043,840 of CM055127.1, forward strand.
CTCAGGCTGAAAGATTATGGGTTCAGTCTCTGACTAACATGGTCCGATCAGCATTTAAAATGCCTCTGGCGGAACCACCATCCACTACGGTTTCCTCGCTGGGGTCGCTAAAAGCTCCCCAGGCGGTCTGTTCCTTCCCAATCCACCCTTTATTAGAAGGGCTTATTTACCAGGATTGGGAGCATCCTGATAAAATATTTGCTCCCCCCAAGAGATTTCCGGTGATCTATCCCATGGAGGATAAGTTCATAAGAAAATGGAGGGTCCCTATAGTGGACGCAGCCATCTCTTCTGTTAACAAATCACTGACATGTCCAGTAGATAATGTTCCAATGTTCAAAGACCCAATAGATAAAAAATTGGAGTCTTTACTAAAATCTGCTTTCTCTACAGCAAGTATGGTGACACAACCTGCGGTAGCAGCGATTGGAGTCTGCCAAGCAGTGAAAGATCAGTTGAAACAAGTCTTAAGGGACTTACCAGATCAGCAGGCTCATGCCCTAGCTGACCTGCCTAGAGCCTTGTGTTTTGCGGTGGACGCCATAAAGGATACAATCCAACAGGCCTCCCGCTTTACGCTGTCTATAGTACATATGCGTAGGCTTCTGTGGCTCAAAAACTGGTCTGCTGAAGCTCCCTGTAAAAAACTGCTGGTTAGCTTCCCATTTCATGGAGAACGCTTATTTGGAGAAGATCTGGACAAATATATCCAGAAAATTTCTGCCGGTAAAAGTTCACTCTTACCGGTTAAGAACAAGGGTAGAAGTCCTTCTTTTAAGAGGCCTACCTCTCCAGTCCCGGGCACATCGGCTGTGAAGCAGTTCCGACGGCCTCCGCGGTCAAATTCAGGGGGCAGAAATCAGGGACAATCACAGGGTAACAAGAAGCCCTGGATCAAGAGAGGTACAAAACCTCCCCCTAAGGCATGAAGTATTGCCCCCGCTCAATCGGGTGGGGGGAAGACTTCAGTTGTTCACAGAGACCTGGCGGGACACCATCAGAGACAGATGGGTGCTCTCCGCAGTAAGTCTGGGATACAAGCTGGAGTTAAAAGGCACTCCTCCTGCCCAATTTATGAGGTCAAACGTGCCAAGAGATCCCCAAAAGAGAGGATCCCTCCTTCTGGCACTAGAACAACTATTGCTCCAAGGGGTAATCATGAAGGTTCCCCTGGAAGAAAGCGGATTCGGGTTTTACTCGAACCTTTTCACAGTCCCCAAACCAAATGGGGACGTGAGGCCCATATTAAATCTAAAAGGGCTAAACAAGTTCCTAAATATCAGGACCTTTCGGATGGAGTCGATCCGATCAGTGGCCACCGCCCTACAAGGGCAGGAATGGCTAGCCTCGATCGACATAAGGGATGCTTATCTGCATATTCCCATCTTTCCGGCCCATCAGAAATTTCTACGCTTTGCAGTAGAAGGGCGCCATTTTCAGTTCAGAGCCTTACCTTTCGGTCTGGCCACAGCACCACGAGTGTTCACAAAAATTCTGGCCCCATTATTGGCCAATCTAAGAACACAGGGTGTAACGATAATGGCATATCTAGACGACCTGCTACTAATAGACCACTCAGTGGAAAAGCTGGAAGTAGCTATTCACAAGACAATCGAGTATCTGGAATATCACGGTTGGATTATCAACCGGGACAAGTCAGCTCTAAGACCAGTCAAAAGTCTGGAATACTTAGGGCTAAGGCTGGATTCAAATCAGAGAAAGATTTTCTTACCTCCAGAGAAGGTGTCGTCTTTAAGAAATTTGACCCACTTAGTGGGTACAAAAAGAAAACCATCCATACGTCTCTGCATGAGGCTGCTGGGAAAGATGGTGGCTTCATTCGAAGCGGTACCCTACGGTCAATTCCATTCAAGGAATTTGCAAAGGGCCATACTGTCAGCCTGGAACAAAAAAGTTCAGGCTTTAGACTTACCAATGTCCCTGTCCCCTTCCGTTCGCAAGAGCCTCCATTGGTGGTTGGTGCCCCAGAATCTGGAAAGAGGGAAACCCTTCAGTCCGGTTTCTTGGAAGGTGGTCACTACAGATGCCAGCCTCATCGGCTGGGGGGCAGTGCTGGAGCAATGGTCTCTCCAGGGCAGGTGGTCAGAAGCAGAAAAGGCCCTGCCCATCAATCTCTTAGAGATACGAGCAGCCCGGTATGCCCTAGTAGCATGGACATCCAAACTCCAGGGGTCCCCTGTCAGAATTCAATCAGACAATGCCACGGCAGTGGCATATATCAATCATCAGGGTGGCACCAAAAGTCGTGCAGCCCAGAAGGAAGCAAATTGCATCCTGGAGTGGGCAGAAAGATATGTCCCAGCCATATCCGCGGTTTTCATCCCAGGAGTGGAAAATTGGAGAGCGGACTTTCTAAGTCGCCAACAATTATGCCCGGGGGAATGGTCTCTTCACCCCGAGGTTTTCCAGGCAATATGCCAGCGGTGGGGAACACCGGATGTAGATCTGCTAGCATCCAGATTCAACGCAAAGGTGGACAGGTTTGTGTCTCACACAAGGGATCCCCTAGCTTGCGGCTCGGATGCCCTAGTGTTCCCTTGGGATCGGTTCAAGCTGATATATGCATTCCCACCGCCACAATTGTTACCGCGATTACTCCGCAGAATCAGGGTAGAAAAGAAACCAGTGATTCTGGTGGCTCCAGCGTGGCCCCGAAGGGCATGGTACGCGGAGATGGTAAAAATGTCAGTGAGGAGTCCTTGGACCCTCCCACTTCGTCCGGACCTGCTGTCGCAAGGACCGATATACCACCCTTCCTTACCAGCCCTAGGTTTGACGGCCTGGCTATTGAAGCCCACATTCTGAAAAAGAGAGGGCTCTCTAATTCTGTGGTATCTACCATGATCAATGCCAGGAAACCGGTATCCAGGCAGATCTATTATAGGATCTGGAAAGCGTACATTACGTGGTGTGAGACCAAGAAATGGCATCCACGTAAGTACATGATAGGGAGGATTCTGGACTTCCTACAGTGGGCTGTAGATAGGAAGCTGGCCTTGAGTACTATCAAGGGTCAGATTTCGGCCTTGTCAATATTTTTTCAAAGGCCCTTGGCTTCGCATTCACTAGTCAAAGCCTTTATACAAGGAGTGATGCGTATTAGCCTCCGGTTAGTATTCCCATATGTCCTTGGGACTTAAACCTGGTTCTGTCGGTTCTACAGAAACAACCGTTTGAACCATTACAACACATTTCCTTGGTTCTTCTCACCAGGAAATTGGTTTTCTTAGTAGCCATTTGTTCGGCTAAAAGAGTGTCGGAATTAGCAGCTATGTCCTGTAAGGAGCCATATCTGGTTGTCCATAAGGACAGAGTAGTATTACGTCCTCATCCAGCCTTTCTTCCTAAGGTGGTATCGAGGTTTCATTTGAACCAAGATGTGGTTCTTCCTTCTTTTTTCCCCAAACCTATCTCAGTAGAGGAAAAGTTATTACATTCTTTGGATGTGGTAAGAGCAGTTAAAGCTTATCTAAAAGCCACTGCTCAGATTCGCAGAACGGATTCTTTGTTTGTTCTGCCGGAAGGCCCCAGAAGGGGTCAGGCAGCATCAAAATCTACTTTAGCCAAGTGGATTCGACAGGTCATAATACAAGCCTATGGCTTGAGAAAGAGACCGCCTCCGTTCAAAGTTAGGGCGCACTCCACAAGAGCGGTTGGAACTTCATGGGCAGTGCATCACCAGGCCTCCCTGGCTCAAGTATGTAAGGCCGCAACATGGTCTTCGGTACACACGTTTACTAGATTCTATCAGGTAGACGTTAGAAGTCAGGAGGATGTCGCCTTTGGGCGCAGTGTGTTGCAGGCCGCAAAAGATCCTCATGCCTGATGGCGCCCAGCTTATGTACCCCCCCCCTCATTTGGCATTGCTTTGGGACGTCCCATTAGTAATGACTAAGTCGCTCTGTGTCCCGTGATGTACGAAAAAGAAAAAGGGATTTTTATAACAGCTTACCTGTAAAATCCTTTTCTTGGAGTACATCACGGGACACAGAGCTCCCACCCCTCTTTTTGGGACACTTATTGCTTGGCTACAAAACTGAGGTGCTCCCGGGTGGGAGGGGCTTATATAGGGGAGGGTACTTCCGGTTTGGAATTGGCCAGTGCCAACACCTGAAGGTAAACTATATAACCCATTAGTAATGACTAAGTCGCTCTGTGTCCCGTGATGTACTCCAAGAAAAGGATTTTACAGGTAAGCTGTTATAAAAATCCCTTTTTTATTTACCTCGTGCTCAGGTTCGGCACATTGTGGATTAGATGGACAGATTGTTGAGTGGGCCCGGGGTAATCCCAGCTATCAAGGTACATACTGTATGGGTACAAATGACAAAGTCAGAGGAAGATGGTGTGTCCTTTCACAGTTAGAAATGGTGGGGAGGCAGAGCAATGTTATAATCATGGGGGACTTTAATGCCCTGTACACACGTTCGGAGTATCCGATAGTCTAAAATCCGATGGAATTTTTCATTGGAATTCCGTTCAAGCTGTCTTGCATACACACTGTCAGACTAAATTCCGACCGTCCAAAACGCGGTGACGTAAAACACTCAGACGAGCCGAGAAAAATGAAGTTCAATACTTACGAGCATGCGTCGACTTGATTCTGAGCATGCGTGGGTTTTTTCTCCGTCGGAGTTCCACACAGAGGATAGGAATTTCCTATAGTTTTTTTTTCCTTCGGAAAAATTTAAAACATGTTCTATTTCTAAACACCGATGGAAAAAAGTCAGACGGGGCCCACACACGATCGGAATTTCCGATGAAACAAGTCCATCAGACTTTTTTTATCGGAAATTACGATCGTGTGTACAAGGTATAACTATCCTGATATTTATTACACAGACAGAGCTGCTCATTCAAACAGGGCTCATCATTTCTTGAATGTCTTGCAGGTAACATTTTTTGCATCACATGCGTGGAAACCCCAGCTAGAAATAATGCTCTGCTGAGAAAAGGGGACACAAGGGTAGGACAAGAACATTACATTTCAAAAGAGACAACTTTACTAAGCTGCGATCCATACTACATGATGCTAAATGGGATCAAATTCTTGTAACAAAATACACTGAAGAAAAGTGCTTTAACCACTTCTCTACTGTGCACGAAAACCCCCTTCCTGCCCAAGCCATTTTTCAGCTTTCAGCACTGTCACACTTTGAATGACAATTGCGCGGTCGTGCGACGTGGCTCCCAAACAAAATTTGTGTCCTTTTTTTCCCACAAATAGAGCTTTCTTTTGGTGGTATTTGATCACCTCTGCGGTTTTTATTTTTTGCGCTATAAACAAAAGAAGAGCGTCCAGTTTGGAAAAAAAACACTATTTTTTACTTTTTGCTATAATAAATACCCATTTTTTTTTTTAAATAAAATTTTCCTCAGTTTAGGCCGATACGTATTCTTCTACATATTTTTGGTAAAAAAAAAAAATCGCAATAAGCGCGTATTGATTGGTTTGCGCAAAAGTTATAGCGTGTACAAAATAGGGGATAGATTTATAGCATTTTTATTTTTTGATTTTTTTATTAGTAATGGCGGCGATCTGCGATTTTTTATTGTGACTGCGATATTGCGGCGGACACATCGGACACTTTTGACACATTTTTGGGACCATTCACGTTTATACAGCGATCCCTGCTATAAAAATGCATTGATTACTGTATAAATGTGATTGGCAGGGAAGGGGTTAACCACTAGGGGGTGGGAAGGGGTTAAATATGTTCCCTCAATGTGTTCTTACTGTGGGGGGAGGTGACTGACTGGGGGAGGTGACCGATGGTTGTCCCTATGTACAAGGGACACACCATCGGTCCCCTCTCCCTCACAGGACGTGGATCTCTGTGTTTACACACAGAGATCCACTTTCCTGCTTGTTTCCCGGGCAATCGCGGGTGCCCGGCGGCAATCGCGGCCGCCGGGCACGCGCACCGGGGCCTTGTGAACGCGTCGGGCGGGCACGCGCGCGCGCCGCTGGCGGCGAGCGCGCGCCTCCTAGCTCGTTTTAAAGGGAGGACGTCATATGACGTCCTCCCAGAACGAGAGTATCCTCCGCCCGCCGTCAATTGACAGTGGGCGGGGGACAAGTGGTTAAGTACATATATTAAACAATGGGATTAGTCAGTACATTCCAATGGGCAACAAATATAAACACAGTTAAACCTGGGTGACTAAATATCAAAGAAAAATTATTATTAGAAAAAAAAAAATGGTTATTTAAAATAAAATTAAGGATAAAGGGTCACCATCAGCATTCCAAAACTACATAGAATGTAATAAGAAACACAAATGGATTAAGAAAGAGACATGGCTAAGGAGAGTAAAAAAAAATCTCAAACATTTTTCAAATATATTAATAGTAAAAAGGCAAGGATACATGAGTAGAATATATTGGCCTCATAAAGGATAGTCATGAGAGGTTTGTCAAAAGTTACAGGGAGAAGACAACTGTATTAAATACATTCTTCTGCTTAGTTTATACAAAGGAAAAGGAGAGGTGTAATAAAAATTATATTGAGTGTACCCTTGTGAGTGATAGAAATGGGTATTCAAAAAAGACTATAATAATTTAAATGTGAATAAATCGCCAGGACAATATGGCTTACATCTGAGAACCCTCGAAGAACTTAGTCACATCATAGCCAGGCCATTATTCAAAATTTTTAAGGACAGCTTATTGACTAGAATGATACCAGCTGATTGGTGTAAAGCAGGGGTAGGCAACTTTTGAGAGATGGAGATCAACCTGGACAACATTAACCTCCCTGTCGGTATTCCCGAGTCTGACTCGGGGTGAGATTTCAGTACCATTAGCGGTAACCCTGAGCCAGACTCGGGCTGCATCGCAGGATACGGGGAAAGTTACTTACCTTGTTCCCTGGATCCTGCAATGTCTCCCAGCTGTGTGTGCGAGCCGTCTCCTCGCTCGGTTCACACAGTGCCGCCGAACTCCGTTCCCTCCGACGTTGCGGCGCACGGGGGCGGAGATCGGCGCCAAATTCAAAAAAGTAAAAAACAATACACATACAGTATACTGTAATCTTACAGATTCCAGTACTGTGTAAAAAAAATACACATCCCCTTTGTCCCTAGTGGTCTGTCCAGTGCCCTGCATGCACTTTTATATTATAAATACAGTTTTTTTTCTGCCTGGAAACTGGAGATTGACCATAGCAACCAAAAAGTGTCCCTTTATGTCAAAAGTGGTTTTAGACCAGCTAGAAAACAGCGATATTAAATTAGAATCACTCGCAGAATTGAGCGATAGTGATTTGTGGGGAAATTCGTCATCAAACACTAAATCTAATGACAGCGACAATTCTGCAACTGAGCAAATTTCTTTTTTTTTTTTATTTGATTACATTATTGAATCATTTTTATTATAATTATGTAGCACGCAGATCTTTTCCCCCCTCTTACCTTCCTTTTATGGGGATCAGACACACCATGCCACATGCCCGCGTCCTCTGAGTTAAAGGTCAGGCGGCGTTATGTATTTGGGTCCCGCAGCGAGTTGCTTCCTTCCACTGGTTCTTCCCTCTAGACTATAGAGGCAAGTCTTTACCTTTCCCAAAGAAGGTCAATGTCCACACACACAACACTTCAACTCCAACAAGAGTTTATTTTTCTCTTTTTGTTTCAGTAACCAGAAAGTTGAAGAGAGGAAAGGGGTTAGCAGAATAGGATAGATTCAGGCACACTCTTGGCTTCGTCGCCACTCGGTCCCAAGTGGGTACAGCTCACCCGCATAGTCACTCAATGGCACTAGCAGCCGGCATGAAGCTCGAACAGTGACTTAGTCCCCTCCAAGGACCAAGTCAAGGAGATCCCTCCTTTAGTAACAAAGCTCCGCAAGGGCAGTCTGCGAAGCAAGGAATCCTTCCCTCCGACAGGACACCAGGCCTCTCCCGAGACAGCAATCTTGTATTAGTCGTCTCCTCTATGGGACCGATCCTCCCCTGGTTTCCTCTCAGTCAGAGCGGTCGCCCTCACCTGGGCTCTCTGGGTTTCCGTTCTGGTTTTAGACCCAGTTAAAAGGTACTGGGCCTACCTGGAACTCTACAGCCTCGGGCTGAAGGTGCCCAAGACTCCTTAGTCGAAATTGGGCGCACCCCCCCTAGAGGGGCACACCCCTCCGGGTACAGGTCCCCGGGTACTCCTTGAGAACAATGGTGTCTGCCCCTTATATACCCTCTCCCGGCATGCACAGCAGACCGGAACCGCCCACCGCACGGCAGCCGAGAGAGGACATCCAATAGCCACTCCATCACCTGTGGTTCAACCCCAGGTATAAGTGACAACACCACCTATACGCCTAAAGGGGAACTGCATGCCAGATGACACAGCAGCAAGGCAGAGTCCAAACAATTAGAATACCCGAGCCAACTACCACTCAGGTCACCCCTAAATTTAAGCATAGAGACCCCCCTAAGTAGGGGTCCGCTACAATTATATTATTATTTGTTATAATTATTTATAGTTATTTATTATATTATAATTAATGATTTCTTGTTTCATACTTTATCATACCCGGGATGTCTACTAGACTCTGGTTTGGACAGATTTAAGTGAGTTATTCCTAAGAATTACAGGCCTACAATATAAAACGCCAAATTTCCATGCACCGCTTTTAGCACCTAAAATCTGACATAATCATACCGCCAGGGAGGTTAAAGAAATCAAAGATCAAAAAAACTAGCAAGCCCCCCCAAAAAAAGACAGCATTAAAAACCTAGAACAATCTACTAAAACTGTCACTCTAAAAATACAAACTTAGCCTACCTTAACCACTTCCATACTGGGCACTTATACAGCTTCCTGCCCAGACCAATTTTCAGCTTTCTGCGCTGTTGCACTTTGAATGACAATTGCGCGGTTGTGCTACACTGTACCCAAACTAAATTTTTATCATTTTGGTCCCACAAATAGAGCTTTCTTTTAGTGGTATTTGATCACCTCTGGAATTTTTATTTTCTGCTAAAAAATATAAAAAAAGACCGAAAATTTTGAAAAAAAAACTTATTTTTTTTGTTTCAGTTACAAAACTTTGTAAATAAGTAAGTTTTCTCCTTCACTAATGGGCACTGATGGGGCTGCACTGACGGGCACTGATAAGGCGGCAGTGATGGGCACCGGTAGGCGGCACGGATGGACACAGATAGGCGGCACAGATGGGCACATATAGGCGGCACGGATGGGCACAGATAGGCGGCACGGATGGGCACAGATAGGCAGCACGGATGGGCACCGATAGGCGGCTCGGATGGGCACTGATATGCGGCATGGATGGGCACTGATAGGCGGCACGGATGGGCATGGATGGGCACTGATAGGTGGCACTGTACTGTAAAGTGTTACTAATGGATGCCAATCAGTGCCAAACAATAATGCTTGCATCCATTAGGGGCACTGATTGGCATCCCTGGTGGTCTAGGGAGGCATACCTGGTGGTGGGCATCCCTGGTGGTCCAGTGGCATCCCTGGCGGTCCAGTGGCATCCCTGGTGGTCCAGTGTGGGCATCCTCGGGGGGGCTGCGCTGATAATCGATCAGCACAAACCCCCCCTGTCAGAGGAGCAGCCGATCGGCTCTCCTCTACTCGCGTCTGACAGACGCGAGTGAGGAAAAGCCGATGACCGTCTTTTCCTGTTTACATTGTGATCAGCCGCGATTGGACACGGCTGATCATGTGGTAAAGAGTCTGAGACTCTTTACCTAGATCAGTGTTGCGGGGTGTCAGACTGACACCCTGCAACAACGATCGCCACGATGCACGCCCCCGGGGGCGTGCAGCGGCTAAAAATCCTGAGGACATCATATGACGTCCAGTCAGGATTTTGAAACCACTTTGCCGCCGTCAATCCGCTATAGGGCGGGTGGCAAGTGGTTAAACGTTAGCTTTTTTTTTTTCCACAAAAGTATATTTATGTATAAAGTAAAAACAGGGTTACATTTCAATACGTTTTACAAGGTTGTCATGAACAGAAATGCGGAAGACTAGGGTCTTCTTTTTGGCAAATAACAACGTTTGAAAAATCGCATAGTGTGTTATAACAAACAAATGATGCAGAGACTAACACATTTGGGTAATTGTATTGTCATGGAGATCTATGCAGCATATAGTGTGACAGCAGGAAGGTAAAGTCACCTGGTTGCATCCAGGGGGGTAGATATATTTCGCCCAGATTCAGGCTTTACGCCGACTTATACAACTAGGTGGAGAGTTGTATAAGGCTAGTGGGCTCATGGATGACTCATACCTCTAGGGAGAGTGTGGGGCGTCGTACAGACAGGGAGTTGATGAGGCCAGCTGAAGCTTGTCAGCTCATTTAGGCCTCTATAAGAACTCCCAGCTTCATTAGATGTTAGCTCATGCCTGGAACCAGACCTGTGTGGACTGTCTAGGGAGAGTGAACCCCTGTGCGGTGAGGCAAAGCCTGTGTGGCTATTTGTTTGGACTTTTAAAACCAGGGACTTAGGGACTAGGACAGCACTAGGCTGATCCCAGTTGTTAGTTAGGAAACCTTTATGTTTAGTCAGAGGTCAAGTTGACCAGGATTTATTTTGTTTATGTTTCTTTTGGCTTTGCTGTGTTTTGTCACTGTAAATAGAAAATAAACCGCACCTTTTTTTGATTTTGAAAACCACAACCTCCGTTTGCTGGGCCTGTTTTTGTGTGGGGAGCCCATCCCGGGGGTCACACACACCCGCTGCCGAGCTAACCCCCTCACAGTTGGTGGAGAACCAGTGGCAGTTTTTTTTAAGCCAGCATGGAGGAGATACTGAAGCAGCTGGCTCTAGCAAATGCCAATCAACAGCAGACAAATGCAGGTTTGCAAAAGAGCCTTGCAGCTCATCAACAGAGCCTTGCAGCTCAACAACAGAACTTCGCAGCCCAGCAGCAAGCTCATCAACAGAGCCTTGCAGCCCAGCAGCAAGCTCACCAACAGAGTCTGGAAGCTCAGCAACAAGCCCAGCAGCAATCTGAGGCCCGCTTCATAGACCTGTTACAGAAGCAAGAGCAGAGACTACAACAAATGGAAGCAGTAATGCAGCAACGTCCGCAGACCAGTGAGGAAAGCCGTCCCACTAATACCGCGTCCTTTGGGGTGAGTCGTTTATTGACAAAAATGACTGGAGAGGATGATCCAGAGGTATTTTTGACCACATTTGAAAGGACTGCTGAAAGAGAAAAGTGGCCTGAGGAGCAGTGGGCTGGACTGGTGGCTCCTCTGTTAACTGGTGAATCGCAGAAGGCTTACTATGACCTGGAGCCTGACCAAGCAAAAGACTATGTGATGCTAAAAGCTGAGATATTGGCAAGGCTGGGTGTCACCCAGGCTGTCCGGGCTCAGCGTGTGCATAACTGGACTTTCCAGCTTGGAAAACCCCCCAGGTCTCAAATGTATGATCTCATTCACCTGAGCAGAAAGTGGCTACAGCCAGAGACTTTGTCCGCACCAAAGATTGTGGAACGTGTTGTAATGGATCGGTTTTTGAGAGCTCTTCCTACTGCCATCCAAAAGTGGGTAAGCCATGGAGACCCAGAGACGGCCGATGGTCTTGTGGATCGTGTGGAGAAATACTTGGCTACAGAGAACCTGACGGCCTCTTCCAGAGACACTCGGACTTTCCACCCTAAGACCAGACCATCCCCAGGGGCGGATAAGAGGATTCCAAGGGGTGAGGGTGGAGAGAGTGAGAGGGTGGGAGCTCTACCCCAAGTTTGGCGAGAACAGCCTGGGAAATCAGCGGCTCAAGAGGCGGCAAGAAGGATCGTTTGCTACCGCTGCCGGCAAGCGGGACATATTGCAGCCAATTGCCCGGTTATGGAGGAACCCATGCAGTGTGACTTTCTGACGGGCAGACGTCAGTCGCTGTGTGCGACAGTCGCATGCACTGCCATTCGAGGAACTGAGAAACATTTATGCAAAATGTGTGTTAATGGTAGAAATTAGACATGTGCATTCGTTTTCGTCCGAATGCATTTTCGTCCGAATTTCAGCTATTTTCGTTATCGTTTTAACAAACGAAAACGAAAGCACAGAATCCGAAAACCGAAAGATCCGACATAAACAAATGCTTTATTTTCGTTTTCGTTGCTACAACAGTTCGATATAGATAGGAGATTCGACGTGACGCTGACAATAACAATCTGTGTCTATCGAATCTGTGGTCGAATGTGCCTAACCTTAACTCTATTAGTCCAAGATTATTCTACATAGGAGAGAAAAGATTCGACATTATAGAGAGAAAAGATTCGACATAGGAGAGAAAGATTCGACATAGGAGAGGAAAGATTCGACATTATAGAGAGAAAAGATTCGACATAGGAGAGGAAAGATTCGACATAGGAGAGAAAAGATTCGACATAGGAGAGAAAAGATTCGACATAGGAGAGGAAAGATTCGACATAGGAGAGGAAAGATTCGACATAGGAGAGGAAAGATTTGACATAGGAGAGGAAAGATTCGACATAGGAGAGGAAAGATTCGACATAGGAGAGAAAAGATTCGACATAGGAGAGAAAAGATTTGACATTATAGAGAGAAAAGATTTGACATTATAGAGAGAAAAGATTCGACATAGGAGAGAAAAGATTCGACATTGGAGAGAAAAGATTCGACATAGGAGAGAAAAGATTCGACATAGGAGAGAAAAGATTCGACATTGGAGAGAAAAGATTCGACATAGGAGAGAAAAGATTTGACATTATAGAGAGAAAAGATTCGACATAGGAGAGAAAAGATTCGACATTATAGAGAGAAAAGATTCGACATAGAGAGAAAAGATCACTGCTTGTGGGCGGAACATTCGACAGACACCATAAGCCTTCAATGACAGATTCGACCTTAATTAATTCAGATTTTCGGACGAATGCAATTTTTAACGAAAAACGAAATAAATAAAAACGAATTTCGGGAGTAACTAAATAAATTTATTTTTTGCACGAAAACGAAATTCCGAAACGAAATATTTCAGTGTGCACATGTCTAGTAGAAATGTTGTGGTATTGCTGGATTCAGGTAGCCTTGTGACCCTGATAAAGGCTGAGTTAGTTAAAACAGAGGTCTCTGGGAATAGCAAGGTAGCTGTTATTTGTGTGCATGGGGACACCCGAGAGTATCCAGTGACTACAGTGTGTTTCGAGACCCCCAAAGGTACCCTCTCTCATCCAGTGGGCTTAGTATCTCAGTTACCGTATGACGCCATTGTGGGAAGGGATTTTCCGAAGTTCTGGGAACTGTGGGATGATCCTGAGCCCCCCACTGGTGCCCCTATGTACCAGGAATGTGATAGCCAGAACTCCCCTGAGAGTGGTGAGGACTCTCCGGAATTTCCCTTATCAGTATTGGCAGGGGAGACTCAAGAAACTGGAGAGGAGCCCACCTCCTCAGACGAAAACCTACCGTCTGTGGAGTTTTCTGATCTTGAGGTTCACAGGGAAAACTTTGCCACAGAACAGTTGAAAGACCCCGCCCTAATAAAGGCACGGGAAAACGTAGTGAAAATAGATGGCGAGTTAGTGAACCCAGATAATACCTGCACTTACCCATACTTCAGCGTAGAGAAGGACCTACTGTATCGGGTGGCAAAAAGGGCAGAAGAAACCGTTGAGCAGCTTGTGGTGCCCAAACCTTACAGGAAGTTGGTGTTGGAGTTGGCCCATGGGCACATTCTTGGAGGTCATCTGGGGACAGAGAAAACCCGAGAGAGGGTATTACAGAGATTCTATTGGCCGGGGGTGATGAAGGACATAGAAAATTATTGTTCCTCCTGCCCTGTGTGTCAGAGGTCGGCCCCGATGCCACATTTCCGTAGCCCGCTGGTCCCTCTACCCATCATTGAGGTCCCGTTTGAGAGGATCGCCATGGATTTGGTAGGTCCTATAATCAAGTCCGCTAGGGGGCACCAGTACATATTAGTTATAATGGACTATGCCACCCGTTATCCAGAAGCGATCCCTCTCCGAAATACCTCGGCCAAAACCATAGCCAAAGAGCTATCTCTTGTGTTTAGCCGGGTGGGTATTTGTAAAGAACTGCTTACGGACCAAGGTACACCCTTTATGTCCCGGGTTATGAAGGAGCTGTGTAAATTGTTCAAAGTGACGCAATTACGTACATCTGTGTATCACCCCCAAACCGATGGGCTGGTTGAAAGATTCAACAAAACCCTAAAACAAATGTTGAAGAAAGTGGTGGATAGAGATGGAAAGGATTGGGACTGTCTACTTCCTTATCTGATGTTTGCTATTAGGGAGGTGCCCCAATCCTCTACGGGATTCTCCCCCTTTGAGTTACTGTATGGGAGACACCCAAGAGGGCTGTTGGATATTGCCAAGGAAACTTGGGAAAGTGAGAGTTCTCCCCACAGGAGTGTGATTGAGCATGTCGCCCTGATGCAAGACCGAATTGCACAGGTAATGCCCATCGTGAAGGAACATTTGGCCCAAGCGCAGTTAGCACAGCAGAGAGTGTACAACCGTGGAGCCAAGACCCGTACCTTTTCCCCGGGGGATAGGATACTGGTACTTGTCCCTACGGTTGAAAGTAAATTCCTTGCCAAATGGCAAGGCCCCTACGAGATAATGGAAAAAGTGAGCGAAGTGAATTACAAGGTCAGACAACCAGGAAGGCGAAAGCCCGAACAGATCTATCACGTTAATCTGTTGAAAGCCTGGAGGGATAGAGAGTCCCTAGTCGCAGACACTTGGTCACCAGCTCAAACTGGTTGCGTGATTCCTGAGGTTGGAATAGCAGCCACCTTGTCACAACCCCAACAACAGGAGGTTAAGGAGTTTGTGCTTCGCAACAAGGAGGTATTCTCTGAGCTGCCGGGACAAACATCTGGGGTAGAGCATGACATCATTACCCCGCCCGGTGAAAGGGTGAAGTTAAAACCCTATCGGATCCCAGAGGCCCGACGGGAGGCAATACGGGAGGAAGTACAGAAAATGCTGAACTTAGGGGTGATAGAGGAGTCCCAAAGTGATTGGTCTAGTCCCATTGTGTTGGTGCCTAAACCGGATGGGAGCTGGCGATTTTGTAACGATTTTCGTCAGTTGAACAAAGTTACAAAATTTGACACCTACCCCATGCCACGTATAGATGAGTTGATCGACCGGCTGGGAACAGCCCGATACATGACGACTCTTGACCTCACAAAAGGGTATTGGCAAATCCCCCTGGCCAAATTGGCCAAAGAGAAAACCGCATTTGTAACCCCAGACGGGGCGTTCCAATATAAAAGAATGCCGTTCGGGTTACAGAATGCGCCGGCCACATTCCAGCGGAAAATGGACCAGATGCTGAGGCCCCATCGGAAGTATGCTGCGGCTTACCTGGATGACGTAATTGTCCATAGCACAGATTGGGCCTCACATCTGCCAAAAGTGCAAGCAGTCCTGGACTCTGTTCGGGAAGCGGGGTTTACGGCTAACCCCAAGAAGTGTACCATTGGGCAGGAGGAGGCCAAATATCTTGGGTACACCATTGGGAGGGGAGTAATAAAACCCCAACTCAACAAAGTCGAGGCCATCCAGAGTTGGCCACGTCCCAACAGCAAGAAGCAGGTACGAGCCTTTCTGGGAATCGCTGGGTATTATCGGCGATTCATTCCCCACTTTGCTTCTAAGGCTGTGCCCCTAACCAACCTAACGAAGGGGAAAGGGTCGGTCATGATTAAATGGACCCCCGAGGCTGAGGCAGCATTCCAATTCTTGAAACAAGCCTTATGTAGCCAGCCAGTGTTGTACTCACCCGACTTCTCTAAAGACTTTGTCGTACAAAGTGATGCGTCAGATGTGGGGTTAGGAGCAGTATTGTCCCAGGTCTGGAACGGGGAAGAGCACCCAGTCATTTACCTCAGCAGGAAGTTGAAGTCCCATGAGGTAAATTACGCCACCGTTGAAAAGGAGTGTTTAGCGGTGAAGTGGGCTCTAGATTCCCTTCGGTACTACCTGCTAGGTAGGCACTTTGACATGGTTACGGATCACGCTCCGTTAAAGTGGATGGCTCAAAACAAGGAAACAAATAGAAGAGTGAATAGGTGGTTCCTGGCCCTCCAGGAATTCAACTTCACAGTAAAGCATCGCCCTGGCGTTCAAATGGGGAATGTGGATGCTTTGTCTCGAGTACATGAATGCCTGATTGCTGGTGTTCCAACCCCGAGGTTAAAACAAGAGGGGGGGGTATGTGACAGCAGGAAGGTAAAGTCACCTGGTTGCATCCAGGGGGGTAGATATATTTCGCCCAGATTCAGGCTTTACGCCGACTTATACAACTAGGTGGAGAGTTGTATAAGGCTAGTGGGCTCATGGATGACTCATACCTCTAGGGAGAGTGTGGGGCGTCGTACAGACAGGGAGTTGATGAGGCCAGCTGAAGCTTGTCAGCTCATTTAGGCCTCTATAAGAACTCCCAGCTTCATTAGATGTTAGCTCATGCCTGGAACCAGACCTGTGTGGACTGTCTAGGGAGAGTGAACCCCTGTGCGGTGAGGCAAAGCCTGTGTGGCTATTTGTTTGGACTTTTAAAACCAGGGACTTAGGGACTAGGACAGCACTAGGCTGATCCCAGTTGTTAGTTAGGAAACCTGTATGTTTAGTCAGAGGTCAAGTTGACCAGGATTTATTTTGTTTATGTTTCTTTTGGCTTTGCTGTGTTTTGTCACTGTAAATAGAAAATAAACCGCACCTTTTTTTGATTTTGAAAACCACAACCTCCGTTTGCTGGGCCTGTTTTTGTGTGGGGAGCCCATCCCGGGGGTCACACACACCCGCTGCCGAGCTAACCCCCTCACAATAGGTTGAGCAAGAACAACGAGCATATCAGCCATTTTAGGGAGGAGCACCCCATTCATGTCAAGTCATATCATATTTGTAGGCATTACCACGTAGACCAACCTCTACAGGTCTAATCGTGGCACTTAGATGCGGGCAAGTAGACTGGATTCCCGAATGGGATGGGAATAACTTGGTGATTATGTCGGGGCTTCCATTTAGAGAGAGATTCAATGTCGTTGTGTGGTTTAAGGGGAAGGGGGGGAAATGGGGGTGAAAAGGGAAGGTAATTAATGAGAAATTGGGAGTTTGGGGGGAAAGTGAGAGTGTAAAGGTAAGAAGGGGTGAAAGAAAAAGAAAGACAAAGAGGTAAGAGAAAGGAAGAGAGACAGGAGCCGTTCCTCGCCCCCACCCCCCGAGTCGCCTTAAATCGCAGGCCATACCGAATTCAAGGCAGGGATCTCCTCCAGGTGTTTACTGCGGTAGGTAGGCTTTATAGAGGTCTGACGATTTGAAGTGATACCAGCATGCCCATGTTTGCGTAAATTTCTGTACGCGTTCCTGAGAGGAGAATATCAGTTCCTCCATTTCTTCTATCTTGGCTATCCTAAGCAGCCATTCTCTGATGGTAGGTGCCTGTGATGAGCGCCAGTGAACAGGTATGCATAGTCGAGCTGCATTAACCATGTGCATGGCCAGTGATTTAAAGTAGGTACGTTTAGCAAGGGTTGTGTGATGTAAGAGGTATTGTGCAGGATTGTAATCCAGCTCATAAGTGGTCACGTGTTTGATAATGGCGTGGACCTCAGTCCAAAAGGTTGAATGGAGCTGCACTCCCACCAAATATGGATCATGGAGCCTATTGCTGCCTTGCATCTCCAGCAGATGTTCGAGATTGAAGGTGTGAATTTGTGTAGGCGTGAGGGAGTTCTGTACCATTTGGTTATGATCTTATACCCATTTTCTTGGATTGCTATATTCATTGATCCCTTATGGGCGTGTGTAAAAATTGTTTCCCACTCCCCGTCAGTCAGAGTCAGGTTTAGGTCTTTTTCCCACGAGGTACGCGTGGGTTTAGTCGCTGGATGGAGGGAGTCCTCCTGGAGAAGAGAGTATATGTAGGATATGAGATGTCTTTGTGGTGTGCTGCGTAAACAGAGGGCTTCATATGGAGTAGGTTGTCTGGACCACGTCACACTTGGTGTTTTGGATGTGAAGAAATGTCTCAGTTGTCTGTAAGACCAAAAAGGGAACGAGTGTGTGCGCGATTCGCACAATAAGTCCTCATATGCTCTGATAACACCTCCCCGGAAAAAATGTTGCGCTCGTATTTCATCGTGGGGCCATTCTTTCTGGAGGAACGTAGGGTCTCCAGGAGGGAAATCCGGGTTCCCTCTCAGGGGGGTCATTGGTCCTAGGTATGAGGAAAGTTTGTGGATCGAAATTGCTTTGTCAAGGGCCATTAAGGAGGGGTATATTAGCGGGTGTGTCTTAACTGTGAGGGGCCATAGACGGGGTGGGAGCCATGGGAGTACATGAGTAAGTGTCTGTATGAAATGTTTTTCTAAGGTCACCCAAGTCTTTCCCCGGTAGTGAACCCTCCAATCCACGATTCTAGTCAGGTGACACGCAAGATAATATTTTTGGAGGTCTGGTAGGCCAATGCCACCCATGGTCTTTGAGAGGGTCAGGCGAGAGTATTTAATGCGCGGGAGAGAGTTCTTCCATAGGAAAGTTGTGCAGGCTTTCCTATAGGTAGCAAAGAAGGAAGGGGGTACATGGATTGGGATTGTCTGCATCAGGTATAACAAGCGGGGAAGTACCACCATTTTGATTATGGCTGCACGGCCGAACCAGGATACATTCATATTAGTCCATTCTTTAAGATGGGTCTGTATTTTTGAAAGGGCAGCTAAGAAGTTATGACCGTAGAGATCGACAGTTTTCCTCGTAATTTGGACACCTAAATATGTAAGGGCTACAGTCTTCCACTGAAATGGGAAGAATTGTTGGCAGTGTTCTACTTCCTGCGGGGGTAGGGAAATATTTAACGCATGAGACTTTGAGTAGTTAATTTTGAGATTTGAAATCTCGCCAAAGTGTTGTATGTCCTTCAGTAAGTTGGGCAGGGAGGTTCGGGGGGATTGTAAGGAGAGTAAGATATCATCTGCAAAGGCAGCTACTTTGAATTCTCTGTGTGCTATGTTCATGCCCTTGATGTCTGCATTGCTGCGTAGTCTGTTTAAGAGGAGTTCTAGTATCAGAACAAAGATTAAGGGGGATAAAGGGCACCCCTGTCGTGTGCCGTTGCTGATAGAGAAGGCGTTTGAGAGGAGGCCATTGGTCCTCACCCTCGCCGAGGGATTAGTATAAAGGGCGTTAATGTGCGAGAACATGCGGGGTAGGAGGCCTATTCCCTTCAGGACCTCCTGCATGTAGTCCCAAGCCACCCTATCAAACGCCTTCTCAGCATCTAGGGATAGAAGAAAGCCTTTGGAACCCGAGGAGTGTAACCAATGTTGTATGTTCAGGGTGCGTATGGTGTTGTCCCTGGCCTCCCTGCCCGGGATGAAACCCACCTGGTCGGCTGTTATGAGGTCAGGGATAAGAGGTAATAGTCTGTTGGCTAGGATTTTCGCGTACAATTTGATATCTACATTGAGTAGGGAAATAGGTCTGTAGTTTGAGGCTAGTGTGGGGTCTTTTCCATCTTTTGGGATAACTGTTATGTGGGCTTCTAATAGTCTGCCTGTTGATGTATGAGGATCCGCTAGAGAGTTACACATTTTAAGTATCTCGGGAGTCAGTATATCCTGAAAGGATTTGTAATATATTAGTGGGAGACCATCAGGGCCAGGGCTCTTTCCTACTTTCATTTGTTTTACAGCTACATGGAGTTCCTCCTTAGAAAATGGAATTTCCATGGCCTCCGCCTGCTGTGGGGAGATAGGTTTGGGGCAGTATTGGGCTAAAAAGTCCTTTAATTGGGAAGTACGTTGGGCTGCCCTAGTCCCTTCTACGCCGTGTTGGGGCAAGTTGTACAGTTTAGAGTAGAAGTGTTCGAAGTGATTGGCTATCTCCTCATTTCTAGAGAGGAGTGTGCCTTGGGTGTCTCGTACTTCATGAATTCTAGATGTGAGCCTAGCTGCTTGTATAGTGCGTGCCAGCAATCTACCACTCTTGTTACCGTGTTCATAGAACACCTTTTGTTGGAGGACATAGCGTCTCCTTGTGCGTTTTCCTAGTTCATCTAGAAGTACTGATCTAGCGTGTAGTAGGTCTTGCAGCATGGATTGCGAAGTCGATTGTTTGTGGGCATTTTCAAGTCTGTGAATTGTGTTGATGAGTGATCTAAGTTGTTCTTGGTGTCTCTTTTTGGCTTTAGTTGCTAAGGAGATAAGTTTCCCCCTCACCACACACTTGTGTGCCTCCCATAGTGTGACTGGGGAAATGTCTGGGGTGGAATTTTCTTGGAAATAGAGCTGGATATGGGAACTCATCTGGTTGATGATTTCTGGGTCTTTTAGTAGGGTGGAATTCAGGCGCCAAGATTTGGAAGTCTTGGTCCGTTCAGGGAATGTGAGTGTCATGGAGATTGGGTGGTGGTCGGATAAGAACATTGGTTCTATGGTGGCCTGAGTAAGAGAAGATATGTCTGTCTGGGAGAGAAAAAAGTAATCGATCCTAGAATATTTTTGGTGTGGGGGAGAAAAGAAGGTATAGTCTTTGTCGTTTGGAAAAAGGGTGCGCCATGTATCATGGAGAGTCAGGTGTTGGAGTTGCAGTTTAATCTGGCGGAGTGCTCGGTAGGATAGTGCAGAATTACCTGATGAGGTGTCCAGTGCGGGGTTCAGTGGTACGTTAAAATCCCCACCCAGGATTAGCATACCTTCCTGAAAGGTAGTAAGAAGGTCACCTACTTTTCTAAAGAATGCAACTTGGTGTTCATTGGGGCTGTAAATGTTTGCCAGGGTTATTGGTTTGGAGGCATATGTACCCTTAAGAAAGATGTATCTGCCCTCGGGGTCAACCAAAGAGTCTGCTAATTGAAAATCTGCGTGTTTAGAAATAAGAATGGAGACTCCCTTAGTTTTGGAGTCTGGGCTTATGGAGTGCAGTGCTTGTCTGTAGAGATGATTTGCTAATTTAGGAATGGCATCAGACCGGAAATGTGTTTCCTGAAGTAGTAGAAAGTGTGCTTTGTGTTTAGACAGGGCAGAGAGAACTTGAGATCTTTTTTTCTGGGAGGTTTAGACCTTTAACATTTAGCGACACACATTTAAGGGATAAGTGCCTGTGTTTGGACAGCTGATCAGGTAGCATTTTGTGGGGTAGTGGGTTAGGTTGCCTCAAGCCGTTCGGTTAACAAGGCTTACTATGTAGATACAACGACCCACGAATGGGGGAACGAGAGTGAGGAGGGGCGTTCTCCAAAAACGCTTAGAAAAGAGAGAAAAAAAAGGGGGGGAGGGGGGGTGATTAGAAGAAAAGAAGAGAAAAGAGAACAGAAAGAGAAGAGAGGTATAGGTTAGAGCTTGGGGTGCAGAACTTCGGGTAGTAGGATCTCAGGGGGAAGAAGGAATGGGGGGAAGGTGGTAGATGGTATCGGACCGTAGCGTGGAATCTACCAGTCCTATGTAGAGGGTCTCCGGAGGTAGAACTAGGTATACCTAGTCACCTAAAGAAAGAAGTCCGGGGTTCCAGCTATAGTCCTACTGGACTGCTGTGTGTGGGCAGTAAACCGGGAAGGGCTCTAGAGAGGACCATGAGTGCTTAAGGATACGAAGTGGGGGAGAGTCTATTACTTGTAGAGTGTGGGCTCTGAGATCAGAATATGCAGGATATCCTCGGTGGAGAGAATTGAGGTAAGGCAATCCAGCAATACATTTAAGCAAAGCGCGGCAAGGTAAGACTGACAGTCAACATCCCATATTGTATAAAACTTATCATATAACTGAACATTCAGTACAGGGTATAATTTACTTATAACTCACCACAAGGGGGCTGCTTGTAAAGAACACTAACTAAACCTAGGTGGTATTAACGCATACCAGGTTCTCAGGTGGTTCATTGCAGTTACCTCCTCCCCACCTCATCCCTTCAACCAGGGTAATGTGCATAGATGTTTACGGGTTAGAGCTGTGTTACAATCGACGCTGCATATCCCTAAGAGTAGGAGGGGTCTTATCAGGTTGCTTCCATTAAATAGCCTGTGAGTTTTGCAGTTAGGTAGATGTGTGGATTTGAAAACGTGTCAGGTTTAGTTGGTAGGGGTGTGTCATACGTGAGATCTGGTTTTCATCGGAAGCCTAAAAGTAAGAACCATTTCCGAGATGTCACAGACATCGATCAGGTGGTGCGGTTGTGGATTAGTATGGTAGGGGCCTACCCACGCATGTACGCCCTGTGACAGCAGGAAGGTAAAGTCACCTGGTTGCATCCAGGGGGGTAGATATATTTCGCCCAGATTCAGGCTTTACGCCGACTTATACAACTAGGTGGAGAGTTGTATAAGCCCAGCTGAGGATAGTGGGCTCATGGATGACTCATACCTCTAGGGAGAGTGTGGGGCGTCGTGCAGACAGGGAGTTGATGAGACCAGCTGAAGCTTGTCAGCTCATTTAGGCCTCTATAAGAACTCCCAGCTTCATTAGGGGTTAGATCATGCCTGGAAGCAGACCTGTGTGGACTTCCTGGAGAGAGTGAACCCTTGTGCGGTGAGACAAAGCCTGTGTGGCTATTTGCTTGGACATTTAAAACCAGGGACTTAGGGACTAGGACAGCACTAGGCTGATCCCAGTTGTTAGTTAGGAAACCTGTATGTTTAGTCAGAGGTCAAATTGACCAGGATTTATTTTGTTTATGTTTCTTTTGCTTTGCTGTGTTTTTGTCACTGTAAATAGAAAATAAACCGCACCTTTTTGATTTTGAAAACCACAACCTCCGTCTGCTGGGCCTGTTTTTGTGTGGGGAGCCCATCCCAGGGGTCACACACACCCGCTGCCGAGCTAACCCCTTCACAGTTGGTGGAGAACCAGTGGCAGTTTTTTTTAAGCCAGCATGGAGGAGATACTGAAACAGCTGGCTCTAGCAAATGCCAATCAACAGCAGACAAATGCAGGTTTGCAAAAGAGCCTTGCAGCTCATCAACAGAGCCTTGCAGCTCAACAACAGAACTTCGCAGCCCAGCAGCAAGCTCATCAACAGAGCCTTGCAGCCCAGCAGCAGACAAACGCAACTTTGCAACAGAGTCTGGAGGCTCAGCAACAAGCCCAGCAGCAATCTGAGGCCCGCTTCATAGACCTGTTGCAGAAGCAAGAGCAGAGACTACAACAACAGATGGAAGCAGTAATGCAGCAACGTCCGCAGACCAGTGAGGAAAGCCGTCCCACTAATACCGCGTCCTTTGGGGTGAGTCGTTTATTGACAAAAATGACTGGAGAGGATGATCCAGAGGTATTTTTGACCACATTTGAAAGGACCGCTGAAAGAGAAAAGTGGCCTGAGGAGCAGTGGGCTGGACTAGTGGCTCCTCTGTTAACTGGTGAATCGCAGAAAGCTTACTATGACCTAGAGCCTAACCAAGCAAAAGACTATGTGATGCTAAAAGCTGAAATATTGGCAAGGCTGGGTGTCACCCTGGCTGTCCGGGCTCAGCGTGTGCATAACTGGACTTTCCAGCTTGGAAAACCCCCCAGGTCTCAAATGTATGATCTCATTCACCTGAGCAGAAAGTGGCTACAGCCAGAGACTTTGTCCACACCAAAGATTGTGGAACGTGTTGTAATGGATCGGTTTTTGAGAGCTCTTCCTACTGCCATCCAAAAGTGGGTAAGCCATGGAGACCCAGAGACGGCCGATGGTCTTGTGGATCGTGTGGAGAAATACTTGGCTACAGAGAACCTGACGGTCTCTTCCAGAGACACTCGGACTTTCCACCCTAAGACCAGACCATCCCCAGGGGCGGATAAGATGATTCCAAGGGGTAAGGGTGGAGAGAGTGAGAGGGTGGGAGCTCTACCCCAAGTTTGGCGAGAACAGCCTGGGAAATCAGCGGCTCAAGAGGCGGCAAGAAGGATCGTTTGCTACCGCTGCCGGCAAGCGGGACATATTGCAGCAAATTGCCCGGTTGTGGAGGAACCCATGCAGTGTGACTTTCTGACGGGCAGACGTCAGTCGCTGTGTGCGACAGTCGCATGCACTGCCATTCGAGGAACTGAGAAACATTTATGCAAAATGTGTGTTAATGGTAGAAATGTTGTGGTATTGCTGGATTCAGGTAGCCTTGTGACCCTGATAAAGGCTGAGTTAGTTAAAACAGAGGTCTCTGGGAATAGCAAGGTAGCTGTTATTTGTGTGCATGGGGACACCCGAGAGTATCCAGTGACTACAGTGTGTTTCGAGACCCCCAAAGGTACCCTCTCTCATCCAGTGGGCTTAGTATCTCAGTTACCGCATGACGCCATTGTGGGAAGGGATTTTCCGAAGTTCTGGGAACTGTGGGATGATCCTGAGCCCCCCACTGGTGCCCCTATGTACCAGGAATGTGATAGCCAGAACTCCCCTGAGAGTGGTGAGGACTCTCCGGAATTTCCCTTGTCAGTATTGGCAGGGGAGACTCAAGAAACTGGAGAGGAGCCCACCTCCTCAGACGAAAACCTACCGTCTGTGGAGTTTTCTGATCTTGAGGTTCACAGGGAAAACTTTGCCACAGAACAGTTGAAAGACCCCGCCCTAATAAAGGCACGGGAAAACGTAGTGAAAATAGATGGCGAGTTAGTGAATCCAGATAATACCTGCACTTACCCATACTTCAGCGTAGAGAAGGACCTACTGTATCGGGTGGCAAAAAGGGCAGAAGAAACCGTTGAGCAGCTTGTGGTGCCCAAACCGTACAGGAAGTTGGTGTTGGAGTTGGCCCATGGGCACATTCTTGGAGGTCATCTGGGGACAGAGAAAACCCGAGAGAGGGTATTACAGAGATTCTATTGGCCGGGGATGATGAAGGACATAGAAAATTATTGTTCCTCCTGCCCTGTGTGTCAGAGGTCGGCCCCGATGCCACATTTCCGTAGCCCGCTGGTCCCTCTACCCATCATTGAGGTCCCGTTTGAGAGGATCGCCATGGATTTGGTAGGTCCTATAATCAAGTCCACTAGGGGGCACCAGTACATATTAGTTATAATGGACTATGCCACCCGTTATCCAGAAGCGATCCCTCTCCGAAATACCTCTGCCAAAACCATAGCCAAAGAGCTATCTCTTGTGTTTAGCCGGGTGGGTATTTGTAAAGAACTGCTTACGGACCAAGGTACACCCTTTATGTCCCGGGTTATGAAGGAGCTATGTAAATTGTTCAAAGTGACGCAATTACGTACATCTGTGTATCACCCCCAAACCGATGGGCTGGTTGAAAGATTCAACAAAACCCTAAAACAAATGTTGAAGAAAGTGGTGGATAGAGATGGAAAGGATTGGGATTGTCTACTTCCTTATCTGATGTTTGCTATTAGGGAGGTGCCCCAATCCTCTATGGGATTCTCCCCCTTTGAGTTACTGTATGGGAGACACCCAAGAGGGCTGTTGGATATTGCCAAGGAAACTTGGGAAAGTGAGAGTTCTCCCCACAGGAGTGTGATTGAGCATGTCGCCCTGATGCAAGACCGAATTGCACAGGTAATGCCCATCGTGAAGGAACATTTGGCCCAAGCGCAGTTAGCACAGCAGAGAGTGTACAACCGTGGAGCCAAGACCCGTACCTTTTCCCCGGGGGATAGGATACTGGTACTGGTCCCTACGGTTGAAAGTAAATTCCTTGCCAAATGGCAAGGCCCCTACGAGATAATGGAAAAAGTGAGCGAAGTGAATTACAAGGTCAGACAACCAGGAAGGCGAAAGCCCGAACAGATCTATCACGTTAATCTGTTGAAAGCCTGGAGGGATAGAGAGTCCCTAGTCGCAGACACTTGGTCACCAGCTCAAACTGGTTGCGTGATTCCTGAGGTTGGAATCGCAGCCACCTTGTCACAACCCCAACAACAGGAGGTTAAGGAGTTTGTGCTTCGCAACAAGGAGGTATTCTCTGAGCTGCCGGGACAAACATCTGGGGTAGAGCATGACATTATTACCCCGCCCGGTGAAAGGGTGAAGTTAAAACCCTATCGGATCCCAGAGGCCCGACGGGAGGCAATACGGGAGGAAGTACAGAAAATGCTGAACTTAGGGGTGATAGAGGAGTCCCAAAGTGATTGGTCTAGTCCCATTGTGTTGGTGCCTAAACCGGATGGGAGCTGGCGATTTTGTAACGATTTTCGTCAGTTGAACAAAGTTACAAAATTTGACACCTACCCCATGCCACGTATAGATGAGTTGATCGACCGGCTGGGAACAGCCCGATACATGACGACTCTTGACCTCACAAAAGGGTATTGGCAAATCCCCCTGGCCAAGTCGGCCAAAGAGAAAACCGCATTTGTAACCCCAGACGGGGCGTTCCAATATAAAAGAATGCCGTTCGGGTTACAGAATGCGCCGGCCACATTCCAGCGGAAAATGGACCAGATGCTGAGGCCCCATCGGAAGTATGCTGCGGCTTACCTGGATGACGTAATTGTCCATAGCACAGATTGGGCCTCACATCTGCCAAAAGTGCAAGCAGTCCTGGACTCTGTTCGGGAATCGGGGTTTACGGCTAACCCCAAGAAGTGTACCATTGGGCAGGAGGAGGCCAAATATCTTGGGTACACCATTGGGAGGGGAGTAATAAAACCCCAACTCAACAAAGTCGAGGCCATCCAGAGTTGGCCACGTCCCAACAGCAAGAAGCAGGTACGAGCCTTTCTGGGAATCGCTGGGTATTATCGGCGATTCATTCCCCACTTTGCTTCTAAGGCTGTGCCCCTAACCAACCTGACGAAGGGGAAAGGGTCGGTCATGATTAAATGGACCCCCGAGGCTGAGGCAGCATTCCAATTCTTGAAACAAGCCTTATGTAGCCAGCCAGTGTTGTACTCACCCGACTTCTCTAAAGACTTTGTCGTACAAAGTGATGCGTCAGATGTGGGGTTAGGAGCAGTATTGTCCCAGGTCTGGAACGGGGAAGAGCACCCAGTCATTTACCTCAGCAGGAAGTTGAAGTCCCATGAGGTAAATTACGCCACCGTTGAAAAGGAGTGTTTAGCGGTGAAGTGGGCTCTAGATTCCCTTCGGTACTACCTGCTAGGTAGGCACTTTGACATGGTTACGGATCACGCTCCGTTAAAGTGGATGGCTCAAAACAAGGAAACAAATAGAAGAGTGAATAGGTGGTTCCTGGCCCTCCAGGAATTCAACTTCACAGTAAAGCATCGCCCTGGCGTTCAAATGGGGAATGTGGATGCTTTGTCTCGAGTACATGAATGCCTGATTGCTGGTGTTCCAACCCCGAGGTTAAAACAAGAGGGGGGGTATGTGACAGCAGGAAGGTAAAGTCACCTGGTTGCATCCAGGGGGGTAGATATATTTCGCCCAGATTCAGGCTTTACGCCGACTTATACAACTAGGTGGAGAGTTGTATAAGCCCAGCTGAGGATAGTGGGCTCATGGATGACTCATACCTCTAGGGAGAGTGTGGGCGTCGTGCAGACAGGGAGTTGATGAGACCAGCTGAAGCTTGTCAGCTCATTTAGGCCTCTATAAGAACTCCCAGCTTCATTAGGGGTTAGATCATGCCTGGAAGCAGACCTGTGTGGACTTCCTGGAGAGAGTGAACCCTTGTGCGGTGAGACAAAGCCTGTGTGGCTATTTGCTTGGACATTTAAAACCAGGGACTTAGGGACTAGGACAGCACTAGGCTGATCCCAGTTGTTAGTTAGGAAACCTGTATGTTTAGTCAGAGGTCAAATTGACCAGGATTTATTATGTTTATGTTTCTTTTGCTTTGCTGTGTTTTTGTCACTGTAAATAGAAAATAAACCGCACCTTTTTGATTTTGAAAACCACAACCTCCGTCTGCTGGGCCTGTTTTTGTGTGGGGAGCCCATCCCGGGGGTCACACACACCCGCTGCCGAGCTAACCCCCTCACAGCCCAGATATTTTACCCGTCCGGTTCTGTTTTCTTATTCTCTTTCCTTCCCTTCCTTACAGCTATAGAGGCTACTAATTTAAGTGAGCATCAGGAAGGATATTAAGCTAGGTGGGTTAGCAGCCTGTCTTCTACATAACTCTACTAATCTGGTGTGGATATCTGTCTATCCGTCGCTGCTAGGATTGGGCACACAACTTACATACCAAAGGTAACTCGTATACAGGCATACCCCACTTTTAAGTACACAATGGGACCAGAGCATGTATGTAAAACGAAAATGTACTTAAAGTGAAACAATACCTTTTTTTCACTTCTAGGGTGTAGTGGGGGGTCAGGAGCTGTAGTGGGGGTGTCAGAACCTGTAGTTGAGGTCTCAGGGACTGTAGTGGGGGTGTCAGGGGCACACTGGAACAGGGCGTGCTATGCTCTCGGAGCTTCAGCTCCTTCTACTGCGGCTGCAAAATGTTTGTACAGTACTTGTGAGGCACTTTACATACACTCGGGAGTATGTCCTTTCTCACGAGTGTATGTAAAGTGAGTGTACTTAAAGCGGGGTATGCCTGTACCGTGAGGCCTAAAGAGAAATTCAGCTAGACTATTTAGACATAGTAACATATAACCAGCATCATCAGACCTTAAAAAAAAAAAAAAAAGGGGGGGTGTAAAATCCCCTGGGAGAGGGTGGGGAGGGGGAGAAGTCAAAGCATGGGATTACTTAAATCTTGTGTCCCATCCTTTAACTGTAGCACATAGTCTCTGGGTCGACACTTAACACCTAGTGGAGCTGTCAAAAAGCCAAAGGGGTGAAATAGGGCTCATCATGGAGCACGGCATCAGTACTCATAGTTCCTTAGGTGCAGATCCAGCCGGATGTAAGCCTAAGGTGTAATGAAAACAGTACCTGGATGATAGTCGGCTGTGGGAGAGGTCCTCGATCCTGGTGAAGGGGTGGGAGGAAGGAGTCATCACGCTGCGACCAAAGTCCCCGGGTGTTCGTTGTGATGCGGGGGTAGAAAAAAACAAATGGACAAAAGTTACAAATGAGTGAAAAGAAAAGGCAGAACTCAACTTACTGACCCACGGGTCAACCATCACATATCAGGCCGGTCACAAGTCTCTGTCTCCCCTGCGTGGGGTGTCAGCATTCCCAGGAGGGTGTGAGGAGAGATCTTGACGAGAGAGACGTTCTCCTGGCGAAGTGGGGTCTAGCCTGCGGCGTCTGGATTTTTGTCGTTGCGCTTTGGGTGATGATACGTGTGAAACTGGCTTCCAGGGTTCCGTGGGGAAGTAGAATGAATGCCAATCAGGTATGTCTACAGGTGGTAGATCCAGTTGCTCGCAGAAGGTAGGGAGGTCTTCCGGTGTCCGGAGCAATGCCGTGCGTCCCCTGGCGGTTGCTGACAAGCAAAATGGGAATTTCCACCTGTATTGGATGTTACGGGAGCGCAATGTGTCCAGCAGGGGTCGCAAGGTGCGCCTATTCTGTAATGTTATCTGGGACAGGTCCTGGAAAAGCTTAATGTCGGCGCCATTTTGAGAGATGCGTCCCCTTTCCCTCGCTTTCCTGAG
Source organism: Rana muscosa (assembly GCA_029206835.1). Classification (NCBI taxonomy): domain Eukaryota; kingdom Metazoa; phylum Chordata; class Amphibia; order Anura; family Ranidae; genus Rana; species Rana muscosa. The sequence continues at coordinate 189,073,272 of CM055127.1, forward strand.
TATCTCCTCTTTCAGGGGGACGTTTACAATGCAGCAAACTACATCTCTGGGGGGTTCAGCATCTCTAGGAGGGGGTCTGAGGGCACGGTGCAGTCTCTCCATCTCTATGGGGGAATCTGCGGGCCTATCGAGTAGGTCATTAAAGATGGCGCATATTGTCTGTGATAGGGAGGCCTGTTCAATGCTCTCGGGAACCGCCCTAATCCTTATATTGTGCCTGCGCCCCCTATTGTCTAAATCTTCCACTTGTCTGTGCAATTCAAACATGTATGGTAGATGCATATCGTATGTCTTTTGCACTTGCCTGATCGCTGCAGCTTGGAGCTGTGTGGTTTCTTCCACTTCAATCAGGAGGTTATTCATCCCCTGTATTTCCGTCTTAAGGTCTGATATGGCAGCTGTCAGGGTGTGTTTAATGTCCAGGGAGAATAGCTGCAGGTCTCTCTGCAAGTCCAGGAGGCTCGGGTTCGTGGCTCTATTAATATCCATGAGCGGCTCGGTGGAGTTTCTAGGTGAGCTCGGGGATGAGTCCTGTGAGGCCTGTGAAGCCAGCAACTCCGCGTGGTGTGTTGCGGCCCGGGTTCGGAACATCTCCGGTATGTTGCCACTGAATTGCGTGCCAGAGTCCTTGAGGGAGCGGGGGGTCGAGGTGCTTCTGTGCGTTCTGCCCATTCCTAACAGAGCATGGAAATCCCCCAAAAATAGCTTAAAAGATCCTCAGAGTGCCGGAGCTCTCAGATCATGCGGCCATCTCGCGTCCCGTCCAAGCCACGCCCCCCTAAACGTTAGCTTTAGTTATAAACTCGGCTTTCACTTTCATTCACAATTTGTTTCATGTCTGGGGAGCAATTGGTTATCCCCACAAATCTGATGCCTGATTTCATCATGAAAGCAGAAGATCTGGTACTGCAATCTGATTTTCTTGACTAATTTCAGGCCTGACTATCTGCTCTGATTTCTGGCCAGTGCAAGTAGTTTGTAGGGCAGTTTACAGGGCTCAGTAGTAGGTAGAGCAGTGGACAGAGGTCAGTATTATGTAGGGTAGTGTACAGGGGTCAGTAGTAGGTAGGGCAGTGTACAGGGGGCAGTATTGGGTAGGGCAATGTACATAGGTCAGTAGTAGGTAGGTCAGTGTACAGAGGTCAGTATTGGGTAGGGCAGTGTACATTAGTAGGTAGGGAAGTGTACAGAGGTCAGTAATAGTAGGGCAGTGTACAGGGGTCAGTAGTATGTAGGACAGTGTACAAAGGTCGGTAGTATGTAGAACACTGTACAGAGGTCAGTAGTATGTAGAGCAGTGGACATAGGGCAGTAGTATGTAGGGCAGTGGACAGAGGTCATTAGTATGTAGGGCAGTGGACAGAGGTCAGTAGTATGTAGGGCAGTGGACAGAGGTCAGTAGTATGTAGGGCAGTGTACAGAGGTCAGTAGTATGTAGGGCAGTGGACAGAGGTCAGTAGTATGTAGGGCAGTGTACAGAGGTCAGTAGTATATAGGGAAGTGTACAGAGGTCAGCAGTGGTATGTAGGGCAGTGTACAGAGGTCAGTAGTGTAAAGAGGTCAGTAGTAGGCAGGGCAGTGTACAGAGGTCAGTGGTATGTAGGGCAGTGTACAGAGGTCAGTAGGATGTAGGGCAGTGTACAGAGGTCTGTAGTAGGCAAGGCAGTGTACAGAGGTCAGTAGTAGGCAGGGTAGTGTACAGAGGTCAGTTGTATGTAGGGCAGTGTCCAGAGGTCAGTGGTAAGTAGGGCAGTGTACAGAGGTCAGTAGTATGTATGGCAGTGTCTGGAGGTCAGTAGTATGTAGGGCAGTGTCCAGAGGTCAGTGGTATGTAGGGCAGTGGACAGAGGTCAGTAGGATGTAGGGCAGTGTACAGAGGTCCGTAGTAGGCAGGGCAGTGTGCATAGGTCAGTAGTATGTAGGGCAGCGTCCAGAGGTCAGTAGGATGTAGGGCAGTGTACAGAGGTCAGTAGTAGGTAGGGCAGTGTACAGAGGTCAGTAGTAGGCAGGGTAGGGTACAGAGGTCAGTAGTATGTATGGTAGGGGTCGGGAGGGCATGGTTCAGGGGGGTCCGGAGGGCAAACTATAGGGGGTTGGGGAGTACGGTACTGGGGGACAAGAGAGTATGGTACTGGAGGATATGGAGGGCACAGTACAGGGGTGTCAGGAGGGCTGGGATCTCAAGAGGGCATGACACTGGGGGGACAGGACGGCATGGTATTGGGGGGATCAGGAGGGCTGGAGTGTCAGGACGGCATGGTATTGGGGGGGCTTAGGAGGGCTGGAGTTTTAGGACAGCATTGGTATTGGGGGGGGGGGGGCTCAGGAGGGCTGGAGTGTCAGGACGGCATGGCATTGGGGAGACGGGAGGGCATGGTTCAGGGGGGTCAGGAGGGCAAACTATAGGGGGTTGGGGAGTACAGTACTGGGGGGCAAGAGAGTATGGTACTGGAGGATATGGAGGGCACAGTACAGGGGTGTCAGGAGGGCTGGGATCTCAAGAGGGCATGGCACTGGGGGGACAGGAGGGCATGGTATTGGGGGGGCTCAGGAGGGCTGGAGTTTTAGGACAGCATTGGTATTGGGGGGGGGGGCTCAGGAGGGCTGGAGTGTCAGGACGGCATGGCATTGGGGAGACAGGAGGGCTGGAGTGTCAGAAGATGTTTTAAATGCAGAGTGGCACAGGGAAGGTGCAGTTACGCTGATCCCTGCCGGTGTCACAACGGCAAACCTCTCTCACCTTCCCATCTTGGATCAAGGAGGAGAGCCGGTGGCGAGGAGCGTGTGATACAAAGCACTCAGGCATGTTCGGAGAGAAGCCCAAACCCGCTCGAGCTATTCTAGAGGCTTTCCCCTTAAAAAGGGAGGTCCAGCCCACCCCCTCCCCCACGAAAAATTTAAAGTCAGCATAATATTAGGGCACACACCTGTCAAGGGAGCCCGCAATGTCGGCACCCCAGCCGATCTTCCTGGTAAGGGAACCCGGCAGTGAAGTCTTTCAGCTTCCCTACTGCGCATGCGCGAAGCATGCTACACTTTCCAATTGATCAGGTGGCGGAGAAAGGAGGAGGGGGCCAATGGGAAATGGTACCTGTCAAAAACAGGAGAGGGCGGATAACCGCAAGTTCCACTTTTGAGTGGAACTCCGCTTTAAGTGGATGCTGGTTATCATTTAGAGCTGTTACTTTTTATTTTATAATCCCTTGCCTGTGGACTTTTGCACTTTTTGGATTTTCGCAAATTTTTACAAATTTGCACATTGCACGTTAATATTTACTATATGGTATCATTACCGTTTTATGTTTATCTATCTGAGTACCATTGTGTTTTATTTAGCGCTGCACTTAAGTCTTTTCTTAATGCCTTTAACAAAATTATCCAGAAGTTATCACACCATTGGAGCTCCTTTTATGTATCCAACTGAGGCATTTATGAAAGGAGAACAGAGGACGTGGTGGATAACAACCTAAGTACCTGACATGAGCCTTGTTTGCCTAATCTGGTACTAGATAGGTATATGGGTCTGGTAAGTGCACAGATTTTTTAAATACATTTTTTCACGGTGGATTTTTATTCTCATTTCGATCCGCACATTTATGTGAAAAATGGATTGTTACCATTGATTTCTTTATTATTTATTTGGTTTCAGTGATGTATTTTGTGTGTAGCGGCCTCACCCTCTCTCTCTTCTATAGCGGTTACTCTGGCTCTGGTCTAGGGGTACCTTGAAGGGGAGAGCGAGGTGCGCCACGGCCCATGTCCTCTAGATTACAGCATGTAGAGGTGAAGGCCAGCATCAGATTATTTTCGGGCTGTGTATACGTTCAGAGCCAAGTCTGTTCTGCTTATAACCCCCTTTGTAATTGGAGTACCACACACTGAAAAGGTCCAACACTTATTTATTCCATAATGGCAAACAAATAGTCCTTTGCGAGCAGACAGTTTGAGACCCATAGAACAGTTCAGTATTGGTGGGGAGTAGGTCAAGGCACAATCCTCAAAGAAAACTAAACCGTTGAGGTTTCACCAACGGTTGCTAAGCACAGTGGCTGTAAAATTGACTTTTTGGCTTCAGAGTCTCTTCCAGCGTCTCTAGTGAACTGGAACTGGAGTTACCTTCGCTACATTGCAGCCCCTGTCAGGGGGAAGACATCCCTCCAAGAGAGTTACCAGAGGCCCCGCCGTCACCGGATTAATGCTGTACCGGGCTATTCGGAAGGGTTACACTCCCCAGCCTCCTCACCTCAGATACGGGTCCCAACACCTTAGGGCCCCTCGGACTCCTCCACCCTCGTGGAACGCAGTCGAAGTTACTGGGTCCCAGGCCTTGGCCGTAGTACCTCACCCCAGGCTTTAGGTGCCTGGGATGGACTCCATCCCTCGCTCTGGCCAGGTCAAGGGCACCTGGGCCCGGAACTCCGGAACGCCAGCACCCAGGCTGAAGGTGCTTGGGCGCGGCCGCGTCCTCCAACTCTGAACCCCGAGGTCAGGGCGTCCGCCCCTTTTATCTCCTCTCCCTTTGCGTCACATTGGGTTCCCCGCCCCTCTGTACTAGCGCCAGGAATGGACAAAAAGGAACAGTCTTGCGGTGCAGGTTCAACTCCGGCCCAGACCGACAACGCCACCTGCAGGCCACAGGGAACCTTGCACCACCAGAGTCCTCCAAGAACCACAAAAGGGATTCTCAGATTCCCTAACAATTAGTACATCTGGACCCAGATGCCCCCCCCCCAAATTTAAATGCCCGCTACATGTGTATTTATAATCCTCAGGAAGGATGCGCTGGACCTCGAGAGAGTCCAGAGAAGGGCAACTAAGATAACACGGGGACTGGAGGAGCTCAGATATGAGGAAGGACTATGAAGATTAAAGGGGTTGTAATGCATCCTATGCATTAAGGTGAAAAAACTTCTGTCGCTCAGCAGCCCCCCGACCCCCCCCCCTGTTTTACTCACCTGAGCCCTGGAATTCCCACACCAGAGATGCGCCCACAATCTCTGCCCATTGTCTCGGCCCTTGATTGGATAGATTGATAGCAGCGCAGCCATTGGTCAATCAAATCTAATGATGCTGGCGCCGGGAGGCGGGGCCAAGTCCGGCATTCTGTGTCTATAGACCCAAATGCTGGACTCGGGAGCGCGCCCGCACAGTAACCCTCTGGGAAAACGCTTCTCCTAGGGGGTTTACAGATGCCAGAAGGAGCCGCGAGCGCCGCCGGGGGACCCCAGAAGATGAGGTTTGGGGCCACTCTGTGCAAAATACAGAGGGCGGTGTCTCAGATGCATGGATATGGAGGTCAGTCAACCCACATCTCTAAATGCATATAAATGAAAAGTGCACTCCGAAGAGAGCGATTCCTCAAGTGGGACTTTAAAAGGTGACTGTTAGAACCTCACAAAAAATTGGTTGAGTACCAAAAAAGGGGTTTGTCTTGAAAAATAGTTTTATTGAAAAAAAAAAAATATATATATATATATATGAAAGAACTCTGTGCAAAATGAACTGCACAGTAGAGGGAGGTATGATATGTTTGTTATTTAAAAAAAAAAAACGTATTCGCCAGAGAAGAGACACTTAAAAATTGAGGAAATTGTTTAACCTAAGGTCTCTAAAGATGAAATGCAGGCATACAATGAAGTTGGGTATTTACTGTTAGAGCAGTAAGGATGTGGAATTGCCTTCCACAATTGGTGGTGTCAGCAAGGAGTATAGATAAGTTAAAAAAAAAAACGACTTTTAGCTGTGTTTCTTAGCAAGTGTAATGTACAGGGATATGGAAAATAAACACACACACCCAGGTTGTCCTGGATGAAATTATGACTTTATTCAACCTTACCAACTATGGAACTACTCTACATAAAGATATACAAGATATTAAATTCTCATTTTCTCCAGTCTATAATTTATTAACAGTTTTTTCTCATTTCAGAGTTCACCGGTTCTCCAAGCTCCAGTAAGTTCTAAATACTTTTCTGGTGATTTACTCTTTTTTTTGTCAAACTGAGAATAAGGCCAGACTTCATTTTTAATTAGTGTTATGGAAATTATAAAATATATCAAAACCGTAATAGGACAAATATCAGGGTTGTCATTGTTGGCTGTCTTTTGAGAATGCTACTTGCCAGGCTGTCATACTGATCCAGTTAGTAAAAGGAACTCTCCTACACCCAAAATATTCATCCCTAACGTGCAAGGGTTAGGCTGCGTGACTTCAAAAACATAAAGCTAGCACCTACTTTAGGTAGGTGCTAGAAGTAGGTTTTGAGAGGAGCAGGTAAATTTAAGCATGCCTAGCTGGAAGTTAGGCCTGTTTGTTTTGATCTGTATGGGCTGGGAGTGGCCTAGAGCAGAGCTGGTGACTCACAGACAGCATCACTTCACTGTCACCTCCCTCTTACTTCTAGAGTATTCTAGAAGGGGGGAGTGGCAGTGAGCTGCCTGGGGTGTCTCAAGGATCCCTGACCAATCCCCAACTAGGAGTGGCAGGGGGCAGGCCTCCTTGATATACCCAAAGTCAGCCCAGCTGGGGAGGAGTTGTTGGGTGGAAGAACTAGAGATATAGCACTAGGTTGTTGGGGCCTTTGAGGGCGCCTCTCAGTCTGGGGGGTGACCTTGGGCCTGGGGTTCTGTTGCAGAACAAAGGCCTTTCCAATAAGCAGCAAGAATCCAGACAGGAGGCACAGAGCAGATCCAAGGAGGACAACAGGACCTAGTGTTGCCGGGTAAGTCTCCAGGAGAGAACCACCGGTCGCAGCCAGGAGGGCTGGTGAGTGACAGTCACAGTCGGGAGGTCTCGGAGGCACGCCTGAGAGGACTAGGAGTGAGCAGTCTGGGATGGGTGCAGAGCCAGCTGAAAGGACTGTGGTGTCATGGCAGTGGAGTTTGGGCCGCAGCAGCCAGGAGGGCTGGCAGGGCCTGAAGAGGACTAGCTGGGAGTAGTAGTCCACATTACGACGGCTAGCACAAGAGACTTGCTACTATTTTTGCTACATCTTAGGGGCCCGTGGTCCCTACCTGCAAAGGGCAGTCAACAAGGCCTGACTGAATCAGTGTTGGGCCTAACTATGTGCTAGCAAGTCCTGAAAGTGAAGTGTTGTAAAGGAGAGAGAGAGAGAGAGTAATAGTCTGCAAGCAAGTGTTGTGCTGGAGGAGACTGGAGTTAGAGAGCGGTCTACCAATTGATCCACTAAATGATCTACCGATTTGTTTCTGGGCATCCCATAATCCCCTTACTCATCCAAGTTCAAATCCCCTCAATAAAATAACAAAAAAAAAAACAATGCACAGGACTGTTCACTGTCTCTAGAGGGAATTCTGGGCTGGGCAGGGGGGACAGGTGGACTTTCAGCAGCCCCTACAGGGGTACTTCTACACACCATTACATGAGTGTCATTAAGGAAGAAGGACCACCTACTACTACAGCCAAGGTAGAATAAAAAGGACCCATGACCTCACCAGGCCAAACTGAAAACTGCAGGGGAAAAAAAAGATCAATAGGGATAGGGTGTTAAAAAAATGGATCTTATGGGGCTTTATGAAGGGTGGAAACCTACAATCCCACTTTAACTTAAGAATAGTTGAGGTTGTTGCCCCTTTGAGATTCATTCATTATAGAGAAGAATGCTTTGCAAGGATCTCATATATTAATGTTTCCTTTTCTTCAGGTACTGGTGGCTACAACTGTACCCAGAGAGGTAAGTCACCAAGTGAGGACTCACTGGCACAACTCATTCAGACAAATAACATCAAAAAAGATGATGACTTTTTAATTTATTTTGGATAAAATAAGCAATAAGCATAAATATTGACCTTCTTAAGTCTTGAGAAGATGTGGCCTCATGAGAAACTGTTACTGGGGTTGATATACTAAAGGAATAGATCGTACACATTGCAAAGTGAATGTTCATTAAGCTTAGTGAGTAAGGTGATGTTGCATTAACTTTAATCTTGTGCAAGAAATGACTCTTATCAGGTGATATGCCACCAGCTGACTCGTTACACACAATTCATAGATCACATAACGTTGTAAATAAATAATGCCAGACAAAGGAAAGTCCAATAATTGTATGTATAAATTGTCATATATGTATTCATCCACTATATTACCAAAAGTATTGGGACACCTGCCTTTACACGCACATGAACTTTAATGGCATCCCAGTCTTAGTGTCCGTAGGGTTCAATATTGAGTTGGCCCGCCCTTTGCAGCTATAACAGCTTCAGCTTCTGGGAAGGCCGTCCACAAGGTTTAGGAGTGTGTCTATGGGAATGTTTGACCATTCTTCCAGAAGCGCATTTGTGAGGTCAGGCACTGATGTTGGACGAGAAGGCCTGGCTCACAGTCTCAGCTCTAATTCATCCCAAAGGTGTTCTATCGGGTTGAGGTCAGGACTGTGTGCAGACCAGTCAAGTTCCTCTACCCCAAACTCGCTCATCCATGTCTTTATGGACCTTGCTTTGTGCACTGGTCCAAATTGTTTAGTGGAGTGTGGATTATGATGTGGGTTTTTTTTTCAGGGGTTGGGCTTGGCCCATTAGTCCCAGTGACGGGAAATCTTCAGCATACCAAGACATTTTGGACAATTTCATGCTCCCAACTTTGTAGGAACTATTTGGGGACGGCCCCTTCCTGTTCCAACATGACTGCGCACCAGTGCACAAAGCAAGGTCCATAAAGACATGGATCAGCAAGTTTGGGGTGAAGGAACTTGACTGGCCTGCACAGAGTCCAGACCTCAACCCGATAGAACACCTTTGGGATAAATTAGAGCAGAGACTGCAAGCCAGATCTTCTCGTCCAACAACAGTGCCTGACCTCACAAATGCCCTTCTGGAAGAATGGTCAAACATTCCAATAGACACACTCCTAAACATTGTGGACAGCCTTCCCAGAGGGGTTGAAGCTATTATAGCTGCAAAGGGAGGGCCAACTCAATATTGAACCCTACGGACTATAGCCTTGTACACATGACCGAGTTTCTCGGCAAGAACCAGCAAGAAACTTGCTGGCAGAGCTTTCTTGCCGAGTAAATCGGCCGTGTGTACGCGGCTTTCAGTTTTCTCGTCAAGAAAACAGGCAAGAATCTCGACGAGAAAAATAGAGAACCTGCTCTCTATTTTCTCGTCGGGATTCTCATTGTGTTTTTTCCGACGAGAAACCCGAGTGTGTGTGTACTTACCTGTCGCCGTGGAAACCCACGCATGCTCGAAATGACTTTGACACATGCGCGGTAGCTTCCTAGGCATAGGTAGGGTATAGCAAGATGGCGGCGACGGCATCGAATGTGACGAGCGCATGCTCGTCGTAGTCGATGACGTCACCGCGTTCGTGCCATTCAAAAGAACGGCGGTGTAAACTAGGCCGGGACAAGTTTCTTGTCCAAGAATCTCGCCAGGAAAAGCGACAAGTTTTTTCCTGACATGATTCTCGGCCGTGTGTACGAGGCCTAAGACTGGGATGTCATTAAAGTTCATGTGCGTCTTAATACTTTTAATATTATAGTATGGATATATATATATATATATATATATATATATATATATATATATATATATATATATATATATAACAGGTGTGTCACCTTACAGGTGTCCCAATACTTTTGGTAATATAGTGTATAGGTCCTCATATCACTCTATGTGCACATTCCACCGTGCTGTTATTATCTTTCCTGGGGATATAAATAGTCCTCTTGATTGGTGTGGGTTCGTCTTTAAGTGCATTTACCCACCAGTGTGTCACTGCTCTCACCTTATCAGATGGATCTTATATGCCTCAGATCAAAAAGCATGGAAACTGCTATTCTCCTGTGTTTCCTTATTCTTGGGGTGGGTGCTAGGAAGTCAATTCATCACCATCCTTGGTCCCCTTAATGGGTATCCTCACATGGAGCCCAGAAAAGAGTAAGACTAATAGTGCTCACTGTATATTGGACTTTATTTTTATAAAATTGAAAATAATTCCACTTACATTGTGCAAATGACAAAATAGCTTGTGTGTTTCCCCCTAAGAATGCAGCCTCCTTGTACCTCCAACAAAATGGCGTTTCATACACATCCACTTTCGGCGTGACGTCACCGACTCCTCCTTCCTACGCGTTGCATCACCACATCACGTGACTTTATCCCCTGATTGTATATACAGTATATGTATTGGAATATTTATTTATTTATTTTCATTTAAAGATACATAATGGGGGGGGGGGGGGGGTGTTAGCATGTATTGAGCTGTATATATTTATGAATTTAAGCACTATTAGACTTTTTAACCCCTTCACGCCTAAGGATAATACAAATCTAATTGCCTAAGCCCAATTTTGTGACTTTTACATGTGTTAGTAAACCTGTACATATAATCACAATTGCTTTGTGCATCCAGGTGGATTATATTGCATTTTTTTTAGGACAAATTTGGTGGTAAATGGTAATGAATATCTCCTGATTTTTTTTTTATTATCATCAAAGGAAAACTGGCCCAAAATAGTAAAAAAAAAATATATATATATATATATATATATTGTTTTTTTATTTAACTGTATATTTCTTGCTACTACCATAACCTTCCACCAAAGAACAACCCAAAATATATTCTCCTACTCCTGACAATCGCAGAGATACCACATATGTGTATGTTAGTTGTTGTTTGTACCCATAATATAGCCCAGATTCAATAGTGTGCATTTTGCTTTTTTTAAATCCTTCCTGAAACACACCGACACTAACTGACACTGATAATAATAAAAAAAAAGCCTGTCCAATAAATACTGACCCTGACCTTTGACCTTGACCCAAACACTAACCCTGGCACTGACCTAGATCAAACCTTGATCTAGGTAACTTTAAAAAATATATATATATATTTTTAGTTATTATTATTATTTTTCTTTTTTTTCTTCGCACACATTTTTTGTTCTATCTCTGCAAGGGCAAAGAGTGATACAATGTATCTCCCTCGTCCATTCACAGAGACAGAATGGACGAGAGAGATACACAGGCTTCACAGTGACTGATCACTGTAATAGCCAATCAGAGGCTATCACAGCGATCAGGTGACCCGGAACTGGCCGTTCCAGGTCCCGGCACAAGGGCAGGTACGCAAATATGCGCCCCCCGATAAAAAAAAATCCCAGTCCAGTGGGGCCGCATATTTGCGTACTGTCGGCGTGAAGAGGTTAAATATATTTTCATATCAACTTCTGATCTTCTAAATGTTTCTACATCTGAATGGTCCAAACAGAACAAATAACATGTCACCGCTATCTTAACCCATCCTACCACCCCAACAACATACATTTTGCAAATTCAGCACCAAAATAGACCAAGAGATTTTGTTGTAATGTTACCAGTGATCCTGAATGTGCATATTTATAATATAAAATGGTTTTAACTGAACAATTTGTATTACAGAGGGGACCTCCCTTACTGTATTGATTGATGGAATTATTATCTCTTCGAGTCAGTCACACTTTATTGAGAGAGTTCTGAATTCTGTAATATCAAGATTCCCCTGCGTTACACGACAATATACTTCTGTAATCCTGGACTATGCAGGTAAATGCAAAAATCTGTACTAAAAGCTGAGGTGGGCCCGCCACACAAAAAATTTACCGTTTTTACTATATGGACACTTACTTATCCAGGGAGCCCGCGATTTCGGCACCCCAGCCAATCTTCGAATCAGCTGTCGGGTGCAGCCACTGCCATTGCTAGTAAAGGAACCCGGCAGTGAAGGCTCCCTACTTAGCATGCATGAAGCCTGCTGCGATTTCTAATTTTTATTTTATTTTGTCAGCGCAGAGCTGATTAACGAATTACAATCATAGGCTGAAAACATGGAGACTTTGATGGTTTTGATCTCTTGCGGTTTATAATGCTACCATTAATGGTCAAAAGTGTGAAAAAGCATTCGGTTTTTATTTTGCAATACAATATTTTTTTCTTTTTCAGAAACAAATGAAACTATCACCAAAGACAAGAATGTCTTCTTGCAAAGCATAACAAGAGATAATTACCATGACCCTATATTAAACTGCCATCAATCGACCCTTTATGGGCTGAAGAGAGCTCTAGAGATTTCCCCTGCTGAGTCCATCATTTGGGTTTATACAGTTGGTTCTATGGTGGATTACAATGATGCTCAGCTCCTGTCTGATGTATATACATTGCTGGAGGAAAAGAAATCCCAAGTAAGAGTCTTCTATGGAAAGTTATATGTCATCTATGTATCTGATCCATGGCTAAACATTTTTTTTTTCTCTACAGGTCTATTTTCTTTGGTATCAAAAGGATTATTGTACATTGAGTACTTCCCAACAAGATGTATTTAATGCAATTTCATCTCTTAGTTATGGAGAATTCCTTGATATGAGTTATATTGAGTATTACACGGTAAGAATCATGCACCATCAGTGAAGGTAAAAACATTTTGCTGGTGAACACTTTATGTACTGTATTGGATTTCAGTTACAGTGACTGTATACTGTAGACTACTTTAGAGGTGATAATACAATAAATTAAATTGTTTCATATCAGAATGTGAACATTGGTAGTAATTATAAATAAATAAAGATTCCTGCGCTTATCCTTCTACCTGTTAAATGTAAGCGAACAAAGCAATTGATGCAAATCACAAACAAAAGAAAGCTGCAACCAAGTTAGTCCAAACACAAGACTTAATAACCAGCAATTAAAATAAGGTGTGCTATCTCGTGCCAAAATCTGAATAACTTCAGATAATTGTGAATATATTTAAAACAATAAACTTATGCAAAATATTAAACATTGAAGTGTAAATCAATAATAGAATCAAACACTCTGTGAAAAAATAAAAAATAATGAAAAGAAAAGAGTCTTTTCAAATAAAAAATGTCTCCATAAATGAGTCCAAAAAACCTCACTTTGTTAGGGGGTTAAATTGAGTGAACACCCAATAATGTGAAATATGGATAATTTAATAGTGCCAAATTTCATAAAGCATTCCAAATAAACACGGTGCTCAGATATATCCCCTCTCAGATAGTAGAGGTCACATTTGCATGCTTAAATTGCAGAGCACTCAGTGGCAGGGCTGGGGAAGAGGTTTTGATTCACCAGTATTCAAGATGATCACTCCATGATAGCCAATGCTTGGAGATCCGGTGGCAGGTATTCCAAATATATGAAGAGAAGAGTGCCAATTCAGAATTTCATTTTGCAAATAATGTGACAAATGCTGAATTACTTGTCAGTAATTTGTGCAATCCGTGCTCCCCTCCTGTGTGCCCTCTCACTCTAGGGAACACACATTTAACCCCTTGATCGCCCCCTAGGGTTAACCCCTTCCCTAACAGTGACATTTACACAGTAATCAGTGCATTTTTATAGCACTGATCGCTGTATATATGTCAATGGTCCCAAAAATGTGTCAAAAGTGTCCGATCTACCTTTTGCAATGAAAGGGATATCACCGCTCCAGGAAGTTCAAGCAAAAGTAAAAGCCTTTCCTCCAGATAAGAAGCCCCAGGTGCTGGCAATAGATGTAACAATGCAAAAATGGGAAGGAATTCTGGAAAGCCGCACTCCAAAAAAGTTTTTGCCTTTTATTCAAAAATGGACATCAAAAATACATGCCACAGCAGAACAGAACAGAACAGTGCTTAGTCATATGACTAAGCACTGTTTGTTAGTGTGAAATGCATCAAGTCTTCTGTCCGTTCTGTTCTGCTGTGGCATGTGTATTTGATGTCCATTTTTGAATAAAAGGCAAGAACTTTTTTGGAGTGTGGCTATCCAGAATTGCTTCCCATTTTTGCACTGCCTTTTGCAATGTTGCAGTACCGCTAAAAATTGAAGATCACCGCCATTACTAGTAAAAAAATATAATAATAATAAAAATGTCATCAAAATGCCATAAATCTTTCTCATATTTTGTAGACGCTATAACATTTGCGCAAACCAATCAATATATGCTTATTGCTTTTTTTTATCAAAAATCTGTAGAAAAATATATATTTGTCTAAACTGATGAAGAAATTCGTTTTTGTTTTTTTAAATTGGGGGATGTATATTAGAGGAAAAAGTACATTTTAATTTTTTTCAAAATTGTCGCTTTTTTTTTTGCTTATAGCGCAAAAAATAAAAGCCACAGAGGTGATCAAATACCACCAAAAGAAAGCTCTATTTGTGGAAAAAAAAGGACACAAATGTTGTTTGAGTACAGCATTGCATGACCGCGCAATTGTCAGTTAAAGCAACACAGTGTCAAATTGTAAAAAGTGCTCTTGTCAGGAAGGGGGTAAAATATTCTGGCGCTGAAGTGGTTAAACAGCAATATCATTAGCACTGCAAATATTGTTGCAACAATGGTAAACCTTTAGTAAAGATAGATGGTAAACAAACAAACGGAGGCCCTGCCAAAATCAAGCGCTTATAAAGGAGTGGAGATACAGTAAATGTGAGAGGGTAGAGGAACTAGAATAAAAAACCTCTCTCCCTTGCTATAAAAACAATCCCAAATGCCAGTGACGGCTGAAGCTGCTACCTTATCCCATCCACAGTCATGTTATCACGAGTGGTGGTGTTGGTGGCAGAAGAACAGTACTCCAAGTGTTTGGATCTCTTTTTATGCTTTAACCACGGACCTCCTTTTATGGTTTTCTTTACTGTGGATTGATGGACTTTATTCAATATATATACTTCTCCAACATATATTACACTGATTAATTTTACCTTTTGTTATTTTAATATATATTCACATATATGTAGCGCTGCCACAATATATATAATATTTAAAGATAGATGGTAAATATGCTTTTGAAGGGTGCAAAGATTCAGACTGAGAAAAAAAGGAGCATTAATGAATCATCTGTCACCTAAACCAATTTACTCTGTGTTTTCCCTGATTAATTTTTCCTATTTAAACCATAACAGAGGAGACCGGGGAACAAATATGTTATTGTTTAGATAAACTCAAAGTTCTGTGAGAGTTTCATAGAGCTGCATTGTGGGATTGAGAGCTTGTCCATATTAGGCCCCATGCACACGAGACGCTGTTATTTGCTGTTGAACGCGCGTTCAGAGGCAGTTGGGCGCTTCTTTCAACTGCCCCTGAACCCATTTAATGTTATCCTATGTGTCCATGCACACACTCTCGTTTTTTGGCGTTTACAAGCAGTTGCGTTCAACCTCGTTTTTCCAGAAGCAAAAAAATGGGTTCAGATGCAAAAGTTTTCCACGTTTCAGACGCTAAACGCCGCTAAACGCGGCTAAAAGCGGTACCGGCGTTTTGCCGCGTTTGCGTTTATAAGCGTTTTTAAAGTTGACCTATTTTTTAACATTAGAAATCTCAAAAATGATGGCAAATGATGAAAAACTATTAAAAAATATAAAAAGAAAACTGTAATTGCTTGAATTGCATTGTGGACAATCCACAACTTGTGGCAGGTAACGTGGCAAGTGGACAATCCACAGCTTGTGGCAGGTAACGTGGCCAGGTGACGTGACCAGGTGACATGGCCAGTGGACAATCCACAACTTGTGGTAGGTGACGTGGCCAGGTGACGTGGCCAGGTGACATGGCCAGTGGACAATTCACAACTTGTGGCAGGTGACGTGGCCAGTGGACAATCTACAAATTGTGGCAGGTGACGTGGCCAGGTGACGTGTCCAGGTGATGTGGCCAGTGGACAATCCACAACTTGTGGCAGGTGACGTGGCAGGTGACGTGGCCAGTGGACAATCCACAACTTGTGGCAGGTGACGTGGCCAGGTGACGTGGCAAGTGGACAATCCACAACTTGTGGCAGGTGACGTGGCCAGTTGACGTGGCCAGTGGACAATCCACAACTTGTGGCAAGTGACGTGGCCAGGTGACGTGGCAGGTAACGTGGCCAGGTGACGTGGCAATTGGACAATACACAACTTGTGGCAGGTGACGTGGCCAGGTGACGTGGCATGTGATGTGGCCAGGTGACGTGGCAGGTAACGTGGCCAGGTGACGTGGCAGGTAACATGGACAGGTGACGTGGCAAGTGGACAATCCACAACTTGTGGCAGGTGACGTGGCCAGGTGACGTAGCAGGTAACGTGGCCAGGTGACGTGGCAGGTAACATGGCCAGGTGACGTGGTCAGGTGACGTGGCAAGTAGACAATCCACAACTTGTGGCAGGTGACGTGGCCAGGTGACGTGGCACGTGATGTGGCCAGGTGACGTGGCAAGTGGACAATCCACAACTTGTGGCAGGTGATGTGGCAAGTGATACGCTAAATACAAGTACACTGCTGCTCTCTCAGCTGCTGCTACTCACTCTGGTCTCACAAACTGGCTGAAATGGTTAAAATGATGAAACGCTTATAAACGCAAACGCGGTAAAACGCTGCTAAACGCGGCCGCAAACGCGGCAAAACGCACGTTTTTAAACGCCGGTTTCAGCGTTTAAAAACGTGTGTTCAGCAGAGTTTGCAACTGCGTCTCGTGTGCATGGGGCCTAAACCTCTCTCCCTTGCTATAAAAACAATACCAAATGCCAGTGACGGCTGAAGCTGCTACCTTATCCCATCCACAGTCATGTTATCACGAGTGGTGGTGTTGGTGGCAGAAGAACAGTACTCCAAGTGTTTGGATCTCTTTTTATGCTTTAACCACGGACCTCCTTTTATGGTTTTCTTTACTGTGGATTGATGGACTTTATTCAATATATATACTTCTCCAACATATATTACACTGATTAATTTTACCTTTTATTATTTTAATATATATTCACATATATATTTATGTAGCGCTGCCACAATATATATAATATTTAAAGATAGATGGTAAATATGCTTTTGAAGGGTGCAAAGATTCAGACTGAGAAAAAAAGGAGCATTAATGAATCATCTGTCACCTAAACCAATTTACTGTGTGTCTTCCCTGATCAATTTTTCCTATTTAAACCATAACAGAGGAGACCGGGGAACAAATATGTTATTGTTTAGATAAACTCAAAGTTCTGTGAGAGTTTCATAGAGCTGCATTGTGGGATTGAGAGCTTGTCCATATTACACAACATCCAGAATGGCCAGCCCAGGGCTCCTTGGTGGTTCCCAAGTCAATATTTGGAGCACTAAGGTCTGGGGTAATCGAAAAACATTTCAGTAGTGACCACTGGACACATTCTTGTCGGATAAGGCACCAATTATCATAACTCAATGGTTTCTTTATCCCTTGATTTTCAAAGACTCCTGTATTTGAGTGTATATAGAAGGCAAATGTGCGTTTAAGTTATTTATAGCAAAGGGGGTTGTACCCCGCATACATTTTATATGTTTGATTTGAATAATATCTTTGTTTTCTCTTTTATTTTTGGCAGTTTTTCCACTCATTGGAATTCTTGTTGATTAAACCTCTTAATTCATCTGTGCGCATCCTGAACATCAATGTAAATGTCACCGACAAATTTACTAAAGTGTTCAATGTCCCAACTTCCTTAACATACTTACTGATCGTAGGAAATGAAATGTTCGCTCTCAATTTTACTGACCCGAAGGGTACGTTCATTATTCTGGAATTACAGTACAAATTTCTGAATGTAAATAATCGTAAAAATATAAAACATGTCTACTATTTCTACAATAGAAATCTTGCTGCCACATTTCACGGAAAGGGGTTGATTTACCATAGGCAAATAGAATGTGAACTTTGGATGGAATTTTTTTATTTTTATTTATATTTTTAGGCTAGTGAGAAAATTCCCTTGCAAAGTTCTATGTCAGCTTTGCTGACTTCTTTCACCCAATCATGTGCAGGTTAAAATAATGTTTTTATAGTTTTCCTTGCAGGAGTAGTGCCCTCCCAGTTAGTGTAGGTTGCTATTTGGGGGAATAACCAGGGGTGACCCCTACAGAACCCCCCCCCCCCCCTTTGAAAGAGTAATAAGCTATTTTGGTACTTAATTATTAAGCAAAAACATAACAAAAACATATACATTTTATTTATACAAAATTATTAACAAGATATGTACAATTGTGATAAAACAGCAATTCATGATAACCTCAACAGACAGTAAATTATACTAACATGTCTAACTGGTCACATAGTAGCCTCAGACAGATGATGATGACATATAATTCATAATGTACTGTATATCCTCTACGTGTTTTGCTGCAGAAGCCGCTTCTTCAGTAGGTGTTATATACAGTATATAGTATCATCTACAACAAAGCAAACATTTCACTATACCGATGTATCAAAAGATTGCAGTGAGGGGAAAACAGTCTCTGATTGCTTACCTAAGAGAGACAGTGTAGGTTTCCAGGTAAATGTAATTTAGCTCCTCTGCAATCAGTGGAGCAGGGATTAATTATTCTAGCTTGCTCAATGTTTCATTGGCTGCTGGTCTGATCGCTTACCCCTGCATTCCAGAAGATTCTAGAATTGTAGTGGGGAAAAAGAATGGGAGAGCAGCTTGATTATTTATTTGAACACAGCTAATCCCTGGAGAGGTGTGCCCAGTAGGTGGCTGGGAAGTCCATAAATAGCCTGAAGCTTAAAGCAGAAGGAGAGAATCCCTAGGTCCAGTTCTGCTAGAGGAGACCCCTGGAACAGGATTACTGAAGGTGCCATCCAGAATGTATCGAGGTCCCAGCTGAGGCTATAGATGGGGGGGCTATTCACAAAGCCTAGTCCCAGGGTCTATTTGGGTCTGGAGGAAGCTCACTGGAGAGAACCAGGAGTAAGTTGGGGAAAAGGTGGTGTGAGTCTATATCTCCCTCACTAAAGAGTGCCCAGGGGATATCAGAAGGAGACAACCAAAGATCCTGTGGCTGTGCTGGGAGTTAGTAACTGTATGCAGCTTTTGGTCTTTTTGAGAAAGTCCTAGGTCACCTGTCAGCACTAGAGATTTTGTGGGACCAGTTTTCAGCTCAGCAAGATAGAAGAGGAATCCTCAAAGTGTTTGATTTACCAGTTATTCTTAGGGCATTTGTTGACAGGCTTTGGACTTGCAGTCATTCTCCTTCGGACCTGCATTTGACCTGTTGTAAGTGAGTTTTTGCATTATTATAGAATTGTATAAGAATGGTAAACCCATTTGAAGTGAACAAAAGGCAGTCCACACAGGCCCTTAGGAAATTTACTGTCACTACCATAGTACAAGCTTGAGCTCTACCCTTATAACTATGTGAGTTTGTTTGAAAGACTTTCCCTTGTCTGTGTGCCTGGCTAGATGCATTTCCTTCTAGTTGGGTGAGTACCTTAGTTGGCACTCTACTCCAGTGGTAAAAACTAGATTTTGGTGACAGCTTTCAGGTCTAATACAAAGTTATTGCATTATACCACTATATCCAATTCAAGGTTGTTTCCACCAAGAAGGTACGAATTTCTATTCAACACTAACCTCAAATCTAATCCTCACACTAACTCAAACTCCAATGCTAATACAAATTTTTACCCCAACACTAATTTTAATGTTACTTCAATCCCTAACCCCAACATTAATCCCTTCATTAACTTTGTGATAAAGTTTATGCAGCATATGTGCTGATTTTACCAGTATCAAGTTCTAAAATATTTGATTCCCCTAAAATCACGGGTCTTGGACTCCTTCCCTAGCACTATCCCCAACCTGAGGTTACTTCCATGAAGAGGACTCAAGTACCCAAGTTTTCAATTCTAATTTACTAATCATAACACCATCTCAAACTGAAAGCAGATTTTCACCCTCCCATTTTTTTGTTTTTTAAAACCTCTACTTACCAGGTGGTGAGTTCTGCACATTTAAGATACTCACCTACCTAGCAGATCAAGCATTGTCCAGCTGAGATCCTCTTCTCTTCTGGAAGTGCTCGGTCTTGTGTCGCCATGTTTTGGTGTGACATCATCAAGAGGCCACTGGCTGTTCTGGGTTCAGCCTTCCAATGATGCCCCACTAGGCCTGGTCCCGCCATCCTTACTGAATGAAAAGGCTTCACCTCCTGGGATATGGAACATGCATATACCAGAAGGCAAAGAAAGGACAGTGCGTGTCATTTGCCTAGATTAATGACTTGCAAAGGGGCAGGGCCAAAATATTTATAAAAAAAAAAAAGGTAACAAAAAAAAAAAAAAAGGATTACTATCTGTGCAGAGGACTGGAGGAGGGGTGGAGAGGAGAGGTCATGTTTTATAGGGAAAAATTCCACGTTAAACACCAACACTCAAGTGAATACGTGTCGCTTGAATTGTTCAAATGACTTGAAACAACTCCCAACACCGCTAGAAACTCATGATCCTCCACCACATAGAATGCATGCTTACCAGAAGGCAAGCTAGGATTAGCTTGCAGCTATTAACCAAGCCAGGGCCTTTATCCAGGGGGTGTTGAGGTAACAGCTCACAGGTAGATTCCTTGCATTAATTGGACAAGACACCAGCTATTCATACCGGGAAGACTCGGTGATCCAGTAATCGTGGACAATGGCCAAGGCAAATTCACCCAAAAAGGAAAAAGCTCACCATGGTGTAAATCGACTAAATAGATTTAATCAAAACAAAGGTTGCACTTACACAAGAAAAATAAATAAATATATCACACATGCTGCAAAAATTATAAATATCACACATGTTACAAAAAATATAAATATTACAATAAAAAAAAAATATATATATATCACACATGCTGCAAAAATTATAAATATCACACATGTTACAAAAAATATAAATATTACAATAAAAAAAAGAAATAAATATATCACACATGCTGCAAAAATTATAAATATCACACATGTTACAAAAAATATAAATATTACAATAAAAAAAAAAAATATGTCATACATGCTACAAAAAAACAAAAAACAAATATATATATATATATAACACACATGCTACAACCTCGTTGTAAGTGCTTTTGGATCTGCTTTTGAGTGCCCTGTTAGCGAAGCCCTAGAGCACTTAAGGGCTTAGAGAGACAGAGAGGAATGGGTAAAGAGGAAAGAGGCTAAATAAATGAAGATATGGAGAACAAGAAACAGCTTCACCTGTCTTTAGATTCCATGCTACTCTCCCCCCCCCCCCCATAACATATCAATACAGGTACCCAAGGATGCCCTAGGTCTATCATGACTCCAGCATAGCCCATGTATTTTTTCCATCTCCTAATTTAAAAAGGGTTCAGAATGTTGGGAAATAAAACAAAAGCTTTAATTTTTATTAGTGTGCTCATGTCTATTAAATGTAATTTACGGCATAAACTCTTCTGGAACACAGCAAACGTTAAATAAATCATTGCTACTACTATATATTATAATATTATAAATATTAATATGTCATAGGTAAGGCATCTATCTAGCCTGAATTTGCTATGGAGGTAATATTTTGTGGATGGTGTGAAATCAATACAGTCATGTTGAAAAAAAAAAATTGTTAGGATTGGACTTCCACAATTCTGAAATTCATCATCTCAAATCTAAAAGATTTTTTTTTCTGAAATTGTTTAACCCCCCCCCCCCCCTCCCAAAAAAAAATCCATCTGTCTGCTTCCCTTTAAACAAAACATTGCTTGAACATTACATTTACACATATTTGATAACAAAATTAATTTATTAGCCTTGTTTTAAATTAGTCATTTCTTAATAATTGAATTATGTATTAACATTTTATTTATTTTGCCTTTTATTGTTTTAGGAAAGACATTTATGATTGAAAAAAATCCTAATCATTTTTTTAACTACAACTATGATTATATAATTCTAAGATCTCATTTGGTAAAAAGTCCGGCTGGGGGATCCTGGATTCTGGATGCTAAGGGGAAGTTATCACTTTTTGTACAAATATTAGGATTTACTGGTAAGTTCTAATATCTCGCTATATATGAATAATTCTGACTTGGACAGGTCCTATCCACTGACTCGTCCAATAGAGTCCTTCCTGAAATTTGGCAAATGTTCTATTCAGGCAGAATTTCAAGGACTTATATCACTATGAATTTCAATGTGTTATTTTTTGGTAGTTCAGATTCCCAAATGTCTCCTGAAACTGTGACCTCCATAGGACCAATCAGTGATACTAGAAAATGTTTTGGGTCTGCAGACATGGATTTTAACCTACCGGTAATGCTATATTAACATTCTCAATGCATTGAGATCCTGCCATGTGCCAACTATCTTAGATTGCTGTATTTGTAACAAGTCACAGCCAAAAACACTCTTGGGAAATAGATGAAAAGAGTTAAAGCGGAGGTCCACTCTGTAATTTTTTACACTAAAATTCCTAAAAAAAAAAGAAAAAAATTAATAGAAAAAATAAAATAAATTATACTCACCTGAAATGCCCGTTGCTATGCGGAAGTCCCGTAATCTGCCTCTAATGTGCCTCTTCCTTATCCTCGGATTGAGAACTTCCGTTTCCTCTTCCTGTGAATGGGCCGCGCTGCCTTATGGGAACTGTGTGTATCCCAGGAGGCAAGCCGCCCATTCACAAAGCGCCGTGCGAGTGGCGCATGCGCAGTAGGAAACGGGCAGTGAAGCCGTAAGGCTTCACTGCCTGTTTCCCTTAGTCAGGATGGAGGAGCCGGGACCTGCCAGCAGCGATCGATCGCCGTCGGGGGAGCGACATCGCGGGCGAGTTGGACAGGTAAGTGTCCTTATTAAAAGTCCGCAGCTACACTGTTAGTAGCTGCTGACTTTTAAAAAAAAAAAATCTGGGTGGACTTCCGCTTTAAGGAGATGAAGGGTGCCCTACCAACTGTCAATTCAGAATGTTTTGTGGAGTTTATATTAAGGGATGAGCAAAACTGGGAGTTTTTTTTTTCTTTGCTGAAAATTCTGCAAAAAATAGGGACATATTTTTTAAAATGTTGCAATTTTAGACATTTGCATTAGAATCAAAATATAAAAATGAAGGTGTCTTGGGTGGCTTTTAAAGGAGAAATGCCTTTAAACCAGGGGTTTAAAACTGGCGGCTCTCCAGCTGTTGCGAAACTCGGTCCCCTGAGGCATTGCAAGGCTGTCAGTTACAAGCATGACTCCCACAGGCAGAGCCATGATGTGACTTAGAATTAAGCAAAACCTGGAGGGCCGCAGTTTGAGACCCCTGCTTTAAATGGCTCCTGAGGGTTACAAAAGCTTATTTCAGCCATATTTGTGCAAAAAAGCTAACCCAAACCAAAACATTATCCATGAAGGTGACTCTAAACCTAACCCTAGCAGTAACCCCAACATTATGTTTATAACCACAGTCATATAAGTTCTAAGTCTTTGTTTATCAATGAAACCATGTGATAGCCATGACAACACCGACCTTTTTGCATTTTTTTTTGGTTTTAGTTGAAGAGACACTGATATAATTTGGAAGGATGCATTAGGCACCCAGAGTTCATTAAGTGGATGGGCTGTGGTAAAAGTTCTGAGGGCAATTAATCTACACTTCTAAGACAGCTGCTAAACAAAACAAATAAAATAAGAGAGATAATAAGAGAGATCTGTGATTAGGGATTTCTCCCATGAGTCTGTTGTCAGTTCTTCTGGACTGTAGACTTCACAATTAAATTTACCTTAAACTCATTAATTAACCGCCCTGCAACTCCTGGGCCTCAGAGCAGCCACTCTAATTTACCAACTACGGTATATACTCGAGTATAAGCCGACCCAAATATAACCACGAAAAACTGGAAAACTTACGGACTCGAGTATAACCCTAGGGTTAGAAATGCAGCAGCTACTGTAAGTGGAAAAGAGGGTCAACAATGCCCAGCTGCATGCTTCACTATGCCCATCTGCCTGCCGCCTCACTGTGTCCATCTGCCTGCCGCCTCACTGTGTCCATCTGCCTACCGCCTCACTGTGTCCATCTCCCTGCCGCCTTACTGTGTCCATCTGCCTGCCGCCTCACTGTGTCCATCTGCCTGACGCCTTAACTGTGTCCATCTGCCTGCCGCCTCACTGTGTCCATCTCCCTGACGTCTCACTGTGTCCATCTCCCTGACGCCTCACTGTGTCCATCTCCCTGACGCCTCGCTGTGTCCATCTCCCTGATGCCTCACTGTGTCCATCTCCCTGACGCCTCATGTACCTTGATCTCCAGAACACCAGCGCTGTGACATGCAGTCAGTCTAGTCGGCGGCCGTCCAGTGTAACAAAGCTCCGCCTCCTACTCATCCCTCGTCCGTGATGGAACACTGATTCAGTTTTTCCCAGCAGTGAGTCAGTGTCCCGCCTATCACAGGTGAGGATGAGGAGGAGCATGCACAGCATGTGCTCTGGGCACAGTTCTATTAATCTCTAGGTACGCATATATGCAACCTCTTGGCATTAAGGCCCACCTGCTGAGAGGCTGCATAATTGCATATATACAGCCGGCACCAAGGAGTTAAATCATGAAGTTCATGGGAGGAGCAAAGGGTTCAAAGTTCAAGAGAAACAAGTTTCAAAGCAGGATCGTTCAAGGAATTGTCCAGGGAACTGTCCAGCAACCCAGGTGGCTCAGCATAAAGAGATGCTACCAGACACAACAGAGTTTGCAGGTTCATACCCCAGTCCTGACATAAGCAGAATCATGTGATCTTCAAAACAATGCTGTGATGGCAATTCCATAGCTTTGCTTATCTACAAAATCAGGCAACAGCTGTAACAATAAAAATTGTTATATTTTTTTTTTGTGTTAGCTTTTGTTTTGTTTGGCCTCATGAAGACTGAGTTAGACATACAAATTGTTCTGAATCTATATTGTTAACCTCCCTGGTGGTATTCCCCAGTGCGGCTCGGGGTTAATTTTCAGTACCAAAAGCGGTAACCCCTGAGCCACTGTCAGGTCACCTGCGGCCAGGTGACAGATGCACACCGTAGGGGGTTAGGAGTGCACCACAAGGTAGTGAACCCTATGACTGACTGCTGCGGATAGGATACTGAGTGGTTGTGGAAAGCGAGACCAGAGGAGCACAACCAGGATCCACAGGAAGCTAGAGCCGAGATACCCCAGGGCGCGGAGTCTAAAGCCCTGTACACACGGTCGGACTTCCATCTGACTTTTCCGTGTTTTTTTGTCCGAACAGAGTTGGTCGGGAACACCCATAGCATACACACCACAGGACTTTTCTGCAAACTTTCTTAAAACTTCTTACAACATCACTTGTTTTTTCTGCTCTTTTCTGATCTTTACTGCCACCCTTTGGTCAACTTCTGCTATTGTTGGTTGATTTTACAATTGGTTGTTTTGTCCATCGGACTAAAGTCCTATGGTTTTCTGTACACACGGCAGGACTTTGCTCCATAGGACTTTTGTTGGGCAAAAGTTTGTCCGTTCGCAGACCCAACTTTTGTCCGATGAAAACAAAACCAAACTCAAAAAAGTTTGTCCGATGGAGCGTACACACGGTCGGATTGTTGATCCAACTTGTTTAAAACTAAGTTTGTTGGGCAAAAGTCCGACCGTGTGTACGGGGCTTAAGACCCAGCAGGTCTTCTCCAGAGCCTCTAATGGTGAGGATGTTAGGCTGCAGGCTGGGTCCAGGTCGCGACCCCTAGAGTCTCCTAGCTCACGCCTCGTAGGGTAAGGAGGAAAGAGGGGGAGCAGCAGCACAGGATACAAGAGTAGCGAAGGACAAGCCGAAGGTCAAGGGTCACAAGCAGACAAGGATAAACGAAGGACAAGCCGAAGGTCAAGGGACACAAGCAGACAGGGATAGTCAGGAACAAGCCAATATCGTAACAGAGAGACAGACGTAGCACACGGCAGGCAGGAACCCAAGCACACAATGCTTAACAAACACGTTGATCAGCAAAGCAGGCTTGCAGTGCACAGGTTAATATAGTGTTCTGTGATAGGGCCTGGGGTGGAGTCAGGCTGGGAGGAGATTATAAAGGAAGCCAGGTGAGAGAGAGAGTCTGGCCTCTAAGATGAACACATGGGAAGGAAGGTAAGCTGACAGACAAACACTACTGCATATCCAAGACAGTACCCTCCCTCTTATGGGCCCTCCCCCGCCTGGGCCCAGGCTTAAAGGGAAATCTCAGATGAAACCTCCTCAACAGATGAGGTGCAACGACATCAGATGCAGCGATCCAAGACGCCTCCTCAGGACCAAAACCTCTCCAATGCACAAGGTACTGAAGAATACCTCTGCAGAGCCGAGAATCCAGAACTTGTCTAACCTCATACTTTAGATTATCCTCAGAGACCAGAACCGAGGTAGGGAGATGACAAGAAGATCTATTGAGGACCAAAGGCTCTCTAGGAATAAGCAAGGGCATGAGAGGATCAACAGGAATCTGAGGAGGGTCCCCAAGACTCTTAAAGATGAACTAGTCATCTAGCACAGGACCATCAGACTGGGCAGATGTCAGTGGAACCCTAAAGTCAGGTTGGTTAGAAGGTGACATGTCACAGGAGTCAAGCTGAATAGCTGAAAGACAAGCAGAATGTCCTTAACAAGAAAAAGTAGGAGGCTCACTGGGCATGGGCTGGACTGGCATAACTAGTACAGAGGCCAAGTGAATAGCAGAGTCAGGTGTAGCGACTACCTGAATCGCATCGCAAGACGTAGCGACTGCAGAACTTGTAGACAAGCCAGCCTGGCTGTGCGTCCAAGGGTGATTAGGGGTCGCGACTAAGGCCTCATTGTTCCAGCTCAACTCAGCCGACAGTATGCGGAAATGAAGGGCATACTGTCCCACTGAAGCAGACTCTTGGCGGAGACGTAGAAGGGCGCTGGCCGCTGAAGAGACACGAGCCGGTTCTTCAAAGATATTCTGAAAAAGTTTCAAGAAGTCAGACAGGCTAGAAACCACTGGATCATTCAGTTCCCACAGAGGGGCTGCCCAGGCTAAAGCTTCACCGGAGAGAAGGGAAATTATATAGGCTACCTTTGCCCTATCAGACAGAAAGTTTTGAGGCTGAAGCTCAAAATGAATCATGCATTGGCTAAGGAACCCCCTGCAGGCCTTGGAGTCCCCAGAGAAACGGAACGGAGCTGGCAGTTGTAGTGAATGTGTGGCTGCGACTGAAACCGGAATAGGTGCAGCGGCTGGTAGCGGTTGAGGTTGTTGAACCGGGGGTCCTAATGAGACCTGAACCTGTTCAAAACAGGAGGCCAAATCCTGAAGGAATCGCATGACCTGGGTCTGATTAGATTCCTGGGTCTCAAGTCTGCGGACTATGCCCTGTAATGGATCATCCGTGGGGAGCGGCATGTCAGCCGGGTTCATGGCTGATCAAACTGTCAGGTCACCTGTGGCCAGGTGACAGATGCACACCGTAGGGGGTTAGGAGTGCACCACAAGGTAGTGAACCCTATGACTGACTGCTGCAGATAGGATACTGAGTGGTTGTGGAAAGTGGGACCAGAGGGGCACAACCGGGATCCACAGGAAGCTAGAGCCGAGATACCCCAGGGTGCGGAGTCTAAGACCCAGCAGGTCTTCTCCAGAGCCTCTAGTGGTGAGGATGTTACGCTGCAGTCTGGGTCCAGGTCGCGACCCCTAGAGTCTCCTAGCTCACGCCTCGTAGGGTAAGGAGGAAAGAGGGGGAGCAGCAGCACAGGATACAAGAGTAGCGAAGGACAAGCCGAAGGTCAAGGGTCACAAGCAGACAAGGATAAACGAAGGACAAGCCGAAGGTCAAGGGACACAAGCAGACAGGGATAGTCAGGAACAAGCCAATATCGTAACAGAGAGACAGACGTAGCACACGGCAGGCAAACACACAATGCTTAACAAACACGTTGATCAGCAAAGCAGGCTTGCAGTGCACAGGTTAATATAGTGTTCTGTGATAGGGCCTGGGGTGGAGTCAGGCTGGGAGGAGATTATAAAGGAAGCCAGGTGAGAGAGAGTCTGGCTTCTAAGATGAACACATGGGAAGGAAGGTAAGCTGACAGACAAACACTACTGCATATCCATGACAGCCACACTCGGGATTGCATCGCAGTATCCTGGGAAAGTTACTTACCTTGTCCCCAGGATCCTGCAATGTCATCCGGCTGTGTCTGCGGGCTGTGTCCTCCGCCCGATGTACTGTGTGCTGGACTCCGTTCCCTGTGAGCGTTGCGATGCAAGGGGGCGAAGCCCGGCGGCAAATACAAAACACATACAGTACACTGTAATCTGTAGATTACATTACTGTATTTCACCTCCCTTTTGTCCCTAATGCTTTGTCCAGTGCCCTGCATGTAGTTTTATATTATATATACCATTCTTTCTGCCTGGAAACTTGAGAAGGTCCATGGCATTCAAAAAGTGTCCCTTTAGGTCAAAAGCCGTTTTAGACCATCTAGAAAACAACGATAGTAAATTAGAATGACTTGCAAAATTGAGTGATAGCGATTTGTGGGGAAATTTGTCATCAGACCCTGAAAGTGATGACAACGATCAATTCTGCAACTGAGAAAACTTCTGTGTTTTTGATTTGATTACATTATTGAATAAATTTTATTATTATTATATTTTTATTTGTTATAATTATTTACGGTTATTTATTATATTATAATTTATGATTTTGTGTTTCAAACGTCATCATACCCGGGATGTCTACTAGACTCTTGTTTGGACAGATTTAAAGCAGAGTTCCGCCGAAAAAAAAAAATTCAAAAGTCAGCAGCTACAAATGCAGCTGCTGACTTTCAATATAAGGACACTTACCTGTCCTGGGCGCCCGCGATGTCGGGTTCCGAAGCCGATTTGTCTCTCGGCTCTCGGGTGCTGTCGCCGCCATCTTCGGTGATGGAATGAGAAAGTGAAGCCTTGCGGCTTCACTTCCTGGTTCCCTATTGCGTGTGTCTCCCAGAAGACAGCGGGTGGGGAAGGGGAGTAGGTGCTGGACGTGGCGTAGGTCACCGCAGTGATCTATGCCCTGAAAGGTGCCAAATGTGACATCGGAGGGGGGGAGGATTCCAAAAAGCGGAAGTTCCATTTTTGTGTGTAGCTAGGTTTTTAGTGAATTATTCCTAAGAATTACAGGCCTGCAATATAAGACACCAAATTTATATGCAAAACAATGTACCGCTTTGAGATTCAAAAAATCTGACATAATCATACCACCAGGGAGGTTAAGAGAGCTAAACAAAATAGATACAGTAAAACAAGAGAGATTGTGACGAAACCTAATAATTTCTCCTATGGGTCTGATGTCAGCAGACTTCACAATTTAGCTGGCCTTCCCACTGCCAACTCTCTAGTTATGAGGTTGTATATGGCTTCAAACCCAGGCCCTCAGTCCTGCATGGATGCATGGTTAATCATACAAAGTACAGACTAGTACATGTAGAGTAAAATATGAGCAATATTTTGTGTGCAGAGTTTGAATGAGAATTGTATAATGGTACTTGTCACTAAATGTCACTTCATGTAGGAGGACTAATTGTAAGAGATGCATGCCAAGGAATACAATGTAATGTTCTTTTTTTTTTTTTTTTTTTGCAGGGTTGGAAAAATCAGGTAAGTCCATCATAGAAAAGTTTTGTGATTTCCTTAGATGTATATATTATTGCTCTGCTATCTTCCTGTTATGTGTAGCGATCACCGGTCTCTAAATTAGACTCATAACAATGTGGCCATCACCCCAGACATATACCGAACAAAAATGGGGGTATGCATGGCATAAGGAGTTACAATGAGATCTGTCTATAAAGTCTCATTGGAACGTCAGGGATTACTCTCTGCTGGACTCAGACACTTTATACAACACCTCTTAGGAGCCTGAGGAATTTCTAAGTGAACAAGTAAGGAGAAGAGGTGGACACAATCAACTGACATGTGGTAGATAAAAACAATACTCACCAAACATCATGGGCCCTCTGGTGCTGATGTTCCCACTAGAGACTCCATTATGTTGATGAGTATTGTTGTTATCTGCCACATGTAAGTTGCCAATTGTCTTTCATCATAATAAATATGCAAAATAATACATTCAGATCGTGCCCTCCTGTTCTCCTTACATATACAGAAAAAAATCTGTAAGTTCTTAATTTTCCAAAAAATGACAACTTCAAAAAACTTGCCATGCCTCTTATTAAATATCTTGGGGGATATTTGTACTGTCCCAATGTTTTCAGGGCTAAAGAAATGTATCGGAATTGCATCAGAATTAATCGATTTTCAGATATACAGTATACCATAGTTTGTGGATTTTCCTACAGACTAAATAATATACCGTATTTATCGGCGTATAACACGCACTTTTTTCCCCCGCTGATTGTGAGCGAGCGGAGCCGAGATACACAAAGCCAAAGTACACTCGGCTTTACTCGGCTCCTCTCGCAGTGACGCCCACCTCCACTGATTGCGAGCGCCGCTGACATACAGAAAGCCGAGTGTACTTCGGCTACTCTCGGCTCCTCTTGCAGTCCCGCCCCTGACTGTGAGCAGAGCCGAGTCTAGCCGAAGTACACTCGGCTTTCTGTATGTCAGCGGCGCTCGCAATCAGTGGAGGTGGGCGTGACTGCGAGAGGAGCCGAGTAAAGCTGAGTGTCCTTTGGCTTTGTGTATGTCAGCGGCGCCCGCTCCTCTCGCAATCAGTGGAGATGGGCGGGACTGTGAGCAGAGCCGAGTCTAGCCGAAGTACACTCGGCTTTCTGTATCTCGGCTCCGCTCACAGTAGGTGGAAATCTGCGCCAATTTTAAATCTGTACATGGCTGCAAAGGCACCGGGCAAGGCTGCAGATGGACACTGGGCAAGGCTGCAGATGGACATTGATAAGGCTGCATTGATGGGCATTTTGGGTTATTTTCACCAAAGAAATGTAGCAGAATGCATTTTGACCTAAATTTATCAAGAAAGGTTATTTATTTGCAAAATTTTATAACAGAAAAGAAACAAAGAAAACGTTTTTTTTTTTTTTACATTTTCTGTATTTTTTTGTTTATTTAGCAAAAACTAAACAAAACAGTGGTAATTAACCACTTCAGCCCTGGAAGAATTTACCCCCTTCCTTACCAGAGCACTTTTTGTGATTCGGCACTGCGTCGCTTTAACTGACAATTGCGCGGTCGTGCGACGTGGCTCCCAAACAAAATTGACGTCTACAAAATAGGGGATAGATTTATTGCATCTTTTTAATTAATTTTTTTACTAGTAATGGCCGGGATCTGCGATTTTTATTGTGACCGTGACATTGCGGCGGACACATCGGACACTTTTGACACATTTTTGGGACCATTCACATTTATACAGCGATTAGTGCTATAAAACTGCACTGATTACTGTATGAATGTGACTGGCAGGGAAGGGGTTAAACACGGGGGGGCGCTGAAGGGGTTAAATATGTTCCCTAGTGAGTAAGTCTAACTGTAGGGGGAGGGGACTCACAAGGGGAGGAGACCGATCTGTGTTCCTCTGTACTGGGGGAACACACATCGGTCTCCTCACCTCTGACAGGACATGGATCTGTGTGTTTACACACACAGATCCACGGTCCTGCCATGATTGCGGGCAATCGCGGGTGCCCGGCGGACATTGCGGGCCGCCAGGCACGCACACCGGGTCCCAAGTGACGGCTGGGAAGCCCAGGACGCCATATGACACCCACCCAGGTTGGGAGATCCCATCTGTGGGCGTCATTTGACTATGGGCGGGTAGGGAAGTGGTTAAATACCGCAAAAAGAAAGCTCTATTTGTGTGGAAAAAAATGATTAAAATATCATATGGGTACAGTGTTGCATGAGCGCGCAATTGCCATTCAAAGTGTGAGAGCGATGAAAGCTGAAAATTGCCCTGGACAGGAAGCAGGTGAAGGTGCCAGCTATTGAAGTGGTGAAACCCAGGGGTGTTCACACCAGATCTGTGATCAGGGACAAGGCAGGTGGACCAGAAAAGAGGTCAGGTGGGTAGTCAAGAGGCAGTGTGGGGGGGGGGCACAGAATATAGTGGGGAGCCAGCATCTTCTCATGGACCTGGCCGAAAAAAAGTCTATTACGACACCCAACCTATTAGAAAAAAAATTCTAGACATTATTCCACCTCTCCACCACTCCAACTAAAAAAATGTTTTTATTCTTTCCTTCTTAGGGAATTGTTCAGATTCTGACTGCCATCCGAATGCCACTTGTTCTGAGTTTGAAGGATACGGGGAGTGCACATGTAAAGAGGGGTTTGCTGGAGATGGAACATCTTGTAATGATATAGAAGAATGTCAGGACTTTTACAAAAGCAGTTGTAATTATTATGGTGGTTCCTGTGAGAACACTATCGGATCTTACACCTGTAATTGTCCTACTGGATTGAAATATAATGCAAAATTTGGCTGTGCTGATATTGATGAGTGTGCGGACAGCTCTCTTATTGACTGTGATCCAGTAGCTATATGTACAAATGACATGGGGTCTTACACCTGTACTTGTCCCTATGGATATTACGGAGATGGAAGACACTGTGAGATCAATGAATGCCAACAAGGAACACCGTGTGCTTCTAATGAAGACTGCAAAAAGTACATTGGATCATATTCCTGTAGTGACCCTTGCTCCAACCACACCGTACTTAATGACACCTGGCGCAGTACTTCCAACACATATAATTATTCATATGACTATTATAACTGGTATCATTGTGACTATGACTTGTCCGGCTGGTATCGGTTTAAAGGAGAATATGACCAGAAAATCCCTGAGCACTGTGTAGCAGAAAACAGCTGTGGAACTAATATCCCCATTTGGATGAACGGCTCCCACCCTACAGCCAGTGATGGCATTGTGAATCGTTCAGCTTGTTCCAGCATGAATGCTGGATGCTGCACACAACCTTATAATATTTCTGTGAAAATGTGCCCAGAGCGGTTTTATGTGTATAAGCTACAGAGTCCACCAGGCTGCAACTTTGCCTATTGTACAAGTAAGTATTAAAGCCCCATACACGCGGTCAGACTTTTTGCCAACAAACTTCATTTTGAGCAAGTTTGATAAAAAATCCGACCGTGTGTACGCTCCACCGGACAAACTTTTTCGGTTTTCATCGGACAAAAGTTCGGTCTGTAAACGGACAAACTTTTGGCCAACAAAAGTCCGATGGAGCAAAGTCCGACCGTGTGTACAGAAAACCATCGGACTTTTGTCCGATGGACAAAACAAATAATGTTAAAATCAACCAACAATAGCAGAAGTTGACCAAAGGGTGGCGGTAAAGAGCAGAAAAGAGCAGAAAAAACACGTGATGTTGGAAAAAGTTTTGGGAACGTTTGCAGAAAAGTCCTGTGGTGTGTATGCTATGGGTGTTCCCGACCAACTCCGTTCGGACAAAATTCCACGGAAAAGTCTGATGGAAGTCCGACTGTGTGTACGGGGCTTTAGACATGTTCAATTCGTTTAGTTACGAATTCGTTAGTCGTCA
This sequence comes from Rana muscosa, assembly GCA_029206835.1. Lineage (NCBI taxonomy): Eukaryota > Metazoa > Chordata > Amphibia > Anura > Ranidae > Rana > Rana muscosa. The sequence goes on from CM055127.1 coordinate 189,106,516, forward strand.
AAATTCGTTATATTCGTTGATTTGTAAACATACAAATAAACGAACGGTTTGGTAAAATTACAAACAAACAACGAATTATCGAAAAGAGCGGATATGGAAAACTACGAAAATACGAATTTAGTCAATTAGAAAAAGCCAAAATACGAAAAAGTTAAATGAAATTAAATGAAAATCAAAATGAACGGAAAAAAAATTACGAATCTTCGGAAAACGGAAATCAAAACAATGAAAATTCGAAAAAACGAAAATTCTATTTCGTTAGTTCTGAATTAGTTCTGGACATTGGCCAATGGCCAATAAGCTTGTCCCTTCCCCTGAAGAGGTTGTCCCTTCCCCTGAAGAGGTTGTCTCTTCCCCCAATGAGCTTGTTTCTTATTCCCTTGTGTGTTATTCTGTGTTAGACTGCAGTGCATTCCATCCAGAGTCCAGATAGGTTGTGGTTGGGTAGGTTGCACTGTTCTGTTGGATTTGTGAGTAAAGTTGTGACTTGTGAGAGAGAAATTATTTGTTTTTTAAGCGTTCTCTGTCTAGATTCTAATTTCTATATTTGTATTTTGTAATATCTCTGAAATGTTTTTGTTTTCTCCTATTCTGACACATTATGTAAAATTGTGAATTATGCCCCGATTACTAATCTACGAAAACAATGATACGAAAGTACGAATAAATGAGCCGGTCAATCTCACGAAAGTACGAATTACAAAATGACGACGAGTAGTGTTTTGAATAAACGGAGAATGTATTCTAACGAAAGTACGAATGTAATTAAATCTACAAAAGTACGATTTTCTAATCAACAGAAATTAGACAAAGAAATACGAATCATTGCAAATCAACCAAAAAATGGTTCTTACAAAAATACGAACGCGGCCGAACATAAAATATAACGGAAAAAGGGAAAAATAACCCTTACGGAAATACGAAAGAGTCCGAAAACAATAACCCACGTCTTACGAAATTATGAATCGTTACGAATCAACGGAAACGCACAGAAACAAAACCAAACTAAACAAATTTTTATGTCGTGCACGTGTCTAATAAGTAGTGATACAAAGCAAAATTCAGTATGTTGTAATCATTTATACAACTTAATAGGTTCTTATGTTTTGCCATTGTATTCAGTTTATAAAACATCCTTTGTGTTCCTCCTCTTACAGACTCTAAATACAGTATAACTGCTCAGGGGTGGACAGCGCTCCGGATGAGGAACGTGGGGTCATGGATGGTGTTCCTGGCTGTTACTGTAATGGTTCATCGTATACTTCTGGTGGGGTAGAGTTGGGAAATATAACAGGTAGGTTATACAATGTTACTCGTTACACACAATTCATAGATCACATAACGTTGTAAATAAATAATGCCAGACAAAGGAAAGTCCAATAATTGTATGTATAAATTGTCATATATGTATTCATCCACTATATTACCAAAAGTATTGGGACACCTGCCTTTACACGCACATGAACTTTAACCACTTCTCTACTGTGCACGAAAACCCCCTTCCTGCCCAAGCCATTTTTCAGCTTTCAGCACTGTCACACTTTGAATGACAATTGCGCGGTCGTGCGACGTGGCTCCCAAACAAAATTTGTGTCCTTTTTTTCCCACAAATAGAGCTTTCTTTTGGTGGTATTTGATCACCTCTGCGGTTTTTATGTTTTGCGCTATAAACAAAAGAAGAGCGTCCAGTTTGGAAAAAAAACACTATTTTTTACTTTTTGCTATAATAAATACCCATTTTTTTTAAAAAATAAAATTTTCCTCAGTTTAGGCCGATACGTATTCTTCTACATATTTTTGGTAAAAAAAAAAAAATCGCAATAAGCGCATATTGATTGGTTTGCGCAAAAGTTATAGCGTGTACAAAATAGGGGATAGATTTATAGCATTTTTATTTTTTTATTTTTTTATTAGTAATGGCGGCGATTTGCAATTTTTTATTGTGACTGCGATATTGCGGCGGACACATCGGACACTTTTGACAAATTTTTGGGACTATTCACGTTTATACAGCGATCCCTGCTATAAAAATGAATTGATTACTGTATAAATGTGATTGGCAGGGAAGGGGTTAACCACTAGGGGGCGGGAAGGGGTTAAATATGTTCCCTCAATGTGTTCTTACTGTGGGGGGAGGGGACTGACTGGGGGAGGTGACTGATGGTTGTCCCTATGTACAAGGGACACACCATCAGCCTCCTCTCCCTCACAGGACGTGGATCTCTGTGTTTACACACAGAGACCCACTTTCCTGCTCGTTTCCCGGGCAATAGCGGGTGCCCGGCGGCAATCGCGGCCGCCGGGCACGCGCACCGGGGCCTTGTGAACGCGGCGGGCGCGCATGCGCGCCGCTGGCGGCGAGCGCGCGCCTTCTAGCTCGTTTTAAAGGGAGGACGTCATATGACGTCCTCCCAGAACGAGAGTATCCTCCGCCCACCGTCAATTGACAGTGGGTGGTGGACAAGTGGTTAATGGCATCCCAGTCTTAGTCCGTAGGGTTCAATATTGAGTTGGTCCACCCTTTGCAGCTATTACAGCTTCAACTCTTCTGGGAAGGCCGTCCACAAGGTTTAGTAGGGTGTCTATGGGAATGTTTGACCATTCTTCCAGAAGTGCATTTGTGAGGTCAGACACTGATGTTGGAATGAGAAGGCCTGGCTCGCAGTCTCCACTCTAATTCATCCCAAAGGTGTTCTATCGGGTTGAGGTCATGACTCTGTGCAGACCAGTCAACTTCCTCCACCCCAAATTCGTAGTTAACGTCATTATAAGTATATTTGGAGCTGAAAATACAACGACCATCTCAAGATTATCAGTATTATTAAAAAGAGAAATATGGGAATGTTTCTTTTGTGAATTTGTGATGTCAGCTGGCAGCGGGTTTCAGCCCACTGTCTGCTGAAAACGGATCACGAAAGTACAGAACGAACTGTTAAACAGTTCAGCCAAAACAAGCTTTTCCAGTATTTCTCCTTTAAGTTTTTTACTATTAAAAAAAAAATAGTAAAATATGTTTAACTATTTATTTGTCAGTACTTCAGACAAATATGGGGAGCTCCAGGCTCCCAAAAGGTCTTTCTTCAAAGGAATGCAATGGTTCCAGTAGGCCTTTCAATAAACTCAGAGTGGCCTGCTCAGATGTCTTGGGGGAGGACCCAAGAATCAGAGGGTGAAAGAAAGCCCCACCTCCATAGAATTCAAGAGTCAAAAAAACATAAAGAGTTTTAAAGAAGATTAAAAAAAAAAATTGTCATACTTAGCTGCTTTATGCAATTTGTTTTGCACAGAGCATCCCCGATCCTCCTGTTCTTGGGTCCCCTGCCGCCACTTCTGGCTCCTCCCTCCTGCCGAGCTCCCCCAGAAAAAGCAGCTTGCTATGGGGGCACCCAAGCAGGTTTTTTCTCAAGTCGATTGCTCTGAGCAAAGGGGGGGACGGGACTCAATATTGAACCCTATGGGCTAATACTGGGAGCCCGTTAAAGTTCATGTGCGTGTAAAGGCAGGTGTCCCAATACTTTTGGTAATATAGTGTACAGTATATATACTATTCCAGGCAATAAACTATATAGTTGACCTAAGGATCCACATTTCAGCCCCAACCCTCTGAGGGAACAGCACTAAGATAAGGTCATCCCTCTGCTCTATATCTGCCACTCTGTTTTCTGTCAGCACCTATGCTTGCATAGCTGCAAAGGGCGGGGCCAACTCAATGTTGAACCCTATGGACTAAAACTGGGATGTTATTAAAGTTTACGGGCGTGTAAAGGCAGGTGTCCCAATACTTTTGACAATATAGTGTGTGAATATATATATATATATATATATATATATATATATATATATATTAACAAATATGTTATAAGTAACATTGTCTTTCTATAAAAAAAATATGAATGTGTTTTTTTTTTTCGTATTTTACTTTCAGATTCTGTGTGTTCTGATGCAGGTAAGTAAATATTATAATCAATTCAATTATACTCAAAGTACATCAAACTTGGTTGGCGTATTGGGGGGAGTATTGCGTTGGGAGAAAAAGGACTAATTTAACCACTTCAGACCCGGAGGATTTAGCTGCCCAATGACCGGGCCATTTTTTGCGATTCGACACTGAGTCGCTTTAACTGACGGTCGTGCGACGTTGCACCAAAACAAAATTGACGTCCTTTGTTTCCCACAAATAGAGCTTTCTTTTGGTGGTATTTGATCACCTCTGCGGTTTTTATTTTTTGCGCTATGAACAAAAATAGAGCGACAATTTAAAAAAAACAAAAAAAACAATATTTTTTACTTTTTGCTGTAATAAATATCCCCAAAAAATATATAATTTTTTTCCCTCAGTTTAGGCCGATACGTATTTTTCTACATATTTTTGGTAAAAAAAATCGCAATAATCGTTTATTGATTGGTTTGCGCAAAAGTTATAGCGTTTACAAAATAGGGGATATTTTTATGGCATTTTTATTATTAGTATTTTTTTACTAGTAATGGTGGATATCAGCGATTTTTATCGTGACTGCGATATTGCGGTCAGACACATCGGACACTTTTGACACTATTTTGGGACCATTGTCATTTATACAGCGATCAGGGCTATAAAAATGCATTGATTACTGTGTAAATGACACTGGCAGGCAAGGGGTTAACCATTAGGGGGGCGAGAAAGGGGTTAAGTGTGTCCTAGGGAGTGATTCTAACTGTGTGGGGGATGGGCTACCAGGCACACAACATTGATCACTGCTCCCGATGACAGGGAGCAGTAGATCAGTGTCCTGTCACTAGGCAGAACAGGGAAATGCCTTGTTTACACAGGCATCTCCTCGTTCTGCCGCTCCATGACACGATGGCAGGACTAGGGTGACCACATTTCCAAGCTGCCGTTCAGGGACACCCTCCCTTCCCAAAAATCAGCTTGTGCTGTAACGAATCACAGCACAGTGATTGGACACAAGAGGCGGGATTTATGATTTCTCCAATCACAAGCAGGGTGCGGGGATTGTGCTCCTCCAGGCATTCCCGGCCAGGACAAGTACTGTCAGTGAGTAAAGAGGTGATGTGGCGGCCTTTTTTGGGGGCATCAGATTAGCCTTGGGGGTGGCTGTGTCAGTTTCATTCCGGGACACTGTATTGTCCTGGAATGAAGGTGCCCAGGACAGACATTCAAAATGCGGGACTGTCCCAGGCAATCCGGGACACATGGTCACCCTACGTAGGACACCGACGGACATAGAGTCCGCGGGTCCCGTGGGCACAGTCACAAAGCTCGCAGCCTGCTAGGCGGCAGATTCAAAGCAATGCACCTGTACGTTGCTTTACCTGCTCGTGCCGTTCTGCCGATGTATATGTACATGAGGCAGTCGGCAAGTGGTTAACTTACCATCTGGAAGTCTGCAAAATGGAGAAATAAAGGTGTACCACATGGAAATCCCACTGGTAGGTGTATTGTGTGTGGCTGGCTGTTGAAACAGTTCCTGCTCTTAGGCCACAGCCCTGTGACCCTTTTCACCCCTACCAGGGCTTATCCATAGACCTATAGGATTAAGCCCTAAAAGGAACGAAACATGCCAGAGGTGTGTGGCCTAAGGGTGGGGACTGTATCAATAGCCAGCTTCAAACCATAAACTTACCAGTAGAATTTCTATGGAGCCATTTTTTTTTATTTTGCTATACAAGCTTCTGTGACCTGCACCCAGAGCAGTGGACTTCCTGAGAGGCTGTTTTAGAAGACAATACTATAAGTCAATAGCAGGGATGACCCAAACACCCCCCTGTTCGGTTTGCACCAGAACCTGCGAACAGACAAAATGTTTGTGTAAACTTTAGAACCCTATTAAATACAATGGACTCGAACATTCAAAATCTAAAGTGCTAATTATAAAGGCTTATATGCAAGTTATTGTCCTAAAAAGTGTTTGGGGACCCGGGTCCTGCCCCAGGGGACATGTATCAATGCAAAAAGAAGTTTTAAAAACTGCTGTTTTTTCGGGAGCAGTGATTTTAATAATGCTTAAAATGAAACAATAAAAGTGAAATTTTCCTTTAAATTACGTACCTGGGGGGTGTGTATGATATGCATGTGAAGTGGCGCATGTTTCCCGTGCTTAGAACTGTCCCTGCACAAAATGTCATTTTTGAAGGAAAAAAATGCATTTAAAACTCACTCGCGGCTATTAATGAATTGTCGGCTTTTATCAATACATAGAAAAGTCATTGATAAAAAATAAAAAAAAAGCAAATTAAAAAACAAATGGCGTGGGGTTCCCCCTAAATATCCATACCAGGCCCTTGAGATCTGGCATGGATTTTAAGGGGAACTCCACCCCAAATAAAAAAAAAAATGGTGTGGAGTCCCCCCAAAAATCCATACCAGACCCTTATCTGAGCACGCAACCTGGCCGGCTGCAGGGGAAGAGGGGGGGACCAGAGAGCGGCCCCCCTCCCTCCTGAACCGTACCAGGCCACATGCCCTCAACATGGGGAGGATGTCCCCATGTTGATGGGGACAAGGGCCTCATCCCCACAACCCTTGCCCGGTGGTTGTGAGGGTCTGCGGGCAGGGGGCTTATCGAATCTGGAAGACCCCTTTAACAAAGGGGACCCCCAGATCCCGGCCCCCCTATGTGAATTGGTAAGGGGTACATTGTACCCCTACCACTTCACGAAGAAAGTGTAAAAAAATGTAAATAAAAACACACAAACACCTTGAAAAAGTCCTTTATTGAAAAATAAAAAAATAATAAAAAAAACAACATCGGGATCGCCGCGGGACACTGGATTTCATCGCTGGAATGTTTTTCTTTTTATTATTATTATTTTTTTAATAAAGGACTTTTCAAAGCCGACAATTCATTAACCACTTAACGACCGCCCACCGCCGATTTACGTCGGCAGAATGGCACGGACAGGCAGAATCACGTAGATCTACGTGACTGCCTTTGTACAGTTGGGGGGTCCATCCGGACCCCCCTTCTGTGCCGTGAGCGGTCGTTACTTCACCGGGAGCGATCCCAGATGAGGGGGCGGCCTTTCGATTCCGGCCCCCCCCTCGCGATCGCTCCCGGCGAATGGAAATGCCCCCTCTGTCTGTGTCAGACAGAGGAAGCAGGAGGAAGTGATGTCATCTCCTGTGCGGCGCTCACATATACCGAGCGCCGTACAAGAGAAGACATCAGGTCAGTGAGCACAACACTACACTGACACCAGGACACATAGGAACACTAATCGCCCCCCCCAGGACCCCCAGACCCCCCCAGATCACCCCCCAGATCACCCCCCAGCCCCCAGTCACAGTGTCACTGATTGCAGTGACCATTTATTTAGTGATCACTGCAATCAGTGACATTTGTGACTGTGAAAGTGTCACTAAAGTTTAGTTTTAGGTCCAATGTAGCCCCCTAACCCCCCCTAATAAAGGTTTAACCCCCTGATCACCCCCCAGATAACCCTTTCACCCCCTATCACCGCTGTCGCTATGCGATCATTTTTCTGATGGCTGTCTTAGCATCAGTGATGGCGATCGGTAGCCAGTAATTTTTTTTAGGTTCGCCGCAGGTTTTTATAGCGTCGGGTACCCCAATATATTATCTAATAAAGGTTCAACCCCCTTGATCGCCCCCCAGGTAACCCTTTCACCCCCTATCACCGCTGTCGCTAATCGATCGTTTTTCTGATGCTGTCTTAGCATCAGTGATGGCGATCGGTAGCCAGTAATTTTTTTTAGGTTCGCCGCAGGTTTTTATAGCGTCAGGTACCCCAATATATTATCTAATAAAGGTTAAACCCCCTTGATCGCCCCCCAGGTAACCCTTTCACCCCCTATCACCGCTGTCGCTATGCGATCATTTTTCTGATGGCTGTCTTAGCATCAGTGATGGCGATCGGTAGCCAGTAATTTTTTTTAGGTTCGCCGCAGGTTTTTATAGCGTCGGGTACCCCAATATATTATCTAATAAAGGTTTAACCCCCTTGATCGCCCCCCAGGTAACCCTTTCACCCCCTATCACCGCTGTCGCTAATCGATCGTTTTTCTGATGCTGTCTTAGCATCAGTGATGGCGATCGGTAGCCAGTAATTTTTTTTAGGTTCGCCGCAGGTTTTTATAGCGTCAGGTACCCCAATATATTATCTAATAAAGGTTAAACCCCCTTGATCGCCCCCCAGGTAACCCTTTCACCCCCTATCACCGCTGTCGCTATGCGATCATTTTTCTGATGGCTGTCTTAGCATCAGTGATGGCGATCGGTAGCCAGTAATTTTTTTTAGGTTCGCCGCAGGTTTTTATAGCGTCGGGTACCCCAATATATTATCTAATAAAGGTTTAACCCCCTTGATCGCCCCCCAGGTAACCCTTTCACCCCCTATCACCACTGTCACTAAGCGATCGTTTTTCTGATCGCTGTCTTCGTGTCGGTGATGCCAATCGGTAGCCAGTCATTTTTTTTAGGTTCGCCGCAGGTTTTTATAGCGTCAGGTACCCCCAAATATGATCTAATAAAGGTTTTAACCCCCTAATTGCCCCTAGTTAACCCTTTCACCAGTGATCACCATATAAGTGTTACGGGTGACGCTGGTTAGTTAGTTTGCTTTTTATAGTGTCAGGGCACCCGCCGTATATAACCCAATAAAGGTTTAACCCCCTGATCGCCCGGTGGGTGATATCAATTAGGTTTTAGCGTCAGAGAGGGTCTGCGTCACACCCCAGGCAGCGTCAGGTTAGTGCCAGTAACGCTAACACCCACGCGTAAAGCATACACCCCCCTTAGTGGTATAGTATCTGAACAGATCAATATCTGATCTGATCAGATCTATACCAGCGGTTTAGGGTTCCCAAAAACGCAGTGTTAGCGGGATCAGCCCAGATACCTGCTAGCACCTGCGTTTTGCCCCTCCGTCCAGCCCAGGCCACCCAAGTGCAGTATCGATCGATCACTGTCACTTACAAAACACAACACACATAACTGCAGCGTTCGCAGAGACAGGCCTGATCCCTGCGACTCCAGTGCTGTAGGAGGTGATTTCACCACCACAGTTAAAAAAAAAAAAGCATATATGCCGAAGCATGGGGGCAGCAGGGGCAGCAGGGCGGAGGAGCAATTTTGCTCCTAATGCCGCATACATACGGTCGAAATTCCGACGGAGGCTTGCCCGTGGAAACGTTTGACCATGTGTGTGCGGCATAACTTTTTTGCGGGAGGATGCCCCCATGCTTCGGCATATATAAATGGTGCATGTATGCCCATCATTAGAAGTGGGTGGATGAAGGGCGGTATTCTAATGGTGGGCATACCCACCAATCAATCTCTTTTTTCGTTCAGCCAACAGGCTGCATGAAAAAAAAAGATTACAATACATGTCCAACAAGGACCAGCAACGTACTGGTATGTTGCTGGACTTTGAATGGTTATACCAGATTGATGCCTGCGGGTTTAGGCATCATCTTGGTATCATTCTTTTCAGCCAGCGGCCGGCTTTCATGTAAAAGCAATCACAGCGGCTAATTAGCCTCTGGACTGCTTTTACAAGCAGTGGGAGGGAATGTCCCCCCCCGGATATAAAAAGCGCCATTGGGAAATTGGGAAAGCATTTTATCACACCGATCTTGGTGTGGTCAGATGCTTTGAGGGCAGAGGAAAGATCTAGGGTCTAGAAGACCCCAGTTTTTTCAAAAAAAGAGTACCTGTCACTACCTATTGCTATCATAGGGGATATTTACATTCCCTGAGATAACAATAAAAATTATAAAAAAAAATATATATGTAAGGAACAATTTAAAAATAAAATAAAAAAGCAAAATTAATAATAAAAAAAAAAAAAAAAAAAAAAAAAGCACCCCTGTCCTGCCCTGCTCTTGCCCAATGGCGAACGCAAGCGTCGGTCTGGCGTCATATGTAAACAGCAATTGCACCATGCATGTGAGGTATCACCGCGAAGGTCAGATCGAGGGCAGTCATTTTAGCAGTAGACCTCCTCTGTAAATCTAACGGGGTAATCTGTAAAGGCTTTTAAAGGCTTTTAAAAATGTATGTAGTTTGTCGCCAATGCGCGTTTGTGCGAAATTTTAAAGCATGTCGTGTTTGGTATCTATGTACTCGGCCTAAGATCATCTTTATTATTTCATCAAACATTTGGGCAATATAGTGTGTTTTAGTGCATTAAAATTAAAAAAAGTGTATTTTTTCCCCAAAAAATGCGTTTGAAAAATCGCTGCGCAAATACTGTGTAGAAAAAAAAAATGCAACACCCACCATTTTAATCTGTAGGGCCTTTGCTTTAAAAATATATATAATGTTTGGGGGTTCAACATAATTTTCTTGCAAAAAAAAAATATGTTTTCATGTAAACAAAAAGTGTCAAAAAGGGCTTTGTCTGCAAGTGGTTAGAAGAGTGGATGTAAGCTTCCTAATGTTGTGTATAAAATGCCAGAACAGTTCAAAACCCCCCCAAATGACCCCATTTTGGAAAGTAGACACCCCAAGCTATATACTGAGAGGCATGTCGAGTCCATGGAATATTTTATATGTTGACACAAGTTGCGGAAAAAAGACAATTTTTTTTTTTTAATTCTTTTTTTTGCACAAAGTTGTCACTAAATGATATATTGCTCAAACATGCCATGGGCATATGTGGAATTACACCCCAAAATAAATTCTGTTGCTTCTCCTGAGTACAGGGATACCACATGTGTGAGACTTTTTGGGAGCCTAGCCGCGTACGGGACCCCAAAAACAAAGCACCGCCTTCAGGCTTTCTAAGGGTGTAAATTTTTGATTTTACTTCTCACTGCCTATCACAGTTTCGGAGGCCATGGAATGCCCAGATGGCACAAAACCCCCCCAAATGACCCCATTTTGGAAAGTAGACACCCCAAGCTATTTGCTGAGAGGTATTGTGAGTATTTTGCAGATCTCGCTTTTTGTCACAAAGTTTTGAAAATTGAAAAAAAAAAAAAAAAAAAAAAAAATTTTCTTTCTTCATTTTCAAAAACAAATGAGAGCTGTAAAATACTCACCATGCCTCCTCAGCAAATAGCTTGGGGTGTCTACTTTCCAAAATGGGGTCATTTGGGGGGGTTTTGTGCTATTTTGGCATTTTATGGCCTTAGAAACTGTGATAGGTAGTGAGGAGTGAAATCAAAAATTTGTGCCTAGAAATCCTGAAGGCGGTGCTTGGATTTCGGGGTCCCGTACGCGGCTAGGCTCCTAAAAAGTCCCACACATGTGGTATCCCTGTACTCAGGAGAAGCAGCAAAATGTATTTTGGGGTGCAATTCCACATATAACCATGGCATGTGTGAGCAATATATCATTTAGTGACAACTTTTTGTAATTTATTTTTTATTTTTATTTTTTGTCATTATTCAATCACTTGGGACAAAAAAAAAAAATATTCAACGGGCTCAACAGGCCTCTCAGCAATTTCCTTGGGGTGTCTACTTTCTAAAATGGGGTCATTTGGGGGGGGTTTTGTGCTATTTTGGCATTTTATGGCCTTCGAAACTGTGATAGGTAGTGAGGAATGAAATCAAAAATTTGCGCCCTTAGAAATCCTGAAGGCGGTGCTTGGTTTCCGGGGTCCCGTACGTGGCCAGGCTCCTAAAAAGTCCCACACATGTGGTATCCCCGTACTCAGGAGAAGCAGCAAAATGTATTTTGGGGTGCAATTCCACATATAACCATGGCATGTGTGAGCAATATATCATTTAGTGACAACTTTTTGTAATTTTTTTTTTTTTTTTTTTTTTTTTGTCATTATTCAATCACTTGGGACAAAAAAAAAAAATATTCAATGGGCTCAACATGCCTCTCAGCAATTTCCTTGGGGTGTCTACTTTCCAAAATGGGGTCATTTGGGGGGGTTTTGTACTGCCCTGCCATTTTAGCACCTCAAGAAATGAGATAGGCAGTCATAAATTTAAAGCTGTGTAAATTTCAGAAAATGTACCCTAGTTTGTAAACGCTATAACTTTTGCGCAAACCAATAAATATACGTTTATTGACATTTTTTTTACTAAAGACATGTGGCTGAATACATTTTGGCCTAAATGTCTGACTAAAATTGAGTTTATTCGATTTTTCTTATAACAAAAAGTAGAAAATATCATTTTTTTTCAAAATTTTCGGTCTTTTTCCGTTTATATCGCAAAAAATAAAAATCGCAGAGGCAATCAAATACCATTAAAAGAAAGCTCTATTTGTGGGAAGAAAAGGACGCAAATTTCATTTGGGTACAACATTGCATGTCCGCACAATTTACAGTTAAAGCAGCGCAGTGCCGAATCCCAAAAACAGGCCTGGTCCTAATGGCCCGAAATGGTCCGGGGCTTAAGTGGTTAATAGCCGCGAGTGAGTTTTAAATGACTTTTTTTCCTTCAAAAATGACATTTTTTGCAGGGACAGTTCTAAGCACGGGAAACATGCGCCACTTTACATGCATATCATACACACCCCCCAGGTACGAAATTTAAAGGAATATTTCACTTTTATTGTTTCATTTTAAGCATTATTAAAATCACTGCTCCCGAAAAAACGGACGTTTTTAAAACTTCTTTTTGCATTGATACATGTCCCCTGGGGCAGGACCCCGGTCCCCAAACACTTTTTAGGACAATAACTTGCATATAAGCCTTTATAATTAGCACTTTAGATTTCTCCTATAGACTTTTCAAATTTGCCGCGAACACCGCAAATTGTTCACTGTTCGGCTAACGGGCGAACAGGCAATGTTCGCCCGACCATGACTTTGACTCGAACTCGAAGCTCATCCCTAGTCAATAGGAAGAATACTTGAGAACAGACCACTGATTACTTCCAGACAGGATATAAACTGCATGAGCTCATTGTACATCCAGATAGCACTGACAGTCCATACAGAGCAATATATTCCAAACAATATTTTCTCTAGTGATGTGTTCTGAGAAACCTGAGATAAAAGTATCTCTTATCTGAGAGACCCCGAGGCACCTGAACAGTACAAAGCGGGTGATTGTTATCTATCCATTGTCATCATATGTCATGTTTATGAGCACTTTATTATTTTTTTATTACTATATTTCTATTTTTTGTCTTCCAGGTACTGCTGTACCAACTCCAAAGCTTTTTATCTCTGCCATTGTTTTCTCGTTACTTTTGTACCAGTATTATTCTGACCCATCTGTGTGAATTGATATCAGATTTGTAGAAAAATGTAAAGCAAGTCATAGATGATCCAATTTTCTTTCCTGCATCCATGGGTTAGCAGGAAAGAAAATCAATTGATTCCCCTATCAACACAGTCAGTGTCTCCTCCTACACCCACAGCGGCTCCAGAGGAAGGCGAGAAACCCCAGCAGAGCATGAGATCCAATTTGCTACAGCAGGGGAAAAAATTCCTTCCTGATCCCCTGAGAGGCAATCGGATTTTCCCCGGATCAACTTTACCTATAAATGTTAGTACCCAGTTATATTCTGTACATTTAGGAAAGTATCCAGGCCTTTCTTATAGCAATCTACTGATCTGACCAGAACCACCTCTGCAGGGAGTCTATTCCACATTTTGACAGGTCTAAAGCCGTGTACACACGATCTGATTTCCTATGGATTTTTCCATTGGAAATCCGATGAAGCTGACTTCTATCAGTCTTGCCTACACACCATCAGTCAAAAAAACCGACCGTTCCAAACGCGGCGACGTAAAACACGATATGAAGTTCTATGCTTCTGAGCATGCGTCGACTTGATTCTGAGCATGCGTGGGTTTTTTGTCCGATGGAGTTCCCCACAGACGATCGGGGCCCATACACAATCGGTTTGTCCGATGAAAAAAATCCATCAGACTGTTTTCATCGGTAAAACCTATCGTGTGTTGTGAAAAACCCTTTCCGTATTTGGAGATGAAATATTTTTTCCTCTAGACGTAAAGAGCGCCCCCTTGTCCTCTGTGATGACCTTAAAGTGAATATTCAACACCAAGTTCACTATATGGAACCCTTATGTATTTACACATGGAGATCATATCCCCCGTATGTATTAATACATGGAGATCATATCCCCCCCTTATGTATTTATACATGGAGATCATATCCCCCATTATGTATTTATACATGGTGATCATATCCCCCCCTTATGTATTTATACATGGTGATCATATCCCCCCCTTATGTATTTATACATGGAGATCCTATCCCCCCTTATGTATTTATACATGGAGATCATATCCCCCTTATGTATTAATACATGGAGATCATATCCCCCCCTTATGTATTTATACATGGAGATCCTATCCCCCCTTATGTATTTATACATGGAGATCATATCCCCCTTATGTATTAATACATGGAGATCATATCCCCCCCTTATGTATTTATACATGGTGATCCTATCCCCCCTTATGTATTTATACATGGAGATCCTATCCCCCCCTTATGTATTTATACATGGAGATCATATCCCCCCTTATGTATTTATACATGGAAATCATATCCCCCTTATGTATTTATACATGGAGATCATATCCCCCCCTTATGTATTTATACATGGTGATCATATCCCCCCCTTATGTATTTATACATGGAGATCATACCCCCCCCCCCCTTATGTATTTATACATGGAGATCCTATCCCCCCCTTATGTATTTATACATGGAGATCATATCCCCCTTATGTATTTATACATGGAGATCATATCCCCCCCTTATGTATTTATACATGGAGATCATATCCCCCCTTATGTATTTATACATGGTGATCATATCCCCCTTATGTATTTATACATGGAGATCATATCCCCCCTTATATATTTATACATGGAGATCATATCCCCCCTTACATAGTTACATAGTAGGTGAGGTTAAAAAAAAAAACACAAGCTTATCAAGTCCAACCTGTGTGTGTGATTATATGTCAGTATTACATTATATAACCCTGTATGTTATTTAATAGCTTTTTGAAACTATCGATGCCCCCCGCTGAGACCACCGCCTGTGGAAGGGAATTCCACATCCTCGCCGCTCTTATGCCGCGTACACACGATCATTATTCACGGCGGTTAAAAAAACGCCGTGAATAATGACAGGAAAAACGAGGGAACCGCTTCGGTTCCAAGGGTTCCCTACACACGGTCGTTTTTCCCGTCATTTTTTCTCTTGACGAGAAAAACGACCGTCTGTGGGCTCCGCGGCAGTGTCTCCCTATGGGAAAACTGCCGCGGAAAAAAATGATGGAAAAAACGATGAGAAAATTTAGAACATGTTCTAATTTTCTCGTCGTTTTTTTGCCGTTTTTCTCGACGAGAAAAACGGCATAAAGCCCACAGACGATCGTTTTTCTCGGCAAAAAAAAAAATGCAGTTTTTCTCGTCGAGAAAAGCGGTCGTGTGTACGCGGCATTACAGTAAAGAACCCTCTAAGTAGTTTAAGGTTAAACCTCTTTTCTTCTAAATTTTAATGAGTGGCCACGTGTCTTATTAAACTCCCTTCCACAGAAAAGTTTTCTCCCTATTGTGGGGTCACCAGTACGGTATTTGTACATTGAAATCATCTCCCCTCTCAAGTGTCTCTTCTCCAGAGAGAATAAGTTCAGTGCTCACAACCTTTCCTCATAACCAGGGATGAGCCGAACACCCCCCTGTTCGGTTCGCACCAGAACCTGCGAACAGACAAAATGTTCGTGTAAACTTTAGAACCCTATTAAATACAATGGACTCGAACGTTCAAAATCGAAAGTGTTAATTATAAAGGCTAATATGCAAGTTATTGTCCTAAAAAGTGTTTGGGGACCCGGGTCCTGCCCCAGGGGACATGTATCAATGCAAAAAGAAGTTTTAAAAACGGCCGTTTTTTCGGGAGCAGTGATTTTAATAATGCTTAAAATGAAAAAATAAAAGTGAAATATTCCTTTAAATTTCGTACCTGGGGGGTGTGTATGATATGCATGTAAAGTGGCGCATGTTTCCCGTGTTTAGAACTGTCCCTGCAAAAAATGTCATTTTTGAAAGAAAAAAATGCATTTAAAACTCACTCGTGGCTATTAATGAATTGTCGGCTCCTGGCAATACATAGAAAAGTCATTGAACATGAGTTCGACTCGAACTCAAAGCTCATCCCTACTCATAACTAATATCCTCCAGACCCTTTATTAGCTTTGTTGCCCTTCTCTGGACTCTCTCCGAGTTAATCAATGATGGAGGGGCTTCAGTATAACCAGCCTGCCCATAGATGGATCAAATATTTGCCAGTTCAGCAGGGACGGGTTGAGATTCGATCCATACATGGGCAGGCTGGTTGTACTGAAGTCGCTCCATCGATTCGATCCATCTATGGCCGGCTTTACTCTATTGTGGAAGGGTTCTATAAATAATTCAAGTAGATTTACTAAAAGAGAACGCACTGTGAGTCATTACTGTAGCCAAAGTCTCAGCAAACTGGTAAATATTCAAAGTGAATACAGTTGGAATTCTAAGTATATCAATTACGTTTTATACGACTTAAAACATGAACGCATTATTTAAGTGCACATTGGGACATATAGAGGGAAAAGAGAAGTTTGCAGACCAGCATAGACAGGGAAAGTCAGAAGAAAGAAAAAACACGAAGGAAGGGCAAACATTTTGAAGTCTACAAGGCTATAAACTTGCCCAGTATAGGAATAATTATTACTGGGTTAAATAGGGAATATACTGTATATACTCGAGTATAAGCTGACCCGAATATAAGCCGAGGCACCTAATTTTACCACAAAAAAATGGGAAAACGTATTGACTCGAGTATAAGCCTAGGGTGTCCATCTGCATGCCTCACTGTGCCTCACTTTGCCTCACTGTGTCCATGCCTCACTGTGCCCATGACTAGACTGACGTTTAACATGGGAGTCTATGGAAGGGGTGCCCGGCTTTGAAAAATCGTGCCCCCCGGCCGTAGGTCCCCTAGACAAAAAATGAAATAACTCAACACCAAGTTCATTATAGTATTTTATATTTGGGTTGGTTGAGCGCAATGCAAGATTTTAATTCTTGAGTTTAAAAAAATATATTGTTTGCTTATCGTATATACTCGAGTATAAGCCAAGGCACCTCATTTTACCACATAAAACTGGGAAAACGTATTGACTCGAGTATAAGCCTAGGGTGTCCATCTGCATGCCTCCCTGTGCCTCACTGTGTCCATGTGCATGCCTCACTGTGTCCATGCCTCACTGTGCCCATGCCTCAATGTGCCCATGTCTCACTGTGTCCATGACTAGACTGACCTTTAACATCTATGGAAGGGGTGCCCGGCTTTGAAAAAACATTGCACACTTATAGAGGAGAAATGGAGCTACATGTGTGCCAAGTTTCGGGTCCAGGGGACCTAGGGGCGGCCGGTACCGGGTCCACAAAATCACCAGAGAAATTACCGTTTAACATGGGAGTCTATGGAAGGGGTGCCCGGCTTTGAAAAATCGGTGCTCCTTGACCGTAAGTCCCCCGGACAACAAACTTTGTATACTTGTAGAGGAAGAGTGGGGCTACATGTGTGCGAAGTTTGGCTGGTACCGGATCCCAAAAGTCTGGGAGATCAGGCGCAAAAAGGTGACTCGAGTATAAGCCGAGGGGGGCATTTTCAGCACAAAAAAATGTGCTGAAAAACTCGGCTTATACTCGAGTATATACGGTACATTATATGAGTTAAGGGGAATCTCAAGCACTTTAAAGTATATTGATGATTACAGCCAGGCTACAGAATAATATTTTATGCTATCCATCTCTATCTTATTACTGAAACTATCATTGAACATTGTTAACCTAAGATAAAAACAAATCCTATGGAAATACCTTTTAAAATTATCAAAGATAATAAATAGTATCGGAGCAGATATAAATGTGATGAATGGACTGTTATTTTGACAAAGGTAGACCATGGGACCCTCCAGATAACTATTCTATATATATATATATATATATATATATGTAGCACACCGACCCAACCACTACTGCCATCCTCCACTTGCTTGCAGTCAGGCACACCTGCTACTTGCCCGGTATCCACCCTTTTGGTTAAAGAGGAGCGAGCGGCGTTATTTGTTTGGGCCTTGCAGCAAATTACCTCTCTCGAGTGGATCCCCTCTCTCCATTGTCTAGGTAGAAGTTCCTCAGAATAAAGCCAATGTCCACACAGGAGTAAAACCTAAGCAGCAAGGTTTTATTCTTTTATCTTTTTTGTAATCAACTTGTAGGAAGATGAGAGAAGTAGGGGGTAAAGGTTCAGGCACGCAACACTTAGAGCACAGTGTTAAAACTTTGTCGCCACTCAAGCCTGAGTTCGTATTGCTCAGCCGAATAGTTCCTTTGAGAGCGGTCCTAGCAGCCGGGATGGAGCACAAATCAATCTTTTCCTGAGTATCTAGGGATGCGATCGGGGAATCCTATGCCACAGAATCCTCCCAGCCAAAACAATACTGAATAAGAACCTCTGTGCCAGACTGGCGTATTGCAGGCTTTTTAACTTTGAAGATGGATCCCTCTTTAGGCGAGTTTCCAGGCCCCTTCCCGAGACAGCAGTACCGTCACTAGTCTCCTCCGGGACTGATCCTCCCCTGGTCTCCTTTCCCAAAGTTGGGCCCCCTAAAGGTGGGCAGCCTGGGATCCGTCTCTGAGGTGTAGGCCCCAGCCAGCAGAGCCGGGCCTACCATGAAACGATGCAGCCTCTGGCTGAAGGTGCCCGTGGCCTGAACACACTCGCGCACCTCGTGCCATACGGATCACGAGGCACACACCCAGGACCAATGGGTCCCCTGGAACTCTCCTCACACCCAATGGCACCTGCCCCTTATGTACCCCCTCCCAGCATGCAAAGCAGGCTGACCATGCCCACTGCACGGCTGCCGAGAGAGGACACCCATGGTGCTGTGATACCCCCAGTGGTTCAACCTGAGTCGGTGGTGACAGTGCCACCCACAGGCAATAGAGAACACTACTGTCAGGTAGCATCACACCCAGGGCAGAAGCATTAAAGAACTTAACATTTGGTCTGAGCCCAACTACTGGCTCAGACTACCCCTAAATTTCCACCTAGCGTCCCCAAATATTGGGAGGGGCACTACACATATATATATATATATATATATATATATATATATATATGTATATATATAGAGAGAGAGAGAGTTTTAAATGGGATTTTTGGCAGCGCTTGAATCATGAAAGAGAACAACAATCAGGGCTTTTTTTCAGCAGGAACACAGGGTAATGCATTTCCGTCACCTTCAGCAATGAATGTATGTATTGGCAAGGAGTGCTGGGGTGTGTTGGAGGGTCTATTGATGCTTGCTGCTGGGGGATTTATTGTCACTGGTGGGGATCTATTTTTGCGTGGAGGTCTATTGTTGCTGGGTAGATCTATTGTTGCTAGTGGGGGGGTCTTATGTTTCTGAGGGGATCTACTGTTGAGGGAGAGGTCTATTGTTGCTGCCTCCTGGAGGGTCTATTTATGCAGTCTGCTGGGACATCTGTTGTTACTGGGGTAGGGTCGATTGTTGATCACTGCAGGGGATCTATTTTACTGTCTTTCTTTGTTATCATTAACAAATTATGTGCAAATTCCGTGCAAATCACTGGTTCTGTATTATCTAAAATGGGCAGCACTGGGAGGACAGTAGGAGGTGGAACCAAGGGACGGGGCACAGGGGTGGGTAGGGAGCAGAAATGAAGGGTGAAGGTCGGAGTTCCTGAACCTATTCTCTGAGAAAAAAAGCCCTGACAACAATAATAAAAAATATATATATAGATATATAACAAATTTGATTTATCCAAAGCTAAACCCTTTTTAAATAAAAGACAAGAGGGAGGTTAGCAGATTGTCATTTTATCATATTGTAGATGACATGATGAAGATACATTGATTATCCCGACATGTTTCGCCCACTGGGCTTCCCCAGGGGATTTATTCAGCCAATCATCACTAAGAAAAAAAAAACATTTACAGAGAAAGGGAGGTGTATACAGTAAATACAAAATGAAATAAAAAACACGCATATATTTGTATATCTGTACATTCGCTATAACTACCAATTAGCTAGCTTACCCATGCTGCCGCACGGATTGGTCCAGTTCATATCTATGGTTTCCCCCTTGGCTGTGTGATTCGGCAGTGAGGAGGTCAGGCTTGGGTAAGCTAGCTAATTGGTAGTCATGGCGAATGTACAGATATACAAATATATGCTTGTTGTATTTTTTTATTTCATTTTGTATGGACTGTATACCAGTGGCGGTGCGTCCATAGTGGGTGCAGGAGCGCCGCCCCCCCTCTCCCCTGCACCGTCAACAATACATACATTCATGCATTGCATGAATGTATGTATTGTCGCTGGCGCTGCTGCCGCCCACTGTTCAAATGGCCGGCCCCCTGGCGAGCGCCGGCCATCTGAATAACAGCAGTTGGTTGGCTTTTGGAAGTGTCTATCAGCGGCTCTGATAGGCTTCCCGATTACAGCCTGTGGGCTGTAATCGGCTTCCAAATAGTTAACCAAGGGACGCACGGGCTTCGTTAACACTGACACGCGTCTCAGCCATTCAGGTTCACTGGGTCTGGTTACCAGTAACCTGATTGGCTGAAGCGACATAGAGGGTGGGAGAAAACATTGGAGGATGGAAGAAGACATGAGGGAGCGTGGAGGAAGATGGCACTGACCCGAGGAAGGTAAGTGCAGGGCTGGGGGGAAACTGGCTGCATTTGGGGGGAAACTGGCTGCATTTGGGGGGAGACTGGCTGCATTTGGGGACAGACTGGCTGCATTTGGGGACAGACTGGCTGCATTTGGGGACAAACTGGCTGCATTTGGGGAGGAAAACTGGAGGTGTTTGGGCACAGTGGCTGTGTTTAATGGGCACAGTGGTGGCAATTGATGGTTTTTTTTCCAGTTTGTTTGCGCCCCCCCAAAAAATTTGAGCACCAGCCGCCACTGCTGTATACACCTCCCTTTCTCTGTTACTGTATTGTTTTTTTACGGTTTTATAGTGATGATTGTCTGAATTAATCCTCTGAGGAAGCCCAGTGGGCGAAAAATGTCTGTATATTCAATGTATCATCATCATGTCATCTACAATATGATATAATGACAATCTGCTAACCCTTCCTCTTGTCTTTTATTTATGGAAAAAGGTTTTAACTTTGGATAAATACAATTTGTTATATTTCTATATTTTTTTGATTGTTGATATCTTTCATGATTCAAGCATCACCAAAAATCCCTTTCAAAACTTTCCATGTGTTTATATATTTATATACACTAAAAATATTTTTTACATTTAGAAGATTTATAATATATTACATATATATAAATTGCTGTTCCGCCAACCATTGTGTAAGTGATTTCACAACACCTCAATAGAATAAATGATATAAATCAGTGTAGCGCAGCAAAAAAATATTTACCATACAAAGTATTCAATTGTGAAAAAAAAAAAAAAAACAATAAATGACTAGATGAATATATAAAGTTCTCTGTGAATTAATTCCACTAAATTCCTCCATGAATAGTATTCAATGTGACCGATCAAAAGAAACAATGGTGTTTATTTACGAAAGGCAAATCCGCTTTGCACCACAAGTGCACTTAAAAGTGCAGTCACTGTAGATCTGAGGGGAATATCTGAAATGAGGGGAAGCTCTGCTGTATTTATCATCCAATCATGTGCAAGCTATACTGCTGTTTTTTTATTTTACTTGCATGTCCCCCTCAAATCTACAGTTACTGCACTTCCATGTGCACTTGCAGTGAACTTGTAGTGCAAAGTGGATTTGCCTTTGGTAAATAACCCCCAATGTGTCAATCCTCCACCAGATAAAGTGCCTGCTCACCTCCCTGTAAAGATAAAAAGGGCTAATGTCTCCTCACAACCCCATCAAGTGGCCCTACTCCTCGCTCCCCCACTAATGGGATAATGGATCACGTCCTCTCCTAGCTCCGTGTGAACAAGAAGTAGGCTGGTGTCTCCTCATTAACAGGACCGACAGCTCCAATCCGTCTCTCCCGTTTCTTATGACGGATGATCCCATACCCACAACTCTCATCGGTTTATATATATAAAGTAGAAAGGACAAACATAGTGTGTTCTGTATAGATACTTTTATTTCAAAACCCTGCTACACAGTAACACTTACTAGAATTAAAAAAAAATAGCTTGTATATAGTAGTAACACAATTCGGCTCACCACCTCACTGGGTGAGCCTCCGATGCACATCACTGAACTCTATTCCTCCCCGTAATTAACTGAGGAACATTAACTGAGGAAGCCTATCACATGGTGACACACATTTAGGGAGGGAGAGTTCAGTGATGTGCATCAGAGTCTCTCCTTCTTTTCTGTATCTCAGTAGAGTTTTGTACCCCTTTATTCTTGGATGTGGTGCCACATCAATAGATTAAGCTTCACATGGTATCTTTGTACTAATGACACAGGTGACAGGGCAGTGAAGGAGTTAACTGGGGGCGATCGAGGGGTTAAAATGTGCCTAACTATGTTTTTTTGTGTCAATGTAACACTTTTTCTCACATGGATCTGTTATCTTCTCTACCTGGAAGCTGAAAAGGACTCCAGGAGAGAAGATCTCATCATTTCCTGTGCCTGTGTTTTGTCTGTGATTTTCCAGAACCAATCAGCAGGTGCAGGGCCAAAAATCATTGGCCTGGACCTGAAGACTGATCGGTGCTGTATTGAATCCCAGCATCACCAATCCAGTGGGCACGTGCCGCATGCCCCGCCCAGGAACACGGATTGAGCATGGATCACACATACTGAATATACGGGATCCTGCACAGAACTGCCGCGCTATAGCAGTAAATATTTTTTCACTTACTTCATTATACTTTACCTACCTTGTCACACATAATAATGACATTAATTGTCCCCAAGGCACGGTTATGCAAAGTTCTTAAACACTTTTCAAGACCTCAGGCCACATACGTTAAATACTTCCTGGATTCCAGTGTGATGTAGCTTTGTCTTTATTGTCACTGTGCGTTTTATGACCTGAAGAATTAATGGAAGTTAACATTTTTTTTTTTTTTTTACTTCCCGGTTAGGAATACAGAGCAAGAACAGAAAATCAATATGTGCTCCCTCTCCCATAACCTGTTTTTTTTTTCTGCAATGACTTTCACTTTATTTAAAATAACAAAGTATTGCATATTTTGTTGTAAAGGACAAATACGGGTCATTTTCATGTCATTTCTTTTTTTTAAATAGATTTTTTTTCTTTTTTGGCAATTCTTAGATTAAAAAAAAAGTAAAGAAAAAAAAAACTTTTTACTTTTACTGTTAGTTTAAAAAACTCACATGATTATTAACAGAATATTAAATATGGAATAAAATGTTAACTACATAATATTAATTTTATAAACCACTACAACAAACCCTGAAAAAAGGACTGTAAAAAGTACATTTTAAGGCATTACTAATGAATGCATTGACATCCCACTCAATATTCATATCGTGGGGGCTTTATGTTTTAGCCTTATAGATCCATTGTGTCTCTAATTTAGAGACCCTTCTGGTCATATGACTCTCCCTCCAATTTCCAGTAAATTTGTCTATTTCCAAGAATTACGAGAAGCCTTTGGATTCTGATTATGGTGGGTAGCATAATGGTGCGAGAGACTGTGCTTTGGGTACCCATTTTTGATATTAGTTACATGTTCCTTCAGTCATGTCTGTTGTTTATGAATTGTTTGACCTATATATTCTAGCCAACATGGACACCGTATAATATAGACTACATTTTTGGTGGTGCATGTTATGCAGGGTTTAATTGGGAAGTGTTTATATGTGCAATTTGACACAAAGGAGTTTCCTACGCCTTTCTGCATTGATCTGGCAGGTGGAACATTTCCTACAGGGAAATAAACCCCCCATATTGTGAAGAAAATAGAGTCTATCGGGGCTGTCTATTACATTTGGGGCCCCTCCAGTTGTTCTGGGAGAAGGGGTCCCAAATCCCTATCATTACGAAGTACATTCCAATGTCTTCGTAAAATCTTTTTGATGGCATGCAGTATTACTGGGTAGAGTAAGTGGTAAAGAAAGAAAATTTGAAATTATCAATAGGAACAACTTCTCTTGAAACAAGCAACTCATCCCTATTTCTACCGGCTGCATGCTTAAATGCTTGGTCAAGTTCTATCAGGTAATACCCCTTCTCTATAAACCTTTGTTTTAAAGCGGAGGCCTCCTGCAAGAAGTCCCTATATACCGTTCAGTTCCTCCTAAGCCGTAAGAATTGGCTAACAGGAACAGACCTCAGCCAGGCAGGGTGATGGCAACTTTTAGTGCTGATGAAGCCATTCCTATCCATCTCCTTAAAAAAGTAGATGTGACAACAACTCCATCTAACACTTTGATCCATAGATCCAAAAAATGGATCTCAGTCCTGCTCGATTCATCTTGGAGTAATATACCCCTGTCATTGGCATTCAACGTAGCCATAAAACGTATCCAGCAAGCATTGTTCACCATCTCATATTAGTAGGGCGTCGTCTATGTACCTTTTCCAGAGGATCAACTCTGGTCTAGGTCTCTCATAGATGGCGTCCTCCTCCCACTTTGCCATAAATGGGTTGGCCATACTGGGCACAAACTTGGCTCCCATGGCAACAGTAGTATGACCCACCAAACCAAAAGTAGTTCCATCCCATAGCAAAATCAAGAAGCGTTAGGACAAACTCTCGTTAAAATGACACCAGATTATCAAATTTGAGATAATGTCTCAACGCCACCGCTGTCTCGACCCTGCTGATGGGATATGATAGTATATAGGGACGAAACATCAGCTGTCACCAAAATATAACTGTCCTTCCACTCCACCACTTTGAGGATACTGATCAACTGCATTGAATCTTGCAAATAAGACGGGGTCTTGGTAACCAGCGGTTGTAAAAAGGGATCAATGTATTTTCCCACCCGGGAAGTAACTGAATTATTGCCACTTATAATTGGCCTTCCAGAATCACACAGGATCCTTATGTACCTTAGGGAGGTAGTAAATTATTGGTACACGAGGGGCAGCTGGAACTAAGGAGGATTTTTCCTTTTTAGAAAGAACCTTATTTCTATAACCCTCCTCGACCAAGGATATATTGGGTTACCAGCAAGAGGGACATAAGTATCCAGATCAGATAGTAATCTGGACATCTCAGATATATAGTCCAGAATTACTATCCCCCCCCCCTTGTCCGTGGGGCGTACCACTATGTCCTCATGTTTTCTCAGGAAATCAAGACCCTTCTTAAACATTAAATCACTCCTATTTTTCTTAACCTGGAGTTTCTCCAGATCCTTTGCAACCACATCCCTGAACACTGAAATCAAAGGAGCCGAAGTACCAGGTGGATTAAAAACGGAAGCGTTAGCCAGAGAGGTATTCCTTACACTTGAGGTAACAATAATGTTCATTCGAAAGGGATTGGTAATCAAATATCACTTAATATTTATCTTTCAAACAAACTTTTGAATGTCTATGAAGGTCTCAAATTTATTAAGTCGTCGTGAAGGCACGAACTTAAGACCGTGATTCAACATATATTTTTCCTCATTAGAAATAGTGGCGATACTCAAATAAATAGGCATTTTATCGTTAATGGTTCAGCAGAGCTCATTCCGTATTTTACAATTTTTTTTTTTTTTCAAGACCAATTTTTACCACAGAAAATCCAACATGTTATTCATTTTTTCTTAACCACTTAAGGACCGCCTAATGCCGATATACGTCGGCAGAATGGCACGGCTGGGCACAAGCACGAACAGGTACGTCCCCTTTAAGATGCCCAGCCGGCGGCACACTCGCGACCTGGTCCTGAGCTCCATGACCGCGCCCGCAGGACCCGTGGACCCGATCGCCACCAGTGTCCCGCGATCGGGTCACAGAGCTGAAGAACGGGGAGAGGTAAGTGTAAACAAACCTTTCCCCATTCTTCCTAGTGAGAATGTTACTGATCGTCTGTTCCCTGTCATAGGGAACGACGATCAGTGATGTCACACGCCAAGCCATGCCCCCACACAGTAAGAATAACTCTTTAGGTAACACTTAACCCCTTCAGCGCCCCCTACAGCGCACCCCTTCACTGCCAGTGTCATTTTCACAGTAATCAGTGCATTTTTATAGCACTGATCGCTGTAAAAATGACAATGGTCCAAAAATGGTGTCAAAAGTGTCCGATGTGTCCGCCGCAATGTCGCAGTCACGATAAAAATCGCTGATCACCGCCATAACTAGTAAAAAAAAAATATTATTAAAAATGCCATAAAACTGTCCCCTATTTTGTAGAAGCTATAACTTTTGCGCAAACCAATCAATAAACGCTTATTGCGATTTTTTTACCAAAAATATGTAGAAGAATACGTATCGGCCTAAACTGAGGAAAAAATATGTTTTTTATATATTTTCTGGGGATATTTATTATAGCAAAAGTAAAAAATGTTGAATCTTTTTCAAAATTGGCGCTCTATTTTTGTTTATAGCACACAAAATAAAAACCGCAGAGGTGATCAAATACCACCAAAAGAAAGCTCTATTTGTGGGAAAAAAAGGACGTCAATTTTGTTTGGGAGCAACGTCGCACGACCGCGCAATTGTCAGTTAAAGCGATGCAGTGCCGAATCGCAAAAAGGGGCCTGGTCCTTTAGCAACAAAATGGTCCGGGGCTAAGTGGTTAAAATGTCACAAAAAGAAGGATAAAATGACATTTGTTATTTCCATGCTTGTTCCCATAAATGTATCAACAAGTTAAAGTGTAACTAAACCCAAATTACCGAAAATAAAAAAAAGTGCATTACTTTATCCTTCCCATTGATTTCTGCTTATTTTTTTAAGATGATTTAGGTTGGGTGGTGTATTCTGTTATTTTAGGTGTGCTTTTATGTCTTTGTTTTTAGATTGAACGTTTTATTGTAAGATGCTTGACAGGACTACATCTGTATTATGTTTAAGGATTTTTTTCATTTAGAATGATAATACATTTATTGAATCTTGACATTAATAATAATAAAAACAAATATATTTGAACAGAACGTATATATTTTGAATATGTTCCTCTATCCTCAGGTAAACCACAAATACAATGTATCAAAAAGTGTCACGCAAACTATTCTTCAATGACAAATTGTGTGTTTCATACATACAGTACAGTGCCTTGAAAAAGTCTTCATACCCCTTGAAATTTCCCACATTTTGTCATGTTACAACCAAAAATGTAAATGTATTTTATTTTTATGTTATGTGATAGACCAACACAAAGTGGCAAACAAATGATGATTTTTACATGTAGGAGAGAAATGTCAGAATTGTCCTGGTAGGCAATTGGTTAAAAGTGGTTCCAGCAAGACCATACAGATGTGTATTTTGATGGCCTAGTCTTCTTTATATTACTTTTGTGCCTTGAAATTCACACAATGGTTTTAATTTTTTGTTTTTTTTTTGTATATTATTCTTACAGACTATATTCATCAGTTACCGTATATACTCGAGTATAAGCCGAGTTTTTCTGCACATTTTTTTGTGCTGAAAATGCAACCCTCGGCTTATACTCGAGTCACCTTTTTGTGCCTGATCTCCCGGACTTTGGGGACCTGGTACCGGCCGGTCGTAGGTCCCTGGACCCTAAACATGGCACACATGTATCCCCACTCTTCCTCTATAAGTGTGCAAAGTTTGTTGTCCGGGGGACCTACGGCCGGGGAGCACCGATTTTTCATAGCCGGGAACCGCTTCCATAGACTCCCATGTTTAACGGTAATTTCTTTGGTGATTTTGTGGACCCGGTACCGGCTGGTCGTAGGTCCCCTAGACCTGAAACTTGGCACACATGTACCCCCATTTCTCCTCTACAAGTGAGCAAAGGTTGTTGTCTGGGGGACCTACGGCCGGGGAGCATCGATTTTTCAAAGCCGGGCACCCCTTCCATAGACTCCTATGTTAAACGTCAGTCTAGTCATGGGCACAGTGAGGCATGGACACAGTAAGGCATGGACACAGTGAGGCATGGACACAGTGAGGCATGGACACAGTGAGGCATGGACACAGTGAGGCATGCACATGGACACAGTGAGGCAAAGTGAGGCACAGTGAGGCATGCAGATGGACACCCTAGGCTTATACTCGAGTCAATATGTTTTCCCATTTTTTTGTGGTAAAATTAGGTGCCTTGGCTTATATTCGGGTCAGTTTATACTCGAGTATATACGGTATTTGAAAGGATCCCATTGTATGCCGTTGTAAAAAAAAAAAGTCATTCCAGATACGGGTTTTCAGGTTCTTTTATAAAAGCTTTACATGCTTTACATGCTTTATACTCTACTCCTTAATCTCAGGTACAGACGTCTTCCTATATGTCACAGTGGTTTCCCCTCAGTAATGGTAACAGGCAGGGGTGTCCTCTGTCACCTCTGCTGTTTATTCTGTGTTTAGAACCTCTGGCATTGGTCATCAGGTCCCACCCAGACATACAGGGGGGGGGGTTCCGCTGCGACAAAGGGACTATAAATTATCACTTTTTGCTGATGATATCTTATTGACTCTTACCCACCCCGCCACCTCATTACCCATTTTACATGATACTCTTTCTATATTTGGAGACCTCTCAGGGTTTAAGATTATTCAGTCAAAGACGGAGGCCCTACCCATTAACATCTCACCTGATTTGCTTAAATCTCTCCAAGGTTCTTTTAAATACCGTTGGAGCTTTTCTACACTGAAATATTTAGGGGTATACATTACACCCTTATACACTTCCCTATATCAAGCCAACTTCCCCCCTATGTTTGCAGAAATAACGCATCTTTTAAATCACTCGACTTCCCTTCCGATTTTTCTCCTAGGTAGGATTAATGTCCTTAAGATGTTGATACTTCCCAGGTTTCTGTATCTGTTTGAAACGCTTCAGATTCCAGTCCCAATGTCGCAATTTAAACTTCTCCAGAGACGATGCCTCAAGTTCATATGGAATAATGCTTCCCATAGGATAGCACAGTCAGTAGTTTTTGCTCCTAAACATAAGGGGGGTTTGGCCGCACCAGATATCATTAAATATTACTATGCCTCTCACTTAAGAGTAATGACTACTTGGATTTCTAGGAAAGTGCCTAGCAGATGGGCTGGTATTGAGATGGAGATTACTGTTCCAGTACATCCCTGCTATATGCTTTGGCCTTACTCTTAAATGTATGCCTCAGTTGAGATCCCTCTGCTTGGCGCCGATGCTTTTTACCCTTAGTATTTGGAAGAGATGTGCAGAACGCTATTCCTTAACTTCCAAATGCGCAGAACGCTATTCCTTACCTTCCAAATGTGCAGAGCGCTATTCCTTAACTTCCAAATGCCCCACCCTCCTAAATTTACTTTTCAATCCGGACATACCTGATAGATTGCCCTATGCGAGGATGTATCCGTGGACTCAGGTGGGAATCTTTCAATTGCGGCATCTTAGGGTGCACCCGGTCACACGTAAACTTTTATCTTTCCCAGAACTGCAGACAAAACATGATCTCCCTGCCTCCCTCCTTTATTCTTATATTTAATTTAAAAAAAAAAAATTCTCTCCAAATCCCTTTCACATTTTCTAGAGAAACCCACGGACTTTGAACTCATATGTGCTAATGGTCCCTACGACTCCAAGCAAATCTCGTCCATATATAAAATTCTCCACGAAACTCCACCTCTAACAGATTCCACTCATAGCTATATGAAAAAACGGTCACATATACTACAACGTCCAATTTCCTTATTGGATTGGGGTAAGATATGGGATTCTACGTCCAAGATCTCACGTTGTGTAGTACAGAGGGAAAGTTGAAGGGAAGTTACCACGCTGCTGTGTGAGGCGAAACAGCTGCTAGCACATATAACAAATAGAATTGCATATAAAAGTGGAAATAAGGGAAGTGCAGCGCTAATAAAGAGGCATCTAATAGGCAAAATAGCTGAATAAATAAATGTTTGGAATGTGTAAATATATAAAATATAAATGACACCTGCAAAAAATACAGTGATAATAGTGAGTGAAAACACTACGTTCCGTTGGCAACAAAATGTGCAAATCAATCAAAACAGTATTGGATAAATGAATATATGCATATGTGGAAAAGCATATCATAACCCGTGCAAAAAACTAAATAATGATGAGTGAAGTCACTAGATACTGTAGTGAACCAAAAGGGTCAGCAAATAAGTATGTGAAAAACACTCTAATTAAAGTGAAGTAAGATGGGAAAAATAGGGCTAGTCTCATGGGAATGAGTCCATCTTAAGGGAAAATCCAACAATCTTCCAATGTTGTGGGAGAAGGGACGGAAGCTGGTGGATGTATCCTGATGATGCGTGGGAACCTTACAACATAGGATCCAAATGCGAAAAAGATATAAGACTGAATACTCTTACCATGTGACGTGGACCCATACACCAATGAAGGGAGGGTCAAACAGGCGTAGGCAAGAGTGATGATGCTGTGGTTTTCCTCAGACGATCATCTCAGGTGGTATCCAGGTAGGTCTCCACACACATGTAAAGATGCACTTCCAAAATCAGCGAAAATTGCTTGGCGTCAATAATTCCGAACTCACAAAGGCAAGGTGGTATTCAACACATGTGATGGTATCCCTCCAGGGGATGTGTGATGGACATAAAAAATTAAGAAGAAAAAAGCGTCCACATGGCATAGATCAAAAATGGCCAAATAGGGATTTTATTAAAAAAAGGCACGAGAGCATAAAAATTGTATAAAAATAAATAAAATAGTAAGTATCTGACGATAGTTACAGAGTGATCACAGTTCAAAATCAGGGCGCAGTATAGGCAGCAAGCGTAGAACCCTATGCATTTCGTCCTAACGGACTTCTACAGGGGTGTGAGGGAAACTGCCTTTAAAATTGTGTTATTTTGGTATAGGACTCTCCAAACTTTGCTGGAGGTGTAACGATTCTGTAGGTTCCCTTTTTCATCTTTTTTGGGACTGCCCTCTCATCATCCCCTTTTGGACTGAAATTCAGGAGCTTCTACAAAAGTTAATGCTTATCCCTATACCTTTGACTCCAATACACTTCCTTCTAGGTCTACCTCTCCGTGGTTTGTCTAAAGCTTTGAGGAAACGTATGTCCTTTGTCCTTTTGGCTGCAAGGAGAGCCATTCCTAGGTGCTGGCTTTATACCCCCACACCCCACGTTCCACCATGCTCTATCAATATTGGCTTATACACATAGAATGGAACATTTGACTGCTAAGATAGAAGATACATTACCTCTTTTTAATAAAATATGGAAACCATGGGACGATTCATAGTTTTCATGTGAATCTGAGAGTCTTCATGACGTTTGATTTTCCTGGTGCTGTTTGTTAACGGTATTATGCCTTCCCATCTCATCTTTTCCATTAATTCAGAGCTGTAAATTTTTTTCTCTTCCATGTTATACAGTATTTGTCTTACGACACAGTATGTTATATATGCTTTATTGATCCCGAGTTGGAGAACACTTCATTTGAATATACTTGTGTCTACGTTATATTACGTATGCAATTCTCCACTTTGTCTTGTATTTTTGTAATATTGACAGTCGAAATGGCTTTCCTTTTAATGCATTATCTTGTAATATGTTTATAAGATTTATAAATAAACAATAAAAAAAAAAATAATTCAATCCATCACATATGTATTTAGAAACCATTTATGATATTTATTGAAAACCATTTCTATAAAATTTGTTTTTATTCCAAGATAATAATGTTTAGTGATAGTTTGATATAAACAAAAATTATCACATAAAATACTACAAAAAACATTTCTTTTTCTATCCCAAGATTGCCCTTAACCATATACAGAATATCCTATATTGATCCCAGCTATAATTTATACATTGGAGAAACGTCCTACTTTGGGCAAGTTTTTAGTCTTATAGATGTATCCAAATTGTTGACCTGTCTTTGTCTTTTTTCCTTCTTCTGGCTATTCTGGTCAGCAAACTTCTCACACAATTATCAATGTTTAATTGGTTTGCCAGGAACAAGGACTGTAGTAGTTCTCCCAATATTTACCATCTTACTGAGACTTTGTCTGCAGTAGAGGATCATGCTTTGCATTGATTATTTATAGACCCCCTCCCCCAACATGTACAGTTACACCGATCTACAAATCTGATACCAATTCACACGGATGGATCAGTACAATACTAGTACAATAGTAACAAGACAACAATGGCAGAGATAAAAAGCTTTGCAGTTGGGACAGCAGTGCCTGGAAGACAAAAAGCATAAATAATCATTTAAAAAAAATCCATAAACATTAGATGACAATCACCCAATCTGTACACGATTTTTCTCCCGTAAGATAGTATCAGAGACGTCTGCAGTGAACCTCCCCCAGCAGTCTGTTATACAAGGGGCGTCCAAACTTTTTTTAAAGAGGGTCAGATTTGATGAAGTGAACATGCGTGAGGACCGACCATTTTGCCTGACATTCTTTGAACCATTAAAATTCGGTCTAAGTGTGTTCGTTCAAGCACCAATACACTGCCCAACAAGAATTCTCTTGCCTTTGTGGCTGTGTGTGAGTAAAGAGATGAGCTTGGGTGTATTATCTGGATATACCATATTTATTGGCGTATAACACGCACCTTAACTTTAAGAGCTAAGTTTCAGGAAAAAAAATTAATTAAATAAAGAACTGAGAAGCAAAATAAGGGCCAGTGCCCATCTGCAGCCTCACAAGTGCCCATCTGCAGACCCACCATTGCCATTAATGTAGCCTCACCATTGCTAGGAATGCAGCACCCACCATTGCTAGGAATGCAGCACCCACCATTGCCAGGAATGCCCTCACCATTGCCAGGAATGCATTTACTATTGCCAGGAATGCAGCACCATTGCCAGGAATGCACTCACGAGTGCCAAAGATTACCTACAGGAGAATCTTCTGTTTATACGGCGGCCTCTTTAATAGAAAGTTTTGCCTCCTTTGATGGACAGAACAGTCGTCTAATGAAATGGCAGCGCTGGAGACGGGACTTCCTATTACAGAGGCCACCTGTAAACAGGAAATTCTCCTGTGTGTGTATGGCGCTCGTCCCGCCTCCTCCCTGTCCTCTCCAAGGCATATACATCTTTTGTGGCCCCGGCGCTGAGAGATCGTCGGGGGCCACAAAAGATATACATGTCCAAATAACCAGGTGGGCCGTTCAAAACCGAAACGCGAGCCACGATTGGCCCGTGGGCCGGACTTTGGACATGCCTGGTGTATACCAAACCCAAATATTCAAATTTAAGGGCTTGCCTACAGAGTAATGTGTCTGGAAAAGTAAAACCAGGATACCTCACCCCACTCTAGTGCCCATGGGCACCATTTGCTTTCTACAGTATTCAGTTCCCGATAGGCAGACTAAAGCCTCGTACACACGGTTCGATTGTTGGAAGGGGATTGTCTGTTGACAGACTGGTGTCCTAAATTCTTACCATTAGTACGCTACTTTAGACAATTGTTTTCCAATGTTCGGCCAATAAATGTTGGATGGCCGGCTAGGAAATTTTCAGTGGACAGCGGCTCCACATCTGATTTTCTAATGGTCAGTACACAAATCCATCACACAAAAGTCGAAAGTACAAACACGCATGCTCGGAATCAATGCTCCCCAAACACGGAATTAGCAGAAGGGGCCCAAAGGGTGGCACTTAAGAGCTGAAATTCCTTGTAGTACGTCACTACGTTCGTGTTTGTGGCACGACAATTGTGTAACGTTAGTATGCATGAGAAGATCCTGGCACACGCCCCTTTTGACAAAATTCAGACGCTCTGTTGGCCAACAATCATACCAGGTGTATGTGTAAAGCCTTGTGCTTTGAATGTAGTCTTATTTTCCTAGGTGCTCAGTAAAACTAGTTGGGATGTCAGATCAGAGAAGGTCCCCCTCACTACACAGCCAGCCAACAAGCAACTACCAGGGAGACAGCTGCTTTGCTAATGAGTGCCTGTCTCTGGCTCCCAACACTTGCCAGAAGCAAGCACTGACAAGGGGAATGCAAAGGGAGGTGGACAGTTTCCGTAAATATTGCTCTGTGAAGACTGCCATTACTATATGGATGCCATACAATATGCAGGTTAAGACCTCATGCAGACAGCAGTTGTAGTCAATTAGTTGTAGACTATCAGTGGTCTGCTGCTTCAAGTACCCTTCCTAATTCACTTATGTCAGTGTCTGCTGTCAAGCATATGTGTAAAGGATTCATTTACTGAATCAAATAAACAGAGAGCAGCTGGAGCTTGTCTAGTCTTCCAGGTGGCCTTCAAACACATGAGGCTGGGTTCACATTTCTACGACAAGCTCTCCGACATTGGAAGCTCATGTCGCATGACGTGTGCAAATCAATGGTCCCCTTTGAGAGCCGTCTTAACCGGTCTGACACAAGTGGGTCCAACTTTAAGGCCGGGTTCACACTGGTACGACAAATGCTCCAACATTGGGAGCTCTTGTCGCATGACGTGTGAAAATCAATGTTTCCCTATGGGAGCCATCTTAACTGGTCCGACACAAGTCGGTCCGACTTTGAAAATGCTCCCTGTACTACTTTGGTCTGACTTTGATCCTACTTCAGCCCATTGAATATCATTGAATTCGGATCAAAGTAGGATCCTTGTCCTTGCCATTCGACTTTTGACATCCGACATGGTGATTACAGCAGCAGTAAAAGGAATTTATCTCACACTGGGATTGTTTTGATTGGTCAAAGGACAAGTCATACATATCAAAGTCGGATCAAAGTAGTATCCTTTTCATTCAAGTCGGATGGATGTAGGACCAATGTAGGACCGATGTAGGACTGATGTCGCAGAGCAAAGTAGCATGAAAGTCATATGATTGTCGTGTAGTATCAGAGTGAACCCAGCCTGAAAAAGGTTCCTGCACAACTTTGATCCTACTTCAGCAGATTGAATATCATTGAAGTTGGATCAAATTAGGATCCTTGTGCTAACCATCTGACTTGTGACACCTGACATGGTGATTACATCAGCAGTAAAAGGAATTTATGCCACGCTGGGATTGTTTTGATTGGTCAAAAGACAAGTCGTACTATCCCAAAGTCGAAGCAAAATATTATCTTCTTCATTCAAGTCAGATGGAAGTAGGACCAAAGTAGGACCGATGTAGGACCGATGTTTCAGGGCAAAGTAGGATGACAGTCGTACAACAGATGTGTCGTACCAGTGTGAACCCGACCTTAAACACACCTTTACATAAGTCCTTCGTTTCTTGGGTTAAAGGATTTATGAGGAATTATGGGAAATGTTCTTTATACCATCCTTGGGAAGGGGCTTCCTCAGGTAAGACTCCAAGTTTGTCCCATGGATAACCCTGACCCCTCTATAGTGAGGAAGATCTCCACATTTCTGAAATCCCACCTAACTTCACTGAATGTTTGAAGGGAACGCACCTTCCCCAGAATAGGGACTCAGATTACTTTTAACATACTTTTTATCCCAATGTGTTACTCCAACAGCCAACCAAGTGTGATCCACCGTGACTAAAATGCAATTTATTATAAAATATACGTTCCTTTCTTACCTCCATCAGAAGACAGAGCAGCTGGAAATAAAATTCAAAAAATGAAAAAAAGAGTTACTCATTACATTTGTTCTACAGAATATGAATCGATAATATATATATATATATATATATATATATATATATATATATATATATATATATATGCAGTGGAGCCCTAAATAGCTCTCAAAGCTGCTGTGCTGGGAACTACTAATATTAGGACAAATTCAATTCTCGTTAAACAGTCATGTTTGGGGAAATGTCTATGTTTCTAAATACGGCCATAGATGGTTTGAATCTCAGCAGGGACCGGCCGAGATTCAAATCATTTATCGGCAGGCTGATTGTACCCAATTCAATTGTTGTACGACCAGCTTATATTGAGGGATTCCCCCATCAACACTGACTGTGTTGATGGGGAATTCAAGTGTTTTTCTTTCTGCAGCATGTGGTTGCAGGTAAGAAAAGGTATATGTCTATGGCCAACTTAAAACCCTGTTGTTCTGATTAGGTGCCTAAAATGAGCACAGGTGCTCTCACCAAGGATACAATTAACTTATTCAGTCATATAATTTTACTAGTAACCAGTGAAATAATTTCTACCTAATTCTATTGTTAAAGCCTCTTACACACGGCCGGTTTTCTTGGCAAGAAAACTGCTGAGAGAGCTTTTTGTAGAGAAAACCGGTCGTGTGTGTATGGTTTCTCGTCGGGAAAACTGCCGGGAATCTCGACGAGAAAAATAGAGAACCTGCTCTCTCCTTTCTCGTCGGGATTCTCGTCTGCCTGTTTCCCGATGAGAAAACCATGCGTGTGTATCCTTACCTGTCCAGGTAAACCTGCGCATGCTTGAAAAGACTTTGACGCATGCACGGTAGCATACAAGACTAGTGTAGGGTGTAGCAAGATGGCGGCGATGGCATCGAATGTGACGAGCGCATGCTCATCGTAGTCGATTACGTCACTGCATTCTTGCCATTAAAAAGAACGGCGGTTCTTTTGGATGTGCGTGTGTACACAGGGCTTGGCAAGACAAGCTTGCCAGGAATCACGTCGAGAAAACCAACGTTTTTTTTTCGATGGGATTCTCGCCCGTGTGTACGAGGCTATATTCCTTTCATGTGTGATGCACTATGAATAAATCACAGCTAATTATTTCAAAAAAATGTAAGCTCACCTCCAACAGGCGACACAGCTGAAAGTAAAATAAAGACACAACTGTTATTATTTTAAAATACAATATTTGCTTGTTTTTTTTACATTTTTAAGGATTTATTATATTTATAAAATATATATTTTTTCTTGTCATTTAATTTCAGTTTATCAGATAATACCAGCTAGGGAAATGAAGCCTTTATAAGGATATTAGCACTAGCAAAAGAAAAAACAAAAACAAAAAAAACGGAGGCTAGCTGGGAAGTCGGAGGTTTTCAATGGGGGGGGGTGTCCCTGTAGCCTCATTTTTTTGCCAGTGTCCAATCACCTGAAAGTAGCTGCATAGTACCCAGTGCAATGGCTAAAGATCCTGTGTCCTGTACCGTATGACTAAAACCTCCTTTAGCATTGTTAGAAAAATGTTTTATGAACTAGAACTAGATATACACAGCTAAATGTATCGGATACATCAGATATTTACAAACATATTTTTTCATATTTTTTATTAAAAATAGGTCTTACCTTTCTGGTTTATAGGTCCAATAGTTATATTTTGTACATCATTATTGCCAATTGAAGCCGATCTCATAGCAGGACAACTCTAAAACCAAAAAAACGGGTCATCAAATTCTTACCCAGGAACAATAATAGAAATGTTTGTCAGCCTAATTATTTTTTCATGACTATATACATAGCAAAGGGTTTGCTGTTCCAAATGAAGTCAAATTTTTCTATTTTTAATGTCCATGATTATAAATTGTTTTTCCAACTTTTTGAAAAAAATGTTGCTATAATTTTCATTTTACAGGTAATTTCACAAAATAAAGTAAGGTTTAGAGACATAACCTTTTTAAGATGTTGTTTCAATAAACTTTGATACTTTTTATAAACATGAGCATTCCTCTTTCCATACTTGGGATTACAGATGGCAACCTTTAAAATCCAAATTTCGAGATTTTTTTTGCTTTTGTGTAATTCCACATATTGTCCTCAGCCGGCAACTTCCTAGCAACCAGTGATGTTACAGTGGGTGAAGCCTGATTGGGTATCTGAGACACTAGTTCCCCATCAGGTCCACTCTCTTCTTGTACTTGACAGCAGGCAGTAGATGGATTCTATAGCCAATAGCAGGCTGTCTGTTGAAGGATCCACCTACTGTCTGGTTTCAATCACAAGTGGAGCCAACCTGATGGAGAACTAGAATCTGTGAATCCCCATCAGGCTCCACTCCAAAAACGCGTCAACATTTGTTGTGTTCGGGCACATTGGAATTCTAAAGAGTATCTTAGACACTCTTTAGGACTTCCCATGATTGCATTTGTGGAAAACCTCTCATGCCCCGTACACACGAGTGGAAATTCTGTCGGAAAAACCTTGGATGGTTTTTCCGACGGAATTCCGCTCAAGCTTGTCTTGCATACACACGGTCACGCAAAAGTTCTCTGAACTTTCGACCGTCAAGAAAGCGGTGACGTACAACACTATGACGAGCCGAGAAAATGAAGTTCAATGCTTCCGAGCATGCGTCAAATTGTTTCCGAGCATGCGTCGGAATTGCTAGAGAAGATCGGAATTTCCGATCGGAATTTTTTCCGTCGCAAAACTAGAGAACCTGCTCTCAATCTTTTGCTGGCGCAAATTCCGACAGCAAAAGTCCAATGGAGTATACACACGGTCATAATTTCCAACCAAAAGCTCACATCGGTCTTTTGCTGGCGG
Source organism: Rana muscosa (assembly GCA_029206835.1). Lineage (NCBI taxonomy): Eukaryota > Metazoa > Chordata > Amphibia > Anura > Ranidae > Rana > Rana muscosa. The sequence goes on from CM055127.1 coordinate 189,144,911, forward strand.
AAATTCCGACCGTGTGTACGCGGCATCAGGCTTTAGATTAGTTCAATATTTAATGCTTTTTAGAATTAACAAATTTAATTTTAACTTTGAATTAAGCTGCTTTTCTGAAATCCCAACTTTAAAATAAAGAGATGTTAGTTAAAAATCTATACTGTTACCCGTTTATTATTTAAGATGTAATATCTCAAAGATATGATGTGGGTTAAATGAGAGTTCTTTTGACCAAGAGTGAAAGCTTTAACATAATACAAATTTTTGGAGCATAGTTGATAATTCTATCTAATACACAACCATCTATCTATAGTCTACAACAAGGGAGGAGATATTAGGTTAAAATAAATAATACAAAGTATATTCATCAAAACACAAACAGCAAACAAACAAACATATGACAAGCAGTTGTACCTTAAGGCACGGTTCACACAGGGGCGACTCCGGACGCGACTTCTGGTCGCCCCGAGTTGCCCCAAGTCGCGCTATTTTTAAAAATAATTGAAGTGAATGGAGCTGTTTTTATGTACACGACTGCAGTCGCTCCGACTTCAAAAAAGGTTCCTCTACTACTTCAATCTGACTTCTAGGCGACTGCTAGGCGACCTGTACCCATTGATTTCAATGGAAGTCACTCAGAAGTCAGATTCCCTGTCTAAGAGAACATATATTTTTCAGGCAAACCCCTCCCTCCCCCTCCCTCCCACAGAGCTGATTCTTGTTTTATTGGCCACTGGAATGTCTCCTGGACTGGAAGCGACTTCAAGTCGTGTTGTAAATCACCACAAGTCGTGCTGAGGTCACCCTGAGGTCGCCCTGTGATTCATGCTCAAGTCGTGTCTGAGTTGCCTCTCAAAGTCGCGCTGGAAGTCGTGTTGCCCCTGTGTGAACCGAGCCTAAGTGCTGAGAGATGATCTTATTGTTTCCTCTAGTGATGGTTCTGGGCCCACGTCAGACTCATGACTCCTCTACTCTGTGTGTGAATTGCACTAATATAGGCCCATCTCTCATTGACTTGAACAGGGCCACCCTGATTGGTAATTAAGTTACCCCTTTCCTCCTTCTGGGCATATCTCCTCCAAGATTGGGCAATTTCCCCTTCCCCTTAATTTTTATTTTTTTACAAATAACGTGGTGTTTATCTTTGAAGAGTAAAAACATACAGGAGAACGACAATGGCAACATAGGTACAATAAAGGGAATGATAACAAAAGGTTCAAGTGTATAACAAGTTTCCGCAACCCTCATACATTTGAACGTAAAGTGCAGTAGCATGATGTTGTAGTGCCGAAACATAAGTAATCCAACTGTCAGGTCCATCTTAGTGGGGATATAGGCAACGATTCAGGTTAAAAAGCCAAGTTCAGAGGTTCAATCAGGTACTTCACTGCACGTGGTTGCATTACCCAGCCAGGTGTCCCAAATCTTGCCATATTTGGCCCGGACAGCCTCTATGCGCATAAATCTCTTTTTTATAGGGCAAAACAGTGTTAATTGCAGAAATCCATTCCTGGAGCGTCGGTGGTATGACCCGTAACCATTTTCTCGCTATTAGTAATCTGGCAATAAACAATGATTCTTGCAGGAATATTTTGTGAACTTTGTCTGAATCCCTTTCCCCTTAATTTAGCATAGCTCAGCCCCTCACTAGCACCTTCTTTCTTAGTTTAGTGAGTTAGTGATAATTTGTTTGAAGAGAAATTAATTAAAGAGAAGGTCATTGTCATGGATCTGCCACCTAAGGGTTAATAGTGCAGACTGATTTCAGTGATTGGCAACAGGCTGCATTATTTAAACACCTCAGCAGCACTGTGTCTTCGCTGCCTGATCTGCAGTTCATACCTGTTCCAGTGTCTTCCTGTGATCTGATCTGTTTCCTGTGTTTGACCCGGCTTGTTTGACTATGATTGATCTCTGTTATCCTGATCCCGGCCTGCCTTGTAACCACGCTCAGCTCTACACTGCTTGATTTCCTGTTGCCAAACTTTGCCTGTATCCTGACCATTCTCTGCCTGTCGTCTATACCTACATCTGATCGTCTGTTACCAAACCCGGCTTGTCTGACTACGTATTCAGTGTCTCCCCAGCCAGTGCACCTACCAGCCTGCTTCCTGTTCCCTGCTGCACCAGCTGAACTGACAAGACCAAAGACGAACCAGGCACCCATACACCGCCAGGCTCTTGCGGCCACTGTTGCAACATCGGTGGCCCTTGAGCCAGGGTTGTACGAGAAGCCTTCTCACTGCACGTCAGGCTCATCTGGCAGGTACGTAACAGTCATCCCCTTCTCTTGAATGGGGCACTTAACTGTGCATGGTCATAGCCTGGGAAAATTGTCTATTCCTGAACAGATCAAAAAAATATTCTCAGAATATCAAACACCCTTTGAAATGGATAAAGGGTTGGTTGACCCAGGGGACTACAAGGCCTTTATCTAGCTAATGAATTCGGCCCCGTCAAGTCTCAACTACAGTATTGAACTCAGATGGTATCTCTTCCTTGCATTTGAATATTACGACATGTAAATAACAGAGCATCTCCCATAACACACACACACACCTAACATTCCTGCAAGTCAAAAGGAACTGTTAAACGAATTAGGTTCTCAATCCAAAGCCTATCATATATTTACATCTAGCTAAGTTAACTCCTTGCTAACAACAATATTTCATACACACTAATCTTATTTCTTATTCTAAACTATATATAAATGTACAGGACGCCAAGGTTGGGTCCTGGACGGGTGCTATGTAGCACCAATATTTGGGTTATGGTCCCTTTAACGAGTGGTAATAGTGTTCAGGAGGTCACCCAATGGGTGAGGAATTCCTGGCAAAATAAATAGTCCAGAGAGGACTGGCTCGCAGTCCTCTTTGTCTTAATAGAGAGGTATTTGGGGCCCGGAATTTCAGAGGCTCTAAAGTGACATTCGGGTGGGTTAGAGCCTCCACTCCTGACCATTGGGAGTCAGCACACAGGGGATTAAGGGCTTCCAGGAAGACAGCTCATAAAACAGGAAGTGATGCTAGAGGTGGGTGGAAGGAGTATGAGGATTGCACCTGTGGAGAGGAGCTGTCTGTCTGCTGGGAGCTTGTAAAGATTCAGCAAGGGCTCTGGAAGTTCCCCTACAAAAACTGTATGTGCCTTTCCTTTGGTTTATTTTTGTGCTGAAGACAAGCAGGACTTTTGACTTATGCTGGAAGATAAGCGGACTTTGGTTTATACTTTTCTGTGTGCTGAATTAAGCGTTATTTTTGCTTTATTCACAAATAAAAGCCTTTCTGTTTAAAAGTCAACGGTTTATGCACTTAGTCCCGTGGAGCTATAATCCCCAAAAGTTTACAATATATATACCGGTATATATATATATATATATATATATATATATATATCAAAAAACGACAAGGGAACACGTGCTCCAATTGCAAAAAACTATTAACTGTAATCTTCAAAGTCTTATGAAAGATAGCAATAGCTATCTTTCATATGACTTTGAAGATTACAGTAAATTGTTTCTTGCAATTGGAGCACGTGTTCCCTTGTCGTTTTTTGATGGATATTGGTGGATGATTGGGAGCCCACCCTGACATTTCTCCAGCGGAACTCCGTAAGAAGAAAGAGAAATAATCCACCCAAAATGTTAATATATATATATATATATATACAAATATTCCCAATTGCTAATGGAGATTACTCATAAACTCCTCATAAGGCAACAATACTCACAGAAGCGCAGTAAGAGCTGGAGGTGTCACACAAGCCGACCTGACAGTGTAAATAAATCTTATCGAATCCTCCCAGAAATTTAAACACTTGGAGGGAAAAGCGACCTTTAAGGGACACTCCATTTTCTGCCACAGAGATCGTTTGATCATTCTTGTTGGGGCATCTAAAAATGTAATGAACAGGCAAGGATTAGAATATTTTCAACCATATCAAGCTATAAATGTAAGAATTTTCCATTTTTTTTAATACATTATCTCCTGTAGCAGTTTTCCTGATCTGCATATTAAATTTTTGAGTTGTTCTTCACCATTGATTAAATTCTAAACAAAAATATTTTAACTTGACAGACGAGGGGGGGCGTGGCGACTGAGCTCCAAGATGGAAGCCTAGCTGAGAGCTCCGCTCGGCCGCTGGAGAGATCCAGACACATCAGAGCCTCCCAGGCACATCCGCGGCTAAAAACACCACAGCCGGACTGCCAGAGGACCGGGGAATGACGAGGCGCAGAAAGAACCCACCAATGCCACAGAAACTGACAAGCATCTTTGCGATGAAGCCCCGTGGGCTCCAACAAAATGGCGGCGGCTCGTCTGAACAACAACAGGCGAAGGCCGCGATCCACAGCAACGGACACGGAGGGCCCCGTATACAGTCCTCTCATGACCCCCTGCACAGCGGATCGTCCTCAGGCTCATCCAGCCCATCCACTCGGAGCCCAGCTAAGTCAAAGCCGAGGATGGACTCCCCTGTCAGGTGGTTCTGCACACAGGACATGGAGGTAAGCGGGACACCAGGCACCACCGCTGCTCAGGCCCAACACAAAGCTGACCCCATAGCGGACTTTCCTACTGCCGACAGGCCTATCTCAGACACTGTGCTGAAGGAGATGCTGCTATCACTCAGATCCTCCCTCCAAACAGACTTAGTCAGAGGGATTAACCAGTGTCACAAGGAGGTGCAGGCTATTGGGGTCAGAGTGGATAGAGTAGAACAGAGGATGGACGAGTACACTGCTACATACAATAATATGGTGGACGCACATGCGGCCCAGGGAGAGGACATAGCGTGGCTAAAGGACAAGGTCGCTGACCTCGAGGACAGGTCAAGGAGGAACAATCTAAAGCTGCGAGGAGTACCAGAATCTGTTCCAGCCACTCAACTCCTACAGTATGTCCACGCTTTGTTCTCCACCCTGGTCCCAGCACTGACTGTGCAGGACCTCATAATAGACAGAATCCACAGGATTCCTAAACCATCCTTCCTGCCAGAAGGCACTCCAAGGGACATACTAATGAGGGTCCACTTCTTCCATGTAAAGGAACAAATCCTACAAGCAGCACGCAGGCCTGACACTGTCCCTCCGCAGTACGCTACCCTCCAATTGTTGCCAGACCTATCCAGGCACACACTACAGAGGCGTCGCAACTTGGCGACCATAACCAAGGCCCTGAGGAACCACAAAATCCTGCACAAATGGAAGTATCCTGCCACTCTTTCCATCACTCACAATGGGACCACAACTTCCGTAAACACATTGGAGGAAGGTCTTACAATCCTGCGCCAATGGGGAATACTCCCAGACCAGGCCTCACAATTAAACCCTACTCCACAACCGCAGATGCTCCAAAACGAATGGCAGGTGGTGTCACACAAACGCACCAATAAGAAACAAGCCAGCGGAGGTTCATAACAGAACCGCAAAATTACTCTCTTATCTCTCCGGTAAAAAGGAGTTTAGAAATATCCTCCTATAACCCCCGTTAACGAGTTCAGCAGTTATGTCTGCACGCGGATCCGTTGTAAGATCCTTTTTACACATTCAAAGTTGCTTTCTTACGTTTTTTGGTCTTTCTTGTTTTTTCTTTTTCTTTTTTGTTTTCTACATTTCCAGTTTATTGCACACAGCAATCTTCATAGCAAGGAACTTCCACTACGTACAGAAGATGAGTCTCCTACAGCCTCAGGCCTAAATGGAAAAGATGTTGCGAATCACGCCCGGGGACACAGTGAGTACTTGCACCACGATACCAGTCACCACACTCTACAACACCACAAATGACTATCACCTGTCTATCAATTAACGCAAAAGGCCTGAATCACCCGGCCAAGAGATTCTCTGTATGGAAGGAGGCCTGTAAGCACCGGGCTGATATTCTATGCATACAGGAGACCCACTTTCAGAAACAAAAAAACCCTAAATGTACTCACAGGGAATATCCCCACATGTTTTTGGCATGCACACACCGGATAGCAAAAAAGGAGGAGTGATGCTAGCCTTAAGGAACTCTCTATCTTTCTGACTCAAAGACTCTTATATTGATGAAGGGGGCAGGTATATTATAGTAACTGGAGACATCAACTCTAATCCGTACACATTGGTTACTTTATACGCCCCGAACATCCACCAAATCCGCTTCCTAAGGAAAGTGATCAAAAGGACTAAGTCCATGCAATACGGTAATATCATTATAGGAGGCGACTTTAACCTAATAACAGATCCCAATTTGGACACTACTATGGATAAACCGAAGAGATCTGCCCACCTCCGCAATCTTCTACATACACAGGAACTGTTCGATGCATGGAGGTGCCTCCATGCCAACGAAAGAGAATATACTTTTTTTTCCGCTAGACACTGTTCGTACTCACGAATAGATATGTTTATCACTGACCAGTGGCTTTTACAATGTGTTCAGGCCACACAAATATGGGATATTACGTGGTCAGACCACGCCGCAGTATCTATGACTATTGCTGAAAAGGGTGTCTCCCCCTCATCACATGTCTGGCGTTGTAATGTTAGGCTCTTACAAGAACCCCAAATTCTCCCTGTGATCTCTCAGCATCTCCAAGATTTTTTCCAACACAATTGCACACCAACGATAGATCCCTTCACGTTATGGAACGCTCATAAGGCGTACATGAGAGGCATATTAATACAGTTAGGGGCTAGGGAAAAGAAACGACATGCTGCCAAACTCAATCAAGTACTGTCTGACATTAACAGATTAGAAACACATAACAAAAAGTCTCCAACAACGGCAGTGGCAAATGCACTTTCTACGCTTAGAGAAAGCCTGAGGGAGACTCTCACGCAACAATATGACAAGCACCTCAGACGCTTACAAGTGAATTCCTACGCTAATGCAAATAGAGCAGGAAAGTACCTGGCTAATAGAATTAAGGCTGCTCGCACAAAATCGAGAATAGCATACCTCCTTCATGACACCTTACACCACAAAATCACTAACCCACGAGACATAGCAAATCAATTTGCAGACACGAAAGACGAAAGGGCACCTTTGATAGGCGGAACACCGAACAGAGGCTCTGCTGGGAACAGCACGAGGAGGAGGCGTGGCTTTTGAACAATGGACGCCCGCGGTCTGACTGACTCTACATACAGGGATAAGGTATGGGATCGTTGAGGTGAGGCATGTATTGGCACAGTAAGGCATGTAATGGCACAGAGAGGCATGCAATAGTACAATGAGGTGAGGCATGACTAGTCGGAAGGGGGTCGCCTTATACGGCGAGTATATCCCAAAACCAACTTCTGACTATATGGCCAGCTTGGAATTTATTAATTTTTGTTGTTGAATTTAAAGGGCAATTGTATCAAACAATAGTGAAACTCAACCTGCTAATGTCATGCCTAAATGAAGTCTGATAACATTTCCCACCCAAACCTACACTCCACTGTTCCTCCACTGTCATTCTCCACTCACTTCATCTACTCATTAGGAAATCCAGGTGTTACACATTAAACAATGTCACCCCATGGACTGCTATTGCATAAATTATGTCAGGAGCAGGAAATATGTGTTTTCCTGGGATTTTTCCATTCATGCATTAAAATATTTATATTTTCCTTGTTGCAGATCTGATTGGGTGCTCTGAATTTAATTGGCAACACAGAAACAATAATAAAACGACAAAGCTTATTATAGTTTGAGAAGAATAATGTAGAAGACATGTAATGAACTTACTGGTTGGTTAGGATATTATATCTGGGCCCGTAGGAACTGTCAGCTGTTGGGGTGGCGTAGCAGTTTTTCATGACGAGCACAAATGGAGATGAGCCCGAAGGTCCGGTTACAATGACACCAACATATAGCATGGAGGTGGAGTTCAGCCACACCTGGGAGGCGGTATATGGAGTGGTGTACCCGGAATCTTGGAACAAACCCATTGTAATTGTAAAATTTGCTGTGCCAGCCACATTGATAGTAGCCGAGCTGTAACAGAATACATTCATTATTAAAATATTAATGAAGAAAAATTTTAGAGCCATTATGAAGTTGATTTACTAAAACCGGAGCACACAGAATCTGGTGCAACTGTGCATGGCAGCCAATCAGCTTCTAATTTCAGCTTATTTCATTAGGCTTTGATAATAAAATGTGGAAGCTGATTGGTTTCTATGTAGAGCTGCACCAGATTTTGCACTCTCCAGTTTTAATAAGTCAACCTTGATGAGTTTTTTTTTTTGGTCTCAGATAGATATAGCTTTTTTTTTGTTTTAGGAAACAAAGATTAATATTTTTTCGGACGTAACAGCAATGTTATAAATACACTTGTGACAGACCTAGCCGGGACAGAGGCTTTTCGAGAGGACTGAATGCTAGCCTCTTGCCAACTGATTATGGGCCATGGATTTTAAGGGAACAATACTCTTTGTGAGGTGTATGCCTGGGGACCTTGAAGTAATATTACTTTGGATTCAAGTCCCCCCAAAACACACAGACTCTGGGAACCCTGTATAGGCCATATTATAAATAGTGACTGCTTCATAATGTTGGGGCTCATAGAAGATGCTGATGTCATCAACTCCAGCCACCTGTCTGTTGTCTGCTATAATGTGTTCATTGTAAATAAGTCTAGTGTGGGCTCTAATGCCGCATACACACAATCGTTTTTTCTGATTTTTTCCATCGGTATAAAAAAATAGAACATGTTTTAAATTTTGCCGATGGAAAAAAAAACGATAGCAAATTCCGATCGTCTGTGGGAAAATCCATCGGAGAAAAAACACACGCTTGCTCAGAATCAAGTCGACGCATGCTCAGAAGCATTGAACTTAATTTTTCTCGGCTCTTCGGAGTGTTTTATGTCACGGCGTTTGGGACGGTCGGATTTTTGACTGATGGTGTGTAGGCAAGACTGATGGAAGTCAGCTTCATTGGATTTCCGATGGAAAATTCCATCAGATTTTATTCCATCGGAAATCCAATCGTGTGTACAGGGCATAAGAGTCTTTCACCCATTGTTGTTTGTGTTAATTAACTCTGCAATTGTATGAAGGAGTTTTGTGTTGATATTTATGATAATGTGTATTGTAGTTAGGGAGCTAGTAGACAGCAAGGCTAGGAACTGAAAGGTCATACCTCGTAGTCACCTAGTCTGGAAATAATTAGTTAATTAGCTCATGTTAATTTATGTTTCTGGTTACAGATGTATTGTTAGAGTAATATGAGCAGGAGGGGGGAACCTCCTCTTCAACTGTATATAAGACTGCATTCTTGTTCTAATAAACTGTCTGATGTTTTACCCTACACCAGGGATATACAATTAGCGGACCTCCAGCTGTTGCCAAACTACAAGTCCCATCATGCCTCTGCCTCTGGTTGTCATGCTTTATGCTGTCAGACTCTCGCTATGCCTCATGGGACTTGTAGTTTGGCAACAGCTGGAGGTCCGCTAATTGCATATCCCTGCCCTACACTGAAGTATGGCTGGTGACTGGGTGGGCTAAAAAAATATTGGATAGTGCTGGTTCTGGACAGAGGAAGCATTTACAGCGGACCTAGTCCTGTTGAGGACAAGGGTTCGTCACAACACTTATATCACTATTTTTTTTAAAGGAATTAATTCAAATCACATCTCACTTTTACAAGATTTGTAACCAGCATCACTCTGTACTATAAAGGCTGTAGAGGTGAAGCCGGGAGGAAATTAATAAGGGACTTTGATGGAATTTCATACAAAGTAGTAAGAGGACAAACCATTCAGAGAGATCACTGGTTCTGGTCAGGCTGCTCACAATAGACAAGGCTACGCTCCAGTAGGAGCCCCAGCAGGTTATCAGAAAAAAACATGCACTAAGGGAAGGAGCACCAGACCAAAGGATAAGAGTCCAAACAGATGTATTAGTTTATTATGTTTCCGGGTCAGGAAAAAAAAAAACCCTTCCTCTTAATCAGGGATTTAATTAGAATGAGAACCTTGAATGGACTCAAAATAGAGATTCCTGTGTGAATCTGAATAGGAAAGCTACCCTAAGTATTGGATTGGGAGAGTAACTGCCCAGCCGTAACTGCATGAGCAATCAAGATCTTGGTTTCTCATGTAGATACCGCTGACCAGGTTCTCATAGTAGCTGAAGCCCTGGTGATAGGGGGGTTTCTGACACCCAAAATGTATTGACTTTTTGTTTTTGTATAAACTAATAAATTCATTTGGAATATTTTATTTTTCGGTCTGGTGGTCCTTCCATTAGTGCAAGTTTTTGTTCTGATACTTTCATATAGGACTGGACACCAGCTGGACGGTCACAACTTCTGAGCGCAAATTTTATCTCATTCAGTACTACACCTGTAACTTGTACGCAATTCACCAAGAAAAAGGGACTCACACTACGAAGGTGCTGACAGCGGTTAGAAGGTTGATCTCCATGTTTAATGGATAAGAGCAATGAAAGTCAATGGGGATCTCATCTCTTATAATCACTCCGTCAAATTTTGGTGCTAGGTATACAGTATTTGTATATGTGATCTCAGTTCCATCGTTCTGAAAAATAACATTTATAGTAAAAATTAAAACCGTTGCAATTCGTAAAATAGAACATTACACGTGTTATAGTCATGTAGTCGTCTATCCACATCCTTTTCTCTGCAGCCTTCCACTCCGTGAGAGAATCCATTTTAGTCAAAATGAGGCACCAAAATGCAATTTATCAGCATATCAATAAAGTGACCAATGATTGGATTACTGATCCCTCTCTGATTGTCCCTGTTGTATCCTCCACCATAGAGATCCTTCACCTCCTGGGAAGAGTCTCCTCTTACTGCTCATTTGGGTTTCCTGTTCTTCCAGGGGAAATCCAGAGCTCAGTTACATTGTTACAGCTGCTGACCTCCGATCTGTTCTAAACATTTGTGATTTACAAATAATTCAATAATTATTTTTGAGAAGCTCCTGCTCCAGCAATCCTTCTCACCACACATTCAGATCCATCAATTGGGGATTTTAATTTCACATTAATATTCAACAGAATGTAACCTTTGAGCTGGACAGGGATTGGGAAGAGAAGATGATGGTAGGTGAATATCGCAGGAGTTTATTTACTTTATCTAAATACAGTGAAACCTTGGTTTGAGAGCGTTTTGCAAGACAAGCAAAATGTTTTAATAAATTTTGCCTTGATATACAAGCAATGTCTTGATATAAGAGTAGCTTCATGTCACAACTGAGTATAAAAAAGAAGAGAGGAGCCTCTAAGTGTAGCAATATGGTTACATTTAATTAGAGGTGCCTCTCTTCTCTTTTATACCCTGTAAAAAAAAAATGCTTTAACCACTTCAGCCCCGGACCATTTTGGCTGGTTAAGGACCAGGCCACTTTTTGCGATTCGGCACTGCGTCGCTTTAACTGACAATTGCACAGTCGTGCAACGTGGCACCCAAACAAAATTGACGTCCTTTTTTTCCCAGAAACAGAGCTTTCTTTTGGTGGTATTTGATCACCTCTGCGGTTTTTATTTTTTGCGCTGTAAACAAAAATAGAGCGACAATTTTGAAAAAAATTCAATATTTTTTACTTTTTGCTATAATACATACCCCCAAAAAATATATAACATTTTTTTTCCCTCAGTTTAGGCCGAAACGTATTCTTCTACATATTTTTGATAAAAAAAAATCTTGATAAGCGTTTATTGATTGGTTTGCGCAAAAGTTATATCGTCTACAAATAGGGGATAGTTTTATGGCATTTTTATTAATATTTTTTTTTCTTACTAGTAATGGCAGCGATCAGCGATTTTTATTGTGACTGCGACATTATGGCGGACACATCGGACACTTTTGACACCATTTTGGGACCATTGTCATTTATACAGCGATCAGTGCTATACAAATGCACTGGTTACTGTAAAAATGACACTAAGAGGGTGATTCTTACTGTTAGGGGGCATGGCTACGAGTGACAAGTCACCGATTTCCGCTCTGATTACACAGAGCAGAGATCGGTGACAGTGTCAATAGGCAAGTGGGGAGATGTTGTGTTTACACTAACATCTCCCCGCTCCATCCCTCCGTGAGACGATCGCGGGGATCCCCGCGGCGATCGAGTCCACAGGGCCCGCGGTCCGACTCACGGGGATGGTGGCAGGGTCACGAGCGAGCCGGCGGCGGCGCACGCACGACCAGGCGGCAGGAAGTTAAAGGGGACATACAGGTACGTGATTGTGCCTGTAGGTGCCATTCTGCCGACGTGTATATGCCGTGGCCGGTCCTTAAGTGGTTAATATACAAGTGCTTTGGATTACAAGCATGTTTCTGGAACGAATTATGCTCGCAAACCAAAGTTTTACTGTACGCTCTTAGTGGTTTTCTATCTGATCATCACTAGAGGAAGTCTGTTGTATATTTGACACAGATCAGATACATCCTTTATTTTAGATAAGGCCTGTCCTTGTTGTCTCTTGAGAATCTGATACATTAATATATGTTTTCATAGCCAATGTATTAAACGTATTTAATGACATCACTCGTAATCATAAAGCTATTATAAAAGTAACATAAGTATTCAGTATCTGTAGCTGGTCACCTATCATAAGAAATCAAAAATGTTGTGGACATCTACATACCCCAATGGATCCCCCACAACTACCATTTGCTGGCCGTGTGATGAAAGTGATGTAATTTTTATCACTTCTTTCAATGATTCCTTGGCAGTAATAGTCTCTCAGATGAAAGGATGAGGTGCTGTAGCCCAACTTCTCCAGGAGACATTTGTTAAACCTCACTTCTATATTCCCCAGACCACAGGTGACTTGTGGTGTAAGGTCACCTAAGGTAGAAAAGAGGACCATATTGAAGCATTGATTGAAAAATACAAAGCTAATATATATACACACTGTATATAGTCACTGTATCAAGATCAGGGTTCACCACTTAAAAGGAACAGCATGTACAGAGTGAAGGTTTTAGGAGTATGCTACATACAGAGTGAAGGTTTCAGGAGTACGCTTCATAAAGAGTGCAGAGTACAGGTGTACGTTATGTGCACAGTGCAGGGTTCAGGACACTCAGGAGTATGCTATGTACAGAGTGCAGGGTTTAGGAGTATGCTATGTACAGAGTGCAGGGTTTAGGAGTATGCTACGTACAGAGTGAAGGGTTCAGGAGTTCACTATGTATAGAGTGAAGGGTTCAGGAGTTGGCTATGTACAGTGTGAAGGGTTCAGGAGTTTGCTACATACATAGTGCAAGGTTCAGGAGTATGCTACGTACAAAGTGAAGGGTTCAGGAGTTCGCTATGTATAGTGTGAAGGGTTCAGGAGTATGCTATGCACAGTGTGAAGGGTTCAGGAGTTCGCTATGTACAGTGTGAAGGGTTCAGGAGTATGCTATCTACAGTGTGAAGGGTTCAGGAGTACGCTATGTATAGAGTGAAGGGTTCAGGAGTACGCTATGTACAGTGTGAAGAATTCAGGTGTACGCTATGTATAGAGTGAAAGTGGTTGTAAACCCACTTGCGCAACTTGCACCTACAGGTAAGCCTAGATTAAGGCTTACCTGTAGGTGCAAGTAATATCTCCTAAACCTACACGGTTTAGGAGATATTTGCAAAAAAGACATGTACCGATGTCTACGGCGCATGCGCGCCGTAGACAACGGTGCATTCACAGGGTTAATCCCATTCACAAATGCGGCTTTGCCGGCTCCAGAGCGGCGCTGTGATTGGCTGGAGCAGCGATACCCGGAAGTAACCTTCCGGGTATCAGAGGAGCGATGGCTGCGGCTGCAGGGGGAGACGAGGATGGCTTCGGGGGCCCTGATCTAAGGTAAGTGATGCATAATGAGCTAGTATGCTAGTCATACTAGCTCATTATGGCTTTTTCTTGCAGGTGCATTTAAAAAAAAAAAAAAAAACAGGGTTTACAACCACTTGAAGGGTTCAGGAGTAAGCTTCATACAGAGTGCAGAGTTCAGGTGTACGCTATGTGCAGAGTGCAGGGTTCAGGACTCTCAGGAGTACGCTATGTACGGAGTGCAGGGTTTAGGAGTATGCTATGTACAGACTGCAGGGTTTAGGAGTATGCTACGTACAGAGTGAAGGGTTCAGGAGTTCGCTACACACAGAGTGCAGGGGTCAGGAGTGTGCTTCATTCAGAGAGCAGCTTGCCTGTCCTGTTTCTGTGCCTCAGCAAATGCGTTCAGGCAGAGCTAGCAGCTGCAAGAGGCCAAGCTCTGATACCTTGACTAGAAATAGCGCTAGTAAGCTAAGCCCACCCATCAAACAGAAAAGTACAGGGAGGGAAGCTGATTCTTCTACATCCCCTACAAGCAGGAATCATCTTACGAATTACGAATCGTTATGACGAATAGATACATACAAATAATAACAAATGACCTGAAAACAAAACAATTAAACAATATAATAAATTGATTTGAATATCTATACTCTACAGAAATAATTAATTATCCAAAAATGAATTAACGCAACATAACAAATTTAACGGAACAAAATTATATAGTTTCCGTATGAAAAGGAAACAAAACAAAACAAAATTTCCCGTCTACTTAATTCAAAGAACAATAACACAACAATCTTTGGGGGGCCGACTGCGGAGCTTTCTTCAGTGCTTAGGTTGAAAAATGAGGCTTCTCTTTTATGCATATATTCTAAAGAAAACTGGTAGAAATTCTTTGTGGCAGCCAATACATTGCTAGTTATTTTTCTTAGTGATGATCCTCCTCCAATTTTCTCTTTAGAATATGCAAATTAGACAGAGTCTTGATTTTTCTTCATATGCACTTCTGAGGCACTGAAGAAGAGGGTGCAGCCTGTCACCAAAGCACATTGGCTTGTTGTTGTTTTTTTTTTGTTATGAAACTTGTTACATCACATAAAACAGAATATTCCCCCTGGGCTAGATAGCTACTAGTTTTCTTTGCAGCAGCCCCCCCTCACCCCCCCCTAATACTTACCTGAGCCCCATCTCTATCCAGTGATGTCCACGAGTGTCTCGGCTGTTCCGGGAGTAACGCAAAGACTTTCAGATTAACTTAGTCATCATTTATTTTGACACCAGCGTTATATATTAAATCACATTTATTTATTTTATGGCTATTGGTTGCACATGCAGTATTGATACTGCACTCAAGCTTGTTTACACATATAAAACAGCAATTAGCAAGTGACTTAGAATCACACACACTTTGAAACACGAGAGCAGCACCACACCTACACCTTTTGTAATCATCACATCTATGTACACGGCAATGGTATATCTACTGCTAAAAGATTAAATTGGGACAAAGATCCTATAACCAGAAGATTAAAAGAAATTTGTAGGGGCAGCAGTTCCTAGAATATTCAGCCATTTGTGCGGAACCACCTATAAATGGTTAGTGTACAAAAATGGGTGTGCACTATGAAATGCTTTGAATTTTGAGTTTCCTAATGTAGATAATTTTTTTTAAGAGTAATTATCCCCCCCTGAGGAAGACCATAACAGTACAGGTTGAAACGCGTCAAGGTATCTATGTGGCTGGCATTCTGTAATGTAATGTTTTGCTCCACTGTATCAACACCGCTATTTATAATGAAATATGTTTTGTATTGTATAACCAGAGCTCATATTTTAATTCATTCATGCTATTGGAATCTCATATGGCAATAAAAAGAATTTTACAAACAGCTACATCCTTTTTTTTTTTTTATCAATTGAACCTCTTTTTTTTGCTAAAAAAAACCCTTTGGGGGAACTTTTCCATATTGCAATTTTTTCGGGGTGTTATTTCTCTATTTCAATATATCCATATTTGCTTCCCGACCTGCTTTGGTCTTCTAATATCTCCCATTCAGCAATTTCCCCATTTAAGTCTCTGGTAGTACAATCCCTACAGTCGTGGAATTTATACAAACATAAAAAAACAGTTGGTTTCATGTTTCTCCTTTGACCTCGTTCTTATTCAATACAAAATTGACTTCTGCATATTCCTAACCTGGTAGTTTTACTTGGTGGGAATACAATCAATTTACAACATTTTCTTCCATTCAGGAGAACTCAAGTTTTTCTTCATTCTCAAGTCTTCAATCCCTTAAAAATATTCCCCATAGCGAAATGCGTAGATACTGTCAGATTAGACTGTTTTATGCGTCACATTACTCCATATCTGCCCCAATGGAACTTACTATTTAAAAAAAAAATCTGTAAGTCTACCTATAGAGGTAAAGGACTTATTTCCTTTATATATATATATATATATATATATATATATATATATATATATATATATACCGTATTAATTGGCGTATAACACGCACTTTTTTTCCCCCTTAAAATCAGGAGAAAATGATGGGTGCGTGTTATACGCCGAACGGCTGCCTCGGAGGGAAGGAGGGAACGCCAAAATAGACAGAGCCGAGTGTACTGTGCAGTCGGCTCCGCTCTGCTCGCAGTCACGCCCAGTCCTGCCTCCCAGCATTTACACCCCGCCATTGGACTGGTGTTATGTCCATCATAGGAGCCGGGCCAAGGGGTGAGACTGCGAGCCGAGCCGAGAGGAGCCAAGTACACAGGACATCCGGCTCTGTCTATCTCGGCGGCGCTCGTTCCCTCCTCGGAAGGTGGATGGACACTGACCATGCTACAATTTTGGGCAAGGCTGCAGATGGACACTGTTGGGCAAGGCTGCAGATGGACACTGATCATTGTGCAATGATGGGCAAGGCTGCAGATGGACACTGTTGGGCAGGGCTGCAGATGGACACTGATCATTGTGCAATGATGGACAAGGCTGCAGATGGACACTGTTGGGCAAGGCTGCAGATGGTGGACACTGATCATTGTGCAATGATGGGCAAGGCTGTAGATGGACACTGTTGGGCAGGGCTGCAGATGGACACTGATCATTGTGCAATGATGGACAAGGCTGCAGATGGACACTGTTGGGCAGGGCTGCAGATGGACACTGATCATTGTGCAATGATGGGCAAGGCTGCAGATGGACACTGATCATTGTGCAATGATGGGCAAGGCTGCAGATGGACACTGTTGGGCAGGGCTGCAGATGGACACTGATCATTGTGCAATGATGGGCAAGGCTGCAGATGGACACTGATCATTCTGCAATGATGGACAAGGCTGCAGATGGACACTGTTGGGCAAGGCTGCAGATGGACACTGTTGGGCAAGGCTGCAGATGGACACTGATCATTGTGCAATGATGGGCAAGGCTGCAGATGGACACTGATCATTGTGCAATGATGGGCAAGGCTGCAGATGGACACTGATAAGGCTGCATTGATGGGCATTTAAAATGTAAGTTTTTTCTTAAACTTCCCTCCTTTAAGTTTTTTTTTCTTAAACTTCCCTCCTAAACTTGGGGTGCGTGTAAAGCCCTGTACACACGATCGGATTTCCTATGGATTTTACCATGGTTGTCTTCCATCGGTCTTTCCTACACACCATCAGTCAAAAAACCGATCGTCCCAAACGCCGTGACGTAAAACACTCAGACGAGCCAAGAAAAATGAAGTTCTATGCTTCTGAGCATGCGTCGACTTGATTCTGAGCATGCGTGGGTTTTTTATCCGATGGAGTTCCCCACAGACGATAGTAATTTGCTATTGTTTTTTTTCCATCGGATAAATTTAAAACATGTTCTATTTTTTAAAACCGATGGAAAAAAGACAGATGGGGCCCATACACGATCGGCTTGTCAGATGAAAAAAGTCCATTGGACTATTTTCATCGGTAAAACTGACGTGTGTACAGGGCTTTATACGCCTGTGTGTGTTATACGCTGATAAATATGGTAATTTGGTCCAAACTATTCTTAACTATGATAAAATTCCCTATATGATAAAATGGAAACAAGAATGAGGAGTACAACACTCTTCGGATGACTGGTCTGGTCAGATAGTGATCTCTAACAAAGGCATTCGTTCTCTTTCCATTAGAGAAACAGCCAGAAAAGTTATAACTAGATGCTATTATACACCTTCTAGAATTCATAATATGTTTGCTGATTCTTCAGAAAATAGTTTTAGGGGTTGTTCAACAAAGGGCTCCTATCTCCATACGTCAGGACTCTGTACAGGCCAGTCACGTTCCTCCACCCCGAACTCACTCATCCATGTCTTTATGGACCTTGCTTTGTACACTGGTCCAAACCATTTGATGGAGAGGGGATTATGTTTTTTTTTCAGGCGTTGGGCTTGGCCCCTTAGTTCCAGTGAAGGGAAATCTTAAGGCGTCAGCATACCAAGACATTTGGGACAAATTCATGCTCCCAACTTTTTGGGAACAGTTTGGGGACAGCCCCTTCCTGTTCCAACATGAATGCTCACTGGTACACAAAGCAAGGTCCATAAAGACATGGATGAGCGAGTTTGGGGTGGAGGAACTTGACTGGCCTGCACAGAGTCCTGACCTCAACCCGATAGAACACCTTTGGGATGAATTAGAGTAGAGACTGTAGGCCAGGCCTTCTCATTGAACATCAGTGCCTGACATCACAAATGCGCTTCTGGAAGAATGGTCAAACATTCCCATAGACACACTCCTAAACCTTGTGGACGGCCTTCCCAGAAGTGTTGAAGCTGCAAAGGGTGGGCCAACTCAATATTGAACCCTACGGACTAAGACTGGGATGCCATTAAAGTGGATGTAAACCCACTCTCATCCTTTCTAAACTAATGCCATAGTGCTGATCTATAAGGATATAGATGCCTCCTGCATGTATCCTTATCTGTCAAATGTCTCCCCTCTGTCTGTTATGAGAACTGAAAAACTGCAGATTCTGTGAGTGGATCTGTTGTCTGGAGCTCGGTGGGTGGAGTTGTGATGTCAGTAGACTCCCCGCCCACCTCTACACTCCCCTTGTCAACATGCATTTTCTCCTGTGTATTCCTTACACTGAACTTCTGCTATGATCACTAACATCCAGTCAAAATCCAGAAAAGTAACCACATGACTTCAGAAAAGGAGTGGGGGTGGGAATTAAAAAATAATGCCTGTCTCAGGCTTAGTGCATGAGATATGTAAATAACCTGTCACTCACAGCAAGGGGGCGGAACGGACAAAAGTTCTCTTGTTTGTCCGTTTATCTTACTGGAAAAAGAAAAGAGGATTGCTCAGAGCTGGATTAACTCTTTGTGGCAAGACTGGGCACAGAAAATAGGAAATCTTATACACTACATTGTGACAGCAAAAAAAAAAATTGGGTTTACATCCACTTTAAAGTTCATGTGCGTGTAAAGACAGGCGTCCCAATACTTTTGGTAATATAGGGCATCTTTGTAAACTGATATTTTGGTATGCTTAAGAAAGTCATATTTTATGCTGAACACCAACTTTCTTTTATATTGTAATGTTACCTGTTTTACAATATCTCTAAATAGTTTGTAAACAAAAAGAAAAGAAAACGTCATGATTTTCTAAGCTACCTGCAAGATTTCCCGGTTGTATCCCATTAGTATTATATGATGAGTCTCTACAGTAACAGCGGGGAACTCCGCCCACAATCCTACATTCCTCATCCGGAGCGCAGTCCACCCCTGAGCAGGTATGATTCGATTCTGGAAGAGAAAGAACACAAAGAATGTTTTTATAAACTAAAATACAATGTAACACATAAGAATCTATAATGTTTTTATAAATGAAGACAACGTACTGAATTATGTTTTGTGTAAATACTTACCTGTACAATAGGCAAAGTGGCAGCTTGGTGGTCTCTGTAGCTTATATACATAAAATCCTCCCGGACACATTTTCACAGAAATATTATAAGGTTGTGTACAACATCCGTTATACCAGTTGGGACAAGCTGTACGGTTCACAATGACGTCACTGGCTGTAGGGTGGGAGCCGTTCATCCAAATGGGGATAGTAGTCCCACAGCTAGATTGGGGAATGCAACGCTCTGGGATTTGCTGGTCATATTCTCTGTTAAATCGATACCAGCCAGACAGGCCATAGTCACAATGATTCCAGTCATACCAGTAAGATGAATAATTATATGTGTTGGAAGTACTGCGCCAGGGGTCATTAAGTACGGTGTGGTTGGAGCAAGGGTCACTACAGGAATATGATCCAATGTACTTAACGCAGTCTTCATTAGAGTTACACGGTGATCCTTGTTGGCATTCATTGATCTCACAGTGTCTTCCATCTCCGTAATATCCATAGGGACAAGTACAGGTGTAATATCCATTATTATTTGTACATTTAGCTACTGGATCACAGTTATTCAGAGATCTGTCCGCACACTCATCAATATCAACACAGCCAAATTCTTCTTTATAATCAAATCCAGAGGAACAATTACAGGTGTAAGATCCGACAGTGTTCACACAGTAACCACCACCACCATAATAATCACAATTTCTGGTGTAATAGTTTTGACATTCATCTATATCATTACAAGATGTCCCATCTCCAGCAAATCCTTCTTTACATGTGCACTCCCCGTATCCTCCAAACTCCGAACAAGTGGCATTCGGGTGGCAGTCAGAATCTGAACAATTCCCTAAAAAGAGAAGAAAAACACGTTTTCCTTTTTTTTTCTTTTTTTTTTTCCTTGTGGGTAGTGGGTTTCTATGAAATAAAGCATAAGGTGGACTTATTTCCAGACAAACATATTTTAATGGGTTGAACTTCATAACTGATATTTTTGGGCAGGTATAATGAAAGATGTTGCCCCGACAACACAAAAAGACATTGCGTTCTCTGCGTCACGCACTCATCAATTCTGTTGCACAGCTAAGTATGAGCAATGAGGAAGATGTGACGTAGAACTGAGGCAGATTTGAGATTCATTACAAACTTTGTTCATACTAGACATGTGCACACTGAAATATTTCGTTTCGGAATTTCATTTTCGTCCGAAAAATTTATTTATTTAGTTACTCCCGAAATTCATTTTTATTTATTTTGTTTTTCGGTAGAAATTGCATTCGTCCGAAAATCTGAACGAATTAAGGTCGAATCTGTCATTGAAGGCTTATGGTGTCTGTCAAATGTTCAAAGAAGATTAGACGGAGCAGCGAAACTGTACGACGCCGCAATCGTACATTTCCGGTCGAATGTTCCGCCTACAAGCTATAGTAGAATTCTAATGTTGTATGACACTAGTAATAATTATATTTTTTAATTATTATTACTAGTCAACCAACATTAGAATGTTTCTATAGCCTATGGGCGGAGTATTTGACCGGAAATGTACAATTGCAGCGTTGTACAGTTTCGCTGCTCCGTCAAATCTTCTTAGAACTTTCCACAGACACCATAAGCCTTCAATGACAGATTAGACGTTTGTATGTTTTTCGATGCATTTGTCGAATCTTCATCGTTCATGTTGAATTGTCAAGTTAGTTCTAGATATTTTACTGCTCCTCCTCTTTGGTTACAATCAGCCAATAACATTCATCATCATCATTATTTTTATTTTACTTCCCCCACCCAATTCCAGCAGCGATCTTTTCTTTCTATAATGTTGAATCTTTTCTCTCTAGAATGTCAAATCTTTTCTCTATAATGTCGAATCTTTTCTCTCTATAATGTCAAATCTTTTCTCTCTATAATGTACTTGACGTAATTGTAGCCGTATTAGTGCAATTGTGACAGAGAAAATTAAGTACTGTCCGTGATACTTTTTTTATTTGCACTAACATACAATTTTTCAGGACAAGCTTTCGGGGTATGTCCCCTTCTTCAAGGTCCAAGCAGTACTGATTCACAATTTTTTTAGCAGAATGTTAAAACAAAACAAGAAAAAAATCTCAGAGGGCAAGGAAAAAAAAACACATACAAATCAATGGTAATAAAGATAGCAGCAGAGTCACCTTGAAGAAGGGGACACACCCCGAAAGCTTGTCCTGAAAAATTCTATGTTAGTGCAAATAAAAAAAGTATCACGGACAGAACTCAATTTTCTCTCTATAATGTCAAATCTTTTCTCTATAATGTCGAATCTTTTCTCTCTATAATGTTGAATCTTTTCTCTCTATAATGTCAAATCTTTTCTCTCTATAATGTCGAATCTTTTCTCTCTATAATGTCGAATCTTTTCTCTATAATGTCAAATCTTTTCTCTCTATAATGTTGAATCTTTTCTGTCTATGTAGAATAATCTTAGACTAATAGAGTTAAGGTTAGGCACATTCGACCGCAGGTTCGATAGACACAGATCGCTATTGTCAGCGTCATGTCGAATCTCCTATCTATATCGAACTGTTGTTGCAACGAAAACGAAAATAAAGCATTTTTTTATGCTGGATCTTTCGGTTTTCGGATTCTGCGCTTTTGTTTTCGTTCGTTAAAACGATAACGAAAATACCTGAAATTCTGACGAAAATGCATTCGGACGAAAACAAATGCACATGTCTAGTTCATACATTCCTTCGCTCAGGTGCTCAAAAATATCACTGAATAATACCTGACCCTGACCACTTCTTAACCGTGTGTCTGTTTTGAGTGAAAATCTGTCTCATTTACAGTGCTAAACAACTTGTTTCATAACTATTGACCGACAGAATGTATAAATCTTATTGTAATAAAGATATTACAAGACAATGGTGCAGTATAATCATACAAGTAGAAGATCAGTGTAAAGCTTGCAAGGTGTAAAACACAGTACATGAGCATCTGCTAGAATGAATTAGGAGGTTTGTAGATAAGATAGATCACAGTTGTACTTTTTGACTGGAGTCATGGATACAGATACAACTAATTTGCTAAAAAAAAAATCTCTTAATAAATTTCTCAGTCAGAGTGTACGGGAAACATTCAAACCCGAAAAGTTATCAACAAGATTTTTATGTCATTTGGTAGAAAACATACTAAATCAAAAGTTGTTTTCTCTATGGCTCTGGGGTGGAGACGACGTGGAATTTCAGCTACAGTTTGGTGGGATCTACATGTAAAAGGAAGTTAACAGGAACTGTAATATATACATCAAAGGAAGTCACAATACTGCCATATGTCAGGCTTACCTGGTTTGTCCAACCCTGCAATAAATGTAGAAATAAGAACATTAGATTTTGTTCCTCGGCATGTATCTCTTGAAATTAGCAAGTCATCATTCCACAAAAAGTAACATTTTATGACAAGTATGATTATATAATTCTCCTTTTTAAACTCTACACACAAAAGCATTGCTAACATTTTACTGTATATAATACTCTATTGCAACAACATTACTAAATCAATGTCATTATTATAAGGATTTGCAGTGCCTTGAAAAAGTATTCATACCCCTTAAAAATTGTCCACATTTTGTCATGTTACAATCAAAAATGTAAATGTATTTTATTGGGATTTTATGTGATAGACCAACACAAAGTGGCACATAATTGTGAAGTGAAAGGAAAATGATAAATGGTTTTTAACATTTTTTACAAATAAATATCTGAAAAGTGCGGGGGTGGGGGGGGGATTTGTATTCAGCCCCCTTTACTCTGATACCCCTAACTAAAATCTAGTGGAACCAATTGCCTTCAGAAGTCACCTAATTAGTAAATAGAGTCCACCTGTGTGTAATTTAATCTCAGTATGAACACAGCTGTTCTGTGAAGCCCTCAGGGGTATGTTAGAGAACCTTATTGAACAAACAGCATCATGAAGGCCAAGGAACAGACCAGACAGGTCAGGGATAAAGTTGCGGAGAAGTATAAAGCAGGGTTAGGTATTAAAAATAAATCCCAAGCTTTGAACATCTCACGGAGCTCTGTTCAATCCATCATCGGAAAATGGAAAGAGTATGGCACAACTGCAACCCTACCAAGACATGGGCGTCCACCTAAACTGACCAGGCCGGGCAAGGAGAGCATTCATCAGAGAAGCAGCCAAGAGGTCCATGGTAACTCTGGAGGAGCTGCAGAGATCCACAGCTCAGGTGGGAGAATCTGTCCACAGGACAACTATTAGTCATGCTCTCCACAAATCTGCCCTTTATGGAAGAGTGACAAGAAGAAAGACATTGGTGAGAGAAAGTCATAAGAAGTCCTGTTTGCAGTTTGTGAGAAGCCATGTGGGGGACACAGCAAACATGTGGAAGAAGGTGCTCTGGTCAGATGAGACCAAAATTTAACTTGGCCTAAAAGCAAAATGGTATGTGTGGCAGAACACGAAAACTGTACATCACCCTGAACACACCATCCCCACCGTGAAACATGGTGGTGGCAGCATCACGTGGTAAGGGTGATTTTCTTAAGCAGGGACAGGGAAGCTGGTCAGAGTTGATGGGAAGATGGATGGAGCCAAATACAGGACAATCTTAGAAGAATAGAGTTAAGCCGTGTACACACGATCGGTTTTACCGATGAAAACAGTCCGATGGACTTTTCTGATCGGACAAACCAATCTTGTATGGGTCCCATCTGTCTTTTTTCCATCGGTGATAAAAAATAGAACATGTTTTAAATTTATCCGATGGAAAAAAAACGATAGCAAATTCCGATCGTCTGTGTGGAACTCCATCGGAGAAAAAACCCACGCATGCTCAGAATCAAGTCGACGCATGCTCAGAAGCATTGAACTGAATTTTTCTCGGCTCTTCGGAGTGTTTTACGTCATGCCGTTTGGGACGGTCAGATTTTTGACTGATGGTGTGTAGACCAGGCTGATGGAAGTTAGCTTCATCGGATTACCGATGGAAAAATCCATCGGTTTAAAATCCATAGGAAATCCGATCGTGTGTACAGGGCTTTAGAGTTAGAGTCTGCAAAAGACTTGAGACTGGGGCGGAGGTTCACCTTCCAGCAGGACAATGACTCTAAACATACAGCCAGAGCTACAATGGAATGGTTTAGATCAAAGCATATGCATGTGTTAGAATGGTCCAGTCACAATCCAGACCTAAATCACATTGAGAATCTGTGGCAAGGTTTGAAAATTGCTGATCACAGACGCTCTCCATCCAATCTGACAGAGCTTGAGATATTTTGCAATCTCTAGTTGTGCAAATCTGGTAGAGACACCCCAAAAAGACTTGCAGCTGTAATTGCAGAGAAAGGGGGTTCTACAAAGTATTGACTCCGGGGGGCGCCATACAAATGTCCCCCCCACACTTTTCACATATTTATTTGTATCATTTATCATTTTCCTTCCACTTCACAATTATGTGACACTTTGTGTTGGTCTATCACATAAAATCCCAATAAAATACATTTACGTTTTTGGTTGCAACATGACAAAATGTGGAAAATGTCAAGGGGTAGGAATACTTTTTCAAGGCACTGTATATAGCGCCCCAGTTTATGCAGCACTTTACAACATGAGGGCAGACAGTACAGTTGCAATACAATTCAATACAGGAGGAATCAGAGGACCCTGCTTGTTAGAGCTTACAATCTAAGGGAGGGAGGGTAAAGTGATACAAAAGGTAATAACTGTGGGGGATGAGCTGATGAAGAAATAAAAGTACAGTTGTTAGGTGGAGACAGAATAGGCTTCTCTGAAGAGAAAGGTTTCCAGGGATCATCTAAAAGTGGACAGAGTACCATATAGTCGGACAGATTGGGGTAGGGAATTTCAAAGGATGGGAGAGGCTCGGGAGAAGTCCTGGAAGCAAGCATGGGAGGAGATAACAAGTAAACTAGAGCGCAGGAAGCCTTTTGAGGAACAAAGAGAACTATTTGTTTGGTATTTTGAGACTAGGTTAGTGATGTAGCTGGGGGGCGAGTTGTGGATGGCTTTGTAAGTTATTGTTGGTATTTTGAATTTAATTAATTGGGTGAGTGGAAGCCAATGGAGGGATTAACAGGGGTAGCAGACGTTTGTAAAGTGGATGAGTCTGGCAGCAGCATTTATGATGGTCTGAAAAGGGGATAGCCTATTTAAAGGTAAGCCAATGAGGAAGGAGTTGCAGTAGTCGAGGCGAGAGATAACCAGATAACCAGGGAGTGAATTAGGAGCTTTGTGGTGTCATTGGTTAGAAAGAGGCATATTTCGGAGATGTTGAGGAGGTTGAGATGACAAATTATGGACAGTGATTGGATGTGGGCCGAAAGGAGAGTTCAGAGTCCGGTATAAAACCTAGCACCCTGCCATACGGGGATGAGTTGATGGATGTGCCATTGATCTTGACAGAGAAGTCAGGGAAAGGGGCACATGGGGGAGTAAATGTTATGAGCTCGGTTTTGGACAGGTTGAAATTGAGGAAGTGGTGTGACATCCAGGCTGATATGTCTGTTAGTAAATTAGTGATGTTTGAGGAGACAGATGGAATGAGCTGAGGGCTGTGGAGATAGATTTGGATATCGTCAGCATAGAATCTATATCAGCTGACCCAGGGAGGAGGTGTTGATTGAGAATAGGAGAGGTCCAATTAAAGAACCTTGGGGGACACCAACGGAGAAGGGAAGAGGAGGAAGTGGAATTAAAAGTGACACTGAAGGTGCAGTGGGACAAGTAGTGTGAGAGCCAGTGAAGAGTACAGCCACAGAGACCAAAGGAGTATTTTGAGGAAGAGGGGGTGGTCAACCATATCAAAGGCAATCGAAAGGTCCAGAAGTTGGAGTACAAAATATTTTTTTACTGTTAGTAAGTCATTTGTGAGTTTTAGGAGAGCAGTTTCTGCAGAGTGTTGAGGGCAAAATCCAGAATGAATGAGATCAAGATAGTTGTAGACCAGGTGTTCAAGGAGTTTGGAGAAAAAGGGGAGCAAGGAGATGGGGCATAGTTTGTTAAGATTGGTGAGGTCGATCGTAGACAGAAGTGGCTAGATTGGGGCAGGGCAGGGATGAGATTTCATCATAGAGGTGGTCACTCAGTAACAGAATAGAGAAGAGAGGGGTTGAAGTGGTGAAGGTTTCTATAGGGTATTGTTAGGCAGTTGAAGAGAAAAGTGGTGGAAGAGAGGGAAAGACCAAAACCAACAACTTTATAAAACTTTGGTTTGGCCACATCTGGAGTATTCCATACAGTTCTGGTCACCAATCCTCAGAAGGGATGTGCTGGGACTGGAGAGAGTCCAAAGAAGGGCAACAAAATGAATTAGGGGACTGGAGGACCTTAAATATGAGGAGTGACTACAAGCACTAAATGTATTCTCGCTGGAGAAAAGCTGTTTGAGAAGAGACATGATAGCGATTTACAAATACCTCAATGGTGACCCCAGCATAGGAAAAAAGCTTTTCAGTCTCAGGAGGTGTAGGAGGACACGGGGCCACACAATGAGATTGGATAAGCGGTTTAAGGAGGTTTTTCACTGTCAGGGAGGTGAGAATGGGGAACTCTCTTCCACAATTGGTGGTGTCAGCGGGGAGTATTTTTATTTCTAAAAGACTCTTGGACGTGCATCTTAAAGAACACAACATACAGGGATTTGGGAAATGATTATCTACGCTGACTCACGTACATCTACACAGGTTGAACTGGATGGACTATTGTCTTTATTCAACCTTACCTACTATGTAACTATGTATCAAGGTGGTGATCAGAGATAGGAAAAGGATTGTTGAAGAGGTTGTATTTTATCTCATGTTTGTGTAACATTTTGTTCTTACAACCTCAATAAAATTTTGTTACATATTTTTAAGTATGCCTATAAAGTCCATTCTTTCAAAGCTCTAGAAATTTGATAGACTCCCATTGACTGGCATGCAAATTGCCACCATCCCTAGTGAATCAACAAAAGCATTTACCTCAAAAAGTGGGATTTTGCGGGCAATGGAATAAATTCAAAAAATTATAAAAAAATATACGTTTATTACATAAAGATAGAAAATTGACAAAAAACAAAACAAGTGGTGCACAATAAACACAATTGTTTTTATTGTGCACCACTTGTGTGTTTTTTGTCCATTTTCTATCTTTATGTAATAAACTTATATTTTTTTATAATTTTTTGAATTTATTCCATTGCCCGCAAAATCCCACTTTTTGAGGTAAATGCTTTTGTTCTTTCAAAGCTCTAGTTTATGCAATTAAATGACAGGACATGGACTCATTTATTATGCTGTATACAGCGCCACTCTGTGGTGACAGCTTTCATATATATTGTTTACAGATTCAAATTTTTTCCATTAACATTTTTGAAATTCGGTACAAATGTCACATTATCCAACTTTCAGGAATTAATCTATTAGACAAGTCATAGGAGAGGGCCTGTCAGATTCAGCATTCATCATATACA
Source organism: Rana muscosa (assembly GCA_029206835.1). Taxonomy (NCBI): domain Eukaryota; kingdom Metazoa; phylum Chordata; class Amphibia; order Anura; family Ranidae; genus Rana; species Rana muscosa. The sequence continues at coordinate 189,172,999 of CM055127.1, forward strand.
CAAAGATGAAAGAACATACCAGTAAATCCTAATACTTGTACAGAAAGTGTGTTATTCCCCTGAGCATTCAGAATCCAGGATCCCGCAGCCGGACTTCTCACCAAATGGGCACTTAGAATAGCACGATCATAGTAGTAGTTATAGTAAAAATAATAATAGAAATAATAATATGGATATTTTTCAAATGTGAATGTGTTTCCTAAATAAAAAAGGGTAAATAAATACAATTTAAATAAACATACACATTGACAACAATGTTAATAAATGCAATTTGTCAAACAACTGTAAGTGTAATATTTAAGCAATATTATTTGATTCAGGGGGAAGCGGACGGTGTGCAGACTGTTTTGATTTTTCTCTAGTTGAAGAATTTCATATAAAAGCTTCTAGAGATGATGAATATCAAAAAGACTGAAATCCATTTCCAACCAATTCTAATTTTTTTTTGCAACATATATGTAGCGCCCTCCTCACTCCCCTCTTTGCATCAGCTCGTCTCTCTCTTGTCTAGGGGTATCCTAGAGGAGAGAGAGCGGGGACACCACGCCTAGCCTTCACCGTAGATGTTTGAGCGGTGTGAGCAAAGTTCTTTCTTTACCTTCGGGTCAGTGTTGTGCACCTGGAGTTACCTTGAACAATGTCCGCCAGAAAATGAGCCCCACACCATTAAAGTCCAACACTCCTTTATTCTTCTTGAGTGAACAGCACAATCAGTTACACTCTCTTAGAGAACAGAACAAACAAGGAGGTGTGGATGCGAGTAGGCCCAGACACAATGAACTCTCCACTTTCCTTCCTGAAAGTGGGTTGCGGTCTCCTAGCAAGGGGGGATTTCCTTCCAGGTGGTCTCCGATGGGAGGCTCACCTGTCACTGGCAATCTGCTGCACCCGGTCTTCAAGTGAGTATCTCGCCCCGGTCCATTACGTCTTCCCTATTCGGGTACCCAATCAGGGCCGGCGCTCCCACTAGGCGAATTAGGCAGCCGCCTAGGGCGCACTGCCACCTAGGGGCGCAGCCACAGCCGCTGGGTCCCCTGCAGAGTATCGGTTCCCCTCCTAGCGGGTGGTGGCTGATGCGGAGTGTAGCGGCTCCATATGGCTGGCTGCAGAGTGGCTGGGCGGGGAGAAGGAGCAGGCAGATCTTCCCCGGACTAAGCCAGGGGTGACCATGCTGATGTCCAGCAGCAGCCGTGGGTGTCAGCTCTCTGCCCGCCCCGCCTCCCTCCCTGGATGATGTGCAGCCATTGGAGGAGCAGGGCGGGCGGCATTGTGCATAGAAACAGCCAGAAAGGAGGATCCACCCAGGTCCGGACTGCCCATAGGACACATGCTGGCTGGGCCGAGGCCGCCGAGCCACTTGTCCTGCAGGAGCGAGGAGCCCAAAGCAAAGCTGCTCCTTCAGCTTACCCAGCCTCTCTGCGGCCGCCCGCCGGAGCCCAGGGGTGGAATCGAATGATAGGCTGAAGGGGGAGGAGCTGGAGGAGGTCTCCTGTGTGTGACTGGTGACACTAACTGCTGCCTGACATGTGGAGGGATGAAAAGAAGTCTCCCAAGGTAAGAACTTGTCAGGTGGTGGGGTGAAGCGCTGGGGATGAGGGTTTCCAGTCAGACCTTATCTTGGCTGCGCCCCCTCCCCACCAGGCTCCACCCCCCTCTCCTGTCCACTTTGCTATATTCTCCCTCCACCTGGCTGCACCCCCCTCTCCTGTCCACCTGGCTGCACCCCCCCTCTCCTGTCCACCTGGCTGCACCCCCCTCTCCTGTCCACCTGGCTGCGCCCCCCCCTCCTGTCCACCTGGCTGCACCCCCCCTCTCCTGTCCACCTGGCTGCACCCCCCTCTCCTGTCCACCTGGCTGCGCCCCCCCTCTCCTGTCCACCTGGCTGCACCCCCCCTCTCCTGTCCACCTGGCTGCACCCCCCCTCTCCTGTCCACCTGGCTGCACCCCCCTCTCCTGTCCACCTGGCTGCGCCCCCCCTCTCCTGTCCACCTGGCTGCGCCCCCCCTCTCCTGTCCACCTGGCTGCACCCCCCTCTCCTGTCCACCTGGCTGCACCCCCCTCTCCTGTCCACCTGGCTGCGCCCCCCCTCTCCTGTCCACCTGGCTGCGCCCCCCCTCTCCTGTCCACCTGGCTGCACCCCCCTCTCCTGTCCACCTGGCTGCACCCCCCTCTCCTGTCCACCTGGCTGCGCCCCCCCTCTCCTGTCCACCTGGCTGCGCCCCCCCTCTCCTGTCCACCTGGCTGCGCCCCCCTCTCCTGTCCACCTGGCTGCGCCCCCCCTCTCCTGTCCACCTGGCTGCACCCCCCCCTCTCCTGTCCACCTGACTGCGCCCCCTCCCCTTTTCACCAGGCTCCACCCCCCTCTCCTGTCCACTTTGCTATATTCTCCCTCCACCTGGCTGCACCCCCCCTCTCCTGTCCACCTGGCTGCACCCCCCTCTCCTGTCCACCTGGCTGCACCCCCCCCTCTCCTGTCCACCTGGCTGCACCCCCCCTCTCCTGTCCACCTGGCTGCACCCCCCTCTCCTGTCCACCTGGCTGCACCCCCCCTCTCCTGTCCACCTGGCTGCGCCCCCCCTCTCCTGTCCACCTGGCTGCGCCCCCCCTCTCCTTTCCACCTGACTGCGCCCCCTCCCCTTTTCACCAGGCTCCACCCCCCTCTCCTGTCCACTTTGCTATATTCTCCCTCCACCTGGCTGCACCCCCCCCTCCTGTCCACCTGGCTGCACCCCCCTCTCCTGTCCACCTGGCTGCGCCCCCTCTCCTGTCCACCTGGCTGCGCCCCCCTCTCCTGTCCACCTGACTGCGCCCCCTCCCCTTTTCACCAGGCTCCACCCCCCTCTCCTGTCCACTTTGCTATATTCTTCCTCCACCTGGCTGCACCCCCCCTCTCCTGTCCACCTGGCTGCACCCCCCCTCTCCTGTCCACCTGGCTGCACCCCCCTCTCCTGTCCACCTGGCTGCACCCCCCCTCTCCTGTCCACCTGGCTGCGCCCCCCTCTCCTGTCCACCTGGCTGCGCCCCCCCTCTCCTGTCCACCTGGCTGCGCCCCCCTCTCCACCTGGCTGCACCCCCCTCTCCACCTGGCTGCACCCCCCTCTCCTGTCCACCTGGCTGCACCCCCCTCTCCTGTCCACCTGACTGCATCCCTTCACCTGGCTGCACCCTCCTGTCCACCTGGCTATATCCTACTTCCACCTGGCTGCACCCCCTCTCCTGTCCACCTGGCTGCACCCCCCTCTCCTGTCCACCTGGCTGCACCCTCCTGTCCACCTGGCTACATCCTACTTCCACCTGGCTGCACCCCCTCTCCTGTCCACCTGGCTGCACCCCCCTCTCCTGTCCACCTGGCTGCACCCCCCTCTCCTGTCCACCTGGCTGCACCCTCCTGTCCACCTGGCTACATCCTACTTCCACCTGGTTGCACCCCCTCCTGTCCACCTGGGTGTACCCCACCTCCTGTCCACCCTGCTACATCCCTCCACCTGGCTACACCTCTTCTCTCTTGTCCACCTGGCTGCACCCCCCTCTCCTGTCCACCTGGCTGCACCCCCCTCTCCTGTCCACCTGGCTGCATCTCTTCACCTGGCTGCACCCTCCTGTCCACCTGGTTATATCCTACTTCCACCTGGCTGCACCCCCTCTCCTGTCCACCTGGCTGCACCCCCTCTCCTGTCCACCTGGCTTCACCCCCTCTCCTGTCCACCTGGCTGCACCCCCCTCTCCTGTCCACCTGGCTGCACCCTCCTGTCCACCTGGCTACATCCTACTTCCACCTGGTTGCACCCCCTCCTGTCCACCTGGGTGTACCCCACCTCCTGTCCACCCTGCTACATCCCTCCACCTGGCTGCACCTCTTCTCTCTTGTCCACCTGGCTGCACCCCCCTCTCCTGTCCACCTGGCTGCACCCCCCTCTCCTGTCCACCTGGCTGCATCCCTTCACCTGGCTGCACCCTCCTGTCCACCTGGCTATATCCTACTTCCACCTGGCTGCACCCCCTCTCCTGTCCACCTGGCTGCACCCCCTCTCCTGTCCACCTGGCTGCACCCCCCTCTCCTGTCCACCTGGCTGCACCCTCCTGTCCACCTGGCTACATCCTACTTCCACCTGGTTGCACCCCCTCCTGTCCACCTGGGTGTACCCCACCTCCTGTCCACCCTGCTACATCCCTCTACCTGGCTGCACCTCTTCTCTCTTGTCCACCTGGCTGCACCTCCCCTCTCCTGTCCAACTGGCTGCACCCCCCTCATGTCCACCTGGCTATATCCTCCCTCCACCTGGCTGAACCCCCTCTCCTGTCCACCTGGCTATATCCTCCTTCCACCTGGTTGCACCCCCCTCCTGTCCACCTGTCTCCATCCCTCCACCTGGCTGCACCCCCCCTCCTGTCCACCTGGCTCTATCCCTCCTGACTGCACCCCATCTCCTGTCCACCTGGCTCCATCCTTCCCCCCACCTGGCTGCACCCCCTCTCCTGTCCACCTGGACCAGTTCTGGTGCTAAAATTATTGAATTCATTTTTTTTTATTTTTTTTTGGGGGGGGGGGGGCGCAAGTAGCTGGTCTCGCCTAGGGCGCAAAATGGTCTAGCACCGGCCCTGTACCCAATCCCTGGGTTCCCTAGGACCTCCTTCCCTTGCGGAACTCAGTGGTGGGCACTGAGCTCCAGACCTCCATTCGAGTACCTCTCCCCAGACTAAAGGTGCCTAGGATGGAACACGACCTCCGAACGTTCTCTAGGCCTAGGCCACCTAGAGGACCGACACGAACCACTGCCCTCAGGCTGAAGGTGCCTGGGACTCGACCCCATGACAAAGATGGCCGGCCCCCTTTATACCCTCTACCAGCAAGCACGGTGGGTTCCCCGCCCCACCATACCGCTGCCGAGGGAGGACAAAAAGGAGGCACGGCACACAGCAATGATTCAACCCCGGCCCAGGGCGACAACGCCACCTGCTGGTCCGCAGGGAACTACACATTACTGGTGTCTCTGCCAGGTTTAAATTACACCCGGGAAAGTACATACCCGCTACACTCTCCCCCTGGTGGTTTGACACTGGTCCCCAGTGTCTGGAACAAATCATACCCTCAAGGGCTGGCATAATCCAATCCAGAGACTGACTAACAATTGTACAAAAATATAAAACTTTTGGAAAAACCTTGGTCAACTGAAGCAATTGTGTCTGAGCCCTATAGAAAAATGAAGGGAAACAACAACATTTAACACAACTTTTAGAATCACATATTCACATTATACTTTTCCCCACCCATCCTGACTAAGACCCACCCCATACTCAGTGGTCTTGATGGGATGCTCTCCTGCAGGGGAAAAAAAAGAAAATTATCACACATAAACCCTGACACATATATTCGTGTAGGAGGAAAGAAACTTCTTCGTAAAGAAATCCCTTTTCTCCAAAGAGTGAGTGTGTGAAAAGTGTTAACGTTGCGCAACACTGCCACCTGGTGACAGCATCACGGTAACTGCACTTGTGGAACTTTTCCTTTCTTCTCTTGAGCCCTATCTACCCCAGAGTCCATGATCTCTTGCTGGAAAAGTGAAGAACAACAGGAAAAGTTCTTCACTCCTCTGGGTAACAAGGACAACAGGCCCCAGAAAGTTCAGCAGCATACAACAAAAACAGAGTCCTTTCTCTCCTACAGATAAAAGCGGGGATGCGGCAGAACAAGTGGCTTCAAGTGTTGATCCATGGTCTCCAGATGATATTCCACATCTTCCCCTTCCTTGCACCGGATCAACACCTTGTCTGCATGGATGTGTTGTCCCAACATCCACTCTGCCTTGCAGTCCTTAAAACGCTGAGAGGCCTTAGGGGAGCATGCCAGGTACCTGCGGGCGTGCGGAACCTGAATGTGAGTCCACACAAAGTCATTGTACTAGCGCTCCCGGTACACTTCCACCTCATAGAGCAACTCCTTGGACAAGTAGGGATACTCCCATCTGTACTCTGCAGCAACCTTCTGGCCAAATAGGCGTTGTAGTCTCGCCAAGGGAGGCATAGTAGCTTTGTCCCCTTCGCCAGGTAATACTATTGAGTCCGGGTGGCGAGGAACTTTAATCACATCTGGTCTGGGCATAGGTGCCCGCAACAGCAGTCTCTTTTCCCCGATCTTGGGTGTAGGTGGTACCGGGGATGTAGAGGCATGCTGGGGACGGGACCCCTCCTCAGGCGCTGGTGCCTCCACCTGGGGTGTACTATCCCCTGTAGACATGGGTGGATCCCTGGTTTTGCGGGATGAGGCGAGAGGTACTTTGTCCCAGCCCTTTTCTGCAAACAGTTCGTCAATGGCCACATCATCTCCCATATCCGAGAGCGATTCTAGGTCAGAGGTGTCACACTCCTCCGCGGGCAAGTAGCCTGTAGTGGAGACTGAGTTTTCACCTCTTCCCACACACCATATCTCTCCGCCTGGCTTACCTCGGCCTTTTCTTGAAGCGGGACGTCTGGAACTCTTGTCGACGGATCCATCCGGGCCGGGCATAAGCGAGCGAGATGGTCCACCACAACCGCTGGTCGGGGCTACCATACCGGTCTTTCTCTTCGGTGGTGGACGCTGCGAGACAGTGGTGACCGAGTCAGCATCCTCGGATTTCTCCCGTTGAGTATTCACGACCTCCTCCGCGGTCGCTGCAGTGTGCGCAGGGATGGCTGTCAAAGCAGTGATTCCTCCTCTCTGAGTGGTGTTGCCTGTAGCCCGGCCCGGGGTAAATGGTTCTCGGCTTCTCAACCGCTGGATCCACTTCAAACAGAAACTCCCCACAGGCCTCACATCGCCCAAATGGCTTCAGTTGGCACACCAGTCCCGAACAGCCGGGACAAATCACACCCAGGGCCTCAACGTCCATGCACGAATACAGGGCGAATCGACCCCTTGGCTTTAGCCGGATCCCCGTATCTGTTACCGGAGCAGCAGCAGTCAGTGTCGTGGTAGAAGGGTGAACCGGAATCCACAAGGTATGTCCGAACATGGTGACTTGTTGCTGATCCATCGCACACTGCAAGGGTTTTTGCGCCAACGTCCCACGTGTAGTCCTTCACACGTATTGGACTCCTCCCCTTTTCTCCAGTTCGCAGGCTTTTCTTCTTTTTCCTTTCTGAGTCACGCCCACGAACTAAGCGGTGGGGGTGTGCCTGGTGGCGCAGTGCAAATAGAAGCCCCCACGTGTACTACTTCACATGGCTGAGCTCCCCCCTTTCCTCGCTCTTTCTGCGCGGGCCTTTCCCTTCAATGGGTCATGTCCACGACTTTGAGCAGGGATGCACTTCGGCCAATGAAGGCCTGCCTACTCGTAACTCCTCCAAGCAACACGTTCAATTCCGCGGTACACGAACACTATACCGGACCCGAGCCCCCACGTGTAGCGCCCTCCTCACTCCCCTCTTTGCATCAGCTCGTCTCTCTCTTGTCTAGGGGTATCCTAGAGGGGAGAGAGCGGGGACACCACGCCTAGCCTTCACTGTAGATGTTTGCGCGGTGTGAGCAAAGTTCTTTCTTTACCTTCGGGTCAGTGTTGTGCACCTGGAGTTACCTTGAACAATGTCCGCCAGAAAATGAGCCCCACACCATTAAAGTCCAACACTCCTTTATTCTTCTCGAGTGAACAGCACAATCAGTTACACTCTCTTAGAGAACAGAACAAACAAGGAGGTGTGGATGCAAGTAGGCCCAGACACAATGAACTCTCCACTTTCCTTCCTGAAAGTGGGTTGTGGTCTCCTAGCAAGGGGGGAATTTCCTTCCAGGTGGTCTCCGATGGGAGGCTCACCTGTCACTGGCAATCTGCTGCACCCGGTCTTCAAGTGAGTATCTCCCCCTGGTCCATTACGCCTTCCGGATTCGGGTACCCAATCCCTGGGTTCCCTAGGACCTCCTTCCCTTGTGGAACTCAGTGGTGGGCACTGAGCTCCAGACCTCCATTCGAGTACCTTACCCCAGACTAAAGGTGCCTAGGATGGAACACGACATCCGAACGTCCTCTAGGCCTAGGCCGCCTAGAGGACCAACACGAACCACCGCCCGCAGGCTGAAGGTGCCTGGGACTCGACCCCGTGACAAAGATGGCCGGCCCCCTTTATACCCTCTCCCAGCAAGCACGGCGGGTTCCCCGCCCCACCATACCGCTGCCGAGGGAGGACAAAAAGGAGGCACGGCACACAGCAATGGTTCAACCCCAGCCCAGGGCGACAGCGCCACCTGCTGGGCCACAGGGAACTACACATTACTGGTGTCTCTGCCAGGTTTAAATTACACCCGGGAAAGTACATACCCGTTATATATATATATATGTATATATATATATATATATATATATATATATATATATTGATTTCATGTCATTCACAAAATATTATATATATATATATATATATATATATATATATATATTGTGACAGCAGGAAGGTAAAGTCACCTGGTTGCATCCAGGGGGGTAGATATATTTCACCCAGATTCAGGCTTTACGCCGACTTATACAACTAGGTGGAGAGTTGTATAAGCCCAGCTGAGGCTAGTGGGCTCATGGATGACTCATACCTCTAGGGAGAGTGTGGGGCGTCGTGCAGACAGGGAGTTGATGAGACCAGCTGAAGCTTGTCAGCTCATTTAGGCCTCTATAAGAACTCCCAGCTTCATTAGATGTTTGCTCATGCCTGGACCCAGACCTGTGTGGACTGTCTAGGGAGAGTGAACCCCTGTGCGGTGAGACAAAGCCTGTGTGGCTATTTGCTTGGACATTTAAAACCAGGGACTTAGGGACTAGGACAGCACTAGGCTGATCCCAGTTGTTAGTTAGGAAACCTGTATGTTTAGTCAGAGGTCAAGTTGACCAGGATTTATTTTGTTTATGTTTCTTTTTCTTTGCTGTGTTTTGTCACTGTAAATAGAAAATAAACCGCACCTTTTTGATTTTGAAAACCACAACCTCCGTTTGCTGGGCCTGTTTTTGTGTGGGGAGCCCATCTCGGGGGTCACACACACCCGCTGCCGAGCTAACCCCCTCACAGTTGGTGGAGAATGCGGGCAGTTTTTTTTTTAAGCCAGCATGGAGGAGATACTGAAGCAGCTGGCTCTAGCAAATGCCAATCAACAGCAGACAAATGCAGGTTTGCAAAAGAACTTCGCAGCCCAGCAGCAAGCTCATCAACAGAGCCTTGCAGCCCAGCAGCAGACAAACGCAACTTTGCAACAGAGTCTGGAGGCTCAGCAACAAACCCATGCAGTGTGACTTTCTGACGGGCAGACGTCAGTCGCTGTGTGCGACAGTCGCATGCACTGCCATTCGAGGAACTGAGAAACATTTATGCAAAATGTGTGTTAATGGTAGAAATGTTGTGGTATTGCTGGATTCAGGTAGCCTTGTGACCCTGATAAAGGCTGAGTTAGTTAAAACAGAGGTCTCTGGGAATAACAAGGTAGCTGTTATTTGTGTGCATGGGGACACCCGAGAGTATCCAGTGACTACAGTGTGTTTCGAGACCCCCAAAGGTACCCTCTCTCATCCAGTGGGCTTAGTATCTCAGTTACCGCATGACGCCATTGTGGGAAGGGATTTTCCGAAGTTCTGGGAACTGTGGGATGATCCTGAGCCCCCACTGGTGCCCCTATGTACCAGGAATGTGATAGCCAGAACTCCCCTGAGAGTGGTGAGGACTCTCCGGAATTTCCCTTATCAGTATTGGCAGGGGAGACTCAAGAAACTGGAGAGGAGCCCACCTCCTCAGACGAAAACCTACCGTCTGTGGAGTTTTCTGATCTTGAGGTTCACAGGGAAAACTTTGCCACAGAACAGTTGAAAGACCCCGCCCTAATAAAGGCACGGGAAAACGTAGTGAAAATAGATGGCGAGTTAGTGAACCCAGATAATACCTGCACTTACCCATACTTCAGCGTAGAGAAGGACCTACTGTATCGGGTGGCAAAAAGGGCAGAAGAAACCGTTGAGCAGCTTGTGGTGCCCAAACCTTACAGGAAGTTGGTGTTGGAGTTGGCCCATGGGCACATTCTTGGAGGTCATCTGGGGACAGAGAAAACCCGAGAGAGGGTATTACAGAGATTCTATTGGCCGGGGGTGATGAAGGACATAGAAAATTATTGTTCCTCCTGCCCTGTGTGTCAGAGGTCGGCCCCGATGCCACATTTCCGTAGCCCGCTGGTCCCTCTACCCATCATTGAGGTCCCGTTTGAGAGGATCGCCATGGATTTGGTAGGTCCTATAATCAAGTCCGCTAGGGGGCACCAGTACATATTAGTTATAATGGACTATGCCACCCGTTATCCAGAAGTGATCCCTCTCCGAAATACCTCGGCCAAAACCATAGCCAAAGAGCTATCTCTTGTGTTTAGCCGGGTGGGTATTTGTAAAGAACTGCTTACGGACCAAGGTACACCCTTTATGTCCCGGGTTATGAAGGAGCTGTGTAAATTGTTCAAAGTGACGCAATTACGTACATCTGTGTATCACCCCCAAACCGATGGGCTGGTTGAAAGATTCAACAAAACCCTAAAACAAATGTTGAAGAAAGTGGTGGATAGAGATGGAAAGGATTGGGACTGTCTACTTCCTTATCTGATGTTTGCTATTAGGGAGGTGCCCCAATCCTCTACGGGATTCTCCCCCTTTGAGTTACTGTATGGGAGACACCCAAGAGGGCTGTTGGATATTGCCAAGGAAACTTGGGAAAGTGAGAGTTCTCCCCACAGGAGTGTGATTGAGCATGTCGCCCTGATGCAAGACCGAATTGCACAGGTAATGCCCATCGTGAAGGAACATTTGGCCCAAGCGCAGTTAGCACAGCAGAGAGTGTACAACCGTGGAGCCAAGACCCGTACCTTTTCCCCGGGGGATAGGATACTGGTACTTGTCCCTACGGTTGAAAGTAAATTCCTTGCCAAATGGCAAGGCCCCTACGAGATAATGGAAAAAGTGAGCGAAGTGAATTACAAGGTCAGACAACCAGGAAGGCGAAAGCCCGAACAGATCTATCACGTTAATCTGTTGAAAGCCTGGAGGGATAGAGAGTCCCTAGTCGCAGACACTTGGTCACCAGCTCAAACTGGTTGCGTGATTCCTGAGGTTAGAATAGCAGCCACCTTGTCACAACCCCAACAACAGGAGGTTAAGGAGTTTGTGCTTCGCAACAAGGAGGTATTCTCTGAGCTGCCGGGACAAACATCTGGGGTAGAGCATGACATCATTACCCCGCCCGGTGAAAGGGTGAAGTTAAAACCCTATCGGATCCCAGAGGCCCGACGGGAGGCAATACGGGAGGAAGTACAGAAAATGCTGAACTTAGGGGTGATAGAGGAGTCCCAAAGTGATTGGTCTAGTCCCATTGTGTTGGTGCCTAAACCGGATGGGAGCTGGCGATTTTGTAACGATTTTCGTCAGTTGAACAAAGTTACAAAATTTGACACCTACCCCATGCCACGTATAGATGAGTTGATCGACCGGCTGGGAACAGCCCGATACATGACGACTCTTGACCTCACAAAAGGGTATTGGCAAATCCCCCTGGCCAAGTCGGCCAAAGAGAAAACCGCATTTGTAACCCCAGACGGGGCGTTCCAATATAAAAGAATGCCGTTCGGGTTACAGAATGCGCCGGCCACATTCCAGCGGAAAATGGACCAGATGCTGAGGCCCCATCGGAAGTATGCTGCGGCTTACCTGGATGACGTAATTGTCCATAGCACAGATTGGGCCTCACATCTGCCAAAAGTGCAAGCAGTCCTGGACTCTGTTCGGGAAGCGGGGTTTACGGCTAACCCCAAGAAGTGTACCATTGGGCAGGAGGAGGCCAAATATCTTGGGTACACCATTGGGAGGGGAGTAATAAAACCCCAACTCAACAAAGTCGAGGCCATCCAGAGTTGGCCACGTCCCAACAGCAAGAAGCAGGTACGAGCCTTTCTGGGAATCGCTGGGTATTATCGGCGATTCATTCCCCACTTTGCTTCTAAGGCTGTGCCCCTAACCAACCTGACGAAGGGGAAAGGGTCGGTCATGATTAAATGGACCCCCGAGGCTGAGGCAGCATTCCAATTCTTGAAACAAGCCTTATGTAGCCAGCCAGTGTTGTACTCACCCGACTTCTCTAAAGACTTTGTCGTACAAAGTGATGCGTCAGATGTGGGGTTAGGAGCAGTATTGTCCCAGGTCTGGAACGGGGAAGAGCACCCAGTCATTTACCTCAGCAGGAAGTTGAAGTCCCATGAGGTAAATTACGCCACCGTTGAAAAGGAGTGTTTAGCGGTGAAGTGGGCTCTAGATTCCCTTCGGTACTACCTGCTAGGTAGGCACTTTGACTTGGTTACGGATCACGCTCCGTTAAAGTGGATGGCTCAAAACAAGGAAACAAATAGAAGAGTGAATAGGTGGTTCCTGGCCCTCCAGGAATTCAACTTCACAGTAAAGCATCGCCCTGGCGTTCAAATGGGGAATGTGGATGCTTTGTCTCGAGTACATGAATGCCTGATTGCTGGTGTTCCAACCCCGAGGTTAAAACATGAGAGGGGGGTATGTGACAGCAGGAAGGTAAAGTCACCTGGTTGCATCCAGGGGGGTAGATATATTTCGCCCAGATTCAGGCTTTACGCCGACTTATACAACTAGGTGGAGAGTTGTATAAGCCCAGCTGAGGCTAGTGGGCTCATGGATGACTCATACCTCTAGGGAGAGTGTGGGGCGTCGTGCAGACAGGGAGTTGATGAGACCAGCTGAAGCTTGTCAGCTCATTTAGGCCTCTATAAGAACTCCCAGCTTCATTAGATGTTTGCTCATGCCTGGACCCAGACCTGTGTGGACTGTCTAGGGAGAGTGAACCCCTGTGCGGTGAGACAAAGCCTGTGTGGCTATTTGCTTGGACATTTAAAACCAGGGACTTAGGGACTAGGACAGCACTAGGCTGATCCCAGTTGTTAGTTAGGAAACCTGTATGTTTAGTCAGAGGTCAAGTTGACCAGGATTTATTTTGTTTATGTTTCTTTTTCTTTGCTGTGTTTTGTCACTGTAAATAGAAAATAAACCGCACCTTTTTGATTTTGAAAACCACAACCTCCGTTTGCTGGGCCTGTTTTTGTGTGGGGAGCCCATCTCGGGGGTCACACACACCCGCTGCCGAGCTATCCCCCTCACAATATATATATATATATATATAGTAACACCAAGCTGGCTGGATGCCTTACTTATGTTAATAATCATAATATATATATATATATATATATATATATATATCAGTAAAGCTCTATACAATGTTTGCTGTGTACTAGAACAGTTTATGCAGTAAGGCCCCTTTCAGATGGGCTTTTTCTGCTGAGCAGAGCGGCCGGACCACAAGTCCACGTCTGCTCCACCTATGCAGAGCGGACACGGACACAGCCCTCTTGCTCTATGCGCAGCCAGATGTAAATGGTCTGGCTGTATGTTCACACCCAACTGCCCTCTTATCTGGTCTGGCCAGATGTAGAAGAATGAATCCCCTTCCATTTTTTTTTTTTTCCGTATCGGACCCGGAGCTAGCCAGGTGTAAATGGGCACAAATCTGTTTACATCCTATAGAGAAGAATGGAGGGTCCAATCAGGTCCGGCTGAAAAACAAAATGGTTTGGAAGGTATATTAAAGTGGATGTAAACCCGATTCATGAAATCTGACCTTGGCATACATATCTGCAGTGTTTACTTATCAAGAGGTCCAGTGCTAGAATTATTGCTCTCCCTCTGATGTTCACGACATTATCTCACATGTGTGGTTTGAAATCCATTTGCATATGAGTTTGGGAGTAACGTATGCTTTTGCATTTGTGCCTAAGCACGGTGGGACAGGGGCAAGTTAAACATTTATTATAATTTATTTATTTATTTTATACGAAAACTTTTTTTTGGGCTATCACAAGGGATTAACAACACCCCTTTGTGATAGCATTATCCATGACAGGTCCTCTTTATGGAGATATTTGGGGTTCATTAGACCCAAAATCTGTCCTCTAACCTTCCATGCAGCTGATCAGACACAGATCGGCCTGATCGGCTGCTTACCTGCCCACTGATGGTTCTAAAGGGGCGTAACCAAAAGTGACAAACTACTCATCGCTCCCGGTTTCTGAAGTTACAGAGAGAGGGGAACATTGTCAGTTCATCTCTCCCTGTACAGGGCAGTCATCGCCAACGTCCGCATCGCTCCCGGCCTCCGCAATGGGACTGGAGAGCCTGGGAGAGGCAACGGCGGTGGAAGGGGGGTGGGAACCTCTTCCGCCACCCGCAGAAGTGATTGAGTGGCTAATTAGCCACTCAGATCACTTCTGCCTGATAGGGAATCGCTGGCTGAAAAGATCCATATTGGGATGATGTCTGTAGGTGTAGGCATCATCCTGGTATAACCACTGAAACCAGAGGACGTCCATGGATGTCCTCCCGGCGGAAAGTGATTAAATTAGATAGGGTGTGAAGCCCACGGACTCACAGGATAGTTTATAGGAGGATTTTTTTTGATTTCATAGTAGAAATGGTGTACACCAGTTTTATCTTCTTACAGTTGTTGAAAATGATGCAGTATATCCATTCAGAAATTCTTACTGTAAATCTGCAGTCATCAACGTACCTTTTGGATCAGTAAAATTAAGAGTGAATGTCTCATCTCCTGTGATCAGTAAATATGTTAAGGAAGTTGAAACATTAAACACCTCAGTATATTTCTCCGTGACATTTCTGTTGGTGTTCAGGATGCGCACAGATGAATTTAGAGGTTTAGATAACAATAATTCCAATGAATTTATTATCTGCCAAAAATAAGAGAGAAAGAAAATATATTAGTGACAACTAAAGAGGAATCAATGTATGGGCACAAAGGCACTGTTAACATTGAAACCCACATTTACAGTGTTTCCTATACACAACCAGATGTTACAGTATAGCTATTAGGGATGAGCCGAACACCCCCCGGTTCGGTTCGCAGCAGAACATGCAAACAGGCAAAAAATGTGTTCGAACGCGCAAACATCGTTAAAGTCTATGGGACACAAACATGAAAAAGTGATAATTTAAAAGTTTAATATGCAAGTTATTGTCCTTTGGGTCAGGTATGGATATTAAGGGGAACCCTGCGCCAATTTTTTTTTAAAAATGGCCTAGGGGTCCCCTTCAAAATCCATACCAGACCCTTAAGGTCTGGTATGGATTTTAAGGGGAACCTCGCGCCAAAAAAAAAAATGGCGTGGGGTTCCCCCCAAAAATCCAAACCAGAACCTTATCTGAGCATGCAACCTGGCAGGCTGCAGGAAAAGAGGGGGGGCGAGAGAGCGCCCCCCCTCCTGAACCGTACCAGGTCACATGCCCTCAACATGGGGAGGATGTCCCCGTGTTGATGGGACAAGGGCCTCTTCCCCACAACCCTTGCCCAGGGTTTGTGGGGGTCTGTGGGCGGGGGGCTTATCGGAATCTGGAAACCCCCTTTAACAAAGGGGACCCCCAGATCCCGCCCCCCCTTATGTGAATTGGTATGACTACCATTTCACAAAAAAAGTGTCAAAAATGATAAAAACCACAGTACACAGCTTGGGACAAGTCCTTTATTAAAAAGAAAAAAAAATTCCAGCGATGTAATCCATTCTCGATCTCCAGCGATGTAAATCCATTCTCGATCTCCAGCGAGGATACGATGCTGACACGATTCTGCCTCCACGGGAGGCACCCGATGAATGACGCGCCCCAGCCTGACAGCTCTTATATAGCTGAGGGCGGGGCCACCCATCAGTGCGCGGATGACCCCGCCCCCTCTGACGCAACGGCAAAACGCTGGGGTTACTTTGTGACATATACGGGTGAACCCGCCCCCCTCTGATGGGAAAACCCCACGTTGAGGGCATGTGACCTGGTACGGTTCAGGAGGGGGACAGCTCTCTCGTCCCCCCCTCTTTTCCTGCGGTCTGCCAGATTGCGTGTGTCAGGAAAGGTTCCATCTGCTGGTGACACTGCCTCATATCTGGCGTGCAGTACTGTGGTCCACCAGCAGGTGTCTCCTGGCAGTCTGGAACTGCCAGGGGAGCTCTTCCCTGGTGGTGGTATTATGTGATCTTTAGGCCGCAGTACTGGCGTCCACCTGCGGGGGGTTCCTGGCAGTGTGGGGCCGACATCTTCTCCTGCAATCAGGCATCACCTGAGGCTGATTGCAGGAGATGTGTATAAATACCCGGCAGACACAATCATACTTTGCCTTGGTATCTCTCCTTGCGCCCTGACCCTGAACCTGAGAAGCTCTGCATCTGTACCTGATCCTGATCCTGTTCCTGTCTGTTATCTGAACCCTGAACCCTGAGCCTTGTACCTGTACATGTCCCTTCTGTGATCCATCCACCCTCTCCTTGTCCTGTTGTTTTCCCTTTCCCCAGCTGCTGACCTCCCATTGACGACCCTGGCCTGGACCTGTTTATGATTCTGGTTTTCCCCATTACTTGTACATATTTGTCTGTTACTGTTATTATTTGTGGGTTCTGTTTGGTATTGGTTGTTGTGCACTGTGTGGTATTGGAGGTGGTTGTATTTATATCATTTCACTTATCTTTAATAAATTATCATATTTCACTTAAACATGTTTGGGTTTCCTCTGTTGCAGTCCACACAGTTCTGGTCTTATCCGATACGTGACAGTGTGCTTGGATAAGGGTCTGGTATGGATTTTTGGGGGGAACCCCATGCCATTTTTATTTAATTTTGGCGTGGGCTTCCCCTTAAAATCCATACCAGACCTGTAGGGTCTGGTATGTATTTTGAGGGGGACCTCTACGCCATTTAAAAAAAAAATAGGCGCAGGGTTCCCCTTAATATCCATACCAGACTTGAAGGGCCTGATATGGAATTTGGGGGGACCCCCACGCATTTATTTTTTTTACTTTTGGTTTGGGGTTCCCCTTAATATTCATACCAGACCCAAAGTGCCTGATAATGGACTGGGGTGGAACCTATGCCGTTTTTTTCAATGACTTTTATCTGTATTGCCGGGACCCGACAATTCATTATAGCCACGCGTAGTTTTAAATGACTTTTTTTCCTTGAGAAATGTCATTTTGTGCAGGGACAGTTCTAAACACGGGAAACATGTGCTACTTTACAGGCATACTATAGACACCCCCCAGGTACGAAATTTAGAGGAATATTTCCCTTTTATTGTTTCACTTTAAGCATTATTAAAATCACTGCTCCCGAAAAAACTTCAGTTTTTAAAACTTTTTTTGCATTGATACATGTCCCCTGGGGTAGGACCCGGGTCCCCAAACACTTTTTATGATAAGCCTTTAAAATTAGCACTTTTGATTTCTCCCATAGACTTTTAAAGGGTGTTCCGCGGCTTTCAAATTTGCCGCAAACACCCCAAATTGTTCGCTATTCGGCGAACGGGCGAACAGCTTGACCCGAACATAAAGCTCATCCCTAATAGCTATATAAACTGCAAAGTTACTTTTTTTTTATTCTCAACCTCGCCGGAATCTGGCTTCTATTCCCATGTGGTGGCAGCCCTCAGTGTATGGACTTATATTTCATTGTAGTTTTTATGGGCTTCTTATGGACATTAAATGTGGGTTGCAGCAGAACTTCCAGTGTTTGCGTCTTTTACTGATATTGATCTTAGTGCTCCATATACTGGCCTGGGAACCACCAACGAGCCCCTGTTCTATGAAAAATCTCTAAATCACACAATGCATCATTATCAGTGTTGCCAATCCCCCAAAGTGATTTTTTTACTGGCAGAAAATCGTGAAATTTACTGACAACACAATTGTTTTTACAAACACTGCTAAAAAATACCTAAAATTACAGTTTTCTGTGCTAAACTGTGCAAATATCAATATTTGAAGTATAAACACATTGCTAGTGCTACTAGCAATGTGTTTAAAGCGGGATTCCACCCGCAATTTTTTTTTTTAAAAGTCAGCAGCTACAAACACTGTAGCTGATGACTTTTAATAAGGTCACTTACCTGTCCTACTCTCCCGCGATGATGGCCCCCCCCGATGCCGATCCCTCGGTCAGTGCAGGTCCCGCGCCGCCATCCTCACTAAGGGAAATAGGCAGTGAAGCCTTACGGCTTCACTGTCCATTTCCTACTCGATTTGTGAATGGGCGGCTGCTCTCTGGGATTACACACAGTTCCCAGAAGGCAGCGCGCCCCATTCACCAGAAGAGGATGCGGAAGGAGACCCACCGTGGATAAGGAAGAGGCAGATTAGGGACTTCCGCATAGCAACCGCTATTTCGGGTGAGTACATTTTTTTTTTCAATTGTTTTTTTTTTCAATTCTTTTGCTGCATTTTGGTGTATTTTTTTTTTTCAGGGTGGAACTCCACTTTAAGTTAAACAAAAGTAAAAAAACATATTTCACAATTTACATGAAGGTCAGGTTACTATAACCCAGCCAGCACAGAGTTCCTCCTTAGATCAGAGTCTGCAGGATTCCCCCTTACAGTGAAAGGGAACTCTTAGGTAAAGGGGAACGATGCAGATCATGATGTAAGGGTGAACTCTGAAAATGGGGGGATTTGCTCTGGTGACTAGAGACCCACTTCTGCAGAGTGAATAAACTAAGGTGGGTGAGTTACTAATATAGGGGGGAACCTTTTTATCATTGCCCCCTTACATTATTGTATTCACTCACCTCTTACATAAGCAACCCCCCCTCAGACCGGCCTGGCCGCACTGTCACTGGCCTCCTTTCAGGTGCACCATGCAGGGCTCAGTCAGATGGCTTCAGCAGCTTGGCAGCTCTAGTTTTATTGTATAGAAAATAATAGAATTCCTGCGAGCCTCAATCAACCCAAAGCCTGATAAATATCACTAACCAGCTGCAGGAGGTGGAAAGAGACTGTGGACATACTACAGGAGGTGGACAAAGGCTGCGGACATACTACAGGAGGGGTACAGAAGCTGCGGACATACTACAGGAGGGGCACAGAGGCTGCAGACATACTACAGGAGGTGAACAGAGACTGCAGACATACTACAGGAGGTGGACAGAGGCTGCGGACATACTACAGGAGGTGGACAGAGGCTGCAGACATACTACAGGAGGTGGACAGAGGCTGCAGACATACTACAGGAGGGGGACAGAGGCTGCGGACATACTACAGGAGGGGGACAGAGGCTGCAGACATACTACAGGATGGGGACAGAGGCTGTGGACATACTACAGGAGGGGGACAGAGGCTGCGGACATACTACAGGAGGGGGACAGAGGCTGCGGACATACTACAGGAGGTGGACAGAGGCTGCGGACATGCTACAGGAGTTGGACAGAGGCTGCGGACATACTACAGGAGGTGGACAGAGGCTGCGGACATACTACAGGAGGTGGACAGAGGCTGCGGACATACTACAGGAGGGGGACAGAGGCTGCGGACATACTACAGGAGGGGGACAGAGGCTGCGGACATACTACAGGAGGGGTACAGAGGCTGCGGACATACTACAGGAGGGGGACAGTGGCTGCGGAAATACTACAGGAGGGGGACAGAGCCTGCGGACATACTACTGGAGTGTGACAGAGCCTGCGGACATACTACAGGAGTGGGACAGAGCCTGCGGACATACTACAGGAGTGGGACAGAGCCTGCTGACATACTACAGGAGGGGGACAGAGGCTGCGGAAATACTACAGGAGGGGGACAGAGCCTGCGGACATACTACTGGAGTGGGACAGAGCCTGCGGACATGCTACAGGAGGTGGACAGAGGCTGCAGACATACTACAGGAGGGGGACAGAGGCTGCGGATATGCTACAGGAGGTGGACAGAGGCTGCGGACATACTACAGGAGGGGGACAGAGGCTGCGGACATACTACTGGAGTGGGACAGTAGCTGCAGACATACTACAGGAGGGGGACAGAGGCTCCAGACATGATAGTGTCCTCCTCACCCCCTCACAGTAGCCTCCCCCTCCTCTGTCCACCATCATATTACAGTCTCCACACCAGTGTGTCCTGCTCCTGTGCCCCTTTCACCTCTCAACAGGGCAGCACATCAGTGTCCTTCACTGTCTCCCTGCATGCCATGGCTTCACCCCCCCCCCCCAGTAATGCCATGTCATCCTCTGTCTTCTGTCCCCAGACCCAGTAATGTCTTCCTCTGTCCCCAGTAATGTCATCCTCTGTCTCAGTGTCACACTCTCCTCCTCACTTAACTCTCCTCGGCTCCTCCGCCTACGGCGAGTGCACAAGACGCGGTCATCATGTCTTAGCCAGGAACAAGGGGACTCTGGCATCTATTCAAAAATGGCGCCATTGCCCAGAACTGACATTTACAGGAACCCCGAAAATGGGAGTAAATTTACGGGCGGTTGGCAACACTCATCATTATGAGGCTCCCACAGAACTTTGAGGGATTAAACAAACATTGAGATTATATATCTAAGGAAATATCAGTTCCCCAGCCTCATCTGTTGTGGTTTAGGAGACAAAAACATCAAAACATATCTTGGTTTAAATGACAATCGATTCAAAAATGATTTACTGCTTCTTGGCTGTTCAGAGCTTTGCACCATTAAAATACATTCACCATTCACAAAACCACTGGCCTGGTAAGATGTGTTATATGGCCAGTGTTACATTTGTTGGCACCTTTTGGCAATGTTTTCAAAATATGAAGTTCTGATTTTTATAATGTAATCATCACTGATTCCCAGGGATCCCTTCATGCAGTACTAATGTATTCCACTGCACATTTAGCCTGTGGATTTTCACCTACAATTCCTAATTTGTTTAGCTCACTGTTGCTCACTATTAGGAATAGGCCTGAGCATGTTCAGGACCCCACCTGCCGATCCCGCCTGGAGGCCAACACCGCACACCGATAATCACAGGCAATGAGACATTTCCTGATCCGCAGCTGCACAGACTGGGAAATGTCTCAGTGCCGGTGATCGGGGGTGCGCAGTGTCGGCTTCCAGGCAGGATCGGACAGGTTGGATCCTGAACGCGCTGGAGCCCATCTCTACTCACCAAACTCAGGTGTAGGTATAAGCCACTTTTAATTTATTTTCCCACAACTACTTGGGTTCCTGGACACACCCAGGAAAGAAAAGTTTCTCTGCTTTCATCCTTTTGCAGCTCAGAGTAGTCCACACCTGATGAGACAGAAGTAGGCTAAGAAAATAAGCTATAGCCAGGTAAAAAAAAATAACCCTCAGAATGGGCTTGAACGCAGCAGGGGAGAATTCTGATAGCTCATATCTTTTATATAAATCTCAGCTTTTTAATTGTTACCAAAGTACTCAAGTCCCATTGGGTGCCCTTTGTTATTGGTCCTTGAGACTGGGTTCACACTGATACGACACGACATTCATCCGACTTTCATCCTACTTTGCTCTGCGACATTAGTCCTACATTGGTCCGACATCCATCCGACTTTCATGAACAGGATACTACTTTGATCCGACATTGTGATAGTCTGACTTGTCCTTTGACCAATCAAAACAATCCCAGGGTGAGATAAATTCCTTTTACTGCTGCTGTAATCACCATGTCGGTTGTCAAATGTCGGATGGTTAGGACAAGGATCCTACTTTGATCCGACTTCAATGATAGTCAATGGGCTGAAGTAGGATCAAAGTCGGACAGAAGTAGTACAGGGAGCATTTTTAATGTCGGACCGACTTGTGTCGGACCAGTTAAGACGGCTCTCATAGGGATTCATTGATTTTCACACGTCATGCGACATGAGCTCCTAATGTCGGAGCGTTTGTCGGACAAGTGTGAACCAGGCCTGAATCCCTCCGGCTGTTCACCTGTGTTAGCAGAATCTCCCTGTCTTCACTGAAAGGGATGCTGTTTATGAAGATTAGGGCCGGTAGCTGTTTTCTGAACTACTTTTTTGAAATAGCGGTTCTCAGTTAGACTCTCTGATTTTATAGAATCTTATATAGACAATGCCATTTAGCTGCCAAATAATACACTGATTGAGTCACAGAGATGTTTCTGTGAAGAATTCCTGAAAACTCCCAGCCATGTAAGAAAATGAGTAAAGACAGTGGTGACATCACTGCCAAAAATAATGCCACTGGGCATATTTGGGCAGTTATATAAACCAAAAAATGGCTTGGAACTTATTTGGGCAAAGATGGCATAACTAACCCCACCCCTTCCTTTCTACAGCTAATGACAGCTCAGGAAGCTCTCCTTTGGTTAGTGTAAGCCTTGGGAATTGGTCCTGTGGGGCATTTGTTTTTGTTTTTTTTGGTAAGTCTGGGAAGTGAGCATCATGATTGATGATGCATTTACAATGGGGGACTTTTTTATATCTATCAAACATTTGGGTGCATTATTTCTAGGCTACAATGCTTTAATGTTTGTGAACAATGGGGGGGGGGAGGTCATTATTTTGGCCCCCTCATTATTAAGGAGGAATTCAAGATTTTAATAAACACTCCGCCTGCAGATCCCCACAACCACCAGGTAAGGGTTGTGGGGGATGAGGCCCTTGTCTTCATCAATTTAGGGTGCTTGGCCAGTGCCATCCCATATAGAAAGCACGTGGCCTCATATAGTTCAGGGAGGGGTAGGCACATACTCATCCCCCCCTTTCCTGGCTGCTTAAATTAAGGGTTTAGTATGCATTTTTTTTTTGGGGGGGGGCTTGTGCAATTATTTGTTGGCATCCTTAAGATCCATACCACACCTGAAAGGTCTGGTGTGGATTTTCTGGGAGCCTCACACATCTTATTTTTTTAGTTTGTGTGAGCTACCTACCCTTTGAGAGTCAAGGGGTAAGATTATATAGGAAAAAGATCAGTTTAACCACTTCAATACCAGGCACTTTCACCCCCTTCCTGCCCAAGCCATTTTTCAGCTTTCAGCGCTGTCACACTTTGAATGACAATTGTGCGGTCATGCAACACTGTACCCAAATGAAATTTTTATAATTTTTTTTCCCCACAAATAGAGATTTATTTTGGTGGTATTTGATCACCTCTGCGGTTTGTATCTTTTGTGCTATAAACAAAAGAAGAGAGACAAGTTTGAAAAAAACTCAATTTTTTTAATTTTTTGCTATAATAAATATCCATTTTTTTTTTTAAAGAAATTTTTTCCTCAGTTTAAGCCGATACGTATTCTTCTACATATTTTTGGTAAAAAAAAAATCACAATAAGCGTATATTGATTGGTTTGCGCAAAAGTTATACCAGCTACAAAATAGGGGATAGATTTATAGCATTTTTATTATTATTATTTTTTTACTAGTAATGGCGGCGATCAGCGATTTTTATTGTGACTGTGACATTGCGGCGGACACATCGGACACTTTTGACACATTTTTGGGACCATTTACATCTATACAGCGATCGCTGCTATAAAAATGCATTGATTACTGTATAAATATGACTGGCAGGGAAGGGATTAACACTAGGGGGCGATCAAAGGGTTAAATGTGTTCCCTGGGAGTGATTCTTACTGTGGGGGGAGGAGACTGACTGGGGGAGGTGACCGATGGTTGTCCCTATGTACAAGGGACACACCATCGGTCTCCTCTCCCTGACAGGAGGTGGATCTGTGTGTTTACACACAGAGATCCACGGTCCTGCTCAGTTACTGGGCAATTGCGCGTGCCCACTAGTGGCTTGAGAAGGCGATCACGTCATATGACGTCCGCCCAGAACAAGAGAGTCTTCTTCCCGCCGTCATATGACAGCGGGCAGTAGACAACTGGTTAAATTGTTGGCAAATGACATTCAATGGTAGCTTCTTCAAAACACACACCCCCCCCCCCCCAAAAAAAAAAATTAACCCCAAAATACGTAGCAAACCCTTGGCGGGGTCTGAGTGCTGTTGTTTTTTTTATTGTTTTTTTTTTTTTTTTTTTTACAAGAAGCTGTCAATGGTATGTTATTTAATGGCAATTTAAAAACGTTTTTCCTTTATAAATATCTGTCATGCTGAAACACTTTCTGTACATCCCAGAGATATGCCCCTTCACAGGCGGAATTGAGACACCCCCAGGCATGTAATTTAAAGGATTTAATTTTTTTTTGATATTTCACATTAAACACTTGAATTTAATTAAAAAAATGTTTTTGCATCGGTACATGTTCTCCAGGGAAGTTGTGAAAAAAAGAAGCAGAAATTGCGCTCAGGATAAGGAAATGGCAATTGGTGGCTGGCACCAGATTGCCTCAGTTACAGTTCTAGGCAGCTACTAACCTGAAAACATAATCAGTGAAAAACACAGAAAAAAAATATATAATAGCGCTAAACTTAAACTTAAATTAAGTGAACAAAAAATAATTGGTCATGATTATACCACAAACATATATACAGTGCATAGATTTCTTATTGATAACGCCTGAACTGAAATATGATAATGAACCTAGAACATGAAAACCATGCTCAGATGCAGACACAAGCCCAGGGAAGATATGTTTATCTGCTTCCCTCTCAGCAGCTCAGAAAGGCCACAACTGATGGGGTCAAGGTAGCTAGCCAAGTGATATCTTCCCTGGGCTTGTGTCTGCATCTGAACATGAGGTGGCCATAGGAGTCAATACTATCCAGCTGGGATTGCCTTCATGCGATTTCAGGTCCTCCGTAATAGAGGACCAATCAGTTCTGGTAAGCTGCTGACTTGCTTATGGTGGTGGATGTCACTCCTGTCTTCAGACAACACGTTGGAGATTTGGAATTTGTCTTGTGCACGGGTGTTTATTACAGCATTCATTTGGACT
Source organism: Rana muscosa (assembly GCA_029206835.1). Taxonomy (NCBI): domain Eukaryota; kingdom Metazoa; phylum Chordata; class Amphibia; order Anura; family Ranidae; genus Rana; species Rana muscosa. Next base: position 189,197,719 of record CM055127.1, read on the forward strand.
CTAAACAGAATTTCTGCATATATGGACTGATGCTTTAGTGTGTCACACCTTGCTAGACACTATATGCATGTTTGTTCACTTTTCATATGCATGGTGTTAATCAATTCAATCATCATTTTTTTGGCATATGGTTTTCATGTTCTAGGTTCATTATCATATTTCAGTTCAGGCGTTATCAATAAGAAATCTATGCACTGTATATATGTTTGTGGTATAATCATGACCAATTATTTTTTGTTCACTTAATTTAAGTTTAAGTTTAGCGCTATTATATATATTTTTTTCTCCAGGGAAGTTGCCACCGTTTTTTGTGTAGCCCCTTTTCTATTAGCCCAGAAAATTGCCATTTTTAGTTTTCATAGATGCAGCTTTTCATTGATTTCAATGTGGTTCGGGTTCAACATCCAAACTTCTTTGCAGTTTGGCAAACCCCTGCTGAACTGGACCCAGGGCAGTTTAGCTCACCCCTAATCACTAGGGATGAGCTGAAAGTTTGGTTTGTATGCCCATACTTTAGCCCGTTCGGCCTTCTGTTCAGTGGCAGCCAAGCATCATATATAACATTTCTACCACTTTCTACCACTTCTAAATATGACAGCGTCCTGCTGTCACTTTTTCCTAAGGAAGGTGCAGGTTCTTGCACCCACAGCATCCCTAGGAACCACTGATGTTGTGGGGAATCCCTGTTCTTTTTAAGCAAAGGGGAAATATGGCCACTGGTCGTATTCAGTCAATGACATTTATCAAATATGGTTATTATGTCATCATTATCCCTTCCCCTTCTCTTATATATCTGATGACAGCTTGGGGAATTGTCATTTGGCTAGTGGTACCATTGGCATTGGTAGTATGAACTATGTGGTTGGGTAGGGTAATTGGTGATGGATCTACAATAAGGGACTTTTTTTTTAAAATAAAGGTCAAACTTTAAAAAAAAAAAAATTGTTTGCCTTGGTACATGTTCTCTAGGACACTGCCCACCCCCATGCTTTTTTTGACATCTAGTATGCCTAAAATGGCCATTTTTACCCTTGCAGATTTGGCTCCCATTGATTTCCAAAGGTTTTGGGTTCAGCATCCAAACTTCTTTGAAGTTCATTGAACTCCTGTTGAACCAAACTCAGATCAGTTTGGCTCATAGCAAATTTTAACCTTTAAAGCAATCTACAGATATATACAGTAGAACTGAAATTTAATCCCATGCATAAAGTATCTACAACCAAAATGATTTGCCTTCACTAATATTGTAATCTTCCTATGCTTGTAATATGATTCTTACCTTAATATAATCAGTAAAATCCATATTAATCAATTCTCCATAACTAAGAGATGAAATGTCATTAAATGCATCAATCTTGGAATTTCTCTGTACACAATTCCACCATGGGTACCACAGAAAAAAAACCTGGAGAGAAAAATGAAAGACTTAGCTATGGTTCAGAGATACGTAGACGATGTATGACTTTACAAGGAAGACTCTTACTTGGGACTTCTTTTCCTTCAGCAATGTATGAACATCAGACAGAAGTTGAGTGTCATTGTAATCTGTCATGGAGCCAGCTGTATAAACCCAAATGATGGACTCAGCGGGGGAAATCTCCAGAGCTCTCTTCAGCCCATAGAGGGTGGACTGGTTGCAGTTTGATATATGGTTATTGTAATAATTAGCAGTGTCAGCCCAATAGTTTATTCTCATGCTTTGGAAGAAATCACTCTTGTTGTTGGTGATAGTTTCATTTGTTTCTAAAAAAAGATATATATATTTTATTGAACAGTAGAAACGGAATGCTCAAAACAAAGGTATACACACTAATAGTAGCATAATACAGTCAGGTCCATAAATATTTGGACATCGACACAATTCTATTCTTTTTGGCTCTATACATCACCACAATGGATTTGAAATGAAACAAACAAGATGTGCTTTTAACTGCAGACTTTCAGGCTTGCTGAAGACAAACTGAAGGGAAAATGCCCCAAGAACAAGCAGGAACTGAAGACAGTTGCAGTAGAGGCCTGGCAGAGCATCACCAGGGATGAAGCCCAGCGTCTGGTGATGTTTATGCGTTCCAGACTTCAGGCTGTAATTCACTGCAAAGGATTTGCAACCAAGTATTAAAAAGTGAAAGTTTTATTGATGATTGTTAATCTGTCCCATTACTTTTGGTCCCCTAAAAAGTGGGAGGCACATATACAAACTGTTGTAATTCCTACACCGTTCACCTGATTTGGATGTAAATACCCTCAAATTAAAGCTGGAAATCTGCAGTTAAAGCACATCTTGTTTGTTTAATTTCAAATCCATTGTGGTTGTGTATAGAGCCAAAAAGATTATAATTGTGTCAATGTCCCAATATTTATGGACCTGATTGTAAGTGTAAAGAGAGCAAAGCTCCATCAAAGTCTTGATAGTCCCAGCTTAGCAATGTAGTTTGGTAATGCTCTGCTTATAAAAAAAATGCAAATAAAGGAACCAGTCCTACCCTTTTTTAGGCTAGGTCACTTCTGCCAAATACTACTGAGTTATTGGATTGGCCAAACCAAAGATTTAAAGTGGAATGTTGCCCATTTCATACTTTTAACTGCTGCATCCTACACCCTATTTACAGTCCAGTCCTTTAACTGCTGCACTCTGTATGCTGTGCTTTATATTGTACTCTTGACTGTTGTACCCTATGCTGTATGTCACATAGTCCTGATCACTGCACCTTATAAGCTGTGTTGTTCATAACATGTTCCTAACCACTGCACTCTGTAAGATGTGCTATACATTACATACTCTTGAGCACGTGCCCATTGTCTCAACCATTAATGCTTGCTTAGTACTCCTTTAAGGGCTCATTCACATGTGCTTTGGCCTCTGATCAGCAATGTTCATTTGGATTGCTCTTCAGATGACATTTGACTGGTGGTGAGGAGGTGTTGTACTGCCTCCACACCGTCTGCTTTAACCCCTTTGGCCCCTCATGCATTGCACATGGTTGCAGAGCACTTACAAAGTGGTCCCATTCACCTAAATGGGTTGCAATTGGCAGGCAGAAGTTCCTGCCATAAAGCAAAGCATTGTGGCCATGGCATGTGTACACCTCTTAATTTCTCCTTAACCACTTCAGGCCCAGAAGATTTTCCCCCTTAATGACCAGGCCATTTTTTGGTATACAACACTGCATCGCTTTAATTGACAATTGCGCGGTTATACGAGGCTGTACCCAAAAAAAAAAAAAAAGATTCTGCGCGACAAACAAAAAAGAGCGACAATTTTGAAAAAAATAACAATATTATTTTCTTTAATAAATATCCAATTATTATTTTTTATTATTATTATTATTTATTTATCATTTTAGGCCAATATGTATTTTTTTACATATTGTTGGTAAAAAAAAATAAAAAATCACAACAAGCGTATATTGATTGGTTTGTGAAAAAGTTATAGTGTCTACAAAATAGGGGATAGATTTATTGTATTTTTATTTTTATTTTTTTACTAGTAATGGCGGCGATCAGCAATTTTTTGCGGGACTGTGACATTGTGGCAGACAGATCAGACACTTTTGACACTTTTTTGCGACCATTGACATTTATATAGCGATCAGTGCTAAAAGTAGACACGTATTACTATATAAATATCACTGGAAGGGAAGGGGTTAACATAGGGGGCGATCAAGGAGTTAAATGTGTTCTTTTATGAGTGTTTCCAAATGTGGGGGGATGGGACTGACTGGAGGAGGAGACATATCGCAGTTCCTAATTACTAGCAACAGCAGATTTGTCTCTCCTCCCCTGTCAGAACGGGGATTTGTGCGTTTACATTGACAGATCCCCATTCTGGCTCTTGTGTCCGTGATCGCGGGTGGCGGGCGGACATTGTGGCTGGCGTCTACGCACATCGGGTCCCCCGCCGTGCAGTGAGCACGTGCCTGCTATGGATCCGAAGTATAGGGGAGGCAATTTGCAGGAAAGAGACAATCTGCATCCGTAAATGTGCGTGAGCTGGTCGGCAAGTGGTTAAAAGTGATTGTAAAGTCTTGTTTTTTTGTTTTGTTTTTTTAATAACAAACATGTTACACTTACCTCCTTTGTGCAGTTGGATTTGCACAGAGCAGTCTGGATCCTCCTCTTCTCGGGTCCCTCTTCACTTCTCCTGGCCCCTCCCTCTGGGTGAGTGCCCCCACAGCAAGGAGCTTTCTATGGAGGCACTCGAGCCAAGTCAAAGCTCCATGTGTCTATTCAGACACGGATCCCCGACCCAGCCCACGTCTCCCCTGATTGGCTAACTGACTTTGATTGACAGCCGCTGGAGCCAATGGAGCCACTGCTGTGTCTCAGCCAATCAGGAGGACGAGTCCTGGATGGCTAGAATACTTGTGAACATCCCTGGAGAGAGATGGAGCTCAGATAAATATTTAGGGGGGCAGCTACACACAGAAGTTTTTTTTTTTTTTTTTTATCTTAATGCATAGAATGCACCTTCTGCCTTTACAACCACTTTACTTTCAAAGTATTAAATTTTTTTAACAAAAGACATAACAAAGAAATTGTCTCTCATAGCAGAGAAAAACATTGAATGTACAGTAAGGATGTGTGGGATACAAGTCATGTGATACTGGTAGACATAAAAGGGATGGGACTTGCCTAGAAGTCCGAAAAAAGAACGATATTGACCACTAGAATTTGGAGTGCTAAACTTGTACATATACCACCCCAGGCCGAGGTAGCCGCCAGGGTTTAAAGGTTCTTAGTTCTGGGGTCATGGCCCATCCCGGGAAGGACACAAGGAGTAGGGGGGACCTCCCCCTCCGGCACCACTATTGGAATCATACTGGGCCGGACGATGGGAAATCCACGCCCCCTAGGACGGGTCCCCTCACAGAGCGCTAGGGGAACGCCCTAGTGGGATCCCTGTATTAATTGAAGAGATTCCCAGAGTGGAAGAGGGATAGGAAAGCGAGAAAAAGGTAGAAAATTAAGTAGAGAGTGGGGGAATGGAGATAACGAGGTAGATTCATTCACCTGAATGTTGTATTGAACTTTAGTTGGGTGTAATACCCGGGATGATTGAGATTCCCATGAATTGGTCCCAAGGTTAACCACTTTAATGAAAGGCTCAGACAGTGTGTCAGCTCTAGAGTTTCATTATTTACAAGATCACAGGATGTTTTGAGTTTTTTTAGAATTCTGGAATTTTGGAACATCTACTTTATGTCCTTCTGTAGACATCCACCATACCTCCATGTAAGTTTGTGAAACTATGCCACTACCTAAACCCCTGTTAAGGCCCATACACACGATCGGACTTTCCGACAACAATGGACGTGTTTTATCGGACAATCCGACCATCTGTATTCTCCATCGGACAATTGTTGTCGGAATTTCCACGAACAAATGTTCGCTGTGCATGCTCGCAAACTTTCCGACAACAAATGTCTTTCGTTGGATCATCCGATCGTGTGTACACAAGTCAATTGAACTAAAATCCAAAGTACAAACACGCATGCTCAGAACCAATGCTAAAGATCAGACAACAATAACATAAGTTGCCCAAAGGGTGGCAGTAAAGAGCTGAAAAACCATGTGATTTGGTGAATGTTGGCTGAAAAATTTCTGCCGTGTGTATGCATACCAAGTTCACGGCCAACGCCCCTTCGCACAAAAATCCACGGAAAAGTCAGATGAAAGTCCGATCATGTGTATGAGGCTTAACTAGCACATCAGAGGCTGAGGGAGATATCAGACAAAGAAAGACTGAAGGCCCATACACACGATCGGATTTTCCGAGAACAACGGTCCGACGGACGCGTTTTATCGGACAATGCGACCGTCTGTATGTTCCATCGGACAATTGTTGTCGGAATTTCCGACAACAAATGTTGGCTGTGCATGCTCTCAAATTTTCCGACAAAACATGTGTCCGTCGGATTATCCGATCATGTGTACACAAATCTGTCGGACTAAAATCCAAAGTACAAACACGCATGCTCCGAACCAATGCTAAACATCAGACAACAATAGCAGAAGTTGCCCAAAGGGTGACGGTAAAGAGCTGAAACACCACGTGGTTTGGTCAATGCTGGTTGAAAATGTTCTGCCGTGTGTATGCAGAACAAATTCACGGTCAACGCCCCTTCGCACAAAAATCCACGAAAAAGTCAGATGGAAGTAATGGCACTGCTGGGACAGTTAAAGGGCAAAAATTTATGAACCTATTGCAGGACAATTTTATGGTCCAGTTTATTGAGGCCCCAACTAGGAATGATGCTCTGTTGGACCTGGTAATCTCAAACCATGCAGAGCGTATTACTAATGTTCAGATAAAGGAACACCTGGGTAGCAGTGACCATAACATGATTTCATTTGATGTTAGTTGTAAGCAAAAATCACATACAGGAAAGAAAAAAACACTTAATTTCAATAAAGCTAATTTTCCAAGGATGAGCGCTGCTCTCCAGGACTTAGACTGGGAGAGAATATTGGCATCAATGGGCACAGAACAGAAATGGGAATTCTTCAAAAAGACTGTTTGTGAACTCACTGCAAAGTATATTCCCATGGGCAATAAGTTTAAAAGGCTAAAAATAAAACCTATGTGGCTCACTGCCAAAGTTAAAAAGCTATAAACTATAAGAAAAGAGCTTTTAAAAAATATAAAAATGAGGGAACACTAGTGTCATTTAAATGTTACAAAGAATATAACAGGATATGTAAAAAGGAAATCAAGGATGCAAAAATTCAAAATGAACAACAGATTGCAAAAGATAGTAGGACAAACCCCAAAAAATTATTCAAATATATTAATAGTAAAAAGGTCAAGTCTGAGCATGTAGGCCCTTTACAAAATAATCTAGAGTGGGTGACTGGGGACAAAGAGAAGGCAAATTTATTAAATACTTTCTTCAGTTCTGTGTATACAAAGGAGCATGGGGGAGCTCATGTCCAAAATGGGGGTGGTAGTGACACAGCCTCAAATCCACAATGGCTCAACATTGATATGGTCCAGAAATATTTAGACAGAATAAAGGTGGATAAAGCACCTGGACCAGATGGCATACACCCACGGATCCTAAAAGAATTGAGCTCTGTAATTTCAAAGCCACTGTATGTAATTTTTAGGGACTCATTAATGACAGGAATAGTACCACTGGATTGGCGCAGGGCCAATGTGGTGCCTATATTTAAAAATGGAACAAAGTCTTTACCAAGTAACTATAGACCTGTTAGTTTAACTTCTATAGTTGGGAAGATACTGGAGAGATTAATAAAAGACCACATAGATGAGTTCTTGCTGGAAAAAAAAAAACTATTTAAGCAACAGACAGCATGGATTCATGAAAGACAAAAGTTGTCAGACAAACCTGATTTCTTTTTATCAAGAGGTAAGTAAAACCTTGGACAGAGGGGTGGCTGAGGACGTGGTATACATGGACAGAGGGGTGGCTGTGGACGTGGTATACTTGGACAGAGGGGTGGCTGAGGACGTGGTATACATGGACAGAGGGGTGGCTGTGGACGTGGTATACTTGGACAGAGGGGTGGCGGTGGATGTGGTATACTTGGAGAGAGGCGTGGCGGTGGTCGTGGTATACTTGGACAGAGGGGTGGCGGTGGATGTGGTATACTTGGACAGAGGGGTGGCTGTGGACGTGGTATACTTGGACAGAGGGGTGGCTGTGGACGTGGTATACTTGGACAGAGGGGTGGCTGTGGACGTGGTATACTTGGACAGAGGGGTGGCGGTGGATGTGGTATACTTGGACAGAGGGGTGGCAGTGGACATGGTATAATTGGACAGAGGGGTGGCTGTGGATGTGGTATACTTGGACAGAGGGGTGGCGGTGGACGTGGTATACTTGGACAGAGGGGTGGCGGTGGATGTGGTATACTTGGACAGAGGGGTGGCTGTGGACGTGGTATACTTGGACAGAGGGGTGGCTGTGGACGTGGTATACTTGGACAGAGGGGTGGCTGTGGACGTGGTATACTTGGACAGAGGGGTGGCGGTGGATGTGGTATACTTGGACAGAGGGGTGGCAGTGGACATGGTATACTTGGACAGAGGGGTGGCAGTGGACATGGTATAATTGGACAGAGGGGTGGCTGTGGATGTGGTATACTTGGACAGAGGGGTGGCAGTGGACATGGTATACTTGGACAGAGGGGTGTCGGTGGACGTGGTGTACTTGGACAGAGGGGTGGCAGTGGACGTGGTGTACTTGGACAGAGGGGTGTCGGTGGACGTGGTGTACTTGGACAGAGGGGTAGCAGTGGACATGGTATACTTGGACAGAGGGGTGTCGGTGGACGTGGTGTACTTGGACAGAGGAGTGGCGGTGGACGTGGTGTACTTGGACAGAGGGGTGGCAGTGGACGTGGTATACTTGGATTTTGCAAAAGCGTTCAATACAGTTCCTCATGTGTAAGGTAAAGTCTACAGGATTGGAAATATCAGTTTGTAAATGGATAGAAAACTGGCTAAAAGACAGAATTCAGAGAGTAGTAGTTAATGATTCTTACTCTGAATGGTCCAAGGTTATCAGTGGTGCCTATATTTAAAAATGGAACAAAGTCTTTACCAAGTAACTATAGACCTGTTAGTTTAACTTCTATAGTTGGGAAGATACTGGAGAGATTAATAAAAGACCACATAGATGAGTTCTTGCTGGAAAAAAAAAACTATTTAAGCAACAGACAGCATGGATTCATGAAAGACAAAAGTTGTCAGACAAACCTGATTTCTTTTTATCAAGAGGTAAGTAAAACCTTGGACAGAGGGGTGGCTGAGGACGTGGTATACATGGACAGAGGGGTGGCTGTGGACGTGGTATACTTGGACAGAGGGGTGGCTGAGGACGTGGTATACATGGACAGAGGGGTGGCTGTGGACGTGGTATACTTGGACAGAGGGGTGGCGGTGGATGTGGTATACTTGGAGAGAGGCGTGGCGGTGGTCGTGGTATACTTGGACAGAGGGGTGGCGGTGGATGTGGTATACTTGGACAGAGGGGTGGCGGTGGATGTGGTATACTTGGACAGAGGGGTGGCTGTGGACGTGGTATACTTGGACAGAGGGGTGGCGGTGGATGTGGTATACTTGGACAGAGGGGTGGCTGTGGACGTGGTATACTTGGACAGAGGGGTGGCTGTGGACGTGGTATACTTGGACAGAGGGGTGGCTGTGGACGTGGTATACTTGGACAGAGGGGTGGCGGTGGATGTGGTATACTTGGACAGAGGGGTGGCAGTGGACATGGTATACTTGGACAGAGGGGTGGCAGTGGACATGGTATACTTGGACAGAGGGGTGGCTGTGGATGTGGTATACTTGGACAGAGGGGTGGCAGTGGACATGGTATACGTGGACAGAGGGGTGTCGGTGGACGTGGTGTACTTGGACAGAGGGGTGGCAGTGGACGTGGTGTACTTGGACAGAGGGGTGTCGGTGGACGTGGTGTACTTGGACAGAGGGGTGGCAGTGGACATGGTATACTTGGACAGAGGGGTGTCGGTGGACGTGGTGTACTTGGACAGAGGAGTGGCGGTGGACGTGGTGTACTTGGACAGAGGGGTGGCAGTGGACGTGGTATACTTGGATTTTGCAAAAGCGTTCAATACAGTTCCTCATGTGTAAGGTAAAGTCTACAGGATTGGAAATATCAGTTTGTAAATGGATAGAAAACTGGCTAAAAGACAGAATTCAGAGAGTAGTGGTTAATGATTCTTACTCTGAATGGTCCAAGGTTATCAGTGGTGTACCCCAAGGTTCAGTGCTGGGACCCTTACTTTTTAATATCTTTATAAATGATATTGGGTCTGAGATGAAAAGTAACATTTCAGTCTTTGCAGATGACACCAAGCTATGCAGTGGAATAACGTCCTTACAGGATGTCTCCAATTTACAAGGCGACCTCAATGCTCTGTCTAATTGGGTGACTATGTGGCAGATGAGGTTTAATGTTGATAAATGTAAAGTTCTGCACTTGGGGGCTAAGAATATGAATGCATCATACATACTAGGGGGAGTAAAACTGGGGGGGTCCGTAATGGAGAAGGATCTGGGGGTTTTGGTAGATCATAAGCTCAATAATAACATGCAATGCCAAGCTGTGGTTTCCAAAGCGAGGAAAGTCCTTTCTTGTATAAGAGAGGTATGGACTCCAGGGAGAGAGACATCATCTGTACAAATCATTAGTAAGACCTCATCTGGATTATGCAGTTCAGTTTTGGGCTCCATTTCTCAAAAAGGATATTGGGGAACTGGAGAAAGTGCAGATTGGTTTAGGAGCAAAGAGTAAAGAATTGTGCATCAATTCAAGGGTGGAGATTATTAAACTAATGCCGCGTACATACGATCGATTTTCTCGACGGTGAAAACACCGTCGAGAAAATCGACGGGAAAAACGAGGGAACGGCTTGGTTACCTACACACGTCCGTTTTTCCCGACATTTTTTTTTTGGCCGAGAAAAACGACCGTGTGTGGGCTCCGTGGCAGTGTTTCCCTATGGGAAAACTGCCGCGGAAAAAAATGACGGGAAAAACAACGAGAAAAATTAGAGCATGTTCTAATTTTTTCTCGTCGTTTTAAATGCCGTTTTTCACGTCGAGAAAAATGACAAAAAGACCACACACGGTCGTTTTTCTTGTTGAAAAAAAAATTTAATTTTTCACGACGTGAAAAATGATCGTGTGTACGCGGCATAAGTGTCTGTTCAGGAACAGAAAGTGAAAACCTGCACATTGGTCCTGGGATAAAGGGTGAAGAGGTGAGCATCATTTCAGTGCCAGAGAGTGAAGAATTATATGTCAGGTTGAGATCAGATGGACACTTTGTGAAATTCACCTCAATGGTCAGCCTGACTGCAATCATAGACAGATACCAGTGAAATCATTTCTACAAAAATGAAACATTGCTTAGAAATGAAAATGTTACAATGAAACAACTAAAATATAGATTTTTGTATTTACCTGCATAGTCCAGGATTACAGAAGCATATTGTCGTGTGACACAGGGGAATCTGGCTGATACAGAATCCAGAGCTTTCTCCAAGTAGTATGAATAACCCCAATACATCATATATGCATCCATCAGTACAGTAAGGGAAGTCCCCTCTGTAACACAAATCAATCAGATAAAACAACGTTCTATTCATATTTATAAAACACATTTAGGATTATCACTGGTAACAAAATCTCTCTGTCTATTTTGGTGCTGAATTTGGAAAATGTATGTTGTTGAAGCTGTATGGTGGGTATATATGGCAATAACATACCGTATATACTCGAGTATAAGCCGACCCGAATATAAGCCGAGTCACCTAAGTTTACCACAAAAAAATGGAAAAATGTATTGACTCGAGTATAAGCCTAGGCTGAGAATGCAGCAGCTACTAAGTGGAAAAGAGGGTCAACAATGTCCATTTGCAGCTTCACTGTGCCCATTGCATGCTTCAGCCTCACTGTGTCCATCTCACTGTGTCTCCTATCAGTCCCCATCAGTGCCTCCTATCAGTGCCCATCAGTGCCTTCTATCAGTGCCCATCAGTGCCTCCTATCAGTGTCCATCAGTGCCCATCAGTGCCTCCTATCAGTGCCCATCAGTGCCTCCTATCAGTGCCCATCAGTACATTCTATCAGTGTCCATCAGTACCTTCTCTCAGTGCTCATCAGTACCTTTTATCAGTGTCCATCAGTGCCTCCTATCAGTGCCCATCAGTATATTCTATCAGTGACCATCAGTGCCTCCTATCAGTGTCTATCAGTACCTTCTCTCAGTGTCCATCAGTACCTTCTATTAGTGTCCATCAGTACCTTCTCTCAGTGTCCATCAGTACCTTCTATTAGTGTCCATCAGTACCTTCTCTCAGTGTCCATCAGTACCTTCTATCAGTGCTCATCAGTGAATGCTATTAATGTCCATCAGTGCTGTCTCCCTTCTCAGGACAGCATGGCTCTGAGCGGAGATCGTGTATGTCATGGAACAGTAGCACAGAGACACCGGCAATCATTGATGTTGTATTTCCCGGTCTGTCCTCTCTCTGCACGGGATGAGAGAGGACACACAGCTGATCTCACTGCTCCCCCTTCTCCCCCTCCCCTCTCCTGTGTGCTCCGCGGGAAATGTGAGCCTCACACTTGACTGACCGCGGAGCACACAGGAGAGGGGAGGGGGATAAGGGGGAGCAGTGAGATCAGCTGTGTGTCCTCTCTTATACCGTGCAAGAGAGGGCGGACGGGGAAATAGTACGTCAATGATTGCCGGTGTGAGTCAGTGTTCAGCCTGGAGGAGGAGGCGGCACTTGGTTACACTGCACGGCCGCCGATGACACTGAATGTATCACAGCGTCGGGGGATGAGTCTGCAGACACACACTTGAGTATAAGCAGAGAAAGGGATTTTCAGCACAAAAAAATGTGCTGAAAAACTCGGCTTATACTCAAGTATATACGGAATTATTATTTTTTTCTTTACACAGTTCAACAATAAAGAAGTTGATACAATTTTGATAATTTTTGTATAAAATGGTTCTTCCATTGGCTGAGTGTACTTCAGGCCCAAATCTGTAAATCAAATATCCCAATTTTCAAGGCTAATAGGCAAGCAGTTGGCAAAAAAGATCATGGAGGGATGGGTACTTCCCTTGGGAATATTGTACCAATGAAAATTGGAATATGGAAGCCCCCTTTCAATGGGGGTCCAAGGATATCCACTCACCTACATGACCATATAAGGCAGTGGTTCTTAACCTTTCTAGTGCCGTGACTCCTTGATTAAATTTCCCAAGTTGTGGGGACACCTAACAGTAAAATTATTTTCGTAGTGTGGGTTGTCAGCACCCAAGGCAAGACAAGTAATTTGCACCCCTAACCAACGGACATTTAGCGCTCCCTGAGTCCCATCCACTCGTACAGTAATAAAACCCCTTATGGTAAATTTTGGGATGTACTACTCTCTTTGTTCTCCTTTCTTATCCTTTTATCTCTCTCTATCCTAATTTTTATTTATTTTTCCCATCCCTCTTTTTAGCCGTTTTTCTTATTCTTTCTCTTATGCTTTCTCTCCCTTTTTCTTTGTTTCTCCCCCTCTTTTCTCTCCCGTGTATTCTCTATTTTAATTCCTTCTCTTACTCCTTGGTGGGGGGGGTGGGGGAATGGGATATGTTGCAGTGCTGGCTGGAAGTTGGGATGAGTGGCAGTGCTGGCGGGAAGTTGGGATCAGTGGCAGTGCTGGGGGGGAGTTCTGATCAGCCAACTTAGGTGTTCTTGATGAAGGTCATCTGCTGATCTGAGAACTGTAGAGGGTACTTTTAATGGCAACTATAATCACAGCGGTAGTGTTACTCACTGTGTCTCCAGTAGGGATGGGCTATCTGTTCGAGTCGAACATTGCCTGTTCGCCCGTTCGCCATACAGCGAACAATTTGGGGTGTTCGCGGCAAATTCGAAAAGCCACGGAATACCCTTTAAATGTCTATGGGAGAAATCAAAAGTGCTAATTTTAAAGGCTAATATGCAAGTTATTGTCCTAAAAAGTGTTTGGGGACCCGGGTCCTGCCCCAGGGGACATGTATCAATGTAAAAATAAGTTTTAAAAACTGCAGTTTTTTCAGGAGCAGTGATTTTAATAATGCTTAAAGTGAAACAATAAAAGTGAAATATTCCTTTAAATTTCGTACCGGGGGGGGGGGGGGGGGTGTGACTATAGTATGCCCGTAAAGTAGCGCAGGTTTCCTGTGCTTAGAAAAGTCCCTGCACAAAATGACATTTCTAAAGGAAAAAAAAGTCATTTAAAACTGATTGCGGCTTTAATGAATTGTCGGGTCCCAGCAATACAGATAAAAGTCATTGAAAAAAAAACAGCATGGGTTCCCCCTTAGTCTATTACCAGGCCCGAACCAAAATTGAAAAGAAAAAAGCGTGAGGGTCCCCCCCAAATTCCATATCAGGCCCTTTAGGTCTGGTATGGATTATTAAGGGGAACCCTGCGCCATTTTTTTTAAAAAATGGAGTGGGGTTCCCCTCAGGGATCCAAACCAGACCCTTATCTGAGCACGCAACCCGGCAGGCTGCAGGAAAAGAGGGGGGGCGAGAGAGCGCCCCCCCTCCTGAACCGTACCAGGCCACATACCCTTAACATGGGGATGATGTCCCAGTGTTGATGGGGACAAGGGCCTCATCCCCACAACCCTTGCCCAGTGGTTGTGGGGTCTGCGGGTGGGGGGCTTATCGGAATCTGGAAGCCCCCTTTAACAAAGGGGACCCCCAGATCCCGGCCCCCCCCTATGTGAATTGGTAACCCAATGGAATTGTACCCTTACCATTTCACCCAAAAAAGTGTCAAAAAAGGTAAAAAAAACACACAGCTGACAAGTCCTTTAATAAAAAATAAAAATAAATTCCAGTGCTGTAAATCCTTCTATGACCCGGACCCGCCGCTACGAACGGGGGATTCCCGTGACGCACCAGACGGGGACAGGGTCACCCGTGACACCACGGTAAACCGCCGGCAACCCCTGTTGTGTCACAGGGGGGTGGGGTCACCCGTCCACGTCACGGGTGGCCCCGCAATCGGTTATATAAGAAATGTCTGGAGGGTAGCATGTCATTCGGCCTGGAGTCTCGGAGGAGGCTGTATCGTTTGTAGCGGCGGGTCCAAGTTCAGAAGGATTTACAGCACTGAAATTGTATTTTTTATTTTTTATTAAAGGACTTGTCCCAAGCTGTGTGTGTTTTTTTTACCTTTTTTGTCACTTTTTTTTACCCCGTTACCAATTCACATAGGGGGGGACGGCATCTGGGGGTCCCCTTTGTTAAAGGGGGCTTCCAGATTCCGATAAGCCCCCTGCCCACAGACCCCCACAACCACCGGGCAAGGGTTGTAGGGATGAGGCCCTTGTCCCAATCAACATGGGGACATCCTCCCAATGTTGAGGGCATGTGGCCTGGTACGGTTCAGGAGGGGGGGCGCTCTCTCGTCCCCCCCCTTTTTTTCCTGCGGCCTGCCAGGTTGCGTGCTCGGATAAGGATCTGGTAACCCCACGCCATTTTTTTTATTTTGGTGCAGGGTTCCCCTGAAGGGTCTAGTATGGATTTTTGGGGGAACCCCACGCCATTTTTTTTTAAATGGCGCAGGGTCCCCCTTAATATCCATACCAGACCTGAAGGGCCTGATATGGAATTTGGGGGGGGGGGGGACCCCCACGCTTTTTTTTTAATTTTGGTTCGGGGTTCCCCTTAATATTCATACCAGACCCAAAGGGACTAAGGGGGGAACCCATGCTGTTTTTTTTTCTTTTTTAATATCACACGGCTGTATGAGTACCTGATTTGTGTGTTCGAACATATTTTTTGCCTGTTTGCATGTTCTGCTGCGAACTGGGGGGTGTTCGGCCCATCCCTAGTCTCCAGCTCTGTGGTGTCTTGTAGCAGTGACACCTATGCCCAAATCAGGAGATGGGGTCTCCTCACCCCTCCCACTTCACATTCCTCACCAGTCAGCTGACCTCTAGTCTTTCCCCTGCACCCATACCAAGAACTGAATGGGCGGCTGCGACGAGACTGAGTGGGCAGCCGTGGGCTCTGGGAACAGCCCAGCTGGGTGGCCTCGAAAAGTCTGGGAGAGCGGTGCTGGCTTCAGGAACAGCCCAAGATTTGGTGACCCCTGGCAAATCATCATTCGATCCCCAGGTTGAGAACCACTGATATAAGGGGTATATAGTAAATTTACAATGGTTATGAATCCATTATAAATCACTTTGTCCAGCATTGCAGATCCAATCCAACTACAATGAACTACACCCACCATCCAACAAAACAAATACCTTGCTGATCCTGAAAGTACAGTAAATGCAAAGTAGCACACAAATAGACTCATCTCTCTGTCACTCTTCTATCTACTCCTCTCACCATGCTCCATGCACCGTAGCACACCAGACTGGCGTCATGTCCTCTCCTTATCTAAGCTCTGCTGTACATGGGGACTGAAAGAGACTAATGCCAAGTAAAATTCAGGCACCTAAACTTCTTTCTTTAAAAATATCTACATTAAAGTTGTGTTCATGTTTACAGAACTGCATCAAAATGTGTCTGAGAAAATTTGAGCTTGTACATGATTGGATGATTAAAGTGAACATAGCATTGCCTTATTCGCTAGACTAAATGCACATTTGCTTTGTGTGCTCTACTCTTTCAATAAATGAACACAGTGATAGATTCTCATAAGATCACATGTCTTTTTTAAGACCTAAGATGGGCAATTCCTACTCCAGTGTATACTGCAGCTCTATTGGCTTTATTCATGCAGATCAAATCAATATGTAGAGCAATTTGTTGGGGGGGGGGGGGAAACAAAAGACAAATGTAAAAATTTACATTTTCTTGCTTAGTTTAGCCAAAATAAATGAAATTGGGTAATGATGATGATATTTTTGGGCATTTGTCTGGCAGAGTTCCTCTATCAGAGATCCTTCAGTTGGAGACTTACCTCTCTGTGTACAGTGGTAGCCATCAGTACCTGAGGAAAAGGAAACATAATTATATGAGATCCATACAAAGTATTCTTCTCTACAAAAATAAACAAATGTCAATGGGGCAACAACTGTCTGATTAACCACTTCAGCCCCGGAAGATTTGGCTGCCCAATGACCGGGCCATTTTTTGTGATTTGGCACTGCGTCACTTTAATTGACAATTGCGCGGTCGTGCGATGTTGCACCCTAGCAAAATTGACGTCCTTTTTTTCCCACAAATAGAGCTTTCTTTCGGTGGTATTTGATCACCTCTGCGGTTTTTATTTTTTGCGCTATAAACCAAAAAAGAGCGACAATTTTGAAAAAAAATATATTTTTTACTTTTTGCTATAATAAATATCCCCAAAAAATATATAAAAAAACACATTTCTTTCTCAGTTTAGGCCGATACGTATTCTTCTACATATTTTTGGTAAAAAAAAAATCACAATAAGCGTTTATTGATTGCTTTGCTCAAAAGTTATAGCGTCTTCAAACTAGGGCAGGGATATGCAATTAGCGGACCTCCAGCTGTTGCCAAACTACAAGTCCCATCATGCCTCTGCCTCTGGGTGTCATGCTTGCTGCTGTCAGAGTCTCGCTATGCCTCATGGGACTTGTAGTTTGGCAACAGCTGGAGGTCCGCTAATTGCATATCCCTGAACTAGGGGATAGATTTATGGCATTTTTATTATTATTTTTTTATAGTAATGCCGGCGATCAGCGATTTTTATCATGACTGCGACATTATGGTGGACACATCGGACACTTTTGACACTATTTTGGGACCATTGTCATTTATACAGCGATCAGTGCTATACAAATGCACTGATTACTGTGTAAATGACACTGGCAGGGAAGGAGTTAAACACTAGGGGGCGAAGAAGGGGTTAAGTGTGTCCTAGGGAGTGATTCTAACTGTGTGGGGGCTGGGCTACAAGTGACATGACAGTGATCTCTGCTCCCGATGACAGGGAGCAGACGATCAGTGTCCTGTCACTAGGCAGAACAGGTAAATGCCTTGTTTACATCTCCCTGTTCTGCAGCTCCGTGACATGATCACGGGACAACGGCGGACATCGAGTATGCGGGTCCCGCGGGCACGGTGACGGAGCTTGCGGCGGCAAATTCAAAGCAACGTACAGGTACAAAATGTTTCACCCTGCGTCTCCTCATCCTCAGACCGCTTCCTCATCGGTGCCCAATACGGTCGCTTCTCCTTTCAGCCAATTGGGTCTTAAGACCCACCTCCTGATTGGCTGGGAGGAGAATCAAGAAGACAATAGCAAATATTAATTTGCTATTGTCACCCAACTGGGTGGGCTCAGGGCGCATTGCTCTGTGCCCCGAACGCACCCTTTTTTAAGCCAATTAGAGCCTCATTTTTTAAACATGTGCTTTTAAAAGAGAAATAAAGAATTAAATCCATGCATCTGGTGCCCTGCATGTAGATTATGGGGCGGAAGCATGGATTAGGGGGGCGGCACCAGTTATGGACAGGCCACCATTGTTTTTAATTAATTTACAATAAATGGTATCACACTATATTAGTTCCCTTTCTTAATTTACGGTGACATGGCAAAGTGATGCTTAGGATCCATGACAGGTGTATATGAAGATCCTAAAGGAGACTCATCATTCAGGTGATTTTTGACCTTCTTTTTACTAGTTAAAGAGGTCCTGGCTATCTGGTGAGTGGCATTCCAGTAGAGAAAATTGGGTGAAAACTCAAGTGGTGGTGATAGTGTAAATATTACTTCACATTGAAGAACCAAGAAGTTTTTTGTTACAGAAGAGCATAAATTAACTTTATTTGAAAGACTTCACTGTTGAATTGCACTTTTATTGGTTTTTGTTTCATAGCACATTACACTTTACTAATTGTCAAGCATTACATTGGTTATAATAACATATATTGTATATTTTGTTCACAAATGCACTATTGAATTAAGTTGAGAACCCCCTCACTTTAAAACTTGTGCACGATGCCCGGGGCTGCCGCCCACCAGCAGTAAATATACCGCTGGCAGTCATCAAGAGGTTAAATGTGTTTCTTTCTCCAACTGGATTAATATGACATCCAGGCATGAAGCATTCTCTGAAGGTGGCCAACAATGACAGCACCAGTATTTGTCTCTCTATATGTTTTTTTATCATATCCACAGTAAAAGAGATTCATAACTTACTGGAGCCTGTAGGGGTGATGGTTTCTGAAACAAGAAAACAGAGATTAAGGGATTATAAACTGGAAATAATAAACAATTATTTTTTACAAAAGATGGAGCTTTAAACTGCATTCAGTAACTCAGTATTTGTAGAAATCGGCATGGATACATTCCTGACATGTCACAATATACAGCAACAGGACCATTTTTTTCAGAAAATCTTCACTTTTCATCATTAAAGCGGAGTTCTAGCCTCAAAAACATTTTTTGTTAAAAAACTTTTAACAAGGACATTTACCTGTCCAGGGATCCAGCGATGTCGCCCCACCGAGGCCGATCAGAGGCGGCTTGGGCGCAAGCACCGCCGCCGCCATTGTAACTAAGGAAAACCGGCAGTGGAGCCTTCAGACTTCACAGCTGGTTTCCTACTGGGCATGCACGAGTCTCGCAGCCCTTTGTGAATGGCCAACTCATCTTCTGGGATACACACAGGTCCCAGAATGCAGCAAGGGAGAAGGAGGAAGTTACCTACTTTGCCACGGCCGGGCTAGGACGAAAATACATTTAGTACTTCAGAAAAGGTAGGAAAGAAGACAATATATATATATATATATATATATATATATATATACATATATATATATATATATATGTAGCGGTCATGCACTTTCCCTGTGTATTTAAAACTGGCAGAGACACCAGTAATGTGCAGTTCCCTGCAGCCCAGCGGGTGGCGCTGTCACCTTGGGCTGGGGTTGAACCATTGCTGTGTGCCGTACCCCTTTTTGTCCTCCCTCGGCAGCGGTATGGTGGGGCGGGGAACCCGCCGTGCTTGCTGGGAGAGGGTATAAAGGGGCCGGCCATCTTTGTCACGGGGTCGAAGTCCCAGGCACCTTCAGCCTGAGGGCGGTGGTCGTGTTGGAGGTCCTAGGCGGCCTAGGCCTAAAGGACGTTCGGAGGTCGTGTTCCATCCCAGGCACCTTTAGCCTGGGGTGAGGTACTCGGATGGAGGTCTGGAGCTCAGTGCCCACCACTGAGTTTCGCGAGGGAAGGAAGTCCTAGGGAACCCCGGGAGTGGGTACCCGAATCCAGAGGCATAATGGACCGGGAGGGGGTACTTGCCTGAAGACCCGGTGCAGCATATTGCCAGTGACGGCTGAGCCTCCACCGGAGACCGCCTGGAAGGATATTTCCCCTCGATCGGAGACCGCAACCCACTTTCAGGAAGGAAAGTGGAGAGTTCATTGTGTCTGGGCCTACTCGTATCCACACCCCCCCGTCTGTTCTACTCGTTGAGGGAGTCAAACTGTCTGTGCATTACTCTGTTATCGGAAGAATAAAGGAGTGTTGGACTTTTCTGGTGTGGGGCTCATTTTCTCGCAGACATTGTTCCAAAGGAGGTGGAGGCTCCAGATGCAGAACACCAACCCGAAGGTAAAAGAGGATATTCTCACACCACACGCACATCTGTGGTGGGAACTTGGCGTGGTGACCCCGCACTCTCTCAACCAAGGTACCCCTAGACAAAAGCCAGAGCCAGATGAACTGATATCAGGGAGAGAGAGTGGAGGCCGCTACATATATATATATATATATATATACCGTATATACTCGAGTATAAGCCGAGTTTTTCAACAATTTTTTTGTGCTGAAAATGCCCCCCTCGGCTTATACTCGAGTCTCACTGTGTCCATCTGCAGCCTCATGCGCCTGATCTCCCGGCGCTGTAACATGCAGTCAGTCTTGTCGACAACCATGCAGTGTAACAAAGCCCCGCCTCCTCCTCATCCTCGCCTGTGATAGGCGGGACACTGACTCACTGCTGGGAAAAACTGAATCAGTGTTCCATCACGGATGAGGGACAAGGAGAAGGCAGGGCTTTGTTACACTGGACGGCCACCGACTACACTGACTGCATGTCACAGCGCTGGTGTTCTGGAGATCAAGGTACATGAGGCGGCAGGGAAATAGACACAGTAAGGCAGCAGGGAGATGGACACAGTGAGGCGGCAGGCAGATGGACACAGTGAGGCGGCAGGCAGATAGACACAGTGAGGAAGCAGGGAGATAGACACAGTGAGGAGGCAGGGAGATGGACACAGTAAGGCGGCAGGGAGATGGACACAGTGAGAAGGCAGGGAGATGGACACAGTGAGGCGGCAGGCAGATGGACACATTAAGGCGGCAGGGAGATGGACACAGTGAGGAGGCAGGGAGATGGACACAGTGAGGCGGCAGGGAGATAGACACAGTGAGGCGGCAGGCAGATGGACACAGTGAGGAGGCAGGGAGATGGACACAGTGAGGCGGCAGGCAGATGGACACAGTGAGGAGGCAGGGAGATGGACACAGTGAGGCGGCAGGCAGATAGACACAGTGAGGAGGCAGGGAGATGGACACAGTGAGGTGGCAGGGAGATGGACACAGTGAGGCGACAGGGAGATGGACACAGTGAGGCGGCAGGAAGATGGACACAGTGAGGAGGCAGGGAGATGGACACAGTGAGGCGGCAGGAAGATGGACACAGTGAGGAGGCAGGGAGATGGACACAGTGAGGCGGCAGGCAGATAGACACAGTGAGGAGGCAGGGAGATAGACACAGTGAGGAGGCAGGGAGATAGACACAGTGAGGTGGCAGGGAGATGGACACAGTGAGGCGACAGGGAGATGGACACAGTGAGGCGACAGGGAGATGGACACAGTGAGGCGGCAGGAAGATGGACACAGTGAGGCGGCAGGGAGATGGACACAGTGAGGCGGCAGGAAGATAGACAGAGTGAGGCGGCAGGCAAATGGGCATAGTGAGGCACACAAATGGGCACAGTGAGGCATGCAAATGGGCACAGTGAGGCTTGCAAATGGGAACAGTGAGGCATGCAGATGAGCATTGTTAACCCACTTACAGTAGCTGCTGAATTTCTCACCCTAGGGTTATACACGAGTCAATACATTTTCCCATTTTTTTGTGGTAAAATTAGGTGCCTCGGCTTATATTCGGGTTGACTTATACTCGAGTATATACAATATATATATATACAAAAATGAAGGGTGGAGGGGTGGTCTTTAGTTTAAGACTACCTTGTAAAAGTGGGTGGAACTCTGCTTTAAAAAGTCTTATTTGAGATCCAGACAATAACTTTGCCTAGGCTGAGATGTCATCAACCTGCTGCAGGCAGGAGTAAGTAGTTTCTCAGTCTCCTGTCTCCCAGTGATCATAAGTCATAAGATGAGAGGCTGCAGAAGGGACTGATCTGTATCAAACATTTATAAACACACTGCTAAGAACTGAACAGACACCGGGATTGACATGATTGTGTTATCTCTGAGCCAACATCTCAGTCCTGTAAATGGGGACCCTGGATGATGCCTGAAAAAATGTCTCTATCCTTCCAGAGAGAAAAGCAGATGAAGGCAGTGCGGCTCTTCTGCTTGATTCCGAGCATGCGTGGAATTTTATGGGTTGAAATTGTGTACACACGCTTGGAATTATTGTCGGAAAATTTGAGAACCTGCTCTCAAACATTTGTTGGCGGAAATTCCGACAACAAGTGTTCTATGGAGCCTACACACGGTCGTACTTTTCGACAACAAGCTCACATCCAACGTTTGTTGTCGGAAATTCCGACCGTGTGTACAGGGCATAACACTGACAATTTAGTTATCTTGGAACAACATGATGCTAGATCTGCTTTATAGCTCCTTTTTGATATTATTCTATGGGGGGTTATTTACGAAAGGCAAATCTACTTTGCACCACAAGTGCAAACTACAAGTGCAAAGTGGACTTGGAAGTGCAGTCGCTGTAAATCTGAGGGGAAGATCTGAAATGAGGGGAAGCTCTGCTGATTTTATCATCCAATCATGTGCAAGCTAAAATGCTGTTTTTATCTTCCTTGCATGTCCCCCTCAGATCTACAGCGACTGCACTTCCCAGTGCACTTCTAGTGCAAAGTGGATTTGCCTTTCGTAAATAACCCCCATAGTGTATCCATGAGACAGAAACACCTGAAAGACGTCGACGAGCCCTCATTACTTATAGGAAAATGTTCCATAGGGCCCCATACTGGATCCTCTTTCCCAGATTGCAGGCATTGAAATTGGACTTTTAATCCCAAATCTTTGAAATTTGGGGTTCGCTACTAATAACACTAAATCTAGGGGTACACCACTAACATTGAGCCTTGGGGTACACCACTAAAAACTCAGATTTTTGGGCTGCACCACTAATAATACTGAACCTTGAGGTACACTAACAATAACACTAAGTCTTAGGATACACCACTAATACCACTGAACTTTGGGGTTCACCACTAATAATACTGAACCCCGGGGTACTCTACCAACAGTGAGCATTAGTGTACATCACTAATAACACTGAACCCCCCGGGTACACTGCTAATGACACTGAACCTTGGAATACACCATTAATAACGCAACATTTTGGGGTATACCACTAGTACCACTGAAACTTGGGTTGCACCACTAATAACACTAAATCTAGGGGTACACTTCTAACAATGAACCTTGGGGTATACCACAAACAACTCGTTTTTGGGGTGCACCACTATTAATACTGAACATTGGGGTACACAAACATTAACACTGCGTCTTGATGTATCCCACTAAAACCACTGCACGTTGGGGTACACCACTAATATTACTGAACATTGGGGTACACCATCAACATTGGGGTGCACCACTAATAATGCTGAATGTTGGGGTGCTCTAATAATAATACTAAACCTTGGGTTACACCACCAACACTGAACATTGCCGTACACTACTAATAACACTGAACTTTAGGGTGCACAGCTAATAACACTGAACCTTGGAGTACACCACTAATAACACTGAACCTTGGGGTACACCACTAATAACACTGAACCTTGGGGTACACCACTAATAACACTGAACCTTGGAGTACACCACTAACACTGAACCTTGGGGTACACCACTAATAACACTGAACCTTGGGGTACACCACTAATAACACTGAACCTTGGGGTACACCACTAATAACACTGAACCTTGGGGTACACCACTTATAACACTGAACCTTGGGGTACACCACTAATAACACTGAACCTTGGGGTACACACCTAATAATAATGAACCTTGGGGAACATCACAAACAACATTTAGCCTTGGGGTACACCACTAATAACACTGATTATTGGGGTACATCACGAATACCACTAAACCTTGGTGTACACCACTAATAATACTGAACCTTGGGGTACACCACTAATAACACTGAACTTTGGAGTACACTACTAATAATACTGACCCTTGGGGTACACCACTAATAACACTGAACTTTGGAGTACACCACTAATAACACTGAACCTTGGGGTACACACCTAATAATAATGAACCTTGGGGAACATCACCAACAACATTTAGCCTTGGGGTACACCACTAATAACACTGATTATTGGGGTACACCACTAATAACACTAAACCTTGGTGTACACCACTAATAATACTGCACCTTGGTGTACACCACTAATAATACTGAACCTTGGTGTACACCACTAATAATACTGAACCTTGGGGTACACCACTAATAACACTGAACTTTGGAGTACACCACTAATAATAGTGAACCTTGGGGTACACCACTAATAACACTGAACCTTGGGGTACACCACTAATAACACTGAACCTTGGGGTACACACCTAATAATAATGAACCTTGGGGAACATCACCAACAACATTTAGCCTTGGGGTACACCACTAATAACACTGATTATTGGGGTACACCACTAATAACACTAAACCTTGGTGTACTGTACACCACTAATAACACTGAACTTTGGAGTACACCACTAATAATAGTGAACCTTGGGGTACACCACTAATAACACTGAACTTTGGAGTACACCACTAATAATACTGACCCTTGGGGTACACCACTAATAACACTAAACCTTGGGGTACACCACTAATAACACTAAACCTTGAGGAACATCATTAATAACTTTTGACCATTCTGAGTATGAATCATCGATCGCTCAATGATACTCTCTGAATAGGTCCTTTGGACAGTTTTCCATCCATTTACAGACTTCAATTTCTATGTCTATGGACCCTAAAGTGGACCTTCACTCGTTCCTTTTTATATACTTTGCACATTATAATCCCCCTTCCCAGCCCCCTCAATTCAAATTAATTATTGATGACCTTTTTTGTTTGCTTTTTTTACTTATTTTCTCCGCTCTCTGTACAGTAAGAATGAAGTAGTCCCAGCTCCCCTCTGTCTCCTGGGATACCCACATCCCACATCATAGGAAACTTTAGGGCTATCTAGAACACACAAAATCGGTCTATACTGGTGGTGCAGGACTAGGTATGAGCTGGCAAAGTGACAAATTACTACAGGGCAACTCTGCATTGATTGAACATGTGATCGTGTGTTTTGAGATCATCCCTGCAAAAAAGGTGTGTGTGTGGGGGGGGGGGGGGGGGGGGTAAAATTCCTCTTTACCTTACATGTTGTCAAATTCATTTGCAAATTCAACATATTCACAGCCAGTCCTCTTTATCTAAGATTTTGCTTACTTCTTCATAAAAAATAAATAAAAAAATCAGTCTATACTGACTATCACTCTTACAGTACTGTTTTTCAGCAAAACTCTTCTATGTCTATAAAAATGAGAAAAAAATGTCTTTAAAATAATAGGGCTCAGCTCTTTAAGGACACATGGGTGTAAGGAACCTGTTCCTGGTGCTTTGTTCTCCTTTAACCGCCTGCCTCCTGTACTTTTACCTTGGCAGAATGGCACGGGTGCGCAAAGTAACGTATATTTACTTTACTTTGAATTTTTGTGCCTTGCGGGCATGCGCGCCCCTGCCGCAAGCTCCGTGACCGTGCCCGCGGGAACCGCGGACTCGATGTCCGCCAGTGTCCCGCGATCGTGTCACGGAGCGGCAGAACGAGGAGAGGCCTGTGTAAACAATGTTATATTATCAAGTTTTCTTGGAACCTGACAAATGATATATAAGGGGAAAGGTGATGCCCCTCTTACACATTCGAAGTGCAGGATCTACACCTCCCTTTTTGGGTCTGTAGGTGTTTTATTGAGGAGTAGATCCAGGTCCTCCATATGATGTCTGCTCTCCACCATCAATCACTATACCATAGACCACCCCTAACCCTCCCACCCAGGTGACCTGAATCCACTCACCAGCCGTCCCATGAGGAGCACACAGCAGGACCAGGAGGAAGAGGAGAGACATCCAGCTTCTCATTGTGGAATCTTCTTTCTGTATCGATCTTTCCTCAACACAAACTGCCCCCAACAATGTTTTCTTCACAAATATGAGGTCTTCTTTCCTGCCTCCCTTTTATAAGGTGTTTCTGCAAACTGTAAAAAAAAAAACATTAATTGTCTTTTATTACTTCCTTCCTTATAGCTCACCTTCCTTGTCACACACACAAATGTAATTGATAATATCCAAGGCATTGTTCTATAAAGTTCTTAAACACTTTTCAAGATCTTGGGCCGAATACGTGAAATATTTCCAGTATTTCCGTTTGGTGAAGCTTTGTCTTCATTGTTAGAAACTCTCACTGGGCTTTTCATTAATTGATTAATAGGTGGAGGGTGGCGGTTTGTTCTTTCTATTATTTTCTATACAGTATTTGCATACAGAGCACAAGCAGATGTTTATTGTGTGCTTATTGTTCAGCTCTCTAAACCCTTCATCTCTCACCCCTGTCCACCGCCTACAGAGCAGAGCAGTCTTTACATTTTTGCTATGGACCTGTTTTCCTCTGCAATAACTTTGGCATTACACTGATAACAAAGTTACTACATACACTATATTGTCAAAAGTATTGATGCCCCTGAAGATATACGTTTGTGACGAAACGTCGGGAGGAGTAAGGGACGCGTGACGTATTGGCGCGAACGGAGACACAGCCACCATCTTGTTGGTAGGAGGCGCTGGACGCTTTCCTTTTGCGTGTAACTTTTTTAGCCAATGTGAGTTTTGATTGAGCTTACATTCAATAAATTTCCCATTGTTTTAGATGTCTGCGCAATGAGCATATTATTTTTCCTTTTATGCATGTGACTACTGGGCTTGATTCCCTGGAGTGTGTGTGTAACCTTGTTGAGATTAAAAATCAAATCACAACCTGGTGGGTCATTGCAAGCAAGAAGATCCCTTCATCTGTAAGGCCCCTTTCACACTGGGACGCTCATAGCGTCGGCGGTAAAACACTGCTATTTTTACCGCCGATCCTAGGGGCGGATTTGCAGGGCATTTCGTCCGCTAGCGGTGCGGTTTTAACCCCCGATAGCGGCCGAGAAAGGGTTAAAACCGCCCGCAAACCACTGCTACAGATAAACTGGAGTAACTGGACAGATAAAGGCAAGCAAAGGGCCACATCTGCAGTTTGGAGACCACTGGTCTAGGAGATTGGATCGGATAACAGTCGGATGGAAATGGACAGTCGGTCTTCTTCAATGCAGTCGCCCTATAGAGAAAAGCTAGATGTGTCTGTGTCTGCTCTGCATAGCAAAGCAGACATGGGCCTGTCATCCACCTGATTTGTTTATTTATTTTATTTTGCGTCAGATATTTTGTGTCAAGCCTCGTACACATGACCGGTTTTCTCGGCAAGAAAACTGCTGGGAGAGCTTTTTGCTGAGAAAACCGTTGGTGCGTATGGTTTCTCATGGGGAAAACTGCCTGGAATCTCGAAGAGAAAAATAGAGAACCTGCTCTCTATTTTTCTCGTCTGGATTCTCGGCAGAGTGTTTCCTGCAGAGAAAACCGGTCGTCTGTATACTTACCTGTCCGAGGTAAACCCACGCATGCTCGAAAAGATTTTGACGCATGCGCGGTAGCATACCAGGGTAGCGCCGGCTCGTCGTAGTCGATGATGTCACTGCGTTCTTGCCATTCAAAAGAACAGCATTTTTTTTTAAGTGGCCTTCTGTACACAGGGCTTGGCAAGGGAAGCTTGCCAGGAATCCCGTCAGGAAAACCAACAGTTTTCACATAGACGTGTGTACAGGGCTTCAGATTTCAAAATTGCCTCCCAAAAACACACTTTATTTCATTTGGAAATGACCTTGCAATAATTTGTTATATTTTATGCTGATTATTTTTTGAGTCATATTTAAAAAAAAAAAAAACACACACACACACACACATTTTTTTAATTTGAAAATAACCATGCAATATTTTTTTGTAGAGAATGATATTTTTATTATAATATTAAATGGGACAAATTATAGACAAAATGCACACTTGTTATGTATAGTGTAGGTACCACTGGTCAAAAATACTTTTTTAATCGTTTTTTTTTTTTTTTTTTCAGTCAAAGGATTGCAATAAAAAATAATTAAAAAATGATTTTTTTTTTTTTAAAAGCCATTACCACACAAAAGGCCCTATTTATCCTTAAAAATAATATACACCATGTTGTCAAAAGTATTGGGACGCCTGCCTTTACACACACATGAACTTTAATGATATCCCAGTCTTAAGCCCTGTGCACACGATCGGTTTTACCGATGAAAACAGTCCGATGGACTTTTTTCATCGGACAAACCGATCGTGTGTGGGCCCCATCGGTCTTTTTTCCATCGGTGTTTAAAAATAGAACATGTTTTAAATTTATCCGATGGTTAAAAAACCGATAGCAAATTACTATCGTCTGTGGGGAACTCCATCGGATAAAAAACCCCTGCATGCTCAGAATCAAGTCGACGCATGCTCAGAAGCATTGAACTTCATTTTTCTCGGCTCATCAGAGTGTTTTACGTCACGGCGTTCGGAACGGTCGGTTTTTGGACTGATGGTGTGTAGGCAAGACTGATGGAAGTCAGCTTCATCGGTTTTCCGATGGAAAAATCCATCGGTTAAAAAACCATAGGAAATCCGATCGTGTGTATAGGGCTTTAGTCTGTAGGGCTCAATATTGAGTTGGCCCCGCCCTTTGCAGCTATAACAGCTTCAACTCTTCTGGGAAGGCCGTCCACAAGGTTTAGGAGGGTGGCTATGGGAATGTTTGACCATTCTTCCAGAAGAGCATTTGTGAGGTCAGGCACTGATGTTGGATGAGAAGGCCTGGCTCGCAGTCTCCTCTCCAATTCATCCCAAAGGTATTCTATCGGGTTGAGGTCAGGACTTTGTGCAGGCCAGTCAAGTTCCTCCACCCCGAACTCACTCATCCATGTCTTTATGGACCTTGCTTTGTGCTCTGGTCCATTATGGTGTGGGGTTGTTTTTCAGGGGTTGGGCTTGGCCCCTTAGTTTCAGGGAACTCTTAAGGCGTCAGCATACCAAGACATTTTGTACAATTTCATGCTACCAACTTTGTGGGAACAGTTTAAATATTAAATATTGAACCCTACGGACTAAGACTGGGATGCCATCAAAGTTCATGTGTGTGTAAAGGCAGACGTCCCAATACTTTAGGTATTATAGTGTATATATTTATATATAATATATACATACATACAATACACAGTATATTTACACTTTATTCATGGCATTCCAAGAGCAAAAAGTTGTTTGCATTTGATACAATACAGTATTTTTTCCCCTGTATGAAAAGAGATGTTGATAATCTTTAGCAAATTTGCACAGGTACTTTCCGTGGAGCTGTAAGAAAAGATTAACAGACTTCAGCTTTAACAATGCCTCCTTCTACTTTCATCTCCTCCCTCGTCCTGCCAGTCTGAGGAAGGTGATTAATAATAAAAAGAAATCTGATTTGTTTAAAACCCTCACCAACAAGCTTTCTCACCACTTGTTCTGTTTAACCACTTGACCTCCAGAAGATTTTACCCCTCTTCATGACCAGGCCATTTTTTTTCTATTCAGCGCTGCGCTATTTTAACCACTTCAGCCCCGGAAGAATTTACCCCCCTTCCTGGCCAGAGTATCTTTTGCAATCCGCCACTGCGTCACTTTAATTGACAATTGCGCGGTCATGCGATGTGGTACCCAAACAATTCCCCTCCCCCACATATAGAGCTTTATTTTGGTGGTATTTGATCACCTCTGTGTTTTTTTTTTTTTTTTTTTTTGCGCTATTAACAAAAAAAGAGTGATTTTGAAAAAAACACATCTTTTACTTTTTGCTATAATAAATATCCAATTTTTTTTTTAAACACATTTTTTCCTCAGTTTAGGCCGATACGTATTCTTCTGCATATTTTTGGTAAAATAAATCACAATAAACATTTATTGATTGGTTTGCGCAAAAGTTATAGCGTCTACAAAATAGGGGATAGATTTATGGCATTTTTATTATTTTTATTTTTTTTACTAGTAATGGCGGCGAACTGCGATTTTTATTGGGACTGCAACATTATGGCGGACACATCGGACACTTTTGACATTATTTTGGGACCATTGTCATTTATACAGCGATCAGTTCTATAAAAATGCACTGGTTACTGTGGAAATGACACTGGCAGGGAAGGGGTTAACCAGTAGGGGGCGATCAAGGGGTTAAATGGGTCCTATGGAGTGATTCTAACTGTGTGGGGGATGGGCTACAAGAGACACAACACTGATCACTGCTCCCGATGACAGGGATCAGTAGATCAGTGTCCTGTCACTAGGCAGAACAGGGAAATGCCTTGTTTACATAGGGATCTCCCCGTTCTGCAGCTCCGTGTCACGATCGCGGGCACCTGGTGAACATCGAGTCCGCCGGACCCCCAGGCACGCTCACGGACCGCGTGGCAGGGGCGCAGCCGTGCCATTCTGCCGACATATATAAAAAAATAAATTCATATGGGTAAAATGTTGTATGACCGCACAATTGTCATTCAAAATGTTACAGCGCTGAAAGCTGAAAATTGGCCTGGGCAGGGAGGGGGTGAAAATGCCCGGTATTGAAGTGGTTAATCCGTTTTTTTAAACACTTTTTTCTTTTTTTTAACAATTTTTCTTTTTTTTTTTTTTACTTTTTTCTAACATTCTGTCATCAGAGTAGTAATACTCTAGAGGGGATGATCACAAACTTCTTTTATTTACAATATCATTGCTGATAACAGTGATGATTACTGCTATAAGCAATAGTTTCAGCTGTTGTGGATGGCTTTCATTCATGACAGCTTGATTACTATTGTGTTTTGTGATTGTCTACAGCTAATCACATGGTACAGGGTGCTGTGGTTGGCCTAGGTACCATGTGATAGCTGTTGGCCAATCACAGTAAAACAATAGTAAGCACAATCGTCATGAATGGAAACCATTCATGACTGTTTCGTTGACATTGTAATCATATCATTGCTGTGAACAATCATAGTGATCACATGATACCCTGGCTACTCTCTAGGGTGACCACATTTCCAAACTACTATTCAGGGACGAATCGCAGCACAGTGATTGGACACAAGAGGAGGGATTTATGATTTTTCCAATCACAAGCAAGGGGCGGGACTATGCTCCTCCAGGCATTCCTGGCCAGGACAAGTACTGTCAGTGAGTAAAGCGGTGATGTGGCGGCGTTTTTTGGGGGCATCAGATTGGCCCAGGGGGTGGCTGTGTCAGTTTCATTCCGGGACACTGTATTGTCCTGGAATGAATGTGCCCGGGACAGACCTGCAAAATGCGGGACTGTCCCGGGTAATCCGGGGCATGTGGTCACCCTACCACTCACAGTACTGTGATCTCCTATGTCCAGTGCAGATTACGGTAGGTTGGGGCTCATGCACACCCCAGGGGGTGCACTAGTGCGCATGTGCTCAAGTCCTCAGCTGCCGCCCACTCGCAGTGTAATTACTGTGAGTGGGTCAGCAAGTGTTTAAAAGAATGTATGCAGTATGGCCAGTTTGCACATATCACGTTTCTATAGATTAGATTATCAGATCAGGTAAATATAGATACAGGCCAAAAACATTAAAACATCTAATGTACAAATATATACTAACGACATAAAAACACAATAGCAGAATGCACCCACAAACAAGCTTAACTCGCCCCCTCCCATTAATTCAAGAGCCGTACAGCCCAGAGTGGGGGGGGGAACTACTGTGTAGACATGTGCACTGCCGAAAAATTAGTTTGTTTTCGTCTCATTAATTTTTTTTTCTTTTTTCGGGTCATTCGTTATGATCGCAATTCATAAATTTGTAAATTCGTAAATTAGAAAATTAAAAAATACGAAAATAATATGAATACGAAAATAAGAAAGAAAAACCTAAACTAACTAATAATAACTTAACCACTTGCCGACCAGCCGCCGTCATTATACTGCGGCATGATCCCGCGAGCCGTCGTAGCTGTATGTCGGCTGCACTGCGGGGGTGACAATGCGCGTGGCCGGCAGTTGCGATGACCACCGGCCACACGCGATCGTGGGCACGAGAGGCAGAACAGGGGCATGTTTGTGTAAACACACGTCCCAGTTCTGTGTGGAGAAGGAGATGCAGATCGTGAGTTTCTACTAGCTAGGAACCACGATCTGTCATCTCCTATAGTCAGTCTCCTCCCCCCACAGTTAGAACACACACTAGGAAACACAGTTAGCCCCTTGATCGCCCCCTAGTGTTAACCCCTTTCCTGCCAGTGACATTAATCTTTTTAACAAATGAAACCACCAAAGTCCTCATTCACTCCCTTGTTATCTCTCGCCTTGACTATTGCAACTCCCTTCTCATTGGCTTGCCTCTCCATAGGCTCCTCCCCTCTTCAATCTATCATGAATGCTGCTGCCAGACTTATCCACCTTACCAACCGCTCAGTGTCTGCCAACCCTCTCCTCCAATCCCTACACTGGCTCCTGATCACCCAGTGAATTCAATTCAAAATACTAACCACAACATACAAAGACATCCATAACTCTTCCCCGAGCTACATCACCAATCTTGTCTCCAAACATCACCCAAACCGTCCTCTCCGCTCTTCTCAAGACCTCCTACTGTCAAGCTCTCTCGTATCCTCCTCCCATGCTCGTCTCCAGGATTTCTCCAGAGCCTCTCCCATCCTCTGGAACTCACTACCTCAACCTGTCCGGCTATCCCCTACTCTTGCTACCTTCAGGCGATCCCTGAAAACTCATCTCTTCAGGGAAGACTATCACGCCTCCAACTAATCTTTTACCACTTCCATCAGCTCATCCCCCACAGTTACAACCTTTTGTACCACCTGCTCCACCCTATTGGATTGTAAGCTCTTCTGAGCGGGGCCCCCTTAATCCTCTTGTATTTTATTGTATTGTAACTCTATTGTCTCCCTTTTATATTGTAAAGCGCTTTTTTTTAGCACTAATCGCTGTATAATTGTCAATCGTCCCAAAAATGTGTCAAAAGTGTCCAATGTGTCTGACATAATGTCGCAGTCCTGATTAAAAATCGCTGATCACCGCCATTACTAGTAAAAAATTCATATCGGCCTAAACTGAGAAAAAAAATTAGCTTTTTTTTAAAAAAAATTGATATTTCTTATAGCAAAAAGTAAAAAATATTGTTTTTGTTTCTTTCAAAATTGTTTATAGCGCAAAAAACAAACAAAAAAAAAACGCAGAGGTGATCAAATACCACCAAATGTAACTGGTTTAGTTCAATTTTAACTTGTTTGGTACATTTGTGGGAATAGGCGTGGTAAGATCAAATCACATTTTATCCTTTTTCTTGTGACAGTTTAAAAACAATTGACAATATGTTGGATTTTCCTGGGAAGGTTTGGCTAAATAAATAAAAAATAAAAAAAGAGATAATTATGGACTGTGGAAACATTGACAATAAAATGCTGTTAAACAAAAGAAGGTGCGCACAAAAAGGGGGCCCAAAGTGCACTTCTCTGCGCCAGGAAAATATATATAACGAGACTGTAGACGGCCTGTCTGATTTCCGCCCCGAAGTGCACCAATAGGGGCTGGTGGACGCCGCCGCCTTGACCGATGGCGGTAGAGGAGGGTTGTTAAATTTTCTGTAATGACGCCGAGTAGCCACGCCCTCTGTGGAAGTCGGAAGTGACGAAACGCGTCAACAGCGTAACCAGGAAGTGAGAGGTGTGCGTTCCACCGTCCGCTGAATCGAAACCAGGAAGGGTTCCTTCAGCGCTGTGCATGCAACACAAGCGTGGCCCTTGTGTTCGGAGGACAGCGGTGACTACTCTTTTCTATATGTTCTTTACAAGTGTATGAATTGTACGTATATTGGAAGCGGGGTGTGTGTACACAGGGTTTATTAATTAAAGCAGGATTTGTGTTTTATATGAACTGTGAATGGAAATGAACCCTTGCTGATTCTGAGGTGATGACAGAGGTCAAAGTGAGAGGAATCTTTATTCAAGGATCATTTTATTCAGCATCCTGGTGAGTGTGAACCCCAGCGGGGGAGTGTGCCTCACTTCTGTGGTGAAGACTGGGAGCTGGTGTAGGGTGCACTACTGATCCAATCCTAGAAGCACTTACCATTTTAGGACTTTTTCTGCTACGTCATCATTTATTTATTTATGTGGAGTTGGACTTTTATTAAATATTAGCGCTGTTTTATAAATTGGACTTTTTTATGGTTCTTTGTGTTTGATACATTTTTTTATTTTTAATAAAATGCTGTTGCCTAATTTATATTTATTGCCATGGGTTCCTCTATACCTGTTTTGAATATAAACTGTTTACCTATATTTACACATTATTCGTAGAATTCTAAGAGCAAAGATTTGTTTGAATTTGATACAATAAAGTCTTTTTTTTTTTCAGTAGGTAAATAGATGTCGATAGCAAATTTGCACTAGGTGGAGTTTAGGTGGAGTTGTAAGAAACGTTTACCAGACTCCAGCTTTAACAATGCCTCCTTCTACTTTCATCTCCTCCATTGTTCTGCCAGTCTGTAAGCATTATGTAGCGTTTACACATACCACGTTTCTATAGATCGGATTATTAGGTCATATAGACATAATTATATACAGTGGATATAAAAAAGTCTACACACCCCTGTTAAAATATCAGGTTTCTGTGAAGTATAAAAAATTGGACAAAGATAAATAGTTTCAGAACTTTTTCCACCTTTAATGTAACTTATAAACTATACAACTCAGTTGAAAAACAAACTAAAATATTTTAAGAGGAAGTAAAGCCAAAAAACAAAAAAAAACCCTGCAAGACAAAGGCATAATGAGCTAGTTATGCATAGCATAGGTATACCGCCCTCTGAAGACGTGAACCAATCACGAAACGCGTCAAGGCGTGACCACGCGACCAATCACGCCAGGGGAACGATCGTCTTCCCGGGACTCACGAGAGCTTTGAATGGTGTGAGCGTTCATTAGCCTGACTGAGCTGACGGATCATCCCCGGGTGATATGCTATACTTTATTTTTTTCCTTGTAAGCATGTTTTATATGTAGGGGCATATTTAATTTTAATAAAGGATTTTATGCTATGTGAAGCTTACTTTGTTTTGCATGCCCGCACTGCTGCACGCACACACGCTCACTGTCTGAGAGCCTTAGGATTTCCTGAAGGGAGCTGACTGGAGATTCGGAGAGGAGCTGACAGGCGTTTAACCATCTAGAGTCTGGTGAGTACATAACCTTAGGGGAGTGTCACTGCTAAGACAATGATGGGAGTGTAAATTGCAACTTCATCTGATCTACTGGAGAACTACAGTGATTGAATCATCAGAGAGTACTCATATGAAAAACGTACTGGTTCTGGATCAACATTACTGCTTTGCTTAGTTTGCTGTAGCTGTTTTTGAACCCATTCATTTGGGAAGTTTTGTGACTTTTATCCTGGTGTTATTTAACAGCTGGTGGACCTTGGAGTTTGTGAGGAAACTTTTAACCCTTTCGGGTCAGGCTGTCATCTCTTTGTATGATCTTGATGTAACACTTTTGTTGCTTATATTCTGCAGGATATATAATTTATAACCAAGGTGTAATGTTCTCATATATCTTACACTAGCGCTGTTAATGTTACACTTGTTGAAACATAATTTTATTTGATTTACTACCCTTTTTTATAACGGCAGCTAATTAAGCAGATTAACATTTAATTATCCTTGAGCGCTAGGATCAGATACACTACGGTGACCATTCTGATATTTTTACATAATAACTATACCTAGGGCTTGGAAGACATCAACTGTTTCCTTTGGGACAGCTAAACAAAAAATTTCCTGGATCATGGCCGAAGAGAAGTTAGTCATCACTCTTCTTGGTACGGTTCATAAATTTGAAGCTATATGGGAACCATGGGCCAAGTATGTACCTCTACAGTAATGTTAGATATCTTTAAGGTATCGGGTGATTTCCTCTAGGCTTTTGGATCTTTCTTTCCTGCTCTATTCTGCCTTTTTCAGGTTTTTCTAACCTTACTTGACTTGCTCTAGCCTTCTATCATAAAGGTTGCCTTGTGGGCCTATGGAACTGGGGAGTAGGTAGCTTCTTGGATGGACACATCTGGGGGCCTCCTTCTCCCTGATTTCAACTGGTCTATTGATGGTGAGAAATACAGACTCATATGCATCATTTTCAATTACCTCACCTAAGGAATAGGGATGGCTGTCTACCACGAGTAGGTTCGGTGCATTGTAACTTTTGTTTACCTTACGGGGATCAGACTTCTCCTGGTGGTTTTTCCTACATATGTTCCCTCTTATGGCAGTTATCTATCGCCAGGATTCAACTCCTTCATTTTTAAAGGATAGATAAATTGATAGCTAGGATGATGGGCAGATGATGGGCAGAGACATTGAGGGGGTGGTACATTAAATAAATCCACAGGAGCTCCTTCTCAATGTCAATAGAAGCTGACCTGGTCACGCCAGTGACTCCCTATGTTCCTTATCTTGTTATATGCATAAATGGAGAATTTATTCACTTTTGTTTCTATAACATTCGCTGGACTTTATACTACTACTATTAATCCTTTCACTATTGAAGATCTCTGAGATTTAACTATCTTGCAATGTAACCTGAGATGTACGTTCTTCACTTTCTTGTATGTTTATATTCAATAATAATAATATAATTCGATTGAAAGAGAAACTGCAGGAAGTACAGGAGACGCCCTGTGTACAGATGAGGGGGTTTTAGGGATGTTTGTAAGACACTGAAGGTAGGCAACTGGGTAAGTAATGACAAAATTATCTCTGAATAAACAGGCTCGTAGCAAAAGTGTGAAAATTGCTCTGGTCCATAAGGGGTGAACAGGTGTGAGAGACAAAGTGGTTATACATCAGTTATATGAAAGGATCCCATGGTATTCAATTGTCAAAAAAAGGTCAACCAATAACAAATCTATTTAGATGCATTTATTATATCAGTATGATATTTTTTGAAAAGCATTTCTACAATATTTTGTTTTATTCCAAGATAATGTTTAGCAAAAGTTATGATATTTGCCTAAACAAAAATGATCACATAAAATTACCATCTAAAAACAGTTCTGAATCATAAGATTCCCCTTAGCTATATACAGTCTATCCCCTATTGATCCCAGCAAACGTCCTACTTTGGGCAAGTTTTTAGTCTTATAGATGTTTCCAAATTTTTCACCTGCCCTTGTCTTTTTTTCCTTCTTCTGGCTATGCTGGTCAGCAAAACTCTCAAATTTTTATCAATGTGTTTGTGTTGAATTTAATCGGTGTGCCAGGATCTCACACTGTAGCATCACAACATTAACCATCTTGCCAAGACTTTGTCTGCAGTAGAGAATTACGCTTTGCTTTGATTATTTATAGACCCCTTCCCCAATATGTACAGTTACACCGATCTATAAATCTGATACCAATTCACACTGATGGGTCAGTATAATTTTAGAACAATAGCAACAGTAAAACAATGCCAGAGATGAAGAGCTTTGCGGTTGGTACAGCAGTGCCTGGAAGACAAAAAACAAAAATCATGATTTAAAAAAAATCTGAAAACATTAGATGGCAGTCACCCAATCTGTACACTATTTTCCCAGCAAGACAATATCAGATAATGCTGTAGTGAACCCAGTGGGAGGTGGTGTTTTTTTTTTTTTGGAGGGGGGGCAAACAACCACCCACCCCCCCAAGCGGCACACAACTACCCCCGAGCAGCAGACAACAACCCAGCCGAGCGGCACACAACTACCCCCCGACTGGCACACAACTACCATTGTGGTGGATGGGGGGTGGCAGGAAGGGCGTAGCAGCTTGGCTCGGCTCTGAGTCCTGTCCTCCATGGCGGCTTCAAGCTTCTCCCCTCCTCCTCCTAGGCATCCAATAGGATGGCCTGTCCTTTCGGCCAATCGGGTGACTGGTGTCAAACCAGCTTCCTGATTGGCTGGGAGGAGGATCAGTGTTACAACAATGAATATTCATTCGATGTTGTAACACACCTGGGTGGGCTCAGAGCGTGCTCTCTGCGGCCCAAGCCCACCAGGTGCTTCAAAAAAATGACCCCTGCGCATTGGAATCCATGGTCCCATGTCCTGAAAGGGGCCGGACGCATGGATAGGGGAGGCAGCGGACGGACAGAGGGAGGGCGGCGCCCATGCACCCTTAATGGACGGGCCGCCCCCGAGTGAACCTCCCCTCAGCAGTCTGTGTTTACTAAACCCAACTATTCAGATGCAATGTTTTGCCTACAGAGTAATGTGTCTGGGGTAATTAGATTATACCAGGACATACAACCACACTCTTTTGCCCATGGGCACCATTACATTTTTACAGTATTCAATTCCTGATGGGCAAAGTAGATGTAGTCCCAACTTCCTAGGTGCCCTGTAAATCTACTTGTGATGTCATAGAGGGTTCTCCCTCACCAAACAGCCAACCAACAAGCAACTAGAGGGGAGACAGCTGCTTAGCTAGCGAGAGCTTGTCTCTGATTCCCAGCACTTGCCAGAAGCAAGAGGCAGTGGCAATAGCTGGTACATGAAGACTATATGCCATATAGGTTTGGGAAATATTGCTCTGTGCCGACTGTCATTACTGTCTGGATTCCATACAATGTGCAGGTTAAGAACTCATGCAGACAGCTGTTGTGGACTGTCAGTGGTTGGTGGCTTCAAGTATCCTTCCTATTCACGTATATTAGTGTCTGCTGTCAAGCATATGTGTAACTGATTAATTTAGTGAATGAAATAGACTGAGAGCAGCTGGAGTTTGGCCAGTCTTCCAGATGGGCTTTAAATGCACCTTTAGATTAGTCCTTAGGACAGTGTTTCTCAACCTTTTTTTTTACCATAGAGAAACCC
This sequence comes from Rana muscosa, assembly GCA_029206835.1. Classification (NCBI taxonomy): domain Eukaryota; kingdom Metazoa; phylum Chordata; class Amphibia; order Anura; family Ranidae; genus Rana; species Rana muscosa. The sequence goes on from CM055127.1 coordinate 189,236,536, forward strand.
TTGCTGAAAAGTTTAGGATCTTGGGGAACCCCTGAATTTTTTTTTCAGATCCACAGCTCACAGAACGTTGGATCTGATCAGCGAGCTGTAGACATAACAACACATAGAAAACAAGTGAAGAGCAGCGCATGGAAGCTGCTTTTGTAACATGCCTTTTCTCCTTGATCCTCGCTAGCCCACCTCTCGTCCATCCAAGGTGATAACACATACAAGAGCCTGAGACAAACAGAAGAGGAGGACCTGTGGGGGTTAATATAGCAGGAAGTGACATCCAGTGAGACTGCAGAGATGTTTAGAAGAAGGCAGAGGCACATGGCTGGGTGAGACTGAATGTAGCAGGAGGTGAGATCATAATAGCTTTATCTACAGTTGTGGCATAACATAAAGCTATTATGATCTCACCTCTTGCTACATTCAGTCTCAGCCAGCTGTGTGGTTACCCCTCTACAGTCTGCATCAATGCTGCCATACACAGGATGTCACCTCCTGCTTTAGGCATGTGTTCCCTCTCTCTGCTCTGGTTGTGAGGCATTCTCCCTGTCTGCTTGTTCACCTGCAAGGTGATTGATGCAGCTAGTCCCTGGGTGGAGACCAAACCTGGTTTAAGCCAGCCAAGCCTGCAGTATCATGCTTTTATATTGTATTTAACACCTGCTCCCAGCTCCCTGTTTGTCTGACATTTCTGCTAGTTTGGATTCCCTCATTGACAACTTTGTATCCCTTGTTGACAATGCTTGGAACTCTGCCTGCCTTTTGACTATGGATTGACCCTGAATATTCTGAACCTTGCCTGCCATATACCTGAACTGTCATTGAACTACTCTGCCTGTTTGCCGTGCTCAGTTTGCGCCTGCACCAGCATGGTGGCCAACCAAGTACCAAAAGGCCTGCTTGCCCTATAGAAAAGGGGGCTGCTATAGATGAAGAACACAGAAACTAGCTATAGTGCCTGTTAGGGACGTGCTGTCCATAACGCAGCTGTTGCTCAAGGGCAGATGCAAATGCGCACACGCAAGCCTGCAAGTCTCCATCTTGCCAGGCACAGGCGCAAGAATGTGCATTTGCACGCGCATGTTCACCATTATTGCTTGCTCCAAGATGGCATATATAAGTGCAGCAGTCGCACTAGCACATTGCTGTCTGATCTGCAGCTGTACCCGTTTTCTTGAACCTGATCCTGCTTACTCCTGTATTAGAACCGGCTTGCCTCTGAGTTTGTGTATATCTCCTTCCCTGACCCCGGCCTGTATCTGGACTTTGCCTCTGCCTTCTACTAATCTGCCTAAACTTGTGTTGCTGATTTATGCCTGTACCTTGACGACTCCTTGCCTGCTGTCTCTGCCTGCATCTGACCGTCTGTTACCAACCCGGCTTGTCTTACTGCCTATCCTGTGTCTCTTCTGCTCTGCATGCACCTGCCTGGCTCCTGCTGGAGCATCCTCTATTGTGGGCTACCAGTCTTCCTGCACCAGCCATTGCCACTGCCTACTTCTGATCGCTGCCACCAGCCCTGGATTTTCTGTTTCTGACAACACCTGCTGTCCAGCTATCTGGTCCATCCTGGTGAAGCACCCACTACATGAAAGAGGCATCCTTACATCCCCGTGCTCTGACGGCCACTGTTATATTATCAGTGGTCCCTGAGCCAGGGCCGCACTAGAGGCCTTCCCTCTGCCATCAGGTACGTGACAGTGCCTGACCACCTGTGTTAGGGGTTAGCATCACAATGTTTGCAAGGAACACACCTGACCCGGAATAGGGACACAGATTATGTATTTAGTCCTATTTTCCCAATGTGTTACTCCATCAGCCACCCAGATGTGATCCACTTTGAATAAAATACAATTGATTATAATATTTACGTACCTCCACCAGAAGAGAGAGCAGCTAGAAATAAAATGCAAAAAAAAAAATCAATTTCTTTCATAGCAAAACCATGTTACTCATTACATTTGTTCTATATAATATGAAAAAATAATAATTATATATATATATATATATATATATACATATATATATATATATATATATATATATATATATATATATATACCGTATTTATCTGAAAATCTGGGACAAAGCAGTGGTGCTTGTATACGCCGACAGTGTACCTCACAGAGCTGTCATCTCCTCTCCACTCGGCTCCTCTGCTTTCACGTCACACACACACACAGTCCCGCCTCCGCCACCGGCATTGGACCAGTGTTCTGCCTATCACAGTATCTGGTCCAATGCCGATGGCGGAGGCGGGACTGTGTGTGTGTAACGTGAGAGCCGAGTGGAGAGGAGAAGACGGCTCAGTGATTTCCTGATTCAGGCTGCTGGTGTGGGAGATGGTCAGACTGCAAATGACGGTAGTTTAAAAAAGGCATTAATGGCAATAATCAGGCTGCATTGATGACTTTATTTGGGCTGCATTGATGCATTGATCAGGCTGCATTGATGACTTTATTTGGGCTGCATTGATGCATTGATCAGGCTGCATTGATGACTTTATTTGGGCTGCATTGATGCATTGATCAGGCTGCATTGATGACTTTATTTGGGCTGCAGATGGACATTGATGGGCACTGACCCTTAATTTGCTTCAAAGTTGTTTATTTGAAAAACATGTTTTTTCCTGAAACTTCCCTCTTAAAATTAGGGTGCGTGTTATACACCGATAAATACGGTATATGTATACTGTATATGCAGTGGAGCCGTATATGGCTCTCAAAGCTGCTGTGCTGGGAACTACTAATAACAAGACAAATTCAAATTCATTCGATGTTCCATGTTTATAAAACCCCATCCACAACTCTGTCCCCAGCTACATCACAAACCTAGTCTCCAAATGCCAACCAAATAATCCTCTCCATTCCTCCCAAGAAGCTTTCCAGCTCTCTCATCACCTCCTCCCATACTCGACTCCGGGACTTCTCATGAGCCTCTCCCATCCTTTGGAATTCCCTACCCCAATCTGTCCGACTATTTCCAAATCTATCTACATTTAGACAATCCCTGAAAACCCTTCTCTTCAGAGAAGCCTATTCTGCTCCCACCTAACTGTATTTTCCTTTTCTCCATCAGATCATCCCCCACAGTTATTACCTTTTTCTATCACTTGACCCTCCCCTCTTTGTCAACCTTGGTGACAAAACCCCAATTGGACTATTGAGGTTTAAGCTGTCCTCATTCTTACTGCCCATTCTTCAAATTCACTCCTTTAGTGCTGTCCAACTTTGTTAACTGAACCCATAACCTAATTTCACTAACCATCAAGCTCTTGTGATCTGGTCTTAGACATGTGTCAGTACTCCCCACTGGACTATTCTTTTCCATGTACAGCAAAACCTTGGATTGAGAGTAATTTACTCTGCAAGACAAGCTATTTTTTTAAATACATTTTGACTTGATAAATGAGCGATGCCTTGATATACAAGTACTGTCACATCACAACTGAGTATAAAAGAGAAGAGAGGCGCCTCTGAAGCCTCGTACACACGACCGGTTTTCTCGGCAAGAAAACAGCTGGGAGAGCTTTTTGCAGAGAAAAACGTTGGTGTGTATGGTTTCTCATCGGTAAAACTGCTGGGAATCTCGACGAGAAAAATAGAGAACCTGCTCTCTATTTTTCTCGTTGGGATTCTCGGCAGAGTTTTCCTGCCGATAAAACCGGTCGTCTGTATGCTTACCTGTCCGAGGTAAACCTCAAAAAGACTTTGACGCATGCGCGGTAGCATACAAGGTTAGTGTGGGGTGTAGCAAGATGGCGGCGACGGCATCGATTGTGACGAGCGCCGGCTCGTCGTAGTCGATGACGTCACCGCGTTCTTGCCATTCAAAAGAACAGCGTTTTTTTGAATGGCCGTTTGTACACAGGGTTTGGCAAGACAAGCTTGCCAGGAATTCCGTAGGTGTGTACAGGGCTTAGGTGTAGCAATATGGTTACATTTAATGAAGGTACAACATTTAGCAACTCACATGGTTGATAAATAAAACAGGCATATCTAGATATGCAGGCATCTGGGGTAAAGTTGTCCACATAGACCGTCCTCCTCACCAACACCACCATTGACGTCGTCCCTTCCACTCTGCACTCCACGAGTTCTTCAAGTCTGGCTTTCAGATCGCTCTACTGCAGGGTAGTCTTCCCGGTCACGATTGCAGACTGACAGCGGTGAGAGTCGGCGGTGCAGAGGATGGTCTATGTGCTCAGCTTTACCCCGGATCCCTGCATACTTAGATGTGCCTGTTTTAATCATCAACCATGTGACTTGCTAAATGTTGTACCTTCATTAAATGTAACCATATTGCTACACTTAGAGGCACCTCTCTTCTCTTTTATACTCTGTAGCTCCTGCTGGATTTTGCTTCTAATCACCTTGTGGAGGCTTCCATCTGTGGATGGACATTTTATGGTTACACAACCAATCACATTGCTATAATCTATTTATATGGAATATAAACTGAAGTACTTAGGAATAAATGGTTGTGGATTGAATCATCTGAGTTTCCATTATTTATTATGGGGAAATTTGCTTTGATATAAGAGTGCTTTGGATTACAAGCACGTTTCCAAAATGTAATTATGCTCGCAATCCAAGGTTTTACTGTTCTCAGTAAAAATGTGGTTTCTATGACTCATATTTGACCCACTGGGGCCCTCGGGCCTCCACTTCTCTCTGCTGTTCCATCATCCTCATATCTGTTCTCTCTCTATATTCCGCCCTCTATTTCTCCCACATTCCTCTTCTCACCCTTTCGGACTCTTCCGACAAAACTTGCATCCCTTGTTGTACTGTGTATGCTTGCCTCACATTAAGAAAACATGCAGATTTGTACACTCTTTTTGAGTTTCTGGGTACGTTTTAGTTCGCAAATGTACTGTTGGTTTTACAGTTTGTTTTTTGTTTATATATGCAAAAGCTTTCAATAACCACTTCCGGCCTGCCGCACGCCCATATACGTCGGCTGTTTGAAGATATACGGTGTGACATAAAGTATTGCAACGGCCACTATTTTAATCTTTAGGGTGTTAGAAAAAAATATATATAATTTTTGGAGGTTCTAAGTAATTTTCTAGCAAAAAACTTGTTTTTAACTTGTAAGCAACAAATCTCAGAAAGAGGCTCGGTCCTTAAGTGGATAATGACCTAATGAACCTAAAATTTCAAGCTTACCTACAGTAAACGACTCAGCAACTGAAAGTAAAATAAAGACACAATTATTATTATTAATATCTTTTTCATTTTGCCTGTTTTTTTATAACTTTAAAGATTTATTGAAACTATAAAATATACAGTGGGTACGGAAAGTATTCAGACCCCTTTAAATTTTTCACTCTTTGTTATATTGCAGCCATTTGCTAAAACCATTTAAGTTAATTTTTTCCCTCATTAATGTACACACAGCACCCCATATTGACAGAAAAACACAGAATTGTTGAAATTTTTGCAGATTTATTAAAAAAGAAAAACTGAAATATCACATGGTCCTAAGTATTCAGACCCTTTGCTGTGACACTCATATATGTAACTCAGGTGCTGTCCATTTCTTCTGATCATCCTTGAGATGGTTCTACACCTTCATTTGAGTCCAGCTGTGTTTGATTATACTGATTGGACTTGATTAGGAAAGCCACACACCTGTCTATATAAGACCTTACAGCTCAAAGTGCATGTCAGAGCAAATGAGAATCATAAGGTCAAAGGAACTGCCTGAAGAGCTCAGAGACAGAATTGTGGCAAGGCACAGATTTGGCCAAGGTTACAAAAACAATTTATGTTATACTTAAGGTTCCTAAGAGCACAGTGGCCTCCATAATCCTTAAATGGAAGACGTTTGGGACGACCAGAACCCTTCCTAGAGCTGGCCGTCCGGTCAAACTGAGCTATCGGGGGAGAAGTGCCTTGGTGAGAGAGGTAAAGAAGAACCCAAAGATCACTGTGGCTGAGCTCCAGAGATACAGTCGGGAGATGGGAGAAAGTTGTAGAAAGTCAACCATCACTGCAGCCCTCCACCAGTCAGGGCTTTATGGCAGAGTGGCCCGACGGAAGCCTCTCCTCAGTGCAAGACACATGAAAGCCGCATGGAGTTTGCTAAAAAACACCTGAAGGACTCCAAGATGGTGAGAAATAAGATTCTCTGGTCTGATGAGACCAAGATAGAACTTTTTGGCCTTAATTCTAAGCGGTATGTGTGGAGAAAACCAGGCACTGCTCATCACCTGTCCAATACAGTCCCAACAGTGAAGCATGGTGGTGGCAGCATCATGCTGTGGGGGTGTTTTTCAGCTGCAGGGACAGGACGACTGGTTGCAATCAAGGGAAAGATGAATGTGGCCAAGTACAGGGATATCCTGGACGAAAACCTTCTCCAGAGTGCTCAGGACCTCAGACTGGGCCGAAGGTTTACCTTCCAACAAGACAATGACCCTAAGCACACAGCTTAATAGAGGAGTGGCTTCACAACAACTCCGTGACTGTTTTTGAATGGCCCAGCCAGAGCCCTGACTTAAACTCAATTGAGATTCTCTGGAGAGACCTAAAAATTGCCGTCCACCAACGTTTACCATCCAACCTGACAGAACTGGAGAGGATCTGCAAAGAGGAATGGCAAAGGATCCCCAAATCCAGGTGTGAAAAACTTGTTGCCTCTTTCCCAAAAAGACACATCAAAAGGGTGCAAATACTAAATACTGAGCAAAGGGTCTAAATACTTAGGACCATGTGATATTTGAGTTTTTCTTTTTTAATAAATCTGCAAAAATGTCAACAATTCTGTGTTTTTCTGTCAATATGGGGTGCTGTGTGTACATTATGGGGTGCTGTGTGTACATTATGGGGTGCTGTGTGTACATTAATGAGGAAAAAAAATTAACTTAAATGATTTTAGCAAATGGCTGCAATATAACAAAGAGTGAAAAATTTAAGGGGGTCTGAATACTTTCCGTACCCAATGTATGTTTTTTCTTGTCAATTACTTTTAGTTTATCAGATTATACAGTACCAGCTACTAAAATTAAGCATGGGCATTATGTGCAATTTTCTACAAACAAAGGAAGAGATATAAAAGGAAAAATAGAATAGCACATCATTACTTCTGCATAAACTTTCAACAAGTTATTTTTTACCTTAAGGGCTCTTTCACACGGGGCGGATCCGTGAAGATCCGCCCAGTGAAGCTCCGCTTGCTCAGCGGGGATCGCTCAGTTGATCTCCGCTGAGCCGACGGATGACAGGGCGGTCGCCGCACACTGTGCAGGGACCGCCCTGTCAGAGCGCCGCTCTCCCCTATGGGGAGATCGGATGAACACGGACCGTCTGTCGGTGTTCATCCGATCCGCTCCGCCGATGGAAGGAAAAATAGGGTTTTCCTCCGTCACACTTTGGCGGAGCGGGTCGGATGTCAGCGGACATGTCACCGCTGACATCCGTGGCTCCATAGGGCTACATGGAGCATCCGTCCAGGTCCGCCTAAAAAACTGACAGGCGGACCTGAACGGACCTTCCATGTGAAAGGGGCCTAAGTCATATTTTAGTCTGTTGCCCACCTTTCTAAAAATATACAGTTCATCACATTTAATGTGAAAATAGTGCAGTTTGCTGAGATAAAATAAACGGAAGGGGGAGGAGCGCAAGCTCTCTAACATCCACCAGCTCCGTGATGTCGTCATGGAGGAGGGGAAGAGGACTCCAGTGGCAACCTGTGAAGCTCTGGTGACCTCTATGCCCAAGAGGGTTAAGGCAGTGCTGGAGAATAATGGCGGCCACACAAAATATTGACACTTTGGGCCCAATTTGGACGTTTTCACTTAGGGATGTACTCACTTTTGTTACCAGCGATTTAGACATTAATGGCTGTGTGTTGAGTTATTTTGAGGGGACAGCAAATTTACACCGCTATACAAGCTGTACACTCACTACTATACATTGTAGCAAAGTGTCATTTCTTCAGTCTTGTCACATAACAAGTTAGAATAAAATATTTACAAAAATGTGAGGGGTGTACTTACTTTTGTGAGATACTGCAATTTGTGGATTGAAAAGGGGGAGAAAAATGCCTGAATTTCCTGTAGAAGAGCTCCTCACAGGTTAAGGCTGCTAACTCACAGACCTTCCCTGCAGAGGTGATAGGGACAGCACAGTGGCTAAGTGGTTAACACTTTCGCCTAGCAGCACTAGGGTCGCTGGGTGGAGTTTGCATGTTCTCCCTGTGCCTGTGTGGGTTTCCTCTGAGTACTCCAGTTTCCTCCCACACTTCAAAGACACGCTGGTAGGTTAATTGTCTGAATGTGAGCTAGGAACCTTAAATGGTACTCTCCTTAAGGTTTAGGAGGTTTAGGAGCTCATGGGAATGTACAATGCAAAGGGCGGGGCCGACTCAATATTGAACCCTACGGACTAAGACTGGGATGCCATTAAAGTTTATGTGCATGTAAAGGCAGGCATCCCAATACTTTTGACAATATATTGTTTGTATAGAATACGTCAGATATTTCCAAAAATATTCTTTATTAGAAATAAGTCTTACCTTTCTGCTTTACAGGTCCAAGAGTCATATTTGTCACATCATTATTGCCAAGCGAAGAAGATTTCGTGGAAGGACAACTCTAAAATCAGAAAATGGGTCATCAAATTCTTACCCAGAAACAATAATAGTAATGTTTCTCATCCTAACTAGTTTCATATTACTATATATACATCGCAAAATGTGAAGCTTTTCTGTTTTTTTTTGCTTGTGATTATAAATTGTGGGTGGAGCCTGAGGCCAAAGGTAAGACATTAGTTCCCCATCAGGTCCTCTCTCTCCTTGTAATTAACAACTCCCAAAGGCTGCCCCCATCATGACTGAATAGTCAAGTCCTTTATTAAAAAAAAATAAAAAAACTTAAAATAAAACCAATTGCTGTAAATCCACCAACAAATACAATTCCAGCTGCCTGCCAAAAATGAAATAGACAACCTGACTTACGTGACCAATCTCACCATTACCACTAGCCGAATGACGGCTTCCCAAGCTGTCATCAGCTATATAAGGGAAGAGGCGGGGATAATGGAGACATCATTGCCTATATAGTAATAATCTAATACCTCCGCTCACCACCCATTTGTTTTCATGGCTGGGGATTCCTTTTAGACATGTGCAAATTAGTTTGTTTTTAAATTTCAACATATTTCTTTCTTAATTTCTGATTTTGGAATTTGCAAATTTTCGAATTTACAAATTTACCAATTTACTAAATTACAATTTTTCGAATTTACAAATTTACCAATTTAAGAGTTTAAAAATTTTACAAATTTAAACATTTCTGAATTTACAAATTTACAAAGTTACAAATTTACGAATTTACGTATTTATGATTTTTCGAATTTGCAAATTTACAAATTTACAAATTTACGAATTTAAGAGTTTATAAATTTTACAAATTAAAAAATTTATGAATTTACAAATTTACAAAGTTACGAATTTACGAATTTACTTATTTATGTATTTTCAAATTTGCAAATTTACGAATTTAAGAGTTTACAAATTTTACAAATGTTAAAATTACCAAATTTACAAATTTACAAAGTTACGAATTGATGTATTTACGTATTTACGAATTTTCAAATTTACGAATTTTCAAATTTACTAATTTATGAATTGCTATCATAATGAATGACCCAAAAAACGAAAAAAGAAAAAAAAATTAATGAAAAGAAATTGAACAAATTTTTTCGCCAGTGCATATGTCTAATTCCTAGCCATGTTAGTGAATGGGCCAGTTGACATAAGTGTAAGGCTGGGTTCACACCGCCATACGGAGCAGCTCACAGCTAGGTGGCCCAGTACATCCTCGTTCACAGTTTCAGGTCCAATTTCAGAACAAATATTTGGCTGAAGACGCACGGGGCTCCTGTGCAATTCACTCCGGAGATGTGTGAGCCGGTTCCATATAGAGCCGGTCACAATCTCTTGACATGCAAATTGAATGTGGGCAAAACCAGAATCCAATTCACAATAGTGTAAACCCGGCCTTAAGGACACGGCGGGTGCAAGTGCCTGCTGCTTCCCTAGTAACCATTGATAGCTGGCAGCTATCAAATTTGTCCACACGGAACACCTTGAAGATCTAGCTTTCAGATGTCCAATGAGCCAACAATGAGCTCAGTAATAAAAGGGGTCCCCAGATGAGAGAAATTCTTAATATATTATTAAATCTTCCCAAAGATTCCCGGTTTTATGTAAATCAGAAATTTGTACAGTGCAATTAAAAGGCCTTATTTTATTGGATATATCAGTTAGTTAATGATGTATATTGTTCAAAAATATTTTTTAGAGGAGCAAATTAATGCAAATTAATGCAATATTACTAATTTACAGTATTTTACAAATAGTAAATACCGTATATACCCGAGTATAAGCCGACCTGAATATAAGCCAAGGCACCTAATTTTACCACAAAAAACTGGGAAAACTTATTAACTCGAGTATAAGCCTAGGGTGTCCATCTGCATGCCTCACTGTGCCTCACTTTGCCTCACTGTGTCCATGTGCATGCCTCACTGTGTCCATGGGCATGCCTCACTGTGCCCATGCCTCACTGTGTCCATGCCTCACTGTGTCCATGCCTCACTGTGCCCATGCCTCACTGTGCCCATGCCTCACTGTGTCCATGCCTTACTGTGTCCATGCCTCACTGTGCCCATGCCTCACTGTGTCCATGCCTCACTGTGTCCATGCCTCACTGTGCCCATGCCTCACTGTGCCCATGACTTGACTTACGTTTAACATTGGAGTCTATGGAAGGGGTGCTTTGAAAAACCGGTGCTCCCCGGCCGTAGGTCCCCCAGACAGAAAACTTTGCACACCTGTAGAGGAGAACTGGGGCTACATGTGTGCCAAGTGTACCAGGTCCCCAAAGTCCGGGAGATCAGGCGCAAAAAGGTGACTCGAGTATAAGCCATTATAGGGCATTATAGGGCATTATAGGGCATTTTCAGCACAAAAAAAATGTGCTAAAAAACTCAGCTTATACTCGAGTATATACGGTAACTTACATTTTAAAAAGACATCATGTATCTATTTATTAAGAGGGCATTAATTATTTTATAATACAATTGACTAAACACCTAAGTAATAAACATTGCAAGAAATTTTAAATGAATTGTAAATGTATGTGCCATTATTTTCTATACATAGAGTATTTTAAATTGCATATTTACATTTTTAATGGAGAATTTTATCTTTTCTTTTTCTAACAATTTTTCCATTAGTTTATCAAAGAAAATTATTATATTTGCCACGAAAAGGATAAACCGACAGAAGAACTTACTCTAATTATTCCTATTATTATTATTATTATTATTATTATTATTATTATGCTATAAAGCTGTTACACAAAATATAATGCTGCTCGAAAAAAACAGAGCCAATCCTCAGCATCAGAGGAGCTTACACTCTAATATCCCCACCACTAATGTACACACAACACCGACAGCTTAAAGTGTTTGTTACCCTAAAAAACAAAACAAAAAAAAATGTATCCTGTTTCTTTAAAGCATGTTATACAGGATAGTGTATAATTTGGCCCCCTGTATCACTCGAAATACCTGGCTCATCCTGCCTGCTGCTGCCCTTCCCTCTGTAAACTGACCACGGTTTATCATGGCCGTTGAGCCCTCACACCGTGGTCAGTTTACGTGTATCCGTCACCCGCAGCTCTTATGTCCTCCTCTATCCTCTCTCCCCCTCCCTGCCTGTCAGCTCTGCCTCAGTGCGCCCCCCACCCCCCACTGCTGCTGCTGAGGTTACCTCAAAAGTTTAATACCATCCTCTGTGTGTAATAATCCTGTGTGCCCCAGTGTCTGTGTTTCATAAAAATAAGTCGTTCTTTACCTATTATCAGAGCGCCACTCTGCGCTCACGTGACCGGCCGCCTCTCTCTTCTCTCCTCCTCCCCTACCAAATGACATCAGCGGGGGAATCTCGGCACTGCCCGCTGCAGCTGTCAGACAGGGAGAGCAGAGAGGCGACAGGTCACGTGAAAATAGGTAAAGAACGGCTTATTTTTATAAAACGCAGACACTGGGGCACACAGGATTATTAAACACAGAGGATGGTATAAATTGCATATAGCGGCTTAACAACCACTTTAAGTGGAGCCCATTTAGCCAGTATGCCCATTTGGAATAGTAAACTTCCCCAAAATTTGCAATTCTTTTCAGTCTGTCTTGTGATTTCCACCCCTCTACCACACTACATATCTAGAGGGTGCCAGTCCTACTTTTCAGATTCCCAGGCTCCTGGGCCACGCCTCTATCTCTCGCCTGCTCATTGGATAATTAACCATCATCATCACTATGATAACTCATGATCCAATCTGCAGCCAGGTGACAAAGGAGGTTGTATTGCTGAATCAGGTAACAGTGAAGTTATCTTTCTGGCTGCGCAGTGTGGCAGGGGGTTTCTAAACCACAAGATTAGCCAAACTGATTACCGAGATTCCTTTGAGAGAAACGGTTCACATGTATCAGTTTCGACTCAGAATTCTGCTGTTATCCTGAAATCCCGACTTTAAAATACAGGTAAATGCATTTTAACAATCCATACTCACAGTTGCGCACACTTTGCTGGAGGTGTCACACAAGCCGACCTGACAGTGTAAATAGATCTGATTGAATCCTCCCAGAAATTTGAACACTTGAAGTGAAAAGCGACCTTTAAGGGACACTCCGTTTTCTAGCACCGAGATCGTTTGGTCATTCTTGTTGGGACATCTAAAAGAGATATCATCAGACAAGGATTAGAATGTGTTCAACCATATCAAGCTATAAATGTGATTCATTTCTATTCATTAATATAATATTTCCTGTAGCAGTTTTCCTGATCTGCTTATATCATTTTTGGATTGTTCTCCACCATTGATTAAATTCTAACAAAAAAATGTTTTTACTTGACAGGCGAGTGCTTGATTGGGTTTGTTGAGCATATAGGAGGTCCCCTCATTACGTAATATAATTTGGAGAATGGACACAGCCGATCACATGGTTAATGTCCCGTGACGGCAACTAGTTAAAGACCACCAAAAGAAATCTCTATGTGTGTGGAAAAAAAGGACAAAAAAAATGAATACAGATACAGTGTTGCATAACTGAGTAATTGCCATTCAATGTGTGAGAGAGCTGAAAGCTGAAAATTGGTCTGGGCGGGAGGGTGGTTTAAGTGCCCAGTGGGAAAGTGATTAAAGAGAGCCTTCCTAACACCCATACCTACACTCCACTGTTCCCCACTTTAAAGCCTCATACACACGGCCGAGAATCCCGCCGTAAAAAAAATAAATGGTTTTCTCAACGAGATTCTTGTCAAGCTTGATGGGATTCTTGTCAAGCTTTCCTTGCATACACACTGTCAATTAAAAATCTTGTCGTTGTAAAGCGCGATGATGTACAACACGTACGATGGCAGTATAAAGGGGAAGTTCGATTCCAATGGCGCCACCCCTTGGGCTGCTTTTGCTGATCTCGTGTTACCGCGTGTTAGTAAAAGTTTGGGGAGAGACGATTTGCGTTTTTCAGGCTCTGCGCTTTTCAGTCCGTTACAGCGTGATGAATGTGCTATCTCCATTACGAACGCTCGTTTTACCAGAAGGAGCGCTCCCGTCTCATACTTGATTCTGAGCATGCACGGTCTTTTTAAGACTCGGAAAAGCACACACACAACTGGTTTTCTCGTCGGGAAACAGGCCGATGAGAATCCCGACGAGAAAAACGAGAATCCTGACGAGAAAATAGAGAGCAGGTTCTCTATTTTTCTCGTTGAGATTCCCGGCAGTTTTCTCGACAAGAAACCATACACACGAACGGTTTTCTCGGCAAGAAAGCTCTCCCAGCAGTTTTCTTGTTGTTTCTTGCAGAGAAAACCGGTCGTGTGTACGAGGCTTAATTCTTCACTTTCTTCACTCACTTCAACTATTCAATAGAAAAAAAAGCTGTTGCACTTTATACAATATTGCCCCATGTATTGCTATTGTGGTACAGTAAATGTCATAAAGGCCAGGGAGTAGCAACCAACCATGTCACCAATAAAATGATGGGAATCCTGTGATCCTCATCCCTCAGCTATATCTGAGGAATATGGGTTTTCCTGGGATTTGTCCATTCCTGCATTTAAATATTTAGATTTTCCTTGTTGCAGATCTGACTGGGTGGTCTGTGTTTAACGACTTGCCAAATGACTACTACTGGGCGGTTGTCAAGTTCTGGGAGGGCGTCTGGCACGCTCTGTGATTATATATCAGGGTAAAGGGCCAATCACAGTGGCCCTCTACCAGGTGATCAGCTGTGTCCAATCACCGTTGATCACAATGTAAACACAGAAAGACAGGAAGCAGGCGCCACTTCGGTAAAACGGTGTAATTTTAATGTATAGAAGCATTAAAACACTCACTATTAGGTATCTTTAGAAGGCATATGGAAGGTCAGTCAGACGTCCACCTCTGCTCGCGTTAGCATCTCCAGGGGCCGTAGACTCTTACTGTGCTGTGCTGTTTGCAGGGGAGCCGGTATGCTGTCCGAATGGATGCTGTCTGGAGATGCTAACACGAGCGGAGGTGGACGTCTGACTGACCTTCCATATGCCTGTCTAAAGATACCTAAGAGTGAGTGTTTTAATGCTTCTATACAATAAAATTACACAGTTTTACTGAAGTGGCGCCTGCTTCCTGTCTTTATGTCTTTAAATGTCCTGGAGCTCCCCTTGCAAGGCTGCTAAGACTGCCACCTCACCATAGAGCAACATCTCAAAGGACTTTATGGACTAGTTCCCTTTATCTTAATTCAGTATGCGCCACTATCTTGTATACAATGTAAACACACTTGCTGGTTATGGGCATTCCTTTCCTCACGCGCTGTCATAGTGTGAGAAGAGGAAATCTGGTAACCAGCAAGTGTGACAGGAGATATCTATACTGATAATCAGGGCACTGATCATCCATGTCCTGATAATCAGTGCAACCCTAACAGTGACAGTCAGTGCCCATCTGTGCCACCTACCAGTGCCCATCTGTGCCGCCTATCAGTGCCCTTCAGTGCCACCTATTAGTACCAAATAGTGCCCATCAGTGCTGCTTATTAATACCATCAGTGCTGCATATCAGTGCATCCTCATTAGTGCCACCTCACCAGTGCCCATCAGTGCAGTCTCATCAGTGCCTCCTCATTAGTGCCCGTTAGTGCCACCTCATCAGTGCCCCCTCATTAGTACCCATTAGTGCTGTCTCACCAGTGCCCATCAGTTCAGCCTCATCAGTGCCTCCTCATTAGTGCCCATTAGTGCCACCTCATTAGTGCCTCCTCATTAGTGCCAATTAGTGCCACCTCACCAGTGCCCATCAGTGCAGTCTCATCAGTGCCTCCTCATTAGTGCCGTTAGTGCCGCCTCATTAGTGCCCGTTAGTGCCGCCTCATCGGTGCCCATTAGTGCCGCCTCATCAGTGCCCATTAGTGCCGCCTCATCAGTGCCCATTAGTGCCGCCTCATCAGTGCCTCCTCATTAGTGCCCATTGGTGCTGCCTCACCAGTGCGCATCAGTGCAGCCTCATCAGTGCCTCCTCATTAGTGTCCATCAGTGCCACCTCATGCCCACACATCAGTGAAGGAGAAAAATTACTTATTTGCAAAATTTTATAATAGAAACTACAGTAACCTTTCAAAAAAAAAATGTTTCATTTGTTTAAAAAAGAAAAAGGCAGCAGTGATTCAATACCACCAAAAGAAAACTCTATTTGTGTGAGAACAATGATAAAAATGTAATGTGGGTACAGTGTTGCATGAACGCGCAATTGTCAATTAAAGTGGCACAGCACTGAAAATTGGCCAGGGCAGGAAGAGGGTAAAAGTGCCCAGTAGGCAAGTGGTTAATTGGCAACACAGCAAAAAAAATTAAAAATATCAAAGCTTATTATAGTTTAAGAAGAATAATATAGAAGACATGTAATGAACTTACTGGTTGGTTATGATATTATATCTGGGGCCGGAGGAGCTGTCAGGTGTTGGGGTGGCGTAGCAGTTTTTCATGACGAGCACAAATGGAGATGAACCCGAAGGTCCGGTTACAACGACACCAACATATAGCATGGAGGAGGAGTTGAGCCACACCTGGGAGGCGGTATATGGGGCGATGTATCTGGAATCTTCGAACAGACCCATCGTTATTGTGAAATTTGCTTTTCCAGCTACATTGATAGAAGCCGAGCTGTAACAGAATAAAGTCATTATTAAATATTAATTAGCAAAATTGTAAAGGCATGATAGGGGAGATTTACTAAACCCGAAACACTCAGAATCTGGTGCAGCTGTTCATGGTAACCAATCAGCTTCTAACTTCAGCTTGTTCAATTAAGCTTTGACAACAAAACCTGGAAGCTGATTGGTTTCTATGAAGAGCTGCACCAGATTTTGCACTCTCCAGGTTTTAGTAAACCAACCATGATGTGTTCATTTTTGGTCTTAAATAGAGATAGCTGGTCCTTTTGTTTTAGGACGTAAAGATATTTTATGTGCATAACCGCAATATTAGAAATACACTTATACTACAGTTTTTTTAAAGAATTGATTCAAATCACATCTCACTTTAACAAGATTTGTAACCAGCATCACTTTGTACTATAAAGAGAATGTATAGTATGAAGATACTGAGATAAGGGGCTATTCCTAGTAAAATCTTCTGTGTATTTTTTGTATTCTTTTTTTTAAAAAACATTTTATTAAGAGTTTTCAAATACAGGGTAAAGAACATAGATACATTTGCCTATTATTGCATTGTACACAGAGCACAAATTACATAGAAAATCGGAACAATAGACAACTTCATACAGTGTCACATATACAGTGGCATTTACATCATGACATAAGAAGTGAAGGCCTCCCATACTAATGCATCGCAGAAAGGGTATCAGACGCCCGTGGGGCATTAAGATTCCAGAATTCCACCATTAGTACGGGAAACTAGGGGATGCCGGGGTGGGCGGAAGGGTGAACCCTAGTATGTCCACCCCAGCCCATTCACCCCATAAAGGGTTCACGCTGTGAACGGGGGGGGGGGACCAAGTGACGGCTAAAAGGTGTTCGAACGGGTAAGGGACACCTCTAAAGTAACAGTTTTTTATCTCTAGTATACTGTATCTATCCAGCGTGAGCCTGGAGGGTGGATCTTGACCACCCCGAGAGCTTACTAGATCTATCTGGAGGAGAGATATAGACAAGTGACCGTGTTGGCAGTCCCATGTCATGGGGGCAGTTATTCAGGTCGAACATATGGGGGTGGGAAGGAAGGGATGACAAGAGGGTGGACGGAAGTCTCGTGCGATCATAGGTGGAGGGCCTCAGTGGTCCTCTGTACTGTGTGAAGGTGTGGAGGAAGAGCCCCCTGTCAGTGTGGATTCTCTGTAATGGATCCAGCACGCTCCCACGTATTTCTAAATTTGGTAGAGGTGTCATTAGCCTGATGGACAAGCCTTTCCATGTCCGCTATCCTATCTATTCGGGCATGCCATTCTGAGATGGAGGGGGGGATAGCACTCCTCCAATGGATCGGAATGCACTGAGTGGCCGCATTGATGAGGTGATGGGTGAGAGATTTACGGTAGGCTGAACTCTGAAGGGTTGTGTGGTGAAGTAGGTATTGAGCTGGGGTAAAGTCTGGGGTATAGGTGGTAATTTGAGTGATCAGGTTGTGCACCTCCTTCCAGAATGTTTGTATCAGCGGGCATTCCCACCATATGTGGATAAGGGACCCTAAGGCCGAGTTACATCTCCAGCAATTAGAGGAGACACTGGGGAAAAACTTATGAATCCTGTCTGGTGTACGGTACCATCTAGAATACAATTTGAACCTGTTTTCCTGTGTAGAGACGTTTATGGAGCCTTTATGTATGTGCCCATGGACGAGTTCCCAGTCTTCTGCGGACAGGTCCATTGCTAAGTCCGTCACCCAGAGCCCATGATATTTAGTGTGGGATGGTACTCCCTCGAGTAGTAGGGAATATAGTGTTGAGATCAGATGATTTTGAGGTTTTGACTGAGCACAAAGATGTTCAAAGGGGGTAAGGTCCCTGTACCATTGGGCGAGTGGTTGGGCGCTTTGCAGAAAGTGTCTGATTTAAAGGAATTTAAAGAATAGAATGGAGAGATCAGTAAATTTGGAGGACATGTCAGGATGAGAGAGGAGTGTTCCATTATTAAAAAATTGGTAAGCCCTTGTCGGCCGGTTATTAGGGTGAACAGACCCGGCTCTTGCAGAAAGACCTGGCGGGAAATCCGGGTTTTGATTCTATTTTTTGTATTCTATCTAGGGGGGGAAAGGGTTTGGGGTCGTGAACAGAACAGCCTATTGCCCATGTTACTCAAAGGACTATAAATATGCTGAGCATTATTGGAATTTGTAGAGCCCCTTCATTTCTCAGCTCATCCTTCATATGGTTGTAGAGGTGAAGGCAGGAGGAAATACATATTCGACTTTGATGGAATGTCATACAAAGTAGTAAGAGGACAAACCATTCAGAGAGCTCACTGGTTCGGATCAGGCTGCTTACAACAGACAAGTTGGTCGGTCTCCTTGGCACATACAATGAGCCTGGGACCCTCCAAGATCAATGGAACCCACATAATTCTTCACACAAAACTGTGGCTTGCACATGTTGTTCAACAATACATTTCCAGTACAATTGATCATAATTGACCTTCATTACATCTTTGTTTAATCCCACCATCACTTTCACCATTGTCATTCCACTCATACACACATTTATTCCACACACAATCATTCCAATCCATTTTCACTTTTCACACGTATCACACTACACCACTTTTTCACTCACATTACACCATCACACCACCATCATCATTTTTCACACTGCTCACATTTAATTTCACCTTTTTCACTTTTATTTTTGTGACATTTGTTTTTGTCCTCCACCATCCCATTCATAATGCGCACCACCCTCATTATTTTTTCCCACAATCTTTCCATTCATTTTGCTTAGAATATGGCAAACATACCCTATTAGCTAAATACCACTACAGAAGTACATTGATATATACAAATATATACTGAAGGACATACCACTGCTGACCTCTAGTCTGTCCACTTAATACTCAGCAACCATATAGTGTACATGGATGCATTACAGATGCATCCTACATTGACGCCCTTGGTGTTTCATTACAGGTTCCGGCGGTCAGTCCGTGTGCGTCCCCTCTCGGGTCTCTCCCCCTCCAATATGACTCCTTGTAGGTCACACATGCTTTGGTGGCGCCCTGCTTTTGGGTTTCGAATGGCCGGGAGGCTGCTAATTCCCCTTGAGATGCTAGTGATGGAACTCTGGTTAAAAACAATGGTCTAACACACAGTTGACTGGTAATCATACACTCTATATTTTTTTACTATTGGGCCCATATCCATGTAGAGAATTGAAATTTAATACATATATTTCCCACAGCAAACCACCCATCCTCTGAAGAGATTTGTTGGGATTGAAACGCGTCAGTTTTTCAAACAGATGCATACAAAATGTAAAACTGTATGGCAATGTTGTGTCTATAATTCTGTGTGGTTATTTTATACATGTTTTTACCGGAGTATATATGTGTTGGGACTGTACTTAATGTGTATACACAATAAATATTTAACATGCATTATTGTAAAAAAAAATTGGAATTTTGCTGCTAAAAAACCCTTGGGGGAACTTCCCATTCTTCTTACAACAGACAAGGCTTCCCTCCAGTAGGAGCCTTATCAGTTTATCAAAAAAAAAAAAACATGCATTAATAGAAGGAGCACCAGACCAAAGGATAAACAAGCCCAAATGAATGTATTAGTTTATAATGTGTAGGGGTCAGAAAAAAACCTTCCCCTTCATCAGGGCTTCAATTAGAATAAGAGCCTTAAATGGATTCAAAACAGAGCTTTCCTGTATGAATCTAAATATGGAAGCTAAGCATTGGATTGGGAGAGTTACTGGCCAGCAGTATCTGCGTAAGCAATCCAGATCTTAGTTGCTCATGCAGATACTGCTGGCCAGGTTCTTATTCTAGCTGAAGCCCTGAGGAAGGGGGGTTTTATGACACCTGAAAGGTTTTGCATTCATTTTGAGTATTTTATCCCTTGGGCTGGCGCTCTGTCAGGGAACCAATGGTAAAAGAAGGACTCTAGGACCCAGCATCCGTCAAGAAACCATCAGCAGGAGAAGGGCTCTAGGACCCAGCATCTCTACCAGCACGTCACATGAGTCTTTATAAGGAAGTGTGATAGAGTGTAAAAAATGCTGATTGATCTTCAGCTTGTGCTGTGTTCCTTTGATCTTTGTTCCTGAAATTTTTTTGCTGGCAACCCGGCTTGTCCTTGACTATTCTCCTGCCTTTCTCCTGACCTGACCTCGGCTTGTTCACGGATATTCTCTACTGTCTCCTGTGTCTGACTTCTGCTTCCTCTCTGACACTGCCTGCTCTGTGATCCTTATGGCTCTGAACTCTGGCTTGAACTGACTTCAGATTATCTCAGTGCTACTACCGGCCTGCCATGTCTTAGAGGCGCCACCTGTCTGCAGCCACTACTTAGCACATCAGAAACCCTTCTGAGTTCCTTTGCAAACAACATTACTGGTGACCTGTGCTACTTTGAGCCTGACTCTTCCTGTTATCACTTCCAGGGGAGTCTGGAACTTAGCCACAAGGGAAGTCCTCTCTCCATTGGTCTCCAGGACCTGGTACGTGATACACTTCTTCCACTAGTGCAAGATTTTGTTCTGATACATCTCTACAGGACTGGACACCAACTGGGCTCTCACAAGATCTGAGCACAATCTCATCTCATTCAGCACCACACCTGTATCTACGAAAGGTACCAAGGAAATCGACTCACACTACGAAGGTGCTGATAGCGGTTAGAAGGTTGATCTCCATGTTTAATGGATAAGAGCAATGAAAGTCAATGGGGTACTCATCTCTTATAATCACTCCGTCAGATTGTGATGCTAGGTATACAGTATTTGTATATGTGATCTCATTTCCATCGTTCTGAAAAATAACATTTACAGTAACAATTAACATAGTTTTTTGTTTTGTTTTCACTTTGTTAAATAGAACATTACACATTATAAAGTCATGTAGTCGTGTATCCACATCCTATTTTTTGTGCAGCCTCCCACAAAGTGTGAGATTCCATTTAATCAAAATGAGGCACCAAAATTACATTTGTCAGCATATCAATAAAATGACCAATGATTGGTTTACTGATCCCTCTCTGCTTGTCCCTGTTGTATCCTCTACCACAGGGGACTCCAAACTTTCTAAGCAAAGAGCCAATTTACTGTCATTCAGACTTTCGGGTGGGCTGGACTGTGGCCAGCATTAATAGGAGTTTGTTTTACACATCAGTGGGAGTAAACAGTGTCCTATCTTTGGTATTAGTGGGAAAAATAGTGCTCCATTGTTGGTGTCAGTGGCAGGAATTATGCCCCTTTGTTGGTGTCAGTGGGCAGAATAGTGTCTACTATCAGTGAGATGAATAGTGCCCCAAGGGGCGGATAAAGGCAAGCAAAGGGCCACATCTGGCCCCCTGGCAGCAGTTTGGAGACCACTGCTTTACCATAGAGATCCTTCAGCACCTGGAATGAGTCACCTTTTACTGCTTATTTGGGTTTCCTGTTCTTCAAGGGATATCCAGGGATTATTTATATTGTTACATCTGCTGACCTCAATCTGTTCTACACATTTGTGATTAACAAATAATTGTATTAATTATTTTTGAGAAACTCCTGCTAGGGCATACTCAGAAGCAAACCTTCTCGCCACACATTCAGATCCATCAATTGAGGATTTTAATCTCACATTAATAGGAAACAGAATGTAACCTTAGAGCTGGACAGAGAATGAGAAGAGAAGTGTGGGTATGTGAATATCCCGGGGATTACTTACTTTATCTAAATACGCCTCTAGTGGTTCTCTACTATCTGATCCCTAGAGGAAGTCTGTTGTATATTTGAAACATATCAGGAGCATACTTTATTTTAATTAAGGTCAGTCCTTGTTGTCTTTTGAGAACCTGTTAAATTAATGTGTTTGCATATCCAGTACATTAAAATGATGTATTTATTGTACATTCTTGTTATAGTATTTATCATTCACAATCATAAAGCTACTAAAAAAGTAACATAAAAAGTATCTAGTCTCTGTAGCAGGTCACCTATGATATTAAATCAAATAAAGATGTAGTAGTCATCTACATACCGCAATGGATCCCCCACAACTACCATTTGCTGGCCGTGTGATGAAGGTGACGTAACTTTGATCACTTCTTTCAGTGATTCCTCGGCAGGAATAATCTCTCATATGAAAGGCTGAGGTGCTATATTCCAGCTTCTCCATGAGACATTTGCTGAACCTCACTTCTATGTTCCCCAGGCCACAGGTGACTTGTGGTATAAGGTCACCTACAAGTAGAAAAGAAGACCATGTTGAAACGTACATTTAATCTACTTCACTCACAAAGAATTGCCTAAATTTCTTGACCTCATTTTAATAAGTGAGTGAATGGGGGGGGGGGGTGGGTTTGTATTACTTGAAAAATACCCATTGCCTCTACATTGAAGAGGGAGTTAAAAATTGATACAAGCCTGAAGAAGGGACACGCATGTCCCGATCGCGAAGCACCGCCCGCTCACCTTAGTCCCGGAAGTGACGACCTCACGGAGCCTCCACAGTCCACGTCCAAGCCCCCGGACGGCGCTGTTTACATCCAGTGCAGACAGGAAACGCTACAGGACAGAGGACCCCTTTAATCAGCCCTTGATGTGTACGCCATACAGAGGACTATGCGGATGAAACAACTTGACTCCTGATATGCCTGATACCTTCTGCTCATATGTGAGTGTTTTTTTTTCCTTTTTAAATTAAATATGTTTTTAACTTGCTGCACTTAGAGGGTGCCGTTCTCTCTTTCTCTTGTCTGGTACCAGAGCCTCTTCTAGCTTTATTTGGACTGGCAGCCATCTATAATTTCAGCAACCCCGCCTTACTACACCTCCATACATGGACATATATATATTATATATGAACTTACAATGACTATGTCCCCTCTCCCCAATCTCATTGCCAACTTTGCTTATTATTAGACAGCTACAACCTGAGTGCGCCATATTAACCCACTGTTTTTTTTCTTTAAAATGATAAATTACCCTATTCCAGTAGAAAAGTGACATGTAGAATGCCTTTTCAATTCCCATATGTATTTAATGGGAGGGTCATTTTATATGGAGATTTCCATTAGACAAACTTGCTTAGAGCTGAAGAACATGCAGATGGTGCCATTCAGCCATGAGCGTAATAACCAGTAGCTTTGTCGAAAGAGGGGCATGCAAATTCCTTATTTTTTACTCTTAACATTATCAATTTAAAATTGGAAAAAAACAAGCTTTCAGATTAAACTGAACTGACTGTGAACTAAGGTATGACTGCTGCTGAGGTGCAGGCATTAGATGTGCAAGTACCATTGGTATAGTTGAGGAAGTGGTGATAGAATTACGAGGGGTTGGATTTTGGTCAAATACTCCATAAATCCAGGGGTTTGAGACCAGTTTGTAGTATACCAACTTTAAACTGGTCTCAAACCCCTGGAATTATGGTGTATTTGACCAAGATCAAATCCCTCGTAATTCTATGCCATACCACTTGCTCAACTATAAAATGGCAGTCACTAAGGATTTGACATTTATCAGAAAAATTACTGGGGGGGGGGGTGGCTTAGAACAAAGAGCGGGCATGCATTAGTGCTGATTTGGATAGAAAGCAATGTTCTCAGTACAGCCTAAACTTGAAATCTAAAGCTGACCATAGACAGTTTGAATCTCAGGGAGCTGGCTAAGATGCAAACCATCTATGGGCTGATTGTATCCAAGTTGATCCATTGATCAACTTTGGCAAAAGCAGCATGTTGGATTTTTACATGCAATTATTGCCAGCAGGTGTAGCCACTAGCAATAATCAATGTTCTCCTAGCCAGGGTTGGCTCTCCACCCCCAAGCCTGGAGAAGACAACAGAATAGCTTCATTGGATGGATTCTCCCATCAACAATGACTGTGTTGTGATTGTATATCAGGAAGATGAAAAAAAATAGCTAACATAGTGAAGCTCATTTAACTCTCCATCTTTATTTAAAAGTAATAAAAAGTACCGGCAAAGAGTGTGCACGATATCGTCAACGTTGATGGCATCACGCACCCTCTTTGCCGGTGTTAGCGGCTTTGTCCCTGCATGAGCCGTCAGCTTGCTGGATCTTTGTTATGTTGTGTTTACAGGTCCCCTGAAGGTACTTTTTATTACATTTAAATACAAAAACAAATGGATTAGTAATTAAACACAATCCAAAGTGCAGAAGTGATGGCAGTTGAAGATTAAACAGAGGCCAAGATGGCAGCTTCCTTGACCTAAAAAGATAGGAGGCTTCACTTCTACTTTTATAAACTCATATAGAATGCAACCAGTCCTTTAAAAAAAATATGACATTGAATATCCAGAAAGTGCACTGTGCAATAAAGTTGACTGAAGAGATCCACCACCAGGTATAGACACGCGGCGTACGACTCTTACCAAATGTGTTGGATCATAGATTATAATAGTCAAATGTGCATGTCATAGGAATTAGAGAGCCAGCATCAAATGGAAATGATTACCACTCAGCAGCGATACCAGATGTATATCAGGAAGATGAAAGCTAATGAAGTAATAAAAAGTACCTTCAGGCGACATGTAAACACGGCATAACAAAGATGCAGCAAGCTGACGGTTCATGCAGGGACAAAGCCACGAACACCGGCCAAGAGCTAGCGTGATGTCGTCACTGTCAACGATGACGGTGACGGCATCACGCACGCTCTTTGTCGCTACTTTTTATTACTTTTAAATAAAGATGGAGATTTGAATGGGCTTCACTATGTTAGCTTGTTTTTTTCATCTTCCTGATATACATCTGGTATCGATGCTGAGTGGTAATCATTCCCATTTGATGCTGGCTCTCTAATTCCTATCACATGCGCATTTGACCAGTATAATCTATGATCCAACACATTCGGTAAGAGGCGTACGCCGAGTGTCTATACCAGGTGGTGGATCTCTTCAGTCAACTTTATTGCACATTGCAC
The DNA here is from genome assembly GCA_029206835.1 of Rana muscosa. NCBI lineage: Eukaryota > Metazoa > Chordata > Amphibia > Anura > Ranidae > Rana > Rana muscosa. The sequence goes on from CM055127.1 coordinate 189,261,696, forward strand.
TTTCTGGATATTCAATGTTGTTTTATTATTTAAAGGACTGGTTGCATTCTATATGAGTTTATTAAAGTGGAAGTAAACCCTCCTATCGTTTTCAGGCAAGGAAGCTGCCATCTTAGCCTCTGTTTAATCTTCAACTGCCATGATGCTGCACAAGTGATCAGCTATGACATCAGCCATTGGATGGTTTGACAGTTTGTTTGAGAGCCCAACCAATGTGACAGTTACATTTCTGGCATGTGCGGGAGTATAACAGTTTTTTTTTTAAACTGTTATATCGATGGATTTACTTCAACTTTAAAAAGACATGGCATTGCTTGTTTTGCTCTTTTGCGCCTTGGATTGTGTTTAATTACTAATGCATTTGTTTGTTATCTAAGGGATTGATTACATGTTTATGTATTTTTATTTTAATTGCAATTATTTGCATTTTATATATATGCAATTTTTTCACTTGATATTTAATAGCGCTGCTTAATTTACACTTTATTTAATTTAATTGAATTGAATTTATTAATTTTATTTAATTTATTTAATTTAGTTGTCTAAGTGGCTGCTTGTTTTACATCATTTTTTTGACCTAGTGCGGATTTCAAAGAATTTATTACCTGCTTGATTTCCTGGTTGCTTAATTTACACTTTATTTAATTTAATTTCATTTATTAATTGAATTGAATTTAATTTATTTAATTTACACTTATTTTATTTTAGAGCCGGTATCACAGTTGACTAAGTGGCTGCTTGTTTTACATAATTTTTTTGACCTAGTGCGGATTTCAAGAAATTTATTACCTGCTTGATTTCCTGGTTGCTTAATTTACACTTTATTTAATTAAATTTATTAATTTAATTTAATTAATTTAATTTACACTTATTTTATTTTAGAGCCGGTATCACAGTTGACTAAGTGGCTGCTTGTTTTACATCATTTTTTTGACCTAGTGCGGATTTCAAGGAATTTATTACCTGCTTGATTTCCTGGTTGCTTAATTTACACTTTATTTAATTAAATTTATTAATTTAATTTAATTAATTTAATTTACACTTATTTTATTTTAGAGCCGGTATCACAGTTGACTAAGTGGCTGCTTGTTTTACCACATTTTTTTGACCTAGTGCGGATTTCAAGGAATTTATTACCTGCTTGATTTCCTGGTTGTATCCCATTAGTAGTATATAATGATTTTTTACAGTAACAGCCGGGAACATTGTCCACAATTCTACATTCCTCATCCGGAGCGCAGTCCACCCCTGAGCAGGTATGATTTGATTCTGGAAGAGAAGGAACACAAAAAATGTTTTATGAAACAGTTCTCAAAAAGGATTTCGGGGAACTGGAGAAAATGCAGAGAAGGGCAACCAAACTGATAAGAGGCATGGAGGAGCTCAGCTATGAGGAACTGAATTTATTCTCTCTTGAGAAGAGGAGATTAAGGGGGGATATGATCTCCATGTACAAATATATAAGGGGTCCATATAGCAAACTTGGTGTTGAGTTATTCACTTTACGGTCAACACAAAGGACAAGGGGGCACTCTTTACGTCTAGAGGAAAAGAGATTTCACCTCCAAATACGGAAAGGTTTCTTCACAGTAAGTGCAGTAAAAATGTGGAATAGACTCCCTGCAGAGGTGGTTCTGGCCAGCTCAATAGATTGCTTTAAGAAAGGTCTGGATTCTTTCCTAAATGTACAGAATATAACTGGGTACTGACATTTATAGGTTAAGTTGATCCGGGGAAAATCCGATTGCCTCTCGGGGGATCAGGAAGGGATGTTTTCCCTGCTGTAGCAAATTGGATCATGCTCTGCTGTGGTTTTTAGCCTTCCTCTGGATCAACTGTGGGTATAGGGATGGGTATATGGGATTGTACGATATATTTTTATTTTATTTATTTTTATGGTTGAACCAGATGCACTTGTGTCTTTTTTCAACCTGACCAACTACCGTATGTAACTATGTAACTAAAATAAAAGGAAACACATACAATCTCATAATATATCATAAATGATTACAGCGTACTGAGTTATGCTTTGTGTCAGTACTGACCTGTGCCATAAGCAAAGTAGCAGCCTGGTGTCTTCTTTAGATGATACACAAAAAAACCTTCTGAACACTTTTTAACAGAAATACTGAAGGGTTGTGTACAGCATCCATCATACCAGTTGTAACACATTGTACGGTTCACAATGCCGTCACTGACTGTAGGGTGGGAGCCGTTCATCCAAATGGGGACATAAGTCCCACAGCTGTATTGTGGTACGCAATGCTCAGGGATTTTCTGGTCATATTCTCCTTTAAACCGATACCAACCAGACAGGCCATAGTCACAATGATACCAGTCATACCAGTGAACGTCAGTATTATATGTATTGGAAGTACTGCGCCAGGGGTCATTAAGTACGGTGTGGTTGGAGCAAGGGTCAATACAGGAATATGATCCAATGGACTTAACGCAGTCTTCATTAGAGCCACACGGTGTTCCTTGTTGGCATTCATTGATCTCACAGTGTCTTCCATCTCCGTAATATCCATTGGGACAAGTACAGGTGTAAGAAGAATAATAATTTGTACATATAGCTACTGGATCACAGTCATTGAGAGATCTGTCCGCACACTCATCAATATCAACACACCCAAAGTCTTCTTTATATCCAAATCCAGGGTCACAAGTACAGGTGTAAGATCCGACAGTGTTCACACAGGCAGTAAAGCCATTATAATAACACTTGTTGGTGTAAGAGCCTGTACATTCTTCTATATCATTACAAGATTTTCCATCTCCAGCAAACCCCTCTTTACATGTGCACTCCCCGTATCCTCCAAACTCCGAACAAGTGGCATTCGGGTGGCAGTCAGAATTTGAACAACTCCCTAAAAAGAGAAGGAAAACATTTATTTTTTCTTACGGGTAGTGGGTTTCAATGAAATAAAAACATAGGATGTACTAATTTTCAGACAAACATATTTTAATGGGTTGAGTTCCATAACGGACTTTTTTTGGGCTGGTATAATGAAAGATGTTTCCCCCCGACAACCCAAAGCACATTGTGTTCTGTGCATTTTCGATCAATCGCACCAATCGCTCATCAATTCCGTTTGCACGGCTAGACAAGGTTAGGCATGAGCAAATGAGGAAGGTGTGAAGTAGATCTGAGGCAGATTTGAGATTCATAAGCAACTTCATTCATGCATTTTTTTTTTTAAATGGCACTGCATAAAACCTGACCCTGACCACTTCTTAACAGCTTACAGACCAGAAGATTTTTCCCCTTAATGACACGCCATTTTTTGCGATACGGCACTGCGTAGCTTTAACTGACAATTGCGACACTGTACCCTAACAATTTTTTTTTTTCCCCACAAATAGAACTTTCTTTTGGTGGTATTTTATCACCTCTGCATTTTTTATTTTTTGTGCTATAAACAAAAAAAAGAGTGACAATTTTGAAAAAAACAAACAAAAAAAAAAAAATTTTTTGCAGCAGACTGCACAACATTGCGGTAGCCAGATTGGCACTTGAAACATTTTTGGGACCAGTGACATTTATACAGAGATCAGTGCTATAAAAATACACTGATGATTGTGTAAATGTCACTCGCAGGGAAGGGGTTAACACTAGGGAGCGATCAAAGGGTTAAATGTGTTCCCTGGGAGGTGTTTCTAACTGTGGGGGTATGGGGCTGACTGGAGGAGGAGAGAGATCGCTGTTCTTAATCACTAGGAACAGCAGATCTCTCTCTCCTCCCCTGTCAGAACGGGGATCTGTCTGTTTATACTGACAGATCCCCGTTCTGGCTCTCTTTCCCGTGATCGCAAGTGGCTGGCGGACATCGGGACCACCAGCCACGCTCATTGGGTCCCCCGCCGTGCAGCGGGCTCACGTGCCTGCTATGGCTCTTAAAGTAGGGTGACCAGACATCCCTGGTTTCAGGGGACAGTCCCCGGATTGAGGACAATGTCCCCGTACCAAGTCTATCCCCAGTTTTGTCCCCGGATTGGATTTGAACAGGGGCTGGGCAATTTTAAAGACAGTCAGTGCAGAATAAAAAAAAAAATCTGAATTACACCCCCCCTCAGCTCCGCCTCTCCTACTAGCTTAGGGGGGGTGTATTTTTTCCATTATCTGTGCCCCTTTCTGATGATCATGTGCTGGTCGGAGCGGAGGGAATATTTCTTCAGTTTCGGGTGCCCATTCAGCTCCGCTCGCATGTTCTTCTGCCTTGGCTCAAGTCCTGGCCAGCCGCCTGCTTGCTTATCTCCTTGCCTTCCCTGGTGGAGTGATCTTCCCAGTAGTAGCCGGGGCCCGGAGAGTAAGACTTGACAGGCTGCGAGGCGGGCGGCGACGGGCAAAGAGGCGCTGATTTCCGCCATTACTAGTAAAAAAATAAATAAAATATGTCCCCGGATTTCATTTTAAAAATCTGGTCACCTTATCTTAAAGGAGCCGATGTACAGGTACGGTGATTCACAGGAATAAGCCAACCTGCCGCAATATAATGACGGCGGCTGATCAGCAAGTGGTTAGCTGTGCTTCTGTTTTTGAGCGAAAGCTTGCTTCATGACAATTGACCCACAAAATTTATGAATCATTTGTACATTTTTGACAGGGTGCGCACATACTGTACAGATACAAACTAATTTGCTAAATAAAATGCTCCTCAATAAATTTCTCAGTTAATCAGGGTGTACGGGAAACATCCAAACCCAAAAAGGTATCAAGAAGATTCATGTAATTTGGTAGAAAACAAACTAAATAAAAGTTATGTTCTCTCTGGCTCTGGGGTGGTGACATTTATGGAATTTCAGCTGCAGTTAGCTGAGGTCTACATGTAATAGGAAGATAATGGTGCTGTAATATATACAAAGAAGGAAATCACAATACTGTTATATGACAGGCTTACCTGATTTGTCCAACCCTGAAAAACATGTAAAACAAAATAAAAATAATTAGATTTTCAAAAACAATGTCCCACATAAAGTGACATTTTGTGACAAGTATGATTATATGGTTCTCATTTACACTCTACACACAAAGCATTACTCATGTTCTACTGCAGTGTTTCTCAACTCTAGTCCTCAAGGCGCCCCAACAGGTCATGTTTTCAGGATTTCCCTCAGATGAAATGGCTGTGGTAATTACTAAGGCAGTGAAACTGGTCAAATCACCTGTGCAAAATGATGGAAAGCCTGAAAACATGACCTGTTGGGGCGCCTTGAGGACTGGAGCTGAGAAACACTGTTCTACTGGACATAATACTGTAGCAGGTGTGGTTAGCATTGCAGCAACCATAGTAAACCAATTTGGGACGGTATGGGTACCAGTTCACACCGATCGGCTGCTCTCCTGACAGGGGGGGTCTGTGCTGATAGTTTATCAGCACGGCCCCCCCTCAGATCCCACCCAGAACCACTAGGGAAGCCACCCAGGACCACCAGGGAAGCCGCCCAGGACCACCAGGATGGCCATCCACTGGACCACCAGGTATGCCCCTCTAGACCACCAGGCAATGCAATTCTGTGCCCAGGCAGCTGCCAATCTGTGCCCATCCACAATGCCTACCACTGCCAGTGCCACCAGGGATATGCATCAGTGCCGCATGTCAGTGCCGCATGTCAGTGCCATCAGTGCAATGTATCAATGCCCATCAGTGCCCAGCAGTGCCACCTATCAGTGCCCATCAGTGCCCAGCAGTGCCACCTATCAGTGCCACCCATAGGTACCCATCATTGCAGCCTTTCAGTGCTCACCAGTGTCACCTATCAGCGCCAATCAGTGCCCACCAGTGCCACCCATGAGTGCCCATCAGTGCCACCTATCAATGCCCATCGGTGCTGCATATCAGTGCCACCCATCAGTGCTGCCTACCAGTGCCCATCAGTGCCGCATATCAGTGCCCATCGTCAGTGCCCATAAGTGCCACCTCATTGGCGCCGCCTCATCAGTGCTGCCTTATCAGTGCCCGTCAGTGCCACCTTATCAGTGCCTATCAGTGAAGGAGAAAACGTACTTATTTACAAAATTTTATAACAGAAAAAAAATAAAAACTTTTATTTTTTTCAAAATTTTCGGTATTTTTTTATTTGTATAGCAAAAAATAAAAACCGCAGAGGTAATCAAATACCACCAAAAGAAAGCTCTATTTGTGTGAACAAAATGATAAAAATTCTGTTTGGGTATAGTGTAGCATGACCGCGCAATTGTCATTCAAACAGCGACAGCGCAGAAAGCTGAAAATTGGCCTGGGCAGGAAGGGGCGTAAGTGCCTGGTATTGAAGTGGTTAAATGTTTTAATGACCTCTGACCTACATCTACCACCAAGACTGTTTTTAATCATGTATAGACAGCATCAATAATATGCTATCTATATTATCTGTAGCTTAGTAAAACCAAGGACCTTAATGGGATTTTTAGGGTGCCAACAATCATAGAGAAATCAACTTTAGAGATCAACTTTAAATATTGGTTAAAAAAGACAAAAATGTATTCAATAAAATACATGGAAAATGTATACATATCATGCTACAGGTAGTGAGTTCCATAGCAGTGATGGTCAGAGCAAGATGTTTTGATCCCAACATGTTTCACCAAACTTGGCTTCTTCAAGGGATATCACAAACCATCAATTGTCACAAAACCCAACAGGATCACCAGAGAGAACTCCCGAGTGAGTCCACATCAATGATCCATTGCAGGGCCAGGTTTGGCTTGAGTGGCCTTTCTTTGTAAAGATTAGTCTATGACTACTACAGCAGGTTTTGGCACCCCTGTCTTGTGTTTGCTATGCATAATTATCATGCTACTTGGTCCGCTTGGTTCCCTTGTGGTCGCACAGAGCTTCTCTCCCAAGACTAGCGTGGACTCACTCAAAAGTTCTCTCTGGTGGAGTTTTGTGACAAATGATGGTCTGTGATATCCCCTGAAGAAGCCAAGATTGGTGAAACATGTTGGGATCAAAACATATTGCTCTGACTATCACTGCTATGGACACTCCCTGTAGCGTGATATGTTTACATTTTTCATGTATTTTATTGAATCCATATTTGTCTTTTTTAAAACAATGCTAATAAACTTGATTTGTTTTATATAAAGTTGATATCTCTATGATTGTTGGCACCCTAAAAATCCCATTAAGGTCCTTGGTTGTTCTATGTTAAATTCATGGGGATGAGGTGAGGAATCATAGATTGTCACCCAAATGCCATATCAGTCTATAACTATTCGTAGCTAGTTGGTTTTAGTGCTGAGCCTCACACTGTTTGTGTGTCACCCCATTTCTGCCACTGTGTATCCTTTTTTCTTACATAGTCTTTGGCGCTGTTATTTTTAGCATAGGAATACAGCCAGGTGAAATATGGATGTAAGATATAGTCTGAGACTCTCATTCCAAAAACTATACTAAGCATACTATAATATTGCTCAGAATTTGGACCTGGAAGGGGGAGGAGCCTTGCATAACAGTAGCAGTTGTCATAGATGTATACATAGTCATACATTCCAAAAATTGTACCAGAAGACAACTAGCACACCAATAGACAATAACAGTGTAGACTGACTGACAATAGTCACTGGAGTGGGCTGACAAGGTGCATGTGTCTTTAAGAGAATACACTGGAATTTTTATTTTTATTTTAAACAAATTAGAAAAGGAAACAATAACATTACCCTTCACTTCCATCAATGTAGATAACTGCTGTAAATTACTAATCTTCTAGACCAGGGGTCTCCAAACTGTGCCCCGGAGGCTGGATGCAGCCCTTTTCTTGCATGTATCTGGCCCTTGGGCCACTGACATCAATTATGGGGCACTATTTCTCCCACTGACGGCAATGGTGGGGCACTATTTGTTCCACCGACACCAACAATGGGGCACTATTTGTCCCACTGATGCCAACGGTGGGGCACTATTTCTCCCACTGACTCCAATGGTGGGGCACTATTTCTCTCAATAGTGCCAATGGTTGGGCACTATTTCTCCCACTGACGTCAATGGTGGGGCACTATTTGTTCCACCGATGCCAAAGGTGGGGCACTATTTGTTCCACCGACGCCAACGGTGGGGCACTATTTGTCCCACTGATGCCAATGGTGGGGCACTATTTCTCCCACTGACTCCAATGGCGGGGCATTATTTCTCCCACTGACGCCAATGGTAGGGCACTATTTCTCCCACTGACGCCAACGATGGGGCACTATTTCTCCCACTGATGTCAATGGTGGGGCACTATTTGTTCCATCGACGCCAAAGGTGGGGCACTATTTTTCCCACTGATGCCAACGGTGGGGCACTATTTCTCCCACTGACTCCAATGGTGGGGCACTATTTCTCCCACTGACTCCAATGGTGGGGCACTATTTCTCTCAATTGTGCCAATGGTGGGGCACTATTTCTCCCACTGATGCCAATGGTGGGGCACTATTTCTGACACTGACGCCAATGGTAGAGCACTATTTCTCCCACTAACTCCAATGGTGGGGCTCTGTTTCTCCCACTGACTCCAATGGTGGGGCACTATTTCTCCCACCGACGCCAAAGGTGGGGCACTATTTGTTCCACCAACGCCAATGGTGGGGCACTGTTTGTCCCACTGATGCCAGCGATGGGGCACTATTTCTCCCACTGACTCCAATGGTGGGGCACTATTTCTCTCAATGGTGCCAATGGTTGGGCACTATTTCTCCCACTGACGCCAACGGTGGGGCACGATTTCTCCCACTGACACCAACGGTGGGGCACTATTTCTCCCACTGACGCCAATGGTGGGGCACTATTTCTCCCACTGATGCCAACGGTAGGGCACTATTTCTCCCACTAACTCCAATGGTGGGGCACTATTTCTCTCACTGACGCCAATGGTAGGGCACTATTTCTCCCACTGACGCCAACGATGGGGCGCTATTTCTCCCACTGACTCCAATGGTGGGGAACTATTTCTTCCACCTACGTCGATGTTGGGGCACTATTTCTCCCACTGACGCCAACGGTGAGGCACTATTTCTCCCACTGATGCCAGTGGTGCACAGTCCAGCCCCCTAAAGTCTGGAGGACAGTTAACTGACCCTTTGTTTAGAAAGTTTGGAGACCCTTTTCTAGACTCTATTCTATCCCACCATAACATTCTCTCCCTACAGCACCTCCTCACTCAACAACATTGGAAAGAGCTAAACTCTGGGAGGAGCCTTTCTTTTCACACTAAAGGAGATAGAATATTTCCATTATCACTGGATTGGTCCTATGGAGGTCACATTGCTCCCAAAAGATATTTGGGAATCCGACCCGTCAAAAAAAAAAACACTGAAATCTAGATTCGGATTTTGGCCATCTGAATCTGTGGAATCCGATCTAAATTTAACATTATCCAAATCTCAGGAATTAATCTTTTAGACAAGACATTGGAGAGGACCTATCAGATTCAGAAGTATTCATATACACTGCGATGATAGAACTTACCAGTAAATCCTAAAACGTGTACAGAAAGTGTGCGAGTCCCTCGAGCGTTCAGAATCCAGGATCCCACAGCCGGACTTTTTACCAAATGGGAACTTAGAATATTACTATCATACGAGGAATAGTAGTAGTAATAATCACTAAAATATGGATTTCTTGCATATGTATATGTGTTTCCTAAAATAATAAAGGGCACATAAATAAATACAATTTAAATAAATATACACATTGATAAAAAAGGCTGCTAAACACATTTTGTCAAACAATTGTAAGTGTAATAGTTAAACAATTTAATTTGCTTCTCTCTGCCAATCCCTTCACTGGCTTCCAATACCCCACCATATAAAAATTAGAAATACTAACCACAAAATACAAGACCATCCACAACATCGGCCCCAGCTACATCACCAACCTCACCTGCAGATATCGCCCAAATCGTACCCTCCGCTTCTCCCAGGACCTCCTGCTTTCTAGCTCCCTTGTTACCTCCTCCCATGCTCACCTCCAGGACTTCCCCAGAGCCTCTCCCATCCTCTGGATTTCTCTGCCAGAGTATGTCCGGTAAGCCCCTACCCTGTTCACCTTTAGACGATCCATAAAAACTAATTTATTCAGGGAAGTCTACCCCACCTCCACCTAAGAACCGTACCTGAGCCACCTCCATCAGGTCGTCCCCCGCAGCTATTACCTTTGGTACCATCCACCCATTTAGATTGTAAGCTCCATGAGCAGAGCCCTACTATCCCATGTAACTGTGCTGTCCCCGCTCTACATTGTAAAGCACTGCGCAATCTATTGGCGCAATATAAATCCTGAATAATAATAATAATTTGATTTGGGGGGAGGCGTCCATAAGCATACAGATTCAATTGTTTCGCTAGTTAAGGCATTTCAGATAAAAGCTTCCAGAGATGATGAATATAAAAAAGATCCAAAAAAGGTCCAATCCCAACAAATTCTACAATCTGTGCAACATGTATGTATTGATTTCATGACATCCACAAAATATTACCTCCATAGTAACACTACATGCCTTACTTATGATATTTTAACAATTATAATATGCAGCAGTTGTGATGTTTTCCCTACATTCACACCTATGCATTTTTTAGTGCGTTTTGCAGTTTGCAGAAACGCACTACAGTCCATTTAACATAGTTTCCTATGGTACTAGTTCACATCTATGCATTGTGCGGCCGGTTCGTTTTTGGAAAAGGTCGGACTGATTTCTGTGATGTCAGCAGAGACTGGACTTCAGCCCGCTCTCTGCTGAAAACGGGTCACAGGAGTGCAAAACGAATTGCACTCCTGTGATCCATAGGAGAAGCCCAGCCAAACGAGCTGGGACTTTTTTCCCGCGATTTGCAGCTAATAGACTTCAATGGAGCTGTACCAAAAACGCAAGTGGTGCATTTTTGATGCGATTTTTAATGTGTTTTGCGTTTTGAGGTTCTTATTTTACCACTTTATATAGCTGGTTGCTAAGCAGGGGGCCGGAAAGACGGCTGTTGCATCCTTAGCAACTGATGAGTCATTAGCTGTCAGCGGGGTTCCCCGCTGAAAGCTGAATGTAAAAAAACAAATTGCCGGCAAATAAATTTGCTATCTATATTATCTGTTAGTGGGCCTTCAGGTCTAGTATGGGTTCGGAGGGGACCCCCACGCCAAAATGTAAAAAAAATGACGTGGGGGCCCCCCAAAATCCATACCAGACCCTTATCCGAGCATAGAGGACATGGAGGACCCTTGGGGCACCGAGGGGGACCTGGAGGAGGACATGGATGGGGACCAGAGGAGGACAGGGACGGGGACCGGAGAACCCGGGGAGCCTGAGGAGGATACCAGGGAAAGTCGGGGGTGATCGGTGCGGTGTGGGGGCAGTTACAAGCACCAATCTCCCTGTATAGCTTTCAATAAAGTATCTGAAAGCCACGGGGGGAAGGAGGAGAAGGGGCTGTCAGCTGCTTTATTGAAAGCCACACAGGGAGATCAGTGATTGTAACTCCCCCACCATTGCACGATCACCTGTGAAGCTGCCCAGGTTAAAATTAGGCTATAGAGCATTTGCACGAGTACAAGTACTCATGCAAATTCTAAGTATCGGCACCGGTATCAGTGCAACCCTACATTAAATGTGTTCACATCTCAGGTTTCTGGTGAACCAAGAAGAAAAAAATTCCTATAAACTAGATAGTGTACGAAACCTGCTGACTCACAGGATACTTTGTGACATGCTGCAGCAGTGGTGCTTTTTTGATTTCATAGTAGAAATGGTGGACTTCAGTTTTATCTTCTTACAATTGTTGGAAATGATATGATATATACATTTTGAAATTCTTACTGTAAGTCTACAGTCATGAACTTACCATTTGGATCACTAAAATTAAGAGTGAATGTTTCATCTCCTGTGATCAATAAATGTGTAACGGGATTTGTAACATTGAACACGTCAGTATATTTATTAGTGACATTTGTGTTGACGGTCAGGATGTGCTCAGATGAATTTAGAGGTTTTGACAACAATAATTCCAATGAGTGGAAAAGCTGCCACAAATAAGAGAAAAATAAAACATAATATTAAAAGCAAACAGATCATATTTATAAAGGAATATCTATATGGGCACAAAGCCTTTGTTAACATCAAAACCCACATTCATGGGCATCCGCTCCATAGGGCAAGGGGGGTAATTTGCCCCCCCCTGGAATTGGAAGTCAGAGTGAAGACACTTGCCCCCTGTGTTGCAATGGCCACTACCGCGGCAGCCGTGGGCTTTTTTTTCTAAGTCTGCTGCTGGCCTGGGGGCTGGGGCTGCTCTGTCTTTTTTGACTACACATCCATCCCTCCCTGCTCACCCCCGGCCCGAGCATCAGATTGGCTCTGCCGCTCGGGCCTCTGCTTAACATCACCGTCCGTGACCTGGCTGTTCCGTGATTGGCTGCTGCCTCAGCCTGCCTCTGCCTGTGTAAATGTATGCGCCAGCTCCTCCCACAGGTGCGTGGCGTGCAGTGGCCGAGACGAGAGAGAATACGCTGCCAGTGCCTGCCATGGGCCTATCGCTGAAGAACTATAGGTAACAGCAGTGCCTGTGTCATGACACCACTGTGTACATCTTTTTGTATTGCAATGTATTGCAATACATCTGTTGTGGGCTTCCATATTTTGATCTTGATGAAAACAACCTATACAGTATAGGCTGTTTTCATAAAGATCAAAATATGGCCACAACAGATGTTTTGCAATACATTGCAATATAGAAAGATGTACATTCTCTAGGCTATATTTATATGGACATGGTGGAGTGAAGCTGAATTATCCTCAAGAGCTATTTCACACTGCCAGCTGGCCGCATTATCGGTAAAGCGCCGCTAGTTTTAGCGGCGCTTTACCATCGTTTTAGTGGCGCTATTCGGCTGCTAGTGGGGTCGAAGACAGGGTTAAATGCAACTGTGTATTGCCGCTTTGCAGGCGATTCGGCAGCGGTGCCCATTTATTTCAATGGGCAGGGGCGGTGGAGGAGTGGTGTATACAGTGCTGCTCCACTGCCCCAAAGATGCATGGATGACCTTAAAATGATGCCCCCCCCCCTGAAAAAAGTTCAGCGGATGCCCATGCCCACATTTATAGTATTTTCTACATACAACCAGACATTATAGTATATCTAGGTATATCAAGATCTAAAGATACCATTCTATTATGATAATTGGTGCCCCTTGTCCTACAAGAGTTGGTCCAGTGGCCACTACTGAAATGTCTCTTGGCTATCCCAGACCTTAGTGTTCCATATACTGACCTGGGAACCACCAAGGAGCCTTGGGCTGGGTGGTCCTGTAATATGGAAAGCTCTAAATGCCACACTACATCATTATAAGACTCATTCAGAACTTCAAGGGATTGATCAAACAATGAGTTTATATATAGATAAAAACATCAGTCCCTAGCCTTATCTGTTGTGGTTTATGAGTAGAAACATCAATACATATATTGGTTTAAGTAATAATTTATTCACCAATTTTTCACTGCTTTTGACTGTTCAGAGCTTTGCGCCATTAAAAAAACCACATATTCCCCATTCATATTTTGCCATTGGCACGTGCGAGGTGACGCATTGGCGCCATACGACGCCCATTTTTAAACAGAATTTAAACACATGGTGACAGAGCCAGCTGCCATTTTGCATCTGAAGCAGCCGGACAGTGTCCAGCAAAACTTGTCAGGCATATCTAGCATCTACCGTCTCTCCTGGGGCTTTGGTGATCCATTTTGGCATGGAATATGCAAACCCAGGAATAAATTTCCTCTTTATGACAAATATGGGCTTACATTCCTACAGACATCTGGATGGATAAGTATTATATGCATGCATGCACCCATGCATTCAGGTTGTATCCAAGGCCTTGAGGACTTACTTCCAAGGTGGTGATGGAATAGGTGACCTGTAACATTTACCAGTGTGCGAGGGAGGTGTTCATGTTCACATACACACTTTGGCTTATTGAATGGGAAATGCGGCTATGTGCCTGTGAAACCAAATTACTTTGTTCAGTTAGTGAACATCTACCCTCCTCTGGACCACATTACCCACTGTTTTCTAATAAGGGAGTTTTACCTATATGAGTTAACCAAAGATGTACCTTGGAGCATCTGTATTTTTAACCACTTCTTGATAAGGACATGCAGGGGGTTCCCGGGTTACGTACAAGATAGGGACTGTAGGTTTGTTCTTAAGTCAAATTTGTTTGTAAGTCGGAACAGTACCCTTTTTAAGTGCTCCACATGGCAGATGACATGAGCTCATGCTGGGACACAGGGATGTACTGTACATTCTATCCCTGTGTTCCAGAATGAGCTCATGTCATGTGCCTATGTGGAGCTCTCATTCAATTGTGTGTGGTACAAGTACAGTACTGTACAGGGCATATACTGTAGTAGTGGGCACAGAGAACAGTATAGTATGTAATCTCACCAGCTTTCAGGGCACTTCTGATGCAGTCCTGTACTGTATGTGGGGCGTGGAGAACATCTGCAGTCCAGTGAGGGTGACTGGCTGGGAGTACCAGGCAGGGAAGGTCCAGAGCAATGCGAGACAGGCAGAAGGATGTAAAGATGCTGGGCTCCAGGACACCTCAACAGGCCCACACAGGCAGTCTCCGCCGGGAAGCTCACCAGATCACAGCAGGAAGATGGATGGCTGGTGAGGCAGGTGAGAGCAGCAGTGTCCGCACATCCGAGTCCAGGCCAGGCTGGCCACGGTGCACCTCTGCGGGGCAGCGGCGCAGGAAAGAGCGGGGATCTGCAGGCTTCACTAGGCCACACTAGACCGGACCAGGCTGCGACCGCAATACAGGCACAGCAGGGCATGGAGAGGAACAGGTAGGCATGTAATTACCGTATTTATCGGCGTATCACACGCACCGGCGTATAGCACGCACCCCAAGTTTAGGAGGAAATTTTAGGGAAAAAAACTTTTAGCAGGGAAGTTTAAGGAAAAATAACTTACATTTAAATGCAGCCTTGTCAGTGTCCATTGCAGCCTTGTCAGTGTCCATTGCAGCCTTGTCACAGTGCAGCCTTGTCAGTGTCCATTGCAGCCTTGTCACAGTGCAGCCTTGTCAGTGTCCATTGCAGCCTTGTCACAGTGCAGCCTTGTCAGTGTCCATTGCAGCCTTGCCCCAGAGTCCATTTCAGCCTTGCCCCAGAGTCGCCGTGCAGCCTTGCCCCAGAGTCGCCGTGCAGCCTTGCCCCCAGTGTCACCGTGCAGCCTTGCCCCCAGTGTCGCCGTGCAGCCTTGCCCCCAGTGTCGCCGTGCATCATTTTAAAATTGGCGTTGAGACTGTGCGAACGCCGGGGACGCAGGGGACGCAGGGGACGCAGGGACTAGGCGGAGCCGCCGCCGAGATACACATAGCCGAGTGTACTCGGCTATACTCGGCTTTTCTCGGCTCCGCTCACAGTCACGCCGAGTCCCGCCCTATGATGGACATAACACAGGTCCAATGGCGGGACTGGGCGTGACTGTGAGCGGAGCCGAGAAAAGCCGAGTATAGCTGAGTACATTCGGCTATGTGTATCTCGCTCCGCTCCGCTCACAGTCAGCGGAGACAGCTCAGGGATGACAGTATCGGCGTATAACACGCACCCACGATTTTCCCCTGATTTTCAGGGGAAAAAAGTGCGTGTTATACGCCGATAAATACGGTAGGTTGTGTTTAAGCATTTATGTGCACGGGTGGCTAAGGATGGTGTGCAGGACCCCGTTCATAAGTAGGAGTCGTTCGCAACTCGGATGTTCGTAACTCGGGGACCCCCTGTAATTATTGGATGGGTGTCATGGATTGATGCATACATGCATAAGAAATTACCAAAGTTTATTAACAAGCCCAGGAAAGTTTGTCTCATAAAAAAATATAACCTCTAAACCAATTTACAGACATATGCAGTAGAACTGCAAATGTAATCCCATACATAATGTATTCACCACCAAAATGGTTTCCTTCACTAATACTGTAAGTGTCCTATCCTTCTAATTTGAGTCTTACCTTATAATAATCTTCATTATCCATATTAATTGATTCTCCATAACTTAAAGATGAAATGTTATTAAATACATCCTCCAGGATAGAACAACCCCATGAGTACCACAAGAAATAAACCTGTAGAAATAAAGCAAATGTTTAGCAATGGATCAGAGATACATAGATGATGTATGACTTTACATTAAAGTCTCTTACTTGGGACTTCTTTTCCTCCATCAGTGTATAAACATCAGACATGAGCTGAGTGTCATTGTAATCTGCCATGGAGCCAAATGTATAAACCACAATGATGGACTCTGCGGGGGAAATCTCCAGAGCTCTCTTCAACGCATAAAGGGTGGATTGATTGCAGTCCCATAATGTGTACAAGTATTCATAAAAAGTAGAAGAGTCATCCTCAAAGTTTTTTGTAATGCTTTGCAAGAAGACACTCTTGTCATTGGTGATAGTTTCATTTGTTTCTAAAAAAAAAAAAAAAAATTTGTAGAAATTAAACAATAAAGTTCCAAACATTAATAGTGGCATAACAATAGTAAGAAAACTAAATTACTCATCAAAGTCACACACAAACAAACCAATCCTACCCAGTTTCAAGCTAGATATTGTCTCCATGACTGCCAAATACCACTGTGTAATTTGATTGGCTCAAACAAGGATTTAAAGTGGAAAGTTGTATATGTCATACTCTTAACCACAGCACCCTGCATGCTATTCACAGTGTTGTTCATTTCCTGCTACTTACTGCTGCACTCTGTATGCTGTGCATTACATTGTACTCTGGCGTACTCTATGCTGTTTTTTTTAAATAGTCCTGATTGCTGCACCCTATAAGCTGAGCTGCTCATTACATGTTCCTGGCCACTGCACTCTGTAAGCTGTGCTATAAATTACATACTACTGAGAATAAGTGTCCATTGTTTCAACTGTTAATGCTTGCTTAGTACTCTTCAGTTATTTTAGGGCTCATTGACATGTGCTTTGGTCTCTGAAGAGTAATGTGCATTCTTTTTTGCTCTTCAGAGGGAATTTGACAGGTGGTGAGTAGGTGTTGCACCATCTCCTTACCACCTGCTTTAACACCTTGGTCCCTTCATGCATTGCACACAGTTGTGGGGCTCTTGGAGAGAAACCCCACCCACTAAAAGCTGAACTCCATCTTTTGACATACTTAAAGTTATACTAAAGTCTATTTTTTTCTATAAAAATAACAAGTATATTATACTTACTTGCTCTGTTCAGTGGTTTTGCACAGAGCAGCCCAGATCCTCCTCTTCTTGGCTCCCTCGCTGTCGCTCCTGGCCCTGGCTACATACAGCAGATCCCACTGTGTTCCGGGTTCGAGCCGAGACTTCCAGTCTCATACCCAGAACACGTTAGAATCTATCACAGCAGCCATTCAGCGTAAGCAATGTATTCAATCAATGAATACTAAGTGTCCTCTGATTGGCTGAGTCAGAGGTTGTGACATCATCAGCCCACCTCTCTGACTCAGACAATCAGGGGAAGCTTTGTTCTCATTGATAGAATACATTGATCACTCTGAATGGCTGAGCAATGCTGTGATAGACTAATTTTTTTTTGTATCTAGCTGTTATAAAGCACATCCAGTGGCCTCACATGTTAGTAAGGGACATAGTTTATGTGGTCCAAGCCGGCCTAAATAGACTTTGCAAAGTATGTCAAAAGATGGGGTCGAGCTTTAAGTGGGAGCAATTGGCAGACAGTAGTGCCTGCCAAAAGTGACAAGGGGTATAGTTCCTGACATGAAGCAAAGCCTTGCAGCTGCAGAATTCACAGATAAAGAGGGAGTGGTTGATGGGAGTTAAACAATGGCTAACACCCAAAACTATAGTAGTTCATGAGAGCTTGATCCTTGGGAATAGGGAGACAAACAGGGAAAGGGACTAGATTCAAGAAGGGGAAAGTATATTGAGTTCCCCTACACCTTCCTTTTCCTGGTGCAATACATCTCACTTCTAATTTTTTCTAACTCTGATCCTAAGTCTTTGCGTGCACCCCCACCCACTTACTACCCCTCTCAAGTGGAGAGGTTCTAAATACCACCCGCTAGACCCTCTCCTCCTACCTTCCCATATTTGATTTGATTCCCCTTATGCCCCCCTCACACCCCTTTCACCCTGCCTTCACAATGGAATGACCTATTTGGATACTGCAAACCCATGAAGTTATAGATCGCTGCATAGTTACGCTGCATAGCTCCTTTCCCAAGTTGGGTTACAATGCAACAATTCAATTTACTTTTGGTTGCACCAATTAACCTGCTCTTGCTGCTCTTATTTTTTGTACTTACTGAATTTGTTTTATACTTCTACCTTATTTGTAATGCCTGAGACAATCTTCGGATTCTCAGTTTTTGCTGTTGTGATTTTCACTTTCTCATTGTCTGACTATTGTGAGTGTTTTTCCTTTAATTCAATATATATATATATATTTTAAACAAAACAATGGCTAACCCATGAGGTACTGCCCCCCCCCCCCTCCGCCCAAACCATTAGTGAACAACTCCTTAAGTTCTTCTTAGAAGATTATCCAAGTTCTCCATTATATGGAGTTCCCATATAATATGGGAACTCCAAAAGCAGGTTGATATGTGTATTATGCTGATGTTTTGACACAGTATGGTTAACAGCTACTGTATGCCTGTCTCTTTAGATAGGCCATCTCTATCTGTAGTCAAGATATAGAGGTCCTGAGGAAGTTATAATTGTGAAACGCGTCAACCTCTTGACATATCAGTAATAGAGCCACATAAGAGTAATAATTGACATGTTATATATGTATTGAGCTAATGGTTTTCTTTTAGAAAAAGTATGTTAAACAATTTAAACTTTTGTAATAAAGACAATATTTTATCTATTGGACTTTCATTGTCCTCTTCTGGTACCACTAAAGTCTGTCAGCTGTTCTTTTCCAAATTTTTAAGTTCTCCTTAATCAAAAGGCTAGAGTTTGATTATTTACAAAATCACAGGCTGTCCTTCTGTAGACGGTCACCATACCTCCATATAAGTATGGGAAGTGGTGTTACTACCTAATCCCCTCTTACTAGCACATCAGAGGCTGAGTGAGATAGCAGGCAGAGAAGGACTTATGCCGCGTACACACGATCGGAAAATCCGACAAGAAAACCGTGGATTTTTTTCCGACGGAATGTTGGCTCAAACTTGTCTTGCATACACACGGTCACACCAAATTCCGACCGCCAAGAACGCGGTGATGTACAACACTACAATGAGCTGAGAAAAATGAAGTTCAATGATTCCGAGAATGCGTCAAATAGATTCAGAGCATGCATGATTTTTTGCGCGTCGGAATTGCATACAGGATCGGAATTTCCGGCAAGAACTTTTCTTGTCGGAAAATTTGAGAACCAGCTCTCAATTTTTTCTTGGCGGGAATTCCGACAGAAAAATTCAGATGGAGCCTACACACGGTCGGAATTTCCGGCCAAAAGCTCACATGGGACTTTTCTTGTCGGAATTTCCGATCGTGTGTACGCGGCATTAGACATCCCTCTGATCAATGTGTATAGAGGAGGAATGCACATCAGCTCAGAAGAGGAGTCTGAAGAAATGTGCATTCATTGATGGGTGAAGAATATAAGAAGGTGACCATCAGTTTAGAAACATAAAGTGAAAATAAGGGCATAGGAGCAGAAATGGAGGGTGGAATTGTGCACTTTGTTTGAGGTTCGGGGTATGAAGAAACAAGTGCCGGTTTTGAGGTAGAATGGGAGGAAGTGGATTGGCACTGTGAAGTGCATCTGGATTGTCAGTTTGACTGCTCTCACAGATACCATTGAAATAATTTCTACAACATAAAACTTTGCATAGAAATTAAAAAGCTACAATGAAACAAGTAAAGAACTATTTATTTTTTTCATTTACCTGCAATGTCCACGATTACTGAAGCATATTTCCGTGTGACACAGGGGAATCTGGCTGATAAGGAATTCAGAGCTCTGTCCACGAAGAATGAAAAATCCCAATACATCATAATTACTTCCATCACTACAGTAAGGGAGGTCCCCTCTGTAACACAAATCAGTCAGAAAAAAAAAATCAATGCTCTATTGATATTTTATAAAACACATTTAGGATCATCACTGGTAACGTTGTATCAAAATCTCTCGGTCTATTTTGGTGATGAATTTGGAAACTGTATGTTGTTGGAGCTGTAAGATGGGTAAAGATGGCGGTGACATGTTCTCTTTTTTTCTGTTTAGACAGTTCAGCAGTAGAGAAGTTGATAAAATGTGTCGATTTCTGTATAAAGTGATTTTCCCATTGGTTGAGGGGATGTCAAGCCTGAATCGGTGAATCAAACATCCCCATTTTAAAGCCTAATAGGCAAGTAGTTGGCAAAACAAGCTCATGGGGGCTGGGCACTTCCCTGAGAAATATGTACCAATGAAAAAATATTCTGGTCCAGTTATTGTGGGGGGTGTGGGGGGCCAATTGGAATCTGGAAGCCCACTTTACAGTACGATGGGGTGCCAAGGATATCCACTTACCTACATGGTTACATAAGGGGTATATAGTAAATGTACAATAGTTGCTAATCCATCATCAATCGCTTTGTCCAGCATTGCAGATCCTCTCCATTCACAATCAACTACACCCGCCATCCACCAAAAGAAATAACATGCTGGTCCACTGCTGACAGTACAGTGAATGAAAAGCAGCCCATAGATAGACTTATCTCTCTGTCACTCTTCTCACTCCTCCTATTAGCATGCTCCATGCACTGCAGCACACCGGATTGGCGCCATATGCTGTTTCTCCATCACCCAATTTTTTTCCCTTTTTTTTCCTTTTTTTCCTATTTTTTTACATACTGTCATCAGAGTAGTTCAGTGTCACCATAGTGATTCTGTGTTACTCTAGGGGTGTGAACAGGATATTTTTTTACACTTTTGTTGCTTATAACAGTGATGATTACAGTTATAAGCAATAGTTTTAACTGTCATGCATTGCTTTCACTTGTGACAGCTCCCTTACTATTGTGATGCTGTGATTGGCTACAGCTAATAACATTGTACAGGGTGCCAGGTACCATGTGATAGCTGCAGGCCAATCACAGCATCACAACCGTGGACAATCTGTTCATGAATAGAAAGCCATTCATGACAGTTTCGCATAAATGCAATCACTATAATTGGTCCTAGTAATTACATGATACCCTGGCCGCTCACAGAGGACTGTGCTATACGCTGAGCGATCATGAGATTTCACCGATGCACTCCCCAGAGGGCGTGCCAGTGCACATGTGTTGATGTACTAGTATGTCACTTAGCATGCAGCTGCTGCCCACCTGCAGTAAATGCACTGTGGGCTGGCAGCAAGCGGATAATAAATTAACCCCAGTGATAGTTTCTTATGAGATCACATGTCTTTTAAGACCTAAGGTGGTCAATTCCTACTCCAGATGTGTGTATAGCTCTATTGGTTTTATTCTTGTGGTTCAAATCCATGTGTAAAGTTATTTGTTGTAATTTACTTTACTGTAAGATATATTGATGATCTTTTTTTCTTACTTGCCTGAGTTTTTGTATCAGAGATCCCTCACTTGGTGACTTACCTCTCTGTGTACAGTCGTAGGCTTCAGTACCTGAAGAAAAAGAAAAAAATATTATATGAGATTCCTGCAATGCATTCTTCTCTACATAAATGTCAAAGGGGCAACAACCTCAACTAATCTGTCTGATTAAAGTCAACTACTCACTCGCACTTCAAAATAAGTACATTATATTGAATAAAATCATATAGCAGTATAACAGGACAGGTTCCCCTCAGAACAGGCCTCGTCATGGTCCACCAAAGAAGTTGAGGTCACATGCTCAGCGTCATATCCAGAGGTTGTCTTTGGGAAATAGACGTATGAGTGCTGCCAGCATTGCTGCAGAGGTTGAAGGGATGGGGGGGGGGGTCAGCCTGTCAGCGCTCAGACCATACGCCACACACTGCATAAAATTGTTCTGCATGGCTGTCATCCCAGAAGGAAGCCTCTTCTAAAGATGATGCACAAGAAATCCCGCAAACAGTTTGCTGAAGACAAGCAGACTAAGAACATGGATTACTGGAACCATGTCCTGTGGTCTGATGAGACCAAGATAAACTTATTTGGTGTCAGATGGTGTCAGGCGTGTGTGGCGGCAACCAGGTGAGGAGGACAAAGACAAGTGTGTCTTGCTTACAGTCAGGCATGGTGGTGGAAGTGTCATGGTCTGGGGCTGCATGAGTGCTGCCGGCACTGGGGAGCTACAGATCATTGAGGGAACCATGAATGCCAACATGTACTGTGACATACTGAAGCAGAATATGATCCCCTCCCTTCAGAGACTGGACCGCAGGGCAGTATTCCAACATGATAACCACCCCAAACACACCTCCAAGACCACCACTGCCTTGCTAAAGAAGCTGAGGGTAAAGGTGATGGACTGGCCAAGCATGTCTCCAGACCTAAACCCTATTGAGCATCTGTGGGGCATCCTCAAACGGAAGGGACAATCAAAGGGTTAACATCAGGGATGATCAAAGGGTTAAATGTGCTCCTATGGAGCGATTTATAACTGTGTAAAATGTGGTTAACTGGAGGAAAACAGAGATCAGTGTTTCAAACACAAAACACAAGATCTCAATTTTCCTCTCTGACAGAACAGCGGTCTGCCTTGTTTACATAGGCAGACCGCTGTTGTGACTCTCATGTGAACGATCCGTGGGTCCTGGTGGCCATTGCGGCCATTGGACCCATTAATTGGCTCCCGCTGTGTCCAGTCACAGCAGGAGCGGGGCGCCGCAGCGTGCGTGCACGCCCCAGACCCCGAAGAGGAAACAATGTTCACACAGAGGGGCTGCCCTGCCACAGTAAATGAATGGTGGGCGGTCCTGAAATGGTTAAATGTGTTTCTTTCTCTGACTGGATCAATATGACAGTCAGGCAAGTAGCGCTCTTGGAAGGTGGCCGACAAGGACAGCCCTGATATCTCTGTGTTTGTTTTACATTTATTTTTATTATATCCCCAGAACATTTTATTACAAAAACAAATTCTCCAGCCCGATGGTAGGTTCATTTATGTCATATCAGAGTAAAAACCCCGATAAGGGAATTATAACTTACTGAGGCTCGTAGGGGTGGTGAACTCTGAAACAAGAAAACAGAGATTAAGAGATTACAAATTAGAGACAATGAACATAAAATAAATTGTATTACCGGATCTGCCACACCTTTTATTACAAAAGATAGAGCATTACAATTAGGGTGATTTACTAAAGCCCTGCGCCTGTGGTGCGGTGGAGAAATTGGAGCAATTGCACAAAAAACGGGACTCAAAACATTTATCAAAAATGATGGTGCACTTCTATGCACCAAACCATATTTACATAGGAAGCGCTATTGCGCACTTGCGCAACTTTTCACGCCTACCATTAGCAAGCGCAGCCAATGTAATCTTCAACATTTTTGTCTGAATACTGTAGATAACTTTACTAGTTTACCATCTTCTGTTACCCGGCTAAAAAGTATGTCTATAATATTGTTTAAATGCACAAATTCTGTCCAGAACATGTAGATCTGTCTTACAACTAATCAGCCTTTTTACACCCTTCTTTCAGCTACTCAACTGCACATGTGCAATGACAGACCACACCATTTTATCCTCGCCTGACACACCGCACACGCTTTAGCTTGTTAAATATGTGTGTTGCACACGGGCGGGGCGCATCTGCGTTCTCCAGAGTGCACAACTGCTTATTAGGGATGAGCTTCGAGTTCGAGTCGAACTCATGTTCGACTCGAATATTGCCTGTTCGCCCGTTCGCCGAACAGCGAACAATTTGGGGTGTTCGCGGCAAATTCGAAAAGTCTATGGGAGAAATCTAAAGTGCTAATTATAAAGGCTTATATGCAAGTTATTGTCCTAAAAAGTGTTTGGGGACCGGGGTCCTGCCCCAGGGGACATGTATCAATGCAAAAATAAGGTTTAAAAAATAGACATTTTTACGGGAGGAGTGATTTTAATAATGCTTAAAATGAAAAAATAAAAGTGAAATTTTTCTTAAAATTTCGTACCTGGGGGGTGTGTATGATATGCATGTAAAGTGGCGCATGTTTCCCGTGCTTAGAACTGTCCCTGCAAAAAATGTCATTTTTGAAGGAAAAAAAGTCATTTAAAACTCACTCGCGGCTATTAATGAATTGTCGGCTTTTATCAATACATAGAAAAGTCATTGATAAAAAAAAAAAAAAAAAGCGTGGGGGTTCCCCCAAATTCAATTACCAGGCCCTTAAGGTCTGGAATGGATATTAAGGGGAACCCCGCCGCAAATTTAAAAAAAAAATGGCGTGGGTTCCCCCTAAATATCCATACCAGGCCCTTGAGATCTGGCATGGATTTTAAGGGGAACTCCACCCCAAATTTAAAAAAAAAATGGCGTGGAGTCCCCCCAAAAATCCATACCAGACCCTTATCCGAGCACGCAACCTGGCCGGCCGCAGGGGAAGAGGGGGGGACGAGAGAGCGCCCCCCCCTCCCTCCTGAACCGTACCAGGCCACATGCCCTCAACATGGGGAGGATGTCCCCATGTTGATGGGGACAAGGGCCTCATCCCCACAACCCTTGCCTGGTGGTTGTGGGGGTCTGCGGGCGGGGGGCTTATCGGAATATGGAAGGCCCCGTTAACAAAGGGGACCCCCAGATTCCGGCCCCCCCTATGTTAATTGGTAACGCGGTACATTGTACCCCTACCATTTCACGTAGAAAGTGTCAAAGAATGTAAATAAACACACAAACACCTTGAAAAAGTCCTTTATTAAAAAAAATAATAATAATAAAAAAAAAAAAACATTCCAGCGATGAAATCCAGCGTCCCGCGGCGATCTCGATGTCCAGCGCTGTCCGTCATTGGTTGTGCCTGAGCGGACCTGATGGGGAACTTCCTCCGCTGTGTTTTAAATGTATAGACCCGCCCCTTCTAAAGTTCCCCATCAGGTCCGCTCAGCGGACCAGATGCGGAACATGAGAAGGGGTGGGTCTATACATGTATTACACAGCGAACGAAGTTCCCCATCAGGTCCGCCCCCTCGGTATGTCAGACCCCGCCTACGTCATTGGCCTGCGCGGGGAAGTTCCTTCACTGTGTAGTTAAAATTTACACAGTGAAGGAAGTTTCCCGCTCAGGCCAATGACATAGGCGGGGTCTGACATACCGAGGGGGCGGACCTGATGGGGAACTTCATTCGCTGTGTAATTAAAATTTACACAGTGAAGGAAGTTTCCCGCTCAGGCCAATGACATAGGCGGGTCCGACATACCGAGGGGGCGGACCTGATGAGGAACTTCTCTCACTTTGTAATACATGTATAGACCCGCCCCTTCTCATGTTCCGCATCAGGTCCGCTGAGCGGACCTGATGGGGAACGAGAGAAGGGGCGGGTCTATTCATGTATTACACAGCGAACAAAGTTCCCCATCAGGTCCGCCCCCTCGGTATGTCGGACCCGCCTATGTCATTGGCCTGAGCGGGAAACTTCCTTCACTGTGTAAATTTAAATTACACAGTGAAGGAAGTTCCCCGCTCAGGCTAATGACGTAGGCGGGTCGAACATACCGAGGGGGCGGACATGATGGGGAACTTCGTTCGCTGTGTAATACATTTATAGACCCGCCCCTTCTAATGTTCCGCATCTGGTCCGCTTAGTGGACCTGATGGGGAACTTTAGAAGGGGCGGGTCTATACATTTAAAACACAGCGAGGAAGTTCCCCATCAGGTCCGCACAGGCACAACCAATGACGGACAGCGCTGGACATCGAGATCGCCGCGGGACACTGGATTTCATCGCTGAAATGTTTTTTTTTATTATTATTATTTTTTTTTTTTAATAAAGGACTTTTTCAAGGTGTTTGTGTGTTTATTTACATTTTTTAACACTTTCTTTGTGAAATGGTAGGGGTACAATGTACCCCTTACCAATTCACATAGGGGGGGCCGGGATCTGGGGGTCCCCTTTGTTAAAGGGGTTTTCCAGATTCCGATAAGCCCCCCGCCCGCAGACCCCCACAACCACCGGGCAAGGGTTGTGGGGATGAGGCCCTTGTCCCCATCAACATGGGCACATCCTCCCCATGTTGAGGGCATGTGGCCTGGTACGGTTCAGGAGGGAGGGGGGGCGCTCTCTTGTCCCCCCCTCTTCCCCTGCGGCCGGCCAGGTTGCGTGCTCGGATAAGGGTCTGGTATGGATTTTTGGGGGGACTCCACGCCATTTAAAAAAAAAATTGGGGTGGAGTTCCCCTTAAAATCCATGCCAGATCTCAAGGGCCTGGTATGGATATTTAGGGGGAACCCCACGCCATTTTTTTTTAAATTTGCGGCGGGGTTCCCCTTAATATCCATTCCAGACCTAAAGGGCCTGGTAATTGAATTCTGGGGGAACCCCCACGCTTTTTTTTTTTTTATCAATGACTTTTCTATGTATTGATAAAAGCCGACAATTCATTAATAGCCGCGAGTGAGTTTTAAATGACTTTTTTTCCTTCAAAAATGACATTTTTTGCAGGGACAGTTCTAAGCACGGGAAACATGCGCCACTTTACATGCATATCATACACACCCCCCAGGTACGAAATTTAAAGGAATATTTCACTTTTATTTTTTCACTTTAAGCATTATTAAAATCACTGCTCCCGAAAAAACGGCCATTTTTAAAACTTCTTTTTGCATTGATACATGTCCCCTGGGGCAGGACCCCGGTCCCCAAACACCATAAAATGCACAATTACAAGTCCAGGAAACATCTGCACAGTTGTTGATAGGAGGAGGAAGATCTCTGGAATGAATATTGAGTTGTTTCAAAAATAAATGAATGAAAGGAATAAAAGTGGAAGGAATATTCTCCATGTGATAAGGAAAAGCTCATTAACATGATCAGCATTACAATGAGCACAAGCCCAATGTCTGTTTCATATTTAAGAATGTGTCTGCGCCCGTACGCGCAACGATTCTGCGAATCCGGCGCAAGTCGACAGCATGCGCCATGTTGCAATAATTATTCCTGCCCGTGCAAATGCGCCAACATTTTCTTAAATCAGCCCCAATGTGTCCATTCATTCAGTATATTTACAAGCCTGCATGGATACATTCCTGATGTGTTACAATATACAGAAACATTTTTCAGAAAATCTCCACCTTTTATCATTAAAAATACATTCTTGAGATCCAGACAGTGACTTTCCTAGGCTGAGATGATATCATCAATCTGCTGCAGGCAGGAAGAAGCATTTACTCAGTCTCCCCTCCCCCGGTGACTTTGTAGCAAGTCATAGGGTGAGAGGCTGCAGCCGGGGGCTGATCTCTGTCAGACATGAATGTACACAGCTGAGAACTGCACAGGCACCAGGACTTATATGGTTGAGTCATCTCTGAGCTATCATCTCATTCCAGATAGTAGATTGTGACCCTGGAAAATGGCTGAACAAAGATGGCGCCATCCTTTTGAAGAGAAAAGAAGATGATGGTGATGTCGGGGGGGGGGGGGGAGGGGGGGAGTACTGTGATCTCTTAGAGAGGTAATAATGGCCTTGAAGTGTTACAATGACACATTACTGGGCATGGGACAATATATCTGATCCTAGGCCTGCTTTATAGCTCCGCTCCTGACATTATTCTTATTGTATTCATGAGAGAGAAAAACACCTGAAAGACACCTGAAAGACATCTAGACTTAGAAGAAAAAAAAAGTTCCATGGAGCCCCCTACTAAATGTCTTTTTCTAGATTGCAGGCACTGAAATTAGACTTTTAATCCCAAACTCTATTCCATTTATAAATAGGTTCAAAAGTCCCAACACTGAAACTTGGGGTACACCACTAATAACACTGAACAACGGGGTACACGACCAATAACACAGAACATCGGGGTACACCACTAATAACACCGAACATCGGGGTACACCACTAATAACAGCGAACATCGGGGTACACCACTAATAACAGCGAACATCGGGGTACACCACTAATAACAGCGAACATCGGGGTACACGACTAATAACACCAAACATCGGGGTACACCACTAATAACATCGAACATCGGGGTACACGACTAATAACACAGAACATCGGGGTACACCACTAATAACACCGAACATCAGGGTACACCACTAATAACAGCGAACATCGGGGTACACCACTAATAACAGCGAACATCGGGGTACACCACTAATAACACCGAACATCGGGGTACACCACTAATAACAGCGAACATCAGGGTACACCACGAATAACACTGAACATCGGGGTACACCACTAATAACAGCGAACATCGGGGTACACCACTAATAACACCGAACATCGGGGATACACAACTAATAACACCGAACATCGGGGATACACCACTAATAACAGCGAACATCGGGGTACATGACTAATAACACCGAACATCGGGGTACACCACTAATAACAGCGAACATCGGGGTACACCACTAATAACACTGAACATCGGGGTACACCACTAATAACAGCAAACATCGGGGTACACCACTAATAACAGCGAACATCGGGGTACACCACTAATAACACCGAACATCGGGGTACACCACTAATAACAGCGAACATCGGGGTACACCACTAATAACACCGAACATCGGGGTACACCACTAATAACACCGAACATCGGGGTACACCACTAATAACAGCGAACATCGGGGTACACCACTAATAACAGCGAACATTGGGGTACACGACTAATAACACCGAACATCGGGGTACACCACTAATAACACCGAACATCTGGGTACACCACTAATAACACCGAACATCGGGGTACACCACTAATAGCACTGAACCATTGGGGTACACCACTAATAACACTGAATCTTGGGAAACATCATCAACACTATGATTTGCTGTACACCACTAATAACACTGAACCTTGGGGTACACCACAAAAAAAAATGAACCTTGGGGTACACCACTTATAACACTGAACCTTGGGGTACACCTCTAATAACACTGAACATTGGAGTACACCACTAAAAACACTGAACCTTGGGGTACACCACTAAGAACACTGAACATTGGGGTACACCACTACTAACACTGAACCTTGTGTACACCACTAATAACACTGAACCTGGGGGTACACCACTACTAACACTGAACCTTGGGGTACATCACTAATAACACTGAACCTTGGGGTACACCACTAATAACACTGAACCTTGGGGTACATCACTAATAACACTGAACCTTATGGTATACCACTAACACTGAACCTTGGGGTACACCACAAATATCCTTAGCCCATTCTAGGTATGAATCATTAATCACTCCTCTCGGTCTTTTAGCCAGTTATCTATCTAGACCTTCACTCTCCTTCTGTACGTTGCATATTATAATTCTCCTCCATTCACATTATTGAAGACCTTTTTTTTAGCTGTATCTGGACCATATTATTTTCAAGGCATTGCGGGTCATCTGAGGCTTTGATAATACTACGCCAATGATGAACTTCAGCGCCATTATTTTCCTTTGTATACACAGAGCTGAAGAAAGTATTTAACAGGGATGAGCCGAACACCCCCCTGTTCGGTTCGCACCAGAACCTGCGAACAGACAAAATGTTCGTGTAAACTTTAGAACCCTATTAAATACAATGGACTCGAACGTTCGAAATCTAAAGTGTTAATTATAAAGGCTAATATGCAAGTTATTGTCCTAAAAAGTGTTTGGGGACCCGGGTCCTGCCCCAGGGGACATGTATCAATGCAAAAAGAAGTTTTAAAAACGGCAGTTTTTTTGGGAGCAGTGATTTTAATAATGCTTAAAATGAAAAAATAAAAGTGAAATATTCCTTTAAATTTCGTACCTGGGGGGTGTGTATGATATGCATGTAAAGTGGCGCATGTTTCCCGTGCTTAGAACTGTCCCTGCAAAAAGTGTCATTTTTGAAAGAAAAAAATGCATTTAAAACTCACTCGCGGCTATTAATGAATTGTCGGCTCCCGGCAATACATACAAAAGTCATTGATAAGAAAAAAAAAAAAGCGTGGGGGTTCCCCAGAATTCAATTACCAGGCCCTTCAGGTCTGGAATGGATATTAAGGGGAACCCCGCCGCAAATTAAAAAAAAAAATTGACGTGGGGTTCCCCCAAATATCCATTCCAGGCCCTTCAGATCTGGCATGGATTTTAAGGGGAACTCCACCCCAAATTTAAAAAAAAAATGTCGTGGAGTCCCCCTAAAAATCCATACCAGACCCCTTATCCGAGCACACAACCTGGCCGGCCGCAGGGGAAAAGGGGGGGACGAGAGAGCGGCCCCCCTCCCTCCTGAACCGTACCAGGCCACATGCCCTCAACATGGGGAGGATGTCCCCATGTTGATGGGGACAAGGGCCTCATCCCCACAACCCTTGCCCGGTGGTTGTGGGGGTCTGCGGGCGGGGGGCTTATCGGAATCTGGAAGACCCCTTTAACAAAGGGGACCCCCAGATCCCGGCCCCCCCCTATGTGAATTGGTAAGGGGTACATTGTACCCCTACCATTTCACGAAGAAAGCGTAAAAAAATGTTAAAAAAAACACACAAACACCTTGAAAAAGTCCTTTATTTAAATTTATAAAAAAAAAAAAAAACATTCCAGCGGTGAAATCCAGTGTCCCGCGGCGATCCCGGTGTCCAGCGCTGTCCTTCATTGGTTGTGCCTGAGCGGACCTGATGGGGAACTCCCTCTCAGTATTTTAAATGTATAGACCCGCCCCTTCTAAAGTTCCCCATCAGGTCCGCTCAGCGGACCAGATGCGGAACATGAGAAGGGGCGGGTCTATACATGTATTACCAAAGTGAGAGCAGTTCCCCATCAGGTCCGCCCCCTCGGTATGTCGGACCCGCCTACGTCATTGGCTTGAGCGGGGAACTTCCTTCACTATGTAAATTTAAATTACACAGTGAAGGAAGTTCCCCGCTCAAGCCAATGACGTAGGCGGGTCCGACATACCGAGGGAGCGGACCTGATGGGGAACTTTAGAAGGGGCGGGTCTATACATTTAAAATACTGAGAGGGAGTTCCCCATCAGGTCCGCTCAGGCACAACCAATGAAGGACAGCGCTGGACATCGGGATCGCCGCGGGACACTGGATTTCACCGCTGGAATGTTTTTTTTTTGTTTTTTTTTAATAAAGGACTTTTTCAAGGTGTTTGTGTGTTTTTTTAAAAAAAAAATTACGCTTTCTTCTTGAAATGGTAGGGGTACAATGTACCCCTTACCAATTCACATAGGGGGGGCGGGATCTGGGGGTCCCCTTTGTTAAAGGGGTCTTCCAGATTCCGATAAGCCCCCCGCCCGCAGACCCCCACAACCACCGGGCAAGGGTTGTGGGGATGAGGCCCTTGTCCCCATCAACATGGGGACATCCTCCCCATGTTGAGGGCATGTGGCCTGGTACGGTTCAGGAGGGAGGGGGGCCGCTCTCTCGTCCCCCCCTTTTCTCCTGCGGCCGGCCAGGTTGCGTGCTCGGATAAGGGGTCTGGTATGGATTTTTAGGGGGACTCCACGCCATTTTTTTTTTATTTGGGGTGGAGTTCCCCTTAAAATCCATGCCAGATCTGAAGGGCCTGGAATGGATATTTGGGGGAACCCCACGTCAATTTTTTTTTAAATTTGCGGCGGGGTTCCCCTTAATATCCATTCCAGACCTGAAGGGCCTGGTAATTGAATTCTGGGGAACCCCCACGCTTTTTTTTTTTTTTTATCAATGACTTTTGTATGTATTGCCGGGAGCCGACAATTCATTAATAGCCGCGAGTGAGTTTTAAAATACTTTTTTTCTTTCAAAAATGAAATTTTTTGCAGGGACAGTTCTAAGCACGGGAAACATGCGCCACTTCACATGCATATCATACACACCCCCCAGGTACGAAATTTAAAGGAAAATTTCACTTTTATTTTTTCATTTTAAGCATTATTAAAATCACTGCTCCCGAAAAAACGGCCGTTTTTAAAACTTCTTTTTGCATTGATACATGTCCCCTGGGGCAGGACCCCCGTCCCCAAACACTTTTTAGGACAATAACTTGCATATAAGCCTTTATAATTAACACTTTAGATTTCTCCCATAGATTTTTCGAATTTGCCGCGAACACCCCAATTTGTTCGCTGTTCGGCGAACGGGCGAACAGGCAATGTTCGAGTCGAACATGAGTTTGACTCAAACTCGAAGCTCATCCCTAGTATTTAATAGATTTGCCTTCTCTTTGTCCCCAGTCACCAACTTTGAACTATCTTGTAATGGACCTACCTGCTCAGACTTTATTTATTAGCAAATTTACCTGATTTAAAGTGTTATATTATTGTGTTTTCTGGGAACCTGACAAATGATATATGAAGGGGAACGGTGATGCATCTTTCACACATTCCATGTGCTTCTTCACCTCCCTTGTTGGGTCTGTATATGTTTTATTGAGGAATGGATCTAGATCCTCCTTGTGTTGTCTGCTCTCCACCATTGACCACTATGCCATGGACCACCCCTAACCCTCCCATCCAGGTCTAACCACGTCAGGTGACCTGAATCTACTCACCAGCCGTCCCATGAGGAGCACACAGCAGGACCAGGAGGAAGAGAAGAGACATCCAGCTTCTCATTGTGGAATCTTTTTTCTGTATCGATCTTTCCTCAACACAAACTGCTCCCAACAATGGTTTCTTCACATATGTGAGGTCCACTTTCCTGCCTCCCTTTTATAGTGTTTTTCTACAAGCTGAGAAAACCAAAATGGTCTTTTTTTCACTTATTTCTTCTCACATGCAAACATGTCATTGATAGTGTCCAAGGCATTGTTCTACAAATTTCTTAAACATTCTTCAAGACCTTGGGACAAATATGTAAAATATTCCCAGTAATTGAGTGCCGTGTAGCTTTGTCTCCATTGTTAGAAACTATTGTTGTACTTTTCATGATTTGAAGAATGGGAGAAGTTTTTTTTTCTTATTCTCTCTTTTTTAGATATGAATAAAGAGCATTAACAGAAAATCAATATGTTCTTATTGTTCAGCTCTGTAACCTCGTCATCAATCCCTCTCCTGTCCACCCCTATGGAGCAGTTTTTACATTTCTACTATGGACCCGTTTACATTATATATATATAGTTTTTTTTTTAAAGATATTGTGATATGGTCTTGCAAAAATCTATTTCCTTAATTGTTATTTTTTTAGACAAATCCTTAAACAAAAGACAAAAAAAAGCAAAGCACTTTTTTCTTTTTTGACCAGTGTTACTTAAAAAAAAATAGTGTTACTATAGATAAAAGTGTACACTTTATTTTGTAATTTGCCCTGTTTAATATGACATTCAAAATATGATTCTGACATATGAAATGACAAAAAAAATAAACAAATATTAATGATTCATGAAATAAAAATAAACAAAAGTAATTCAGCAGGAAAATAACAGTTAAAGGGAGAAGGAAAAAATATGTGCAAGGTTATTTCTAAATGTCTAATTGGACCCAATTTTTTCACTTAGGGGTGTACTCACTTTTGTTGCCAGTGGTTTAGACCAGGGATCTCCAAACTACTCCCCTCCAGTTGTTGCAGAACTACACATCCCATGAGGCATTGTAAAGCTCTGACATTCACAGATATGACTAGGCATGATGGGAATTGTAGTTCCTGAACAACTTAAGGGCCGTAGTTTGGAGACCGCTGGTTTAGACATTAATGGCTGTGTGTTGAGTTATTTTGAAGGGACAGCAAATTTACACCGTTATACAAGCTGTACACTCACTACTTTACATTGTAGCAAAGTGTCATTTCTTCAGTGTTGTCACATGAAAAGATACAAGAAAACATTTACATAAAATGTGAGGGGTGTACTCACTTTTGTGACATAATGTGTTTCTGGTACAAAAATCCCAATAAGTGTATATTGATTGGTTTGCGCAAAAGTTATAGCATCTACAAACTATAGGATCGATTTATGGGCTTTTTTATTGTTTTTGCTAGTAATGGCGGCGATTAGCCATTTTTAGCGGGACTGCGACATCGTGGTGGACAAATAAGACACTAAGTGACTTTTTGGGGACCAGTGACACCAATACAGTGATGAGTGCTAAAAAAATGTACAGTCACTGTATAAATGACACTGACTGGGATGGGGTTAAGTGTGCTCCTAGGGAATGATTTGTAACTGTGGGGGGTGGATGCACTGAAGGAAAAGAGAGATCCGTGTTTCAGCTTAGCAGAAACACAAGATCCCTCTTTTACTTCCTGACAGAGCAGCGGTCTGCCTTGTTTACATAGGCAGACCGCCTTTCTGCCTTTTCTCCAAATGATTGGCCCCCTAGATCCTGTGCACACAATCACGCACAGGTACATGATTTTGCACAGCCGGGCCGCCCTGTCGCAGTATATATTCAGTGGGCGATTCGGAAGTGGTTAATACACTGGTGGACACAAACACTGATAAAGTGGAGGGCATAGCATGCGTGAAAGCTTAAGTGGCAGATCTGGTGGATAGATCAAGAAGGAACAATTTAAAAGTCTAAAGGCATTCCTGAATCTATCACCACATCCCTGCTACCTGATTATGTGCAGGGTGCCTTTTTAACAGCAATCCCAACTCTATCCTCCACAGATCTCACTATTGATTGCATCCATAGGGTGTCAAAACAAGCTCATATTTCTGAAAACCTTCCCAGAGACGTACTGCTCAGGATTCACTTTGTTCACATTAAAGAGCAGCTGCTCGCTGTATTTCACTAAGTAGATCAACTGCCAGAAAATATAGCACATCCCCAGCTGCTACCAGATTTTTCCAAACATACACATCAACTGAGGTGGAACCTATAATCGGTGACCAAAGCCCTCCGAAATCATAAAGTGATTTTCTAATGGAGATCCCCGGAAACACTTTGGGTAACCAACCAGGGTACCATGATAAGGATATCCTCCCTAGATGAGGGCCTCCGCTTCCTGCAACAAATACAAATCCCTTTCTCGCAAATCAAGACTGTCTCACCACCAATGAAGGCCTTAATAGAACCAGAATGGCGCATGATTCAGCGTAAGCAAAAAAGACAGCATGATAAGAAAAATGGAACTTAATGATCTTGGCTTACCAACCTCATGACAATGTTTCCCAGAAGCTGTATAAGTACAGGCCATCGTACTTCAATGCCTCTGAGCAATTGCAGTTCCAACTGTTCTAGGTCCAGGCAAGTAGTTCCTTTTTTAAGTTTCCACATCTGCATTTTGTGCTTTTTGGGACATGTTTCTACTCCACCTTTCCTCTACAGACTTGTTCTCTTAGTCTTGTCAGGAATCCGTGCTCTTCTATTCAGATGTTATCACTTCCTCATTGATTGAACCTGGTTAAAGACTTCTTCAAGGAAATTGGGACCCTTTGTGTTTCTCCACACCTCACCATGCACCACAGCAAGCCCACGGTACTCATCCTCCTGATCTCAATGACAACATCATTCTTTTTGGACCACCTAATTATGGGCCTTAAATGTCTTTTAAATTAATGCTAATGGTCTTACGGTTAAGCAATATTCCTTATGGAAGGAAGCTACGCATCACATGGCGGACATTCTGGTGCTCCAGGAAACCCACTTTCAAAGAGACCTCACTCCAAAATGCTCCCACCACAATTCCCCCCATGTATTTTTATATTCTATGAATGCAAAGAAAAGAGATATATTGCTAGCTATCAGAGACTCGTGTCATTTGTATCTAAGAAGGTGCTCTCTGACTCCAATGGCAGGTTTATAATTTTAGCTTGTGATATCATCTCTAAACCCTACACTTTGGTATCTGTATATATACCGAACACACACCAACTGTTTACAGCATGATCGTCCAAGTTCTGGCAGGGTGTCTATTGACGTCCACCCAGAACCCTGCCCTCCCTGTGCAAAGCTGATCACATTTCAAGGTAAAGGGCCAATCACAGTGGCCCTTTACCATGTGACCAGCTCATCACATGTAAACAAATGCCGGTTATCGGTATTTCCTTTCCTCAGCGCTGTCACTGCGTGAGGAAGGCAAAGCCGATAAACGGCTATCCTGTGAAAAGGGATATGTACACTGATAATTAGGGCACCGGTCATCAGTGCCCAGATTATCCATGCAGTCTCATCAGTGCAGCACATCAGTGCCCATCCGTGAAGCATCAGTGCAGCATTGCAGTGCCCATTGGTGCAGCATATCAGTGCCCATCAGTGCAGCATATCAGTGCCCATCCGTGCAGCATCAGTGCAGCATTGCAGTGCCCATCAGTGCAGCACATCAGTGCCCATCAGACAGTGCAGCATTGCTGTGCCCATCAGTGCAGCATATCAGGGCCCATCAGTGCCTCTTCACCAGTACCGCTTATTGGTGCCCATCAAAACAATAAAAATGTAATTTGGGTACAGAGTTGCATGACCGCGCAATTGTCATTCAAATTAAATCAGCGCTGAAAGCCTGTCCTGGACAACTAATAATAAAAAGATCAATAATAAAAAGAAATCTGTTTTGTGGTTTTTAATCCTCATTAAAAAGTTTTCCCACCACTTGCTCTGTTTAAATGAATGGGTGCATTAGGTAGAGTTACACATATCACTTTTCTATAGGTTAGATTATCAGATCAGATAGGTAAAAATGTAGACCAGAGACAATTAAAAAAAAAAAAAATGTACAGCTCTTATGACAACAATTTTATATTCACCAGTTTATAAACTGATATTTCTTTTCTCTCAAAAAAATGAAAAAGTTATCTTTACAAATAAATGTGTAGCAAGGTCCCAGGCCTCCTTCGGTCTAATGAGAACCTCCAGGGCCAGAGATAGCTGTATATAGTGGGTTGTAAGGCATTATGGGTGCAAAGATGATTAAAGTAATTGGGTGCCAGACACTTCTTGAATGCAAAAAAGATTTTATTTCTCTTAACAAACTTTTTTTTTCGTGGGAACGAGGGTTAGAGCCTGGACACCTTTAGGTATTTCTAAGTTCATTTGGCAGACTCCGAGACTTCAACAGGAGGACAGCCATGCAAGGAAAGGCATCCAGCAAGACGCCACATCTGCATGTTCAGGAACGCTGTCTCCTATGGCAACAGTCTCCTAACTCAAAGTTTAACAGTGCCTTTCTCTTCCATTACAATCTCTCCTTGTAGTTCTTCAGCACACTGAGCTTACCGTCTCTCTCACTAGACCCTCTGATTCACTGCCACTGAATCCCTGGAGCTCTTCCAATCTTTACGTGGTATCTTCCTCAAGCGTCACCCCCACATCTCTGCTGGGTCCCTAGTCTGGCACTCAAGATACCTCTCAAGCTTCACCTCACTGGCCCACTTGGTCCCTGGCTTGACATACAAAGCTGCTCTGCAAGCGTCACCTCCGCTGGCTGGGTCCCTGGCTTGATTCTCACTGAAAATTCCAGATTCTTCACCGTCCCTGGTTGGTGAGAATACTGCTCCAGTACTTGCTTCAGTTACTCACTGTGATCCTGGAAATAAGGTGGTTGGTCCCTTAGTGGCGTCAGCTTCCCCTCTACCTCCGACCACAACAGGTTCTCAGGCCAGTAAAACCATCACTTCTGGTTGAATTGCCAGCCGCAGTTCCAACCCTGCACTGCTCTCTTGCTTCTGGAAAGGCCCTCAGACAGCCTAGCAGCCAGATGTGCCCGGGATAGGTCCAAACTCTGGCCTAGCAGCCCGGGCAGTAAAACACATGTCCACCCAGACAGCTGTCCAGGTGGCACAGAACATAGATCACCTGACTCCATACGAATATATAGGCTCTCCCAGCAGGCCAGGGGATTCAAGAAAACCCCTGCCCATTGGCTGAAATACCCCATATACCCATAACCTTACCTTGAGTTGCCCTTCTTGTGTATAGCACCACCAAGTGTCTGGCCACCTAGTGGTAGAGAAGAAAAGTGCAACAAGGCCAAACTAAGGGAGAAATCAATAGATCTCTAACAATCAACCAGGATACTTATTCCTGGCAAGTAAATTTGTGAGGAGGAACCCTGCCTAAACTCCAGGTTGCTACAAATGTATACATACAGGTCTGTCACATGCTATTTGTGAAAGAATTATTAATAATAAAGTCCAATGCGAAAAATCATTCTCATGAAAAATCTTCACCAACTCCAGTGCTCCAACCACCACCCAGAAGGGCAGACCTCATCACAAAAGAGGTTCCACGGCACTTTATACTTATCCCAGTATTTATCTGGAGAGCACACAGTATTATGGGTCTTGTCTTAAAATGGAGGGGTCCAGCCTGAGGGGGCACTCTGCCCTCACAGTTACAGGATACCATGTTGAGGCCTCAGATGGCTAACCTAAGAGAGGAGTGCTGAGACCTGGGTGCTTAGAAGAAGCTGACTGAGGGGGCCAATTGATGATTTGCCAGGGGTCACCGAAAGCCCCCACCGCTCTCCCAGCCTTTTCGCAGCTGCCCAGCAGGGCTGTTTCTGGAGCCTGTGGCCCCCCAGCTGGGCTGTTCCTTGAGCCCACGGCCGCCCACTCAGCCTCTTTGCAGCCGCCCATTCAGTTCACAGCATGGCTGGGGGGCAGAGAGTAGAAGTCAGCTGACTGGTGAGAAATGTGAAGTGGGAAGGGCTGGAGGAGACCGTATCTCCTGATTTGGACATAGGTGTCACTGGTGTGAGACATCACAAAGTCAGAGACACAGTGAAGCTGGAGACGCAGTGAGTAACACTACCTGTGATTAGAGTTGTCATTAAAAGTCCCCACTACAGTTCTCAGATCAGCAGATGACCTTGATCAAGAGCACCTAAATTTGGCTGATCAGAATTCCCCCCGGCACTGTCACTCATCCCAACTCCCCGCCAACATTGTCACTCATCACATTCCCCCCACCCCCCCACCGAGGAGTAAGAGAAGGAATAAAAATGGAGAACACATGGAAAGGAGCGGAAAAGAGGAGGAGAAACAAAGAAGAAGGGAGAGAAAGAATAAGAGAAAGAACAAGAAAGACGGCTAGATAGAGGGATGGGAAAAAGAAAAAAAGAAATTAGGATAGAGAGAGATAAAAAGGGAAAGAAAGGAGAACAAAGAGAAAGAGTGGTACATCCTAGAATGTACCATAAGTGGAGTGGAAGGGACTCAGGGAGCGTTAAATGTCTGTGGGTTAGGGGTGCAAATTACTTGCCTTGCCTTGGGTGCTGACAGCCCACGCTACGAAAATAATTTTACTGTTAGGGGTCCCCACAACTTAGGAAATTTGATCAAAGGGTCATGGCACTAGAAAGGTTGAGAACCACTGCTCTAAAGGCTTTACTACCTTCATGCCTAAAGCCATTATGAGCCGCTATGGACCTGTTTCTCTCGTTGATATTACTTACACTGATGAAAAAGGAATAAATACAGTATATTGTTTTTAATTCCTTAACGGCGACCTCACACAAATATGCGGCCCCACCAGACAGTTTTTTTCCCCGTGGGGGGCGCATATTTGCTTATCTGCCTTTTTGCTGGGAGCACATAGTGCTCACAGCACAGAGACTGGGATCTCACCGAGAGCCCCGGGCCCCATACTAGCGATCGGGACCATGAACTACCGATTCCAAGTCATCTGATCGCTGTGATTGGCTACCACAGTGATCAGTCACTGTGAAGCCCGCCCCTATGTTTTCTCTCTCTGTGAATGGAGGAGAGAGATACAGTGTATCTCTCTCATTCCTTTACAGAGAGAAAAATGTGTGTGTAAAAAAAAATAAAAAAAAATAATAAATAGGAAAAAAAATTACATAAGAAAAAAAAATCCTAACTCAAGATTTGTTCTAAGTCAGTTCCAGGGTTAGTGTTTGGGTCAAGGTCAGGGTCAAAGGTCAAAGACAGGGTCAAAAGTCAGGGACAGTATTTTTTGGAAAGGATTTTATTAACCACTTTTGCCCCGAAAGGATTTCCCCCGTTAATGACCAGACCATTTTTTTTCTGATACGGCACTGCGTTGCCTTAACTGACAATTGCACGGTCGTGCAACGCTGTACCCAAACAAAATTGACGTCCTTTTTTTCCCACAAATAGAACTTTATTTTGGTGGTATTTGATCATCTCTGCGGATTTAATTTTTTGCGCTATAAACCAAAAAAGAGCGACATATTTTGAAAAAAAACAAAACAATATATTATACTTTGTGCTATAATAAATATCCCCCCAAAAAATGTAAAAAAATAAATTTATTCATCAGTTTAGGCCAAGATATATTCTACATAATTTTTGTAAAAAAAATTGCAATAAACGTATATTGATTGGTTATAGCGTCTATGAAATGAATAGATTTATGGCATTTTTATGGCCTTTTTTATTATTATAATTTTTTTACTAGTAATGGTGGTGAATCTGCGATTTTTAGCAGGACTGCAAAACTGCAGCAGACAAATCGGACACTTTTGACACATTTTTGGGAACATTGACTTTTATACAGCGATCGGTGCTATAAATATGCACTGATAACAGTGTAAATGTCACTGGCAGGGAAGGGATTAACACTACAGTGGAACCTCGGATTACGAACATAATCCGATCCAGGAGAATGCTCGTAATCCAAAGTACCGGCATATCAAAGCAAGTTTCCCCATTGAAGTCAATGGAAATGAAAATAATTTGTTCCGCATTGACTTCAATGGCATGCAATACCGCATGCGACCAGAGGCGGCGGGGTGCCGGAGAGCCTCGGAAACACATGGAAAGACCCGAGGACAGCTCGGAAAGGCTCAGGAACAGAGTATTTCCGAGTCTTTCCAAGCATTTTTCGAACAGCTCCGAACGGCGCCGTTCGGCGCCGCTCGGCTCCGGCGCCCCCCCCCACCTCAGACCAAACGCAGTACTGCACACCGCTGTGGCTTGAATCCTGCTTGTTTTGCGAGACAACACTCTCAAACCGAGTCAGGATTTTTAAAAATACAGTGCTTGTATTGCGATTGCGAAACGCTCGTTAACCGTGTTACTCGCAATCCGAGGCTCCACTGTACTTAGTAGGAACAGACGATCTGTCTCTCCTCTCCTCACAGAATGGGGATTTGTGTGTTTACACACTAACATCCCTGTTCTGGCTCTCATACCCGCGATCGCACGTGGCTGGCGGACATCATACCCGCTGGCCACGTGCATCAGGTTCCCCGCCTGTTATAGCTGTTTAAAGGGCCGCTGTACAGCTACGGCGATTTGTGGGAAGGAGCCAACCTGCCGCTGTATAATGATGGCGGCTGGTCGGCTAGTGGTAATTTAATTTAGTATCAGTGTCAGTGTGTTTTAGTCCATAAAATAAAGCAGAGGTGGGGTGCTACTACCCAATAAGATGAGAGGATTTTCAAAGCCGCCTAGGTGCGGAAAGGCAGTCTCACAGCTGCAATGGCAATCATGAAAATAAATAGTCTGCAACTCCTGTCCTCTTTAAAATCTTCAGAATTGATTGGTTCTTCATAAAAGACACAGTATAAGACAGCAAGTATAAACACGCTTCAGCCTTGTGCGCCTTGTTCACTGAACAATAGCTGAAAGACGGCTACAGCACGGTCGCCCATTTTTGAGAGCGCATCTATTGAGATCCTTCCAGAACCCCCTCCCTGTCTTTCGAACACAGCTGATCACAGATTAAGGTAGAGGGCCAATCACAATGGCCCTTTACCATGTGATCAGCTTTGTCCAATCACAGCTCATCACATGTAAACAAATGCCAGTTATCAGCATTTATTTTCCTGTCACTGTGTGAGGAAGGGAAAGCCGATAACCAGCTATCCTGTGACAGGGCACATGCACACTGGTAATTAGGGCACTGATCATCGGTGTCCTGATTATCCATGCAGCTTATCAGTGCCCATCAGTGCAGCTTATCAGTGCCCATCAGTGCAGCTTATCAGTGCCCATCAGTACAGCCTTATCAAGGCCCATCAGTGCCCATCAGTACAGCCTTATCAGGGCCCATCAATATAGCCTCATCAGTGCCTATCAGCGCAGTATTATTAGGGCCCATAAGTGCAGCCTATCAATGCCCATCAGTGCAGCATATCAGTGCCCATAAGTACAGCCTCATCAGTGCCCATCAGTGACTATCAGTGCAGTATGATCAGTGCCCATCAATTCAGCCTATCAGTGCCCATCAATGCCACCTCATCAGTGCCCATCAGTGCAGCCACGTCAGCGCCCATCAGTGCAGCCACATCAGAGCCCATCAGTGCAGCCTCATCAGTACCCAGACGTGCCTATCATTGCAGTATCATCAGTGCCCATCAGTGCCACCTCATCAGTGCCCATCAGTGCAGCTACATCAGTGTCCATCAGTGCAGCCACATCAGTGCCCACCAGTGCAGCCACATCAGTGCCCATCAATACAGCCTCCTCAGTGCCCAGCAGTGCCTATCAGTGCCGTATCATTAGTGCGCATCAGTTCAGCCCATCAGTGCCCATCAGTGCCACCTCATCAGTGCCCATCAGTACAGCCACATTAGTGCCCATCAGTGCCACCTCATCAGTGCCCATCAGTGCAGTCACATCAGTGCAGCCTATCAGTGCCCATCCGTGAAGAAGAAAATTACTTATTTGCAACATTTTATAATACACTTTTTTGTTTAGCAAAAAAATAAAAAAACAGAGGTGATTAAATACCACCTAAAGAAAGTTCTATCTGTCTAAAAAATAAATAAAGAGGAACAGCTCTGAAAGCTACAA
Organism: Rana muscosa; assembly: GCA_029206835.1. Classification (NCBI taxonomy): domain Eukaryota; kingdom Metazoa; phylum Chordata; class Amphibia; order Anura; family Ranidae; genus Rana; species Rana muscosa. Next base: position 189,304,378 of record CM055127.1, read on the forward strand.
ATTGGCGTGGGAAGGAAGGGGGTGAAAGTGTCCGGTAGGCAAGTGGTTAAACTCCAGCTTTAACAATGCACCCTACTACTTACATCTCATCCATTGTCCTGGATGATTAATAATAAAAAGAATAATAATAAAAATAAATCTGTTTTGTGGTGCTTAATCCTCGTGAACAAGTTTTCCCACCACTCTCCTCTGTTTAATGGAATGTATGTATTATGTAGAGCTTATACAGATCACGTTTCTATCGGTCAGATTATCAGATCAGATAGTTATAGATACAGACCAGAGACCTTTTTTTTTCTTCACAGTTCTCTTGAGAAAAAAAAAAAAGAATATTTACCAGTTTATAAATTGATATTTCTTTACTCTCACTAGAATAAAAAAGTTATCTTTACAAATACATTTATGCATAAAGTGTGTTGCGCTTTTTGTGCAGAAAAAAATAAATAAAAAATTGCTTTATTAAAATCTCAATGACCAACAATCGAAAGATAAGCTATTTCTTGTTCATACATCACGGGACACAGAGCAGCATAGTCATTACTATGTGGGTTATATAGAATTACCTTCAGGTGCTGGCACTGGCAACTTCCAAAACAGGAAGTACCCTCCCCTATATAAGCCCCTCCCATCCGGGAGTACCTCAGTTTTTTGCCAGTGTCTAAGGTGTTGGCCAAGGTTAACATGTATTCATCTGGGCTTGTGTACAGGTTCTCTGGGCCTTAGCAAGCTATTCCGGATCCGACCAAAAAAGCTTCATAGCTAAACGGTCGGTACCCGGGCCTTGCAGAGAAGAGCAGGGTTTTGCCTGTAATAAAAAAGAAAATCGCGCTAAGGAATCACAAATTATTGAATAAAGTCCAATTTGGCAGGCTGGTGTGAAAGGAACACAAAAATCCCAATTACTGAATACACCTGGAAGAATTCATGCTTACCAGATAAGTAAGCCAATAGAACATATGGCTTTTACCCAGCCAGGGCCTTTCAATTCCCACAAGGTTGATTCGTCAGAGAATTATTGGGTATGGTCGCTTGAACTATGACTCCATATTATGTATTACATTCGACCCAAAAAGGAGAGAGAAAAAAAACATAGCGTGATCCTGTCTCGATAATTAGTCAATAGAAATCAGCATTGTGAACAACACTCGATGTGGGAAGTATGCAAAAAGTGAACCACCACCTCACAGTCAATCTCCTTACCAGATTGCACTACATAAGGAGCTTTAAGCCAAAAAACACCCCAAACACAGAAGGTTGTGATCCACCACCTCTCATGCAATCTTCTTACCAGATAGCTAGTGTAATACAGCCTGATGTATGTAGGTGACGATCCGTAACCGAAATCCTATAGATAGCTGCAGGCTCGAATGATAAGGGGGTGAAATCAGATTCTCCCCACTGGGACCGTAAATCCACGTATGCAGTGTGATCATTTATTACCCAAGAGAAAGAATGAAGGAGATCGATAGTGTAATACCTTCAGTACATTTAATAAAATAAGGCAATTACACTTACATGAAATCGTATAAAAACAAACAGAGAAAAACGAAGCCGGCCGGCTGCAATATAGAACTCCCGTCCTGCGAACTGTAATGCCTCTCTTAGGAGGGCTGGACCCTGGGATCCAGAGCTCTGGTCATACCCAAAACCAAGAGGCTATCTGTGCAGGGTGCTATACAGGTCCAGGGGAGTGGAATCCTTGGGAACCCGGTCCCTGAAGGTCTAGTACAATGCCTGCCGTGAGAGGTGAAGTTTGGGCTTCTGTGGACCAAACAAAGTCCTGCGGCGGGGAAAAGGTAAGTGGGGGCCCCTCAGGAACTTGGTTCTATTGAGGGGACCCCCAAGCCTAATATGTCTTTCTGCCTGTTACCTAAAGGGTATTCCCGCTAATAGCTGTATATGCCTAAGAAATCCTAGAAATGTTTTTTCATAAGGGAAGTTTTAAAAAAACTGTAAACCTGGAAATGTTTTTCATAAAGGAGGTTTTAAAAAAAAAAAAAAAAGACAAAAGTGCGGTACCTGTGTTTGTCCACTAGAGGCCGCTGTGGAACGTCTTTTTTCTTGGGACTATTCCTTCCATGGTGAAAGTCCAGGCAGATGAGTGAGCTCTCTATCAGGGAAGCTGCATTCCTCTGTCATGCTGCCAAGTAGTTTCCTTCCATCCCCGAGTCCTGGTGAAACAGGGACCCTGGCTCCTCTCCCTACATGGCGTCAAGAGCGCACACGTGCGCGCGCACACATGCTTTCTTTTTATAAGGTTTAGCTTCAAAAAAGGGGGCGGAGCCTGGCGGATGACGCGCTCTGTGCGCCCAGCGCTTCTGCACATGTGCGGGCGTCCCAGCAAGATAAAAGGACTCAGTCCACGCTGCTTGCTATGGACACAGAGCATGAAAAGGAGCTGGTAGCATGGTATAGGGGCTTACAGCGGGCGGTTGATACAGGCATCCCCAGAAAGACGCATTAGTAGACACCCACTGATGTACATAGCAGCAAATTGCATTAGACTATTTCAGTAAGGGGTGTATTGCGGCTGGAATACCTCAGCTTTGAACTAAGGAATATGCCGCCTAAAAAACTCCGAGATATACCTCTCAGGAAGTGTAGGGGGTCTCCATCGGGCTCTGAGGATCTGGAGCAGTCATCTGCACCCTCCTCCCCTGAGAAATCAGAGGTTAATACCCATAAGGAACCCCCGGGAGTGCCAGGTACTGCGGCTGTCCTCAGTCCACCTGCTCCTGCATATATAACAGAGGAGGTTTTTTCCTCAACTCTGGAGGGATTGGAGCAGAGATTGGCTGCATTGATCGCTTCTTCTCTACAGGAAAGAAAGCGCGCCAGATCTCCATCACCTCCATTAGAGTGCCTGTTGGCAGAGCAACAGTCCCAGGAAGGGACCGACCTACCTGAAGGGGATCAGGAGGAGGTTAGCTCTGTTTTTGAGGAATCGACAGTAGATGAACCATTTTCAGCATCACAGACTGAAAGATTGTGGGTCCAGACCCTAACTGACATGGTTCGATCTGCATTTAAAATGCCTCTTGTTGAACCATCAACTACTGCTGTCTCCTCATTGGGGTCGCTAAAAGCTCCCCAGGTTAATTGCTCCTTTCCAATACATCCATTATTGGAAGGACTTATATACCAGGACTGGGAACATCCTGATAAACTATTTGTTCCACCTAAAAGGTTTCCGGTGATCTATCCCATGGAGGAAAAGTTCACCCAGAGATGGAATGTTCCTACGGTGGACGCAGCCATTTCTTCTGTGAACAAATCACTGACATGTCCAGTAGATAATGTTCAAATGTTCAAAGATCCAGTGGATAAAAAATTGGAATCTTTATTAAAATCTGCTTTTTCCACAGCAGGGGCTGTTACACAGCCAGCAGTGGCAGCTATTGGAGTCTGCCAAGCTTTAAAGGATCAAATGAAAATGGTCCTGAGGGATTTGCCAGACCAACAGGCCCAGGCTCTGGCTGATCTGCCTAGAGCATTATGCTTTGCGGTTGACGCCATCAAGGATTCTATCCATCAGGCCTCCCGCCTCATGCTGTCTTTGGTTTATATGCGTAGGCTTCTGTGGCTCAAAAACTGGTCTGCTGAAGCTCCCTGTAAGAAGCTCTTAGTTAGCTTCCCATTTCATGGGGAACGCCTTTTTGGCGAAGACCTGGATAAGTATATCCAGAAGATTTCCAGTGGTAAAAGTACTCTCTTACCGAGTAAGAAGAGGTCTAGGGGTCCATCTTTTAAGAGGACTACCTCTCCTATCCCTGCGACGTCTGCTACTAAGCAGTTCCGACGGCCTCCTCGGTCAAACTCAGGAGGTAAAAATCAGGGACAGCCACAGGGTAATAAAAAGCCCTGGATCCGAAGAGGTACTAAACCAGCCTCCAAGTCAAGCCTATGAAGGGCTGCCCCCACTCAAACGGGTGGGGGGAAGACTTCAGTTGTTCGCAGAGACCTGGCGGGAGACGATCAAAGACAGATGGGTGCTCTCCGCAGTAACTCTGGGATACAAGTTGGAGTTAAAAGAGTCTCCTCCGTCCCATTTTATGTGGTCAGGCATGCCAAGAGACCCTCTGAAAAGACGGTCTCTCCTATTGGCGTTAGAACAACTATTGCTCCAAGGAGTAATTATGGAGGTTCCTATGGAAGAGTGGGGGTTGGGTTTCTACTCAAACCTTTTCACAGTCCCGAAGCCAAACGGGGACATAAGACCCATATTGGACCTAAAGAGTCTAAACAAATTTCTAAACGTCCGGTCTTTCCGGATGGAGTCGATCCGATCGGTCACCGCTGCCCTACAAGGGGAGGAATGGTTAGCCTCGATCGACATCAAAGATGCTTACTTGCATGTTCCCATCTTTCCAGGTCATCAAAAATTCCTACGCTTTGCAGTAGAAGGGCGCCATTTTCAGTTCAGAGCCTTACCATTCGGTCTGGCCACAGCACCACGAGTGTTCACAAAAATTCTGGCCCCACTGTTGGCCGATCTAAGAACACGGGGTGTAACGATAATGGCATACCTAGACGACCTGTTGTTGATGGACCACTCAGTTGCCAAGCTAGAAGTGGTAATTGTCGATACAATCAAGTATCTAGAATCTCACGGTTGGGTCATCAACCTGGACGAGTCAGCCCTACAGCCAGTGAAAAACCTGGTATATCTAGGGCTACGGCTGGATTCAGACCAGAGGAAGATTTTCTTACCTCTAGACAAGGTATCCTCTTTGAGGGGCTTGGTCCGGCTGCTTTGTGCAAAAAGACAGCCGTCCATACGCCTGTGCATGAGGCTGCTAGGAAAGATGGTAGCATCATTCGAAGCTGTGCCATACGCCCAATTCCACTCAAGGAATTTACAAAGGGCCATATTGTCAGCCTGGAACGGAAAAGTTCAGGCTCTAGACTTCCCGATGGCTTTGTCCCCTTCCGTTCGGAAGAGTCTCTGCTGGTGGTTGATCCCCCAGAATCTCCAGAAGGGAAAACCCTTCAGCCCGATATCTTGGAAGGTGGTCACTACAGATGCCAGCCTTACAGGCTGGGGGGCAGTACTGGAGCAATGGTCTCTCCAGGGCAGATGGTCAAATGTAGTAAAAACCCTGCCCATCAATCTCTTAGAGATACGAGCAGCCCGGTACGCCCTAGTAGCCTGGACATCCAGACTCCAAGGGTCCCCTGTCAGAATTCAATCAGACAATGCCACAGCAGTGGCATATATCAATCATCAGGGAGGCACCAGGAGTCGTGCAGCCCAGAGGGAAGTAAGTCACATCCTGGAATGGGCAGAAAAGCATGTCCCATGTATATCAGCTGTCTTCATTCCAGGGGTGGAGAATTGGAAGGCGGACTTTCTGAGTCGCCAACAGTTATGCCCAGGGGAATGGTCCCTTCATCCCGAGGTCTTCCGAGCAATATGTCAGCGGTGGGGAACACCGGATGTAGATCTGCTAGCATCCAGATTCAACGCAAAGGTGGACAGATTTGTCTCCCGGACAAGGGATCCCCTCGCTTGCGGCTCGGATGCTCTGGTGTTCCCTTGGGATCAGTTCAGACTGATATATGCATTCCCTCCGCTACAATTGTTGCCTCGACTCCTTCGCAGAGTCAGGTTGGAGAAGAAGCCGGTGATCCTGGTGGCTCCAGCGTGGCCCCGAAGGGCCTGGTACGCGGAGATCATCAAAATGTCTGTGGGGAGTCCTTGGACCCTTCCACGTCGTCCGGACCTGCTTTCGCAAGGACCGATATACCACCCTTCCTTACTAACTCTAAGTTTAACGGCCTGGCTATTGAGTCCCACATCCTAAAGAAGAGAGGTCTCTCTAACTCTGTGGTATCAACTATAATCAATGCCAGGAAGCCTGTATCCAGGCAGATCTACTATAGAGTTTGGAAGGCGTACATCACTTGGTGCGAGGCCAGAAAATGGCATCCACGTAAGTACGTTATAGGCAGAATTCTGGACTTCCTGCAGTGGGCTGTAGACAGGAAGTTTGCCTTAAGTACTATCAAGGGCCAGGTTTCGGCCTTGTCAATACTATTTCAAAGGCCCCTGGCTATGCATTCACTTGTCAAATCCTTTATGCAAGGTGTGACTCGTATTATTCCACCGATTAAGGCTCCCATATGCCCATGGGATCTAAATTTGGTTCTGTCGGTTCTGCAGAAGCAGCCATTTGAACCTTTGCGGCACATTTTCTTGGTTCTACTCACCAGGAAATTGATATTTTTAGTAGCCATATGCTCGGCTAGAAGAGTGTCGGAATTAGCCGCCATGTCCTGTAAAGAGCCATATCTGGTTATCCATAAGGACAGAGTAGTATTACGTCCTCACCCAGCCTTTCTTCCTAAGGTGGTATCGAGGTTTCACTTGAACCAGGATGTGGTTCTTCCTTCTTTTTTCCCCAAACCAAGCTCGGTAGAGGAAAAGTTATTGCATTCTTTGGATGTAGTAAGAGCAGTTAAAGCTTATCTAAAAGCCACTGCTCAGATTCGTAGAATGGATTCTCTGTTTGTTCTGCCGGAAGGCCCCAGAAAGGGTCAGGCAGCATCAAAATCTACTTTAGCCAAGTGGATTCGACAGGTCATAATACAAGCCTATGGCTTGAAAAGTAGACCGCCTCCGTTCAAAGTTAGGGCGCACTCCACGAGAGCAGTTGGAACTTCATGGGCAGTGCATCACCAGGCCTCCCTGGCGCAAATTTGTAAGGCCGCAACATGGTCTTCAGTACACACGTTTACTAGGTTCTACCAGGTGGACGTGAGAAGTCAGGAGGATGTCGCCTTTGGGCGCAGTGTGTTGCAGGCCGCAAAAGATCCTCATGCCTGATGGCGCTCAGCTTATGTATGGTGTATCCCCCCCCTCATGTGGCATTGCTTTGGGACGTCCCACATAGTAATGACTATGCTGCTCTGTGTCCCGTGATGTATGAACAAGAAAGTAGGATTTTTAAAACAGCTTACCTGTAAAATCCTTTTCTTGGAGTACATCACGGGACACAGAGCTCCCACCCCTCTTTTGGGGACACGTATTGCTTTGCTACAAAACGGAGGTACTCCCGGATGGGAGGGGCTTATATAGGGGAGGGTACTTCCTGTTTTGGAAGTTGCCAGTGCCAGCACCTGAAGGTAATTCTATATAACCCACATAGTAATGACTATGCTGCTCTGTGTCCCGTGATGTACTCCAAGAAAAGGATTTTACAGGTAAGCTGTTTTAAAAATCCTACTATTTAAAAGTCCCAAATAAATCATGCTCAAAGCGGTTGTAAAGTAACCAACTTTTCTTTTTTTACTAGTGACCTGCAAGGGAAAGGCATAATGAGCTAGTATGCACCGCATACTAGCTCATTATGAAATACTTACCTTAGAACGAGGCATCGTTGACTCACCTGGTCCACGCCGAGGGAGATGACATGTTGCCTCGGCGTGTCTTCCGGGTATCGCGGCTCCAGCGCTGTGAGTGGCTGGAGCCGCGATGTCTCACTCCAGCGCATGCGCGCGGGAGACTTCGTTCCGGCGACGTCCGGCGTCTGCCGAGCCTCCAGCCCGAGAATCCCCTGTGCGCATGCGCCGCTGCTGTCAGCGGCGCATTGCGAGGGGAATATCTCCTAAACCGTAAGGTTTAGGAGATATTTTTTTACCTACAGGTAAGTCTTATTATAGGCTTACCTGTAGGTAAAAGTTAAAAAATTACCTATACAACCGCTTTAAGAATAAAGGGGTCAATTTATTAATGTTTACCGTTAGTGCTAACACGGGCACGTGACTCATTTGCATAAATTATTGCATTCAGTAAATAAAGGTAAGTTCACAAAAAAATAACGATTATTCTGTATTTACCGCAAAATGAAAAATGTGCCGGCAAACATCGTCAAAATACCATGCGATAAACTCTTAAGTCCAAATCACAAACGGAACAGAGAGTAAAAAAAAATGCGATATTTATCACCAGGGTTTTGTATCACCATCATCATGTGATATTTGTCAGAAACTTCACTGTTATCTTATTTTTTAATTCAAAAAAGTGTATTTTTAAAAAAAAATGTGCTTGTAAGGCCGCTGCGCAAATACGGTGTGACAGAAAGTATTGCAGCAACCTCAATTTTATTTTCTAGGGTGTCTGAAAAAATATATATAATGTTTGGGGGTTCTAAGTAATTTTCTAGCAAAAAAAAAATCTGAAAAATAGGTCCGGCCCTTAACCACTTCACTTTTTGCGATTCGGCACTGCGTCGCTTTAACTGACAATTGCGCAGTCGTGCGACGTGGCTCCCAAACAAAATTGACGTCCTTTTTTTCCCAAAAATAGAGCTTTATTTTGGTGGTATTTGATCACCTCTGCGGTTTTTATTTTTTGCGCTATAAACAAAAATAGAGCGACAATTTTGAAAAAAATTCAATATTTTTAACTTTTTGCTATAATAAATATCACCCAAAAATATGTAAAAAAACACACTGTTTTCCTCAGTTTAGGCCGATACGTATTCTTCTACATATTTGGTAAAAAAAACGCAATAAGCGTTTATTGATTGGTTTGCGCAAAAATTATAGCATCTACAAAATAGGGGATAGTTTTATGGCAATTTTATTAACATTTTTTTACTAGTAATGGCGGCGATCAGCGATTTTGATTGTGACTGCGACATTATGGCGGAAACATCGGACACTTTTGAAGCTATTTTGGGACCATTGTTATTTTTTACAGCGATCAGTGCTATGAAAATGCACTGATTACTGTGTAAATGACACTGGCAGGGAAGGAGTTAAACACTAGGGGGCAAGGAAGGGGTTAAGTGTGTCCTAGAGAGTGATTCTAACTGTGTGGGGGCGTGGCTACCAGTGACACAACATTTAACACCGCTCCCGATGACAGGGAGCAGTAGATCAGTGTCCTGTCACTAGGCAGAACAGGGAAATGCCTTGTTTACACAGGCATCCCCCCCCATTCTGCCTCTCCATGACACGATCGCAGGACACCGGCAGACATTAAGTGCGCGGGTCCCATTAGCACGGTCACGGGCAGAAATTTCAAAGCAACGTACAGGTATGTTGCTTTGCCCACACGAGCCATTCTGCCGAAGTATATCTTCGTGAAGCGGTCGGCAAGTGGTTAAAGTAACGCAGTGCTGTATCGCAAAAAAATGGCCTGGTCATTAAAGCGGAGGTTCCGCCAATTTTTTTTTTTTTTAAAAGCCAGAAGCTACAAATACTGCAGTTGCTGACTTTTAAAGTATGGTCACTTACCTGTCCAGCGCGCCCGCGATGTCGTCAGCCCAGGACGAGCAATTGCTCATCCCTCAGCTGCACCCGCCACTATCCTCGGTTAGGGAATCGGGAAGTGAAGCGTTGCGGCTTCACTGTCCAGTTCCCTCCTGTGCATGCACGAGTAGCGCGCCGTGCCGTCACTGGTCCCCGCTCTCTCCTGGGAACAGTGTGTTTCCCAGGAGACAGCAGGGGCTGCGGGCAGGGGCGTGGCTGCCGCAGTACTGTATTCCTGGAAGTGGGTGCAAATACTTGTCTTAGACAGGTATCTGCACCCCCCTCCCCCCTGAAAGGTGCCAAATGTGACACCGGATGGGGGGAGGGTTCCGAAAAGCGGAAGCTCCATTTTTGGGTGGAGCTCCGCTTTAAGGGGATAAAACCTTCTGGGGCTGAAGTGGTTAAAATAATAAAATTTTTATTTTATTTTTTTACTTTACATGTACACCTGGAATTTTGCAAAAAAAATCCTGCTGACTTACGAAATGTATGGTTTATATTTGGAGAAGCTGAAGCGAAGAAATTCCTGGAAATCAGCATCTGATCGCTATTTGTAAATGGCACGTCAAATCACAATAAATAATCATCCTCTTATGATAACAAGACAATTAACTATTTTCTTTTTTCTTTTTTTTTTTTTCTCTGTTTTTTTCTCCTTTTTTTTTCAATTTCTTTATTTATCTAATTTTCCCAACATACAAGGGGAGTAATCAAATAATAAGTTTACTGTTTCAGTTTAAACCAATAAGTACCCCACAGGTCTATTCAATATACCACCTTCGTATTAACTTAAATACAACATAAATCTAGTTATATTGAAATATTCCTTCTCCATTGGTTCTTCCCCTCCTAAAACCCCGAACCCCCCCCCTCTTTCTGAAAAACTCCAGTTAACTCATCTTAACCCCTAAGAGAAAAAAAAAAAAGGAATTTATAATAAATTATTTATCCCTAGTCGGCCATGGAGGTAGAGGAACCCTAGCTCCCCCCCACTCCTCTCAAGTTACAAAAAAGGGACTTCCCTTCTTCCGAATATTTAAATGTGTTCCATTGTGCCCAAGTTTCAGAATAGATCTCATATCGGTTTTGACGTGAAAGTGTCAAATCCTCCATCCTATTTACTTCTTCAGTTCTATTGAACCATGAGAAAATTGTTGGGGGGTTCGTGTCTCTCCACTGCCGAGCAATACATGCTCTAGCCCCATTAATAAGATGACGTAAAATTAGTTTACTGTATATTTCCCCTGGTATCTCGGATACATGCAGCAAGAATAAAGCCGGGTCTTCTGGGAGGTTATAATCAGTACATTTTTGTGCTATCTGTCGTACCTCCCTCCAAAAATGTAGTAGCTTCGAACATGACCAAAAAACATGGAGTAATGTCCCTCTTTCTTCCTGGCATCTCCAACATTTATCCGGAATCTCCGGCAAATATTTATTAAGACAATTAACTCAATGCTTGTCCTAATCATATTAATCTTTGATTGCTCAATTTTACACCTGACACAATCTACACGACATAACATCACTCTGTAAACTTAATCCGTGAGAGCACCAAGAAAAGTTGAAAAATAGCACAACATTACAATACAATACAATACAATACAATACAATACAATACAATACAATACAATACATTACAATACAATACAATACAATACAATAGGGTGTAAATCAATCCTCCTCACAGGTGTTCGTGATGAAACGAAACCCTCTAGAACACATCCATACATGCTCTTTTTTTTATATACAGTATACAGTATATGCTATCACCAGTTAGTGTCCCTGATCACCGCCACACCATATCATGATGCTGCACTGCACTGGTAATTACATTTTATTTATTTTCTTAATTTACCAAAAAATGTTAACAAAAAATATATTTTTTTAAGAAACTTGCCATGTCTCTTATTTTAAGACCCCTTTCACACTGAGGCAATTTTCAGGCGTTTTAGCGCTAGAAATAGCACCTGTGAAGCGCCTGCTAACTGCCTCCCATTCAGTACAATGAGCGCTTTCACACTGCGGGCGGTGCATTTACGGGAAGTTAGAAAAAGTCCTGCAAGCAGCATCTTTAGGGCGGTTTGGGAGCTCTGTATTTAGCGCTCCCATTCATTGCAATGGGCAGGGGCATTATTGGAGCGCTAAATACAGTTAGCCCAATTTTTTTCTATCTTGTGAAAGATAATCTTACGCTGAGTAAGTTGATACCCAACATGTCACGCTTCAAAATTGCGCCCGCTCGTGGAATGGCAGCAAAATTTGACCCTAAAAATCTCTATAGGCGACGTTTAAAAATTTCTACAGGTTACCAGGTTTGAACATCGTTTTCATATGCGGGCGCTGCTCACGTACGTCTTCACCTCTGCGCGCGAGCTCAACGGGATGGGACACTTTAATTTTATTTTTTTTATTATTTATGTAGCGCCCCCCCCCCAATATTTGGGAGCGCTATGTGTAAATTTAAGGGTAGTCTGAGCCAGTAGTTGGGCTCAGACCTGTTGATTGTTCTGAAATTTGCTTCTGCTCTGGGTGTGATGCTGCCTGGCAGTAATGTTCCTTGTTCACCTGTAGGTGGCACTGTCACTACCAGCGTAGGTTGAATTACTGCAGGTATCACAACACCTTGGGTGTCCTTTCTCGGCAGCCGTGCAGTGGGCGTGGTCTACCCGCTGTGCATGCTGGGAGGGGGTACATAAGGGGCAGACGCCATTGAAGTGGGGTTCGTTTTTTCCTGAGGGCCGGTCAGGCCTGTGGAGAGTGCGCATCTCGTGGCCCGCATGGCACGGGGTGTGTGTGTTCTGGCCTGGGGAACCTTCAGCCCGAGGCTAAATCGCTACCTGGATTGGCCCAGCTCTGCTGGCTGAGGCCTATACCTTCTGAAGAGATCCTGAACTACCTCTCTGCGGGAAGCCCACTCTTAGGGAAGGAGACCAGGGGAGGATCTGCCTCAGAGGAGACTAGCGACGGTACTGCTGTCTCGGGAGGAGACCTGGAGCTCACCTAAGGAGGGATTTATCATCATAATTACAAGCCCTGCAATATGCCAATCTGGCATAAAGGTTCTCTTACTATTGCTTGGCTGGGAGGTTCGGGACTTTTGATAATCCTGTGGCAGAGGATTCCTGATCGTTTCCCTAGTTCTCAAAAGAAAGATTGATTCGTGCTTCATCTCGGCTGCTAGGACCACTAAACGGGACTATCCGCAGGGGAGGGCTGGGCCAGGGGGCAGGGTGGCAATTGCCTCCCAGGCCGCCTAACTTATGTTCAAAATGGCCGGCAGCCGCTTGCCCGCTACCATTTTCTTTTTTATTCTGGTCTAGGCCGGGGGCATGGCCATGGTGGCCGACCACTAGCTGTTGCATTCCGGGAGTTGTAGTCCACACACAAGCTTCTGGTGGGTGGAAAACACAGCAGCGCAGAGGAACCTAAAACTCCCTGGGACCAGATTCTTGGAAGCAGGCAGAGGCAGGGCGTGCCAGGGAGTCGGGACGCAGGACTGGGCGCTGGCTGCAACTTGACCCCAGGATCAGGAACGTTACCCCCCAAGGAGACTGTGGTGTGCAAGGACCTGCTGAGCTGAGATCGCTGAGGTGGGAGACCCTGACACCCCTAGCTGACCCCCCTTATCTCCCCCCCATATACCCCATGTAACCTGCCCCAGTGATTAGGCTGCATTGATGGGCACTGGAGTTGGCTGCACTGATGGGCACTGGTGAGGCTGCATTGAAAAACCAGGTGGGCCATGGATGGTGAGCTGATTCGGCGGTTCAATGGGCCACTTTGGACTTGGACCAAGTTGGGCCACACCTGGACTTTGCCCCCAGGCCTAATGCCGCGTACACACGACCATTTTTCTTGTCGGGGAAAAAAAAAATTTTTCTCCTTGACGAGAAAAACGCCCGTGTGTGGGCTTTTGGTCATTTTTCCCGACGAGAAAAACGGCATTAATCACGACGAGAAAAATTAGAACATGCTCTAATTTTTCCCGTCGTGATTCACGGCATTTTTTTCCGCTGCAGTTTTCCCATAGGGAAACACTGCCGGGGAGCCTACACACGGTCGTTTTTCTCGACCAAGAGAAAAAATTACGGGAAAAACGGACGTGTGTGGGGGAACAAGCCGTTCCTCGTTTTTCCCGTCGATGTTCTCGACGGTGTTTTCACCGTCTAGAAAATCGATCGTGTGTAAGGCCGCCAGCCCTCCCCTGACTATCCGGGTGAGCAATACCCACTCAGGCTTAAGTGGCGACAAGTGTAACTTTAGTGTTGTGTACCTGAACCTTCCCCTGTTCTTCTCTCATAACTTACTTTCCTCTCAAGTTTTCCTCAGCAAAAGTAAAATAAAGCCTGACTGTTTGAGTTTTACATTTGTGTGGACATTGGCCTTTCTGGAGACTTTCTTTCTATACCCTGACAACGGAAGCCTTGGAGGTAGTTCGCAGACCCAACAAAATCAGCCGGTCCCTTAAATGGGGGTAAGTGCTACATTTATTTTACTCTTTATTTTTTATTTTGATACTGTCCTTTTATTCCTATTACAAGGAATGTAAAAAAGCATGACAGGACCTCTGTAATGTGAGATCTGGGGGTCAAAAAGAACTCAGATCTAGGGATGAGCTTCGTGTTCGACTCGAACATCGGCTGTTCGATCGTTCGACGAAGATCGAACGATTTGGGCCGTTCGCGCCAAATTCGAGTGACGCGAACGGCCCACAATGCACTACGCCATCGCAGTGTCATCCAGGCGCTGTGATTGGCCAAGCATGCACTGTGACCCCGCATGCTTGGCCAATCACAGCGCCGGCAGCGAGGAGAGCAATGATTGGCCACAGGCAGGATACCTGTGGCCAATTATTGCTGAGGGTGTTTAGTACACGCCCCACACTATAAAAGGCCGCCAGCACGGCGGCCTAGTGTAGTGTGTTCCGGAGCAGGGAATGAGCAGCATAGGCAGGGACAGTGACTTTTATTTCTTTCTTGCTTAACCTGGATTCCTTTAGTTTAGGGAAAGAGAAGGATAGGTAGGGAGAGTGTCAGTGTGTTTTGTGCTTGTGCTATAGTGTGCTTAAAAAAAACATTTTTTCTAGGGACAGAAAACTGTAGGTAGGGAGAGTGTCAGTTTCTTTCACTGTGCAAGTCCTTGTTTCTAGGGACTGGGAAGGACAGTGAGTGAATTCTCCTTGTGCTATAGTGTGCTTAAAAAAAACATTTTTTCTAGGGACAGAAAACTCTAGGTAGGGAGAGTGTCAGTTTCTTTCACTGTGCAAGTCCTTGTTTCTAGGGACTGGGAAGGACAGTGAGTGAATTCTCCTTGTGCTATAGTGTGCTTAAAAAAAACATTTTTTCTAGGGACAGAAAACTGTAGGTAGGGAGAGTGTCAGTTTCTTTCACTGTGCAAGTCCTTGTTTCTAGGGACTGGGAAGGACAGTGAGTGAATTCTCCTTGTGCTATAGTGTGCTTAAAAAAAACATTTTTTCTAGGGACAGAAAACTCTAGGTAGGGAGAGTGTCAGTTTCTTTCACTGTGCAAGTCCTTGTTTCTAGGGACTGGGAAGGACAGTGAGTGAATTCTCCTTGTGCTATAGTGTGCTTAAAAAAAACATTTTTTCTAGGGACAGAAAACTGTAGGTAGGGAGAGTGTCAGTTTCTTTCACTGTGCAAGTCCTTGTTTCTAGGGACTGGGAAGGACAGTGAGTGAATTCTCCTTGTGCTATAGTGTGCTTAAAAAAAACATTTTTTCTAGGGACAGAAAACTCTAGGTAGGGAGAGTGTCAGTTTCTTTCACTGTGCAAGTCCTTGTTTCTAGGGACTGGGAAGGACAGTGAGTGAATTCTCCTTGTGCTATAGTGTGCTTAAAAAAAACATTTTTTCTAGGGACAGAAAACTGTAGGTAGGGAGAGTATCAGTTTCTTTCACTGTGCAAGTCCTTGTTTCTAGGGACTGGGAAGGACAGTGAGTGAATTCTCCTTGTGCTATAGTGTGCTTAAAAAAAACATTTTTTCTAGGGACAGAAAACTCTAGGTAGGGAGAGTGTCAGTTTCTTTCACTGTGCAAGTCCTTGTTTCTAGGGACTGGGAAGGACAGTGAGTGAATTCTCCTTGTGCTATAGTGTGCTTAAAAAAAACATTTTTTCTAGGGACAGAAAACTGTAGGTAGGGAGAGTGTCAGTTTCTTTCACTGTGCAAGTCCTTGTTTCTAGGGACTGGGAAGGACAGTGAGTGAATTCTCCTTGTGCTATAGTGTGCTTAAAAAAAACATTTTTTCTAGGGACAGAAAACTCTAGGTAGGGAGAGTGTCAGTTTCTTTCACTGTGCAAGTCCTTGTTTCTAGGGACTGGGAAGGACAGTGAGTGAATTCTCCTTGTGCTATAGTGTGCTTAAAAAAAACATTTTTTCTAGGGACAGAAAACTGTAGGTAGGGAGAGTGTCAGTTTCTTTCACTGTGCAAGTCCTTGTTTCTAGGGACTGGGAAGGACAGTGAGTGAATTCTCCTTGTGCTATAGTGTGCTTAAAAAAAACATTTTTTCTAGGGACAGAAAACTCTAGGTAGGGAGAGTGTCAGTTTCTTTCACTGTGCAAGTCCTTGTTTCTAGGGACTGGGAAGGACAGTGAGTGAATTCTCCTTGTGCTATAGTGTGCTTAAAAAAAACATTTTTTCTAGGGACAGAAAACTGTAGGTAGGGAGAGTGTCAGTTTATTTCACTGTGCAAGTCCTTGTTTCTAGGGACTGGGAAGGACAGTGAGTGAATTCTCCTTGTGCTATAGTGTGCTTAAAAAAAACATTTTTTCTAGGGACAGAAAACTGTAGGTAGGGAGAGTGTCAGTTTCTTTCACTGTGCAAGTCCTTGTTTCTTGGGACTGGGAAGGACAGTGAGTGAATTCTCCTTGTGCTATAGTGTGCTTAAAAAAAACATTTTTTCTAGGGACAGAAAACTGTAGGTAGGGAGAGTGTCAGTTTCTTTCACTGTGCAAGTCCTTGTTTCTAGGGACTGGGAAGGACAGTGAGTGAATTCTCCTTGTGCTATAGTGTGCTTAAAAAAAACATTTTTTCTAGGGACAGAAAACTCTAGGTAGGGAGAGTGTCAGTTTCTTTCACTGTGCAAGTCCTTGTTTCTAGGGACTGGGAAGGACAGTGAGTGAATTCTCCTTGTGCTATAGTGTGCTTAAAAAAAACATTTTTTCTAGGGACAGAAAACTCTAGGTAGGGAGAGTGTCAGTTTCTTTCACTGTGCAAGTCCTTGTTTCTAGGGACTGGGAAGGACAGTGAGTGAATTCTCCTTGTGCTATAGTGTGCTTAAAAAAAACATTTTTTCTAGGGACAGAAAACTCTAGGTAGGGAGAGTGTCAGTTTCTTTCACTGTGCAAGTCCTTGTTTCTAGGGACTGGGAAGGACAGTGAGTGAATTCTCCTTGTGCTATAGTGTGCTAAAGCATTCCTCATCAACCATCTTTGAAATCCTTGTTTTTTGGACAGTCAGGGAAATTGTCGTTGTGCTATTCTGTGCAAAAGCAATCATCCTGAACCATATTTAGAAATCCTTAAGTAAAGGGACAGAGAAGGACACCTGAAGGTAGCCCTTATTGCTTTTTTCCCATCTTCCTGCAGGCCATCTATTAGAATGTCTGGAAGGCAAACAAGGAGAGGCAGACAGTCAGGAGGCAATAAAAGAGGGCAAGCAGGCTCTGTGTCTGGGGGCAACAGTGCTGGTCGTGGACGCGGTGCATTGTCATCAGCACATGGCCATGGTACACGCTTGTCCTTCCTTTCGGCAGCTGGACATGTTGAGCCACATCATGCCGAAGACTTGGTAGAGTGGATGACCAAGCCCTCCTCCTCCTCCTCATCCTCTCTCACCCAGGCTCAGGGTACTGGCAAAGCAGCTGCCAAAGCGTCCTCTTCCCTGGTATCAATGTCAGACTCATCATCAGTCACTCCTTCCCTAGACCCACCATGTCCTCCTCCTGAGGAGTCCCCCGAACTGTTTGAGCACAGTGTTGGGTACATGCTCCAGGAGGATGCCCAGCGTTTCGAAGGGTCTGATGATGAAACCCAGCTACAGGAAGGCAGTAGGGTGAGAGCAGACAGAGGGGATGCTCAAGAAGGACACCAATCTGGCAGTCATGTTCCAGCAGCTGCAGCATACTGCCAGATTGGCTCCAGTGATGAGGAGGGAGGGGATGATGAGGTCACTGACTCCACATGGGTGCCTAATAGGAGAGAGGAGGAGGAGGAGGATGAGGAGGAGGCACATCTCCAACGAGGCAGGATGCCCTTTGGTGGCCAGCGTAAGGGCAGTACACCGACGGAATCACACCGCAGAGCTCCGCCTGTGCAGGGCGCTGCCTCTGCCCGTCATTCAAAAAGTTCCTTGGTGTGGGCCTTTTTTGAGGCTAGTGCATCAGATCGCACAGCTGCTGTTTGCAACATATGTCTCAAGCGTATATCGCATGGCCAAAACATCAGCCGCTTGGGTACCACATGCCTGACCAGACATATGTTGACCTGCCATGCAGCTCGTTGGCAAGCCTACCTCAAAGACCCACACCAAAGAACAAAGCGGACCTCTCCTTGCACCGCATCAGCTGGGATCTCCAACCCCACTATAACTTCGGTCCTCTCTGAAACATGCACTGAGAGGAATGAAGGTGTAGAATTAGGTGTGTCACAGCCAAGTACTTGCGGCCACTCTGCTAGCAGTACACCGACGTCCGATTCTAGCAGGCAAATTTCCCTGCCCCAGCTGCTGGACCGTCGAAAGAAGTTCACTCCCAGCCATCCACATGCCCAGCGGTTGAATGCTAGCTTGGCTAAATTGCTAGCACTTCAACTGCTGCCTTTTCAGTTGGTAGACTCGGCCCCCTTCCGTGAGTTTGTGCAATGTGCGGTTCCTCAGTGGCAGGTTCCCAAACGCCACTTTTTCTCACGGAAGGCTATTCCGGCTCTCTACCGGCATGTGGAAGGCAATGTCTTGGCCTCGCTGGACAGGGCGGTCAGCGGTAAGGTGCATATTACCGCTGACTCATGGTCCAGCAGGCATGGACAGGGACGTTACCTTTCTTTCACGGCCCATTGGGTCACTCTTTTGGCAGCTGGGAAGGATGCAGGACAAGGTGCAGTAGTGTTGGAGGTTGTCCCACCGCCACGCCTCCAAAATGCTACTACTGGTTGTGACACACCTCTCTCCTCCACCCCCTCCTCTTCTTCTTCCTCCATGGCCTCTTCCTGTGGTTTGTCCTATGAACCAGCGGTGCTCCGTAGCCGTTCACGGGGCTACGCAAGTACGCAGGCAAAAAGATGCCATGCCGTGCTTGCGCTGGTGTGTTTGGGGGACAGAAGCCACACTGGGGCAGAGGTCCTGTCTGCTCTGCAGGGCCAGGCCGAGAGGTGGTTGACCCCACGCCAGCTTAAGCCAGGAATGGTGGTTTGCGACAATGGCACCAACCTCCTCTCCGCCCTTCGACAGGGACAACTGACCCATGTGCCCTGTGTGGCTCACGTCCTTAACCTGGTGGTGCAGCGTTTCTTGGGCAGGTACCCGGGCTTACAGGATGTCCTGAGGCAGGCCAGGAAAGTCTGTGTGCATTTCCGCAGATCTTATAATGCCAGTGCTCGCCTGGCTGAGCTGCAAAAGGAGTTGAACCTGCCCAAGAACCGCCTTATATGTGACATGCCCACCAGGTGGAACTCAACGTTGGCCATGCTGCAGCGGCTGCACACGCAGCAGAGGGCCATCAATGAGTACCTGTGCGACTACGGCACCAGGACAGGGTCAGGGGAGCTTGGTTTTTTTTCTCCACGCCAGTGGGGCATGATCAGGGATGCATGCACTGTCCTGGCACCATTTGAGGAGGCCACGAGGATGGTGAGCAGTGACAGTGCATGCATCAGTGACACTGTACCTCTTGTCCACCTGTTGGAGCACACGCTGCGTGGAATAATGGACAGGGCACTTGAGGCAGAACAGAGGCAGGAAGAGGAGGACTTCCTTGCCTCTCAAGGCCCCCTTTACCCAGACAGTGTTCCTTCTGTCCCACCCATCGCACAGGAAGAGGAGGAGGAGGAGGAGGAGGAGGAGGATTGTGTCAGCATGGAGGTGGAGGCTGGCACTCAGCATCATCAGCAGCAGTCTTTTAGGGATGATTTACAGTCCCAAGAAACCAGTGGACTTGTACGTGGCTGGGAGGAGGTGACTGCGGATCATGTCGTCCTTAGTGACCCAGAGGACTCCGGAGCGAATGCCTCAGCAAACCTACGCTGCATGGCCTCCCTGATCCTGCAAAGTCTGCGGAAGGATCCTCGTATTCTTCGGATCAAGGAGAGGGACCATTACTGGCTGGCCACTCTCCTTGATCCACGGTACAAGGGTAAGGTTGCGGACCTTATGTTACCGTTGCAGAGGGAGCAGAGGATGAGACAACTCCGGGAGGCCTTGCAGAAAGGTCTGTGCAACGCGTTCCCAGAGACTGGGAGGTTACAAACTCCTGGTCCTGGACAACGAGTTGCTGAGGCTTCGGCCAGTCAAAGAAGGAGCGGTGGGGAAGGTGGCCGTCTGACCGATGCGTTCAGACAATTCTTTAGTCCGCAGCCCCAAAGTATGATCGGTTCCAGCAACCATCGCCAGCGTCTGATAAACATGGTGCAGGAATATCTAGGGGCAAGGTCAGACTTGGACACCTTCCCCACCGAAAATCCTCTGGCTTACTGGGTCTTGAGGATGGATCACTGGCCAGAGCTTGCACAGTATGCAATTGAGCTACTGGCCTGTCCTGCATCCAGCGTTCTTTCGGAACGCACATTCAGTGCTGCTGGAGGATTTGTCACGGATCACAGGGTGCGCCTGTCCACCGACTCGGTTGATCGACTGACTTTCATCAAGATGAACCAGTCTTGGATCACCACCAGCTACCACACACCTGATGCTGATATAACAGACTAATTGATTTTAACATGTCACATCCCTTCAAGACTGATGCTGATGCTGAGTGCCTGTGCTGTTATGTTGACTGGCTATCCTCCTCCTCCGAGTCCTCAATGATACGATTGATGATGATAGCTTGGAAGATCATTTTTGTTTATGGGTGCCGCCACCAGTGGCTAAGGCCCAATTTTTCAGCCCCTGTTTAACAGGGGCGTGTAATTACAATTTTTGAAGCAATACTTTGCAACAGGGCTCATTGCTGTGCTCCAAGTACAGTATGTGTGAGGGGTTGGAGTGTTGTGCCACCAGTGCCTAAGGCCCAATTTTTCAGCCCCTGTTTAACAGGGGCGTGTCATTACAATTTTTGAAGCAATACTTTGCAACAGGGCTCATTGCTGTGCTCCAAGTACAGTATCTGTGAGGGGTTACAGTGTTGTGCCACCAGTGCCTAAGGCCCAATTTTTCAGCCCCTGTTCAACAGGGGCATGTAATTACAATTATTGATCTAATAATTCACAGCAGGGCCCATTCCTGCACCCACCAAGCAAGAGTAACTCTGAGGGCTTACAGTGTTGTGGCAACACCACCACCACCACCACCACCACGAAAGGCCCAATTTTTCAGCCCCTGTTCAACAGGGGCATGCAATTACAATTCTTGATCTAATAATTCACAGCAGGGCCCATTGCTGCACCCACCAAGAGTAACTGTCAGGGCTTACAGTGTTGTGGCACCAGCACCACCATCAAAGGCCCAATTTTTACTACCACTGTTCAACAATTATATGTAATTACAATTCCTGATATAATAGTTGACAGCAGGGCGTTCCAGCACCCACCAAGAGTAACTGTGAGTGCTTACAGTGTTGTGCCAACACCAACAACTAAGGGGCCTATTTCTGCAGAGTATATACGGCAGGCCCCTACTTTCAAACATCCAACTTACAAACGACTCCTACTTGCAAACGAAAGAAGACAACAGGAAGTGAGAGGAAATCTACCCCTTGGAAGGAAAATTCTCTCCTGTAAGAATTAATATGGGAGAAAGGTGTCTCCTCTGTACTGATGCTTTATCAGCAATCCTTGTTTCAAGAAAAACACCACATTTCAAAAACAGTTGTCATTGGGACGGAAAGTGAGGTGAAATGTTCTGAACAGGGGCACAGACAGCAAAACAAATGTTACAGGGGTGATAACCCTTACCTATGTTTTCCAAAAAGTTTAAAAATAGATTTTTGGGCTGGAGCTACACTTAAACAATGTACCTGTTCAAAATTACAAACACATTCTACATAAGAACAAACATACAGTCCCTGTCTTGTATGCACCGCCTGTATACGGCTGTTCAGAGTATATAGGGCCTTTTTTATTTTATGTGCGGGGTTCCCCTTAATATCCATACAAGACCCAAAGGGGCTGGTAATGGGCTGGGGTAGGGGGGGGGGTCATGGGGTAGCTATGCCATTTTTCTTAAAGATTTTCATCCATATTACCGGGACCAGACATTACATTAAAGCCGCAAGCAGTTTTAAATGGCTTTTTTTCCTTTAGAAGTGTCATTTTGTGCAGGGACAGTTCTAAACACGGGAAACACGTGGCACTTCACAGGCATACTTTAGACACCCCCCAGGTACGATATTTAAAGGAATATTTGACTTTTTTTTTTTCACTTTATGCATCATTAAAATGACTGCTCCCGAAAAACGACCGTTTTTAAAACTTCTTTTTGCATTGATACATGTCCCCTGGTGCAGAACCCGGGTTCCCAAACCCTTTTTAGGACAATAACATGCATAATAGTTGTTATAATTAGCACTTTAGAATTCGAACGTTCGCATCCATTGTATTTAATAGGGTTCTAATGTTCGTACGAACTTTCGGTCCGTTCGCGGGTTCTGGTGCGAACCGAACCCGGGGGTGTTCGGCTCATCACTACTCAGATCTCACATTCACACTAAAATGCAACTTGCCATGTCTCTTACTTTAAAGGGGTTGTAAACGTTCATGTTTTTTCACCTTAATGCATCCTATGAATTAAGGTAAAAAAACATCCGACAATACCGCCCCCAGCCCCCCCCCCCTGTTTTACTTACCTGAGCCCGTTCAACTGCTGCGCTCGCCCCCGACGTCCTCTTCGCCGCTCAGTCTGGCCGTTGATTGGCTAGAGTGGATGGATTGAAAGCAGCGCAGCCATTGGCTCGTGCTGCTGTCAATCACATCCAATGACGCGGCGCGCCGGGGGGCGGGGCCGAGTGATACAGTGAGCGGCTATGGCCACCGGCTGTATCACGGGAGCGCGCCTGCAAGAACTCACCACCATGGGAGAGAGCTTGCATGAAGGTGGTTAGTTCTTGCGGGGAGGAGCTGAGACAGCCGTCGAGGGACCCCAGAAGACCAGGATCGGGGGCCACTCTGTGCAAAAAGGATCTTAGGGGGCCAGCAGAGTATGTCTTCACATCCGTTTAGCAGCTAGACTCATTATTGTGAGGCATTGAAAAACTGCTGAGATAAAACTGCTGAGAAAACTACTGATGTGCCTGTCTGTTCAGAAGTGATCACAATAGGGAAAGCTCATTGTATCTATGAAGGTATGTTAGCCTCTAGCACAGGGATATGCAATTAGCGGACCTCCAGCTGTTGCCAAACTACAAGTCCCATCATGCCTCTGCCTCTGGGTGTCATGCTTGCTGCTGTCAGAGTCTCGCTATGCCTCATGGGACTTGTAGTTTGGCAACAGCTGGAGGTCCGCTAATTGCATATCCCTGCGGAGTCTAGCAGGACAAAACTTCTCTCTGTATTATCTGCTTGGCGCCATTCAATTACTTGCTATGAAAACAGATTTGGTTCAACAACCTGAGCCAACCCTCATAAATGCCATGAATATTACATACATATCTTTATCTCTTTATCTGTATTATTGGAATGTGAAAGTGTTTTTTCTATGTGCCTGCTTTCCATACCTTATGCAATGTACAGTGCCTTGAAAAAGTATTCATACCCCTTGAAATTTTCCACATTTTCTCATGTTACAACCAAAAACGTAAATGTATTTTATTGGTATTTTATGTGAGAGACCAACACAAAGTGTCACATGATTGTGAAGTGGAAGGAAAATGATAAATGATACAAATAAATCTGTGAAAAGTGTGGGTGGGGGGATTTGTATGGCGCCCCCCGGAGTCAATACTTTGTAAAACCTCCTTTCTCTACAATTACAGCTGCAAGTCTCTTTGGGGGTGTCTCTACCAGCTTTGCACATCTAGAGAGGGACATTTCTGCCCATTCTTCTTTGTAAAATATCTCAAGCTCTGTCAGATTGGATGGAGAGCGTCTGTGAACAGCAATTTTCAAGTCTTGCCACAGATTCTCAATGGGATTTAGGTCTGGACGGTGACTGGGCCATTCTAACACATGAATATGCTTTGATCTAAACCATTCCATTGTAGCTCTGGCTGTACTTTAGGGTCGTTGTCCTGCTGGAAGGTGAACCTCCGCCCCCGTCTCAAGTCTTTTGCCGACTCCAACAGGTTTTCTTCTAAGGCTGTCCTGTATTTGTCTCCATCCATTTTCCCATCAACTCTGACCAGCTTCCCTGTCCCTGCTGAAGAAAAGCATCCCCACCACATGATGCTGCCACCACCATGTTTCACAGTGGGGATGGTGTGTTCAGGGTGATGTGCAGTGTTAGTTTTCCCCCACACATAGCGTTTTGCTTTTAGGTCAAAAAGTTTGATTTTGGTCTCATGTGATCAGAGCACCTTCTTCCACATGTTTGCTGTGTCCCCCACATGTTTGCTGTGTCCCCCACATGTTTGCTGTGTCCCCCACATGGCTTCTCACAAACTGCAAACAGGACTTCTTATGACTTTCTTTCACCAATGTCTTTCTTCTTGTCACTCTTCCATAAAGGGCAGATTTGTGGAGAAGCACGACTAATAGTTGTCCTGTGGACAGATTCTCCCCCCTGAGCTGTGGATCTCTGCAGCTCCTCCAGAGTTACCATGGACCTCTTGGCTGCTTCTCTGATGAATGCTCTCCTTGCCCGGCCCGGTCAGTTTAGGTGGACGGCCATGTCTTGGTAGGTTTGCGGTTGTGCCATACTCTTTCCATTTTCTGATGATGGATTGAACAGAGCTCCGTGAGATGTTCAAAGCTTGGGAGATTTTTTATAACCAAACCCTGCTTTATACTTCTCCACAGGGCGCCCCCCTGCCCCAAAACACCAAACCCCCCATGTTGAGGGCATGCGGCCTGGTACAGTTCAGGAGGGAGGGGGGGCCGCTCTCTCATCCCCCCTTCTTTTCCTGTGGCCTGCCAGGTTGCGTGCTCGGATAAGGGTCTGGTTTGGATTTTGAGGGGGACCTTACGCCGTTTTTTAGGCTTAGGGGATTCCCCTTAAAATCCATACCAGACCGAAGGGCCTGGCATGCTCCTGGAGGGGGAACCCATACCGTTTTTTTATTTAAAATTTGGTGTGAAGTTCCCGCTCAGGATTCATACAAAACAGTGCCTGGTATTGGCAGGAATCCACGTTGGATCTCCGTCCACCGGCCTCAATGTCAGCAATGCATGTCACTCATTGCGAAAGGAAAAACATTTTTCCTTTCCGGATGACGAGACAGCTCGGCGCTGGCTCTCGCGACAGGGCTCATAGGGTGTCAATCTCGCCACTAGAAGAGGCGAGATTGACACAAAATCGGCGGCACCTACTGTACCAATTACCATCCCAGCTTGCTCTTGGATACCTCTCGTATCTCTCCTGGCTCTGACCTGGGCTTGTCCACAGATCTGCCCTTGTCTCCTGTCCTGTGTATGACCACAACTTGTCTGGCCACATCTCTGATCTTCTGTCCACTGACCTTTGCTATGATTCTGACTCTGACTCCTGTCTTGCCCTGTCTGCTGTGACCTGCTCAAGATGCCCACCTGCCTAACCACTTAAGCCCCAGACCATTTGGCTGGCCAAAGACCAGGCCACTTTTTGCGATTCGGCACTGCGTCGCTTTAAATGACAAGTGCGCGGTTGTATGACGTGGCTCCCAAACAAAATTTTTTTCCCACAAATAGAGCTTTCTTTTGGTGGTATTTGATCACCTCTGCGATTTTTATTTTTTGCGCTATAAACAAAAATAGAGCGACAATTTTGAAAAAAAAACAATATTTTTTACTTTTTGTTATAATAAATATCCCCCAAAAAAATATAAAATATTTTTTTTCCTCAGTTTAGGCCGATACATATTATTCTACATATTTTTGGTAAAAAAATTGCAATAAGCGTTTATTGATTGGTTTGTGCAAAAATTATAGCGTTTACAAAATAGGGTATAGTTTTAAGGCATTTTTATTAATTATTATTTTTTTACTAGTAATGGCGGCGATCAGCGATTTTTTTCGTGACTGCGACATTATGGCAGACACATTGGACAATTTTGACACCATTTTGGGACCATTTTCATTTTTACAGCAATCAGTGCTATAAAAATGCACTGTTTACTGTAAAAATGACACTGGCAGGAAAGGGGTTAACCTGTAGGGGCACTGAAGGGGTTAAGTGTGTCCTAGGGAGTGATTCTAACTGTGTGGGGGCGTGGCTACGTGCGGCACGTCACTGATCGCTGCTCCCGATGAGAGGGAACAGACGATCAGTGACATGTCACTAGGAAGAACGGGGAGTAGGGATGAGCTTCGAGTTCGAGTCGAACTCATGTTCGACTCGAACATTGCCTGTTCGCCCGTTCGCCGAACAGCGAACAAATTGGGGTGTTCGCGGCAAATTCGAAAAATCTATGGGAGAAATCTAAAGTGCTAATTATAAAGGCTTATATGCAAGTTATTGTCCTAAAAAGTGTTTGGGGACCCGGGTCCTGCCCCAGGGGACATGTATCAATGCAAAAAGAAGTTTTAAAAACGGCCGTTTTTTCGGGAGCAGTGATTTTAATAATGCTTAAAATGAAAAAATAAAAGTGAAATATTCCTTTAAATTTCGTACCTGGGGGGTGTGTATGATATGCATGTAAAGTGGCGCATGTTTCCCGTGCTTAGAACTGTCCCTGCAAAAAATGTCATTTTTGAAAGAAAAAAATGCATTTAAAACTGACTCGCGGCTATTAATGAATTGTCGGCTCCCGGCAATACATACAAAAGTCATTGATAAAAAAAAAAAAAAAAGCGTGGGGGTTCCCCAGAATTCAATTACCAGGCCCTTCAGGTCTGGAATGGATATTAAGGGGAACCCCGCCGCAAATAAAAAAAAAATTGACGTGGGGTTCCCCCAAATATCCATTCCAGGCCCTTCAGATCTGGCATGGATTTTAAGGGGAACTCCACCCCAAATTAAAAAAAAAATGGCGTGGAGTCCCCCTAAAAATCCATACCAGACCCCTTATCTGGCCGGCCGCAGGGGAAAAGGGGGGGACGAGAGAGCGGCCCCCCCTCCCTCCTGAACCGTACCAAGCCACATGCCCTCAACATGGGGAGGATGTCCCCATGTTGATGGGGACAAGGGCCTCATCCCCACAACCCTTGCCCGGTGGTTGTGGGGGTCTGCGGGCGGGGGGCTTATCGGAATCTGGAAGACCCCTTTAACAAAGAGGACCCCCAGATCCCGGCCCCCCCCCCATGTGAATTGGTAAGGGGTACATTGTACCCCTACCATTTCACGAAGAAAGCGTAAAAAAATGTTTAAAAAAACACACAAACACCTTGAAAAAGTCCTTTATTTAAAAATAAAAAAACAAAACATTCCAGCGGTGAAATCCAGTGTCCCGCGGCGATCCCGATGTCCAGCGCTGTCCGTCATTGGTTGTGCCTGAGCGGACCTGATGGGGAACTCCCTCTCAGTATTTTAAATGTATAGACCCGCCCCTTCTAAAGTTCCCCATCAGGTCCGCTCAGCGGACCAGATGCGGAACATGAGAAGGGGCGGGTCTATACATGTATTACCAAAGTGAGAGCAGTTCCCCATCAGGTCCGCCTCCTCGGTATGTCAGACCCGCCTACGTCATTGGCCTGAGCGGGGAAACTTCCTTCACTGTGTTATTTAAATTTACATAGTGAAGGAAGTTCCCCGCTCAAGCCAATGACGTAGGCGGGTCCGACATACCGAGGGGTCGGACCTGATGGGGAACTGCTCTCACTTTGGTAATACATGTATAGACCCGCCCCTTCTCATGTTCCGCTGAGCGGACCTGATGGGGAACTTTAGAAGGGGCGTGTCTATACATTTAAAATACTGAGAGGGAGTTCCCCATCAGGTCCGCTCAGGCACAACCAATGAAGGACAGCGCTGGACATCGGGATCGCCGCGGGACACTGGATTTCACCGCTGGAATGTTTTTTTTTTTTTTTAAATAAAGGACTTTTTCAAGGTGTTTGTGTGTTTTTTTAAACATTTTTTTACGCTTTCTTCGTGAAATGGTAGGGGTACAATGTACCCGTTACCAATTCACATAGGGGGGGGGCGGGATCTGGGGGTCCCCTTTGTTAAAGGGGTCTTCCAGATTCCGATAAGCCCCCCGCCCGCAGACCCCCACAACCACCGGGCAAGGGTTGTGGGGATGAGGCCCTTGTCCCCATCAACATGGGGACATCCTCCCCATGTTGAGGGCATGTGGCTTGGTACGGTTCAGGAGGGAGGGGGGCCGCTCTCTCGTCCCCCCCTTTTCCCCTGCGGCCGGCCAGGTTGCGTGCTCGGATAAGGGGTCTGGTATGGATTTTTAGGGGGACTCCACGCCATTTTTTTTTTAAACTTGGGGTGGAGTTCCCCTTAAAATCCATGCCAGATCTGAAGGGCCTGGTAATTGAATTCTGGGGAACCCCCACGCTTTTTTTTTTCTCAATGACTTTTGTATGTATTGCCGGGAGCCGACAATTCATTAATAGCCGCGAGTCAGTTTTAAATGCATTTTTTTTCTTTCAAAAATGACATTTTTTGCAGGGACAGTTCTAAGCACGGGAAACATGCGCCACTTCACATGCATATCATACACACCCCCCAGGTACGAAATTTAAAGGAATATTTCACTTTTATTTTTTCATTTTAAGCATTATTAAAATCACTGCTCCCGAAAAAACGGCCGTTTTTAAAACTTCTTTATGCATTGATACATGTCCCCTGGGGCAGGACCCAGGTCCCCAAACACTTTTTAGGACAATAACTTGCATATTAGCCTTTATAATTAACACTTTAGATTTCGAACGTTCGAGTCCATTGTATTTAATAGGGTTCTAAAGTTTACACGAACATTTTGTCTGTTCGCAGGTTCTGGTGCGAACCGAACAGGGGGGTGTTCGGCTCATCCCTGACGGGGAGATGTTGTGTTTACACTGACATCTCCCCGTTCTTCAGCTCCGTAACACGATCGCGGGACACCGGCGGACATCGAGTCCGCGGGTCCAGCGGGCATGGTCACAGAGCTTGCGACAGTGTCGCGAGCGTGCCGCCGGCAGCACGCACGCGACCACGCAGCGGCAAATTGAAGGGGACGTACATGTACGCCCATTTGCCAAGCCGTGCCATTCTGTCTACGTAAATGATCGTGCGGAGGTCCTTAAGTGGTTAACTCAGACTGCTGTACCTGCCTGCATTACTTACCTATTGTTCCAGCCTGTGGTACTTACCTGCTGTGACCAGCCTGCTGCACTTACTCGCTGCTACCTGTTTCCTCCTGTGTGCAGTCTGCACAACCACCAACTCTCCTGGGTCCTGCTGCTCCTCTCATCTGGTACCCACCTGCAGGAAGTTCTCCCCACCAGCATCTCTCTCCCACCTGTGGCACAGCTGGCAACCCCTGGTTATTTGGGCTTAGCGATCCTTGTTTCCACCTTCAGGAACATCGAGCACTCAGCCAAAAGGAGAGCCCTCTCAGCATTTAGGCTTTAGGACCAGGTACATGAAACCTACTCTCAGTGAATTGGTTTCTGTTAGCAATGTCAGTAATGAGCAAATGACCATCTCACTAGTTCCCAGGATGCAGCTGTAGACATCTGTGGCAGGATGGAGCCCCCTCGGTCTCTTCCTGAGGTCTCCAGTGAGAAGCTGTGTGGATGAATAGTGGGTGCATTTCTCCAGTCTATAGGCGACTGTGTTGCAGGTTCTGCTGATGTGGCCAATGCTGCATTCCAACAAGTGTCCTCTCTCTCACAGTCACGGCATCAGGTCCCCTCTGGCCAACTCTCTGTGGGCACAGAGCACACAGGCAGAGGTCCTCTCACTTTCAAACCTGGGTACCAAAAGCCCTGCTATTTCCCAGGCAGTCTTGTAAAAGCCTCTCCCAGCTCCTCTTGGGTCCCATGGCTGGTTGAGATCTGTAGTTCTTTCCAGCCATCCACACAATGCAGCAGTTCTGCACGGGACTACATGTTCCAGTATGCAATTTGGCAGCTCTGTCTTTTTTCTGCCACCAATTGGCCCAAGCAGCAGCTGTCATATGGAAGGGGGAAGCAAGAGTGAGAGAGAGCAGATGGGCACCCTCACCTACAGATCCACAGCTCTCAGTTCCTGAGCAGCTCCAAACTGTGAGTGGGGACCAAGCTGGGGGCACCTGGGTAGAGTTCTTAACATGGAAAACTCCACCAAAGATTATTAAGTGCAAGAAGCATCCCTGGCCAATACTCTGTGGAGAACACATTTCTAATTCCCAGAGTTGGGTACAATATGGTAATAGTCAGGTGTAGCAGTACTTGACGATGATGGCGGGATTTACAAGGAAAAATACCTCAAAAGCAGTTCTACAAGTTCTGTCAAAGTTGAACTGAATTCTTCTCTGACACTTTAGTATAACATGCTTCTTTTCCTGTCTGTGTCTGGAGGGGAGGAAGGAGGTTGGTTAATTGTTTTTGAAAAAGGTCAGTAATGCCGTGTATACACGATCGGGTTTTACCGATGAAAACAGTCCGATGGACTTTTCTCATCGGACAAACCGATCGTGTATGGGCCCCATCGGTCTTTTTTCCATCGGTGAGAAAAAATAGAACATGTTTTAAATTTATCCGATGGGAAAAAAAACGATAGGAAATTTTGATCGTCTGTGTGGAACTCCATCGGACAAAAAACCCACGCATGCTCAGAATCAAGTCGACGCATGCTCAGATGCATTGAACTTAATTTTTCTCGGTTCGTTGGAGTGTTTTACGCCACGGTGTTTGGGACGGTTGGATTCTTGACTGATGGTGTGTAGGCAAGACTGATGGAAGTCAGCTTCATCGGATTTCCGATTGGAAAAATCCATTGGATTAGAATCCATAGGAAATTCGATCGTGTGTACAGGGCTTTAGGCTGCTTTTGAATTTCTAAGCAGTAAAATGTGACTTGTTTTCTGAATATGTCCATAAAAGCAACAGTTTTTATTTACTTATCAGATTAACCATGTGCCTCACGTCCGGATCAATTTTTAATTAAGTGCTCTAGAATTTCAGAGTAGAGGGCTGTGCTGACTTTGGACTTAAAGGTGTTGTAAAGGTTTGTTTTTTATTCTCTAAATAGGTTCCTTTAAGCTAGTGCATTGTTGGTTCACTTACCCTTTCCTTCCATTTCCCTTCTAAATGTTTCCCCGCAGGGATGAAGTCCCAAGGGAGGGGCGAGCACCAGGGCCAGATTAAGAACATCATGGGCCTGGTGCTGAGGATTTTGGTGGGCCTTTTATAAATAAATAAATATGTAAACAATTTTTTGTTATAACAAATTAAATTAAAGAGAGAGAGGGAGGATGAGAAAGAGAGAGAGAGAGAGAGAGAGAGGATAAGAGAGGGGTGAGGGGTAAGGGAGGGAGGGTGAGAGAGAAAGGGGGGATGAGAGAGAGAGGATGCGCATGAGCATGCGTGGGAATGACATCAACACAGCCCAGCCAAGGCAAGTGACCGAAGGCACAGAGCCCAGAAGAAAGACCGGGTGAAGATGGAAGCGCCCGGGCCCTGCCGGATTGATCACAGTGCAGCACTGGAGGGCTCAGTCTGACAATTTAAGTGTACCCTAATGTGCTAATATGCTGTACATATTTGTACACTATGGCATAACCTACCTCAGGGCCTCTAAAAAGTAGTAATGTTAGCAAAGTTTACTACTGCTTTATTATCACAGGATCCCAGGAGCCTCTCATGGGGCCCCCTACTGACCCGGTGGCCCTTGGTCAGTGCCTAAGTGCATAGTTGCCAACATTTTAAAAATATTTTTAAGGGGCACTTTTTTCACCAGTGCTATATTTAGAGTAGCTGAGATCCCCTATGTTCCTCTATACATCACAATAGTAATCACAAAATGAAATGAGTACTAATAATGGGGCAGAACAAATATGAGGACTGAGAAGATTTCCTTTAGTTGAACTAACAAGTGTGCCCATTCTAGAGCTGGTAACATTGAGGATATTCAGTATAATTTTAAAGAACTGTTTTTGTGGGTAAGAGGCTTAGGGGAGGAGTATGGAGTGTATAAAACTGGGAAGTATGTGCAGGTGATGGAGAGGAATGTGGAGAGTCTAACAGTGGGCACTATGTACAAGAGAGGAGTGTGGAGGGTATGGCAGAAGGCACTATGTACAGGAGAGGAGTTTGAAGGGTATGACAGTGGGCAGCATGCACAGCAGAGGAGTGTGGAGGGTATGACAGAGGGTGGTATGTACCGGAGAGGAGTGTGGAGGGTATGAAAGTGGGCAGTGTGTACAGGAGAGGAGTGTGGAGAGTATGACAGTGGGCAGTATGTACAGGAGAGGAGTGTGGAGGTATGACAGAGGGTGGTATGTACCGGAGAGGAGTGTGGAGGGTATGAAAGTGGGCAGTGTGTACAGGAGAGGAGTGTGGAGAGTATGACAGTGGGCAGTATGTACAGGAGAGGAGTGTGGAGGTATGACAGAGGGTGGTATGTACCGGAGAGGAGTGTGGAGGGTATAATGGGGGCAGTATGTACAGAAGAGGAGTGTGGAGAGTATGACAGTGGGCAGTATGTACAGGAAAGGAATGTGGAGGGTATGATGGGGGCGGTATGTACAGGAGAGGAATGTGGAGAGAAAGATAGTTGGCAGTATGTACAGGAGAGGAGTGTGAAGGGTAAGGTTAGGTTAAAGTATGTACAGGAGAGGAGTGTGGAGGATAAGGTTGGGTTACAGTATGTACAGGAGAGGAGTGTGGATGGTATATGAGAGTGGGCAGTATGTACAGGAGAGGAGTGTGGAGGGTATAATGGGGGCAGTATGTACAGGAGAGGAGTGTGGAGGGTATGATAGTGGGCAGTATGCACAGGAGAGGAGTGTGGAGGGTATGACAGCCGGCACTATGTACAATAGAGGAGTTTATGAATGTGGGCAGTATGTACAGGAGAGGAGTGTGGAGGGTATGACAGTGAGCAGATTGTACAGGAGAGGAGTGTAGACGGTATGATACTGAGCAGTATGTACATTAAATGAGTGTGGAGGGTAAGACAGTGAGCAGTATGTACAGGAGAAGAGTGTGGAGGGTATGACAGTGGGCAATATGTACAGGAGAGGAGTGGGGGGGTATGACAATAGGCAGTATGTACAGGAGAGGAATGTGGAGGGTATGAGAGCGAGCAGTATGTACAGGAGAGGAATGTGGAGGGTATAAGAGTGAGCAGTATGTACAGGAGAGGAGTGTGGAGGGTATGACAGTGGGCAGTATGTACAGGAGAGGAGTGGGGAGGGTATGACAATAGGCAGTATGTACAGGAGAGGAATGTGGAGGGTATGACAGCTGGCAGTATGTACAGGACAGGAGTGTGGAGGGTATGACAGCTGGCAGTATGTACAGGAGAGGAGTGTGGAGGGTATGACAGCCAGCACTATGTACAATAGAGGAGTTTATGAAAGTGGGCAGTATGTACAAGAGAGGAGTGTGGACGGTATGATACTGAGCAGTATGTACATGAGATGAGTGTGGAGGGTAAGACAGTGAGCAGTATGTACAGAAGAAGAGTGGGGAGGATATGACAGTGGGCAGTATGTACAGGATAGAGGTGTGGAGGGTATGACAGTGGGCACTATGTATAGAAGAGAAGTGTAGAGGGTATGACAGTGGGCACTATGTATAGGAGAGAAGTGTGGAGGGTATGACAGTGAACAGTAGACTTGTGCACAACGGAAAAATTTGTTTAGTTTCGGTTCGTTTTTTGTGCACAACGGAAAAATTTGTTTAGTTTCGGTTCGTTTCTTTTCGGTCCTGTTGATTCGTAATCATTCGTAATTTTGCTAGACGGGATTTTTCGTGTTCGGACTAATTCGTATTTTCGCAAGCGTCATTTTTCGTTGAATTTTTTGTTGATTTATAATTCGTACTTTCGGTAGAGTACATTGTTTTTCGTTGATTCTGGACACAACTCCTACTTTCGTAACTTTTTTTGGGTTCGTTGATTCGTAATTTTCCGTGTCTCTCTCACAACGACGCTGCCTATTATGCCTAATGTGCTTCGAATGGATTTGTACTTTTCTAAATACATAGCGGTTATTTGTAACGATTCGAAATCTTGTATTTTACTTTTGTTTTTTACATGCGGCTATAGCCTCCGCCCCCTGTACACCATTTTGAGAGGGGGTTCAGCACGGTGAGGGAGAAGCAGAGAGCAGAGCAGAGTGTTATTCTGCTTCCAATGGATTCGAAATCTCGTATTTTACTTTCGTTTTTTCATGCGGCTATAGCCTCCGCCCCTGTACACCATTTTGAGAGGGAGTTTGGCATGGTGAGGGAGAAGCAGAGAGCAGAGTGAGTGTTATTGTGCTTCGTATGGATTCGTACATTCGTAACTTTTTTCATAACGAATTATGCCGAAGACATTCGGGCATTCGCTATTTTGCGGTATAATTTATTTCGGATTCGGTTTTATTCGTATATGCTTTGTTCGGAAATTCGAATGCTTCCGAATGTCCGAAAGTTGCTAAATTCGGACAAATTTCGATTCGTTACGAAACGAATTGCACAAGCCTAGTGAACAGTATGTACAGGAGAGAGTGTGGAGGGTATGATGGTGGGCACTATGTATAGGAGAGAATTGTGGAGGGTATGACAGTGGACACTATGTATAGGAGAGGAGCGTGGAGGGTATGGCAGTGAGCAGTATGCACAGGAGAGGAGTGTGGAGGGTATGACGGTGGGCACTATGTACTGTATAGGAGAGAAGTGTATGACAGCGGGCAGTATGTATAGGGGAGGAGTGTGGATGGTATGATACTGAGCAGTATGCACATGAGATGAGTGTGGAGGGTAAGACAGTGAGCAGTATGTATAGAAGAAGAGTGGGGAGGATATGACAGTGGGCAGTATGTACAGGAGAGGAGTGTGGAGGGTATGACAGTGGGCACTATGTATAGAAGAGAAGTGTAGAGGGTATGACAGTGGGCAGTATGTATAGGAGAGAATTGTGGAGGGTATGACAGTGAACAGTATGTACAGGAGAGGAGTGTGGAGGGTATGACAGTGGGCACTATGTATAGGAGAGGAGTGTGGAGGGTATGACAGTGGGCACTATGTATAGGAGAGGAGTGTGGAGGGTATGACAGTGGGCACTATGTATAGGAGAGGAGTGTGGAGGGTATGACAGTGGGCACTATGTATAGGAGAGGAGTGTGGAGGGTATGATTGTGAGCAGTATGTACAGGAGAGGAGTGTGGAGAGTATGACAGTGGGCACTATGTACAGGAGAGAAGTGTATGACAGCGGGCAGTATGTATAGGGGAGGAGTGTGTAGGGTATGACAGCGGGCACTATGTATAGGAGAGAAGTGTGGAGGGTATGACAGTGAGCAGTATGTACAGGAGAGAAGTGTGAATAGTATGTACAGGTGAGGAGGATGAAGGAATCTGGGAAGGAAAAATGTAAAGGTTTGTGGAAGGGTGTTTAGGGACTGCGTAGTGGTTAAGCGGGCCATACATGGATTGAAATTACGCCAATTAAGCAAAGACCAGCCATAGTCGATCTATGTATGGGCTAGCTGGTTTTACACAAGTCAATCTATTATCTGACTTGAGTAAAACCAGCCTGTCAGGTTTTTCCCAAAACAATCAGTGCTGCCAGCTATAGTTAGCAACACTGATCATTGTATTCACAGGCAGAAGACAATAACACTGCAGGAGTGATTCCCCCATCCACAGGTCAGCAGGTGAGAGGGTGTGTGGGGACAGGTTGGGGAGAGATACTAGTCAGTGGCTGGGTAGGCCCTGGTTAGTATCAGAGCCAGATACACACAGGTTACATACGCCACGATCGTTAGCGTGAGAACAATAATTCTAGCACTAGACCTCCTCTGTAACTCTAAACATGTAACCTGTAAAATAAATGTAAAGCATCGCTTAGTATACAAAAAAAAATTGTGTTAACTTTAGTGTTTTTTTTTTGTTTTTTTTTATGAATGAAACAGTTTCTTTCCAAAAAAAACAAGTTGCAAAGACCACCATTTTATTCCATAGGGTGTCTGCTAAAACAATATATATAATGTTTGAGGGTTCTGAGTAATTTTTTAGCAAAAAACAAATGATGATTTTTACATGTAGGAGAGAAGTGTCCTAATGCGCTCCTGCCCATTGAAAGCAATGGGCAGCACCGCCGTGCCGCCGGCAATACGCCGCAGTAGCGGCGCATCTCGGG
The DNA here is from genome assembly GCA_029206835.1 of Rana muscosa. Classification (NCBI taxonomy): domain Eukaryota; kingdom Metazoa; phylum Chordata; class Amphibia; order Anura; family Ranidae; genus Rana; species Rana muscosa. The sequence continues at coordinate 189,340,135 of CM055127.1, forward strand.
CGGTTTAACCCTTTCTCGGTCGCTAGCGGGGGTTAAAATCGCCCCGCTAGCAGCTGAAATGTGCCGCAAATCCGACAGTAAAATAGCAGCGTTTTACCGCTATTTTACCGCCGACACTAGGGGCGGCATAGTGTGAAAGCAGTCTTAGTAATATACAAATAGTTATTAAAATCACTGTGAGCTCATCCTCTCAGTCTGCTGCAGAGTGTGTCAGCTTGTATTTAAACTGTCGCTCTGTATATAGCTTCTGACAGGCTGCGCAAGCAGCCCTGTATCTCCGGAACCATAAATGATAGCAGCCCCATATTGACCAGTGATGGGGTGGGTCTTCAGCTACATACCCCTTAAATATGGAGTCTCTGTAGCCCCTGGTCGCCGAGCTACAATCCTCAAAGTCGATCGTTTTTTTATTTATTTATTTTTTCATTTTTATTTTTTTGGGGCAAATGGGCCTATCTTGAGGAAGGGGCCTGGAGCTGCAGCTCCAATAGCCCCTATGTTAATCCAGCCCTGGCGAGCACGCTGACTAACCCCCAGCCAGAACGGCTCGGATGATGGGGTGAAGCTTACTGAGGAGGAACAGGAAGTGAGAAATTCAGACAAAGAAAAAAAAACATTTAGAAGGGAAATCGAAGGAAAAGGTAAGTGAACCAACAATGCACGAGCTTAAAGGAACCTATTTAGAAAATAAAAAAAATGAACCTTTACAACCCCTTTAATAAAACACAGTGGATCAACACCAGCAGATGACATGGCTCCCATTATCATCACGGACTGTGGAAAATTTTGCATTTAATTTGGAAATCAGAGTCTGGAGGAAGAGTGGAGAAGCACAGAATCCAGGTGCATGAGGTCCAGTGTGAAGTTTCCACTGTCAGTGATGATTTGGGGAGTCATGTCATCTGCTGGTGTTGGTCCTCTGTGTTTTATCAAGTAAAAAGTCAGTGCAGCCCTCTGGCGGGAAATTCTAGAGCAATTCATGCTTCCCTCTGCAGACCAGCTTTATGGAGATGCTGATTTCATTTTGCAGCAGGACTTGGCACCTCCCACACTGCCAAAAGTACCAATACCTGGTCACATGATCATTGTATCACTGTGCTTGATTGGCCAGCAAACTTGCCTGACCTAAACCCCATAGAAAATCTGTGGGGTATTGTCAAGAGGAAGAAGAGAGACACCAGACCCAAAGCAACCTGGATTTCCATAACACCTCAGCAGTGCCACAGGCTGATCACTAGACATGTGCAATTCGTTTAGTTACGAATTCGTTATCCGTCAAAATTCGTTATATTCGTTGATTCGTAAACATACGAATGAACGAACGGTTCGATAACATTACAAACGAACAACGAATAATCTAAACGAACGAATATGGAAAACAAATAAAATACGAATTTAGTAAATTTGAAACAAACAAAAAACGAAAAAGTGAAAAACGAAAACATAAAAACAACGAAAACACAGAAAAAAGATAAAAAATAACGAAAATAAAAATGAACGAAAACGAGATATTACGAATATTCGAAAAACAAAACAACGAATAACGAACAAAGATCCATATTAACGAATATCAAAATGAACGGAAAAAAAATTACGAATCTTCGGAAAATGGAAATGAAAACAACGACAATTCGTAAAAACTTAAATTCTATTTTGTTAGTTCTGAATTAGTTCTGGACTTTGGCCAATGGCCAATAAGCTTGTCCCTTCCCCTGAAGAGGTTGTCTCTTCCCCCAATGAGCTTGTTTCTTATAGACATGTGCTATAATGTGTGTGTATGTGTGTTTTTCTGTGTTAGACTGCAGTGCATTCCATCCAGAGTCCAGATAGGGTGTGGTTGGGTAGGTTGCACTGTTCTGTTGGATTTTGTGAGTAAATTTTTTACTTGGGAGAGAGAAATTCTTTGTTTCTTAAGGATATTAGATTGAGATTCTAGAGTCCACATTCTAATTTATAATTTTATTTATGTAATATCTCTGACATATTGTATTTTTCTTCTTTGTCAGACTACATTCTAGACAGAGTGTGGGTGGTGTTTGATTTGTGAGTCATTCAAAGAGATTGATATAGAAATTATAAATTTCTTACTATTTCTATTACTCCTAGGATTTTCTAAAGTTCGTTTTTTTCCCTTTTCTGGGACTGTGTTTTATTATATTGCTGTCTGTCTGCCCCTACCTATTTTTTTTGTTGTGTTAGCCAGTGCCACTACTAGGCCAGCCCAGGCAGCATATACTACGTATTCATGGTAGGAGAAGTAGATTAGTATATTTTTTTTTTTTGCATGGACCGGTAAAATAAGAATACTCCAGTCCTCAATCCCTCCACTCTCAGTCACACCAACTCTCATACCAACACACTCACTAACACCAACATTCTCACTTACAAGACTCACACGTCCATTCTCACTCCCAGACATTCTAATTGCAATAAAACCACCAAACCACACAAAAACAACTACAAAAACCACAATATCACTCTCTCATAGTTGCCAACAGTCACGGATTGGCTGGGACGTTCCCGGGATTCAAACCCTTTTCCCGGATTTATTTTGTCCCGGCCAATGTCCCGGCCAATCCGATTTTTCCCGTTTTCCCCGAATTTGGATGCCGCAGGCCGCCGCCGCTAGAGGTCCACGGCTGGCGGAGACAATGTCTCGGCTGGCCGCCATGTTCAAGAAGTCCAAAACACGGATGTAGTACAATAGAAAATAAAGCCGCTGCGGCGCCGCCCACACCCCGCACCTCCCCAGGGGTGGGCGGCGCCGCAGCAGCTTTATCTTCTATTGTACTACATCTGTGTTTTGGCTGGCCGGCCGTCCACCCCCCCGCCCCGCCCCGCCCCGCCCCGCCCCGCTGCAGGTCTGTCTGTAATGGAAAGGGGCGGGGGTCGGCAGCGCCACAGCTTAATTTTTTATTTTTTTGCAGCCACACTGTCGGCTCCGCCTCTATTTTGTTCCCCTTCGGGGAAGGGGAAACAATAATGGCGGCCGAGACAGGAGACGCCTGTGGTTAAGGGGGGACTCCGCTGGGGATGCCTGTGGTAAGGGGGGACTCCGCTGGGAACGCCTGTGGTAAGGGAGGACTCCGCTGGGGACGGCTGAGGTAAGGGAGGACTCCGCTGGGGACGCCTGATGTAAGGGGGGACTCCGATGGGGACGCCTGATGTAAGGGGGGACTCCGCTGGGGACGCCTGATGTAAGGGGGGACTCCGCTGGGGACACCTGATGTAAGGGGGGACTCCGATGGGGACGCCTGATGTAAGGGGGGACTCCGCTGGGAACGCCTGTGGTAAGGGAGGACTCCGCTGGGGACGGCTGAGGTAAGGGGGGACTCCGCTGGGGACGCCTGATGTAAGGGGGGACTCCGATGGGGACGCCTGATGTAAGGGGGGACTCCGATGGGGACGCCTGATGTAAGGGGGGACTCCGATGGGGACGCCTGATGTAAGGAGAGACTCCTCTGGGGACTCCTGATGTAAGGGGGGACTCCGCTGGGGACACCTGATGGCATCTGGTGGCAGGCGACGTGGCAGGTGACACACTCGGGGCTAACACTGATTCGGCATTTTGGTGAGTTGAATGATTTCATTTTATATTAAAATGTAATAAGAGAAATAATGCACTTCAGTCATCCTGACACCCTAACAACCATGGTGCCGGGATGATTAAAGAGCTAACACCAGATGTTTGGATTATCTTTATCTGTTGATTGTTAAACTCTGGAATACACATATTTCTATTATGGTGTAGGATCTGGGCCTGCTGTCCTTCCATCCTTCCTTCTCTTTCCTTCCCTCCCTCTTTCTTTCTCCCTTCATCCCTCATTCATCTCAGACTTTAACCACACCCCCTTTGAGCCACGCTCATTTAAGCCACTCCCACTACCCGTGTAAACCACGCCCACGCTTCGTGCGCCACTTTTTTCTCCTAAAGTATAACACACCTTCAAATGAATGCCCCACCCCCTAATTATACCAAGGCTCCGCCTACATGCGAAAAAGTGTCACGGAATTTTTTTTTGCAATCTTGGCAACTATGCTCTCTGCACTGCTCTCTGCTCCTCCCTCACCACACCACTTACACCCTCTCAAAATGGCGTACAGGGGCGGAGGCTATAGCCGCTTGTTGAAAACGAAACTAAAATACGAGATTGCGAATGGCCGCGATGTATTTACGGGAGTACGAATGCATTCGAAGCATGTGGACGTATTTGAGTTTCATTTTCAACACGCGGCTACAGCCGCGTGTTGAAAATAAAAATAACTAGTAACGCGAGATTGCGAATGACCGCGCCGAGATGTATTTACGAAAGTATAAAAAAATTACGAATCCATTCGAAGCACGGTAGTAGACACGAATCAAGGAAAACAAAACAATGTTACGAATCAACAGAAACGGCAGAGTAGTGTACAGAAAAACGAAAATTATTATCTAACAAAATTACGAATTACGAATCGTTCAGTATCAACGAAAATCAAACTGTTACGAAAGTACGAAAATAACTTAAACAGAAATACGAATCATTCAATATCAACAAAATTACGAATTTCAAATCAACGAAAATAACTTAGACAGAACTACGAATCATTCAGTATCAACGAAAATTAAACTGTTACGAACATACGAACGAGTCCGAATAGGAAAACTCGCGTCTTACGAAATTACGAATCTTTACGAACATACGGAACGAGACGAAACGAAACGATAGGAAACTAATTTTTTGGTTGTGCACATGTCTACTGATCACCTCAATGCCACACCACATTGATGCTGTAATTCATGCAAAAGGAGCCCCGACCAAGTATGGAGTGCATAGTATACTGTACATGGACAGACTTCTCACTAAGACAACATTTCTATATTAAAAATCCTTTTTTTTATTGATCTTATGTAATAAAATAATTTTCTGAGATACAGAATTTTGGGTTTTCACTCGTTGTAAGCCATAATCATCAAAATGAAAAAATAAATAAAAAATGCTTGAAATATATCACTCTGTGTGTAAAGCCCCGTACACACGATCGGATAACCTATGGATTTTCGTCCCATGGATTTGTCCATCGGAAATCCGATGAAACTGTTTTTCATCAGTCTTGGCCACACACCATCAGTCAAAAAACCGACTGTTCCAAACGCGGTGACATAAAACACTCCAAAGAGCCGAGAAAAATTAAGTTTAATGCTTCTGAGCATGCGTCGACTTGATTCTGAGCATGCGTGGGTTTTTTAACCGATGGACTTGCCCATAGACAATCGGAAATTCCCATCCGTTTTTTATCCATCGGAAAATTTTAAAACAAGTTCCATTTTTTTTACAACCGATGGAAAAAAGACCGATGGGTACCATACACGATTGGTTGGTCTGATGAAAACCATCCATCGGACGGTTTTCATCAGTCAAACCGATCGTGTGTACGGGGCTTAACACATCTATATAAAATATGTGAGTTTCACTTTTTAAATTAAATTACTGAAATATTGTTTTTTAACGATATTACAATTTTATGAGATGCACCAGTAGATACAAAATATATCAAGAATCAAAACTGCCTGAATCTAAGAAATTGCGAAAAACTATTGTATGTAAATTGTTTTATTAGGTGACACTTTAAAAGCCTTTGCAAGTTATCAATTTAGAGTTCACTGTGGTAATGGACATAGAACTATTGGTCTCTGTGACGGGAGTCACATTGGGCGGGGGGGCCCGTGTAATCCAGCTTACCTTCTTAGAGAGGTCAGAAAACTCCTTGTTCAGCTCCCCCGGCCCCTCGAATGTGTAAGTCACCCTGTGTCTATTAGGGGCACAGAGTGACGAGAAGCCCAGTCTGATCTGCCCTAACCAGACTCACCGTACAATTACACCGGACTCAGCATTTCGTTTTACCCCTGTTATCCTGGGTTTTAAACTATATGTGGGGTTTGTGTTGAAAGTTGGAAAGGCTCCTTCACTTGGGAGAGTAACATTTATCAACAATATCCTTCAAGAAATATATGAAGATAAATGTATTTCACCTGAATATTGTAGGACTGTCTCATAGACTGTTGCAGATAGTTTGAGGTGGGGTTGGGTTTGTTATGTGTTTTTCTGCTAAGCATGTCTCTCCCATTGTTATCTGCTAATTATATCACTGTCTATGTGTTCAGTCACTGATTGAATTACTGTATTTACTGAAAGCTTGAATATACCTGTGTGTCATGTTACTGAAGGTACAGTTTACTCCACCCCGTGTCATTATGCAAAAAAAGGGGGGGGGGGTTGTCCCAGAGTGTATATCTCTTTGTGCAAGTGTTTCAATGGTAGCACTTCCCTCGTGGGGGTTGCTGAGTATAGACTTTCCTGGGCCTCCCACTAATTATCCTGCAGCCAGTTACACAGTATTTTCACACAGCCAGGTGCACATACTCTTCGGCTCGTTATCGTAAAGGACCAGTCTAGGGGATGCGTTTTTATGTTTTATTTGGAGAACTTGCATAGGAGAAGGGATTTAGTAGGATACTCCAAATTAACTATTGACAGGTGAAGACAAGTCTCTCAATAGAACTGTATAGCAGACTGTTCTGTCCACCAGATGTCTATGCTGATTATCTGTATCTGTGTTGTTTAAAATAACCTGTAAGGCAGGGGTGTCCAAAATTTTTTGAAAGAGGGCCAGATTTGATGAAGTGAACGTGCGTGAGGGCCGACCATTTTGCCTGACATTCTTTGAACCATTAAAATTTGGTGTGTGTTCGTCCGAACACTAATACACTGCCCAACAAGAATTCTCCTCCCTTTGTGGCTGTGTGTGGTGAATATATATATATATCCCCTCTTTGGCCCCCAACAAATCCCAGAGCTCCGCTCAGGGTAGGGATGAGCTCAGGTTGTAAAAAAATATATATATTTTCTCTTCTTTATCCCCTGAGAAATCTGGCCTTTATCTCTTCTGTGGACCCCAAGCTCCACTCAGGGCAAGGATGAGCAATTTTTTTATTTTATTTTTATATTTTATATTCTCTCTGGCCCCCACTTGTAATTTGCCCTTATATCTTCTGTGGCCCCCAAGCTCCGATCAGGGCAAAGATGAGCTTGTTTTTTTAAATTCTTATATATAAATATTTGCTTTATATCCGTCACAGTAGTAAACTTATCTTATGTCCTGAGAAATCCTCAAGTGCCTCTCACTGCAAGGATGACCTCGGGCGAGCCCGCTAGGACGCTGAGGGCGCGCAGCGCCGCCACCAATCACAGGCACTGAGGCAACGAGAGCTCTGCAGCTGTGGACCAGGAAATCACTCAGTGTCTGTTATTGGTGATGCGCGCTGTCAGCTTCCCAATGGGCTTTGGAACACGCCCCAGCAACACGCCAAGCTTATCAGTGAGAGGCGCTCAGGGATTACATAATATATATATATTTATTTTTTAAAACTGACCTCATCCTTACCCTGTGCGGAGCTTGGGGGGCCACAAACGTGATAAAAGCAAATTGCAAGTGGGGGCCGTATAAAACCGGGCCGCGGGCCGGACTTTGGACATGCCTGCTGTAAGGTTTTGTAAGTTACATAAGACAATCATATGCGGAGTGCAGGCTCCATCTAGCGTTCTTTTTTGGTATTGCTGCAGTTGTTCTGTTTATTTGATTCACTGTGTGTGTGTGTAGTTAAGGAAGTTGTTAGTAAACAGGGAATTCTGGGTAGAATTTTCACAGGAAGTGAAGCAGCCACCATTCTTTGAGAAGATTCTGTAGGAAGCAGGACATGTCTTTCTCAATCTATCACCATCAACCCTTAGAGAACTTAAAAAGTATGTTTTTATTATCTCATCTTGTATTGTATATCGTTGTTTCTGTAATGTATGCTGTATTGTATGCAATAGTGTACTTATTGAGGTCTATTTCTGTTATTTTGTAGTTTCACCTGGCTTGTTCTAATAAAACTGAGATCAAAGAAATTTATTATCTGAAGTTTATAGGATAAGAAGCTATCTTAGCTATCTGTCTTAGAGACAGAATACAGACCACCTGCCAAACCATACAGCAGCAGTATGGTAAGAACAAGTCCCTTTGTAGCAGAAGGAACTCAGAGAAATGTGTCTCTTCAAGACAGTAGACAGTATCCCCTTTAGCTCACACACCCAGTATGCTGATTTCTAGGACCAATAGCTTGATTTCACCAACACACAGAGTCTCAGGGAGCCCTTCAGGGGTCTATACTCACAAAATGTCCAGGGACAGCTGGGAACCTACTTCCAAGCGACACTCTATACCAGTGATACTAGACAGGGTCTGTGGCTATCCTCCCTCAATCAACTTGTAAAGGAAAATTGGGTTTTAGCTTTAATGTTTCAGGCCCTCAGGTCAACCACCTAAGGCCACATGGAAACCAACACTGAGGAGAGGCAGCAGCCTCCTCCCCATCTTGACCTCTCTCCAGAGATAGACTTGACTACCTATACCATGTGCTCCTCGGATTTAAATACAGGTACCCAGCATGCTTTGGGGCACACCCCATTCCAATTGGCAAGGGCTGTATAGACATCCATGCTCTCATCTGCCGGTTTCCACCCACTGTCCAATATAATCTATAGCTATTGGAGCAGTGTGGAACTTCCAAGACAGCATGAGCCACACCAGAGCACACAGTGCAGACTCTATCAAACAATCACTGCTCTCTTTTAAGCTGACAGCTCATACATTTACCTAGCTGTCTCCCTGTTAAGCAGAGAAACCAAAAACTATATACACTAACTAGCATCTATCTAGGGGGGTACTACCCAATAAACAGTCTTATGTCCACCACCCTACGCTGAGCCTCGACAAGTGAGATGGGTGGGCTATGGGATCTGGGATCGTTGTGTTATCAAGCAAAGGAAGCTTATATTGTGGACATACTCCTCTTGAGTACCGGGTCTGTTACAGTCTCACTCTGAAATTTGCGGTGATAGCACATATGTGCGGTGCAATTGTTGTTTACAACATGGGCAAGACCTACTCCTTTGAGCAAAGGGGCAAGTGGGGACCAAGCTGGTGGCACCTGGCTAAGGTTCTTAACATGGAAACCTCCACCTCAGGTTCCTTAGTGCAAGAAGAATCCCTGGCCAATACTCTGTTGAGAACACATTTGTATATAACAGAGTTTGGTACAATATGATGATTGCCAGGTGTAACAGTACTTGATGATGATGAGATTTACCAGGAAAAATACCTCTAAACCGGTTCTACAAGTTCTGCGAAAGTTGAATCTGACATATTACTATCACTGGCTTCTTTTCCTGTCTGTGCCTGGAGGGGAGGAAGGAGGGAGAAGGTTGTTTAAGTGTTTTTGAACATGTTTAGTAAGGTTGCTTTTGAATTTCTAAGCAGAATAATGTGACTTGCTTTCTGAATAAGTCCATAAAATAAACAGTTTTTTATTACTAATCAGATTAACCAGAGTATTTTTTTTTTTTCTTCACACTGTGAGGGGGTTAGCTCGGCAGCGGGTGTGTGTGACCCCCGGGATGGGCTCCCCACACAAAAACAGGCCCAGCAAACGGAGGTTGTGGTTTTCAAAATCAAAAAAAGGTGCGGTTTATTTTCTATTTACAGTGACAAAACACAGCAAAGCCAAAAGAAACAAACAAAATAAATCCTGGTCAACTTGACCTCTGACTAAACATACAGGTTTCCTAACTAACAACTGGGATCAGCCTAGTGCTGTCCTAGTCCCTAAGTCCCTGGTTTTAAATGTCCAAGCAAATAGCCACACAGGCTTTGTCTCACCGCACAGGGGTTCACTCTCCCTAGACAGTCCACACAGGTCTGGGTCCAGGCATGAGCTAACCCCTAATGAAGCTGGGAGTTCTTATAGAGGCCTAAATGAGCTGACAAGCTTCAGCTGGTCTCATCAACTCCCTGTCTGCACGACGCCCAGCCCTCTCCCTAGAGGTATGAGTCATCCATGAGCCCACTATCCTCAGCTGGGCTTATACAACTCTCCACCTAGTTGTATAAGTCGGCGTAAAGCCTGAATCTGGGCGAAATATATCTACCCCCCTGGATGCAACCAGGTGACTTTACCTTCCTGCTGTCACAACACATATATTTAAAGATCAGCAATTTTAATTGAAAATAACTTAGAACTCCAAAAAAAAGTATACATTTTTTGAAATAAACTATAAAATGAATTTTAGTGCACACAAACCAAAAATAATACCAACTATTTTGGTAAAATCGAAAAAAAAAAAAAAAGGAATTAGAGACCAAATACAATACAAAACATATTAAGAATCAAAACTGCATTAACCTCATAAATAATGAAAAACAATGTTATATGGGGAGGGGGGGGGTGCGCTTGGCAATCGCCAAAGCAAATTGTAGCATAGTTGGGGATCTCCTCATGTGGCCGGAAAACTCATAAGGACCAGCGCTGACACAGAGCCGCTACTAAACTATTTGGCTTTTAAACCATGGGCTTCACCTAGATGGTGGTGGGGGATGCTCTTTCAGTGGAGAACACACAGAAGGTCGCTGCAAGCTCCATGGCTGCCCCAAGTGGCGGAGGATCCAATGGGGGCTCAGGGGTGTCTACCCCTTCCACAAAGAGCCGAGCCAAGTCGAGACTCCGCTGTGACTCAGATAATGCTGGGGATGAGAAACCCTGATAGAGGTACACTCCCACACTGAACCAAATGTTACTGCGCCTCCGCTGAAAGATCCTATAACTGTGTCAGCCTGTCTTAGATACTACTTTGAACGACATACTGATTTCTCTGAGGGCGTCTTTACAAGCTGATCTGTTATCCTGCATCCATAGCTTTAATGCAGATGTTCAGGTCTTGGGTGACAGGATAGGGCATGTGGAGAATAAAATGGGGGAATATGTCACCTCTTTCAATACCTTGGTGGACGCATATGAGGCCCAGAAGGACGACATAGCCTAGATCAAAAATAAATTGGCTGACCCAGAGGATAGGTCCCGATGTAACAATCTAAAAATACCTAGCATACCAGAATCTATACCTTGCTCACAGCTACCGCATTTTGTTTGAGACCTTTATCAAGCGGGTGGTTCCAGCATTTACATCTGCTGCTCTAACCATTGATACACAGGGTCCCTAAGCCTTCTTTTCTCCCTGCTCATGTTCCAAGGAATGTCCTTCTGCAAGCTAATTTTTTCCAAGCCTAACAAAAAAATCCTGAAAGCCTTCCACAAGAAAGAGCATCTCCCGGGGAGCTATGTATCATCTATGTGATTACTTGCATTCATACTGCACATTTTCTCTGATAAAAAGCTCCATACTGAGCTACACAGTTGATGAACTGTTGTGTCATGGTGGTAGTGTTATCTACTTCATGTCTGAAGCACCAGTATTTGCATATTTCACTTTCAGTGTCCGCATTCCATGATGTGGCTTCTGTTGATTGCAACTTCTGGATTCCAGCCTATACATTCTACATGCTTGCTTGCTTTGTTTGCTATAGATTCCTATTGTTAGGATAGCATTTCCGTGTATTACACCAGTATTTACGGATCTGACCGCGGTTTGTAGAGGGGCTTTTATCTTTTAAATTGGTACGCACGTGGTGTGCGACACATTAAATGCACATTATGGGCCAAGGTTGGATCCGTATGTCAACTTGATTATATGTGTGACAGCGGTGTGGATGGGGACGTCCCTCAAATGACAACGTTGTCATTTGTTTTTAACCGCTTGCCGACCGCAAAAAATAAAAACCGCAGAGGTGATCAAATACCACCAAAAGAACACAATATTTGTGGGGAAAAAAAGGACTTTTTTTATTTGTGTACAATGTCGCACGACCGCGGAATTGTCAGTTAAAATTACGCAGTGCCACATGACAAAAAATTGCCTTGTCGTGAAGGAGGGCAAATGGTTAATTAAGATAAAAGGTGAAGGTTTACATTTTTGTACAATTTTTGTATATCCACTCTACAGATCTACTGTATTGTGACGCTGGCTGGGAAGGGGTTAAACATATAGGGCGATGAAAGGTTTAAATGTGTGCCTATACAGTGTTTTTGGGGTGCACTGCGAGCCAGGCCTTCTCATCCACATTAGTTGGAGAGAGAAAGGAAATAATTCACCAGCGCTTCACATCCACGTGGTGAGTGTGTGATGGTAAGAATGACAACCTCAGCCTGGGCTCCCATTAGGCCACGCCCCAACATGTTTCTCTTCACCCCTTGGAGCTTAATCATGGGGATCATCCACATCAGTGCCTGACCTCACAAAAGAAGTTCTGGAAGAATTGTCAAAAATTCCCATAGACACACTTCTAAACCTTGTGGACAGCCTTCCCAGAAGAGTTGAAGCTGTTATAGCTGCAAAGGGCGGGCCAACTCAATATTGAACCCTACGGACTAAGACTGGGATGCCATTAAAGATCATGTGTGTGTAAAGGCAGGTGTCCCAATACTTTTGACACTATAGTCAACTATATATATATGTATACTGTATATAAAGGAGCTGTTTAGCTGAGTAGTAGATGCATTTCAGTGAGTCAACGTAGGGAATGGTTAAGGGCCACACTTATTAAACAATATAACAGTCCACAAAATGAGTTGCCCACACAAGGGTTTTTCATTATCAAAACAGGTACAAACAGGTAATCAAAACGCAAAACCATCTGGCTTTCTTTTCTGCAGCTCCACTGCTCTTGTCATGATCCTTCTGTCCCAGCTCTCTGGACTCTTTGTAGCCCTTAGTTACAGCATCCAGCTGCACGGGCCCACTCCCTAGCTCCTCAATATGGGGTCTCCTGGCTACCTGAGCTCTCTCATACCACTAAAACTCTCTCAATCTCCTGAACTCGCCTAGTCACCTCAGCTCTCTCAGTCCTCCAGACTCATTCAGCTGTTCTGATTATCCCAGTCCTTTGGGTAAGGAATCTCTCCAACATGGAGTACTGTCTCCTGAGTTGATCACCTCTCCTAATGGGAGTACATCTGTCTCATGGATGGAGCACAAATACCTTGGGGTGTCTACTTTCCAAAAGGGGTCATTTGGAGGGTGTTTATACTGTTCTGGCATTTTAGGGCCTCTGAAAATGTGAAAGATAGTCCGAAAATCCAATGCAAAATCCAATGCACAATTGACATCCTTTGAAAGCCTGTCGATGCTCATTGGGCTGTACGTGGCTAGACTGCCAAAAAGTCTTCTAAGAAGCATTGTTTTTGTCTTTTCCACTTGTGGCAAAAAATAAAATCTTCTATGGACTCAGAATGCCTCTCGGCAAATAGCTTGGGCTTTCATCTTTCCAAAACGGGGTCATTTGAGGTATGTTGTTGACGCTCTTGGCATTTTAGCACCTCAAGAAATGTAATAGGCCATCAGAAAGTCAGAGTTTCGTGATGCTAGATGCTAGAATTTTCACAAAAAACAATTAATGTAAACTTATTGTGATTTTTTTTTTTTTTACCAAAGACATGTCATGAAGACATTTGATTTTATTGGATATGTTTTATAACAGAAAAACACCCATCCCCCTCCCTTTAGAATGAAAGCTCTACAAGCTGGGCCCTCCTATACCTTCTGTATTGAACTGTACTGTAATTGTGCTGTCCCCCCTCTACATTGTAAAGCGCTGCCTAAACTGTTGGCGCTATATAAATCGTGAATAAGAATAACAGAAAATAGAAAATATATATATATATATATTTTTTTTTTTTCAAAAATTTTCTTTATATAATAAAAAATAAAAAACCCAGTGGTGATCAAATACCACCAAAAGAAAGCTCTATTCATGTGAAAAAAAAATATTCAAATTTCATGTTGGTACAGTGTTGCTTGATCGAGCAATTGACAATTAACCGCTTGCCGAATGCCTCGCGCACTTATACGTCGGTAGAATGGCACGGGCAGGCAAAGCAACGTATAAATACGTTGCTTTAAATCTGTTGCAGTCTCCGTGATCGTGCCCGCAGGACCCGTGGACTCGATGTCTTTTAAATGTATTCTAGCCATATTCATTTCCCCCAACCAATTTATAAAATCTTTCCCGCACATGCTTCACACAAAGTCCCGCTCCTTCCCCTCCCCCCCCCCTTTTTACAATACATGAATTTAGGGATGTGAGGTGATAAGTTGACCCATACCTCTGGAAAGTCCCAACCCCTATGGCCCCCCACATTTAATATATCGATTAGGAATGGAAGCATGTGTTTGGGAAGTCAGTACTTTTAACATGCGATTTGCATATATCATACATTTTGTTAGTTCAGTCCTATCCATCCATTTTGTTTTTGTGTTCCAGTTATTTGTTTTTAATGTATAATGTGACATTTGTATACTATCCATCTTGGCTATCCATTTGGGGTTTTTCCGGATCATTGCAAACTTATATACAGGTCCCCATTGTTACCCTGGTTGTGGTTGGTGTGCCCTTCCGACCCCCTGCGGGCCGTGCTCCAATACGGGGGTTGCGACGGGCTTTTACCACGCCCCCCGTCCCACGCTACCTAGTAGTAGGGAGGTGTGGGTGGGTATTGCGGGTCGACGTCACGTCGTCCCTTGCCGCACACTGAGCTCCCACTCGGTGCAGCGATTTGGTTGACAGCTACGAGTTACTGGGGGAAGACATTTTGGCGTCCTACTACCAGGCGGCTCTTCCGCATTGGTGTAGATGCCCTCTCTCCCCACCCTCTCGCGTGCGTGACGTTGGCGGGAATCCTTGGCGGCGGCGCCTACATGGGGGGCGTCATCTTTGGTCGGCAGGCATTTGACTCCTATCTACTCACGGATCCACAAGGCAGCACACTCATACATCACAGGTATCTTCCTTTCCCCATTCAGCTATCTCATACATATTCCTATCTGGTTTCATTTGAATTGGATTGCTAGTGTTGTTTTTTCTATCTCTCCTCCCTGCACACATATATCCCCCCTTTTCCTAATTTTTCACAAATTATGTTTTTATGCCTCTCATTTCAACAGCCATCACTACTCACTCGCCCTAGTCCACACATTCACCCATGTCCGATGCCTGTCCGACTGGGATGCGTCCTGTCTTGTACTTCCCTGCCACAGCCCCCGGATGGTGCTATCAGGCCCCATGTGAGAGTCTGTTTGGGCCTCACTCCCACACCACTAACATAGGGCTACCTGGTAAGTACCATCGACCCTGACTAGTTCATGGTCCTTTGTTTGTTCGGTGCCCCGGTTTAACCCCAAAATATGTTCATGTTCTTACAGAAATAAATTGCATGCGTGCTTCTGAAGAGCGACCAAAGTCGTGAAACGCGTAGAGCCAACAGCTTCATGCCTCAACAATTATGTATCTTTACAATTCATTCAGTGCATTTTTTGTCTGAATACCTGGGTCCTTGGCTGATTATTATTTTCCAACAAAGTTGTAAAAAAACATATACTATGTATCCATTAATAATGCAATATAGTCATGGACGGTGCATTATTTGAAAGTAATAAATTATCAACTTTTAAATGTATTCTAGCCATATTCATTTCCCCCAACCAATTTATAAAATCTTTCCCGCACATGCTTCACACAAAGTCCCGCTCCTTCCCCTCCCCCCCCCTTTTTACAATACATGAATTTAGGGATGTGAGGTGATAAGTTGACCCATACCTCTGGAAAGTCCCAACCCCTATGGCCCCCCACATTTAATATGTTGCTTTAAATCTGTTGCAGTCTCTGTGATCGTGCCCGCAGGACCCGTGGACTCGATGTCTGCCAGTGTCCCACAATCGGGTCACGGAACGGCAGAACGGGGGGATGCCTTTGTAAACAAGGCATCTCCCTGTTCTGCCCAGTGACAGGACAGTGATCGTCTGCTCCCTCTCATCGGGAGCAGTAATCAGTGTCATGTCACAGTAAGCCACGCCCCCACACAGTTAGAATCACTCCCCAGGACACACTTAACCCCTTCCCCGCCCTCTACTGGTTAACTTCTTCACTGCCAGTGTCATTTTTACACTAATCAGTGCATTTTTATAGCACTGATCGCTGTATAAATGACAATGGTCCAAAAACAGCGTCAAAAGTGTCCGATGTGTCCGCCATAAAGTCACAGTCACGATAAAAATCGCAGATCACCGCCATTACTAGTGTAGCAGTACCCCTGTATGAGCTGCTGGTTTTGTTTTGGGTCTACGTTTTGCCTATAAATCCCTTGGAATTAGCTCGAACCCTCCCTTGGCACAACTGGTATATACAAATATTGTGGAACCCACTGGTTGCTGGGGAACACAATTTTACAAGTAAATATACTGCCTTAAGCACCCTTATGCATATATATATATATATATATATATATATATATATATATATATATATATATATGTGTTACCTTTCTCAGTTTGAGGTCCTTCAGGCACATAAAAGTACTCCACACAGATGTATACTTAAACAAATATACAGTTTACTTTATATTAGAGATAATAGACAGATTAAAACAATGTTATACATATTGTGAGGGTGCGACTTTGTGCGACCTTCAAGAGGGTTGGTGTATGCCAGATTTGGTAAAGAAAGACACGCTGATGAAACAGCTGTGTCTTGGGCTATTTAGTTCAGAGGTGATTATGGATCAGGGCTCCACCCAACAGAGAGGAAGTCTGCGTGCATGAGAGCCAGGTGGGCTCTCTTCCTCTGAAATGGAGTCAGAGGTGATTATGGAACAGGGCTCCACCCAATAGAGAGGAAGTCTGTGTGCCTGAGAGCCGAGTGGGCTCTCATCCTCTGAAGTGGAGTCAAAGGCGGTGCATGTCTGCAGGAGGCAGACACTGTTAGTGATACAGCAACAAAGGTGCTGACCAGGAGAAGCTAGGAGAAAGCTGAAACTCTTGGACATTGTGTGGGTCTGAGGAACAGACCGTCAGGCCTAGGCTAAAGGCCTGGATCGCTAGAAGGTAAAGCTACGAAGCTACTGTTAGTATGAAAGATACAGGAATGGTGGAACCCCCCCTGTGAATACTACAGATGTGTTTGTGAACTTTTGTGCTTTTAAAAAAAATTGGGCTACCATGCCCTTAAACAGAGTTGCTGACTGGCTTGCATCACTGGAAATACGCGTCCACCACAAGAGCTAACAACCCCCAATCTTACAAGTGGTGGAGATATTGCTTTGGGCAGTTTTGGAAGAGTTCCAGATCCTCGCATACCAAAAACAGTGAGTAAAAAGAAACTGTGTGTTTAACAGCAATACTGTGATGAACAGCCTATCTGAAGGAAAAGTTAAAGTTTTCTGCGGTGAACTGCTGCTAGCTGTGTGTGGCAGCCAGGCAAACTGCATTGCACAGGAGTTCAATTAATGGACTGTGTTGTATACAGGTGATGTGCCTGTGGAAGTGAGCTCAAGCAAGGAGTAAAGTCTACATGTGAAAGCGTGCTGTTTGCAAAGTCTTGGAGACAGTACTGTACTTTAAAATTTTCCTGTGTGAAAAGGAAGCAATGTTTGCTGAAATGAGAGACAGAGCGGGTGTTGGTCCTAGCAACACTGGTGCAAGGAGTGCACAGGTGCAGGTGACTGCAAGTATGGAGGGTTCACCAAAGTCTGAGTCTGCAGTGGATTGGTGCAGGCGACACTTGGCCGCACTGAACCAAGTTAAAGGGGAAGGACATGTTGCCCCTGGCAACGCTGGTCCAAGATGGCCAGCTATCAATGTGCAAAGGGTTAAGAACCAAGTGCGCTGTTTGCGGTGCAGTGAGTGGGGGCATGCAGTTTCTAAATGCCCTTTGTCCCAGGCTTCACCAAAGCAAAGGTATGAGAAGCCTGCTCTGAGTGTAAAAAGTGAGCAGATGGGTGTGGTTGCCCTTGGCAACAAAGCAGAAATCCGTACAGCTGACTTCATACGGCCAATGTTGCCTTCGGAATGTGTTGAGGACTTTTTGGATGAGTTTGCGATGGTTTCTTCCTACAGAAGATGGCCCAGAAATCGCTGGGTTGAGTTGGTGCAACCTTTTCTGATGGAGGAGTACCAGGAGGTGTACCGTGGGATGTATAGTAACCGAGATGACTACGATAATTTTCGAGAAGCAGTCCAGTCTAGAGAGAGCTACAAGAGATCAGCGGGGAGAAGGCGGTCTCCCATAGCAACAGGGGAAAGTCACCAAGTGCCATGCCTGGAATGTGGTCAGCTGGGCCACGGGATCTTTTCTTGTCCAAGCTTGTGGAATACAGCTGCTGATCGTGTTGTTGGGCTTAATGCTTTGCCTGCAGGCGATGATGGAAAATCCAAGATGGATGTATTGTTACCCTGTTTCCAGGAGGGGCGTCATCTTGTGAGAGCATGGCAAAGAAGGGACAACGCCCTCAATTGAAATCTTCAACCCATGCTAAAGAGAATGGTAAGACTGTTCCTGTTAAAATCATGGGAAAGGCTGACTGTGTGGTTGCTCACAATGAAGGTGAAAAAATGAACTTGCTGCAGTGTGCTACCCAGATCAGTGGGGAGACACAGGTTAAAACCCTGCTTGCAGAGAGGTCAAAAATTGAAAGGGACATATGGACTCTGGGTACAGCTAAGGTAATCCAGTGGAGTGCTGGAAAGGATGTGCTAGGGGTGACCAAAGCAGTTGGTATGCCATGTTCCCTAGTGACAGGTGCTGTCCAGTTGTCAAGGGAAACCACCGAGGAGCCTGCAGTGGTGAGGCAAGTGGTTTCCCAGGACAACTGTGAAGACGCCCTAGTGGGCAAAATAATTCCTTTGGAGAGGAAGGGTGGTGTGCTGAGTGGCACGCAGGGTGCCATGCGTTTTGACAAAGTGCAATTTGATAGAGTTTATAAAACTGCTATGTTTATGAATGCTGATGACACATGTGCTGATGGTAATGTGATGCTTAATGAGGTAGGGATGATCGCTAAGCAGGATATGCGATTCCCCTTGGCAAAAAGTATCTAAGGCTGCAGAGGTGTCCTTGGAAACCTCCCGGGAGCTTTGTGTGGTGGAGCGAGAGGTTGCCTGGGACAACTGTGGTGCCGCTCTGATAGATAAGAGGGTACTTGAGCTTGGTGATGAGAATAATGGTAAAAATCAAATGTTTAAAATTTCTTGTACTGATAATGAGTTGTTACGGTCTGTCACTGCTGACAGTCCTCATGGGTTTAGTGAAGCGCCACTCAAGCAAAGTGGTGAAGTTATGTTATTGCAAGCCAGTCAGAGTTGCTGACTGGCTTGCATCACTGGAAATACGCGTCCACCACAAGAGCTAAATGACTCTGCAGGGCCCTGCGAGAGTCAGTAATATTATTTAGTAAAAGGATTCTAACAATTGCTAATTCCTATGTTCTATGGATAACAATTCTAAGCTCACGAGCTCCCCCTAGCGGGCAATACCACCCCGTGTCCCAGCAAAGTAGTTCCTGTCAGGCCTGACACAGATTATTATACTAGTTCCTGGAGGGTGGGAATCTTCGCTAGCAAAACGTTGGTGCACTTATTAATTGTAATCCACAGGAGATGAAGAACATGAACTAAACTCCCGCAATGCTTTTGGGAGTAAAACTGACAGTCAGTGTAACGCCAGTCCTAACTACGCAGTTAACACACACTGCGCTATGTCCTGAGATATATGTGGCTCACTGCTGAGGGTGGCGGTGGGCCTTCTAAAGTCAGGCCTAACAGAAGGTTGTCCGCTCACCCGGACAGGCCTAGTCCGCCTGACACGCTCTGCGGTCAGTACCTCGATCCCCGACCTTTCCGCGATACGCGATCTCTGGTTCCTCTCACAGCAGCTGTAGATGCCGGTTTGACAGAACAACTCTGATCCGAAGAAAGCGCAGACTGGTCACACTGGAAAAGGTCCCTCTCTGGCTTGATGATCCTCCGCGAGGTTGTAGGCCCAGGCTTTGGGCCTAGTCACTCTGGCAACAGGCCTCACACACCTCCTGCTTGGTTGAGCGCAGAGTTCAGAGAGACCGAGCGCGGCCCCGCCTCTTCTTTAAGTAGCCTCCCCAACAGGCTGTGTGGGAGTTGTGATGCATTCTGGGAGTACAGCTGCACTGTGAGTACCATATTCTATTAGGTATCCATGGCAACGGAGTCTCTCTCTCCCTGTACCATAAGTTCCCAATGCACCACTGAACATAAGTAAACAAACAGTGTATAAGGTTGTAACTGGAACTCCGGGGGAAGTTTGAGGTGTACACATGTAACAATAGTCTATAACAGTATAACCCCGCTACACTAGTAAAAAAAAAAATAATAATAAAAATGCCATAAAACTATCCCCTATTTTGTAGACGCTATAACTTTTGCGCAAACCAATCAATATACACTTATTGCGATTTTTTTTACCAAAAATATGTAGAAGAATACGTATCGGTCTAAACTGAGGAAAAAAATCGTTTTTTATATATTTTTTGGGGATATTTATTATAGCAAAATGTAAAAAATATTGCATTTATTTTTTTTTTTAATTACGCTCTTTTTTTGTTTATAGCGCAAAAAATAAAAACTGCAGAGGTGATCAAATACCACCAAAAGAAAGCTCTATTTGTGGGAAAAAAAGGACGTCAATTTTGTTTGGAAGCCACGTCGCACGACTGCGCAATTGTGAGTTAAAGCGACGCAGTGCTGAATCGCAAAAAGTGGCCCGGTCATTGGGCAGCCAAATCCTTCGGGGCTGAAGTGGTTAAAGTAGCGCAGTGCTAAATAGCAAAAAGTGGCCTGGTCATGAAGAGGTTAAAATCTTCTGAAGGTCCAGTGGTTAAAAAAATGATAAAGAAAAATTGCAGATCTTATGTAACTTTCCCACGTTCAAGTATTTCTGAGTGACAATACAGGATGATCCACACAAAATGTTTTTTTTGTTTGCCCGTACGTACAAAGAATGAGGAAACAAAAACGAAAGATACCATCAAATGATAAAAAAAGGCAATGTAGGAATTTTCATGTCTTTAGTAAAAGTGAAAATCTCTTTATGAACAGACATCGTTGGAGTAATCTGTGTTCATAAAGGAGTGATAGGCAACGTAGACTCCAGGATGAGGGACCGAACGTCTCTCCTGGTCCTCCTGGTCCTCCTGTGTGCTTCCCCCGGGACGACACGTGAGTAGATTCAAAAATATCTTAACCAAGACTTTTTTCTTGACAACTTCCATACAGGTGCACAATGTACTGTCTTGTATATCACATACAACTCCTATTCTTAATTATGTCCATCAAACTTTAATTCCTTGACTTTAGTTCTGAAGTAGGGGGTCACAATGTCCTCTGAAACATGCTGGCCTGTTTAATTATATATATATTTTTAGTTCAATAATTTTTGTTTTCAATGATACAAGAAAAATGTGCATTGACTGCCATATAACAAGACATAGCAAATAGTACTACATGTATAAATACATATACATCATGACTAATATAAATGAACCGTAAGCAAGTTGTACGCACTAAACATTGGGTGAGGGAATTGTCCAACTCTTTGAGACACCTCATCTGGGAACAACCTGTGCCCGGAGGGAAGGACAACATGATCAACCCTTACTTTCTACTTTATTCCTTTCGGTTATAGTAAATTATGACCATGCCATCTTACTATATAACAAAATCAGTGCAGTGCAACAGTAACTGCCATTTGGAGACAGACCCCTATCAGGAGACCTGGTTGCTACTGTCAGAGGCTACACCCCTGGTGATGAGAACTTCTTGCCCCAAGGACTGGGAAGGTCAGGATAGCTACATGGTCCTGGGAGACCAAGAGAGGGTCTGGAAGGCTGTGAAAGCCGAGGCATCTAACCAGTCCAGGGAGCCTTGAGAAAGTCCAAAAGTCTCGTAGAGAGTGGCGAGATCATTTTAATACATCGTGACTTGAGTGCTGGATGTCGATGCCCCATGGTGTGGGATGCATTCTATGTGACCTTTTCAGGTCGAATCCTTGAGATGAGCGGCTAGGACTATCTGTGGTGGACGGGCTGCATTCACCATTATCACTGTCTTGTTCTGAGATCAAGAACTTGGCACATGGAGGAGGACTATCTCACATATTGGGACTGTGATTGAATTATATCTTACTGATTTTGTTATATATTACTTTTGGGGCTTGTTCGGATTATCCTTGTAGTGTTCAGCTAGCAACTTTCATATTTGTTATTCTACTTCTCTGCGCTGAATATTTGCTGGCATATCATACCATCTTACTGTTTGTTAGGCTATCCAAAGCTGAATGTTATGGACAGAAATTCAATAAGAACATATAAAACGTATTTATAAGGTAGTAATAAATAAAAAAAAAGTGAAACATAATGAAACACGAGGAAAGGGAAACAAGGAAAGGGAAGAAAGCCCTTTGAAGGGTTCAACTACTCAGGAACATTATCTGGAAAGGTGTATATAACTTCTTTGAGGACATGATTCATTGCTTTAGAAGAGATTATTTTAGTAACGCCTAAAGCCTCGTACACACGATCGGATAATCCGACAGGAGTTGTGTGATGACAGGCTGTTGTCGTATAATCCGACCGTTTGTACGCTCCATCAGACAATTGTTGTCAGACTTTCCGCCAACCAGTGCCAGGACAAGGTCATCAAGCGCCCAGGGCAAAGATGCCAAACTGCGCCCCCCATTCCTTTAGGGTTAGGGTCTGGGTGCCCCCCCATCCCTGCAATAAACCATTGCGCCAGGGGCAACCGCCACTCCTGCCCACCCCTTGTCCCGGCCCTGCCGCCAACGAATGTGGGATAGCATGCTTTAAAATTGTCTGCCAACAATTATGTGTTGTCGGATTATCCGATTGTTGTTACACAAGTCCGCCACACAAAAGTCCAAAGTACAAACACGCATGCTCGGAAGCAATGCTCACCATAACACAACATTAGCAAAAGTTGCCCAAAGAATGGCGCTAAAGAGCTGAAAAAACACGTTGTTTCGTGTTTGTTGGCCGACAATTCTTTGCCGTTTGTATGCAAGACAAGTTCCTGGCCCACGCCCTTCAGACAAAAGTCCTATGCTTTGTCCGCGGAAAATCTGATCGTGTGTATGAGGCTTTATAGTGACCTGTTGGATGTATACCAATCTGTCCAAGGTTGCCAGTTTTTAATAAACTCTGTATTTTTTCCCGTTTACTGATGCTATTATACTCTCATATGTATAATGCATAGAGAGGGTGCAGTGCGTACAGAATCACTTACCTTTGGTGGATCTGGAGATCTCCATATTCCTAGCTTAGCTGCCAGGAATAGATGAGTGGTAAATTGTCTCAGAACACAGATATCAGTCATATCCGTGAACTGCATATACGTAGAGATGCTCTTAGAAAAGTACTGGATGAGAAAATATCCTCATTAGGAATGAGCCCAACACCTCCCGGTTCGGTTCGCAGCAGTACATGCGAACAGGCAAAAAATTATTTCGAACATCCGAACACCGTTAAAGTCTATGGGACACAAACATGAAAAATCAAAAGTGCTCATTTTAAAGGTGGGGGGGGGGGGACCCACGCCGTTTTTTTCAATGACTTTTATCTGTATTGCCGGGACCCGACAATTCATTAATAGCCGCGAGTGAGTTTTAAATGACTTTTTTTCCTTTAGAAATGTCATTTTGTGCAGGGACAGTTCTAAACATGGGGAAAATGCGCTACTTTACATGCATACTATACACACCCCCCAGGTACGATATTTAAAGGAATATTTCACTTTTATTGTTTCACTTTAAGAATCATTAAGATCACTGCTCCCGAAAAAACTTAATTTTTTTTAACTTTTTTTTTGCATTGATACATGTCCCCTGGGGCAGGACCCGGGTCCCCAAACACTTTTTATAACAATAACTTGCATATTAACCTTTAAAATTAGCACTTTTGATTTCTCCCATAGACTTTTAAAGGGTGTTCCGCGGTTTTCGAATTTGCCGCGAACACCCGAAATTGTTCGCTATTCGGCGAACAGGCGAACATCCGATGTGTTTGACTCGAACATAGGGCTCATCCCTAGTCCCCATTAGGAGAGACGATCCTCAATTAGTGTAACCAGGGATAAAGGAGGACCACCATCTCTGGTTTTCTTAGGCTGGCTTTGCTTCAAAAGGTCTAGGTCAAAAATAGATACGGTAGCTCCCCAGATGGCCCAGTTTGTCTCTAAGACTCAGTGCCCATCCATCCCACCAATCTAGATCAGTGTCAGGTCATGGTTATAGTAAAAAATCAGGGTCCAACGCCAGCATCAAAGGTCAGGGTCAGTGTGTTTTAGGTAGGATAAAAAACATTTAGTAATTCAGTATCAGTGTCAATCTGGATCTGATGTTTTAGGTATGATGAAAAAAGGAAATATGCATTATTGTTTCTGAGCCCTGCTACTGCTTGCTTACACCCTAAGCATAAATTCCCTTTACAATCCCAAATTTTCTCCAAACAAAAATTTCCCCTATTCCCAGTACAACCCCCCCCCCCCCAATGCAATCCCCAATGCATCATAAATATTGGCCTCCTCTCCCCCCTCCCAGCACAAATCCTCCCCCTGCCCAAATTCCCCCTCCTAGCACAACTACTCTAGCCCTCAAATTCCCCCTCTTAAATTCCACTCCTCCTCAGTCATTTCTACTAGCATAAATCCCACTAATTCCCCCTTTCTAAGACAAATCCCTCCTCCCAAATCACATCTAAAAGCACAGCCCCAAATTCCTACTTTTAGCACAAATCCTCTTCCCACATGATCTATCCCAGCACAAATCTCTCTAAATCACCCTTCCTAGCACCCCCCCCCCCAAATCACCCCCAGCACAAATCCCCCCCCCCACACAAAAATCTCCTCCTTACACATATCTTACCTCCACCACCCCCCAAATTACCCCTCCAGAACAAATCTACCCACATCTTTCCTTCCACCACAAGAACCTGGAGGGGAGGGAGAACACAGCCGGAACCTCCTCCCAGTTCTCTCCTCCTCTCCAGCTCAATGCTGACAGTAGTAGTATTGCTGCTGCCGGATTGCAGCTGCAGGGGGACTCCACAAGGTGCCCCCCCACCTCACATGATACCACCGTGCCCAGGGCAGCCACCCCTCCTGCCCACCCCTAGTCCCGGCCCTGGTTACATGTTTTATCATAAGACATTATAGATATAAAACAACAATTTCCGCGCTATGTGAGTAGTGATAAATGCATATAAAATATAAGTGAAAATTATCAGTCCATAAGGGTGTCCATATAGGAAAGAATTTGATGAAATTGTTGCAAACGTGTCCAAAGATGATGGACGACCATACACCCAAGTGCACCATCTATGTGATAGTACAAAATGTGCCCTTACTGGACTTATCTAGACTCCACATTATAGGAGCCTAGTCTGACATGGATTCACACACCATGAAGGATCCATCCACTGGGTATGAAGGAGGATAACATCATGGCCGACAAGAAAAAGGGAACACATATTTAGGAGAGTTCGGGCTGCACCCCAAGATACATAGGAATGATGTGGGAAGGTTCCCCCAGGTGGCTTTTTTGCAGCAAAATAGGTCAATAAAAATATGAAAATGATATAAAAAGGTCTTAATTTCAATAAATTACAGATACATGTCCGTGTTTAAATATAGACTCTGGTTGGAAGGATACAATAATTATGCCATAATACAGTCAAGCAACCATATAATCATACAGCACAACATGAATGTCTGAACTGCATGAAAGTCCCAGACGGTGCTGGTTTTACACTCTCTCTCATTAAAGTTATGCAAAAAAGGCAGAAAGTCATCACATAGTGTAAAACCGTTGTGGTTTTATTGAACAAATGCCATTAAAAGTGACCACAGGTCCAATACAGTGTATCACGTGAATAAAAATCTGCAGAGCAGGATCAAAGTAGCATGGTATAATTGGACATAGACTCCGCCCAACTAGTTTTGTCATACATGACGTCATCGGGGGCCATTATAAGACATTATAACAGTAGAAATGTTCCTGTGCCAGAAGATATTAGGGCTCTTTCACACAGGCACTGCATTCATTTTAAAGCAGTTTAATACGCATTTATGCAGCTATATCATTAATGGGCATTCAGGTCATGGCAGTTGATGCTCTTAAAATTCTGTGAGATTTTTTATTTTTTACAAGGCTAAAATGGGAACTGACTACTCTGACACTTTGCAACTGCAGCTTAAATATGGTGTAAATGCCATAGAAGGGAATGGAGGTGATTGCAAAATGTCAACGCCTGCTAAATGCTACAGGAAGCAATATTTCCGGCTCGCCATGACATGAGACAACACTAATAGTACAGCGCGTACTCCTCCATCCACTCCCTGTTTTATCAGATTTGAGTGGTGTTGACAGGCAGCTGGGAAGCAGTAAAAAGGTGACCCAATCGCCTGTTATCAATGTCCATGTGAAAGATCCCTATCAAACAATGCTGGAGAATATAAAATACAATATAATATAAAGAAATATAATACAATGTAATGAAATGAATGATCTCTTCTTTCCTTTCCCAGAGACCATCAGCAGCTCTACAGCCTCCGGTAAGTGTTTAAGTATTACTATCTTGTGTTATATGAAAACTAAGGAATGTGTCAGACAGGTGACTTTACCATCTCGGTTTTTAATGGGGTGTGATGTCATTTATTAGGAGCCAAATGTGGTGATGACACCCATAGGGGAATGTGAGCACAGAGAGGAATATGCGTTGTGGGGGTCCACATCACAGATGTCTTCCAACCGGTGGAACAGTGCCTTGTGCATTCAGAATAAAAGGCATTACAACCCAATTCACTGCTGTTCATGGGTTACCGTGTGTTGTGGTTTTACCGCATGTTACCGCAGTCCATAAGTGTGAATGATTTCACTTTAACCATTTCAGCTCCGGAAGGTTTTACCCCTTTCATGACCAGGCCATTTTTTCCGATACGGCACTGCGTTACTTTGCCTGACAATTGCGCGGTACTCAAATACAATTGATGTTCTTTTTTCACACAAATAGAGCTTTCTTTTGGTGGTATTTGATCACTTCGTCAGAAGGAGGCCGCGCCTCCGAAACATGTAGCCGTGGCAACCGCTTTGTCAGCTAAGAGGAGTTACCACACACACTTGTTCCTTCCCCTACGGCCGCGAGTGACGTCACGCAGCGCTAGCTGGACCGTGCGTGTGTTTTGCGCCTAACACAGTCTGACGCAACTAGGAAGTGGATCTAACAACAACATCCCACATCCATACCACACGCCTCTGGGAGGCAACCCATTGCACAGGCCAGGAAGGGAGACATCTACAATGCTGTACATGTGACATCAAGCTCCATGTTTGTGAGTGTAACCTTCTTTGATTTGAATCTACATTTTTAGCATTAAAATGATATCACACTAGGGCAGTCCTGCGCTCTCTTTTCCTTGTATATTTCAGAACAAGTCCGCCACCCAGTGGATCTTTGAGAGAGCTGCAGCACCTAGAGCAAAGAGACCTTTTCATACAGACTGTTTTAATTTGGGAGTTGCTCATGGGGACAGCGCTGATTTGTTTTTTTTCTTTGTGTTTCGGACTTCGTCAGAGGACGCCCTCAGAAACATGTTAAAAAAATGGCCTGGGGGCCCCCCAATCAATACCAGGCCCTTTGGGCTTTTGGCATTTGATGAACACACAAATAGTGCATTCTAGGGCCCTGATTGGCTAATCATGACTCAGTGCTAATAGTCCCACCCACACTATAAAAGGAACCTTTTTGGAGTGCGTTGTTGGAGTGGAGATAGCTAGAGTAGGGCCCAGCTTGCTACTAGCGAGATAGTGTGTTATTGTGACTCTGAGTGTAGAGTGTTAGTGTAGTGTGAGTATAGTGTAGTGTAGTGTGTTGGTGTAGTGCAGTGTTTAACGCAGAATTACATAAAATGTAGTGCTGTATACACTGTTGTATACCCATTATTGTTTTTTTTTTGGTTGCTGCGTGTTTTTTGTTTTTTTTTTGCCCCGTGCCTGCCCCACAGTCAGTGATGATTTGGGGAGCCGTGTCATCTGCTGGTGTTGGTCCTCTGTGTCTTATCAAGTCCAAAGTCAGTGCAGCCCTCTGGCAGGAAATTCTAGAGGACTTCATGCTTTCCTCTGCTGACCAGATTTATGGGGATGCTGATTTCATTTTCCAGCAGGACTTGGCACCTCCCACACTGCCAAAAGTACCAATACCTGGTCACATGATCATGGTATCCCTGTACTTGATTGGCCAGAAAACTTGCCTGACCTAAACCCCATTGAGAATCTGTGGGGTATTGTCAAGAGGAAGATGAGAGACACCAGACCCAAAGCAACCTGAGCTTCCATAACATCTCAACAGTGCCACAGGCCGATTACCTCCATGCTACACCACATTGGTGCCGTAATTCATGCAAAAGGAGCCCCGACCAAGTATTGAATGCATTCTTTACTGTACATGGACAGACTTCTCACTAAGACAACATTTCTGTATTAAAAATCCTTTTTTTTTTATTGGTCTTATGTAATATTCAAATTATCTGAAATAATACATTTTGGGTTTTTACCAGTTGTAAGCCCTAATCCTCAAAATCAAAAGAATGAAATGCTTGAAATGTATCACTCTGTGTGTAACGCATCTATAAAATATGTATGAGTTTCACTTTTTGAATTAAATTACTGAAATAAATTAACATTTTGATGATCTTCTAACTTTATGAAATGCACCTGTATATCCCATAGTTTGTGGACTCTATTACTTTCCCACAGACTAAATAATATACACTGATTTGGATTATTTTCACCAAAATATGACCTAAATTTATAAAGAAAGATTATTAATTTGCTAAATTTTCTAATAGAAACAATGAAAAACATGTGTTTTCCATTTTTTTTTCCGTTTATGTAGCAAAGAATTCAAAAACCCAGTGGTGAGTAAAGAGGAAGTAGACCCTCAATGAAAAAAGGTTCTTCTCCCTCCCCTGGAAAGTACAGACATAATGTGCTGCAGGCCACATCCATCTTGGCCCCCTTCCCTCTGGGGCCGCAGACTCCGGCTCTGTGACTGGCCGGAGTCGCGTGACATCACTCCAGAGCATGCGTGCGGGAGCCGCTGGTCACGGCACTCAGTTCTGAAGAAACAGCACGGGTGCCCATTTCTTCAGAGCGTATGTGCCGATGACATCATCAGCGCAGTTTACTGTAAATATCTCCTAAACGGTGCATGTTTAGGAGATATTTAAAGTACCTATAGATAAGCCTTATTCTAGACTTACCTATAGGTACAAAGTGTAAAGGGAGGTTTACAATGACTTTAAATACCACCAAAAGAAAGCTCTATTTGTGTGAAAAAAAAGGTGTAAAAATGTCTTATCCTAATGGGAGTGTTGATTGCCACTTTAAGCAAGCTTTTGGCAGGCTTTAGCAGGCTTTCAACAAGCTTCAAGAAGTGCTGAAGCCTGCTAGCAGCTTGCTTAACGTGGCAATCAACACTCCCATTAGGATCTGTGTTCATCATTTGCAAACTGAAGCTGAATGGTACTTTAAACACTTCAAAAAAGCTTTCTGAATGCTCTGCAAATGCTTTGTCAAAGCTTGCTGGTCACACTGCTCTTATACAAGCTGAAGATAAACAGGCTTTCTTTTTTTAATTCTATTTGATTTCACTTTTTAAAAACTTTTATTATTTTATTTTTTATTTAACTTTCTTGCTTATCACAAGAGGATTACCAAACCTCCAATGTGATATCATTAGGCAGGTGACAGGCAGGGCCGTCTTTAAGGCAGGGCAAAAGGGGCAGCTGCCCTGGGCTCTGTCATTGTTGTGGGGCCCAAAGCAGCTGCTTCATACTTGCCAATTATACCAGTTTAAATTCCCTTATCCCTTGAAGTTTTAGTCCTGTGCTGTGTCCCGATATCTCAGTGTGAAGTGCTGCTACTAATGCTGCCCAGCCCTGCCCTATTGTTATGTACAGATGACTTACCTGCAGACCCTGTGTTTACATGTAAATAACCGTCATTCATATTCATATGTAAAAATCTGCGTCTGGCAGCATTGATATGTAAAAAAAGGCAGCATTCATATGTATATCATACCCCTCTGAAGTGAAGAGATGTTGTGCTGTAACCTCTAGCAACCAATCAGTGAGCAGTATTACTGTACAGTAATCTCTAGCAACCAATTAACAAGCAGAAATCATGTGCTGTAACCTCTAGCAATTAATCAGTGAGCCGTAATGTGTGCTGAAATCTCTAGCAACCAGTCAGTAAGCAGTAATGATATGCTGTTACCACTGGCAACCAATTGCAATCACTGTCTGATCTGATACAGTAAACAGATTTTAAGTCTTGCTGCTATTTATTGTATGTCTGAGAGCAGGTGGAGAGTGAAATTGCATGGGGGGCCCAAGAAAATGTTTGCCCAGGGTCTAAGCAATATTAAAGACAGCCCCGGACTGTTCTTTATGGAGACATCAGCAGTTTATTAGAACACAGATTTCTCCCCTGACATCAACTTCAGCTAATCATGCACAGATCATGCTTGATTAGCTGTTTCCCTGATTACAGCAGCCGGGGAATGACAACTCCTTACCTGGAAACTCTGAAGCCTCGTACACACGACCAAGTTTCTCGTCGTTAAAAAACCCGTCAATTTTCTCGACGAGCTTCTTGTCAAGCTTTCCTTGCATATACACTGTCAATTCCAAATCTCGTTGTTGTTCTGCGCGGTCACGTCCAGCACGTACAACGGCAGTATAAAGGGGAAGTTCGATTCCAATGGCGCCACCCCTCAGGCTGCTTTTGCTGATCTTGTGTTATCGCGTGTTAGTAAAAAATTTGGTGAGAGACGATTCGTGCTTTCAGTTCAGCGTGACGAATGTGCTATCTCCATTACGAACGCTAGTTTTACCTGAAGGAGCGCTCCCGTCTCATACTTGATTCTGAGCATGCGCGATTTTTTAAGACTCGGAAAAGCGTACACACGACCGGTTTTCTTGTCGCAAAACAGACCGACGAGAATCCCGACGAGAAAAACGAGAACCCTGACGAGAAAATAGAGAGCAGGTTCTCTATTTTTCTCGTCGAGATTCCCGTCAGTTTTCGCAACGAGAAACCATACACACCAACGGTTTTCTCGGCAAGAAAGCTCTCTCGGCAGTTTTCTTGTCGTTTTTTGACGAGAAACTTGGTTGTGTGTACGAGGCTTCAGAGCTGAGCACTTTGGGCTTCATAAAGAGCAGACTATAGAATGCAGATGTGTTGGACCACACTATACACTGCTATGTGGAAATTAGCAAGGGGAAGTATTGAGGAGTCTGATTGGAGCAGACATTGCAGGTGGTAGTAAGAAGTTTGAATTTTTTTAATTGGAAGCCAGTAATCAGACAGACAGGGAAGCAAAAAAGGGGGGGGGTTTGTGGGACTTTAAATGAGACATGGATGCGTGTAGAAAATTGATCTAGGATAACATCAGTAATGAACACAATCCCACAAGGGAAATCACTGTATCCATGAGGAGTTGCTGAATGATCACCCCAAAAAGAGAAAATCAAGACATTTATATGAATATCAAAATATTCCTTGGTTCGCGAGGGTCCTACCCCCGCCTCAACCCCGGGGGAGATTGGCTCACTCAGGACCACCATTTTACTTCCATATTGGAATGCTTGAATTGACCTATTTTGGGCTTTCACATGGGTAATGTATAAATTCTCCCACACTTTGCTCTATGGTTTAAGCATTACCTATATGATTGTATGACTCCATTGACCTATTTACTCATCCCCTTTCCCCCTTTTTAGCTACAATTTACATTCACCCCACTCCTGATGACTGGCTTTAAACGCCAAGAAACGCGTTGAGTCCATGCTCAGGGATGCCAAGCTCAAGTTTGCCCAAATCAAATATAACGGAAAATTTATTACCAAATACTTACCGTAATTTTCCTTTCCTGATAGACTCCATGGCAGACTATGTGTGGGTTAACCCCGCCTCCTCTCCACAGCTATAGGACCCCTTACCCATAAATTTGAGCTCACCTCTACAGACAGGTGTTCCGTAACAAGCCGACTCAAATTTCAACTCTCATATTTTTAATTCATGGGTGGGAACTCCATCTGCCATGGAGTCTATCAGGAAAGGAAAATTATGGTAAGTATTTGGTAATAAATTTTCCGTTTTCCTGACAGACTCCATGGCAGACTACGTGTGGGAAATAACTAGCCAATCCACACGGGAGGGTATGCTGAACAAAAAATATTTTAATCTTTCCCGTCAACTGACAGGATTTTTTGACCAAAATTAACAGAGGAAAGGGAAGCAGGCTCAACACAATAATGGGACATAAATGTATTAATAGAGGACTATGAAGCTGCCTTGCATATCACTTCAGGAGCCACGTGTCGAGCTGCTGCCCATGAGGCTGCCATGCCTCTGGTGGAATGAGCCATCACCGCCTCTGGAGGGGCCAAGCCCTTTGCCCTGTAAGCCAGTTGAATTGATTGAACGATCCAGGCCGCTATCGTTCTGGAGGAAGCCCTCTTTCCTTTGCTGCTACCAGTGTGTAACAAGAACAGGTAGTTTGAGCTTCTAAAAGATGAAGTAACTCGCAAGTATTCTTTCAGAGTCTCGCCCACATCCAAGGGATGAGCGTCTGCTGATTCCGGAGAATTGAAAGTAGGAGGACTATTTCTTGATTCTCGTGAAAAACTGACGTGACTTTTGGCTTAGACCCAAGCATGGGAATAAGGACCACTCGGTCCGGGAAGAAAGTCAAAAAGGGTTCTTGACAACCCAGGAAGCTTATTTCTGAAACCCTTTTGGCTGAAGTGATGGCCACTAGAAAGGCCAGTTTGATAGATAAGTCCTTAATGGAAAGATCTTTGTTGTTGAGTGCTGAAAGAGCATCAAGGACGGGCGGAAGATCCCATTTGGGGAATCTAGGTTTCCTCTGAGGCCTGATTCTCGATGCCCCCCGAAAGAACTGCTGAACCAGGGGATGAGTTGCCCATGACGTTCCCGAAAACGCTGATAAGGCTGATACTTGTACCCAGAGGGAACTGATCGATAAAGGCAGATCCAAGCCTGATTGGAGAAAACTCAAGATGTCCTGAACACTAGGATTTCTAGACAATTTTCCTGCAGAAGTCGTGAAGCTGACAAATCTGGCCCAGATTCTATTGTAAGTTTTGTTTGTGTTAGGCTTTCTGGAGCTCATAAGGGTAGAGATTACCCCTGAAGCACAACCAAGAGACTCTAGCCTCTCCCTCTCAAGAACCAGACCATCAGTCTCAGTATTGCTGGACAGGGGTGCAGGGTCACCCCCTGAGAAAGAAGGTCCGGCCTGAGAGGAAGAGGCAGCGGGTCCCTGAAGCTCATCAGATTCAGGGGAGGAAACCATGGCCTGCTCGGCCAGTATGGTGCTATTGTTATCACTTCGACTTTCTCCAACTGAAGCCGCTGTAGGAATTTTAGCATGATCGGAGGTGGAGGGAAGGCATATGCCCTGTTGAAGTCCAATTGACTCGTTAATGCATCTACTCCGAAGGCTTGACTGCACCGAGCTTGAGTGTAGTATCTGTCGATCTTGTAATTGCAGGGGGATGCAAACAGATCCACCTCTGGATCGAATTCCAACGATAGGATCCACTTGAAGGTTTGTGGATGCAGTGACCATTCGTTGTTGTCTAGGTTGCTGCGTGACAGGAAGTCCCCTGGAATGAAGACTGCTGTTAAGTTGAGCAGATTCTTCTGAGTCCAGGTCATGATGGGCTCGACCTCTTGGAGAAGGGCAGAGCTCCGAGTGCCCCCTTGTCTCTTCACATATGCCACAGCGGTGGTATTGTCCATTTTGAGTAGGACCGACTTCCCTTACAGAAGGTGGGAGAAGGCTTGAAGGGCGCACCATGCCGAGCGCAGTTCCAGAATTTTCGAACCTGGAGAGTGGAGACGGGCATCTCATTTGCCCTGAGCCAGTTCTGCCCCACAATGTGCCCCCCAGCCCGCATTGCTGGCATCGGATGTAACAGTCACCCAATGGATGGGAGCAAGGGAGTGGCAAGTTGACAAGTTCTTGGTTTGAAGCCACCAGAGGAGACTGTTGCTCATTGACTGCGTTATCCGGATCAGCTGATTGAGATCGTCTGTCCTCCATTGCTGGAGGAATCCGGATTGAAAAGAACGAAGCCTCCACATCGCCCATTTGACCATGGGGGATGTGGCCACCATCATGCCGATTATCTTCAGGCACTGTGACGCCCTTAGGTGATAGTAGTCTAGGGCTAAGGAGATTCTTTCCTGAATGATCAGTATTTTTTCTTCTGGAAGAGAGATGGTATTCTCTATGGTGTCGAACTGGGCTCCTAGATAGACTAAGCGCTGGGTCGGTTCTAACTGACTCTTCTCCCGGTTTAGGAGCCATCTGAACTCCAACAGTGTAGAAATCACCTGATCTTTGTGGATCAGCAGCTGCTGCTTGTCTTGGGACAGAACTAGTAGATCGTCCAGATAATGATACAGACGCACACCCTGTATTCTGATAAGGGACACAACTGCTAACAGCACCTTGGAAAAGACACTTGGAGAAGTTGTTAGCCCGAATGGAAGACAAATAAATTGTAAGTGCTCTTGTTCGACCTGGAACCGCAGATATTTGTGAAAATTTTCCGCCACGGGAACATGTAAGTACACGTCCTTTAGATCTATTGAGATCAACCAGTCACCTAGTTGAACTACTTTTTGGATGGTTGAGAGTGATTCCATCTTGAATTTTTCGTGCTTTATGTACCTGTTCAGGAAAGTGAGATCTATAACTGGACGCCAAGAGCCGTTCTTCTTTTGTACTAGGAAGAGCGGGGAGTATACCCCCTGGAATTCCTCATCCTTTGGGATGGGCACCACTGCTCCTTGATCTTTCAGGACATTCACATATGAAAGAAGAACTTGTTGTTTTTCTTCTGACCGAGGTAGTGAGGTTTGCATTGGTCTGCATGGAGGGATCTTGGTGAAGGACCATGTGTGGCCTGTTGAGACCGTTTTGATGGTCCAATAGTCTGAGATTGAGGCCACCCAGACGTGCCTGGAGAGACGTAGGCGAGCCCCTACCTGACCCGTCTGGGCGGGCCCAATCTCAAAAGGACTTGGTTGGTTCACGCCCACCGGGCGTCTTTTTCTTGCCAGACTTTTGAAAAGAAGATTGGCCTCTATTCCAGTTCCAGCTTCTCCTAAAATCCCGTCCGGGTTTATAGGAGCGTGCCTCCCTCGAATGCTCTGTACTGCGTCTCTGTTGGGGTTTTCTCTGGTTAAACGGGCGCCTGTCCTGGGGAAGAAAACCCGACTTTCCACCTGTAGCTTTTGAAATGGCGTTATCAAGTTTGTTCCCAAACAATGAAGTCCCTTCAAAGGGAATTTTGCACCACGCCTGCTTGGAGGCTGGATCAGTAAGCCAGGGGCGTAACCACAGTGCTCGTTTGGCCGTGACCGAGGACAACATTGATCTGGCCAGTAAACGTATGAGGTCAATTGATGCTTCCCCCAAAAAGGCGACTGCCATTTTAAGCTCTTGCACTGCTGAACTTTGAGCCAGTTCCTCCGAGACACCTTTCAGAACGGAGTCTACATTTTCCACCCAGGCCTCCATTGCTTTGGAGGTAACTGCAAGGGCTAAAGCTGGTTTGCAGGCCGTTCCGGTCAGGCTATATATTCTTTTGAGGTCTTGGTCAATCTTTCGATCCAGACCATTTTTAAATGATACGGTGTCATCTAGCGGGAGGGTGACATGCTTCGCTAGGCGCATTACTGCTGCATCTACGAGGGGAGCATTTTTCAAATGCTTAACGTCCTCAGATTTAAAGGGATACAGTCTAGAGGTTTTGCTTAGCATGGAAACCTTCTTATCTCCCTTGCTCCATTCTTCCTAAAACACTCCTTTCAGCTCAGAGGGAAGTGGGAAATTGGAGCGTTCATTCCCCAGTTGCTTAAACAGTTTCCTTTGTTTTTCTGGGGGGGCAGTGGTATCCTCCAACTTTAAAGTTTCCTTCACTGCCTTGATCCGTGGAGAGACTAAAGCGTAGTTGAATCCCACCGTAGAATCATCTCCCTCCATCTCGTCTTGCGAGGAATAATGGGAGGAATCATGGGGCTGGAATTGGCCGGGATCCTCCTGGGCCTCGTCAGCCAAGGAGCCAGACAAGGTGGTGGACTGGCTTCTCGTGTGGGGGGCAACTATTTCTTTCATAGATTGCAGTACCACACGTTTAACAAGAGACTCAAGATTTTGTTTTTCGGTCTCTTTCTCACCAACCGCTCGGGCATAACATGGGTCACATAGCGATTTGCCCTCCGGGATTCTGGTCTTACATCCCCAACAGGCTCTGTGGTCAGAGCAATCATTGCGGTGGTGGTGGCGGTGACTAGAGGAGGAATGGGAACATCTCCTATGTCTAGAGGGGGTATGCGAACGTCCCCTATGATGATGGGTCCTAGACGTAGTGTCGCGTCTGGACCTGGATGATGAGTGATGATGCTGATGCGGCCTGGCAAGGTCCCTGTCTTGTGACTGATGAACTGAAGTAGCCGGGCTGTAAGAGATAATACAGACAAAGGAAGGGGGAGGAAGGTGGGCAGGATGTAACCGTTAGCAACCACCAGACAGGCACAAAAGACACCAACCCCCTACCCACTCCGCACATACCTTGTGCGGGAGGGCTGGCCACACGGCGGTGAAGAAGAGTCCGTGATGAGGCAAGACAAACGCAAAACTCTGAGACTACCTAGGACAAAAAGTAAGCAACACAAAAAAAAAGAAAACATTTTTTTTAAACTGTCTCTTTAAGAGACACTTGCATGACTACCTAAAAATGTTGCCTACCTTGTCCCAGCAGAACCGAGCTCCGGGATGCTGCCATCAAAGCCCACAGGTTATCCCACATGTACAGGGCTTCTCAGCGGTTTAAATTCCCCACTGTAGTGACGTCACGGCCGATCCCGCTGCGCGCATGCGCCGAGGGGACCGGCCCACTGCGCCTGTGCGGCCCCTGACCCCGCCGCTGTACCGCGCATGCACGAAAACCAAGCCTCGGTTTCACCGCGGCTCTGCGCATGCGCAGACGTATGGCAGACCGGGAGGCAGGAAGTGAAGTGACGTCCTGGAACGCAGAAGCATTCCACACACGGCGCAACATGAAGAGACAACAAAAACAATGATGCACAAAAAGGGAGGGACACAGACAAGATGACACACAAAAACGGTCTGCCATGGAGTTAATGAAGAAGTCTTCAGACCTTGCCAGCCAGTCCTACATTCATCCTGGTACACTGGGCCACATCCCTTCCACCATAGGGATATTAACTGCCCGAAGACCACTCACCCGCTCATAGCTGGGCCCTGGGTGCACCGCACAACTGGTACCTGATCCGACAGACATCCTGGACTGCACCTGAATTGCATGATGAAGGGTCCATGTGAGGAGGACAGAAAAGGAACACCTGTCTGTAGAGGTGAGCTCAAATTTATGGGTAAGGGGTCCTATAGCTGTGGAGAGGAGGCAGGGTTAACCCACGCGTAGTCTGCCATGGAGTCTGTCAGGAAAATAATATTATTCATCAAGTTATTCTGGAATTCAAAAAAACAAAAAACTATTTTTTTTTTTTGGATAATTATGTTCACTGCACCTGTATGTTCATGTACTGTGATTGCTTTTTTAATCATGTCCTTGATTATGAACTATCAATTATACTTATGTGACTGTTATTACCTGTATTATGCCTTTGACTGCATGATCTCTGTATTATTGATTCTAATACAATATATTTTGATATTCATATAAATGTCTTGATTTTCTCTTTTTGGGGTGATTATTCAGCAACTCCTCATGGTTACAGTGATTTCCCTTGCGGGATTGTGTTCATTACTGATGTTATCCTAGATCAATTTTCTACACCCATCCATGTCTCATTTAAAGTCCCACAACCCCCCCCCCCCTTTTCTTCTTTCATATGTACCGGGGATGGAGGCATGGTTTAGGTTCATTATGGCTTCCACCAGATCACTTCTCTTTTTCTCAGACAGGGAAGCAGCATTTGTGAAGTCAGAGGCAGGAGCAGGTATTAGGATGGATGGTATTGGTTTCCAATCTGATTATTGATTTTTTTTTTTTTTTTGTGATTTAGGATCTGAGTGTGCCGATTCCCTTGGCTCGTCTTCCTGCTCTGATCCTTGTGTGACCCGCAATGTGCTCAATGAGCCCTGGAGAAGTGTAAACAACACAGTATCCTCCACCCCGAGCTGTGATTATTACAAGAACGGATGGTATCAGTTTGTTGGTAGTGGAGGTGTTCAAATACCAGAATCCTGTGTACCCGAAGGTAGATGTAATACAAACTATCCAGTATGGATAAATGGAACACATCCGATCATTACAGACGGCATTGTGAATCGCACTGCTTGTGCCCATTATATGGGAAACTGCTGCTACTGGACATCAACTATCCAGGTTAAGGCTTGTCCTCTGGGATACTATGTGTACAAAGTATTCAGAACTCCAGCTTCCACCTGTTACTCATCCTATTGTACAGGTAAGTGACCCGTTTCCTTTTCCTCGTTTAAAAAAATAAATAAATAAAAAGGGTAATTTTACCTATTAAGGAGTAAAGTCCTCCAGGTGGCAGAATATCTGGAGGTAGCAAATCAAGATCAACTGAGTTTTCAGTGGGTTTTTTTTGGCTTTAGTGTAACTAAATGTAGGCAAACCACTGCTCTTTATGCCCAGCATTTTACTTCTTTTTTGATAGATTCTGGAAGAGTTCTGTCAGGATTTTATTTTCTGGAAGGTTTAGGATGACCTTTCTCAACCTTTTTACCTCAGAGGAGCCCTTGAATTAATTTTAAGCCATAGAAAACCCCCTGCTAAAAGTTATTAAATCTACAACTCGTAACCAATAAGTTGTAGAAAGTTTTAAATAAAGTAAAAGGGTATGCGGCATACCCTGGGCAGATAATTTATTTATAACACCCATTGTCAGTGTCTGGATCACCTGCTGGTGGCACTGTGCTTCTCACAGCAGAAGGTTGCAGTTTGGCTGTCCACCAGCAGGTGCCTCACGACAGCCAGCAGATTACAGTAATTAGTCTCCACCTGGTGCTGGCTGCTGGGAGGGTATTTAGGTCCATCTCTGCAATTACACTTCACATCAGTGTTTTGCATTTGTATTGGTGAATAACTCCCGCACTACCAATTAATAAATCTTAAATTCTAAGAATAAACCTAATGAATTAATAAAATAATAATCTGTGGGTTGTTGCACGCACACAATTCATAAATTAAATATAAATACAGTGAAACCTCAGATTGCGAGTATCGCGATTGACAAGCGTTTCGCAATACGAGCACTGTTTTAAAAAAAATCCTGACTCGGTTTGTGAGTGTTGTCTTACAACACAAGCAGGATTCAAGCCACAACAGTGTGCAGTACTGTGTTTGGCCTGAGGTGGGGGGCGCCGGACCCGATCAGAGACGTTTGGAAATGCTCGGAAATACTCCGTTCCTGAGCCTTTCCAAGGTTTTCCAAGTTCAGCCGAGCTATCCCCAGGCCTTTCAGAGTGTTTCCGAGGCTCTCCGGAGCCCCCCACCTCTGGCCACATGCGGTATTGCGAGCCATAGCAGTCAATGCGGAACAAATTATTTTAGTTTCCATTGACTTTTATGGGGAAACTCGCTTTGATATGCCAGTGCTTTGGATTACGAGCATTCTCCTGGAATGGATTATGCTCATAATCCGAGGTTCCACTGTATAGTTAATGTGTGCTGTGCTACCAATCTCAAAATTATAAATGTTAAATAACACATAAAATAATTAAGTGCCAACATAGTAGTAATAGTGTCCTGCATACACATCCAGTGTTATTACGGAATCAGTTCTTAAAAAAGACAGTTTATCAAAAGTGTATAATGTGAGATTCAAATCCACAAATCTTCATAAGCTTCTAAACCACCTCTTCCCGATCACCACTGAGCTTTCAGTGCCCTCACCTTAATAGTGGGTCAACCCTGTGGTGTCCCCGTACTTCACATCATACCACCGCGTCCCTCCTGCCCACCCCTAGTCCCAGACTTAGTTACATATTTTATAATAGGACATTATGTAAAGTAGAAATATTCCAGAAGACATTGTACCTACAGCATTAATGGGCATTCAGGTTATGGTAGTTGCTCTTAAAATCCTGTGAGATTTTTTATCTGGTTCGCCATGATGTGAGACAACACTAATAGTGCAGTGTGTACTCCTCTATCCACTCCCCGTTTTATCAGATTTGAGTGGAGTTGACAGGCAGCTGGCAAAAAGGCAACCCGATCGCCTGTTATCATTGTCCGTGTGAAAGATCCCTATCAAACAATGCTGGAGAATATAAAATACAATATAATATAAAGAAATTATAATACAATATAATATAAAGAAATATAATACATAACTCCAAATCCTTTGCACTAAGCATCTCATTGCCAGCATCCATTGTGTCAGATATGTAAATCTAAATACACCTTTACATGGCAGCCGCCATAGGTGTGCGCACAGGGTGTGCCAGGTGTGCCTGGGCACACCCTAATCACCCTGTGCTACACAGATTCCCCCTGCTGCTTGGCTGCAAAGAAAGGGACTGGGGAATCTCTGTCCTCAATCACCTTCCTCTGTATCTAAAGTGAGACATCAGGGGTCTGTTTTGTTGTGCTTTTTAAGGGACATTTTTGCCCGCACAATATTAATTTTAAGTTCTTTTTAACGAAAGATATTTTTGAATACAAGTCAATCTATATGATACATTCTATAATATGAAACGTATTCATGGAGACGTGTGATCATACAAAATAGCTATATTTATTGGTTGACAAAAAGCAAATATTTACATGAAATTAAAATACCAATTGCGTTACATGAACGACTTCAAAATCAATAAAATTACCCGCAAAATGGGCATACAGTCCCTTAGACATAATGCTGTTATGATAAATTCTCAATAGGTTCAACAACCTTGTATAATTGACAATGAAGCAGAACGTCTGTATTTCACACATCCAACCGTTACTATACTGCAGGTAAGTAAGTGGTTAACAATGTGAAATAAATTGGACGTTTGTTTTGTCACTAAGATTGGAACTATGCAAAAAGAAAAATATAATGAAAAATTGAATCTTTACAAAAACATCTACCAGTTGTTGGTTAACTACTTCCCACCCGGCCACTGTATATATACGGCCGGGTGGGCGCTCTCTCCTTCTGAGTGGACGTTCAGGAACGTCCCTCAGAAGGAGGGGGATCGCGCGCGCGCGTTCCCGCGCAGCGGCGCGATCCCGATGCACGCGTGTCACCCGGACACAGTGCATCTCGATTCAGCAGGAGGGCTCTGTGATTGGCCCTCCTGATCACATGACGGCCGTGTCCAATCACAGCCGTCATGTGATGTAAACAGAGAGCCGGTTGCTAGGCAATCAGCTCTCCTCTCCTCACACAGAACTCGTCGGTGAGGAGAGGAGAGCGGATCGCTGCAGCTGGCTGGTGATCAGTGAGTATGAGCTGTTTTTTTCAGCTTTTTACTCACTGATCACCAGCCTAGTGTCCCCACACAGTGTAAACACAAACATGTCCCCAAAATACATGTCCCCAGAATACATGTCCCCACACACACACATGTCCCCACATAGTAAAAACACCTGTCCCCCACATATGTGAGAAGTAAAATCATATGTCCCAATGATCATTTGCACACATATGTCCGTGATCACCTGCGCACATCTGTACATGATCATTTGCGTACATATGTCCGTGATCACACGAACCAATTATTATACACTTAACGGATTTTTTTTTACCAAAAACATGTAGTAGAATACATTTTGGCTTAAATTTATAACAAAATTCGATTTTATTGGATTTTTTAAAAAATAGAAAGACGAAAATATTTTTTTTTCCAAATTTCCGCTCTTTTTTCACGTATATCGCAAAAAATAAAAAACGTAGTCGTGAATAAATACCACCAATAGAAAGCTCTATTTGTGTGAACAAAATGATAAAAATTTCATTTGGGTACAGTGTAGCATGACCGCGCAATTGTCATTGAAAATGCGAGAGCGCTGAAAGCTGAAAATTGGTCTGGGAAGGAAGGGGGCTAAAGTGCCCAGTATTGATGTGGTTAATGAGAATAAATCATAATTGCAGAATATTCAATACTTCAACAATTTTGAGAACAACAATGAATTCAAGATAAAATCAAAAAATGGCATATCTACCCATTCCATAATGGCAATTTCCTGACCAGAGTTAAGATGGCTGCCGTGGCTTTCAGGTATCGAGTGTCTAGGAATCTTCATGAGTGTAAGAATATGTCTTCATGCATGGTGCATGGGTGTCAGTCTGTCTGAGAGTGTGGATCTCCCAGTGTGCCCCTCAGGGTGGGTCCCTGAGTGTCTCTCCCCGGCCGGTGGAAGTGAGGGCGTGTCTGGGAGTCCTCGGTGAGTGATGTAAGTGTGTTCTGAGTGTCGTAAGTGTGTGTCCCTTCATCTAATTTGTCTTCCCTTAAATGTTGTCTCTGGACAATAAGATTATAAAAATTATCCTAAGTTCTTCCCAAAGGAGGTGGGTCTTCCACTCATTGGTGGCTGCAGATAGGGGAGTTACTGTACAAAAATCTCTGGTTTCTATAGGTTGGTAATTTAATAATTAACTGTTCTCTGAATTTTTGGGAACCTCAAGTAATACCACTTTCAACCACTGGGGCATCAATTCTTTAAATTTATATATTCTATTTTCAGAATGTGTATAATTTGTATATTGTGGGAAGAATGTATATAGATTTTAATCTTCTGGTAATCCGGTATATCTAACATACTTCTAATATACTTTTGATTTCTTAGCATAACATAATTTGTTTTATATTCCTGTCTAAAAATATATCTATAAGCTGTTTTTTCTAAACAGGGTACAGATTATATGTCAATCAATATAACATTCAATATTTACCTATATATTTTGAATATGTGGTCATTTCTAAACGTAGGCTCCTTTTATATTCTATAATCACAATTCAACGTATTTCGTAAGGCTAATTAACTCTTTAAAACACCTCTATATATAAAATCACACTGGTATCTACTGTATATTCATTCTTCTAACACAGTCCCTAGGTCAATAGATACTAAAATGATATTTGCCCTATGATTCAAAATGTCATTTGATAATCTAAACATAATTTTTCATTTATTCCATACCTATATCTATATAGGCAGATATGTAGGAAAAGCTATACCTGGTTTGATTTGTTTATGGTTTGTAAGAAGGCATTCCGATTGATCTAATTTCCTCTATTACTACTATGTGTTAGGATGCACTATTAAGCAGTTTACAAAATGTATGGCATATTGTAATGTAACATTTCATATATGTATATTTATATGAACCGTGATGTCATATTTAGTTTCAGTTTTAGTTGCTTGTTTATGGACGGGATTTTCCTCCAGGCAAGGTCCCAGTCCAGCTGTATAAACAAATTCTCCTTATGGGCTCTTCTTGGTCAACATCGTCCATTGTCCCTCTACGGCTAGTACCAGTATCGCTGTTTACTAAAGTCTTTCTCTTACAAAGGTTTTGTTTGCTCTAGTTGTAAGGTTTGTAATTTGGTTAACCATCTGTAGAGTATTTTCAATGGCAGTGTTGACTTCTTAAACATCTCTTATTTGAAAACAGCACACAAAAACTCCTGCGCACAAGTGGATCCTCTAGCAGTCAATCTTGCACGATGCTAACACCGGCTTTGCAGCCCTTCATGGACAGGGGTGTCCTAGTGCAGAATAGAAGAAAGGAAACAAGGTCGCACCAGCCTAGTGTATTATCGTTTAGGATAGATTTTATTAAAAAAGCATAGATACTACTTACAAGTGTAGCAGGAAAAAACTAGTAGTGCAATGATATTCCAAATAGATGGCAGCTGAGACATTAGCTCGAAACCATACTCCACAGACGCACCGCGCATATGAATGGAGCCACTGCCGGCTTACGCGTTTCGAAGTCATACACTTCTTCCTCAGAGCCCAGCAGTCTGTGGAGTATGGTTTCGAGCTAATGTCTCAGCTGCCATCTATTTGGAATATCATTGCACTACTAGTTTTTTCCTGCTACATCTCTTATTTGTCCTGAGGAAAGTTGTCATTGTTTTAACTTTCAAACCAGGTTTGTAAATGTTAGAGATGGCTAACCCCATTGTTAATGTCTTGAATATTTGGGAAAACATGTGTTTTGCTCTGAAAGGTCTCTGTACAAGTTACAGTCCAATAATGGAGCATCCTGGTTCATCAGCTTTTGAGGCCTAAGTGAACTTTCAACTCTCTGCCAGTAAAGATTACAATTATTATTATTAATATTATTATTAAGGAAACCCACAACAGTTTAGACCCCTGATATTTCACCAAAGCCCCCCAATGGGGCTCAAAAAATGTGTAAAACACTTTAAAAAAAAATTATTGTAAAAAAATATAAAAAAAATTAAATGTAAAAAGGTAATCTCTGCCCTACTGACACCAATCTCTACGACACCAATCTCTGCCCTATATATATTTACATACACACATGTGTGTTTGAGCTTTTGGGTGCACATCCTAATGCAATAGGCTGCGCACACCTATGGCCTAATCAATTGCATTGCTTGGAATACAGCTTCTTAAAAACCTGAACGACCTATTCAATCTGAATTACTTATCCATTTTAAAAGAAATACAAAGTGACCTTCAAAATTTTAAAAATTTGCATAAGGTT
This sequence comes from Rana muscosa, assembly GCA_029206835.1. Classification (NCBI taxonomy): domain Eukaryota; kingdom Metazoa; phylum Chordata; class Amphibia; order Anura; family Ranidae; genus Rana; species Rana muscosa. The sequence continues at coordinate 189,384,760 of CM055127.1, forward strand.
TTGTTTTCTTGGTTCGGTAAAGCTGCCATAATATAAACTAATATCCTACCACATATTCTTTATAGCTTACAAACAATACCCATTAAACTCCCCAAAACTTTCTTATCAACCTACAAAAAATCCTGTACTCTCTTTATATGGGGAAATAAACAACCCAAAACCAGTTATAACTTACTAACATTTACCTAAACTAAAAGGTGGTATAGGTCTTCCTGATGTATACAAATATTACCTAGCATGTCACTTGTCCAGAATAGTGGACTGGGTCTTACATAAAAAAAACTTGGGTCACACTGGAAGAGGCAGGTTCACCAATCCCACTCCAAGTGCTCCCCAGACCATCCTGTAGTAGGACGATCCCTCCACTTCTATTACCTTACATGTAGAACTCAAAACTTTTCTTCTTTCCCAGGACCTCTTATGCCCTTGAGACACAACCTTGACTTCACCCCGGGCCTTTCACCCCACTTTTTTAAAGAAGTATGGTTGCACAAGCAAGTGCAAATAGAACACTTCTTCCATAGTGGCAACTTCCGTTCTTATGAAGATATCCAAACTAAAACACTCAACTTCTACTTCTCCTTCTGGACTTACGTAAAGCTAAGGATGCCCAAAAACGCCTTCAAACTGGTCTCGTGACCTTACACCTTTTTTTTAAGCAATCTTTAGTTTACATTTTCATCATACAAAACATAAAGTAAAGAAACATAAAAAGGAAAAAAAATTGCATCAACAATCACAGGTATCACTAAAATTTTCTAAGGAGGGGGTCATAGTTTTGTGCATACAATGATTCTACACAGTCAGTGAGTTGGATACCTAAATATTTCATTAAGGTGGTCGTCCAGGTGAAGGAGAAAGCAAGGGGATATGGTGATCGGTAGGATCTCGGATTTCATGTAAGTAATCTAAAAATTAGATACCTTGCCATAGTTTGTTAATTCCGCCATAAGGTTCGGCAACGAGACAAGGGGGTCAGTAACATGAAAAAGTATGTCATCCGCATATGCCGATAGCTTATGTACCATAGAGCCTACGGAAATTCCTCCGATATTCGGATTAGCTCGGACTCTCGATCTTACTCCTTTTGAAGCTTTTTCCTCTAGGAGCTCTCCACAATGCCACACAACATCATTTATGTACACCCTTCTTTTTTCTAACTACGAAATGAGGACCAGTAGACTAGGTCAAAAATAGGAAAAATAGTTTGATTTCTCCCTTAATGATGAGGATTGGGAATGGGATAGAGTAATGACAAACACTCATAAAGTCTCAATTAATTTGACAACACAAGAAACGGGCTACAAAATACTAACAGAATGGTACCAGACACCCACCCAACTTCACAAATTCTCACCTACAAACTCGTATCTATGCTGGAGATGCGGTTCAGATCCTGGATCATTGCTACACATTTGGTGGTCCTACTCCAAATTGCAACCGTTTTGAAAGGAAGTTCATAAAACAATTACAAAAATGACTACATACACACTTGACTTCACCCCTGCACAATATCTACTGCACCACTCGTTCCTTCCAAATGCTACATACCATAAGTCTTTAGCCCTACACCTTGTAAATGCCACAAGACATTGCATCCCCACAAAATGGAGGACCTCTACATCACCAACACTCACAGACTGGTACCGTTACATACGCAACCCTTCCAAATTCACCCAAACCTGGGCCTGTTGGTACCACTTTCAAGAATCCTTAACCCTACAACCATAACCGCTTAAGGACCGCCTAACGCCGATATACGTCGGCAGAGTGGCACGGCTGGGCATAAGCACGTACATTTATGTCCCCTTTAAGATGCCCAGCTGTGGATCACGCGTGCGCCGCCGCTGGTGTGCTCGCGACCTGGTCCAGAGCTCCGTGACCATGCCCGCGGGACCCGATCGCCGCCGGTGTCCCGCGATCGGGTCACAGAGCTGAAGAACGGGGAGATGTAAGTGTAAACAAACCTTTCCCCGTTCTTCCTAGTGAGAGTGTCACTGATCGTCTGTTCCCTGTCATAGGGAACGACGATCAGCCATGCCAAGCCACGCCCCCACACAGTAAGAATCACTCCCTAGGTCACACTTAACCCCTTCAGCGCCCCTACAGGTTAACCCCTTCACTGCCAGTGTCATTTTCATAGTAATCAGTGCATTTTTATAGCACTGATTGCTGTAAAAATTACAATGGTCCCAAAATGGTGTCAAAAGTGTCCAATGTGTCCGCCATAATGTCACAGTCACGATAAAAATCGCTGATCGCCGCCATTACTACTAAAAAAAAAATATTATTAAAAATGCCATAAAAACTATCCCCTATTTTGTAGACGCTATAAATTTTGTGCAAACCAATCAATAAACGCTTATTGCAATTTTTTCTACTAAAAATATGTAGAAGAATACGTATCGGCCTAAACTGAGGAAAAAACTTTTTTTTTACATATTTTTTGGGGATATTTATTATAGCAAAAAGTAAAAAATATTGTTTTTTTTTCAAAATTGTCGCTCTATTTTTGTTTATAGCGCAAAAAATAAAATCCGCAGAGGTGATCAAATACCACCAAAAGAAAGCTCTATTTGTGGGAAAAAAAGGACGTCAAATTTGTCTGGGAGCCACGTCACATGACCGCGCAATTGTCAGTTAAAGCGATGCAGTGCCGAATCGCAAAAAGGGGCCTGGTCTTTGGCCAGCCAAATGGTCCGGGGCTTAAGTGGATAACCTTACCCTTAGAACCTAATTTACTCTTATTTTCTTCTGATCCTGATACCTGTGAGATGGAGAACCTCTACACTCATTCTTCTGTCCAATGTCCCTAACTCCAATCAATATACCCAATATTGCGGTCACCCGCTGCAGGGAGAGGTGGGAGGCGGAGGTCCCGGATGTACAGGGGGAAGACTGGGATGACCTGTGGACGCAACCATTTAAACATCTAGTGTCAGCAAGGGATAGGTTGATCCAGTTTAAATTCTTGCAAAGAAGTTATTACACCCTGGCTAGGTTGGCTAAGATCTTCCCTACGGCCTCAGCAGAGTGTTGGAGGTGCTCTCACTCGCCTGCAGACGTGGATCACATTTTCTGGCAGTGCCCTCAGGTTCAAGGTCAGATATCATCTCTTGTATTTCAGAACTACTGTCTGTACCAATACAGCTGACTGTAAGGGTCTGTTTACTGTGTCTTGTTGATGACGTGGTGCCATCACGTGCTCTGCGGACTATGCTTAACATTCTGCTGTTCTACGGCAGGAAGGCTATTCTATTAAATTGTAAAAAGCCGTGAGCGCCAGGTGTAACTTTCTGGAAGGGACTAGTGAACTCCATGTTGCCCTACTACAAAGCTACTTATGAAGCTAGGGGCTGTATAAAAAAAAAGATTACAAAGTTTGGCAATCATGGTTTAAATACAGTACTATGGTAGGATAGTGAGGAGAGCGTAACCAGTGCTAATGCAGATCCGGAAAGGACATAATATCCAGAAAGAGGGAGGGGCTATACTTTTTGTTATTGTACGCCGGGTTATTCATGCACTACATAAGACCTAACCCTGGGAATTGTCCTTCGAGGTCCTTAGTATGGGCGTCTCTGGGTTAGCGTTCCTTGCTGGAGGTTGAGGGAAAACTGGAAGATCCTTCATGGATGAACTGTGACTCAAGGGTGGGGGGGGGGCTTTGTGTTAGATAGTTGAACTATGTTAGTTAGGTGAAATAGATTGGGCCATGTTGGCCATGTGTGGATGGTGTCCGATTGACACGTCCAAATGCTGTATGATATATTTTTGCCATAAAAATATATATATATATATAACTGATATCACCTCCGCTGCACTTCCTAAGTGTCACCAGACCAATATACCTTAGTTTATCGATGCTCATAAATAGCAGTCTTTGCTCCATCCTCGCTCCTATTGTCCCACTTCCCCTTTATCTTCTGATGCTTAAAACATCCTTCTTTAACCTCCCCCCCCCAATTCTCAAATATCTTCTCTTACTACCCCATCTCCCTTTTACCCTCCCATTGGACCCCTCAGCCTTATATCACCCTTCTTCTTCATACATACTGTTGTGCATTGGCTCTTATCATTCAGAGATTAAAAATATAGGAATGCCGTAATATAGCACTCCCAATAACCTGAGTTATTGTAACTCGTTATACTTAGAACAGGAGCTTGTTTTTATTACACACCTAATCCTACTTTCTATGGCTAGTATATTACTTTGAATTCTCAATATTTATGTGTTTATGTAATGATTGCTGTCATTTTGTATTTCCTTCACCTCTTGAGACACATTTTCATGCTCCCTGTCATGTTCTTAGTATTCACAACGATACATTGTACCCTTTAATAAATTTCACATCAGTGATATTCTTTACTGTATTTTTGTGTTAAAATTCAATAAAATTCTTGGAAAATAAATATAATACAATATAATGAAATTCGTTCCACTTTTTATGACTGATCCCTTCTTTCCTTTCACAGAGACCACCAACAGCTCTACAAACATCGGTAAGTGTTTAAATATGACTATCTTGTGTCATAGAAAAACTAAGGACTGTGTCAGATAAGTAACTTTACTATCTCATTTTTTTTAATAGGGTGTGATGTAATTTAATAAAAGCCAAACGTGGTGATAATACCCATAGGGGAATATGAACATAGATAGGAATATGCTTTGTGGAGGTCCACATTGCAGATGTGTTCCAACCGGTGGAATAGTGCCTTGTGCATTCAGAATAAAAGGCATTACAACCCAATTCACTGCTGTTCATGCATTACCGCGTGTTGTATTTTTTTTTTTTTTCAATTTAAATTTCTTTATTGACAAAAGCAATTAAGGTGATGTACAGTAACTTGATACACAAATACAATTGGTAGTTGACCTCAACATTAAAGGTAGGGATTACAGTACTAAACATATACTAGCATGTGTAGCACTGACCCCTTGTATGCTCCCAAAGGAGAGAGCATAAAAGAGGGGGAAAAAAAAAAAGGAGGAAAGTGTAGGTGAGGGGGGAAAAGGTAGGAGGGGAAGAGGAAAGGAGATTGAAGATGAGCAGTTTAGTGCTTAGGGTTATAAGGAAAAGTTACATAATAAGCTTACCAGTAGTCAAACCCAAGTGGCTCAGTTCATTCCATAGTTCTTACCTTATAAATTGGTCAAGGACTAGGCAGAGCTCTATGATCTAGTAGCCAGAATTGCCAGTAGTGATATAATTTATCAAGTGTCAGCTGTACATTTGCAAACAAAAATTCCATTGTTAGGTGGTCATTGAGGATATCAGTGGTGTCTTAGAGTTTAGGTGGACAGACTTGTTTCCAGTCCCGAGCAATAGATAACCGGGCAGCAATGAGTATGTGTGTAATGATGGGGTGAAATTTGGAGGACTAATTAGAGAGGCCTAGTCCAAAGAGAGACATTTGTGGGGTTAACTAAATGTGTATGTTAGTAACATCGTGAATAAGTGTGGAGATGTCCGTCCAGAAAGCACAAATAGACGGACATGCCCACCAAATATGGAAAATATGTCCAACCATGTCACAATTTCTCCAACATTTTCTAGAGTGGTTCGGGAATTTTCAAGCCAAGTGCACAGGGGTATAGTACCACCTGTACACAATTTAAATTGAGGTTTCCCAGTGGGAAATGTTTTTTAGAGTACATGGTGGATGAGCGTAGTGCGCGGTACCAGATAGTGGGAGGGATCTTGATTTGTAGCTTGGATTCCCAGTATTTTATAGTTGCGGTGTGTTCCTCCAGATTTGGTTTTGTTAGTTGGTTATAAAGATAGGATATGGCACGAGTTTTGTTGTTGGTTAGGGAAAGAAACTGTAGGATGTCCTTAGTCCAAGTGTGTGTGAGGTCGAGATGGTGGTGAGTATACGACTGAGCCTTAAATAGATATAGAAGTCCTTATTGGAGATGGCAAAATGATCTTTAATTTGGAGGAAGGATAATGCCGCGTACACATTATGGTTTTTCTGACGGAATTCCGCTCCAGCTTGGCTTGCAAACACGGTCACACAAAGGTTCTTTGAACTTTCGACTGTCAAGAACGCGGTGATGTACAACACTATGACGAGCTGAGAAGATTAAGTTCACTGCTTCTGAGCATGCGTCGAATTGTTTCCAAGCATGCGTCGGAATTTTGCGCGTCGGAATTGCTACAGACGATCGGATTTTCCAATAGGAATTTTTTCCGTCTGAAAATTTCAGAACCTGCTCTTAATCTCTTGTTGGCGGAAATTCCGACAGCAAAAGTCTGATGGAGCCTACACATGGTCGGAATTTCCGTACAAAAGCTCACATCATACTTTTCTTGTCGGAATTTCTGATCGTGTGTACGGGGCATAAGAGATGATTATGTTGGAACATGTCCCCAATCTTTCGAAGACCCTGTGAAGAACAATTCTGAAGTGAAAGGTCTGGTGATAAGAGCGTTAGGGCTGATATTGGGAGTTGGTGAACGGCTTTCACATGTATTCCTATCGCGGATTGTAGAACCGATCTCCATGTGGATAATGTAACATTAACCATTGGGAGAAAGGAGCATGGAGGATGGTATCCCAACCATATGGCAGACAAAAAAAGTGAAGGGGTTTGGGCGAAGGCATTTGCTTCAATAAGAGTCCAAGGTTGCGATGAGGACATGTCCCATAGCTTTTTGGTTTGATCCAAAATTATTGCTTTGTAGTATATATGAAGGTCAGGAACTTGGCCTTGGGTCTGTTGAGTAGAGAGGCTTTGATGCGTGGCTTGCGTGCTGTCCAGATCACCACTGTTTTTTTTGTTTTTTGTATTATTTAAACACATATATATATATTTTTTTTACTTTCTGCTATAAAACATACCCAACAAAATCAAATTTCTTCATAAATTTTGGCCAAAATGTATTCTGCTTTGTTCCTTTGGTTAAAAAATTCCAATAAGTGAATATTGATTGGTTTGTGTCAAAGTTATAGCAGCTACAAACTATAGGACAGATTGGAATTTTTTGTTTATTCTACCAATGATGTTGATCAGCGACTTAGAATGGGACTGTGATTCGAGATGGGCTATGGGCTACACCAGTTCTGGCACCAGTTTGTCCCAGAACTCTCGAACATCACAAAAGTTTGGACCTAAATCGTGGACCCTAGTACAGTCTATGGGACCCAAACTTGAAAAATCAAAAGTGACCATTTTTAAGGCTTAAGCCCCATACACACTATCAGTTTTCCTGCAGGTTTTTGTCTTCAGGTTTACCAAAACCATGTAATATGAGGTCAAACCTTAAGAGTTTCAATTCGTATGCAATCAGGCAGGCCCTTGCACTACATGGTTTTGGTAAACCTGAAGACAAAAACCTGCAGGAAAACTGATAGTGTGTATGGGGCTTTATATGCAAATAATTGGACATCATTTTTTTTATAGGGGCAGTGATTTTAATGATGCTTAAAGTGAAACAATAAAATAAAAAAATTAAAAATTCCTTTAAATATAGTGCTAGGGGGGTCCCCTAGTTTAGTCTGCCTGTACATTGACACATCTGTACCATGTATAGAACCTGCTGCAGCAATCTAGAAAGAAATAAAAATTACATGTAAAGTGCTGGCAATACAATACCATTGCCAGCAATAGAAAAATGTTAAAAAAAAAACAGCATGGTGGTGCCCCCCCCCCCCCCCCCAATCAATACCAGGCCCTTTGGGCCTTTGAACACCCAAATGTGCAGGGAGTCACACAGTGCGATCTAGGGCCCTGATTGACTGAAGCAAAGAACCTGACCGCTGTCAAAGCCATGATTGACAAAGTCATGATGACTTGGCTCAATCATTGCTCAGTGCTCATAGTCCCACCCCACACTATAAAAGGTTCCTTCCCAAAGGAACCTTTTTGGAGTGCGTTGTTGAAGTGGAGATAGCTAGAGCAGGGCCCAGTTTGCTACTAGCGAGTTAGTGTGTTATTGTGACTCTGAGTGTAGAGTGTTAGTGTAGTGTGTCAGTATAGTGCAACGCTGTATCCTGGCCTAGGCCAACAAGGCCCAGGCCTAGGGCAGCACTTTTCAGGGGGGCAGCACAGAAAGAGTCCCCGCCGGCTTGCGCTACACTGTTCTAATTTTGACTGTCCTATCATCCTAGACCACAAACCTTCCTCACTGTGCTATGTGTTTTCTGCTGCACCATTGGCATGGTTATAGTTTCTCCTCTCCATACAATTATCAGAAATTTGTGCTTAAAGTAGAACTATAGGCAACACTTTTTTTTTTCATTTTGGATAGAGTAAGGGAGGGTTATAGCCCCTGTCAGTTTATTTTTTACCATCCCCGTCCCATTGCAGAGATTTCCCTTTACTTCCTGCCCCATAGCCAAACAGGAAGTGAGAGGAAATCTATGCAAATTAAGGGAATCCATTGCCCCCCCCCCCAGGCCCTAAGAACTAGTGTCCCCACTTGAAAATTTCAGGGCGGGTCTTAAACAGAAAGGGGTGGGCCATATTTAAATTAGGGGGTGCACGAGTTTAGTCAGGCCTAGGGCAGCACAAAACCTAAATACATTACTGGTATAGTGTGAGTATAGTGTAGTGCAGTGTTTTTGCCTCGTGCCTGCCCCACAGTTCATGATGATTTGGAGAGCCATGCCATCTCCTGGTGTTGGTCCTCTGTGTTTTATCAAGTCCAAAGTCAGTGCAGCTCTTTAGCAGGAAATTCTAGAGGACTTCATGCTTTCCTCTGCTGACCAGCTTTATGGGGATGCTGATTTCATTTTCCAGCAGGACTTGGCACCTTCCCACACTGCCAAAAGTACCAATACCTGGTCACATGATCATTGTATCACTGTGCTTGATTGGCCAGCAAACGCGCCTGACCTAAACCCCATAGAGAATCTGAGGGGTATTGTCAAGAGAGGCACCAGACCCAACAATGCAGACAAGCTGAAGGCCACTATCAAAGCAACCCAGACTTCCATAACACCTCAGCAGTGCCACAGGCTAATCTCCTCCATGCCATGCTGCATTGATACCATAATTCACACAAAAGTAGCCCCGACCAAGTATTGAGTGCATACCAGTGGCAGTGCGTCTATAGTGGGCGCAGGAGCGCCGCCCCCTCTCTCTCCTGCACCCGTCACTCACAACAATACATAGGTTCATGCATTGCATGAACCTATGTATTGTCGCCGCCGCTGCCGCCCACTATTCAGATGGCCGGCCCCCTGGTGAGCGCCGGCCATCTGAATAACAGCGGCTGGTTGCTTTTTGGAAGTGCCTATCAGAGCCAGCGGGTCTGATAGGCTTCATGATTACAGCCTGAGGGCTGTAATCGGCTTCCAAATAGTTAACCAGGGGACGCACGGGCTGTGCGTTCCTTGGTTAACACTGACACGCGTCTCAGCCAATCAGGTTCACCGGGTCTGGTTACCAGTAACCTGATTGGCTGAAGTGACATCGAGGGCGGGAGAAGACATCGAGGCTGGAAGAAGGAAGGCGCTGACCCAAGGAAGGTAAGTGCAGGGCTGGGGGGAAACTGTCTGTATTTGGGGACAAACTAGCTGTATTTGGGGACAAACTGGCTGTATTTGGGGGAAACTGTCTGTATTTGGGGACAAACTGGCCGCATTTGGGGACAAACTGGCTGTATTTGGGGACAGACTGGCTGTATTTGTGGGAAACTGACTGTATTTGGGGACAAACTGACTGTATTTTGGGGGAAACTGGCTGCATTTTGGGGGAAACTGGCTGTATTTGGGGACAAACTGGCTGTATTTGGGGGGAAACTGGCTGTATTTGGGGGGAAACTGGCTGCATTTGGGGGGAAACTGGCTGCATTTGGGGGAAAACTGGCTGCATTTGGGGACAAACTGGCTGTATTTGGGGGGAAACTGGCTGTAATTGGGGGGAAACTGGCTGCATTTGGGGGGAAACTGGCTGCATTTGGGGACAAACTGTCTGTATTTGGGGACAAACTGTCTGTATTTGGGGGGAAACTGGCTGCATTTGAGGGGGCAAACTGGTGGCGTTTGGGCACAGTGGCTGCGTTTAATGGGCACAGTGGCGGCAATTGATGATTTTTTTTTTCAGTTTGTTTGCGCCCCCCAAAAAATTTTGAGCACCAGCCGCCACTGGTGCATACTATACTGTACATGGACAGACTTCTCACTAAGTCAACATTTCTGTATTAAAAATCCTTTTTTTTTTATTGGTCTTATGTAATATTCTAACTTATGAAATGCACCTGTATATCCCATCGTTTGTGGCCCTGGACTCTATTACTTTCCTACAGACTAAATAATCTACACTGATTTGGATTATTTTCACCCAAAATAATGTAGCAGAATGAATTTTGACCTAAATAAAAGATTATTAGATTGCTAAATTGTATAATAGAAACAATGAAAAACATGTTTTTTTCATCATTTATTTAGCAAAGAATACAAAAACCCATTGGTGATTAAGGAGGAAGTAAACCCTTGATAAAAAATGTTTCTTCTCCCTCCCCTGCAAAGTAAAGACATAATGTGCTAGTATGCATCGCATACTAGCACATTATGTGACACTTACCTGCAAACGAAGCCCACGCCATTCCTGCTGCAGGCCGCATCCATCTTCGTCTGTCTTCTTTCTGGGGCCTCTGTGACTGGCCAGAGTCACGTGACATCACTCCCGTGCGGGAGCCGCCGGTAACGGCACTCGCTACTGAAGAAACAGAATGGGTGCCCGTTTCTTCAGACCTCATGCACTGATGACATCATTGACGCAGTATACTGTAAATATCTCCTAAACGGCACACGTTTAGGTTATATTTATTATTATTATTATACACGATTTATATAGCGCCAACAGTTTACACATCGCTTTACAATGTGGAGAGGGGACAACAGAATTACAGTACAGTTCAATACAAAAGGTACAGGAGGGCCCATTCTAAAGGGAGGGGTTGGTGGTACAAAAGGTAATAGCTGCAGAGAATATTTACAGTACCTATAGGTAAGTCTTATTCTAGTCTTACCCATAGGTACAACATGTAAAGGGAGGTTTACAACCTCTTTAAATACCACCAAAAGAAATCTCTATTCATGTGAAAAAAAATGATAAAAATGTCTTATCCTAAAGGGAGTGTTGATTGCCAATTTAAGCACGCTGTTAGCAGGCTTTTAACAAGCTTCAAGAAGTGCTGAAGCCTGCTAGCAGCTTGCTTAAAGTGGCAATCAACACTCACATTAGGATCTGTTTTGAACATGAATAAACTGAAGCTGAATGGTACTTTAAACACTTCAAAAAAGCTTTCTGAATGCTCCGCAAATGCTTTGTCAAAGATTGCTGGTCACACTGCTCTTTTACAAGCTGAAGATAAACAGGCTTTCTTTTTTTAATTCTATTTGATTTTACTTTTTAAAAACTTTTATTATTTTATTTTTTATTTAACTTTCTTGCTTATCACAAGAGGATTACCAAACCTCCAATGTGATATCATTAGGCAGGTGACAGGCAGGGCTGTCTTTAAGGCAGGGCAAAAGGGGCAGCTGTCCTGGGCCCTGTCATTGTTGTGGGGCCCAAAGCAGCTGCTTCATACTTGCCAATTATACCAGTTTAAATTCCCTTGTCTGTTGAAGTTTTAGTCCTGTGCTGTGTCTCAATATCTCAGTGTGAAGTGCTGCTACTAATGCTGCCCAGCTCTGCCCTATTGTTGTGTACGGATGACTCACCAACAGACCCTGTGTTTACATGTAAATAACTGCCATTCATATGTAAATAACGGGAGCATTAATTCATATGTAAATAGCTGGGGCCGGCAGAATTGCTATGTAAATAAAGGCGGCCTTCATATGTATATCATGCCCCTCTGCAGTGAAGAGATGATGTGCTGTAACCTCTAGCAACCAATCAGTGAGCAGTATTACTGTACAGTAATCTCTAGCAACCAATCGACAAACAGAAATCATGTGCTGTAACCTCTAGCAACTAATCAGTGAGCCGTAATGTGTGCTGTAGCCTTTAGCAACAGTAAGCAGTAATGATATGCTGTTACCCCTGGCAGACAATCACAATTGCTTCCTGATCTGATAGAGTAAACTGATTTTAAGTCTTGCTGCTATTTATTGTATGTCTGAGAGTGAAATTGCATGGGGGGGGGGGGGGGGGGCAAGAAATTGTTTGCCCAGGGTCTAAGCAATATTAAAGACAGCCCGGACTGTTCTTTATGGAGACATCAGCGGTTTTTTAGACCCCAGATTTCTCCCCTGACATCAACTGCAGCTAATCATGCACAGATCATGCTTGATTAGCTGTTTCCCTGATTACAGCAGCCAGGGAATGACAACTCATTACCTGGAAACTCTCAGAGCTGAGCTTTTCGGGCTTCATGGAGGGCAGACTATAGAATGCAGATGTGTTGGGCCACACTATACACTGCTATGTGGAAATTAGCAAGGGGAAGTATTGAGGAGTCTGATTGGAGCAGATATTGCAGGTTGTAGTTAGAAGTCTGAATTTTGATAATTGGCAGCCAGTAATCAGATAGACAGGGAAGCAGCATTTGTGAAGTCAGAGGCAGGAGCAGGTATTAGGACGGATGGTATTGGTTCCAATCTGATTATTGATTTTTTTTTGTGACTTAGGATCTGAGTGTACCGATTCCCTTGGCTCGTCTTCCTGCTCTGATCCTTGTGTGACCCGCAATGTGCTCAATGAGCCCTGGAGAAGTGTAAACTACACAGAATCCTCCACCCCGAGCTGTGATTATTACAAGAACGGATGGTATCAGTTTAATGGTAATGGAGGTGTTCGTATACCAGAATCCTGTGTACCCATACTTAGCTGTAATACGCACGCTCCAGTGTGGATGAATGGAACACATCCGATTATTACAGATGGCATTGTGAATCGCACGGCTTGTGCTAATTGGAATGAAAATTGCTGCTACTGGACATCAACTATCCAGGTTAAGGCTTGTCCCCTCGGATACTATGTGTACAAATTAATCAGAACTCCAGGTCCTGTGTGTTACTTATCCTATTGTACAGGTAAGTGACTCATTTCCTTTTCCTCGTTTAAAAAAAAAAAAAAAGTCATTATACCTATTAAGGTTTAAAGTCCTCCAGTTTGCAGAATATCTGGAGGTAGCAAATCGAGATTAACAGCGTTTTTTTTTTTCGGGCTTTAGTGTAACTAAATGTAGGAAAACCACTACTCTTAATGCCCAGCATTTTACTTCTTTTTTGATAGATCCTGGAAGAGTTCTGTCAGGATTTTATTTTCTGGAAGGTTTAGGATGACCTTTCTCAACCTTTTTACCTCAGAGGAGCCCCTTGAATTCATTTTAAGCCATAGAAAACCCCCTGCTAAAAGTTATTAAATCTACAACTTGTAATTAGTGATGAGCCGAACACCCCCGGGTTCGGTTCGCACCAGAACCCGCGAACGGACCGAAAGTTCGTACGAACATTAGAACCCTATTAAATACAATGGATGCGAACGTTCGGATTCTAAAGTGGTAATTATAACAACTATTATGCATGTTATTGTCCTAAAAAGGGTTTGGGAACCCGGGTTCTGCACCAGGGGACATGTATCAATGCAAAAATAAGTTTTAAAAAACGGTCGTTTTTCGGGAGAAGTCATTTTAATGATGCATAAAGTGAAAAAAAAAAAAGTCAAATATCCCTTTAAATATCGTACCTGGGGGGTGTCTAAAGTATGCCTGTGAAGTGCCACGTGTTTCCCGTGTTTAGAACTGTCCCTGCACAAAATGACACTTCTAAAGGAAAAAAAAGCCATTTAAAACTGCTTGCGGCTTTAATGTAATGTCTGGTCCCGGTAATATGGATGAAAATCTTTAAGAAAAATGGCATAGCTACCCCATGACCCCCCCCCCCCTACCCCAGCCCATTACCAGCCCCTTTGGGTCTTGTATGGATATTAAGGGGAACCCCGCACATAAAATAAAAAAGGCCCTATATACTCTGAACAGCCGTATACAGGCGGTGCATACAAGACAGGGGCTGTAGGTTTGTTCTTATGTAGAATCTGTTTGTAATTTTGAACAGGTACATTGTTGAAGTGTAGCTCCAGCCCAAAAATCTATTTTTAAACTTTTTGGAAAACATAGGTAAGGGTTATCACCCCTGTAACATTTGTTTTGCTGTCTGTGCCCCTGTTCAGAACATTTCACCTCACTTTCCGTCCCAATGACAACTGTTTTTGAAATGTGGTGTTTTTCTTGAAACAAGGATTGCTGATAAAGCATCAGTACAGAGGAGACACCTTTCTCCCATATTTATTCTTACAGGAGAGAATTTTCCTTCCAAGGGGTAGATTTCCTCTCACTTCCTGTTGTCTTCTTGCGTTTGCAAGTAGGAGTCGTTTGTAAGTTGGATGTTTGAAAGTAGGGACCTGCCGTATATACTCTGCAGAAATAGGCCCCTTAGTTGTTGGTGTTGGCACAACACTGTAAGCACTCACAGTTACTCTTGGTTGGTGCTGGAACGCCCTGCTGTCAACTATTATATCAGGAATTTTAATTACATATAATTGTTGAACAGTGGTAGTAAAAATTGGGCCTTTGATGGTGGTGCTGGTGCCACAACACTGTAAGCCCTGACAGTTACTCTTGGTGGGTGCAGCAATGGGCCCTGCTGTGAATTATTAGATCAAGAATTGTAATTGCATGCCCCTGTTGAACAGGGGCTGAAAAATTGGGCCTTTCGTGGTGGTGGTGGTGGTGGTGGTGGTGTTGCCACAACACTGTAAGCCCTCAGAGTTACTCTTGGTGGGTGCAGGAATGGGCCCTGCTGTGAATTATTAGATCAAGAATTGTAATTACATGCCCCTTTTGAACAGGGGCTGAAAAATTGGGCCTTTCGTGGTGGTGGTGGTGGTGGTGGCGTTGCCACAACACTGTAAGCCCTCAGAGTTACTCTTGGTGGGTGCAGCAATGGGCCCTGCTGTGAATTATTAGATCAAGAATTGTAATTGCATGCCCCTGTTGAACAGGGGCTGAAAAATTGGGTCTTTCGTGGTGGTGGTGGTGGTGGTGGTGGTGTTGCCACAACACTGTAAGCCCTCAGAGTTACTCTTGGTGGGTGCAGGAATGGGCCCTGCTGTGAATTATTAGATCAAGAATTGTAATTACATGCCCCTTTTGAACAGGGGCTGAAAAATTGGGCCTTTCGTGGTGGTGGTGGTGGTGGTGGCGTTGCCACAACACTGTAAGCCCTCAGAGTTACTCTTGGTGGGTGCAGCAATGGGCCCTGCTGTGAATTATTAGATCAAGAATTGTAATTGCATGCCCCTGTTGAACAGGGGCTGAAAAATTGGGCCTTAGGAACTGGTGGCACAACACTACAACCCCTCACAGATACGTTACTTGGAGCACAGCAATGAGCCCTGTTGCAAAGTATTGCTTCAAAAATTGTAATGACACGCCCCTGTTAAACAGGGGCTGAAAAATTGGGCCTTAGGCACTGGTGCCACAACACTCCAACCCCTCACAGATACTGTACTTGGAGCACAGCAATGAGCCCTATGGCAAATTATTGCTAAAAAAATTGTAATTACACGCCCCTGTAAAACAGGGGCTGAAAAATTGGGCCTTAGCCACTGGTGGCGGCACCCATAAATAAAAATGATCTTCCAAGCTATCATCATCAATCGTATCATTGAGGACTCGGAGGAGGAGGATAGCCAGTCAACATAACAGCACAGGCACTCAGCATCAGCATCAGTCTTGAAGGGATGTGACATGTTAAAATCAATTAGTCTGTTATATCAGCATCAGGTGTGTGGTAGCTGGTGGTGATCCAAGACTGGTTCATCTTGATGAAAGTCAGTCGATCAACCGAGTCGGTGGACAGGCGCACCCTGTGATCCGTGACAAATCCTCCAGCAGCACTGAATGTGCATTCCGAAAGAACGCTGGATGCAGGACAGGCCAGTAGCTCAATTGCATACTGTGCAAGCTCTGGCCAGTGATCCATCCTCAAGACCCAGTAAGCCAGAGGATTTTCGGTGGGGAAGGTGTCCAAGTCTGACCTTGCCCCTAGATATTCCTGCACCATGTTTATCAGACGCTGGCGATGGTTGCTGGAACCGATCATACTTTGGGGCTGCGGACTAAAGAATTGTCTGAACGCATCGGTCAGACGGCCACCTTCCCCACCGCTCCTTCTTTGACTGGCCGAAGCCTCAGCAACTCGTTGTCCAGGACCAGGAGTTTGTAACCTCCCAGTCTCTGGGAACGCGTTGCACAGACCTTTCTGCAAGGCCTCCCGGAGTTGTCTCATCCTCTGCTCCCTCTGCGAAGGTAACATAAGGTCCGCAACCTTACCCTTGTACCGTGGATCAAGGAGAGTGGCCAGCCAGTAATGGTCCCTCTCCTTGATCCGAAGAATACGAGGATCCTTCCGCAGACTTTGCAGGATCAGGGAGGCCATGCAGCGTAGGTTTGCTGAGGCATTCGCTCCGGAGTCCTCTGGGTCACTAAGGACGACATGATCCGCAGCCACCTCCTCCCAGCCACGTACAAGTCCACTGGTTTCTTGGGACTGTAAATCATCCCTAAAAGACTGCTGCTGATGATGCTGAGTGCCAGCCTCCACCTCCATGCTGACACAATCCTCCTCCTCCTCCTCCTCTTCCTCTTCCTGTGCGATGGGTGGGACAGAAGGAACACTGTCTGGGTAAAGGGGGCCTTGAGAGGCAAGGAAGTCCTCCTCTTCCTGCCTCTGTTCTGCCTCAAGTGCCCTGTCCATTATTCCACGCAGCGTGTGCTCCAACAGGTGGACAAGAGGTACAGTGTCACTGATGCATGCACTGCTCACCATCCTCGTGGCCTCCTCAAATGGTGCCAGGACAGTGCATGCATCCCTGATCATGCCCCACTGGCGTGGAGAAAAAAAACCAAGCTCCCCTGACCCTGTCCTGGTGCCGTAGTCGCACAGGTACTCATTGATGGCCCTCTGCTGCGTGTGCAGCCGCTGCAGCATGGCCAACGTTGAGTTCCACCTGGTGGGCATGTCACATATAAGGCGGTTCTTGGGCAGGTTCAACTCCTTTTGCAGCTCAGCCAGGCGAGCACTGGCATTATAAGATCTGCGGAAATGCACACAGACTTTCCTGGCCTGCCTCAGGACATCCTGTAAGCCCGGGTAGCTGCCCAAGAACCGCTGCACCACCAGGTTAAGGACGTGAGCCACACAGGGCACATGGGTCAGTTGTCCCTGTCGGAGGGCGGAGAGGAGGTTGGTGCCATTGTCGCAAACCACCATTCCTGGCTTAAGCTGGCGTGGCGTCAACCACCTCTCGGCCTGGCCCTGCAGAGCAGACAGGACCTCTGCCCCAGTGTGGCTTCTGTCCCCCAAACACACCAGCGCAAGCACGGCATGGCATCTTTTTGCCTGCGTACTTGCGTAGCCCCGTGAACGGCTACGGAGCACCGCTGGTTCATAGGACAAACCACAGGAAGAGGCCATGGAGGAAGAAGAGGAGGGGGTGGAGGAGAGAGGTGTGTCACAACCAGTAGTAGCATTTTGGAGGCGTGGCGGTGGAACAACCTCCAACACTACTGCACCTTGTCCTGCATCCTTCCCAGCTGCCAAAAGAGTGACCCAATGGGCCGTGAAAGAAAGGTAACGTCCCTGTCCATGCCTGCTGGACCATGAGTCAGCGGTAATATGCACCTTACCGCTGACCGCCCTGTCCAGCGAGGCCAAGACATTGCCTTCCACATGCCGGCAGAGAGCCGGAATAGCCTTCCGTGAGAAAAAGTGGCGTTTGGGAACCTGCCACTGAGGAACCGCACATTGCACAAACTCACGGAAGGGGGCCGAGTCTACCAACTGAAAAGGCAGCAGTTGAAGCGCTAGCAATTTAGCCAAGCTAGCATTCAACCGCTGGGCATGTGGATGGCTGGGAGTGAACTTCTTTCGACGGTCCAGCAGCTGGGGCAGGGAAATTTGCCTGCTAGAATCGGACGTCGGTGTACTGCTAGCAGAGTGGCCGCAAGTACTTGGCTGTGACACACCTAATTCTACACCTTCATTCCTCTCAGTGCATGTTTCAGAGAGGACTGAAGTTATAGTGGGGTTGGAGATCCCAGCTGATGCGGTGCAAGGAGAGGTCCGCTTTGTTCTTTGGTGTGGGTCTTTGAGGTAGGCTTGCCAACGAGCTGCATGGCAGGTCAACATATGTCTGGTCAGGCATGTGGTACCCAAGCGGCTGATGTTTTGGCCACGCGATATACGCTTGAGACATATGTTGCAAACAGCAGCTGTGCGATCTGATGCACTAGCCTCAAAAAAGGCCCACACCAAGGAACTTTTTGAATGACGGGCAGAGGCAGCGCCCTGCACAGGCGGAGCTCTGCGGTGTGATTCCGTCGGTGTACTGCCCTTACGCTGGCCACCAAAGGGCATCCTGCCTCATTGGAGATGTGCCTCCTCCTCATCCTCCTCCTCCTCCTCTCTCCTATTAGGCACCCACGTGGAGTCAGTGACCTCATCATCCCCTCCCTCCTCATCACTGGAGCCAATCTGGCAGTATGCTGCAGCTGCTGGAACATGACTGCCAGATTGGTGTCCTTCTTGAGCATCCCCTCTGTCTGCTCTCACGCTACTGCCTTCCTGTAGCTGGGTTTCATCATCAGACCCTTCGAAACGCTGGGCATCCTCCTGGAGCATGTACCCAACACTGTGCTCAAACAGTTCGGGGGACTCCTCAGGAGGAGGACATGGTGGGTCTAGGGAAGGAGTGACTGATGATGAGTCTGACATTGATACCAGGGAAGAGGACGCTTTGGCAGCTGCTTTGCCAGTACCCTGAGCCTGGGTGAGAGAGGATGAGGAGGAGGAGGAGGGCTTGGTCATCCACTCTACCAAGTCTTCGGCATGATGTGGCTCAACATGTCCAGCTGCCGAAAAGAAGGACAAGCGTGTCCCATGGCCATGTGCTGATGACAATGCACCACGTCCACGACCAGCACTGTTGCCCCCAGACACAGAGCCTGCTTGCCCTCTTTTATTGCCTCCTGACTGTCTGCCTCTCCTTGTTTGCCTTCCAGACATTCTAATAGATGGCCTGCAGGGAGATGGGAAAAAAGCAATAAGGGCTACCTTCAGGTGTCCTTCTCTGTCCCTTTACTTAAGGATTTCTAAATATGGTTGAGGATTATTGCTTTTGCACAGAATAGCACAACGACAATTTCCCTGACTGTCCAAAAAACAAGGATTTCAAAGATGGTTGATGAGGAATGCTTTGGCACACTATAGCACAAGGAGAAATCCCCTCACTTTCCTTCTTTGTCCCTAGAAACAAGGACTGGCACAGTGAAAGAAACTGACACTCTCCCTACCTACAGTTTTCTGTCCCTAGAAAAAATGTTTTTTTAAAGCACACTATAGCACAAGGAGAATTCCCCTCACTTTCCTTCTTTGTCCCTAGAAACAAGGACTGGCACAGTGAAAGAAACTGACACTCTCCCTACCTACAGTTTTCTGTCCCTAGAAAAAATGTTTTTTTAAAGCACACTATAGCACAAGGAGAAATCCCCTCACTTTCCTTCTTTGTCCCTAGAAACAAGGACTGGCACAGTGAAAGAAACTGACACTCTCCCTACCTACAGTTTTCTGTCCCTAGAAAAAATGTTTTTTTAAAGCACACTATAGCACAAGGAGAATTCCCCTCACTTTCCTTCTTTGTCCCTAGAAACAAGGACTGGCACAGTGAAAGAAACTGACACTCTCCCTACCTACAGTTTTCTGTCCCTAGAAAAAATGTTTTTTTAAAGCACACTATAGCACAAGGAGAAATCCCCTCACTTTCCTTCTTTGTCCCTAGAAACAAGGACTGGCACAGTGAAAGAAACTGACACTCTCCCTACCTACAGTTTTCTGTCCCTAGAAAAAATGTTTTTTTAAAGCACACTATAGCACAAGGAGAAATCCCCTCACTTTCCTTCTTTGTCCCTAGAAACAAGGACTGGCACAGTGAAAGAAACTGACACTCTCCCTACCTACAGTTTTCTGTCCCTAGAAAAAATGTTTTTTTAAAGCACACTATAGCACAAGGAGAAATCCCCTCACTTTCCTTCTTTGTCCCTAGAAACAAGGACTGGCACAGTGAAAGAAACTGACACTCTCCCTACCTACAGTTTTCTGTCCCTAGAAAAAATGTTTTTTTAAAGCACACTATAGCACAAGGAGAAATCCCCTCACTTTCCTTCTTTGTCCCTAGAAACAAGGACTGGCACAGTGAAAGAAACTGACACTCTCCCTACCTACAGTTTTCTGTCCCTAGAAAAAAATGTTTTTTTTAAAGCACACTATAGCACAAGGAGAAATCCCCTCACTTTCCTTCTTTGTCCCTAGAAACAAGGACTGGCACAGTGAAAGAAACTGACACTCTCCCTACCTACAGTTTTCTGTCCCTAGAAAAAATGTTTTTTTTAAAGCACACTATAGCACAAGGAGAATTCCCCTCACTTTCCTTCTTTGTCCCTAAAAACAAGGACTGGCACAGTGAAAGAAACTGACACTCTCCCTACCTACAGTTTTCATTCCCTAGAAAAAATGTTTTTTTAAAGCACTCTATAGCACAAGGAGAATTCCCCTCACTTTCCTTCTTTGTCCCTAGAAACAAGGACTGGCACAGTGAAAGAAACTGACACTCTCCCTACCTACAGTTTTCTGTCCCTAGAAAAAATGTTTTTTTAAAGCACACTATAGCACAAGGAGAAATCCCCTCACTTTCCTTCTTTGTCCCTAGAAACAAGGACTGGCACAGTGAAAGAAACTGACACTCTCCCTACCTACAGTTTTCTGTCCCTAGAAAAAAATGTTTTTTTAAAGCACACTATAGCACAAGGAGAATTCCCCTCACTTTCCTTCTTTGTCCCTAGAAACAAGGACTGGCACAGTGAAAGAAACTGACACTCTCCCTACCTACAGTTTTCTGTCCCTAGAAAAAATGTTTTTTTAAAGCACACTATAGCACAAGGAGAATTCCCCTCACTTTCCTTCTTTGTCCCTAGAAACAAGGACTGGCACAGTGAAAGAAACTGACACTCTCCCTACCTACAGTTTTCTGTCCCTAGAAAAAATGTTTTTTTAAAGCACACTATAGCACAAGGAGAAATCCCCTCACTTTCCTTCTTTGTCCCTAGAAACAAGGACTGGCACAGTGAAAGAAACTGACACTCTCCCTACCTACAGTTTTCTGTCCCTAGAAAAAATGTTTTTTTAAAGCACACTATAGCACAAGGAGAATTCCCCTCACTTTCCTTCTTTGTCCCTAGAAACAAGGACTGGCACAGTGAAAGAAACTGACACTCTCCCTACCTACAGTTTTCTGTCCCTAGAAAAAATGTTTTTTTAAAGCACACTATAGCACAAGGAGAAATCCCCTCACTTTCCTTCTTTGTCCCTAGAAACAAGGACTGGCACAGTGAAAGAAACTGACACTCTCCCTACCTACAGTTTTCTGTCCCTAGAAAAAATGTTTTTTTAAAGCACACTATAGCACAAGGAGAAATCCCCTCACTTTCCTTCTTTGTCCCTAGAAACAAGGACTGGCACAGTGAAAGAAACTGACACTCTCCCTACCTACAGTTTTCTGTCCCTAGAAAAAATGTTTTTTTAAAGCACACTATAGCACAAGGAGAAATCCCCTCACTTTCCTTCTTTGTCCCTAGAAACAAGGACTGGCACAGTGAAAGAAACTGACACTCTCCCTACCTACAGTTTTCTGTCCCTAGAAAAAATGTTTTTTTAAAGCACACTATAGCACAAGGAGAAATCCCCTCACTTTCCTTCTTTGTCCCTAGAAACAAGGACTGGCACAGTGAAAGAAACTGACACTCTCCCTACCTACAGTTTTCTGTCCCTAGAAAAAAATGTTTTTTTTAAAGCACACTATAGCACAAGGAGAAATCCCCTCACTTTCCTTCTTTGTCCCTAGAAACAAGGACTGGCACAGTGAAAGAAACTGACACTCTCCCTACCTACAGTTTTCTGTCCCTAGAAAAAATGTTTTTTTTAAAGCACACTATAGCACAAGGAGAATTCCCCTCACTTTCCTTCTTTGTCCCTAAAAACAAGGACTGGCACAGTGAAAGAAACTGACACTCTCCCTACCTACAGTTTTCATTCCCTAGAAAAAATGTTTTTTTAAAGCACTCTATAGCACAAGGAGAATTCCCCTCACTTTCCTTCTTTGTCCCTAGAAACAAGGACTGGCACAGTGAAAGAAACTGACACTCTCCCTACCTACAGTTTTCTGTCCCTAGAAAAAATGTTTTTTTAAAGCACACTATAGCACAAGGAGAAATCCCCTCACTTTCCTTCTTTGTCCCTAGAAACAAGGACTGGCACAGTGAAAGAAACTGACACTCTCCCTACCTACAGTTTTCTGTCCCTAGAAAAAAATGTTTTTTTAAAGCACACTATAGCACAAGGAGAATTCCCCTCACTTTCCTTCTTTGTCCCTAGAAACAAGGACTGGCACAGTGAAAGAAACTGACACTCTCCCTACCTACAGTTTTCTGTCCCTAGAAAAAATGTTTTTTTAAAGCACACTATAGCACAAGGAGAATTCCCCTCACTTTCCTTCTTTGTCCCTAGAAACAAGGACTGGCACAGTGAAAGAAACTGACACTCTCCCTACCTACAGTTTTCTGTCCCTAGAAAAAATGTTTTTTTAAAGCACACTATAGCACAAGGAGAAATCCCATCACTTTCCTTCTTTGTCCCTAGAAACAAGGACTGGCACAGTGAAAGAAACTGACACTCTCCCTACCTACAGTTTTCTGTCCCTAGAAAAATTTTTTTTTTAAAGCACACTATAGCACAAGGAGAATTCCCCTCACTTTCCTTCTTTGTCCCTAGAAACAAGGACTGGCACAGTGAAAGAAACTGACACTCTCCCTACCTACAGTTTTCTGTCCCTAGAAAAAATGTTTTTTTAAAGCACACTATAGCACAAGGAGAAATCCCCTCACTTTCCTTCTTTGTCCCTAGAAACAAGGACTGGCACAGTGAAAGAAACTGACACCCCCCCTACCTACAGTTTTCTGTCCCTAGAAAAAATGTTTTTTTAAAGCACACTATAGCACAAGGAGAAATCCCCTCACTTTCCTTCTTTGTCCCTAGAAACAAGGACTGGCACAGTGAAAGAAACTGACACTCTCCCTACCTACAGTTTTCTGTCCCTAGAAAAATTTTTTTTTTAAAGCACACTATAGCACAAGGAGAATTCCCCTCACTTTCCTTCTTTGTCCCTAGAAACAAGGACTGGCACAGTGAAAGAAACTGACACTCTCCCTACCTACAGTTTTCTGTCCCTAGAAAAAATGTTTTTTTAAAGCACACTATAGCACAAGGAGAAATCCCCTCACTTTCCTTCTTTGTCCCTAGAAACAAGGACTGACACAGTGAAAGAAACTGACACTCTCCCTACGTACAGTTTTCTGTCCCTAGAAAAAATGTTTTTTTAAAGCACACTATAGCACAAGGAGAATTCCCCTCACTTTCCTTCTTTGTCCCTAGAAACAAGGACTGGCACAGTGAAAGAAACTGACACTCTCCCTACCTACAGTTTTCTGTCCCTAGAAAAAATGTTTTTTTAAAGCACACTATAGCACAAGGAGAAATCCCCTCACTTTCCTTCTTTGTCCCTAGAAACAAGGACTGGCACAGTGAAAGAAACTGACACTCTCCCTACCTACAGTTTTCTGTCCCTAGAAAAAATGTTTTTTTAAAGCACACTATAGCACAAGGAGAATTCCCCTCACTTTCCTTCTTTGTCCCTAGAAACAAGGACTGGCACAGTGAAAGAAACTGACACTCTCCCTACTGTGAGGGGGTTAGCTCGGCAGCGGGTGTGTGTGACCCCCGGGATGGGCTCCCCACACAAAAACAGGCCCAGCAAACGGAGGTTGTGGTTTTCAAAATCAAAAAAAAAGGTGCGGTTTATTTTCTATTTACAGTGACAAAACACAGCAAAGCCAAAAGAAACATATAAACAAAATAAATCCTGGTCAACTTGACCTCTGACTAAACATACAGGTTTCCTAACTAACAACTGGGATCAGCCTAGTGCTGTCCTAGTCCCTAAGTCCCTGGTTTTAAATGTCCAAGCAAATAGCCACACAGGCTTTTTCTCACAGCACAGGGGTTCACTCTCCCTAGACAGTCCACACAGGTCTGGTTCCAGGCATGAGCTAACATCTAATGAAGCTGGGAGTTCTTATAGAGGCCTAAATGAGCTGACAAGCTTCAGCTGGCCTCATCAACTCCCTGTCTGTACGACGCCCAGCCCTCTCCCTAGAGGTATGAGTCATCCATGAGCCCACTAGCCTTAGCTGGGCTTATACAACTCTCCACCTAGTTGTATAAGTCGGCGTAAAGCCTGAATCTGGGCGAAATATATCTACCCCCCTGGATGCAACCAGGTGACTTTACCTTCCTGCTGTCACATACCCCCCCCCCCCTCTTGTTTTAACCTCGGGGTTGGAACACCAGCAATCAGGCATTCATGTACTCGAGACAAAGCATCCACATTCCCCATTTGAACGCCAGGGCGATGCTTTACTGTGAAGTTGAATTCCTGGAGGGCCAGGAACCACCTATTCACTCTTCTATTTGTTTCCTTGTTTTGAGCCATCCACTTTAACGGAGCGTGATCCGTAACCATGTCAAAGTGCCTACCTAGCAGGTAGTACCGAAGGGAATCTAGAGCCCACTTCACCGCTAAACACTCCTTTTCAACGGTGGCGTAATTTACCTCATGGGACTTCAACTTCCTGCTGAGGTAAATGACTGGGTGCTCTTCCCCGTTCCAGACCTGGGACAATACTGCTCCTAACCCCACATCTGACGCATCACTTTGTACGACAAAGTCTTTAGAGAAGTCGGGTGAGTACAACACTGGCTGGCTACATAAGGCTTGTTTCAAGAATTGGAATGCTGCCTCAGCCTCGGGGGTCCATTTAATCATGACCGACCCTTTCCCCTTCGTTAGGTTGGTTAGGGGCACAGCCTTAGAAGCAAAGTGGGGAATGAATCGCCGATAATACCCAGCGATTCCCAGAAAGGCTCGTACCTGCTTCTTGCTGTTGGGACGTGGCCAACTCTGGATGGCCTCGACTTTGTTGAGTTGGGGTTTTATTACTCCCCTCCCAATGGTGTACCCAAGATATTTGGCCTCCTCCTGCCCAATGGTACACTTCTTGGGGTTAGCCGTAAACCCCGCTTCCCGAACAGAGTCCAGGACTGCTTGCACTTTTGGCAGATGTGAGGCCCAATCTGTGCTATGGACAATTACGTCATCCAGGTAAGCCGCAGCATACTTCCGATGGGGCCTCAGCATCTGGTCCATTTTCCGCTGGAATGTGGCCGGCGCATTCTGTAACCCGAACGGCATTCTTTTATATTGGAACGCCCCGTCTGGGGTTACAAATGCGGTTTTCTCTTTGGCCAATTTGGCCAGGGGGATTTGCCAATACCCTTTTGTGAGGTCAAGAGTCGTCATGTATCGGGCTGTTCCCAGCCGGTCAATCAACTCATCTATACGTGGCATGGGGTAGGTGTCAAATTTTGTAACTTTGTTCAACTGACGAAAATCGTTACAAAATCGCCAGCTCCCATCCGGTTTAGGCACCAACACAATGGGACTAGACCAATCACTTTGGGACTCCTCTATCACCCCTAAGTTCAGCATTTTCTGTACTTCCTCCCGTATTGCCTCCCGTCGGGCCTCTGGGATCCGATAGGGTTTTAACTTCACCCTTTCACCGGGCGGGGTAATGATGTCATGCTCTACCCCAAATGTTTGTCCCGGCAGCTCAGAGAATACCTCCTTGTTGCGAAGCACAAACTCCTTAACCTCCTGTTGTTGGGGTTGTGACAAGGTGGCTGCTATTCCAACCTCAGGAATCACGCAACCAGTTTGAGCTGGTGACCAAGTGTCTGCGACTAGGGACTCTCTATCCCTCCAGGCTTTCAACAGATTAACGTGATAGATCTGTTCGGGCTTTCGCCTTCCTGGTTGTCTGACCTTGTAATTTACTTCACTCACTTTTTCCATTATCTCGTAGGGGCCTTGCCATTTGGCAAGGAATTTACTTTCAACCGTAGGGACAAGTACCAGTATCCTATCCCCCGGGGAAAAGGTACGGGTCTTGGCTCCACGGTTGTACACTCTCTGCTGTGCTAACTGCGCTTGGGCCAAATGTTCCTTCACGATGGGCATTACCTGTGCAATTCGGTCTTGCATCAGGGCGACATGCTCAATCACACTCCTGTGGGGAGAACTCTCACTTTCCCAAGTTTCCTTGGCAATATCCAACAGCCCTCTTGGATGTCTCCCATACAGTAACTCAAAGGGGGAGAATCCCGTAGAGGATTGGGGCACCTCCCTAATAGCAAACATCAGATAAGGAAGTAGACAGTCCCAATCCTTTCCATCTCTATCCACCACTTTCTTCAACATTTGTTTTAGGGTTTTGTTGAATCTTTCAACCAGCCCATCGGTTTGGGGGTGATACACGGATGTACGTAATTGCGTCACTTTGAACAATTTACACAGCTCCTTCATAACCCGGGACATAAAGGGTGTACCTTGGTCCGTAAGCAGTTCTTTACAAATACCCACCCGGCTAAACACAAGAGATAGCTCTTTGGCTATGGTTTTGGCCGAGGTATTTCGGAGAGGGATCGCTTCTGGATAACGGGTGGCATAGTCCATTATAACTAATATGTACTGGTGCCCCCTAGTGGACTTGATTATAGGACCTACCAAATCCATGGCGATCCTCTCAAACGGGACCTCAATGATGGGTAGAGGGACCAGCGGGCTACGGAAATGTGGCATCGGGGCCGACCTCTGACACACAGGGCAGGAGGAACAATAATTTTCTATGTCCTTCATCACCCCCGGCCAATAGAATCTCTGTAATACCCTCTCTCGGGTTTTCTCTGTCCCCAGATGACCTCCAAGAATGTGCCCATGGGCCAACTCCAACACCAACTTCCTGTAAGGTTTGGGCACCACAAGCTGCTCAACGGTTTCTTCTGCCCTTTTTGCCACCCGATACAGTAGGTCCTTCTCTACGCTGAAGTATGGGTAAGTGCAGGTATTATCTGGGTTCACTAACTCGCCATCTATTTTCACTACGTTTTCGCGTGCCTTTATTAGGGCGGGGTCTTTCAACTGTTCTGTGGCAAAGTTTTCCCTGTGAACCTCAAGATCAGAAAACTCCACAGACGGTAGGTTTTCGTCTGAGGAGGTGGGCTCCTCTCCAGTTTCTTGAGTCTCCCCTGCCAATACTGATAAGGGAAATTCCGGAGAGTCCTCACCACTCTCAGGGGAGTTCTGGCTATCACATTCCTGGTACATAGGGGCACCAGTGGGGGGCTCAGGATCATCCCACAGTTCCCAGAACTTCGGAAAATCCCTTCCCACAATGGCGTCATACGGTAACTGAGATACTAAGCCCACTGGATGAGAGAGGGTACCTTTGGGGGTCTCGAAACACAGTGTAGTCACTGGATACTCTCGGGTGTCCCCATGCACACAAATAACAGCTACCTTGCTATTCCCAGAGACCTCTGTTTTAACTAACTCAGCCTTTATCAGGGTCACAAGGCTACCTGAATCCAGCAATACCACAACATTTCTACCATTAACACACATTTTGCATAAATGTTTCTCAATTCCTCGAATGGCAGTGCATGCGACTGTCGCACACAGCGACTGACGTCTGCCCGTCAGAAAGTCACACTGCATGGGTTCCTCCACAACCGGGCAATTGGCTGCAATATGTCCCGCTTGCCGGCAGCGGTAGCAAACGATCCTTCTTGCCGCCTCTTGAGCCGCTGATTTCCCAGGCTGTTCTCGCCAAACTTGGGGTAGAGCTCCCACCCTCTCACTCTCTCCACCCTTACCCCTTGGAATCCTCTTATCCGCCCCTGGGGATGGTCTGGTCTTAGGGTGGAAAGTCTGAGTGTCTCTGGAAGAGGCCGTCAGGTTCTCTGTAGCCAAGTATTTCTCCACACGATCCACAAGACCATCGGCCGTCTCTGGGTCTCCATGGCTTACCCAGTTTTGGATGGCAGTAGGAAGAGCTCTCAAAAACCGATCCATTACAACACGTTCCACAATCTTTGGTGCGGACAAAGTCTCTGGCTGTAGCCACTTTCTGCTCAGGTGAATGAGATCATACATTTGAGACCTGGGGGGTTTTCCCAGCTGGAAAGTCCAGTTATGCACACGCTGAGCCCGGACAGCCTGGGTGACACCCAGCCTTGCCAATATCTCAGCTTTTAGCATCACATAGTCTTTTGCTTGGTCAGGCTCTAGGTCATAGTAAGCCTTCTGCGATTCACCAGTTAACAGAGGAGCCACCAGTCCAGCCCACTGCTCCTCAGGCCACTTTTCTCTTTCAGCAGTCCTTTCAAATGTGGTCAAAAATACCTCTGGATCATCCTCTCCAGTCATTTTTGTCAATAAACGACTCACCCCAAAGGACGCGGTATTAGTGGGACGGCTTTCCTCACTGGTCTGCGGACGTTGCTGCATTACTGCTTCCATTTGTTGTAGTCTCTGCTCTTGCTTCTGTAACAGGTCTATGAAGCGGGCCTCAGATTGCTGCTGGGCTTGTTGCTGAGCTTCCAGACTCTGTTGGTGAGCTTGCTGCTGGGCTGCAAGGCTCTGTTGATGAGCTGCAAGGCTCTTTTGCAAACCTGCATTTGTCTGCTGTTGATTGGCATTTGCTAGAGCCAGCTGCTTCAGTATCTCCTCCATGCTGGCTTAAAAAAACTGCCACTGGTTCTCCACCAACTGTGAGGGGGTTAGCTCGGCAGCGGGTGTGTGTGACCCCCGGGATGGGCTCCCCACACAAAAACAGGCCCAGCAAACGGAGGTTGTGGTTTTCAAAATCAAAAAAAAAGGTGTGGTTTATTTTCTATTTACAGTGACAAAACACAGCAAAGCCAAAAGAAACATATAAACAAAATAAATCCTGGTCAACTTGACCTCTGACTAAACATACAGGTTTCCTAACTAACAACTGGGATCAGCCTAGTGCTGTCCTAGTCCCTAAGTCCCTGGTTTTAAATGTCCAAGCAAATAGCCACACAGGCTTTTTCTCACCGCACAGGGGTTCACTCTCCCTAGACAGTCCACACAGGTCTGGTTCCAGGCATGAGCTAACATCTAATGAAGCTGGGAGTTCTTATAGAGGCCTAAATGAGCTGACAAGCTTCAGCTGGCCTCATCAACTCCCTGTCTGTACGACGCCCAGCCCTCTCCCTAGAGGTATGAGTCATCCATGAGCCCACTAGCCTTAGCTGGGCTTATACAACTCTCCACCTAGTTGTATAAGTCGGCGTAAAGCCTGAATCTGGGCGAAATATATCTACCCCCCTGGATGCAACCAGGTGACTTTACCTTCCTGCTGTCACACTACCTACAGTTTTCTGTCCCTAGAAAAAATGTTTTTTTAAAGCACACTATAGCACAAGGAGAAATCCCCTCACTTTCCTTCTTTGTCCCTAGAAACAAGGACTGGCACAGTGAAAGAAACTGACACTCTCCCTACCTACAGTTTTCTGTCCCTAGAAAAAATGTTTTTTTAAAGCACACTATAACACAAGGAGAAAT
Organism: Rana muscosa; assembly: GCA_029206835.1. Taxonomy (NCBI): domain Eukaryota; kingdom Metazoa; phylum Chordata; class Amphibia; order Anura; family Ranidae; genus Rana; species Rana muscosa. The sequence goes on from CM055127.1 coordinate 189,414,383, forward strand.
CCCCTCACTTTCCTTCTTTGTCCCTAGAAACAAGGACTGGCACAGTGAAAGAAACTGACACTCTCCCTACCTACAGTTTTCTGTCCCTAGAAAAAATGTTTTTTTAAAGCACACTATAGCACAAGGAGAAATCCCCTCACTTTCCTTCTTTGTCCCTAGAAACAAGGACTGGCACAGTGAAAGAAACTGACACTCTCCCTACCTACAGTTTTCTGTCCCTAGAAAAAATGTTTTTTTAAAGCACACTATAGCACAAGGAGAAATCCCCTCACTTTCCTTCTTTGTCCCTAGAAACAAGGACTGGCACAGTGAAAGAAACTGACACTCTCCCTACCTACAGTTTTCTGTCCCTAGAAAAAATGTTTTTTTAAAGCACACTATAGCACAAGGAGAAATCCCCTCACTTTCCTTCTTTGTCCCTAGAAACAAGGACTGGCACAGTGAAAGAAACTGACACTCTCCCTACCTACAGTTTTCTGTCCCTAGAAAAAATGTTTTTCTTAAAGCACACTATAGCACAAGGAGAATTCCCCTCACTTTCCTTCTTTGTCCCTAAAAACAAGGACTGGCACAGTGAAAGAAACTGACACTCTCCCTACCTACAGTTTTCTGTCCCTAGAATTTTTTTTTTTTTAAAGCACACTATAGCACAAGGAGAATTCCCCTCACTTTCCTTCTTTGTCCCTAGAAACAAGGACTGGCACAGTGAAAGAAACTGACACTCTCCCTACCTACAGTTTTCTGTCCCTAGAAAAAATGTTTTTTTAAAGCACACTATAGCACAAGGAGAAATCCCCTCACTTTCCTTCTTTGTCCCTAGAAACAAGGACTGGCACAGTGAAAGAAACTGACACTCTCCCTACCTACAGTTTTCTGTCCCTAGAAAAAATGTTTTTTTAAAGCACACTATAGCACAAGGAGAATTCCCCTCACTTTCCTTCTTTGTCCCTAGAAACAAGGACTGGCACAGTGAAAGAAACTGACACTCTCCCTACCTACACTTTTCTGTCCCTAGAAAAAATGTTTTTTTAAAGCACACTATAGCACAAGGAGAATTCCCCTCACTTTCCTTCTTTGTCCCTAGAAACAAGGACTGGCACAGTGAAAGAAACTGACACTCTCCCTACCTACAGTTTTCTGTCCCTAGAAAAAATGTTTTTTTAAAGCACACTATAGCACAAGGAGAAATCCCCTCACTTTCCTTCTTTGTCCCTAGAAACAAGGACTGGCACAGTGAAAGAAACTGACACTCTCCCTACCTACAGTTTTCTGTCCCTAGAATTTTTTTTTTTTTAAAGCACACTATAGCACAAGGAGAATTCCCCTCACTTTCCTTCTTTGTCCCTAGAAACAAGGACTGGCACAGTGAAAGAAACTGACACTCTCCCTACCTACAGTTTTCTGTCCCTAGAAAAAATGTTTTTTTAAAGCACACTATAGCACAAGGAGAAATCCCCTCACTTTCCTTCTTTGTCCCTAGAAACAAGGACTGGCACAGTGAAAGAAACTGACACCCCCCCTACCTACAGTTTTCTGTCCCTAGAAAAAATGTTTTTTTAAAGCACACTATAGCACAAGGAGAAATCCCCTCACTTTCCTTCTTTGTCCCTAGAAACAAGGACTGGCACAGTGAAAGAAACTGACACTCTCCCTACCTACAGTTTTCTGTCCCTAGAAAAAATGTTTTTTTAAAGCACACTATAGCACAAGGAGAATTCCCCTCACTTTCCTTCTTTGTCCCTAGAAACAAGGACTGGCACAGTGAAAGAAACTGACACTCTCCCTACCTACAGTTTTCTGTCCCTAGAAAAAATGTTTTTTTAAAGCACACTATAGCACAAGGAGAAATCCCCTCACTTTCCTTCTTTGTCCCTAGAAACAAGGACTGGCACAGTGAAAGAAACTGACACTCTCCCTACCTAGAGTTTTCTGTCCCTAGAAAAAATGTTTTTTTAAAGCACACTATAGCACAAGGAGAAATCCCCTCACTTTCCTTCTTTGTCCCTAGAAACAAGGACTGGCACAGTGAAAGAAACTGACACTATCCCTACCTACAGTTTTCTGTCCCTAGAAAAAATGTTTTTTTAAAGCACACTATAGCACAAGGAGAAATCCCCTCACTTTCCTTCTTTGTCCCTAGAAACAAGGACTCGCACAGTAAAACACACTGACACTCTCCCTACCTATCCTTCTCTTTCCCTAAACTAAAGGAATCCAGGTTAAGCAAGAAAGAAATAACAGTCACTGTCCCTGCCTATGCTGCTCTATCCCTGCTCCGGAACACACTACACTAGGCCCGCCGTGCTGGCGGCCTTTTATAGTGTGGGGCGTGTACTAAACACCCTCAGCAATAATTGGCCACAGGCATCCTGCCTGTGGCCAATCATTGCTCTCCTCGCTGCCGGCGCTGTGATTGGCCAAGCATGCGGGGTCACAGTGCATGCTTGGCCAATCACAGCGCCTGGATGACACTGCGATGGCGTAGTGCATTGTGGGCCGTTCGCGTCACTCGAATTTGGCGCGAACGGCCCAAATCGTTCGATCTTCGTCGAACGATCGAACAGCCGATGTTCGAGTCGAACGTATGTTCGACTCGAACACGAAGCTCATCCCTACTTGTAATCAATAAATTGATAAATGGGGGTCATATCATCACAGAGTGGTACTGTGGGTATGGTAAAAAGTACACAATGCCACGTCCCGAAATGGTAAATTGTTATAGGTTGATAAGTTTAGCGATTGGACTTTGTAGGCATAACATGGTTGGATATGCAAAAAATCTAAATTTTATTAAAAGGATATACAATACAAAAAATAATTACATAGAAAATTCATAAAAACATAGGCCTTAGAATAGGAATCACAACAGAAAAGCCATAAACAATTATAGTATACTAAAAGGACACAAGGTCACTTCTTGGTGTAGAGTATACTAGTGTAAAGGTTTTTAACCATGGGGGTGTGTCACATACTGCTTAACTCGACATGTTGTGCATGAAGAACGCTTCCTCAGGAGTTTAGTGCATGTTCTATGGAGTAGAAAGTTTACAAATCAGTTTCTACATTTACAACTACATCACAACATAATAAACATTTAGAAAACGTTTTGACATTTTGGAATGCTGCAAACCCTCCCGCAGTACCCCAAAAACACCTACCCCACCAGACGGTTCTTCCAATGTAAGCTCAACTTACCAACCAATCAGCAACAAAACGAATTCACCTGTCTAACAGTGCGTTTAAAAACAGGGGTTTAGTTGCACGCGTTTGCAAATACATGTGTAAGCTGCAGGCCGCGTCAAGGCTCCCTGTGTGCTGCAGTCCTAACTCTAAAATTTAAGGTCTCCTCAATGGAAGCTCATGTATGCTGATGGATAGATAAAGGGCAGATGACTGGGGGAGCCCACCCTCCATTAAAGGGGCAGGAGCACACTAAACACCCAGCACATGGAAGCAAAGGTGCTAGTGCGTTGCCTGACCACAATGACAACAATACATATAACAAAAATGTCACTGCCCTCATCTATGACTGGTCTTCACAGCAAGGAGCATTGGATGGGCGGACGCATGTCAATAAAAAACACACAGAATATCCAAGCTCAACTTACCAACCAATCAGCAACAAAACGAATTCACCTGCCTAACATGTATGCTGATGGATAGATAAAGGGCAATGCGTGCAACTAAACCCCTGTTTTTAAACGCACTGTTAGACAGGTAAATTTGTTTTGTTGCTGATTGGTTGGTAAGTTGAGCTTGGATATTCTGTGTGTTTTTTATTGACATGCGTTCGCCCATCCAGTGCTCCTTGCTGTGAAGACCAGTCATAGATGAGGGCAGTGACATTTTTGTTATAGGTTCTTCCAATGTAGCTATAGGTGCAATGCAAAAGGAAACTCATATAATAGAAATAGAGTTTAGGAAGATAAAAGATGGAATGCAAATGGAGAACACAGTCATCAAAAAGGCAAAAGTACATGGTTTTGTCCTCAAAATGGCTTCAGGACTGTATATATGAGTATATATACAGTTCTGAAGCCATTTTGAGGACTAATCCATGTACTTTTGCCTTTTTGATGACTGTGTTCTCCGTTTGCATTCCATCTTTTACCTTCCTAAATGTAAGTCAATTATATATGCATCTCTGGGTCCAACATTACTATTTGAACTTACCCATGCAGTGTTGTTCATGGCCATGTTCCTTTCAGGACAAACTCTATTGCTATTACTGTATATACTCGAGTATAAGCCGACCCGAATATAAGCCGAGGCACCTAATTTTACCACAAAAAACTGGGAAAACGTATTTGCTCGAGTATAAGCCTAGGGTGTCCATGTGCATGCCTCACTGTGCATCACTTTTCCTCACTGTGTCCATCTGCTTGCCTCACTGTGTCCATGCCTCACTGTGCCTCACTTTGCCTCACTGTGTCCATGTGCATGCCTCACTGTGCCTTACTGTGCCCATGCCTCACTGTGCCTTACTGTGCCCATGCCTCACTGTGCCTTACTGTGCCCATGCCTCACTGTACCCATGCCTCACTGTGTCCATGCCTCACTGTGTCCATGCCTCACTGTGCCCATGCCTCACTGTGCCCAATCTCCCTACCTGATATCCGGTGCTGTGTGACTAGACTGACGTTTAACATGGGAGTCTATGGAAGGGGTGCCCGGTTTTGAAAAATCAGTGCTCTCCGGCCGGAGGTTCTCTGGACAACAAACTTTTCACACTTGTAGATGAAGAGTGGGGCTACATGTGTGCCAAGTTTGGGGCCAGGGGACCTAGGGCCGGCCGGTACCGGGTCCCCAAATTCACTGGAGAAATTACCATTTAATATGGGAGTCTATGGAAGGGGTGCCCAGGTTTGAAAAATCGGTGCTCCCCGGCCGGCCAGGATCAGGCGCACAAAGTTGAAGATGGACACAGACTCGAGTTTAAGCCAAGGGGAGCATTTTCAGCACAAAAAAATGTGCTGAAAAACTCGGCTTATACTCAAATATATACAGTATATGAGTTTCTTTTTGCATTGCACCTATAGCTACATTGGAAAAACCGTCTGGTGGGGTGGGTGTTTTTGGGGTACTGCGGGAGGGTTTGCAGCATTCCAAAAAGGCAAAAAGTTTTCTAAATGTTTATTATGTTGTGATGTAGTTGTAAATGTAGAAATTGATTTGTAAACTCTCTATTCCATAGAACATGCACTAAACTCCTGAGGAAGCGTTCTTCATGCACAACATGTCGAGTTAAGCAGTATGCGACACACCGCCATCGTTAAAAACCTTTACACTAGTATACTCTACTCCAAGAAGTGACCTTGTGTCCATTTAGTATACTATAATTGTTTATGTTTTTTCTGTTGTGATTCCTATTCTAATGCCGCATACACACGACCATTTTTCTCATCGGGAAAAATGACATTTTTTCTCTTTGACGAGAAAAACGACCGTGTGTGGGCTTTTGGTCATTTTTCCCGACGAGAAAAACGGCATTAATCATGACAAGAAAAATTAGAACATGCTCTAATTTTTCTCGTCATGATTCACGCCATTTTTTTCCACGGCAGTTTTCCCCATAGGGAAACACTGCCGGGGAGCCTACACACGGTCGTTTTTCTCGACCAAGAGAAAAAATGATGGGAAAAACGGCCGTGTGTAGGGAACCAAGCCGTTCCCTCGTTTTTCCCGTTGGTGTTTTCACCGTCGAGAAAATCGATCGTGTGTACGCGGCATAAGGTCTATGTTTTTATGGTTTGTCAATGTAATTCTTTTTTGTAATGTTTATCCTTTTAATAAAATTTAGATTTTTTTATATATCCAACCTTGTTATGCCTACAAAGTCCAATCGCTAAACTTATCAACCTATAGTAATCAATAAGTTGTTGAATGTTTTAAATAAAGTAAAAGGGAATGCGGAATACCCAGGGCAGATGAATTATTTATAACATCCATTGTCAGGGCCTGGATCACCTGCTGGTGGCACTGTGCTTCCCACAGAAGGTGCCTCACAACAGCCAGCAGATCACAGTAATTAGTCTCAACCTAATGCTGGCTGCTGGGAGGGTATTTAGGTCCTCCTCTGCAATTACATTAGTGTTTTGCATTTGTATTGGTGAATAACTCCCGCACTACCAATTAATAAATCTCAAATTCTAAGAATAAACCTAATGAATTAATCAAATAATAATCTGTGGGTTGCTGCACACACACAATTCATAAATTAAATATAGTTATTGTGTGCTGCGCTACCAATCTCAAAATTATAAATGTGAAATAACACATAAAATAACTAAGTGTCAAAGTAGTAATAGTTTCCTGCATACACATCCAGTGTTATTACGGAATCAGTTCTTAGAAAAGTGACAGTTCATCAAAAGTGTATAATTGTGAGATTCACATCCACAAATCTTCATAAGCTTCTAAACCACCTCTTCCAGATCACTACTGAGCTCTCAGTGCCCTCACCTCAATGGTGTGATGTACAACGCATGTAAAATCACCTCCAGCTTGGTTCTCTTCAGTCAATATCATTCATGTGTGAACCAGTAGCATAGGCGTGCGCACAGGTTGTGCCAGGTGTGCCCAGGCACACCCTAATCACCCTGTGCAGCATAGATTCCCCCTACTGCCTTAGCTCCCCCCCCCTTCCCACCACACCGCTGCTGGTTTCCCTCCTCTCCTCTCCCAGCGGTTGATGCTGCAGGATGTTTTAGGATGAATGGGAGAAGGGGCCGGTAAATATGTAATTTACTGACCCCTTCCCTTTCTGAATAAACATAGTGAGCGATTGGTAGTGTGTGTCTAAGCTTTGGGTTGCACACCCTAATGCAATAGGCTGTGCACACCTATGAACTGTAGTGTTGCCTCCCATTCCTTAGGGTGCTTGTATCCTGTCAGATATTCCTCCAGGGTAATTGGGCGCTGGTCCCTTTAAGGGGGGTGTTGGCAGCAGTGCTATTGAGGGGGGCAGGTTTGTTTGATTCCCCCCCAAAATTTTGAGCACCAGCCCCCACTGGTTCAATGAGGTTCCATCCCCACCTTTTATCACGCCTCGTACCAGAAATATATGATCTCAAGTTTTAGAGATCTCACTCACTCCAAATATCTTACCCTCACTGGTTCTCCAAGTCCACAGATTTTATCACCTTGGGAAAAAAATTCCTTCATATCCGGTCTGAATACAGTTGTCACCCCAGAGAATCGGCTGGCTTTACATGAGGGGTACATATGCTGAATCTCAAATAATCTCAAGCATATATGAAAGACAGAAGAGGGTTCAAAGTGTAGTATCTTAAAACCACCATTTATTAAAAAAAAATATATAGCAATTACACAACAGAAGCTTAAAATCAGCGGAACAAACAGACTGCAAATGCGGCCGCAGTCCTCACCAGCTCCTCGCCAGCTGGCCCAAGTGTGATGCTGTCACAGATGCGGCTCCACCCGACGCATTTTGTGTAACAGGCGTCTACTGGGAACAAGGCTGCTCTGGGGCGTTGCAAGCTCAACCCTATATGTAAACGAGCAGGAAAAGCACCGGAACACCCCTACATCAGTATATCCGGCATAGTGTCCATCCTATGTTCTACCTCTGTGTGATGATAAGATAAAAATGGTACTGTATATTCAATGATATCCAAAAAACTGGGAGGACTAACACCCCACCACTAATGTACTATAAAGCTGAAAAAAAGTGTATATTATTGTGTATATTAATTGAAAATATAAAAAAGTAAAAAATTGCATGAAAGAGAAAAAAAGAAAATATGTATGGTAAAAAATAAAATATACAGAAAGTGAAAATAAATAAATAAATAAAAATAAGTACCGTATATACTCGAGTATAAGCCGACCCAAATATAAGCTGAGGCACCTAATTTTACCACAAAAAACTGGGAAAACAAATTGACTCGAGTATAAGCCTAGGGTGTCCATCTGGATGCCTCACTTTGCCTCACTGTGTCCATGTGCATGCCTCACTGTGTCCATGCCTCACTGTGTCCATGCCTTACTGTGCCCATGCCTCACTGTGTCCATGCCTCACTGTGTCCATGCCTCACTGTGTCCATACCTCACTGTGTCCATGCCTCACTGTGCCTATGCCTCACTGTGTCCATGCCTCACTGTGTCCATGCCTCACTGTGCCTATGCCTCACTGTGTCCATGCCTCACTGTGTCCATGTGCATGCCTCACTGTGTCCATGCCTCACTGTGTCCATGCCTCACTATGCCTATGCCTCACTGTGTCCATGCCTCACTGTGTCCATGCCTCACTGTGTCCATGCCTCACTGTGTCCATGCCTCACTGTGCCCATGACTAGACTGACGTTTAACATGGGAGTCTATGGAAGGGGTGCCCGGCTTTGAAAAATCAGTGCTCCCCGACCGTAGGTCCCTTAGACAAAAAACTTTGCACACTTATAGAGGGGAAATGGGGCTACATGTGTGCAAGGTTTTGGGTCCAGGGGACCTACGACCGGCCAGTACCGGGTCCCCAAAGTCACCAGAGAAATTACCATTTAACATGGGAGTCTATGGAAGGGGTGCCCGGCTTTGAAAAATCGGTTCTCCCCGGCCGTTGGTCCCCCGGACAACAAACTTTGCACACTTGTAGAGGAAGAGTGGGGCTACATGTGTCGGCCAGTTGGTACTGGGTCCCCAAAGTCCGGGAGATCAGGCGCAAAAAGGTGACTCGAGTATAAGCCGAGGGGGGCATTTTCAGCACAAAAAATACTGATTAATTTATAAATATCTACCTATCTATCTATATATATATATAGATAGATAGATAGGTAGATATTTATAAATTAATAAAAAAAAATGATGCTGAAAAAAAACTTTAAATGTACTAATGCAACATAGGAGACTTATGTAGGGCACACATATTTCTGATGACCAAAAAAAAGAAAATTATGGTGGTGACCTGCCATCTGGTCCCTTCACCTGACTCCCACAGAATGTTCATATATGGACAAACATGCAAAGAAGTTCATCATGAATCATAGACAGCACGGGTCTTGCACTCTTTCTTGTCCCTGTATACTTGAGCGTCACCACTTACACATTTTGGGGATCACAGCCCTGACTTCCAGAGGTCATCACTATAGTGTCACCTCTGGAAGTCTCACTCAGAGGAATTCTCTCACCTCTGATGGTAAAAAATGGTTTCTGAGACTGCAAAAAGAGGAGAGTAAAGTGGGCACAAACATTGTGTAAAAAGTGCATGTATATTAACCGCTTGCCAACCAGCGCACAACGATATACGTCGACAGAATGGCATGGGCAGGCAAATGGGCGTACCTGTACCTGTACATCCCTTTAAATTTGCCACCCAGTGCACGCACGCCCATGCCGTGTGCCTCGTGAGTGCGCCCGCGGGTCCCGGGAACTCAATGTTTCTGGTCAGCCCGTGATTGCGGTCGGCAAAGGCAGAACAGGGCATTCCCCTGTTGTGCCTAGTGACACGTTGGTGATCTACTGTTCCCTGTGATCGGGAACAGAGATCAGTGAGGTGTCACTGGTAGCTCCTCCCCCTAACAGTTAGAATCACTCTCTAGGACACACTTAACCCCTTCAGCGCCACCTAGTGGTTAACCCCTTCACTGTCAGTGTAATTTTCACAGTAATCAGTGCATTTTTATAGCACTGATCGCTGTATAAATGACAATAGTCCCAAAAATGTGTCAAAGGTGTCCGATGTGTCCGCCATAAAGTCGCAGTCACGATAAAAATCACAGATCACCGCCATTACTAGTAAAAAAAAATGAATAATAAAAATGCCATAAAACTATCCCCTATTTTGTAGACGCTATAACTTTTGCACAAACCAATCAGTATATACGCTTATTGCGATTTTTTTTTTTACCAAAAATATGTAGAAGAATACGTATCGGCCTAAACTGAGAATAAATTCGCTTTTTTAAAAAAAAAATAGGGATATTTATTATAGCAAAAAGTAAAAAATATTGCTTTTTTTTTTCGAAATTGTCGCTCTATTTTTGTTTATAGTGCAAAAAATAAAAAGCGCAGAAGTGATCAAATACCACCAAAAGAAAGCTCTATTTGTGGGAAAATATAAATTTTGTTTGGGAGCCACATCACACCACCGCACAATTATAAGTTAAAGCGACGCAGTGCCGAATCGCAAAAGGTGCTCTGGTCTTTGGCCAGCAAAATGGTCCGAGCTGAAGTGGTTAATAAATAAATAAAATAAAAAAACATATAACAAGCCAATAAACAGATCTGAATTAAATAACATATCAAAAGATGTCATCTCAAAACCATTGACCTTAATATGTACAACATAAAAAGAAATAAGAATACAAGAATATGCGTAGCACCTGATACAATACCCAGCCTGTCTTGGAGGACAAAAAAGTCTGTTGCACCTCTTGTGGTTATGAAAAGCTGCACGAGAGGGGGGATTTGCTAAAACTGGAGCACTCAGGATCTGGTGCAGCTGTACATGGTAACCAATCAGCCTCTATCTTCAGCTTGTTCAATTAGGCCCCTTTCACACTGGGGGCGGTTTGCAGGCGCTATTGTGCTAAAAATATCGCCTGCAAACGGAGCCTAAACAGCGGCTGCTGTCTCTCCAATGTGAAAGCCCCCGAGGGCTTTCACACTGGAGCGGTGCGCTAACAGGACATGAAAAAAAGTCCTGCTGGCCGGATCTTTGGAGCGGTGAGAGGAGCGGTATGTTTACCGCTCCTCCACCGCTCCTTCCCATTGAAATGAATGGGACACCACAGTAATACCGCCCGTAAACCGCGGCTGTAGCCGCGGTTTGCAGGTGGTATTAATTCTTTTTCGGCCCCTAGCAGGGGTTAAAACTGCACCGTTAGCGGCCGAATACCTCAGCAATCCTGACGGTATAGCTCCGCTAAAAATACCCACCGCCCCAGTGTGAAACCGCTCTTAAGCTTTCACAATAAAAACTGGAATCTGATTGGTTTCTATGTATAGCTGCTCCAGATTTTGTACTCTCCAGTTTTAGTGAATCTCCTCCAATGTGTCATTTGAAGTACAGAAGAGTTTTTTTTTTTTTTTTTGTCTACAAATGCAATGAGTTGTATGATGGTCATAATGACTACTGTGCAGGTAAATACTAGTAAAGTAAAATATTTAGCAATTTGTAATTTTGTTTTTGCCTAGATCCCAATCAATGCTTTGCCGATGAAGTGAGCAGGATTGTTAATGGAGTATCAGGATGTTATTGCAATTCATCATTAAATGACACCACTGCCATGGAGGGTGCCATGCCTAAAGGTAAGGGGATAGGTTCACAAAGTGGAATCTTAGTAGATGTGCTTCCATATTATTCCAAATTTTGTTTGTGGCAATTAACAAACCAATAGTTAGTAGCCAACATGTCACTGATCCAAGACCGCATGGAGATCCAACTCTGTGGGGCTCCACTAGTGCCTCAAAGCTTACTGACTGGTTCCGATGCCAACAAAAAGTTGCAGAGATGGAAGAACCCATCAGCATAGCCCATGACACCATTGAAAAATGTACACACATCTTCTGGCTTAATTTTTCGGAATCTGTGGAATATACCTGTTTGATGGAGGATTCTCTCTAATTACGAACCCCCCTTATTATCTAGAATATTATTTCGTATTTTGACTCCAAGGAAGGTGGAGAGCCCAAACCCTTGTCTTTGCCTTTCTACCCTCCTTCCCCCTTCCCAACAACACCACCTTTCTTTTCTTTTCTTTTTTTTTTCTTCTTTCCTCAATCTAGTATCCCCCTCCTCCCACTTCTTTTTTAGATGCTTCCATCCCGAGCACTCGCCATTATGAATCTTTTTGTTTTGAACCGATTCATGAGACAACGTCAGAAATCCGGTTCTTGATCTCTTGGTTCTGTTATGGTTTCCTCTGTCAGTAGAAGCCACTAATGTGTCCATGCACATTAGGTCGTTTAGAGGCATTTTTTTTAGGCTTAGCATTTAGATTCAGAAAAAAAACCTTCTGTTTTGCATGTTTAATAGTGTTTTTCTGGCAGAAAAAAAAAACACAAACATTCCTTTGTGTACTGTTATGTATTGATTAACCGATTGCCGACCGCCTAACGCAGATATACGTCGGAAGAATGGCACGGACAGGCAAAGCAATGTATATATACATTGCTTTGAATCCTGCCCCCTAGCAGGCGCGCGCACCCGCCGCGGTCTCCGTGACTCGATGTCCGCCAGTGTCCCGCGATTGGGTCACGGAACGGCAGAACGGGGGGATGCCTTTGTAAACAAGGCATCTCCCTCTTCTGCCTGGTGACACAGCACTGATCGTCTGCTCCCTGTCATCGGGAGCAGCGATCAGTGATGTGTCACAGTAAGCCACGCCCCCTAACAGTTAGAATCACTCCCTAGGACACACTTAACCCCTTCCCACCCCCTAGTGGTTAACCCCTTCACTGACAGTCACATTTACACAGTAATCAGTGCATTTTTATAGCACTGATCGCTGTATAAATGTGAATGGTCCAAAAATAGTGTCAAAAGTGTCCAATGTCTCCGCCATAATGTCGCAGTCACAAAAAAATTGCAGATCGCTGCCATAATAAGTAAAAAAAAAATAATAACAAAAATGCCATAAAACGAACCCCTATTTTGTAGACGCTATAACTTTTGCGCAAACCAATCAATATACGCTTATTACTTTTTTTTTTTTACCAAAAATATGTAGAAGAATACGTATCGGCCTAAACTGAGAAAGAAATTAGCTTTTTTAAAAAGAAATGGGGATATTTATTATAGCAAAAAGTAAAAAATATTGCATTTTTTTCAAAATTGTCGCTCTATTTTTGTTTATAGCGTAAAAATAAAAAAACGCAGAAGTGATCAAATACCACCAAAAGAAATCTCTATTTGCAGGAGAAAACGGACGTCAATTTTGTTTGGGAGCCACGTCGCACGACCGCGCAATTGTCAGTTAAAGTGACGCAGTGCCGAATCGCAAAAGTGCTCTAGTCTTTGGCCAGCTAAATGGTCCGGAGCTTAAATGGTTAATACTATATAGGGAAATATGGTTACCTTCCGTGCTGAAAGACCTATCTAGCAAGTAGTCAACCTTTGGCAAACTTAGCTTACCAATCCACAGGTCAATATTTTGCAAACACTGTATGATCGTCCAAATGAAACATGTAGCAAAGCTTTCCATTAAAACAATAACCACTTGCACTAAAAAAAATGGCAGATGGCGGCTGATGGAGTAGAAAATTATTTTCTTTGATTGTTTAAGGCTGAAGTTATCAAGTCACGTGTACTGACTTCAGGTAAATGAAGAATTAGGAAGGGGCGGTGATCTAAAAGATATATGTTTTGATTGAAGTGTAAGCATTATCTGATCTGATCATCACAGCATAGTACAAGTTGAAAAAAGGTTGCAAAATACAAATTACAATTGTTCATCAATTCTGACTATATAACATATAATATGCAGTTATTATGCAGTTATTTTTTCATCAACAAATCTGTCCAAAGGTATAACTAGCTGACTGATTATGGTGAAGGAACCAATTGCCAGAATGGATTTTCCTGGGTGTGTGCTCTTGTTCTTGTAAAAGTGCAGAGTGAGGTGCTGATCAATAACCGAAAGTGTATAGGGAAAGGATAATCAAGCAAAAACAAAAACAAATGACAGATAACATAGGAAGGTCTGACAATAATATCCTGAACATTCTCTCTGAAGATTCTCTTATATCCAGGTCATGTTATAATATTTCTGAGCCAAACAGGTTCTTCAGTTCCAATCGGTGTCAGGAATAGGGATGAGCCCCGATGTTCAAGTCGAACCTGAATGGCCTGGTATGGAATTGGGGGGGACCCCCACGCAATTTTTTTTTCTTACATTTTGGTTAACATTCATGCCAGACCCAAAGGGCCTGGTAATGGACTGGGGGGGAACCCATGCCGTTGTTTTCAATTAATTTCAATTTTCAATTTCAATTGACAATTAATGAATAGCCGCGAGTTTTAAATGACTTTTTTTTTTCCTTTAGAAATGTCATCGTGTACAGGGACAGTTCTAAACATGAGGAAAATGAGCCACTTTAAAGGAATATTTCACTTTTATTGTTTCACTTTAAGCATTATTAAAATCACTGCTCCCGAAAAAAACGTCAGTTTTTAAAACTTTTTTTTGTTGCATTGATACATGTCCCCTGGGGCAGGACCCCGGGTCCCCAAACACTTTTTATGACAATAACTTGCATATTAACCTTTAAAATGAGCACTTTAGATTTTTCATGTTTGTGTCCCATAGACTTTAACGGTGTTCGCGTGTTCGAACAAATTTTTTGCCTGTTCGCATGTTCTGCGAACAGGGGGGGTGTTCGGCTCATCCCTAGTCAGGAACATACCCAAATGCCCCAATATTCATACCCCATACCCCAATATTTATAGACAGGTAACCCAGTCACCTTCATCCATTCACCATAGAGGGTATATAGGCAGATGATTGAAAAAAAAAAATGATATCACCTTTTTGTGTGTATACACTATTTTATGTTTATTTTCCCCAGATATCAATGTTGAATGTGGAATGAATCAAATTACAGTTTCTTACAGTAAATGTTACATTGAGTTATTGGGATTCAATACTTCATCATTACATCTGAAGAACAGTAGCTGCACCGGGGTCATTAAAATAAGTGATAAAAGGTACATTACTGTCTCCACACTGCCCAGGAGTGGTTACTGCGGAACAGAGCAGATGGTGAGTGAAAAGAAGAGATAAGAGAGCTACAACATTTAAAAGTATTATTGTAGAATTATGGTACCGGTAGAGGATGTTCTCTGACCTCTTATGCCTTGTACACACGATCGGAATTTCCGATGGAAAAAGTCAGACGGAATGTTTTCATCGGATATTCCGACTGTGTGTGTGCCCCATTAGAGTTTTTCCATCGGAAATTCCGACGGACTTAGAAAGAGAACATGTTCTCTTTTTTTCCGATGAAAAAAAATTCTATCGGAAATTCCATTCATCTGTATGGAACTCCGACGGAGAAAAAAACACGCATGCTCAGAATCAAGTCGACGCATGCTCGGAAGCATTGAACTTAATTTTTCTTTTTCATAGTGTTGTACGTCACCGCGTTTTGGACGGTCGGAATTTGGTGTGACAGTGTGTATGCAAGACAGCATGAACGAAATTTTATCCCGATGGAAATTCCGATCGTGTGTACAAGGCATTAGTGGACTTTAGAGAAGAAAATTCAAGAGAGAAATGCAGGAAGCTTAGCTGGTGGGTATGTAGCTAACAATGAAATCTTGGAGGTCTTCAGGGCAGAAAGTGAGGACAAATCTTTCTAGTGGGGACACAGAGATTTAATACATGACAAAGAATGGAAAGCTTCACTTTTCTATATAAAAATAAAATAAAAAATGTATATATATGATTAGAGATGAAGATACTGCCCATGTAATTAATAAGGATAGAAAGTGGCCTCAGCCTAGGGTCCTCCCAGGCCACTTGCTCATTTCACCCCACCCATAGGGCTTAGTCATAGTGGTAAACCTCTATGACTAAGCCCCATGTACAGAATGAAACATGTCAGAAAGTGCGGCCTGGGAGGAGCCTAGACTGTGGCCACTTTCTATCCTTACTAATTACGTGGGCTGTTAGGAGTACAGCATCTTCGCATCTAATCATAACATAGCGGCCGGATTCAGTGGATCACTGGAGCATATCCATTGGTGCTTGGAGTGGCATGCTAATTATTTATTGGGATCACCATGAAAAATATATAGATGGACTTACTCTTTAAATTTTATTTTGATGTTCTGCTGCTAGATTAAGGACAACTGCCACTACTAGATATCCTCAATCTTGGCACGTCATAAAATTTAGAAGACTGAGCATATTCTGTGAGTTTAGGGAGTCCTGGACCCACCCTCCTGAGGAGTTGTGACCAGGGTGCCCTACAGCTCTTTGTATTGATGCAAAGTAAGACAAACGTCATCACATCAGCACCGCTTCTTTCAGTATTTAGGACCACCAACCACTGGAGAAAGCCCAATAAAAAAGACAACACCTTGCATTACATAACTGATCAGAAGACATCTTTAAGAAATAAGTAGTTAAAAAAAAATACAGCTGACGGGGCAGGAGGGGGGACCCATGGTGTAGGAGCCTATAGTTGGGATTTAAGCTTCTACTATGGGCTTGTTTTTTAACATGAAGGAGCCAGGATGCCATCTGACTGCAATACTCAGAAATGAAACCTCAAGCACTGCCAAAGCTGATCTCCTCATCAGGGCTAAGGAGGATCAAAAATCTAAGATCTGAACCAGACAATAAATATTAATTTGGCTGTCTGCTTTAGTTTGGCAACCAAACTTTAGAATTACCAGCAACAAATTTTGTGTGCTCTAATTAAAGTCTGGTCTAGATCCCAAATTTTTGACCCTTTTAATCTGAAAAGAAGGAGGCGCCCACAACCTCCGAAACGCATTGACAATTTTAATTCTAATAATATGTTGGACCCTTATATGTGGAATGGAGCTTGTACCCATTAACCTAAAGCCTGGCATCATCAGAAATCATTCTCCATGTGTTTCTCAATACAGTTTTACTTTAAATTATATGAATTTACATAAAGACTATGGTTGATGTTTTAGAAACTGTTTGCTACTTCACTGAATCTTTGAGGGAAATTGTATTATTTTTTGTATATTTAATTTCAGGTAAATAGCAGCTATTTAACATACACAAATGTGGTGTATTTATCATCCAAAGTCACCTCACACACATTTTCCACAAATATCTCATGTACTTACCCAAGAAGCATGGAGAATGTCCTGTGGTTCTCTACGATGAGAGTAAGGTAGAGTATGTCTAACTAAAATTGTGGGGCTGCTATCTTTGGGTTGGGGACTTTTTTGTAAATACCTAGTCAGGTAAATTAGAAAGAAAATAAACTGCACCGTTCCTACAAGAAATTACCCCCCCCCATTTTGTTGATCATTGGAGAGGGCCCCTTTACAACGTTGGTCAGTGGAGAAGTGCCCCCTTATGTTGATGATCAGTGGAGAAGTATCTCCTTACATTGCTGGTCAATGGAGAAGCGCCCCCTTACAATGGTTGTCAATGAAGAAAGCCTCCCTTTTAATTGATGACCAACGTGGAAGATCCCCTTACATTGGTGGCCAGTGTTCCTCTTCATATTAGTAAACAGTTGAGAAGTGCTACCTTACCTTTGTTGTTCAGTGGAAAAGTCTCCTCTTACTGTACATTGGTACTCCGTGAAAAAGTGGATGATTATTACAAATTAGTACCAATTAGTACCCTTACATTGGTACTTAGTGGAAAAGAACCTCCTTACATTGAAGGACACTGACCTTACATTGGTGGTCAGTAAGATACTTGGTACCGTATTTTCTGGCGTATAAGACGACTGGGCGTATAAGACGACCCCCTACTTTTCCTGTTAAAATATAGGGTTTGGGCTATACTCGCCGTATAAGACTACCCCTCTTCCAATGCACACCAAATAAAATTTTTAAAACATCAGATTTGATTTCAATATGGTAATTTTAATTCAAATGCTTATAACATGTAGGTACTTAGCAGGAAGACTGTCACTTATAAACATAAGGCTGTTTGTCATCAAACATGTAAACATAAAACAGTGCAAGTGAATTAAACTTTTCTTTATTCACTCTAAAGTAGACATGTGCACACTGAAATATTTCGTTTCGGAATTTCGTTTTCGTCCAAAAAATAAATTTATTTAGTTACTCCCGAAATTAGTTTTTATTTATTTCGTTTTTCGTTAGAAATTGCATTCGTCCGAAAATCTGAATTAATTAAGGTCGAATCTGTCATTGAAGGCTTATGGTGTCTGTCGAATGTTAAAAGAAGATTCGACGGAGCAGCGAAACTGTACGACTCTGCAATCATACATTTCCGGTCGAATGTTCCGCCCACAAGCAGTGATCTTTTCTCTATAATGTCGAATCTTTTCTCTCTATAATGTCAAATCTTTTCTCTCTATAATGTCGAATCTTTTCTCTCCTATGTCGAATCTTTTCTCTCTATAATGTCAAATCTTTTCTCTCCTATGTCGAATCTTTTCTCTCCTATGTCGAATCTTTCCTCTCCTATGTCGAATCTTTCCTCTCTATAATGTCAAATCTTTTCTCTCCTATGTCGAATCTTTTCTCTCCTATGTCGAATCTTTCCTCTCCTATGTCGAATCTTTCCTCTCCTATGTCGAATCTTTTCTCTCTATAATGTCAAATCTTTTCTCTCCTATGTCGAATCTTTCCTCTCCTATGTCGAATCTTTCCTCTCCTATGTCGAATCTTTCCTCTCCTATGTCGAATCTTTCCTCTCCTATGTCGAATCTTTCCTCTCCTATGTCGAATCTTTCCTCTCCTATGTCGAATCTTTCCTCTCTATAATGTCAAATCTTTTCTCTCCTATGTCGAATCTTTTCTCTCCTATGTCGAATCTTTCCTCTCCTATGTCGAATCTTTCCTCTCCTATGTCGAATCTTTCCTCTCCTATGTCGAATCTTTCCTCTCCTATGTCAAATCTTTCCTCTCCTATGTCGAATCTTTTCTCTCCTATGTCGAATCTTTTCTCTCTATAATGTCAAATCTTTTCTCTCCTATGTCGAATCTTTTCTCTCCTATGTCGAATCTTTTCTCTCCTATGTCGAATCTTTCCTCTCCTATGTCGAATCTTTCCTCTCCTATGTCGAATCTTTCCTCTCCTATGTCGAATCTTTCCTCTCCTATGTCGAATCTTTTCTCTCTATAATGTCGAATCTTTTCTCTCCTATGTAAAATAATCTTGGACTAATAGAGTTAAGGTTAGGCACATTCGACCACAGGTTCGATAGACACAGATTGTTATTGTCAGCGTCACGTCGAATCTCCTATCTATATCGAACTGTTGTAGCAACGAAAACGAAAATAAAGCATTTGTTTATGTCGGATCTTTCGGTTTTCGGATTCTGTGCTTTCGTTTTCGTTTGTTAAAACGATAACGAAAATAGCTGAAATTCGGACGAAAATGCATTCGGACGAAAACGAATGCACATGTCTACTCTAAAGCTGAAAGGAAGGATAAGACAATAAACCCATGGAAGCTGCCATGCTGTTTGTTTTCTAAGCTGTCAACCAAACTGGAACTGATGATGATAGGAGGAAGATAACAAACAATAGAGAGAGAGCAAGTGCCGGGCAAGTCCCTGGCGAGTCAGCAACGCCCATCATAACTCCAAGCTATTTTTACAGGTTTTGCTGGCGTGACAGTTTCCCTTTAAAAGCTGTACTGTATTCACCACCACATGCATCTGCTCACCAGATAGACTGCCTTCCCTCAGAATCACCAATCCCAGTATACAACAACCAGCCAATCACGGCAAGTGATGTATTTCCTGTGCACACTGCATATAAAGCCTGCTTGGATTGGGTGTGTCAGCTCTCCTTGCCTGCCCAGCCCTCCCTGTCTCCAAGACGATCCAAGCGTAGTACGTAATGTGAGTACGCATGAGAGCAGGGAGAGGGGGTGGCTTCAGGAGCGGCTGGCTGGGATGCAGCGCATGGTGGCTCAGCGCATGTCCCTGAAGTTTTAGAACGCCGTATACCGGCTTATAAGACGACACCAGGCGTATAAGACGACCCCCGAATATTGAGAAGATTTTCATGGGTTAAAAAGTCGTCTTATACGCCGGAAAATACGGTAGTCAATACAGAAAAGCCCCCCTTACATTGGTGATCAGGAGATAATTGTCCCCTTACATTTGTGGTCAGTAGAAGAACGACCCCCTTACATCGGTGGTCATTGGAAGAAGGGCTCCCTTAAATTGGTGGTGGGCGGGGAAGGGCCCCCTTATGTTGGTGGATGTAACGAAACGTCCCACACTCCGCTTGAGTGCTTTTGTCATATACCACTTCCTCCCAGTCTGGATATAGATATCAGATATTCCAACCACTATCAACAACAAACAAGACGATACTCGTTTGTTTCCTGAACATGGACTGTTTATTAGAACCAAAATACAAGTCTTATATACAGTTGAGGAGGAGGTTCCTACCTCCTGCTCATATTACTCTAACAACACACCTGTAACCAGAAACAGAATTAACATGAGCTAATTAACTAATCCCTTAAAGCAGCCGATGTGACTCCGTGCCCTCCTGGGCATTGTTATGATAAATCGGGATTTCACTACAGGTCAGACTTGTTGTCACCGAGCTTCACACAGTAGATTATACATTATCATAAGTATAAACACAGGACACCTTCACACAATAGCAGGAGCTACAGCAGGAGTCGGCCCGTCTCCTACATTGTCTAGAGGCCAATGTGATCAACTCTCTCAACTAACATGTTGAGTTCAAAATCAAACAAACCAAGAATAGTCTTTACATATCCTGGGATAAATTGTGGATAAATATCACTGTCCCATTTTAAGTAATCCAAGATATATTTTCTCAGTCACCCTGTGCCAGGATGGCACAGGGTGACTTAGACATACGAGGTGCATGGGGAGCTATAACAAGGGTTTCCCAACCTTTCCAAGGGATCTGGGTTCCACGGGCCTTCCCGTCACAGTGGTCAGTGGAGAAGTGCCCCTTTACATTGGTGATCAGACCAGTTAAAGAGTGCCACATTACATTGGTGATAAGTTAAGAGGTGTCCCTATATATTAGCGGTCAGTAGGAAAAGGCTGTGTTACACTGGGGGTCAAGGTGAAGAGGGCATTTATCATACTGATGGTAAGTGGTGATGTGTCCTTTACATTGGTGTCTAGGGGGAGCCTAGTTACATGTGGTAGGTTGGAGAGGGGAACCTAACACAATGAAGCTCTTGGAGTGGCCTTGGAATAAAGCGTTTCTTTCTAGAAAAAATTACCTATCTAACGGTTAGCATGGACAACATTTTTCATACATTATATGGTGATGTTACCGAACTTTACCTAACCAGCTTTCTGAAATATACAGAATGTCATGGTCTTGTTCTTATTGCCATCAAGGTGACAGAAGTGTCTAATGCTATAATACTGTTTTGCAGTGAAAGTAATCTAACACTCGGAGGATCTTCATCATATGTGGCCAGAATGGGCATCTTCCAAGATTCTAATTACACCATTCTCTATGAGGACCAAGGAGGCTGGAGAAATACAAGTGTACCTTTGTATGTTGGGATAAGTGTGAAAAACGAGACTTCTCCCACAGCCGTGCTGCTTATGAAGAGCTGCCTTCTGACCACTACATCCAATACAGATACTGCGAGATACAACATCATCAGTGGCTAGTAAGAGTCCTTTTCTCCAACACTCAAACTATAAATTCTGAAATAACATCCTGCTACCTTTCTATGGCCTTCCAAACCATGTTTCTCTCCTTGGCATACGCATCTATTAATGCCTTGCACAGCAATACTGAGACTATTGAAGAGAAGGACAGGAGTCAGGTAATCAACAGGCTAGAGTAAGTCCAAGACCAAACTTAAAGTAATACGCAACTTCCCTCCCTTGACTTTCTTCCCCTCTTACCTGTAATGCTGCATTCTCTTCAAAACACATACTCGCCTACACAGCAAATTCAGCATTGTCCCACCCTCAGTTTTCTGTTTGGCTGACATACACAGGCTCCTTCACTGCCATCTTGGTCCTCTTCGATTGGCTGCCTCTTCCAGGAGCAGGCAGGCAGCCATTGATGGTCTTGCACCCCTCAGCCACTCTGTGTGCCTGCTCCTGCAGCCTCCTGGGAGTTGGGATCTATGTATCCCAGGAGGAAGCAGAACCAGGGACAGGACCTTCTAGTCTAGGCAAAGGCATAGAGGTGGGGCCAAAGAAAAAATAATTGCTATGCTGCTTGATTAAGGGAGAGTATTTCAATGGAACTTTCTCCCTTTTCGGAGCAATGCCTTGTACACACGAGCGGAATTTCCGACGGAAAAAATCAGACAGAAGCTTTTCATCGGATATTCCGTCTGTGTGTGTGTGCCCCATCGGACTATCTAATTCTGTCGGAATTTCCGATGGAATTAGATAGAGAACATGTTCTCAATTTTTCAGATGAAAAAAATTTCTAGCGGAATTTCCATTCGTATGTATGCAATTTCGACGGACTAAACACCACACATGCTCAAAAACAATTCGACACATGCTCGGAAGCATAGAACTTAATTTTCTCGGCTCATCGTAGTGTTTTACATCACCACTTTCTTGACGGTCGGATTTTAGTGTGACCGTGTTTATGCAAGGCAGCTTGAGCGTAATTCCGTCGGAAAACCCTTCGGAGTTTATTCCGACGGGAAAACTGGTCGTGTGTACAAGGCATTAGGTTGTGCTTTAACTGTGGTGTGGTCTACTAGGACGGTCCTGATTTGGCTTTGCCATGACAGGAATAGAAGTAAAAATCAGAATTACAGATCCTTTAGTAGGTGCACATAGATATATTTTAGCTGACTGTTTGCCGATATCATCATTTTTGTCTTTCAACAGCTGCCCTGTACTCAATGACTCTACTCTACATGTGGAAGAGAATGGAGTCTCCCGGCAAGGACGTTTCTCTCTTAATATGACTGAGTTTGCTAGAAATTACAGCAAATATTCTATAGACTGTCAGATAATCTTGTGTAATACAACATTGGGGACGTGCAGTCCGGTAAGTTAGCTTTTGACACGCTGACAAATACATAAAAATTGTGTGTGTCCGCTTTACACGTCAACCCTTTTTATATCATCTACAGAATTGTTCCCAAACAAACCCCACAATAGTGGTCAGCGGCACGGACATCGCCAGTTTAACATTGGGTGCTCTGTATACTGATGGTAATATTTTATCTTTTTATAAGTATTAGATTTTATTACAAATATGAACAATTTCTTACCAAGTACTAAACATAAATGCATTCACAAAGAAACATCTCAGCATTCTTTGGCTCTGTATGGTTTATTGATGATTTACAATGTACAATATATAGAAAATTCAAGAAAATGAAAATCTTAGAAATAGCTGGTTACATAATGCATGGTAATTCTGGTCTGATTTTTACAAAAAAAAGTTAAAATGCTTTTATTTTTTATTTAAATTAAAACTGTTCATTGAATTAGATTACAATTGTGGTAATAATGGTGATGATAATGATAATATATGGTGATAATTTTGATAAATAATATTAAGAAAAAGCAGAAGAAGAAGTGGAAGAAGAAGAATTTAAGTTGTTTTTGCATTATCTTTTTATTATTTTTTTATTACAAATATGTGCAATTTCTTGCCAAGTACAAAACATAAATGCATTAAAAAAGAAACCTCTCAGCATTCTTTGGCAACGTTGTATGGTTTATTGATGATTTACAATGTACCATATATAGAAAATTCAAGAAAATACAAATCCAAATTTTAGAAATGGCTGGTTACATTGTGCATGGTAATTCTGGTATGATTTTTCCCAAAAAGTTAAAATGCTTTAAATTCTTCTTTAAATTAAAATTGTTCATTGAATTAGAATATAATTGTGGTAATAATGGTGATGATAATGATAATGGATGATAATTATTTTGATAAATAATAATATTAAGAAAAGGCAGAAGAAGAGGAAGAAGAATGTAAGTATTACATGCATTATATTTTTTTATAAGTATTTGATTTTATTATAAATACTGTATATACTCGAGTATAAGCCGAGTTTTTCAGCTCTTTTTTTAGGGCTGAAAGTATACCCCCCGGCTTATACTAGAGTCAGTACCTGTCAGTAGCTGAAAATTTTGTTATTCCGCGGCCGGCGTCCATTGTTTAAATCTCGCGCCTTTCTTCTGGTCCCTTCCGTGATAGGCGTTTCCAGCAAACACTGTGTTGAGTGTTGCGCCTATCATGGACGTTCTCTTGTCCGACGTCCGTGATTGGCGGAACACTGAACACAGTGCCTGCTGGGAAATGGAGTCCGAGAATGAGAGGATCTCTGTGATAGGCGCAACACTCAACACAGTGTTTGCTGGAAACGCCTATCACGGAAGGAACAGGGAGAAAGGCGCGAGATTTAAACAATGGACGCCGGCCGCGGAATAAGAAGATTTTCAGGTACACTGACTGACTCGGGCAAAGGGAGGCTGCAATGGACACAGTAAGGGGGCACAGTGAGGTGGCAATGGGCAGTGAGGTGGCAATGGGCACAGTGAGGTGGCACAGTGAGATGGCAATGGGCACAGTAAGGTTGGGCAATTGGCACAGTGAGGTGGCAATGGGCACATTCCCCCCCCCCCCTCGGTTTATACTTGAGTCAATAAGTTTTCCCATTTTTTTGTGGTAAATGTAGGTACCTCGGCTTATACTCGGGTCGGCTTATACTCGAGTATATACAGTATGTGCGATTTCTCACCAAGTACTAAACATAAATGCATTCAAAAAGAAACATCTCAGCATTCTTTGGCAACACTGTATGGTTTATTGATAATTTACAATGCACAATCTATAGAAAATTCAAGAAAATATAAACCCAAATTTAAGAAATGGCTGATAATGCATAAACATAAATGCATTCGAAAAGAAACATCTCAGCACTGTTTGAATATGCACTGTATGGTTTATTTGTGATTTATATATACGATTTAAGAAACTACAAACCTAATTTTAGAAATGCATGATAATTCTGGTGTTATTTTTCCAAAAAAGTTAAAATGCTTTTAATTTTTAATTAAATTAAAATTGTTAATTGTATTAGAATAAAAAAAAAAAAATTAGTCATAATGGTGATGATAATGCATGATGATAATTTTGCCAAATAATAAGAAGAAGAGAAAGCAAAAGAAGAGGAAGACGAATGTAAGTAATATAAGCATTATTTACTAACAGATCAATGTAAGTATTAAACTATTTAATTCTACAGTATAATAAATACAATTAAAATATGAACTATAATTAAATTATTTTGAAACAAATATATATATATATATATATATATATATATATATATATATATAAAACATTATACATGCATTTAAGAATACATAATTGCTACATAAATAATGCTTTCTTTACACAAACCTTTACAATTATAAGATGTTCTACTTTACATACCATGCAGTATAATTGAATAAATGAACAGCATCTACAAAACATCTACAACATCTTCAAAAACATACAAAAACATACAATAACTTATTCCACAATTCATTTCAGAAAAAAAAACAAAAACATTAAATGTAGCATGATAAAACATATTTATTAAAAAACATTGATATAAATCTAATTTCACAATTGCTAATTGCGCGTGCGTATGCTTAGAAATCCGAACAAGCAGCGAATCAAACAAGCGTCTAACAAAATCTAAAATACTTTTTGTCCATTCTTCGGCTTTCAATTGGGTGTTTGTAAAATGTATAATTAAGAAACAAATGGCGGCGTCTTTCAGTAAATATTTTGTGATGAAATATTTAGAAATTATTATCAGATGAAATGTTTTAGAAGAAAGTGATATGGAAATGTGGTGCTGGAGTTGTGTGTGTGATGTGTGGGGGGTGTTCCTTGCTTTTCTTTCCAAGCTCTATGCAGAATTTATACACAAAAAGATTTTTGATCGTTCGATGTGCTCATTGGTGACATAAGAATAATCCTTATTTCTTGTTCATACATCACGGGACACAGAGCAGCATAGTCATTACTATGTGGGTTATATAGAATTACCTTCAGGTGCTGGCACTGGCAACTTCCAAAACAGGAAGTACCCTCCCCTATATAAGCCCCTCCCATCCGGGAGTACCTCAGTTTTTTGCCAGTGTCTAAGGTGTTGGCCAAGGTTAACATGTATTCATCTGGGCTTGTGTACAGGTTCTCTGGGCCTTAGTAAGCTATTCCGGATCCGACCAAAAAAGCTTCATAGCTAAACGGTCGGTACCCGGGCCTTGCAGAGAAGAGCAGGGTTTTGCCTGTAATGCCTCTCTTAGGAGGGCTGGACCCTGGGATCCAGAGCTCTGGTCATACCCAAAACCAAGAGGCTATCTGTGCAGGGTGCTATACAGGTCCAGGGGAGTGTAATCCTTGGGAACCCGGTCCCTGAAGGTCTAGTACAATGCCTGCCGTGAGAGGTGAAGTTTGGGCTTCCGTGGACCAAACAAAGTCCTGCGGCGGGGAAAAGGTAAGTGGGGGCCCCTCAGGAACTTGGTTCTATTGAGGGGACCCCCAAGCCTAATATGTCTTTCTGCCTGTTACCTAAAGGTATTCCCGCTAATAGCTGTATATGCCTAAGAAATCCTAGAAATGTCTTTTCATAAAGGAAGTTTTAAAAACTGTAAACCTGGAAATGTTTTTCATAAAGGAGGTTTTAAAAAAAAAAAAAAAAGACAAAAGTGCGGTACCTGTGTTTGTCCACTAGAGGCCGCTGTGGAACGTCTTTTTTTCTTGGGACTATTCCTTCCATGGTGAAAGTCCAGGCAGATGAGTGAGCTCTCTATCAGGGAAGCTGCATTCCTCTGTCATGCTGCCAAGTAGTTTCCTTCCATCCCCGAGTCCTGGTGAAACAGGGACCCTGGCTCCTCTCCCTACAGGGCGCCAAGAGCGCACACGTGCACGTGCGTGCGCGCGCGCACACACACTTTCTTTTTATAGATTTAGCTTCAAAAAAGTGGGCGGAGCCTGGCGGGTGACGCACTCTGTGCGCCCAGCGCTTCTGCGCATGTGCGGGCGTCCCAGCAACATAAAAGGACTCAGTCCACGCTGCTTGCTATGGACACAGAGCATGAAAAGGAGCTGGTAGCATGGTATAGGGGCTTACAGCGGGCGGTTAATACAGGCATCCCCAGAAAGACGCATTAGTAGACACCCACTGATGTACATAGCAGCAAATTGCATTAGACTATTTCAGTAAAGGGGTGTATTGCGGCTGGAATACCTCAGCTTTGAACTAAGGAATATGCCGCCTAAAAAACTCCGAGATATACCTCTCAGGAAGTGTAGGGGGTCTCCATCGGGCTCTGAGGATCTGGAGCAGTCATCTGCACCCTCCTCCCCTGAGAAATCAGAGGTTAATACCCATAAGGAACCCCCAGGAGTGCCAGGTACTGCGGCTGTCCTCAGTCCACCTGCTCCTGCATATATAACAGAGGAGGTTTTTGCCTCAACTCTGGAGGGATTGGAGCAGAGATTGGCAGCATTGATCGCTTCTTCTCTGCAGGAAAGAAAGCGCGCCAGATCTCCATCACCTCCATTAGAGTGCCTGTTGGCAGAGCAACAGTCCCAGGAAGGGACCGACCTACCTGAAGGGGATCAGGAGGAGGTTAACTCTGTTTTTGAGGAATCGACAGTAGATGAACCATTTTCAGCATCACAGACTGAAAGATTGTGGGTCCAGACCCTAACTGACATGGTTCGATCTGCATTTAAAATGCCTCTTGTTGAGCCATCAACTACTGCTGTCTCCTCATTGGGGTCGCTAAAAGCTCCCCAGGTTAATTGCTCCTTTCCAATACATCCATTATTGGAAGGACTTATATACCAGGACTGGGAACATCCTGATAAACTATTTGTTCCGCCTAAGAAATTTCCGGTGATCTATCCCATGGAGGAAAAGTTCACCCAGAGATGGAATATTCCTACGGTGGATGCAGCCATCTCTTCTGTGAACAAATCACTGACATGTCCAGTAGATAATGTTCAAATGTTCAAAGATCCAGTAGATAAAAAATTGGAATCTTTATTAAAATCTGCTTTTTCCACAGCAGGGGCTGTTACACAGCCAGCAGTGGCAGCTATTGGGGTCTGCCAAGCTTTAAAGGATCAGATGAAAATGGTCCTGAGGGATTTGCCAGACCAGCAGGCCCAGGCTCTGGCTGATCTGCCTAGAGCATTATGCTTTGCGGTTGACGCCATCAAGGATTCTATCCATCAGGCCTCCCGCCTCACGCTGTCTTTGGTACATATGCGTAGGCTTCTGTGGCTTAAAAACTGGTCTGCTGAAGCTCCCTGTAAGAAGCTCTTAGTTAGCTTCCCATTTCATGGGGAACGCCTTTTTGGCGAGGACCTGGATAAGTATATCCAGAAGATTTCCAGTGGTAAAAGTACTCTCTTACCGAGTAAGAAGAGGTCTAGGGGTCCATCTTTTAAGAGGACTACCTCTCCTATCCCTGCGACGTCTGCTACTAAGCAGTTCCGACGGCCTCCTCGGTCAAACTCAGGGGGTAAAAATCAGGGACAGTCACAGGGTAATAAGAAACCCTGGATCCGAAGGGGTACTAAACCAGCCTCCAAGTCAAGCCTATGAAGGGCTGCCCCCACTCAAACGGGTGGGGGGAAGACTTCAGTTGTTCGCAGAGACCTGGCGGGAGACGATCAAAGACAGATGGGTGCTCTCCGCAGTAACTCTGGGATACAAGTTGGAGTTAAAAGAGTCTCCTCCTTCCCATTTTATGTGGTCAGGCATGCCAAGAGACCCTCTGAAAAGAGGGTCTCTCCTATTGGCGTTAGAACAACTATTGCTCCAAGGAGTAATTATGGAGGTTCCTATGGAAGAGTGGGGGTTGGGTTTCTACTCAAACCTTTTCACAGTCCCGAAGCCAAACGGGGACATAAGACCCATATTGGACCTAAAGAGTCTAAACAAATTTCTAAACGTCCGGTCTTTCCGGATGGAGTCGATCCGATCGGTCACTGCTGCCCTACAAGGGGAGGAATGGTTAGCCTCGATCGATATCAAAGATGCTTACTTGCATGTTCCCAGCTCATCAAAAATTTCTACGCTTTGCAGTAGAAGGGCGCCATTTTCAGTTCAGAGCCTTACCATTCGGTCTGGCCACAGCACCACGAGTGTTCACAAAAATTCTGGCCCCACTGTTGGCCGATCTAAGAACACGAGGTGTAACGATAATGGCATACCTAGACGACCTGTTGTTGATGGACCACTCAGTTGCCAAGCTAGAAGTGGTAATTGTCGATACACTCAAGTATCTAGAATCTCACGGTTGGGTCATCAACCTGGACAAGTCAGCCCTACAGCCAGTGAAAAACCTGGTATATCTAGGGCTACGGCTGGATTCAGACCAGAGGAAGATTTTCTTACCTCTAGACAAGGTATCCTCTTTGAGGGGCTTGGTCCGTCTGCTTTATGCAAAAAGACAGCCGTCCATACGCCTGTGCATGAGGCTGCTAGGAAAGATGGTAGCATCATTCGAAGCTGTGCCATACGCCCAATTCCACTCAAGGAATTTACAGAGGGCCATATTGTCAGCCTGGAACGGAAAAATTCAGGCTCTTGACTTCCCGATGGCTTTGTCCCCTTCCGTTCGGAAGAGTCTCTGCTGGTGGTTGATCCCCCAGAATCTCCAGAAGGGAAAACCCTTCAGTCCGATATCTTGGAAGGTGGTCACTACAGATGCCAGCCTTATAGGCTGGGGGGCAGTACTGGAGCAATGGTCTCTCCAGGGCAGATGGTCAAATGTAGTAAAAACCCTGCCCATCAATCTCTTAGAGATACGAGCAGCCCGGTATGCCCTAGTAGCCTGGACATCCAGACTCCAAGGGTCCCCTGTCAGAATTCAATCAGACAATGCCACAGCAGTGGCATATATCAATCATCAGGGAGGCACCAGGAGTCGTGCAGCCCAGAGGGAAGTAAGTCACATCCTGGAATGGGCAGAAAAGCATGTCCCATGTATATCAGCTGTCTTCATTCCAGGGGTGGAGAATTGAAAGGCGGACTTTCTGAGTCGCCAACAGTTATGCCCAGGGGAATGGTCCCTTCATCCCGAGGTCTTCCGAGCAATATGTCAGCGGTGGGGAACACCGGATGTAGATCTGCTAGCATCCAGATTCAACGCAAAGGTGGACAGATTTGTCTCCCGGACAAGGGATCCCCTCGCTTGCGGCTCGGATGCTCTGGTGTTCCCTTGGGATCAGTTCAGACTGATATATGCATTCCCTCCGCTACAATTGTTTCCTCGACTCCTTCGCAGAGTCAGGTTGGAAAAGAAGCCGGTGATCCTGGTGGCTCCAGCGTGGCCCCGAAGGGCCTGGTACGCGGAGATCATCAAAATGTCTGTGGGGAGTCCTTGGACCCTTCCACGTCGTCCGGACCTGCTTTCGCAAGGACCGATATACCACCCTTCCTTACTAACTCTAAGTTTAACGGCCTGGCTATTGAATCCCACATCCTAAAGAAGAGAGGTCTCTCTAACTCTGTGGTATCAACTATAATCAATGCCAGGAAGCCTGTATCCAGGCAGATCTACTATAGAGTTTGGAAGGCGTACATCACTTGGTGCGAGGCCAGAAAATGGCATCCACGTAAGTACGTTATAGGCAGAATTCTGGACTTCCTGCAGTGGGCTGTAGACAGGAAGTTTGCCTTAAGTACTATCAAGGGCCAGGTTTCGGCCTTATCAATACTATTTCAAAGGCCCCTGGCTATGCATTCACTTGTCAAATCCTTTATGCAAGGGGTGACTCGTATTATTCCACCGATTAAAGCTCCCATATGCCCATGGGATCTAAATTTGGTTCTGTCGGTTCTGCAGAAGCAGCCGTTTGAACCTTTGCGGCACATTTCCTTGGTTCTACTCACCAGAAAATTGATATTTTTAGTAGCCATATGCTCGGCTAGAAGAGTGTCGGAATTAGCCGCCATGTCCTGTAAGGAGCCATATCTGGTTATTCATAAGGACAGAGTAGTATTACGCCCTCACCCAGCCTTTCTTCCTAAGGTGGTATCGAGGTTTCACTTGAACCAGGATGTGGTTCTTCCTTCTTTTTTTCCCCAAACCTAGCTCGGTAGAGGAAAAGTTATTGCATTCTTTGGATGTAGTAAGAGCAGTTAAAGCTTATCTAAAAGCCACTGCTCAGATTCGTAGAACGGATTCTTTGTTTGTTCTGCCGGAAGGCCCCAGAAAGGGTCAGGCAGCATCAAAATCTACTTTAGCCAAGTGGATTCGACAGGTCATAATACAAGCCTATGGCTTGAGAAGTAGACCGCCTCCGTTCAAAGTTAGGGCGCACTCCACGAGAGCAGTTGGAACTTCATGGGCAGTGCATCACCAGGCCTCCCTGGCTCAAGTCTGTAAGGCCACAACATGGTCTTCAGTACACACGTTTACTAGGTTCTACCAGGTGGACGTTAGAAGTCAGGAGGATGTCGCCTTTGGGCGCAGTGTGTTGCAGGCCGCAAAAGATCCTCATGCCTGATGGCATTGGCATTTGGCATTGCTTTGGGACGTCCCACATAGTAATGACTATGCTGCTCTGTGTCCCGTGATGTATGAACAAGAAAGTAGGATTTTTAAAACAGCTTACCTGTAAAATCCTTTTCTTGGAGTACATCACGGGACACAGAGCTCCCACCCCTCTTTTGGGGACACGTATTGCTTTGCTACAAAACTGAGGTACTCCCGGATGGGAGGGGCTTATATAGGGGAGGGTACTTCCTGTTTTGGAAGTTGCCAGTGCCAGCACCTGAA
Organism: Rana muscosa; assembly: GCA_029206835.1. Lineage (NCBI taxonomy): Eukaryota > Metazoa > Chordata > Amphibia > Anura > Ranidae > Rana > Rana muscosa. Next base: position 189,445,790 of record CM055127.1, read on the forward strand.
GGTAATTCTATATAACCCACATAGTAATGACTATGCTGCTCTGTGTCCCGTGATGTACTCCAAGAAAAGGATTTTACAGGTAAGCTGTTTTAAAAATTCTACTATAACCACTAAGATAAACAGTCACAAAAAAAAGTTTATATATATTAAAGTTTAATAAAGAAAGAGTCATCATTTCCCATTCTTTTGGGCAGAGGTAAGAGGATAATTAACGTACATAAAGTAAGAATAAAGTGCTGATTGATGTTTTTTTTTAAATATTTTTATATAGAAATTGTATTCTATTTACATACTTGAAAAATAAACATTGATCACACACACACACACACAACATCACACACCGTTTTATGTTCTATTATATTCTATTATACCATATTATGTTATACATTGTATGTGTTTGTGTGTGTGTTTTTCCTTCGGGGCTTTTTTCTCTTAATTTTTTGTTACTATTTTTCGCTTTTTTTTTCCTTGAAATAATACTATTATAGAATATGGCAAGGTAAAAAAATGTCATCAAAGAAACGTCAGAAACCACGTTTCTTATTTTCTTTCCTTTTTTTTCTTTATATATATATAAAAACTTTAAATCTCCATTGAAGTTTGGCAGCACTGAATAGGAGCTATTACTAGTTTTTGGTGTAAGATTCTTTTTATTAATTTTGATTTTGATTTTTAATGAAACATTACTCCGCTTTATGATATAAACATATTTTTTGTGTTTGCACAGTAATGCCGCGTACGCACCATTGTTTTTCCTGACATGCAAAAAAAAAAAGTTTTTCTCGACGTAATTCCTCGCTATTCCTCTTAAGCCTGCCTTGCATACACACGTTCATGAAATAAAAACGCTTGAGTAAAGCGCGGTGACGTACAACACGCACAACGGCACTATAAAGGGGAATTTCCATTCGAATGCCGCCACCCTTTGGGCTGCTTTTCTGATCTCGTGTTAGTAAAGTTTGGTGAGAGACGATTTTCAGCCTCGTGCTTTTCAGTCCGTTACAGCGTGAGGAATGTGCTATCTCCATTACGAACGCTAGTTTTACCAGAACGAGCGCTCCCGTCTCATACTTGATTCTGAGCATGCACGTTTTTTTTCCCCTTGGAAAAGCCTACACACGCCCTTTTTTCGCAACGAGAAAAAGAATGACGGGAAAAACGACGAGAAAAAATAGAACAGGTTCTAATTTTTTTGCGGCCAGTTTTCTCGTTGAGAAAACTGCTATGGAGCCTACACACCACCGATTTTCATGACCAATCTAAAAAAATGGCAGTTTTCTCGTCATGAAAAACGGTCGTGTGTACGCGGCATAAGGGAGTTGATTTATTTATTTAGTTTTTGCTTCACAAAACCTTTGAAATATCTGCTCAATGGATGATCTGTGAAGGATCTCTCCACGTTCTTACCGGTAGGTTGTGTGATATTGGTGCAGATTGGTGTTGCTCAGTAATAGATTTGTAGTTGTGTCGCTATTATTTCACGACAGCTTCATGTTTTCCCAGATTGCTTTTCTCTTTTGACTAATCATGGTTTAAGTTTCATAGTTTTTGTGGTGTGACCTGATATGTGGACCAAGAATACGGAGGATAAATAATGTTCTGTGATTGGAGAGAATTGGCCTTCATCTACGCCTAAGGAATAGACATCTGTAGAGTGAACTTCATCCACACAAAGAATTCTGGAGGGTAAGTTCTGATCTTCTGATCTCATATTATTCTGTGAAAAACAAATGTTTTTAAGAGGGATAGTATTTTTGCCACATACCCCATCATGCAAACTCCAACATCTGTCCTCTAGACGGTAATCTTGTAGTAATAATGTATACAATGATGACACGTGAAATTATTTGAAACAACTGTATTTAAAGTGGTTGTAAACTCGGATAAAAAAAAAAAAAACACCTGCAAAACAAAGCCATAATGAGCTAGTATGACTAGCATACTAGCTCATTATGCATCACTTACCTTAGATCGGGGCCCCCAAAGCTGTCCTCGTCTCCCCCTCCAGCCGCAGCCATCGCTCCTCAGATACCCGGAAGGTTACTTCCAGGTATCGCCGCTCCAGCCAATCACAGCGCCACTCTGGCGCTGTGATTGGCCGGAGCGGCAAAGACATCACTCCGCGCATGCGCGCGGGAGCCGTCAAATCCGGATTTGTGAATGGGATTAACCCTGTGAATGCACCGTTGCATGTGCCGTAGACATCGGTGCATGTATTTTTTTGCAAATATCTCCTAAACCGTGTAGGTTTAGGAGATATTTCTTGCACCTACAGGTAAGACTTAGGCCTCGTACACACGACCGATTTTCTCGTCGTAAACAGTCAAGAAAAGTGCCGCAAGAGTTTTTTTGTCTAGAAAAACGTTCGTGTGTATGGTTTTACGACGAGAAACTTGACGAGAATCTCGACGAGAAAATAGAGAACCTGCTCTCTATTTTCTCGTCAGGAGTCCAGATTTCCTCGTCGTGTTTCTCGTCGGCCTGTTTTGTGACGAGAAAATGGTTCGTGTGTATGCTTTTACGACTCTTCCAAAAGCGCGCATGCTCACAAGCAACTATGAGACGGGAGCGCATCTTCTGGTAAAACAAGCCTTCATAATGGAGAGAGCACATTCGTCACGCTCATAAATATTTCATCGTTTAAATGTTCTGCATTGAATTCTTCGTTAGAATGTTACATTAATCAAAACGAGAGACCTTCTTTTGCTGCTGATATTCACACAGAGTTATGCCTTATTTTTAACCTTTTTCATGCTGCTCTTTATAAGATTTATGTGTATTATATCGTGCAAGTTTTTAGGAATAATTTTAATGGTTAGATTTTTCAAAATGATGTTAATTATAATTTCTCAATGTTTTGATAGCGATCTCCCATTTAATTTTCTAATCTATATTTTTAAAATTTCACACCATGTTTTTGAGCTAATCAGATTTAGTTATTCTTTTGGGGGGGGGGTGATATCTGTGCCTTTTATTGTCAGTCAAATGTATCTGCTTACTCCAAAGCTTGTTTTTTTTTATTTAAAAATACACATAGTCAAGTATGAACTTAAACAAAAAACACATTTATTCATGTTTATAAATTAAATAAAGAGAAGGCAGCGCTGGAGAAGCTGCTGCCATTTGTGCATCCCAGGGACCCCAGAGCACACAGCAACCCTGTGTGGACACTAAAATTGGGAGCTTGAGAAGGCCCACATTTCAGAACACAATCTGATGCTGGCCTCCCAGAGGTCAGGAACAGCAGCAGGTGAGATATATGTCCCAAGTGTGTGGTACTACAACAGGCTGCCTTCTGTCCGACCAGTGCGACCACAATGAAGCAAGGCCATCACTTCCTCTTCTTCCTGGCAACCTTCCCTGCAGCCTTTACTGAAGCCTTCCTTCTTTGTTTAGCTGGAGGCTGGCCCACTGGAGGGGTACTCCTGTCAGGAGGAGGAGGTGGAGGTGTAGCAGAAGGGGGTGGGGCAGAAGAAGAAGGTGGAGGTGTAGCAGAAGGGGGTGGGGCAGAAGGTGGAGGTGTAGCAGAAGGGGGTGGGGCAGAAGGTGGAGGGGTAGCAGAAGGGGGTGGGGCAGAAGGTGGAGGGGTAGCAGAAGGGGGTGGGGCAGAAGGTGGAGGGGTAGCAGAAGGGGGTGGGGCAGAAGAGGAAGGTGGAGGTGGAGGTTGAGGTTGGGTCAGTTGGGCCACCTCACATATGGCGGTATTGGGGGTAATTTGCTCCATCACCCCCTTGTTGAGCAAGGTGATGAGCAGGGGTTCGCATAGGAGGCGTTGCTCCATGCTCATCACCTTGAACTTAGCCTCCACTAGGCCGGCAATGGCCTCTTCAGGGGATGTGGGCTCCTTGAGGGTGGCATGGGCCTCTTTAATAAGGGCCATGGCTGCCTCACTGGTGGTCCTGTCCCTCCTGCCTCTTTTGTGAAGCCTGATGGGAGGCACCTGGGATCTGGTGCTTCTCCTTTGCCCTGCCACCTCCTGTCTGCCACTGGGCCCTGCCACCTCCTGGCTGCCACTGGGCCCTGCCACCTCCTGGCTGCCACTGGGCCCTGCCACCTCCTGGCTGCCACTGGGCCCTGCCACCTCCTGGCTGTCACTGGGCCCTGCCACCTCCTGGCTGCCACTGGGCCCTTCCTCCTCCTGCCTGACAGTTTCCAGACCCTCCTCCTGGCTGATTTCATCCTGTGTATGAAAAAGAAACATAGTTTAATATGTTGGTTTAATCTTTGCATCAAACTTTGTAATCCTGATGGAAGCAATTAGAATGTAAATGCATAAATCCTTGCTTTAAATTTACCACTACATCAGCTTGACTATTTACCACACAATTAAGTGCAGAATAATGTCTACAGATCATGATTTCACTTGTTGAATACAAAATAATGTATGTTTCTCATCCTGACATATTTGGGAAACATTAATTTTATCCCACTACATTTTCAGTTAATACTATACCTGGCTCCAGATGGCCAAATCAGGATCATCCAGGATGGCTGCCTCCTCTTGCTCCAGAGAAGGCTCAGGTTGGCTGCAGGGAAGTCTGGGGGGAAGAGTGGAGAGTGATGGCCTTGGCTCAATGTGGTCATCCAGGAAGGACATCCTGCTGTAGTACCACAAAACCGGGACATAAACATCATCTGCTGCTGCTCCTGACCTCTGAGAAGCCAGCACCTTAGAGCGTTCAGTCCTGTAGGTACCTCTCAAGCTCCCAATTTTAGTGTCCACTTGTTTTGCTGTGGCTGTGGGCACCTTGGTATGCACAAATGGGAGCAGCTTCTCCAGCGCTGCTTTTCTCACCCCTTTTTTTTTATGGATGGGGTTTTTGGTCTCCCACAGAGCCGGCAGCTCCCTTACCCGGTCAATAAATTCCGCCAGGAACTCTTTGTCGCTAATAAATACATTCATATTGTATCTGCAAGTAAATTAAATTATATTTAAATAATGTGAGGCAAACAGTCTAACCTCCTTCACATCCTAGTCACCATATATATCCTCCAACAATCTCAAGACAGTATAGGCCAACAATTTTAACAAGTCTCACAAAATCACATACCTTCGTTCGCACGTCCGTCACTTAAACTCCTCTCTCCGCACACCGAACGTACTATAGTCACATGTGTGTTTGCTATATACACACCACGCATGCGTCCAAATTCGAACACGTCGCTCCGCACACGTCGCCCGCCCATGACGTTCTAACTAACATCTTTTCCCCGCCCCTTCTCTTTCGGCGCGCAGACAGATATGGCGGAGTTACAGCAGGTGTCTGATAATTCCGCAACTAGCGAGGAGACAAGCCCGGAGACCGAGGACACGTCACGATCAAGGAGGAGATTCAAGGCATCGAATATGTCTTTGGCGGAGATGGCGGAGATGGTGGACATCTTGGTCAAGGCTGATTATGATGCCAAGCATGGGCCGTATAGCAAACCAAATAGAAGGAAGGCCAAAATCCTCACTAAAGTTGTGAAGAGTCTGAGGGCGAAGTTCGGGGTGAAACGCTCAAATGAGCAGCTCAGAAAGAGGTGGTCAGACCTCAAACTGAGGGAGCCAGACCAGTTGAGGAGCATAAAGAGGATGCTCGCTAAAAGTAAGTAAAATGTCGACCTTTCTGCTATTAATCTTGTTAGAAACTTACTTTTTTTTTTTTAAAGCATATTGGACTCCCTTCCAAAATGTATTATTTTGAACTAGGTTGGGCACAGTAATCGTTCGTTACGTTACCGACACTTCGTTCGGCCACTATCCGTGGTTTTGGCTTATTTAAGACCCCCAAAAGTAATTAGACATCTGCCATTTTTGATCAAGTATTGTGGATAATTTTTAAGTCTAGATGATGTGTTTGTAAGGAGAATGAAATGCAAACTTTAATCAGTGTAAAGGAGAGGACACTCAGCAGCTGCTTCCACATCTGTACTTTGGAGCACTATAGTGTGGGCCACCAGACCCGCCTTTTTTGGGTGTCCCACACAGGTGCATCAGAGTTTATTTGTGGTGCCTCCATGTCCAAAAAATTACATCCAAATGTGAATAATAAACATATTTAGGGTCATAAAGAATGCATTTTTCTTTAAATTCCGCACAAACACACACTTGTACCCCACTTCCAAACAATTTAGCCTGTTTTAAGTTTAAAAATGAGATTTTTACAGTGTGATAAATAGACCTTTTGTTTTATTCTCATAGGGGAGAGAAGACTGGGAGGAGGACACTCCAGGGAGCACATGCACCCCACAACTTCCAAGCAACCCCAAACTCCCAAAGATCCACAACCGAAAGATGTGCAGGAAGTTGAGGTGGAGGAAGGAGAAGTGCAGGAAGGAGAGGTGGATGACGTTGTGGATCTGGTCACCACAACAGGTCAGTATCTGACACCACAGCTTAAGGTAAGCGAGGTAGGCCTGCAGAGTTTTAATAATTTATTTTTATGGTTTTTAGGGGATGGAAATGTTGTGAAGGATAGCACACCGTTCTCTGCTGACAGTGCCCTCCGCCTCATCCAGCAAGTGATGGAATGTAGCACGGAACTGGACCTAATTAAACAAAGAATCCATGTGATGGAACAAACATTTAAAGACATTCTCGATGTTTTGGGGAGAATTCAATAAGCCATCCAAACACATTTGTTTTTACATGTTTGTTTTTATATTTTTAATAATTTTTTGAGTAACAAAGCAGCCAAAAATTGAATATGCACACAGTGTGTGAACATGTGCTATCTGCCATCAGGGGATATCCATGTACGTCTTTTGTGGGTGCAACCCCTTCCTCGTATCAAAAGTCGGTGAACTGAGGAAGGGGATGCACCCCCAAAACACATCCATTGATCACCCCTGATGGCAGATAGCACATGTTGACAATAGGGATCAGGATTGTAAACTTCCTATTTGCAAAAAAGTAAAAATGTGTGCATATTGAATTTTTGGCTGGGCAAGGGGTGGCAGGACCCCATATTAGGACGGGCACATAGAGACATAGTTTGTGTAACTGAATGTCTCAGATTGCTCAGAGGTATCCAATGTTGTCATTTTAGAAATGCAAGTGGTATTTTTGTATTTTCATAAGCCAAAATTTGACGGGTTGTGGTCAGGCCAACCCCAAAGTAAAACAAAAAAAAATGTGCAGAGAGTAAAATATTTGAACACAAACAACGTGTAGCTTCTTTTTATAATACACTCTAAGCTTATTTGGTTCTTTTGTAAGGTAACATAGTGAAATTGGTTGTTATTTACTAAAGTAAAATACACTTGCCACTACAAATGCACAAAGACAAACTAGGAGACAGGAAAGAACAAATAATTAAAGGTTTAAAGAAGATTTTTATTGGGATACTTAGACATAGGCTGGCATAGGAATTGCCCCCCTACCCGTGAAATACTCCATGTATTTGTCCCGAACCACACGGGCATTTTGGGGGGGCAAGCCAAGACGGGCAGATTCCAGGCCCGGAAGGGGATTTGCAGGGGAAAGTCCAGCCTCTGGCAAAACTGAGGCCATATATGAATTCGCTTTGCGGCAAAGAAAATTGTGTAGCACACAGCAGCATAACACTACATAGTTTATTTTGTAGTCCGCCAAGTGGATGGAAGTCATAAAAAGGCGGAACCGGCTGGCCATTATGCCGAAGGCATTTTCAACGACTCTTCGGGCCCTGGCCAGCCGGTAATTGAACACACTCTTCTCTGGGGTCAGGGTCCTCTGTGGAAATGGCCTCATAAGATGCCGTCCGAGTCCGAAGGCTTCATCAGCCAAGAAAACAAAGGGGAGTCCTTCAATATTCCCTGCATCCGGTGGCAATGCAAGGTCGTCACTCTGGAGACGGAGGGCAAACTCCGTCTGGATGAAGGATCCCCCATCGGACATCCGGCCATTCTTCCCTACATCAACATAGAGGAATTCATACCGTGCTGACACCACCGCCATCAGCACAATGCTATGAAACCCCTTGTAGTTGTAGTAGTAGGATCCAGAACGGGGTGGCGGCACGATGCGGACGTGCTTCCCGTCTATGGCACCACCGCAGTTGGGGAAGTCCCACCGCGTGGCAAACTCCGATGCCACAGTCTGCCATTCCTGTGGCGTTGAAGGAAGCTGTGGAGTGAAACAAGATGAAATAATATTAGAAAAACAAAGGCATACATTACAAGCAAATTCAAGACCAAAAAATTAGAGACCAACATCAATCTAATTATACGTTTATTAAGGTGTGTAAAAAAAGTACAATGGAAGGCTCATTTATCATATTCATCACCCCCTCTGATGGGCCATTACTAAATTATTTTGGGGGGGGGAGATGTGTTTGGCCACAGGATAGCATTGCAGTGGCGGTGCGTCCAGAGTGGGCGCTGGAGCACTGTCCCCTCTCTCCTGTGCCCATCACTCAGAACAATACATAGGTTCATGCGTTGCATGAACCTATGTATTGTCTATGCCGCACACTATTCAGGTGGATGGCCTCTTGTAAAGCGACCGACATATGATTCATTGCGTCATTTAGGGGGTTAAAATTGCAGAGCAGAAACAGGTATTAAAAAAGTCTTGCAAATTACAACCTGAGGGATGTAATTGGCTTCCTCAAAGAAAAATCGGGGACGCAAGGAGGGGGCATTCCTTGTGTAAACACTGACAGGCTGCTCTGCCAATCATGTTCACCAAGTCTGTTTAATGGTAACATGATTGGCTGATGCAACATGAAGGGAAGGAGAAGACATCAAGGACAGAAGAAGGATGGCGCTGACCACAAGAAGGTAAGTGCAGGGCTGGGGGGAAACTGGCTGCATTAGAGGGGACTAAATGGCTGCATTGGAGGGGACAACTGGGGGCGTTTATTAGGCAACAGAGCAAAAAAGGAGGAAGTTTATTTCCGAAATTGGGGTTGGAACCCCCCAACATTTGGAGCAACAGGCGCCCCTGCTGGAAAAGTTAGTGAGGGGAAATATTTAGGGAGGATAAAAAAGGGGCAATCTAAAGCTTCCAACATGCATGGGGACAAAGGGGACATTCTCAGCATATTACAATCATGGTAATTAGGGAAGGATGAAAGAAATACAATACATTAGCATACATGTAATACATAAAATGTGATGTTAAGGGAGAAAACTTACCCTAATATAGTCCTCCTGCAGGACTTGTATAATGGCAGAACAGGTGTCTGGGATTATGAGGCCCAGAGCCTGGGGGGAGATGCCTGTGGTGAACTTCAAGTCCTGAAGACTTCTCCCTGTCGCCAGATAACGTAACGTGGCGATGAGCCTCTGCTCAGCACTGATGGCTTCCCGCATAACGGTGTCCTTCCTGGTAATATAGGGGGACACCAAAGCCAACAGTTCCTGAAAAACGGGGTCAGACATCCTCAGAAAATTCCTGTAGTCCTCAGGATTATTCTCGACGATCTCCCGCAGCAGAGGCATGTGGCAGAATTGGTCCCGCTGGAGCAACCAATTCTTGGTCCATGAACTCCTCCTCACACCATTCATGGACTGGTCTTGGTCCAAAACAAGCAGACCAACACCAAGCGCACGCACAGCACGAACTCGACGACGAGAACGTCCAGGCGACATGGCTAGGAAACGGTCGTCTAATCAGAACGTACAGAACAGAACGCACTTTAGAACAGCAAGGCCTATGAATAACGAACTGAAATTCAGAAACGAACAGGCAATAACGCACTGTAAAACAGATACGACCTGCCTAGACGCCCTGAAAGTCAAGATACGAACCCACAAGCACAAACTGAACGGCAGAAAACGATCTGAAAAGTACGAAGACTGAAAAGCGCGAATCGTCTCTTCCCAAACTTTTACTTCACACGCGGTAACACGAGATCAGCAAAAGCAGCCCAAGGGGTGGCGCCAAGAAAAAAGATCTTCCCCTTTATAGTGCCGTCGTACGTGCTGGACGTGAGCGCAGAGAACCACGAGGAAATTGGGAAATGACAGTGTGTACGCATAGAAAGCTTGACGAGAAAATCGACAAGCTTAACAAGAATCTCGTCGAAAAAAACGACGTGTTTTTTACGACGAGAAAATCGGTCGTGTGTACGAGGCTTCAATCTAGGCTCACCTGTAGGTGCAAGTGGGTTTACAACCACTTTAATGTAATAAGAATTAGCATGGACTTGGTTTTCTGTGAAAAATGTATTTCTTTTATTTATTTATTTGGTTCCATATATTTCTTTTATTATAATATTATTATTTTTTTAAACACAGGGTTTAAAAGATGCTTGATGGCTTCTTGAGGAACGTTCTCTAGCCCTGGATTACTTGGTTCATATTTTTTAGCCCGGTGTTCTCAGGTGAGAGCTCTGATAATTACATACAAAATGCATTTGAGACAAGTTGCCCCGTTACCTTTATGGTATTTATTACATTCCAGAGATAATATGAGGAGGTTGGGCAGTAGATTTTTTATTTATTTTTTCCATTAGACTTTTTGCATGTGGGTCTTAAACTGCCAATTCCCCAAATACGATTTTTATTTTGTTGAGGATTACTGCACTTCATATGAAATCAGTTGACCTTCTTTAACCATGAACTACTGATAAGGTGAATCCAGACCCCCCAATATTCATGTTCTGGACTTGTCACTGATTTGGCGGCCATAATTCTCCGGTGCCATATCAGGTATGGGGAAGTTTCATTCTTCAATTATTATAGATGAGACCAGAGGTGTGCGTAGCCTATTGCACTAGGGTGTGCACCCCAAATCTCAGACTCACATGCGTGTGTGTAAATATATATATATATATAGGGCAGTAGGGCAATAGACAGTGTCGGTAGGGAAGAGGTTGTGTCCGTGGAGCAGTGTATTGTGTCAGTGTTTTTTACAATATTTTCTTTCAATAATTTCTTATAATTTTTAATTTTACCATTTTTTTGGTGCTCCATTGGGGGGCTTTGATGAAATATCAGAGGTCTAAACAGACCCCTGATGTCTCACTTTAGAGACAGAGAAAGGAAATGAAGATAGAGATTCCCCAGTCTCTTTCTCTGCAGGCAAGCAGAAGGGGGAACCTGCGCAGCACAGGGTGATTAGGGTGTTCCCAGGCACACCTGGCACACCCTGTGCGCATGCCTATGGATGAGTCATAAAAGAATGTAACCACTTCAATACAGATCACTCCCCCCCCATTCCTGCCCAGGCCAGTATTCAGCGCTGTCACACTATGAATGACAGTTGCGCGGTCATGCAACACTGTACCCATATGACACTTGTATCATTCATTTATTTCACACAAAAAGAGCTTTCTTTTCTCTGGTATTTGTTCACCCACTTGTTTTTTTTAATTTATTTCCTAAATAAACAAAAAAAAGGCCCAAAATGTAAAAAGAAAAAAATGTTTTTCTTTGTCTCTGTTAAACAATTTTGCAAATAAATAATCTTTCTTTATGATTTTAGCTAAACATGTATTCTGCTACATTTCTTCCCAAATCTAAACAATATTTTTCACCAGTGCAGTGCATCATATAACACATTTACATGAATCACATGTGTATATACAGTGTATGTGTATATATATATATATATATATATATATATATATATATACACATCATATAACTGTTGTGGGGGTGATCAGGGACACTGACTGGTGACAGTATGTAAAAACAAAAACAATAATAATAATCATTGTATTTCAATATTGTATTAATTTTATATTTTTTTTTTTTTTTTTAAACCCATTTGGGACCAGAGCAATACAGTGCTACCATAGTAACACTACTCTGGGGAAGTGATCAGGATTTTTTTTTTTTTTTTTTTTTTACACATTATGATTGCTTATACCAGAGAATTTCACTGGTATAAGCAACCATTTTTATTGATTGAAATGGATTTATGCAGTGTATAATATTGTGATTAGCTGTGATTGGCTGCAGCTTTTTACATGGTACATATGGGTTGTAATTGGCCCTGTCTGTACCAAGTGATCACTGTGACCAATCACAGCTAGCAACACAATTGTACACAATGAATGGCTTGAATCAAAGCCATTCATTGTGTACAGTTGTCTTGTGATTTGCTGTGATTGGTCACAGTAATCACATGATACCGGCAGTGGGCCGCAGCAACATCATATGACGTCCACTCGGAAGTACAAAGGTCCAGCTCAGTCGTCATTTGACAATAGGCTGAGTGGGAAGTGGTTAACTAGTGTAGCACTACCCCCGCAGGAGCTGCTGGTTTAGATTTGGGCCTTGCACAATACCTCACCATTCATTGTCTAGGGGATGACAGTCTATAGAAACTTCAATGTCCACACAAGTTATTAATCCTTTTTGTTAGGTTTTATTTCACACAAACATGCATAGGTAGAGGGATGGAGGGTCCGGGGAAGGTTCAGGCACACGATGCAGATCACTGGGGAAACTTCTAAGCTTCAAAAGTCACTCTCACCACTCTCCTGTAAGTGTGTATTGCTCACCCGGATAGGCCCCTCTCACTAGCCTAGCAGCCGGGATGATGCATGAACAAAATGAAGAAATACCAGTCTCTGCCCCAGACTTTAGGACAATAAAGATGAACTGTTCAATAATCCTCTGCCACAGGATTTCAGGATGATAAAGATGAACTGTTAAATAATCCTCTGCCACAGGATTTTTAGTACTCGGATATCGAGCCTTACAGTCTTAGAGCCTTTAAGCTGACCCGGCACACTGTAAAGTAACATAAGCTACGGTGCATCCTCCAATAAAGTCACCAGGCCTTCCCCAAGACACCAGCCTTCCACTTGGTCCTCTCCAGGACAGGTCCTCCCCTGGTTTCCTCCATTGAGTGGCTTCCTCCCGCAGGACAGACAGCACAGGATCACCTTCATAGTGCAGGCCCCAGTCAGGACAACTGGGCCTACCTGGCAGAAATGCAGCCTCGGGCCAACATGGCTCCGTGGCTGAAATTTCACTATCACATACCTCGAGTCAGGAGGGCCACGAAGCGAAGAGAGAGCCCTGCCAAAATGGCGTCTGCCCCTTAAGTACCCTTCCCCAGCATGCCCAGCAGGGATACTACTCCCACTGGGCTGTCCCCGGGGAAAATATCCAATACACTCTGGCCTGCCTGTGTTCCAACATTGGCCTGTGGTGGTAACGCCACCCTCAGGCAAACAATGGGAAATCCCTCCAAGCACAGCCATAGCTGGAACAGAGACTGATTTAGCCTTAATCATCAAAGTCTGAGCTAACTACCAGCTCAGACACCCACTAAATGTAAACATAGCGCCTGGTCATCAGGAGCAGGGCGCTACACTAGGATCATGGCCATTTGATGCAAATTTTGTAACTTTGCACCAAAATGTCTGAGACATTCTTTTTTAACTTATTTTGCAAATAGAAAATGAATGTTATATCTATGATAATCAGGTACATCACATTATTTTAAATGGGCTCATAATGTTTATGTATTTCTACTTTACAGAATTGCAAGTTCAGAGGTTCTCTCTTTGCATTAAAAGTCTATGGATAGCATCTATGACATCCTGATTTTTCAAGGTGTATGTCGCCGGGTTCAACATTGGACTCACCATACGGGACTGAACTCAGTCAAAGAAGATGTGAAAATTGATCTCACATAATTAAAAACAGCCCTTTCATAATACAGGATGGGGACAGTATGAGGGAATAATGAGTTTTGCTCTATATCCTCCCTGGAAAAAAGCATAAATCTACTCCAAAAGTGGGGCCTGCTGCCCAACGATGGGCAACCTACTGCAGATGCACCATCACCAACCAGGAGCTTCGCGCAATGGCACAATGCTATTGGCTGACGATAGGCGTAGAGTTATTCCTAAATGTACAGAATATAACTGGGTAATGACATTTATAGGTAAAGTTGATCCGGGGAATATCCGATTGCCTCTCGGGGGATCAGGAAGGAATTTTTTCCCCTGCTGTAGCAAATTGGATCATGCTCTGCTGGGGTTTTTTGCCTTCCTCTTGATCAACTCTGGGTATAGAATTGTGTATATATAGGATTGTATGATATATTTTTTTCTTTTTTTTTTCCTTTTATTGTTGAACTACATGGACTTGTGTCTTTTTTCAACCAGACTAACTATGTACCTATGTGAAATGTAACTTGGGGCGCTAACAGGCCTCCCACTCATAATAAGCATGAGACTGGTCACAGTGTGAGCCTAAATGGGGTGACAGGTCCAACCCCCATAATGGAGGATTAAAAACACCTTTCAGGGGAGCCTAATGCCCCGTACACACCGTCGGATTTTCAGTTGGAAAAACCTTGGATGGTTTTTCCGACGGAATTCCGCTCAAGCTTGGCTTGCATACACACAGTGACGTACAACACTACAACGAGCCGAGAAAATGAAGTTCAATGCTTTCCTGATGAAGTCACGTGACATTGACGCCACGCGTAGGGACGAGTAAGGGAATTAGAAGTGACGCTCAGCAGACGAGCTCGCAGTGCATGGAGTTTTATCTGTTTTTCTATTGCTAAATGTGAGTACCATTCTTTTAACTATGTGTTGACCAATAAACGTTTACAAAAACGTACTACACTATATGGTATCTTCCCTCTTTATTCATACCCCGGCCGGCACGCGAGTGTACACATTAAAGGGAGACCCCAAGTACCCCGGCATCCAGCCTCTGGAGGAGACCATTCCAAATAGCACACGGATCCCCATAGGAACCAGGCAAGAGGAACACAGAGCATTATATGCTACATGCTGTTACCTCTCTACCTACAGGTAAGAGGCCACCTATACAAGAATTCACCATCACTGGAGTGGGCCAACACAGGAAGAGGAATAAGATATTCCCATCACACACCCCCCTCGCCCCCTGCATCTCGGCACTTTGCACAGGATAAAGGAACATTTATTTTCACCATTCACTATTGATGAAATTAACTTTCTTTGCACCTTTGAAGTCGCATGTTATGCAATTTTCTTGCAATTTCTTTGCAGTATTTTATATACTTGAAGACACATGTTACCGCCCAGTTCTCTTTTATTTCAGCACTTAATGATTCACAGAGACCCTTGCACTTTGCACTTTTTACAGTGCAATAATTTTTTTTGAGTTTTTATGCAACTTTTCACCGTTTGCACCTATGTTTTGCATCCACATTTGGATTTGATCTTTAATTGTCTGAGATTTACTTGCACAGCTTGATATTTATTTGTGATTTGCACATCCTTGATTACTTTGCACAGTTTTTTAGAAGATATTTATTTTAATTTTAATTGAACAGCGCAGCACCACCCTTCTATACACATTTATTCCCCTGGGTATGATTTGACCCTCCTGCAGCAGTTTTTACCACTAGTTAGCCTTCTCCTTAGTAGCGCAGGAATACACTTATATTATGACTTGAGGGGTACTTGTAATATTATCCCAAATTGTATCTGTTCCGGTGCCATATATTCCACAGATATGTTTATTGGGTATTCTAGATGAGGAACAGTGGCCAAAATTCACTAGAATTCTTAGCTCACAAGGCCGCAGCGATTACGTGGAATCAATCTGCTCCTCCATCTACCCGACCGTGGCTCCAGATGGTGAACCAGATCCTCCCATTTGAAAGAATTATCTTTGAGCATAGGGGCTTCCCCACTAAATACAATAAGGTGTGGGCAGGGCAGCCATCAGAAATGTTGTGGCCCCTTACAAATCTTTAGGCATGGGCCCGGGGGGGGGGGGAGGGTGCTGCTGAAAATTTTAAAGTGTCATCTCACCTCTTCTTCTATCTCCTGCCTGCTGTCAACAGAGAACCGGGAGGGGGGGTGCCGAAAATGTCAACAAAGTGTCATCTCACCTCTTCTATCTCCTGCCGCGAACAGAGAATCGGGGGGGGGGGGGGTTGCTGGCGAAAATTTGAAAGTGTCATATCTCACCTCTTCTCTCCAGCCGTGGGCTGATTACGGGTACATTGGGGCCCCTTGCATGTGTAATGCCTGTACCCCCCTGATGGCGGCCCTGGATGTGGGACCCTTGGTGTTCATCCACTCATCCAATATCACAACTACCTGAGATCTTAAAGCCTATGCTTGGTTCATAGATCTGGACGTGCTCATTCCTCCATGCCTGAGTGCTGTCTGATGCCCGAATCACCATTAATTAGCTAATAAGTGACTGGATGTCATCCTTTTATGTGAAAAATGTATCATTGATCTCTGTATATACAGCTGTAAATATGATACGTAATTGTGTACTAAACTGTATTTTCATTGTGCACCTCGGTCATTGTACCAACATGTCTTTATTTTTGTACATCATGTCAATAAAAATAAAAAAAATCAGTCACATCAGATAGAAAATGAAAGTTATAATGATAGTAATCATTATTCAAGAGCTTTATTTCCAGTTATAATAAAGTTTCCAAAGAACATAATTACAGTCTGCAATTACAATATTACAATGATGTCTTTCTTGTGCCTTCAATGCAAAGCGTAACCAAGAAAAGTCAGGCTGAGAAGACACGTCTGAAATGTCTCTGTAAAAGTCTCTCCTATTCATTATTATTATTATAAAGGATTTATAGAGCGCCAACAGCTTATGCAGTGCTTTACAATACAAAAAGGGAGACAATACAGTTATAATATATACAAAAAGAAAGGTGCAGCGCTCTGAATAGGGGAATACCAACAGGAAAGGATGGAGTCCACAGGTGGGTGCTCAGGCAACGGTGTCCTCCAAACAACACCCAAATAGGTAGGTAAAATAGAAAAATATCCGGCAACTCCAATCCGTAAGAAAATTTTGTTGGCACATATAGGAAAACAAAAAAAACAGACGCGTTTCGGCTGAAGAGCCCTGGTCACTGTATGCAGTGACCAAGGCTCTTCAGCTGAAATGTGTCTGCTCTTTTGTTTTCTTATATGTGCCAATAAATATTTCTTACGGATTGGAGTTGCTGGCTATTTTTTTTATTTTAAATACAGTTATAATACAATAAATTATAAGAGGATTAAAAGGGTCCTGCTCAGAAGAGCTTACAATCTAATATGGTAAGGCAGGTGGTATGAAAGGTTTTAACTGTTGGGAATGAGCTGATGGAAGTGGTAAAAGATTAGTTGGAGGCGTGATAAGCTTCCCTGAAAAGATGAGTTTTCAGGGATCGCCTGAAGGTAGCAAGAGTAGGGGATAGCCGGACATGTTGAGGTAGCGAGTTTCAGAGGATGGGAGAGGCTCTGGAGAAATCCTGGAGACGAGCATGGGAGGAGGAGACGAGAGAGCTACAGAGCAGGAGGTCTTGAGAAGAGCAGAGAGGATGGTTAGGGTGATATTTGGAGACAAGATTGGTGATGTAGCTCAGGGCAGAGCAGTGGCGGCCCATGCATTGTGGGCGCATGGGCGCCACCCCCCTAACCCCCCCGCCGCCCTCCCTATCAATGTGCCCGGCCCATTTCAGGATGCTGAACACATGAATTACAATTGCGGGTATAGGTGGGGGTGTGTATTTTAAAGCACCTGATTAGAGCCAGGGGCTCTAATAGGCTTCAAAATAGGGTGGGCTTGGGGCGCAGAGAGTGCGCCCTGATCCCACCCAGTTGTGTGACACAAGTGAATAAATTTTCGCTATTCTGCCACATTCTCCTCCCGGCCAATCAGGAAGCCCCTATTGACCAGGGAGTCTTATGACTCCCTGGCCAATCGTGTCTCAGGACACACTTCTGGGTTCCAATCGGCCAGAAGGAGAAAGCCTGTGTCCTCACTGGAGCGGTCCCTGCCTCTGCCTCCACTAGGTAAGGTGATCGCCGCTGGCTGCTGTGTCCCGCCAGGGGGAGTTTGCTCGCCGCTGGATGTACCAGTGTCTGGGGGGGGTGTGCTGCAGGATGATCGCCGCTGGCTGTGTCTCCCGCCGGGGGGAGTGGTTGTGTTGGTGGTGCTGCCCCCCTAAAATAGTAGGCACCAGCCGGAGAAGGTTGGTAAGGTGGATAAGTCTGGCTGCAGCATTCATGATAGACTGAAGAGGGGAGGAGGCAGGCCAATGAGAAGGGAGTTGCAATAGTCAAGGTGAGAGATAACTAGGGAGTGAATGAGGAGTTTGGTGGTTTCATTTGTTAAAAAGAGGCACATTTTAGAGATGTTACGGAGGAGAATTCTACAAACTTTTGATAACGATTGGATTTGAGGCTGAAAGGACAGATCAGAGTCTAGGATTACACCTATTACCCTGGCGTGAGGGGAGGGACTGATGGTTGCATTGTTGATTTTGATGGGAAAGTCATGGAGGGGGGCACAGGCAGTGGGATGTTGATTTAAAATTTGCACCAATCCTGTTCCTTCCATGTCACACCTATAATATCTTGTCCACTGAGGATGACTAACAGATGTGTTACGTCCCGTTCACATGGAAGGTATCAGCAGTAGCAGAGCGGTGGGAAGCAGAGCCCAGAAACTGTGAGAACCTGAAATAGAAATGGAAAGATATAAGCAGTCCATATAGTGAGCTTGGTGTAGAGTTATTTACTTTAATTTTATCACAAAGAATAAGGGGGCGCTCTTTATATCTGGAGGAAAATAGATGTAACCTCCATATATGGAAAGACTTCTTCACAGTAAAAGCTGTGAATATGAGAAAAAGACTCCCTCAAGAACTACTTCTGGACAGATCAGTAGATTGTTTTGTAAAAAAGTTGGACGCATTCCTAACTACACAAAATATAACTGCATACTAACATGATCCAGGGAATACTGGATTATCTTTGGGGTGGTCAGGAAGGAATTTATCCCCCCCCCACCCCCACTGGAGCACCACAATGCTTTTAATGCCTCGTACACAAGTCCGACTGGCTTTTTTTCTCGGAAAGTCCGGCCGTGTGTAGCCTCCATCTGACTTTTTTTTGTCGGAAGTCCGACGGACCTTCGATAGAGAACTTGTTCTCTTTCTTTCCGTCGGACTTCCGACTGATTCACGGCGGACTTTTCCATGGTCAAAACTCCGACCGTTTGTACAAGGCATTATGCCGCTTACACGCGACCATTTTTCTCGTCGTGAAAAATTTAATTTTTTCTCTTTGACGAGAAAAACGACCGTGTGTGGGCTTTCCATCATTTTTCCTGATGAGAAAAATGGCAAGAATCACGACGAGAAAAATTAGAACATGCTCTAATTTTTCTCGTCGTGATTCACAGCATTTTTTTCCGCGGCAGTTTTCCCATAGGGAGACACTGCCAGGGAGCCTACACACGGTCGTTTTTCTCGACCAAGAGAAAAAATGACGGGAAAACCGGCCGTGTGTAGGGGAACAAGCCGTTCCTCGTTTTTCCTGTCGATTTTCTCGACTGTGTTTTCACCGTTGAGAAAATCGATCGTGTGTACACGGCATTAGAGTGTTTTTCTGCCAATGGTTCAGTGAAAAATCTTACAACCCCCTATTTGGTGGAAACCAAGTACCATACTGTATACACAAATGGTATTTCTACCGTTTCTATATACCACAGTTTCCTGCTGTCACTGGTTCCCAAAGAAGCAATGGATGCTTGCACCCTCCACGTCACTCGGTGCCGCTGACATCGTGCCATCTTGCCTTACATGGCTGCAAATCCCCTGCCATGTAAGCATAGGGCAGGGATAATGGTGACATCACTAGCCAAATATTTCATTCATAACAGCTGTGTTTTCTGCAGAGTGATCTGTAGATGGCCCACAGCTGTCACATAGCACCTGGGCCAATCATAGCACCTTGTACCGTGTGATTAGCTGTAGCCCATAGGTGTGCACAGCCTAATGCATTAGGGTGTGCACCCTTAAGCTCAAACACACAAGCATGTGTGTATGTATCTACATATATATGACCCCGGCACATTGATCCTCCTGCTGGCACAGTGAAAGAGAAGAGCATAAACACTTCTCTCCTGGCAGAGCCGATAAAAGGGAGATCTTTCCCGTGTTCCTGTTGTTAGATAACACTAATGCGCCTGGGGTGATTAGGGTGTGCCTGGGCACACCCGGCACACCCTGTGTGCACGCCTATGCTGTAGCCAATCACAGATCAATAGTAATCACAGCATCATGAAAGCTTAACCACTTCAGCCCTGAAAGGATTTCCACCCTTAATGACCAGGCCATTTTTTTGCGATACGGCACTGCGTCACTTTAACTGACAAATGCGCGGTTGTGCCACGTGGCTCCCAAACAAAATTGATGTCCCTTTTTTCTCACAAATAGTTTTCATTTTGTGGTATTTGATCACCTCTACGGTTTTTATTTTTTGCGCTATAAACAAAAAAAAGAGCAACAATTTTGAAAAAAACAAATTTTTTACTTTCTGCTATAATAAATATCCCCAAAAAATAATAATTTCTTCATCAGTTTAGGCCGATATGTATTCTTCTACATATTTTGGGTGAAAAAAACGCAATAAGCGTATATTGATTGGTTTGCGCAAAAGTTATAGTGTCTACAAAATAGGGAATCAATTTATGGCATTTTTATTATTATTATTATTTTTTTTACTAGTAATGGTGGTGATCTGCGATTTTTAGCAGGACTGCGACATTACGGTGGACAGACCTTTGATACTTTTTTGTAACCAATGACATTTATACAGCGGTCAGTGCTAAAAATAGCCACTGATTACTGTATAAATGTCATTGGCAGGGAAGGGGTTAACACTAGGGGGCGATCAAGGGGTTAACTGTGTTGGGTGGTGTTTCTAACTGTGGGGGGGAGGGGACTTCCTGGAGGACGAGACAGATCACTGTTCCTAAACAGTAGGAACAGCAGACCTCTCTCTCCTCCCCTGACAGAACAGAGATCTGTCTGTTTACATTGACAGATCTCCGTTCTGTCTCTAAGGAGCGATCGCGGGGGAGCGCGGCGAACATCGCGGCCGCCGGGCACGTGCATTAGCTCCTACGTCACAGGGCGGGGCGCCCCCTATACCCTTTAAAGCGCCCGCCGTACAGCTATGGCGATTTGCGCAGGGGAGCCACCCTACCGCCGTATAATGACAGTGGCTGGTCGGCAACTGGTTAAAACATTACTGCTACAATAATCATCATTGTAACAGCAAAGTTTAAAAAAATAAATAAAAATCCCTGATCACCCTGCAAGAGTAGTGCAGTGTTACTATGGTGACACTAAACTACTTTGATGAGAGTATGTAAAAATAAAAAATAAATAGTAAAAACATAAAAAAATAATCAAATAAAAAGAAAAGAAAATGTTTAAAAAAATGTAATAAAATACAAAACCTGACATTGTATGACATTTTTACACATGCGACTTTTGTTGTTTACAGTGCCTTATTCAGAACTATGTCTTCCTACAGTGTATGTTTGTACTTCTTTGTGCTTTTTCAAAACAATCAAAAATATTCAAACCATTTTAATATTGAAAAATTGAATAAAAAACAATATTATTATTATTTATTTTTTAACAGACTGTCACCAGTCAATATCTCTCATCACTGCCACACCAGTCATATAATGACACTGTACTGCACAGGTGACAGTAAGGCTCCTTTCACACTGGGGGGCGGTTTGCGGGCGCTATTTTGCTAAAAATAGCGCCTGCAAACCGAGCCTAAACAGCGGCTCCTGTTTGTCCAGTGTGAAAGCCCCGAGGGCTTTCACACGGGAGCGGTGCGCTAACAGGACGTGAAAAAAAGTCCTGCTAGCCACATCTTTGGAGCGGTGAGAGGAGCAGTGTGTTTACCGCTCCTCCACCGCTCCTTCCTATTGAAATGAATGGGACACCGCCCCTTGTGACATCATTGACTGAGGGCATGCTGGTTCATTGACGTCACAAGGGGTGGTGTCACCGATATTTACTGGTTGTTAGGGACACTGGCGGCCCCACTCCTGAGTCAGGGCTCTTAACGCTGCCTGAGCACAGAAGCATTAAGGTCCCCTGTCCCTCAAAACTGGGGTAATGCATTGGGTAAGTTAGGTGGCCGTGAGGCCCCTGTAAGTGTGAGGCCTTAGGCGACCGCCTAATTTGCCTAATTAAAGAGCCGCCTCTGGCTTGGAACCACGATCTGTAATTTCCTCTAGGTCAGTCCCATCCCCCTTCAGTTAGAACACTAATTAGGGAACACATTTAAGCACTTGATCACCCCCTAGTATTACCCCTTCCCTGCCAGTGTCATTTACACAGTCATCAGTGCATTTTTATAGCACTGATCGCTGTATAATTGTCAATGGTCCCAAAAATGTGTCAAAAGTGTCCCATGTGTCCGCCATAATGTCGCAGTCCCGATAAAAATCGCAGATCGCCGCCATTACTAGTAAAAAAGTAAATAATAATAAAAATGCCATAACCCTATTCCCTATTTTGTAGACGCTATAACTTTTGCGCAAACCAATCAATATACGCTTATTGGGATTTTTTTTACCAAAAATATGTAGAAAAAAAAGGAATCGGCCTAAACCGAGACAGAAATCACTTTTAAAAATTGGGGATATTTAATATAGCAAAAAGTACGAAATATTGTGTTTTTTTTTTCAAAATTGTCGCTCTTTTTTTGTTTATAGCACAAAAAATAAAAACTGCAGAGGTGATCAAATACCACCGAAAGAAAACTCTATTTGTGGGAAAAAAAGGACGTCAATTTTGTTTGGGTACACGACCGCGCAATTGTCAGTTAAAGCGACGCAGTGCCGAATCGCAAAAAAGGGCCCGGTCATTGGGAAGCCAAATCTTTCGGAGCTGAAGTGGTTAAGGGCCTCAAGAAATAAAATAGGCTGTCAGTGCATCAGGATTGCTATTTTTTCAAATATATACAATATATATATATATATATATATATATATATATATATATATATATATATATATATATACACTGTATTTATTGGCGTATAACACTCACTTTTTTACCCTGAAAATAGAGGGTAAACTGTGCCTGTGTGTTATACACAGGGGGCTGTGGAAAGCTTTTTCCTGAAACTTCCCTTTTCAAGTTATTGCGTGTTATACGCCGATAAACACAGTATATATATATTGTATATACCATAGTTTGTAGATGCTATACCTTTCACACAGACCAATTGTCATACACTTATTTGGATTTTTTTATTTTTCCAAAGCCATGTAGCAGAATATTTCTTTTTCGTACATCACGGGACACAGAGCGACTTAGTCATTACTAATGGGTTATATAGATTACCTTCAGGTGTTGGCACTGGCCAATTCCAAACCGGAAGTACCCTCCCCTATATAAGCCCCTCCCACCCGGGAGCACCTCAGTTTTTTGCCAGTGTCTAAGGTGTTGGCCAAAGAGTAACATGTGTTTTCACTGGGCTTGCGTACAGGTTCTTTTGGGCCTCAGTAAGCTATTCCGGATCCCACCAAAAAAGCTTCATAGCTAAACGGTCGGTACCCGGGCCTTGCAGCAGAAGAGCAAGGTTTTGCCTGTAATGCTTCTCTTAGGAGGGCTGGACCCTGGGATCCAGAGCTCTGGTCATACCCACGACCAAGATGTTGTCTGTGCAGGGTGCTATACAGGTCCAGGGGAGTGGAATCCTTGGGAACCCGGTCCCTGAAGGTTTAATTACAATGCCTGCCGTGATAGGTGAAGTTTGGACTTCTGTGGACCAAACAAAGTCCTGCGGCGGGGATCAGGTAAGTGGGGGCCCCCAGGAACTTGGTTCTATTGGGGGACCCCCAAGCCTAATTTGTCTTTCTGTCTGTTACCTAACGGTATTCCCGCTAAATATCTGTGTTTGCCTGTAACTACTGAAAATGTAAAATTTTAATAGTAGTCAAGAAAAAAAAAAAAGGGAGACCGCGGTACCTGTGTTAAACCACTAGAGGCCGCTGTAGTCCATTTTTCTTGTCATGTGGATCTTTGGTTTTCTCAAGTCAAAAGATCCAGGCAGCTGGTAAGTTTCTCTGTGGGAATCCACTTCCTCTGCCCTGTTGCTGCGCTCATCCACCGCACAGGCCCTCCGGCAAAAAGGGCCCTGGCTCCTAGTCCCCTGTTTGATTTCGAAAAGGGCGCCAATGGCGCACGGGCGCGCGCGCGGGCGCGTGCACGCGCCTCCTATGAAAAAAAGGGGCGGGGCGGGTGGATGACGCTCGATGCGCACCGCGGCGCTTCTGCGCATGTGCGGGCGTCCCAGCATAGTTAAAAGACACAGTACAAGTGTCAGCTGGATGCAAACAGAGCTAGCAACAAACAGTGGCACACAGAGGCGGTTGATGCAGGCATCCCCATAGAAAGGCACTTTAGTGGACACCAGCTGGTATATAGCAGCACCTGTGTTAGATTATTACCAGCAAAATTGGTGTATGACGACGGGAATACCTCAGCTCTGTGCTTAAAGGATATGTCGTCCAGACGCTCCGGAAATAGATCTTCCAGGAAGCCAAAGGGGTCTCCATCGGGCTCTTAGGATATTGGGCATGCTTGTACTGCACCAATCTCCCCTGAGAATTCAGAGGTCAGTAGCCGTAGAAACCCCGCAGGAATGCCTGGTGCTGCGGCTGTCCCCAGTCCACCTGCTCCTGTATATATAACAGAGGAGGTTTTATCCTCAACTCTGGGAGGATTGGAAGAGAGATTAACAGCATTGATCGCTGCTTCCCTGTCTCAGGAAAAGCGCGTCCGATCTCCGTCTCCTCCTTCAGAGTGCCTGTTAGTGGAGGAACAGCCCCACACAGAGATCGACCTACCTGAAGGGGATCAGGATGAGGTTGATTCAGTTATGGAGGAATCAACAGTGGAAGAACCTTTCTCAGCATCTCAGGCTGAAAGATTATGGGTTCAGTCTCTGACTAATATGGTCCGATCAGCATTTAAAATGCCTCTGGCGGAACCACCATCCACTACGGTTTCCTCGCTGGGGTCACTAAAAGCTCCCCAGGCTGTCTGTTCCTTCCCAATCCACCCTTTATTAGAAGGGCTTATTTACCAGGATTGGGAGCATCCTGATAAAATATTTGCTCCCCCCAAGAGATTTCCGGTGATCTATCCCATGGAGGATAAGTTCATAAAAAAATGGAGGGTCCCTACAGTGGACGCAGCCATCTCTTCTGTTAACAAATCACTGACATGTCCAGTAGATAATGTTCCAATGTCAAAGACCCAATAGATAAAAAATTGGAGTCTTTACTAAAATCTGCTTTCTCTACAGCAAGCATGGTGACACAACCTGCGGTAGCAGCGATTGGGGTCTGCCAAGCAGTGAAAGATCAGTTGAAACAAGTCTTAAGGGACTTACCAGATCAGCAGGCTCTTGCCCTAGCTGACCTGCCTAGAGCCTTGTGTTTTGCGGTGGACGCCATAAAGGATACAATCCAACAGGCCTCCCGCTTTACGCTGTCTATAGTACATATGCGTAGGCTTCTGTGGCTCAAAAACTGGTCTGCTGAAGCTCCCTGTAAAAAACTGCTGGTTAGCTTCCCATTTCATGGAGAACGCTTATTTGGAGAAGATCTGGACAAATATATCCAGAAAATTTCTGCCGGTAAAAGTTCACTCTTACCGGTTAAGAACAAGGGTAGAAGTCCTTCTTTTAAGAGGCCTACTTCTCCAGTCCCTGGCACATCGGCTGTGAAACAGTTCCGACGGCCTCCGCGGTCAAATCCAGGGGGCAGAAATCAGGGACAATCACAGGGTATCAAGAAACCCTGGGTCAAGAGAGGTACAAAACCTCCCCCTAAGTCATGAAGGGTTGCCCCCACTCAGTCGGGTGAGGGGAAGACTTCAGTTGTTCACAGAGACCTGGCGGGACACCATCAGAGATGGGTGATCCCCGCAGTAAGTCTGGGATACAGGCTGGAGTAAAAAGACATTCCTCCTGCCCATTTTATAAGGTCAAACGTGCCAAGCGATCCCCAGAAGAGTGGATCCCTCCTTCTGGCACTAGAGCAACTATTGCCCCAAGGGTAATCATGAAGGTTCCCTTGAAAGAAAACGGGTTCTTGTTTTACTCGAACCTTGTCACAGTCCCCAAACCAAATGGGGACATGAGGCCCATATTGAATATAAAAGGGCTAAACAAGTTCCTACATATCAGGATTTTTTTCGGATGGAGTCGATCCGATCGGTGGCCACCGCCCTACAAGGGCAGGAATGGTTAGCCTCGATCGACATAAGGGATGCTTATTTGCATATTCCCATCTGTCCGGCCCACCAGAAATTTCTACGCCTTGCAGTAGAAGGGCGCCATTTTCAGTTCAGAGCCTTACCTTTCGGTCTGGCCACGGCACCACGAGTGTTCACAAAAATTCTGGCCCTACGATTGGCCAAACTAGGAACACAAGGTGTAACGATAATGGCATATCTAGACGACTTGTTGCTGATAGACCACTCAGTGAAAAAAACTAGAAGTGGTCGTTCACAAGATAATCAAGTATCTGGAATCTCACGGTTGCATTATCAACCGAGACAAGTCAGCCCTAAAACCAGTCAAAAGCCTGGAATACTTGGGGGCTAAGACTGGATTCAAATCAGAGAAAGATTTTCTTACCTCCAGAGAAGGTGTCGTCTTTGAAAGATTTGACCCACTTAGTGGGTACAAAAAAGAAAAACCATCCATACGCCTGTGTATAAGGCTGCTGGGAAAAATGGTGGCTTCATTCGAAGCGGTACCCTACGGTCAATTCCATTCAAGGAACTTGCAGAGGGCCATACTGTCAGCCTGGAACAAAAAAGTTCAGGCTTTAGACTTACCAATGTCCCTGTCCCCTTCCGTTCGCAAGAGCCTCCATTGGTGGTTGGTGCCCCAGAATCTGGGAAGGGAAACCCTTCAGTCCGGTTTCTTGGAAGGTGGTCACTACAGTTGCCAGCCTCATAGGCTGGGGGGCAGTACTGGAGCAATGGTCTCTCCAGGGCAAGTGGTCAGAAGCAGAGAAGGCCCTGCCCACCAATCTCTTAGAGATACGAGCAGCCCGGTATGCCCTAGTAGCATGGACATCCAAACTCCAAGGGTCACCTGTCAGAATTCAATCAGACAATGCCACAGCAGTGGCATATATCAATCTCCAGGGTGGCACCAGGAGTCGTGCAGCCCAGAGGGAAGCGAAATGCATCCTGGAATGGGCAGAAAGGTATGTCACAGCCATATCCGCGGTTTTCATCCCAGGAGTGGAAAATTGGAGAGCGGACTTTTTTAAGTCGCCAGCAATTATGCCCGGGGGAATGGTCTCTTCACCCCGAGGTTTTCCAGGCAATATGCCAGCGGTGGGGAACACCGGATGTAGATCTGCTAGCATCCAGATTCAACGCAAAGGTGGACAGATTTGTGTCTCGCACAAAGGATCCCCTAGCTTGCGGTTCGGATGCCCTAGTGTTCCCTTGGGATCAGTTCAAGCTGATATATGCATTCCCACCGCGATTAATCCGCAGAATCAGGGTAGAAAAGAAACCAGTGATTCTGGTGGCTCCAGCGTGGCCCCGAAGGGCATGGTACGCGGAGATTGTAAAAATGTCAGTGGGAAGTCCTTGGACCCTCCCACATCGTCCGGACCTGCTTTCGCAAGGACCGATATACTACCCTTCCTTACCAGCCCTAGGTTGACGGCCTGGCTATAGAAGCCCACATTCTAAAAAAGAGAGGGCTCTCTAATCCTGTGGTATCTACCATGATCAATGCCAGGAAGCCGGTATCCAGGCAGATCTATTATAGGATCTAGAAGACGTACATCACGTGGGGTGAGGCCAGGAAATGGCATCCACGTAAGTACGTAATAGGTAGGATTCTGGACTTCCTACAGTGGGCTGTACATAGGAAGCTTGCCTTGAGTACTATCAAGGGTCAGACGGCCTTGTCAATATTTTTTTTTCAAAGGCCCTTGGCTTTGCATTCATTAATCAAAGCTTTCATACAAGGAGTGATGCGTATTAGCCCTCCGGTTAGTATTCCCATATGTCCATGGGACTTAAACCTGGTTCTGTCGGTTCTACAGAAACAACCATTTGAACCATTGTGGCACATTTTCTTGGTTCTTTTCACCAGGAAATTGATTTTCTTAGTAGCCATTTGTTCGGCTAAAAGAGTATCGGAATTAGCCGCCTTGTCCTGTAAGGAGCCATATCTGGTTATCCATAAGGACAGAGTAGTATTACGTCCTCATTCAGCCTTCTTCCTAAGGTGGTATCGAGGTTCCATTTGAACCAAGATGTGGTTCTTCCTTCCTTTTTCCCCAAACCTAGTTCGGTAGAGGAAAAGTTATTGCATTCTTTGGATGTAGTAAGAGCAGTTAAAGCTTATCTTAAAGCCACTGCTCAGATTCGTAGAACGGATACTTTGTTTGTTCTGCCGGAAGGCCCCAGAAAGGGTCAGGCAGCATCAAAAATCTACTTTAGCCAAGTGGATTCGACAGGTCATAATACAAGCCTATGGCTTGAAAAGGAGACCGCCTCCGTTCAAAGTTAGGGCGCACTCCACAAGAGCAGTTGGAACTTCATGGGCAGTGCATCACCAAGCCTCCCTGGCTCAAGTACTGTAAGGCCACAACATGGTCCTTAGTACACACGTTTACTAGATTCTACCAGGTAGACGTCAGAAGTCAGGAGGATGTCGCCTTTGGGCGCAGTGTGTTGCAGGCCGCAAAAGAGCCTCATGCCTGATGGCGCCCAGCTTATGTATCCCTCCCCTCATTTGGCATTGCTTTGGGACGTCCCATTAGTAATGACTAAGTCGCTCTGTGTCCCGTGATGTACGAAAAAGAAAAAGGGATTTTTATAACAGCTTACCTGTAAAATCCTTTTCTTGGAGTACATCACGGGACACAGAGCTCCCACCCCTCTTTTTGGGACACTTATTGCTTGGCTACAAAACTGAGGTGCTCCCGGGTGGGAGGGGCTTATATAGGGGAGGGTACTTCCGGTTTGGAATTGGCCAGTGCCAACACCTGAAGGTAATCTATATAACCCATTAGTAATGACTAAGTCGCTCTGTGTCCCGTGATGTACTCCAAGAAAAGGATTTTACAGGTAAGCTGTTATAAAAATCCCTTTATTTTGGCCTAAATAGTGAATACATTTTATTTATTTAGATTTTATTGAATATGTTTTATAACAGAAAGTAGAATTTTTCATTTATATTGCAAACAATAAAAAAAAAAGAAAAACCAGAGGTCATCAAATACCACCAAAAGAAAGCTCTATTTGTTTGAAAAAAAAGCCAGCCTGGTCATAAAGGGGGTAAAACTTTTCTGGACCCGAGGGGGTCAATCAGCTACATTGTTTAGCTGATTTGTTAAAATATTGACTCTTAAAATAAAATGAGCAAATCTGTTGTAAATTTGGATGGATTACCCCGTACAGAAAAACCTTTGTATGATCTGACAGCTGCTACAGTCATTATATTGTTATATCCACCCTGATGGTTTATAAAAACACTTAATTAAATAAAATATATAAAAAAAAAGTAATAATAAAAATAATAGTTAATAAAACACAAACTTACTGCTGATGGCTGAAGAGTTGGGATCTGCAGAGAAAAGAAAACATAACATTGTATTGATTGTATCATTTATCTGACATCAAGCTTTTTAATTTTGGTAATTGATAATAAAACATAATACCATTTTTTTTTCTTTTTTTGGTTTGCATCCTATGCATTGAGGTGAAAAATCACCTGGCAATGACGGCCCCCCCCCCCCCTCAGCCCCCCATTTTACTTACCTGAGCCCGTTCACCTGCTGTGCGCGTGTCCGGCGTCCTCTTCTCCACGGAGTCTGGCAGTTGATTGGCTAGATTGCTAGCAGCGCAGCATTGGCTCACACTGCTGTCAATCACATTCAATGACGCGGCGCGCCCGGGGGCGGAGCCGAGTGCTACAGTCGGCGGCTATAGCCGCTGGCTGTATCAAGGGAGCGTGCCCGCAACTAACCCCCTTGGGAGAGCGCTTCACATGAAGGTGGTTAGCTCTTGCGGGGAGGAGCCGAGACAGCCGCTGAGGGACCCCAGAAGACCAGGACCGGGGCCACTCTGTGCAAAACTAACTGCACAGTGGAGGTAAGTATAACATGTTTGTTATTTAAAAAAAAAAAAACCTTACAACTTTAAAGTGGTTGTAAACCCAGATAATTTTATTTTATTTTTTTAAAAACCCTGCAAGACAAAGGCATAGCAATCTAACTCATTATATATTACTTACCTCAGATCGAAGCCCCCCGCAGTGGTCCACATCTCCCCCTCAGGCCGCTGACATCTCTCCTAGGGCTTACTTCCGGGTTTCGCGGCTCCAACGCTGTGATTGGGCGGAGCTGCGATGATGTCACTGCCACGCATGTGCGTGGGAGCCACTGGTAATGGCACACGGACTGAAGCAACAGCACATACGTTTCATTGCTTCAGTTTGCCCCAGTGCGCATGTGCTGATGACATCGGCACATACAGGGGATATCTCCTAGACCAGTGATGGCGAACCTTGGCACCCCAGATGTTTTGGAACTACATTTCCCATGATGCTCAACTACACTGAAGACTGCATGAGCATCATGGGAAATGTAGTTCCAAAACATCTGGGGTGTCAAGGTTCGCCATCACTGTCCTAGACCGTGCAGGTTTAGGAGATATCCTGGGTAGCTACAGGTAAGCCTTAATATAGGCTTACCTGTAGCATAAAGTGGTTGTAAAGGGTTTACAACCACTTTAAAGAGTTGGTACTATGGGTTATTTCAGGCTTATTTTATTCTTTTACTTTTATTTCAAGTTTTTAATCCTTATGCATTCTATACCAAGAAGTAAAAAAAAAAAAAAAAGCCTCTGTGTGCAGAAGCCCCCCCCCCCCCCATGCCCCTTAATACTTATCTGAGCCCCATCGCTATTCAGCGATGTGCATGAGAGTCTCGGCTTTCCGAGGGACTCGCCCTCCTATATCGTCTGAGAAAGGAACAGGAGCCACTGGCTCCTTCTGCTGTCAATTACAGCCAGCGAGCCAATGAAGAGAGACAGGGGCGGGGCCCAGTCATGGCTCTATGTGTGAATAGACACACGGAGCAGCGGCTCGGAAGCACTCTGTTTGCTCTGTGGGCACTTGGCAGTAGGGAGGGGTCTGAAACACCGGCGGGGGACCAAAGAAAAGGAGGATCGGGGCTTCTCTGTGGAAAACCATTTCACAGAGCAGGTAAGTATTACATATTTGTTGTTTTTTTTTTTTTTTTTTTTTTTTTTTTTAAAGCCAAGCCTTTATTATCACTTTAACTTTAATTGACAAACAAATTAAAAATCTCCACATGTATTATTGTAATGAGAGGAAAATGTTATTATCTATGCACAAGTTTACCTGAGCGGGTGATTGGTCCAATTCTCAGATTGTGGGAGTCCAACTCAGTTCTTTGACTTCTTCTTGAAGTACAAGACTGGAACCAAACACAGACATTTAGACAAGAGACGCTTGTAATAAATATTGTCTATATAACGTTATCACATCATTTGGAAAAATTGAAAAGCGGATATGATTGGATAGAGAAGGTAAAATTTGACATTATCATTTTCATAATAAAAGAAAATCTTCAATCACTTTGGGTTACAATGACTCTTAAAGGAGTTGTAAAGGCAGAAGGTGCATTCTATGCATTAAGAATATTATTATTATACACGACTTATATAGCGCCAACAGTTTACACAGTGCTTTACAATGTGGGGGGACAGAACAATTACAGTACAGTTCAATACAAAAGGGACAGAAAGGCCCGGCTCGTAGAGCTTACATTCTAAAGGGAGGGGGTGGTGGTATAAAAGGTAATAGCTGCAGAGAATGATTTGATGGGGGTGGCTCAGGGACAGTTTTTAGGTTGGTGTGGGATAGACTTCCCTGAGTTTTCAGGGGTTTCCTAAAGGTGGACAGGGTACGGACTGATCGGACATACCGGGGAAGGGAGTTCCAGAGGATGGGAGAGGCTCTGGAGCAGTCCTGAAGGCGAGCATGGGAGGAGGTAACAAGGGAGCTAGAGAGCAGGAGGTCCTGGGAGGAGCGGAGGGGACGATTTGGGCGATATCTGCAGATGAGGTTGGTGATGTAGATGGTGGCAAAGTTGTGAATGGCTTTGCATGTTGTGGTTAGCATTTTGAATTTTACACAGTGGGGGAGGGGAAGCCAGTGAAGGGATTGGCAGAGAGGAGCAGCAGTCACGGATCGGTTAGTGAGGTGTATTAGTCTAGCAGCAGAATTCATAATAGACTGAAGGGGGGATAGCCTGTGTAAGGGTCGGCCATTAAGGCTACTACTTGCAGTAGTCAAGGCGGGAAATAACCAAGGAGGGAATAAGTTGCTTTGTGGTGTCATCCACGGGAAGGGTCTAATTCTGGAGATGTTGCAGAGGTTAGGGCGGCAGGATTTAGCCAGTGATTGGTTGTGGGGGCTGAAGGAGAGGTCAGAGTCAAGGATTACACCCAGCACCCTGGCATGTGTGGAGGGAACAATGGTTGTGTTGTTGATCTTAATGGTAAAGTCATGGAAGGGGGGCCGGGAAGGAGGAAATTTACTAAGCCCAGTTTTAGAAAGATTGAGTTGGAGGAAGTGGTGTGACATCCATACCGATATGTCATTCAGTAAGTTTGAGATCCGTGAGAAGATCGAGGGGGTGAGTTAAGGAGTGGAGAGACAGATCTGGGCGTCGTCTGCATAGAGGTGGTATTGGAAGCTGGGGGAAGTTATCAACTGGCCCAGGGAA
The DNA here is from genome assembly GCA_029206835.1 of Rana muscosa. NCBI lineage: Eukaryota > Metazoa > Chordata > Amphibia > Anura > Ranidae > Rana > Rana muscosa. The sequence goes on from CM055127.1 coordinate 189,478,325, forward strand.
GAGGTATAGCGCGAAAATAGGAGGGGCCCAAGAACGGAGCCTTGGGGTACCCCAACAGAAAGAGGAAGAGGAGCGGAGGAGATGGAGTTGTAAGTGACACTGAAAGTGCGCTGAGATGTGTAGGAGGAGAACCAGGAGAAAGCAGAATCACGGAGGCCAAGGGAGTGTAATTTGCTGAGGAGAAGCAGGTGGTCAACTGTGTCAAAGACAGCAGAGAGGTCTAAGAGTATGAGTATTGAGTAATGGCTATTGGTTTTAGCAGTTAGTAGGTGATTGGTGAGTTTTAGTAGGTTTTTATTTTTATTTTTTAATTTTAAATTGTTTTCTAGTTTTAGTTTTCAGATAAAAAAAACTTATGTGTGTAGCCGCCTCCCCAGCACCCCCAATACTTACCTCAGCCCCCTCTCTCTCCAGCGATGTCCACGAGTGTCTTAGCCGTCCAGGACTCTCCTCCCGATTTGCTGAGACACAGCAGCGGTGCCATTGGTTCCCGTGGCTGTCAAAGTCAGTTAGCCAATCAGGAGAAAGAGGGGGCGGGGCAGAATGGCAGCTCCATGTCTGAATAGACACAGGGAGCTGCAGCTTGACTCAGATGCCCCCAAAGGGAGCTGCTTGCTGTGGGGGCACTCGATAGGATGGAGGGGCCAGGAGCAGCGAAGAGGGACCCAAGAAAAGGAGGATTCGGGCTGCCCTGTGTAAAACCAACTGCACAGAGGAGATAACGTGGGTGACCGCGAGATTGTATTTCCAGCGCGATCCCATCACGCTGGAAATCGGTGCTATGAGTCTGTACTTCTCGTGCTCGCCGCCTCCACGAGATGCAGCATATCCATAGGAATCTCTTGGGGGCGGAGAGAGGGAGGAGCTCCAGAGCTCGGCGCTGGCTCATGCAACGGGGGTCGCAGAGGGTCAATATCGCCGTTGCAGAGCCGCTTTTAGACACAATCTCTCGGTCACCTACTGTAAGTATAATATAACATGTTTGTTATTTAAAAGAAGAAAAAAAAAATGGGACTTTACAATCACAATGAAACTGCTTTTCAACTTGGATAATGCCTCCGGTGAAGGGTGTCCCCCTAAGGCAATATTTTAATAAGACCAGCCACCCAACTCCAATCTTTATATGGAAGTCTACTCACCGGTTGGCAGGCTCCAGACTTGACTTCGCACAGGCTCACAGCACAATGAAGGTAGACAAGGTTATTATTTCCCACAAATTTAAACATCTGGACAGATGCCCGTGCCTGTCTGGACACGCCGTTCTCTAGAACGTTTATGGTTTCATCTTGCTTGTTGGGACAGCTAAGGGAGATAATAAAACCCTTAAGTATTATACATTTTATGCACGTTGCCTATGATAGAAACTTTATTCATCAAACTAAAATCTAACTTTTTGAAATTTATTTAAAGGAGGATATCTGACAAATTTGATGTTTTAGTGTTGGGTAGATGTGGGTGAGGTTAAGCGTTTATCAGATTTTTTGGGGGAGCGACCTCTAAACTGAAATATCCTCAGACTTTTTCATCTGCTATGACCCTCATGTGGTATCCAACATTCCCCATTGGAGTCTGCATACTGTATACACAAGTGTTTTTCAACCTTTTTTCAGTCAAGGCACCCTATAAAATGATACGCAATCTCATGGCACCCCAACGTAAATAACTAAACAAATACTTTTACATAATGTAGCAACATCCACTCACGTAGGACACCCAGTGTTAGAGGTCATTTATTCTTCCAAAGCAAACACACCTTTGCAAACTGGTACTGACTGGTATTCCAAAGTTTCTCTTCTCCCTAAATTTCTCTCTCTCTCACACTCAGCTAGGGGCAGGGAAGGAGGCAAACAAAGATGCTATGCAGAGGCCAAACTTCCCCCCTTATCAACCAATGACATCAAAGGTTGTTGGGGCACCAGCAGCTAGAAGCTTGTAATGGTGCACAATGAAAACCTGTGACTTTGTGTAACTTGAATGCAGCCTTGATCCCTCCGCCGGCTTGTACACAATTTTTGGACACTTTTTAGGCATCGTGCCAAGGCACCCCTGAAGCAACCCAAAGGCACCCCAGGGTGCCTGGGCTCCCTGGTTGAAAAAGACTGGTATATACTATAATATAGATAATGCTTTAGAAAGAGAAGATACCCGTAGAAACATTACTAGAGTAAGAATGAGAAAGGAGGTCTGAAGACATTCTTGGATTCATGAATGGTAGGCTTCAAAAAAGCTGCCTAGGGCAACATGTAATTAAAACCTATCTATTTCATTCAAATATATAAAAACATACAAATATAATTATTATTTATCGTAAATGGAAGAATAAACTCAACATATTTTGGTAACAAGGTGCACCCCTTAACCAGGTAAAGTATTCATGTCATACTGGTGTTGGTCCATGGAGCCCCCATCTATCACCCTCAATGCAATAAAAGTACAGTATATGGCGCAAATTTGAGATGGTCTGGGAACCTTGGGCTGAATTCATGGGTATATCCATTTCCCCAGGAATTCTTCCCAACCAAAGCCCAGTCCAAAATCGCGATGTATAAACCTTACCTCCCACCCTCCCCCTGACCCTTCTTCTGTTTTTTTTTTCCTTCCTTCTTCTTTGCTGTCTATCCCTTTCCTCTCTCAGGGCATCTGACTACTATGATTGGTACCTCACTGGTGTGCCTCTCTAGAGACCGAAAGTCTTAACTAGTGATCCCCTCTTAGGGGGGGGGGGGGGGTTCCCACTCCCTGACACAGTATGCTCCCATAAGGGGTGCCGGGCGGGTGAGGGCTCCTTCACTCCCTTCCTATCCTGGGCGTGGTGGTCTCACTGCTAACCTCAGGACCCCCTTCCTAGGAGAAAATGCTTAGACGGGAGGTGGGTATCAAACAAGACCAATTCTACCGGTGGGCGAATTAAAGAATAATTAGTGTGTTGTTTGGTTTTTAGTCAATTCTCCACCTCAGACTACTGTTTTGCACCGTCATGTCTTATAACCTGTTTTCCATTCTGTACCACGGTATTACCTTTCTTGCATTGTGTTATAAAAGATACTCTGTATTTTATTTAATGAAAATAAAATATTTTGAAAGTAAAAAAGTATATGGTGCAGTAGAAAGATGTAATACCAAGCTGAATAAACAATAAATGTTCCCCTTAATAGAACTTAACAATTAAAAAAAGACAAGATATATATAAGGGGGGAAGGAGGTGAACAACGGTCCCCTAAGGTCAACTACTCCAGGGAAAGTCCTTAGGGGTCCGTGTATTCCATCAATAAGCACTTATTCAGGCTGCTCCAACTAGAACACCACAAGGGAGCGCCACTTAGTGCAACATTAAAATACACCTTTAATAAAAGCAGCCAATGAAAAACTAACATTTCATTATATAAGGGAAATGAGCATTTGTGGGACTTTAAATGAGGCGGGAATCAAAGGGATAGCCGACTCCATCCCCGTAATCAATTAAAAATGAAGAAGCACATGGTGGGACTTTAAGTGAAGCACACGACAGCAAAAAAGACTAACATTTCATTGTATGCAATTAATTTATCAGTGTATTAGATGGGTGTAAAAGCTGATCCGCCCAGAAGGTCAGTCCTAATGCTGTATGCCAATCAACTGAGCCACCATGGAGCATAGAACTGGACGTTGGATGTGAGTGTTCCATCGGCTTCTTTTATTAAAGGTGTATTTTAATGCATCACTTAGTGGCGCCCCCTTGTGTTTTTCTGGTTATGGGGAAGGGAATGACTATCTGATACATCCAAGGTGGCAGCACAGTGGTGTAGTGGTTAGCACTTTCACCTAGCAGCAAAAGGGTTGCTGGTTTGAATCCCGACCACGACACCATCTGCCTGGAGTTTGCATGTTCTCCCTGTGGCTGTGTGGGTTTTCTCTGGGTACTCCGGTTTCCTCCCACACTCCAAAGACATGCTGGTAGGTTAATTGGATGTTGTCCAAATTGGCCCAGTATATATGTGTGTACAACTGTGTGTCCCAAGTGTGTTGAGATCCTACAGGGTAAAATGACCGCACCAGCCAGGAAGACACTGGCTGCAAAAAGTGCCTAGAGGCGATTCAGTTTGCATGTGTAGTCATCACTCATTTACTCACCTGTCTTTGATGATGTAGTATTTCAGCGTGTCGTTAGCAGCTTCTGTTGGGGTGGCGTAGCAGTTCCTCATCACCAGAACGTATTGCGATGTGTCTCCACCCTGAATGAAGGCTCCAATATACAAGATGGTCTTAGAAGACAAGGAGACCTCCGACCCTTCATATGGAGTTGTGTAGCTGCTGTCTTTATACAGAACCATGGAGGCCTTGAACTGTCCCGTCCCTCCAACTGTGATATTTACCGAGCTGTGAGAGTTTGAAATCACTCATAGTTATTTTTTTGTGATTTTAAGATAATCTCATATACAAAAAACATAAAACTGAAACATAAAAACATATAAAGGATGGAGGCTTTTGATTGGTTTTCTGTTGCTTTGTTCTGTTGAATTGGGTAAAAAAAGCAAGTTTTTCTTATAAAGAAAAGCAAACTCATGTTGCAACGTATCTGTACGTCCCTTTCAATTTGCCGCTGTGCGGGCACGTGCCCCTGCCGCCCGTCCATGACCATGCCAGTGGGACCTGCGGACTCGATGTCCGCCGGTGTCCCACGATCATGTCACAGAGCTGTAGAACGCGGAGATTGTCATGATCCATGTTATGTCTTGGGTCACCTGCTGGTGGCACTATTGCTCTCAGCACCAAAGTGTGTAATTCTGGTGGCCACCAGCGGGTGTCTCCCAGTAGATGAACTTCTCATATATCAAGATGCACCTGATGTGAGCTGCTGGAAGTACATAAGCCCACCCTTCACTGAGGCTCAGGGCTTCAGTATCCTCTCTGCTAGCCTTGTCTTGGCCTGACCTGATCCGTTTGCCCGATTCTGTTCCTAATCAGCTTCCCCGATTCTGTTCCTGATCCGCTTCCTGCCCTGTCCTGGACTCTGTTTCCTGTACCTTGTACCCAGTCCATGGGTCTTGTCCCCTGATTCCTGCTTCCAGCTCCCTGTTGCTACTGCTCCCTCCATCTGGCCACCCGTTTCCCCTTGTCTCTCATCCCTGTGTTGTATATATTAGTTAGATAGTTAGATTAGGTATTTTTGGGGTTTGCTGTGTTTTCTTGTATTCATTTCCTGTATGCATTGCTTGTTTTGGGGTTTGCTGTTTGGTTTGCACGTGTGCCTTTACCTTTAATAAATATATATTTTTCACTTACTTTTTTGCCTGATTTCTTAAGTGCGGCCCACTGATCTATTTACCCTGTGCTGGATGCCTGCGTTAGGCATCCCTGACAGAGACACCTAGTGTTAACCCCTTCCCTGCCAATGTCATTTACACAGTAATCAGTGCATTTTTAGATCGCTGTATGAATGACAATGGTCCCAAAATAGTGTCAAAAGTGTCCGATGTGTCCTGTTATAATGTTTATATTCACGATAAAAATCACAGATTGCCACCATTACTAATAAAAAAAATATTAATAAAAATGTAATAAAACTATCCCCTATTTTGTAGACGCTATAACTTTTGCGCAAACCAATCAAGATTTTTATTTTTTTTACCAAAAATATGTAGAAGAATACGTATCGGCCTAAACTGAGAAAGAAATGTGTTTTTTTATATATTTTTTGGGGATATTTATTATAGCAAAAAGTAAAAAATATTGTTTTTTTTTCCAAATTTACGCTCTTTTTTTGTTTATAGCGCAAAAAACAAAAAGCGCAGAGGTGATCAAATACCACCAAAAGAAAGCTCTATTTGTGGGAAAAAAAGGCGTGAATTTTGTTTGGGAGCCACGTCGCACGACCGCGCAATTGTCAGTTAAAGCGAAGCAAGTGCCGAATCGCAAAAAAAATGGCCCAGTCATTGGGCAGCCAAATCTTCCAGGGCTGGTTAAATAAGTCAATCAAAAAAAACATGTGACCACTGCCTTGGCACTAATAATGGGGCCTTTTTCGTGCATCAAACTGCGTTGAAGTTGATTGTTTTTTTTTGAAAAAAATCCAATACTACATGTGTGTTTGCCTATAAAACCATTGTCTGTATTCGCTTTTTTTAATTACCAGAGCTCCTAAATTTTTATATTTGTACATGTGCTATTTCTTACTTTTTCATTATTAAAATCAGTATAATTCATCCAACATTGAATAATTATTTGCTGCAAAAAAAAAAACACGGGGAACTGTTTTTCTATTCTTTAAGTACCAAACATGGGGTGTGCAGCCCTCTCAGACCCTTGTATGTGTCATCTCATGTTATAGTTGGCACTAATAATGTAACCATGTGGTACAAGGAGCTCTGATTTCCCTAACTAAAGCAACAGGCAAGTTTTTATTTATTTATTTTTTTATTTCCCTTCTATTATGCTGTCTGAATTGTAAAATAGCAGTACAGGTCCACTTTAAACCTCTCCACCCTATGAAATAAATCTTCCTTACCTCATGATAGGTCGCAGGGCTTGATTCAGACTTGTAATCATATCCAGCTCATAGACACAGGACAGGGTTACAGTCAGGGTGTCATTCCTCGTGATTATTCCGCCATTGTGCAGCTCAATGACAAACGTGCTCCGATATGTGACGTGGCTTCCATTTTGCTACAGAAAAAGTTACATAAATGTTTTTTTTTTTTACATATTATATTATATTTTTAACAACCTGTGCCTTGGTGATCCATGTGAAATGCATATTGTAATAATAATAAAAAAAAATAGAGCCACCCTTTGGACTGGATATGACATCTGTCTATAAAGTTGGGATGGTCAGTGGGTGGAACACATGGGGGGGGGGGACTCACAATTTTGGGATGTTACTCTTTTTATAGAGCAGAGATTTTTACACAGTTGTAGGGGTGAGCCTAGTGAAGAAATAATATGAATAATAATAATAACACTTACATAGGATTGGACTCCGCATCCTCCGGCTTGTAGAGAGGCCAGAACTGAAAATGTATTTGTAGCGTTGTTATCCTCAAAGCCGAAGCAGCCGCCGTCCTTTACAGTCTCCTGACCGAAATAGATGTCCAACTCCTTCATCTGACACTTCTGGAAGGAAGCTCTCATCTCGCTCAGTCCACAGGTCAGCTTGGGACGGATGTCTGACAAACCTTGGCACACAAAATTGTTCAGATATCACATCAACGTTCAGAGGTTCCATGTTCCAAAAACTTTGACAACATGAATAATACCCGGATATGTTCAATGTAATGGAGGAGGTAAGTAATCCTCTCTAAATGTAAAAATGGATTCTGGACACATTGCTACATTGGCGGACTGTCAGTGAGTTACATACTCAGTCAGTGGCGGCTGGCGCTCAATTTTTTTTTTTTTTTTGGTGCAAACAAACTCTGAAAAAATTCTGAAAAATACTGGAAAAAAAAACATCAAGTGCAGCCACTGTGTCCATCAAATGCAGCCACTGTGCCATCAAGTGCAGCCACTGTGCCCATCAAATGCAGCCACTGTGCCATCAAGTGCAGCCACTGTGCCCATCAAGTGCAGCCACTGTGTCCATCAAATGCAGCCACTGTGCCATAAAGTGCAGCCACTGTGCCCATCAAATGCAGCCAATGTGCCCATCAAGTGCAGCCACTGTGCCCGTCAAATGCAGCCACTGTGCCATCAAGTGCAGCCACTGTGCCCATCAAGTGCAGCCACTGTGTCCATCAAATGCAGCCACTGTGCCATAAAGTGCAGCCACTGTGCCCATCAAATGCAGCCAATGTGCCCATCAAGTGCAGCCACTGTGCCCGTCAAATGCAGTCACTGTGCCATCAAGTGCAGCCACTATGCCCATCAAGTGCAGCCACTGTGCCCATCAAGTGCAGCCACTGTGCCCATCAAGTGCAGCCACTGTGCCATCAAATGCCGCCACTATGCCATCAAATGTAGCCACTGTGCCATCAAGTGCAGCCACTGTGCCATCAAATGCCGCCACTGTGCCATCAAGTGCAGCCACTGTGCCCATCAAATGCAGCCACTGTGCCCATCAAGTGCAGCCACTGTGCCCATCAAATGCCGCCACTGTGCCATCAAGTGCAGCCACTGTGCCCATCAAATGGAGCCACTGTGCCATCAAGTCCAGCCACTGTGCCCATCAAATGCTGCCACTGTGACCCCCCCGCCCGCTCACCGTTTGACCGACACTTACCCTATTGCCCTGTACACACAATAGGATTTTCCATCAAAAAACGTTGGATGTGAGCTGTATGCTCTATCCAACATTTTCTATCAAAATTTCCGTCAGCAAAAGATTGAGAACAGGTTCTCTATTTTTCCGACGGAAAAAGTTCTTGTCGGAAATTCCGCTCATCTGTATGCAATTCTGACGAACAAAAAAACACGCATGCTCAGAATCAAGCAGAAGAGCCGAACTGCCTATTGAACTTCATTCGGCTCATCGTACGTCTTGTACGTCACCGCTTTTTTGACGGTCGGAATTTCAGACAAGATTTGTGTGACCGTGTGTATGCAACACAAGTTTGAGCCAACATTCCATCAGAAAAAAATCCACGGCTTTCTTGTCGGAATTTCTGATCGTGTGTACGGGGCATATCTCGGTGGTGGGTCAGGGAGAGGGCGACAGCGGCAAGCTGTGGGACCTTGCAGTGGGTCAGGCAGTGGCAAGCTATGTCCTCTATGCCTCTCCTCCCCTCCTCCTCCTGATAGGTGTCCAATAGCAGCGCCTGTCCTTTCAGCCAATCAGGTAACAGACCCGTGCTTCCTGATTGGCGGAGAGGTTCAGTGTTAGAAAAGTGAATATTCATTTGCTTTTCTAACACACCTGGTAGGGCCCCAAGCGCAATGCTCTGCGCTCCGCGTTCACCTTTTTTGAAGCCTAATAGAGCCTATGGCTCCAATCAGGTGCTTCAAAAATACACCCCCGCCGCTGTAATTCAGGCGCCCGGCATCTGAAAAAGGGCTGGGCGCCTGAATAGGGGGAGGCGGTGGTGGCCATGGATAGATTCATGCAATGCAATAGAGGGGGGTGGCTGGAGAGAGGGGGCGGCGCCCTTGCGCCCTTAATGGACGCACATCCACTGGTAACTCAGTAGGTTTTTAAAGTGTACCTGTGTTTAGATGAAAGCTGATAGACTGCTATCTGAGTGTAATGGGCCATTTACATGCACATTTTGGTGCTTTGAAGGTTGTCTTGTGTGGCTTATGCCCTTTAATTTCTTATCGACCATCAACAAGCTTCCACCCACGATAAAAATAAAAACAAACCTGAGCCATTTTTTTGCCAACGATCCACAACACCATGCAAGTGTATTCACATATATGCATTTATGGGATGCTGTAGGGTCAGGTGCCTTGCAGGAAGGAGGGACCAAGAGCAGCGGTGAGGGACCCGAGAAGAGGAGAATCAATGCTGCTTTGGGCAAAACCATTACACAGAGCCGCTGAGTATGACATGTTTGTTTGTTTGTGTTTTTTTTTTTTTTTTTAAAGAAAGCCTTTAATATCACTTTATATAGACTTCCTTATCTCTATTCATAGGACTCATGCCATGGTACAGGTCACATGTGAACTGTCAAGTCAGAGAACTTTGTAAGCAAAAACAAAACAAACAACCTCCTGCGCTCAAGGTGGGTGTTTCCGGCAGTGGTGGACCTTAGATCTTCAACAGTTTGAAGCTAAACAATACCATGCAGCCCCCTAAGGACTAGGGAAGAGTCCTGAGGAAGAGGGGACCCACCTCGAAACGTGCCCGATATTTGGTGCATGTTCCCCATGTTGGGATTGGAGCAGTGGACCACTGTGGATATTGATGGGCTTCATATCATGTGTTGTTTGTGAGTACACACTTGTTTCATTTCTTCAATAAAAAGATTTAAAAAGGTAATACACAAGGCTGGTGCACCCTCTGTTTATGTTTTTCCAATTTGGGAAGTGATCCTGCCTCTGGTTGCACAAGCAGACCAGGCACTGTATGGGTTTTCTTGTGTTTAGTGTGCTGCACGCAGGGCCGGGACAAGGGGTGGACAGGAGGGTCGGAAACCCTGGGCACTGTGGTATCATGTTGAGTTGAGTTGAGTTGAGAGGTATCTTAATATAGCGTGGTCTTACCCCGAAGGGTCCCGACGCGCATAGCAGAGGCACAGAGCGGCAGAAAGGGTGGAAGAGAGAGGCTACGCAGGGAAGGCTTGCGTGAAAAGCCAAGTCTTCAGTAACCTGCGGAAGACCGGAATAGTAGGGGCCTCCTGGAGCTCGACAGGGAGGCTATTCCATAGAATTCCACCCTGGTGGGAGAAGGCCCAGCCACCACGCCGGATCTTCTTGGGCACCGAGATGTGGAGGAGATAGCTTGTTTATGAAAAGAGATAGCTTGGGGCCAGGCCTCTCATGATCTTAAACATAATACATCCAGCCTTAAATAAGGTACGATAGTGGACCGGCAGCCAGTGCAAGGCGCAGAGGACAGGGGTGATATGATCCCTCAGCGGGACATCTATGAGTAACCTTGCCGCAGCATTTTGAATAAGTTGAAGCTTCTGCACTAACATCTTTGGCAATCCCAGATAAAGAGAGTTGCAGTAGTCTAGGCAACTACCTATCGTGGCACAGATGACAGTTTTTCTGTCCGAGATATCCAAATATTTAAACAGCCCCCCTCAGGAGTTTTAGCTGCCAGTGACATGCACTGACAATCTTTTTTACCTAAGGAGCAAGTTAAACCTGAATCTAGGACAAATCCCAGATCACGGACCTGGGGGGGCACCTCCGGAGCAGGACCAAATGAGGGAGGCCAAGGTGGGATATCTGGGGGGGTGGCCAGATCGCTGAAGATGATCACCTCAGTTTTTCCCCCATTAAGTTTCAGGAAGTTGGCAGACATCCATGTGTTAATGGCCTCCAAACAGCTGGCAAGGGTGGCATCAGCCGTCTGGTTCCTAGGAATCTTCAGGTTGACCTGGGTGTCAACCGCATAAACATGGTAATGGACGGCGTGGGACTTTAGCAGGTCGGCAAGGGGCCTCATATAGATATTAAACAGCAGGGGAGACAAGGCAGAGCCCTGTGGCACTCCTCAATCCAGGGCGGTGTACTTAGAGTAAAAGGGGCCAGTCATCATGTGGGGTGTGGGGGGCACCATGAGGAAATTGAAAGAGAGGGGGATTTGAGTTGGGTGGGGGAATTTGGAAGGCAGCAGGGAGTAAGAGTTGTTCTAGGAGGGGAAATTCGGGGGGGGGGGGTGCTACGAACAGTGATTTGGGGGGATTTGTATTGGGAGGGAGGTGGGGAAAGACGATTTGTGCTAGAACAGGTGATGTGGTCCCCAGGAGGGGACATTTTTTGGGCTGGGGATTTGTGCTAGTAGAGGAAATTTGGTGGGAGGGGATTTGTGCTAGGATGGGGGGTTGGGGAAAGATGATTTGTGCTAGAACAGGTGATGTGGTCGAGGGAATTTGTGCCAGGAAGGGAAATTTTTTGGTGGGGGATTTGTGCTAGTAGGGATGATTGTAGGGGATTTGTGCTAGGAGGGGAAATTTGTGGGAGGGGATTTGAGCTAGGATGGGAAGGGGACTTGTGTTGGGAGAGGAATTTGAAGTGGGGGGGATGTAGACTCGGAGGGGAAATTTGAGGGGTAGAGGATTTGTGCTAAGATGAGTGTTTTTTTTGGGGGGGGGATGTGTACAGAGAGGATTTGAGCTGGGGGGCGGCTAAGATTTGTGCTTGAAGGGGCAGTTTCAGCAGGGGAGTGGATTTGTCCTAGGAGGAGGGGGAATTCATGCTTAGGGGGTAACCATGAAGGTTAGCGCTCAATTTTTTTGGGGGGGAGAGAGGGAATATTTTGCCAACAGATAGTTTTTTTTGGGGGGGGGGGTGCAGTTTGGCTCATTTGCCCTGGGCTCTAGGTGACCTTGTCTCAGCACTGGCTGCATGGTAGAACAATGGTTCTTGCACAACAACCTCAACACGGTCATAGAAAGAAGAAAGCCATTGTTAAGCAGAAGGAATCATATTTACAAGATGGTGCCCTTATCAAGGTTCTTTATGAGGAAACCCGGCACACGAGATATACTCTGCTCTTAGGAGGTGAGGATTTAGGTAAATACATTTCAATGTTTATCCCATGACTAGAAATGGAAGAGAACAGTGAGATCCACTTCACGTATACGTACTGGAAACTTTATATTGATCCTTGCAGTAACATCTGTCACCTTTGTCCCCCGCCCTCCATTCCTCATCTGCTGCGCAGACTTCTTGAACTGCAAGTGGATCTACCAAGAAACAGGGAAAAAGTTACCATTGCTTAGTGATACAACCATAAGAGACGTTACCATATTACAAGGAGAAACCATATGAGTAAAAATGTCTAACATATCTTTGTGTAGCAAGGTCACAAGCTCCGTGAGTGTGACTGCGGGTCCCGTGGACTCGATGTCCGCTGGTGTCCCGCGATCGTGTCACGGAGCTGCAGAACCGGGGAGATGCCGATGTAAACAAGGCATTTCCCTGTTCTGCCCCTAGTGACAGGACACTGATCTACTGCTCCCTGTCATCGGGAGCAGTGATCGCTGTGGTGTCACTTGTAGCCCAGCCACCCCACAGTTAGAATCACTCCCTAGGACACACTTAACCCCTTCCTCGTCCTCTAGTCTTTAACCCCTTCCCTGCCAGCGTCATTTACACAATAACCAGTGCATTTTTATAGCACTGGTCACTGATGGTCCCAAAATAGCATCAAAAGTGTCCGATGTGTCCGCCATAATGTCGCAGTCATGATAAAAATCGCAGATCGCCGCCATTACTAATAATACATTTTTTTTTATTTTTTTTTAAATGCCATAATTCTATCCCCTATTTTGTAGATGCTATAACTTTTGCGGAAACCAAACAATATACGAAGAATACATATCGGCCTAAACTGAGGAAAAAAAAATGTTTTATTTATATATGTTTGGGGATATTTATTATAGCAAAAAGTAAAAAGATTGAATTTTTTTCAAAATTGTCGCTATTTTTTTGTTTATAGTGCAAAAAATAAAAACCGCAGAGATGATCAAATACCACCAAAATAAATCTCTATTTGTGTGGAAAAAAGGACGTAAATTTTGCCTCTCCACTTATCACTGCTCCCCCCTTATCCGCCACCCTTTCCTGCTTTCCTTCTATTACAATGCTGTGAAAAAGTATTTGCCATCTTCCTGATTATTTTTATCTTTTCATATTTGTCACACTTAAATGACTCAGATTTTAAAATTACACAAAGATAATCCGAGTAAATACAAAATGCAGTTTTTAAATGATGGTTTCATTTATTAAGGCAAAAAAGCTGTCCAACCTGCCTGGCTTTATGTGAAAAAGTAATTGCCCCCTAAACCTAATAACGGGTTGGGCCTCCCTTGGCGGCAACAACTGCAATCAAGCATTTCCGATAACTGGCAATGAGTTTTTCACATCGCTGTGGAGGAATTTTGGCCCCACTCTTCTTTGTAGAATTATTTTAATTCAGCCACATTGGAGGGTTTTCCAGCATGAATGGCCTGTGTAAGGTCCTGATACAGCATCTCAATGGGATTTAAGTCCGGGCTTTGACTAGGTCACTCCAAAACCAAAATTTTGCTTTGTTTGAACCATTTGGAGGTGGACTTGCTGTTGTGTTTGGGATCATTGTCCTGCTGCATAACCCAAGTGCACTTGAGATTGAGGTCAGGAACCGATGGCCGGACATTCTCCTTTAAGTTTTTTTCTAGTAGAGCTCAGAATTCATGGTTCCATCAATTATGGTAAGTCGTCCAGGTCCTGAAGCTGCAAAGCAGCCCCAGAACATCCCCCTACCACCACCATGTGTGACTGTTGGGACGATGTTCTTGTTATAAAATGCTGTATTAGTTTTATGCCAGATGTAACGGACCCACAACTTCTAAAAAGTAACATTTTTGTCTCATCAGTCCACAGAATATTTGCCAAAAAGTCTTGGGGATAATCCAGATGTTTTTTGGTAAATGTGAGATGAGCCTTTGTGTTCTTTTTGGTCAGCAGTGGCTTTGGAACTCTCCCATGGACGCCATTTTTGCCCCGTCTCTTTCTTATTGTTGAATGATGAACACTGACCTTACCCGAGGCAAGTGAGGCCTGCAGGTCTTTAGATGTTGTTCTGGGTTCTTTTATGACCTCCCGGATGAGTCCTCGTTGTGCTCTTGGAGTCATTTTTGTAGGCCGGCCACTCCTGGGAAGGTTCACCACTGTTCCAAGTTATCTCCATTTGTGGATAATGGCTCTCCCCGTGGTTCACTGGAGTTCTAAAGCCTTTGAAATGACTTTGAAACTCTTCCTAGACCGATACATATTTGTTTCTAATCTATTATTGAATATTTTTAGATTGTGGCATGATGTGGGGCTTTTTGTGATCTGTTAGCGTGCTTCACTCTGTTAAACATCTTCTATTTATGTGGTTTCTTGATTCAACAGGTCTGGCAGTAATCAGGCCTGGGTGTAGCAAGTAAAATTTAACTCTGCTTTCCAAAAAGTTGTGGTTAATCACAGTTCATTTATGATTCAGCATGGGAGGGGGCAATTACTTTTTCACATAGGGCCAGGCAGGTTTGAACAGCTTTTTTTCCCTTAAAAAATTAGATAATAATTTAAAAACTGCATCTTGGATTTACTCGGGTTATCTTTGTGTAATAATAATTTTTTTTTGATGATCTGAATCATTTAAGTGTGAGAAATATGAAAAAATAAATCAGGAAGGGGGCAAATACTTTTTCACAGCACTATATATGCATAGCAGGGCAAAGCACTACTTATGTTGGTTTGTACCAGGTACTGTATACCCTTCCTTAAACGTTGATGTCAATTGATAATGATCATTGCCTTCCAAGTACAGTGGAACCTTGGATTACGAGCATAATCCAATCCAGGAGAATTCTCGTAATCCAAAGTACTCGCATATCAAAGCGAGTTTCCCCATTGAAGTCAGTACCCGCATTGACTTCAATGACATGCAATACCACATGTGGCCAGAGGTGGGGGGGGGCGCCGGAGAGCCCCGTAAATGGGCGGAAAGGCCCGAAGACAGTTCGGCTAACCTTCACAAACCTGTTTGCCAAGGTCAGTTGAACTGTCCTCGGGCCTTTCTGGCCGATTCCGAGCGGCGCGAACCGGCACCTTTCGGCTCCGGCGCCCCCACCTCAGGCCAAACGTGGTACAGCACACTGCTTTGGCCTGAATCCTGCTCGTTTTGCGAGACAACACTTGCAAACCGAGTTAGGATTTTAGGAAATACAGTGCTCGTATTGCGAAACGTTTGTTAACCACGTTACTCGCAATCCGAGGTTCCACTGTATGTGTACACTACGTCATTTCTTTCATCAATAAAGAAATGTTGAAACCAAAAAAAAAATGCTCTGGTTTTGAGGAAGTAAAACCTTCTGGAACTTAAGTGGATCATTAAAATGCCGGGCAATAAGTGCAGTGGTTAGGCTTAATTTAGTTAAACTAAGGCCGGGTTCACATATGTGCGGCCATGGTTCCCAGCACGGGGTCTGGTGCGTTCCTGTTCCCCGGTTAAGATGTGAATCAGGTCCAAATTTTTCCCTGAATTCGCACCTGAGCCGGACCCAAACATGCACAGTGACCCTTTTGCAATCCAGTTCAGTCCTGTGTGAACCAAATCCATTGAGAGCCAGTCACACTCGCATGTCATGTAAATTGAATGCGGGGATCCTTCATCCAATTCACATATAAAGTATGTGAACCCGGCCTCAAGCCAATAAAAACAATTTGAGAATTCAAGAACGTTCTACACATCCAGTAAATTTTGATTTGATACCTCTAGATATTTCACAACCGGGAGGACTTTAAACCATAATAGGTATAACCCCTTCCTGCCGAGCGTACGAATATATGCGTCCTCAGATTTAGGGGGTTATACCGGGATGATGCCCACAGCTGCAGGCATCATCCTGGTACCATTGTTTAGAGTGGGCGGTCGGCTTTCCAGGGATAACAACCGATGCAGCTAAAAGCCGCTTGATTGTAATCCCGGAGGAGCAGCGGGAGGGGACATTCCCCCTCCTGCCGCCTTCTGCCGCTCTTACCGGGCTTCCCCTCCCACCGGGAGACCCGATCCACAATGCGCCACTTCCAGCGCCTAAAGATAGACTGACACGAAGCTGGAAATAGCTTCATTCCAGTCTTCTCTCTGTAAACACGGAAGCAAAGTCACGACGTCACTTCCGGTTTACTCGGCTGCCAATGGCACTGGATTTAAAAAAATACACAGTATTCAGAATCACCGCTTTCGGCGATCTGATCACTTTGAAGTGCAAATAAAGTATTGGAGGTCTTTCAGACCCCCGATCCCTCCATAAAGAGTACCTGTCACCACCAATTACTGTCACAAGATGTTTACATTCAGTCAGATGTGAGCTTTTCATCGGATATTTCGACCGTGTGTATCCCCCACTGACTTTTTCCATCGGAATTTCCGATGGACTTAAGCCCCATACACACTATCAGATTTTCTGCTGATTTTTGTCATCAGATTTACCAAAACCATGTAGTACAAGGGGCTGCCTGAGTGCATACAAATTGAAACTCTTAAGCCCCGTACACACGATCAGATAACCTATGGATTTTCGTCCGATGGATTTGTCCATCGGAAATCCGATAAAACTGTTTTTCATCAGTCTTGGCCACACACCATCAGTCAAAAAACTGACCGTTCCAAACGCGGTGACGTAAAACACTCCGATGAGCCGAGAAAAATGAAGTTTAATGCTTCTAAGCATGCGTCGACTTGATTCTGAGCATGCGTGGGTTTTTTAACCGATGGACTTGCCCATAGACGATCGGAAATTCCCATCGGTTTTTTATCCATCGAAAAAAATTTAAAACAAGTTCTATTTTTTACAACCGATGGAAAAAAGACCGATGGGTACCATACACGATCGGTTGGTCTGATGAAAACCATCCATCGGACGGTTTTCATCAGTCAAACCGATCGTGTGTACGGGGCTTTAAGGTTTGACCTCATATTAGATGGTTTTGGTAAATCTGATGACAAAAATCAGCAGAAAAGCTGATAGTGTGTATGGGGCTTTAGATAGAGAGCAGGTTCCCAATTTTTCCCAATTCCTATCAGAAAAACCGTTTGTCTGTATGGAATTCCGATGGGAAAAAAAACATGAATGCTCGGAAACAATTTGACGCATGCTCGGAAGCATTGAACTTCTTTTTCTCGCCTCATTGTAAGTTCAGAGAACTTTTGTGTAAACGTGTGTATGCAAGCCAAGCTTGAGCGGAATTCCGTCGGAAAAAACATCCAACTTTTTTCCCACGAAAATTCCGCTCGTGTGTACAGGGCATTAGGCATGAACGGGATAATGACTATAAATCCATCACTTACCTGTACAATAGGACAATGTGCAAACTGAGCCTGGAGTTCCCGCTAATTTGTACACATGGTATCCCTGGGGACACGCCTTAACCTGGATGGTTGATGTCCAACGGCAGCAATTTCCATCCCAATGGGCACAAGCCGTGCGATTCACGATGCCGTCTTTCATAACCGGGCGTGTTCCATTCATCCACACTGGAGCTGGTGTATTACAATTATTTATGGGTACACAATATTCCGGTATACGAATACCTGCACTACCAACAAACTGATACCATCCGTTCTTGGAACTATCACAGTTTGGGGTGGAGGATAGTGGGTTGTTTGTGCTTCTCCAGGGCTCATTGAGAACGGTGCGGCTTACACAAGGATCAGAGCAAGAATAGGAGCCAAGGGCTTTGGTACACTCAAATCCGAAGCCACAGGCGCCTCTCTGGCATTCATCAATTTCACAATGGAACCCATCCCCGTAGTATCCATTGGGACACACACAGGAATATCCAGAAAGCTCATTAATGCACTGTGCTAAGGGATGGCATCTGTTCAGGCTAGGATCGTCACACTCTCTGGTGGGTACACAGGAACCTGCTACATGGATGAAACCACTTGGACAGAGGCAGGTATAAGAGCCAAATTTGTTCTGGCATGTGCCAACAGAGCAGTTGTGTGTCCAGACATAGGCACACTCATCAATATCGGAACAGTTGAATCCGTCTCCAACGAAGCCGTCCTTGCAGACACATTGCACATAATCTGAATATTCCTCACACAGGGCGTATGGATGGCATTCTGAACAAGTGGCTGCCGCTGTTAAAAGCAAGAAAAGAAAAGAAAAAAAAATCAATAATCAGACTGGAACCAATACCATCCATCTTAATATCTGTTCCCGCCTCAATTGGCTCTTCTCTGCAGGGTCGCTGATAGTGGGGGGGCACCAGTCCCCCTGTAGGGGGCCCGGGCACACAGGAGGCCCCAAACAGCAGGAGGAATGGGTGTGGTCGGGCGGAGGTGCAATTACAGAAAGATGCCCTGTGTGGCTCTCTACAGCTGCTGAAAGTCGGTTTTCCTCCCTCCCGCCGGCTTTCAGCTGCTGCAGGGAGAGACATAGACACAGGGCATTGTTCCTGTAATCGCTTCCCCCGCACCGATCCCCCTCCTTGTTCTGCCTACTTCTGATCCCCCCATGTGCACCCCCCCTGTCACTGCTATTATACATTAAAAAAACAATTAAAAATGGGTTAATTCATACAGGTTCTCTATTATGTTTGTGTCCGCTAATAATGATGTTTGTGTGTTTTTAGTGAAAATCTTGTTTTGATATGATGGTGGGGGCCCCGCCAGGTAAGCTGTACGTGATTGGTGGGGGCCCCGTGATTTCTAGCAGCAGCCCTGCTCCTCTAATTTCATAAATGCTGCTTGATTTCCTGTCAGTATGGATATTGATATTCATGACCATATTATATGTCCGCTGTTTCTATTCAGCTATACTTTGTTTTCCGTTGAGGAGGCCATTATTCCTCTCTCCCTGGCCATTTATTGATACAGGGTAGGTGGAAGTGGATCAATTTGGTTTTACTAGATATAATCAGGGCTTTTTTTCTCAAACAATAGGTGCTGGAACTCAACCACGACCCCCCAAACCCCCTCCCCCCAGACACACCCTCCAAAGCACATCAAATAGTGGGTATGGTCAGTCAAATTTCACGAACAGTAGGAGAGTCTTAAAAGAGCATTAAATACCAGGATTGCATTACAGACAGAGTGCAGAGTTCAGGGGGGGGTCACACACAGAGTGCAGAGCTGTCACTTGTAAACACAGAAACCGGACTTCTGTGTTTACAAGTGATTGTGGTGAGCAGCCCCCCCCCCCCCCCCCCCAAGGGTCTGAGCCACAAGTTCCCCCTGAAAAAAAGCCCTGGATATAATCCAGCTTATCTAAGCCTAATCAGTGATATCTTCCTGCAGGTTCAATTAACGGGTGTAACCCCTCTGGGACATACTAATACTTTGCCAAGACTGTCTATTCGGGGGGGTCTTGATAGCCCTTTGGAGCGGCGCTTGTACTTGGGGTGAGGATTTGACCATTAGATGATCTATGTAAATGATTGTTTATACTTTTTGTGTAATTTTAGACCTTTTTGGTCTCTATAAATGAATTGTTTATTCTACTGTATTGTAATATTTAATATTTGAGTGGGCCAATAATATATATATATATATATATATATATATATATATATCCTTCAAGAGTGTTGGTGTACGCCAGATTTGGTAAAGAAAGACATGCTGATTGAACAGCTGTGTCTTGGGCTATTTAGTTCTGACATGGTTAGGGATCAGGGCTCCACCCAACAAAGAGGAAGTCTGTGTGCATGGGAGTCAGGTGGACTCTCATCCTCTGAGTGGAGTCAGAGGCGGTGCATGTCTGCAGGAGGCAGACATCATTAGTAATACAGCAACAAAGGTGCTGACCAGGGGTAAGCAAGGAGAAAGCTTAAACTCTTGGAAACTGTTTGGGTCTGAGGAGCAGACCCAAGCCCTAGGCTAAACTGGTAAGTATGTAAGATACAGGAATGGTGGAACCCCCCTGTGAAAACTACAGATGTACTTGTGAACTTTTGTGCTTTTAAATAAACATGGGCTACCATGCCCTTAAACAGAGTTCCTGACTGGCTTGCATCACTGAAAAAACGCATCTACTACGAGAGCTAACAACCCCCAATCTTACAATATATATATATATATTTTTCTAATTTATTCCATAGTTTTACATGAATTTTTATACAATGTTTTTTCATATGATTTGTTGGGGTGGAGGAACTTGACTGGCCCACAACACCTTTTGGATGAATTAGAGCGGAGACTGCGAGCCTGGCCTTCACGTGTCTTCACTTGACCATTCTTCACGAAGAATGGTCAAACATTCCCATAGACACACTCCTAAACCTTGTGGACAGCCTTCCCAGAAGAGTTGAAGCTGTAAAGGGTGGGGCCAACGCAATATTGAACCCTACGGACTAAGACTGGGATGTCATTAAAGTTCATGTGTGTGTAAAGGCAGGTGTCCCAATACTTTTGACAATCTAGTGCAAGTGCATTCTTTTGTAAATGTTTTTGTCCTGGTAGGAAGGAAGAAGTCCAGAAGTTCTCAGGGTGAAATAATTGCAACTGAAACAGGTTTTTTAAATGTGTCCAATTGCTTATTCTCCGCTACAGAAATTGGTTAGCAGCAACGTGCCGCTACCATACAAATAAAATTGAAAATGGCTGGACGTCTTATGTATACAATATGGTCGGCTTAAGCACAGAAAGGATAAAGACCAAAGTGCCCTTCATTAGATATACGGTAAGATACCGTCAGAGATACATCTGTCCCACAATGTGACTGTTCGAGACTGTGAACCTCAGGATTACAAGGTGTACTTAGACATTAGATTGGTCACAATAGTGTCATGTGACTGAAAAAAGCGCAGTGTATGAGAAGGAGAAGAAAAAAAGGAAGGTAAATGTACAATAATTCCCAGTGTTCCCTGATGATAGAAAAAAAAAATACTTACATGATATGTTTGTGGCTGCAAAATAAGAAGAAAAATATAATTAATCAAAAATAAAATAATTCAGTTGTACAAAGTCTGCCAGTTCAGGTGAAAGCAATACTGGGCTTTAGACATGTGCAATTAGTTTAGTTCCAAATTAGTTTTCTTTAAAAAAAATTGACAAATCTGAATTAACGAAAACCCGTTTAACGAATTCTTCTGAATATTCGTAAATTTGAATATTCTAAAATTCATAAATTCAAATATTTGAAAATTCGTAATCTCGAATATTCGAAAATTCGTATATTTGAAAATCCGTAATTTCGAAAATTTGGAAATTCTAGATTTGAAGATCCAAAAACCCGAAAATTCAAAAATATGAAATAATAACTGAGTAATAATAACTATTAAATTATAGGTATTGGAATTTTCCTTTCAAATGTGCCCGTTAGTGAACGTAACAAATACAAATTTATCCGAGTTACGATTTATCCGTAATAATGAATGCTGCATCTAAACTAATGTAACGCAACAAATTAATAATAATAAATAGCAATAATAATAATGAAAACGTGTTATTATTGTTATGATTTATTAATAATTTGTTCTGTTTCATTTGTTGATATGCGACATTCATTATTTCGGATAATTCGTAACTTCGGATAATTTTGTATTCGTTACGTTCACTAACAGCCAAATTTGAAAGGAAATTCCAACACCTATAATTTAAATAGTTAGTAATAGTTAAGTTATTATTAGTTAGTTATTTCAAATTTTCTGATTTTCTTTCTTATTTTCAGATTTTCAAATTTACAAATTTAAGAATTTATGAATTTTCAAATTTACAAATTTATGAATTTAAAAATTTACTAATTTTTTCAATTTTTGAATATACGAATCTTCTAACTTTCTAATTTTCTAATTTACAAATTTACCAAATGACAAATTTTCGAATTTACAAATTTTCGAATTTACGAATCTTCTAATTTTCTAATTTTCCAATTTACGAAATTTAGAATTGCGATCATAACGAATAACCCCAAAAAAAACAAACAAAAAAAAAAAAAAACAAATGAAACAAAAACAAAGAAAAAAAAATGGCAGTGCACATGTCTACTGGACTTTCTGATTAGCAAGTTCAGAAGTGTTTAAATGTCATTTTTTTTATATATATATTATGAAAAAAAATTAGCAACTAGTAAATAAAAAACAAACATAAAAACAATCACTATGATTTTGCTTCAATAGTGCTAACGACTGTGCTGTTACCTGTGAATCCTTGCACTCGAATGGCATGCACTCCTCCTGCTTTTATATCAATGCTATAATTTCCTTTTGGAGGATTTTTCATGAGACGCACGGAGCCCCAACTCTCTGACACCAGAACCTCCAGGTGAACAGTACCTGCCCACAAAAAACAAAACAAAGGGTTTGGTTTTATAAAGCACATCATCTACTCTTCGATAAAGTGTCCAGATCTTCTTTGCCAAACCAAATATCTAGATCATTCTGCTCTTTGTTTGCCACCATCCCATGTACCGGCTTTAGGTAACTTAGTCATATATGAGCCTGGCTTCCACCCAATTTGACTTCAGTTTGGCTGATGGTTGTTTTGGTGCTTTAAGCAGTGGCAGCCCATCCATTATAGGCACCGCCTCCTCTATCCACAGCCACTACCCCCATGCTGTAGCCATCACCTCTGCCACCCCCTATTCAGTTGCCCGGCCCCTTTCAGGATGCCGGGCGCCTAAATTACAGTGGCGGGGGAGTTTGAAGCACCTGATTAGAGCCATGGACTCTAATAGGCTTCAAAATAGGTTGGACTCGTGGCGCAGAGCATTGCGCTACGAGCCCACCCAGGTTTTACAACAGCAAATTTATTTTTCGCTGTTGCAACACTGATCCTCCTCCCGGGCCAATCGGGAAGCAGGTCTGATACCCGTCACCCAATTGGCTGAAAGGACGGACAATCCTATTGGACGCCTAGGAGGAGGGGAGGAGACGCATGGAAGAAGCGAGAAAGAGGGAGGAGGAGAAAACACAGGAGCCGCTACCCTATTGCCCTGATCCCTGCCGCTCTTTGATGTCTGCCGCTTCCCGATGCCTAGGGTGGGGGGCTTTGAGGTGCTGCGGGGGGTGTTTGTTTTCCGTCCCCCCAAACAAAAAAACATAGGCCGCCATTGGCTTTATATTCAAACAAATTAAGGTTCTAGGTACAGTGGAACCTTGGTTTACGAGTAACTCAGTTAACAAACATTTTGAATAACGAGCAACTTTTTTTTTTATAAATCCTGACTCGGTTTGCGCAAAACAAGCAGAATTCAAGCTAATGGGGTGTGCAGTACCGCATTTGGCCAGAGGTGCGGGGGCGCCCGTGACACTCAGAACCGTTAGGAAATACTCAAAATCACTCGGAAATACTCGAAAACACTCAGAAATACTCCGTTCCCGAGTGTTTCCGAGATCAGCCGAGCTGTCTCCGAGTATTTCCAAGGCTCTCCGGTGCCCCCCACCTCTGGCCACATGTGGTATTGCATGCCATAGAAGTCAATGCGGAACTAATTATCTTAATTTCTATTGACTTCTACGGGGAAACTCACTTTGATATGTAAGTGCTTTGGATTATAAGCATTCTCCTGGAACGGATTATGCCTGTAATAAATAGTCAAATCAATAAGATTATAACGTATCAAGCTGCTCGAGGGTTAAACTTATGTATATGGACTCAGTCTAAGCAAAATATACATTCAACAATCCCTCAAGAATAGGATACAGTGGTCATCCAACTGCTGAGTTGCATCACTAGAGATTGATTGTGCTATCCAAACACAATGGAGGTTCGCTGGGAGAAGAGGGAACATGGGTAAGGGGGGAGGGAAATAGAATACAGAGAAAGAAAAGACAGGAAGGAGAAGGAGGAGAGGAGGAGGGGTCCCCGAAGGTAGAGCTACTCCCAATGGGGTATGAAAAGGACGTATGCAGGGCTTTTTTTTCAAACAATAGGTGCTGGAACTTAACCACAACCCCACAAAAGCCCTCCCCCTACACACACCCTCCAAATCACATCAAATAGTGGGTGTGGTCAGTCAAATTTCACCAACAGTAGGAGGGTCTTAAATGGGCATTAAATACCAGGATTGCATTACACACAGAGTGCAGAGCTGTCACTTGTAAACACAGAAACCAGACTTCTGTGTTTACAAGTGATTGTGGTGAGCAGGCACCAAAGGGTCTGAGCCAGAGGTGGTGGGACTGAGTTCCACCAAGTTCCCCCTGAAAAAAAAGCCCTGGTCATATGGTTGTGCTCCTTCTACCAAGCCCACAGGTATCAAGATGATATGAATCCCCTCACCCCATAACATTGGTGCCCTAACAATGAAAGGTTTTTTTTTTTTTACTTACGTGCAGGCCCTGCAAGATTCAAAGAATGAATTGCACCATCTGTGGTGATCATTAGTGAAGAGTAATTGCCCTCGACTAGGAAACGTTCAGTGTGAACGAGAACTGTGAAGTCGCCAGAGAAGAGCAACTCTGAGCTGTTGACTGGTATTGAAAGGGTGAAATCCAAGTAATGAAAGACCTAAAATACAAAAATGATAATTAATACATCCCATTCCAAAATGATGGACATAATATAGCCCCATGGAGGACGTTGGATGATGAAACGCGTAGAGAAGGATGTGATAACACTACACATGCTGGGTCTGTACTCGCAGTCTGGAATCTTGGCTTTTTGATTGAATCTGAAATACTAGTGTCAGTGGAGACACACATCAATGTCAGTGTTTTGTATTGCGGAATAAAGATTTTTTTAGATGGTTTTACTCTATGCAGGCTTTTTTCTTCCTCCTTCATGTGACACAATGAGATATATTGAGTGGTTATTTTAAAATGGTTGTAAAATCAGAAGGTGCATTCTATGCATTAAGATAAAAACCTTCTGTGTGTAGCCCCTCCCCCCTCTGCCCCCTAATACTTACCTGAGCCCCATATCGATTCAGTGATGTTGCATGAGAGTCTCAGCTATCCGGGACTCTCCATCCTCATTGGCTGAGACACTATTGGCTCCCACTGATGTCAATCAAAGTCAGCGAGCCAATGAGGAGAGAGAGAGGGGGTGGGGCCTAGTCATGGCTCAGTGTTTGAATGGACACTCCTAATACTTACCAGAGCCCCATCACAATCCAGCAATGTGCACAAGGCTCAGCTCTCCGGGGACTCTTCCTCCTCATTGGCTGAAACAGCAGCAGAAGCCATTCACAGAGTTGAGCCAATGAAAAACATGTTATACTTACCTGCTCTGTGCAATGGTTTTACACAGGGAAGCCCGTATCCTCTTCTTTTTGGGTCCCCCCCAGACTATCCTTTCTGCTCCCCCCTGCCCCTAATAGTCTCTTTCTGTGTGAGCTCTTGAGCAGGCTTGCTCCTAAGCCATGCTCCTGTGAATAGAGATTGTCCATTCACACACAAAGTGTGGACTCACACCCTGATCGCTCCTCAATGGCTCACTGGCTATGACTGACAGCAGCAGGAGCCAATGGCTCCTGCTGCTGTTTTTTGAGCCAATAAGGAGAGAGAGATTCAAGCAAGCCCCTGCTCTCATGCACATTGTTGGATTGAGATGGGGCTCAGGTAAATAAAAGGAGGGGAAGGGAATTACTCCCAAAGGTGCCATCATAGATACATCTAATTGTACTAGGTTTAAAATAAGTTCAGAGCTCTGTGCAAGACTTTTAAAGTGGAGTTTTGCAGCTACAAATACTGCTGACTTTTAAAATAAGGATACTTACCCGTCCAGGGGGCCCGCAATGTCGGCACCCGAAGCCGATCTCTACCTCGGCTCTCGGATGCTGCCGCCGCCATCTTCGGTAACAGAATCAGGAAGTGAAGCCTTGCGGCTTCACTTCCTGGTTCCCTACTGTGCATGCGCGACTTGCGCTGCGCAATGCCACTGGTCCCTGCTGTCTTCTGGGAACCGCGTGTCTCCCAGAAGACAGCGGGGCGCGCCGGACATGGTGTAGACTCCTGCAGATAATGCAGGGATCTATGCTCGGAAGTGGGTGCAAATATCTGTCTTAGACAGGTATCTGCTCCCCCCTGAAAGGTGCCAAATGTGACACCGGAGGGGGGGGGAATCCGGACAGCGGGGGTTCCATTTTTGTGTGGACCTCTGCTTTAAGTTCCTCAACACCAAACTGGTCAGATCATGGAGTTGGATTTATACAAATGGGCACAGTCATGGTCATGCTGGAACAGGAAACGGCAACAGGGGAAAAACAGTCCAGATGGAGATATCTGTTAATAGAACTCAACATTTAAATATACTACAGTTAACATTTTAAGGCCAACCCTTGCCAAAACGAATATGTCTTAGCGTTTGTTTGGAGTGGTCCCTTCTTTATGATGGTAATGGGAAACATTTTACTCTCCCATACCTGGATTTTTATTACCGTATTTATCGGCGTATAACACGCACCTTTTTCCCCTTAAAATCAGGGGAAAATCGTGGGTGCGTGTTATACGCCGATACTCCGCCGATTCCCCTGCTGAAACGAGCGAGAGGAGCGAGCGGAGCCGAAGCCGAAGTACACTCGGATTTACTCGGCTCCTCTCGCAGTCCCGCCCATCTCTGACTGCGCCGCTGACATAGAGAAAGCCGAGTGTACTTCGGCTAGTCTCGGCTCCTCTCGCAGTCCTGCCCCTGACTGTGAGCAGAGCCGAGTCTAGCCGAAGTACACTCGGCTTTCTCCGTCAGCGGCGCAGTCAGTGGAGATGGGCGGGACTGCGAGAGAAGCCGAGTCTAGCCGAAGTACACTCGGCCCCGCTCGCTCCTCTCCACAGAAATCGGCGCCAAATTTAAAAAACGCCGAGACTGACGAGGCTGCAAAGGCACTGGGCAAGGCTGCAGATGGACAGATTGACACTGGGCAAAGCTGCAGATGGACAGATGGACACTGGGCAAAGCTGCAGATGGACAGATGGACACTGGGCAAGGCTGCAGATGGACAGATGGACACTGGGCAAGGCTGCAGATGGACAGATGGACACTGGGCAAGGCTGCAGATGGACAGATGGACACTGGGCAAGGCTGCAGATGGACAGATGGACACTGGGCAAGGCTGCAGATGGACAGATGGACACTGGGCAAAGCTGCAGATGGACAGATGGACACTGGGCAAGGCTGCAGATTGACAGATGGACACTGGGCAAGGCTGCAGATGGACAGATGGACACTGGGCAAGGCTGCAGATGGACACTGGGCAAGGCTGCAGATTGACAGATGGACACTGGGCAAGGCTGCAGATGGACAGATGGACACTGGGCAAGGCTGCAGATGGACACTGGGCAAGGCTGCAGATGGACAGATGGACACTGGGCAAGGCTGCAGATGGACACTGGGCAAGGCTGCAGATGGACACTGGGCAAGGCTGCATGCTGCATTTAAATGTAAGTTATTTTTCCTTGAATTTCCCTCCTAAAAGTTTTTTTCCTTAAAATTCCCTCCTAAACTTGGGGTGCGTGTTATACGCCGGCGCGTGTTATACGCCGATAAATACGGTATTTGTTTATTCTAAATGATGGAGAATGAAGTTGGAGATAAAACACCATACTATGGCTTTGTAGTGGTGACATTTGGGTGGAATGGGGAAATCTTTGTAGGCATATCTTGGTACTAAAAGAGCCTGAGAGATGTAAAAGTAGACATGTGCATTCGTTTTTGTCTGAATGCATTTTCGGACGAAGTTCTGGGATTTTCGCTGTTAACAAACGATAACGAACGCACAGAATCCGAAATCTGAAAGATCCGACATAAAAAATTATTTATTTTCGTTTTGTTGCAACAATAGTTCGATATAGATAGAAGATTCGACATGATGGTGACAATAGCGATCTGTGTCTATCGAATCTGCGGTTCAATGCGCCTCGGCATAGAGAGGAAAGTTTTGACGTTATAGAGACATGAAGATTCGACGAAGCAGCCTAAAACATACGCTCGCCCATAGGCTATAGAAGAATTCTAATGTTGGTTAACTAGTAATAATAATTAATAAATATAATTATTACTAGTCATACAACATTAGAATTCTACTATAGCTTGTGGGCGGAACATTCGACCAGAAATGTACGATTGCGGCGTCGTACAGTTTAGCTGCTCCGTCTAATCTTCTTAGAACATTCGACAGACACCATAAGCCTTCAATGACAGATTCAACCTTAATTAATTCGGATTTTCGGATGAATGCATTTTATAACGAAACAAAATAAATAAAAACAAATTTCTGGAGTAACTAAATACCATATATACTCGAGTATAAGCCGAGTTTTTCAGCACATTTTTTTTGTGCTGAAAATGCCCCCTTGACTTATACTCGAGTCAACTTTTTGCACCTGATCTCCCGAGATTTGGGGATCCAGTACTGGCCAATCTTGGCACACATGTAGCCCCACTCTTCCTCTACAAGTGTGCAAAGTTTGTTGTCCGGGGGACCTACGGCCGGGGAGCACCGATTATTCAAAGCCGGGCACCCCTTCCATAGACTCCCATGTCAAACAGTAATTTCTCCAGTAACTTTGTGGCCCTTATACCAGCTGGTACTAAGACCCCTGGACCCTAAACTGGGCACACATTTAGCCCCATTTCTCTTCTATAAGTGTGCAAAGTTTTTTGTCTGGGGGACCTACGGCCAGGGAGCACCGATTTTTCAAATCCGGGCACCCCTTCCATAGACTCCTATGTTAAACGTCTAGTCATGGGCACAGTGAAGCAAAGTGAGGCACAGTGAGGCATGGACACAGTGAGGCATGTAGATGGACACCCTAGGCTTATACTCGAGTCAATACGTTTTCCCTGTTTTTTGTGGTAAAATTAGGTGCCTCGGCTTATATTCAGGTCGGCTTATATTCAAGTATATACGGTAATTATATTTTTCGGCAAAAACAAAATTCCGAAACAAAATATTTCAGTGTGCACATGTCTAGTAAAAAGCCAACCCTTAAAGCAATAATAAACCTTACTCAAAAAAAAAGGTCCCCCTGCAGGCTCATGTCATAAATGTCTAGTATGCATGTCATACTAGCACATTACGAAAGACGTAACTAAAAAAAGGATCACTCCAGCGGCACGCTATAACCACTGACCGGGATCCCATCTTGCCTTCACCCGGTCCTCCTTCCTGGTTTTGGAGGTTTGAATGGCCGAGCCGCGGTGACGTCACTCTCGCACTTGCACGTGGAAGTCATGGCCACAGCACAACTCTCTCAATGGACATCCATTGAGAGCACAGTGCACATATGCTGGTGATGTCACTGGCTGCTACACTTGTAAATATCTCCTAAACGGTACATGTTTAAGAGGTGTTCACTGTGCCTACAGGCATTGGTGGACGCAGCCTAATGCATTAGGGTGTGCACCCCAGAGCACAAACACACATACATATACAGTATCTCACAAAAGTGAGTACACCCCTCACATGTGTAAATCTTTTCTTCTATCTTTTCATGTGACAACACTGAAGAAATGACACTTTGCTACAATGTAAAGTAGTGAGTGTACAGCTTGTATAACGGTGTAAATTTTCTGTCCCCTCAAAATAACTCAACACACAGCCATTAATGTCTAAACCGCTGGCAACAAAAGTGAGGACACCCCTAAGTTGAAATGTCCAAGTTGGGCATAATTAGCCATTTTCCCTCCCCGGTGTCATGTGACTCATTAGTGTTACAAGGTCTCAGGTGTGAATGGGGAGCAGGTGTGATAAATTTGGTGTTATCGCTCTCACTCTCTCATACTGGTCACTGGAAGTACAACATGGCCCCTCATGGCAAAGAACTCTCTGAGGATCTGAAGAAAAGAATTGTTGCTCTACATAAAGATGGCCGAGGCTATAAGAAGATTGCCAAGACCCTGAAACTGAGCTGCAGCACGGTGGCCAAGACCATCCAGCGGTATAACAGGACGGGTTCCCCTCAGAACAGGCCTCGCCATGGTCCACCAAAGAAGTTGAGGTCACGTGCTCAGCGTCATATCCAGAGGTTGTCTTTGGGAAATAGACGTATGAGTGCTGCCAGCATTGCTGCAGAGGTTGAAGGGGTGGGGGAGGGGTCAGCCTGTCCGTTCTCAGACCATACGCCGCACACTGCATCAAATTGGTCTGCATGGCTGTCGTCCCAGAAGGAAGCCTCTTCTAAAGATGATGCACAAGAAAGACAAGCAGACTAAGGACATGGATTACTGGAACCATGTCCTGTGGTCTGATGAGACCAAGATAAACGTATTTGGTGTCAGATGGTGTCAGGCGTGTGCGGCGGCAACCAGGTGAGGAGGACAAAGACAGGTGTGTCTTCCCTACAGTCAGGCATGGTGGTGGGAGTGTCATGGTCTGGGGCTGCATGAGTGCTGCCGGCACTGGGGGGGCTACAGATCATTGAGGGAACCATGAATGCCGACATGTACTGTGACATGCTGAAGCAGAGCATGACCCCCTCCCTTCAGAGACTGGACCGCAGGGTAGTATTCCAACATGATAACCACCCCAAACACACCTCCAAGACCACCGCTGCCTTGCTAAAGAAGCTGAGGGTAATGGTGATGGACGGGCCAAGCATGTCCCCAGACCTAAACCCTATTGAGCATCTGTGGGACATCCTCAAACGGAAGGTGGAGGAGCGCAAGGTCTCTAACATCCACCAGCTCCGTGATGTCATCATGGAGGAGGGGAAGAGGACTCCAGTGACAACCTGTGAAGCTCTGGTGACCTCCATGCCCAAGAGGGTTAAGGCAGTGCTGGGAAATAATGGTGGCCACACAAAATATTGACACTGGCTAATTGGCTAATTGGGCCCAATTTGGACATTTTCACTTAGGGGTGTACTCACTTTTGTTGCCAGCGGTTTAGACATTAATGGCTGTATGTTGAGTTATTTTGAGGGGAGAGGAAATTTACACCGTTATACAAGCTGTACACTCACTACTTTACATTGTAGCAAAGTGTCATTTCTTCAGTGTTGTCACATGAAAAGATACAAGAAAAGATTTACTAAAATGTGAGTGAGGGGTGTACTTACTTTTGTGAGATACTGTATATCAGCAGAGCAGAGGACAGTGTCAGTAGAGCAATGAATGGTTTCAGTGCTTTATTTTTACAATTTTTTTTTTTATACTTTTTTACAATTGTATTTATTTTTTTATTTTTACAACATTATTATTATTATTTTTTTTATTAGGAGCCTCGTTATGGGGCTTTGATGAAATACCAAGGCTCTAAACAGAAAAAGAAACCGAGGACATAGATTCTCCAGTGCCTTTATATGCAGCCAGCAGTAAATATAGTTTACTATGCTTCAGTTAAGAATAAAGACAGGAGTAAACAGTACAGATCACTCACTGTGTTCATTCAGAAAAAGAAGTGTCCAGTTAATGAAATATTTACCAGCCCCTTCCCCGCTCTTGAGAGAAGAGGAGAGAAGCTGGCAGCACTGCAGTGTGGAGACAGGAAGCAGAGGGGAATCGGGACCACAGGGGGTGATTAGGGTGTGCCCAGGCACACCCGACACACCCTGTCCACGCGCCTATGCCTACAAGTACAAGATATAAAGCACAGTTTACTACCCCTATAATGCCGTTCATTGATTTGTGGTGTTCTGACAAAAAAGATAAGATAAAAATGACTTACTTTATTCAGATCTGAAAGGGGAATATTAAACACGTGTCCATAGCTGGAAGAGGCGATATCTCTGTATATACTGTAAGCGGGATCAGACTCACTTCCACACATTCCAGTGATGAGGAAAACTATCTACAGTGAGACAAAAAACAAAACATAGATAATAATTAATGGCTGACGCTATCCGAAAGTCAACGGTCATACGCAGTCACCCCAAACCGTTTTTGAGTAGTTAAAGGAGAAGTACGGAGAAAGCTCATTTGGCTCCTCCTAGGGTATCGCAGGAATGCAATTTTCAGCAGACAGCGGGCTTACGTCTGATGTCACAGAGCCGGTCCAGGGTCAGGAATGATTGTGACCATAGGGTCAAGATCCACCCCCATGCCTGGATCGCCACCCGGCTCAGGCTCTCAGCAAACCGTTGAGAGTCTGAGCCAGCCACTCCCACCCCCGCCACAGCCCCTTTACTGTCTGTCTTATCAACAATGTTGTCACCAGGACAGGACTGGCTGTTCCCAGCTGCCCAGGGGTAAGTGGGCCCCATTTAAAGGGTAATTCCACTTATATTTAAAGAAATAATAGCAACTGTATATATATATATATTCTGAACCACATATGGTATATTACAGTTTAAACTTCATTATATTTACAGTGAAACCTAGGATTGCAAGTAACGCGGTTAACGAGCGTTTTGCAATACGAGCATTTAAAAAAAAATAATCCTGACTCGGTTTTGCGAGGATTCAAGCCACAGCGGTGTGCAGTACGCCTGAGGTGTGGAGGTGCCTTCCTCAGTAAAGAGGATGGCTGAGGAAGGCCTGTGATTGGCCGATACGCGTCTAGAGGGAAGGAGCTGATAACGTGACGTCTAGCCAGGCACCGTGAGTGTGTAAGACGGCGGCGCGACTGTGGATTTTTTATCCTAGTCAGACTGACACCCTGGACTCGCGATCGTCGCGATGAGCGCTCCCCACGGGCGCGCACCAGCATGTTATCCTGCAGGACATCAATAGACGTCCAGTCAGGATAACAGAACCACTTCCCAGACGTCAATTTGCTATTGTCCGGGCGGGAAGTGGTTAAAGCACCTGTGCAAGATAAAGGAAAACCTGCAAACATGGCCTGTTTGGGGTACTTGAGGACAGGGTTGAGAACCACTGTTATAGACCACCCAGATGTCACACTAAAGCCTCGTACACACGATCGGACTTCCATCTGACTTTTCCGTGGATTTTTGTCCGAAGGGCGTTGGGCGTGAACTTGTTCTGCATACACACGGCAGAACATTTTCAGCCAACTTTCACCAAATCACGTGGTTTTTCAGCTCTTTACCTCCACCCTTTGGGCAACTTCTGCTATTGTTGTCTGATGTTCAGCATTGGTTCTGAGCATGCGTGTTTGTACTTTGGACTTTATTCCAATGGACTTGTGTACACACGATCGGGTTATCCTCCATGGGACAATTGTTGTTGCTTTTTCATCGGACAAATGTTC
Source organism: Rana muscosa (assembly GCA_029206835.1). NCBI lineage: Eukaryota > Metazoa > Chordata > Amphibia > Anura > Ranidae > Rana > Rana muscosa. Next base: position 189,511,414 of record CM055127.1, read on the forward strand.
GACAACAAATGTCCGATGGCGGAAAATCCGATCCAATTTTATTCAATTTTACAAGGGATTAAAACAATATAGGGTTACAATTTGTTATTTTTTTTTAATGGAACATGGAAGCCGGCACCTGTGTCTGTGTCTCTCCCTGCAGCGGCTGAAAGTCGGTGGGAGGGAGAGAAACTGGTTTTCAGTTGCTGCAGAGAGTCACATAGGGCATCCTGTAATTCCCCCCTCCATCTGACCGCACTGATTCCCTCTGCTGTTTGGGGCCCCCCTGTGAGCCCGGGCCCTCTACAGGAGGACTGGTGGTCCCCCCTATCAGCAGCCCTGCATGTGAGTGCCTTGGGGTTTGAGGATTCCCTTTGTGGGGAGCAGACCCAGAATGGCAGGAAAGAGACTGTGGGGGTACCTCTTCATTCTGTCTGATGAAATGGCCCCCAATGTATGTGGTCTGATCAACTGTAATAAATGAATTCCATACCTGAGACTCTGTGGTCCTTATCAATGAAAAGACTTCATCCACCAGCGCTATGTTTAAATGATCTTTAGCTGAAGCGTCTGTTAATACGAGGATGAATGACTGGTGGGGGGAGGACAGGAGAGCCTGCTTTATTCCCGCTATGGACAATTCCGGACAGTCTCCTCCACCTGTGGCTACCAGATTGGTAAAGAAAAAATCAAATTCTTCCTTCGACTTTGTGAACCTGACGGGTCCAACACCTGAAAAATAAGTAACAATCAGTTCTGTACTGAGATAGAAGAAAAACAATAGATGGTGCAAATAGTATCCCTACCACATCTTTTCACATCTTTTAACCACTTCCATTCCAGGCCAGTTCTGACTTTTCTCTCCTACATGTAAAAAAGTATATTTTTTGCTAGAAAATTACTTAGAACCCCCAAATATTATATATATCAGCGGCGGTGTGTCCATAAAGGGCGTAGGAGCGCTGCCCCCCTCTCCTGTCACTCTCTAATCACCATAGATAGATTCATGCATATCTATGGTCGCTGCTGACACCCCCAATTCAGATGTCCGGCCCCTTCTCGGGCACCGGGCACCTGAATTACAGCGCTGTTGGTGTTTTTTGGATGCACCTGATTAGAGCCATAGGCAATAGCAATAGGCTCTAATAGGCTCCCAAAAATGTGAGAAGCGGGCGCAACGCTGAGCGCTTGAAAAAAACGTGGCTTCAAGTTGGATCTCCCCTTCCTTTACTGCCACATGGGGGGGTTACTAAAACTGGAGAGTGCAAACAGAGGTGGCTCTAGGCTTTGTGAGGCCTTAAGCAAGAGACGGGGGCCCCACTCGTGCCCATAATGGGTAAAAAAATTCAAGCAAATAAAAATGGCTGCAGAAAGTTACACGGGTCTAGCACACAGTGATTGCGCAGAGGCAAATTAGGTGGCCGCGAGGCCCCTGTGAGTGCGAGGCCTTAGGCGACCGCCTAATTAAAGAGCCGCCTCTGAGTGCAAAACCTGGTGCAGCTCTGAATGGTAGCCAATCAGCTTTTAACTTTGAGCTTGTTCAATTAAGCTTTGCCAAAAAAACATGGAAGCTGATTGGTTTCTCTGCAGAGCTGCATCAGATTTTGCACTCTCTAGTTTTAGTAAACCAACCCCAAAGTCTTCTAATATCACGTTCACATGATAGGAAACCTTTACATTATAGGAGGTCCTCAAAGCTCAGCTTCAAACCATTTCTCTACTGCAGCACGCCTTGCACTGGTCAATCAATTTCCTTCTCAATAGTGATGGACGAACATCTAGCGGGACGGTTCGCGAACGCGATCGCGCAAACGCGCACAAATGTTCGCGAACCGCAGGGTAACATTTATTTTAATGGCAGGCGAACATTAAAAACCTCCAGGTCATATTTGCAGCCACAAAATACTTACTAGCTGTGCACACATAGTCCCACAACATGGACACTGACATAACAGAAGTATTAAGCGAATCTGCGATCGACAACGACAAGCATTCTTTTTTTATCTGCGGAATTTCATCACTATAATATCACTATAGTATGCTTTCTATATTTGAAAGTATTTTATATGTGTATTACACCCCTATATAATGCACACCTAATAGTACACCTATACCAGTCCTTAAAAGGACCTTTGTGGACCTAATAGCTAGTGATACAGTCTGTCCCTGCTCCACACAGCAACCTCTCCCTACACTGACAAAAGACAGAATGTAAAATGGCAGCCAGATCAGGTCTATTTATAAGGTAGGAGGTATGTCCATGTGCTGAAATGTCTCAATTGGCTGTCCTGTACCACATGATAGATGTGTCATGGGTCAAAGTTCTTCACAATGTAACAGAATATGGTGGCCGCGAACAGCGACATATGTCCGCCGGGTTGGCAAATAGCGAACGCGCAAAGTTCGCCGCGAACCGGCCGTGGGGCGAACCGCAAGGCCATCTCTACTTCTCAATATTGATCCAGGCAAGTATTGCTCATAATCTCTTGTGAGGGGACTACCCCACATAGAACTTCTCCCCCTCACTGATAGTGTAAGTATTTTGGGCCAGGTATTTATAAACTCTAGTGAACAGGGTGGGCGGAGACTTTGATGACTTTGATCCATTTGTGGTGGTGACCTCAGCAGTAGTGTTGATGGTTCTGGTCAATGTTCCCGTAATTTGCAGCTTGATTGAGTGGGGAGGTGAATACAGAGGAACCTCTGATTACGACCATAATCCGTTCCACGAGAATGCTCGCAATCCAAAGCACGTTCGTTCCGCATTCGTTCCGCGTTGACTTCAATGGCATGCAATAAGGCATGTGGCCAGAGGTGGGGGGCACTGGAGAGCCTTGGAAACACACAGAAAGGCCCGAGGACAGCTCGGCTGACCTCGGCAAACCTCAAAAAGGCTCGGGAACGGACTATTTCCGAGTCTTTCCGAGCATTTTCGAACAGCGCTAATGGGCTCTGCTCGGCTCCGGCGCCTCCCACCTCAGGCCAAACGTGGTACTGCACAACGCTGTGGCTTGAATCCTGCTCATTTTGCGAGACAACACTCGCAAACCAAGTCAGGATTTTAGGAATTACAGTGCTCGTATTGTGAAACGCTCGTTAACCGCGTTACTCGCAATCCGAGGTTCCACTGTACTTGGCATTGGATGGGAAGAGAAGCCAGATGATAATGTAAGCATATTGTACTGTGAACTTTCTAACAGATTAAGACTTGGTGACAATGGTAACATATGTGCCAAGGAAACAACAGTGATGATCTTTGTGTGTGTGTTTGAGTGTGTGTGGGGGGGGGGGGGGGCTTTGCAAAAGGGATTCCTGTGTTCCTTTAAACTATTTGAAACTCTGTAAATCTTTACAAATGTCTAATGTTACTGATTTTGATTATGATATGAGAAACAAAGACATACGAGGATCGTTAAACTCCACCATGGTATACTGTCGGACGCCACATGGAAATTTGGCTTCCACACGATCAAGAAGCCAGCTGTTCACTTTCTTCAGCTCCATGAAATCATCATACATGGATCCAGTGGTGTCCACCGCATAGGCCAAGGATGAAGACTCTGGAGAAAAAAAAAACAGACATTTGGCAGGTTGACTACATTCTTTTTATGATTTATGTGTTTTATGAGTGCTGGTATGCTGAGACCCTCCCTGACTTGTGTCTCTAGAGGACTCCAACCTCCTGGGAGCCCTGAGCCATATATACTCACCTGACAGCTCTTTTTTCCATTTGTAGCACCCTGATGTCTAGGCAGGGTGCTTAGCAAATTTACCTGCCAAGTGATAATTGCCTTGGCCAATTGCTAGGAGGTAAATTGATTTCATCCTAATTCTGGAGTTGCTGTACTTCTCTCTTATGTCACTAGATGGCCGGATATCTGGTGGCATTAGATAAGAAAAGGGCATAGCAAGGACAGATTAGGAATGAATGGGGTGTCTCAGCAAATGGGTAGGGATTTTTCTGGGTCCCTTGGCCTGCTGGGAGAGCCCCTTTATTTGGGTGGAGTCAGGTAATCGGTGTTCTGTGCCACCTGGACGGCTGTCTGGGTGGACGTGTGTTGTGCTGCCCCGGGCTGCTAGGCCAGAGCCTGAGGCCTATCCCAGGGACATCTGGCTGCTAGGCTGTCTGAGGCCTATCCAGAAGCAGGAGGGTAGTGTAGGGTTGGGATTGCTTGCAGTCCAACCAGAAGTGACGGTTCTGCTGGCCGGAGAACCTGTCATGGTCAGAGGTAGAGAGGAAGCTGTTGCCACTAGGGAGCCATCCACCTTATTACCAGGGACCACAGTGAGTAGCTGTACCAGAGCAGTATTTTCACCATCCAGGACGGTGAAGAATTGGGAAACTTCAGCAAGTGCCAAGCCAGGGACCCAACCAGCAGAAGTGATGCCAGGGCCGGCCCTACAATGGGAGCCGATGGGACCATTGGTCCCAGGCGGCAGGTTCTGAGGGGCGGCACATTGACGCCCATTAATACTGTGGTCCCGCTCGATCGGACTCCGCTCCACTCCGCCCACCCGCTCCGCTCTTCATCCCACTATGTGGATGGCTCGGGGCCACTGCTATTAGAGGTATTGGCAGAGCACTCGTTGCCATACCCGTACATCCTCTCTGCGGCTCCCCCCCCTTTTCTGCTGATGAGAAAGTCAGCTGACAGGCTGATGGCCAACAGCGTAAAGGGGGAGGAGCTTTCGGCTGAGCAGAGACCCCATGATGGAAGAGGGATCGCTATAGGCGCGGCTGACACGCTACTATGGGGTGATGGAAAGGGTCAGAGGACACTACTGTGGGGGTGATGGAAAGGGGAAGCGGACACTTCTGTGGGGGTGATGGTAAGGGCCATAGGAAACTACTGTGGGGGTCATGAGAGGGGGGGTTTAGAACACTACTGTGAAGGGCAGAGAACAATACTGTGGGGGTGATGGGAAGGGGCAGAGGACACCACTGTGGGGGTCATGAGAGGGGGGGTTTAGAACACTACTGTGAAGGAGCAGAGGACACTACTGTGGGGGTCATGAGAGGGGGGTTTAGAACACTACTGTGAAGGGGCAGAGAACAATACTGTGGGGATGATGGGAAGGGGCAGAGGAAAATACTGTGGGGGTGATGGGAAGGGGAAGAGGACACTACTGTGGGGATGATGGGAAGGGGCAGAGGACACTACTGTGGGGTGATTGGAAGGGGAAGAGGACAATACTGTGGGGTGATGGGAAGGGGAAGAGGACAATACTGTGGGGGTGATGGGAAGGGGCAGAGGACACTACTGTGGGGGTGATGGGAAGGGGAAGAGGACAATACTGAGGGGATGATGGGAAGGGGAAGAGGACACTACTGTGGGGGTGATGGGAAGGGGAAGAGGACAATACTGTGGGGATGATGGGAAGGGGAAGAGGACACTACTGTGGGGGTGATGGGAAGGGGAAGAGGACAATACTGTGGGGTGATGGGAAGGGGCAGAGGACACTACTGTGGGGTGATGGGAAGGGGCGGAGAACACTACTGTGGGGTAATGAGAAGGGGCAGAGGACACTACTGTGGGGGTGATGGGAAGGGGAAGAGGACAATACTGTGGGGTGATGGGAAGGGGAAGAGGACAATACTGTGGGGGTGATGGGAAGGGGAAGAGGACACTACTGTGGGGTGATGAGAAGGGGCAGAGGACACTACTGTGGGGTGATGGAAAGGGGCGGAGAACACTGCTGTGGGGTGATGAGAAGGGGCAGAGGACACTACTGTGGGGGTGATGGGAAGGGGAAGAGGACAATACTGTGGGGTGATGGGAAGGGGAAGAGGACACTGCTGTGGGGGTGATGGGAAGGGGAAGAGAACACTACTGTGGGGTGATGAGAAGGGGCAGAGGACACTACTGTGGGGGTGATGGGAAGGGGAAGAGGACAATACTGTGGGGTGATGGGAAGGGGCAGAGGACACTGATGTAAGAACGCAATTGTGATACAAGTGGAGAGGGGGGCTGTGATGTGTGGACAAACATGCCAATCGGACCTCTGCTGGAAGACAATTTTACTGATTGGACCTCCATGAATTTTAATTCAATACCCCTGGTTTAGGTTGGGTTCACAGTGATGCAAATTGGATGAAGGTTTCCCCCGCATCCAATTAACATGACAGGAGACAGTGACCTTCTCTCAATGGAGCCGATTCACACATCTCTGGGGCGGTTGCGCAGTGGAGTCCGGTGCGTCTTTGGCTCCATTTCAGATTCAAATTCAGCCAAAAATTCTGGTCTGATTCTTCCCTGAAACGAAGAACGGGGACACACCGGACCCCCTGCTGTGAGCCACATGTGAATCAAGTGTGAACCCAACCTTAAATAAATGGAAAACAAAAATGAACACATCAAAGCAAATAGACTCCTCCCCCTTTCTACGGGTTGTAATTTATTTGAATGCTTACTTATTTTTTATTGCTTATGACAGATATAGACTAAAATATAGAATGGCGGAATCTACCTGACTGTGAGATGCATCTTCCACCAACTCTTCCATCAACTCTGCTGAGACCTGTTGGGATACACAAAGCAAAACACATATGAAAATCACACTGAAACGTTATTTTGAGCATTGCACACAGTAGAGGAGTGTTGGATCCTCTGTCAGAACCCAGGAGAACCAATTCACAATAAAGAAAAAAAAAAAAAACATTCATATTGGAACCGGGTCATCTTGGTAATTTTCTCCCTTACACAATTCAATTTAACTCCTAAGTGATTTTACACCTGGGTACTGACCAGTTACCTCCCAACATTAGAACTGTAGTTATCCACCTACGAAATATTGCTAAGTTGTGTGAAATCCTCATAGCATAGCTGACACGTTTCGGGACCTTCATTAGCAATGTGAAATGGATTAAATATTGGCCTCAACTAATCTAGCCTATCAGAACTTTACTACACTCTGGTCATCACACTTTAATTGGACAGTTAAAGGTTGATGGCACTTTAAAGCGGAGTTCCAACCAAAAATGTAACTTCCGCTTTTCCGGTCCCCCCCCCTCCGGTGTCACATTTGGCACCTTTCAGGGGGGAGGGGGGAGCAGATACCTGTCTAATACAGGTATTTTGCTCCCACTTACGGGCATAGATACACGAGCCACCTGCGGGTATCTACACAACTTCCGGCGCCTTCTCCGTCCCCCCCGCTGTCTTCTGGGAGACACACATATGCCAGGAGACAGCAGGGACCAGTGAGGATGCACTGCGCGAGTCGCCCATGCGCAGTAGGGAACCAGGAAGTAAAGAGGCAAGGCTTTACTTCCTGATTCCCTTACCGAAGATGGTGGCGGCAGCACCCGAGAGCCAAGGGACAGATCGGCTTCGGGTGCCGACATCGCGGGCGCCCTGGACAGGTAAGTGTCCTAATATTAAAAGTTAGCAGCTGCAGTATTTCTGACTTTAAAAAAAAAAAATGCCGGACCACCGCTTTAAGTTTTTCTTGGGTTTTCTCTGACTGGATCTCATTGTTTTGTTGCGATTTACCGCCTACCATATGTTTATTCATTTAGGGTACTTACTTATATATCATGGTCAATTTATGCAACGCTTTACATACATACATATTGTACATTCACATCAGTCCCTATCCTCAAGGAGATTACAGTCTAAGGTCCCTATTTCACATACTAGGAGCCAATTAAATGACCAGCTTGTCTTTGAGGTGTGGGAGGAGACCGGAGTACCCCGGAGGAAACCCACACAGGTACATGGAGAACATGCAAACTCCATGCAGGTAGTAAGAATGTGAATGGACTAGAGAATGGACTTTAGGCGGCACATGGATAGATATTGTAAAAAACTAAGGGTTTTTATTTTAGAAAAAGTAATAAGAAAATACATATAAACATTCAATAAATGACAGTCTATTCGAACTTAGATACAAGGCTCCGGCTAATGCTCTACAATGCTTCAGAATTATACAACATATATGCACTCCATCCTTAATGAAATACGTTACCAGCAACCAAAAGCTAGTGAGACAGTAAACGTGTGAAGCAGGTGGCGTTAGCCATGGGTCCAATGTATCAGATGTAGTCTTGAATTGCTCAATTTTGCGGTTGAATGTGCCTAACCTAACTCTATTAGTCTGAGATTATTCGACATAGAGAGGAAAGATCTGACATGAAGATTCGACGAAGCAGTCGTCACGAGAGGACATTTATGGTCAAATGCTCCGCCCATAGGCTATAGAAGAATTCTAATGTTGACTAGTAATAATAATTATTAAATATAATTATTACTAGTGTCATACAACATTAGAATTCTACTATAGCTTGTGGGCGGAACATTCGACCGGAAATGTATGATCGCGGCGTCGTACAGTTTAGCTGCTTCGTCAAATCTTCTTAGAACATTCGACAGACACCATGAGCCTTTAATTGACAGATTCGACCTTAATTCATTCGGATTTTCAGACTAATGTATTTTTTAACAAAACAAAATAAATAAAAACGAATTTTGGGAGTAACTAAATACCGTGTATACTCGAGTATAAGCCGAGTTTTTCAGCACATTTCTTTGTGCCGAAAATGCCCCCCTCGGCTTATACTCTAATCACCTTTTTGTGCCTGATCTCCTGGAATTTGGGGACCTGGTACCGGCCGGCCGTAGGTCCCCTGGACCCCAAATGTGGCACACATGTAGCCTCACTCTTCCTCTATAAATATGCAAAGTTTGTTGTGCCTGGCGGACCTACGGCCGGGGAGCACCGATGTTTCAAACCGGGCACCCCTTCCATAGACTCCCATGTTAAACGGTCATTTCTCTGGTGATTTTAGGGACCCGGTACTGGCCGGTCGCAGGTCCCCTGGACCCCAAACTTGGCACACATGTAGCCTCACTCTTCCTCTACAAGTGTGAAAGTTTTTTGTTTGGAGGAACTACGGCTGGGAAGCACCGATTTTTCAAATCCGGGCACCCCTTCCATAGACTCCCATGTTAAACGTCAGTCTAGTCATGGACACAGTGAGGCATGGGCACAGTGAGGCATGGGCACAGTGAGGCATGGGCACACTGAGGCATGGGCACAGTGAGGCCTGGACACAGTAAGGCACAGTGAGGCATGGGCACAGTGAGGCCTGGACACAGTAAGGCACAGTGAGGCATGGACACAGTGAGGCAAAGTGAGGCACAGTGAGGCATGCAGATGGACACACTAGGCTTATACTCGAGTCAATATGTTTTCCCAGTTTTTTTGTGGTAAAATTAGGTGCCTTGGCTTATATTCGAGTATATATGGTACAATATTTCAGTGTGCACATGTCTATTAATTAGACATGTGCATGTTTTGTTTTGATGTGTTAATCTAGTTATTTTGTTTAGTTAAATTCAGTTGATTCATTCAATACGTATTCGGAATTCGTATTCGGAATTTTAGAATTTTCTTCAAATTTATTTCAATTCAAATTGAAACGTCGCACGACCGCGCAATTGTCATTCAAAGCATGACAGTGCCGAAAGCTGAAATTTCGCCTGGGCAGGAAGGGGGTATATGTGCCCAGTAAGGAAGTGGTTAATTCGGAATGAAACAAACATCACATGTCTAGTGCTAACCACTCAGCCACTGCACTGTTTGCCACCGTACTACCATATTTGACCCGTCCTTTTTGTTTTACTCTCTCTACATTCACATCTTTCCCTTGCATTCCCAGTTCATTCCTCTTTCCTTGGTGTCCGCCGGGAGTCCCACGATCGTCTCACGGAGAGGAAGAACGGGGAAATGCTGATGTAAACAAGGCATTTCACCGTTCTGTCTAGTGACAGGACACTGATCACAGCTCCCTGTAATCGGGAGCAGTGATCAATGTCATGTCACAGGTAGCCCAGCCCCCCCCCCACAGTAAGAATCACATCTCTAGGACACACTTATCCCCTTCAGCGCCCCTAGTGGTTAACCCATTCACTGTCAGTGTCATTTACACAGTAATCAGTGCATTTTTATAGAACTGATCGCTGTATAAATGACAATGTAGACGCTATAACTTTTGCGCAAACAAATCAATAAACGCTTATTGCGATTTTTTTACCAAAAATATGTAGAAGAATACGTATCGCCCTAAACTGAGGAAAAAAAATAATATACCGTGCAGCGCTAACCCCCGAAGGAAGCGTCTTATTTTTGTTGGGTCTGCAAACTACCTCCAAGGCTTCCATTGTCAGGGTATAGAAAGTCTTTAGAAACGCCAATGTCCACACAAATGTAAAACCCAAACAATACGGCTTTATTTACTTTGCTGAGGGAACTTGAGAGGAAAGCAGGAAGTATAGGGGAAGGTTCAGGCACGCAACACTAAAGGCACAACGTCGCCACTCAAGCCTGAGTGGGTATTGCTCACCCGGATAGTCCCGTTCATTGGTCCTAGCAGCCGAGATGAAGCACAAATCAACTTTATCTGAGAACTAAGGATACGATCAGGAATCCTCTGCCACAGGATTTTTAAAGTCTTGAACCTCGTAGCCAAGCAATAGAGAAAACCTTTAGGCCAGATTGGCGTGTTGCAGGGCTTGTAGTAATGGATCCCTCGTTAGGTGAGTCTCCAGGCTTCCTCCCGAGACAGTTGTACCGTCGCTAGTCTCCTCTGGGGCAGATCCTCCCCTGGCCTCCTTCCCTAAGAACGGGCTTCCCACAGGTGGGTAGCTTGGGATCCTTTCCAAAAGCATAGGCCCCAGCCAGCAGAACTGGGCCTACCAAGTAGCGATGTACCCTTGGGCTGAAGGTGCCCGGGGCTAAAACACACACACGCACCCCGTGCCATGCGGGCCACAAGGCGCACACACTCCACGCCCCCCTCCCCCCAGAAACAGACCACAATTAATGGCTTCTGCCCCTTATGTACCCCCTCCCAGCATGCACAGTGGGTTAAACACGTCCACTGCACGGCTGCCGAGAAAGGACACACAAGGTGTTGTGATACCCCTGTAGTTCAACCTGGGCCGGTGGTGGCAGTGCCACCTACAGGCGAACAAGGAACATTACTGCCAGGCAGTATCACACCCAGAGCAGAAGCAAATTTAGAACAATTGTCCAGGTCTGAACCCAACTATGGCTCAGACATGCCCCTAAATTTACACATAGCGTCCCAACCATTTGGGGAGGGCGCTATAAACCGTATTTATCGGCGTATAACACGTACAGGCGTATAACACGCACCATAACTTTAAAAGGGAAGTTTCAGGAAAAAAACTTTCCACAGCCCCCTGCGTATAACACACAGGCACAGTTTACCCTCTATTTTCAGGGTAAAAAAGTGAGTGTTATACGCCAATAAATACAGTATTTTTGGGGGAATATTTATTATAGCAAAAAGTAAAAACAAATTATTATTTTTTTCAAAATTGTTGCTCTATTTTTGTTTATAGCGCAAAAATAAAAAAACGGAGATGTGATCAAATACCACCAAAAGAAAGCTCAATTTGTGGGGAAAAAAAAGGACGTGAATTTTGTTCGGGAGCCACACGTCGCAAGACCGCGCAATTGTCAGTTAAAGTGACGCAGTGCCGAATCGCAAAAAGTGGCCTGGTCATTGGGCAGCCAAATGATTTGGGGGCTTAAGTGGATAATTAACTAAGAACTATTTAAAGTAAATATTGTTATGGTTACATACCGTACGGTCCTTTGGATTGGTCTGCGGTGTAGGTCACTACTGATGCGCTGGCCAAAATCATCAAGATTAGAAGCGGCTTAGACATGGCGGTTCAAATTCCGGAAAATAAAATAGATGTAACTTTTTTTGGTCGGGTTCCGATCCAGAAGTCTTCTAGACCTAGAGAGTCTTCCCTTACCTGAGACCCCGGGGATACAATGGCTTTCCTTTGCCTGTGCTTTTATACCATTTAGAAGGAAGTTAAAAAGGAAATCATTTGATCTTGATTACCAAGGTGCGTGTATGTATATCTTTATCTATTTTGAAAAGATTATATTATGTTTATTGCTGTACATGATCTTTCTATCTACCTAATTTGTATGTAAATTCATTACATCATTGTCTTTTATCCAGCGTTTGTTTATTACTTCTGGTTATCTATTAAAAAAAAGGAGTATAAAACTGTTTAATTATCATGATGTTGCTATTTCTTGATAAAATGTTTCTGCCTTCCGTGTACAACCACTATAAGGAAAAAAAAATGTATCTTCTCTGAAGACTTCACTGCAAAAAATAAATAAATAAATATTTACCTATTCTTTTTTAACCACTTAAAGCGGAGCTCCACTCTAAAGTGGACCTTCCGCTCATCGGATTCCTCCCCCCCTCCAGTGCCAAAATTGGCACCTTTTGGGGGGGGGGGAGGAGGGACAGGATACCCGTCTTTGACAGCTATCCTTTCCCACTTCCAAGAGTCCGGCCACGGCCGTAACGCGGCGATGACGTCACTGCGGGGCTCCCTCCTCCTCCTCCCCTGGCCGCTGGGCTAATAGGAGAGAGGAGCGGGGCCTGGCGCATGCACAGTAGGGTTCCTGGCGTAAAGCCGAAAGGCTACACTGCCGGGTTCCCTTACCCGCAATGGTGGCGGCAGCACCCGACAGCTGATGGAAACATCGAGGGACAGCAGGACAGGTAAGTGTCCATTTATTAAAAGCCAGCAGCTGCAGTATGTGTAGCTGCTGGCTTTTAATTTTTTTTCCCCCCTGACCTCCGCTTTAAGCCCCGGACCATTTGGCTGCCCAAAGACCGGGACACTTTTTGCGTTTCGGCACTGTGCCGCTTTAACTGACAATTGCGCGGTCGTGCGACGTGGCTCCCAAACAAAATTTACGTCCCTTTTTTTCCCACAAATAGAGCTTTCTTTTGGTGGTATTTGATCACCTCTGTGGTTTCTATTTTTTGCGCTATAAACAAAAAAATTGCGACAATTTTGAAAAAAAAACAAACAATATTTTTACATTTTTTGCTATAATAAATATCCCCAATTTTTTTTTAAAAAGCTATTTTTTTCTCAGTTTAGACCGATACGTATTCTTCTACATAGGTGAGGTGTATATAAGATGTGATGGCTGTGTCCCAGGTGAGGTGTATATAAGTTGTGACGGCTATGTCCCAGGTGAGGTGTATATAAGGTGTGAGGTCTGTGTCCCAGGTGAGGTGTATATAAGGTGTGAGGGCTGTGTCCCAGGTGAGGTGTATATAAGGTGTGAGGTCTGTGTCCCAGATGAGGTGTATATAAGGTGTGAGGTTTGTGTCCCAGCTGAGGTGTATATAATGTGTGAGGTCTGTGTCCCAGGTGAGGTGTATATAAGGTGAGAGGGTTGTGTCCCAGGTGAGGTGTATATAAGATGTGATGGCTGTGTCCCAGGTGAGGTGTATATAAGTTGTGACGGCTATGTCCCAGGTGAGGTGTATATAAGGTGTGACGGCTGTGTCCCAGGTGAGGTGTATATAAGATGTGATGGCTGTGTCCCAGGTGAGGTGTATATAAGGTGAGAGGGTTGTGTCCCAGGTGAGGTGTATATAAGGTGTGAGGTCTGTGTCCCAGATGAGGTGTATATAAGGTGTGAGGTTTGTGTCCCAGGTGAGGTGTATATAAGGTGTGAGGGCTGTGCTCAGGTAAGGTGTATATAAGGTGTGAGGGCTGTGTCCCAGATGAGGTGTATATAATGTGTGAGGTCTGTGTCCCAGGTAAGATGTATATAAGGTGTGAGGTCTGTGTCCCAGGTGAGGTGTATATAAGGTGTGAGGGCTGTGCCCAGGTGAGGTGTGCATATAAGATGTGATGGCTGTGTCCCAGGTGAGGTGTATGTAAGGTGAGAGGGTTGTGTCCCAGGTGAGGTGTATATAAGATGTGATGGCTGTGTCCCAGGTGAGGTGTATATAAGATGTGAGGGCTGTGTCCCAGGTGAGGTGTATATAAGGTGTGAGGTCTGTGTCCCAGTTGAGGTGTATATAAGATGTGAGGGCTGTGTCCCAGGTGAGGTGTATATAAGGTGTGAGGGCTGTGTCCCAGGTGAGGTGTATATAAGGTGTGAGGGCTGTGTCCCAGGTGGGGTGTATATAAGGTGTGAGGGCTGTGTCCCAGGTGAGATGTGTATAAGGTATGAGGTCTGTGTCCCAGATGAGGTGTATATAAGGTGTGAGGGCTGTGCCCAGGTGAGGTATATAAAAGGTGGGAGGGCTGTGTTCCAGTTGAGGTGTATATAATGTGTGAGGACTGTGCCCAGGTAAGGTGTGTATATGAGGTGTGAGGGCTGTGTCCCAGGTGAGGTGTATATAAGGTGTTAGGGCTGTGCCCAGGTGAGGTGTATATAAGGCGTGAGGGCTGTGCCCAGGTGAGGTGTGTATATGAGGTGTGAGGGCTGTGTCCCAGCTGAGGTGTATATAAGGTGTTAGGGCTGTGCCCAAGTGAGGTGTATATAAGGCGTGAGGGCTGTGCCCAGGTGAGGTGTGCATATAAGGTGTGAGGGCTGTGTCCCAGGTGAGGTGTATATAAGGTGTGAGGGCTGTGTCCCAGGTGAGGTGTATATAAGGCGTGAGGGCTGTGCCCAGGTGAGGTGTGCATATAAGGTGTGAGGGCTGTGTCCCAGGTGAGGTGTATATAAGGTGTGAGGGCTGTGTCCCAGGTGAGGTGTATATAAGGTGTGAGGGCTGTGCCCAGGTGAGGTGTATATAAGGTGTGAGGGCTGTGCCCAGGTGAGGTGTGTGTATAAGGTGTGAGGGCTGTGCCCAGGTGAGGTGTATATAAGGTGTGAGGGCTGTGTCCCAGGTGAGGTGTATATAAGGTGTGAGGGCTGTGCCCAGGTTAGGTATATATAAGGTGTGAGGGCTGTGCCCAGGTGAGGGACCTGTGTATCGGTGGAGAGCACTGTGTCCTAAGTGAGCAATCTGTTGCTCATTGATTCTGCTCAGTAATCATTCTGCTGTTTCTAACAACACGAATCTCCAGAGAGGAAATTGATAATCAGGGGAACAGAGAGAAGGAATTGATTAGCTCTGCACACCTGATCTCCATGTGTTCTGCGCTTCCTCAGGAATCAGAGACCATATACAGCCAGAGAAGTCAAATTAATTACCCCCCCCCCCCAGTATCCTATAACTAGACCTTTGCTCCTCTGTCCCTGGCTTCACCCACCTTCTAGTATCACATGGGTGTCCTTACTTCCACTCTGACCTTTCTTTTACATGAAGAAGAAATCACACTTACAGCTGCAGAAGTGAGACTCCAGTTGGTGACATTTGGAGGATATGTTCTCCACCAGATATAAGAAGTCAATGAGACATTCAGCCCCCCAGAGTCCATCTGTAACTGTAATATTAATTATTGGTGGAGTGACTGCTGAGGTCAGTAGGATGGGGTGTGTATGAGATCTGGGGAGAGTGATGTCAGTGTGCTCCCTGTGCTGAGCTGGCGTTGGGTCTTCACATCCAAATGGGGAAAGCACACAACCGTTTTCTGAAAATCCAAACTGCTTGGCTCTTAGAGCTGCACGATTCCGGCTAAAATAAGAATCACATTTTTTTTTTTTTTGCTTAGAAGATAGATCACAATTCTCTCACGATTCTCGTGGCGTCTTTCACATTAAACCAAAAAATTGGGCTAACTTTACAGTTTCGATTTTTTTTAAATTCATTGAAGTGTATTTTTTTCCCAAAAATTTGCGTTTGAAAGACCGCTGTGCAAATACAGTGTGACATTAAATATCCACTTCAACCCCGGAAGATTTGGCTGCCCAATGACCGGGCCATTTTTTTGCGATACGGCACTGCGTCGCTTTAACTGACAATTGCGCGGTCGTGTGACCTTGTACCTAAACAAAATTGACGTCCTTTTTTCCCCACAAATAGAGCTTTCTTTTGGTGGCATTTGATCACCTCTGCTGTTTTTATTTTTTGCGCTCTAAACAAAAAAAGAGCGAATATTTTGAAATTAATATTTTTTTATTTCTATAATAAATATCCCCAATTTTTTCAAAAATATATAATTTTTTTTCCTCAGTTTAGAGCGATATGTATTCTTCTACATATTTGTGATAAAAAAAAATAAGCGTATATTGATTGGTTTGTGAAAAAGTTATAGCGTCTACAAACTATGGGAAAGATTTATGGCATTTTTATTTTTTTACTAGTAATGGCAATGATGTGCGATTTTTTGCGGTATTGAGACGTTGCGGCGGACAGGTCGGACACTTTTGGGACCATTGACATTTACAGAGCGATCAGTGCTATAAATATACACTGATTACTATGTAAATGTCACTGGCAGGGAAGGGGTTAACACTAGGGGGCTATCAAGGGGTTAACTGTGCTCCCTATTGTGTGTTCTAACTATGGTAGGGGATATGGACTGACTATAGGAGACTTTGTAGAAAGAAACGATCTGTCCCTCTCTCCTCCTCAGACAGCACGGGGGTTTGTGTGTTTACACACACAAACCCCCGTGCTCCCGCTCGCGCACGTGATTGCGATCGCGCCCGCCAGCCACGCGCATAAGGTTTCCCCGCGCACCCTGTGGTGGGTCTCCTGGGCAAAGCTGTATATATACGGGATTTCACCCAGGAGAGACATTCTGCCGCTGTATATCTGCGTGAGACGGTCGGGAACTGGATATTGCAACAATTGCCATTTCATTCCCTAGGGTCTCTGCTAAAATATATATATAATATTTGGGGGTTCCAAGTAATTTTCTAGCAAAAAATACAGATTTTAACTTTGTAAGAAACAAGTTTAATGCCGCGTACACGCAATCACTTTTCTCCTCGGGAAAAATTAAATTTTTTCTCTTGGACGAGAAAAACGGCCGTGTGTAGGCTTTTCAGCATTTTTCCCGACCAGAAAAACGACAAGAATCACGACGAGAAAAATGAGAACATGCTCTAATTTTTCTCGTCGCGAATCGCTGCTAGGGAGCCTACACACGGCCGGTTTTCTCGACCAAGAGAAAACCTGTCATGAAAACCGGCCGTGTGTAGGGGACCAAGCCGGTCCTCGTTTTTCCCGTTGGGTTTCACGGCGGTGTTTTCACCGCCGTGAAACTCGATCATGTGTACACGGCATCAGAAAAAGGTTTAGACTTTAACGCCTCGTACACACGGCCGGACTTTCTGAGAAACAAAGTCCGACTGCCTTTTTTTTTTCTCGGAAAGTCCGGCCGTGTGTAGGGGACCAAGCCGGTCCTCGTTTTTCCCGTCGGGTTTCACGGCAGTGTTTTCACCGCCGTGAAACTTGATCGCGTGTACACGGCATCAGAAAAAGGTTTCGACTTTAATGCCTCGTACGCACGGCCGGACTTTCTGAGAAAAAAAAGTCCGGCTGGCTTTTTTTCTCGGGAAAGTCTGGCCATGTGTAGCCTTCATCTGACTTTTTTTGTCGGAAGTCCGACAGACCTTAGATAGAGAGCCTGTTCTCTATCTTTCCGTCGGACTTCCGACAGACTCACGGCGGACTTTTGCATGGTCAAATGTCTGACCGTGTGTACGCGGCATTAGTGGTTAAACTTCCTGAATTTACACACAGAAGTTTATCCTTTTGATCTAAGAAGGAAGAGTTACAATGTTTCTACTTATCTACCAGCACAGACAATGTTGTTAACAACTTGGCAGACTGCCAGAGTGAGCAGAGAAGTCTCTACACTTGTTGAGAGAATCGGGAAAATTTGCAATAGAGATCGCAAGGGGGGTTGAATCGAGATCGCAATTTTTTTTTAACGATTAATTGTGCAGCTCTACTGGCTGTCATGCCAATCCTCTGGCATCAATATTGTCTGATTAACCGACCCGGAACAAATATTGTGACCAGGAAAACTTATAGAAAATCCTTTCCAGCACACTCAGGCTTGATTATTATTGTTTTGTTCCTCATTGGTTTCTCCATAAGAATACATTTTTATTGTCTCAATAGTGAAGATACTTTCCAGTGGTAGGAGATGTATGGATGTACGATGACTAATCCTGATATCATACACAGAGATTATTATCATCACACAACTGGGGTCATTGACATCCAGGCACATCTCTGCTTCCCGGAGTTTGTTGTTGTTTTTTTTTTATTTTTTTTTTCAAAATATTTTTTCATTGGTTAGGCCTCATGCCCACGGACGTTTTTACAGCCGCTTTTTTGAGCGTTTTTTTTTACAGCTTAAAAACGCCTGTCCATGTTAGTCTATGGCTTCATGCCCACCTAGGCGTTTTTGAGCTGCAAATGGCATAGGCGTTTTTAACCACTTCGCGCCCGGGCCATTCTAAAAAGACGGCCGCATTGCGGCGTTCAATTGCCGGGAGGACGTCCATGGACGTCCTCCTGTTTACTTCCCCGATGCGCGCCCCCGGCGGCACGCATCGCGGAAGAGCTGTGCACCGCTGTGTCAGACGGGTGCCGATGCACGTGCCTGGCGGCCGCGATGTCCGCCAGGTACCCGCGATCGGCTGTCACAGAGCCAGGGACGTGGATCTCTGTGTGTAAACACAGAGATCCGCGTCCTGTCAGGGAGAGGAGACCGATGGTGTGTCCCTTGTACATAGGGACAACCATTGGTCACCTCCCCCAGTCAGTCCCCTCCCCCCACAGTAAGAACATCTAGCAGGGAACATATTAACCCCTTGATCGCCCCCTAGTGTTAACCCCTTTACTGCCAGTCACATTTATACAGTAATCAGTGCATATTTATAGCACTGTTCGCTGTATAAATGTGAATGGTCCTAAAAATGTGTCAAAAGTGTCCGACGTGTCCTCCATAATGTCGCAGTCACAATAAAAACCGCAGATCGCCGCCATTACTAGTAAAAAAAAAAAAAATTTGAAAAAATGTCATAATTCTATTCCCTATTTTGTAGGCGCTATAATTTTTGCGCAAACCAATCACTATGTGCTTATTGCGATTTTTACCTAAACTATGTAGAAGAATACGTATCGGCCTAAACTGAGAAAAAAAAATAGTTTTTTTTTTAAAAAATGGGATATTTATTATAGCAAAAAGTAAAAAAGATTGTGTTTTTTTCAAAATTGTCGCTCTTTTTTTGTTTATAGCGCAAAAAATAAAAACCGCAGAAATGATCAAATAGCACCAAAAGAAAGCTCTATTTGTGGGGAATAAATGACGTCAATTTTATTTGGGAGCCACGTTGCACGACCACGCAATTGTCATTCAAAGCGTGACAGTGCTGAAAGCTGAAATTTCGCCTGGGCAGGAAGGGGGTTATGTGCCCAGTTGTCAAGTGGTTAAGCTGTAGAAAAAAAAACACGACCAGGGCGTCCCATGGCGTCGGCGTTAGAGCTAAAAAAAAACGTGAATCGTTAAAAAACGCTTAAAAACACTCAAAAACACCCAAAAACGCTCAAAAACGCTCAAAAACGCAAATACCTCTGTAGCGATACCTCCAACTAAGAAGGCCGCAGATTTAGTTTGGGCCCTGATGGCAGCTCCGCCAACCCCCGGCAATAGGCTCTACCCCCTACTGGCACAGCTAGTATTGACAGTAAATTGTATATCTTATACTTTATGAATAACTGAGCATTGAGACAATACTAAATTTAAATAAGTATAAGGTTTTACTTAAGCTCTTGGTAAGAAAGATATAACAGTAATCACAGTTTACAGAATAATCAATGGTAATGCAGAGCCCTGCAACGCTATCACACTAAAGAGCTGACATGCAACAAGTGTGCCACACGGGCGACCGTTAGTTAAGTGCCCTATGGCGCAGTAACCCAAAACACATTAGAAACCCCACCAGGCCTGGTTTCTGAGATCTATAACTTAGTCCTTTTTCTTCACCGGCAGATCTTTAACGGTGGTGCACATTAACAGAGTACAAACTTTGTAATCCAATGGGGTAGGTAAAGATGGGTGGGAACTTGGCTATACGAACTGTAAGTTCAGCTATGGTACGGCACTTCAATAAGGGTATCAGGAACAACTGGTGGGCCACGACAGTCTATAGGCCTATATGTAGTAACAGTATATCGTTTGGGCGTATGCCCTCTCACCCGCCCAGACTACGGTCTCAGTCCGGGAAACTTCCACCGACAGTGTCACACACACACTCAGTCTCTCCAGCGATCGGGTCCCCGATCCAACAAGGCTGTAGCTGAGCAAAGTCAGATGCCACCCAGGCTCGCAGAGGGGGTGGAAGGCTCTTTGGTGCTGAGCAAGGCCTCAGGCTTCAGGCCTTGCACTCCGACACATCCGCACAGCAGAATCAGTCTGTGTAGTCTCGTGTCCCAAAGACGTTGAGCCCAGCCTCGCCTCCTCCTTTTATAACCCCTCCCATGAGTCTCTGAGGCGGAACATTGCCGAATGGGGTTCTGGGTAATGTAGTCTCTCTTGCATCAAAGGGGAACACCCCGCTACACCTCTAAGACAGGTATTTGCACTAGGGATGAGCTCGGTGTTCGAGTCGAACATAGGTTCGACTTGAATATCGGCTGTTCGCCGCGTTCGGCGAACAACAAACGATTTGGGCCGTTTGCGCCAAATTCGAGTGACGCGAACGGCCCACAATACACTGCGCCATCGCAGTGTAATCCCGGCGCTGTGATTGGCCAAGCATGCACTGTGACCCTGCATGCTTGGCCAATCACAGCGCCGGCAGCGAGGAGAGCAATGATTGGCCACAGGCAGGATGCCTGTGGCCAATTATAGCTGAGGGGGTTTAGTACACGTCCCACACTATAAAAGGCCGCCAGAGCGGCGGCCTTGTGTAGTGTGTTCCGGAGCAGGGAAAGTGAAGGATAGGCAGGGACAGTGTCAAATCTTGTCAAATCTATTCTTTGCTAAACCTTGTGTGTAGGGACAGAGAAGGATAGGCAGGGAGAGTGTCAGTGTCATATTCTTTGCTAAACCTTGTGTGTAGGGAGAGAGAAGGATAGGCAGGGAGAGTGTCAGTGTCATATACTTTGATAAACATTGTGTGCAGGGAGAGAGAAGGATAGGCAGGGGACAGTGTCAGTGTCATATTCTTTGCTAAACCTTGTGTGAAGGGAGAGAGAAGGATAGGCAGGGAGAGTGTCAGTGTCATATACTTTGATAAACCTTGTGTGCAGGGAGAGAGAAGGATAGGCAGGGGACAGTGTCAGTGTCATTGTTGCTAAGCCTCCTGCACATTATACACCTGAAGTTAGCCCGTATTGCTGCTTTTTCCTGGTGTGTTACACCAACAGGATTTTGCGGCACTTACAGCGGGCGGAGTGTACCTCCTGACCATATTACACCTTAACTTAGCCTGTATTGCTGCTTTTTCCTGGTGTGTTACACCAACAGGATTTTGCGGCACTTACAGCGGGCGGAGTGTACCTCCTGACCATATTACACCTTAACTTAGCCTGTATTGCTGCTTTTTCCAGGTGTGTTACACAAACAGCATTTTGCGGCACTTACAGCGGGCGGAGTGTGCCTCCTGACCATATTACACCTTAACTTAGCCTGTATTGCTGCTTTTTCCTGGTGTGTTACACAAACAGGATTTTGCAGCACTTACAGCGGGCGGAGTGTGCCTTCTGACTATATTACACCTTAACTTAGCCTGTATTGCTGCTTTTTCCTGTTGTGTTACACAAACAGGATTTTGCGGCACTTACAGCGGGCGGAGTGTGCCTCCTGACAATATTACACCTTAACTTAGCCTGTATTTCTGCTTTTTCCTGGTGTGTTACACCAACAGGATTTTGCGGCACTTACAGCGGGCGGAGTGTGCCTCCTGACCATATTACACCTTAACTTAGCCTGTATTGCTGTTTTTTCCTGGTGTGTTACACCAACAGGATTTTGCGGCACTTACAGCGGGCGGAGTGTGCCTCCTGACCATATTACACCTTAACTTAGCCTGTATTGCTGCTTTTCCCATTTCCCTGCAGGCCATTAGAATGTCTGGAAGGCAAACAAGGAGAGGCAGACAGTCAGGAGCCAAAAAAGAGGGCAAGCAGGCTCTGTGTCTAGAGACAACAGTGCTGGTCGTGGACGGGGTGCATCGCCATCAGCACATGGCCATGGGACACGCTTGTCCTTCTTTTCGGCAGCTGGACGTGTTGAGCCGCATCATGCCGAAGACTTGGTAGAGTGGATGACCAAGCCCTCCTCATCCTCCTCATCCTCTCTCACCCAGGCTCAGGGTACTGGCAAAGCAGCTGCCAAAGCGTCCTCTTCCCTGCTATCAATGTCATCATCAGTCACTCCTTCCCTAGACCAACCATGTCCTCCTGAGGAGTCCCCCGAACTGTTTGAGCACAGTGTTGGGTACATGCTCCAGGAGGATGCCCAGCGTTTCGAAGGGTCTGATGATGATACCCAGCTAGAGGAAGGCAGTAGCGTGAGAGCAGAGGGAGGGGATGCTCAAGAAGGACACCAATCTGGCAGTCATGTTCCAGCAGCTGCAGCATACTACCAGATTGGCTCCAGTGATGAGGAGGGAGGGGATGATGAGGTCACTGACTCCACGTGGGTGCCTAATAGGAGAGAGGAGGAGGTGGAGGATGAGGAGGAGGCACATCTCCAACGAGGCAGGATGCCCTCGGGGGGCCAGCGTAAGGGCAGCACACCGACGGAATCACACCGCAGAGCTCCGCCTGTGCAGGGCGCTGCCTCTGCCCGTTATTCAAAAAGTTATTTGGTGTCGGCCTTTTTTGAGTCGAGTGCATCAGATCGCACAGCTGATGTTTGCAACATATGTCTCAAGCGTATATCGCGTGGCCAAAACATCAACCGCTTGGGCACCACATGCTTGACCAGACATATGTTGACCTGCCATGCAGCTCGTTGGCAAGCCTACCTTAAAGACCCACACCAAAGAACAAAGCATACCTCTTTTTGCACCGCATCAGCTGGGATCTCCAACCCCACTATACCTTCAGTCCTCTCTGAAACCTGCTCTGAGAGGAATGAAGGTGTAGAATTAGGTGTGTCACAGCCAAGTACTTGCGGGCACTCTGCTAGCAGTACACCGACGTCCGATTCTAGCAGGCAAATTTCCCTGCCCCAGCTGCTGGACCGTCAAAAGAAGTTCACTCCCAGCCATCCACATGCCCAGCGGTTGAATGCTAGCTTGGCTAAATTGCTAGCGCTTCAACTGCTGCCTTTTCAGTTGGTAGACTCGGCCCCCTTCCGTGAGTTTGTGCAATGTGCGGTTCCTCAGTGGCAGGTTCCCAAACGCCACTTTTTCTCACGGAAGGTGATTCCGGCTCTCTACCGGCATGTGGAAGGCAATGTCTTGGCCTCGCTGGACAGGGCGGTCAGCGGTAAGGTGCATATTACCGCTGACTCATGGTCCAGCAGGCATGGACAGGGACGTTACCTTTCTTTCACGGCCCATTGGGTCACTCTTTTGGCAGCTGGGAAGGATGCAGGACAAGGTGCAGAAGTGTTGGAGGTTGTTCCACCGCCACGCCTCCAAAATGCTACTACTGGTTGTGACACACCTCTGTCCTCCACCCCCTCCTCTTCTTCTTCCTCCGTGGCCTCTTCCTGTGCTTTGTCCTCGGAACCAGCGGTGCTCCGTAGGCGTTCAAGGGGCTACGCAAGTACGCAGGCAAAAAGATGCCATGCCGTGCTTGCGCTGGTGTGTTTGGGGGACAGGAGCCACACTGGGGCAGAGGTTCTGTCTGCTCTGCAGGGGCAGGCCGAGAGGTGGTTGACGCCACGCCAGCTTAAGCCAGGAATGGTATTTTGCGACAATGGCACCAACCTCCTCTCCGCTCTCCGACAGGGACAACTGACCCATGTGCCCTGTGTGGCTCACGTCCTTAACCTGGTGGTGCAGCGGTTCTTGGGCAGGTACCCGGGCTTACAGGATGTCCTGAGGCAGGCCAGGAAAGTCTGTGTGCATTTCCGCAGATCTTATAATGCCAGTGCTCGCCTGGCTGAGCTGCAAAAGGAGTTGAACCTGCCCAAGAACCGCCTTATATGTGACATGCCCACCAGGTGGAACTCAACGTTGGCCATGCTGCAGCGGCTGCACATGCAGCAGAGGGCCATCAATGAGTACCTGTGCGACTATGGCACCAGGACAGGGTCAGGGGAGCTCGGGTTTTTTTCACCACGCCAGTGGGGCATGATCAGGGATGCATGCACTGTCCTGGCACCATTTGAGGAGGCCACGAGGATGGTGAGCAGTGACAGTGCATGCATCAGTGACACTGTACCTCTTGTCCACCTGTTGGAACATACGCTGCGTGGAATAATGGACAGGGCACTTGAGGCAGAACAGAGGCAGGAAGAGGAGGACTTCCTTGCCTCTCAAGGCCCCCTTTACCCAGACAGTGTTCCTTCTGTCCCACCCATCGCACAGGAAGAAGAGGAGGAGGAGGAGGAGGAGGATTGTGTCAGCATGGAGGTGGAGCCTGGCACTCAGCATCATCAGCAGCAGTCTTTTAGGGATGATTTACAGTCCCAAGAAACCAGTGGACTTGTACGTGGCTGGGAGGAGGTGGCTGCGGATCATGTCGTCCTTAGTGACCCAGAGGACTCCGGACTGAATGCCTCAGCTAACCTACGCTGCATGGCCTCCCTGATCCTGCAAAGTCTGCGGAAAGACCCTCGTATTCTTCGGATCAAGGAGAGGGACCATTACTGGCTGGCCACTCTCCTTGATCCACAGTAGTGATGAGCCGAACACCCCCGGGTTCGGTTCGCACCAGAACCCGCGAACGGACCGAAAGTTCGAACGAACATTAGAACCCTATTAAATACAATGGATGCGAACGTTCGAATTCTAAAGTGCTAATTATAACAACTATTATGCATGTTATTGTCCTAAAAAGGGTTTGGGAACCCGGGTTCTGCACCAGGGGACATGTATCAATGCAAAAATAAGTTTTAAAAACGGTCGTTTTCCGGGAGCAGTCATTTTAATGATGCATAAAGTGAAAAAAAAAAAGTCAAATATTCCTTTAAATATCGTACCTGGGGGGTGTCTAAAGTATGCCTGTGAAGTGCCACGTGTTTCCCGTGTTTAGAACTGTCCCTGCACAAAATGACACTTCTAAAGGAAAAAAAAGCCATTTAAAACTGCTTGCGGCTTTAATGTAATGTCTGGTCCCGGTAATATGGATGAAAATCTTTAAGAAAAATGGCATAGCTACCCCATGACCCCCCCCCCCCTACCCCAGCCCATTACCAGCCCCTTTGGGTCTTGTATGGATATTAAGGGGAACCCCGCACATAAAATAAAAAAGGCCCTATATACTCTGAACAGCCGTATACAGGCGGTGCATACAAGACAGGGACTGTAGGTTTGTTCTTATGTAGAATCTGTTTGTAATTTTGAACAGGTACATTGTTGAAGTGTAGCTCCAGACCAAAAATCTATTTTTAAACTTTTTGGAAAACATAGGTAAGGGTTATCACCCCTGTAACATTTGTTTTGCTGTCTGTGCCCCTGTTCAGAACATTTCACCTCACTTTCCGTCCTAATGACAACTGTTTTTGAAATGTGGTGTTTTTCTTGAAACAAGGATTGCTGATAAAGCATCAGTACAGAGGAGACACCTTTCTCCCATATTTATTCTTACAGGAGAGAATTTTCCTTCCTAGTGGTAGATTTCCTCTCACTTCCTGTTGTCTTCTTGCGTTTGCAAGTAGGAGTCGTTTGTAAGTTGGATGTTTGAAAGTAGGGACCTGCCGTATATACTCTGCAGAAATAGGCCCCTTAGTTGTTGGTGTTGGCACAACACTGTAAGCACTCACAGTTACTCTTGGTTGGTGCTGGAACGCCCTGCTGTCAACTATTATATCAGGAATTTTAATTACATATAATTGTTGAACAGTGGTAGTAAAAATTGGGCCTTTGATGGTGGTGCTGGTGCCACAACACTGTAAGCCCTGACAGTTACTCTTGGTGGGTGCAGCAATGGGCCCTGCTGTGAATTATTAGATCAAGAATTGTAATTACATGCCCCTGTTGAACAGGGGCTGAAAAATTGGGCCTTAGGCACTGGTGGCACAACACTGCAACCCTTCACAGATACTGTACTTGGAGCACAGCAATGAGCCCTGTTGCAAAGTATTGCTTCAAAAATTGTAATGACACGCCCCTGTTAAACAGGGGCTGAAAAATTGGGCCTTAGGCACTGGTGGCACAACACTGCAACTCCTCACAGATACTGTACTTGGAGCACAGCAATGAGCCCTGTTGCAAAGTATTGCTTCAAAAATTGTAATTACACGCCACTGTTAAACAGGGGCTGAAAAATTGGGCGTTAGGCACTGGTGGCGGCACCCATAAACAAAAATGATCTTCCAAGCTATCATCATCAATCGTATCATTGAGGACTCGGAGGAGGAGGATAGCCAGTCAACATAACAGCACAGGCACTCAGCATCAGCATCAGTCTTGAAGGGATGTGACATTTTAAAATCAATTAGTCTGTTATATCAGCATCAGGTGTGTGGTAGCTGGTGGTGATCCAAGACTGGTTCATCTTGATGAAAGTCAGTCGATCAACCGAGTCGGTGGACAGGCGCACCCTGTGATCCGTGACAAATCCTCCAGCAGCACTGAATGTGCGTTCCGAAAGAACGCTGGATGCAGGACAGGCCAGTAGCTCAATTGCATACTGTGCAAGCTCTGGCCAGTGATCCATCCTCAAGACCCAGTAAGCCAGAGGATTTTCGGTGGGGAAGGTGTCCAAGTCTGACCTTGCCCCTAGATATTCCTGCACCATGTTTATCAGACGCTGGCGATGGTTGCTGGAACCGATCATACTTTGGGGCTGCGGACTAAAGAATTGTCTGAACGCATCGGTCAGACGGCCACCTTCCCCACCGCTCCTTCTTTGACTGGCCGAAGCCTCAGCAACTCGTTGTCCAGGACCAGGAGTTTGCAACCTCCCAGTCTCTGGGAACGCGTTGCACAGACCTTTCTGCAAGGCCTCCCGGAGTTGTCTCATCCTCTGCTCCCTCTGCGACGGTAACATAAGGTCCGCAACCTTACCCTTGTACCGTGGATCAAGGAGAGTGGCCAGCCAGTAATGGTCCCTCTCCTTGATCCGAAGAATACGAGGATCCTTCCGCAGACTTTGCAGGATCAGGGAGGCCATGCAGCGTAGGTTTGCTGAGGCATTCGCTCCGGAGTCCTCTGGGTCACTAAGGACGACATGATCCGCAGCCACCTCCTCCCAGCCACGTACAAGTCCACTGGTTTCTTGGGACTGTAAATCATCCCTAAAAGACTGCTGCTGATGATGCTGAGTGCCAGCCTCCACCTCCATGCTGACACAATCCTCCTCCTCCTCCTCCTCCTCCTCCTCCTCTTCCTGTGCGATGGGTGGGACAGAAGGAACACTGTCTGGGTAAAGGGGGCCTTGAGAGGCAAGGAAGTCCTCCTCTTCCTGCCTCTGTTCTGCCTCAAGTGCCCTGTCCATTATTCCACGCAGCGTGTGCTCCAACAGGTGGACAAGAGGTACAGTGTCACTGATGCATGCACTGTCACTGCTCACCATCCTCGTGGCCTCCTCAAATGGTGCCAGGACAGTGCATGCATCCCTGATCATGCCCCACTGGCGTGGAGAAAAAAAACCAAGCTCCCCTGACCCTGTCCTGGTGCCGTAGTCGCACAGGTACTCATTGATGGCCCTCTGCTGCGTGTGCAGCCGCTGCAGCATGGCCAACGTTGAGTTCCACCTGGTGGGCATGTCACATATAAGGCGGTTCTTGGGCAGGTTCAACTCCTTTTGCAGCTCAGCCAGGCGAGCACTGGCATTATAAGATCTGCGGAAATGCACACAGACTTTCCTGGCCTGCCTCAGGACATCCTGTAAGCCCGGGTACCTGCCCAAGAAGCGCTGCACCACCAGGTTAAGGACGTGAGCCACACAGGGCACATGGGTCAGTTGTCCCTGTCGGAGGGCGGAGAGGAGGTTGGTGCCATTGTCGCAAACCACCATTCCTGGCTTAAGCTGGCGTGGCGTCAACCACCTCTCGGCCTGGCCCTGCAGAGCAGACAGGACCTCTGCCCCAGTGTGGCTTCTGTCCCCCAAACACACCAGCGCAAGCACGGCATGGCATCTTTTTGCCTGCGTACTTGCGTAGCCCCGTGAACGGCTACGGAGCACCGCTGGTTCATAGGACAAACCACAGGAAGAGGCCATGGAGGAAGAAGAAGAGGAGGGGGTGGAGGAGAGAGGTGTGTCACAACCAGTAGTAGCATTTTGGAGGCGTGGCGGTGGGACAACCTCCAACACTACTGCACCTTGTCCTGAATCCTTCCCAGCTGCCAAAAGAGTGACCCAATGGGCCGTGAAAGAAAGGTAACGTCCCTGTCCATGCCTGCTGGACCATGAGTCAGCGGTAATATGCACCTTACCGCTGACCGCCCTGTCCAGCGAGGCCAAGACATTGCCTTCCACATGCCGGTAGAGAGCCGGAATAGCCTTCCGTGAGAAAAAGTGGCGTTTGGGAACCTGCCACTGAGGAACCGCACATTGCACAAACTCACGGAAGGGGGCCGAGTCTACCAACTGAAAAGGCAGCAGTTGAAGCGCTAGCAATTTAGCCAAGCTAGCATTCAACCGCTGGGCATGTGGATGGCTGGGAGTGAACTTCTTTCGACGGTCCAGCAGCTGGGGCAGGGAAATTTGCCTGCTAGAATCGGACGTCGGTGTACTGCTAGCAGAGTGGGCGCAAGTACTTGGCTGTGACACACCTAATTCTACACCTTCATTCCTCTCAGTGCATGTTTCAGAGAGGACTGAAGTTATAGTGGGGTTGGAGATCCCAGCTGATGCGGTGCAAGGAGAGGTCCGCTTTGTTCTTTGGTGTGGGTCTTTGAGGTAGGCTTGCCAACGAGCTGCATGGCAGGTCAACATATGTCTGGTCAGGCATGTGGTACCCAAGCGGCTGATGTTTTGGCCACGCGATATACGCTTGAGACATATGTTGCAAACAGCAGCTGTGCGATCTGATGCACTAGCCTCAAAAAAGGCCCACACCAAAGAACTTTTTGAATGACGGGCAGAGGCAGCGCCCTGCACAGGCGGAGCTCTGCGGTGTGATTCCGTCGGTGTACTGCCCTTACGCTGGCCACCAAAGGGCATCCTGCCTCGTTGGAGATGTGCCTCCTCCTCATCCTCCTCCTCCTCCTCTCTCCTATTAGGCACCCACGTGGAGTCATTGACCTCATCATCCCCTCCCTCCTCATCACTGGAGCCAATCTGGCAGTATGCTGCAGCTGCTGGAACATGACTGCCAGATTGGTGTCCTTCTTGAGCATCCCCTCTGTCTGCTCTCACGCTACTGCCTTCCTCTAGCTGGGTTTCATCATCAGACCCTTCGAAACGCTGGGCATCCTCCTGGAGCATGTACCCAACACTGTGCTGAAACAGTTCGGGGGACTCCTCAGGAGGAGGACATGGTGGGTCTAGGGAAGGAGTGACTGATGATTTGTCTGACATTGATACCAGGGAAGACGACGCTTTGGCAGCTGCTTTTCCAGTACCCTGAGCCTGGGTGAGAGAGGATGAGGAGGAGGAGGAGGGCTTGGTCATCCACTCTACCAAGTCTTCGGCATGATGTGGCTCAACATGTCCAGCTGCCGAAAAGAAGGACAAGCGTGTCCCATGGCCATGTGCTGATGACAATGCACCGCGTCCACGACCAGCACTGTTGCCCCCAGACACAGAGCCTGCTTGCCCTCTTTTATTGCCTCCTGACTGTCTGCCTCTCCTTGTTTGCCTTCCAGACATTCTAATAGATGGCCTGCAGGGAGATGGGAAAAAAGCAATAAGGGCTACCTTCAGGTGTCCTTCTCTGTCCCTTGAAACAAGGACTTTCACAGTGAAAGAAACTGACACTGTCCCTACCTAGAGTTTTCTGTCCCTAGAATAAATGTTTTTTTTAATCACAATATAGCACAAGGACAATTCACTCAATGTCTCTCCAGGTCCCTGGAAACAAGGACTTGCAGAGTGAAAGAAACTGACACTGTCCCTACCTAGAGTTTTCTGTCCCTAGAATAAATGTTTTTTTTAAGCACAATATAGCACAAGGAAAATTAACTCACTGTCCTTACAGGTCCCTGGAAACAAGGACTTGCAGAGTGAAAGAAACTGACACTGTCCCTACCTAGAGTTTTCTGTCCCTAGAATAAATGTTTTTTTTAAGCACAATATAGCACAAGGACAATTAACTCACTGTCCTTACAGGTCCCTGGAAACAAGGACTTGCAGAGTGAAAAAAAAAAAACACTCTCCCTACCTAGAGTTTTCTGTCCCTAGAAAAAATGTTTTTTTTAAGCACAATATAGCACAAGGACAATTAACTCACTGTCCTTACAGGTCCCTGGAAACAAGGACTTGCAGAGTGAAAGAAAAAAAACACTCTCCCTACCTACAGTTTTCTGTCCCTAGAAAAAATGTTTTTTTTTAATCACAATATAGCACAAGGAAAATTAACTCACTGTCCTTACAGGTCCCTGGAAACAAGGACTTGCAGAGTGAAAGAAAAAAAACACTCTCCCTACCTACAGTTTTCTGTCCCTAGAAAAAATGTTTTTTTTAATCACAATATAGCACAAGGAAAATTAACTCACTGTCCTTACAGGTCCCTGGAAACAAGGACTTGCAGAGTGAAAGAAACTGACACTGTCCCTACCTAGAGTTTTCTGTCCCTAGAATAAATGTTTTTTTTAATCACAATATAGCACAAGGAAAATTAACTCACTGTCCTTACAGGTCCCTGGAAACAAGGACTTGCAGAGTGAAAGAAACTGACACTGTCCCTACCTAGAGTTTTCTGTCCCTAGAATGAATGTTTTTTTTAAGCACAATATAGCACAAGGACAATTAACTCACTGTCCTTACAGGTCCCTGGAAACAAGGACTTGCAGAGTGAAAGAAAAAAAACACTCTCCCTACCTACAGTTTTCTGTCCCTAGAAAAAATGTTTTTTTTAATCACAATATAGCACAAGGAAAATTAACTCACTGTCCTTACAGGTCCCTGGAAACAAGGACTTGCAGAGTGAAAGAAAAAAAACACTCTCCCTACCTACAGTTTTCTGTCCCTAGAAAAAATGTTTTTTTTAATCACAATATAGCACAAGGAAAATTAACTCACTGTCCTTACAGGTCCCTGGAAACAAGGACTTGCAGAGTGAAAGAAACTGACACTGTCCCTACCTAGAGTTTTCTGTCCCTAGAATAAATGTTTTTTTTAATCACAATATAGCACAAGGAAAATTAACTCACTGTCCTTACAGGTCCCTGGAAACAAGGACTTGCAGAGTGAAAGAAACTGACACTGTCCCTACCTAGAGTTTTCTGTCCCTAGAATA
Organism: Rana muscosa; assembly: GCA_029206835.1. Lineage (NCBI taxonomy): Eukaryota > Metazoa > Chordata > Amphibia > Anura > Ranidae > Rana > Rana muscosa. The sequence goes on from CM055127.1 coordinate 189,542,586, forward strand.
AATGTTTTTTTTAATCACAATATAGCACAAGGAAAATTAACTCACTGTCCTTACAGGTCCCTGGAAACAAGGACTTGCAGAGTGAAAGAAACTGACACTGTCCCTACCTAGAGTTTTCTGTCCCTAGAATAAATGTTTTTTTTAAGCACAATATAGCACAAGGACAATTAACTCACTGTCCTTACAGGTCCCTGGAAACAAGGACTTGCAGAGTGAAAGAAAAAAAACACTCTCCCTACCTACAGTTTTATGTCCCTAGAAAAAATGTTTTTTTTAAGCACAATATAGCACAAGGAAAATTAACTCACTGTCCTTACAGGTCCCTGGAAACAAGGACTTGCAGAGTGAAAGAAAAAAAACACTCTCCCTACCTACAGTTTTCTGTCCCTAGAAAAAATATTTTTTTTAATCACAATATAGCACAAGGAAAATTAACTCACTGTCCTTACAGGTCCCTGGAAACAAGGACTTGCAGAGTGAAAGAAACTGACACTGTCCCTACCTAGAGTTTTCTGTCCCTAGAATAAATGTTTTTTTTAATCACAATATAGCACAAGGAAAATTAACTCACTGTCCTTACAGGTCCCTGGAAACAAGGACTTGCAGAGTGAAAGAAACTGATACTGTCCCTACCTAGAGTTTTCTGTCCCTAGAATAAATGTTTTTTTTAAGCACAATATAGCACAAGGACAATTAACTCACTGTCCTTACAGGTCCCTGGAAACAAGGACTTGCAGAGTGAAAGAAAAAAAACACTCTCCCTACCTACAGTTTTCTGTCCCTAGAAAAAATGTTTTTTTTAATCACAATATAGCACAAGGAAAATTAACTCACTGTCCTTACAGGTCCCTGGAAACAAGGACTTGCAGAGTGAAAGAAACTGACACTGTCCCTACCTAGAGTTTTCTGTCCCTAGAATAAATGTTTTTTTTAATCACAATATAGCACAAGGAAAATTAACTCACTGTCCTTACAGGTCCCTGGAAACAAGGACTTGCAGAGTGAAAGAAACTGACACTGTCCCTACCTAGAGTTTTCTGTCCCTAGAATAAATGTTTTTTTTAAGCACAATATAGCACAAGGACAATTAACTCACTGTCCTTACAGGTCCCTGGAAACAAGGACTTGCAGAGTGAAAGAAACTGACACTGTCCCTACCTAGAGTTTTCTGTCCCTAGAATAAATGTTTTTTTTAATCACAATATAGCACAAGGAAAATTAACTCACTGTCCTTACAGGTCCCTGGAAACAAGGACTTGCAGAGTGAAAGAAACTGACACTGTCCCTACCTAGAGTTTTCTGTCCCTAGAATAAATGTTTTTTTTAATCACAATATAGCACAAGGACAATTAACTCACTGTCCTTACAGGTCCCTGGAAACAAGGACTTGCAGAGTGAAAGAAACTGACACTGTCCCTACCTAGAGTTTTCTGTCCCTAGAATAAATGTTTTTTTTAAGCACAATATAGCACAAGGACAATTAACTCACTGTCCTTACAGGTCCCTGGAAACAAGGACTTGCAGAGTGAAAGAAACTGACACTGTCCCTACCTAGAGTTTTCTGTCCCTAGAATAAATGTTTTTTTTAAGCACACTATAGCAGAAGCACAAAACACACTGACACTCTCCCTACCTATCCTTCTCTTTCCCTAAACTAAAGGAATCCAGGTTAAGCAAGAAAGAAATAACAGTCACTGTCCCTGCCTATGCTACTCTATCCCTGCTCCGGAACACACTACACTAGGCCGCCGTGCTGGCGGCCTTTTATAGTGTGGGGCGTGTACTAAACACCCTCAGCAATAATTGGCCACAGGCATCCTGCCTGTGGCCAATCATTGCTCTCCTCGCTGCCGGCGCTGTGATTGGCCAAGCATGCGGGGTCACAGTGCATGCTTGGCCAATCACAGCGCCTGGATGACACTGCGATGGCGTAGTGCATTGTGGGCCGTTCGCGTCACTCGAATTTGGCGCGAACGGCCCAAATCGTTCGATCTTCGTCGAACGATCGAACAGCCAATGTTCGAGTCGAACGTATGTTCGACTCGAACACGAAGCTCATCCCTAATCCACAGTACAAGGGTAAGGTTGCAGACCTTATCTTACTGTCGCAGAGTGAGCAGAGGATGAGATAACTCCGGGAGGCCTTGCAGAAAGGTCTGTGCAACGCGTTCCCAGAGACTGGGAGGTTACAAACTCCTGGTCTTGGACAACGAGTTGCTGAGGCTTTGGTCAGTCAAAGAAGGAGCGGTGGGGAAGGTGGCCGTCTGACCGAAGCGTTCAGACAATTCTTTAGTCCGCAGCCCCAAGGTATGATCGGTTCCAGCAACCATCGCCAGCGTCTGATATACATGGTGCAGGAATACCTAGGGGCAAGGTCAGACTTGGACACCTTCCCCACCGAAAATCCTCTGGCTTACTGGGTCTTGAGGATGGATCACTGGCCAGAGCTTGCACAGTATGCAATTGAGCTACTGGCCTGTCCTGCATCCAGCGTTCTTTCAGAACGCACATTCAGTGCTGCTGGAGGATTTGTCACGGATCACAGGGTGCGCCTGTCCACCGACTCTGTTGATCGACTGACCTTCATAAAGATGAACCAGTCTTGGATCACCACCAGCTACCAAACACCTGAAGCTGATATAACAGACTAATTTATTTTCAAATGTCACATCCCTTCAAGACTGATGCTGATGCTGAGAGTTTGTCCTGTTATGTTGACTGACTATCCTCCTCCTCCTCAATGATCCGATTGACGATGATAGCTTGGAAGAACATTTTTGTTTCTGGGTGCCACCACCAGTGGCTAAGGCCCAATTTTTCAGCCCCTGTTTAACAGGGGTGTGTTATTACAATTTTTTATGCAATGCTTTGCAGCAGGGCTCATTCCTGCACTCCAACTAGAGTATCTGGGAGTGGTTGCAGTGTCGTGGCACCAACACCAGTGGCTAAGGCCCAATTTTTCAGCTCCTGTTTAACAGGGGCGTGTAATTACAATTTTTGATGCAATACTTTGCAACAGGGCTCATTGCTGTGCTCCAAGTACAGTATCTGTGAGGGGTTGCAGTGTTGTGGCACCAGTGCCTAAGGCTCAATTTTTCTGCCCCTGTTTAACAGGGGCATGTAATTACAATTCTTGATCTAATAATTCACAGCAGGGCCCATTCCTGCGCCCACCAAGACTAACTGTGAGGCCTTACAGTGTTGTGTCAACACCACCACCACCACCACCACCAAAAGCCCAATTTTTCAGCCCCTGTTCAACAGGGGCATGCAATTACAATTCTTAATCTAATAATTCACAGCAGGGCCCATTCCTGCGCCCACCAAGACTAACTGTGAGGCCTTACAGTGTTGTGTCAACACCACCACCACCACCACCACCAAAGGCCCAATTTTTCAGCCCCTGTTCAACAGGGGCATGCAATTACAATTCTTAATCTAATAATTCACAGCAGGGCCCATTCCTGCGCCCACCAAGACTAACTGTGAGGCCTTACAGTGTTGTGTCAACACCACCACCACCACCACCACCAAAGGCCCAATTTTTCAGCCCCTGTTCAACAGGGGCATGCAATTACAATTCTTGATCTAATAATTCACAGCAGGGCCCAATTATGCGCCCACCAAGAGTAACTGTGAGGGCTCACAGTGTTGTGGCAACACCAACATGTAAGGGGCAAATTTCAGCTGAGTATATACGGCAGGCCCCTACTTTCAAACATCCAACTTACAAACGACTCTTCCTTGCAAACGGAAGGATACAACAGGAAGTGAGAGGAAATCTACCCCTAGGAAGGCAAATTCTCTCCTGTAAGAGTTAATATGGGAAAAAAAGTGTCTCCTCTCCACTGATTCTTTATCACCAATTCTTGTTTCAATAAAAACCCCAAATTTTCAAAAAACATTTGTCATTAGGACGGAAAGTGAGGTGAACTGTTCTGAACAGGTGCACACTGCACAGACAGCAAAACAAATGTTACAGGGGTGATAACCCTTCCCTATGTTTTCCAAAAAGCTTAAAAATAGATTTTTTGGCTGGAGCTACACTTAAACAATGTACCTGTTCCAAATTACAAACAGATTCTACATAAGAACAAGCCTACAGTCCCTGTCTTGTATGCACCGCCTGTATACGGCTGTTCAGAGTATATAAGGCCTTTTTTATTTTGTGTGCAAGGTTCCCCTTAATATCCATACAAGACCCAAAGGGGCTGGTAATGGGCTGGGGTGGGGGGGGGGGTGTGTGATGGGGTAGCTATGCCATTTTTCTTAAAGATTTTCATCCATATTACCGGGACCAGACATTACATTAAAGCCGCAAGCAGTTTTAAATGGCTTTTTTTCCTTTAGAAATTTAGATTTGTGCAGGGACAGTTCTAAACATGGGAAACACGTGGCACTTCACAGGCATACTTTAGACACCCCCAGGTACGATATTTAAAGGAAAATTTGACTTTTTTTTTTTTCACTTTATGCATCATTAAAATGACTGCTCCAGAAAAACGGCCGTTTTTAAAACTTATTTTTGCATTGATACATGTCCCCTGGTGCAGAACCCGGGTTCCCAAACCCTTTTTAGGACAATAACATGCATAATAGTCGTTATAATTAGCACTTTAGATTTCAAACGTTCGCATCCATTGTATTTAATAGGGTTCTAAAGTTTGTGCAAACTTTCAGTCCGTTCGCGGGTTCTGGTGCGAACCGAACCGGGGGGTGTTCGGCTCATCACTAATTTGCACCCACTTCTGGGAGTTCTCTCTGCGGGTATTCTGCGGGTAGTGCGTCCCTTACCGCCCCAGCTCATTGTGTTCTCTCGGCTCCCAGAACACAGCGAGGACCAGTGAGGACAGCGCGCAATTTTACAGGGATTTCATGTGGGGAAGCAGTTGAGGAAAGTTCTGGGTTTAGCCCTATTTGTGGGGATTGGGCCGTTTTTGGATACATAACTTGTGTTTACCGAAAGTGATTATTTACGTATAATTTCTTCAGGGATAGAAAAGGGGGATAACAATATGGGATATAGAGAGAACTGTCCACCCAGGCCAATTCTGACATTTCTCTCCTACATGTAAAAATCGTTTTGTTTTTTTTTTGCTAGAAAAAAACATAGAACCCCAAAAATGATAAATGTTTTTTTAGAAGAGGCCCTAGAACAGTGATGGCAAACCTTGGCACCCCAGATGTTTTGGAACTACTTTTCCCATGATGCTCAACTACACTGAAGACTGCATGAGCATCATGGGAAATGTAGTTCCAAAATATCTGGGGTGCCAAAGTTCGCCATCACTGCCCTAGAGAATAAGATGGTGGTTGTCTTGCACGGTATTTGCGCAGCATTAAAAGAGAAAACAGTAAAGTTAGCCCAATTTTTTGGGCATAATGTGAAAGATGATGTTATGCCGAGTGAATACATACCTAACATGTCACGCTTCAAAATTACACACGCTCGTGGAATGGCGCCAAACTTTACTACTTAAAAATTTCCATAGGCGACGTTTTAAATATTTTTACTGGTTACCTGTTTTTAGTTACAGAGGAGGTCCAGGGCCAAAATTATTGCGATATCTCACACGTGTGGTTTGAACACCGTTTTCATATGTGGGCGGGGCTTATGTATGTGTTCGTTTCTGCGAGCGAGCACGCAGGAACAGGGGCGCTTTAATTATTTATTTATTTTTATTGTTAATTTTACTTTTATAATTCTATTTTGACACTTTCTTTTTACATTTTTTTTTTTTGATCACCTTTATTCCTATTACAAGGAATCCCTTGTAATAGGAATGGTGTGTGACAGGTCCTCTTTACAGTGATATCTGGGGGGGGGGGTCAATAAGTTCCCACATCTCACCTCTAGGCTGGGAAGCCTGAAATTAAAAAAAAAAACTCAGCTTTTCAGCCGGGGCGCCGCCATTTTTTCGAATGCAGAGGCCGGGGCGTGACGTCATAACACCGCGCCTGGCCTCTGAACGATCATAGAGACTCCACAGACCATGTGATCCACCGGAAATACTATGGTCAGCATCCGGAGCCGGCGGATCCCTTCTCCAGTTTGCCAATGGCAGGGGCGAGCCCGAAGAAGCACCGGAGGGTGGGTGAACATCCCCTCTCGCTGTCTATAAGAACGATCAAGTGGCTGAACAGTCACTATGATTGTTCTTACGGTGAAGGGAATCGCCGGCTCTAAAAGAAGATATATGAATGATGTCAGTAGCTGCACCCATCATACAGATATCACCCCTCAAAGTCCGCAATGTCATATGACCTTACGTGGGCGGCAAACGGTTAAAAATAAACATGGAAAATTTTAAGTGATTGTAAAGTCAAATTATTTTTTCCTACAAAAATAACAAACATGTTATACTTATCTGCTGTGTTGCAGTTGGATTTGCACAGAGTGGCCCTGATCCTACTCTTCTCGGGTCCTTCTTCGGCTCTCCTGGCCCTTCCCTGCTGTTCAGTGCCCCCACAGCAAGCATTTGCTATGGGGGAAACCAAGCCGAGTCACAGCTCCCTGGGTACATTCCGACCCCCCCAACCCGGCCCCACCTTTCTCTCTCCTGATTGGCTAGCTGACTTTGATTGACAGCAGCGGGAGCCAATGGCACTGCTGCTGTGTTTCAGCCAATCAGGAAGGAGAATCTTGGGCGGCTGAGACATTCATGGACATCGCTAGAACTAGATGGACCTCAGGTAGGTATTAGGGGGGCTGAGGCACACAGAAGGCGTTTTATCTTACTGAATAGAATGCAGTAAGATAAAAAAAAAAAAAAAACTTCTGACTTTACAATCACTTGTGATTCTACACAGCCAAAGCTGATCAGTGGATCCCGCGGACCCAATATCCGCCAACACTCGCTCAATGTTCTGTACACAGGCAGAATAGCTGTCTGTCTATGTAAACAAGGCAGATCAGAGTTTTGTCAGTAGGGAAGGCATAGATCCTGTGTTCCTGCAAAGCAAGGACTAGAATCCATGTCCTTTCCCTAGTAAAAGCACCTTCCACATTAATGTAAAACACAGGTTAGGCACACAGTTAACCTTTTGATCGCCCCTGATGTTAACCCCTTCCCAGCCAGTGTCATTAGTACAGTGACAGTGTATATTATTAGTACTGATCACTGTATTAGTGTCACTGGTCCCCAAAAAGTGTCAGTAAGCACTGGTTCACACTGGTGCGATTTGACATGCGATTTGACATGTCAAATCGGCGAAATTTGCCGCAAATTGCGGGCAATGGCACCGTCCTAATCGGTGCGACGCCGCATCTGCGGCGCTGCACCGATTACAAAAAGTAGTTTCTGTACTACTTTTTGCGATTTCAGCCGCGATTTACATTGACATCTGTTTCAGATGTCTTTGAAATCGTGGCTGAAATCGGGACTGCCAGCGGGAGTGAAATCGTGCGAGTTCAGCTGAACTCGCAGGCTTCACTCCCGCAGCCCCAGTGTGAACGTGGGCTTAGTGTCAGATTTGTCCACCGCAGTATCGCAGTCCCGTTATAAGTCGCTGATGGCCGCTATTACTAGTAAAATAAACCAAAAAAAAAAAACATAAATATATTCCATAATTGTAGACGCTATAACTTTTGCGCAAATCATTCAATATACGCTTATTGGGATTTTTTTGACCAAAAATATGTAGCAAAATACAAATTGGGATAAATTGATGAAGAATTTATTTTTTTTACATTTTTTTATTGGATATGTATTATAGCAGAAAGTGAAAAATATTGCAATTTTTTTCAAAATTGTCGCCCTTTTTTTGTTTATAGCGCAAAAACGAAAAAAAAAGCGGGGGTGATCAAATACCACCAAAAGAAAACTCTATTTGTGGGGAAAAAATAATTTTTTTTTTTTTTGTGTACAACTTCGCACGACTGCGCAATTGTCAGTTAAAGCGACGCAGTGCCGTATCACAAAAAATGGCCTGGAAATTAAGGAGAAAATCTTCCGGAGCTGAAGTGGTTATGAAAAATTACATTCTGCCTGAAAAGGGGAGCTTAGCCTTTAACACAGTTCCGTTAGATTGCATTTTCCTGGTTAAGATTAAAAAAACACTTACTGCAAGAGGAAATGATAAAGTTTATTCCCTTAATTGCTCGTTATTGTGCAGGAGGACGAGGACTTTGTTCTCTAATCATACCGCTGGAAATGTAGCCATGGTTTTAGCAATACTGGTGTAGGGTTTAGCAATGATTACACTGTGATTTGTCATACATACAGTATATTGTAAGTAGGGATGAGCCGAACACCACCAGAACCTGCGAACGGACCGAAAGTTTGTGGGAACTTTAGAACCCTATTAAATACAATGGACTCGAACGTTCAAAATCAAAAGTGCTAATTATAACGCTAATATGCAAGTTATTGTCCTAAAAAGGGTTTGGGGACCGGGGTCCTGCCCCAGGGGACATGTATCAATGCAAAAATACGTTTTAAATACGGCCGTTTTTTTGGGAGCAGTGATTTTAATGATGCTTAAAGTGAAACAATAAAAGTGAAATATATGTCTAAAGTATGCCTGTGAAGTGACGCGTGTTTCCCGTGTTTAGAACTGTCCCTGCACAAAATTACATTTCTAAAGGAAAAAAGTCAATTAAAACTGCTTGCAGCTTCATTGTAATGTGTGGTCCCGGCAATATGGATGAAAATCATTGAGAAAAATGGCATGGGTACTCCCCCCCACCCCCCAGCCCATTACCAGCCCCTTTGGGTCTTGTATGGATATTAAGGGGAACCCCGCACCCAAATTAAAAAAAGGCCCTATATACTCTGAACAGCAGTATACAGGCGGTGCAAACAAGACAGGGACTGTAGGTTTGTTCTTAAGTAGAATCTGTTTGCAATTTGGAACAGGTACATTTTTTAAGTGTAGCTCCAGCCAAAAAATCTATTTTTAAGCTTTTTGGAAAACATAGGGAACGGTTATCACCCCTGTAACATTTGTTTTGCTGTCTGTGCACCTGTCCAGAACATTTCACCTCACTTTCCGTCCCAATGACAAATGTTTTTGAAAAGTGGGGTTTTTATTGAAACAAGGATTGATGATAAAGCATCAGCGGAGAGGAGACACCTTTTTCCCATATTAACTTCCCTTCCTATCGGTAGATTTCCTCTCACTTCCTGTTGTCTCCTTCCGTTTGCAAGTAGGAGTCGTTTGTAAGTTGGATGTTTGAAAGTAGGGGCCTGCCATATATACTCTGCAGAAATTTGGCCCTTAGGTGTTGGTGTTGCCACAACACAGTAAGCCCTCACAATTACTCTTGGTGGGGCGCTGGAACACCCTGCTGTGAACTATTAGATCAAGAATTGTAATTACATGCCATTGTTGAACAGGGGCAGAAAAATTGGGCCTTTGGTGGTGGTGGTGGTGTTGCCACAACACTGTAAGCCCTCACATTTACTCTTGGCGGGCACAGGAATGGGCCCTGCTGTGAATTATTTTTATTACAACCCCTCACAGATACTGTACTTGGAGCGCAGCAATGAGCCCTGCTGCAAATTATTGCATCTAAAATTGTAATTACACGCCCCTGTTAAACAGGAGCTGAAAAATTGGGCCTTAGCCACTGGTGGCGGTGCCCAGAACCAAAAATGTTCTTTCAAGCTATCAGCATGATCATTGAGGAGGAAGAGGATAGTCACTCAGCATAACAGGATAGTCAATCAGCATCAGCATAGGCAGTCTTGAAGGGATCTGACATTTAAAAAAAAAAAATTTGGTTACATCAGCATCAGGTGGTGATCCAAGACTGATTAATTTTTATGAAGGTCAGTCGATCGACCGAGTGGGTGGACAGGTTCACCCTGTGATCGGTTACAAAGCCTCCAGGAGCACTGAATGTGCGTTCCGAAATAAGGCTGGATGCAGGACAGGCCAGTAGCTCAATTGCATACTGTGCAAGCTCTGGCCAGTTATCCATCCTCAAGACCCAGTAACCCAGAGGATTTTCGGTGGGAAAGGTGTCCAAGTCTGATCTTGCCCCTAGATATTCCTGCACCATGTAAACCAGACGCTGGCGATGGTTGCTGGAACCGATTATACCTTGGGGCTGCGTACTAAAAAATTGTCTGAACGCATCGGTCAGACGGCCACCTTCTCTACCGCTCCTTCTTTGACTGACTGAAGCCTCAGCAACTCGTTGTCCAGGACCAGGAATTTGTAACCTCCCAGTCTCTGGGAATGCGTTGCACAGACCTTTCTGCAAGGCCTCCCAAAGATGCTTCATCCTCTGCTCTCTCTGCGACGGCAAGATAAGGTCCGCAACCTTACCCTTGTAACGTGGATCAAGGAGAGCTGCCAGCCAGTAATGATCCCTCTCCTTGATCGCACGAATTTGAGGATCCCTCCGCAGGCTTTGCAGGATCAGGGAGGCCATGCAGCGTAGGTTTTCTGAGGCATTTGGTCCGGACTCCTCTGGGTCACTCAGGATGACATGATCCGCAGCCACCTTCTCCCAGCCACATACAAGTCCATGGGTGTCTTGGGACTGTAATTGATCCCTTGAAGGCTGCTGCTGATGCTGAGTGCTAGGCTCCACCTCCATGCTGACACAATACTCCTCCTCGTCCTCTGTGTGATAGCCAGCAGGAACACTGTCTGGATAAAGGGGGCCTTCCTCATAGCATCGGCGCCACGCACCCGCCCCCAGGCGTCGGACATGTGGGGCGGGTGCGTGGAGCCGATACTATAAGGAAAGACCACCCACCCTCCGCACTCAAACTGAGTGACCAATGGGGGGAGGGGAAGGCACCTGAGAGCATCACAGCTCCCGGAAGTGCAGACAAAGCCATCCCCGTAGTCCCTCAATGCACACCTAAAACATGCTAGAATAGAGAAGAAAAAGGGTATGTCTGAAAAATCGCCGCTAAAATTGCCCAATGGAGCACGGACACAAAACCAAGGGTATGAACCACAAAAAGTTGGATTAAAAACAATACAAAGAGAGTAGTAGCCCAACCTTGAGTCTGTCATGCAACTTCCATCCCTAATGAATGAGAAAAAAAGGGGGTTAAGTGAGCTTTGACTCATGAACTTTGACGCTAACTCTATGTGGATCTCCACTTAGTGACTCCCACAACCTAAAACCCTACCTTTCCCAGAAACCGCTCGGTTTTTCTGATAATAAACGCATCGAGCAATACCCAAAAAGGTGTCAACAATTGTACCAAAAAATTCTCCACTATAAAAATTTTACTTTTATTATAAAACAGGTAAAACAAGTATGATTTGAACTTTGAACACCATACATTTTAGAGGCTTATTACATAATATGGATATATACTGTAAAACCTATTAACACGTGTTTCACAGTCAATCGCTATGTATTCCCCTCCATTTGAGTAAGGCTCACAGATGGATGTTGGAGTTGTAGAGGGATGTTATATCATTTATAATGACACATTTTTAGCTATATGTTGCCCTTTCCGATATACAGTCATGAAGAGTCAAAAAGTTTGTATCAACTTGGGTTTTGGTGTCCTGGTTTATTGTTCAATATATCTTTGATGTTTAGAAGGTTTGAAGTAAACACATGTGAAATATGAAAATGGTATTATTGATAACAATGCAATACCACAGTAACAAATTCTGCAATATAATTACACAGTAACAAATTCCGCAATATGCGAGGGGATAACTCTCTACAGGCAGTATCAAGGGACAAAGTAGCAACAGTATGTGTTAACAAAGGAAACACTTGAAGATCAATGTAATCAAACTTTGCATTGGGGGGGGGGGGGGGGTTAGTAGAGGGTAAGAAGGCTGAGGGATGGGTTGGGAGGAGGAAGGGGGGGGATACAAGGAAGGTCAAGTCGAGGGAAGGAGACAGGTCCCATGGAAATCAGGTCCATAACATGATTGTGTTGTGGTTTAGTGGCATTATGAATGCCATAGTTCACATCACATTCAAATTTTTCCTTCACTTTTGTGCTATAAGAAAGATAAACCCTTTCCTGCAAGGATACATCTGTAAATTAGGCTCTGCTGTGCTTCATTTGGGTTTTCATTGGGTGGGCAACTTTCCTGGACATTATCATCTCATCTATATACTGTCAAGAACCATGAATCAGATTGATACAGAAGTGCAGCAAAAATCACACTATTTAATGAAATGGTATAAACAGAGCAAAGGCAGTAAAAACATAGCCAGAGTTCGGTAACCGGGATGGGTAATCAGAACAAGCCAGAGAAACAGGGGTCCAGAGATCAGCCTAATCAGGTGCAGCAAATAGGATCAGGAACCAGAAGGGAAGTCAGCCAGGAAAAAGTCTATCACAGGAAAACACAGCAGAGAGAGTCCGGATATGTTGACCAAGGCAAAGGCACAGACGATCTGATCCAGGGAGTTTATATAACCAGCAGCTCTAGCTGACGAGCCGAAAATGAAGACCAGGTGAGTCTCTGTGGAAGGATGAGCCTTTGGCAATTAATCGACCGCTGAGCACAAAGCTCTGAGAAGGAAGGGCTGAGCTCAGCCCTGAAATATACCGGTACATAATTGTCACAGCAATAAAGGCTAAAATGAAGAAAAAAGACATTTTGTGTGTGTGTGTGTGCCTCCCATCCTACTATCCTTATCCTGTGTTATGGAAGTGCTGTTATCAGTTATGTGAGATCATTCTCCACATCTTCTTTGGGCAAGGATTGACGTATTTCAGTTCTGTATAATATGACGATTCCAACGTTGAAGCCGGTAAAATACACCTTGAAGAATCAGGATGTCAGTCTAGTCTCGTCAAGGTCTAGTCAAGTCCATCAGTAGACTTTCCATTTAATGGAGGAGACTCTAAACTTGCCAGTCTGTATAAGTAGAAATGTATAAACATTATGGGATGCACCTAAATAGTTTAGATGTTACATTAATTTTTCATGTTCAAATATTGTATTGATGACAAGAATAACCCTAACAAAAAAAAAAAAATCACTTTGGAGACATAAGGCATACAGTATGTAATAAGATGCAATTAATCAAAAGAGAAGTGGCTAAGATAATAGTCATAACCACAACAAAGAATGACCAGGTATCTGTGACAAAAACAATGTTGTTTCAAAAAAAATTGACAAAAGGAATCATAGGGAGTCATAGGGTGGTTATCTGAAATAACAGTAAGTTTTGTACAACCATACAGAGATAATAAAGCCTGTCGATAGGATGAAGGAGAGGACTCCCATGAGAATAATTAATCTGGGTAGGACTATAAGGACAGGCATCTGCGGTGTAGAAGCCCACCAGGATAAAAGAGTTAGGCAAGTGATGTGTGGAGGCTCCAGTTCTCAGAAGAACTAGAAAAGACATGTGGTTTGCAGTAGGAAACAGACTGAGAGAATAAATAGAAGAAAGAGAAAAAGAAAGGAGTGGGAAAAGGGGGAAGAGTCCCTTAGGGGAGGGTGGGGAGAGGGAAAGAAATGTCACCTGGAGGGAGACTGGGATATTACAATAATGTTTTTGGTAATTTTGCTCCAATTTCCTGTTTTCAGGTTGAGGTCAGGACTCTGTGCAGGCCAGTCAAGTTCCTCCACTCCAAACTGGCTCATTCTTGTCTTTATGGACCTTGTTTTGTGCCCTGGTCCAAATCGTCTGTTGGTGGAGGGGGGATTATGGTGTGGGGCTGTTTTACAGGAGTTGGGCTTGGCCCCTTAGTTTCAGTGAAGTGAACTCTTAAGGTGTCAGCATACCGAGACAATTTGGACAATTTCATGCTTCCAACTTTGTGGGAACAGTTTGGGGATAGCCCCTTCCTGTTCCAACATGACTGTGCAAAAAGCAAGGTTTATAAAGACATGGATGAGCGAGTTTGGGGTGGAGGAACTTGACTGGCCTGCAGAGTCCTGACATAAACCCGACAGAACACCTTTGGGATAAATTATAGCGGAGACTGTGAGCCAGGCCTTCTCATCCAATATCAGTGCCTGACCTCACAAACGGGCTTTTGGAAGAATGGTCAAACATTCCCATAGATACACTCCTAAACTTTATGGACAGCCTTCCCAGAAGAGTTGAAGCTGTTATAGCGGCAAAGGTGTTGGCCAACTCAATATTGAACCCTACGGACTAAGACTGGGATGCCATTAAAGTTCATGTGCGTGTAAAAAGGCAGGTGTCCCAATACTTTTGGAAATATAGTGTCTATATGACCCAAGTAATCCAGGGCTGGGGAGCATTCCTTGAGAAGCCATAAAACATATTTTTAAACTCAATTACTAAAATAATAAATACCCCTTCTCCCCCAAACCACACTCCTTCATACCCACTACACCGATCTTACTAATAATCATCTCCCACCCAAACCCCCTGTGACGGACCCCCATACTCAAAATAAGTCTGCCTGCCGTAAATGCTTCCTCTGTCCGGTACCACACGATCCAAGACCCTTGAGCCCACCCAGTCACTAGCCGTAACTCAGTGTAGGGTGAAAAACATCAAACTGTTTATTCAAAACACATGTACAAACAGATATACAGTTTAGGGACAATCCCCCCTCTCCCTTAGATTCAAGTTGGGGTAAACTGTCCAATCAGCAATAAGGAACACAGAGGCATTGAAACATTTGAACAATAGAGCATCTTATCAACAGGGAGGCTGTTGAAGGAATTTCCCCTCCCCTCTCTGCCCTGCCCCCCTTGTCTTCCTGTAAGATACACATAATACAAACAATACAAAGGGGCTGGGCGGGGTAAAAATGGTGGCCGGTAATAGTTCCACAAGCCTGGCTGGGAGAAGTGTGACTGCCTGGTAACTTAGAGACATGGGACAGCAGTCACACTTAAATCTGGGTAACAAAGTGCTGTATGGTCAGTGAAAACAGTGTTATCTGGAATGTCAGTGTCAAAAGGAAATGATGAGTCTGGTGTGGTTGTACGGTGAGTTGGGTTAGGCAGACCCAACTGCAGTTTCCGGCCACCCTGTGCCCCGAATGGACACAGGGTAACTTACACATAGGAGGGGCCATGGAGTGGACCAGGAACTTCCAGTGCTCTCCAAGGTAAGCTGGGTTCCACAAGCCCCCTCACCCTAAGTGACTCCCGTCACACCCCACACTCTCTTAAGGCGGCCATACACGGTTCGAATTTCGAAATAATTTTCTTTCGAAAATCGTATCAAAGAATTTTCGTACGAATTTTGCACCGTTAGTGGGCTGCAGCAACAGCCGATTTTCGTGCGGCAATCAAATTTGAGGAATCCGACATGTTCGAAATTTTTTGAAAAACAAAAGATTTTCTGATCAATGATGGGAGAATCGTGCGAGAAATGTAATAGAAAAAAAACAAATGTGCATGTGCAAGAAAAGAATATTCCCGGAGAGAAAAGAATATTCCCGGAAACATGAAGGTTTGGTCGGCCGAATTTCGAAAATCAATGGTGGCATCATCGGATCACAAAAAAAACGAACTTTCTGATTTTGAAAAGAAAATTTGTTCGAAATTCGAAATTTCGAAATTCGAAATTCGACCCGTGTATGGCCTGCTTTACACATAACCAACGGACCTAACCAAGGCCGCCAGCAGGACTGAGCTTTAAGAAAAAAAAAATTCACGGCATAACATGAAATGAGAAGATCAGAACTTACCCTCAATAATTCTTTGTGTGGATGAAGTTCCCTCTACAGATGTCTATTCCTTAGACTGAGGCGTAGATGAAGGCCAATTCTCTCCAATCACAGAACATTATTTATCCTCCGTATTCTCAGATCACATATCAGGTCACACCCCCAAGATCTCCACAATGGGCGCTGATTTCGCTGCATTTAAACTTACACCATGATTAGTTAAAAGAGAAAAGCAATCTGTAAGCTGCGGTGGAATAATAGCGACACAACTACAAATCTATTTCTAAATAAAACCCGATATGCACTAAAGCCTGGTGCATGTTTTTTTTTTTCATTAAACCCTGCAGGCTAAACCAAAAAAAAAATTAACTAAAAAATGGAGAGCTCGGGAGGAACATTGCATAGTTAGTACAGCGATCTCCCCCCAATGAGCTTTTGTGTCCTGACAGGGGGACGGCCACCCACCAGAACACACATGTTGGCTGAGGACGCTGATCGGATGCCAAAATCGGCACAATCGGCAGACCATTTTCAGTCATGCCCAGGGCCGCCATCAGGAATTTTGGGGCCCCTTACACAGCTTCAGGCATGGGCCCCCTGGAGCAGAGGAGAACCGGGGGGGTGTGCTGCCGCCGCGAATTGAGAAGCTAGGGGGGCAGCCGCGAATTGAGAGGCGGGCGGTGCTGCCGCCGCGAATTGTTGAGGTCGGGGGGGCTTTGGGTGCTGACAAACAAAGAAAGAACAAAAAAAAAAGGGGGGTTGCCATCCAGGGCCCTGGGGACCTCCGGGCCTCTGGGGACCTCTGGGCCACTTACAAAAAAAAAAAAGGGGGGCTGCCGTCTGGGCCCCTGGGGACCTCCGGGCCCCTTACAGGTGTACTGCCTGTACCCCCCTGATGGCGGCCCTGGTCATGCCCCAGCCAGACGGTCAACTTCTGTCGGATCGACTGCCGTACACAGGGACCGAACGGCGGCAAGTTTCTATTGAACTGGCCGATGCCTCCCGATAATCAGCCCATGTGCACTAGGCTTAACATAATATAAGCTGCTGGTAAGAAATTGTAAAAAGAAAATCCTTAACAGATCATACGCTGGACAGATATTTCAAAGCTCTTGTGAAGCAAAAAATAATTAAAAGATACTGATCTAAAATCATGAAATCAGTTCCTTTACTGTGCAAATACAAAAAGGAACATTTATTCGAAAGCTTCAATGGAAACTTAAAATTATAAAGTCCCCATTAAAAAAAAAAAAAAAAAACAATTGCAGATAACTGTCCTTAGATTTTACAATATAAATATTAAAAGGAAAAAAATAAAAAAACATGGCTTCTAGGGTATATTTATTATCTAGTCATATTTTATTATAGTATTATTATTTAAGGGGGTAAAAAAAAACATGCTAAAATAGTAACAAAACAATTAAAGAAAACAAAATGCAAAAATAGTAACAAAAAAAGTAAGAAAACAACCAAAAAAGAAAACAAAAAAACATCCATAAATGAATATAATGTAATACATGTATGTATGCTTGTACACTCATGTGTGCATGTGTGTATTTTTCTTTTTTATGGATTTTTCTCTTATTTTTTTGCTGTGAAATAATCATACTACAATAAAATATGGCAAAAATAAAATAAACATTTTCACAAAATGAACCTCAGAGGCCATTTAAGGTTTATTGCACCTTTAAAAAAATAACTTTTTAAAACTAACTTAACTCACCTTTATTTTTCCTTCCCAATGCATTTTGCAGAAATGGTGGCATTTTCTAGCTAAATTTCAGAAACGTAGCTATAGTGAAAACCTTCTATTTCCCTCATTACTAACACTTTCAATAAATGTTTATTTTTTAACTATGTGAATAGAATGAATGAAATTCATGAAATTGCTATAAAAAATAAATAAAAAAATATCTGCATTTTAATTGTATTTAAAGTACTTGAATTGCAATCTTACCTCTGTCCATATAAATGGCTGATGATAAATAAACTTTTTTTTGCCACTGTATAACTTAGTAGCTAGAAAAGGATTGTACAACATATTTATGACATCAATGAGCACATCTGCCAATAAAACTCTGTGTACAAATTCTTCTCATAATGATCCTAGGACTAGGAAAGAAAAAGGAAGGACACACACCACAACAGTATGACATCTTCATGTCATTTTCTTTTAAAGCATTGCATTTGATAATTAATAATTTCCATATAATTTTATTTTAAAGCATTGCAGTTGAAAATGAATCGTTTCCATATAATTGTCTTTTAAAGCCATGTACTTGAGAATTAATCATTTCCATGTCATTTAATTTTAAAGCATTGCATTTGATAATAAATAATTTTCATATAATTTTCTTTTAAAGCATTGCAGTTGGTAACTAATAATTTCCATACAATTTGAAAATGACTCGTTTCCATATAGTTTGTCTTTTAAAGCATTGCATTTGAGAATTAATAATTTCCATGTCATTTTCTTTTAAAGTATTGTATTTAAGAGATAAAAATTTCCATATCATTTTATTTTAAAGCATTGCATTTGATAATGAAGAATTTCCATATCATTTTCTTTTAAAGCATTGCATTTGATAATTAATAATTTCCATATAATTTTATTTTAAAGCATTGCAGTTGGTAACTAATAATTTCCATATAATTGTCTTTTAAACATTGCATTTGAGAATTAATAGTTTCCATGCCATTTTCTTTTAAAGCATTGTATTTGAGAGATAATAATTTCCATATCATTTTATTTTAAAGCATTGCAGTTGGTAATTAATAATTTCCATATCATTTTCTTTTAAAGCATTACAGTTGATAATTATTAATTTCCATATCATTTTCTTTTAAACCATTTAATTTAAGAATTAATAATTTATATGTCATTTTATTTTAAAGCATTGCATTTGATAATGAAGAATTTCCATATAATTTTATTTTAAAGCATTATATTTGAGAATTAATAATTTCCATGTAATTTTCTTTTAAAGCATTGCATTTGAGAATTATTAATTTCCATATAATTTTATTTTAAAGCATGGCAGTTGATAATGAATAATTTTAATATAATTTTCTTTTAAAGCATTGCATTTGAAAATTAATAATTTCCATATAATTTTCTTTTTAAAGTATTACAGTTGATAACTATTAATTTCCTTATCATTTTCTTTTAAAGCATTGCATTTTATAATGAAGAATTTCCATATCATTTCATTTTAAAGCATTGCATTTGAGAATTAATAATTTCCATTTAATTTTCTTTTAAAGCATTGCATTTGAGAATGTGTTACCAGTATACAGGAATTCACCAATCGGTGCAGGATGATCACCAACCGGAGACTGCAGGCCCAGTAAAAGTAAATATGTTTATGACCTTGACTGCCCTTTCTAGTTTGATAGCCCCACCCACATGGTAGCTATTCTATTTCCCATGTTTACCAATGCCCATAGAAGATATGGGATTTTTCAAAATGGTATTGTTTGTATACTTACATATTTTCTCTACTATTCAGCTCTCCTTTTCTTCCATCTTGCTCTCCTGAAGAAGTGGGAATCCGCGAAACATGCTGAGAGCTTGACCTGCAATAGTCTATGGGAGCTTGATCTTATATGTCCAATGATGATTGGAGACATTCTTATTCTCACTGGGATTCCAACAGAGGTGGTATGACCACTGTATGACCACTGAGAGTGAAAGTGTTCTGCAATTTTTATTTTTTATGTGTATGTTGATGATATGTAAATAAACTTTATTTTAAAGTATCATGTTATAATGTCTTGTGACGTTACCGGTAAAAATCCTACTTGCCCCCCCCCCCCCCCCCCCACTTATACACACACTATATATCCAATGGTTGACATTGCACAAATATCAGAGACAAAGACTGTAGTGCATATAATCCAAAAGAGAGAGCGGCACTCGCGGGTCTTGAAAGGTGAACGCAAAATGAAGGTTTTATAGCAACTTTTCAACAAGGCACAAGCTCGTCTTCCTCAGGACCGTCCTGAGGAAGACGAGCTTGTGCGTCGTCGAATCTCCAAAATAAAACCTTTATTGTGCTACTATCTCTTTTTGATTATATACAATACTATATATACTGTACACGTCTATATCTATATATATATATATATATATATAGATAGATAGATAGATAGATAGATAGATAGATGGATGGATGGATGGATGGATAGATAGATAGATAGATACCGTATATACTCGAGTAAAACTGGGAAAACTTATTGACTCGAGTATAAGCCGAGGGTGAGAATGCAGCAGCTACTGTAAGCGGAAAAAAGGGTCAACAATGCCCATTTGCACGCCTCACTGTGCCCATTTGCAACCTCACTGTGCCCATTGCAACATCACTGTGCCATACCTTACTGTACCATACCTCACTGTGCCCATTGCAACCTCACTGTGCCATACCTCCTCACTGTGCCATACCTCCTCACTGTGCCCATTGCAGTCTCACTGTGCCCATTGCAGTCTCACTGTGCCCATTGCAGTCTCACTGTGCCATACCTCCTCACTGTGCTATACCTCACTGTGCCCATTGCAGTCTCACTGTGCCATACCTCCTCACTGTGCCATACCTCCTCACTGTGCCATACCTCACTGTGCCCATTTCAGTCTCACTGTGCCCATTGCAACCTCACTCTGCCATACCTCCTCACTGTGCCTATTGCAGTCTCTCTGTGCCCGAGTACCTGAATTCTTGACAGTCGTCCATTTTTTTAAAAGTCGCGGCTTCCTCCTGGCGTTCCGTTCCGTGACAGGCATTTGACACTGTGTTCCGCCTATCACAGAGGTCCTCTCATCCTCGGACTCAATTTCCCAGCAGACACTGCGTTCAGTGTTCCGCCAATCACGGACATTCTTTCATCCTCGGACAAAAGGACGTCCGTGATTGGCGGAACACTGAACAGTGTCTGCTGGGAAATTGAGTCTGAGGATGAGAGGACCCCGGTGATAGGCGGAACACAGTGTCAAATGCCTGTCACGGAACGGAACGCCAGGAGGAAGCCGCGACTTTTAAAAAAATGAACGTCTGTCAAGAATTCAGGTACTGACTCGAGTATACGCCGAGGGGGGTATTTTCAGCCCTAAAAAAAGGTCTGAAAAACTCGGCTTATACTCGAGTATATACGGTATATAAATATACACACACTTTTTTTTTTTCTGCACAACTGAGCATATTCTTAATGCAAACGCAGGAACAAAAAAAACTACTAGGTAAAATTGTAAAATTTGTTAGATGCCTGTTCAGATTTTTGAACATACGCATGCACAATTAGCGATTGTGAAAAAAAATAGTTAAATTAGTGTTTTTAAATAAAACATTTTTTTTTTATCATGCTACATATCATGTTTTATGATATTTATTTCTGAAATTAATTGTGGATGTTTTTATAATGTTTTATGTTTTTTTAGAAGTTGTGTATTTATTCAAATGTGCGGCACTTTATGTAAAGTGCATATAATCCAAGAGAGCGGCACTCGCGGGTCTTGAAAGGTGAACGCACAATGAAGGTTTTATATCAACTTTTCAACAAGGCACAAGCTCGTCTTCCTCAGGACCGTCCTCTCCTGAGGAAGACAAGCTTGTGCATTGTCGAAACGCCAGAATAAAACCTTTATTGTGCTACTCTCTCTTTTTTATTATATACAATACTAATATATATATATATATATATATATATATATATAAATATTGTTTATCATGCTACATATCATGTTTTATGATATTTATTTCTGAAATTAATTGTGGATGTTTTTATAATGTTTTATATGTTTTTGTAGAAGTTGTGTAAAGTGGAACATCGCATAATAATTGTAAAGGTTGGTGTAATGTGATCATTATTTATGTAACAATTGTGTGTTCTTAAAGGCATCACAAATGGGAATCCATAATATATTGCATGAGGCTGTGGTCATTTTTCTTTTTTGGTGACGGATAGACGGATAGACGGATAGATGGATAGCGAGATAGATAGATAGATAGATAGATATGCTCTAATTATATAATTTTATAATTTATAAGTCTGAATTTCTGTCAAATTAAATATATAAGTCCTATATTTTTTTTTTTTATGTATTTTTTCAAAATAAGTTCATTATAATTTCTATTTAAATTGTATGTATAATATAGAATTACATAGTTTAATATTTAAATTGATCTGTTAGTAAATACATTTTTTTTTTTTTTTTTATATTTGCTATTTATCAAAATTATCATTATCCATTAACAGCATCATCACCACCACTATCACCACATTTTTGTATTAAAATTCAACAAAATTTTCATTTTACAAAAAAAAAAAAAAATTAAAGCAATTCAACTTTTAAGCAAAATCATAACAAAAATAACATGTATTATGTAACCAGCCATTTCAAAAATTACAATGTATACTTTTTCTTGAATTTTCTTCTATATATTGCATTGTAGATCATTAATAAACCATACAGTGTATACGCAAACAATCCTGAGATGTTTCTTTCTGAATGCATTTATGTTTAGTATTTTGGTAAGAAATTGCACAAAAATAATTTATTTATTTTTATAAATAAATTATTATTAATAAAAAAAGAAGAGATAAAATATCACCTTTCATTAACAGAGGGCCCAACGTTATATTGGCGATGTCCATGTCGCCATCCATTATGGCGGGGTTTGTTTGAGAACAATTCTGTAAATAGATAAGGAGGGCAGACATGTAAAGTGGACATTTTTTAATGTATAGCCTCGTACACACGACCAATTTTCTCGGCAAGAAATGACAAGAAAACTGTTGGGAGAGCTTTCTTGCCGAGAAAACCATTGGTGTGTATGGTTTCTTGTCGAGAAAACTGCCGGGAATCTCGATGAGAAAATTAGAGAACCTGCTCTCTATTTTCTCGTCAGGATTCTCGTTTTTCTCGTCGGGATTCTCGTCGGTCTGTTTCCACGAGAAAACTAGTTGTGTGTATGCTTTTCCCGAGTCTTAAAAAAATCGGGCATGCTCAGAATCAAGTATGAGATGGGAGCGCACCTTCTGGTAAAACTAGCGTTCATAATGGAGATAGCACAGTCGTCACGCTGTAACGGACTGAAAGCACGGAGACTGAAAAGCGCGAATCGTCTCTCCCCAAACTTTTACTAACACGCGGTAACACGGGATCAGCAAAAGCAGCCCAAGGGGTGGCGCCATTGAAATCCAACTTCCCCTTTATACTGCCGTCGTACGTGTTGTACGTCACCGCGCTTTACAGCGACGAGATTTGGAATTGACAGTGTGTATGCAAGGAAAGCTTGACAAGAAGCTCATCGAGAAAAACAACGTGTTTTTTTTTTACGATGAGATTCTCAGTCGTGTGTACGAGGCTTAAATGTCGGCGTGTACTTACAGTCTAGAGCCCACTTACCGGACTGCACGTCCCCAATGTTGTATTACACAAGATTATCTGACAGTCTATAGAAAGCCGGCTGTAATTCCCAGCAAAGTCAGCGATATCAAGAGAGAGACGTCCTTCCCGGGAAACTCCATTCTCTTCCACATGTAGGGAAGAGTCACTGAGATAAGGGCAGCTGTTGAAAGATAAAAATGACGATATCAGCAAACAGTCAACTCAAATACATAAAATAAAAGATAATTGTGTCTCAAAGCAGCCAATGACCTTGATAATGATAAGATAATGATAAAGAAATCGTACCCAGTTCATAAATTCATAGGAGGAACAGACTAGCTTGTACTCAAGGCAGTCCCTCAGCAGACCTTTAAAACCGTGTTCCAGACGCATTTTTTTTTTTTTTAAGTCAGCAGTTACAAACGCTGCAGCTTCTGACTTTTAATAAGGACCCTTAGGCCCGGTTCACATAGGGGCGACTCCTCAGGCGACTCGGTCGCCTGAGGAGTCGCGTCCCGCTCTGTGCTATGGAACCGTTCTAATAGGAGTGACCTGAGTCGCTCCGACTTAGAAAAAGATTCCTGTACTTCTTTTGGGGGCGACTTGCATTGACTTCTATACAGAAGTCATTATGCAAATCGCCTCGGCGGGCGTCTCAAGTCGTCTTGAGATCGCGCCGCCGAGGTCGCCCCCGAAGTCGTGCCGCCCCTGTGAGAACCGGGCCTTACCTGTCCTAGGCGATGTCGGTCCCCCGAGGCTGATCCCTCGATTGTGGCAGGTCCCGGCGCCACCATCCTCACTAAAGGGAAACAGGCAGTGGAGCCTTGCGGCTTCACTGCCCGTTTCCTACTGCGCATGCGCGAGTCGCACAGCGTTTTCTGAATGGGTGGCTGTTCTCTGGGATACACACAGTTCCCAGCAGACAACGCAAGGAGGACGAGGAAGAAGACCAGCCGCGGACTAGGAAGAGGCAGATTAGGAATATCTGCCTAGCAACTGCAATTTCTGGTAAGTACATTTTTTTTTTGAGCATTTTTATGTATTTTTTTTTTCTTAGGGTGGACCTCCACTTTAATATAGCTAATGAACACCAGTGGGTGCAAACATTGCTGCATTTAGATGCGCCCTCCGGTGTTCATTAACTGAAATACATGTACTGTATGTGCACCTGCAAAGGGTTCTTTCATTCTGGTTTTAACCACTGACCCTTTCTGACACTTTTTGTTTACAATTCTAAATCAGTATTTTTTGCTAGAAAATTAGAACCACCAAACATTGTATATATTTTTTAGCAGACACCCTAGAAAATAAAATGGTGACTGTTGCAATTTTGTTATATCTCACGGTTTTTCAAATAAAAAAATACACTTTAATTAATAAAAAAAAGAACAATATGTGTGTGTGTGTGTGTGTGTGTGTATAATATATATATGAATAGATGAGAGAGAGAGAGAGAGAGAGAGATCATGGTTTTTCAAACGCAATTTTTTTTAAAAAAAATACACTTTAATGAATAAAAAAAAAGCACAATATGTGTGTGTATTATATATATATAAATATATATATATATATATATATATATATATATATATATATATATATATATATATATATATATACACAGTACACACACACACTGTGTGTATATCTGTATATACAGTATATATATATATATATATATATATATATATATATATATATATATATATATATATATATATATATATTTTATACACACACATATTGTGCTTTTTTTTATTCAGTAAAGTGTATTTTTTTTAAAAAAAATACATTTGAAAAACCGTGAGACATAAAAAATTGCAACAGTCACCATTTTATTTCCTAGGGTGTCCACTAAAAAAAAATATATATATACAATATTATACATATATAAATATATAATATATATTTTTTTTTAATATGAGAGATAATGTTACACCAAGTAAATAGATACCGAACATGTCACGCTTTACTTCAAAATCTTCATAGGTGACGCTTTAATTTTTACAGATTACCAGTTTGGAGTTACAGAGGAGGTCCAGTGTGAGAATTATTGCTCTTACTCTAGCGTTTGCGGCGATACCTCACATGTGGTGCAAGCACCGTTTATACATGCGTGCCTGACCTATGTATGAATTTGCGTAGGGATGGGGGGGGGGAGGGGCTTTTTTTATTTTTCTTATTTATTTCATTATTCTTTTTTTTTTACCCTGTCTCTTTTTCATTTATATTTTTTTATCACTTTTATCCCTATTAAAAGGAATGTAAACATCCCTTGTAATAGAAATAAGGATGACAGGTCCTCTTTATGGAGAGATTTTGGGTCAAAAATACCTCAAATCTTTCCTTTACCTCCAAAAGCAAAAAAATTATTTTACTTACACCCTGGTTTGGAAGCGATGCCATGAAGTCGCTCTGGTCCTCCAAGGCCATAGAGGCGATCAAAGACAATCTAACCTTTTATCACCTCTGTTACCAGCTGGCTGCACCATGTAATCCTTTCCAGGATGAGCCGGCAAAGACGGTAAGCCCGAGAGACACCGGCGGGCGGCAGGACGGGGGGACATCCCATCTCGCTGCTTCTAAAAACGTTCCAGCGGCGAAAAGAGTTGCTCGGAACGCTTTCAAGAGAAATCCACAGGATGAAAAAAAAATTCCTTAGGTTATGGCTGATAGCTAGACTTGCAAACTGTAACGTAAATATACAGTGCCTTGAAGAAAGTATTCATACCCCTTGAAATTTTCCACATTTTGTCATGTTACAATCAAAAATGGAAATGTATTTTATTGGAATTTTATGTGATAGACCAACACAAAGTGGCACATAATTGTGAAGTAGACGAAGAATGATAAATGGTTTTCAAAATGTTTTATAAATAAATATGTGAAAAGTGTGTGTGTGGGGGGGGGGGGGCATTTGTATTCAGCCCCCTTTACTCTGATAACTAAAATCTAGTGGAACCAATTGCCTTCAGAAGTCACCTAATTAGTAAATAGAGTCCACCTGTGTGTCATTTAATCTCAGTATAAATACAGCTGTTCTGTGAAGCCCTTAGAGGTTTGTTAGAGAACCTTAGTGAACAAACAGCATCATGAAGGCCAAGGAACACACCAGACAGGTCAGGGATAAAGTTGTGGAGAAGTATAAAGCAGGGTTAGGTTATAAAAAAATCTCCCAAGCTTTGATCATCTCACGGAGCTCTGTTCAATCCATCATCGGAAAATGGAAAGAGTATGGCACAACTGCAAACCTACCAAGACATGGCCGTCCACCTAAACTGACCGGGCTGGGCAAGGAGAGCATTCATCAGAGAAGCAGCCAAGAGGTCCATGGTAACTCTGGAGGAGCTGCAGAGATCCACAGCTCAGGGGGGAGAATCTGTCCACAGGACAACTATTAGTCGTGCTTCTCCACAAATCTGCCCTTTATGGAAGAGTGACAAGAAGAAATACATTGGGGAAAGAAAGTCATAAGAAGTCCTGTTTGCAGTTTGTGAGAAGCCATGTGGGGGGCACAGCAAACATGTGGGGGACACAGCAAACATGTGGAGGACACAGCAAACATGTGGAGGACACAGCAAACATGTGGGGGACACAGCAAACATGTGGAGGACACAGCAAACATGTGGGGGACACAGCAAACATGTGGAGGACACAGCAAACATGTGAGGGACACAGCAAACATGTGGGAGACACAGCAAACATTAGGAAGAAGGTGCTCTGGTCAGATGAGACCAACATTCTACTTTTTGGCCTAAAAGCAAAACGCAATGTGTGGAGGAAAACTAACACTGCACATCACCCTGAACACACCATCCCCACCGTGAAACATGGTGGTGGCAGCATCATGTGGTGGGGATGCTTTTCTTCAGCAGGGACAGGGAAGCTGGTCAGAGTTGATGGGAAGATGGATGGAGACAAATACAGGGCAATCTTAGAAGAAAACCTGTTAGAGTCTACAAAAGACTTGAGACCGGGGCAGAGGTTCACCTTCCAGCAGGACAACGACCCTAAATTACAGCCAGAGCTACAATGGAAGGGTTTAGATCAAACCATATTCATGTGTTAGAATGGCCCAGTCACAGTCCAGACCTAAATCACATTTAGAATCTGTGGCAAGACTTGAAAATTGCTGATCACAGACGCTCTCCATCCAATCTGACAGAACTTGAGCTATTCTGCAAAGAAGAATGGGCAGAAATGTTCCTCTCTAGATGTGTAAAGCTGGTAGAGACATCCCCAAAAAAAACTTGTAGCTGTAATTGTAGAGAAAGGGGGTTCTACAAAGTATTGACTCCGGGGGGGCCATACAAATGCCCCCCAACACGTTTCACATATTTATTTGTATCATTTATCATTTTCCTTCCACTTCACAATTATGTGTCACTTTGTGTTGGTCTATCACATAAAATCCCAATAAAATACATTTATGTTTTTGGTTGTAACATGACAAAATGTGGGAAATTTTAAGGGAGTATGACTACTTTTTTGTATGTATTGTGGTCGGCAGGGGGTTAATTCTATTCATGTGACATCACAGCCAAATCAGGGTTGTCTTGGCCTAGGCCAGAATGTTGTGTCCCTGGCTCAGCTGTGAAAGAATGACATGGCCATGTGGGGCTCAGCCACACGCTATTTTCAAATTCTGACAGCTGGGACGGGAAAAAGAACATGTTCCACCTGTTGTTGGCTGCAAAGGCCAACAGTACTTGTAGTTCATTTATTCACAGAACTTTGTGAAAGAATGATGTGGCCGTGTGAGCGGAGCCCCACACGGACATGCTGTTTTCAAATTCTTACAGTGGGCACAGGACGAGGAACCCCCGCCTCCTGTCACCAGAAGAGGGGGAGCAGGAGGAACAGGGGCAAGAGCTGGAACATGTTACATGTTCCACCCATAGTTGGCCGCAAAGGCCAACAGTACTTGTAGTTAATGTCTTCACAGAACTTTGTGAAAAATGACACGGCCATGTGGGGCTCCGCCACACGCTATTTTCAAATTCTGACAGCTGGGACGGGAAGAAGAACCTCTGCCTCCTGCCACAGGGGGGGGGAGGATTAGGAATAGGGGCAGGAGCTGGAACATGTTACATGTTCCACCTGTTGTTGGCCACAAAGGCCAACAGTCCTTGTAGTTCATTTATTCACAGAACTTTGTGAAATAATGATGTGGCCGTGTGAGCGGAGCCCCACACAGACATGCTGTTTTCACATTCTTACAGCGGGCACAGGACGAGGAACCCCTACCTCCTGTCACCATAAGAGGGGGATCAGGAGGAACAGGGGCAAGAGCTGGAACATGTTACATGTTCCACCCATTGTTGGCCGCAAAGACCAACAGTACTTGTAGTTAATGTCTTCACAGAACTTTGTGAAAGAATGATGTGGCTGTGTGGGCAGTTCTACCCTAAATACAGGTGGAACATACAACATGTTCCAAAGGTGAACGTAGCCTTTTGCCTCGTACACACGGCCGGTTTTCCCGTCGGAAAAACTCAGATGAGAGCTTTTGGCCAGGAATCCCAACCGTGTGTATGCTCCATCTGAGTTTTTCCAATGGGAAAACTGCTGAAAACGGCCGGCAAAAAAAAGAGAACTGGCTCTCTTTTTTCCCGTCGGGATTCCCGACTGACTTTTTCCTGTCGGAAAACCCGGCCGTGTGTACGAGGCATTAAAGTTTGGTCTTGGACTAATCCTAGCCTGCTTGTTGACTCCGATTTCTGCCTTTCTTTTCAATAGGCTCGGTGCTGCCAGGCAAGGCATTAAAAGGGAAATTTAAAACAATAAAAAAAATATATATATATATATATATACGGTACATAAAATATAAGTCACTTCAGAATTTACAGCTAGAGTGTCGGAGAAAAAGACTCTTACTAGTCACTGATGACGTTGTATATCACAGTATCTGTATCAGATGTAGTGGTCAGAAGGCAGCTCTTGATAAGCAGCACGGCTGTAGAAGGAGTCTCGTCTTCCACACTTATCCCAACGTACAAAGGTACATGTATGTCTATCCAGCCTCCTGGGTCCTCATAGAGAATGGTGTAATTAGAATCTTGGAAGATGCCCATTCTGACTGCGTAGGATGAAGCTCCTCCGAGGGATAGATGACTTTCACTGCAAAACAATGTTACAATGTTACCACCACTGTAAGAGAGCCCTCCACCACTGACCACTAATGTATGGGGGGCACCTCTTATCTTGTCACCAATGCAAGGTGGCACTTCTCAACTGAGCACTAGGGATGAGCTTCGTGTTCGAGTCGAACATACGTTCGACTCGAACATCGGCTGTTCGATCGTTCGACGAAGATCGAACGATTTGGGCCGTTCGCGCCAAATTCGAGTGACGCGAACGGCCCACAATGCACTACGCCATCGCAGTGTCATCCAGGCGCTGTGATTGGGCAAGCATGCACTGTGACCCCGCATGCTTGGCCAATCACAGCGCCGGCAGCGAGGAGAGCAATGATTGGCCACAGGCAGGATGCCTGTGGCCAATTATTGCTGAGGGTGTTTAGTACACGCCCCACACTATAAAAGGCCGCCAGCACGGCGGCCTAGTGTAGTGTGTTCCAGAGCAGGGATAGAGCAGCATAGGCAGGGACAGTGACTGTTATTTCTTTCTTGCTTAACCTGGATTCCTTTAGTTTAGGGAAAGAGAAGGATAGGTAGGGAGAGTGTCAGTGTGTTTTACTGTGCGAATCCTTGTTTCTAGGGACAGGGAAGGACAGTGAGGGAATTCTCCTTGTGCTATAGTGTGCTTTAAAAAAACATTTTTTCTAGGGACAGAAAACTATAGGTAGGGAGAGTGTCAGTGTGTTTTACTGTGTGAATCCTTGTTTCTAGGGACAGGGAAGGACAGTGAGGGAATTCGCCTTGTGCTATAGTGTGCTTTAAAAAAACATTTTTTTCTAGGGACAGAAAACTATAGGAAGGAAGAGTGTCAGTTTCTTTCACTGTGATAAACCTTGTTTCTAGGGACAAAGAAGGAAAGTGAGTGAAATTCTCCTTGTGCTATAGTGTGCTTTAAAAAAACATTTTTTTCTAGGGACAGAAAACTATAGGTAGGGAGAGTGTCAGTGTCTTTTACTGTGCGAATCCTTGTTTCTAGGGACAGGGAAGGACAGTGAGGGAATTCTCCTTGTGCTATAGTGTGCTTTAAAAAAACATTTTTTCTAGGGAAAGAAAACTATAGGTAGGGAGAGTGTCAGTGTGTTTTACTGTGCGAATCCTTGTTTCTAGGGACAGGGAAGGACAGTGAGGGAATTCTCCTTGTGCTATAGTGTGCTTTAAAAAAACATTTTTTCTAGGGACAGAAAACTATAGGTAGGGAGAGTGTCAGTTTCTTTCACTGTGATAATCCTTGTTTCTAGGGACAAAGAAGGAAAGTGAGTGAAATTCTCCTTGTGCTATAGTGTGCTTTAAAAAAACATTTTTTCTAGGGACAGAAAACTATAGGTAGGGAGAGTGTCAGTGTATTTTACTGTGCGAATCCTTGTTTCTAGGGACAGGGAAGGACAGTGAGGGAATTCTCCTTGTGCTATAGTGTGCTTTAAAAAAAAAAATTTTCTAGGGACAGAAAACTATAGGTAGGGAGAGTGTCAGTGTGTTTTACTGTGTGAATCCTTGTTTCTAGGGACAGGGAAGGACAGTGAGGGAATTCTCCTTGTGCTATAGTGTGCTTTAAAAAAACATTTTTTTCTAGGGACAGAAAACTATAGGAAGGAAGAGTGTCAGTTTCTTTCACTGTGATAATCCTTGTTTCTAGGGACAAAGAAGGAAAGTGAGTGAAATTCTCCTTGTGCTATAGTGTGCTTTAAAAAAACATTTTTTCTAGGGACAGAAAACTATAGGTAGGGAGAGTGTCAGTGTCTTTTACTGTGCGAATCCTTGTTTCTAGGGACAGGGAAGGACAGTGAGGGAATTCTCCTTGTGCTATAGTGTGCTTTAAAAAAACATTTTTTCTAGGGACAGAAAACTATAGGTAGGGAGAGTGTCAGTTTCTTTCACTGTGATAATCCTTGTTTCTAGGGACAAAGAAGGAAAGTGAGTGAAATTCTCCTTGTGCTATAGTGTGCTTTAAAAAAACATTTTTTCTAGGGACAGAAAACTATAGGTAGGGAGAGTGTCAGTGTGTTTTACTGTGCGAATCCTTGTTTCTAGGGACAGGGAAGGACAGTGAGGGAATTCTCCTTGTGCTATAGTGTGCTTTAAAAAAACATTTTTTCTAGGGACAGAAAACTATAGGTAGGGAGAGTGTCAGTGTCTTTTACTGTGCGAATCCTTGTTTCTAGGGACAGGGAAGGACAATGAGGGAATTCTCCTTGTGCTATAGTGTGCTTTAAAAAAAACATTTTTTCTAGGGACAGAAAACTATAGGTAGGGAGAGTGTCAGTGTGTTTTACTGTGCGAATCCTTGTTTCTAGGGACAGGGAAGGACAGTGAGGGAATTCTCCTTGTGCTATAGTGTGCTTTAAAAAAACATTTTTTTCTAGGGACAGAAAACTATAGGAAGGAAGAGTGTCAGTTTCTTTCACTGTGATAAACCTTGTTTCTAGGGACAAAGAAGGAAAGTGAGTGAAATTCTCCTTGTGCTATAGTGTGCTTTAAAAAAACATTTTTTCTAGGGACAGAAAACTATAGGTAGGGAGAGTGTCAGTGTGTTTTACTGTGCGAATCCTTGTTTCTAGGGACAGGGAAGGACAGTGAGGGAATTCTCCTTGTGCTATAGTGTGCTTTAAAAAAACATTTTTTTCTAGGGACAGAAAACTATAGGTAGGGAGAGTGTCAGTGTCTTTTACTGTGCGAATCCTTGTTTCTAGGGACAGGGAAGGACAGTGAGGGAATTCTCCTTGTGCTATAGTGTGCTTTAAAAAAACATTTTTTCTAGGGACAGAAAACTATAGGTAGGGAGAGTGTCAGTGTGTTTTACTGTGCGAATCCTTGTTTCTAGGGACAGGGAAGGACAGTGAGGGAATTCTCCTTGTGCTATAGTGTGCTTTAAAAAAACATTTTTTTCTAGGGACAGAAAACTATAGGAAGGAAGAGTGTCAGTTTCTTTCACTGTGATAAACCTTGTTTCTAGGGACAAAGAAGGAAAGTGAGTGAAATTCTCCTTGTGCTATAGTGTGCTTTAAAAAAAACATTTTTTCTAGGGACAGAAAACTATAGGTAGGGAGAGTGTCAGTGTCTTTTACTGTGCGAATCCTTGTTTCTAGGGACAGGGAAGGACAGTGAGGGAATTCTCCTTGTGCTATAGTGTGCTTTAAAAAAACATTTTTTCTAGGGACAGAAAACTATAGGTAGGGAGAGTGTCAGTGTCTTTTACTGTGCGAATGCTTGTTTCTAGGGACAGGGAAGGACAGTGAGGGAATTCTCCTTGTGCTATAGTGTGCTTTAAAAAAACATTTTTTCTAGGGACAGAAAACTATAGGTAGGGAGAGTGTCAGTGTGTTTTACTGTGCGAATCCTTGTTTCTAGGGACAGGGAAGGACAGTGAGGGAATTCTCCTTGTGCTATAGTGTGCTTTAAAAAAACATTTTTTATAGGGACAGAAAACTATAGGTAGGGAGAGTGTCAGTGTGTTTTACTGTGCGAATCCTTGTTTCTAGGGACAGGGAAGGACAGTGAGGGAATTCTCCTTGTGCTATAGTGTGCTTTAAAAAAACATTTTTTCTAGGGACAGAAAACTATAGGTAGTGTGAGGGGGTTAACTCGGTAGCGGGTGTGTGTGACCCCCTGGTTGGGCTCCCCACACAAAAACAGGGCCAGCAGACGGAGGTTGTGGTTTTCAAAATCAAAAGGTGCGGTTTATTTCTCTATGTACAGTGACAAAAACACAGCAAAGCCAAAAAGAAACATAAACAAAATAAATCCTGGTCAGTTTGACCTCTGACTAAACATGCAGGTTTCCTAAACTAACAACTGGGATCAGCCTGGTGCTGTCCTAGTCCCTGGTTTAGTAAAAGTCCAAACAAATAGCCACACAGGCTTTGCCTCACCGCACAGGGGTTCACTCTCCCTAGACAGTCCACACAGGTCTGGTTCCAGGCATGAGCTAACACCTAATGAATCTGGGAGTTCTTATAGAGGCCTAAATGAGCTGACAAGCTTCAGCTGGTCTCATCAACTCCCTGCCTCACGACGCCCAGCACTCTCCCTAGAGGTATGAGTCATTCATGAGCCCACTAGCCTCAGCTGGGCTTCATCAACTCCCTAGTTGTATAAGTCGGCATAAAGCCTGAATCTGGGAGAAATATATCTACCCCCCTGGATGCAACCAGGTGACTTTACCTTCCTGCTGTCACATACCCCCCCCTCTTGTTTTAACCTTGGGGTTGGAACACCAGCAATCAGGCATTCATGTACTCGAGACAAAGCATCCACATTCCCCATTTGAACGCCAGGGCGATGCTTTACTGTGAAGTTGAATTCCTGTAGGGCCAGGAACCACCTATTCACTCTTCTATTTGTCTCCTTGTTTTGAGCCATCCACTTTAACGGAGCGTGATCCGTAACCATGTCAAAGTGCCTACCTAGCAGATAGTACCGAAGGGAATCTAGAGCCCACTTCACCGCTAAACACTCCTTTTCAACCGTGGCGTAATTTACCTCATGGGACTTCAACTTCCTGCTGAGGTAAATGACTGGGTGCTCTTCCCCGTTCCAGACCTGGGACAATACTGCTCCTAACCCCACATCTGACGCATCACTTTGTACGACAAAGTCTTTAGAGAAGTCGGGTGAGTACAACACTGGCTGGCTACATAAGGCTTGTTTCAAGAATTGGAATGCTGCCTCCGCCTCGGGGGTCCATTTAATCATGACCGACCCTTTCCCTTTCGTCAGGTTGGTTAGGGGCACAGCCTTAGAAGCAAAGTGGGGAATGAAGCGCCGATAATAACCCGCGATTCCCAGAAAGGCTCGTACCTGCTTCTTGCTGTTGGGACGTGGCCAACTCTGGATGGCCTCGACTTTGTTGAGTTGGGGTTTTATTACTCCCCTGCCAATGGTGTACCCAAGATATTTGGCCTCCTCCTGCCCAATGGTACACTTCTTGGGGTTAGCCGTAAACCCCGCTTCCCGGATAGAGTCTAGGACTGCTTGCACTTTTGGCAGATGTGAGGCCCAATCTGTGCTATGGACAATTACGTCATCCAGGTAAGCCGCAGCATACTTCCGATGGGGCCTCAG
This sequence comes from Rana muscosa, assembly GCA_029206835.1. Classification (NCBI taxonomy): domain Eukaryota; kingdom Metazoa; phylum Chordata; class Amphibia; order Anura; family Ranidae; genus Rana; species Rana muscosa. The sequence goes on from CM055127.1 coordinate 189,576,716, forward strand.
TATCTGGTCCATTTTCCGCTGGAATGTGGCCGGCGCATTCTGTAACCCGAACGGCATTCTCTTATATTGGAACGCCCCGTCTGGGGTTACAAATGCGGTTTTCTCTTTGGCCGACTTGGCCAGGGGAATTTGCCAATACCCTTTTGTGAGGTCAAGAGTCGTCATGTATCGGGCTGTTCCCAGCCGGTCGATCAACTCATCTATACGTGGCATGGGGTAGGTGTCAAATTTTGTAACTTTGTTCAACTGACGAAAATCGTTACAAAATCGCCAGCTCCCATCCGGTTTAGGCACCAACACAATGGGACTAGACCAATCACTTTGGGACTCCTCTATCACCCCTAAGTTCAGCATTTTCTGTACTTCCTCCCGTATTGCCTCCCGTCGGGCCTCTGGGATCCGATAGGGTTTTAACTTCACCCTTTCACCGGGCGGGGTAATAATATCATGCTCTACCCCAGATGTTTGTCCCGGCAGCTCAGAGAACACCTCCTTGTTGCGAAGCACAAACTCCTTAACCTCCTGTTGTTGGGGTTGTGACAAGGTGGCTGCTATTCCAACCTCCGGAATCACGCAACCAGTTTGAGCTGGTGACCAAGTTTCTGCGACTAGGGACTCTCTATCCCTCCAGGCTTTCAACAGATTAACGTGATATATCTGTTCGGGCTTTCGCCTTCCTGGTTGTCTGACCTTGTAATTCACTTCGCTCACTTTTTCCATTATCTCGTAGGGGCCTTGCCATTTGGCAAGGAATTTACTTTCAACCGTAGGGACAAGTACCAATATCCTATCCCCCGGGGAAAAGGTACGGGTCTTTGCTCCACGGTTGTACACTCTCTGCTGTGCCAACTGCGCTTGGGCCAAATGTTCCTTCACGATGGGCATTACCTGTGCAATTCGATCTTGCATCAGGGCGACATGCTCAATCACACTCCTGTGGGGAGAACTCTCACTTTCCCAAGTTTCCTTGGCAATATCCAACAGCCCTCTTGGGTGTCTCCCATACAGTAACTCAAAGGGGGAGAATCCCGTAGAGGATTGGGGCACCTCCCTAATAGCAAACATCAAATAAGGAAGTAGACAGTCCCAATCCTTTCCATCTCTATCCACCACTTTCTTCAACATTTGTTTTAGGGTTTTGTTGAATCTTTCAACCAGCCCATCGGTTTGGGGGTGATACACAGATGTACGCAATTGCGTCACTTTGAGCAATTTACACAGCTCTTTCATAACCCGGGACATAAAGGGTGTACCTTGGTCCGTAAGCAGTTCTTTACAAATACCCACCCGGCTAAAAACAAGAGATAGCTCTTTGGCTATGGTTTTGGCCGAGGTATTTCTGAGAGGGATCGCTTCTGGATAACGGGTGGCATAGTCCATTATAACCAATATGTACTGGTGCCCCCTAGCAGACTTGATTATAGGACCTACCAAATCCATTGTGATTCTCTCAAACGGGACCTCAATGATGGGTAGAGGGACCAGCGGGCTACGGAAATGTGGCATCGGGGCCGACCTCTGACACACAGGGCAGGAGGAACAATAATTTTCTATGTCCTTCATCACCCCAGGCCAATAGAATCTCTGTAATACCCTCTCTCGGGTTTTCTCTGTCCCCAGATGACCTCCAAGAATGTGCCCATGGGCCAACTCCAACACCAACTTCCTGTAAGGTTTGGGCACCACAAGCTGCTCAACGGTTTCTTCTGCCCTTTTTGCCACCCGATACAGTAGGTCCTTCTCTACGCTGAAGTATGGGTAAGTGCAGGTATTATCTGGGTTCACTAACTCGCCATCTATTTCCACTACGTTTTCCCGTGCCTTTATTAGGGCGGGGTCTTTTAACTGTTCTGTGGCAAAATTTTCCCTGTGAACCTCCAGATCAGAAAACTCCACAGACGGTAGGTTTTCGTCTGAGGAGGTGGGCTCCTCTCCAGTTTCTTGAGTCTCCCCTGCCAATACTGACAAGGGAAATTCTGGAGAGTCCTCACCACTCTCAGAGGAGTTCTGGCTATCACATTCCTGGTACATAGGGGCACCAGTGGGGGGCTCAGGATCATCCCACAGTTCCCAGAACTTCGGAAAATCCCTTCCCACAATGGCATCATGCGGTAATTGAGATACTAACCCCACTGGATGAGAGAGGGTACCTTTGGGGGTCTCGAAACACACTGTAGTCACTGGATACTCTCGGGTGTCCCCATGCACACAAATAACAGCTACCTTGCTATTCCCAGAGACCTCTGTTTTAACTAATTCAGCCTTTATCAGGGTCACAAGGCTACCTGAATCCAGTAATACCACAACATTTCTACCATTAATACACATTTTGCATAAATGTTTCTCAGTTCCCCGAATGGCAGTGCATGCGACTGTCGCACACAGCGACTGACGTCTGTCCATCAGAAAGTCACATTGCATGGGTTCCTCCACAACCGGGCAATTTGCTGCAATATGTCCCGCTTGCCGGCAGCGGTAGCAAACAATCCATTTGGCTGCCTCTTGAGCCCCTGACTTCCCAGGCTGTTCTCGCCAAACTTTGGGTAGAGCTCCCACCCTCTCACTCTCTCCACCCTCACCCCTTGGAATCCTCTTATCCGCCCCTGGGGATGGTCTGGTCTTAGGGTGGAAAGTCCGAGAGTCTCTGGAAGAGGCCGTCAGGTTCTCTGTAGCCAAGTATTTCTCTACATGATCCACAAGACCACCGGCCGTCTCTGGGTCTCCATGGCTTACCCACTTTTGGATGGCAGTAGGAAGAGCTCTCAAAAACCGATCCATTACAACACGTTCCACAATCTCTGGTGCGGACAAAGTCTCTGGCTGTAGCCACTTCCTGCTCAGGTGAATGAGATCATACATTTGAGACCTGGGGGGTTTTCCAAGCTGGAAAGTCCAGTTATGCACACGCTGAGCCCGGACAGCCAGGGTGACACCCAGCCTTGCCAATATTTCAGCTTTTAGCATCACATAGTCTTTTGCTTGGTCAGGCTCTAGGTCATAGTAAGCCTTCTGCGATTCACCAGTTAACAGAGGAGCCACCAGTCCAGCCCACTGCTCCTCAGGCCACTTTTCTCTTTCAGCAGTCCTTTCAAATGTGGTCAAAAATACCTCTGGATCATCCTCTCCAGTCATTTTTGTCAATAAACGACTCACCCCAAAGGACGCGGTATTAGTGGGACGGCTTTCCTCACTGGTCTGCGGACGTTGCTGCATTACTGCTTCCATTTGTTGTAGTCTCTGCTCTTGCTTCTGTAACAGGTCTATGAAGCGGGCCTCAGATTGCTGCTGGGCTTGTTGATGAGCTTGCTGCTGGGCTGCAAGGCTCCTTTGCAAACCTGCATTTGTCTGCTGTTGATTGGCATTTGCTAGAGCCAGCTGTTTCAGTATCTCCTCCATGCTGGCTTAAAAAAAACTGCCCGCATTCTCCACCAACTGTGAGGGGGTTAACTCGGTAGCGGGTGTGTGTGACCCCCTGGTTGGGCTCCCCACACAAAAACAGGGCCAGCAGACGGAGGTTGTGGTTTTCAAAATCAAAAGGTGCGGTTTATTTCTCTATGTACAGTGACAAAAACACAGCAAAGCCAAAAAGAAACATAAACAAAATAAATCCTGGTCAGTTTGACCTCTGACTAAACATGCAGGTTTCCTAAACTAACAACTGGGATCAGCCTGGTGCTGTCCTAGTCCCTGGTTTAGTAAAAGTCCAAACAAATAGCCACACAGGCTTTGCCTCACCGCACAGGGGTTCACTCTCCCTAGACAGTCCACACAGGTCTGGTTCCAGGCATGAGCTAACACCTAATGAATCTGGGAGTTCTTATAGAGGCCTAAATGAGCTGACAAGCTTCAGCTGGTCTCATCAACTCCCTGCCTCACGACGCCCAGCACTCTCCCTAGAGGTATGAGTCATTCATGAGCCCACTAGCCTCAGCTGGGCTTCATCAACTCCCTAGTTGTATAAGTCGGCATAAAGCCTGAATCTGGGAGAAATATATCTACCCCCCTGGATGCAACCAGGTGACTTTACCTTCCTGCTGTCACAGTAGGGAGAGTGTCAGTGTGTTTTACTGTGCGAATCCTTGTTTCTAGGGACAGGGAAGGACAGTGAGGGAATTCTCCTTGTGCTATAGTGTGCTTTAAAAAAACATTTTTTTCTAGGGACAGAAAACTATAGGAAGGAAGAGTGTCAGTTTCTTTCACTGTGATAAACCTTGTTTCTAGGGACAAAGAAGGAAAGTGAGTGAAATTCTCCTTGTGCTATAGTGTGCTTTAAAAAAACATTTTTTCTAGGGACAGAAAACTATAGGTAGGGAGAGTGTCAGTGTGTTTTACTGTGCGAATCCTTGTTTCTAGGGACAGGGAAGGACAGTGAGGGAATTCTCCTTGTGCTATAGTGTGCTAAAGCATTCCTCATCAACCATCTTTGAAATCCTTGTTTTTTTGCACAGTCAGGGAAATTGTCGTTGTGCTATTCTGTGCAAAAGCAATCATCCTCAACCATATTTAGAAATCCTTAAGTAAAGGGACAGAGAAGGACACCTGAAGGTAGCCCTTATTGCTTTTTTCCCATCTCCCTGCAGGCCATCTATTAGAATGTCTGGAAGGCAAACAAGGAGAGGCAGACAGTCAGGAGGCAATAAAAGAGGGCAAGCAGGCTCTGTGTCTGGGGGCAACAGTGCTGGTCGTGGACGCGGTGCATTGTCATCAGCACATGGCCATGGGACACGCTTGTCCTTCTTTTCGGCAGCTGGACATGTTGAGCCACATCATGCCGAAGACTTGGTAGAGTGGATGACCAAGCCCTCCTCCTCCTCCTCATCCTCTCTCACCCATGCTCAGGGTAATGGAAAAGCAGCTGCCAAAGCGTCCTCTTCCCTGGTATCAATGTCAGACTCATCATCAGTCACTCCTTCCCTAGACCCACCATGTCCTCCTCCTGAGGAGTCCCCCGAACTGTTTGAGCACAGTGTTGGGTACATGCTCCAGGAGGATGCCCAGCGTTTCGAAGGGTCTGATGATGAAACCCAGCTAGAGGAAGGCAGTAGCGTGAGAGCAGACAGAGGGGATGCTCAAGAAGGACACCAATCTGGCAGTCATGTTCCAGCAGCTGCAGCATACTGCCAGATTGGCTCCAGTGATGAGGAGGGAGGGGATGATGAGGTCACTGACTCCACGTGGGTGCCTAATAGGAGAGAGGAGGAGGAGGAGGATGAGGAGGAGGCACATCTCCAACGAGGCAGGATGCCCTTTGGTGGCCAGCGTAAGCGCAGTACACCGACGGAATCACACCGCAGAGCTCCGCCTGTGCAGGGCGCTGCCTCTGCCCGTCATTCAAAAAGTTCTTTGGTGTGGGCCTTTTTTGAGGCTAGTGCATCAGATCGCACAGCTGCTGTTTGCAACATATGTCTCAAGCGTATATCGCGTGGCCAAAACATCAGCCGCTTGGGTACCACATGCCTGACCAGACATATGTTGACCTGCCATGCAGCTCGTTGGCAAGCCTACCTCAAAGACCCACACCAAAGAACAAAGCGGACCTCTCCTTGCACCGCATCAGCTGGGATCTCCAACCCCACTATAACTTCAGTCCTCTCTGAAACATGCACTGAGAGGAATGAAGGTGTAGAATTAGGTGTGTCACAGCCAAGTACTTGCGGCCACTCTGCTAGCAGTACACCGACGTCCGATTCTAGCAGGCAAATTTCCCTGCCCCAGCTGCTGGACCGTCGAAAGAAGTTCACTCCCAGCCATCCACATGCCCAGCGGTTGAATGCTAGCTTGGCTAAATTGCTAGCGCTTCAACTGCTGCCTTTTCAGTTGGTAGACTCGGCCCCCTTCCGTGAGTTTGTGCAATGTGCGGTTCCTCAGTGGCAGGTTCCCAAACGCCACTTTTTCTCACGGAAGGCTATTCCGGCTCTCTACCGGCATGTGGAAGGCAATGTCTTGGCCTCGCTGGACAGGGCGGTCAGCGGTAAGGTGCATATTACCGCTGACTCATGGTCCAGCAGGCATGGACAGGGACGTTACCTTTCTTTCACGGCCCATTGGGTCACTCTTTTGGCAGCAGGGAAGGATGCAGGACAAGGTGCAGTAGTGTTGGAGGTTGTTCCACCGCCATGCCTCCAAAATGCTACTACTGGTTGTGACACACCTCTCTCCTCCACCCCCTCCTCTTCTTCTTCCTCCATGGCCTCTTCCTGTGGTTTGTCCTCGGAACCAGCGGTGCTCCGTAGGCGTTCAAGGGGCTACGCAAGTACGCAGGCAAAAAGATGCCATGCCGTGCTTGCGCTGGTGTGTTTGGGGGACAGAAGCCACACTGTGGCAGAGGTCCTGTCTGCTCTGCAGGGCCAGGCCGAGAGGTGGTTGACGCCACGCCAGCTTAAGCCAGGAATGGTGGTTTGCGACAATGGCACCAACCTCCTCTCCGCCCTCCGACAGGGACAACTGACCCATGTGCCCTGTGTGGCTCACGTCCTTAACCTGGTGGTGCAGCGGTTCTTGGGCAGGTACCCGGGCTTACAGGATGACCTGAGGCAGGCCAGGAAAGTCTGTGTGCATTTCCGCAGATCTTATAATGCCAGTGCTCGCCTGGCTGAGCTGCAAAAGGAGTTGAACCTGCCCAAGAACCACCTTATATGTGACATGCCCACCAGGTGGAACTCAACGTTGGCCATGCTGCAGCGGCTGCACACGCAGCAGAGGGCCATCAATGAGTACCTGTGCGACTACGGCACCAGGACAGGGTCAGGGGAGCTTGGTTTTTTTCTCCACGCCAGTGGGGCATGATCAGGGATGCATGCACTGTCCTGGCACCATTTGAGGAGGCCACGAGGATGGTGAGCAGTGACAGTGCATGCATCAGTGACACTGTACCTCTTGTCCACCTGTTGGAGCACACGCTGCGTGGAATAATGGACAGGGCACTTGAGGCAGAACAGAGGCAGGAAGAGGAGGACTTCCTTGCCCCTCAAGGCCCCCTTTACCCAGACAGTGTTCCTTCTGTCCCACCCATCCCACAGGAAGAGGACGAGGAGGAGGAGGAGGAGGAGGATTGTGTCAGCATGGAGGTGGAGGCTGGCACTCAGCATCATCAGCAGCAGTCTTTTAGGGATGATTTACAGTCCCAAGAAACCAGTGGACTTGTACGTGGCTGGGAGGAGGTGGCTGCGGATCATGTCGTCCTTAGTGACCCAGAGGACTCCGGAGCGAATGCCTCAGCAAACCTACGCTGCATGGCCTCCCTGATCCTGCAAAGTCTGCGGAAGGATCCTCGTATTCTTCGGATCAAGGAGAGGGTCCATTACTGGCTGGCCACTCTCCTTGATCCACGGTACAAGGGTAAGGTTGCGGACCTTATGTTACCGTCGCAGAGGGAGCAGAGGATGAGACAACTCCGGGAGGCCTTGCAGAAAGGTCTGTGCAACGCGTTCCCAGAGACTGGGAGGTTACAAACTCCTGGTCCTGGACAACGAGTTGCTGAGGCTTCGGCCAGTCAAAGAAGGAGCGGTGGGGAAGGTGGCCGTCTGACCGATGCGTTCAGACAATTCTTTAGTCCGCAGCCCCAAAGTATGATCGGTTCCAGCAACCATCGCCAGCGTCTGATAAACATGGTGCAGGAATATCTAGGGGCAAGGTCAGACTTGGACACCTTCCCCACCGAAAATCCTCTGGCTTACTGGGTCTTGAGGATGGATCACTGGCCAGAGCTTGCACAGTATGCAATTGAGCTACTGGCCTGTCCTGCATCCAGCGTTCTTTCGGAACGCACATTCAGTGCTGCTGGAGGATTTGTCACGGATCACAGGGTGCGCCTGTCCACCGACTCGGTTGATCGACTGACTTTCATCAAGATGAACCAGTCTTGGATCACCACCAGCTACCACACACCTGATGCTGATATAACAGACTAATTGATTTTAACATGTCACATCCCTTCAAGACTGATGCTGATGCTGAGTGCCTGTGCTGTTATGTTGACTGGCTATCCTCCTCCTCCGAGTCCTCAATGATACGATTGATGATGATAGCTTGGAAGATCATTTTTGTTTATGGGTGCCGCCACCAGTGGCTAAGGCCCAATTTTTCAGCCCCTGTTTTACAGGGGCGTGTAATTACAATTTTTTTAGCAATAATTTGCCATAGGGCTCATTGCTGTGCTCCAAGTACAGTATCTGTGAGGGGTTGGAGTGTTGTGGCACCAGTGCCTAAGGCCCAATTTTTCAGCCCCTGTTTAACAGGGGCGTGTCATTACAATTTTTGAAGCAATACTTTGCAACAGGGCTCATTGCTGTGCTCCAAGTTCAGTATCTGTGAGGGGTTGTAGTGTTGTGCCACCAGTGCCTAAGGCCCAATTTTTCAGCCCCTGTTCAACAGGGGCATGCAATTACAATTCTTGATCTAATAATTCACAGCAGGGCCCATTGCTGCACCCACCAAGAGTAACTCTGAGGGCTTACAGTGTTGTGGCAACGCCACCACCACCACCACCACGAAAGGCCCAATTTTTCAGCCCCTGTTCAAAAGGGGCATGTAATTACAATTCTTGATCTAATAATTCACAGCAGGGCCCATTGCTGCACCCACCAAGAGTAACTCTGAGGGCTTACAGTGTTGTGGCAACACCACCACCACCACCACCACCACGAAAGGCCCAATTTTTCAGCCCCTGTTCAACAGGGGCATGCAATTACAATTCTTGATCTAATAATTCACAGCAGGGCCCATTGCTGCACCCACCAAGAGTAACTCTGAGGGCTTACAGTGTTGTGGCAACGCCACCACCACCACCACCACGAAAGGCCCAATTTTTCAGCCCCTGTTCAAAAGGGGCATGTAATTACAATTCTTGATCTAATAATTCACAGCAGGGCCCATTGCTGCACCCACCAAGAGTAACTGTCAGGGCTTACAGTGTTGTGGCACCAGCACCACCATCAAAGGCCCAATTTTTACTACCACTGTTCAACAATTATATGTAATTAAAATTCCTGATATAATAGTTGACAGCAGGGCGTTCCAGCACCAACCAAGAGTAACTGTGAGTGCTTACAGTGTTGTGCCAACACCAACAACTAAGGGGCCTATTTCTGCAGAGTATATACGGCAGGTCCCTACTTTCAAACATCCAACTTACAAACGACTCCTACTTGCAAACGCAAGAAGACAACAGGAAGTGAGAGGAAATCTACCACTAGGAAGGAAAATTCTCTCCTGTAAGAATAAATATGGGAGAAAGGTGTCTCCTCTGTACTGATGCTTTATCAGCAATCCTTGTTTCAAGAAAAACACCACATTTCAAAAACAGTTGTCATTGGGACGGAAAGTGAGGTGAAATGTTCTGAACAGGGGCACAGACAGCAAAACAAATGTTACAGGGGTGATAACCCTTACCTATGTTTTCCAAAAAGTTTAAAAATAGATTTTTGGGCTGGAGCTACACTTCAACAATGTACCTGTTCAAAATTACAAACAGATTCTACATAAGAACAAACCTACAGTCCCTGTCTTGTATGCACCGCCTGTATACGGCTGTTCAGAGTATATAGGGCCTTTTTTATTTTATGTGCGGGGTTCCCCTTAATATCCATACAAGACCCAAAGGGGCTGGTAATGGGCTGGGGTAGGGGGGGGGGGGTCATGGGGTAGCTATGCCATTTTTCTTAAAGATTTTCATCCATATTACCGGGACCAGACATTACATTAAAGCCGCAAGCAGTTTTAAATGACTTTTTTTTCCTTTAGAAGTGTCATTTTGTGCAGGGACAGTTCTAAATACGGGAAACACGTGGCACTTCACAGGCATACTTTAGACACCCCCCAGGTACGATATTTAAAGGAATATTTGACTTTTTTTTTTCACTTTATGCATCATTAAAATGACTGCTCCCGAAAAACGACCGTTTTTAAAACTTCTTTTTGCATTGATACATGTCCCCTGGTGCAGAACCCGGGTTCCCAAACCCTTTTTAGGACAATAACATGCATAATAGTCGTTATAATTAGCACTTTAGAATTTGAACGTTCGCATCCATTGTATTTAATAGGGTTCTAATGTTCGTACGAACTTTCGGTCCGTTCGCGGGTTCTGGTGCGAACCGAACCCGGGGGTGTTCGGCTCATCACTACTGAGCACCAATGATCGGGGGGGGCCCTGCTTAATTGACCACCGATGTACAGTAAGGCGCAATTCTTCCACTAACTGCCAATGTAATGCCACGTACACACAATCAGAATTTCCGACAACAAAAGTCCGATGTGAGCTTTTTGTTGGAAATTCCGACCGTGTGTAGGCTCCATCGGACATTTGCTGTCGGAATTTCCGACCACAAAAATTTGAGAGCTGGTTCTCAAATTTTACGACAAGAAAAGTTCTTGTCCGAAATTCCGATCGTCTGTATGCAATTCCGACGCACAAAAAAACACGCATGCTCAGAATCATGCAGAAGAGCCAAACTGCCTATTGAACTTCATTCATCTCGGCTCGTCGTATGTGTTGTACCTCACCGCGTTCTTGACCTTCGGAATTTCCGACAAGATTTGTGTGACCGTGTGTATGCAACACAAGTTTGAGCCAACATTCCGTGGGAAAAAAAATCCGCAATCCGGAATTTAAGATCATGTGTACGCGGCATAAGGGCGCAATTCTCCCACTGACCACCAATGCAAGAGGACTCTTCTTCAGTGTTCTTCAATGTAAGGAGGTCCTTCACCACTGAGTACCAAATGTAGGGGGTACTTCTCAACTAATCACCAATGCACAAAGGAACACTGACCTTCTATGTAAGGGGCCATTCCAAACAGACCACCGCTTTAAAGGGGAGGAGGCTTTCTCAATTGGCCACCAATGAAAGGTGCACTTTTTCACTGGCCACTAAGGTAAGGGGGCAGTTTTTCACTGACCAACAATGTAAGAGGGTACTTCTCTACTGTTCAGCGACATAAGGGGGCACTTCTTCCCTGACCACCAATGTAAGGGGGCACTTCTTCACTGACCAACAATGTAAGAGGGTACTTCTCTTCTGTTCAGTGACATAAGGGGGCACTTCTTCCCTGACCACCAATGTAAGGGGGCACGTCTTCACTGGACACTAATGTAAGGGGGCACTTCTTCACTGGACACTAATGTAAGGGGGCACTTCTTCACTGGACACTAATGTAAGGGGGCACTTCTTCACTGGACACTAATGTAAGGGGGCACTTCTTCACTGGACACTAATGTAAGGGGGCACTTCTTCACTGACCAACAATGTAAGAGGGTACTTCTCTTCTGTTCAGTGACATAAGGGGGTGCTTTTTCACTCACCAACAATATAGGGGGGTACTTCTCTACTGTTCATCAACATAACGGGGCTCTTCATCAGTGTCTTTCAATGTAAGAAGATCCATCTCCACTGAGTACTAATGTAAGAGGGGACTACTCCACTAAGCAACAAATGTAAGGGGGTATCACCAATGCACAAAAGAACACTGACCTTCTATGTTAGGGCCCATTCCAAACAGACCACCACTTTAAAGGGGGGCTTTCTAAATGGACCACCAATGTAAGGGGGCACTAGTTTAATGACCAACAATGTAAGAGCGTACTCCTCTACTGTTCAGTGACATAAGGGGGTACTTATTCACTGACCAAAGAAGGGGAGAAAGAACAATGCCCTCTAAGTGCAGGAAATTGAGTTTTAATGGAGAACAAATAAAATGATTGCACTCACAGGATAGTGGTGATAACAGGCATGGTATAGATCACCCGCTCCGGCTTCCAGGTGAGAGGAAAAAAAGCTTTTTTTCCTCTCACCCGATAGCCAGAGCGGGTGATCTGTGAGTGCAATCATTTTATTTGTTCTCCATTAAAACGTAATTTACTATAAGAGGTGTAGACAGGATAATATCCCTTGACCTCCCCAAAGGGAAACACGATCTCACGTATTTAGGATAAACTGCAACATTTTTAAGAATATGTAGTGGAGTAAAAGTTTTGTGATGAATGTGGGCGGAATAACCTCCTCCTCCGGCATCTCCCCCTCACCCCCCTGAACACAGGAATTCCATCTCCCATACAAGAGGGGAGGGAAAAAATGGTTCCTGGAATTTTTGGGAATCACCCCCACCCCATCTTGGGGGGCGGGGTGTTTTGTGGGTTTTTTTTTTTTTTTGGTAAGGAGAAGGGAGGGAAGGGTCACCTCACACACTAAAGTAAGTAGACCAAAACACACACTAAATATAGTGATCGGACTGAAGGTCCGAACATATTATATTCACATATTATAAATGTGAGGGAAGGTGGGGGAGGGAGGGGGCCGAGGTTTTTTTTTTTCTCTTTGTAAAGTGAAGGAAGGGAAGGGTCACACCATACACTAAAGTAAATAGATATAACTACACACAACTAATACAGTACGAAGAGTACAGTAACTACATTGAGTGGTAGGAGCACATGATATTCACATATTACAGATATGAGGGGGGGGGGGGTGGGTTTTCTTTTTTTTTTGTTTCCTCCTTTTTTCTTTTTTTTTTTGCGTCAGGTAAGAGGGAGGAGAATAAATGGTGGAGGCAGAGACATTTCCCCCTCTTTTATGTTTTATGTGAGAATATGAATTGTAATATGTTTTGTTTAAATGTCATGAATATTATATGTAAAGAAAATTTCAAATAAAATCTGAATTCTAAAAAAAAACAAAAAAAACTTAATTTACTGCACTTAGAGGGCGCTGTTCTTTCTCCCCTTCTTGTATTGCAGAGTTCTTTTTACTTCTACTTTTTGAACTGGCAGCCTTCTTTGAACAGTCATCCTTTTAACTGTGACCTTACATGGATTAATACCCCCTTACAGTACTCTTGTTACTACCCTGGTTCCTTCTCCCCCAGCCATTTTAATTGCATTGAGCCTTAACCAGAGTGCGCCATAACACCCTATTTTTACTTATTCACTGACCAACAATGTAAGGGGCACTTCTCTACTGTTCAGAAACATAGGGGGGCACTTCTTCCCTGATCAATGATGTAAAGCCCCCCCCCCCCGATCAACAAAATAAGGGGGCATTTCTTTTGGAAGAAGTGCAATTTCCTTTTTTTCTAATTTTTCTCTGTCTTTTTACAAAAAAAAGCCCCTCCCAGTGATAGAAGCCCTGATATTATAGTTAAACATACGTTACCTTACAAGTACACTTGTAGAGAACCAAAGGGCAGTTTTCATGCTTCTTGGGTAAGTACATGAGATATTTGTTGAAAATGTAAGCAAGGTGAATGCTGATGATAAATATGCCGCATTTGTGTATGTAAAATAGCTGCTACTTTCCTGAAACAAAAGATAGGAACACTTATGATTGACTTAATAAAGTAAAAAAAAAACATATTCTTGAGTGTCTTCTCCAAAGTCTCCTGAGAGGTCAGAGAACATCTTCTATTGGTACCATAATGTCACTAAAATACTTTATATCTGTTATAATTACCTCTTTCTTTTCTTTTACTTACCACCAGTTCTGTTCCACAATGACCACTCCTGGGTAATGTGGTGACGGTAATATACCGCATATCTCTTATTTCAAGGACCCCAGTGCAGTTATTGTCCTTCAAATGTAATGATGAAGTATTGAATCCCAACAACTCAATGTTGCATTTACTATAAGAAACTGTAATTTGATTCATTCCACATTCAGTACTGATATCTAGGGGAAAATACACATAAATTAACATATACACAAAAACAGGGTGTAGAACTTCATACCTCTCTTCATGTTCTTGGGCAATTGACATCTGTGTTAACACCTTCTAGGGTGATTGAATGCCGGTGACCGAGTTACCTGTATGTCTATGAATACTGGGGTATGACACTCATTGGAACTGAAGTAGCTGTTTGGCTTGGTTGTTCACTATTACAGAACAAGTCCAGCTGAATGTAATTACTACTAATTATACCATGACCTTGTAAGCAGTTTGAAATGGCCAGTTAGGCCGGGAGAGTAGAGGTCAATGTCTTTTCAGGTTTTTTTCTATCTTTTTGGTGGGTACTTCTCTGGGTCCGGTCCACTTATCCTGTGATATATAAATATAGGACAGTGGTCCAGCATGGAGAGGAGGGAGGGAGAAGGAGAGTCCCCCGAGAGAGACCCACGAGATTCCAGAGTCCCATATCTCATAAGAGTGATACCCAAGAGGAACAGAGGAAGGATATTGAACATCATTAGGATGTAAAGACATGGGGCAAAGACATGGGGTTCATCCTGAAGACACCAGCACTGGAGCATTCTTCTGAAGGATTTGCATCAACATGAGTGTGCCTCTAAAGGAATGTAATTGCATGGGCACTGCCTTTGCAGGTATGCCAGGGCAGCGCACAAGCCTGTAGTTAGAGCTAGGGAACTAGGGAAGAATTATGTTTGTGACTGTTGGAACTTGTAATTGCTGTTGTATTGTTCCATGTAAAGTACTGAAATGTTGTCCTGCTTGGTCTGAAGTTACTGAAAGTGATGTATCGCAAGTAACCGGCACACATGGGTGGGTCTGAACACATTGGGGTATGAAGATATCGGTGTGGAGTAGAGTAATATGAAGACATAATTGGTTACCAAGGGTAAGGGAAGTTAACAAGCAGCCTGTAAGTAGTGTGATCCTGTTATAGGTGGAACTGCCTCTAGAACTGAGGAAGATGTTGTCGGCACTCTATTCACCAGCAGTCTGTCTCGCAGAGTAGCGCAAGTGGATTTGCACCACAGAGGTTCCCATCCCCTTCAGGGGTACAGAGGTTTAAGAGTTAAGTTGAGTGCATGTGTGGAGCCTGCATAGAGTGCATGGTGGGGCCTACTGCGCTACTTAGGAGTAGTAGTGGAAAACACTGGATAGGTGGATGTGGACAAAACTCAGCATGTCCCTCCTAAATGCAGATTACAGAAAACATGTACATTTATACAGGGCACCCAAGAGTTACCTGGAAAACAGTTGCAGTGCAAGTGTACATGATGTTCGTTTATTTTGAAAAGTGGAGGCCTGCCTTAAGGTTGAGTATTACCTATGGTAGCCTTGGCCTTATCCCAGGGCATTGATGAAGACGGCATGGAGCAAAGGTACCCTATGTGTAGGAGAGAGACCCTCGTATAAGGCATCTAGCATAGCCCAGGGTAGGCCTCTCATGTGACCCTTGTTTGACGCCCAATGAGGAAGGAAACGTGGACAATGTGACAAACAATCACCACCCTACCCCTACAACCTGGCTACATGAGAACCTTCACAGTGAACTTTGAGGAGATTCTTGATAAAGCTCTCTATACAATTTTTCATCTGCTTTTTTGATTGAATGTCCTTGTCCCTGAACATTGTCCATTATTGCTCTTCACCTCCCAAGGCACTTTTTCGAGACCAAGAAAAAAAGCACATACACACGCAGCAAAATCAATTTGGCCAATTTGTTCCTCCAACATAGTCAGTCAGCCAGGGGATCGTACTTTTGGAAAGATTGATTGACCATTACAGAACTACATATTATATAATATTATATAATCAGAAGTTGATGCACAATTTTAACTTATATTTGGCAAAATTTCATTCAATTTGTTATAAATTGTGATGATCAGATGCTGTCTTTATTGCATACAATTTCAACAAACCAATATCTATTAGGTCACTGCCTATTGATAAATATTTATTTATCTGAAGTTAGCACACAATTCTGTGGACTTGGTAACATCAGCCTAAGGCCCGGTTCACACAGGCGCGACTCCTCAGGCGACTCGGTCGCCTGAGGAGTCGCGTCCCGGTCGCGTCCCAGTCTGTCCTATGGAACCGTTCTAATAGGAGCGTCCTGAGTCGCTCCGACTTAGAAAAAGGTTCCTGTACTACTTTTGGGGGCGACCCAAGGTGACCTGCATTGACTTCTATACAGAAGTCTTCATGCAAATCACCTCGGCGGGCGTCTCAAGTCGTCTTGAGATCGCGCCGCAGAGGTCGCCCCCAGAAGTAGTGCCGCGTCGTGCCGCCCCTGTGTGAATGGGGCCTTGAACAATCAAAGAAAATATTTTTTTTAGGCTCTTAGAAAAAAACAGACACAAAATATTGACCTGTGGATTGGTAAGCTAAGTTTGACGAATATCGATTGCTTGCTAGCTAGGTCTTTCTGCAGGTAGGGATGAGTTAAACACCTCCTGGTTCGGTTCGCACCAGAACATGCGAACAGGCAAAAAATTCTAAGTCTATGGGACACGAACATGAAAAATCAAAAGTGTGAGTTTCAAAGGTTAATATGCAAGTTATTGTCATAAAAAGTGTTTGGGGACCCGGGTCCCGCCCCAGGGGACATGTATCAATGCAAAATAAAGTTTGAAAACTGACTTTTTTTCGGGAGCAGTGATTTTAATAATGCTTAAAGTGAAACAATAAAAGTGAAATATTCCTTTAAATTTTGTACCTGGAGGGTGTGTATAGTATGCCTGTAAAGTAGCGCATGTTTCCCGTGTTAAGAACTGTCCCTGCACAAAATGAAATTTCTAAAGGAAAAAAGTCATTTAAAACTACCAGCGGCTATAATGAATTGTCAGGTCCCAGCAATACAGATAAAAGTCATTGAAAAAAAACGGCATGGATTCCCCCCAGTCCATTACCAGGCCCTTTGGGTCTGGTATGAATATTAAGGGGAACTCCGAACCAAAATGAAAAAAAAAAATTGTGTGGGGGTCCCCCAAATTCCATACCAGGCCCTTCAGGTCTGGTATGATTTTAGGGGAACCCCGCGCAAAAAAAAATGGTGTGGGGTCCCCCCCAAAAATCCATACCAGACCCTTATCCGAGCATGCAACCTGGGTGGCCGCAGGAAAAGAGGGGGGGCGAGAGGGCGCCCCCCCTCCTGAACCATACAGGCCACATGCCCTCAACATGGGGAGAATGTCCTTGCCCGGTGGTTGTGGGGGTCTGCGGGCAGGGGGCTTATCGGAATCTGGAAGCCCCCTTTAACAAAGATCCTGCCCCCCCCATTTGAATTGGTAATGGGGTACATTGTACCCCTACCATTTCACAAAAAAGTGTCAAAAATCATAAAAAACACACAGACACAGCTTGGGACAAGTCCTTTATTAAAAAAGAAAAAAAAAATCCAGCGATGTAATCCTTCCTCGACCCAGGTTACAGAAAAACACGCTGCCACAATCCGATTCAGCCTCCATGGGAGGCGCCCACCTAATGACGCTAGACCCGCCATGACAGCTCTTAAATAGCTGAGGGCGGGGCCACCCATAACGTGCGTGGGTGACCCCGCCCCCCTCTGACGCAATGGAGGTTACCCAGTGACATGTACAGGTGACCCTGCCCCCCTCTGACGCCACAGGGGTTTCCCCTGGTGTCAGAGGGGGGCGGGATCACCCGTTACGCCACAGGGAAACCGCTGAAAACCCCTGTTTCCTGTACAGTTTATCTAGTAGACGTTAGTCCCATTTAATTGGATCTACTCTGTAATGTTGAAGACATTTTGCGACTCATCCAAGTGGATTCTTTAGCTAAAGGACACCACTTGAATGAGTAGTGAAACCTCTTCAACAACATAAGGTCCAGTTATATATGACCAATACTAGCTAGGGAGCAGCACTTTAGCTTAGGGGTCCCGAGTTCTAGAGGGAAGAGATTTTGATGCAGACTTTGAATGGTGACATGTCTACTATTAGCTATTGGTTTGTTAATTGCCACTAAGAAAATTTAAAATAATATGGAAGCACATTTACTATGGTCCAGTTTGTGAACCTATCTCCTTACCTTCAGGCATGGCATATCCAAAGACAGTGGTGTAATTTAATGGTGGTGTGCAATAACATCCTGATACTCCATTAACAATCTTGCACTCTTCATCGGGAAAACATTGACTGTTTGCAGAGCTGACATTGGATTCTAGGTAGAAACAAAGATACAAATCATGAATTCATGAAGTGCATTACTTTCTACATGGCACACTTGACAATTTGTCCAATGTCCAACACCCACATCATGTCCTATGGAGGTTGAGGGTTCAGAAAATAAATATTTCTAATATTTGCATGCTGCTATCAAACATTGGTGGATCTGTGGTGTTGCTTTAAGGCCCTGTTCAGACCTGAGCATTTTTCTTCTTGAAGCTAGTATCTTTAATACGCTCAAACAAAATCTCATTCATTTCAATGGCCTTTATTCACATCTGAGTGCTTGGTTGCCTGTAGCAATATGTAGAGGTGTAACTAGAACCTTCAGGGCCGCGGT
This sequence comes from Rana muscosa, assembly GCA_029206835.1. Lineage (NCBI taxonomy): Eukaryota > Metazoa > Chordata > Amphibia > Anura > Ranidae > Rana > Rana muscosa. The sequence continues at coordinate 189,594,920 of CM055127.1, forward strand.
GGAAAAAACCATGAGGGGGCCCCCTGGCCCCCAACCAGGGCCATTCCCACTGATCTCAGGGATCTTTATTCCCATCGTGGGACCCTTTATTATGATCCCGCAGCAGGCCCCTTTCCTGCCGTCTTGCCCCTCCCCCCCACAGTGGTGGAATGCCAGAGCCCAGTCGCAAGTGAGACCTTTGCAACCCTGGTAGTTCTGCCACTGGTGTCATTTTTTTTTATATTATTATTTTCTTACCATTTTATTCCATTTATTTATTTCGTTTTTACAATTTTATTATTTATTATTATCTATATATTTTTAGGACCCCAGTTGGGGGGCTTTTGGTGAAATATCAAGCGTCTAAACCAGGGGTGTCCAAACTTTTTTCAAAGAGGGCCAGATTTGATGAAGTGAACATGCATGAGGGCCGACCATTATGCCTGACATTCTGTGAACCATTAAAATTTGATCTAAGTGTGTTTGTCTGAGCACTAATACACTGCCCAACAAGAATTCCCTTGCCTTTGTGGCTGTGTGTGGTGAAGAGATGAGCTTGGGCGTGTTATTTGGATTTACCGTATTTATCGGCATATAACACGCACCCTCACTTTAAGAGGGAAGATTGGAAGATTCAGGAAAAAATCTTAAATTTTAAATAAAGAACTGTGAAGCAAAATAAGGGTCAGTGCCCATCAATGCAGCCTCACAAGTGACGATCAATGCAGCACCCCCCGTTGTCCTGAATGCAGCATCCCCCTTGCCCCGAATGCAGCACCCCCCTTGCCCTGAATGCAGCACCCCCTTGCCCTGAATGCAGTACCCCCCTTGCCCTTAATTCAGCACCCCCCTTGCCGCAAATCCCGCCTCCTCCCTGTCCCCTCCAAGGCAACCAGCATATATTTCTTTTGTGGCCCCCAGCACTCTGGGATTTTTTGGGGGCCACTAAAGATATACATGTCAAAATGACAAAGCAGGCCGTCCGAAACAGGAACGCGGGCCGCGATTGGCCCGTGGGCTGGACTTTGGACATGTCTGGTCTAAACAGACCCCTGATATCTCACTTTAGAGACAGAGAAATGAACTGAGGACAGCCTCAGCTGCACAGAATGAATAAATAAACAAACAAACAAACAAACAAACAGGATAAACCCTGTACAGAGCTTTCCATTCATTTATACACCGAAGCATAGTAAACCGATACCGATATGGACTATTCATTAAGAGAAGGAAGGGGCCGGTAATTGACACTTTTACCTGCTCTCCATTCTGAAAGATTCCCTCAGGGGGGGTGAGGGGGGCCAGGAAAGCACACAGGGGCCCAGGATAGGGATAGGGAGGCAGCAGGAGTGGCATGTGGAGGAACCAATGCCCTCCATCTCCCTCCTGAAGCTCCTGAATATTTGCAGGAGGGAGAGGAGGAGAAACGGGCACTCAGCAGCTGCATGGAGGGATCGGTTCCTCTACATGCCCCTGCCGCCCTCCTAACCAGGTGTACAGGGGGGCGGCACACACCCCCTGGAGCATGAGGCCGGGCCGCAATGGGAATCCTTGTGACCCCTGTACCTATGCCCCTGAAAATGCTTGTCACTCAAAAAAGTGAATGTGCTTCCTTTATGCAGACTGGAGGCAGATTGGCCCCATAACAGACATGAAAAAAGGAAGCGCCTCTGGGTGCAGACTGTATGACAAGTTTTAATGTAATGAAGAGTTAAAAGCGTAACTCACATTTTGGCAGTAAAATGAGGCATTGTATGGTCCCAAACAAGGGGGGTCATCAGTGATGTCAATCCCTGGGAAGCCTGTAGATGTGCTCTCTCTGCAATCGTCTCCAGAACCGCAAGATGGTGTTCGGCCGGCAGCGGTGAATGGGCATCAAAACGAGGCTTGCGATGCAGACTGTAATCCAGGCGGAGGGTGATGACGTCACTGCCAGTTTCTGTTCCCCCTGGATGGCTGCCGTGAGCGTGGACTGATTCCCCTCCTCTCTCCCCCCCTCTCCCATCCCTTCCACCAGTATTGCCATTGAGCATATTGTGCCTGCATTGCCACCGTGCACTTTTTATGGACCTCACCACAATTATACCCTATACAGAGTGGACTTGTAGTCTCTGTGTGCATAATAATCTTTTATGCTTATTCAGCACTTTGTCTGTTGTTTTTATATTGATTTTGGATAGGGCTGTGGAAATTAACTATTAATTCCTCGATTAATCGATTAATTATTTTGATCGATCAAAATTCTTTTGATCGATCAAAATTCTTTTGATCGATCAAAATTCTTTGGGCTTGCCATGTCCATCTGAAGGGCTCCTTTGCTGTGCCTTCATATCTGCATGCCGGCGGGACCTTACTATCTGCCACACGCAAGGGCTGTTACACTTCCCTCTATCACTTCCCTCTATCAACCTGGGATTCTACAGCCATCCACTGGGAGTTCTGATAGTTCCCTTCATGGGACATCTACATGCCGACGGACTGATGTTAGCCCCTCCTCATCTGGATTCAGCAGTGGAATCGTTGTACACATTTTTATACCAGTATCATACTTGGCTACATGTTTTTATGACTGCTTTTGCTACCGTTTGGTATTACTCGCACCATTTTTACAGTTTATGTAGCTACATCAATTTTATCTCCAGTGCAATATTTATTTTGTTACCTACTTGAAGACTATAAAAGTTTTAATGCTATTCCCATCGAGCGCTGCCTTTGTGTGTTTTTTGTATCCTGCTATCCATTTTTCCAGTGGTTGGGAGCTGTACTGGGAATCGGCCTGCAAGGAGATCAGCTAAAAGTAGTTGGATCTGTATGTGCATTAAAATTAATCGAAATTAGTCGATTAATCGATAAAAAAATAATAATCGATTAATCGAACATGAAAATGTTAATCAGTAACAGCCCTAATTTTGGATATTGTTTTAGTTTTATCTTGCGCCATTTACTTGTATAAAAGTTTGGCCCCATAAACTTCAATGAGAATGTCTGAAAAATGCTCAATATGGGCATTTTTAGGAGCATTTTGTGGCATGTTTTCCGGCAAAAAGCAGTTCCCCACCTGTAATCCCCCCCCCCCCAGTGTTTTTAATTTATTAAAATAAAAATACCTGAAGGTTGAATACATTTGTAAAACACTTGTAACACGCTTCTAAAACACTTGTAATATACATGCAAAACTCCTAAAAATGCATGAAAATCGCTCTACTCTGATGTGAACGGGGCCTAAAGAACTTCCTTGCAGATCTCAGAAGTTTAAGAGTCCTTAACGGAGTAAGAAGCACAGGAAGTGATGTCACTTCCTCCAAGTCTCAGGAGTATTGTTTCTTGGTGGTTGAAATCCTTACCTCTGACTGAACAGCTGGTATTTGTGACTGCTGTCGTATAAGGGGACCCCGTAGTAGAAGTTTCCATGGTATAGAATGTGGAGTTATCATGTGCCGTAGAAGCAAAATTAGATGTAACATTTTGGATGTCCGTAGTGGTGTACAAAGTCCTAGAAGTTGTAGAAAGTGTTGTCCTGAAAGCTGTTGTAGGAGTCGTTGTAGTGGTGTTTACCTGATTCTCTGAAACAATATTGTGATTTCTGTTAGTTCCACAATTCATTTATTTATTTTTTTCAATAAAAAAAATAGTTATTGTTTATCTAATTTATATGTTTTTCAGGGTTTGATGATAAATAAATGTTGATATCTGTTGGTTAACAAGAAAACAGAACCACATACTCACCTCTATGCTGCAACATCGGTGTGATGCTGCAGTTGTCCCACGTTGGTCATAAGCCTGAAAATTGACCAATCCCCTTTTTTCCAAAAGAAAAAGAAACATGACCACTAGGTCAGGAATCCAAGGCTGACCATGTTTGGTTACTGCCATATACAAGCAACTCCACCGCTTGTCTTCACCCATTGACAACCAAGGTCACAATTTTCACACGGCACCCTTGGCCTATCTACATTTCAACAGCTTTTACTCCTGATCTGTCTGGGCCATTACTGGCATACACGTGCGCCATCCCGGTGATTGTTAGCCCTGTATTTGGCATCCGGTTGGAGGCAGGAGAGATCATATGTGGTGCGACATCTTTTGTCTTTAATATATCCCGGGATAACCATCTAATTGTCATCTTTCAGTGACTAGACAAAATTCCTTTCAAAGACAAGATGTCTCCAATGTATATGGTTACTTAAAGCACAACAAACTTTTTAATCATGTGTTGTATGTAACAATAAAATTGACTGTTATTTTATGTATAGTGGAACCTCGGATTGCGAGTAACGCGGTTAACGAGTGTTTCGCTATACGAGCACTGTATTTTAAAAAATCGTAACTCGGTTTGTGAGTTTTGTCTCGCAACACGAGCACGATTCAGGCCAAAGTGGTGTGCAGTACTGGGGGACGCCGGAGCTGAGCGGAGCCGAACGGCGCCAATCGCAGCCGATCAGCGCCATTCGGAAATGCGCAGAAAGGCCTGAGGACAGCTCGGGTGACCTCAGGAAATCTTGGGAAATCTCGAGAACAAAGTCTTTCCGAGGTTTGCCGAGGTCTGCCGAGGTGTCCTCGGGCCTTTTCGGCCGTTTACGAGGCTCCCCGGCGCCCCCCCCCACCTCTGGCCACATGCTGTATTGCATGCCATTGAAGTCAATGTGGAACAAATTATTTTCGTTTCCATTGACTTCAATGGGGAAACTCACTTTGATATCAAAGCGAGTACTTTGGATTACTTGCATTCTCCTGGAACAGATTATGCTCGTAATCCGAGGTTCCACTGTACCTTATCATTTGTATTTTTTGCTTGCTTGCACCCCTAAAATCCCACAAAAACGTATCTGTCCATACTTCAATCCCAGGGATGTTGGTGCCTGTTTAATATTGTCACCTATCCGTAGCATCATCCCTTCCTAATGATGCAAGAATCACATGTAATAGAAAAAGCATGGCAATTTCTTTGTCCAGATTGTGTGAGGAAAAGTCCACACCACATGCGGTGGGACTGCATTTGGGCAGCTATTGCAGACAAATTGCTTTGTTTCCTTTGTGTCCGGTTACCACCACTGCATTGGGGTGGAGTTCGGGCGTGGTGCGCTGAAAAAAAAAGTACTGCATGCAGTAATATTTTTCAGCACAGCGCAGTGTGAGGCAATACAATCTATCTCAATAAAGTTTGTTAAAAAAAAAAAAACTTTTTTTATATGCTATGGCAGTAATGGTGAACCTTGGCACCCCAGATGTTTTGGAACTACATTTCCCATTAGGCTCATACACTCTGCAGTGCAGGAGCATAATGGGAAATGTAGTTCCAAAACATCTGGGGTGCTGTGACAGGAGTGACTTTGGGTCGGGGGTTTGTGGGACTCAGCTTGCCCTGGATAGTTCTGGAGGCTCCTTGTCCAGCTTCCCCAGGCCCTCTTATGTGTAGATCAAACTGTGTCTTTAATAGGGGCACAGGGTGAATGAGAACCCCAGTCTGATCTGTACTAGTCGGACTCTCTTTACAGCCACACTAGAACCTTGTAAAATGCATATAATGTGTCCTGTATATATGTATATATAATGTGTGCTGTCCCATGCTGTTAGATTATTTGCTGTGATGGGGTGGGGTGTGACTATTCTATTGTCTATTGTGGCTGTCTGCCTCAACTATTATGGGATGTGTAAGTGTCTTGCTGTGAGGGAAGAGGGAGGGGGGATTACACTAACAGCCCCCTGCTAAGACTGTTTACTGAGGAGAAGTTTGAACACACCTGACCTGTGTGTCCATTGTCATTGGACAGTTTGACCCACCCTGTTTTCCAAGGGTGGGAGGGAAATGTTTTGAAGTGAGATATCTGTGTGTCCATGTGTGGTAATAAAGTCAGTTTGTTTTTGCCACTATACACTGAGGTGCTTTCTGGTGACTGGGGGGGCTAAAGAATCTTGGAAGGTGCTGGATCTGGACAGAGGAAGCATTGATGGCGGACCTAGAGCTGTTTGAGGACAGAGGGTTCATCACAGGTGCCAAGGTTCACCATCACTGTGCTATGGCAATCACTACATTGCCTTTTGCCACAAGATTGGCTGAATCAGAGAGGTGGGCTGATGATGTCACTTCTGACTCAGCCAATCAGAGGAAGCTTTGTATTTATTGATAGAATACATTGTTTTCTCCAAATGGCGAGCGCCTCTGTTATAGACTCTACTGTGTTCCGGGTATGAGACTGGACGTCAATGCGGCATACAGTTTATACTGCATATCCAGCAGCCTGTGAGGGACATAATTTTTTTGGGCCAAGCGGGCTCAAATGAAACAAAGAAAGTATATTAAAAGATGAAGTTTAGCTTTAAAATTGAAGTTTGACTATGGAAATTGTGATATAGTTACATTTGAAAAGCTTGGACCAAAGTGAGTATGTATGTGCCATACCTGAGGGATTCCTGTGGAAGCTGAAAATCATTTTAGTTTATCACCAGTACTACAGTGGTCACCACTATCTTCTGGGTCCCATGCCCAGCAGCTGTCCTTCTTACTGAACACAGAAGATTGCTTGTTCTGAACAGCTACCATTCAGAGAGCACATTGAATTTTCTCAATGAATGAAAAGAGTTCTCTGATTGGACAAGGTGGATATTGTGATGCCAACACCAACCCCCCCCCCTCCACCTTGTCCAATTAGAGAACACCGTGCAATGCAAAGCATTCCCTGAATGGGAATACAAAAAAAGGGGGACCAAAAGGGTGACCCCAGGTCCGACTTTAACAGCACAGTAAACAGTAAAAATGTTAAAAATATAATATTTAATGAAACATAAACACATACATGGTATACAAAGGAACAGACAAAAAAACATATACATGGAACTACAGAGTATATGATATGAGCCCAAGTGCATCAACATGTTTCGCCATTAAGCTTCATCAGGACGCATTCGGGATTTGCAAGAACAGGAACAACGTGTCTCACTATCTAAAAGCAAAATAATATATTTATTTACAATAGAAATAACACACATTTTCTAAGAAGCACTGTTCACGGGGACACCCTAATTTAGGAGCCATGTAGGTATATATATTATTTCTATATATATTTTTGTCTCTGCCTTGTTGTACTATACTAAGTGGCTAGATACAATCTGAGTCATGGCTTTATGTTAATTCCAGCTGGTTCCCTGACTCCTCGCCATAAGCATTGCTCTTTTTGTGTGAGCCAACCTTGTCTTTCCCTTTATTGGACAAAACGTCTTTTACTATATACAGTATTGATCAAGAGTGACTCTCCTGCAAGGTATATATGTGTCTGTCTCCATGCCTAAACATGTCTTGATGATTTGTTGACTGGACTGAACAGTGCTTCTTAGAAAATGTGTGTTGTTATTTCTATTCTAAATATATTATTTTGCTTTTAGATAGTGAGACACATTGTTCCTGTTCTTGCAAATCCTGAATGCTTCCTGTTGAAGCTTAACGGTGAAACGTGTTGATGCACTTGGGCTCATATCATATACTCTGTAGTTCTATGTATATGGTTTTTAAGTAATTTTTGTCTGTCCCTTTGTATACCATGTATGTGTTTATGTTTCATTAAAGATTAAAATATTTATATTTTTATTGTTTACTGTGCAGTTAAAGTCCGACCTGGGGTCACCCTTTGGGTCCTCCTTTTTTTGTATTCCCATAACTAATTACGGATGAGGCAATGTGAGTGCTTTTTTCTATTTAATCTAACATTCCCTGAACGGTACCTATGCTGGGTGAGTGAATTGTCTCCTAGGTTCACAGTGCAGCATGGCAGCAGCTTGGCATGGGGCCCGGAAGACAGCAGAGGGCACTGAAGTAGCTTCCAGGATGATCCCTCAGATATGATACATACATACATCGGCCTGGGCACCATTTAAAGAAAATGTTGCATTCTCTCAACAAATGCAAAGCATTCTCTGATTGGACGAGATGGAGAGGTGGGATGGTGACATCCCAATCTCCACCCCAACCAGAAAACGTTTTGCACTGAGTGAAGAAATGGCAAGTGTTCTCTTGAAGGGTGCCCACGCTGAGCAAAAGACATGGGACCCAGAAGCTAGTGGCAATCTATATAGTAGCAGTGCCTAGTACAGTGATTACCAGCTTCCACAGGGAACCCACAGGTATGACACATTCATACAGTACTTACATTGGCCCAAGCTGGAACCAACGTAACAATGGAAAAATTGCCATACTACAAAACAAAGTATTCACTCCCTGGTTATCTCTCATCTTGACTACTGCAACTCCCTTCTCGCTGGCCGACCTTCAGCCCATCATTGTTTTTGCTGTCAGACTCATCAGATTTTCTAACTGATCCATGGCTGCTGCCCTTCTCTGCTAATCCCTCCACTGGCTTATTATACAACTCAAAATACTACCAGCAACATACAAAGGCATCTACAACTCCGCCTCCAACTACATCATCTCAACAAATCACCCAAATTGTCCTCTCCACTCCTCTCAAGACCTCCTTCTCTCTAGCCCCCTTGTTACCTTCTCCCATGCTTGCCTCCATCACTTCTCCAGAGCTTCTCCCATCCTCTGGAACTCCCTACCTAGTATATTAGATTAGGTCCTATCCTGTCTGCCATTAGACAATCCCTGAAAATCATTAGGGAATCCTACCCCACCTCCACCTAAAAACTGTACTTCAGCCACCTCCTTACAGCTGAGGTCCGCTGATTTTTTTTTTTTTTAAGTCAGCAGCTACAAATACTGCAGCTGCTAACTTTTAAAATAAGGACACTTACCTGTCCAGGGTGCCCGCGATGTCGGCAGCCGAAGCCGATCTATCCCTCAGCTCTCGGTTGCTGCCGCCGCCATCTTCGGTGAGGGAATCAGGAAGTGAAGCCTTGTGGCTTCACTTCCTGGTTCCCTACTGCACATGCGCGACTCACGCTGCGCATTCCCACTGGTCCCTGCTGTCTTCTGGGACCTGTGTGTCTCCTAGAAGACAGCAGGGGAGACAGAGAAGGCGCCGGAAGTGGCGTAGATACCCGCGAGTGGCTCGGATATCTATGCCCGGAAGTGGGAGCAGAATACCTGTATTAGACAGGTATCTGCTCCCTCCTCAACCCTGAAAGGTGCCAAATGTGACATCGGAGGGGGGGGGGGACCGGAAAAGCGGAAGTTCCATTTTTGGGTGGAACTCCGCTTTAACGTCATTTCCTGCAGCTATTGTTTTTTGGTTTCCAATCTTTTTTATTGTAGTTTTAACAGTATGAAAATAAGAGTACCACATTACAAAGCTATATAAACTCTACAAAATTTTAAACAAGTGCTTCAGTAAAGAAAGAATTACAACAGGGATACATTTTTTAAAGTTCTGCATAACATATCACATGTGAGAATCATCAAGGTGAAGAGCGTCCCCCAAAGAGGGTCCAAGGACACCATAATCTCTCTAATCAGCAATTCAGCATCATTTTCCAAACTGTTATTCTTTCCTCCGGGATTGAAACCCAAGGTAGTCAACCAGCGACCGTGTGGTTCCCCCAGATGAACTGGACCATGGAAGAAGAAAGAGAAAGTAGGAAAATGAGAGGAGAGGAGAGGAAATAGCAGTGCGTACACATTTGCCCCAACGGGCTTCCAAGCATATTTAAGAGGTAGCACCTGTCAAATATTTATTCCAGGGGCCCCACGTTTTCCCAAATACAGAAATTGTATCCTGCAGAATAGCAGAGAGGTGTTCATTGATCATAAACCAAGAGATTTTGGCCTTTAGAAGTTTAAATAGTACCATAGGGGATTTTGTACCACCTCCCCCTCCCTGTAGATTGTAAGCCCCATGGGCAGGTCCCTCCTATTCCTTCTGTATTGAACTGTATTTTAATCACATTGTCTCCTTTTATATTTTACAGCGCTGCACAAACTTCTGTATAAATCCTGTACAACCGTAATAAAAAAAAGAATCCCTGAAATTCAGCCTTATTTCTTAAGCCTCGTACACAAGATCCAACTTTATGGCCATAATTGTCTGACGGACGTGTTGTGTCGGATAATCCGACCGTTTGTATGCTCCATCAGACAATCATTGGCTGAATTAACAACAACAAAAGTTGGCTGTTCATGCTCACCAATTGTTTATCCGATTGTGTGTACGCAAGCCCGTCCAACGAAAATCCAAAGTACAAACACGCATGCTCAGAACCAATGTTAAACATCAGCCAACAATAGCAGAAGTTGCCCAAAGGGTGGCGGTAAAGAGCTGAAAAACCACGTGGTTTGGTGAATGTTGGCTGAAAATGTTCTGCCGTGTGTATGCAGAACAAGTTCACGGCCAACGCCCTTCGGACCAAAATCCACGGAAAAGTTGGTTGGAAGTCCGATCGTGTGTATGATGCTTTAAAGTGATCACAATATACAATGGCAGATAATCATTTTTTTTATGATGAGTGAATACTTACCTGTACAATAGCCATACCAGCATTGTGGTGTACTCTGTATTTTATACACATAAAATCCATTGGGACACATCTTCACCGAAATGGGCCTTGACCACCTACAGCACGCAATCCAGTTGGCACAGGCTGTAAGATTGGCGATTCCCTCTTCGATGGTTGGATGTAAGCCATTCAGCCATATAGGCGCATGAACTCCGCAGCTGTATAACGGGGGACAGTACTCAGGGATTCGCAGATTATTTTCTCCTTTAAACCGATACCAGCCGTACATGCCAAAATCACAATGCGCCCAATCAAAGTTATACAAATAATCTGTATAATTATGTATGTTAGAAGTACTGCGCCAGGGGTCATTTCGTACGGTGTGGTTGGAGCAAGGGTCAGTACAGGAATTTGATCCAACTTCATAGTATTTGGAAGGACAAGAACAGGCATAAGACCCGTATCCATTGGTACACACGGCTAGTGGAAGACAGTTATTCAGATTGCTGTCGGCACACTCATCGATATCAACACAGCCAGATTCTTCCTTATACTTGAAACCAGTTTTACATTTACACGTGTAAGATCCGATGGTGTTCACACAGGTCCCACCACCATAAAAACCACAATTGTTGGTGTAACGATCCTGGCATTCATCAATGTCCTCACAATACGTTCCATCTCCTGCAAATCCCACTTTACACGTGCATTGCTGGTCCCCACCAAACTCTCCACACGTTGCGTTTGGGTCACAGTCAGAATCTGAACAATTTCCTAAAATAAAAGTAAATATATTAGTGAGAAATATATGGTAGACCATAGACTAAATTCACAATGCTAACATCAAGGAATTTCTTGGACGATGAACTCAATCTCAATGCTAACACAACAGGATAAGGACCCTAGTTTTTTATCTCAGACCAATGAGATTTGAAACCTACATTAATATGTCAAAAACAATTGAACATGACATCTCATCCGTTCTTTTTTGTTATTCTCAGCATAATATGTACTGTACCGAAAACTCCTGAGGAAGCTAATTTGAGCGAAACATGTTGAGCGGTATCTGTTGTAGTCATTTATGCATGTGGTAGCACCCCAAAGCTTGATACAGATGTTTTTTATCTTTGCATGTTTTTTACTTTTAAAATAAAATATTGAAATTTTATGATGTTGTTACTGTGTCACTACTACATTTAATTTTGAAACACCCTTAAAGTCCCGGGGTTTTTTACCCCTCTCCCCCCCCCCTCTTCTCTATGAAATATTTGGGATGTGATGTTTTGTTTGATGCCTCCCTGCCCTAGATCTCTATTATGTCTACAATAATATGGTTAAATAAATATCCTTATCCTTGTGTTCACATTTTTTAAATTGAACCTTATGTACAGGAAATTTTTATCTAGGCCAGGGGTCTCCAAACTTTCTAAGCAAAAGGGCCAGTTTACCGTCCTTCAAGCTTGAGGGGGGCCGCACTGTGGCTAGTTGGAGTAGAAAATGCATCAGTGCCCCATCGGTGCTTTTAAATTGGAAGAATAGTACCCCATTGATGGTGTCAATAGGGGGAATGGTGAAATGAAAAAATGTCACCAGCACACCAAGGATCTCCACAAATGGGTCCAGAACTTTAATAAAGATCACATAGTTACAGCAGTGAGCAACGTTTCGGAGCCTCAAAGGACCTCTTCATTAGGCATGTGAGGGGGTCCTTTGAGGCTCCGAAACATTGATCACTGATGTAACTATGTGATCTTTATTAAAGTTCTGGACCCATTTTTGGAGATCCTTGGTGTGCTGGTGAAATTTTTTCATTTGGACTTTGAACGGTTCCAGCCGTTGGTCACTGCAGCAACCACTTATTTGCACAGCCACTTCAACAGGAACGTGTGCGTTGGGATTAGCACGCTTAATAGGGGGAATGGTGCCCCATCATTGGTGTCAGTTTGTGGAATAGGGCCCAGAGGGCCAGATAAAGGAAAGCAAAGGGCCACATCTGGCCCTTAGGCCACAGTTTTGAGACCACTGATCTAGGCAAAGGTATAGCTACTACAACTCAAAATCCAACTGGAATTGATTGAAGTCCCTTGACCACTCATCCATTTGGCTTTCTCAGTTGAGCATTTAGAACATACCCCAGCATCAATATATCTACAAGGGCATCTTAGTCCCCTGCATCCAATAACCATAGTACCCCAAAATGTGTTAAGACAAAATATTGATCATTCAAGAAATGGAAGATGTGAATGGTTGGCAAAACACCATTTTCAAATGCACATAATCCAACCCAATGGTGGAAAGCCTGACATGTTGTCAAATTGTTGGTAGAAAAGGTACAGGTACATAGTTGAATAAAGTGGTTGCAAGGGGTAAATATTTTTAACCTTCATGCATTCTATGCATGAAGGTCAAAAACCTTCTGTGTGCAGCTCCCCTTGCAGCCCCCCTAATACTTACCCAAGCCTAAACCTGAGCCACACTCTTGAGAGTGAGCACACACAAGTGTCCCCTGAGCAAGGGTCAGTACAGGAATTTAATCCAACTCCAACACAAGTGCCTGGAGCTTAAGGACCCTCCCCCTTGCAGCTCCCCTAATAAGTATTAGGGAAGCTGCAAGAGGGAAGGTCCTGAAGCTCCAGGCACCTGAGAAGAGGAGGATCGGGCCACTCTGTACAAAACCATTACACTTAGCAACTAAGTATGATGTATTTATTATTTTAAAGAAAAAAAGGAACATTTAGAACCACTTTAATCTACTGATTATGGGTGGGGCACAATAATAGATGGCTCCTGGATGGCGTCATCTCTGACGAAACACGTAGGGGGAGCTACGTGCTGACATTACCTATCCCCCGGTGTCCCGGAAGGACAGGTTTGTTTGGCTGTGCTCCAGCCGGCGCACCAAACTTAAGGCTTATATCCAATTTCATTCCGTTAAGTGCATTACTTTACATCTTAATAAATATTTAGAAGGTTTTATGCTATGTGCAGCCTTTTGTTGTTTTTGGTACACTACCCATCCATCTGAAAGAGTGACGTCCTGGGTTCAGGAGAACGGTATTACCAGGAAAAATGCCCAGGCTGGGTTATAAGCTTTAGACGCTGTTTGATCCCTTGTAACGGGGGATCAATTGGAGCTGGTGAGCAGCTAATCTTACTGTTGGTGGCGGAACTGTTTACACGAGGTGGTTGATGGTGGATTTATCATCAAGACTCACTATCTGAATCACTGGTGGACTCTTACATGGATTGTTTCGGTTTCCAATTTAATGAACTTACCATCCTGGGGGTAAAGCAGTCAATAAGAACATGTATACATCTAACAAAATCACAATGCGTTCATCTGCTATCCTTACCTGATGTGTTGAACCCTGAAAAAAGATGTCAGAATAAGAAAATTAGTATTTCTAAATCATCTGTCTATTGCAAATCATAATTCTACAATATACGGTACATCTGATGAGGTGACGGTACATCTAAAGTGTACTCATTTATACAATGCACACAGAACATGGCCCTTTGCCTATATGATTCTGAGGGATCAGTGGTTGGTATCACATCTTTGCAGGATTCCTGTCTATAAACCAGCTAAGATCCTCAATGTAGAGAACTATTATGTTCAGTAGACATGGGCCGAACACCCCCCCACCCCCCTAACTGGGTCAGAAAGTTCTAACCCGAACGGGTTTTTAAAAACAATCGTTTTTTCAGGAGCAGTGATTTTAATGATGCTTAAAGTGCATAAATAAAAATGAAAAATTCCTTTATATATAGTACCTGGGGGGTCCCCTTAGTTTGGCTGTAAAGTGGCCCATATGTAGCATATACAGAACATGCTGCAGCAAAACTGACATTTCTAAAGAAAAAAACGGTTAAATCCCATTTAAAATGACTTGCGATTGCAACTGCTGGCACCCGGCTCTTGAAAAAATAAAGAAAAAAAATGGCGTGCCTCCCCCCAGTCCATATCATGCCCTTCGGGTCTGGTATGGATTTAGAGGGGAACCTCACGCCAAAATAAAAAAAAGTGGTGTGTGGTACCCCCCAGAATCCATACCAGACACTTATCCTGGCATGCAGCCTAGCAGGTCAGGTAGGGGGGAGAGCGAGCACCCCCCCCTCCTGAACCATACCAGGCCAAATGCCCTCAAAAGTGCACAGTCTATTTGCCTTTAGTAAATCAACCCCTTTATGATGTTGATTCATGTGCATGCAGATTCTTTCTGCCAGGCACTACTGTCTACGAACATGGCCGCTAACCATTTTAACTGATCCTTATGACTAAGCTCTGGGGGGTGGAGTCAAACACATTGGGGCATTGGGGGTGTGCCCTGGATGGAGTCCAGGCTGAGGTTGCCACTCTACTCACCCCCCAAGGACACCTAGATGTGCGACTTCTAGGGGCTACCCCATTGTTCTTTGAAACTATATTAACTTGTTGCTCAGCTGTTGGGGGAAGGGGCAGTAAAACTGAACTTAAGTACCTGTTTTTACTGTCACTTAGCTGGCTGTTTAAATAAGGCCTTAAAGCAGGGGTCTCAAACTGGTGGCCGTCCAGCTTTTGCAGAACTACGCCTGAGAGAGTCATGCTTGTAACTGTCAGCCTTGCAATGGCTCATGGGACTTGTAGTTTCGGAACAACTGGAGGGCCGCCAGTTTGAGACCCCTGCCTTAAAAGCGGAGTTCCACTTGGTTTTGTGTTAATTAAAGTCAGCAGCTACAAAAAGTGTATCTGCTGACTTTCAATAAACACACACTCACCTGTCCCACGATCCAGCGATGCGGCTGCCGGAACCCTCAGTTCTCTCCCGTAGTTCCCCTCGGCGCCGGCATCCTAAGTGTGGGCACCCAGCTGTGACAGATTGCGAGAGTCGCACTGCTTATTCTGAATGGCCGGACAATATTCTGGGACCTGTGACATGTACCAGAAAATTGCAGGGAGGGAGGGGAAGAGGAGAACTTCCGCTCAGATCGCCTAGGCGGCCCGAGCGGAAGTGGGAGCTGGGTACCTGTCAAAACTAGCTACCCTGCTCCCCCCCCCAAAAAAAATGCCAGGGGGGTTAGGAGTCCATAAAGTGAAAGTTTCACTTTTGTGTAGAACTCTGCTTTAACCACTTCAGCCCCAAAAGAATTGGCTGCCCAATGACCAGGCCATTTTTTTCGATTCGGCACTGCGTCCATTTAACTGATAATTCCGCGGTCGTGCGACATTGTACCAAAACAACATTGACGTTGTTTTTTTTTCCACAAATAGAGCTTTCTTTTGGTGGTATTTGATCATCTCTGCGGTTTTTATTTTTTGCGCTATAAAGAAAAAAAGAGCGACAATTTTAAAAAAAACACTATATTTTGTACTTTCTGCTATAATAAATATCCCAATTTTTTTTTAAAAAAGCAATTTTTTTTTCAGTTTAGTCCGATACCTATTCTTCTACATATTTTTAGGGATAAAAATCGCAATACGCGTTTATATTGATTTTTTTGCGCAAAAGTTATAGCGTCTACTAAATAGGGGATAGATTTATAGCATTTTTTTATTTTTATTTTTTTTACTAGTGATGGCGGCGAACTGCGTTTTTTATCGGGACTTCGACATTATGGCGGACACATCGGACACTTTTGGCGCTATTTTGGGACCATTCACATTTATACAGCGATCAGTGCTATAAAAATGCACTGATTACTGTAAAAATGTCACTGGCAGGGATGGGGTTAACACTAGGGGGCGATCAAGGGGTTAATTGTGTTCTCTGGTGTGTGTTCTAACTGTAGGGGGGATGGGACTGACCTAGAGGAAATTACAGATTGTGGTTCCTAGCTATTAGGAACTCGCGATCTGTCTCTCCTCACAGAACAGAACAGGGATTTGTGTGTTTACACCCACACGTCCCTGTTATGCCTCTCGTGCCCACGAACGCTCGCGGCCGGCGGTCATGGCGTCGGCGCGCATGCACCTGCTATCCCGCTTAAAGGAACCGACATACACCTACGCCGGTTCGTGGGATCATGCCGACCTGCCCCCGTATAACGATGGTGTTTGGTCGGCAAGTGATTAAATAGTGATACACAGGGAAGAAATTACATTTTGTTACAATATATATAAACGGAAAGCACTTACCAGTAAACCCCAATATCTGAACAGTAAGTGATCCGTTCCCCCAAGCATTCAGAATCCAGGTTCCCGCAGCCGGACTTTTCACCAACCGGGAACTTATAAAGACATGATCATAGACGGTGAAATTATAATGGAGGATATTGGGATTTTCCTCTAATGTCAAAGTGTTTTCTAAGGAGAGAGTATAAATAATCATTTATTTACACAAATAATATATCAACTGGTAAAAAGTAAGAAAAAAACAGGCATACTGCTATACAGAGCTTTTTTTCTCAGACAATAGGTGCAGGAACTCCCCTTTTCCGAGTCACTTGTTTTCTCCGCCCCCTACCCACCTCCGAGCAACGTCCCTTGGATCCATCCCCTACCAACCTCCCAGTACCGCCCCTTTTAGACAATACAGAACCAAGTATCAGTTTGTGGTGCTAAGAAATTTGTATGGAATTTGGGAATGATATCAAGAAAAGTAGTAAAATAGATCCCCTTCAGCCACCAACAATAGATCCCCCTAACAATGTACCACCCACAACAAAATTTCACCCCCCAGCAACAATAGAGTCCGGGCAGCATCAACAGATCTCCGCATAGCCAGCATTAATAGACTCTCTGGCAGCCATCAACAATAGACCCCTCCCCCAACAGTAGATCTCTTTCAGCAAGAACTGACCCCCCAGCAACACTAGACCTCCTCAGCAATAATAGACCCCCCTGCAAAAATAGATCCCCTCCAGCTAGAATAGATCCACCAGCAGTGGGCATCAATACCCTGCAGCACACCCCAGCACCCCTTGCCATTACATACAGTCAGTCCAGGAGGTGCCGGAACTGCGTTCCCCCGCATTCCCGCTGAAAAAAATCCCTGCTGCTATACATCTCTATAAGTGCAAAAGATAGTACATTATATTATTACAACTGAACTGAACAGTTTTAGACAAAACTCTGATCTGAAAATGATGTACCAATAGAAGGAGCACCACATGGCCTTCTACCGGTACATTTTTTTTTTCTGGGAAGCTGCTGGGTAGCCATTGGACCAGTGTTGCCAACCTACGAGATTGAAAATTACTGACATGACACCCAAAATTTACTGGCACAGCCATTTTAAAAAGTTACAAAATTACACGGCTACAAACAAGTACAATATGCAATGTGATTTAAGGTAGATATTAAGGCAAAAACATATTTCTTAATTTATTTTTGATATAGCTCAGGAACAGGACTCAGGGGGGCAATAAATTGGAATGGGTGGCACACATACATGAAACTGACTCTCACAGTGACACTGACAGCAGTGTGCAGCAGTACAGATCACTGACATGACACGTCCCCTCCAGAGTCTCAGTAACAGTTCCTCTCCACACCAGGTGGTCCCTTCAGTCCACTACAGCCCAAAGAGCACCAACGGTCCCGCTCCCAGCTTGCCTTGCTCCCATCCTGCAGACCCGCACACTAGGCTCCGGCCTTTCCACACAGACTTGCACTATGACATCACATGACACCATCAGGCACTGCCTCCGCCAGACCCGCCCCCGCTGACGACACCCCAAACACACTGTAGCAGGCACTCAGATGGTCTCAGCCGAGCGTCATAGCTAGGGATGGGCTATTTGTTCGAGTCGAACATGAGTTTGACTCGAACATTGGCTGTTCGCCGAACAGCGAACAATTTGGGGTGTTCGCGGAAAATTCGAAAAGCTGCGTAACACCCTTTAAAAGTCTATGGGAGAAATCAAAAGTGCTAGTTTTAAAGGTTAATATGCAAGTTATTGTCATAAAAATTGTTTTATTTTTAATAAAGGACTTTTCCCAACGGTGTCTGTGTGTTTTTTTTTTTTTTATTTCTTACACTTTCTTTGTGAAATGGTAGGGGTACAATGTACCCCTTACTAATTCACATAGGGGGGGCGGGATCTGGAGTTCCCCTTTGTTAAAGGGGTATTCCAGATTCCGATAAGCCCCCCGCCCGCAGACCCCCACAACCACCGGGCAAGGGTTGTGGGGATGAGGCCCTTGTCCCCATCAACATGGGGACATGGTGCTTTGAGGTGTCACAGACCCCAAAAAGCATCCTCCCCATGTTGAGGGCATGTGGCCTGGTACGGTTCAAGAGGGGGGGGGGGCGCTCAATCGTTCCCCCTCTTTTCCTGCGGCCTGCCAGGTTGCGTGCTCGGATAAAGGGTCTGGTATGGATATTTGGGGGAACTCCGCGTCTTTTTTTTTTATTTGGCGTGGAGTTCCCCTTATAATCCATACCAGACCTGAAGGGTCTGGTAATTGAATTTGGAGGAACCCCCGCGCATTTTATTTATTTTTTTATCAATGACTTTTCTCTGTATTGCCGGGAGCCGACAATTCATTAATAGCCGCGAGTGAGTTTTAAATTACTTTTTTTCCTTCAGAAATAACACTTTGTGCAGGGACAGTTCTAAGCACGGGAAACAAGCGCTGCTTTACAGGCATACTATACACACCCCACAGGTACGAAATTTAAAGGAATATTTCGCTTTTATTGTTTCACTTTAAGCATTATTAAAATCACTGCTCCCGAAAAAACTGCAGTTTTTAAAACTTTTTTTTGCATTGATGTCCCCAAACACTTTTTATGACAATAACTTGCATATTAACCTTTAAAATTTGCACTTTTGATTTCTCCCATAGACTTTTACAGGGTTTGCCGCTGCTTTTTGAATTTGCCGCAAACACCCCAAATTGTTCGCTGTTCGGCGAACGGGCGAACAGACAATGTTCGAGTCGAACGTGAGTTTGACTCGAACTCGAAGCTCATCCCCATTAGCCAGTGAGCTCTTTGAATGGTTCTTCCCTCTCACTACATTAAATGAACTTAAAGGAGAAACTTTATCCAAAGGGGAAAGTTCTGCTTTTCTGCCTCCTTCCCCCTCTGATATCACTTTTAAATACTTTTTTTTCGGAGGGGACCTGGTCAAAACCAGGTACCGATTCCAATTTGTCCAGGATCGCCTAGGCGAGCGGAAGTCCAACCCCCCACTTTGCTTTCAGCCTTCTGGGACATGTCACTGGTTTCAGGAGGCTGAAGGACCATTCACAAAGATCAATGCCGCTTGCACATATGCAGTGGGATGCTGACTGTGAAGCCACAAGGAGTCACAATCGGCTTCCCGCGCTAAACATGCCGGCACCAGGGACCCAACAAAGAACTGGCCCCCGGGTGAGGATGGGGCTGGATCACTGGACAGGTAAGTGCCCTTTTATTAAGAGCCAGTAGCTACAGTATTTGTAGCTGCTGACTTTTATTTTTTTTTGTAGGGTGAAGATCCTCTTTAACCTTACCCAGTGGGCTCTCTGAATGGTTCTTCCACTATCACCACATTATATGGACTTAAAGTGGTTGAAAACCCTTCCATATTCCCAGTGAAGTGACTGTCCTCAGGTGATACACAGAGATGAAACAAATCCCCAGACATAAGTTGTACCTGTTTATCTGCAGTCTTCTCTTCTCTACGTCCATTCAAAGTGCAGAATTTATAAGCCTATTTGAGAGGTCATAAAAAAAGGAGGTGGAGAACTGAAATTACACTCTTCAGAGCTCAGTGAGGAGAGCTCTGAGAGCTTATTTGTGGGAAAGGGCACACCACTCTTCACACAGCACACAAGGACAGAGCTGAGGCTGTCAATCATCTGAAGGTCCCTCCCCTGTCACCTTTTTTTTCTCTTGGTG
This sequence comes from Rana muscosa, assembly GCA_029206835.1. Taxonomy (NCBI): domain Eukaryota; kingdom Metazoa; phylum Chordata; class Amphibia; order Anura; family Ranidae; genus Rana; species Rana muscosa. Next base: position 189,615,091 of record CM055127.1, read on the forward strand.
TCAGGAAAACTTTTAAAAAGTGACTCATGCTGATAGCAGAGGAAGAAGGCAGCAGGCAGTGCTCAGGATTGGCACAAGTACACACTATAGAGCAGTGGTCATCAACTCTGTCCTCAGGACCCACTAACAGGCCAGGTTTTATGTATTACCTTGGGGAGATGCAGACTAGAATACTGCAATCACTGAACAGCAAGTGATATCACCTGTGATTTATTTCAGTTATCTTACAAACCTGGCCTGTTAGTGGGTCCTGAGGACAGGGTTGATCACCACTGCTGTAGAGGGATATGCTTTGTTCATATTTCATGTCTGAGGTTTACAGCCACTTTAAGCTGGCCAAGAGATTTATATGATTTTTCTGTGAATCTACAATAGTGCTCTTACCATTTGGATCAGTAAAATTTATAATGAATTTGTCATCTCTTGTGATCAGTAAATACGATAAGGATGTTGTGACATTGAACACCTCAGTGTATCGGCCAATGATGTTTAATTTTATGTCCAGGATCATCACAGATGAATTCAGAGGTTTCGTTAAAAGTAGTTCCATTGAGTGCAATAATTGCTAAATATAAGAGAAAGAGTACAGATTAATTTTGTTAAATGTGACCAATGCCTCATACACACGATCCGAATATCATACGGCAGAGCGTACGACTTTTTTCGGTTAATAGTCGCAAGTAGAAATTGAATATTTTACTAAAAGTCACGAAAATTCTCGTACGACAAAAAAAAAAAAAAAATCGGACGTGATGTCATTTGTTGTAATATATTTATATTGTATTTTCGGACGACAACTGTACTGGCTAAACAAAAATCGTATGATCTGGTATCGTACGAGGAAAATTTTCGTGCTTGTCCGATCGAATAGTATTGGATGAACTGTCGTGATCGGCTCTTGAAAGTAGTGTACACACGATCTGAAAATCGTACGATTCTTCCTCGGACGATCGTTTTCGTCTAATATTCGGATCGTGTGTACGGGCCATAAGGGTTACCTTTTTCATAATTAACAACGGTCCAATGACTGAGGAGTTAAATTCAGTGGGTTGGGTCAGGAAAACTTTTAGGGGTCAAGCCAGGGCCATCTTTAATATCGATTGGACCCTGGGCAAAAAAACTTTCTTGGGGCCCCCCAAATTTCACTCTACACCTGCTCTGAGACATACAATGAATAGCATCTACACTCAAAAATCAGTTTACTGCATTAAATCAGGCAGTGATTGCGATTGGTTGCAAGAGGTTACAGCATAGCATTACCGCTTACTGACTGGTTGCTAGAGTAGGGTGACCAGACATCCCCAGTTTCAGGGGACAGTCCCCGGATTGAGCACACTGTCCCCGGACCAAGTCTGTCCCCGGTTTTGTCCCCGGATTGGATTTGAACAGGGGCTGGGGCAATTTCAAAGACAGTCAGTGCAGAATAAAAAAAGAAAAAAACGGAATTACACCCCCCCTCCCCCCCCCCGCTCCACCACTTCTACTAGCTTAGGGGGGTGTATTTGTTTCCATTATCTGTGCCCCTTTCTGATGATCATGTGCTGGTCGGAGCAGAGGGAATGTTTCTTCAGTTTCGGGTGCCCATTCCACTCGTCTTCTGCCTTGGCTCAAGTCCCGGCCAACCACCTGCCGGTTTATCTCCTTGCCTTCCCTGGCGGAGTGATCTTCCTCCGCTCCCCACCCAGTAGTAGCCGGGGCCCGGAGAGTAAAGCCGTGTACACACGATCGGTTTTACCGATTAAAACAGTCTGATGGACTGTTTTCATGGGACGAACCAATTGTGTATGGGCCCCATCGGTCTTTTTTCCATCGGTGTGAAAAAATAGAACATGTTTTAAATTTATCCGATGGGAAAAAAAACGATAGCAAAATACGATCGTCTGTGTGGAAATCCATCGGATAAAAAAACCCACGCATGCTCAGAATCAAGTCGACGCATAATCAGAAGCATTCAACTTAATTTTTCTCGGCTCATCGGAGTGTTTTACGTCACGGCGTTTGGGACGGTCAGGTTTTGGACTGATGGTGTGTAGGCAAGACTGATGGAAGACAATTTCATCGGATTTCCGATGGAAAAAACAATCGGGTTAGAATCCATAGGATATCCGATCGTGTGTTCAGGGCTTAAGACTTGATAGGATGTGAGGCGGGAGGGGGTGACGGGCAGAGAGTCGCTGATTGCCGCCATTTCTAGTAAAAAAAAAAATGTCCCCGAATTTCAATTAAAAAATCTGGTCACCTTATGCTAGAGGTTACAGCACACATTACGGCTCACTGATTAGTTGCTAGAGGTTACAGCACATGATTTCTGCTTGTTGATTGGTTGCTAGAGATTACTATACAGTAATACTGCTCACTGATTGGTTGCTAGAGGTTACAGCACATCATCTCCTCACTGCCTGCACACCATGAACTGGGGAGGTGAGTGGACACATCAATAGACATAAAACTCCTAGGGATCCAGCAGCATTCAGTATAGGTGATGGTGGATATGACCTTTAGGGGGGCAAGATATACATATGAATGCCACCTTTATTTACATATAAATTCCACTGGACCTCACTATTTACATATGAATGCCGGTTATTTACATGTAAACACAGGGTCTGCAGGTGAGTCATCTGTACACAACAATAGGGCAGAGCTGGGCAGTATTAGTAACAGAACTTCCCACTGAGATATCGGGACACATCACAGGACTAAAACTAAAAAAGGACAAGGGAATTCAAACCAGGATAGTTGGCAAGTAGGAGGCAGCTTCTTTGGGCCCCACAACAATAACAGGGCCCAGGGCAGCTGCCCCTTTTACCCTGCCTTAAAGACGGCCCCGGGTCTAGCTATAAAAAAATATTTAGATAGCTGTTCATCTGTCAAAACTAGATGTAAATTCATTCAGTGCAAAAGGAGAAAAAATAAATGTTACCTGCAGATTGAGAATGTGTGAATGGGGAAAATATCACTAGAAGGCACTGAGGAGCATACCTATTTCCTATCTATTGGCCACATCGCATAATAAATGGTTTGGTATGGATCTCGGGGGAGACCACAAGCTATTTTTTTTTTGCATGAGGTCCTCTTTAAAATCTATCATGGTTAAGGGTCTAGGATGGATTTGTAGGAGGAACCCCTCATCAAGGATAAGGGTCTGATATAGATGATGGGAATCTCCAGCCACTTTGTTTAAAGTTAGACCACTTTCACACTGAGGAGGTTTTCAGGGGTTTTAGCGCTAGAAATAGCCTCTAAAAAATGCCTAAAAAAAAATTCTGAAAAGTCCTGCAAGCAGCATCTTTGGGGTGGTTCAGGAGTGCTGTATACAGTGCTCCCAAACAGCCCTGCCCATTGAAATGAATGGGCAGCGCTGCCGAAGAACCTATAAAGTGCTTTGACAGCTTCGCAACACTGGCGCTTTTATCCCCTTGTTAACCCCTTTTTTGGGGTTAAAAGTGCCCCGCTACCACCCGAAATGCAGCGCTGCACTAAAACGAGTGGCACTTTACCACGACTGCGGAGCGGCCCCAGTGTGAAAGGGGTCTTAAAGACTAAGGTCACCTTTTGAAAATAAATATTAAATACAATTGTTTTGCAGGTAAAAAAAATGTGCACAATTATTTTTTAAGGAGCCTGCAGAGAAGATCGCAGGTGCAATGCCAGGCTCCTGGAGACTCTCTGGATAGCTGTCTGCCTGTACCTCCAATATGGGCAGGTAGTTACCTGAGAGCAGGAAGATCAATGAACTACATTGACTACATGGACTACATGAACTCACCAGCACCCTCCTAGTTCATTGAGAACTTTAGGCTGGCAGCCGCAATGGCTGACGATACTTGTACTCTATTAATTATAATTCACACTAGGCTGCTTATACAAAGAAAGCAAGAATCCCACCATTCAGAAACTTTAATCCAACATAACCACTTATGGGAATTTTTCCACCAAAATAGTAAGCAACAACAGACCTGAAGAAGGGGGAGTCCATTTCCCCGAAAGGCACATGTTGCTAATTTTTATTAAAGACCCATTAACCATATTTTAGAAGTCAAATGTCTCTGGACACTGGGCGCAACTTTCTTTTTATCTAAGTGTACCTGCTGAAATGACATTAAGGTCATACAGAAAAGGCAGTAGCCCAATCCCCGAGAGGGCCCATCATCATCATCCATCACTGGGCACTATCCAACGGAAGACATTTCTTCCTTCTGCCCACACAAATACCCACTCAGGACAAATGACCTATCCAGTCAGTCCAACACAAGCTCTATTCATTTACAGGACACTGTAAATGAATGATGTGGCTGTGTCTGCGGAGCCCCGCATGGCCATGCTGTTTTCAATTTGTGATAGCAGATGTGGGGAGAGGATAATGGGGGGGGGGGGGTGAATCAGGGGAAGAGGGGATGCAGGTCCACTACAAGGGAGTATGTCAAAGTTGAGATTTAAGTTTCCTATAAGAAGGTAGAATGGAAATCTGTTGGCATCAATAGTACTTGGACTTTACCATTATACATTTAACAATACAAATTCTTACCTGATAATAATAAGAATCATTCACTACAGAGGTTCTTGTAAAACGAATTGATGAAATGTTATTGAATATTTCCTCCTGTGTGGCATTCATGGTACAATATCCGGGGTACAGCAGGAAGTAAACCTGGACAAGAATTTGTAACATGTTTACCTATGGATCAGAGATACGTAGACGATATATGAATTTACATGGAAGACTCTTACTTGGGACTTCTTTTCCTCCAGCAATGTGTAAACCTCCGACAGGAGCTGAGTGTCATTGTAATCTGTTATGGAACCAGAAGTGAATACGGCAATCATGGACTCAGCAGGGGAAATCTCCAGAACTCTCCTCAGCCCATACAGGAGGGACTGGTTGCATTCAAGCAGGTGTTGATAGGTCTGAGCATCCCCGTAGTTTGCTTTTATGCTTTGCAGGAAATAGCTTTGCTCAGTAGTGATGGTTTCATTTGTTTCTGAGCAGAAAGCAGTTAAATTAAGTTACAGTATGTTATCAGATATAAATGATCTAATTAATGAACAATCTATATACCTAAAGCTGAACTCTGGGAATTTGATAAAGTTACCCTTTATGTTCCCCTCTGCTTGTGTATTTTAGGGTGCAGGGATAAGGTGTGTTATTTACACTATTTCTCACTCCAGCATCATTTTCTTCTGCCTGAAGCTTCAGGCTGTAGGTGAAAGTGAGGGGTTCCTTTGGCATCATCACATACAGTAAAGGGTTATTATCCCTGAATTGTACTATAGGAGGAAAGCTTAAAACCAGGGACCAAAGCACCTTAGAGAGAAAGTTTTGTGGGGCCAGTCACACATCCTAGAGGGACTCTACTGGACTGAGAAATAATGTAAGTAATATGTTTAGTTTAGACTTGTAGTTAAAGGGAAGTAAAAAATGTTTAAGCAGAGTTTTTACTGCCCCCCAACCACTCTCCCTAAGCTTTAGGGGCAGCCATATAGGGGTATATACATGCTGCATTCACAATACTTTGTAAAAATTACCCCCCGCTGTTGACTTCAGTTGGCAGTACCATCTGTAAATTGCGACCTATACAAGGAATGGGACCATGCTTCAACTGTCCAGCAATCATGTGCAATGGTAGTGCAGGCTTTTAGGGTTTATAACAGGTGGTGAGGAGGCAACATAACACATCCTCACCAACATTAAAACACCCTCTTTAAAAACTGCAGACAAACGCAAGGATAAGCAAGCCCTCACACTTTATTCACATGCCCTTAGAGCATTTAACCCTTGCAGTTTGGGGGAGGACACTACAGGGGTATATTTTGCCTAATTCCTGGAGTTTAGCTTTATATATTACAAAATAAAATAAAGGCACTGAACTCTTATGCCATGTACATACGGTCGGAATTTCCAACAACAATTGTTCGATGTGAGCTTGTTGTCGGAAAATCCGACCGTGTGTAGGCTCCATCGGACATTTGCTGTCGGAATTTCCGACAACAAAAGTTTGAGAGCTGGTTCTCAAATGTTCCGACAACAAAACTTGTTGTCGGAAATTCCGAGCGTGTGTACACAATTCCGACACACAAAATTCCACGCATGCTCAGAATCAAGCAGAAGAGCCGCACTGGCTATTGAACTTCATTTTTCTCGGCTCGTCGTGCGTCTTGTACGTCACCGCAATCTTGACGTTCGGAATTTCCGACAACATTTGTGTGACCGTGTGTATGCAAGACAAGTTTGAGCCAACATCCTTCGGAAAAAAAATCCACGGTTTTGTTGTCGGAATGTCCGATCGTCTGTTCGCGGCTTTAATGTTCTATAACAGCCTTTTTCAAACTTTTAAAAACAGAGGAGCCCTTAAAAGAACTTTCCGGTCCAGGGAAATCCTGCTAAAAATTCCTATACAGTGGAACCTCGGATTGCGAGTAACGCGGTTAACGAGCGTTTCGCAATATGAGCACTGTATTTTAAAAAATCCTGACTCGGTTTGCGAGTGTTGTCTCACAAAATGAGCAAGATTCAAGCCAAGTCGGTGTGCAATACCGCATTTGGCCTGAGGCGGGGGGCGCCGGAGCCGAGCAGAGCAGAACGGCGCCGTTCTGAGCCGTTCGGAAATTCTCAATTTCTGAGCCTTTCCAAGTTTTTCCGAGTTCAGCCGAGGTGTCCTCGGGCCTTTCCGAGTGAACCCGAGGCTCTCCGGCGCCCCCCACCTCTGGCCACATGCGGTATTGCATGCCATTGAAGTCAATGTGGAACAAATTATTTTCGTTTCCATTGACTTCAATGGGGAAACTCGCTTTGATATGCGATTGCTTTGGATTACGAGCATTCTCCTGGAACAGATTATGCTTGTAATCCAAGGTTCCATTGTATCTACAACTCATGATACATTACTATGATGGTCAGTGGGAAGAATGCTCCTTACACTTGTGGACATTGGGAAGAATTACCCCCTACAGGTAGCTAAAAAGATGAAGGTCATCATTGGGAACTTATCTGAAAGGCAGAAATTGCTCATTGCTCAAAGAACTCCTAGAAACCTCTGGAGGAACCCTAGGCTTTCCACGGAACCCTGGTTGGGAAACTCTGCTCTATATGGATGTGCTTAGTACAAATTAACATTGAAGTACTATAGTGAAGCAATATGGATTAGTTATCTCTGAAATTCACGGAAGATGTCCAAATACATAGACAAAGAAAAGATGGATGAGGAAACAATTGTTCAGTTGCACAGATTCTCCTTTAAAACAAATAAAGTGACTTTATATTCACCTGCAAAGTCTAGTTTTATTGAGGTATATTGTCGGGTAACACAGGGAAATCTTGAAGCTAAGTCATTCAGAACACTTTCCAGTTTGGATGAGAAACCCAAAGAGGTGAGATATGTATCTGTTAGTAGAGTAAAGGAAGTCCCTTCTGAAAGAGAAATTATTTATGTAAAAACAGTCACATTCTATCAAGCTCATTCATCATTGATATGGACCACATGGTACACCCCATCATAAGGTGCCGTATCTTACCTAGTGCCTTTACCACTTGCCTACCAAGGTAGGTTTTTAAAAGTCTATTGCTGTTGTAAGCTTGGTATTGATGTTTCCACCCCACGCTTGGCACAACTTTTGTGTAAATGTGATCAAAGGAGCCTGGGACTTTATTAGATTATGGCATTAGGATGACCATTACCCAATCTCCTCTGCAATTAATGAACCCGGAAATGACGAGGGTTTCATAATTTCCAGCTTTAGAGCTGTCATTGCCTGGCTACTGTATGTAACTGGTTGGGTGGTTGTTGGCGCCAAATCATTCAAGCCTTCGCCCACTTCTTCTTGAATAGGACTACAACCCACTGTCATTAGTTCTTAGCCATCTCCATATTGTTCTCAACTCCTTGCCATAGGCTTTCCCACAACATCCCTGGCAATTAGCCTTTACAGTCACAAGAAAAGAATGTCCACATAAAGTTGCAGCTTTCACACTTTACTGTTGCCCTTTAAGGATGGCAGTTACACATACTTTATAAAGACATACCATCCTGTGTTGCTTGGCATACTTGGCCAATTACATACAGTAGATGGCCCATAGCAGTCAATTGTGAAAGCCGCACATTGCACCTCACTGTTAAGCCATCTTCCGTTAAAGCGGGATTCCAAATGTTTTTTTTTTTTTTAAAGTCAGCAGCTACAAACACTGTAGCTGCTGACTTTTAATAAGGACACTTACCTGTCCTACTCGCCGTGATGTCGCCCCCCCCCCCCAGGCCGATCCCTCGATCCTGGCAGCTCCCAGTGCCGCCATCCTCACTAAGGGAAACAGGCAGTGAAGCCTTGCGGCTTCACTGCCCGTTTCCTACTGCGCATGCGCGAGTCTCACAGTGTTTTCTGAATGGGTGGCTGCTCTCTGGGATACACACAGTTCCCAAAAGGCAGCGTGCCCCATTCCCCAGAAGACAGCGCAAGTAGGACAGAGGAAGAAGACCCGCTGAGGATAAGGAACAGGCAGATTAGGAACATCCGCATAGCAACCGCCTTTTCTGGTGAGTACATTTTTATTTTTTTTCTATTTTTTTTGCAGTATTTTTGTGTATTTTTTTTTAGGGTGGAACTCCGCTTTAATATCCCTCTCTTCTCCTTGGAAGCACCACTGTGTCAGAACCCAACTCCCTAATGTTACTCTCTCACTTCCCAGGGTCATCAGTACCAACCCAGGTGGCTTGTTGAAGAGACCTTGTATCCAACTCAAAAATTGCAATAAAAAGCAGGAAAAAAAGTATTGCAGCATTTTTATTGCCCAACTGTGACCCATCAAAGATACTTTAGAGATCCTCCAACACCAAGGGATTCTCGGATAACAGTGGAGTATTCAAAATGTCACATCGTACAGTAAGCCTCTATACCAGTGGTCTCCAAACTGCTGCCCAGGGGCCGGATGCAGCCCTTTGCTTGCCTTTATCCGGCCCTTGTGGCAGTGTTCCTCTCACTGATACAAGACACTATTCCTCCCACTGACACCAACAACAGGGCACAATTCCTCCCAATGGCACCAACAACAGGGCACAATTCCTTCCAATGGCACCAATGAGGGGGCACTATTCCTACCACTGACACCAATGATGGGGCACTATTCCTCCCTCTAACACCAATGATGGGGCACTATTCCTACCACTGCTACCAACGATGGGGCACTATTCCTCCCACTGACACCAATGATTGGGAATTATTCCTCCCACTGACATCAACATCCGGCCCCACTAAAGTTTGAAGGACAGTAAACTGGCCCTTTCTTTAGAATGTTTGGAGACCCCTGCGCTATAGGTTGACTTTATGCATTTCACATGTCTATGCTTACTTGTGAGCCTTATGAGTATATGTCAAACATTCTATTATGTTCTGCATGATTTCCACTTTAAACCTATTGGAATCTGAGAATCCAATGTTGGAGACCCGTTATCTACAAAACATATCAAATTAAATCTCAGCTCCACAAAAACGTAATTGTGACGAACCCTTGTCCTCAAAGCGGACTATGTCTGCCGTCAAAGCTTCCTCTGTCCAGAACCAGCACTATCCAAGACTCTTTAACCCACCCAGTCACCAGACAACACCAGTCTTGGAGTACATCAGAAAAGCCTTTTATTTGAGATCTCACACAAACATATACACTAGGATGACAATACAAACTGTAGCCAGAAACCTAATTAACATGAGCTAATTACCAATCGTTTAGACAGCCTAGGTGACTCAGAGGCACTACCTTTAGGACAGACTTGCCGTCTTTTAGCTCAGAAGACACAATCAACATTATCATTAATAGAAACACAGAAAACCTTCACATAGTAGCAGAGTTAATTAACACAAACAACAATGGGTGAAATACTCTTAGAGCCCACACTAGCCTTATGTACAATAAACACATTATAGCAGACAACAGACAGACAGGTGGCTGGAGTAGATGACATCAGCATCTTCTATGAGCCCCAACATTATGAAGCAGTCACTACTTATAATATGACATATACAGGGTTCCCAGAGTTTTGTGTTTTGGATTCAAAGTAACATTACTTCAAGGTCCCCAGATATACACCTCGCAAAGAGTATTGTTCCCTTAAAATCCATTGCCCATAATCAGAAGGCAAGAGGTTAGCATTCAATCCTCTCCAAAAGCCTCTGTCCCGGCTAGGTCTTTCACAGTAATACATACCCTGGGAGATGATTGTCTGTCCTGGTGCCCTCACCCATAACTATGCTTTAAATCATCATTAGCAAAGTGTTAATTATAAAGAACTGCTGTTAAAAAATTAGATCATACTATCATGGTGGGCAGTTTGATGAAAAAATTTGAACAATCTGTGTCCTTTTTTGACCAACTGATTGCAAAAGAAAATTTGGGTTAGACCCAACTTACCTCTCATTGTACCTCTCGCTGTACATGTGTAATGCTTAACTACTGTTGAAGAAGGAGGCCCCGTAGTAATAGTGATGTTATCAGCCGGCGTCGGTGCAGTCTTACTAGTAACATTTTGGACATTCGAAGAGATGTCATTAGGAACTGTCGTACTCAAAGTTGTTGAGGGAGCTGCAGTAGTGGTGTTTGCCTGAATCTCTGAAATTACATCATAAAGACTGTAAGTTTCACAATTTTCTAATTTATTTTAAAAATAATACTATTTAATATATTAGGCACCATTCACATTTACGTGTCTCCAAAGTCGCATGATTTCCAGTGCAGCTTTGGAGCACAACTTTGATGTGACTTTTCGGCGCAACTTTGATCTGACTTTACATTTAGACATGTGCAATTCGTTTCGTTCCCAATTAGTATTTTAACAAAATTTCGACAAATTAGTTCATTCGGAAACATCCAAATTACCGAAAACAAGTTTAACAAATTTTTCCAAATATTCGTAAATTTGTCAATTCAAAAATTTGTAAATTTGTCAATTTGAAAATCCGTAAATTCATAAATTAGAAAATCTGAAAAGCCGAAAATTTGAAAATCTGAAATAATAATTAACTATTAAATTCTAGGTATTGAAATTTCCTTTCAAATTTGGCTTTTAGTGAATGTAACAAATACAAATTTATCGGAAGTTACAAATTATCCGAAATAACGAATGCCGTATCTAAATGGAACGTAACAAATTAATAATAATAAATAACAAATTAATATAAATAACAACTTTTTATTATTATTATTTATTTGTTTTGTTCCATTTGTTTAGATGCGGCATTCGTTATTTCGAAAAATTTGTATCTTCGGATAAATTTGTATTTGTTACGCTCACTAACAGCCAAATTTGAAAGGAAGTTCCAATACCTATAATTTAATAGTTAGTTATGATTAGTTAGTTAGTTATTATTTAGAATTTTGAGATTTTCGGTCTCTTATTTTCAGATTTTCTTTCTTATTTTCAGATTTTCTTTCTTATTTTCAGATTTACGAATTGCGATCATAACTAATGACTCAAAAAAAATAATTATGAAATGAAAATGAATACATTTTTCAGCAGTGCTTATATCTATTTACTAGACGTGCACACTGAAATAATTTGTTTCAGAATTTCGTTTTCGTCCGAAAAATTAAATTATTTTGTTAATTCCGAAATTTGTTTTTATTTATTTTGTTTTGTTAAAAAATGCATTCGTCCAAAAATCCAAATGAATTAAGGTTGAATCTGTCATTGAAGGCTTATGGTGTCTGTCGGATGTTCTAAGAAGATTCGACGAAGCAGCTAAACTGTACGACGCCGCAATCGTACATTTCCGGTAGAATGCTCCACCCACAAGCTATAGTAGAATTCTAATGTTGTATGACTAGTTATAATTATAATTATTAATTATTATTACTAGTCAACCAACATTATAATCCTTCTATAGCCTTTGGGCGGAGCATTTGACCATAAATGTCCACTCGCGGTGATCGTATGTTTTTAGCTGCTTCTACGAATCTTCATGTCTCTATAATATTTTCTCTCTATGTTGAATATTTTCTCTCTATAATGTCAAATCTTTATGTCTCTATAATGTCAAATATTTTCTCTCTATGTCAACTCTTTTCTCTCTATGTCGAATAATCTTGGACTAATAGAGTTAGGTTAGGCACATTCAATCACAGGTTCGATAGACACAGATCGCTATTGTCAGTGTCATGTCGAATCTTCTATCTATATCCAACTGTTGTCGCAACAAAACTAAAATAAAGCATTTTTTATGTCGGATCTTTCGGATTTTGCACATTCGTTATAGTTTGTTAAAACGAACGTGAAAAACCCCCGAAAATTCGGACGAAAATGCATTCGGATGAAAACGAATGCACATGTCTACTATTTACATTCTCTTAGCCAGACTTGCATCAAAAGTTGCACCAAAGTAGTGCAGCCACCTTTTCAAAATCAGCGCAACTTTAAGTCGCACCAATCTACATGGTGCCATTGCAAACAATGGGCTGTAACTTGTCATGTTTAAAGTCACATGACAGTGAATACTGTGAACTGTTTTCAGTGAAAACATAGCAATGTTACAAGGTGATCGTATGAATAAGAAGAGCGCCCAATAAAATTGGTGTTATTTTCTAAATTATATTATATGGCTCCGCACTGTTCTGTATTATATCTTTTTTAAATAAAAAAAGAAAAAAAAATCATCCGATTTAAAACAATAGATAAAACAGGTTCCATCTAGATCCAGTTTCCATTTTGCAATCAGTTTCTGATCAGTAAATTTAGCTGGGCTCCTGTTGTAGCCAAAGGAGTCGGGGTTAATTTATTGAGTGAAGTTTGGCAGAGCTCCAAGGGCTGAGTCTCAGTCACCCTCCCCTGGCTTCTAGAACTGCTGAAGAGTTCTAAAATTTAGAGGACGTAGGGGTGGAGATGAGGCCTTTTTATTTATGGAGTCTCCTCCAATCCCTGGGTAAGGATCGCCCAGAAGGCGGAGAGATAACCCATACGTATTCTGGAGCCTGGCCATTGGGTCCAGGATCCTGGTACCTGGAGGTGACCCCTGTGCTGGGGGCTCTGCCCCTGGGCAGAAGGAAGGTGCGAGAGAGAAAAAGAGAGAGAGAGAAAGAGAGAGAGAGAAAGAGAGAGAGAGAGAGAAAGAAAGAGAGAGAGAAAGACATAGAGAGAGAAAGAAAGAAAGAGAGAGAGAGAGAGAGAGAGAGATAAAGAGAGAGAGAAAGAGAAAAGGAAAGCGTGAGAGAGAAAGAGTGAGAGAGAAAGAGAGAAAGAGAAGAGGAGAGAGAGAGACAGAGAGAGAGGGAGAAGCAAAGGAAGCTTCACACCCTTCAGCCTCTTCTAGGCTTAGCTAAGCCATCCTGGGAGCCATTGGGGCCTGTCCAGCAGGAGGCCTGTTAATCAGTCCCATGAGCTACAGGGTCCACCAAAGGGACTGAATGAGTAGCTTCAACCACTACACCCCAGAGCCTAGAGAGAAGCAGCCAAGTGCAATACCCAACTAGCATTCTACAGAGGGACAGCTTAGAACCACTTAAAGCAGCCACAACTACCCTACAGCACTTGCTTGGCGAGGTAAAATCACTTGCATTCTGTGTTTGAAACCCAATCTTTAACCAGTGGAGCTGATCCGTTTATCCCATGGGAGGACAACCATGTGAATTTTGGGTAGCGGAGACAGTTTTAAGTCCTCAAGTTACATTTAACTACAGTTTTGGGCATCCCATACCTATTCAAGTTTATTCCCCAATAAACTAAAAAAAAAAAAAAAACACTATTACTAAGTGGATTTTGAAAACTCTTGTTTCCTGGCTGTGCTTGCAAACGGGAACCCAAAAATCTGGCAGCCCTTAAGGAGGTAGCATTACATGATAATGTTATTTTTTTTTACACGTATTGTTGGTAAATACTACACTGAGAGTGGTATGCCCTCTCTTTTCTTATTTTTGGCTCCCTTTTCCATGCCTATTGGAGACACTGTGAAAAAAGTCAGTTTGGGGTTTCATAAAAATGTTGAATAGTGATTCAGGAAGCTGAGGTCTACATTTAGACTATTATTTTTTGTGTCAAATATGATTATCATCCTTCAGTTCAAAAGTTCTCCTTTCCTGAGTAGTCCTCTCCTAATGTGGTCAGAAAAAAAGTATCACAGACAGTACTCAATTGTTATTATTTATAGTAAATGTTGTATAACTTGGGGTCAATACATACCTGTACAATAAGCATGGTGGCAGCCTCGTATGTTCTTTATTTTATACACATAAAAACCTTCGGGACACGTTTTCACGGAAACTGTGGTGGACACCAAACAGCACTGAAACCAGTTGAGACAAGCGGTACGGTTGACAATGCCATCTTCGACTTTGGGGTGTGCGCTGCCCAGGTACAATGTAATGTATGTTCCACATCTGTACTCTGGTATGCAATGCTCAGGGATTTGCAGGTTGGATTCTCCTTTGAACCGATACCAGCCAATGAGGCCGGAGTCACAATGGTACCAATCCATGTTACTCCAGTAGTCGCTGGAATTATAAATGTTGGAAGTACTGCGCCAGGGGTCATCAAGTACGGTGTGGTTGTAACAAGGGTCAATACAGGAGTAGGATCCTGGTACATAATATTTAGAGGGACAAGTGCAGTTATAAGACCCGTATCCATTGGTACACTCCTCTAGAGGAAGACAGTTATTCAGGGAGCTGTCTGCACACTCGTTGATGTCAACACAGCCAAACCCTTCCTTATACTCAAATCCAGTGTTACATTTACAGGTGTAAGATCCGACGGTGTTCACACAGGTACCACCACCATAATTACAAATGTTGGCGTAAGGATCCTGACATTCATTTATGTCATCACAATACGTTCCGTCTCCTGCTAATCCAACTTTACATGTGCACTGCTGGTCTCCACCAAACTCTCCACACGTTGCATTCTGGTGACAATCAGAATCTGAGCAATTTCCTAAAATAAAATAAAAATAAATACATAAAAAAAATTGTGTAAGAGATTATTGTATTTGTGAAAATTGATAAAGCTTTGTGAATTGAGCCAAGAATCTGTGACAGTTTCCACTCATCCAGGTCCTGGTAGTGTAAATCCAACATCAGCGCCTGACCTCACAAATGCACTTCTGGAAGAATGGTCAAACATTCCCATAGACACCCTCCTATAAAAAATACTGTATATACTCTATGCATTGCACGCTAATTCTGACACGGTTTAACCACTTTGTTTTACCACCCTTCATAACCAAGCCATTTTTTGCATATTCGGCACTGTGTTATTTTAACTGACAATTGCGTGGTCGCGCGACGCTGTACCCAAATAAAAATTTCCGTCCTTTTTTCCCCACAAATGGAGATTTCTCTTGGTGGTATTTGATCACGTTTGCAGTTTTTATTTTTTGCACTATAAATAAAAAAATACAGACAATTTTGAAAAAACAAAAATACCAATGATACTGGCAGGGAAGGGGTAAACATCAGGGGCACTCAAAGGGTTAACTGTGTGCCTAGGTTGTGTGTACTCACTGTGGGACTAGGGCAGTGTTTCTCAACTCCAGTCCTCAAGGCGCCCCAACAGGTCATGTTTTCAGGCTCTCCATTGTTTTGCACAGGTTATTTGATCAGTTTAACTGCTTTAGTAATTCCCACAGAGGGAAATCCTGAAAACATGACCTGTTGGGGCGCCTTGAGGACTGGAGTTGAGAAACACTGGACTAGGGGAAGGCAAAGATTTGTGTTCCTGCTTAGCAGAAACAACAGGATCCATGCCTTCCCTTCTGACAGAATGACAATCTGCATCGTTTACAATTTGTTGTTCTGCCTGTGTCCTGTGTAATCGGCGGGTGCCGGTGGATATCGAGTCTGTGGTACCCACTGTTGGGCTGTGTACAATTACAGTGGGAGCTGGTCGCCGTTGGCGAGCACCCCAGACCTTGAGGTGTCAGATCATGTACTAGGTAGGCGGTTAAAACATCTAAGAATCACATCAGCCTTACCTGATAGGTTGAACCCTGTAAAAGACATAAGAGTACAAAAATTAGTTTTAGTTCTAATACAACTATTTATTTTAAATCACATCATACATATAGCGAACATTTGAGGTTGATATATAACTTTGGGGTTGTTTATTACACATTATAGCTTTTGCACATTCCCTATAGACTGCCTAATGCCCCTGGAGCAGTGGTTGGAATTACTTCTTGCAGCACTGATATTGTTAGGAGAATACCTGTAATGAGTGGGGACCAATGGCCGACGACGTCAGGCAAGCTCAGTTCTCAGGTCTGTGAAAGATTGGAAAGTCTGAATTGCTAGACCAATGATCAGTGTTGGGGTCACAAGCCAAGGCTGGTGCAGCACTGTGTCCAGCTGCAGCCGTACTCACTCTCCTCCATCTTCTCATTGGCTCCTGCTGCTCTCAGTCAAACCCTATGAGGAGGGAGTGGAGGAAATGGCTGAACCATGCTTTCTGTGTTTATTGATGCGCACAACCCAGCTAAGGAGCATACCTGCATGGGTTTCCCCTCACCACAAGGTTTGCTATGGGGGCAATTGCAGAAGAGGAGGAGCGGACAGTGCCAGCAGGGGGAGCCAGCAGGGGACCCTAGAAGAGGAGGTAAGAGGCCGCCCTGTGCAATATTATTGCACGCATCAGGTAAGTGTTACATGTTTATTATTTTAAGAAACAAATTGAATAACTAGGAATGAGCTTTATGTTCGTGTCGAACATGAGTTCACAGAACTCAGATAAGGGTCTAGTATGAGTTTTTTTTAATTTTGGTGCGGGGTTCCCCTTAAAATCCATACCAGACCTGAAGGGTCTGGTATGGATTTTGAGGGGGACCCCTACGCCATTTTTTTAAAACAAAATTGGCGCAGTGTTCCCCTTAATATCCACACCAGACCTGAAGGTCCTGGTATGGAATTTGGAGGGACCCCCACGCATTTTTTTTTTGGTTCGGGGTTCCCCTTAATATTTATACCAGACTTGAAGGGCCTGGTAATGAACTGAGGGGGAACTCATGCCGTTTTTTTTCAATGACTTTCATCTGTATTGCCGGGACCCGACAATTCATTATAGCCGCGAGTAGTTTTAAATTACTTTTTTTCTTTGGAAATTTAATTTTGTGCAGGGACTGTTGTAAACACGGGAAACATGCGCTACTTTACAGGCATACTATACACACCCCCCAGGTACGAAAATTAAAGGAATATTTAACTTTTATTGTTTCACTTTAAGCATTATTAAAATCACTGCTCCTAAAAAAACGTCAGTTTTTAAAACTTTTTTTTGCATTGATACATGTCCCCTGGGGCAGGACCCGGGTCCCCAAACACTTTTTATGACAATAACTTGCATATTAACCTTTAAAATTAGCACTTTTGATTTTTCATGTTTGTGTCCCCATAGACTTTAACGGTGTTTGGATGTTCGAACAAATTTTTTGCCTGTTCGCATGTTCTGCTGCAAACCGAAACTGGGGGTGTTCGGCTCATCCCTAATAATAACCTTAAGAAGTACTTTAAGTCTAGGAATAGGGGAATAAGCTGTAATATTTACTTTATGTTTTACTAATTTCTTCTCTCTGACACTTGTTTGGTTAAAAAATTTTTTTTTTTACAATATATGGAACGATATATAGAACTTACCAGTAAACCCCAATATCTGAACAGCAAGTGATCCGTTCCCCCAAGCATTTAGAGTCCAGAATCCCTCAGCCGGACTTTTTACTAAACTGGAACTTATAAAGCCATAATCGGTAAGGTTGGAATAATAATAGAGGATATTGGGATTTTCCTTCAATGTAATTGTGTTTTCTAAGGAGAGAGTATAAAATAATAGTTTATATGCTGTACATGCAACACACAAATAAAAAGTATGTAGATCTGAAAATATAAACTCATGATATCCAATCAATAGAGATATTCCTGACAGTGGGGTATATACAGTGGTACCTTGGATTATGAGCATAATTCCTTCCAGAAGAATGCTTGTAAAGCACTCGTATATCAATGCGAGTTTCCCCATAGGCGTCAATGGAAACTCAGATAATTCGTTCCACAGTGACTGCTATCGTATGCAGTACCACGTGTGGCCAGAGATGGTGGGCGCTGGAGACACTCGGAGACCGTCCATTAACCGCTCGGATGAACTCGGAGACACTCAGGAATGGAGTGTTTCCGAATGTTTCTGCGTGTCACCGAGTGGCTCCAAGTGTCACCGGCGCCCCCGCATCTCTGGCGAAATGCAGTACTGCACACCCCATTGGCTTGAATCCTGCTCGTCTTGCGAAACAATGCTCGCAAACTGAGTTAGAATTAAAAACGCTCATAAACCACGTTACTCGCAAGCCGAGGTATTACTATATAAATTTATATATATATATATATACACACAGTGGAACCTCGGATTGAGAGTAACGCGCGTTTCGCAATACGAGCACTGTATTTTTTTAAATCCTAACTCAGTTTGCGAGTGTTGTCTCGCAATACGAGCAGGATTCAAGCCAAAGCGGTGTGCAGTACCACGATCGACGCCGTTCGGAGCAGTTCGGAAATGATCAGAAAGACTCGGAAATATGCCGTTCCCAAAGCCTTTCCAAGGTTTGCCGAGGTCAGCCGAGCTGTCCTCGGGCCTTTTCGTGTGTTCCCTTATGGGGAGATTCTGAGGACCACAACCTGGTACTAACACTCAGAAAAACACATCTACACCATCAGGAGCTCAGGTGAATACCAGTTAGTGTTTTGACCCTACAGCTCGGGTGAGCCAGAGTCATCTGCCAGGGTGGCCATCTTGTGTACTCATCGAGCTGGTCGATGGGAGCCTTTCTTCTGCTGTAGCTATTGGTCTCCGAGCCTGACCCCCTGACCATGACAACAGAACAGGTCCAATTGAGTGTGATTAACTACTACTATCTCTACCATGACCTGGATGTATGAGAACCTTAGAATAGGAGAAGGAAACATCAGTTGGTTACAGTGATGGGAAGAGGATCAACATATGGATTCAATCAGATCAGGGGGCCCCCCCAAGCTGTTGCAAAATTGCAAGTCCCATAAGGCATTGCAAGGCTGACAGTTACAAGCATGATTCCCACAGGCAGAGGCATGATGGGACTTGTAGTTTTGCAACAGCTGGAGGACCACCAGTTTGAGACCCCTGAATTAGATAATCCTTTTGTAATTCAAAACAATGCTCTTACCATTCGGATCGGTGAAATTAATTGTGAATTTGTCATCTCTTGTGATCAATAAATATGATAGGGATGTTGTGACATTGAACACTCTGGTGTATTGGTCAGTGACGTTTAATTTTAGGTTTAGGATGCGTACAGATGAATTCAGAGGTTTAGTCAAAAGTAATTCCAATGACTTCACTAACTGCAAGATATAAGAGAGAAAATCCACACACTGATTCTATAGATGTTTAAAAAAAGCAAAGAAAACTTATTAGCAGATAAAAATTGTCAGAAATTGTCAGAAACCCTCTACATCCTCCATACATATAGACACTCAGGTATCTCAGTCCATTCTCACTGCTTTAATAGCTGGACACACCAACAAGTGGTCACAAGGATGTCTTGTGGGTACAACATGCAAATTGGGTGAAATACACTCAAGTATTTGTGTTAACAACAGAAAATTAATAAACAGCATTCCTCCATGGTATGAAAGTCATAAAAATACCAGAATGGATTAAACTATAAGCCGCAGGAGTATACATGCAGCCTGAATATAATAGTATTTTACTTTCTCATCTGTTAAGCCTGGCAGGCATTGGGCCCTTGCTGGGCAAATCTGAGATCCACCAACAGGCCTCTAATTAGTTACTACCAGCAATTGGAAAAGAGTGCTGGGGCATGGTACCGTTAAAACATTTTTTTATAAGGAGTTGACAGTGCCCAGCTTTACTAATTAGGGCACTACTTATTGTGCAATAGAAAAATTACTTTATAGAGGTAGGTTAGTATATATTAGGCACATGAGGTAAGCTTCCCATGCTTTTCACAGCTACTTGGTCCGGCTTCTCCCTGTGGTTACTTGCTGTCACTGCACCTTTCCAGGACTTCTTTGTAAGCGCCAGGCTAATGAGAATGACCACATTTCATTCTCATTCAACTTTGGGATTAGCTGGTGGTGCTTTATTTAAAAATCATAAGCCCAGGGTTCTGGACTTGTGATGGTTTCCGCTACACAAGCGTTGTTACTTTGGGTCCTGCCTTGACTTCCCCCTTTAATAAAGCCTGTATGTTGTACCTTGCTTTGTCCCTGGATCTTAATTACTAACCTCAGCCTGACCCTGAAACACTTTGTCTGCTGTCTGGACTGACATTAGCCTGCCAATAGAATACGCTGTCTGCTGTTTGGACTGACCTTAGCCTGCCCCTAGAATACTCTGTCTGCTGTCTGGACTTTCCTCAGCCTGCCCCTAGAATACTCTGTCTGCTGTCTGGACTGACCTCAGCCTGCCTCTAGAATACTCTGTCTGCTGTCTGGACTGACCTTAGCCTGCCCCTAGAATACTCTGTCTGCTGTCTGGACTGACCTCAGCCTGCCTCTAGAATACTCTGTCTGCTGTCTGGACTGACCTCAGCCTGCCCCTTGAATACTCTGTCTGCTGTCTGGACTGACCTCAGCCTGCCCATAGAATACTCTGTCTATTGTCTGGACTGACCTCAGCCTGCTCCCTAGAATACTCTGTCTGCTGTCTGGACTGACCTCAGCCTGCCCCTAGAATACTCTGCCTGCTGTCTGGACTGACTTTAGCCTGCCCCTAGAACACTCTGTCTGCTGTCTGGACTTACCTTAGCCTGCCCCTAGAATACTCTGTCTGCGGTCTAGACTGACCTTAACCTGCCCCTATAATACTCTCTCTGCTGTCTGGACTGACTTTAGCCTGCCCCTAGGATACTCTGTCTGCTGTCTGGACTGACCTTAGCCTGCCCCTAGAATACTCTGTCTGCTGTCTGGACTGACCTTAGCCTGCACCTAGAATACTCTGTCTGCTGTCTAGACTGACATTAACCTGCCCCTAGAATAATCTGTCTGCTGTCTGGACTGACCTCAGCCTTCCCCTAGAATACTCTGTCTGCTGTCTGGACTGACCTTAGCCTGCCCCTAGAATACTCTGTCTACTGTCTGGACTGATTTTAGCCTGCCCCTTGAATACTCTGTCTGCTGTCTGGACTGACCTTAGCCTGCCCCTAGAATACTCTGTCTACTGTCTGGACTGATTTTAGCCTGCCCCTTGAATACTCTGTCTGCTGTCTAGACTGACCTTAACCTGCCCCTAGAATACTCTGTCTGCTGTCTGGACTGACCTCAGCCTGCCCCTAGAATACTCTGTCTGCTGTCTGGACTGACCTCAGCCTGCCCATAGAATACTCTGTCTGCTGTCTGGACTGACCTTAGCCTGCCCCTAGAATACTCTGTCTGCTGTCTGGACTGACCTTAGCCTGCACCTAGAATACTCTGTCTGCTGTCTAGACTGACATTAACCTGCCCCTAGAATACTCTGTCTGCTGTCTGGACTGACCTTAGCCTGCCCCTAGAATACTCTGTCTGCTGTCTGGACTGACCTTAACCTGCCCCTAGAATAATCTGTCTGCTGTCTGGACTGACCTTAGCCTGCCCCTAGAATACTCTGTCTTCTGTCTAGACTGACCTTAACCTGCCCCTAGAATAATCTGTCTGCTGTCTGGACTGACCTCAGCCTTCCCCTAGAATACTCTGTCTGCTGTCTAGACTGACCTTAACCTTCCCCTAGAATAATCTGTCTGCTGTCTGGACTGACCTTAGCCTGCCCCTAGAATACTCTGTCTTCTGTCTAGACTGACCTTAACCTGCCCCTAGAATAATCTGTCTGCTGTCTGGACTGACCTCAGCCTTCCCCTAGAATACTCTGTCTGCTGTCTGGACTGACCTTAGCCTGCCCCTAGAATACTCTGTCTACTGTCTGGACTGATTTTAGCCTGCCCCTTGAATACTCTGTCTGCTGTCTGGACTGACCTTAACCTGCCCCTAGAATAATCTGTCTGCTGTCTGGACTGACCTTAGCCTGCCCCTAGAATACTCTGTCTGCTGTCTGGACTGACCTTAGCCTGCCCCTAGAATACTCTGTCTACTGTCTGGACTGATTTTAGCCTGCCCCTTGAATACTCTGTCTGCTGTCTAGACTGACCTTAACCTGCCCCTAGAATACTCTGTCTGCTGTCTGGACTGACCTCAGCCTGCCCATAGAATACTCTGTCTGCTGTCTGGACTTACCTTAGCCAGCCCCTAGAATACTCTGTCTGCGGTCTAGACTGACCTTAACCTGCCCCTATAATACTCTCTCTGCTGTCTGGACTGACTTTAGCCTGCCCCTAGGATACTCTGTCTGCTGTCTGGACTGACCTTAGCCTGCCCCTAGAATACTCTGTCTGCTGTCTGGACTGACCTTAGCCTGCACCTAGAATACTCTGTCTGCTGTCTAGACTGACATTAACCTGCCCCTAGAATACTCTGTCTGCTGTCTGGACTGACCTTAGCCTGCCCCTAGAATACTCTGTCTGCTGTCTGGACTGACCTTAACCTGCCCCTAGAATAATCTGTCTGCTGTCTGGACTGACCTTAGCCTGCCCCTAGAATACTCTGTCTTCTGTCTAGACTGACCTTAACCTGCCCCTAGAATAATCTGTCTGCTGTCTGGACTGACCTCAGCCTTCCCCTAGAATACTCTGTCTGCTGTCTAGACTGACCTTAACCTTCCCCTAGAATACTCTGTCTGCTGTCTGGACTGATCTTAGCCTGCCCCTAGAATACTCTGTCTGCTGTCTGGACTGACCTTAGCTTGCCCCTAGAATATTCTGTCTGCTGTCTGGACTGACCTCAACCCACCCCTGGAATACTCTGTCTGCTGTCTGGACTGACCTTAGCCTGCCCCTTGAATACTCTGTTTGCTGTCTGGACTGACCTTAGCCTGCCCCTAGAATACTCTGTCTGCTGTCTGGACTGACATTAGCCTGCCCCTAGAATACTCTGTCTGCTGTCTGGACTGATCTTAACCTGCCCCTAGAATACTCTGTCTGCTGTCTGGACTGACCTTAGCCTGCCCCTAGAATACTCTGTCTGCTGTCTGGACTGACCACAGCCTGCCCCTAGAATACTCTGTCTGCTGTCTCAATTGACCTTAGCCTGCCCCTGGGCTAAGCTCTGTTAGTCACCAGCCCAGACCTCCATCCATCTCTTGTTCTTGCTATTAGTTACACACCTGTTTTTGTATCAGTCCTTGCCTGACGCCCCTAAAGACCACAGGTACTCTTTGTTTTAACCTTGCTCAGCCTCTTGTGACATTTACTGGTGGATATATTATTTTGTATTAACATCTGGGGCAAGCAAGTAAAGGAGAGCCTGCTTACCTTAAAGAAAATGGGGGCTGCTATAGACAAGAATGGACATTTTTTTTATTTTTTTTATATCATTTCATTTTATATTATTTTTTTTATTTATTTATTTTATTTTATTTTTTTAACTTGGTTCCATGTACTTTAAGAAAATGTATGTTTTCTAGGTGTACATTGAGCACTTCCATAACAACCGAAAATGAAAAGACATTTCTTATGCAGTCTTTAGAGCATCTCAAACGGGTGGCCCTCCAGCCACTGCAAAGCTACAAGTCCCATGAGGCATTGTAAGGCATTACAAGCATGACTCCCTCTGGCAGTGGCATGATGGGACTTGTAGTTCAACAACAGCTGGAGGGCCACAAGTTTGAGACTCCTGGTTTAGAGGTACCACGGGAGAGAATCATTTAAAAAAAATAATTGTAATTGTTAATTGTAATTATATATATATATATATATATATATATATATATATATATATATATACACAGGGCTTTTTTTCTCAGAAAATAGGCGCAGGAACTCAACCACAATCCCCTCAAAACCCCCTCACACACACACCCTCCAAACCTCATCACAGTGGGTTAATAGGTTAATAGTGTGGTCAAATTTCACTAACAGTGGGAGGGTCTTAAGGGGCATTACATACAGATTGCAGTGTTGGAGTATGGGGGGTACACACAGAGTGCAGAGTTCGGGGGTGAGCCAGGGCCATCTTTAAGGCAGGGCGAAAGGGGCAGTTGCCCTGGGCCATCATGAGTCGGACTTGTGTTTACAAGTGATAGTGGTAGGCAGGGAGCAGAGGGTCTGAGCCCGAGGTGGTGGAACTGAGTTCCACCAAGTTCCAGCTGAAAAAAATCCCTGTATATATATATATATTTTTTATTTTTTTTATTTTGGGTGCTTGACAATTACGGATGTGGTACTGAGTCATCCCAATTCCAATATACACATCCATTAAAAAAATATGGTGACATTTGCCAGTATAATGTAGGGTGACCAGAGATCCCCAGTTTCTGGGGACAGTCCCCAGATTGAGGACACCGTCCCTGGACCAAGTCTGTCCCCCGTTTTGTCCCCTGATTGGATTTGAACCGGGTGCTGGTACAATTTTAAAGACAGTCAGTGCAGAATAAAGAATAAAAAAAAATCTGAATTACAGCTTAGGGGTAGGGTGACCACGTGTCCCGGATTGTCGGGGACAGTCCCGCATTTTGCAGGTCTGTCCCGGGCACCTTCATTCCAGGACAATACAGTGTCCCGGAATGAAACTGACACAGCCACCCCCTTGGCCAATCTGATGCCCCCAAAAAAGGCCGCCACATCACTGCTTTACTCACTGACAGTACTTGTCCTGGCCGGGAATGCCTGGAGGAGCACAATCCCCGCCCCCTACTTGTGATTGGAGAAATCATAAATCCTGCCTCTTGTGTCCAATCACTGTGCTGTGATTCATTACAGCACAAGTTGATTTTTGGGAAGGGAGGGTGTCCCTGAATGGTAGTTTGGAAATGTGGTCACCCTACTTAGGGGGGTGTAATTTTTTCCATTATCTGTGCCCCTTTCTGATAATCATGCGCTGGTCGGAGCGGAGGGAATATTTTTTCAGTTTCGGGTGCCCATTCAGCTCCGCTCGCATGTTCTTCTGCCTTGGCTCAAGTCCCGGCCAGCCGGCTGCCTGCTTATCTCCTCGCCTTCCCTGGTGTTGTGACCTTCCTCCGCTCCCCACCCAGTAGTAGCCGGGGGCCGGAGAGTGAGACTTGTGAGGCTGTGAGGCGGGCGGCAGCGGTGACGGGCCGAGAGTCGCTGATTGCCGCCATTATTATTAAAAAAAAAAAGTCCCCGGATTTCATTTTAAAAATCTGGTCACCTTAGTATAATGACTTTGTTTGCAAACAAAGCTATGCCCAAGCCCTGCAGAGATTTTCAGAAGAAGCCAAGGAGTTCACACAGTCAAGACCTTTTTTGGAGCAGGGACAGATGAGGAGCTGCAAACACACACTTCTTACCTGATAATAATTATAATTATTCACTCTGATGAATTCCCCAAAGCTAATTAATGAAACGTTATTGAATATTGATTCCTGTGAGGCACTCATGGTACAATACCCAAGGTAGAACAGGAAGTAAACCTGTAGAAAAAAAAATGAATTAGATTGACTATGGGTGAAGATATGTAGATGACAAAGGATTTACATGGAAGACTCTTACTTGGGACTTCTTTTCCTCCAGCAATGTATAAACCTCAGCCAGGAGCCGAGCGTCATTGTAATCCGTCATGGAGCCAGAAGTGAGTACGGCAATCATGGACTCAGCGGGGGAAATCTCCAGAGCTCTCTTCAGCCCATAGAGGAGGGACTGGTTGCATTTAGGCAAATACGGCTCAGAGTTGAAGTAGTTTGTCTTTATGCTTTGCAGGAAACTGTCCTTCTCGGATGTAATGGATTCACTGAGGTCTACATAGAAAGAAAGAAGTTTATTAGAGAGGAAAAAAAAAAAGAAAAAAAAAATAAAAAAAAAAATAAATGACAGCAGCTTCATTAAAACCACTTAAGCCCCGGACCATTTTGTTGCTAAAAGACCAGGCCCCTTTTTGCGATTCGGCACTGCGTCGCTTTAACTGACAATTGCGCGGTCGTGTGACGTGGATCCCAAACAAAATTGACGTTCTTTTTTTTCCCACAAGTAGAGCTTTCTTTTGGTGTTATTTGATCACCTCTGCGGTTTTTATTTTTTGCGCTATAAACAAAAATAGAGCGACAATTTTGAAAAAAATTACATATTTTTTATTTTTTGCCTTAATAAATATCCCCAAAAAATATATAAAAAAACACTTTTTTTCCTCAGTTTAGTCCGATACATATTCTTCTACATATTTTTGGTAAAAAAAATCCAAAAAAACCCCGCAATAAGCGTATAGTGATTGGTTTGCGCAAAAGTTATAGCGTCTAAAAATAGGGGATAGTTTTATAGCATTTTTATTAATATTTTTTTTTTACTACTAATGGTGGTGATCTGCGATTTGTATCATGACTGCGACACTATGGCGGACACATCGGACACTTTTGACACATTTTTGGGACCATTGTCATTTTTACAGCGATCAGTGCTATAAATATGCACTGATTACTGTGAAAATGACACTGGCAGTGAAGGGGGTTAACCTCTAGGTGGTGCTGTAGAGGTTAAGTGTGCCCTAGTAAGTGATTCTTCCTGTAGGGGGGCGTGGCTTGGTGTTTCTCATCGTTCCCTATGAGTGGGAACAGAAGATCAGTGGCAGTCAAACTAGGAAGAACAGGGAAAGGTTTGTTTACACTTACCTCTCCCCGTTCTTCAGCTCTGTGACCCGATCGCGGGTCCCGCGGGCGTGGTCATGGAGCTTCGGACCGGGTCGCGCGTGACCCACGGCTGGGATCTTAAAGGAGACATACCTGTACGCCCTTGTGCCCAGCCATGCCATTCTGCCGCAGTATATCTGTCTTTTTCAATGGTAGAGAACCCCCGAAGGACCCACGCATACAAAGGAAACAAGGACAAAGACCATGTTGGGACCATCATCCTGCTCAGCGTTGCAATAGTAATTGGATAGTGGTGAGTGACGTAAAGTTGCCTTAGATGACATTGGAAAATCCCTATTCAACTTAGAAAAGGAGAGAAGCCTAATGCCGCGTACACATGATCATTTTTCCCGTCTGGAAAAATGTCATTTTTTCCTTTGGACGAGAAAAACGATCGTCTGTGGGCTCTTTGCCGTTTTTCCCGACGGGA
The DNA here is from genome assembly GCA_029206835.1 of Rana muscosa. Lineage (NCBI taxonomy): Eukaryota > Metazoa > Chordata > Amphibia > Anura > Ranidae > Rana > Rana muscosa. Next base: position 189,642,187 of record CM055127.1, read on the forward strand.
AAAACGGCATTAATCACGATGAGAAAAATTAGAACATGTTCTAATTTTTCTCGTCGTTTTTCCTGACATTTCTTCCGCGGCAGTGTTTCCCATAGGGAAACACTGCCGCGGAGCCCATAGACGATCGTTTTTCTCGTCATTTTAAAAAATGACGAGAAAAATGACCGTGTGTGGGGAACAAGCTGTTCCCTCGTTTAAAATGTCATTATTCACAGCGGTTTTTAAACCGCCGTGAATAATGATTGTGTGTACGCGGCATTATGCCGCGTACACACGACCGTTTTTAATGTCATTTTAAAAAACGACGTTTTTCTCGACGTGATTTTTCTTGTTTCCTCTCAAGCCTGTCTTGCGTACACACCATCATTAAAAAAAAACCTTGAGCAAAGCGCGGTGACGTATACCACGTACGACGGCACTATAAAGGGGAAGTTCCCTTCGGATGGCGCCACCCTTCATGTTAGTAAAGTTTGTTGAGCGACGATTTTTCAGCCTCGTGCTCTTCAGTCCATTACAGCGTGATGAATGTGCTATCTCCATTACGAACGCTAGTTTTACCAGAACGAGCGCTCCCGTCTCATACTTGATTCTGAGCATGCGCGGTTTTTTCCCCCTCGTAAAAGCATACACACTACCGTTTTTCACAACGTTAAAAAAAAACGACATGATAAACGACGTGAAAAAATAAAGCATGTTCGAAATTTTTAATGCCCGTTTTTCACGTCGTTAAAAATGCTCTGGAGCCTACACACGATCGGTTTTAATGCCCAATTTAAAAGATGGCATTTTTAACGGCGTGAAAAACGATCGTGTGCACGCGGCATAAGACATTACTTCTTATAATTAAATTTACTTCAAATAGTTCATTTGGGCCAAGCTGGTCCAAACAAACTATTTCCATTACTATACAATGCAGGCGCTGGAAGCTCTATAAAGGACTGTAATAGCAACAGCTCCACCCAGTAGGTGGTGCTGTGTTTGGGCAGCAGTACAGGCAACTTCTGATTCTGGTGTTCCATCAGATTAGGCGACCTGTCAAATCTTGTAAAGGAAGTGGCGTTCTATCTTGGTACACCCAAACTCAGCCACAGTAAGCCTACAGTCTGAAGTCGCCATCAAATCAGTGTCTCTGACTTCTAAATCCTGTATTTCACAATATAAGCTCAGTTTAGTGGTAACAATAAGTGTGAAATGCAAGACTTTGGTGGCTGTAAAAAGATGTCCGCTTGGCGACTTCAGAATATAGGCTTTGTGTGGGCGAGTGCGGGGTGTACCAAGATGGCCGTGATGGAACGTCACTTCCGTTACAAAATCTGACGGGTCGCCTAATCTGACAGAAAACCATAATTAAAGTTGAATAGTTCTCTGTCATTTGGGAGAAGACTTGTATTTTTGTCAGTGATTGCAATGCTTCCTATGATTGGCTGAAGTGGAAATCTCGACACCCACTTACTTACCTTGTCCAATCACAAGAAAGCCTTGCATTGTATTGTATATAAATACAAGGCTTTTCCCAAATGGTGGAGAAGCACTCAGCCTAAATCTTTACCGTAATTCTTGCAGCAGATGGGAAGTTGCCTGTACTGCTTCCTAAACACAATGCTACTGCAGTTTATTATACCCAGTGGGTGCATGGTTCCGTAACAGAAAAAAGCTTGTTTAGGCCAGCTTGGCCCAAGATTGATCACACCACAAAGTTGGAGGACTTTTTTGTCAGGTAAGTCAGCATTATGTGCTAATATGCAGTGTATACTAGCTCATTATGACATGTACCTGGGAGGGGCACCTAAAAAATAATTTGCAGACTTTGCTATCGCTTTAACTCCATTACAGCCACCCAACACACATGGGCAGTGGCAAAAGGCGGGGCCTTAAAGTGGTTGGAAACCCTTTACAACCACTTTATGCTACAGGTAAGCCTATAAGAAGGCTTACCTGTAGCTACCCAGATTATAAACCTGCACGGTTTAGGAGATATCCCCTGTCCCCTGCATGTGCCGTTGTCATTGGCACATGCGTACTAAAGCTAACTGAGTGTAGTGCCATTGCCGTTGCTTCAGTCAGTGTGCCGTTACCGGCGGCTCCCGCGCGCATGCGCGGGAGTGACGTCATTACGGCTCCGGCACTGTGATTGCCCGGAAGTAAACCCGGGGAGAGATGTCGCTGGCCGGAGGGGGGAACGAGGACCGCTGCGGGGGCTTCGATCTAAGGTAAGTAATTCATAATGAGTTAGTATGCTATGCATACTAGATCATTATACCTTTGTCTTGCAGGTTTTTTTTTTTTTTTTTAGGGTTTAAACCACTTTAATGTCCACATGTCACACATATGCATTGCTGAGCGGCCGTTGTTTATGTGCTTAAAGTGCACTTACTGCATGCTCCCAGTACAAAGACTGGGAGTATGCAGTGGGACCAGATTGTGATCATGTGACCACTGTGGCAGTGATCACGTGATCACCAAATCATCCCCCTGGGCATACAGAAGTATTTAAGTGGATGCCGGGGCAAGCTTGTTTTGAATAGAATTCTTTATGCCTAATATAGTCCTAATAAATTACCACCTACTAGAATCTCATTATCAGTTTGTACTGTGACCTGGTGTGCAGCGTGCACTAAAACTGAATTACGTTGAGCTCTTAGTTTCCTACATGATGTTCTAAGTTCAAGTTAACACTGGAGGTGAGTACAACACCTACTGATATCATCAGGGATTTTTTTCTCAAACAATTTGTAGAGCCCTGCTCCCGTTGACCAGGCGCTCGCGTGTAAATTTAGTGGGTTATCTGTTCTGTATATAGTTCAGATTCAATATTATGGCTAAATTAGCCACTGCTCCAGCGTTAGCTGTGTTGCGTGCAGTTCTGCACTGTCGCCTGTGGATGTCGTTGTCACCACAGGCCAGTGATGGAAGGGCAACAGGCTGAGGTGTATTGGGTGTCCCCAAAAACAGCCCAGTGGGAGTGGTCTCCCCACTGTGCATTCTGGGAAAGGATACTTAAGGGGCAGACGCCATCTTTCTCTCTCTCTCACATCATGGCCTGCCTGGCCTAAGGTATGTGACAACTCCTCTTCTGCCTCGGGGCCCTGCTGGCCCGAGGCTACGTGGCTGGGGCCTACTGGTTCAGAGGTGGTCCCGTGCTGTCTGTCCTGCGGGAAGAAGCTGAGCAATTGAAGGATCCGGGGGAGGACTCTTCTTGGAGAGGACCGAACGAAAGGCTGGTATCTCAAGAGGAGCCTGGTGACTCAATTGGAGGATGCATCCTAACCAATCTACCTCACAGTATTGCCGGATGGCTTAAAGGAACTTTTAATACTGTGTTGCTGTGTTCGCTACCATTACTAAAGCCTGTGGCAGAGGATTGTACAACTAACACTAAATCCTGTGGCAGAGGATTGTTAAACTATTATTCTCATTAAGTCTGTGGCAGAGACTTTTGTCCGTGCATCATTCCGGCTGCTAGGTCAGTGAGAGAGGCCTATCCGGGTGAGCAAGATCTGTTGACTGAAGTGTACTTGTCTCCGGGATCTCAAGTTCCTCAGTGATCTGCACAAGGTATCTGAACTTTCCCCTAACCCTCCATCCCTCTACTGCTCAAGTTGTTTAATAAAAATTGGAAAAAGAACTACCGTATATACTTGAGTATAAGCCGAGTTTTTCAGCACATTTTTTGTGCTGAAAATGCCCCGCTCGGCTTATACTCGAGTCTGTGACCATCTTTAAATTTGTGCGCCTGATCCTGGCCATCCGTAGGTCCCCTTGGCACACATGTAGCCCCACTCTTCCTCTACAAGTGTGCAAAGTTTGTTGTCCGAGGGACCTACGGCCGGAGAGCACCGATTTTTCAAACCCGGGCCCCCCTTCCATAGACTCCAATGTTAAACGGTAATTTCTCTGGTGATTTTGGGGACCCGGTAGTGGCCGGCCCTGGGTCCCCTGGATCCTAAACTTGGATCAAATGTAGCCCCGCTCGTCATCTACAAGTGTGTAAAGTTTTTTTTCAGGGGACCTACGGCCGGGGAGCACCGATTTTTCACACCGGGCACCCCTTCCATAGACTCCAGTGTTAAACGTCAGTTTAGTCACACAGCACCGGAGATCAGGTAGTGAGATTGGGCACAGTGAGGCATGGGCACAGTGAGGCATGGGCACAGTGAGGCATGGGCACAGTGAGGCATGGACACAGTGAGGAATGGGCACAGTAAGGCACAGTGAGGCATGGGCACAGTAAGGCACAGTGAGGCATGGGCACAGTAAGGCACAGTGAGGCATGCACATGGACACAGTGAGGCAAAGTGAGGCACAGTGAGGCATGCAGATGGACACTCAAGGCTTATACTCAAGTCAATAAGTTTTCCCAGTTTTTTGTGGTAAAATTAGGTGCCTTGGCTTTATACTCGAGTATATATGGTAAGTGACTGTGCATACATCCGTGGGCGCAAGGCCCAGTATAGACTCTAAGTTTTTTTTACCTGGTGAACTGTGGGTAGGGGTGACAGCAATGACCCAAAATAATAACCAGCAGCTCCTATGGGGGTAGTGCTACAAATAGGTGCTGGAACTTAACCACGACCCCCACAAAAACCCTTCCCCTAGACACACCCTCCAAATCACATCAAATAGTGGGTGTGGTCAGTCAAATTTCACAAACAGTAGGAGGGTCTTAAAGGTCATTAAATACCAGGATTGCATTACATACAGAGTGCAGAGCTGTCACTTGTAAACACAAAAACTGGACTTCTGTGTTTACCAGTGATTGTGGTGAGCAGGCACCAAAGGGTCTGAGCCAGAGGTGGTAGAACTGAGTTCCACCAAGTTTCCCCTGAAAAAAAGCCCTGAATATCATACAGGTTAGTTATCTCTAAAATAATATACAGAGAAGATGGAGGAGGGGCCTGAATGCACAGACAAGGTAGTCATTGGACAGGAGCTCCAGAAACTCTTCTCAATGGTTGTCCTGCACAGATGCTTCTCAAGAACTACTGCAAGTCTCTAATGACAAGCGAAAAATACCACAACTAAAGTAGCGATTTTGTATTTACCTTCATTGTCCAGTGTTATGGAGGTATATTTTCGGGTAACACAAGGAAATCTCGAAGATAAGTCATTGAGAACTATCTCCAGGGGGTACGAGAAGGACGTAGAGTTGATGTATTTCTCAACCAACACAGTAAAGGAGGTCCCCTCTGTAACACAAATTATTTACTTGGAATGTTTCCAATCATCACATTCTATAAAGATGTATCAGCGATAACGAGGATATCACATTCTTTATAAAAAATCTACGCTCTTGTTGGAGAATTCAAGACATATGGAAGGCAATACACTGTCTAGTGCGTTCATTTCAGTTGTCTGCATGTTCTTTTCAACAGTTAAAATTTAGATAAGACCTGAAAATGTTCTTCCTAGGAAGGTCAAGCAAAAGGCTAAAAAGAAACATGGGAGAGGCAAAGCACAGACTGACTGGTTTGCATACAAGCTCATTATGAAATACTTACCTTAGAACGATGCCCTGGATCGGCGTCGGCCCTCCGACTACATCGCGGACATCTTCCACCGGAGTTACTTCTGGGGTTCGCCGCTCCGACTTTGTGATTGGCCTGAGAAGCCGCCAGTCACGGCACGACTCCTGAGGAAATGGCACCAGCAGGCCGTTTCTTCAGTGCGTATGCACCCATGACGTCGGCAGCATCGCATATACCGAATATCATTTTTTTTTGCATTTTATTAGATATTCACGGTACTTACAGTAAAGCCTTGTTATAGGCTTACCTGTAGGTAAAAGCGGTGTAACAGAGTTTACAACAGATACGTTTTTTTTTTTCCTTTTTTTTTTTTTTATATACATTGGAACCTCGGATTACGAGCATAATCTGTTCCAGGAGAATGCTTGTAATCCAAAGCACTCGCATCAATGCGAGTTTCCCCATAGAAGCAGAGATAATTCCTTCCGCATTGACTTCTATGGCATGCAATACCGCATGTGGCCAGAGGTGGGGGGGCGCCGGAGAGCCTCGGAAATATTCAGGGACAGCTCGGCTGATCTCGGAAACCCTTGGAAAGGCTCGGAAACACCCGGGAATGGAGTATTTCCGAATGGCTCTGAACCGTTCCGAGCGTCACCGGCGCCCCCGCACCTCTGGCTAAATGCGGTACTGCACACCACATTGGTTTGAATTCTGCTCATTTTGCGAGACAACACTCGCAAACCGAGTCAGGATTTAAAAAAAAAAAAAGTTGCTCATCTTTCAAAACGCTCGTTAACCGCGTTACTCGTAAACTAAGGTTCCACTGTATATTTAAAAAAAGTCTTGACTTTACATAAATATGTTCGTACACAATAGTCCAGGTCAATCACTACAAAGAGGTGCAACAAAGCATTTCCAAAGAGATTGTTTCAGGTTCTAGAGAATTTGTGGAGGATTAAATGCGGTCCTCCAATATTGGGGATATCAGCACTATGGGAGCTTCTAATCACAATCCTTAGGGAATAAAAGCCTGCGGCCTTCTGTGCTCTATAGACTATAGACTTACCTCTCTCTGTGCATTGGTTGCTTTTATTTCCTATAGTAAAAAAAACAAAAAAAAAATTATATATATAAATTGGATAGAATCCTAGAATTATCTTATGCTTTCTACTTTGAATTTTTTGGTCCCATTTATTGATTTACAATACAACAACAAGAAATAAATAAAAAAAAGGGGGAGACAGGGAGAGGGGGGTGAAGAGACAGAGCGAGATAGCTATGCAGAAGGCATAAAGAGAGAAAGAAAAATATATATATATTAACCGCTTGCCGACCGTGTCCTGCACATATACGTCGGCAGAATGGCACGGCTGCGCAAAGTAATGTATATATACGTTACTCAATGTCCGCCGGGGTCCCGCGATCAGGTCCCAGAGTGGCAGAATGGGGGGATGCCTGTGTAAACAAGTCATCTCCCTGTTCTGCCTAGTGACAGGACACTGATCATCTGCTCCCTGTCATCGGGAGCAGTGATCAGTGTCGTGTCACAGTAAGCCACGCCCCCACACAGTTAGAATCACTCCCTAGGACACACTTAACCCCTTCAGCGCCCCCTAGTGGTTAACCCCTTCACTGCCAGTGTCATTTACACAGTAATCAGTGCATTTTTATAGCCCTGATCGCTGTATAAATGACAATAGTCCCAAAATAGTGTCAAAAGTGTCTGATGTGTCCGCCATAATGTCGCAGTCACGATAAAAATCGCTGATCGCCGCCATTAGTAGTAAAAAAAAATATTAATAAAAATGCCATAAATTTATCCCCTATTTTGTAGACGCTATAACTTTTGCGCAAGCCAATTAATATACGCTTATTGCAAATTTTTTACCAAAAATATGTAGAAGAATACGTATCGGCCTAAACTGAGGAAAAAATGTGTTTTTTTAATATATATTTTTGGGGATATTTATTATAGCAAAAAGTAAAAAATATTGTTTGTTTTTTTCAAAATCGTCGCTCTATTTTTGTTTATAGCGCAAAAAATAAAAAGGATCAAATGCCATCAAAAGAAATCTCTATTTGTGGAAAAAAAAGGACCTCAATTTTGTTTGGAAGCCATGTCACACGACCGCTTAATTGTCAGCTAAAGCGACGCAGTGCCGAATCGCAAAAAGTGGCCTGGTCTTTGGCCAGCAAAATGGTCCGGGTTGAAGTGGTTATTGCATTCCTTAGTTTTCCTATAATTGTGATAAAAACACCTAAAAGATAGCAATAATTAAACACTTACTGAGGGTTGTAGAGCTGCTGGTGCTCCCTGGGAAAAAAAGAAAAGAAAAGGAGGGATCATTTATACAAAACTAGAAAACATTTCATCATATTGTATGTTTGCTGCTTCTGATTATTGTTGTGTTCTCCTGAATAGGATTCTTGTAGATGGTGCTGTGCTCTTGGTATCCTCCCATTATATAATCTACCAGGGATGGGTTTTTCCTGAGGTCCCTGTCAGAGGTATGACTCGGGTTTATCTTCCATCATCCACAGCTGCCCAATCACTGAGGAGTAAAGCCTCAAAACACCCAGGCTCAACACCTAGGCCCAACACCCAGGCACAGCACATAGGCTCAACACCCAGGCTCAAAACCCAGGTACGAGACCCAGGCACAACACCCTGTCAAAACACCCAGGCTCAACACCCAGGCTCAACACCCAGGCTCAACACCCAGGCACAGCACATAGGCTCAACACCCAGGCTCAAAACCCAGGTACGAGACCCAGGCACAACACCCTGTCAAAACACCCAGGCTCAACACCCAGGCTCAACACCCAGGCTCAACACCAAGCCTCAACACCCAGGCTCAACACCAAGGCACAACACCACCAAGGCACAACACCAAGGCACAACACCAAGGCACAACACCCAGGCTCAACACCAAGGCTCAACACCCAGGCTCAACACCAAAGCTCAACATCAAGGCTCAACACCCAGGCACGACACCCAGGCACGACACCCAGGCACGACACCCAGGCACGACACCCAGGCACAACACCCAGGCACAACACCCAGGCACAACACCCAGTCACAGCACCCAGGCACAGCACCCAGGCACGACACCCAGGTACAACACCCAGGCACGACACCCAGGCACAGCACCCAGGCACAGCACCCAGGCACAACACCCAGGCTCAACACCCAGGCACAACACCCAGGCACAACAGCCAGGCACAACCCCCCAGGCACAACACCCAGGCACAACACCCAGGCTCAACACCCAAGCACAACACCCAGGCACGACACCCAGGCACAACACCCAGGCACAACACACAGGCACAACACACAGGCACAACACCCAGGCTCAACACCCAGGCTCAACACCCAGGCTCAACATGAAGGCACAACACCCAGGCACAACACCCAGGCTCAACACCCAGGCTCAACACCCAGGCACAACACCCAGGCACAACACCCAGGTACAACACCCAGGTACAACACCCAGGCACAACAACCAGGCACAACCCCCCAGGCACAACCCCCAGGCACAACACCCAGGCACAACCCCCCAGGCACAACCCCCCAGGCACAACACCCAGGCACAACAACCAGGCACAACAACCAGGCACAACCCCCCAGGCACAACCCCCCCAGGCACAACCCCCCAAGCACAACACACAGGCACAACACCCAGGCACAACACCCAGGCACAACACCCAAGCACAACACCCAAGCACAACGCCCAGGCACAACACCCAGGCACGACACCCAGGCATAACACCCTGTCAAAACACCCAGGCTCAACACTCAGGCTCAACAAAAAGGCACAACACATAGGCTAAACACCCAGGCTCAACACCCAGGCACAACACCCATGCTCAACACCCAGGCACAACCCCCCAGGCACAACACCCAGGCACAACCCCCCAGGCACAACCCCCCAGGCACAACACCCAGGCACAACAACCAGGCACAACCCCCCAGGCACAACCCCCCAAGCACAACACCCAGGCACAACACCCAGGCACAACACCCAGGCACAACACCCAAGCACAACACCCAAGCACAACGCCCAGGCACGACACCCAGGCATAACACCCAGGCTCAACACCCAGGCTCAACAAAAAGGCACAGCACATAGGCTAAACACCCAGGCTCAACACCCAGGCTCAACACCCAGGCTCAACACCCAGGCACAACACCCAGGCACAACAACCAGGCACAACCCCCCAGGCACAACCCCCAGGCACAACACACAGGCACAACACCCAGGCTCAACACCCAGGCTCAACACCCTGGCTCAACACCCTGGCTCAACACATAGGCTCAACACCCAGGCTCAACATGAAGGCACAACACCCAGGCTCAACACCCAGGCTCAACACCCAGGCACAACACCCAGGTACAACACCCAGGCACAACAACCAGGCACAACCCCCCAGGCACAACCCCCAGGCACAACACCCAGGCACAACACCCCCCAGGCACAACCCCCAGGCACAACCCCCCAGGCACAACAACCAGGCACAACCCCCCAGGCACAACCCCCCAGGCACAACCCCCCAAGCACAACACCCAGGCACAACGCCCAGGCACGACACCCAGGCACGACACCCAGGCATAACACCCTGTCAAAAAACCCAGGCTCAACACCCAGGCTCAACAAAAAGGCACAGCACATAGGCTAAACACCCAGGCTAAACACCCAGGCTCAACACCCAGGCACAACACCCAGGCTCAACACCCAGGCACAACACCCAGGCACAACACCCATGCTCAACACCCATGCTCAACACCCAGGCACAGCACCCAGGTACAGCACCCAGGCACAACAACCAGGCACAACCCCCCAGGCACAACCCCCCAGGCACAACACCCAGGCACAACCCCCCAGGCACAACAACCAGGCACAACAACCAGGCACAACCCCCCAGGCACAACCCCCCAGGCACAACCCCCCAGGCACAACCCCCCAAGCACAACACCCAGGCACAACACCCAGGCACAACACCCAGGCACAACGCCCAAGCACGACGCCCAGGCACGACACCCAGGTATAACACCCTGTCAAAACACCCAGGCTCAACACCCAGGCTCAACAAAAAGGCACAGCACATAGGCTAAACACCCAGGCTCAACACCCAGGCACAACACCCAGGCTCAACACCCAGGCACAACACCCAGGCACAACACCCATGCTCAACACCCATGCTCAACACCCAGGCACAGCACCCAGGTACAGCACCCAGGCACAACAACCAGGCACAACCCCCCAGGCACAACCCCCAGGCACAACACCCAGGCATAACCCCCCAGGCACAACCCCCCAGGCACAACAACCAGGCACAACAACCAGGCACAACCCCCCAGGCACAACCCCCCAGGCACAACCCCCCAGGCACAACCCCCCAAGCACAACACCCAGGCACAACACCCAGGCACAACACCCAGGCACAACACCCAAGCACAACGCCCAGGCACAACACCCAGGCTCAACACCCAGGTACAACAACCAGGCACAACAACCAGGCACAACCCCCCAGGCACAACCCCCAGGCACAACACCCAGGCACAACACCCCCCAGGCACAACCCCCAGGCACAACCCCCCAGGCACAACAACCAGGCACAACCCCCCAGGCACAACCCCCCAGGCACAACACCCCAAGCACAACACCCAGGCACAACGCCCAGGCACGACACCCAGGCACGACACCCAGGCATAACACCCTGTCAAAAAACCCAGGCTCAACACCCAGGCTCAACAAAAAGGCACAGCACATAGGCTAAACACCCAGGCTAAACACCCAGGCTCAACACCCAGGCTCAACACCCAGGCACAACACCCATGCTCAACACCCATGCTCAACACCCAGGCACAGCACCCAGGTACAGCACCCAGGCACAACAACCAGGCACAACCCCCCAGGCACAACCCCCCAGGCACAACACCCAGGCATAACCCCCCAGGCACAACCCCCCAGGCACAACAACCAGGCACAACCCCCCAGGCACAACCCCCCAGGCACAACCCCCCAGGCACAACCCCCCAAGCACAACACCCAGGCACAACACCCAGGCACAACACCCAGGCACAACACCCAAGCACAACGCCCAGGCACGACACCCAGGCACGACACCCAGGTATAACACCCTGTCAAAACACCCAGGCTCAACAAAAAGGCACAGCACATAGGCTAAACACCCAGGCTCAACACCCAGGCTCAACACCCAGGCACAACACCCAGGCTCAACACCCAGGCACAACACCCATGCTCAACACCCATGCTCAACACCCAGGCACAGCACCCAGGTACAGCACCCAGGCACAACAACCAGGCACAACCCCCCAGGCACAACCCCCAGGCACAACACCCAGGCATAACCCCCCAGGCACAACCCCCCAGGCACAACAACCAGGCACAACAACCAGGCACAACCCCCCAGGCACAACCCCCCAGGCACAACCCCCCAGGCACAACCCCCCAAGCACAACACCCAGGCACAACACCCAGGCACAACACCCAGGCACAACACCCAAGCACAACGCCCAGGCACGACACCCAGGCACGACACCCAGGTATAACACCCTGTCAAAACACCCAGGCTCAACACCCAGGCTCAACAAAAAGGCACAGCACATAGGCTAAACACCCAGGCTCAACACCCAGGCTCAACACCCAGGCACAACACCCAGGTACAACACCCAGGCACAACAACCAGGCACAACCCCCAGGCACAACACCCAGGCACAACACCCAGGCACAACCCCCCAGGCACAACCCCCCAGGCACAACCCCCAGGCACAACCCCCCAAGCACAACACCCAGGCACAACAACTAGGCACACCCCCCAGGCACAACCCCCCAGGCACAACCCCCCAAGCACAACACCCAGGCACAACACCCAAGCACAACACCCAAGCACAACGCCCAAGTACAACGCCCAGGCACGACACCCAGGCACAACACCCAAGCACAACACCCAAGCAAAACACCCAGGCTCAACACCCAGGCTCAACAAAAAGGCACAGCACATAGGCTAAACACCCAGGCTAAACACCCAGGCTCAACACCCAGGCTCAACACCCAGGCTCAACACCCAGGCTCAACACCCAGGCACAACACCCATGCTCAACACCCAGGCACAGCACCCAGGCACAACACCCAGGCTCAACACCCAGGCTCAACACCCAGGCACAACACCCATGCTCAACACCCAGGCACAGCACCCAGGCACAACACCCAGGCACAACACCCAGGCACAACACCCAGGCTCAACACCCAATCACAACACCCAGGCTCAACACCCAGGCACAACACCCATGCTCAACACCCAGGCACAACCCCCCAGGCACAACCCCCCAGGCACAACCCCCCAGGCACAACCCCCCAGGCACAAGACCCAGGCACAAGACCCAGGCACAAGACCCAGGCACTAGACCCAGGCACAAGACCCAGGCACAACACTCAGGCTCAACACCCAAGCACAACACCCAGCACAACTCCAAGGCTGAACTAGGAAAATAAAACATGAAATAAACTCCTCATTATTCATTGACGTAGAAGAATCCCTGAAATCTGATATCATCCTAAGATTTCCCACCACAAAATACCTGAAAGACAACTAAATGCCCAAAACACTTACCGGGGTCGGGAATTATGCTGGTGGTTTCTGGAACTGAAAAAAAAAAAGATCAGAGATATAAATGATGAAATGACAACCTTAACAGTTCCCAGTAAAATCACAGAGATATCAAGAATTAAAAAAAAAAAATAATAATTTAAGTCCAGGATTATGAATTCCCTAGCACACCCCCTCTTTTCTCCTCTGGGAGTTCCTAATTACTGTCTATGCTAGGGCTAGATCTTCCACCCCTGCCCTTACCTCCCTATATAACCTTTTTTCCTGACAGACTCCATGGCAGCCTACGTATGGGTTAATCCCGCCCCTCATACCTCATAGGACCCTTCTCCCATAAATCTTTGCTCTGGGCCAGAGGCTGTGTTCCTTTTTTTGTCCTCCTCCTAGGACCAAGATATAGTCTTACCTTTTCATGAAGTTTTTCTGTAATCCAGGCCTGGCGGTGTGCACGGCGATACGTTGGTGGTTAGCGGTGATCCTCTCTGCAGTCCAGCAATCCTAGCTATTAGCAGGTGGACATGGGCGATATGATGTGATACCATGAAGAGCTTACTAACCTGGCCATTGGCAGGCAAGCGGCAATATGGCCAAACGTCCCAGCTATTAGCGGGAGGCTTTGTAAACGCCCGATTGTGCGGTGGGTCGAGCGAACAGCTCCCCAGTCCCAGGTTCTGGTCCAGATCGTGCCGTGGTGGTGGTAATGTACAAAGATATTCCTTTTATATGGCAGCCGTATCTCTGTGTTTTGTGTGTCTCCTTATTTTATATCAAGCTCCAGTGGCCACAGCGGCTGGAGCGCAGCTGCGTTCCAGCTCGCCGTTTCAATAAGTCGCTGCGCATCTGCAAGCCGCGAACAAAGATTCTGTGCTTCGTTCGTGCAGGCGCAGTTTCGCCAAAATGGCGGTGGCGGTCGCGATTGCGATTGGCCGCTACCGGATGGCAACCGCTATGGGGCGGTGACATCGTTAACGGTGGCAGATTTAAATAGCTGTCAAAGCAGCTATTACTTGGGATGACTTGCAGGCTTATGCAGTATTTTCCCAGGCACTGGGCTCTGGTTTACAAGGTAAATTGTTTGCTGCAGGCTCCCTGGGTGCTGGCTATGTTTTGTTATGTGCTCTCTCATGCCTGTTGTCACTCCTGTTTCTTATAAGGCTGTAATGATTCATTTCACTTTCAAACTGCCTTGCCATGGATCTGTCACCGCCCTCTTGTGGCAAACCCTTGCGCTGCAGGTAGGATTTATTGATTTTCTACCTGTGATGCTTGGGTTCACTCATTCAGGAGCTGTTAACCCTTTCTTTTTCACTCAGCTCTTCTAGGTCTGAACACCAAAGCACGGCAAAGACCGTCCTAGGTCTCAACGTTGTCACTCCTCTTCAAGGTACAGGCGTCAGATCTTCCTTTAGATCTAGGTATCACAGATAGGAGTCTAAAACCACCTCTGGGCGTCACTCTCACCGCCACTCCAGCCACTCTGTGAGGAAAGCCTGCTGGGTATGCGGTGCCCAGGTTCCTGAAGGCAAATCGCTCTGCAAGCGATGCTTTTCTAAAGTCGCATAAGAAAGAGAGGGTGGAGACCAACAAGTGGAAGCACTGGTCAGAAAGGTGGTCCATGAGTCCCTGAGTAAAGGGGATTCTGGTCATACCCACAACCCTGCTGGCGACACTATGTCAGTCCCTATTAGGGATGATCTCAAGGCTCCAGGCCCTTCACAGCCGAGCCATTCCTCAATTGAAGCCTCAGACAGTGAGGTGGAGGTAGATGACCCTGGTGCAGGTTTTGAATTTGCCCTAGTACCACAGCTGGTCAAAAGCTGTCAAAGAAGCTTTGAGATGGAAGAGCCAGTGGAGGCACCTTCCAAACAGAGGAAATATTTTAAACACCTCAAAAAAGAACACCCTAATTTCTCCTTTTTGGGTGAACTCAGCGCAATAATTACCGACAAATGGGGTGGTGTTGAAAGGAAGAATTGCCTGTTAATGAAGGTATCAAAAATGTACCCATTTAAAAGCAAGGATGTAAAACACCTGGAGTCGGCTCCTCTCATTGACTCAGCCCTAATGAGGATGGTGAGGCATGTCACACTCCCATTGGAGGATACTGTTTCCTTTAGGGATTGCCTGGAGTGGAAAATTTATACCGACCTCAAGCAGATCTACATTACAGCGGGTATGACCTGCAAACCAGCTCTAGCTCTCGCAGCCCTTTCTAAAGCGATGGAAGTCTGGGCAGACGATGTAGATGCTTCTCTGAGGAGCATTTCGGAAGAACTGGCCAGGAGCTCACCTATTCATGGGCTAAGGTTGACGTTGGCTTTTCTCGTGGGGCTTCCCTAGACATAATTCGCCTGGTGGCTCGGATCATGCTGACATCTGTCACGGCTAAGCGTGCCCTGTGGCTGCGCCCATGGGTAGCTGACCCTGTCTCCAAGCAGGCATGGTGCAGGATTCTATTTGGGGGTTCGTCCCTCTTTGGGAACATATCGGACAGTGCCATCACCCGTGCCACAGGGGGCAAGTCGGGGTTCCTTCCCCAGGATCGCCGTCTGCTAAACCAGAAGAGAACACAGCCCAGGCAAAGTTCAGATCGAGCAAGGAATGCTTGCTACTATAGGCCTGGCCGTGAGTTCAAGAAGACCTGGAAGAAAAAAACAGCCTTCAGGCCAGAAGTTTTCAAAAGGGGCATCTTCCGGTGGACAAGAATCCCCTAAGTCTTTATGATATTGCACCTGCCTAAAACAGAGCGAGTCGGCATCCTTGCCTCTCTCGGAAGAGAAAAAGCAAATTCTCCTGTCTCTCTTGTGGCTCAGGGCGCTGCAATTCCAGTTCCAGATGACAAAAGGTTTTAAGGGGTCTACTTGCCCCTCTTCATGGTGTTGAAGAAAAACGTCTCCTGGAGGCCAGTTATAGACCTAACCCACTTGAATTCTTTTATCTAGAAGGAGAGGTTCAAGATGGAGACACTACTCATCATGATCAGTCAAGCAATCCAACCAGGCGATTGGCTTGTCTCTATAGACCTGAAGGACGCCTACTTCCATGTTCCGATAGCGTCAGAATTCCAGAAATACCTTCACTTTGCTGTCGATCAAATCCGTCTGCAGTTCACCTGTCTCCCCTTCGGGCTTACAACATCGCCTCGTGTGTTTTCAAAACTTGTTGGCTGTCGTGGCTCTGATCAGGACCAGAGGTATCCGTCTGTATCAGTATCTAGACGACCTGCTGTTGTCTCGGGACAAGGAGCAGTTGTTAATCCACAGATCCCAGGTCATCTCCACTCTACTCGAGTTTGGTTGGCTTCTGAATCTGGAAAAGAGCCATCTGGATCCTACGCAGTCCCTGGTATTCCTCGGGGCACACTTCAACGCTATCAAGAGCACCATCTTTTTACCCCTGGGAAAAATCCCAGTGATCCGGGACAGAGTTTGGCTTGCAATGTCGTCCTCATCTCCAAGCCTCTCAATGCCTAAAGATCATTGGCACCATGGTGGCAACAACACCCATGGTAAAGTGGGCTCAGTGGAAAATGCGGCCCTTCCAGAAGGGTTTTCTCCAGCAGTATAATCCAGGGCTTCGGGATCACTTTATCCAAATAACCTCATCCATGCGGGAGAGCTTTCCTTGGTGGCTACAACAGAGGAACCTCCTCAATTGTCACTCCATCGCACCTGTGTCTTGGGTCACCATCACTACAGATGCCAGCAACAGGGGCTGACAGAAGTAGCCCAAGGCATATGGAATTTTCCCTCTCACAGGATAGTCTCCAATGTTCTGGAACTCCGGGCAGCGTTCTGCGCTCTGCAGGTCTTTCACCACGTAACAGCAGGAGACTCAGTCCTCCTAAGACTGGACAACACAACGGCAGTCGCATACATCAAGAGACAGGGGGGTACTCGCAGACTCTCCCTGTCAAAGGAAATAGAGCCCATCATGATCTGGGCCCAGAAAAACCTGGCCAACCTGACAGCTGTCTATCTCCCTGGAGTCCCGAACGTTCAGGCAGATTTCCTGTTGAGAGTTTCTCTGGACAACGAGTGGACTTCCCCCCCAAAGTCTTCAGGTGGGTCCTGTCCCTGGGAGTCATTCCGGAAGTAGACTTGTTTGCCTCCCCATGCAACTTCAGACTAGAGAGATACTACACGAGGTCTTGGTATCCCCAGGCTTTTGGGTAGATGCTCTGACAGACCATTGGCGGTTCCACAGGGCCTATGCCTTTCCCCAGGTTCCTGTCATTCTCCGTTTTTTGTCGAGGCTCAGGATGGAAGAAGCAGAGATAGTGGCAATAGTCCCGTACTGGCCAAACAAGCCATGGTTTCTACTGCTGATGCAACTCAGCTTCCGGGACCCAGTTCCTCTACCCTCCAGACCAGATCTCCTATCACAAGGGGCATTTCTACATCCATGCCCGGCCCATCTACATCTGATGATCTGGTTCTTGAGAGGGGAAGGTTGGAGGCCCTAGGCTGTCCAAGTAGGGCCATCTCCACAATATTAAATGCCAGAAGAACAGGCACCAACAGGGTCTACCAGAGGATTTGGAAAAAGTTTTCAGACTACACCTCTTCCACTGCAGATTCTTGCAATAACCCAAAGATACATGATATCCTGGGCTTCTTACAATCAGGATTGGATCTCTCATTGTCAGTCAGCTCGCTGCGAGTCCAAATCGCTGTAATCTCTGCCTTTACGGGTGTTTCCTGGGCTAGACACCCTCTTACTCAGTAGTTTTTCAGAGGTGCAATAAGGCTCAGACCTCAGAGCCAAGTTTTTCTAATTGGGATCTTCCCCTTGTCCTGGATTTTTTCTTAGGTAGAGAGTTGGAACATGAAGATCAATCTTCTGTCAAATGACTCTCTCTAATAGTTGTCTTCTTGGTGGCTATAACCTCGGCCAAAAGGGTCTCTGAAATCAGCTCTCAGGGATGCAAGGAGCCATTTCTAAACCTTTTAATTCCTATGTTGGGTTCAAACCCCAAAGTGGCATCTGTGTTTCATGACAATCAGGAGATTGCTCTTCCAACGTTCAGATCTACCGAGGATTCCAGTGTTTATACCTTAGATGTTGGAAAAGCTCTGAGTCAGTATCTTGAAGCTACAGCTTCTTTCCGTCAGACCGACCACCTGCTCGTTCTTTTCACAGGAAGTATAAGGGAATGCGTGCCTCTTCCAGATCTATCGGAGCATGGATTGTTCAGACCATTCAGTGGGCCTATAAAGCCAAGGGCTTGGCGCCTCCAGAAGCGGTGACTGCTCACTCAACTAGAAGTGTCTTCATCATGGGCGGCATCACGTCACGTGCCTCCAGAAGTTATTTGCAAGGTGGCCTTGTGGTCTTCAATTAACACGTTCATGGCACACTACTGCGTAGTGGTTTACGTATCTTGTCTGTGATGGTGCCAATTAAACCTTTTTTCTTTTGTCCAGCACTCTGCCCACCCGGGTGTGTATGGCTAGTTATTTCCCACACGTAGGCTGCCATGGAGTCTGTCAGGAAAACGGAAAATTTATATCAAATACTTACCGTAATTTTCCTTTCCTGATGGACTCCATGGCAGCAGGAGTTCCCTCCCAGTGGCTGGAGTAGGCTAAATTATGGAACACAGCCTCTGGCCCAGAGCAAAGATTTATGGGAGAAGGGTCCTATGAGGTATGAGGGGCGGGATTAACCCACACGTAGGCTGCCATGGAGTCCATCAGGAAAGGAAAATTACGGTAAGTATTTGATATAAATTTTCCGTTATGTAGCCTCCATGGGAGAATTGTAGTGGAATACTATAGAGTGCCACCTGAGGGACAGCTCTGAGTCTCATAGGGTTGCTGACATCACGTCCAAGATGACGGCACCAAGCAGCAGGCTCAAGTTTTTTTTAGATGTCTTCAAATTGGACAGGTAAAATCTACATTTTTCTGAAAAGATTTTTGGTATAAACCCAAAACACTCACCGAGGTTTGTAGAGATGCTCGTGGTCTCTGGGAACAGAAAGAATGGATCAGTCACATAAAATGGGAAAACTTCTCCTTACGGTGCCTTGCAAAAGTATTCACCCCCCTTGGCTTTTTACCTATTTTGTTAAATTACAGCCTTTAGTTCAATGTTTTTTTTAATATGAATTATATGTGATGGATCAGAACACAATAGTTTAAGTTGGTGAAGTAAAATTAGAAAAATATATACATAAAACTACTTTTCAGAAATAAAAAACTGATAATTGGCATGTGTGTATGTATTCACCCCCTTTGTTATGAAGCCCATAAAAAGCTCTGGTGCAACCAATTAGCTCCAGAAGTCACATCATTAGTGAAATGATGTCCACCTGTGTTCAATCTAAGTGTCACATGATCTGTCATTACATAGAAACACCTTTTTGAAAGGCCCCAGAGGCTGCAACACCTAAGCAAGAGGCACCACTAACCAAACACTGCCAGGAAGACCAAGGAACTCTCCAGACATATAAGGGACAGTGTTGTTGAGAAGTACAAGTCAGGGTTAGGTTATAAAAAAATATCCAAATCTTTGATGATCCCTAGGAGCACCATCAAATCTATCATAACCAAATGGAAAGAACATGGCACAACAGCAAACCTGCCAAGAGACGGCCGCACACCAAAACTGACGGACCGGGCAAGGAGGGCAATAATCAGAGAGGCAGCACAGAGACCTAAGGTAACCCTGGAGGAGCTGCAGAGTTCCACAGCAGAGACTGGAGTATCTGTACATAGGACGTCAATAATCTGTATGCTCCATAGAGTTGGGCTTTATGGCACAGTGACCAGAAGAAAGCCATTACGTTCAGCAAAAAACAAAATGGCACGTTTTGAGTTTGTGAAAAGGCATGTGGGAGACTCCCAAAATGTATAGAGGGAGGTGCTCTGGTCTGAAGAGACTAAAATTGAACTTTTTGGCCATCAAAGAAAACGCTATGTCTGGCGTAAACCCAACACATCACATCACCCAAAGAACACCATCCCCACTGTGAAACGTGGTGGTGGCAGCATCATGCTGTGGGTTTTTCAGCAGTCGGGACTGGTAAACTGGTCAGAGTTGAGGGAAAGATGGATGGTGCTAAATACAGGGAAATTATTGAGCAAAACCTGTACCACTCTGTGTGTGATTTGAGGCAAGGATGGAGGTTCACCTTCCAGCAGAACAATGACCCAAAACACTTGAGTGGTTTAAGGGTAAACATGTATATATATATATATATCAACCGCAGAGGTGATCAAATAACACTAAAAGCAAGCTCTATTTGTGTGAAAAATTATATAAATTTTGTTTGGTTACAGTGTTGCATGACTTGCAATTGTCAGTTAAAGTGCAGCATTGCAAAAAAAAAAATTGGCCATGAAGGCGGTAAAACTTTTCTGGAGCTAAAGAAGAAAAAAGTGGTTAACCACTTGCTGACCAGCCGCTACAGTTTTACTGCGGGCAGAATGGCTTGGCTGGGCGAAACAACGTTATGTTACGTTGCTTCGCCTTTTGGCCACTAGGCACGCGCGCACCCCCAGAGCCGATGCAAGTGCCCGGCGGGCGCGATGACCGTCGGGCACCCACGATCGCTCGTGACAGAGCGAGTACCGGGATCTGTGTGTGTAAACACACAGATCCCAGTTATCTCAGGGGAGAAGAGAGAGATTGTGTGTTCATACTAAGTATGAACATCAACCTCTCTCTTCCCCTAGTAAGAAAAGCCCGGAGCAAAAAGTAAAACGACATAGGCGAAGGGCTGGGCATGACTGAGGAAACAGGGGACTGAAAGAGGGTAGCCATTGGCTGAGCAGGAGGGGGGTAGGATTGGCTGAGCTGGAGTGGGGAAGGGCCAGAGGGCAGATAAATAAGTGGTGACTCCTCCCCCTGGCAACACAGCGGGGGTGAAAGTTCCCGCCCACCCTCCCTTAATTATGGGATTAGGAGTATAGGACTGTTTATTTTGTTTTATGTTCCAGGGGTGGTTTGTGACAGAGTGGAAGTCGTGGCAGTGGCGGGTGTCTGGTCTTTGCAGGGGAAGGAGGATACCTCGGGAAGAAGAGTTCAGGACCTGTCGTTGGTATGGGTCCTGATTGTGGGCTTCTAGTTAACGGAGGTTTAGCTGGAAGCATGGGTAAAGAGGGCACTGCGGTCATGGTTGTCTCTGAGCCAGCATGTCAGCTTGAGGCCTTTTAACAGATTTGAGAGATACCGCAGTACAGTAGTTACACAGATGGTAATCGAGGTTCCTGCAAAGATCGACACTGGGATTTTGACTGATGGGTTTTCATAACAGATGCTTAGGTTATTGTTAATTGAAATATTATTTTAATAAATAAGGCTGCTACGGCCTATGTTTTCCCCAACGCCAGTGTGGTCTCGTTTACTTAGGTAAGGGGCTTAATGTGGGGATTGTGAAGGGTTTAAGTTAATGGAAGGTACATCTGTTATACTATAGTCAAGTCCCATTCCCCCTTCAGTTATAACACACAGAGGAAACACATTTAACCCCTTGATCACCCCCTAGTGTTAACCCCTTCCCTGCCAGTGACATTTATACAGTAATTAGTGCATTTTTATAGCACTGATCGCTGAATAAATGTGAATGGTCCCAAAAATGTGTCAAAAGTGTCCGATGTGTCCGCCATAATATTGCACTCCCGATAAAAACCACAGATCGCCGCCATTACTAGTAAAAAAATAAATAATAATAAAAATGCCATAAAAGTATCCCATATTTTGTAGATGATATAACTTTTGCGCAAACCAATCAATATACGCTTATTGTGATTTTTTTCCCAAAAAATATGTAGAAGAATACGTATCGGCCTAAACTGAGGAAAAAAATATATATTTTTGGGGGATATTTATATAGCAAAAAGTAAAAAATATTGTTTTTTTTTTTAAAAAAAATTGTCGCTCTATTTTTGTTTGTAGCGCACAAAATAAAAACCACAGAGGTGATCAAATACCACCAAAAGAAAGCTCTATTAGTGGGAAAAAAGGACGTCAATTTTGTTTGGGAGCCACGTCGCACGACCGCGCAATTGTCAGTTAAAGCAAGGCAGTGCCGAATCGCAAAAAGTGGCCGGTCTTTGACCAGCGAAATGGTCCGGGGCTGAAGTGGTTAAGAAGGACTATTTTTTAGCTAGCATTTGAAATAAAAACTTTTCAGTATTTGTTTATTACTGGTCCTCACTGGTCCCTGCTGTGTTCTGGGGGCCGAGTGTTTCCCAGAACACAATGGGGGGGTGGGGACTGACGAACTACCCGCAGTTTCCCGCAGAGTGTATGCCCGGAAGTGGGTGAAAATACCTGTCTTAGACAGGTATCTGCACCCCCCTCCCCCCTGGAAGGTGCCAATTGTGGCACCGGAGGGGGGGAGGAATCCGATGAGCGGAAGTTCCACTTTAGGGTGGAGCTCCGCTTTAAGAAATATGTATGTTTTTCAAAGGAAATCATCCTCTTGAGATCAAAGATCCAGTCAGATACAGTAGGGGGATGGGGTGGAGATCCACTTAAGGGCAATCTGTCTACGGGCCACAAAAAGGGCAAGTCTAATAGTATTAATGATGGGAGACATATGTATAAAAGAATCATGGTAGCCCAGTAGGCATATAAATGGTTCCACTGCAATATTAACATCCAGTAGCCCATTAAGAGTACCGACCACCTCCACCCAGTATCTCTGGAGTTTTGGACACCACCATAGAAGATGTATTAGCGTACCTGCATTACCACACCTAGCAGAAGTTGGCTCGGGTCTCAAGCCTATAGCTTTAAAAAATTGAGGAGTTCTATATATCCTATGAAGGATGAAAACCTGAGTTAATCTATGTGTTGGAGAGAGGCAAAGACCGAAGGATATTATCCCAGGCCTCTTCAGGGATAGGGTCCAATATCTTGTTCCCAGCCCTGGAGCGAATGGGAAAATTCAATAGGAACGTATCTAACAGCGCCCTATATGTCACAGAGGTAAGACCCTTATGCCGTATACACACGATCGAGTTTCACGGCGGTGAAAACACCGCCGTGAAACCCGACGGGAAAAACGAGGACCGGCTTGGTCCCCTACACACGGCCGTTTTTCACGACATGTTTTCTCTTGGTCGAGAAAACCGGCCGTGTGTAGGCTCCCTACCAGTGTTTCCCTATGGGAAAACTGCCGCGGAAAAAAACGCCGTGATTCGCAACGAGAAAAATTAGAGCATGTTCTAATTTTTCTCGTTGTGATTCTCCCTGTTTTTCTCGTCGGGAAAAATGCTGGAGAGCCTACACACGGCCGCTTTTCTCGTCCAAGAGAAAAAGATTACATTTTTCCAGACGAGAAAAGTGATCGTGTGTACGCGGCATAACAGCCGTTTCACACAGGGGCGACTTTGGATCCGACTTCAAGTCTCCCCAAATCGCCCCAAGTCGCCCGACATGAGAAAATCAATGGAAGTGAATGAGAGCCGTCTTAATGTACACTACTTCAGTCGCTCCGACTTCAGAAAAGGTTCCTGTACTACCTCAATCCGACTTCTAGGTGACTTGTATCCATTGATTTCATTGAAATCACTTATAGTTTTGCAACAGCTCGAGGGCCACCAGTTTGAGACCCCTGGTGTAGAGCATAACGCAATTCTATTTATAACAGCCAATGTAATAATATGGCGCAGCGATCTGATTTATGTACCGTACAAAGCACAGTATATTGGCCACACATATAGAAGTTATCAAGAGGAAAATTCTGATATTCTTGTATCTACTCACGTGTCGTCCCGGGGGAAGCACACAGGAGGACCAGGAGGACCAGGAGGACGAGGAGAGACGTTCGGTCCCTCATCCTGGAGTCTACGTTGCCTATCAATCCTTTATGAACACAGATTGTTCCCAACACCGTCTGTTCACAAAGAGATTTCCAGCTTCACTAAAGAGGTGAACATTCCTACATTGCCTTTTACCGTTGTTTTTTTTTTTTGCTTCCTCGTTCTTTTCAGTTACCGTCAAAACAAAGAATGCCGTTAGTCCTGTCCTCGGGATTGTCACTCAGAAATGCTTCAACTTTTACCCGGATAAATTACATAAGATCTGTAATCTTTCCACACCATTTACTCCTGAAAATGATCTTAAAAAAACAATTTTCGTTTCCCCACATAATGGTGCTGATAAAATACCACCAGACTCTCCGATGTAGAATATTCCTGTATGCTGTATAAATGTCTACCCAGAGGTGAATTCAGTGGGATTGTTGGGACACCTGTCAATTGTTTCTGTTGTTAACCCTCTCAATACGGGACACTTTCACCCCCTTCCTGCCCAGACCAATTTTCAGCTATCAGCGCTGTCACACTTTGAATGACAATCACACGGTCATGTTACACTGTACCCAAATTACATTTTTATCATTTTTTAACCACTTCCATACCGGGCCTATTCTGACACTTCTCTCCTACATGTACAAATCATCATTTTATTTTCTAGAAAATTACTCCCAAACCCCCAAACATTATATATGTTTATTAAGCAGAGACCCTAGGGAATAAAATCGCGATCGTTGCAACTTTTTTATGTCACATGGTATTCGCGCAACAAGCCCAATTTTTTTTATTGTATAATGTGAAAGATGATGTTACGCCGAGTAAATAGATACCTAACATGTCACGGTTTAAAATTGCGCACATTTGTGGAATGGCGCCAAACTTTAGTACGTAAAAATCTTCATAGGCGACGTTTTAATTTTTTTTTACAGATTACCAGTTAAGAGTTACACAGAAGGTCTAGGGCTAGAATTGTTGCTCTCGCTCTAACGCACGTGGCGATACATCACATGTGTGATTTGAACGCCGTTTACATATGTGAGCACGACTTACGTGTGCGTTCGCTTCTGTCCGCGAGCTACCGGGGACAGGGGCACTTAAAATTTTTTTTATTGTTTATTTTACTTTCATTTTTTTAATTTTTACACTTTCTCTTTATTTTTTATTTTTTGTATCACTTTTATTCCTATTACAAGGAATGTAAACATCCCTTGTAATAGGAATGGTGTGTGACAGGTCTTATTTATGGAGAGATGGGGGATCTAAAGGACCCCCCATCTCTCCTCCAGGCTGGAAAGATTGAGATAAAAACAAAAAAAATGATCTCTTTCTTTTCAGCCGAGTCTTCGGGTTTGTTTACTTCCGCCAGCCGGACGTGACATCATAACGTCGCACCCGGGCCTCCGAAGGTCATAGAGATGACTAGGGACCATCTGGTCACCGGAAATCTCTATGATCAACATCCCGCAGTGGCGTATTCTTTCTCCTGTTCGACGATCGTACGGGCGAGCCCGGAGAAGCACTGGAGGGCGGTGGGGTGTCCCCTGCCTGTAAGAACAATCAATCGGCTGAACTGCTGTTCTTACAGTGAAGGGAATCGCTGGCACTAAAAGAAGATATCTGAATGATGCCTGCAGCTGCATCCATCGTACAGATATCACCACTCAAAGTCAATGACATTATATGACATGATTGGGCTGGGAGTGGTTAAACTTTTTTTGTGGTATTTAATCACCACTGGGTTTTTTTTTGTTTGATAAATAAATATGTAGCACCCTCTAGCTTAGGTAGTTAGGTAGGTAGGTGCTAGTGTAGGTTTTTTGTGTAAGTTGCCAGTGCAGGTAAATTTAGGCAGGCCTATGCTGTGAGCTAGGCCTGTTTGTTTTGATCTGAGGGCAGGGAGTGTATTAGTGTAGCAGTAGGTGACTGAAATGTACTTCAGCTCTTGGGCGCCGCCTCCCCCTTGGTCTTGCAGCACGACGTTGGTGGTACACTGAGGCTGTATGTTGCTACAAATAGCACACGCTGGTGGAGCACTTCTCTTCTTCACTCCGAGGCCATAAGTGCCTTGGTTATTATGCACTCCTTTTAGGTTTAAGGTACATATTGGTTGTTTGGTTGCCCTTTTACTCTTTTCACTGGGCTTTTTTGGTAATTCCTTGTCACACTAGCCTTGGTTAGCTTTATGGCTCTTCTCACTCAGTGGTTCTACTCTCCACCCAGCCTTCTACACTATCACATGCCCCTATGGGCTATATTCTTACCGTCTGTACTTGTGCAGGTTCACATATATAATTACCAGTGGTGGGTGGTGCTCAAAATTTTTGGGGGGGCGCAAACAAACTGAAAAAAAAAACATCAATTGCAGCCACTGTGCCCATCAAACGCAGCCACTGTGCCCATCAAATGCAGCTACTGTGCCCATCAATTGCCACCACTGTGCCATCAAACGCTGCCACTGTGCCATCAAACGTGCCACTGTGCCATCAAACGCAGCCACTGTGCCCATCAAACGCAGCCACTGTGCCCATTAAATGCAGCCACTGTACCCATAAATTGGTGCCACTGTGCCATCAAACACAGCTACTGTACCCATCAATTGCCACCACTGTGCCCATCAAATGCTGCCACTGTACCCATCAAATGCTGCCACTCTCCCCATCAATTGCTGCCACTCTCCCCATCAATTGCTGCCACTGTGCCCATCATTTGCCACCACTGTGCCCATCAAATGCTGCCAGTGTGCATCTCCCGCCCACCCGGCATTTATCTGTCTCGGCGGGGCAGCGGGTCACGGCGGCGGTGTCCTCCACGCTCCTCAATGTCTTCTCCCGTCCTCTCCTCTCCTCCAGTCCTCTGCTCTGATTTGACGCCTGAGCACAGCGCCTGTCATTTCAGCCAATCGGGTGATAGGCGGTTCAGTGTTAGGAAAGCAAATATTTATTCGCTTTCTTAACACACAGCTGAGTGAACTTCGAGCGCCCAGTTCACTTTTTTTAAAGCCTAATCAGGTGCTTCCAAAAAACTCCCCGCAGCTGTAATTCAAGCGCCCGGGGCCCGAAAAGGGGCCAGGTGCCTGAATAAGGGGTGGCAGTGGCGACCATAGATAGATTCATGCAATGAATGAATCTATCTATTGGTGATAGAGGGGGTGGCAGGGGAGAGGGGGCGGCCCCCGTGTGCCCTTTATGGACGCACCGCCACTGATAATTACACATTTTTATCTTTCCACAGAAGTTCTTTGGAATCATCACTCAATATATATTACACAATTACAGTCCATTAGATATTTTCACTCCCTGCTGATTGTGCCACCGTGTGGCCGTGGAGACTATTGCGACAGCTCCCAGGGAGGTTTGTTCCCATGGAGCCTTTAGCTGTCAATATCATCTCCTGAAGATTTAGTTTACTTAAAGGTAAGAGTGATTGGGGAATGTATGTCCCTCCTCCTCCTTCTGCCCCCTCGTGCCAGCTACCTGATCCTTTTGCGTTCATCTATCTTTTTATAGATATTTTTAACTTTGATTTGCTCCCGATGGGATGCACTCCACGAAACGCGTAGAGCTGGTATATGCTATGCCTTCCAATCATGTGCTTGAGATTCTCCAGGACTATGCATTTCATCCAAAAAAAATATCTTTATCAATTTTAATATCGTTATGTTTACCTCTAACTTGAACAATGAATTATATTCCAATATGTTTATCACTACCGTGTTTTCCCCGAAAATAAGCCTGGGTCTTATATTAAATTTGGAAACAAAAGACACAGTAGGGCTTATTTTCGGGGTAGGTCTTACCATGTAATGTGCTGTCTTCTCTCCCCCTCTCCCTCCCTGCCTGTCAGGAATCCCCAATGTGAACTGAGTTAAAATGCTTGTAAAATCCTATAATTCACTCTATTATAGTATTGTATAATGTACAATGTGTGGTTCTATAATATAATTGTGCCAAATACCTTCGTTATAGCGCCGCTCTGCTCTTATGTGACCCGCATTTATATTACAGAAACATATTATATACTACTGTAATAGAGTGGATTATAGGATTTTACAAGATTTTTAACTAGGGCTTATTTTCGGGGTATGGCTTATAATGCAGCCCTTCTGGAAAATAACGCTAGGTCTTTTTTTTGGGGTATGTCTTGTTTTGTACTCTACACATACCTATTTACTGGGCCTCATCTCCATACAGGGTAACAAATGCAACAGAGTGATGAGCGATTGCTCGTCCTCTGCTGCGGACGTCGCTGGACTCCAGGACAGGTAAGTGTCCTCATATTAAAAGTCAGCAGCTGCAGTATTTGTAGCTGCTGGCTTTTAATATTTTATTTTTCGGCGGAGCTCCGCTTAAATAAAAAATAAAAATAATATATATATTATTTTTTTTACACTTTCTCTTATTATTATTATTTTTTTATTGCTTTTATTCCTCTTACAAGGAATGTAAACATCCCTTATAATAGGAATGGTGTGACAGGTCTTATTTATGGAGAGATGGGGAGTCTAAGGACCCCACATCTCTCCTCCAGGCTGGAAAGATTGAGATAAAAAAAAAATAACGATCTCTTTCTTTCCAGTCCTCGGCTTTGTTTACTTCCGCCAGCCGGAAATGACTGGGGATGATCTGGCCACCGGAAATCTCTATGATCAACATCCAGCAGCGGCGTATTCTTTCTCCTGTTCGCCGATCGTACAGGCGACCCCGGAGAAGCACCAGAGGGCAGTGGGAGGGGATGTCCCCTGCCTGTAGGAACAATTAAGCAGCTGAATTGCTGTTCTTACGGTGAAGGGAACAGGGCCGGTGCTACCATTAGGCAAACTAGGCAGCCGCCTAGGGCGCCCTGCTGCCTAGGGTGCCTGGACACTGGTGTTCCTACTCTCTTCTCTCTGCAGCAAGCTACTAAGTCTTAACATCAGCAGGCAACGGCCACTCCGTTCGCACATAGTGTCAGAGGCGCAGTGGTGGCGGAGGACTGTGTCTGTGTCCCGACTCCCGAATGAATGGAAGCAAGCAAACATTCATTGATGGGCACTGGTGAGGCTGCATTGATGGGCGCTGGTGAGACTGCATTGATGGGCGCAGGTGAGACTGCATTGATGGGCACTGGTGAGGCTGCATTTGATGGGCGCTGGTGAGGCTGCATTGATGGGCACTGGTGAGGCTGCATTTATGGGCGCTGGTAAAGCTGCATTGATGGGCGCTGGTGAGGCTTCATTGATGGACGCTGGTGAGGCTTCATTGATGGGTGCTGGTGGGGCTTCATTGATGGGCGCTGGTGAGGCTTCATTGATGGGCGCTGGTGAGGCTGCATTGATGGGCGCTGGTGAGGCTTCATTGATGGACGCTGGTGAGGCTTCATTGATGGGTGCTGGTGGGGCTTCATTGATGGGCGCTGATGAGGCTGCATTGATGGGCACTGGTAAAGCTGCATTGAGGGGCGCTGGTGAGGCTGCATTTGGGTGCTTCATTAAAAAGGTGGGGTATACATGGACAGGGGAAAGGGGGTGGAGTCAGGGCTGGGGCCAGGGGTGGCAGCAAAATAAGGTTTTGCTTAGGGTGTCAAAACTCCTTGCATCAGCCCTGGAAGGGAATCGCCAGCGCTAAAAGATGATATCTGAATGATGCCTGCAGCTGCATCCATCATACAGATATCACCACTCAAAGTCAATGACATCATATGACGTAATTGGGCTGGAAGTGGTTAAACTTTTTTTTGTGGTATTTATTCACCACTGGGTTTTTTTTTTTGTTTGATAAATAAATATGTAGCACCCTCTACCTTAGGTAGTTAGATAGGTAGGTGCTAGTGTAGGTTTTGTGTAAACTGCCAGTGCAGGTAAATTTAAGCAGGCCTATGCTGTGAGCTAGGCCTGTTTGTTTTGATATGGGGACAGGGAGTGGTTTAGTGTAGCAGTAGGTGACTGACATGTACTTCAGCTCTTGGGCGCCTCCTCTGTTTCCAGGGAGAATGTTCTGGAAAAGGGGCAGGGCAGAGAGCTGGAATGACATCGGGAGCCCTGACCAATCCCCAACTAGGATTGTCAGGGGGTAGGCTTCCTATATACACCCATGGTCAGCCTGCTGGGGAAGGAGTTGTCGGCTGGGTGAACTGGATAATGGAGTGTTAGACTGTCGTGTCTGAGGGAACCCCCTTTCTGTGGGGTGGGGTGGTGATTGGGAACTGGAAGGGAGCCTCTCCTTACACGATCATGGAGAGGTGTCCTGGAACAGGAGCTAGATGAGACAGTTGGTCCGCACGTCCAGAGTAAAGTCATTCAGGAAGGATCCAGGACAGGTGTCGGTGAGTGGACAGCACAGTGGAGAGATCTAGAAGAGACATGCCAGGGGAGCTGGATGCAGAGCCAGAGGGAGGGAGAGACTGTGGGTGTTTTGTGTCAAGTCGCTGCAGCCAGGAGGGCGGGCAGGATTTGCAGTCAGACTTGCTGGGATCAGTAGTCCATCTACATTTATTTCTTCTCAATTAAATAGGTTGCTATCACAAAGGGGTACTGCAGCCCCCGGCCTACAAAGGGCCATCAAATAAAGACACTGGGTCTTATTCTGAGTGAGGCCCAGTCATGTGGCAGAAGTACTAAAGTTGGACAGTGAAGTATGTGCTCCTAAGTAGTGTGCTGGAGGACGTGTTCTGACGAAAGGACTGTCAAGTTGAGAAAATATAAAAAAAAACCTCTAATTTGGGATTTTAAAGGCAATAAAACTCTAATTTTGAAAAAATTTAATTTTATATAAGAATTTTTATTTTGATATGTAAAACATAATAGAAAAAAGTTAATTTAATAAATATTGAATGAACTTTTTCTATAATGTTTTACATATCAAAATAAAAATTCTTATATAAAATTAAATTTTTTCAAAATTAGAGTTTTATTGCCTTTAAAATCCCAAATTAGAGGTTTTTTTTTTCAGATTTTCTCTGTTTCATGAGGGGTGATGGCAATCACATGTCCAATTTTCTGAGTCAGGCCTCGTACACACGACCAAGTTTCTCGGCAAGAACCAGCAAGAAACTTGCTGGCAGAGATTTTTTGCCGAGAAACTCGTTCGTGTGTATGGTTTCTCGTCGAGAAAACCGACAAGTAACCTCGACGAGAAAATAGAGAACCTGCTCTCTATTTTCTCGTCGAGATTCTCGTCGGCATGTTTCTCGACGAGAAAAGTGAGTGTGTGTACACTTACCTGTCCTCCCGGAGGTCTGCGCATGTTCGAAATGAATTCGACGCATGCGCGGTAGCTTCCTAGGCATATGTAGGGTATACCAAGATGGCGGCGACGGCATCGAATGTGACGAGCGCATGCTCGTCGTAGTCGATGACGTCACCGCGTACGCTCCATTCAAAGAACCGCGGGTTCTTTGAAACGAGCGTGTGTACACTCGGCCGGGACAAGTTTCTTGTCCAAGAATCTCGTCGAAAAAAACGACATGTTTTTTTCAACGAGAATCTCGGCCGTGTGTACGAGGCCTCTCTCTATTTCCAGGTCCCTTTTCCCCAACCAAGTTCAATCCCCTAATAAAAACAACAAAAACAAGCAAGAGACTGACTGAGACGTGTGTCTGACCAGCAGGGTGAAATGTGTGGCCATCGCTACAAATAGAAAAAAAAGAAAAAAAATATTTTGCAAATAAATAAATAATCTTTCTTCATAAATTTTGGTCAAAGTGTATCCTTCTACATTTCTTTTGTGAAAATAACCCAAATCAGTGTTTATTATTTAGTCTGTAGGAAAGTTATGGAGTCCACAAACTATGGGGTATATATCTGAAAATTGATCAATTTTGATTTCTTGAGGCCCAAAAATGCCAGGACAGTACAAATACCCCCCCCCCCCTCAAAGGACCCCTTTTTTGGAAATTAGACCGTCCAAGGAATTTAAAGTGGGGTTCCACCCGCAATTTTTTTTTTTAAAGTCAGCAGCTACAAACAGTGTAGCTGCTGGCTTTTGATAAGGACACTTACCTGTCCTACTTGCCCGCGGTGTCGGCCCGCTGAGGCCGTTCCCTCGATCCTGGCAGCTCCCGACGCCACCATCCTCACTAAGGGAAACAGGCAGTGGAGCCTTGCGGCTTCGCTGCCCGTTTCCTACTGCGCATGCGCGAGTCTCGCGGCGCTTTGTGAATGGGCCGGCTGCTCTCTGGGATACACACAGTTCCCAGAAGGCAGCGCGCCCCATTCACCAGAAGACAACGCGAGGAGGACAGAGGAAGAAGACTTGCCGTGGAGGATGAAGAGGCAGATTAGGAACATCCGCATAGCAACTGCCTTTTCTGGTGAGTAAAAAACTAAAAAAATTCCTTTTTTTTTTTTTTGCAGGTTTTTTGTGATTTTTTTTTTTTCTTAGGGTGGAACTCCACTTTAATAAGAGACATGGCAGGTTTTTTTAACTAAATAAACGAAAAAAAGACGAAAAAAAAAAACAAATTTTTCTTTTCTGTTATAAAATTTTGCAAATAAATCTTAAAATTGATCAATCCTGATGTACTGTACCGAAAACATCAAGATAGTACACATATCCCCCAAATGACCCCTTTTTGGAAAGTAGACAGTCCAAGGTATTTAATAAGAGGCATGGCAAGTTTTTTAAGTCATTTTTTTGTCACAATTTTTTGAGAAATTAAACAAATAATTTTTTCAAGTTTTTCTATTATTTGTTGCATAATGTCACCAGTCCAGTACACCGTCATCATATAACTAAATAAACAAAAAAAAAAAGAAGAAAAAAAAATTTTTGCAAATAAATATGGGATATAAATCTTAAAATTGATCAATCTTGATGTACTGTACCGAAAACATCAAGACAGTACAAATATCCCCCAAATGACCCCCTTTTTTTTAAAGTAGACAGTCCAAGGTATTTAATAAGAGGCATGGCAAGTTTTTTTGAAGTTGTAATTTTTTGTCACAATTTTTTGGGGAAATGAAAGAAATATTAAGCAAATTGTTTTTTTTCAAGTTTATTTTATTTGTTGCATCCTGTCACCAGTGCAGTACAACGTCATCATATAACGGGTGTGGTGCTAAATAAACAAAAAAAAGACGGAAAAAAAAACACATTTCTTTTCTGTTTCTGTTTTATAATTTTGCAAATAAATATGGGATATAAATCTTAAAATTGATCAATCCTGATGTACTGTACCGAAAACATCAGGACAGTACAAATATCCCCCAAATGACCCCTTTTTGGAAAGTAGACAGTCCAAGGTATTTAAAGCGGGGTTCCACCCGCAATTTCTTTTTTTTAAAGTCAGCAGCTACAAACTCTGTAGCTGCTGGCTTTTAATAAGGACACTTACCTGTCCTACTCACCTGCGATGTCGGCCCGCCGAGGCCGATCCCTCGATCCTGGTAGCTCCCAGGTGCCACCATCCTCACTAAGGGAAACGGGCAGTGAAGCCGCAAGGCTCCACTGCCCGTTTCCTACTGCGCATGCGCGAGTCTCGCGGCGCTTTGTGAATGGGCGGCTGCTCTTGCACGGCAAGTTTTTTGAAGTCGTCGTTTTTTTTTTCACAATTATTTCGAAAATGAAGAAATTAAAAAACATTTTTTTTTACATACTGTCACCAGTGCAGTACAGCAATATAATCATATAACTGGTGTGGCGGTGATCAGGAACACTGACTGGTGACATTATGTTATTTTTTTATTTTTTATTTTTTTTCTAACACACAGTGACCAGAGCAAAATAGTGTTACCATAGTAACATTGTACTACTCTTGGGAAGTGATCAGGATTTTTATTTTTTTTAAGCCGGATTCACACTTGTGCGTTGCGTTTTTGAGCTCCGGTTTCTTTGCCAAGTTCTCAAACAGTTGTTCAGCGGTTCTTTTGCGTTTTAGCTGCGTATTTGCTGACCTGGGAGAGTGGAGGGAAGTCTTGCCGCTGTTATCATGAGGGGGAACTCCACGCCGAATTTTAAATAAAAAAGCAGGAGCATACCAGGCCCTTTGGTCTGGTATGGATTATAACGGGAACCCCTACGCCGAAAAAAACGGCCTGGGGGTCCCCCCAAAATCCATACCAGACCCTTATCCGAGCACGCAGCCCGGCCGATCAGGAAAGGGGGTGGGGACGAGCGAGCGCCCCCCCTCCTGAACTGTACCAGGCCGCATGCCCTCAACATGGGGGGGTGGATGCTTTGGGGCAGAGGGTCGCCCTGCACCCCCCACCCCAAAGCACCCTGTCCCCATGTTGATGAGGACAGGGCCTCTTTCCGACAACCCTGGCTGTTGGTTGTCGGGGTCTGCGGGCGGGGGGCTTATCTAAACCCGGGAGCCCCCTTTAATAAGGGTGCCCCTAGATCCCGGCCCCCCACCCTATGTGAATGAGTATGATGAGGACAGGGCCTCTTCCCAACAACCCTGGCCATTGGTTGTCGGGGTCTGCGGGCAGGGGGCTTATCGGAATCCAGGAGCCCCCTTTAATAAGGGGGCCCCCAGATCCCGGCCCCCACCCTATGTGAATGAGTAAGGGGTACATCGTACCCCTACCCATTCACCTGGTGGAAAAAAAGTCAATAAAAAAACACACTACGCAGGTTTTTAAAGTAATTTATTAGGCAGCTCCGGGGGTCTTCTTCCAACTTTGGGGGTCTCTTCCGACTTCAGAGGTTCTCTTCCGACTTCGGGGGTTCTCTTCCGACTTCGGGGGTTCTCTTCCGACTTCGGGGTCTCTTCTTCTGCTCTCCGGTGTCGTCTCCATGCTCTCCGGTTCTTCTCCCGCTTTCCGTTGCTTTCTTCCTTCTGCCGGGCGCCTCCGCTATCTTCTTCCAGCTCTTTTGCTAGCGGGGGCCCGGTCTTCATCATCGTCTTCTTCCCTCTTTTCTCCTCCCGATGTTGCCTCAACGTTCTCTGCCACTATAATGCCGTGTGCGTGGAGCGCAACGACTTATATAGGCATGGGGCATGGTCACCGGGTGATGCCACCCGGTGACCCAGCCCCCGTATGACGTCACAGTCCTGGGGAATGATGGGCTGCGTAGGGGTTTCCGTTAAAATCCATACCAGACCTAAGGGCCTGGAATGCTCCTGGAGGGGAACCCATACAGGTTTTTTATTTAAAATTTGGCGTGGAGTTCCCCCTCAAGATCCCTGTTCAGAACGGAACACATGTGCGAATCAGATGCGTGCCCATAGAAGATAATGGGCCTGAATTCGCACCTGAGCCGCACCGCAATGCCTAGAAAATGCACACTTTTTTTTTTGGCAATGCGCAGTGCGAATGCATCGCACATATGTGAACCAGCCTCATTGAAATCAATGTATTTTATAATGTTTTGCAAATTGGATGCGGTGTGGGCCGCAACCAATTCGCATAGGTGTGAACCTGGCCTCACAGATTATTATTGCTTATGCTAGTAAATTTCAATTGTATAAGCAACCATTTTTTTACTGAATGAAACTGATTCATTCAGTGTCTTTTGTTGTAATTAGCTGTGATTGATCAAAGCTAACCCACATGGTACAGATGGGCTGAGATTGGCCCTGTCTGTATCATGTGATCACTGTGACCAATCACAGCTACCAACACAATTATATACAATGGATGACATGAAAAGAAGCCATCCATGGTTTACAATTGTCATGTGATCCACCGTGATTGGTCACAGCAATTACATGACAGCGGGAGCAGGCCGGTGCAGTGATTGGTCAATGGCAGATTGCACCGCTGCATGACCCAGAGGCCGTGCATGAGGCATGTTTTTGGCATATGACGTCCTGCCAAAACTGCTCAGCCATAATTTATTATAGGCCGGGTGGGAAGGTGTTAATAATGTAGCGCTACCCCTGAAGGAGCCGTTGGTTAGGAGGGGTCTTTTGTTTCTTGCCTCGGCCTCTTTAGGAGCTTCAGACCCTCTAGGTCAGGGGTGTCCAACTCAACTTTATTGCGGGACGCATCAGCATTATGATTGCCCCAAAGGGGCCGGTTGACTAGATGTCGAGAGTAACCCCCCTTACATCAGATGTCAAGACTTCCCCCCTCCCTTACATCAAAGTGCACCCCTTTAGCTTGTGTTGCTAATGGGAAGAAGCTGGGGGCGGAGCTGGGAAGCAGAAAGTGCAGGGTCTGGGAGGAGGCCCAAAGGAAAGCTGGACCTTTACTGCAGCTCTAGGAGAGGTGGGGGGGGCCACATGAAATGGCCTTGAGGGCCGGCTTTGGCCCGCGGGCCTTGTGTTTGACACATGTGCTCTAGGTAAAGCATACAATATCACCGAAAATCACTGAAGGTAATACTTAGTACCCAGAAGTAGTATTTTATCAAAGAAAACCGGCACCAAACCAATCAGTAAAAAGAAAAAACTTAATTGAACTATTTAAGGACTATTTTTCAGACTTGTTGTTTACAAGTTAAAATCTTTTTTATTTTTTTTGCTAGAAAATTACTTAGAACCCCCCAAAGATTATATATGGCGCAACTTTGAAGCGTGACATGTTGGGTATCAATTTACTCGGCGTAACATTATCTTTCACAATATAGAAAAAAAAAATTGGGCTAACTTTACTGTTGTCTTATTTTTTAAGTCAAAAAAGTGTATTTTTTGGAAAACTCCACCGAAGGATCTTTAGTGGAAGAAGCGTGACTGTGCAATGCTCTGCGGAAGGTACAATGATGGTGACGGCTCGGTGTAGCAGAACTTGTAGGATGATGAGAACGGGAAAACCCTCCAGGGCGGTTCTGCAACATTTTTGTTCCTGACAAAGGTAAGCAGAGTTTTTCTCAGGCATATTATCATCACCTTCTTCTTCTAATTCCCATGTCTGTGCCTGGAGGGGGGGAGGGGAGGGCGGTTAGGAATGTTTGAACAAGGTCAGTATGGCTGCTGGTGACAGAATAATGTGAAAAGTTTCCTGAATATGTCCATGAAATTGAATGACATAAATGATCATTTTAATTATTCTTATTATACCAGTTTTTTTTTTGTTTTGTTTTTTTTTATTAGGCCTGGTTCACACCTATGCAGTTTTGCTTTTTATTTTTGCACATGTGTTTGACATTTTTTTTATGCTTTTTCTTTTGGCCATTTTTTTTTTCATTTTTTTTTCCTTCTTCCTGTCAAGTTTTTATTTCTGCCTTTGTCCTTGGTTTTCTTTCCTTTTTTTTAATTATTATTTACAGCATTTAAATGACAAATGATCTTTTTAATTATTTTTTATTATGCTACCTTTTTTATTTATTAGGCCTGGTTCACACCTATGCAGTTTTTCCTTTTTATTTTTGCACAAGTGTTTTTGCCATTTTGCATTTTTTTATGCTTTTTTTTTTTTTGGCCAATTTGTTGTTTTTTTGATTTTCTTTCCCTTCTTCCTGACAAGTTTTTATTTCTGCTTTTGTCCTTGTTTTTCTTTACCTTTTACTTATTTTTTTTTTTTTACAGCATTAAAAAAAAAAATCCGAACATTATCTTGAAACATATACAACGCAAAAAAAAAAAAAAAAAAAGGAGGAAGAAAAAAAAAAAAAGGAAGGGGACCTGGGACCTTCTAATTCTCCTGTCTGTGCCTGGAGGGGGTTTAGGGCGGTGGTTAGCAATGTTTGAACAAGCTCAGTACGGCTGCAGTTGACTTTCTAAGCAGAATAATGTGAATAGTTTCCTGAAAATGTCCATGAAATTGAATGACATAAATGATGTTATTATTATTATTATAATACCACTTTTTTTTTTTTTTTATTAGCCCTGGCTCACACCTATGCAGTTTGATTCCGATTTTTGCACATGTGTTTTTGACATTTTGCATTTTTTTTATGCTTTTTTTTGGCCAATTTGTGTTTTTTTTTTTCCTTCTTCCTGTCAATTTTTTATTTCTTAAAAAAAAAAAAAAAAAAAAATTACAAACATTATCTTGAAACATATACAATGCAACAAAAAAAAAGGAAAAAGGAGGAAGAAAAATAAATAAAATTATATATATATGTATATATATATATATATATATATATATAGAACTGTTGGGCAGAGGCGTTGCTAGGGGGGTGCGGGGGGTGCGGTCCGCCCCCGGGTGACACCCGCTAGAGGGGTGACACCCTCCCTTTTTTTTTTTATTTTTTTTTTATTTATTTTTTTACAGCTGACCCATTCATTGATTAATTTCACCCCGCTGGGCTGGAAGCCTGGAACAACACCTCCAGCGCCGCGGCCGCGCCTGGTGTGTGTCCTCCGGCTCCTTATTCTTCCTATTCCTAAATTCCAATCCTCCTCCCTACCCTACAGAGCCAGCGAGCGACTCAGCCTGTCACATCATCACACTGCACTGTAGTGTCACACTGGAGTGTCAGTGAAAAGATTATCAACAACACGCTGGAGTGCTCATCATGCTGCAGTTAAGCCAGTAAAAGAAAAATTGAATATGTTTGTGTCTGCAATCGAAGCGCTTTGTGATCCTTCTGAAAATATGGACACAAGAGGAGCAGCAGAATGTCTACTGCCTGCTGTCTGTGATTTTACGTTTTTGTGCTACCTATACTTACACAACAGTACCTGCAGACCAAAGGCTTAAGTCTGGACAAGGTGGTGACAAAGCTAGAGTCACTAAGACTTTTTCTGTTTGAAGAGCGCAGTCACCTAGTGGAACATGCAATTAAGCAGGCACATTTAAAATCTAAAGAATATGGAATTGCCGTAGAGAGAAGAGCCAGGTTTAAGAAGAGGATGGCAGGGGAACAGGCACGTGATGCTGGAGGCATAAGTCTACAAGACGAGAACAAGAGGGCAATGCTTGAGTGCATTGATCGCTTCCATTCTGAACTCCAGATCAGATTAAGAGCCATCATGGAAGTTGCAGCCATGTTTGAGGCTGTTCAAGCAAAGAGTCTCATATATGAAACTGAAGAAACATTAAAGGTGTCCATTCCAAAACTGACCACTTTTTATGACGAAATATCTGAGAGTGAGCTGTTAATGGAAATACCCAGACTGAGGAGACATCTCAAAGCAGCCAAGATCAACCTAGAAGAAGTCAAAGATTGGTCGGCTTTACAAGTTTTGACCTTCATAGCAGAATGGGACTTCATTGAATCTCTTCCAACCCTTCCACTATGTCTAAAAATATTTCTGACAATCTGTGTGTCTGTGGCTTCATGTGAGAGGAGCTTTTCAAAGTTGAAGCTGATAAAAAACTATTTGCGTTCAACGATGGGACAGGCAAGGCTTTCTGATCTTGCAATATTATCAGTTGAAAGTGAACTAGCGAAATGTATTGATTTTGATGATGTTGTTCACAATTTTGCAGCTGTCAAGGCTAGAAAAGCAAAGTTTTGATTTAGATGTTAACTAAATGCTTTTATATTTGTTCCTGTTTTTGTGTTATTTATTTATTAATTCAGTAAAGTTTAAAGTTAAAATAAATACAGTTCTTTAACAGTTTAAGCTTTGATTTCTATTATTTTCATATGATTTTGTTATTCAAATTTGCTAGTTGATTGATAGTTATTAACGGCACTACTGTTGCCAATATATGCAGTGTTATTAGGGTGAAAAAAATTATTGGGGGGGGGGGGTGACACCATGTTATACCGCACCAGGTGACACCAACCCTAGTGACGCCACTGCTGTTGGGAAGGTACAGAAACTATAAGGTTAATCAATATTAATTAATAAGTCATTCTCTGATTTACCATCAGGCTTTAGTTTCCTTAAATTCAAACCATTTTGCCCATTGTTTTATATATTTCCTGGTCAGCCCTTTATTTCTACACATTATTTCTTCCATTAGACGGAGCTCGTCAACCCTTTGCAGCCACTGTGAGACATGTGTAGGTATTAAAGGAGAAGTATGGGATGGGTTAAATAACTAGTACATATCACATTAGTCAGATATCAGCTAATCTTTTTTTCCTACCTCTTATTTTTTACAGCATGTGCACATGAACTTTCCTTCAGCTGGCAAAAACTGTCAATTTTCAGTTTGAAAAGTTCTCAGGGGGTGTGTACATCTCCACCAACACACCCCCTGCTTCTGTCCCCCCTCCCCTAAGAGACGTGTCTGTGCTGATAGATAGAAATATATAGTGTAGATTCTCATACACAGCACTATCAGTGACCATTCTCACCTCAGTCACTGAAGTGCTGAAATCTATGCTGACTCTTCTGACCATTGAAACATGCTGCAGAGGAGGAGGGAGGGGGAGAAGGGAGGGGGGAGCAGCTATGCTCTGTCTGTGAAGTCTCAGGAAGCAGAGGGAGGAGAAAGGACAGCAATCAAGCAAAATGACAGGGAAGGGGGTGGATCCAGACTTCATGTCCAGGCCATTGTCAGGATGATGCTGTATGAAAGACTGTAGAACCTCCCACAGGTATTTATCTCCATTTTACCAGAATGGGGGCACTTCTGAGAGGGCTGGGAGGGTTTATAGATATCAGAAGCTCACATAGAATAGATGTAAGCAAAAAAAAAGAAAGGAAACCCATACTTCTCTTTTAAACTTTTCCCCAGTATGCCCATTTGTTGCCGGGCAGATTAACCTTTTCAGCCCTGGAAGATTTTACCCCCTTCCTGACCAGCGCACTTTTTACAATTCGGCACTGCGTCGCTTTAACTGACAATTGCGCGGTCGTGAGATGAGGCACCCAAACAAAATTGACGTCCTTTTTTCCCCACAAATAGAGATTTCTTTTGGTGGTATTTGATCACCTCTGCGGTTTTTATTTTTTGCGCTATAAACAAAAATAGAGTGACAATTTTAAAAAAATAAATATCTTTTTTGCTATAATAAATATGCCACATTTAAAAAAAAAAAAAGTTTTCCTCAGTTTAGGCCGATATATATTCTTATACATCTATTTGGTAAAAAATTAAATAAAATTGCAATAAGCGTATATAAGCGCAAAAGTTATAATATGTACAAAATAGGGAATAGTTTTATGGAATTTTTTATTTTATTTTTTATTAATGGCGGCGATCTGCGATTTTTATTGGGACTGCAACATTATGGCGGACACATCGGACACTTTTGACACATTTTTGGGACCATTGTCATTTATACAGCGATTAGTGCTATAAAAATGCACTGATTACTGTGTAAATGTCACTGGCAGGGAAGGAGTTAACCCTAGGGGGCAATGACGGGGTTAAGTGTGTTCCCTCAGTGTGTTCTAATTGAAAGGGGGGATGGGACTCACTAGGGGAGATGACAGATCGCTGTTCATACATTGTATGAAGACACGATCAGTCATTTCTCCCCCTAAAAGAACCGATCCCGGTTCTCACTGTGTCACGAGCGATCGCGGTTGCCTGGCGGTCATCGCACCCGGCGGGCACTCGCATCGGCTTCCGGGGGTGAGCAGCGGACATGCAGGCGTGCCTCCGGCGGCGCGAGACAGCCCCTAGTGACCACAAGGCGAACACGACGTTGTTTCACCCAGCCGAGCAATGCTGCCGTGGTAAAACCGTGGCTTCTGGTCGGCAAGTGGTTAACCCCTTCGCACCTAAGGGTAAAACAAATCTAAATGCCTAAGCCCAAGTTTGTGACTTTGATATGTGTTAAGCCCCGTACACACGGTCGGACTTTTGCCCAACAAACTTCATTTTGAGCAAGTTGGACCAACAATTCGACCGTGTGTACGCTCCATCGGACAAACTTTTTTTTGCTTTTTTCATCGGAGAAAAGTTGGGTCTGCAAACGGACAAACTTTTGCCCAACAAAAGTCCGATGGAGCAAAGTCCGACCGTGTGTACAGAAAACCATCGGACTTTTGTCAGATGGACAAAACAACTAATGTTAAAATCAACCAACAATAGCAGAAGTTGACCAAAGGGTGGCAGTAAAGAGCAGAAAAACCACGTGATGTTGCAAAAAGTTTTGGGAAAGTTTGCAGAAAAGTCAGAGCGTGTGTATGCTATGGGTGTTCCCGACCAACTCCGTTTGGACAAAAAACCACGGAAAAGTCCGATAGAAGTCCGACCGTGTGTATGGGGCTTTAGTAAATCCGTACATCTCATCACAACTACTTTTTTTTTAAGGCCCAATTGGGCTTTAATTTTGTGGTAAATAGTAATGGATATCTTCTGATTTTTTTTTTATTATCAGAGGAAAACTGGGCCAAAATTGTAAAAAAAAAAAAAAGACACCGTTGGGAAAGTCCTTTATTTTTAAAATACACATTCCAGCGATGAAATCCAGTGTCCCATGGTGATCCGATGTCCAGCGCTGTCCACAAGAAATGTCATTGGCTGAGCGGACCTGATGGGAAACTTCCTCCGCAGTGTAATAAATGAATAGACCCGCCCCTTCTAAAGTTCCCCATCAGGTCTGCTCAGCCAATGACGTAGGTGTAAGGCTGAGGACCTGATGCGGAACGTGAGAAGGGGCGGGTCTATTCATGTATTACACTGTGGAGGAAGTTCCCCATCAGGTCCGCCCCCTCGTATGTCAGACCCCGCCTACGTCATTGGATGAGCAGACCTGATGGGGAACTTCCTCCGCAGTGTAATACATGTATAGACCCGCCCCTTCTCACGTTCCGCATCAGGTCCTCAGCCTTACACCTACGTCATTGGCTGAGCGGACCTGATGGGGAACTTTAGAAGGGGCGGGTCTATTCATTTATTACACTGCGGAGGAAGTTCCCCATCAGGTCCGCTTTACACTTTCTTTGTGTAATGGTAGGGGTACATTGTACCCATTACCAATTCACATAGGGGGGCTGGGAACTGGGGGTCCCCTTTGTTAAAGGGGTCTTCCAGATTCCGATAAGCCCCCCCGCCCACAGACCTCCACAACCTTAAGGGCCTGGTAATTGAATTTGGGGGGACCCCCACGCTTTTTTTTATCAATGACTTTTCTCTGTATTGCTGGGAGCCGACAATTCATTAATAGCCGCGAGTCAGTTTTAAATTATTTTTTTCCCTTCAGAAATTACACTTTGTGCAGGGACAGTTCTAAGCACGGGAAACATGCGCCACTTTACATGCATATTGCCGAACACCGGACCCGAACATACAGTCAATTGTTCGGTTTGGGGTCCCGGACCCAAAAAAACAAAAGTTCGGTACGGACCTGAACTTTACAGTTCGCTTCCGCTCAACACGATTCATGTTGTATGGGGCTTAATTCATCACAAAGGTGTTCTGTCGGGTTGAGGTCAGGACTCTGTGCAGGCCAGTCAAGTTCCTCCACCCCAAACTCACTCATCCATGTCTTTATGGATCTTCATTTTCTTTTTACATTACATAGGGGGCAAAAAAAAAGTCCCCTATGTGATGTTTCTTTAGGTGACAGGTTCTCTTTAATGAGATATTCAGGGTCTAAATCACCCCCCCAATGTCTCATCTGGGCTCCACTGAAAGACAACAGATCTGCCAAAGGACAGTTGCTAAGCCAAAGGACAATGAAGGACAACCGGAAATTTCATATAATATTTCAAATGAATAATGTAATATTTAGTTTGACTCAAAAAACATTTATTACAAAAAAAAGTTCCACATATAAACAAATATCAGGAAAGGAAAACATTAAATTTTGTAAATGGTTCACAAGACTGTTAACATTTTGGTAAAAGAGAAATAGAAGGTGAAACAATGTAATATATTGACTCACGGCTCTAATCAATGTATTGATTACTGAGTATTGGATTTGGAACTAAGTTTACCAAATCAAAAGTAAAAAAAAAAAGTTTTAGTTTTTTTTTTTTTTTCTTGCATATCAAACACACACATTTTAACCACTTCAGCCCCGGAAGGATTTGTCCCCTTAACCACTTGCCGACCGCCTCCTGCACATATACGTCGGCAGAATGGCATGGCTGCGCAAAATAACGTATATTTACGTTACTTTGAATATTGCGCGTGCGTGCCCCTGCCGCAAGCTCCGTGACCGTGCCCACGGGACCCGCGGACTCGATGTCCGCCGGTGTCCCACGATCGTGTCACGGAGCGGCAGAAAATCGGTATTTGTGCTGAACAATAACATTGATTTTTATCCTTTGGAAGTGTGTGACTCGAGGATGTTTCTGAATTAGTGCTCCCATCTACTTTAAAGTGGGACTTTACCTATTACAACTAGGGTGACTACGTGTCCCGGATCGCCCGGGACAGTCCTGCATTTTGCAGGTCTGTCCCGGGCACCTTCATTCCAGGACAATACAGTGTCCCAGAATGAAACTGACACAGCCACCCCCCCCCCCCCCAGGCCAATCTGATGCCCCCAAAAAAGGACGCCACATCACCGCTTTACTCACTGACAGTACTTGTCCTGGCCGGGAATGCCTGGAGGAGCACAATCCGCGCCCCCTGCTTGATTGGAGAAATCATAAATCCCGCCTCTTGTGTCCAATCACTGTGCTGTGATTCATTACAGCACAAGCTGATTTTTGGGAAGGGGGGGGGGGGGGGTGTCCCTGAATGGTAGTTTGGAAATGTGGTC
This sequence comes from Rana muscosa, assembly GCA_029206835.1. NCBI lineage: Eukaryota > Metazoa > Chordata > Amphibia > Anura > Ranidae > Rana > Rana muscosa. The sequence continues at coordinate 189,686,431 of CM055127.1, forward strand.
ACCCTAATTACAACATGATAAAGAAATAATGTTCCACATTATGATTCCATAATTATGCTATCAAAATCAGTGAGTGGTGACAAATTCATTGTTTCTTCTTGCCGGTGGCTTGCATTTTACTGAAGCCCAGAGCCCCCCCCCCCCGAGCAGCAGTGAATCTTTAGGCTGCCAGCAGATCGGCCTCTACGTTTTTGGCACAGTGCCTAAAAATAGAGAGCAAGTGAGCATGTGCAGAGCAGGATGAGACAGTGTATTGCTGGATTTTTACACGGTACAGACTCTATTTTTTTTTTTAAGATTTCACATTTTGAAGCTATACCTGCAAAAGGGGGCCGGCCTGAAGGGATCTAGCAGGACTTAATTTTCTGACTAAGGCTCCACTTTAAAGAACATTCAACATCAGCCGACTCCCGGTATGTACAGAAGATTGGTGATTCCTTCTACTATAAGGCAACACTCAGGATGACAATCAGGATAATCAATAAAATGACAACAAGTCCACCAATCATGAAAAACACCGTCTGTAAGGCAAAAAAAAAAATAAGAAATAAAACTTTGTAGTTTTATAATAAACAAACAAAACTAATTGATATCTCATTGTGTAACCTGTTCCTATATCATAGTTCGATCTGAAGACCTTCCATGGCCGGTTCCCAAATGGCTCCTGTACATACACGTTGGCAGAATGGCACGGCTGGGCAAAGCAACGTATATTTACATCACTTTGAAAATCCCGCGGTGCGGGCGCATGCCCCTGCCACGAGCTCCGTGCCCGCGGGACCCACAGACTCTATGCCCGCCAGTGTCCCGCGATCGGATCACAGAGCTGCAGAATGAGGAGCTGCAAGTGTAAACAAACATCTCCCCGTCCTGCCTAGTGACACTGTCATGCCGCATACACACGATCATTTTTCCCGTCGGGAATTTTTTTTTTTTTTAACAAGAAAAACGACCGTGTGTGGGGCTTTTTGTCATTTTTCCCGACGGGAAAAACGGCATTAATCACGACGAGAAAAATTAGAACATGCTCTAATTTTTCTCGTCGTGATTCCCGTCATTTTTTTTTTCGCGGCAGTTTTCCCATAGGGAAACACTGCCATGGAGCCCACACACGGTCGTTTTTCTCGACCATGAAAAACAAAAGTCGGGAAAAACGGCCGTGTGTAGGGAACCAAGCCGTTCCCTCGACGGTGTTTTCACCGTTGAGAAAATCGATCGTGTGTACGCGGCATCACTGATCGTCTGCTCCCTCTCATTGGGAACAGCGATCAGTGTTGTGTCACTCATAGCCACGCCCCCTAACAGTTAGAATCACTCCCTAGGACACACTTAACCCCTTTCTCGCCCCCTACTGGTTAACCCCTTCCCTGGCAATCACATTTACACAGTAACCAGTGCATTTTTAAAGCACTGATCGTTGTATAAATGTCATTGGTCCCAAAAATTGGTCAAAAGTGTCCGATGTGTTCACCATAATGTCGCAGTCATGATTAAAAAAAAATAAAAAATAAAAAAAATCGCAGATCGACGTCCATTACTAGAAAAAAAAAATAATAAAAATGCCATAAAACTATCCCCTATTTTGTAGACGCTATAACTTTTGCGCAAAACCAATAAACGCTTTTTGCGTTTTTTTTTTTACCAAAAATATATAGAAGAATACGTATTGGCCTAAACTGTGGAAAAAAAAAAGTTTTTTTTATAGATTTTTTGGGGGATATTTATTATAGCAAAAAGAAAAAAAATATTGTTTTTTTTCAAAATTGCTCTATTTTTGTTTATAGCGCAAAAAATAAAAAGACCGCAGAGGTGATCAAATACCACCAAAAGAAAGCTCTATTTGTGGGAAAAAAAGGACGTCAATTTTGTTTGGGAGCCACGTCGCACGACCGCGCAATTGTCAGTTAAAGCGACGCAGTGCCGAATCTCAAAAAGTGCTCTGGTCTTTGGCCAGCCAAATCGTCCGGGGCTGAAGAGGATAGAGAGATCCACCATTATGTTCATTAGGCAGTAAAATAGATCCCCATAATGTGACAACTTCATAAAAATGATAAAGCATAAAAGAAGTTTGGGGGGCGGGAATAGGAGGATGTGATTGGTTGGGAATTGACCCCTGACAGGAAGTGAAGGAAGACTTCTACGGGTCTTCATTCATATCTAGCAGTAAACTTAATGGATAGAAGGGAATTTCTTCTTCAGTCTATAGTGATCAGTCTGCTTGTTGAATAAAGGTATTGTCAATAGGGGGTCAAGACTTTTGGATCGCTTTTCAGTGTGGTACAGGAGCCAAACAGAGTTTATGAATGGAAATACTGTCCTGTCACTGTGAGCCTACCATTGGGCTCATGGTTGTTGCACAGCTCTCATTTGCTTCAATGGGGTCACAATGAGGGGTATCGTTTTTACTGACACAGCAGGAGATAGATAGATACTGTAGATAGATAGGAGAGATACACTATATTACCCAAAGTATTGGGACGCCTGCCTTTACACTCACATGAACTTTATTGGCATCCCAGTCTTAGTCCGTAGGGTTCAATATTGAGTTGGCCCCGCCCTTTGAAGCTATAACCGCTTCAACTCTTCTGGGAAGGCCGTCCACAAGGTTTAGGAGGGTGTCTATGGGAATGATTGACCATTCTTCCAGAAGAGCATTTGTGAGGTCAGGCACTGATGTTGGCCTGGCTCAAATTTATCCCAAAGGTTTTCTATCAGGTTGAGTTCAGGCCAGTCAAGTTCCTAAGTTCCTCCACCCCAAACTCGCTCATCCATGTCTTTATGGACCTTGCTTTGTGCACTGGTGCACAGTCATGTTGGAACAGGAAGGAGCCGTCCCCAAACTGTTCCCACAAAGCTGGGAGCATGAAATTGTCCAAAATGTCTTGGTATGCTGACGCCTTTAGAGTTCCCTTTCACTGGAACTAAGGGGCCAAGCCCAACGCCTGAAAAACAACTTCCACACCATAATCACCCCCTCCACACCATAATCCCCCCCTCCACCAAAGGACCAGTGTACAAAGAAAAGTCTATAAAGACATAGATGAGAGAGTTTGTCATGGAGGAACTTGACTGGCCTGAGTCCTGACCTCAACCCTTGGACAGCCTTCCCAGAAGAGTTGAAGCTGTTATAGCTGCAACGAGTGGGCCAACCCAATAGTGAACTTTACGTACTAAGCAGGGCCGGCCCTACCATGGGACCCAATGAGCCCATGGTCCCAGGCGGCACTTTAAGAGGGGCGGCAACCGGCAGTGACAAGTGGGTGTAGTGAAAGGATACAGCCACAGAGTCGCCATAGTGATCCGGCCTCTGCTCCAGGGGGGGCGGTGCGGCATCCCTCCCACATTAGATCCGCTGTCAATGTGTCTCTGTGTGGGATCACCTTGGATACCAGACAGGCAGACCACTCCCCTCCCCTTCACATGGGTGAGATGGGGCTGCTGAGTGGAGGAGGTGGTACATGTACTGCGGTGAACGTTCTGGTGCACAGACCCGCCTTCTCCGCACTGCCTCCAAACTCCGTGTCCTCCCTGTTTCTGTGCCTCTGTGAGTTGGTCCCCCCTCCTCCTCCCCTGTCTCCTCCCCTCCTCCTCCCCTGTCTCCTCCCCTCACCTCTCCATTCAAGTCAGACGCTGCTTGTGTCTTCAACTCCCTCGCTTACAACCGCCTCTCCCACCACCTGTCCTCAGTCATGGCGGGGCCCCTGGGGAATAAACACGTTTTCTAGCTGGAAGTGTGACTTGGTAAGAGTGGAGCGGGGGCGGGCGGAAGCAAGAATGTTAGAACATTCTGCAGTGCTGGACACAGGGGTGGTTAGTCTTCTACACACTGAGGGAAACTGAAACTTCTCCTGACTCCCCTGTACTGGGAACATCTTATATTTGGGGTTGTGACAGGAGCCAGTATGGGGGAGGGGTGAGTCCTGAACATGCTGGGTCTTGTAGTGTACAGGCAGTAGGGGGACCCCTGTGTTCATTCAGAGACCTAAAACCAAAGCCCCCCCCCCAACAGGGCTAATAAAAAAATAAAATTATGAAAAGAAATGGTAAAAAAAACACTTTAATCTGTCCACTGCCGTACTGACACCGTCCACTGCTCTACTGACACCGTCCGCTGCCCTACTGACACCGTCCGCTGCCCTACTGACACCGTCCGCTGCCCTACTGACACCGTCCGCTGCCCTACTGACACCGTCCGCTGCCCTACTGACACCGTCCGCTGCCCTACTGACACCGTCCGCTGCCGTACTGACACCGTCCGCTGCCGTACTGACACCGTCCGCTGCCCTACTGACACCGTCCGCTGCCCTACTGACACCGTCCGCTGCCCTACTGACACCGTCCGCTGCCCTACTGACACCGTCCGCTGCCCTACTGACACCGTCCGCTGCCCTACTGACACCGTCCGCTGCCCTACTGACACCGTCCGCTGCCCTACTGACACCGTCCGCTGCCCTACTGACACCGTCCGCTGCCCTACTGACACCGTCCGCTGCCCTACTGACACCGTCCGCTGCCCTACTGACACCGTCCGCTGCCCTACTGACACCGTCCGCTGCCCTACTGACACCGTCCGCTGCCCTACTGACACCGTCCGCTGCCCTACTGACACCGTCCGCTGCCCTACTGACACCGTCCGCTGCCCTACTGACACCGTCCGCTGCCCTACTGACACCGTCCGCTGCCCTACTGACACCGTCCGCTGCCCTACTGACACCGTCCGCTGCCCTACTGACAGTGGAAGTGGCAGGTGGTAGTCGGGGGGGGGGCCCAGGTCAACTTTTGCACCAGGGCCCACAAGCTTCAAGCTACGCCTCTACCCGTACCTTAGTAGCCGCCCGGCTGTACCCTACCTGTAAGGATGAGGTCGGATCCGTCAGTAGGAGCAGGGCCAATTCCGGTTGCACTGGTTTCTAGAATCACCCGGCGTCCAGCAACCAGCGACATCATAGGCCGCGGCCTTCCCAGCATTTAGAGCACTCAGCCTCCGCACCTAGTCAATTAGCTCCGCCTCCATCCACCCAGGAACTTGCTTTGCCCAGCTCTGATTACCAATTCAGCCCCGGAAGATTTGGGACCAGGCCATTTTTTTGCAATACGGCACTGTTAATTTAACAGACAATTGCGCGGTCGTGTGACGTTGTACCCAAATAAAATTGATGTCATTTTTTTCCCCACAAATAGAGCTTTCTTTTGGTGGTATTTGAGCACCCCTTTGCGGTTTTTATTTTTGTGCTATGAACAAGAAAAAACAACAATTTTGAAAAAAAATATGTATTTTTTACTTTTTGCTATAATAAATATCCCCCAAAAAATTTCTTCATCAGTTTAGACCAATATCTATTCTGCTACATATTCTTGGTTAAAAAAAAATCGCAATGAGCATATATTGATTTGGTTTGCACAATAGATTCTACAAAATAGGGAATATATTTATGGCATTTTTAATAAGATTTTCTGATAAATAAAATTTTAGTTGTCATGATATAAAATAATGAATGTGTGGGCCTTTTGGTGGGCGTGATTTTTTTTTTTGGTGGGGGGGCAGCATTTAATTCTTGGGCCCAGGCAGCACAATGTCTTGGGCCGGCCCTGGTACTAAGACATCATTAAAGTTCATGTGTATGTAAAGGCAGGCATCCCAATACTTTTGGTAATATAGTGTAGACAGATAGATACAAGGCCACAAATAAAAGGCAATTATTCATGGACTAGGGGTGTCAGCGCCGTCTGCGTGAGGCAATAGACAGATAGATACAAGGCCACAAATACAAGGAACTACTTCATGGATTATGGGTGTCAGCGTAGATGGGTAGATCCTGGATAGGATCTTATGTTCTAAAGGAGTATGGTTTAGTAGTAGTATAGTAGAGTATATGACTTACCTTGTCACTGAGATTTTTGCACCAGGTAAGTGATGTCTAATTTTTGAGAACAAAAAGAAAAAAAAAAAAAAAAAAAAAAGTTATAGGAGTTCCACATGCGTGTCATGAGATTTATCTCCATTCTCTTCTCGGTTATATGAAGACAGAAATATAGACACTCCCGATTTTCCTTTGCCTTTTACATACTGTATGGCAGCCTTGTCTTGCATTTTTTTTTACTTTATTTACCATTAACCAGTATGGTCATAATGTTAACATAACGCTATGTCTGCCATGTGAACTGATCTCTGGCCATTTTTGCCTGTCTCTCCAAGGGTGTGTGGCTTTTTCCCCCCCTTGCTGGATCCAACATCAATGGCCAGGGCTCCTGTTTGTGAGCACGTCACTTTTTTGTCATCTCCCCGCCCCTTCACAGCTCCTGGAGAAAGAATAGTGGACCTCTTGGCAGGCTCTATTGATTTTTATTTTTCCCTTTTGAGGTACCATATACATGGCCATATGAGTTTTTCATATACTTTGTAGCCTGACCACCATGGTGTGAGTTGGCAAGCATCTTGCAATTAACCATACTCCCCTGTGCCTCTCCTGAAGAAAAGAGAATTGTCTTGCGAAACGCGTCGAGATTAGTTGCAGTTTCTCCAGATTGATGGTGGTATATTTATGGCATTTGTAGGTCCTATCAAAAAGGCTTTTTCATGTGATACACTATGTATGCATTGATGTTCATTAATCAGTTTTATTGTATGTGTTTTTTAAATGTATGTGAATACAACTTCTCCACTCACCCCGGGGCTCCGAGTCTTCTGTCCTCTATTGTGTGGCTGAAATAAAACAAAGTGTTTTCAATAAATGATTAACCGCTTAAGGACCGCCGCACGCACTTATACGTCGACAGAATGGCACGGACAGGCAGATGTCCGCCGGTGTCCCGCAATTGTGTCACAGAGCTGAAGAACGGGGAGATGTCAGTGTAAACACAATATCTCCCCATTCTTCCTAGTGACATGTCACTGATCGAATGCTATCTCTCATCGGGAGCAGCGATGATCAAATACCACCAAAAGAAAGCGCTATTTGTGGGAAAAAATACATCAATTTTGTTGGAGGCACATCGCCCGACCGCACAATTGTCAGTTAAAGCGACAGTGCCGAATCGCAAAAAGTGCTCTGGTCTTTGGCCAGCCAAACGGTCCGGGGCTTAAGTGGTTAATAAAAATATAAAAAACTTTTTTATGTATTATTTTACTCTTATATGTGTTTTCCATTTTTAGCAAAAGAAGCATCGCCATAGCACAGAGGTCACTTACCTGATCACCGTCTTCAGGAATATGTCCGTCGCCATGAAGGGGGGCGTGAGTCTGTCATAAAGAAGCACAGAAACAATTAACTTTATTTTACTGAAGCAAAAAATATTTTTTCTACATCCTAAAGTTAGATTTCAATGAAAAGAAAGTACTTCAGGATAACCATGACTATCCAGGGCTGGCTTTACCATGATGGGAAGATTGGGCATGAGTCTAGGGTGCCAGAATAAGAGACAGAAAAGTATTTTTATATATTTTTATTTATTTTTACATGCTTAAATTCTGGAGGACCCGTGTCTGTGCATGATTCTCACACCAGAGAGCAGCAGGCCTCTATAGGACAGATGTCAAACACAAGGCCCCCATGCCGAATCCAGCCCCCCCAGGCCTTGATGTGTGGCCCTCACACCCAATTCTGCAGCTCTCACCCTCTGCACCCCGCTGCCGCTTGTAAACAGTAAACACAGAAGCCTCCAGGGTTTGCAAGGGACACCTTATGCTCTCAGCGGGACAGATCTCCCAAATCTGAGGGGGAGAAAGATCTCCCTGCAAGGTAAAGCCGCAACTTAGGGAGGTAATAGAACAGGGCCAGGTAGAAGAGAGAGATGCAAGGAAGTTTTGGTGGCGGGTGGGGGAGGGGTCAGTTGTGGCTGCACACTGTGCATAACACACCCCTAAACCCTGCACGTAGCACACCCCTGAACCCTGCACGTAGCACACCCCTGAACCCTGCACGTAGCACACCCCTGAACCCTGCACGTAGCACACCCCTGAACCCTGCACTCTGTACGTAGGAGAACCCCAGACTCTATACTCTGTACATAACGCACTGCCAGACCCTGCACTCTGTATGTAGTGCACCTCAGACAGAACCAGCCCTTTGAGGGCAACCATACTGATGATGCGGGCCGCAATGAATTTGAGTTTGACACCCTTGCTATAGGACTTGGCAGCACCGTGTCTATGCATACACAGGGCTTTTAATGTGATTCTGTGCATGTGCAAACATGCCGTATGGCTCTGACCCACAGTCAGTCTGTTTTAGTGCAAGATGTTGGGCCAAGTTGGTGGCCTGGGAGAACAGTGACGAAGAAGAAAGTTGGGTGTCAGGGAGGACAACACTGGGCGCCACAGACTAGCAAGCATGTATTTTTTTATTTAGATACAGTAACAATTCGCTTAGAAAATAAAAATTGTAGCTGGTTAGGGGTGAAGTTCCCCTTTAATTTGGTTGTGTTTTCTATCATCATCTGTACATGTGACTAAAATAAGTGAGAGAAGAGTGGGGGGGGGGGGGGGGGGGAGTATGTGTAGTGGGGATGTTTAGAGGAGTCAGAAGACTTACTAGAGTTCAGGAAACATGAATCCAACCCTCTTTCCTCTTGCGTGATGGTCTGTACAGTGTAAAATTAGTAGTGCAATTAAAGCAGAGCCCATTGGTCCTTCAATAGAATATGGTTTTACTATAAGAAGAAAGTCATGGTGGGCAGAACTCTTTGGTGTGCCTAGACCAGCCTGGTGTCTAAATATGGCCCTGATATGGATCATCTATATAACATAATCACGCAAAAAAAAAAAAAGGCGTCTTACCTCTTCATGTATGGCTAGAATAAAGAAAAGAAAGCACAGTAAGAAGATATATGTATATTGATTAAAAGAGAAGTATGGGGTATATAAAAAAAAAACAAAAAAAAACGTATACTCACCTAGGTGGACGCAGCATTAATGCAATGCTGCATCTGTCGCCTCTGCACTGAGAATTGAGCATTGAAAGACTACTGATCGCTCAGTTCTCCCCTCCACTCTTAGCAGAGAGGGGTGACTAACAGTCACCAGCTCTCTGCTCTGCCCCTCCAGCACTCACTGGGCTGGGGAGGGAGGGAGCGGTTGGCTCAGTCTTCCAGCGGTGCTGCCGGTCCAGGCATCTGGGTGGTGTGAAGTCGGGACTAGATTTATCCCACTGTCGGCTAAAAGTGGGTTACGGGAGTGCAGAACGTATTGCCCTCCTGTGATCCATAGGAGAAAATAGGGCCAACTAAGCTTTGGCCATACTTCTCTTTTAAAGAATGCATTCAGATAAAATGGTCATTTGCATTATGTGATCTACAGGCAGCAGTCAAGCTGCATACAGCCAAAATGTTTCCTCCATAGTACATGTGCCCAAGTTTGTGTTAGCAATGCTTCTGCCAGATGCTCTGCCAGATCAGTCTGTGCTTGAAGAGTTAACCATCTGTGTTATGAATGTTTAACATCTCAACATATCACTTGGATACCAGGGTTGATAAAGTGAGCTAGTGAGGTGTTTGGCACCTACCACATGGTCATTCCCCCTGAGCGTAGGCCCTGGGAGGATGGTGTGTTTAACGGTCTCTCTCCAATGGTCTTAGGACCTAGAAGGTTGGGTGCAGAAGGATTTTCTTTTTCTAGGAGGCCCCTAAAGATGCTAGTAAGTGCTGAAAGTGAAAAGGTTGGCCTTGAGAACACAACCGTGGCTATCCCCCACAAGATAATAAGGGACTGGTTGAGAGAGATGTTTATAGAAGAACCTCACCTCTAATCAGGGAAGCCATCAGAAATTTTGGGGCCCCTTACACAGCTTTAAGCCTACCCTCCCGGCCTGACCACAATCATTCCCTCTGGCCGTTTTCACCAAGTCCACCCACTGGCCATTCCACTGAGTCCTTCGGTGCACCCCCTTTTATTTTAACACGCTTACAGCCTTATATGTGAAAATGAACCCAATCCAACAAAGATATGGCCCCATATATTTAGCAAAGAGACATCCCAATCCAGCAAAGAGACATCCCAATCCAGCAAAGAGACATCCCAATCCAGCAAAGAGACATCCCAATCCAGCAAAGAGACATCCCAATCCAGCAAAGAGACATCCCAATCCAGCAAAGAGACATCCCAATCCAGCAAAGAGACATCCCAATCCAGCAAAGAGACATCCCAATCCAGCAAAGAGACATCCCAATTCAGCAAAGAGACATCCCAATTCAGCAAAGAGACATCCCAATTCAGCAAAGAGACATTCCTTTAAGTGCATCACTCACTCTGCGGCCACCTTTCTTTAGCAATTGCTAGTTACTACAGAAGCAACAACTCAGTCTTTTTGCTTGAGGCCAGGGTGGCCGGGGCCCCTCAGCACACCAGGGCCCCCTACATATGTATGGGCTGTACCCCCCTGATGGCGGCCCTGCCTCTAATGCCTTATGCCTCGTACATACGACCGGTTTTCCTGGCAGGAAAAAAAACTACTCTTTTCCCGACGGGATTCCTCAAGCCTACCTTGCATACACACGGTCACACAAAAGACCGCTGAACTTTTGAATGCCAAGAACGCGGTGACGTGAAAGACTACGACGAGCCGACAAAATTATGTTCTATGCTTCCGTGCATTCGTCAAATTGTTTACGAGCATGCAGGTTTTTTTTCCCCTCGGGAAAGCATACAGACGACCGGTTTTCCTCGGCAGGATTTTTTTCCTGACGGGGAAAATAGAGAACAAGTTCTCTTTCCCCTCCCCCCCCCCCCCCGCAGTTTTCATGTCGGGAAAACTGCGATGGAGCATACACACGGCCGGTTTTCCCGATGGCATTAAAAGTCTACGATCAAGATACCAACAGGACTTAAAAGTGTCCTGAGAGGTACAGACATTTGGAGTTCATGTTGAATTTTTCAGGGATCTTTTCTTCCCTTACTTCCTTCCCATTTATATGAAGTATGATAATTTATATCGTGAATGGTGACAATCGATATCTACCCAACTGGAGAAAAAACAACCCTAAAATGTATGTGCATGGGACCTCATTGCCATGCAAGTGTGCTAAGGACATTTGCATCTGATCTGGTTGCCATCTGATGATCACTGGTAATAACTACTCTGGCTAAAAAGGGTTACTTCAGCAAACAGAGGTCCATGTACAGTAAATATGCCAAAATAATACAAATCTAAAAAGCAGTGTTACCTGGAAAGCCAACATGTTGTGCCGAGCGTTGTGAGTTGGATAAAGGGCGACTGCTGCGATCTGAAATAGAAACAGGGAATAAAATTTTAGGACTAATGGCATTGTGGAAGGAGAGGGTATCTGTCACAAGGGAAAATGTCTGTATTTGGTCCTGTCCAATGCTTCAAGCCTACGATACATGAAATTATTTTTCAAAGCGGAGTTACACCGAAAAAAAATAAATTAAAAGTCAGCAGCTACAAATACTGCAGCTTATGGCTTTTAATAAATGGACACTTACCTGTACTGGGCGCCCGCAATGTCCTCACCCAAAGCCGATCTGTCCGTCAGCTCTCAGGTGCTGCCGCCGCCATCTTTGGTAAGGAAATCAGGAAGTGAAGCCTTGCGGCTTCACTTCCTGGTTCCCTACTGCGTATGGGCGAGTCACGCTGCGTGATCCCACTGGCCCCTGCTGTCTTCTGGGACCTGTGTGTCTCTCAGAAGACAGCGGGGGGATGGGGACGGAGTAGGCGCCGGACGTCGCGTAGGTCACCGCGTTGATCTATGCCCGGGAGTGGGAACAAATATCTATATTACACAGGTATCTGCTCCCTCCTCCCCCCTGAAAGGTGCCAAATGTGACACCTGGGGGGGGGGGGGGGGGGGGATTCCAAAAAGTGGAAGTTACATTTAAGTGGAACTCCGCTTTAATACCTATAATCTGGATTATACCCCACCGCAATTTCTTCTGCACCATTCATCATCGCTTAAAATGTACCTCAAATCCCTGGCTGTGCATGTTGTCATCGACGTAAAATTGTGTATTCAGATACACTGGGGCACACCCCGTGCACCGCCAAATTCTGTGTAGTTCACCCATCTCTGTAAAATTGGAGAGATGGAGGAACTGATCCAAATTGCACATGGTTCTCCTTCCAAACTCATGAATATTTTGATTGGTTGGCTTCATTTCCAAACGACTGATACCTCTATCAGCATCTGATGACCCCCCCTCCCCCCCTCTGACTACCCACCAAAAAATGCTCACCATTCTTAGATACTGTATTTTGAAAAATAATCTATGATGCTGGAGCGTGGCTCCTCGACTCTCCCTGTGACCCATCAACGGGTTCTGACACAACTTGCATTTTTCTCTATTTTCCCATGAAAAATGTTGTCATTTATGATGTAACACTTTTGAAACATGGGCTGTACTGAGTGAGTTTTGGAATTGTATTTCCCCCCCATTATCGGCTATGTACTGGACACCTTTGTTCTTTACCTGTCTGGTTCTGTTGCATGTTCTATACCTTGTCCTTAAATAAAACATTTTTGGAACAAAAAATAAATAAAATGCCAGTATGAGAACTTGCCTCTGATAGCAGAAGCCAGTCTATGCCTACTGTGGATTTATACTCACTTTGGCATTGGTATCATTTAGATTGAATCTGACTGGATTTAGCTTCATTGTTCCAAAACTAGTGAACAGCGATTGGCTTCCTACTAAGGCTTCTGAGTGAAATGGTTTTGTTTGTGAGCTGTTTGGAGTTGGAGCAAGACTGGAATACCTTGATGGATCTTTATAGTTCCCCCTTGTGTAAAAAATAGCTCCAAAAATATTGGAGGAGACTTACCGTATATACTTGAGTATAAGCCGACCCGAATATAAGCCGAGGCACCCAATTTTACCACAAAAAAACTGGGAAAACGTATTGACTCAAGTATAAGCCTAGGGTGTCCATCTGCATGCCTCACTGTGCCCAATCTCCCTACCTGATCTCCGGCGCTGTGTGACTAGACTGACGTTTAACATGGGAGTCTATGGAAGGGGTGCCCAGCATTGAAAAAAAAGGTACTCCCCGGCCGTACATGTGTGCCATTTTTGGGGTCCAGGGGGACCTAGGAGCGTCCGGTACCGGGTACCCAAAATCATCTGAGAAATGACCGTTTAACATGGGAGTCTATGGAAGAGGTGCCCGGATTGAAAAAATCGGTGCTCCCCGGCCGTAGGTCCCCTGGACAACAAACTTTGCACACTTATAGAGGAGGAGTGGGGCTACATGGGTGCCAAGTTTGGGGTCCAGAGGACCTACAGCCGGCCAGGATCAGGTTCACAAAGTTTAAGATGGACACAGACTTGAGTATAAGCCGAGGGGGGCATTTTCAGCACAAAAAAAATGTGCTGAAAAACTCGGCTTATACTCGAGTATATACGGAACATGGTATTTAGTGACTTGCTGGCAGATCCATTGGCTTGGGGGTGGTCAGATGTTCTATGGCTGACCATTATATTAACAATTGGATGGGGTGGTTCTGGTAGCTGGTATTGGATGTGAGGTAAGGTTTGTGTTTATTTGGGGGTGAGGGGTGCATGTGTGGGAGGTTTTGCAGGGTTTTATTCTTCCCTCTTTCTATTTTCCTCACATCCCTCCTTTCCACTAGGTGGTTATGGACAGTGAAGTTCTGCCTCCTTGGGGTGTTATGTACAGTATATTTTATGTAATTAAATTGGTGTTGTCATCTTTTGGAGATGGATCTTTATCTGTTATCAACTTGCACAGGAAAGCTTATGTTTCAGTCCTGAAGAAGCAGAAGTACCGTTAAACACATGGACTAAGCAATATGTTTATATAAACACAATGGCTGCAGTGGGATAGCACCCCAGATGATGTCTCATTAGACGAAACACATTGGGACGGGCACCACTGCTGCCATTATACATGTACCAAAGCAGTGTTTAATCTTCTCAAATGTAAGTTTTTCTAAATTTAATAAATACCCCATATTTGTTATGGAACTACACTACGTGACATTTTGTTCTCCTTCCTAACTACACAATAGAATTTGCCCACACTGCTCCATGAATATCCATCCTGGGGGGTCACCATCTTTGAAAGTCATCAGAAGATCTGGGGGAACACCTGACCTATACATCAGAGGTCGCCTGCATTGATGCCCCCACCATTTGTGTATATCACCACAAGCCTTTCCGACTCATTGGACGTATGCCCTTTTGGGTCCAAACATTCCGCTAAGCCTTCATCTAATTGGTGGTGGATATCCTATCTGCAACTTTCTTCAAATTGTTTTCACCTTTGATGCCACGAGAATGTTATAAGCTTTTGGTTTACATTTTTTGGACTCACTACACATTGGGTTACCTCTATTTGTGGACTCCATGTTTCTTGTTTTCTATGCACAGAATCATTATTAATGTGAACATATTTATTAATGGTTTCTCTACACATTTCAAAAATTGGTTTTGAGATTCACATGAACACTTATGTTCTCAGTTTATTCTGATGCCGCGTACACACGATCGTTTTTAATGTCATTGAAAAAAACTGCATTTTCCTTGCCTACACACTATCATGGAAAAAAATGTTCGAGTAAAGCGCGGTGAACTACAAACACGTACGACGGCACTATAAAGGGGAAGTTCCATTCGGATGGCGCCACCCTTCATGTTAGTAAGGTTTGTTGAGAGACGATTTGCGCTTTTCAGCCTCATGCTTTTCAGTCCGTTACAGCGTGACGAATGTGCCATCTCCATTACGAATGCTAGTTTTACCAGAACGAGCGCTCCCGTCTCATACTTGATTCTGAGCATGCGCATTTTTTCACGTTGTTAAAGCATACACACAGCCGTTTTTCATGATGAGAAAAAACGACGATGTAAAAAAACTATGTGAAAAATTAGAGCATGTTCCAATTTCTCGTCGTGATTCTCTGCGTTTTTCTCGTTGGGAAAAATGCTGGAAAGCCCACACACGCTCATTTTTAATGACCATTTAAAAAAAAAAATTCTTGTCATTAAAAACGATCATGTGCACACGGCAATAGATGCGTTTATAGCGCTACACTTTTTTTCACTTTTATATTTTTTGCAATTGTCTGTTTGCTGTGCTGGCTGCTGTTTGTTGTTTGAAGGGACAACGTGGTATACTATTTTTATTTCTATAAGCTAGATGTTGAATGTTCCACCTTTGGCCCCCAGAGGGAGCATCAACGTGCTGGCTGCGTTCTTCTATCACCGGACGTTTAATGACGCTGCACGCATGTGCGGCTTTGGCCCCACGTGCATTGTGACGTCATGGCGTCGCGTTTTTTGCAATGGGGGTGACACACACACACACACACACACACACACACAGTGATTGACAGTGGGAACCAATGGCTCTTGCTGCTGTCTCAGACAATGCTACTCACCGTGATAGCCAGCTATAGATGGGGGCGGTGGACATGTTTTTGTTTTCACCTATGGTGCTTGTATTGGTCCAGTAGTGCACCAACACCTTTGCTGCCATTGTGCTATACTGGGTGTTTGGTGTGCTCCTGTACCTTTAAGGAGGGGTGGCTCCCCTTCAGTCCACCTGCCCTCATCTAACCATCAGAATGCATGTGCCTCCATTGTGGGGACACTCATTGTTAGTGTAGGACCACAGACTCCAGGGGGCCTTGGCGTGGCTCTGTGGCTCATGCATGCGTTTGCAAATGCATGCGGACAAACGCCTGTTTTTAACACATACTGTTAGACAGGTTAATTGGTTGTCAGCAAGCTGGTCGGTAAGTAGGCTTGGTTTTTCCCTGAGCATTCCCCAGGCCATGTTGTCTCAGACAATGAGCATGGAAAGCCCTAGCAAAGCCAAAGCTCCTGTGCACAGTGCGGGAGAAAGATCTGGCTCGGGTAAGGATTTTTTTTTGGGGGGGGGGGGGGCTGCTGCACAGAAGTTTTTTTATGCTGAGTGCCATGGTGGAGTGTGCATGTCTTCTTACAGGAGTGCAAAATTCTAGATCTGCAATGAGTCACTACCAGAATCAGTAGAAGTCAACTTATGTGTTATCCAATAATATTTCACATTTGTGCCATTATTATATTAGGCAGTCATATACCATTATCGGCTATGTACTGGACACCTTTGTTCTTTACCTGTCTGGTTCTGATGCATGTTCTATACCTTGTCCTTAAATAAAAAAAATGGGAACAAAAAAAAAATGCCAGTATGAGAAGCCTCGGATAGCAGAAACCAGTCTATGCCTACTGTGGATTCATACTCACTGTGGCATTGGCATCACTCAGATTGAATCTGACTGGATTTAGCTTCATTGTTGCAAAACGACTGAACAGCGATTGGCTTCCTACTGAGGCCGCGTACACACGACCGGTTTTCTCTGCAAAAATCGACAAGAAAACTGCCGGGAGAGCTTTCTTGCCGAGAAAACCGGCCGTGTGTACGCGGGTTTCAGTTTTCTCATCAAGAAAACTGCCCAGATTTCCCGACGAGAAAAAAGACGACCTGCTGTCTTTTTTCTCATCGAGAATCTCGTCGGCCTGTTTCTCAACGAGAAACCCGAGCGTGTGTACACTTACCTGTCGCCGTGGAAACCCACGCATGCTCGAAATGACTTTGACGCATGCGCGGTAGCTTCCTAGGCATAGGCATAGGGTGTAGCAAGATGGCATCAAATGTGACGAGCGCACGCTCGTCGTAGTCGATGACGTCACCGCGTTCATGCCATTCAAAAGAACGGCGGTTCTTTTAAATCGTACGTGTGTACACTCGGCCAGGACAAGTTTCTTGTCAAGATTTTCATCAGAAAAGACAACTTTTTTTCCCTGACAAGAATCTCGGCCGTGTGTACAGGGCTTAAGGCTTCTGAAGAAGCTGAAGTTAGAAGCTGATCGGCGACCATGCACAGCTGAACCACATTTTACACTCTCCAGTTTTAGTAAATTAAGCCGTTTGTCTTTTGATATGAAATAGTGATGAGAAATCCCTCCAACGGGGTACAAGTAAAACATGATCACACTAACCAGCGCAGCAAAGGGCTAGAACTTTATCTTGTGGGCCCATTAAAGCGGAGGTCCACACAAAAAGCGAACCTCCACTTTTTGGAACCCTCCCCCCCTCCGGTGTCACATTTGGCACCTTTCAGGGGGGAGGGGGGGTGCAGATACCTGTACAATACAGGAATTTGCACCCACTTCCGGGCATAGACTCCCACGGGAGTCACTCCACTTCCCGTCCCCCGCTGTATTCTGGGAAACACAGGTCCCAGGAGACAGCGGGGACCAGTTTGGGCGTGCCACGTATCTCGTGCATGCACAGTAGGGAACCGGGCAGTGAAGCCATAACGCTTCACTTCCTGATTCCCTCACCGAGGATGGCGGCAGGGCAGCCGAGAGACGAGCGATTGCTTAGCCTCATCTGCCAACATCACGGGCGCACTGGACAGGTAAGTGTCTATTTATTAAAAGTCAGCAGCTGCAGTATTTGTAGCTGCTGGCTTTTTAAAAAAAAAATAAAAAATTGGGTGGACCTCCTCTTTAAGTTTGGAACATGTTAATTATTTGACTGGCTTTGTCTCAATAACTTGAACAATTAAGGCCCCTTTCACGCTGGGCGTCTGCGGTAAAGTGCCGTTATTTTTAGCGGCGCTTTACCGTCAATTTTGCAGCGCTATTCAGCCGATAGCGGGGTGCTTTTACCCCCCCCGCTAGTGGCCGAGAAAGGGTTCAAACCACCGCAAAGCGCTGCTGCAGGAGCGCTTTGCCGGCGGTATAGCTGCCGTGCCCATTATTTCAATGGGCAGGAGCGGTGGAGGAGGGGTATACACACACCGCTCCAAAGATGCTGCTAGCAGGACTTTTTTTTACCGTCCTGTTAGCGCACCGCTCCAGTGTGAAAGCCCTCGGGACTTTCACATTGGAGAGACAGCAGCAGCTCTTTCAGGGCGCTTTATAGGCGCTATGTTTAGTGTTATAGCGCCTGAAGAGTGCCCCAGTGCTAAAGGGGTCTAAAGGAGAAGTCCAACCTGAGCTTTTTAGGCTGGGCTTCTCCTCTGGGTCACAGGAGTGCAATTCGGTTTGCACTCCTGTGACCCGTTTTCAGCGGAGATCGGTCTGAAGTCCGCTCTCCGCTGACATCACTGCCATCAGTCGGGGGAAGCGCGTCATCACGACTTCCAAGTCGGGATCTGTCAGCTGCTCTGATTGATGGCAGTCTCAGCGATCCGCTAAGACAGCCTCCCCCCGCCCCTCCACGGGTCAGCGCTCCAATAAACGCGGAGAAGCAGAGAGAAAAGACGCTGACTGACAGCTTTCCTCTCTGGATCTGTGAGAACTGAGCCATCGGTGGTGTTCGGTGGCTCGGTTCTCAGTGCAGAGATGGCGAGGGACAGATGCAGCTTCGGTCTGATGCTCCATCCACCGAGGTAAGTATGAATAAAAAACAAACAAAAAAAAACAACTTCTTTTAACACATATCCCAGACTTACTGGCACAATTAGATTGGATTATGCAAATAGAACATTGTGGTTTCACTAACTTTCCCTTATAGGTACTTGGACAACCAACATTCATTTTGACACATTCTGTGATGATTGGATCATTTGTTCAGAGCATTTAGCGCAAGATCATTACCTGAGCTGTAGGCACTGGAAGATCGAACACTGTCTACATCTAAAAGACAAATAAAATATTCATTAGGTCATTTTATTTTGAAGAGACAAAGAGAACCTTTCACTTCATAAGAGTCAGAGCTAGCCAACTTGTAGGGAAGTCTGATAAAAAAAAAAAAACTTGTCAAAGGATAATACTATAAAATAGTAAAAGAGAGAGTATTCAGCGCTGACACAAAACCACAAAAACAATAAATAACTAATTTGCAGGCTAGCACTCAAGGTTAACTCAAATAGCACCTCCAATGAACACATAAAACAAGACAGTGCAGCGCAATATTAAATGTCCATAAGATAAATCATATGAAGTCCATATGGTAACAGTTAGTGCATGTGAAAGAAGCACAAAACCATTAGTGCAGTGAAGAGCAAGACGATTTGACAGGCGATAATGATCCCTCCACCACAGATAGATTGGCCTCTCACCTCATAGACTCAACCTGAAACAGGTCACAAAGCAGTAAAGCCCACACTGGGGTGGCCATCGTAATTATGACCTTTGATGGACTCCACAGCATATATAAAACAGAGGAAGACGATCTAGTGCTCTCTGTATTGATATTTATTGTTAAGAGGCAATAAATCTACTTGCTTTGAGCAGCACTCTATGCGAGTGCCGGCATAAGGACGTGTAGTAGTTTTAAACCAAAAAGATGGCCGCGGGTGACGTCAGACGCGACTTCCCCCCGGACCATCTTTTTGGTTTGAAACTACTACACGTCCTTATGCCGGCACTCGCATAGAGTGCTGCTCAAAGCAAGTATATGTATTGCCTTTCTTAAAGTGGAGTTCCACCCCAAAAACAAAAATCAGAAAAAAAAAAAAAAAAAAAAAAATTTACTCACCAGAAAGGCGGTTGCTACGCAGAAGTTACTAATCTGCCTCTTCCTCCACTGCGGCAGGTCTTCTTCCTCGCGTTATCTTCTGGTGAATGGGGTGCGCTGCCTTCTGGGAACTGTGTATCCCAGAGAGCAGCCGGCCCATTCACAAAGCGCCGCGCGAATCGCGCAGTAGGAAACAGGCAGTGAAGCCGCAAAGCTCCACTGCCTGTTTCCCTCAGTAAGGATCAGTGGCGGTGTGTCCATAGAGGGCGCCGGAGCGTCGCCCCATCTCGCTCCCGCACCGCCACTGAAAGACAATACACAGATTCATGCATTGCATGAATCTGTGTATTGTCGCCGCTGCCCACTATTCATATGGCCGGCCTCCTGGTGAGCGCCGGCCAGCGGCCATATGAATTAGAGAGGCGGCCGGCGGTGGGTGTGACTTGGAAATGTCTATCAGAGCCTGCGGCTCTGATAGGCTTTCCGAATACAGCTCTCACGCTGTAATCGGCTTCCAAAAACTCCTCCAAGGTACGCACGGGGGGTGCGTTCCTTGGAGAAGACTGTGGGGGTTTCAGCCAATCAGGTTCACCGGATCTGGTTACCGGTAACCTGATTGGCTGAAGCGACATTGAGTGCGGAAGACATCGAGGACCGCGCGGACCCGAGGAAGGTAAGTGTAGGGCTGGGGGGGGACTGGCTGTATATGGGGGACACACTGGCTGCATTTGGGGACAAACTGGCTGCATTTGAGGGGACAAACTGGTGGCGTTTGGGCACAGTGGCTGCGTTTAATGGGCACAGTGGCTGCAATTGATGTTTTTTTTTCTGTTTGCGACCCCCAAAAAAATTTGGAGCACCAGCGCCACTGGTAAGGATGAAGGTGCTGGGAGCTGCCAAGATCAAGCGATCAGTCTCGGGGGCGGGGCGACTCTGCAGGCACCTAGGACAGGTAAGTGTCCTTATTAAAAGTCAGCAGCTACAGTGTTTGTAGCTGCTGACTTTATAAAAAAAAATTGTGGGTGGAACCCCGCTTTAAAAATAAATATCGATACAGAGAGCACTAGATTGTCTTCCTCTGTTTTATATATGCTGTGGAGTCCATCAAAGGTCTGAATTACAATCACCACCCCAGTGTGGGCTTTCAGGTGACCGGTATGAGGTGAGAGGCCAATCTATCTGTGGTGGAGGGATCATTATCACCTGTCAAATCGTCACTGCACTAATGGTTTTGTGCTTTTTTTCACATACACTAACTGTTACCACGTGGACTTCATATGATTTATCTTATGGACATTTAATAAAGGATAATACTAAAATGGAATAGGTTAGTGTTGTGTTCGTGTTACGGTCAGGGGTCAGAGACCAGCACCTATAGCAGTAGAGACGCTCCCACTAAGAAGCCAGAGAAGTAAACAAGCAGGTCACTCGCGCGGATGACGTCGGCTCACCTGAGGTGCAGGGTCTAAGCACTAACCAGTATTCACCAAAGCTCCTGATGGTGGAGATGGGTTTTGCTGTATGTTAGTACCAGGTCACCATCCTGTGGATCATCCCACCAGCAGGTGCACACGCCAGTGTCCAGTAGCAGATCAAGCAGAAGCGTAGTCAGTAAACAAGCCAAAAGGTTGGCAACAAGTGGTCGTGGATTGAGATAAGTTAGAAACTTTGAGGAACAGGCTAAAAAGGTACGTATGAAGTGGTAGTGGAGATAAGGACAGCTGCAGGTACACAAAAGGAACAAGATATCAGCTGCAGACAGTACTTCTAGACCAACTGTGGTTAAAGGCAGAGGCAGCTCTTTAATTAGGCAAATTAGGCGGTCGCCTAAGGCCTCGCGGAAAAAAAAAAAAAAGATGGTTTTCCCGACGGAATTCCTCTCAAACCTGCCTTGCATACACACGGTCACACAAAAGTTCGGTGATCTTTTGACTGCCAAGAATGCGGTGACAGAAAAGACTACAATGAGCAGAGAAAATAAAGTTCTATGCTTCTGAGCATGCGTCGGTTTCCAAGCATGCGTGTTTTTTTTGCACGTCGGAAAAGCATACAGACAAATGTTTTTCCCGCTAGGTTTTTTCCTGACGGGCAAAAAGAGATCCTACTCTTTATTTTCCAGCAGTTTTCCTGTTGGAAAAAGTCTGATGGAGCATACACATGGTCGGGATTCCCGTCCAAAAGCTCTCATCAGACTCTTTCCGACGGGAAAACCGGTCGTGTGTACTGGGTATTAGAGCTGGCAGAGGGAGGACAGATGCTGCATCCACCTAGGTAAGTATGATTCTTAAAAAAAAAAAAAAAGAAAAATTCTTTTAAATCAGGAAATGCAAGGGAGGAGCTAAAGAGTTCAAGGTTCACCCGAAAAAAGAGACAAGGCAAGAAAGTCCAAAGGATCATATAGGGTGCTGCCCAGTAGACATGTGCACACTGAAATATTTTGTTTCGGAATTTCATTTTCATCCGAAAAATACATTTATTTAGTTACCCCCGAAATTCATTTTTATTTATTTTGTTTCGTTAAAAAATGCATTCGTCAGAAAATCTGAATTAAGGTCGAATCTGTCATTGAAGGCTTATGGTGTCTGTCGAATGTTCTATGAAGATTCCACGGAGCAGCGAAACTGTACGACGCCGCAATCATACATTTCCGGTCGAATGTTCCGCCCACAAGCTATAGTAGAATTCTAATGTTGTATGACACTAGTATTAATTATATTTATTGATTACTATTACTACTAGTCAACCAACATTAGAATTCTTCTATAGCCTATGGGCGGAGCATTTGACCGGAAATGTCTGTTTGTGGCGATCGTAAGTTTTTAGCTGCTTCGTCAAATCTTTATGTCAAATCTTTTTCCTCTATAATGTCGAATAATCTTGGACTAATAGAGTTAAGGTTAGGCACATTCAACTGCAGGTTCGATAGACACAGATCACTATTGTCACCGTCATGTCGAATCTCCTATCTATATCCAACTGTTGTCTCAACAAAACGAAACTAAAAGCATTTTTTATGTCGGATCTTTCGGATTTTGGATTCTGCGCGTTCGTTATCGTTTGTTAAAACAAACGCGAAAATTCCCAAAATTCGGACGAAAATGCATTCGGATGAAAACGAATGCACATGTCTACTGTCCAGCATCTCAGGTGGCTCAGCAAGAAGATCCAATGCCAGACATAGCAGAGGTTGTGGATTCGGATCATTTGTCTGACAATAACAGAGTGAGAAAAGGAATAGGATTGAAAGATTATCCATAATCTATATATTTTACTGCATCTCAATTTAAAAATACTATATGTTTATCGGAAAATGCCAGTACCAGTAATTTCCTTATCTATTTTATGTTCACTGTGCCCAGCACACTCCATAGACCCGTACCTTGGTGCCTATAGCTGGCAGACTTGGTGGTGGCAGAACTTTTGTATCCTGAAAGAGATAAGATGCTGTATAGATTACAATGACCACTGCAAGACACATACATAATTCTCTTTCAGGTGTAGGGATGAGCAGAGTAGTTTTGATTTTGGTGCCAACGTGCACCATGACAGCCGGGTCTTCCCCAGACCCGCCCAGTAATCTGTCCACCAGATCCCTGATGTGCCGAACCCGAGCACCCGGTAGACAGTTTGGTGCTTCAGGTCTTTGTTACAGATTGCCCTCTAAAGAATTGAGTCCCCTACCACCAGAATCTGTCTTTCCTTTCACTTCACTTCCCCTCCACTCTCAATGGAGTTCTTCCCCCGGCAGCTAGGAGAGTCCCTCAGCTCCAGCAGTGCTGGTCCATGACTGGGTTCACCAATGTCACTCAATGGAGCGTACTTATTGGGATGTTGCATGCCTGGATCAGCCTCCCTGGCACTTTCCCCTCTACCCTTCCTGACTGTCACCCATCTACTATGTTCTAGTGCCTGCACCTCTTTATCTCCACCCACCTCTGTGCCGGCCCCTCTTGGCCCCTGCTGGGTACGTATCCGGCTCTCCTTTAGTATGGAGGGTCTTCTCAGTGCTGACAGTTGCTTCCCCAGATTTAGAACCCGAGCTTCCAGGGAAACAATGTGCTTACATTTTGCACAGCAGTATTCGCCCTCGATCAGATAATCAAGGAACGCATACATGCTGCAAGATGTACACCGAGTCGCATCTCCACACCCTCCGGTCATCGTACCCACTAATTTAATGAGGATTGGGGACTCGCAGTCCACGTGCGCCCGCAACACCCGTGCACTCGCAGTCCACGTGCGCCCGCAACACCCGTCTACTCGCAGTCCACGTGCGCCCGCGGCACTCACAGTCCATGTGCACTGGTAGCACTCATGCACTCACAGTCCACGTGAGCCCGCCACACACACACTACTCAACAAAAACGGTTACCCCACAATACACGGCGTCCCCGCTAGACACAGTCAGGCTTTTATTTTTTATGTTAACTGGTTATGACTGCTCTCCTCAATCTCCCATGCAATCTGACACTTGCAGGGCTTGTCAGTGTCTATGGTCACAATAATAATATTACTAACAGGAAACTTCAGATGCTACTTACAGGTTTGATGACTCCTGGTATAACCTCCGGTTATAACCTCTGGTTTTTAATTTACCTCTTAGTCCAGTTCCACTTGGTCAGCGCTCCAGCAAGCAAAAAGGTGGCAAACTCAAAGATGAGGAGGCTCATAATGAGTTCTACAGAAATTTATATAGGCCTCAATCACCTGTGACCAATTAACCACTCCCCTTAATTAGTAGGCTGAAGAAAGGAAAGAAAAAAAAGGCTGTTTAAAAAGTAACAGAAAAAGGCGTTAAAAAGGAAAAGTAAAACCCCAAAAAGAACCCAAATATGCAAAACTTCTTCACACTCTCCACTCAGAGTTCCCATTGTTCAGCTTCAACCAGCAAGTCTGGTGGGATACGGTCCAGGATTTTAAAGACACTGAAGTTTTTAGAACAAAAAAAGATAATAATAAAAAAAAAAGAACCTCGGATTGCGAGTAACGCGGTTAACGAGTGTTTCGAAATATGAGCACTGTATTTTTTTAAATCCTGACTCGGTTTGCGAGTGTTGTCTCGCAAAACAAGCAGGATTCAAGCCAAAGCAGTGTTTGGCCTGAGGTGGGGGGGGGGGGCACAGGAGCCGAGCGGAGCCGAACGGCACAGATCGGAGCTGATCAGCGCTGTTCAGAGCCATTCGGAAATTATCGGAAAGACTTGGAAATACGCCATTCCCCAACCTTTCCAAGGTTTGCCAAGGTCAGCCGAGCTGTCCTCGGGCCTTTCTGTGTGTTCCCGAGGCTCTCTGGCGCCCCCCCCCCCCCCCCCCAGCTCTGGCCGCATGCAGTATTGCATGCCATTGAAGTCAATGCGGAACAAATTATTTTCGTGTCTATTGACTTCAATGGGGAAACTTGCTTTGATATGCGAGTACTTTGCATTACGAGCATTCTCCTGGAACGGATTATGCTTGTAATCCAAGGTTCCACTCTGTAATGTTTTTGTTAACCTGATTGGGTAGTTAAAAAAAACCAGTAACACTGTTCTACTAAACTTTCATTATATCATCCCCATGGGTACAAGACAGTTTTATCATTTTAACTCAATGTCAACATACAAAATATCTTCCATTATCCTACCTTCACTTTGGGTGTCGGAGTCGGAGTCTGAGTCATTGCGTGCTCTGGAACCCGTATAGGAGCCGTTCTGTGCTCTGCGATCTGCAGATTAAAACATAAAATGGTAACATGAGATTTAATCTTGGATGGTTGATGGTGGACACAGCCATGCTTAGATTTTCTTGTTTATCTGCTTCAGCCCCGGAAGATTTGGCTGCTCAATGACCAGGCCATTTTTTGCATCGCTTTAACTGACAATTGCGCGGTCGTGCGACGTGGCACCCAAACAAAATTGACGTCCTTTTTTCCCCACAAATAGAGATTTTCTTTTGGTGGTATTTCATCACCGCTGCGGTTTTTATTTTTTGCGCTATAAACAAAAATAGAGCGACAATTTTGAAAAAAATGCAATTTTTTTTACTTTTTGCCATAATAAATATCCCCCAAAAATATATTAAAAAACATATTTTTTTCCTCAGTTTAGGCCGATACGTATTCTTCTACATATTTTTGGTAAAAAAAAACAACGCAATAAGCGTTGATTGATTGGTTTGCGCAAAAGTTTCTACAAAATAGGGGATAGTTTTATGGCATTTTTATTATTATTATTATTTTTATTAGTAATGGCGGCAATCTGCGATTTTTATTGGGACTGCGACTTTATGGCGGACACATCGGACACATTTTGAGACTATTTTGGGACCATTGTCATTTATACAGCGATCAGAGCTAAAAATAGCCACTGATTACTGTGTAAATGACACTGGCAGGGAAGGGGTTAAACACTAGGGGGCGATCAAGGGGTTAACTGTGCCCTAGGGAGTGATTCTAACTGTAGGGGGGATGGGCTACCGCTGATATGACACTGATCACTCCTCCCGATGACAGGCAGCAGTAGATCCCTGTCATGTCACTAGGCAGAACAGGGAAATGCCTTGTTTACATACTGTAAGCATCTCCCCGTTCTGCCTCTCCACACCGCAATCGCGGGGCGCCAGCGAACATCAAGTTTGTGGGACCCGCGGGAGAATTTAAAGTGATGTAGAGGTACACCCATTTGCCTGTCCGAGCCATTCTGCTGACATATATGTGTGTGCCGTGGTCGGCAAGTGGTTAAGATAATCTCTATGGAGTTTTACTGTCTCATGTCCCATCAGCCACTACAATGACTTTCACACCCCTACAAGTGAGACCTTAATAATTCTTCATCAATCTTTATAAGCTAATTGTGAACACTAAACCCCCCCCCCCCCAAAAAAAAATGTCTTCAAATTACACAGTGTTTACGTAATACCTTCTGTCCTTCTGCCCCCCCCCCCCTGTACTTATCAGCAAGTCATAACCATCAAAATGATAGCCTGGAAGTAATGTGTATATACAGTATAGCAACTATAAAAGCTGCTGATGTAAAAACAGGCCATCTCATACAGAGCTAATTAACATTGATCAGACAAGAGATAGAGTGATACAAATTAACATTGTTTATAAACATTGATCAGACAAGAGATAGAGAGATACAAAGTAACATTGTTTATAAACATTGTTCAGACAGGAGATAGAGATATACAAAGTGACATTGTTTATAAACATTGATCAGACAAGAGATAGAGAGAAACAAAGTAACATTGTTTATAAACATTGATCAGACAAGAGATGGAGAGAAACAAAGCAACATTGTTTATAAACATTAATCAGACAAGTGATAGGGATATACAAAGTGACATTGTTTATAAACATTGATCAGACAAGTGATAGGGATATACAAAGTGACATTGTTTATAAACATTGATCAGACAGGAGATAGAGAAATACAAAATAACATGGTTTATAAACATTGATCAGTCAGGAAATAAGGAGATACAACGTTACATTGTTTATAAACATTGATCAGATAGGAGAGATACAAAGTAACATTGTTTATAAACATTGTATCTCCCATCTGATCAATGTTTATAAACAATATTACTTTGTATCTCTCTATCTCCTGTATGATCAATGTTTAGAAGCAATGTTACTTTGTATCTCTCGTCGGATCTCTTTTATCTCCTGTCTGATCAAAGTAACATTGTATATAAACATTGATCAGTTGGTAGCTAGAGAGATACAAAGCAACATTGTTTATAAACATTAATCAGACGGGAGATAGAGAGATACAAAGTAACATTGTATATAAACATTGATCAGACAGGAGATAGAGAGATACAAAGTAACATTGTTTATAAACATTAATCAGACGGGAGATAGAGAGATACAAAGTAACATTGTATATAAACATTGATCAGACAGGAGATAGAGAGATACAAAGTAACATTGTTTATAAACATTAATCAGACGGGAGATAGAGAGATACAAAGTAACATTGTATATAAACATTGATCAGGCAGGAGATAGAGAGATACAAAGTAACATTGTTTATAAACATTGATCAGGCATGAGATAGAGAGATACAAAGTAACATTTTTGTAAACATTGATCAGGCAGGAGATAGAGAGATACAAAGTAACATTTTTGTAAACATTGATCAGGCGGGACATTGTGATTGTTGTTCCAGTCTTCCTGATCTATTGCAAGGGTTTTGTACTTTCCTTTGTGCTAAAGGTTGTCCCTGTTTCCCATCTCAAAAAATTAGGGGGTTCCAGACAGTGTTGCATTTTCTGGGTCCTCATTTTATAATAAGATTTGCCAAATGTTTTTAGACAATACTTATGCTATGATGTACCTGGAGTGCCACCCATTGCATCCTCCATGAAAGTCCGTATCCTGTAGATCTTGTTGTGTATGGAGTCATACGCATCTTGCATTGCTGGGGAAACGGGAGCCGGACTCCATCTTGGATCAGAACCGGTCAGATTTGCTGCTTGCTTCTCCAACTCGCTGATGAGAATGAGCTCCTGTGCGCAGTCCCTAATGAGAGGCTGTTCACCCAATATTCTTCTCTTATTATTATCACCGCTGTCATCTAGATCATCCACCAACACAACCACGTTATCTCCTAAAGAGGTGACAACATCCCCAGTTCATACAAAGAGTTATATGTATTGTAGATAATGAAAGCAACATTGTTAATAATAATAATAATACACAAGTCTGTGAACCCCCCGTCCATCACACCTATATGAGCTTGTTGGAGGTCCTAATCAAACAATCCGGGGCATTAGATATGGAATTGTCCTCTTTTGTGGCTAAAGCCTCGTACACACGGCCGAGAATCTCGTCAGGAAAAAACCCGTTGTTTTTCCTGACGAGATTCTTGAACAAGAATCTTGTCCCTGCCGAGTGTACACACGTACGATTCAAAAGAACCGCGGTTGTTTGAATGGCACGAGCGCAGTGACGTCATCGACTACGACGAGCGTGCGCTCGTCACATTCGATGCCGTCGCCGCCATCTTGCTACACCCTACCTATGCCTAGGAGGCTACCGCGCATGCGTCAAAGTCATTTTGAGCATGCGCGGGTTTCCACGGCGACAGGTAAGTGTACACACACTCGGGTTTCTCGTCGGGAAACAGGCCGAAGAGACTCCCGACGAGAAAAAAGAAAGCAGGTTTTTTTTTCTCGTCGAGATTCTGGTCAGTTTTCCTGACGAGAAACCTGAAAGCCTCGTACACACAGCAAGAAAGCTCTCCCGGCAGTTTTCTTGTCGTTTCTTGCCGAGAAAACCGGTCGTGTGTACGAGGCCTAAGACAATGTCCGACCCTCTGGGAAGGAATTCCACAAGATATTGAAGGGTGTTAGTGAGAATTTGCGCCCATTTTTGGGGTTGCATACTGATACTCATTAGTCCTGCTGAACGTCCCCATGGAGGATACGTCAATCTTGCTGTGCTGTTGAAAGCTGCAGTAGCCCATATCTACACCATTACTCACTGTGAGGCCTTCTCATCCCACCATAGGTGCAGGACCCTGTCTGTCAGGCCTCGGTGTCCCCCGGTTCCCCAAGGTTGAGGGGAGCACCTTTGGTGAGGCTCTCCTCCAATATCGGCTTCTTTACTCAGGACAATTTACGTTACCTCTAAGGTTGGGCGGAAAGGCAGAATTTTCTAGGATTTTATTTTTTAACCAAACATGGAATTTTCATCGATACACCATTCGAGTGACTACAAATGATACCTCCTACACCCCTGATGAAATGCGTCGGGTAGAGCCTACCAGACTGTATTATCGCTCTGCACTTCATTTGGTGTTTTTTTAGCTGCTCACACCATGTACATCCTGTGGTTTTTGTCTTCATTTTTTTTACTGATGATTTATAAATAAAACCTGTTTTTATTAATTCAATTGTTATATGACTGAAGTGCCTACAAAGGTCCCATAAGAGGGGAATTTCTATTTCTAATACCAGTTTCATGTATGTCCAATGGACCCTGCAAACGCCTTCTCTGCATCAATACATAATAGCAGAGAAGGCGTTCATTTTTTTTCCAGCATGGTGTATCACATTTATGATTCTTCTGGTTGCATCCGAGGTTTGCCTCCCATTCACAAAACCCATCTGGTCGCGTTGGATGAATGAGGGAATTATAGTCATTAGTCCTTTGGCCAGTAATTTTGCATGTGTTTCGATGTCAGAATTGAGGAGGGATATTGGTCTGAAGTTAGCCGGTGTATTGGGATCTTTTCCCGGCTTGGATAGTGTCACTATGTGTGCTCCCAGCATTTCTCGGGGGAAATGCGCAGATTCTGTTGCTTTGTTAAAGGGAGATTCCACCCGCATTTTTTTTTTTTTTATTTAAAAGTCAGCAGCTACAAACACTGTAGCTGCTGACTTTTAATGAAGACACTTACCTGTCCTACTCGCCCACGATGTCAGCCCCCCCCCCCGAGGCCGATCCCTTGATCCTGGCAGCTCCCGGCGCCGCCATCCTCAGTAATGCCCTGTACACACGATTGGAATTTTGATGGTCTAAAATCTGATGGATTTTTCCGTCGGAATTCCGATGAAGCTGACTTCCATCAGTCTTGCCTACACACCATCAGACAAAATTCCGACCGTCCAAAACGCTGTGACGTACAACACGTACAACGGCACTATAAAGGGGAAGTTCAAATCCAATGGCACCACCCTTTGGGCTGCTTTTGCTGATTTCGTGTTACCGCGTGTTAGTAAAAGTTTGGTGTTAGGCGATTCGCGCTTTTCAGTCCGTTACAGCGTGACGAATGTGCTATCTCCATTATGAACGCTAGTTTTACCAGAACAAGCGCTCCCGTCTCATAATTTAGTCTGAGCATGCGTGGATTTTTCTCCGATGGAGTTCCACACAGAAAATCGGAAATTTCCTATCGTTTTTTTTCCATCAGAAAAATTTAAAACATGTTCTATTTTTTTTAACCGATGGAAAAAAGTCCGATGGGGCCCACACACAATCGTTTTTTCAGATGAAAAAAGTCCATCAGACTTTTTTCATCGGAAAAAACAATCGTGTGTACAGGGCATTAGGGAAACAGGCAGTGAAGCCGTGCGGCTTCACTGCCAGTTTCCTACTCCGCATGCGCAATCCGCGCGGCGCTTTGTGAATGGGGCGGCTGCTCTCTGGGATACACACAGTTCCCAGAAGGCAGCGCGCCCCATTCACCAGAAGACACCGCAAGTAGGACGGAGGAAGAAGACCAGCCGCGGACGATGAAGAGGCAGATTAGGAACTTCCGCATAGCAACCGCTATTTCTGGTAAGTAAATTATTATTATTTTTTATTATTTTTTTCAATTTTTTTTAGGATTTTTGGTCCAAAAAAAAAATTCAGGGTGGAACTCCACTTTAAAGACCATTTGCATGTGCGGTGATGGAATTTGTTTAAAAGTTTTGAAGTATTCGTTAGAGAATCCACCTGACCCCTTGGACTTACCGTTTGGGAGTGTGTCTATAACTAGTTCTATTTCTTGGTGAGTAATTGGAGTGTTGAGTTCAGCTAGTTGATGTTTCGGAGAGAGATGGGAGGTTCAATCCCTGCAGGAATGATTGTATTTTTTCTGTGGTTGGTTGGGGGGGGGGGGGTTGGGATCATTGTGAAGGTTATATATATAACACCCCAGCCAAAGTTCTATGGAACAAAACGCGTCGGGTCTCATGCTTGCTACTGCGCCTCATTTATGTGATCACTTTTTACTTGTACTCACTGAATGGTGATTGTACTTTTATCTCATTTTTTTATTAAATCATTGTCAATTTTTGACCTACGCCATGTGGAGGCTTTTTTCTTTATTTTGTTTCCAACATCAACGTTTGCCTATTGTTTGCGGTCTGATCCCCTTGTAATGGTGATCAACCAGTCTCGATTCCTATTTGCCACGGAGGTCTAAGAAGTGAGAGTCACCGGCCTCATCTGCCTGACATCATCTGGAGGAATTTGGAATCCATTTTCTGATGACCATACAAGGAAACACGGTGTAGTGGGTAGCACTTTCACCTAGCAGCAAAAGGGTCGTTGGTTCGAATCCCAACCATGATACCATCTGCCTGGAGTTTGCATGTTCTCCCTGTGCCTGCGTGGGTTTCCTCCGGGTACTCTGGTTTCCTCCCACACTCCAAAGACATGCTGGTAGGTTAATTGGCTTCTGCCAAAATTGGCCAAGTGTGTCGGGACCCTTCAGGGTAAGAATGCGCTATATCAAGATACCACTCAACTACAGCACAGATAACCTTGCCTTGCCTGCTTGACTCACCACTGACCGGTGGATGAGTCCACAACTCATGGTAAGAGTACCTACCCCCCCCTACAGGTGGTGGAATCACACTCTCTTATTGGTGATAACATTACTGAACTCCACAATTTTTCTCCTTCTCAACACTGGTCTTAAAGCGGAGCTTCGCCAAAAAAATATATATTAAAAGCCTACAGCTACAGGAGCTGCTGACTTTCAATATTAGGACACTTACCTGTCCTGGAGTCCAGCGACGTCCGCAGCAGAGGACGAGCAATCGCTCATCACTCTGCTGCCCCCACCGCCATCCTCGTGAGGGAACCAGGAAGTGAAGCCTTGCGGCTTCATGCCCAGTTCCCTACAGCGCATGTGGGAGTCGCGCTGCGCTGTTCTGACTGGTCCTCCTGTGTTCTGGGAGCCGAGTGTCTCCCAGAACACAACGGGTATTCTGCGGGAAGTGACGTGCTTCCCGCAGATTTCCCGCAGAGAGGACTCCCAGAAGCGGGTGCAAATACCTGTCTTAGACAGGTATCTGCACCCCCCTCCCCCCTGAAAGGTGTCAATTGTGACACCGGAGGGGGGGAGGGTTCCGATGAGCGAAAGTTCCACTTTAGGGTGGAGCTCTGCTTTAAGAGACGTCTGTTGTCGTTCCATCCTGTATTGTGTTTGGAATTTCCATGCTGTTCTGAGCTTATCACTCTGAATTCTTGGGTTCCCCATTTCAGCATACTGAATGTACACCTTTTATTGGACTCCTCTTATATTGTGTCACTATACTATTTTGGACTCATGCACAGTTAACACAATTGTTTGACTTATATGTTTTTTTGTCACTAATTGCTTTTTTTTATATCATGTTTTGAGTGTCAAGCCTCGTGCACATGGCCGTTTTTCTCGCCAAGAAAACTGCTGGGAGAGCTTTTTGCAGAGAAAACCGTTGGTGTGTATGGTTTCTCGTCGGGAAAACTGCCGGGAATCTCGACGAGAAAAATAGAGAACCTGCTCTCTATTTTTCTTGTCGGGATTCTCGTCGGCCTGTTTCCTGCCGAGAAACCCGGTCGTCTGTTTGATTACCTGTCCAGGGAAACCTGCGCACGCTCGATGCGACACATGAGCAGTAGCATACAAGGGTAGTGTAGGGTGTAGCAAGATGGGGGCATCGAATGTGACGAGCGCATGCTCATCGTAGTCGATGACGTCTCTGCGTTCTTGCCATTCAAAAGAACGGCGGTTCTTTTGACTGGCGCGTCTGTACACAGGGCTTGGCAAGACAAGCTTGTCAGGAATCCCGTAGAGAAAACCAAAGTTGTTTTTTTTTCGGCGGGATTCCCGTGTGTACGAGGCTTTATTTATTTATTTTTTTTAGATGACTTTCAATGTGATATTTTTCTATGAATAATCAGGATTTTATTAGACCTGTCAGGGATAACTCTTGGGTGCTTTTCATATATGCCTTATATGTTTTATTTTATGGCATATGTCACAGGTGTCTAAGTTAGAACTACACTTTCCCCATTTTATTCACCCATGTCACTCCCTTAGCGCTGCACATTGCCTTCTACATTCATATATACAAATAATCTTTTGTTTGTGCCAGGAGCTTCCCTTGTCACCTTCATTCAGGCAGCGCACTATTATCCCCTATTCATCACCATTATATAATGAGCTGTAGTATTCGGCGAATTGATTCACTATATCCTGCGGGTTGATCATTTTGTGGTGTAATATGGGGCGTTTTAGGTATTCTAGTCTAGGTTTTGTGCGCACTGCTTTCAATCTGTTTGCTAGGTATTTGCCTACTCTATTGGCATTGGCGTAGTAGTTTAGCTGCAAGCGTCTAAGATGTTTATCATATTGTTGGGACAAATGTTCCCTCAGTGTTTCCCTGAAGCCTCGCACACACAACTGTTTTTCTCGGCAAGAAACGACAAGAAAACTGCTGGAAGAGCTTTTTGCCGAGAAAACCGGTCGTGTGTATAGTTTCTCGTCAGTAAAACTGCCGGGAATCTCGGCGAGAAAAATAGAGAACCTGCTCTCTATTTTCTCATCGGGATTCTCGTCGGCCTGTTTCCCGATGAGAAAACTGTGCGTGTGTACGAGGCTTGTATGCTTTCCTGTCCTCCGGTAAACCCGCGCATGCTCGATGAGACTTTGACGCATGCGCGGTAGCTTACAAGGGTAGTGTAGGGTGAAGCAAGATGGCGGCAACGCCATCGAATGTGTCGAGCGCGTGTTCGTCGTAGTCGATGGTGTCACCGCGTTCTTGCCATTCAAAAGAACGGTGGTTCTTTTGAATGTGCCGTGTGTACACAGGGCTTGGCAAGACAAGCTTGCCAGGAATCCCGTCAGGAAAAACAACGTTTTTTTTCCCGACGGGATTCTCGCCCGTGTGTACAGGGCTTGGGTGTGGTCCGTTTGTGTGTTAAATTAGATGTGGGCGAGTTTTTATTTAGGGTTTCAGTGTCACGGATTTTGTTTAATAATTTAGTACGTTTTTGTACATGCCATCTTTTTTCTCTAGCCCCCCAGTTGGATAAGTATGTCTCTCATACAGGCCTTGTGTGAGTTCCAAAGGATATGAGGGTCCTTTACTGGCTCTTTGTTATCTTTTCTTTTTTTTAAGGTGTTTATTTTAAAATTTTCAAACTAAACAATACAAAATAAATGAAAAACAGTACAGTCTGACAATTGAGCTTGTAGATGGAATCGTCCATAAAGTTTAAATGAGTGCATAGGCAGACTGCAATAACAGAAGTACCCCAAAAAACAAACATAAGAGCCAGTCACACACACACATACATACAAAACATTCAACCGAACAGCACCGATGACCCCATAACATCAGTATTGCGCTAAAGGTCCATAGACCACATAACCACCGTGGCTCATACAGCGAGTGCCACCCAGATATAGGGTTAGTAACCCATAATAGACCCCCAACCAGAAAATAAAAAATACAAATTACTGAGAGAGCTGTGAGGAGAGGACCTCCCCCCAGAAGTCCTTTGAGACATCCAGCCATGGCTGCCAGACCTTAGTAAACTTCTTAGGGCATTCCCTACTCTTGTAAATCAGTTTGAATCTGGGGAGAAGACCATGAACAATTCGAAAGACTGCGTGAGCCGAAAGGGGGCCCGCGTCCTTCCAGTGTAGCAAAATGGTTTTACGTGCATAAAATAACAGTAGACGTAGCAAAGTCCTGGTATGATCATGAGTAAGAGGCACATGGTCATTCAGCACCCCCAACAACCCAATCTCCGGCGTGTGGGAGGTGCAATTTGTTGGCAAAAAGGCTCTTTGTTATCTAGGAAGACATTTTGAAGGTGCTGAGAAATTTTTGTGTGGGTTTGGGGTTCTTGTAATAATCGCACATTACAGCGCACACATTGGGGGGTGAAGAGGAGACTCCCTTTTCATGGACCGACATAGATATCGCTGCGTGGTCTGACCACATGATGTTATGTATATTGGTGGATTCTACTTGTTGTAAGAGCCACTTATCCGTTAGGAACATATCAGTACGTGAGTATGAGCAGCGTCTATAGTCCCTTTCATAAGCATGGAGGCACCACCACGTGTCAAACAGTTCTTCCTTGTGGAGTAGTGCCTGGAGGGAAACTGTACCCTTAGGTTTACTGGTGGTGGTGTCTGTTGCTGGGTCAGAGATTAAGTTAACGTCCCCACAAATCAGAATGCTACCGTATTTCATAGGATTTACTTTCTTGAGTACTTTCTTCACAAAACTAATTTGGTGGGAGTTGGGAATTTCTATTTAGGGATGTGGAACATTATGGAGTCTATCACTGATACTCCGGGCCGGCATCACGGGGGTACAGGCAGTACACCTGTAAGGGGCCTGGATGGTAACCCCCCCTATTTTAATTTTTTTTTGTAAGGGGTCCAGAGGTCCCCAGGGCCCCGGATGGCAACCCCCCTTTTATTTTTTATAACATTTTTAATTTTTTTTTTCTGTAAGGGGCTCAGAGGTCCCCAGAGGCCCAGAGGTCCCTAGGGCCCCGGATGGCAACCCCCCTTTTTTTTGTATAATTTTTTTTTTTTTTTTTATAATTTAATTTTTTTTGTAAGGGGCCCAGAGGTCCCCAGAGGCCCGGAGGTCCCCAGGGCCCCAGATGGCAACCCCCCTTTTTATTATAATTTTTTTTTTTTTTTGTAAGGGGCCCAGAGGTCCCCAGAGGCCCGGAGGTTCCCAGGGCCCCTGATGGCAACCCCCCTTTTTTTTTTTGTTCTTTTGTTTTTCTTTTTTTTGTCACCCAAAGCCCTCCCGACCTCAGCAATTTGCGGCGGCAGCACCCCCCGCTTCTCAGTTTGTGGCACTCCCCCCCGTTTCTCAGTTTCTCAATTTGCGGCAGCCCCCCGCTTCTCAATTTGCGGCGGGCAGCACCCCCCCCGGTTCTCCCCTGCTCCAGGGGGCCCATGCCTGAAGCTTTGTAAGGGGCCCCAAAATTCCTGATGGCGGCCCTGCTGATACCTCCTATTGCATACAGATATTGGAGAAGAAGACAGTAGGGATGAGGGCCTTCCCAAGAGCCATTGCAATATAGATACGTGCAACAAAAAAAATCTATATTACAATGACTCTTGGGAAACACATCATATAATCTTTATGGTTCCCTCATCCTGAAGAAGTAGGTAAAATGCAAGAAAAAAAACCTAATTAATAAACAACATTTATACATTTTTCTACAGTAAAGTCTCGTACACACGGCCGGGAATCCACGTCAGGAAAAAAACGTTGGTTTTCCTGGAGGGATTCCCGGCAAGCTTTCCTTGCTCGCCGAGTGTACACACGGCACATGCAAAAGAACCGCCGTTCTTTTGAATGGCAAGAACGCAGTGACGTCATCGACTATGACGAACACGCGCTCATCACATCCGATGCCGTCGCCGCCATCTTGCTTCACCCTACACTACCCTTGTATGCTACCGCGCATGCGTCAAAGTCTCATCGAGCATGCGTGGGTTTACCTGGAGACAGGTAAGCATACACATGTACGGTTTTCTCATCAGGAAACAGGCCGACGAGAATCCCGAGGAGAAAATAGAGAGCAGGTTCTCTATTTTTCTTGTCGAGATTCCCGGCAGTTTTCCCGACGAGAAACCATACACACGGCTGGTTTTCTCTGCAAAAAGCTCTCCCAGCAGTTTTCTTGCCGAGAAAACCGGCCGTGTGTACGAGGCTTGACACATTTTAACTAACACTGATTAAAGTAGAAAGAAAATACTTTTATTTAGTTTTGTTTTGCTATTTGTCTACGGATTGGAACCATTTTTGGAAGGCAATATTGTGAAAAGAAAGCCTTTGTCCTTTAAAAAAACAAACATTGTATTACTCATGTAATGTTATGTTATCCTAAAGTGATTGTAAACGCATTTTTTTTATAACAAACATGTTATACTTACCTGCTCTGTGTAATGGTTTTGCACAGAGCAGCCCCGATCCTCCTCTTCTTTGGTCCCCCGCTGGTGCTCCTGACTCCTCCCACTGCAAAGTGCCCACAACAGCAAAGCCGCTTGCTATAGGGGCACTGATGTGGCCTCATTCCGGAGCTGGCATTGTGTGTCCATAGACACACAAAGAGCGTGGCTCGGCCCTGCCCCCCACTCCCTCCTCACAGGCTGTGGTTGACAGCGGCGGGAGCCAATTGTTCTCACTGCTGTCTCTGAGTCTATGGGGAGGGAAAGAGATGAGAGCTGCTGCTCTCATACACAGCGCTGGATTGAGATGTGGCTCAGGTAAGTATAAGCGGGGCCAGGAGGAGTTTTTTTTTTTACCTTAACCACTTCAGCCCCGGACCATTTAGCTGCCCAATGACCGGGCCACTTTTTGCAATTTGGTACTGCGTCACTTTAACTGACAATTGCGCGGTCATGCGATGTGGTACCCAAACAAAATTGACGTCCTTTTTTTCACACAAATAGAGCTTTGTTTTGGTGGTATTTGATCACCTCTGCGGTTTTTATTTTTTGCGCTATAAACAAAAAAATAGCAACCTGTGGGCGCACTCACAAGGCACGCGGCGGGCGCGAGTGCGCTTACTGGGCGTCAAATTCAAAGGGACGTACAAGTATGCCCATTTTGAGTGCCTGTGCCATTCTGCCGACGTATATCGGCGTGCGGCGGACGGCAAGTGGTTAAAGTGGTAGTAAACTCTGAGAGAAAGGGAAAGTGGGACTTTAAATGAGGTTATTGAATTGTGAGAGTGAAATAGTGAAAAAATTTTGAAAGTATACTTAATTGGCATATTGAGTGTGGCAATACATAATAAGAATGCACGTAATAAAAATGATTTCATACATATATATATATATATATATATATATATATACATATACACACACATACACATATACATACATGGTGTGGACCTTCTGAATACATATACATAGCAATTTGACGGTATATAGAATTGACCAAAAATTTGTATGGATAAAATAAATAGATGATTGCAAGTTCATATATATATATATATATATACACACATCATCTATCCGACACTATGCAGTGTGGTAAATAGTAAGAAACACAGTATGATCGTTTATGGTTGTAGATGATGAATCTATATAAGTTCCTATTAACAGACATGAGAATACACCTGAAATCCCGACGCGTTTCGTGTATATCTTCCTCAGGGGCGGATGCTCAAATTTAATGCGTGGAATGCAACGGTACATGGTAGACGTGGGGCCAGGACCAGAGAGTTGTCTCTCCTGGGAACTGAGGTGTACTGAAGCAGCGTACAAGCAAGGCACAGGTTGGCGATCTTCATAGTAAACCGGAAATGGTGGATATAAGTGATAACTGCCGAGGAGTCTTGAGTGTAAACATAGGCACAACCGCTCCAGTGACAAGTAGCATCTCCGAGTGTATGACAAAGTTGAACCGGGGATGGAGGCACATACCGTGTGCTTCATTTAAAGTCTCAAACTCCCCCCATTATTTTATTTGGTAGTAAACTCTGTTTTACCACTCATCCCATAATAATTCTTACATGTAGGTACTGTGAATATCTCCTACACTTGCATCGTTTAGGAGATATTCAGATTGCATACAGCCAGTGATGACACTGGCGTATGCACTCTGAAGGTCCAGCATACCGTGCTGGACCTTTAGAGCCTGTGCCTAAACTGCCGCTCCCCCATTAATGTGCTGGAGCGACGTCATCACCCCCCCAGCCACTCATGTAGCCGGAGGTTGCGTACCTGGAAGGAAGACCGGGTGAAGATGGAAGACCTTAATTTCATCATCATATTTGTTGTCATATAAATATTTAGTACAAAAAAAGAATCCATGGATGTGATCCAATTATTTACCTCCCTGACACAGGCCAAACTACTAGACCAGGGGTCTCAAACTTGCGGCCCGCTAGCTGTTGGGAAACTGCACGTTCCATGAGGCATTGCAAGGCTTACAAGCATGACTTCCACCGGCAAAGGCATGATGGGACTTGTAGTTCCACAACAGCTGGACGGCCGCCAGTTTGAGACCCCCTGTACTAGACACTCAAGATAGAGAAATAAAGTATTCTGAATGTTCTCTCACCCAGCTCATCATTCAGGCCCTTCAGCTCTTCATCATAGAGGGAGTCTGGGACATTGGCGATGTTCAGGCGGCCTCTCTTCTTGGTGTGGTATAAGATGGCGAAGGAGCATTCTTTCAAAGCTTCGGTGAATATTCGGACGTTATTAGTGACGTATACATTAAGAACATATTCCACCAAGCCCTGAAACATGGCTGTCCGGAGCAAATTAACCAGCCATTTGTAATTTTCTTGTCCATCCCTCGAGAAGATCCCAACCGTGAGTCTTTGGACAGCCATCTGCTTTCTTCTTTCCTGCAAAAAATAAATAAAAATATTCTGTGGTCATGTGATGGGAAACATTATCACAAGTTTATTGTGTTGCTAGGAAATGGGAAATAGATGAAGAAGTAGAAACACGTTCAACTAAACAACCAAACCAAAATGTTAGGGTGGAATTCTATCCAGAATTTCCTCCTGTTTTTGTCTTGTGTATGGATTAACCACTTGCTTACCGGGCACTTTCTCCCCCTTCCTGCCCAGGCCAATTTTCAGCTTTCAGCGCTCTCACACTCTGAATGGCAATTGTGCGGTCATGCTACACTGTACACATATGACATTTTTATCGTTTTTTTCACACAAACAGAGCTTTCTATTGGCGGGATTTGATCACCTCTGAGTATTTAATTTTTTGCTAAAACAATGAAAAAAAATACAGTTTTATAGTTTGTTTTAAAATTTTGCAGACATGATTTTTCTCCTTCACTGATGTGCACTGATGAGACTGCACTGGTGGGCACTGATAGGCTGCACTGATTGGCACTGATAGGCTGCACTGATGGGCACTGATAGGCTGCACTGATGGGCACTGATAGGCGGCACTGATGGGCACTGATAGATTGCACTGATTTGGACACTAATAGGCTGCACTGATTTGGGCACTAATAGGCTGCACTGATGAGCGCTATCAGTGGCACTGGTGGGCACTGATGGGTGGCACTGATGGGCACTTATGGGCGGCACTGATTAGCACTGATAGGTGGCACTGATATGGGCACTGATAGGCTGCACTGATGAGCGCTGAAAGGTGGCACTGGTGGGCACTGATAGGTGGCACTGATGGGCACTTATGGGCTGCACTGATGAGCACTGATAGGTGGCACTGATATGGGCACTGATAGGCTGCACTGATGAGCGCTGATAGGTGGCACTGGTGGGCACTGATAGGTGGCACTGATGGGTGACACTGAAGGGCACTGATAGGTGGCATTGATGGGCACTGATAGGTGGCACTGATGGGCACTGATAGATGGCAATGATGGGCATTGATAGGTGGCACTGGTGGACAATGGTAGGTGGCACTGGTGGGCACTGATAGGCAGCACTGATATGCACTGGTAGGTGTCACTGGTGGGCACAGATGAGGTGGCAGTGGCTCTCCCTGTCCGGGACCGATGTCTCTCTGGTGATCGGCCTTTTTTTTTCCCATTATTTTCCAATCTTCTGTTTACATCACGTGATCAGCTGTCATAGGCTGACAGCTGATGACATAGTAAGGGGCCGGGATCGGGCCCTTACTCCAATCTGTGATCAGCCGAGTCTCATTGATGACAGAGTGCGTTGCCCCTTCCCCGCAGGGGGCGTGCAGGCAGCTCATGCACAGGAGGACGTACATGGATGCCCTCCCGGCAATTAGAACAAAACTCTCCATCTGCGCGCTGTCACCGCTGAGAGGGCTGGCATTTTCTCCCGGGCTTTCTTCCAGGCTTGCGCGCTCCGGCGGAGCCGCAGTGACGTCACTCCCATGCATGCGTGCACCTCGGTTCCGGCATGAACCTCTGAAGATCCTGTACGGTATGCCAGACCTTCAGAGCGCATCTGCAGGTGAGGTCACTGGCTGCATCCAGGGTGAATATCTCCTAAACGGTGTATGTTTGGGAGATATTCATTTTACCTACAGGTAAGACTTATTATAGGCTCACCTGTAGGTAGAAATCACAAAGCGGGCTCTGCTTTAACTTCTACGGCTGTACAATATGTACTCCACAGGGAAGTAGGAATGAGGGGGGCCATGAGATTTACTTCTACAGGGCGAACGTTCTGTGAAGAATTACATACATATACATGACTCTGCACTTCCTGATAGGGGGCGTGCGCTCATCATCGACGCGCCGCTCCTGCTGTATTTAGTCACAGCAGGTGCTGATCATCGGGTGCCGGTGTTCTGACGAGCTGGTTCCTCCTATCGATATGGTTCCCCCCTTGACTGCGCAGGCGCAAGCTGAGGTGACGGAAATCTCTGAGGTTTAACAGCTGTTCGGCAGCTGCAGACGCGCTCGCTCCCGTTGCTTAGTTACACACGCCGCTTTCTTCTTCATGCAACTGTATACAGCAAGGGGCGGATAAGATGTGATGATATTGAGCAGTGCGATTTGTTTGTTTATACACGCCGCTCTAGATAGCAAGGGTCTGTATAGAGCGTTGTGTATAAACAAACAAATCGTACTGCTCAATATCATCACATCTGATCCGCCCCTTGCTGTATAGAGCGGCATGAAGAAGAAAGCGGCGTGTGTAATGAAGCATCGGGGGCGAGCGCGCCCACAGCTGCCGAGCCTATGGTTCCTCCTATCGATCTGGTTCCCTCTTGACTGCGCAGGCGCAAAGCCGAGCCAACGGAAATCTCTGAGCTTTAACAGCTGTTCGGCAGCGCCTGCGCAGTCAAGGGGGGGAACCATATCGATAGGGGAACCAGCGCGACAAGACACCGGCCAATGGATGACCACTAGTGTTGAGCGAACCCGAACTGTAAAGTTCGGGTCCGTACCGAACTTTAGCTTTTTCCCGAACCCGGACTTTGCCCAAAAGTCCGGGTTCGGGTTCGGGTTCGGCAATCTAATAACGCATTTAGAAATGCTTCAGGGGCCAGCCAATCACCTTTTGATTAGCTGGTGTGCCCTTAGAGGTCATCATAGCCATGCCTACTAATGGCATGGCTGTGATTGGTCAGTGCAACATGTGACCCAGCTTCTATATAAGCTAGAGGCACACAGCACACATGACACTCTGCTTCAGAATAGATAGGGAGAGGATCTAGTCTGCTGCTGCTGCTTTTAGGGAGAGATAGAAAGATAGATGAGGTAGTCCTGATTCTACAATCTGAGGGAAAAGATAGAGAGATAGTGTAGTGTAGGGCCAGGTTCCTGTGTTGGTGCTTTCAGGGAGAGAGAATATTATATAGGAGTCCAGATTCAGAGATTAAAATCAGCGATCTGCATAGGTTTACCTGTTTGTGTTGCAGTGCAGTCTTTTTACACTGCCATGAGCCCAGTGTCAGAGAAAATCTAACTTTTAGGGGGAAAAAAAAGGCACTTTATTGTTCCTTATTTCCAAAAGACCCATAGGGCAAAAAAAATAAAAAAAAAGCATTTTATTTTGCTCGTGCAAAAAAAGACCCGTTTAGGGCAAAAAAATAAAAAATAAAAATTTGCACTTTAATTCACGCTTGCAAAAAACGCAGTTTAGGGGCACCAAAAAAAGTTTGCAGTGTGTTATACATATTTTGAGGTGTGTGAAATAAACAATTTCTTTATAGTTTTCTCCTACGTTGTTATACTAAAAAAACCTTTTTTTTTTTAATAGCATTTTCTGCAGTTCTGTAGCTGTGCGATTCAGAGGTTACGTACTGTGGGTGTGTTCTTCGCTTCCAAAAACACCCATTTAGGGCAAGATCCTAAATTTGGAAAATATGAGGAGAAGGTCAAAGGGACGTGGTGGCCCCGGTCGTGGTGCTGCTAGTGGAGCTCCTGTTGCAGGGAGAGGACGTGGTGGATCTGTGCCAGATACACGCACAAGTGAAACACCTTCCTCAGGTGCGAGTAGGCGACCGAGCCTGCGGCGGTATTTTGTCGCGCCTAATGAGGCTGTACGAATGTTTAGGCCAGGACAAGTACAGGCGATAGTAGATTGGGTTGCTGACAGTGCCTCGGGTTCCTTCACATTGTCTCCCACCCACTCTTCTGATGAAAGATCAGAGTTGGCACCTGAAACCCATGTCCATCAGTCTTTCACCTCACCCCCTTGCAAATCAGCCAAGCAGTCTGAGCCCCAAATCATGCAGCAGTCTCTTCTGCTTTTCGATGACTCTGTTAGCAGGGTTTCCCAGGGCCATCCACCTAGCCCTGCCCCAGAAGTAGAAGAGATTGAGTGCACCGA
Source organism: Rana muscosa (assembly GCA_029206835.1). Lineage (NCBI taxonomy): Eukaryota > Metazoa > Chordata > Amphibia > Anura > Ranidae > Rana > Rana muscosa. Next base: position 189,729,846 of record CM055127.1, read on the forward strand.
TGCCCAACCACTTATGTTTCATGATGAGTACATGGGAGGACCATCGCAGCACGTCTCGGATGATGACGAAACACAGGTGCCAACTGCTGCTGCTTTCGCAATTGTGCAGACAGACAAGGAGGGCAGGGGTGAAGACTGGGTGGAAGATGATGTGGAGGACGATGAGGTCCTCGACCCCACATGGAATCAACGTTATGCAGGTGACCAGTGTAGTTCGGAGGAAGAGGCGGTGGTCGCACAGAGCCACCAGCACAGCAGAAGAGGGAGCAGGGTGCAAAAGCGGAGCGTCTGTCAGCTAGACAGTATGTCTGCTACTGCCCAACGCAGCAAGGGACCGAGCACACCAAAGCCAGGTCCAAGGAGTTCCCCAGCGTGGCAGTTCTTCACACAATGTGCTGATGACAAGACACGAGTGGTTTGCAGGCTGTGCAATCAGAGCCTGAAGCGAGGCATAAACGTTCTCAACCTGAGCACAACCTGCATGACCAGGCATCTAAGTTCAAAGCACGAGCTGCAGTGGAGTAGACACCTCAAAAACCAAGAAAGGTCTCTGGCTCCTCCTGCTTCCTCTTCTGCTGCAGTCTCGGCCTCTTCATCCACCTCTGTAGTGACAGTGGCACCTGTCACCCCGCAAACAGAGGATCTGCCAGCAACACTACCACCTGGGTCACCAACCATCTCCACAATGTCCCATGGAAGCGTTCAGCTCTCTATCTCCCAAACATTGGAGTGGAAGAGGAAGTACCCCCCTAGCCACCCGCAATCCCTGGCCCTGAATGCCAGCATTTCAAAACTCCTGGCCTTTGAAATGCTGTCATTTCGTCTGGTGGAGACGCAGAGTTTTAAAAGCCTGATGGCATTGGCTGTCCCACAGTACGTCGTGCCCAGCCGCCACTATTTTTCCAGGCGAGCCATCCCTTCCCTGCACAACCAAGTGGGGGACAAAATCAGGTGTGCACTGCGCAACGCCATCTGTGGCAAGGTCCACCTAACTACGGATGCGTGGACCAGTAAGCACGGTCAGGGACGTTATATCTCCCTAACAGCACACTGGGTAAATGCAGTGGCGGCTGGGCCTGAGGCAGATAGCAGTTTGGCGCATGTCCTTCCACCACCGAGGATTGCAGGGCGCTTCAGTTTGCCTCCTGTTGCTAACTCCTCCTACTCCGCTTCCTCATCCTCTACCGCCTCCTCATCCATTCAGCGTAACACCTTCACCACCAACTTCAGCACAGCCAGGGGTAAACGACAGCAGGCAGTTTTAAAACTTTCCTGTTTGGGGGAAAAACCCCACACCGCGCAGGAGTTGTGGAGGGACATGGAACAACAGACCAATGAGTGGTTTCTGTCAGTGAGCCTCAAGCCCGGCCTGGTGGTGTGCGATAATGGGCGAAATCTCGTAGCAGCTCTGGGCCTAGCCGGTTTGACGCACATCCCTTGCCTGGCGCATGTGCTGAACTTGGTGGTCCAGAGGTTCCTTAAAAATTACCCCAATATGCCAGAGCTGCTGCAGAAAGTGCGGGCTGTGTGTGCGCACTTTCGGCGTTCTCACCCTGCTGCTGCTCGCCTGTCAGCGCTGCAGCGTAACTTCGGCCTTCCCGCTCACCACCTCATATGTGACGTGCCCACAAGGTGGAACTCCACCTTGCACATGCTGGCCAGACTGTGCGAGCAGCAGCAGGCGATAGTGGAGTTTCAGCTGCAGCAATCACGCGTGAGTCGCTCTGCGGAACAGCACCACTTCACCACCAATAACTGGGCCTCCATGCGAGACCTGTGTGCCTTGTTGCGCTGTTTCGAGTACTCCACCAACATGTCCAGTGCCAATGATGCCGTTCTCAGTGTTACTATACCAGTTCTATGCCTCCTTGAAAAAACGCTTCGGGCGATGATGGAAGAGGATGTGGCACAGGAGGAGGAGGAGGAAGCGGGATCATTTCAAAGGCTTTCAGGGCAGTCTTTCACAAGTGGCTACGAGGGTGGGTTCCTGCACCAACAAACACCAGGTACACAATTGTCCGGCAGAAAGGGCACAGTTCTGGAGGATGACGAGGTGGAGGAGGAGATGGAGGAGGAGGAGGAGGAGGAGGAGGAGGCATTTTCACAGCAGGGTGGCACACAGACCAGCTCGTGGCCATCACTGGTGCGTGGCTGGGGGGATACAGAGGACACAGACGATACACCTCCCACAGAGGACAGCTTTTCTTTGCCTCTGGGCAGCCTGGCACACATGAGCGATTACATGCTGCAGTGTTTCCGCAATGACCGCCGAGTTGCCCACATTTTAACTGGTGCTGATTACTGGGTGGCCACCCTGCTGGATCCCCGTTACAAGGACAACGTACCGTCCTTAATTCCCTCACTGGAGCGGGATCGTAAGATGCGCGAGTACAAGCGCACGCTGGTAGACGCGCTGCTGGTGGCATTCCCACCTGACAGCGGGCGTACGGTGGAAGCACAAGGCGAAGGCAGAGGAGGAGGAAGAGGTCGCCAACGCAGCCGGGGCACCGGCAGCACCTCAGAAGGCAGGGTTAGCATGGCTGAAATGTGGAAAAGCTTTGTCAGCACGCCACAACAACCAGCACCACCAGCTGAGATGGAACGTCTTAGCAGGGGGCAGCATTTCACCAACATGGTTGAGCAGTATGTGTCCACAGGCTTATACGTACTGGATGAAGGGTCTGCCCCCTTTAACTTCTGGGTCTCCAAATTGGGCACATGGCCTGAGCTTGCCCTTTATGCCTTGGAGGTGCTGGCCTGCCCTGCAGCCAGTGTATTATCTGAACGTGTATTTAGCACGGCAGGGGGCGTTATCACAGACAAGCGCAGCCGCCTGTCCAGAGCCAATGTGGACAAGCTCACGTTCATTAAAATGAACCAGGCATGGATCCCACAGGACTTGTCCGTACCTTGTGCAGAATAGACATGTATACCGGTGTTGTGACAAAAACTGTCCGGCCATCGGATTGTGTCCGGCCCATACTGCGAAGGCGCAGCGCTTGCGCAGTACAGAGGACAAGGAGATTCACAAAATCTCCTAAGATGAACGGCACCTGCGCTGTGAGTGCAGGTTCAAGCCCCACCATCAAAGTGGACATACGGTAGCACATAGTAACAGGGCCCCTCACGGGCTCGCTTCGATCGCCACGCTTTGGGCATGGCCTCACTTGGCTCGGCTTGAACCACGGATGGTGTGGCCTTCACCTGAACTCACCACGCAGGCGCCGTTCGTCTTGGGAGATTTTCGAAATCCCCTTGTCCTACATACTGAGCAAGCGCAGTACATGGTGGACACTATTTGACGGGGGACAGAATTCAACACATCACCGGCCTTACCCAGCCATTGTTGTATTTTTGAATCAGTGTTGGCTACCTCGTCCTCCTCCACCTCCGCTTCCACCTACACAGCCACATCCACCGCCACCTCAACCTCCTACTCCATATGGACCTCGTCCTCCTAGGTCAAGATTATTATTATTTTATTTTTGTTATGTTATTTTAAGTTATTTCCCTATCCACATTTGTTTGCAGAGCACTTGCCATGCTCTTAACAACATTGTGCTGCCATTTGCAGCCCTCTAGCCCTTTCCATTACCTTTTTAGAGCCTTTTTAGTCCTTAGAAGTCCGGGTCCCCATTGACTTCAATGGGGTTCGGGTTCGGGTCCGGGTTCGGGTTAAAGTTCGGTCCCGAACCCGAACTTTTTTCTGAAGTTCGGCCGAACCCGTCGAACCCGAACATCCAGGTGTCCGCTCAACTCTAATGACCACCAGCACCTGCTGATTGGTGAAGAGAGACACGGGACGGTGCTCTGCATATGTGAACAAAGCAGAGCTCCGTCCTGACAGCGGGGATGTGATGGATTGTGTTTCCCTGTAAAGCAGGGACTAGAATAGATCTCTTCCCTTAGAGCAGCGTTCTCAATCTGGTGGCCCTCCAGCTGTTGCAGAACTACAATTCCCATGAGGAATTGCAAGGCTGACAGTTACAATCATGATTCCCATGGGCAGAGGCATGATGGGACTTGTAGTTCTGCAACAGCTGGAGGGCCGCCAGTTTGAGACCCCTGCCTTAGAGAAAGCGGCACACTGTGTACACATGACCACTGGCTAGGCACACATTTAATCTGTTTGATTGCCCTAGATGTTTAACCCCTTCCTAGACAGTGTCATTAGTACCGTGACAGTGCATATTTTTAGCACCGATCATTGTATTAGTGTCACTAGCTCCCATAAAGTGTCAAATTGTCCCCCCGCAATAACGCAGTCCCGCTATAAGTCGCTGATCGCCACCATTACTAGCATAAAACCAACATAAATAAAAATTCCAGCATATATCCCCTAGTTTGTAGACACAATAACTTTTGCGCAAACCAATCAATATACACTTATTGGGATTTTGTTTACCTAAAACATGTTGTAGCAGAATACATATTGGCCTAAATGTATGAAGAAATTAGATTTTACTTTTCTTTTTTTATATTGGATATGTTTTATAGCAGAAAGTAGAACATTTTGTTTTGTTTTTTTTCAAAATTGTTGCTCTTTTTTTGTTTATAGCTCAAAAAAAAAAAAAAAAAAAATGCAGAGGTGATCACATACCACCAAAAGAAAGTTCTATTTGTGGGGAAAAAGGACATAAAATGTATTTGGGTACAGCGTCTCACGACCGTGCAATTGTCAGTTAAAGTAAGGCAGCGCCGTATCGCAAAAAATGGCCTGGTCATGAAGGGGGGTAAAACCTTCCGGAAGAATTTACCCCCTTCCTGACCAGAGCACTTTTTGCGATTCGGCACTGCGTCGCTTTAACTGACAATTGCGCGGTCGTGCGACGTTGTACCCAAATACATTTTATGTATTTTTTTCCCCACAAATAGAGCTTTCTTTTGGTGGTATTTGAAAAATCCCAAATGTTGGGTTGTCTTCAGAAAAATTATGGGAAATCTTCCAATGGGGACACTAGTTCTGGTGATTCCCAAGGAATTCCCTTAATTTGCACTTCCTGTCTGGCTATAGAACAGGAAGTGGGATTTTCTTTTAAGCCTCGTACACACGGCCGGTTTTCTCGGCAAAAAACTGCTGGCAGAGCTTTTTGCCGTGAAAACCGGTCTTGTGTATGGTTTCTCGTCAGGAAAACTGCCGGGAATCTCGACGAGAAAAATAGAGAACCTGCTCTCTATTTTCTCGTCGGGATTCTCGTTCGGCCTGTTTCCCAAAGAGAAAACTGTACGTGTGTATGCTTACCTGTCTCCAGGTAAACCCGCGCATTGCTCGAAGAGACTTTGACGCATTCGCGGTAGCTTACAAGGGTAGTGTAGGGTGAAGCAAGATGGGGGCGATGGCATCGAATGTGACGAGCGCAGGCTCCTCCTAGTCGATGACGTCACCGCGTTCTTGCCATTCAAAAAAACGGCGGTTCTTTTGAATGGCCGTGTGTACACTCGGCGAAGCAAGGAAAGCTTGCCAGGAATCCCGTCAGGAAAACCAACGTTTTTTCCATGACGGGATTCCCGGCCGTGTGTACAGGGCTTTACTTTCACTTTCAATGATAATTGTAAACAGGACAAATCGAGAGGGTGAATCTCCCTAACGGGAGTACAGACAGCGACACAAACTGATTCTAATCCCTCACCCCTCCATCCAAAACTAAAAAAAGTTTTGCCTTTAGTTACACTTTAACGCAGATTACAAATTATTGGTGTGTGCGCGCAATGGTAACCCCCAAAGAATCCTCCTCCCAACCCCCCATAGAGAATGTTACCTCGTCCTCCTGTCCGCCGTGTGTCTTGGAAAGAGTCAACAGAAGTGATCTTTGATCTCTCCTCCCATTCACAGGACGGGAAGAGAAAATATTCCTCCCTCTAGGTGTGGAGACGTAAGGAACGTGGGATATGGGAACTGAAGCTTATCTACTTTATGACTCTCATTTCCATTGTCTGTGATAAGGAAGTTATTGCAGAAACCAAAGTCAACTTATTGCAACACAACCCAAGAGCTCCGTGTGGTCACACGCTGGATATTATTACAGCTTTTATCGTATCGATTTCTATAAATATTGAAATTTTGCTCAGTGTGGTTTGTAGACTTAGCCTCACCGTTTGATATTTTTTAACCTCTTGCCACCCACGGAACGTTTATGTGCGTCAGCAGAGTCCATTAACCACTTAAATACCACTCAGGGTATATATACGTCGGCAGAATGGCACGTACAGGCACAATCACGTACCTGTACGTCCCCTTTAACTGCCTACCGCGTGGTTGCGCGCGTGAGTGCAGTCATCCCCGTGAGTCGGACCGCCGGTCCCGCGGACCCGATCGTCGCGGGGATCCCCGCGATCGTCTCACGGAAGGATGGAGCGGGGAGAAGTTAGTGTAAACACAACATCTCCCCGCTCGCCTACTGACACTGTCACCGATCTCCGCTCTGTGTAATCAGAGCGGAGATCGGTGACGTGTCAGTCGTAGCCACGCCCCCCCCCCCCTCAGTGCCCCTAGTGGTTAACCCCTTCACTGCCAGTGTCATTTCGCTGATCGCTGTAAAAATGACAATGGTCCTAAAAATGTGTCAAAAGTGTCCGATGTGTCCACCATAATGTCGCAGTCACGAAAAAAATCGCTGATCGCCGCCATTACTAGTAAAAAAAAAAAAAATTAATAAAGATGCCATAAAACTACCCCCTATTTTGTAAACACTATAATTTTTCCGCAAACCAATCGATAAACGGCGATTGCGATTTTTTTGACAAAAAATATGTAGAAGAATACGTATCGGCCTAAACTGAGGGGGGAAAAAAAAAAATTATATATTTTTTGGGGATATTTATTATAGCAAAAAGTAAACAAATATTGTTTTTTTTTCAAAATTGTCGCTCTTTTTTTGTTTATAGCGCAAAAAATTAAAAACGCAGAGGTGATCAAATACCACCAAAAGAAAGCTCTATTTGTGGGGAAAAAAGGACGTCAAGTTTGTTTGGAAAACCACGTTGCGCGCCCGCGCAATTGTCAGTTAAAGCTACGCAGTGCCGAATCACAAAAAAGGGGTCTGGTCTTTATGCTGCGTATTGGTCCGGGGCTTAAGTGGTTAAATAATCCGTCTTCAGCAAAGTGCGGTGTTCAAACTGTCATAGACATGTACACTGCTGAAAAATGTGTTTGTTTTCATCATTCGTAAATTCGTAAATTTGTAAATTCATAAATTTGAAAATTTGAAAATCCAAAATTAAGAAAGAAAATCTGAAAAGACGAAAGAATAACTAACTAACTAAAGCCTCGTACACACGGTCGGACTTCAAACAAACTTTTTCCTGGATTTTTGTCCGAAGGGAGTCGGTCGGGAACACCCATAGCCTACACACGGCAGGACTTTTCTGCAAACTTTCCCAAAACTTTCCCAACATAACGTGGTTTTTCTGCTCCTTTCTGCTCTTTACCGCCACCCTTTGGTCAACTTCTGCTATTGTTGGTTGATTTTAACATTGGTTCTGGGCATGTGTATTTGTACTTCGGACAAAAGTCCGATGGATTTCTGTACACACGGTCGGACTTTGCACCAATCGGGCTTTTGTTGCCGAAAAGTTTGTCCGTTTGCAGAGCGAACTTTTGTCCGATGAAAACCAAAAAAATTTGTCCGATGGAGCGTACACACGGTTGGATTTTTTTGAAAACCTGCTCATTTTGAAGTTTGTTGGCGAAAAGTCCGACCGTGTGTACGGGGCGTAATAATAACTTAACTAATACGAACTATGAAATTCTAGGTATTAGAATTTCCTTTCAAATTTGGCTTTTAGTGAACGCAACGAATATGAGTTTATCCGAAGTTACAAATTATCTGAAATAATGAATGCCGCATCTAAACGAATGCAACAGAACACATTAATAATAAATAATAACAAGTTTTTATTATTATTATTGTTATTTATTATTATTAATTGGTTACATTCCATTCGTTTAGATGCGGCATTCATTTTTTAAGACATTTTGTAACTTCGGATAAATTTGTATTCGTTACGTTCACTAACAGACAAAATTGAAAGGAAATTCCAATACCTATAATTTAATAGTTCATAATAGTTAAGTTATTATTAGTTTGTTTATATTTCTGATTTTCGAATTTTCAGATTTTTGGATTTTCGAATTTGGAATGTAAAAAATTTACTAATATTCTGAAAAACGTCTAATCTGCCACAGAGAGTCTCAGAGAGTCTTCTAATCTTACAAAACCTTGTATCATCTTGTGTTGACTTCCACCTTGGTACACTCCAGACCCCCTTGTGTGGACACTCACCAATTGGGTGGACCCCTAAATTGAAAGCATGTCAGACCCAGTGGTGGCAGGTGCTCAATATTTTTTTTGGGGGGGCAAACAAACCTCCCCCCTCACTAGCACCACCACCGCCACCCCCCCTCACTCGCAACGCCGCCGCCACCACCTGCCACATGCCACCTCCGCGGTCGATGGACGGGAAGGCGGATTTACCTTAGGAGATGAGGAGGAGGGGTAGGAAAACAAAACTGCTCCTCGATCCAGTCGAGGAAAGAGCCGGGGCTTCTCCTCCTGGCCAAACAGGAAGGGATCCTGAGACTCCCTGGCCAATTGATTGGGCCTCAGGATCCGCTTCCTGATTGGCTGGGAGGAGAAGTAGGAATACATTAGCAAACAGATAAATTCACTAATCTCACACAAGTGGGTGGGCTCTGCGGCCCGAGCCCACCCTTTTTGAAGCCAATTAGAGCCTCTGGCTCTAATCACGTGCTTCAAAAACAAAAACAAACCACATAGAAATTCATGCGTCCGGGGCCGTGCATGTAGATTAGGGTCTGAGGGCATGGATTTGGGGGGCGGTGCCCGTGCACCCCTAATTTATGGACCGCCACTGGTCAGACCACACTTGTTTGCCTTTCCGTCAGATACTTGTACCTCCACCCAACAGTAAGCAAGCCATTCATGACAGTTTTGCTTATATTGTTATCATGTGATCACTATGATTGGTACTGAGTGCCGCCATCTTTGGTGACACATGATCATGTCGCTGCATGCCCCAGGGGTTGCACATGTGCGGATGTGTGCCGCGATGTACCAGTACCTCACAATGCCTGCCGCTGCCACATGCTTGCAGTAAATGTTCTGTGGGCAGCATAGGCGTGCACAAGGGGTGCGCCGGGTGTGCCTGGACACACCCCTAACCACCCCATGCGGTCCCAATTCCCCCTGCTTCCTGTCTCCTCCCTGCAGTGCTGCCAGCTTCCCTCCTCTCCTCTCAGGAGTGGAGAAGGGGCTAGTAAATATTTCATGAACCGGCCTTCTTTTTTTGAATGAACACAGTGAGTGATCTGTACCAATCACTCCTGTCTTCATTCTTTACTGAAGCATAGTAAACTATGTTTACTGCAGGCTGCAGAGAAAGGGACTCTCTGTCCTCAGTTTCTTTCTTTGTTTCAAAAGTGAGACATCAGGGGTTTGTTCGGACCCCTGATATTTCACCAAAGCCCCATAACAGGTCTGCTAAAAAAAAACTGTAAAAAACAATAGTATTGTAAAAAAAAAAAAGAATAATAATAAAAAAATAAAATAAAAACTACTGACACTGCCCACTGCCCTACTGACACCAATCTTTGCTCGACAGACACCGTCCACTGCTCTGCTGATATACACGCATGTGTGTTTGTGCTCTGGGGTGCGCACCCTAATGCAATAAGCTACACACACCAATGGTGGGCGGACGGCAAGCGGTTGAGCATGAAGATGACCAGTGCAGGTTACAAGAAAAAAAAGGGGACAAAACTGGACTTTTGAGGTAGCCACTAGTGTCCCAAGTTGAAAGAAAATGCTCAACAATATATAAGTATAAAAATTCACATTTTATTAGAAAACATTAAAATTGATAAGCAACTGTAGACATCATATACAGTGGAACCTCGGATTACGAGTATAATCCCTTCCAGGAGAATGCTCGTAATCCAAAGTACTCGCATATCGAAGCAAGTTTTCCCATTGAAGTCAATGGAAACAAAAGTAGGATTTTTAAAACAGCTTACCTGTAAAATCCTTTTCTTGGAGTACATCACGGGACACAGAGCGGCATAGTCATTACTATGTGGGTTATATAGAATTACCTTCAGGTACTGGCACTGGCAACTTCCAAAACAGGAAGTACCCTCCCCTATATAAGCCCCTCCCATCCGGGAGCACCTCAGTTTTGTAGCAAAGCAATACGTGTCCCCAAAAGAGGGGTGGGAGCTCTGTGTCCCGTGATGTACTCCAAGAAAAGGATTTTACAGGTAAGCTGTTTTAAAAATCCTACTTTCTTGTTCATACATCACGGGACACAGAGCAGCATAGTCATTACTATGTGGGACGTCCCAAAGCAATGCCACATGAGGGGGGGGATACACCATACATAAGCTGGGCGCCATCAGGCATGAGGATCTTTTGCGGCCTGCAACACACTGCGCCCAAAGGCGACATCCTCCTGACTTCTAACGTCCACCTGGTAGAACCTAGTAAACGTGTGTACTGAAGACCATGTTGCGGCCTTACAAATTTGAGCCAGGGAGGCCTGGTGATGCACTGCCCATGAAGTTCCAACTGCTCTCGTGGAGTGCGCCCTAACTTTGAACGGAGGCGGTCTACTTCTCAAGCCATAGGCTTGTATTATGACCTGTCGAATCCACTTGGCTAAAGTAGATTTTGATGCTGCCTGACCCTTTCTGGGGCCTTCCGGCAGAACAAACAAAGAATCCGTTCTACGAATCTGAGCAGTGGCTTTTAGATAAGCTTTAACTGCTCTTACTACATTCAAAGAATGCAATAACTTTTCCTCTACCGAGCTCGGTTTGGGGAAAAGAAGGAAGAACCACATCCTGGTTCAAGTGAAACCTCGATACCACCTTAGGAAGAAAGGCTGGGTGAGGACGTAATACTACTCTGTCCTCATGAATAACCAGATATGGCTCTTTACAGGACATGGCGGCTAATTCCGACACTCTTCTAGCCGAGCATATGGCTACTAAAAATATCAATTTTCTGGTGAGTAGAACCAAGGAAATGTGCCGCAAAGGTTCAAATGGCTGCTTCTGCAGAACCGACAGAACCAAATTTAGATCCCATGGACATACGGGAGCTTTAATCGGTGGAATAATACGAGTCACCCCTTGCATAAAGGATTTGACAAGTGAATGCATAGCCAGGGGCCTTTAAAATAGTATTGATAAGGCCGAAACCTGACCCCTGATAGTACTTAAGGCAAACTTCCTGTCTACAGCCCACTGTAGGAAGTCCAGAATTCTGCCTATAACGTACTTACGTGGATGCCACTTTCTGGCCTCGCACCAAGTGATGTACGCCTTCCAAACTCTATAGTAGATCTGCCTGGATACAGGCTTCCTGGCATTGATTATAGTTGATACCACAGAGTTAGAGAGACCTCTCTTCTTTAGGATGTGGGATTCAATAGCCAGGCCGTTAAACTTAGAGTTAGTAAGGAAGGGTGGTATATCGGCCCTTGCGAAAGCAGGTCCGGACGACGTGGAAGGGTCCAAGGACTCCCCACAGACATTTTGATGATCTCCGCGTACCAGGCCCTTCGGGGCCACGCTGGAGCCACCAAGATCACCGGCTTCTTTTCCAACCTGACTCTGCGAAGGAGTCGAGGCAACAATTGTAGCGGAGGGAATGCATATATCAGTCTGAACTGATTCCAAGGGAACACCAGAGCATCCGAGCCACAAGCGAGGGGATCCCTTGTCCGGGAGACAAATCTGTCCACCTTTGCGTTGAATCTGGATGCTAGCAGATCTACATCCGGTGTTCCCCACCGCTGACATATTGCTCGGAAGACCTCGGGATGAAGGGACCATTCCCCTGGGCATAACTGTTGGCGACTTAGAAAGTCCGCCTTCCAATTCTCCACCCCTGGAATGAAGACAGCTGATATACATGGGACATGCTTTTCTGCCCATTCCAGGATGTGACTTACTTCCCTCTGGGCTGCACGACTCCTGGTGCCTCCCTGATGATTGATATATGCCACTGCTGTGGCATTGTCTGATTGAATTCTGACAGGGGACCCTTGGAGTCTGGATGCCCAGGCTACTAGGGCATACCGGGCTGCTCGTATCTCTAAGAGATTGATGGGCAGGGTTTTTACTACATTTGACCATCTGCCCTGGAGAGACCATTGCTCCAGTACTGCCCCCCAGCCTATAAGGCTGGCATCTGTAGTGACCACCTTCCAGGATATCGGACTGAAGGGTTTTCCCTTCTGGAGATTCTGGGGGATCAACCACCAGCAGAGACTCTTCCGAACGGAAGGGGACAAAGCCATCGGGAAGTCTAGAGCCTGAATTTTTCCATTCCAGGCTGACAATATGGCCCTCTGTAAATTCCTTGAGTGGAATTGGGCGTATGGCACAGCTTCGAATGATGCTACCATCTTTCCTAGCAGCCTCATGCACAGGCGTATGGACGGCTGTCTTTTTGCACAAAGCAGACGGACCAAGCCCCTCAAAGAGGATACCTTGTCTAGAGGTAAGAAAATCTTCCTCTGGTCTGAATCCAGCCGTAGCCCTAGATATACCAGGTTTTTCACTGGCTGTAGGGCTGACTTGTCCAGGTTGATGACCCAACCGTGAGATTCTAGATACTTGATTGTATCGACAATTACCACTTCTAGCTTGGCAACTGAGTGGTCCATCAACAACAGGTCATGTAGGTATGCCATTATCGTTACACCTCGTGTTCTTAGATCGGCCAACAGTGGGGCCAGAATTTTTTGTGAACACTCGTGGTGCTGTGGCCAGACCGAATGGTAAGGCTCTGAACTGAAAATGGCGCCCTTCTACTGCAAAGCGTAGAAATGTTTGATGACCTGGAAAGATGGGAACATGCAAGTAAGCATCTTTGATGTCGATCGCGGCTAACCATTCCTCCCCCTGTAGGGCAGCGGTGACCGATCGGATCGACTCCATCCGGAAGGACCGGACGTTTAGAAATTTGTTTAGACTCTTTAGGTCCAATATGGGTCTTATGTCCCCGTTTGGTTTCGGGACTGTGAAAAGGTTTGAGTAGAAACTCAACCCCCACTCTTCCATAGGAACCTCCATAATTACTCCTTGGAGCAATAGTTGTTCTAACGCCACTAGGAGACACCTTCTTTTCAGAGGGTCTTTTGGCATGCCTGACCACATAAAATGGGAAGGAGGAGACTCTTTTAACTCCAACTTGTATCCCCGAGTTACTGCGGAGAGCACCCATCTGTCTTTGATCGTCTCCCGCCAGGTCTCTGTGAACAACTGAAGTCTTCCCCCCACCCGTTTGAGTGGGGGCAGCCCTTCATAGGCTTGACTTGGAGGCTGGTTTAGTACCTCTTTGGATCCAGGGCTTTTTATTACCCTGTGACTGTCCCTGATTTTTACCTCCTGAGTTTGACCGAGGAGGACGTCGGAACTGCTTAGTAGCAGACGTCCCAGGGATAGGAGAGGTAGTCCTCTTAAAAGACGGACCCCTAGACCTCTTTTTAATTGGTAAGAGAGTACTTTTACCACTGGAAATCTTCTGGATATATTTATCCAGGTCTTTGCCAAAAAGGCGTTCTCCATGAAATGGGAAGCTAACTAAGAGCTTCTTACAGGGAGCCTCAGCAGACCAGTTCTTGAGCCACAGAAGCCTACGCATATGTACCAAAGACAGCGTGAGGCGGGAGGCCTGATGGATAGAATCCTTGATGGCGTCAACCGCAAAGCATAATGCTCTAGGCAGATCAGCCAGAGCCTGGGCCTGCTGGTCTGGCAAATCCCTCAGGACCATTTTCATTTGATCCTTTAAAGCTTGGCAGACCCCAATAGCTGCCACTGCTGGCTGTGTAACAGCCCCTGCTGTGGAAAAAGCAGATTTTAATAAAGATTCCAATTTTTTATCTACTGGATCTTTGAACATTTGAACATTATCTACTGGACATGTCAGTGATTTGTTCACAGAAGAGATGGCTGCGTCCACCGTAGGAACATTCCATCTCTGGGTGAATTTTTCCTCCATGGGATAGATCACCTGAAATTTCTTAGGTGGAACAAATAGTTTATCAGGATGTTCCCAGTCCTGGTATATAAGTCCTTCCAATAATGGATGAATTGGAAAGGAGCAATTAATCTGGGGAGCTTTTAGCGACCCCAACGAGGAGACAGCAGTAGTTCATGGTTCAACAAGAGGCATTTTAAATGCAGATCGAACCATGTCAGTTAGGGTCTGGACCCACAATCTTTCAGTCTGTGATGCTGAAAATGGTTCATCTACTGTCGATTCCTCAAAAACAGAGTTAACCTCCTCCTGATCCCCTTCAGGAAGGTCAGTCCCTTCCTGGGACTGTTGCTCTGCCAACAGGCACTCTAATGGAGGGGATGGAGATCTGGCGCGCTTTCTTTCCTGTAGAGAAGAAGCGATCAATGCTGCCAATCTCTGCTCCAATCCCTCCAGAGTTGAGGCAAAAACCTCCTCTGTTATATATGCAGGAGCAGGTGGACTGAGGACAGCCGCAGTACCTGGCACTCCCGGGGGTTCCTTATGGGTATTAACCTCTGATTTCTCAGGGGAGGAGGGTGCAGATGACTGCTCCAGATCCTCAGAGCCCGATGGAGACCCCCTACACTTCCTGAGAGGTATATCTCTGAGTTTTTTAGGCGGCATATTCCTTAGTTCAAAGCTGAGGTATTCCAGCCGCAATACACCCCTTTACTGAAATAGTCTAATGCAATTTGCTGCTATGTACATCAGTGGGTGTCTACTAATGCGTCTTTCTGGGGATGCCTGTATCAACCGCCCGCTGTAAGCCCCTATACCATGCTACCAGCTCCTTTTCATGCTCTGTGTCCATAGCAAGCAGCGTGGACTGAGTCCTTTTATCTTGCTGGGACGCCCGCACATGCGCAGAAGCGCTGGGCGCACAGAGCGCGTCATCCGCCAGGCTCCGCCCCCTTTTTTGATGCTAAATCTTATAAAAAGAAAGCGTGTGTGCGCGCGCGTGCACGTGTGCGCTCTTGGCACCATGTAGGGAGAGGAGCCAGGGTCCCTGTTTCACCAGGACTCGGGGATGGAAGGAAACTACTTGGCAGCATGACAGAGGAATGCAGCTTCCCTGATAGAGAGCTCACTCATCTGCCTGGACTTTCACCATGGAAGGAATAGTCCCAAGAAAAAAAGACGTTCCACAGTGGCCTCTAGTGGACAAACACAGGTACCGCACTTTTGTCTTTTTTTTTTTTTTTTTAAAACCTCCTTTATGAAAAACATTTCTAGGTTTACAGTTTTTAAAACTTCCTTTATGAAAAGACATTTCTAGGATTTCTTAGGCATATACAGCTATTAGCGGGAATACCTTTAGGTAACAGGCAGAAAGACATATTAGGCTTGGGGGTCCCCTCAATAGAACCAAGTTCCTGAGGGGCCCCCACTTACCTTTTCCCCGCCGCAGGACTTTGTTTGGTCCACAGAAGCCCAAACTTCACCTCTCACGGCAGGCATTGTACTAGACCTTCAGGGACCGGGTTCCCAAGGATTCCACTCCCCTGGACCTGTATAGCACCCTGCACAGATAGCCTCTTGGTTTTGGGTATGACCAGAGCTCTGGATCCCAGGGTCCAGCCCTCCTAAGAGAGGCATTACAGGCAAAACCCTGCTCTTCTCTGCAAGGCCCGGGTACCGACCGTTTAGCTATGAAGCTTTTTTGGTCGGATCCGGAATAGCTTGCTAAGGCCCAGATAACCTGTACACAAGCCCAGATGAATACATGTTAACCTTGGCCAACACCTTAGACACTGGCAAAAAACTGAGGTGCTCCCGGATGGGAGGGGCTTATATAGGGGAGGGTACTTCCTGTTTTGGAAGTTGCCAGTGCCAGCACCTGAAGGTAATTCTATATAACCCACATAGTAATGACTATGCCGCTCTGTGTCCCGTGATGTATGAACAAGAAAATAATTTGTTGTGCCTCGGAAACGGCTGGAAAGGCCTGAGGACACGTCGGTTGACCTCGGCAAACGCCGGAAAGGCTCGGAAACTGAGTATTTCCGTGTATTTCCGTGTATTTCCTTGTCTTTCCGAGCACTGCCGAACAGCGGCGATCGGCTGCGATCACCGCTGTTCGGCACTGCTCGGCTCCGGCACCCCCGCACGTCAGGCCAAATGCAGTACTGCAGGCCCTATTAGGTTGAATTCTGCTCGTCTTACGAGACAACACTCGCAAACTGAGTCAGAATTTTTTTCAAAAAGTTACTCGCAAATCAAATTGCTCTCAAACCAAATTACTCTTAAACCGAGGTTCCACTATAGTATGTGCTAACATTCTCTCTCCCATATATGCTAAGGAATAGTGTATAGCCCCGTACACACGATCGGATAACCTATGGATTTTCGTCCGATGGATTTGTCCATCGGAAATCCGATGAAACTGTTTTCCATCAGTCTTGGCCACACACCATCAGTCGAAAAACCGACCGTTCCAAATGCGGTGACGTAAAACACTCCGATGAGCCGAGAAAAATGAAGTTCAATGCTTCTGAGCATGCGTCGACTTGATTCTGAGCATGCGTGGGTTTTTGATCCGATGGACTTGCCCATAGACGATCGGAAATTACCATCGGTTTTTGATCCATCGGAAAATTTTAAAACAAGTTCTATTTTTTAAAACCGATGGAAAAAAGACCGATGGGTACCATACACGATCGGTTGGTCTGATGAAAACCATCCATCGGACGGTTTTCATCAGTTAAACCGATCGTGTGTACGGGGCTTAAGTGGTTCATAAAGAAGAGCCTAAGCAAAATGGCCCACAGTACAAACATGAGTCGAATGCATCTGTATGGTGGTTATCCATAGATGAGGGCCACATGCGATGTCATTGTGTTATCACCAAATGGATCATTACTTGTTTCACCAATGGCTTCTTCAGGGGATCCTAACTGGCACAAGGTTAGAACAGAGAGCATGGAGTATCTATTCCGTATAATAGGAGGAGGGAGAAGGTCGAACAGCTAAACTGAGAAGAGGACGGGTGTGCAGTGGAAGACAGCCAAAAATCAGGAGCCCGAGCAGGGCAAGGCCTTTGTGTTTATATGTCCCGCATCAAAGGTTGCAATAATTATAGTTCAAAGGACTGGTCAATTTAAATCCAAATGATGAAACCGTGCAGACGGCTCTGCTATTTTCCCCAACAGGGATCGCTTCTACAGTAGTCTACAGTAGTGATCGGTTGCAGTATGCTTTGGAGCCTTATACAAAAGGCACCGGGCAACTTTTGAACTCTCTGAAATTGCTGTCTCATCATTTGGATATAAATTAGGGATGAGCGTAAGTTCGACTCAAACCTTCGGGTGTTCGCCTGTTCGCCGAATAGCGACAATAGCGGCGTGTTCGCGGCAAATTCGAAAGCTGCGGAACACCCTTTAAGAGTCTATGGGAGAAATCAAAAGTGCTAATTTTAAAGGTTAATATGCAAGTTATTGCCCTAAATAGTGTTTGGGGACCCGGGTCCTGCCCCAGGGGACATGTATCAATGCAAAAAGAAGTTTTAAAAACGGCCGTTTTTTCGGGAGCAGTGATTTTAATAATGCTTAAAGTGAAACAATAAAAGTGAAATATTCCTTTACATTTCGTGCCTGGGGGGTGTATAGTATGCCTGTAAATCAGAGCATGTTTCCCGTGTTTAGAACTGTCCCTGCACAAAGTGTCATTTCTGAAGGAAAAAAAGTCATTTAAAACTGCTTATAATGAATTGTCAGGTCCCGCAATCTGGATGAAAATTCATTGAAAAAAATGGCATGGGTCCCCCCCCCCCCCCCCCCCTTTCAGTCCATTACCAGGCCCTTTAGGTCTGGTATGGATATTAAGGGGAACCCTGCGCCATTTTTTTTTAAATGCGACCGGGAATAAAATCCATATCTTTCCCTAATAAAAGCAGCACATACAGTACACAAAAACACTGGCTAGGCACACATTTAACCCTTTGATCGCCCCTGGTGTTAACCCCTTCCCTGCCAGCGTCATTAGTACAGTGACATTTGTGACATTGGGGGATGTCTAGCTCAGTGGTAGATGTGTTTTCAGTGAGTTCACAGGCAACAGGAACTTTAGTTTAAGGGCGTGGTAGCCCACTTTTATTGAAAGTAAACAAAAAGGAAAGTTCATACATGCATTTGGTTGCCCACACAGGGGTTCTTCTCCCAAAACAACAACAAATAAAAAATGTCAATCCACCTGGCCCTTAAGGCTCACTCAGCCTTGGGCGCAGTACCTTGCTGCTCAGGCCTTCCACTTCAGGCTCTCATCTGTCTCCTTCAGACTATTCCCTTTCCAACACCGTCCATATAGGTAGCAGCCCCTCACTTCTCTGACCCTCAAGCCTCGTACACGCGGTCAGTTTTCTCTGCAAGAAAACTGCTGGGAGAGCTTTCTGCCGAGAAAACCGGTCGTGTGTATGGTTTCTCGTCGGGAAAACTGCCGGGAATTTTGACGAGAAAAATAGAGAACCAGCTCTCTATTTTCTCATCGGGATTCTCGTCGGCCTGTTTCCCGATGAGAAAACCGTGCGCGTGTACGAGGCTTGTATGCTTACCTGTCCCCAGGTAAGCCTGTGCATGCTCGATGAGACTTCGACACATGTGCGGTAGCTTACAAGGGTAGTGTAGGGTGAAGCAAGCGCATGCTCGTCATAGTCGATGACGTCACCGTGTTCTTGCCATTCAAAAGAACGGCGGCGGCGGCGGTTCTTTTGAATGGCCGTCTGTACACAGGGTTTGGCAAGAAAAGCTTGCCAGGAATCCCGTCAGGAAAAACAATGTTTTTTTTCCTGACAGGATTCTCGCCCGTGTGTACAGGGCTTCAGACTTGGGTCTCTGGCTTTCACTGTGCACATCTGCACTCCTCAGGAGGGTGGAGCCCAGAACCCTGGTCCTGACTCTACTATCAGGCCCACACACACCTGAACAATCAGTGTGCCGGTGAGTCCCAAAACCCGGACCCAGGACTGGGGATTTCATCCCACCTTGATCTCTAAGAAATCCCTGGGCTCCAGGCCCCAAAGTGGACTTTAGTAAATAACGAGGAAACTGAAAAGCCAATTTCCTCCCAAACAAGAAAATACACTGGAGCCCCTCAACCTGCCTGGTTGTGAATCCTGTTTTCATACACTGGTGGAGTACCACACTACCACACAGTGCATATTTTTAACACTCGCCATTTATATACATGTCATCCTTGCAAGTGTACTCATCTCCATGTGAAATGTGAGTTTTTTGATTTTATTCCTTTTTGAATACACTCTTTAATCTACGATATCACACTATGTGGTACCTTTTGTACATTTTTGGTCACATCGTGTGAATACGGAGTTTCGTTGTGCTCCTCCCTCCATCCATGAGAAACCCATTTATACTACATACTGGATACCTGTTGATGAGGAGTGTTTTGTTTTGATCCGGGCCAGAGATCGTAGACGTCACATCTCTACATATATGGTGTTCATCACCACAAGCCTATATGACTTAAGAGGTGTATACCCCTTTAAGTCCATACATTCCGGTAAGCCTCTGCACAGTTGGTGGTGGTCGTTTTCTGCAAACACTTTTTTCTTTACCGTGTTCTTAGTGTGGTTCCAGCAATGCCAATCAGCTGATTTTCTACATACGTCAAGATTTAAAAGGATTTTGTGTCCTTATATCTTAATACTTGTTTCACATATTTAAAGGGACACTAAAGGTTCCGTTTTTTTTTTTCGTTTTTTTTTAAAATAACAAACATGTCATATTTACCTCCACTGTGCAGCTCGTTTTGCACAGAGTGGCCCCGATCCTTGTCTTCTGGGGTCCCTCGGCGGCTGTCTCGGCTCCTCCCCGCATCAGCTAACTCCCTTCATGGGAAGCTCTCTCCCAAGGGGGTTAGCTTGCGGACCTGCTCCCGTGATACAGCCGGCAGCCATAGCCGCCGACTGTATCACTCGGCCCCGCCCCCGGCATGCCGCGTCATTGAATTGATTGACAGCAGCGGGAGCCAATGGCTGCACTGCTATCAATCAACCAATGAATGAGCCGAGAAGCCCAGCCGAGAAGCCAGCGCGTTCACGGCGCAGGACTTTCGAGGTGTCAGGTAAGTAAACGGGGGGGGGGCTGGGGGCCCACTAATCCTTGGATGTTTTTTCACCTTAATGCATAGAGTGCATTAAGGTGAAAAAACATGTACCTTTACAACCCCTTTAATATTTGTCTCTTCACGTTGGTGGACATTTGTTTTTTCCTTTTTACAGGGACAACAATCCTTTTCACTTAATACAAATGGTTACACATTGTTGTACTAGTTGATTGTATACTTGAGCGCTGCATATTTCTTTATGTTCAAGTAAAGGTCCCCATGTGTAAGGCAGCGACCCCAACCATCGTGCCTAGCATAGCTCAGAAGAACCCACCCCAGGGCAGGCCTCTCATGCCACCCTTGCTTGTCGCCCAACGAGGAGGGAAGCATGGAGGATGTGACTACCTCCCCACGACTCATGCCCTTCTACCCTACAAGTGACCACAATGTACAAGGCTAAAGGGGATCAAGGTTATTGACAAACATTTTCTTTAGTATTACTATTATTATTATTAATTTATTGTTATGCAGTTCTTCTTTAGTGACAGTTCATGGTGTGAACTGGAGCCAATTCTAGATAACAATTTCTGAAGAGCTCCTTTCAGTTCGGTGTTTCTCAGGCTGTATATAATCGGGTTTAGGAGAGGGATGATAACTGTGTAAAATAAAGACAGCAATCTGCCTACCAGAAAATCCTTAGTTTTGGGGTGAAAGTAGTTGAAAAAGCAGTCCTGTAAAAGATGAAGACCACCATGAGGTGAGAACTGCAGGTGGAGTAAGCTTTCCGTCTTCCATCCTTCAATTTCAATTTCAGGATGGTTTTGAATATATAGACATAGGAAAGAAAAGTAATGAACAAGCCAGTGGCTCCAAAACTTCGAGCATCAAAATATATAAGTAAGTAGTTGGGGAAAGTATCAGAATAAGACAGTTGAATAAGCTGATATAGTTCACAGAACAAGCCTGGGATGGTGGTGGGATCGGGGAAGGCCAGTCTAAATGCTAGAAACATGTGCAACAAGGAGCAGACAAATCTGAAGAGCCAGGAAAATAACATCACCTGAAAACACAATTGATGGCTCATTATGGTTGTGTACCGCAAAGGATGACAGATGGCAACATAGCGATCATAGGACATCACCGTAAGTATGGAGGACTCAGTGCTGAGAAACCAGGTGAAGAAGAAGACCTGAGAGATACAAGTTGGGTATGAAATCGGCCGGTTTCCAGTAAATATGTTGAAAGACAAATGAGATGTGGAAATGGAGGAGTTGAAGATGTCTAAAACTGAGAGATTTCCCAAGAAAAAGTACATGGGGGCCTGTAGATGGGAGTGTGAGACCACCAGGGAAATGATGAGAAGATTCCCAACCAGTGTGGCCACATTGATGAGGAAGATCAGCAGAAATACCGGGATCTGAGAATATCTGAGGTCTGACAGGCCAAGCAAAATTAACTCAGACTCAGAAGTTTGATTTCCCATCAGAATCAAATAATTCACTAAGAGAGGAGAGATAATGTGAGGATTCAAGAGGACATTGTACTGGAGAAGACCCCGTTCACTAGACTGGAAAGGCCCAAACCCAAAAAATATTTAGTTCATTTTATATTTTAGATGATTTTAATTTTTTTTTGTAAAATTCTTTTTATTGAGTTTTTTTAAGACATAACATACAAAACACATAAATGACTCGGCACAACACCAAGTCTAAAGCCTCGTACACACGGTCGGACTTCAAACAAAATTTTCAGTGGATTTTTGTCTGAAGGGAGATGACCGGGCACACCCATAGCATACACACGGCAGGACTTTTCTGCAAACTTTCCCAAAACTTTCCCAACATCATGTGGTTTTCTGCTCTTTTCTGCTCTTTACCGCCACCCTTTGGTCAACTTCTGCTATTGTTGGTTGATTTTAACATTGGTTCTGGGCATGCGTATTTGTACTTCGGACAAAAGTCCGATGGATTTCTGTACACACAGCCAGACTTTTGTTGCCGAAAAGTTTGTCCGTTTGCAGAGCGAACTTTTGTCTGATGAAAACCGAAAAGGTTTGTCCGATGGAGCGTACACACGGTCGGATTTTTTGGAAAACTTGCTCATTTTGAAGTTTGTTGGCAAAAAGTCTGACCGTGTGTATGGGCCTTTAGATTCGGCCAACATGTCCGGCAGAAACACACACTAGCAACATGCCATCAACTGACAGCAACTACATCCAGAAGTAAACCCCCCCTCCCCAACCCTCCCCTTACTCAGTTCCCCTCCCCCACTTATTAAAATATAGAGATCCCGGATGATCAAATAACCTCTTTCATCCTCACGTACTGTTGCGGAAGTCTGGAATCTGGCTCCACCCTTTTTAGGAGAATAACCCAAGCATCTCAGGACCCACCCAACAGCCTTAATTCAATTATGTACCGACCCACTGTTTGATCAGAGTCATACCATGCGCGCCATACTTTCTCAAATTTCTTTCCGCAACCTCTGGATATATATGTCGCCTTGTAAAATGGGATCATTGAGTTTACCAGCCCCTTCCAGAAAACTAGTTCAGGAGTCCCCAGCTTTTTCCATCAAAGCAGGATGGCCTTTCTCCCATAAAATAGCAATATGTTAAGTAATGTTCTGTGAGCCCTGGACGGAACCACCTCCTCCACCAAACCCAGGAGACACACACTGATTGTCAACGGAAACGGTACCTTCAGTACCTCAGCTCTGCAGGAAGTGGCCCTAGTCCAGAACAGCTGAATTTGGGGACAACTCCAGAATATATGATTTGCGTCTTCCGATGCAAACGAGCATCGCCAACACTCTGGGGAAACAGAGGAGTAGATCGATGCAAACCTAGCAGGGGTATAATATACTCTATGGAGGAACTTAAACTGTATCAGCCTGTTTCTAGCCGCCACTAGATGTTGAAATGGATGGTCCCACATATCATCCCAATCCTCCCCCTGTATATCCGGGACTTCAGCTTCCTAGCGTTCTCTACATTTAACCACTTCAGCCCCGGACCATTTTGCAGCTTAAGGACCAGGCCCCTTTTTGCGATTCGGCACTGTGTCACTTTAACTGACAATTGCGCGGTCGTGCGACGTGGCTCCCAAACAAAATTGACGTCCTTTTTTTTACCACAAATAGAGATTTATTTTGGCGGTATTTGATCACCTCTGCGGTTTTAATTTTTTGCGCTATAAACAAAAATAGAGCGACAATTTTGAAAAAAATGCAATATTTTTTACTTTTTGCTATAATAAATATCCCCAAAAAAAGATATAAAAAAATATATTTTTTCTTCAGTTTAGTCCGATACGTATTCTTCTACATATTTTTAGTAAAAAAAATCCCAATAAGCGTTTATTGATTGATTTGCGCAAAAGTAATAGCGTCTACAAAATAGGGGATAGTTTTATGGTATTTTTATTCATATTTTTTTTTTTTACTAGTTATGTCGGCGATCAGCGATTTTTATCGTGACTGCGACATTATGGCGGACACATTGAACACTTTTGACACTATTTTGGGACCATTGTTATTTTTACAGCAATCAGTGCTATAAAAATGCACTGGTTACTGTGAAAATTACACTGGCAGTGAAGGGGTTAACCTGTAGGGGGCGCTAAAGGGGTTAAGTGTGACCTAATGTGTGTTTCTTACTGTAGGGGGGGCGTGGCTTGGCGAGTGACATCACTGATCGTCGTTCCCTATGACAGGGAACAGACGATCAGTGGCAGGCTCACTAGGAAGCACGGGGAGAGGTTTTGTTTACACTTACCTCTCCCCGTTCTACTTCTCTGTGATCCGATCGCGGGACACCGGCGGCGATCGGGTCTACGGGTCCCGCGGGCGCGGTCACGGAGCTCAGGACCGGGTTGCGAGCGCACCGGCGACGCGTGCGCGACCCATGGCTGGGCTCTTAAAGGGCAACGTACCTGTACGTGGATGTGCCCAGCCGTGCCATTCTGTCGAAGTATATCGGCGTGAGGCGGTCCTTAAGTGGTTAAGCACTGCCTTGGGGCTAGTTTTCAACAAGTCTTTATACGTCACTGACAGGGTATTGGGCAGCTCCTCCATCATAAGTAAGTTTTCCAATCCAGAAGGAAAGGATTCAACACTCCCTGTTTTAAATTGGGTTTGGAATGCATGTTTCAATTGGAGATAACGAAAATATTGAGAGTTCGGAAGATCGTGCTTGGCTCTGAGTTGGTCAAATTTCAGTAGTTCCCTGTCCCGTGTAATATCTTTGAGTAGTTTGACACCTTTAGTCGCCCACCCCATGGGATCATCAAATGCATAGAACTGTTGTAGTTTTGGATTCATCCAAAAGGGGGCTGAAGGGGAAAATCCCTTGTAACTTGGGCAAGCCAGTCTCACTGCCTCCTCCCACGCTTTAATAGTGGCCTTCATAGATTCCGTAAGAGGAAGACCTTGCTTAGCGCCCCTGTGAATGGCCAGATGAAGGGATTCATACAAACCTAGGTGAGCCGCTTCCAGGACAGTGGCCGAGTCCCCAGCATCGGAAACCAGCCACCTGTGCACAAAGACCAATTGGCCTGCCAAGTAATATTTACGCCAGTCTGGTAGCGCCAAACCACCCTGCCCCCATGGTTCCTGCAGGACTTTGAATCCTATTTAAATGTATTGTAATGAATGAAAAAAAAAATGAGTATCAGAAATGGCGTCTTATCTACTTCATTGAAAATAAAAAGCAGGGACTCGCAACCCCAATACTTGAACAGTAGATAGAGTGACACATCTCAAACTTTCCCAGCACTTCCTCTCTGTGGTCACTGATCCCAGCACCGCCTCTTCAGGCCCTGCCAGCCCTCCTGATTGCGGCTGCCCCTTACCCCCCAGTCCTCCAGACTGACACTCACCAACCCACGTGACCTGGCTGACTCTTCCTCAGGCGTTCTCCCAGATGTCATGACCTGCTCCTGCTGTCCTCTCACTTGCTCCCGTGCCTTCAGGAAGGGATTTCTCTGTGTGCTTTGGTAGGGACCTTCCAGCACCCGAGCCTCAGGCTCCGAGGTCACCCTGTAGACTAGGGGCACCCTCAAGGGCCAATGACAGCCTACTCAGCACTCCATCTCCATCTTCCACCAGAATGCCCCTAATGGCATGGTTCAAACCTATTTATGAGGCATAAATATGAATGGCTGTCCCTCCTTGCTCCCACCCTCCAGTTCTAGAAGTTTCTAGCTACTTCCAGACTGGGGGGAAAGTATTAGAGAGAGCTGCCAGATGAGTCATCCAGCCCCTAAGCCACTTAACCCTGACCCAGATTCACAGCTTAGGCTTGGCCTTGAGCCAGCAATACATTTTCCTATACTTACACTTAAGCCCTGTTCACACGGCCAAGAATCCCGTCAGGAAAAAAAAACATTGTTTTTCCTGACGAGATTCCTGGCAAGCTTTTCTTGCCAAGCCGTGCATACAGACAGTCATTTAAAAGAACCGCCGTTCTTTTGAATAGCAAGAACACTGTGACGTCATCGACTATGACGTGCATGCACTCGTCACATTCGATGCCGTCGCCACCATCTTGCTTCACCCTACACTACCCCTGTAAGCTAGCGTGCGTGCGTCAAAGTCTCATCGAGCATGCGTGGGCTTACCAGAGGATAGGTAAGCTTGTAGCCGCATACACACACACACACACACACACACAGTTTTCTCGTCGGGTAACAGGCCGACGAGAATCCCGAAGAGAAAATAGAGAGCAGGTTCTCTATTTTTCTCGTCGAGATTCCCGGCAGTTTTCCCAACGAGAAAACATACACATGAACGGTTTTCTCGGCAAAAAGCTCTGCCAGCAGTTTTCTTGCCGAGAAAACTGGCCGTGTGTACAAGGCTTTAGAGAGAGTTGCCAGATGAGTCATCCAGCCCCTAGGCCACTTAACCCTGACCCAGATTCACAGCTTAGGCTTGGCCCTGAGCCAGCAATACATTTTCCTATACTTACACTTACACACTAGAGGGTGCTACATTTATTTATATAAACCTCTAAAATATTCCACAGTGCTGGATAGAGAAAATGTATTATTTACAACAGTCATTACACCAGAGGAGCTTACACTCTAATGCCCCTAATCATAGTCACACAGTTTTATTTATTTTTATTACAGATACACTGTATTACCAAAAGTATTGGGACGCCTGCCTGTACATGCACATGAACTTTAATGGCATCCCAGTCTTAGTCTGTAGGGTTCAATATTGAATTTGCCCCACCCTTTGCAGCTATAACAGCTTCAACTCTTCTGGGGAGGCCGTCCACAAGGTTTAGGAGGGTGTCTATGGGAATGTTTGACCATACATCCAGAAGCACATTTGTAAAGGTCAGGCACTGATGTTGGATGAGAAGGCCTGGCTCGCAGTCTCGGCTCTAATTCATCCCAAAGGTGTTCTATCGGGTTGAGGTCAGGACTCTGTGCCAGTCAAGTTTCTCCACCCCAAACTCGCTCATCCATGTCTTTATGGACCTTGCTTTGTGCTCTGGTGCGCAGTCATGTTGGAACAGGAAGAGGCCGTCCCAAAACTGTTCCCACAAAGTTGGGAGCATGAAATTATCCAAAATATCTTGGTATGCTGACGCCTTAGGAGTTCCCTTTACTGGAATTTAAGGGACCAAGCCCAACCCCTGAAAAACAACCCCCACACCAAAATTCCCTTTTCCACCAAATGATTTGGACCAGTGCACAAAGCAAGGTCCTTAAAGACATGGATGAGCGAGTTCGGGGTGGAGGAACTTGACCTGCACAGAGTCCTGACCTCAACCTGATAGAACACCTTTGGGATGAATTAGAGCGGAGACTGCGAGCCAGGTCTTCTGGTCCCAACATCAGTGCCTGACCTCACAAATGCGCTTCTGGAAGAACGGTCAAACATTCCCATAGACACCCTCCTAAACCTTGTGGACGGCCTTCCCAGAAGAGTTGAAGCTGTTATAGCTGCCAAGGGCGGGGCCAACTCAATATTGAACCCTCTGGACTAAGACTGGGATGTTATTAGCTGCTTGTCGCCCAGGCTAATTCTGACATTTCTCTCCTACATGTAAACATCATCATTTTGTTGCTGGAAAATTACACAGAACCCCCCAACATTATATATGTTTCTTTAGCAGAGACCCTAGTGAATAAGATGGCGGCCGTTGCAACTTTTTATCTTGCGTGGTATTTGCGCAGCAATTTTTCAAACGTTTAATGCATTTAAAAAAATAAAAAAAAACAGTAAAGTTAGCCCATTTTTTTTGTATAATGTGAAAGATGATGTTACGATGTTAGTAAATAGATACCTCACATGTTACGCTTCAAAATTGAACACGTTCGTGGAGTGGCGCCAAACTTCAGGACTTAAAAATCCCCATAGGCTACGCTTTCAAAATTTTTACAGGTTATATGTTTTGAGTTACAGAGGAGGTCTAGTGCTAGAATTATTGCTCTCGCTCTAACGTTTGCGCCGATACTTCACATGTGTGGTTTGAATGCCGTTTACATATGTGGGCGGGACTTATGTATGCGTTTGCTTCTGCGAGCGAGCACAGGGGCGCTTTAATTTTTATTTTATTTGTATGTTAATTTTTATTTTATTTTTCTATTTTGACACTTTCTTTTTATTTTTATCACTTTTATTCCTATTACAAGGGATGTAAACATCCCATGTAATAGGAATAGTGCGTGACAGGTCCTCTTTACAGTGAGATCTGGGCGGGGGGGTGGTCAAAGGGATCCCACATCTCACCTCTAGGCTGGGAAGCCTGAAATAAAAAAAAATAAAAGATCTCGGCTTCCGAATGATCATAGAGACTCCAAGGACCATCTGACCCGCCAGAAATGGTCTATGGTCAGCATCTGGGCCCGGTCGGTTCCTTCTCCGGTTTGCCGATGAAAGGGGTGAGACGGGAGAAGCTCCAGAGGGCGGCGGGGGACGTCTTCCCCTTCTCGCCGCCTAAAAGAACGATCAAGTGGCTAAACAGCCGCTATGATCATTCTTACGGTGACGGGAATCGCCGGATCTAAAAGACGTTATCTGAATGATGCCTGTAGCTGCTCCCATCATTCAGATATCACCGCTCAAAGTCCGTGACGTCATATGATGTTACGCGGGGGCGGCACACGGTTAAAATCTCATGTGCATGTAAAGCAGGGTTGCCAACCTCCCGCAGCATTTTTTTACTAACAAAACATGGGAACTTTACTGGCAGAGCACTTTTTTTTTTACTGACAACCTGGGAAATTACAGAATTCCTATTGAAAACCAACACATCTGAACAGTATAAAAATGATACGAAAACACTGACAAAGTCATTTGCTTGATTTACACGTAAAAAGTCAACACAGCATGAAATGATCAGCCCCTGATATTTACTGGCAGTTGTAAAAAAAAACACAGATTTTTACAAACTGTCAGTAAATTTACTGGTGGTTGGCAACCCTGATGTAAAGGCAGGTGTCCCAATACTTTTGACAATATAGTGTATGTTTTTTTTTTTTTTAATGGTGTTTGCCAGGTTTTTAATAAACAAAAATTTACACTCTAATGTCTTCCAGCATAGTCACAGAGTTTTATTCGTATACAACTACCGTATATACTCGAGTATAAGCCGACCCGAATATAAGCCGAGGCACCTAATTTTACCACAAAAAAATGGAAAAACGTATTGACTTGAGTATAAGCCTAGGGGGTCCATCTGCATGCCTCACTGTGCCTCACTGTGTCCATGTCCATGCCTCACTGTGCCTCACTGTGTCCATGTGCATGCCTCACTGTGCCTCACTGTGCCTCACTGTGTCCATGTGCATGCCTCACTGTGCCTCACTGTGCCTCACTGTGCTCATGCCTCACTGTGCCTCACTGTGCCTCACTTTGCCTCACTGTGCCCATGACTAGACTGACGTTTAACATGGGAGTCTATGGAAGGGGTGCCCGGGTTTGAAAAATCGGTGCTCCCCGGCCGTAGGTCCCCCAGACAAAAAACTTTGCACACTTGTAGAGAAGAAATGGGGATACGTGTGTGCTAAGGTCCGGGTCCAGGGGACCTACGACCGGCCAGTACCATGTCCCCAAATTCACCAGAGAAATTAGCATTTAACATGGGAGTCTATGGAAGGGGTGCCCGGCTTTGAAAAATCGGTGCTCCCCGGCCAGAGGTCCCCCAGACAACAAACTTTGCACACTTGTAGAGGAAGAGTGGGGCTACAGGTGTGCCAAGTACTGGGTCCCCAAAATCTGGGAGATCAGGCGCAAAAAGGTGGCTCGAGTATAAGCCGAGGGGGGGATTTTCAGCACAAAAAAATGTGCTGAAAAACTTGGCTTATACTCGAGTATATACGGTATATACATATCTGTAGTAGAAAATAAATAAAATACATTTATATAGCTCTGAGGTATACCGCAGTGTTGTACAGTACAAAGAATGTTTAGCTAGTAACATCAGCCTCTGTACCAGAGGAGCTTACACTCTAATGTCCCCTCCCCCACAGTCACACACTATTATTATTATACAGTTATATAGCTCTGACATATACTGCAGCGCTGTACAGAGAACACTGAGCCAATCACATCAGTCTCTGTACCAGAGGAGCTTACACTCTAATGTCCCCCCCCCCCCCAGTCACACACTATTATTATTATACAGTTATATAGCTCTGACATATACTGCAGCGCTGTACAGAGAACACTGAGCCAATCACATCAGTCTCTGTACCAGAGGAGCTTACACTCTAATGTCCCCCCCCCCAGTCACACACCCCCTCCTATATAGCAGCATAATTAGTGTAAGTCATGTGACTACCTATTTATTTGATACAATATATTTTTTTACAATGTAAGAATAAATCATGTACTGTAAATTTTATGTTTCTGTTTATATCTGACATGGCGGTTGCCTCACTCAAAGTCCCACAGTTCTCCTTTTCTACAAATTTATTTAGGGATGGAGGTTGCCATGTGTGCTATAGTGTGTGTCAGGTCACATCCAATTCACTGTTTTGCATTCTAGTGTAGCCAAGACTATACCTGACTGCAGGCCATTCCTGGTGTACGTATTCAAAGACACTTTCAGGCAGGCAGGCCAGGCAGGTGATTCAGTGATCTGCAGTGCATAAAATTATATATACTGTCTGCTACATATATATCCACTGCATTCTAGTGTAGCCAAGCCTAGACCTGACTGCAGGCCATTCCTGGTGTACGTATTCAAAGACACTTTGAGGCAGGCAGGCCAGGCAGGTTGTAGCGACACCCTGTGTATGAAAGGGGTTAACGTTGTTTAGGATATTCCATTCCTGAACACAAGGCTGCTACCAGATACTCCAACCAGCCGAATAAGACCCCATACGAATAATTCTCCCCCAAATACGAGACAATGCTCTGTATGAGGTTCAAGCAGGAATCTGAATCTTTATTGAGAGACCACAGGCTTATATACAGTAAGAGAGGAGGTGCATACATATCCTGCTCATATTACTCTGAAAAAATATCTGTGACCAGACCTAATTTACATGAGCTAATTAACTAATCCCTTACAGCAGCTAATGACTCAGGGACATGACCTTTAGGCTAGACTTGCTGTCTTCTAAACTACAAAACACATTACAACAGTTGACATCATCAGCCTCGTTAAGCAATAGACAGTCGGTCTGTTACATTGAACTTCCTGGAATGCCCATATTAGGAGTTAGACTTTCTGGGCATAGACTTCACAGAACACAGGGGATAACATCGTCATATTTCTTGAGAGATATTGTTAATGAATATTACTGTCCCATTTGAAGTAGTCCAAGTTATAATTTCTCAGTCACCCTATGCCCCTAATGGACATAGGGTGATTTAGACATAAGAGGTGCATGGGGGTCTGAAGCAAGGGTATCTCATACTTTCCAAGGGATTCTTGGTTCCACCGGCCCTCCCGTTACACAGGTGATTCAGTGATCTGCAGTGCATAAAAATATATATAGTCTCCTACATATATATTCACTGCATTCTAGTCTAGCCAAGACTAGACCTGACTGCAGGCAATTCCTGGTGTACGTATTCAAAGACACTTTCAGGCAGGCAGGCCAGGCAGGTGATTCAGTGATCTGCAGTGCATAAAATATATATACAGTCTCCTACATATATATCCACTGCATTCTAGTCTACCCAAGACTAGACCTGACTGCAGGCCATTTCTGGTGTACTTTTTCTAGTAAAATTCAGGCGGTGTTTTGCTAATCTAATTTTACAGTATGTGTGGAAGGCCACCAAGGAGAGGCAGACGCTCACAGGTCACTAAAAGAGGGCAAGCAGGCTCTGTGTCTACAGCCAACAGTGCTGGTTGTGGACACAGTGAATCCTCAGCATGTGGCCGGGGGGCACGCTTGCCCTTTTTTTCGGCAGCTGGCTGTGTTGAGCCACAACATGCAGAAGAGTTGGTAGAGTGGATCACAAAGCCAGGCTCAGAGTACTTTGGCTGCCAATGCAGCTGCCAAAGCGGCCATTCCATCGGTTCAATGTCATCACTCACTCCTTCCCTAGCCCCACCATCATGTCCTGAGGAGTCCCCCGAACTGTTCGACCACAGTGTCAGGTACATGCTGCAGGAGGATGCGCATCATTTTGAAGGCTCCGATGATGGTACCCAGGGTGAGAATGAAGGCAGTAATGGGAGCCCAGAGAGAGCGGGTGCTCAATAGGCATGTGCATTTTGTTTCGTTCCGAATCAAAATTCGGATGGATTTTCATTATTCGGACATTCGGATGCATCCGAATTAACGAATTACAATGCTAACGAATTCAACCGAATCCGAACGTTTCGAATCGAAAAACCACGGACGAAATTTGAATCGAATTCGAAAATAATTCTAGTCGAATCGAATTTGAAAACAATTAGAATAGAATCGAAAATATTGGAAATAATCAAATAGAAAAACAATAGAACAGAATAGAATAAAATACAATGTATATGTTATATTTTATTCTATTCTGTTCTATTTTTTTTTCTAGTCTATTTTCTATTTCTATTCTAATTTTTTCTAATTGGAATTCGAAAAATCGGTCGCATTCGAAAATATTTCAACCAAATTCGAAAATATATCTACCGGATTCGATAATATTTCATCCGCATTCGTTAATATTTCAACCAAATTCGATAATATTTCAACCGGATTTGAAATTATTTCAACCGAATAGAAAAGATTATAATAAAATAGAAAAACAGATAATAGACTAGAAAAACAATAGGACAGAATATATTATATTTTATTCTATTATGTTCTATTTTTTTTCTAGTCTATTCTTTTATATTCTATTCAAATCTTTTCTATTAAAATCAAAATCGTGCCTGCTGTTCCTCTCCTTTGGTGTGTTACACCATTCAACTCGTATGACTCAACAGGCGTATGCCTTGCTGGGTCCACCTTGTCTGGTAAGCCTTAGACCTTCACGGTAGAGGATTTCTCGCAGACAACATATTATACAGTCACCTTTTTCATTTTTGGATTATTTGGACTTTATTTCATCCATTCACTTTTTCTATTTGATTTTACACATTGCATAATATTTTTTGTCACTATATGGTTTATATGTGTTTTCACACAATATATTTGTACACTCGTCTGACCAAGTTTATTGGCCATTGAGGATTTAGGTGTGCATGTTTGTAGAAATCACGTGTTTATCACTTTCCATTTACTAGTCCGTGTAGTAATACACGTGATCTCATATAGTTTATATCTATATATACCTTCTGAGTATATTATCATTTGAGCGCCGCACCAACCCACCTTCACTGGACGTCATATGACACCCAGTCAGGATACATGAACCACCGCCCGGCTGTCATTTTGCTATAGGCCGGGCGGGAAGTGGTTAAACTGTTCTTTTATTCATATAAATAAAAACTGACCATTGTAAGCACCACAGTATTAAATGGCTTGTCTAAACTCTCTAACTTCTACTTTTTTTGGACTGTTTAGTGCTTTAATCCCTTCCCCCTACCCCAGAGTCCCTATAACAGGACTATTATGAATGTGGGTGGGAAGATTTGCCTAATCTCATGAGCACTGTGATTGGCTGTCACACTGGTCACATAATCATGAGCTCCCTATCATTTATGATACTTGGTCTCTGCATTGAGAGCTCTGCCAACTATTCCCATTGACACATATGTGGGGTGTGGGGGTGTTTAAGCTCAACCTCTCTGCCACCACACATATGAGCTTTGTGGATGGCATGAGGTTAAAGGAAGTTGACAAATAAAAAGACTTTCTGTCAGGACCACCAGGTGATGATAAAAATAAAATAAAAAATAAAACCCCAAGAAGGAAACTCTACCCTTCCCCCTTTACATGTTATACTCCCCACGATAGGAAACCTAAAGCTCAACTCCAAAACATGAACATTTCAATTCCTAGTCCCCAATGTCAGCAAATAACCCCTTACATAGAAGTATCCAATTTTATGGAATGCTTCCTCCACCCTGTACCTTCAGCAACAGTGCCAACAATATAACAAATAATAATATTGGCTGCCTGGGAAGTGGTCCGGGATCAGGTGTTAAAGGATAAGTTCACCTTTTTTTTTTTAAATCAATTCCAGCTCCCCTATGTACCAATATTTAGGCAAGAAACCGCGCTAGTGAATCAACATAAATTTTTTTAAAAAAAATAAATATATATATATATGTAGCCACCTGGTCCCGCTCCCTTGGTTTAAGAGACCGGACTGGTTTTTCTTTTTCTGTTGGGTCTGCAGCGAGTTACCTCCCCCGAGTGGATCCTTTAGCTCTGTTGTCTAGGCAAACAATAATCTCCAGGAATAAGGCCAATGTCCTCACTTGAGTAACACCTAATCAGCAAGGTTTTATTCTTTTTGAATCAACTCGAACAGAGGAAAAGCAGAAGTTGAAAGAAGTAGGGGAAGGTTAAGGCACACAACACTTAAGTTCAGTATCTACACTCGTCGGCACTCAAGCCTGAGTGGGTATTGCTCACCCGGATAGTCCCTATGAGAGCGGTCCTAGCAGCCAGGATGGAGCACGGACATCAGAGACAATGAATCCCCTCTAGGTAAGTCTCCAGGCCTCTCCCAGAGACAGCAGTACCGTCGCTAATCTCCGCCGGGACTGATCCTCTCCTGGACTCCTTTCCTAAAGATGGACCCCTTCAAGCGGGCAGCCTGGGATCCTTCTCTGAAGCGTAGGTCCTAGTCAGCAGAGCTGGGCCCACAATGAAGAAACAGGGCCTCGGGCTGAAGGTGCCCAAGGTCTAAACACACTCGCGCACCTCGTGCCATGCGGGCCACGAGGCACACTCACTGGACCAGAGGTCCTCCCTTAACGCCTTGGGGTCCCCCTGTAATTGCCTCACGCCAAATAGCATCTGCCCCTTTTGTAGACTCTCCCAGCACGCACAGCGGGTAGACCACGCCCACTGCACGGCTGCCGAGAGAGGACACCCAAGGTGCTGTGATACCTCCTGTAGTTTAACCTATGCCGGCGGTGAAAGTGCCACCTGCAGGCAACGGAGAACACTACTGCCGGGCAGTATCACACCCAGAGCAGAACAACAATTGAATCATAATTGGTCTGAGCCCAATTATCGGCTCAGACTACCCTTAAATTTCCACATAGCGCCTCCAAATATTGGGGGGGGGGCACTACATATATATATATATATATATATATATATATATATATATATATATACACAAAAGCATCAGCTTGAAGTGAGATACACACAATAATAAATGGCCATTGGAATTGTGTCAATATACTTTATTTGCAAAAATATCAAAGCTTTCCATTAAATCTACAGACACTTACTTCACTTGTCCTCATCCATGTTTCCAAACGTATCCATTGCTTCTGCCTTACTTCCTGGTCAGACTTTAGGTCATGACACAGGAAGGAGTTGACCAGCTGACCTCATTAGCACACACCCTGCATCATCCACCCCCCTACCTACCCACCCATGGCAGAGTTTTCCCAGTTGCACATTTTTTTTAAATGAAATGCAATCAGCGATCACCCTTCTCACTAAATACACAATATAC
The DNA here is from genome assembly GCA_029206835.1 of Rana muscosa. Lineage (NCBI taxonomy): Eukaryota > Metazoa > Chordata > Amphibia > Anura > Ranidae > Rana > Rana muscosa. The sequence continues at coordinate 189,764,990 of CM055127.1, forward strand.
AGTGGGTACGGCAAGTATTCAGACCCCCTTAAATTTTTCACTCTTTGTTATATTGCAGCCATTTGCTAAAATCATTTAAGTTCATTTTCCCCTCATTAATGTACACACAGCACCCCATATTGACAGAAAAACACAGAATTGTTGACATTTTTGCAGATTTATTAAAAAAGAAAAAGTGAAATATCACATGCTCCTAAGTATTCAGACCCTTTGCTCAGTATATAGTATTTGCACCCTTTTGATGAGTCTTTTTGGGAAAGATGCAACAAGTTTTTCACACCTGGATTTGGGGATCCTCTGCCAATTCTCCTTGCAGATCCTCTCCAGTTCTGTCAGGTTGGATGGTAAACGTTGGTGGACGGCCATTTTTAGGTCTCTCCAGAGAGGCTCAATTGGGTGTAAGTCAGGGCTCTGGCTGGGCCATTCAAGAACAGTCACGGAGTTGTTGTGAAGCTGCTCCTTCCTTATTTTAGCTGTGTTCTTAGGGTCATTGTCTTGTTGGAAGGTAAACCTTCGGCCCAGTCTGAGGTCCTGAGCACTCTGGAGAAGGTTTTCCTCCAGGATATGCCTGTACTTGGCCGCATTCATCTTTCCTCGATTGCAACCAGTCGTCCTGTCCCTGCAGCTGAAAAACACCCCCACAGCATGATGCTGCCACCACCATGTTCGTACTTGTATAAAGATGGCCATACACTATACAATATGATTGTATATTGTGTATTTAGTGAGAAGGATGATCACTGATTGGTTACATTTCATTTAAAAATGGGAATGGGTGGGTAGGTAGGAGGGTGTGTGCTAATGAGGTCAGCTGGTCAACACCTTCCTGTGTCATGACCTAAAGTCTGTCCAGGCAGGAAGTAAGGCAAAACTAATGGATACGTTTGGAAACATGGACGAGGACAAGTGAAGTAAGTAACGGAAAACAAACAAAAACTCCTGCGCACAAGTGGAATACTGGACAGTCTGAAAGTGAACAGATAGATGACACTTGGCTTTGCTGTCTTCACGGATAAGGGTATCCTAGCGGTAAATAACAAGAAGAAAAAAGAAAGGCGCACCAGCCTCGTGCATTATCGTTGGATACATTTATTTAAAACAAAATAAAAGAATCCTACTTACAAACATACGTAAAAACCATGCATTTAAAAAGAACCACAAAGTCGCAGCAATGCGTCCAAAAATGAACCCACTCAAATCGGTCACAGAGGGATTGACAAAGGTCACTGCCGGCTGACGCGTTTCAAAGACAAGTCTTCTTCCTCAGAGCTCAGCCTCTTTTCTTTTATTTCGTTTTAAATAAATTTATCCAACGATAATGCACGAGGCTGGTGCGCCTTTCTTTTTTCTTCTTGTCAAGTGAAGTAAGTGTCTGTAGATTTCATGGAAAGCTTTGATATTTTTGCAAAAAAAGTACATGAATGCTTTATTGGTACATAGGGGAGCTGGAATTTAGAAAAAAAAAAAAAAAGAAGATGAAGTTATCCCTTAACCACTTCAGCCCCGGAAGGATTTGCCCCCCTTAATGACCAGGCCATTTTTGTGTGATACAGCACTGTCAATATAACGGACAATTGCGCGGTTGTGCGACGTTGTACCCAAACAAAATTGATATCCTTTTTTCCCCAAAAATAAAGCTTTCTTTTGGTGGTATTTGATCACCTCTGCAGTTTTTATTTTTTGCGCTATAAACAAAAAAAGAGGGACCATTTACACAATATGTTTTACTTTCTGTTATAATAAATATCCCCCCCAAAAAATTCTTCATCAGTTCAGGCCAATATGTATTCTTCTACATATTTTTGGTAAAACAAATTGCAATAAGCGTATATTGATTGGTTTGCGCAAAAGTTATAGTATCTACAAAATAGGGAATAGATTTATGGCATTTTTTTTTTTATTACTACAATGGCGGTGATCTGAAATTTTTAGGAGGCCTGCGACATTGCGGCAGACACATCGGACACTTTTGACACAATTTTGGGACCAGTGACATTTAAGCAGCGATTAGAGTCAAAAATAGCCACGGATTATGTAAATTTCACTGGCAGGGACAGGGTTAACACTAGGGGGAGATCAAGGGGTTAAATGTGTGTCCTAGGGAGTGATTCTAACTGTGGGGAGGTGGCACTGCCTAGAGGAACCAGTATGCTATCAGTCTCCTCTCCCCTGACAGAACAGAGACCTGTCTGTTTACATTGACAGACCTCCATTCTGTCTCTCTTAGGAGCGGTCGCGGGTGCCTGGCGGACATTGCGGCCACTGGGCACATGCATCAGCTTCTACGTCACGCGGGAAAAATGTGCCACTTCGCAGGCATACTATAGACACCCCCCAGGTACGAAATTTAAAGGAATATTTCACTTTTATTGTTTCATTTTAAGCATTATTAAAATCACTGCTCCCGAAAAAAACAGCCGTTTTTAAAACTTTTTTTTGCATTGATACATGTCCCCTGGGGCAGGACCCGGGTCCCCAAACCCTTTTTAGGACAATAACTTGCAAATAAGCCTTTAAAATTCACACTTTTGATTTCTCCCATAGACTTTTACAGGGTGTTCTGCGGCTTTCGAATTTGCCGCGAACACCCCAAATTGTTCGCTATTCGGCGAACAGGCGAACAACCGCACCCGATGTGTGAGTCGAATTACGTTCAACTCGAACATTGGGCTCATCCCTAGTCTTCAGCGGTGGAAGCTGTGTGCAGGAGACACAGCCTGGGAAGTGATGTCAGCCATAGAGTTCCTATGGTGCTTCCATTGTTGGCTGCCTCTTCTGCACGCCACACTCCCAGTGAGTGACCGGACTTACGAACGCCCGAGTTACGAAACTCTCCTACTTACGAACCGGGTGCTGCGCGGACCCTCTGCCATTTTGGGCGGTTTGTCGGCTGTTCTGCTCACGCGTCCGTAATTGGCCGCGCATGCGCAGGACGGCATTCGGCGGCACATCGGAAAACATCAGAAATGTCCGTAATTGCCGTTCTGCGAATGCGTGGCCGACATACGAACATTTCCGACATACAAACAGGAGGAAAATCCCTAACGGGTTCGTAACCCTGTATAGTGATTTCTTCTTTACAGGGCTAGATAGTTTAGTCTTAGAATGTTGCTGCGAGTAGATTTAGAGTTAGGTAGCTTAAAGTAGACATGTGCATTCATTTTCGTCCGAATTTTGGGTATTTTCATTATCGTTTTAACAAATGAAAACGAACACGCAGAATCCGAAATCCAAAAGATCCGACATAAAAAATGCTTTATTTTCGTTTTCGTTGCTACAACAGTTCGATATATAGATAGGAGATTCGACATGACGCTTACCATGGTGATCTGTGTCTATCTAACCTGTGGTCGAATGTGCCTAACCTTAGCTCTATTAGTCCAAGATTATTCTACATAAAGAGAAAAGATTCGACATTATAGAGAGAAAAGATTCGAGACAGTGTTTTCGGTAGACCATTCGACATGAACGACGAAGATTCGACGAAGCAGCGAAAAACATACAAACGTTGAATCTGTCACTGAAGGCTTTATGGTGTCTGTCAAAAGTTCAAAGAAGATTCGACAAGCAGCTAAACTGTACGACGCCGCAATCGTACATTTCCGGTCAAATGATCGGCCCATAGGCTATAGAATAATTTGAATGTTGGTATGACTATAAATATAATTATTACTAGTGTCATACAACATTAGAATTCTTCTATAACTTGTAGGCGGAACATTCGATTGTGGCGTCGTACAGTTTAGCTGCTCCGTCGAATCTTCTTAGAACATTCAACAGACACCATAAGCCTTCAATGACAGATTTGACTTTAATTAATTCGGATTTTTCGGACTAATGCATTTTTTAACAAAACAAAATAAATAAAAATGAATTTCGGGAGTAACTAAATAAATGTATTTTTCGGACGAAAATGAAATTCCGAAACAAAATATTTCAGTGTGCACATGTCTAGCTTTAAGCTGAACTTCTACTTTAAGACCTTAGAAAGGAACAGGTGCAAGAAGGAGGGTTTTAGTTTCCTGGAGAACTGAGCTGACGTTTAGGTTACCGGCTCTATAGTAGGGACAGACCGCACCTAAATAGGGAAGATTGCAGTCCTGCTTGGGGAAAGGATGGCCAAACAGTTAGAGGAAATTTTAAACTAGGTGATAGGGGAAGGGATCAGAGGAAGCTGAAATGGCAGAAAGTGTGACTGTGGCCCCCATTTTAACATTTTTTACAGGATACTAGAGTTACAGGGACGGTCTAGTGCTAGAATTATTGCTCTTGCTATAAGGTTTGTGCCAATACCTCACAATTGCGGTGCAAACACCATTTACGTATGCGGGTGCAATTTGATCACACTGTCTCTTTATTTATTTATTAATCACTGTTTTTCCTATCACAAGAAATGTAAACATCCCTTGTGATAGAAATAAGGCATGACAGGTCCTCTTTATGGAGACACCTGGGGTCTATAAGACCGCAGATCTCTCCTCTACTCTGAAAAGAATGAGATAAAAAAAAAAAAAACATTGATCACTGCTTTCCAGAAAAATCCATCTGGTCCATGGCCGGCTCTATGGTAACATGGCAGAACCACCAGATTGCATACCGGGGTCCCCGATCACAAGGGAAAACGGTGAGCAGTGGGAGAGGAGCATTCCTTCCCATTGCCTGTAAAAGAAATCCAGTGGCTAATCAGCTGCTAGGATGGCTTTTACAAAAAAGAGACTTGCTGCCTGAAAATAAAGATACCATAATGAAGCCTGTAGCTGCAAGCATCATCCTATTATAACCACCTCAACCTAAGCACGTCCATGAAAGTCCTACGGTCAAGAAGTGGCTGAATACATGCCATCCTGAGACTGTGAATATTGTTTTGCAGTTCTCCTTCCATGAAAGTTCATTATCTGGTGCCAATTCTGGATAGAGTTTTCTGAAGAGCTCCTATCAGGTCACTGTTTCTCAGGCTGTATATAATCGGATTTAGGAGAGGGGTGACAACTGTGTAAAGTACAACTAGCCATCTCCCTGCCAGAAAAATCTTAGTTTTGGGTTGAAAGTAGTTGAAAAAAACTGTCCCATAAAAGATGAAGACCACCGTGAGGTGAGAGGTGCAGGTGGAATAAGCTTTCCGTCTTCCATCCTTCATTGTAATTTTTAGGATGGTTTTGAAAATGTAGACATAGGAGAGGAAAGTAATGAGAGAGCCAGGGACTGAAAAACATGCAGCTTGAAGATATATAAGAAAGTAATTGAGATAAGTGTCAGAACATGACAGTTGAAACAGTTGATATAATTCACAGAACAAGCTTGGGATGGTGGTGGGGTCAGGGAAGGCCAGTCTTAGTGCATAAAGTGTATGCAACAATGAACAAGCAAAGCTGAGAACCCAGAATAAGAATGCCACCTGAACACATAGGGGAAGGCTCATTATGGTTGTATAATGCAAAGGATGACAGATGGCAACATAGCGATCGTAGGACATTATATCAAGTATGAAGCACTCAGTGCTGCAAAACCAGGAGAAGAAGAAGACCTGAGAGATACAAGTTGGGTATGAAATCTGCCTGTTTCCAGTAAAGATGTCAAAAGACAAATGTGATACGGAAATGGAGGAGTTGAAGATGTCTAAAACGGAGAGATTTCCCAGGAAAAAGTACATGGGGGTCCGCAGGTGGGAGTCGGATATCACTAGGGAAATGATGAGAAGATTTGCGGCCAATGTGGCCAAATAGATGAGGAGGATCAGCAGGAATACCGGGATCTGATAATATCTGAGGTCTGACAGGCCGAGCAAAATGAATTCAGACTGAGAAGTTTGATTTCCCATCATAACCAATTAGTTCACTTTAGGAAGAGATGGAGTGATAATGTGAGGATTCAGGAGGACATTGTATTATTTAGAAGAAAGATGAACAGAACCTGCTAAATACGATGAATGTCAGGAACCAGACCCCTGCCCTCCAGGATCAGTATAGAAGCAGGAAGTCCAAATGAGGGGTTGCAGCATAGAAAGAGTTAAAAAAAAAAGTTCAAATACAGCAATACATGGCAACAGATTTGAGCAATAACCCCTTAGTCAGGCCAAAAAGTAGATCCACAATAACAATCAATAACAGTAAACATATACTAGCAAGAGTGTAAGCCCGGGAATAACAGTTTCCAGTTTATTCCATCAATAATTGATACAAATCAGGAGAAAGAAACTAACAATGAGTAGAAAACAGAAAGCAAAAGCTGACAGCTGCTGTCATACTCCCACCTTCACTGAACAACGATATCTGGTGATTAATATAAATAAACCTACAAGGATAAAAAAATCACAAATTACCATATAAACAATCAAAAATAAATCATGCTAATTAATATGTTATACAAAGCAGTGCAAATCTAATTTATGATTCAAACCCACTGGATATCACAGATTTAGTTGGTGGATCCAGAAGACCTCTCTTTTGTTTGTACACGCAATTTCCGGTCACCTCCTCTCCTTATCTTGGGAATAGAACCTATAAGAGTATATTTTATCTGGGACACTGAATGTCCTATATCAATGAAAGGTCTCCCTAGAGGTTGTTCTATACATTTCTCTCTAATGACATACTTACAGGTGTGTCTCATAAAATTTAAATATCATCAAAAAGTTAATTTATTTCAATAATTCAATTAAAAAAGTGAAACCCATATATATATTATATAGATTCATTACACACAGATTGATATACAGTATGTCAAGCACTTCATTCTTTTAATTTTGATGATTATGGCTTACAGCTAGTGAAAACCCAGAAGTCAGTATCTCAGAAAATTTGAATATTACATAAGACCAATAAACCAAAAGGATTTTTAATACAGAAATGTTGGCTTAGGCTTCATGTACACGGGACGTTGTTCAACCTCTTACATGAGGGTGTTCCGGTGATCAGCAGCAAAATAATGAGAAGATTCCCGGCCAATGTGGCCGCATTGATGAAGAGGTTCAGCAGAAATACCGGGATCTGAGAATATCTGAGGCCTGACAGGCCAAGCAAAATTAATTCAGAATGAAAAGCGTGCTTTCCCATCAAAACCAAATGATTCACTAAGAGAGGAGCGATAATGTGAGGATTCAGGAGGAGGTTGTACCGGAGAAGACCCCGTTCCCTGGACTGTGAAGGATCATTCCCACAAAGACATTAATATAAAACAAATAAAATATATTTCAGGAATTTTCAACTTTTTATCAACGAATATACTGTACAGAATTGTAATAAAAATAAGTATTATAATTTCGCACAGAGTCATGTCTGCTTCACAAAAAAAAAAAGGATTTAATAAAACATAAACATTTATTAATGTGAACTTCTGAGCCTTTTGAATATTCTACATCATCCATTCCACATTGTGAAGATTTTTTATTAATACTCTAAGATATTTATTGTTATTGTGATCAGACCCAGTAATCAATAACAAGGAAACATTTATCAACATTTCTTATACATTTCAGTGGATGAAATGGGCAGGTTCCTAAATATGTTCAATTTACTTCTATATAGTTCTGACCTATACATAAGTGTAGCAGTGTCCCATCAACATCTGTCACAGTGTACCAGTGTCCCATCAACATCTGTCACAGTGTACCAGTGTCCCATCAACATCTGTCACAGTGTACCAGTGTCCCATCAACATCTGTCACAGTGTACCAGTGTCCCATCAACATCTGTCACAGTGTACCAGTGTCCCATCAACATCTGTCACAGTGTACCAGTGTCCCATCAACATCTGTCACAGTGTACCAGTGTCCCATCAACATCTGTCACAGTGTACCAGTGTCCCATCAACATCTGTCACAGTGTACCAGTGTCCCATCAACATCTGTCACAGTGCATTAGTGTCACAGTGTATCAGTGCACAAAACATCTGCAATAATGTTCCATTGCAACATCTGTCGGTGAACCTAGTGGATCATTAACAGCTGTTGGGGTCCGCTAGTGGATGATTAACATCTGTCACAGTGTTTCAGTGTACCATCAATAAACAAAAAGAACATTTTAAAGTGCCCCCGTCCCCCCAAGCTCGCGTGCCAAGGCGAATGCAAATGTTTGTCCCATACACATACGTAAACGGTGATCGAACCACAGATGTGAGGTTTTGCCACGAACGTCAGAGTGAGAGCAATAATTCTAGCACCAGACCTCTTCTGTAACTCTAACCAGATAACCTGTAAAGGCTTATAAAGCATCGCCCATGGAGGTTCTTAAATACCAAAGTTTGGCACCATTTTACAAGCGTGTAAAATTTTAAAGCGTGACATGCTTGGTATCTATTTACTCATTTTCATATTTTACCAAAAAATGTAAAATGATGTTGTGTTTGTGTGCATTAAAGTGTATTTTTGCGTTAGCGTGTATAATTTCCAAAATGTCATTCATAAAACTGCTGTGCAAATACCGTGTAACAAAAAAAAATGCAAAATGTACCATTTTATTCTCTAGGGCCTCTGCTAAAAAATATATAATGTTTGGGGTTCTATGTAATTTTCTAGCAAAAATACAGATTTTTAATTGTAAACAAAAAGTGTCAGAAGAAGGCCTGGTCTTAAAGTGGATAATGCCTGACTGTTCTCCTTGGACTTTGGGTCTTTCTATGTGGCTAGGCGGCAGGGGCGGTCCATCCTTTAGGGGCATCCGGGTGCCACCTTCCCTATACACAGATGCCCTGTCTATCCATGCATCTGGCCCATTTCAGGATGCCGGATGCATGAATTCAAATTTTTTAAACACCTGATTAGAGCCAGAGGCTCTAATAGGCTTCAAAATTGGGTGGGCTCGGGGCGCAGAGCATTGCGCTACAAGCCCACCCAGGTGTGTTGTGTAGCGGGGTCTCCTTTAGGGCCCCGGGACTACATTACCCAGAACCCCGTTCGGCACCCAGAGTGCAATTGGCCACCGCAGAGACTCATGGGAGGGGTTATTTAAGAAGGAGGCGAGGCGGAGCTCAGCCTCTTTGGGACACCGCGCTACAAGCAACAGCTTCTTCCTGTGCGGATCTGCCGCAGTACAAGGCCTGAAGCCTGGGGCTTTGCGCAACTTCCGAAGAGCCTTCCACCCCGCTGCGGAGTCTGGGTGGCACCAGACTGGTTGAGTGAGGACATCATTTGGATCGGGGACACGATCGTTGCAGACGCCGTGTGCGGAGACACAGCAGGTGGAAGTCCCGGACTGGGATCGCGTCCGGAGTGGTGAGCGAGCACTTGCTCAATCAAATAGACTTTACCGTTTTTAGGCCTATAGACTGTCGTGGCCCACCGATCGTTAGTTTGTTGTTCCACTAGGAGACCAGTAGCAGGACAGAGTTGACGGGTCTCCACTATAGTGTTCCTTGTGACTGCCTGCCTGTGGATTACAAATACTATTTCATCAAGTGCAACACCGAAAGTTTGCATGCGAAGAAATTCAAATTCAAAAGACTGAGATTTCTCCTATGTCAGGCCTGTCCAGGGAGGGGTGATAGAATATTGTTTAGTGCGCCATAGGGCGCGTACACCATAATAGCTGCGCGCGGTGGGTTACCGCACTGGGCTATTGTTGTGTGCTACACTTATTGCTGCAGGGCTCTGTGAGCAAGTTGGATGTGTTCTGTGCTGCCTTTGCCCTCTTGACATAAAGTAAAACTGTTAGGTTTAATCTCTTGCTTCAGTGTGTTGTCTTACTGCAAAGAGATACCCCTTGCAATACTATTGCTTGTGATATGAATTTAACCCTAGACTAACTGTGCCAGAGTGGGTCGAGTAAGATTGCCGGGAGTTGGCGGTGCTGTACACAGGGCCCGAAATCAAACCAGCGGCTCTCTTAACTGGGGGTAGCGCTACAGTTACAATAGCAAATAAACACTGATCCTCCTTCTGGCCAATCAGGAAGCGGGTATGATTGGATGAAAAGAGAAGCGTCTCGATTGGCCATCGGGGAGGATGGAGGAAATGGAACCGCGGAGAGCAGGGGCAGTGGAAGCCACGGTGATGCCCGCAGATAGCAGGGGAAGGGGAAGCTGCCATGATGCCTGCAGAGAGCAGGGGAATCCGCCGGAGAAGCCCGGGTGAATCGCTGCCCGCCAGTAGATGGGGTGAGTGCTCTGGACCCCACCGACCGGGGGGTATGGTCGTGGCACTGTTTACACCCCCCCCCCCATTCCCCGAATAAAAATTACCACCGGCAGCCACTGCTAGGCTGTGAAAAAATCTCACACATGTGGTATCACCATATTCAGGAGGAGTAGCAGAATGTGTTTAGGGGTGTAGTTGCAAGAATGCAAGAAACATAGAAAAGTGAAGGCAGAAAAAGACTGAGTAGTCCATCGAGTCTGCCTATAGATCCATGTTTGTCCCAAGCATGTTTGAAGCCATCTACTGTTGACTGTCTCACTACCACTGCTGGTAGTTTATTCCAATCATTTTATTCAGTAAAATAATTCTTTCTAGGATTGGTTTTGAACTTTCCTCTGTGCGTTATACCTATGCAGTTTGTGAGAAACAACTTGTTAATATGACATTTTTGTTAAAAAAAAAAAATACATTTTATTTACTTAATTTCCTTATATTCCAAAGAATTGTGTGGAAAAATGACAACTTCAAAAAACTCGCCATGCCTCTTACTAAATACCTTGGACTGTCTACTTTCCAAAAAGGGGTCATTTGGGGGATATTTTTACTTTCCTGGCATGTTAGAGTTTCAAGAAGTGATAGGCCGTCGGTACATCAGGTGTGATCAATTTTCAATGATACTTGGCGAAGCTTGTAGACACTATAACTTTCACACAGACCTAATAATATGCACCGATGTGGGTTATTTTTTACCAAAGAAATGTAGAAGTAAAAATTTTGGTCAAAATTTATGAAGAAAAATTACAGAAACATAAACTAAGAAAAACATGTTTTTTTCAACATTTTTGGTTCTTTTTTTTTGTTTACATTGCAAAAAAAAAAAAAAAAAAACTGAGGTGATTAAATATAAACCACCAAAAGAAAGCTCTATTTGTCCCCCAAAAAATTATAAAAATTCATATGGGTATGTTGCAGCACTGAGTAATTATCATTCAAAGTGTGACAGCACTAAAAGCTGAAAATTGGCCTGGGCAGGAAGGGGGAGGAAGTGTCCGGTATTGAGGGGGTTAATGACATTATTCATGGAATCCAATATTTGGATGAGTTCCGGTGTCGGAGCATTTCATCCAATGACACCGGACCTCCAACAAAACATTGGATCCATTCTGTATTCTTTGTCTTTTCCATTTCCCATCATGTAAAGTCTAATGCCGCGTACACACGATCAGAAATTCCGACAACAAAGGTCCGATGTGAGCTTTTTGTCGGAAATTCCAACCGTGTGTAGGCTCCATCAGACATTTACTGTCGGAATTTCCGACCACAAAAATTTGAGAGCTGGTTCTCAAATTTTTCGACAAGAAAAGTTCTTGTCGGAAATTCCGATCGTCTGCATGCAATTCCGACGCACAAAAAAACACGCATGCTCAGAATCAAGCAGAAGAGCCGAACTGCCTATTGAACTTCATTGATCTCGGCTCGTCGTACGTCTTGTACGTCACCGCGCTCTTGACGGTCGGAATTTCCGACAAGATTTGTGTGACCGTGTGTGTGCAACACAAGTTTGAGCCAACATTCCGTCTGAAAAAAATCCACGGTTTTGTAGTCGGAATTTCCGATCGTGTGTACACGGTATTAGTGTATAATGATCTGTAACATGATAAGAAGGAATAGCAGCAATTCTCAGGGGTGTCGGTGTAACGCTGGCTGTGATCACTTTTATGACTCGTAGAGTAAGAAATGAACTCATCATAACAGGTCCTCTTTTCTGAGGAATACACAAACCGGGGTCATCAGATTTCTGGAATTCTCTTTCACATCCCAAACTTCTGTGGAAGCCAATCAGAATATACCAGGAAAGTGTGATAAGACACAATGGGGGAGATTTACTAAAACTGGAGCCCACAGAATCTGCAGTAGCTGTGCATAGTAACCAATCAGCTTCCAGATTTTATTGACAAACTAAGGCTCCTTTTACACGGGCGGACCGTATGTCCGTTTTTCATCCATCCGTTTTCTTTTCGGATGAAAAACGGACATACAAGTATCCCTATGGGATAGCGGATGTCAGCGGATGAACATGCGCTGACATCCGATGACATCAGTCGCCGCTATGGTCCGTTTATCATGACGGAGGAAAATCCTATTTTTCCATCTGTCTGCGGATCGGATCGGATGAAAACGGACAGACGGTCCGTTTTCATCCGTTCCCCCCATAGAGGAGAGCGGAGATCTGATCGGTCCGTTTCTGCACTATGTGCAGAGATGGACTTGTCATCCGCCGGCTCAGCGGGGATCAATGGAGCGATGTTCACGGGGCGGATCATCATGGGATCCCCCCGTGTGAAAGGGCCTTTACTGAACAATCTGAAGTTAGAAGCTGATTGGTTATTATGCACGGCTGCACCAGATTCTGGGTGCTCCAGTTTTAGTAAATCTCCCCCATTGTTATCACTCACCTGTATATTCAGAATCTCTTATTGATGATGGATGGGGTCTGTGTACGGGAATACAGGGGGTGGAGATGAGGAATATATAACACTGTATAATTGTCAGGGATCACCTTGTAGAAGAATATTTCATGTATAAAACAGCCAACACCTTCCTGTTCTAGAGAGATACAATGTGTCCTGTAGAGGTCTTGTTATCAGATCTTGTGTTGGTCGGGTTCCTTCAGCCAGTTCTATAGAGGAGATCGGAGGGTCAGGTAGAGAGGACACACAGGTTCTCCCCCCTCCCTGCACCATCTCACTGTGTATAAAAGCACTCAGAATCTCCCTGAGACCTCCATCCCTATCCCCCCCGTGTCTCATTACACTCCCGAGATCTCACTGAGGCCTCATGACACAAGACGATCCAAAAATATCTTTCTGTTTCTTTGTTTCTGGAAAACTTTTAATAAAGTTCTTTTTCTTTTTCTGATATTGATAAGTGAATAATGTAAAGTCCACTCTTACAGGCACAGGGCTAATAAGGCTCTTTTTTTTTTTTTTTTTCTTTTGTCATAAATAAATCTGCTGTGAAGTGCACCTGTCCTGAGACAAGATATTGGATATTGTATAGAGCTTCATAAAATCTGTGGAATTATGCCGCTATCGCTTGAGTTTCTACTATCTTTTTGTTTTGAATTGTTAAATTGTGAATGTGTCTGGAATCCTGCTGTTTTTTAAGCTGTCTGGCTAAAAGCCTGCCACATTTATTTCCTTGTTCGTAGAAGCGATGTGCATAATACCTGAACTTATTTCTAGTTCTACGATCCAAGCATTGTGTCAGCCTGCATCTCAGGGTCTCCAATTTCTGAACATCTGCTGGGTCTAAATGTCTTTTATGTTTAATCTCTAGTTCATTAATCTCCTCCAGCAGATCTGTTATTTCTTTTTGTTTTTCTTTTTTTTAATCCTGACTCCTTGTGCTATCAGTTCACCCCTAATCACTGATTTGTGGGCTTCCCAGATAGCTTGTTCAGAGACTTCTCCAGGCACGTTAATTTCAAAGTATGTTTTTATTTTAAGGGTTAATGCCTCCACTATGCAACTATCATCCAATAGTGTCTCATTTAACCGCCAGGTTCGTTCTAGGTGACCTGCAGAAACTGGAAGGAGGGTCAGGGTTATAGGTGCATGGTCTGAAATCGTTATTGATTCTATCGTACAGGAGCGAATCCTTTCGAAGTAGAACTGATCCACAAAGAAAAGATCTAAACGCGAATGCATATTGTGGATTTTCGAATAGTAACTATAATCCATTGTCCCATTATGTGTTGCGCGCCATCCATCCACCAGGTGAAGGGTATGTAAAAGCTGTTTTATGTGTTTTAGGGCTTTAAAGGATATAGGGGTTTTACCGGTTGATGTATCTATGCTTGGGTCTAAAGTTAAGTTAATATCTCCCCCCAAAATCAAAAATCCCTCCCTAAACTTCTCCAGCAATTTTAAAGTCCTCACCAAAAAATTAACCATTCCTGTATTTGGTGCATAAATCGAAGCAAATGTATAACAATAGACATTCAATCTCCCCTTTACAAAGAGGTAGCGACCTTCTGGGTCCATTTGTGACGATATAACAATTATTGGGCATGTCTTTCTAAGGCCCCTTTCACACTAATGCAACTTCAAAGTCGAGCGATTCGCGGCCGTGATTTTGCCGCGATTTCAGGGAATGCCTATGAAAGTGGCATCAAAATCGGACCAAAGTAGTGCAGGGACTACTTTGAAGTCGGAACGACTTGAAGTCGTACTAATATGAATGGTTGCCATTGGAAATCATGAGAAACGAGTTGTCATGCTACTTTGCTATCACAAATCGTGGGACAAGTCGTATAAGTGTGAAAGGGGCCTAAATGTTATTGTCACCCCTCTTGCCCTTACAATAGGTGACGGTGCATGAAACCACTGATTAAACACCCATGTTGGCATATTCAGTATGGCCTCTTTCACAAGATGCGTCTCTTGTAAAAAGACCATGTCTGCAGCATAACGGCGCAATTCCTGCCACAGGCGACCTATCTTCTGGGGAGAGTTTAAACCTCTTACATTATATGATATAACCTTTATTGAGCCTGCCATTGCTGGTTTTCATATAGTCCTAAAATTTCCTAAAATTTCCTTTAGTGGCTGTTCTTTACAAATGCTCCTGGGAGAGGAGAGAACAAAAAAAAAGGGACACCATATCAAAGAAAAGGGTGACCGTAGTATCCCCCCCTCCCCTCTCACCCTTCCCAAGCCCCCCCATCTCCCACCCTCCCCCCTCCCCCCCCCCCTCTACTCGGGAGAAAATAAGTTGTGAGGGTGTCACCCCCCCACACCGATTTCTCCTTCTTTCTGCTATACTGCAGAATACCTAGTCTCGTATATCGGACCCTACCTATTGGGTAAGATCTACGTTTACCCAAGTGAATCAATATGCGTCTCCTTACCCCGGGCATCTTTTAATCTTCCCCTTTTTATGCCTGCGCCCCCCCCTATTTCTCCCTTCTTATGATAATTTTTTGTTTCCCCTTTCAGGGTTGAAAAAGAGAAATCATGAATGTAGGAGGGGGAAGGAAAGAGGGTAAAGTGGTAAAGACCACACACCCATAACATTACCATTTATTTTAAATAGAATTAAAATGCCCCCCCCCAAAAAAAAAACAATAAAGAAACCCTTCTATCACAACAAGGTGCAAAGCAACACCTTCCTTTTCCCCTCACCCACCCCTACATTAATTATTTAACATAAATAAACAGTATATTAGGTATAAGTATATGTATATGTATATACTCTAAAAAGAAAATAAATAAGTCCATCATCATAAGTGCCCACAAAGAAAAAAAAAACCCTTTCCATCTCAAAAAAGGTGCAAAGCATCTCCCCCATTTTCACTTCCCCCTCCCTCAAAAAAAAAAACATATAAGTCCATCATAATAAGTGCCCCCCCCCCAAAAAAAAAATATGTTTACAGTCTAATAATAAAAAATAAAAAAAAAAGTCCATCATCATACGTGCCCCCTCCCCCCCCCCCCCAAAAAAAAAACCTTTCATCTCAAAAAAGGTGCAAATCACCCCCCTTTTCACTTCTCCCTCAAAAAAAAAACTTTTTAGTGAGTCAAAGCCCCCATCCATCCCTCTTATTAACCATCTGTTGTTTCCCCTTCTTAATCTTTCTCAAAGACAGTTCCTATCGTGTATTTTTCTGTCTGTTTGAGTGATTTCTGCGTCAAGTTTTAGTGGGCACTTGTTGCCACTTATCAGGTGGTCCCTGTATTTTTCCTTCTCCAGTCCAAAAAATTAGCAGGGGGTAAGTCTAATGTTTTTGCAAACGACCGTACATCATCTCTGGTACGGAGAATTGCTGTCTTTCCATTTCGTGAAGCCATAAGACTAAATGGGAACCCCCACCGATACTTAATCTCTGCTGCACGCAGGGCGAACAGCCCGCCTCTGCATTAAAGTTCTGCGTGACAAGTCCGGGTACAAAGATATATGCATTCCATCAAATTCAATTTCAGACTTGCTGCGTACTATTCTCATTATAGTGTCTTTAACTGTAAATGTATGTATTTTGCATACAATATCTCTTGGTCTCTCTGCATTTTAAATAGCATACAGTGGAACCTGATGAACCCTGTCAATCTCAATATTCTCTGGTGCAGAGTCTCCCATTATTTGTCAAAATAGTTGTTGAATTGTTGAGAGCAACTCAGACGTCTGAACTACCTCCAGTAATCCTTTTATGCAAATATTTTGCCTGCGATCTCTATTCTCATAATCATCTAATTCAGTGGTTCTCAACTCCTGTTCTCAGGGCCCACTAACAGGCCAGGTTTGCAAGATAACTGAAATACATGACAGGTGATATAATTTGCTGCTCAGTGATTGCAGTATTCTAGTCTGCATCTCCCCCAAGGTAATATTTAAAATCCAGCCTGTTAGTGGGTCCTGAGGACTGGAGTTGAGAACCACTGATCTAATTGGTCTTTGTATGAATTTATAGTCTCCTCATGATGTTTCACTGTCTCTTGTAAATCAACCAATGTTTGTACCATTGTCTCCTGACCATTTTCCAATGTCTCTACTCTGTGTCCTAATCAGTGTTGGTCATCTTACTTTAAAAAAGTAATTAGTTACAGTTACAAATTACTTCTCCTAAAAAGTAATTGCGTTAGTAACTCAGTTACTACATTGGAAAAGTAATTAGTTACTCAGCAAAGTAACTGACTTTTTTTTTAAATATTGACTCGCGCATAAGCCGAGGGTGAGAAATGCAGCAGCTACTGTAAGTGGAAAAGAGGGTCAACAATGCAAATCTGCAGCTGCATACCTCACTGTGTCTATTGCATACCTCCCTGTGTTCTGTGCATGCCTACCTGTGCAAATCTGCCTACCTCACTGTGTCCTGTGTACCTCCCTGTGTCCATTGCAGCCTACCTGTGTCCTGTGCATGCCTCCGTGTGCCGATCTGCAGCCTCCGTGTGCCGATCTGCAGCCTCTGTGTGCCGATCTGCAGCCTCCGTGTGCCGATCTGCATTCTCTGTGCCGCTTATACATCTTCTCACTGTGCTCTCTTCTTTTAGCATGTTCCCTGTCAGCACAAGTGCATGCAGTATCCACCGATCAGCGTGTCCTAAAAACATACGGCGGCCATTCCAGTATTCAAAAGCCACGCCTCCTCCTCGTCTGTGATAGGCGGAACACTTAATTTCCCAGCATTCAGTTTTCCGCCTATCACGGACATCCGCTCATCCTCATAACACGGACGAGGATGAGAGGATGTCCGTGATAGGCTGAACACTGACTGCTGGGAAATTGAGTGTTCTGCCTATCACAGACGAGGAGGCGCGGCTTTTGAACACTGGAATGGCCGCCATCTGTCTGCATGACACGCTGATAAGGTAGACAGACGGCGGGGACTAGATGTACGGTAATTGCAGTAACGCCGCCCAAGTAATGGGAACCGCGTTACCATGAGGGGGAAGAGTAGACATGTGCAATTAGTTTAGTTACAAATTCGTTATTCGTCAAAATTTGTTATATTCATTAATTCGTAAACATACGAATGAACGAACGGTTTACTAAAATTACCAATGAACAACGAGTTATCGAAAAGAACGAATATGGAAAACAACGAAAATACGAAATTATTAAATTAGAAACAGTGACAATACGAAAGAGTGAAAAAAACGAAAACATGGAAACAACGAAAATACCGAACAAAGATTCAAAATAAAGAAAATCAAAATGAACGAAAACTTGAAATTACGAATATTCAGAAAACGAAAATCAAAGCAACGAAAATACCAAACAAAGATTCAAAAATAACAAATATCAAAATGAACGGAAAAAAAAAAAACAACTAAATTACGAATATTCGGAAAACGGAAATCAAAACAACAAATTCATCAGTTCTGAAATATTTCTGGACGTTGGCCAATAAGCTTGTCCCTTTCCCTGAAGAGGTTGTCCCTTCCCCCAATGAGCTTGTTTCTTATTCCCTTGTGTGTTTTTCTGTGTTAGACTGCAGTGCATTCCATCCACAGTCCAGATAGGTTGTGGTTGGGTAGGTGGCACTGTTTTGGTGGATTTGTGAGTTAAGTTGTGACTTGTGAGAGAGAAATTCTTTGTTTCTTAAGCATACTCTGTCTAGATTCTGGTTTCTATATTGCGAATTATGCCCCGATTACGAATCTACGAAAACAATGTTACAAAAGTAAGAATAAATGAGCCGGTCAATCTCACGAAATTACGAATTACAAAATGATGACAAGTAGTGTTTCGAATAAACGGAAAATGTATTCTAACGAAAGTACGAATGTAATTAAATCTACAACAGTACAATTTTCCAATCAACGGAAATTAGACACGAAAATACGAATCATTGCAAATCAACGAAAATATAGTTCTTACGAAAATACAAATGTGGCCAAATATAAAATATAACGAAAAATACGAATTTCAAATCAACGAAAATTAGACTAACAGAAAAATAACCCTTACGGAAATACGAAAGAGTCTGAATACGATAACCCACGTCTTGCGAAATTACGAATCGTTACGAATCAACGGAAATGAATAGAAACGAAACCAAACTAAACAAATTTTTATGTTGTGCACATGTCTAGGGAAGAGTAATCAGTTAGATTACTCGTTACCCTCTAAAGTAACTGCATTAAGTAACGCCGTTTACTTTAGCACAGTTACTACCATCACTGGTCCTAATGCATCAGTCTCCTCTCTAAGGCCCTCCACCGCCTGTTGGCATGATTGCTCTACAACAGAAATAAGTTGTTGAATGTCTGTCTTGGTGGGTAGGGCCTTTAGGAGTTCTCTGATGTCCATCTCTAGACCCTCTGGTCTTGGAGGTCTGTTACCCCCACTTTGAACTGGGTTGGGGCAATGTGCTTCTTGTGGTATTAGTAATGTGACTGTTCCCTTTCCATGGGAGCCTGTATCAGACATAGTCCATGCCCCCTCTGTCTCCATACATTCCTCCTCAACCCCAAAGGGTTTTCCATTCTCCATAAATACCTCTTCACCCAAAGCACACACATATGGCATTGTTGGCCCCTCCATCTTATTTTTATCAGCCATTAGAGTTGTAAAGATATCATGGTCATTTACCTGAGGGTCTCTATGTGCCTTCAAAGGAGTTTCTCTGCCTTTCACCGTTGCAGGCTCCATACTCCCCTCCGCTCCCAGCAATATACTGCATTCCCTATGCCGTTCTGGCTCCTACTCGGCCTCGGTTGGCTCCATTCTTGTCCTGTGCTATTTCGGCTGTGCACTTGGCTGCTGGCTGAGTTGCTGCCTCCGGGTGTTGTCCTCCCCTCCCTAGAACCAGAGAGCTCTGGTCTTTCGACTGAATGCTGCGACCGGGCGTCAAAGATCCCTGGTCCGGTCTGGGGGGGGTTGCGCCCGCTCGCCGCCTTGCTCCCGCTGAGGTCCATTACCTCCCTCTTTCCATCTGACGGCTTCTCCGTTTGGCGTCCAGACTCCGCTGCACAGGGGGAGAGGTAAGATCGTATCCCTCCCGCTTGTTTTAGCGCTGTCTGTCGGCGTGTCGGCATTCCCTCAGCTGTGCGCTCTCTGTCTGATCAGCGTCAGCCGTTGCAGATTTCTCATAGCCCGGGGGGAGGAGAGTGGAGAGCTCTACTCAGCACGTCCGCTCATCCTCTCTCATGCCAAGCCCAAAATTTTGCAAATAAATAATCTTTCTTCATGAATTTAAGCCAACATGTATTCTGCTCCATTTATTTGGTGAATCAGTGTATATTATTTAGTCTGTGAATATTTTTTATTTTTTTTACATCCTGTCACAAGTGCAGTACAGCATCATCAAATAACGGGTTTGGTGGTGACCAGGGACACAGCGGGTGACAGATCGTGGCGGAGCGCGGCCCGTTTATGGGAGGACGTCATATGACGTCTTCCCAGAACATTAGGGTTCCTGCCCGTTCGTCATTTTACAATGGCCTGGGCAGGAAACAGTTAACCACTTGCCTACTGGGCACTTATACCCCCTTCCTAACCAGGCCAATTTTCAGCTTTCAGCACTGTCACACTTTGAATGACAATTACCCAGTCCTGCAACACTGTACCCATATGAAATTTTTGTCTTTCTTTTCCACACAAATAGATATTTATTTTGGTAGTATTCACTCACCACTTTTTTTTTTTTCTTTTGCACTATAAATAAAAAAAAGACGGAACATTTTGTAAAAAAAAAAGAATTTTTCTTCGTTTCTGTAAAAAAAATAGAAAATTAGTAATTCTTCTTCATAAAATTTGGCCAAAATTTATACTGCTACATATCTTCGGTAAAAATAACCCAAATCAGTGTATATTATTTGGTCTTTGTGAAAGTTATAGACTCCACAAGCTGTGGTGCCAATCACTGAAAATTGATCACACCTGAAGTACTGAAGGCCTCTCTCATTTCTTGAGACACACAAGCCAGGAAAGTACAAATACCCCCCAAATGACCCATTTTTTAAAAGTAGACATTCCAAGGTATTTAGTGAGTGGCGTGGCGAGTTTTTTCAAGTTGTAATTTTCTTTCCCACAATTCTTTGCAAAATTACGATTTTTTTTCACAAAATTGTCATATTAACAAGTTATTTCTCTCACACAGCAGATGCATACCACAAATTACACCCCAAAACACATTCTGCTACTCCTCCTGAGTATGGCGATATCCACAAGTTTTTGGAAAATGTGAAAAAAGAAAATGAAAACACCTTTTTATGCATTTTTTACACATTTTTACGGCACTGATGAGGATCCACTGATAGGGTGGCACTGGTGAGCACTCACTGATGGGCACAGATGGCACTGTAGTGGCACTGATGGCACTGTAAAGGCACTGATGGCTCTGTAGGGCACTGTAGTAGCACTGTAGTGGTACTGATGTGATACTGAAGGGCATTGTAGTGGCACTGATGGAACTGTAGGGGAACAGATGGGTACTGAGGTGGCATTGTGCTGGCACTGTGAGGGAACTGTGATGGCACTGTGATGGCACAGTAGGGCACTTCTGTGGCACTGTGATGGCACTGTGGGGACTGATGTGGCACTGTGGGGACTAATGTGGCACTGTAATGGCACTGTTAGGGCACTAATGTGGCACTGATGGGCACTGTAGTGGAACTGTGATAGCACTGTAGTGGCACTGATGGGCACTGTAGTGGCACTGTGATGGTACTGATGTGGCACTGATGGGCACTGAAGTGGAACTGTGATGGCACTGATTTGGCACTGTAGGGCACTGATGTGGCAATGTAGGGACATTGATGTGGCACTGTAGTGACACTGTGGGGACTGATGTGGTACTATGATGGTGCTGTAGGGCACTGATGGGGCATTGTGATGGCACTGTGGGCACTGAAGGGCACTGATGTGGCACTATGGTGACGATTGTGGCACTGGGATGGCACCGATATGGCACTGTAGGGCACTAATGTGGCACTGTGGGCACTGGTGTGGCACTGATGGGCACTGTGCGCACAATCAAACAATGGAAAAATCAAGCGGCTTCAACTGACTAGAAAAAACAAGTAAGGTGTGTACAAACCACCACAGTGAAGAAGGAGAAGACATCAGGACATAGGCATTCTGTTGTTTATTGATGCTCTCACAATGATGACATGCAATTACAGTGACTGTGAAATGTGCAAAAAAAGGTTATTTTTATTTTTATTTTTTTTAAGCAAGATGTATTATGATTGAGATATTTTGCACCGCTATCAAATTGTAATGTTTGGACATCTTTCTCTCTACATATGAAAAGCCGTTCTGAGACTGACAATATTGGGTGTTCTCCTTCAGCGACAGTTCATGGTGTGGAGCCAATTCTGGACAGAGGTTTCTGAAGAGCTCCTATCAGGTCACTGTTTCTCAGGCTGTATATAATCGGGTTTAGGAGAGGGGTAAAAACAGAATAAAATAAAGAGATCAATCTGCCTGCCAGAAAATCCTTAGTTTTGGGGTGAAAGTAGTTGAAAAGACCAGCCCCATAAAAGAAGAAGACCACCGTGAGGTGAGAGGTGCAGGTGGAATAAGCTTTCTGTCTTCCATCCTTCATTGTAATTTTCAGGATGGTTTTAAAAATGTAGACATAGGAGAGGAAAGTGATGGAAAAGCTAGGGACTGACAAACACACACCTTGAAAATATATAAGTAAGTAATTGAGATAAGTGTCAGAACATGAAAGCTGAAAAAGTTGATATATTTCACAGAACAAGCCTGGGATGGTGGGGGGGTCAGGATAATCCAGTCTTAAAGCAAAAATTATGTGCACCAAAGAACAGACAAAACTGAGGACCCAGGAAAAGAACGCTGTCTGAACACACAGGGGAAGGCTCATCATGGATGTATAATGCAAAAGATGACAGATGGCAACATAGCGATCGTAGGACATCACCGTAAGTATGGAGGACTCAGTGCAGGCAAACCAGGTGAAGAAAAAGACCTGAGAGATACAAGTTGGGTATGAAATCAGCCGGTTTCCAGTAAAGATATCAAAAGACAAATGAGATGTGGAAATAGAGGAGTTGAAGATGTCTAAAACTGAGAGATTTCCCAGGAAAAAGTACATGGGGGTGTGCAGGTGGGAGTGTGAGACCACCAGAGAAATGATGAGAAGATTCCCAACCAATGTGGCCACATAGATGTGGAAGATCAGCAGAAATACCGGGATCTGAGAATATCTGAGGTCTGACAGACCGAGCAAAATAAATTCAGGCTGAGAAGTTTGATTTCCCATCATAACCAAATAGTTCACTAAGAGAGGGAGAGATAATATGAGGATTCAGGAAGACATTGTACTAGAGAATAGACTGTTCACTAGAAAGGAAAGGCCAACACCAAGACATAAAAAACAAACAAGTAAAAAAAAATGAGTTTTACATTTTAGATGAATTGAATGTTCTGCACTGGGGGACAGTCTGTTCAGTAGACTTCACAGTCCTGTCCTCCAGGCTCAATATGCAGCAGAAAGTCCAGATACAAAATTAATTTACCGTATATACTCGAGTATAAGCCGAGTTTTTCAGCACATTTTATTGTGCTGAAAATGCCCCCCTCGACTTATACTTAAGTCACCTTTTTACACCTGATCTCCCGGACTTTGAAGACCCGGTACCAAACTTGGCACACATGTAGCCCCCCTCTTCCTCTACAAGTGTGCAAAGTTTGTTGTCTGGGGGACCTACGGCCGGGGAGCACCGATTTTTCAAAGCCGGGCACCCCTTCCATAGACTCCCATGTTAAATGGTAATTTCTCTGGTGATTTGGGGACCCGGTACCGGCAGGTCGTAAGATCACTGGACCATAAACTTGGCACACATGTAGCCCCATGTCTCCTCTATAAGTGTGTAAAGTTTTTTGTCTGGGAGACCTAGGCCTGGGGAGCACCGATTTTTCAAATCTGGGCACCCCTTCCATAGACTCCCATGTTAAACGTCAGTCTAGTCATGGACACAGTGAGGCATGGGCACAGTGAGGCACGGGCACAGTGAGACATGCACATGGACACAGTGAGGCATGGGCACAGTGAGGCATGGGCACAGTGAGGCATGGGCACAGTGAGACATGCACATGGACACAGTGAGGCATGGGCACAGTGAGGCATGGGCACAGTGAGGCATGGGCACAGTGAGGCATGGACACAGTGAGGCAAAGTGAGGCACAGTGAGGCATGGACACAGTGAGGCAAAGTGAGGCACAGTGAGGCATGCACATGGACACCCTGTGGTAAAATTAGGTGCCTCAGCTTATATTCAGGTCGGCTTATACTCAAGTATATACAGTAGGTTTAAAAATAGCAATCCATATTGGGGACAGTTTTGGCCAATAAACCCTTCAGTAGGCCAAAAAAAAAAGATCCACTATAGCAATCAGAAACAGTGAATATGTTTCTTTCAATCATTTATTGATACAAGTCAGGGGAAACAAATTAGCAATGAGCAGAAAAAAATAAAAGTAAAAGCTGACGACCGCTGTCATACTCCCACCTTTATTGAACAAAGACCTCCGATTATACAAATATACATAAACCTACAAAAATAAAAAATAAATCACAAATGACCATATGAACAGCAAAAAAAAATTGATTGTATTGATTAGACCAAACATAGTTTCAAGGTGCCACTTGCTTATATACAAAGAACAAAAATGAAATCCTACAAATAAATATGTTATTCAAATAAGTACATATCCAATTCACGATTCAGACCAGAAGGATATCGGGGGATTTAGTTTGTAGGTCTAGAAGACCTCTCTCTTCAATAGAACATGAGTATATTCAGTGCCTTGAAAAAGTATTCATACCCCTTGAAATTTTCCACATTTTTTAATTTTACAACCAAAAACATAAATGTATTTTATTGGGATTTTATGAGATAGACCAACACAAAGTGGCACATAATTGTGAAGTTGCAGGAAAATGATAAATGGTTTTCAAATTTTGTTACAAATAAATATGTGACAAGTGTGGAGGACATTTGTATGGTGCCCCCCCCCCCCCCGGAGTCAATACTTTGTAGAACCCCCTTTCTCTGCAATTACAGCTGCAAGTCTTTTTGGGGATGTCTCTACAAGCTTTGCACATCTAGAGAGGGACATTTCTGCCCATTCTTCTTTGTAAAATATCTCAAGCTCTGTCAGATTGGATGAAGAACGTCTGTGTTCAGCAATTTTCAAGTCTTGTCACAGATTCTCAATGGGATTTAGGTCTGGACTTTGATTGGGCCATTCTAACACATGAATATGCTTTGATCTAAACCATTCTATTGTAGCTCTGGCTGTATTTTTAGTGTCGTTGTCCTGCTGGAAGGTGAACCTCCACCCCAGTCTCAAGTCTTTTGCAGACTCTAACAGGTTTTCTTCTAAGATTGCTCTGTATTTGTCTCCATCCATTTTCACAATACCGCAAGAACATATAACCACACAGCGTATTGGCTTAACCACAAGTACTTTTACTGAGTATAAAGCATCAAGTTAAGACAGTAATACATATGCCTATGCAGAGCCCTTTAATCGTTAAGCATATAAACAAGCACTAAGTTCTAGTAGTATTACACACTAAATGTCAATCAACTATGCTCACGAGCTTTCCCCTCGTGGGCAAGATGGCGCCCAAACAATGTCTAATAGCACTACAGTCAGGCCTGACTATTGTAGAAACGGTGCTTCCGTTGGGAAGGATCTTCGCTAGCAATGGTGGTGCACTTTAAAGGTTATTTGTAATCCACAGGTATCAAAACAGTTAGCTATCTGGCATGTACTAAAGAGTTCAACTAACGCTGCACAGCACACTGTCCCTCTGGCGTGCAATGTAACACTCCGGTAATGGTGGGCCCTGAACAGGGGACACTGGGCCTAAAGATTTAGTCAAATAATCCTTGAGCAAGTGCTCTCTCACCCGACCGGACCAGTCCGTACAACCAACTTCCGTAGCTGAGGCTCCAGCACACAGTCTCATGACACCCGTAGTCTCTGATTCTCCAGACAGTCCTTGGAAGGATGATGGATGAGCTGGCTCTTGGGTTCTCCCGTGAAGGTCGGAGGGCTCTTTGGATCCCAAGGCCCAAACTCTCAGGCTCAGGCCAGCGGCAGGCTCAGCGCAGGTTCCACTTGCTAGGTGGGTGGCTTCCAAGGAGACCCGCGTGTTGCTCCGCTCCTCCTTAAATAGGCTTTCCCCACCAGACCTTGAGCCGGGCAATGCACTGTGGGTGCCCCGTTGCACACTGGGTATAGTAGTCTTTTGAGCTCCTTAAAGTGACACCCCGCTACACATATATACTCGAGTATAAGCCAAGTTTTTCAGCACATTTTTTTGTGCTGAAAATGCCCCCCCTCGGCTTATACTCGAGTCTGTGTCCATCTTCAAATTTGTGCGCCTGATCCCGGCCAGCCATAGGTCCCCTGGACCCCAAAAATGACACAAGTAGCCCCACTCTTCCTCTACAAGTGTGCAAAGTTTGTTGTCCGGAGGACCTACGGCCGGGAAGCACCGATTTTTCAAAGCCGGGCACCCCTTCAATAGACTCCCATGTTAAACGGTCATTTCTCTGGTGAATTTGGGAACCCGGTACCAACCGGCCCTAGGTCCCCTGGATCCCAAGCTTGCCACACATGTAGCCCCACTCTTTATCTACAAGTGTGCAAAGATTGTTGTCCAGGAGACCTACGGCCGAGGAGCACCGATTTTTCAAACCCGGGCATCCCTTCCATAGACTCCAATGTTAAACGTCAGTCTAGTTACACAGCACAGGAGATCAGGTAGGGAGACTGGTCACAGTGAGGCATAAACACAGTGACAGTGAGGCATGGATACAGTGAGGAATTATGAGTCTGGTTGAGGAGGTTTGGTGAAATGTTGTGTCCCCTAAAAAAGATTGTGGATGATGGAGGAATCTGGACGGGAGGGTGGTCAGCGTCAATGAGGTTGAGTGTGTGTGGGAATGTGGTCCAGCATTTGCCCTCCTCTGCCTTTTTTGGTAGAGATAGGATTACCGTCTTCTACCCTGGTCAACCTAAGGTGTGCCATAAATGTGGAGTCAAGGGACACTTCTCTAAATGTCCAGAACAGAAGTGCTCTTTGTGTCAGGAACTGGGGCATCTGGCGAGGGACTGTAACATCATTAAATGTAACCTATGTGATAAGGTTGGTCACCCTCATAGTCGGTGCCCTGAGGCTTTGCACAATAAGCCAGAGTTAGTGGAGGAATTCTTCCGACTTGATAGAGAAGAGTCTGGGTTGGCGGAGGTTGTACCAGGGGATCGTAGTGTCTCTGTCCTGTCAGAATCTGTGTCTGTGAGGCCCTCTGTGGTGTCGGTGCCCCCCTAGTCTGTGGTGTCAGTGTCCCCCCAGTCTGTGGTTCCCCAGTCAGTGTCAGAAAGTGTGGTTGTCAAGTCTGTGTCTGCACCCTATTGTTTCTCCTAGTGTAGTGAAGGCAGTGGAGGGTGCTGGACCAGCGTGTATGGTGGTGCCAACCCCTCCTCCTCGGCATGGCAGAAGTGCGGCTGGAGATCGGTAGACACCGAGGGGTGGAGTGAGGGATGGATTGGATGATGGTGGAGGGGGAGGTGGAAAGGGGAAGGGAATGAGGGTGGCTGTTGCAGAATGCAAGGTGAATGATGTGGAAGTCGGGGTGAATAATGTGGAAGTCGGGGTGAATGATGTGGGTTGGAGGGGTTAATGGGGGGGTTTTGGAATCGCATCCTGATGGCGATTAAATCTCAAAATGTTTCTTAGCCTGGATTGTGTTTATGTTGAGGTTCGGGGTTTGTAGTCTCTTTTTTGTTGTCATTAAAATATGTTTCTTTCTATGTTATCTTGTCAGGAAATGTTTTTCTTAAGGCCCGGTTCATACAGGGGCGGCACGACTTCGGGGGCGCTCAGCGGCGCGATCTCAAGACGACTTGAGACGCCTGCCTGAGGCGATTTGCATAATGACTTCTGTATAGAAGTCAATGCAAGTCATCCCGAGTCGCCCCAAAAGTAGTACAGGAACCTTTTTCTAAATCGGAGCGACCTGAGTCGCTCCTATTAGAACGGTTCCATAGCACAGAGCGGGACGCGACTAGTCGCCCCTGTGTGAACCGGGCCTTACTTGCTGATGTAAGCACGCTTGTTTTTGTATAGTTGTTGTTTATTTTTGTGTAAATATGTTTTTATTAGAGCCAGTTCATACCAGGGCGACTCGTCAGGCGACTCAGTCGCCTGACAAGTCGCGTCCCACGCTTTTCAATGGAACCGTTCTAAGTAAGAGCGACTCAGGTCGCTCCGACTTAGAAAAAGGTTCCTGTACTACTTTTGGGGCGACCCAAGGCGACCTGCATTGACTTCTATACAGAAGTCTTATGCAAATCGCCTCGGCGGGCGTCTCAAGTCGTCTTGAGATCGCGCCGCCGAGGTCGCCCCCACAAGTCGTGCCGCGTCGTGCCGCCCTGGTGTGAACCGGCTCTTAATGAGCTGTATGTTTGTATGATTTTTTAATAAAAAATATTTACACTCTAATGTCCCCTCCCCCACAGTCACACACTATTATTATACATTTATATAGCTCTGACATATACTGCAGCATTTCTGAGTAACATCAACATCTGTCACAGTGTACCAGTGTCCCACCAATAAATAAATAAAACATTTAAAGCACCCCCCCCCCTGCTTGTGTAAAAAGGAACGCACACGTTGGTCCCGTACAAATACATAAACAGGGATCACACCACACATGGGGGGCATTGCCGCAAACATCAGAGTGAGAGAAATAATTCTAGCACCAGACCTCCTGGTAAAATCTAAACTGATAACCTGTAAAGGCTCATAAAAGCGTCGCCTATGGAGATTCTTAAATACAGAAGTTTGGCGCCATTTCATAAGCGTGTGAAATTTTAAAGCGTGACAGGTTTGGCATCTATTTACTCGGCGCAACACCATATTTTTATATTTTACCAGAAATTGGGTATTATATTCTGTTTGTGTGCATTAAAATTTATTAAAGTGTATTTTTGCGTTAGTGGGTAAAATTGCATCAAAAAACTGATGCGCAAATATCGTGCGACATAAAAATGTGAAAAACACACCATTTTATTCTCTAGGGCCTCTGCTACAAAAATGTATAATGTTTGTGGGTTCTATGTAATTGTCTAGCAAAAATACAGGTTTTAACTTGTCAACAAAAAGTGTAGTATTAGGTAATAAATATAAACAATATGAGAACCATAATATCTATATAATATAATATAAGAACTTTCTCTATTATAATGAATTATATCAGAGAGAGCATTCACCAGGGGTAGGACAGAACCCCCCAGTGGACATTATTTATAACTGCAACATAACTTGATAACTACATAAATGTACAATGCACAAAAAAATCTGTCAGTGTACCAGTGGCCCACCAATAAATAAATAAAAAAATTGAAAGCACCCCCATCCCCACGTGCTAGCGTGCAAAGGCGAATGCACACTTTGGTCCCGAACGCATATGTAAACAGCGATAGCACCACACATGTGGGGTATCGCTGTGACCGTCAGAGCAAGGGCAATAATTCTAGCACCAAACCTCCCATGTAACTCTAAACTGGTAACCAATAAAGGCTTATAAACATCGCCTATGGAGATTTTCGAAGTTTGACGCCATTTTACAAGCGTGCGCAATTTTAAAGCATGACATGTTAGGTATCTATGTACCCGGCGCAACACCATATTTTACATTTTACCAAAAATGTGGGTATTATATTGTCTCTGTGTGCATTGAAAAATCATTAAAATGTATTTATGCGGTAGCATGTGTAGCACTACCCCCGAAGGAGCTGCTGGTATTGATTGGGCCTGCCCTCTGATGTTCAACCCCTTAACTGGCTCGACCCCGCCCTATCACACAGCTGGTGGTGAAAAGAATTGTGGGACCCAATGGCTATGTGGGAACACAATTCTGCATGCAGATATACCACAATAAACACACAGATACTGGAAACATTACCTTTACCTGCTAATGGATCCTTCCGGGTAATAAAGAATACTGCGACAGGTATATACTTAAACAATTACCGTTTACTGTATTTAAAAGTGATTAAAGCATATGAAATCAATTACACAAGCATTGTTGTTTCCTAATGGCTCTGCAGGGCCCTGTAAGAGACAGTAATGAAGTTTAAATACCAAGACTGACAAAATCTATCTCCTACTTTCTTCAGTAAATTAGTCTCAGCTAGCGAGCTCCCCCTAGTGGACAATACCACTCCGTGTCCTTTAAAAGTAATTCCTGTCAGGCCTGACACAGGTTATACTAAAAGTTCGTCCAAGGTGAAAAATCTTCGCTAGCAAAACGTTGGTGCACTTTGTTAACTGTAATCCAACATGGATGAACACGTAAACTGACTCCTGCAATGTCCCGGAGCTGAATCCAAAGTTAATATAACTGCGTAGATAGTAGCCGCTGCACTGTGTCCCGAAAATTTATGTCACTACTGAGGGTAGCGGTAGGCCTCCTAGAGTCACAGGCCTATCAGACTGTGGTAGATTCTGGGCAGGTGCCCGCTCACCCGATCAGGCCTAGCCCGCCTGACACACTCCGCGATCGGTACCTCAATCACCGACCTCTCCGCGATTCACCGTCTCTGATTCTTCTCACAGCAACTGTAGATGCCGGTGGGCAGGACAACTCTAACCCGAAGGTGACACGGACTGGTCACGCTGGATGAGGTTCCTCTCTGGCTGTTGATCCTCCGCGAGGTGGTAGGCCCAGGCTTTGGGCCTAGTCACTCTGGCAGCAGGCCTCACACACTTCCTCCTCGGTGGGGGGCAGAGTTCAGAGAGACAGAGCGCAGCCCCGCCACTCCTTTAAGTAGCCTCCCCCCAACAGGCAGTGCGGGGGGTTGTGATGCATTCTGGGAGTACAGCTGCCTTGTGGGTACCATAGTTCACAAGGTATCCACGGCAACAGAGTCTCTTTCTCCCTGTACTTCAAGTTACACCCGCATCACTAAATATTACAATAACAGTTCATAACATGACAACTGGAACTCCAAAAAGGGGGGTTTTGGGGTATGTACTCATAGCAATAGTCCACTACAGTAAGACCCCGCTACATGTGTAAAATTGCGTTTGGAAAACTGCTGCGTAAATACATTGTGACATAAACATTGGAAAAACCCACCATTTTATTCTCTAGGGCCTCTGCTACAAAAATATATAATGTTTGGGGCTCTAAGCAACTTTCTAGCAAAAAATACAGATTTCTACTTGTAAACAGAAAGTGTCAGAAGAAGGCCTGGTCTTAAAGTGGATATTGTCTGAAGTACTCCTTGGATGTTGGGCCTCGCTATGTGGCCAGGCTGTGGTTAAAGTCTCATACATGTAATATGGCCATACTCCGGAGGAGTAGCAGAATGTTGTTTGGGGTGGTTTATGCGGTTTGTGAGAAATAACTTAAAGCAGTAGTCAGGGGAGGGCTGGCGGCCTTAGGCCTGGGGGGCAAGTCCAGTTAAGTGGCCCATTGAACCGCCGAATCAGCTCACCATCCATGGCCCACCTGGTTTTTCAATGCAGCCTCACCAGTGCCCATCAGTGCAGCCAACTCCAGTGCCCATCAATGCAGCCTGATCACTGGAGCAGGTTACAAGGGGTGTATGGGGGGGGGGGATGGGGGGTCAACTAGGGGTGTCAGGGTCTCTCACCTCAGCGATCTCAGCTCAGCAGGCCCATGCACGCCACGGTCTCCTGGGGGGGTAACACTCCTGATCCTGGCCTGATCCTGGGGTCAAGTTGCAGCCAGCGCCCAGCCCTGCAGCCCTGCGTCCCGACTCCCTGCCTCTGCCTGCTTCCAAGAATCCGGTCCCAGGGAGTTGTAGTTTCCTCTACGCTGCTGTGTTTTCCACCCACCAGAAGCTTGAGTGCGGACTACAACTCCCGGAATGCAACAGCTAGTGGTCGGCCGCCATGGCCATGCCCCCGGCCCGACTTCCTAGACCAGATTAAAAAAGAAAATGGTAGCGGGCAGCGGCTGCCGGCCATTTTGAACATAAGTTAGGGTGGCCTGGGGGGCAATTGCCACCCTGCCCCCTGGCCCAGCCCTCCCCTGGCGGTAGTAAACCCCAAATGTTGTCTTTGCATATCATTTAGTATTTTTTTTATTAAGAATGAATTGCCATGAGTAATTTTTACTGTACCTGTCTCCTGTCCGTGTTATCTATATTTTTCTCGCGTCATTACGTATACCGCGCATGCGCCGTATCCTCCTTCATTCCGGCAAGCCGAGACCCTGCCGGAAAG
This sequence comes from Rana muscosa, assembly GCA_029206835.1. Taxonomy (NCBI): domain Eukaryota; kingdom Metazoa; phylum Chordata; class Amphibia; order Anura; family Ranidae; genus Rana; species Rana muscosa. Next base: position 189,796,810 of record CM055127.1, read on the forward strand.
ATTCAGTGTCCACGTGGAGGCTGCGTCCTTTCCTGTTTTAGACGTCAGCCCCGACTTACCACGATGCTTCATCAGAATCCCTGCACAGCGTGCGCCAGGAGGTATGGTCACTCCTTTCTGAAGCACGCTGTTATTAGTTTCTATTCGTTTCCGTAGTAACCGAAAACGAAGAAGAGGCTTGAATATCTTTACTAGTGCGTATGCGCGGGATTCTAGAGACAAGGGTGTTCTGTGGGCGGAAATACAGAGCGATTCAGACACGGAAGACCACAGTAAAGATGGCGCCGGCGAATCTGCTGAAATAATCTTTGTATGATTAAGAAAATATGCAGTAAGCTAACATTTTTATATCCATATGAAGTGGTCATTCGATTCATAAATAATTTGTCTTTCAGAATATTATGAATATAGTATTGATGTGATAAAAAATATATGCGTCCCAAAAATATAAAAAGCATTAACAGCGCTACAAATGAAATATAAAACTATATGTTTCCATATATTGCAGTATAGAACACGGTATAAAATGCTCCTCTAATCTAAAAAAAGGGGGATTAGCACCAACTACCGTATAAGGCCAGTAAAAGGAACAAAAGAGGTCAAAAGTCCCTCTCTGGTCACAAAACTGAGTAAGCAAATCAATGTTCATCCAAATCTTGTGCACCACTTTACACAGTTCATAAAACCAGAAGGCTGGAATTTGCTGTATATAACTTATCCATTCTATCCCTTCCTTGCTTGAACTTGTGCGCTCCCTTATGGGAATCTACTCACCAGATGATGAGTTGGTAAAAGCCTGTAGCAAGATCTCTCTAGATGCTGTGGCAGAAATCTCCCTGGATAGGCGTTGATTCTGTTGTCAGGCTGATTGCATGCAGCCGTGCAGGTCAGTGTGGCAGTGCGGGCCATCAACCCCGATAAACTTCCCTCAGGCCAAAATTCGGGAGCCACCCAGTCCAGCTCAGGCACTTCCGCCCGTCACTGACGCACTTCCGCTACGTTTAGCCCCACCGGGCCCTGCAAAGTTCTCTTTTCCTGCCTAGAATAATGGCATGACACTGGAACCAGGACAGGCCTGCAAACACACATGAACCAAATGAATAGAGGCCCATAGACATGTCAGAGCCGCCCGTTCAATCAGATACACATCACTAGTCACCTCAATATGCTGAAATAATCTTTGTATGATTAAGAAAATATGCAGTAAGGCCGGTTTCACACTGGGGCAGTGGGGGCGGTGGCGGTATAGCGCCGCTATTTTTAGCGGTGCTATACTGTCGCGATTGCAGAGGTATTCGGCCGCTAGCGGTGCGGTTTTAACCCCCGCTAGCGGCCGAAAAAGGGTTAATACCACCCGCAAACCGCGGCTACAGCGGTTTGCGGGCGGTATTCCTGCGGTATCCCATTAATTTCAATGGGAAGGAGCGGTGGAGGAGCAGTAAACACACCGCTCCTCTCACCGCTCCAAAGATGCGGCTAGCAGGACTTTTTTTCACGCCCTGTTAGCGCACCGCTGCAGTGTGAAAGCCCTCGGGGCTTTCACATTGGAGAGAAAGGAGCCGCTGTTTAGGCTTGGTTTGCAGGCGTTATTTTAAGCAAAATAGCGCCCGCAAACCGCCCCAGTGTGAAAGGGGCCTAAGCTAACATTTTTATATCTATATGAAGTGGTCATTCGATTCATAATTAATTTGTCTTTCAGAATATTATGAATATAGTATTGATGTGGGTGGGTTTAATACCGCTTTAATATGACATTTATGTGGAAAAAAAAAAAAACTTTTTTAATACACAAATTTATTCAGTTTCCAAAGAATTGTGGGAAAATTATAACTTGAAAAAAGCTCACAATGCCTCTTACTAAATATCTTAGACTGTCTACTTTCCAAAAAGGGGTCATTTGGGGGGTATTTGTACTGTCTTGGCATCTTAGGGTCTCAAGAAATGAGATGAGGCTGTCAGTACATCAGATGTGATAAATTTTCAATGATTGGTACCAAAGCTTGTAGACTATAACTATCACACAGACCAAATAATATGCACTGATTTGGGTTATTTTTTTACCAAAGAAATGTAGCAGTATAAATTTTGGACAAAATTTATGGAGAAAAATAATTTACCGTATTTTTCGCTCCATAAGACGCACTTTTTGTCCCCCAAAAAATTGGGAAAATGTCTCTGCGTCTTATAGGCCGAATACTGACCAGGCCCACCACCCCACCCTCCATCGCCACTGCCGACGCCGCCATGTTACAATACCAGGTCAGCGGCGGCGCGCCTGTCTCCCGTGAGCGCCGGGCTAACTCCCGCTGAGCCTGTCACTCAGCCACAGACAAAGAGTGGCCGAATGGAGTACAGCCGCGGTGGTCACTCTGGCTGCTCTGTCTTCTGTCTGAGTGGAAGGCGGATGCATACAGCAATGTCAGTCTGTGCGAGGTAGAGGTGGTACAGGTCAGGCTGAATTTTATGGGCGCAGGTCAGGCTGAATTTTATGGGTGCAGGTCAGGCTGCATTTTATGGGCACAGGTCAGGCTTCATTTTATGGGCACAGGTCAGGCTGCATTTTATTGGCACAGGTCAGGCTGCATTTTATGGTCACAGGTCAGGCTGCATTTTATGGGCACAGGTCAGGCTGCATTTTATGGGCACAGGTTAGGCTGCATTTTATGGGCACAGGTCAGGCTGCATTTTATGGGCACAGGTCAGGCTGCATTTTATGGGCACAGGTTAGGCTGCATTTTATGGGCACAGGTCAGGCTGCATTTTATGGGCACAGGTCAGGCTGCCTTTTATGGGCACAGGTCAGGCTGCATTTAATTGGCACAGGTCAGGCTGTATTTTATGGGCACAGGTCAGGCTTCATTTTATGGGCACAGGTTAGGCTGCATTTTATGGGCACAGGTCAGGCTGCATTTTATGGGCACAGGTCAGGCTGTATTTTATGGGCACAGGTCAGGCTGCATTTAATTGGCACAGGTCAGGCTGCATTTTATGGGCAAAGGTCAGGCTGTATTTTATGGGCACAGGTCAGGCTGCATTTAATTGGCACAGGTCAGGCTGCTTTTTATTGGCACAGGTCAGGCTGCATTTTATGGGCACAGGTCAGGCTGCATTTTATTGGCACAGGTCAGGCTGCATTTTATGGGCACAGGTCAGGCTGCATTTTATGGGCACAGGTCAGGCTTCATTTTATGGGCACAGGTTAGGCTGCATTTTATGGGCACAGGTCAGGCTGCATTTTATGGGCACAGGTCAGGCTGTATTTTATGGGCACAGGTCAGGCTGCATTTAATTGGCACAGGTCAGGCTGCTTTTTATTGGCACAGGTCAGGCTGCATTTTATGGGCACAGGTCAGGCTGCATTTTATGGGCACAGGTCAGGCTGCATTTAATTGGCACAGGTCAGGCTGCATTTGATTGGCACAGGTCAGGCTGTATTTTATTGGCACAGGTCAGGCTGCATTTTATAGGCACAGGTCAGGCTGCATTTTATGGGCACAGGTCAGGCTGCATTTTATGGGCACAGGTCAGGCTGTATTTTATGGGCACAGGTCAGGCTGCATTTAATTGGCACAGGTCAGGCTGCATTTTATGGGCACAGGTCAGGCTGCATTTTATGGGCACAGGTCAGGCTGCATTTTATGGGCACAGGTCAGGCTGCATTTTATGGGCACAGGTCAGGCTGCATTTTATGGGCACAGGTCAGGCTGCATTTAATTGGCACAGGTCAGGCTGCATTTTATGGGCACATGTCAGGCTGCATTTTATGGGCACAGGTCAGGCTGCATTTTATGGGCACAGGTCAGGCTGCATTTCTTGGGCACAGGTCAGGCTGCATTTTATGGGCACAGGTCAGGCTGCATTTCTTGGGCACTGTTAAATATTTTAGTACACCATTTGGTTCAAAAACTTTTTTTTTTCTTGTTTTCCTCCTCTAAAACCTAGGTGCATCTTATAGTCAAGTGTGTCTTATGGAGCGAAAGATACAGTATTTGAAAAATGTTATAACAAAAATTAAGAAAAACAAGATTTTTTAAAAGCTCTCAGTTTTTTGTTTTTTTTTTATAACGCAAACAATAAAACCCCCTTTGTGATTACATGTGACCGAAAGAAAGCTCTATTTGTCTCAAAAAATAATAAACAATTTATATGGGTGCTGTGTTGTATGACTGAGAAATTATCATTAGAAATGTGACAGTGCTGAATGGTAAGACTTGTCCTGGGCAGGAAGGGGGAGGAAGTGTCCGGCATTGAGGGGGTTAATGACATTATTCATGGAATCCAATATTTAGATGAGTTCCGGTGTCAGAGCATTTCATCCAATGACACCGGACCTCCAACAAAACATTGGATCCATTCTGTATTCTTTGTCTTTTCCCTTTCCCATCATGTAAAGTCTCAGTGTGTAAAGATCTGTAACATAAGAAGGAAAAGCAGCGATTCTCAGGGGTGTCGGTGTAACGCTGGCTGTGATATATTTTACGACTCGTAGAGTAAAGACTGAACTTCACAACAGATCATCACCACAGGTCCTCTTTTCTGAGAAATACACAAACCGGGGTCATAAGATTTCTGGGATTCTCTTTCACCGTCCCAAAACTGATGTGGGAGCCAATCAGAATATACCAGGAAAGTGTAATAAGACTCAATGGGGGGGGGGGGGGATTTACTAAAACTGGAGCCCACAGAATTTGGAGCAGTTGTGCATATTAATCAATCAGCTTCCAGGTTTTATTGTCAAAGCTTAATTGAACAAGTTGAAGTTATAAGCTGATTGGTTAATAGGCACAGCTGCACCAGATTCTGTGTGCTCCAGTTTTAGTGAATATCCCCCATTGTTATCACTCACCTGTGTAGCGGGCTCACCCCTCTCACCCCCTTCTTCTTCTCGGCTTGCTGTCTTGTCTACGGGAACCTGGGGGGAGGGATGAGATCCACCACGGCCCATGTCCTCTTCTGGATAGAGGTGAAGGCCCGAACGTATGTTTTCCATTGGGCCGTGTGTATAACCCAGGGTCAAGTCTTTTCACTAACTGACCCCCCTTTGCTCCCAGTAACCAGAGTTCCACACCACTGAAAAGGTCCAACTCTTATTTATTCTTTAGCAGCAATAAATCATCACTTAGCACAGACAGGTTGTGACCAACGAACAGTTCAGTATAGGTGGGGAGTAGGTCAAGGCACAAACCTCAATCAAACTAAACCATTGAGATATCACCAACGGTTATGACGCACAGTGGCTGTCAATATACTTCTTTCCTTTTCTGAGTCTCTACCAGCAACTCTGACGAACATGAAATAGGAGTTACCTTCTTTAAGCAATGGCCCCAGTCAGAGGGAAGACATCCTTCCGAGAGAGTTACCGGAGGCCCCACCGTCACCGGCAAATGCTGCATCGGGCTGTTCGGAAGGGTTACACTCCCCGGCCTCCTCGTCATCGGATTCGGGCGCCCAACACCTTAGGGCCCCTCGGACTCCTCCACCCTTGCGGAACCCAGTCGAAGGTACTGGGTCCCAGGCCTCCTCAATAGTACCTCACCCAAGGGCTAAAGGTGCCTGGGATGGACTCCATCTCCCGCTCCGGCCAGGTCAAGGGCCCCTGTGCCCGGAACTCCGGAACGCGGCGGTGACCTCCGACTCTGAACCCCGTGTTCAGGGCGTCTGCCCCTTTTATCTCCTCTCCCTTTGCGTCACAGCAGGTTCCCCGCCCCGCTGTACAAGCGCCGGAAAAGGACAAAAAGGGATGCAGTCTTGTGGTGAGGGTTCAACTCCGGCCCAGGGCGACAATCCCACCTGTTGCCGCAGGGAACCTCACACCACCAGAGTCCTTCAAGAACCATAAAAGGGTCCCAGATTCCCTAACAATCAGTGTATCTGGGTTACACTACCACCCAGATACCTCCCCTAAATTCAAATACCCGCTACACCTGTATATTCAGAATCTCTTATTGATGATGGATGGGGTCTGTGTACGGGAATACAGGGGGTGGAGATGAGGAATATATAACACTGTATAATTGTCAGGGATCACCTTGTAGAAGAATATTTCATGTATAAAACAGCCAACACCTTCCTGTTCTAGAGAGATACAATGTGTCCTGTAGAGGTCTTGTTATCAGATCTTGTGTTGGTCGGGTTCCTTCAGCCAGTTCTATAGAGGAGATCGGAGGGTCAGGTAGAGAGGACACACAGGTTCTCCCCCCTCCCTGCACCATCTCACTGTGTATAAAAGCACTCAGAATCTCCCTGAGACCTCCATCCCTATCCCCCCCGTGTCTCATTACACTCCCGAGATCTCACTGAGGCCTCATGACACAAGACGATCCAAAAATATCTTTCTGTTTCTTTGTTTCTGGAAAACTTTAATAAAGTTCTTTTTCTTTTTCTAATATTGAAAGTGAATAATATAAAGTCCACTTTTATGGACATAGAGCCAATCAGATACTCAATCTTTTTTTTTTCCATAAATAAATCTGCTGTGAAGAGCACCTGTCATGGGAAAAGTATGGAAGATGTGTTCAGTAGGGCTGAGGTCAGGGCTCTGTGCAGGACACTAGAATCCCTCCACCCGAAACTGTTCATACCATGTCTTTATGGAGCTAGCTTTGTAAACAAGGGCACAGTCGTGCTGGAACAGAAAAAGGGTCTTCCCCAAATGTTTACCACCAGCCTGGTCAATATTCACATTGTAAAGTGAAAATGGGATGAGGGAAAACCCTTGCCCTTGTTTTCTTAGCTTCCACCTTTTAATTGTCCTTGCAATCCTTGAAAGCTGAACTCCACTTCTTCCTGCCTCATTTCCTTTGATTTCCTCCCTTTTCTTCCTTCCTTCCTCTTCCTCCTGTGCCTCCACCTCCTCCTCTGCCTGCTACTTATCAGGGGTGTTAGAAGTACCAGCCTTTTGGGTACCACATGTATGAGGAAACACATGTAGTGGTACCCCCCGTAGGAGCTGCTGGTTTAAGTTTGGGCCTTGCACATTACCTCACCTTTCGTTGTCTAGGGGATGAGATGAGAGTCTATAGAAACTTCAATGTCCACACAAGTTATAATCCTTTCTTTTTAGGCTTTATTCCACAACAACTTGCATAAGCGGAGGGGCGGAGGGTTAGGGGAAGGTTCAGGCACACAATGCAGATCACTGGGGAGTTTCTAAGTTTCAAAGTCACACTCACCACTTTACTTCTAGTGGGTGTTGCTCACCCGGATAGGCCTCTCTCACCTGGCCCAGCAGCTGGAATGATGCACGGTCAAAAACAGGTTAACAGTCTCTGCCACAGACTCCCTGAATTAAAGATGAACTTGTTCAATGATCCTCTGCCACAGGATCCAGTACTCTAATATCCAGCCTTACAGCCGTAGAGCCTTTAAGCCAATCCCGGCAGACTGTAAGGTAACATAGGCTGTGGTGCATCCTCCAATAAAGTTACCAGGCCTCTCCCGAGATATCAGCCTTTCGCTTGGTCCTCTCCAGAACAGGTCCTCCCCTTGTTTCCTCCATTGAGTGGCTTCCTCCCGCAGGACAGACAGCACAGGATCACCTTCAAGTGCAGGCCCCAGTCAGGACAACTGGGCCTACCTGGCATAGATGCAGCCTCGGGCCAACGTGGCTCCGCGGCTGAAATTCCAGTAACACATACCTCGGGCCAGGAGGGCCACGAGACGAAGAAGAGCCCCAAGAAAAGGCGTTTGCCCCTTAAGTATCCTTCCCCAGCATGCTCAGCGGGGAGACCACTCCCACTGAACTGTTCCCAGGGGAAAGACACCCAATGCACTTTGACCTGTTTGTCTTCCACATTGGCCTGGGGTGGTAACGCCACCTACAGGCTAACAGTGGGAAGTCCTTCCAAACACAGCCATTGCCGGAACAGAGGCTGATTTAGCCTTAATTTTACATGTCTGAGCTAACTACCAGCTCAGACTCCCACTAAATTTGAACATACCGCCTGGTCATCAGGAGCAGGGCTCTACACACATGACTCTGCTCCATAGAACTTGACTGTGAGCAGCATCTCAATGAGACAAATCTTCATCAAAGGGCTTGCACTTTTTCTCATTACTCACTTTCTGCACCTCCCTTTCCACAAGATCCTCATGTTGCATCCACCGCAATGTCTGCAGCATCTAGAGAGAGCGGGAACTCAGAGGCATAGTGTATGCCATGTCAGGTGGGGAAGAGGGTCATGCTGAGGAAGGGCAAGTGAAGGCTTGAACCTCTGCAAAACTCTCCCACACCCACCTGCCTTCTCCAGCATCCTTCTCAAGAAAGGTGTTTTCCACAGCTTCCAAAATGGAAAAAAATGTTTCCCAAATCACCCCCTCGGGACCGAACTTGACCAGAACTTTACCCCGAACCCGAACCCCATTGAAGTCAATGGGGACCCGAACTTCTGAGGACTAAAAAGGCTCTAAAAAAGTAATGGAAAGGGCTAGAGGGCTGCAAATGGCAGCACAATGTTGTTAAGAGCATGGAAAGTGATCTGCAAACAAATGTGGATAGGGAAATAACTTAAAATAACATAAAACAAATAAAAAAATATGCTGGGGGGGCCCCCTTTTCAGCAGAAGAGGTACAGGAAGTCATTAAGAACCTCAGAAACTCAACGGCACGATGCCACACATATGATGGGAATGCCCCAGCATACGCCCTTTCTGGAAAACATTATTCAATTTAATGGATAAGCTAGTGGGAAAATAAAATACTTTGAAATAAAAATGTAGCGGGGTGCTAAATTTAAGGGAAGTGTTTGAGTGGTAAATAGGCTCAAACACCCTAATTCTGTAGGATTCATGGACCATTTTGTCCTCAGGAGGCAGTATTGGTGTGCAGTTCCCTGCGGCCTACAGGTGGCGCTGCCATGGTAGGCTAGGGTTGAACCGCTGATACAGTGCTGTGCCTTTTGTGTCCCCTCTTGGCAGTAGTACAGGGCGGGGAGCCTGCTGTGCATGCCGGGAGAGGATATAAAAGGGGCATACGCCTCCTGATCGGGGTCCGAGCCCCAGGCACCTTTGGCCTGGGGGCTGATGTCCAGTTGGGTCAGCACCTAGGTGCCTTCGGTCTGGGTGCACATGTTCCTGTTCCATCTCGGGCACCTTTAGCCCGGGGTGAGGTACTATCCTGGAGTTCCTCCTGCCCTGGGTATGGAGGCCTAGGGGCGGGAGTAAAGCCTGGGGTCCAGAGCCTTCGTCTGGAGTCTGCTAAGGGTCGAGGAGTCTTTGGGTGCCGCCTTGTGTAGGGGACCCTGTTCCAGGGAAGGGAGGAACCTTCCAATGGCCCGATGCTGGATGCTGTCTTCCCCTTGATATGGGCTAGTTCTTAGAAGGAGAAGCTCAAGGTCATCCTGACTGTATCAGAGGCCTTATTCACCCGGCCCGTGGCAGGGGCCTTATACACCCTGGTCTGTGGCAGAGACCAAAGTTCTCCAGGTCCGTGGCAGGGGCCTTGTACACCCGGTCTGTGGCAGAGACCGTGCGCCTAAAACTGTTTGAGAAACCTAAGCAGTGAAGTGAATGTGCTACGTTTGTGACTGGACCTCCTCCACACCTTAAGCTGTCCTGTTTCTTTGCTCTAACCTTTTCTATCCGAGTAGAGTTTATTTTGCCATGAGAGAATAAACTCAGAGTTGGAGTAATATATATATAAAATAAAAATATTTTTTGTGGCCCTAAATGGGTATTTTTGGGAGAGAGCACAACACACCCACAGTACGTAAACGCTGTATCGCACAGCTACAGAACTGCAGAAAATGCTATTAAAAAAAAAATGTTTTTGTCCTACAATTATTTTTTTAGGATAGCACAGTAGAAGAAAAATATATAAATTGTTTATTTCACACACCTCCAGATATGCAGAAAACACAGCAAAATATTTTTTGTGCCCTAAATGGGTCTTTTTGCAAAAGCACAATACACCCACAGTATGAAAATGGTGTATCTCACACCTACAGCAATACAGAAAATGCTATTCAAAAAAAAGTTTTTGCCCTATTTTTTTTTTTTTTTGGAATAGCACAATACAAGAAAAATATATAAATTTGTAAATCTCACACTTGCATATATGCAGAAAACACTGCAATTTTTTTTTTATGCCCTAAATGGGTCTTTTTGCAAGAGCACAATACACCCGTATGTACAGGGTGTATCTCTCAACGTAACATATGCAGTGCTGGTGCACTGAGCTTGCAGATAAAAGTTAGATTTTCTCTGACGCTGGGCTCATGGCAGTGTAAGAAGACTGTGCACTGCAACCCAACCAGGTAAATCTATGCAGATCGCTGAGTTATTAGATCTCTGAATCTGGACTCCTATATAAATCTCTCTCCCTGAAAGCACCAATAGGAACCTTCCCCTACACTGTCTTTCTATCTTTTCTCTGCTGCACCACCAAATTGAGGACATGTGCCAGGCATGGCACATGTGTCAACTTTCCCTGTCGATGAGCGAACAGGTGGTTAGTGCCATTATCCCACACCACCATTCCTGGCTCCAGCTGGTGTGGCATGAACCACCTCTGGGCCTGTCCCCGCAGAGCTGAAAGAATCTCTGCTCCGGTGTGGCTCCTGTCCCCTAGACAGACCAGCTAAAGCACTGTGTGGCACCTCTTAGCCTGACTCAAGGAATAGACCCTTGAATGCTTAAGGGGTACTGGTGGTTGATAGGACAATTCGGCAGAGGAGGGAGAGGGGGTGGAACTGCGGTGCACTGAGAGGCTGAGCCAGCTGTCAGTCAGGCTTCTGGGTGGATCCCAACATTATTGGCAGAAACCTTGCAGAGCATAGACCGGTGTTGTGACGTCAGCCAACAGCGGACTTTAGCAGAACTATGTGCACCCCTGCATCCCACAGGAGAAGAAGGACCAACAGGGCTTTGGTACTTGTTCTACTTTAAGGAAGAAGAGTCATCACTGCACTGAGAGACGATGTTTCATTATGTATACAGGAAGTAGTACGGTGACCACCTGGAACATGGGACAGCTTCGGATTGTTCTCTCATCAATAAAAATAAAATGACAATGTAGACAACTTATCATTTCTTACTCCCCGTTTGTTGAATAATGTATCAGAAATATTCCAGAGAGTTGGGGGAATAGCTCTTTATATATCTTATAATAAGGAATGGTGGAAGCGGACTCTTCTGATGACCTTGTATTAGTTTAGAGGTGGAGCAGCCATGGACAAGGTAGGGTGGCCACGTATCCTGGATCGCCCGGGACTGTCCCGCAATTGACATGTCTGTCCTGGGTCCTGGGCACCTTCATTCCGCGACAATACAATGTCCCGGAATGAAATAGAGGACACAGCCACCCCCTACTAACTAATAACTAAATTTTCAGAACTGGTTGCTAGGGCCAGCACTGCCTGGCATCTTTCAACCAGTGACAATTTACTCTCAGACAGTGAGACCGGGAGTGAGGCCTGCGCCTAGTGCAGCACTGCTGTCCCCACCCACCTCGGCACCTCCTCCTTTTCTGGCACCCAGTGGCAAGCAGCAGGGACTGGTGTGATCTTCACTCTCCAGATAGTGACGCCACTCCTTTCCTTCTACACACGTGGCTCATGCAGAGGGAGTGACAGCAGCACTGCATCTGGTGGCAGGCTATGGGTGGCAAGTGGCACGTTCACCTGACAAATAACCCGCCTCCAAATTCCCCATCAACCCCCGAGACTACATTACCCCCCGCCCCCCTCATCTTTTTTGGGGGAAGGTGAGAGAGGGGGTGTGTCCCTGAATGGCAGTTTGGAAATGTGGTCACCCTAAGACAAGGGGTTCCCTCATTACACAACAGAGATTGTGTATTTACTTGGACTTTTCATGTTGTCACCTCGGGTGATTGTCCTCATGGAGGGGACTCAATGGTCTGTCTATTCAATATCATTTGTTGTGGGTTTTCACTTTGTATCTAGGACTGGACTGGACTGAACTGGACTGGACTTCGTTTTTTTTATATGATCAATATTGTTAAAATTATTTTCAGATTTACCATAATTAAAAAAGAAAAAAAAAAGTATTGATCACATCAAAGTTAAGATTTAACAAAATGATGTATAAAAAAAAAAAAAAAATATTTCATCATATACAGTGGGGATTATTATAATACAGATAGACATTAATTGTTTTTAGATTTATTTAATGTGATATTATCATGATGCAATATCATCTATTCCAGCTGGGATTATTAAAAGAATTACATCATTTTTATAATAGCTAAATGTAATATTGTATTTGTTTTGTAATGAATTTCAGTAATTCCAGAAAAATCATTTTCTTTACCATTGTTTAGAAAATAAAGCTTTTTATATTTTCATGACTGTTTGTATAGTGAAGATTGTCCCACAATTCCTGTCCAGTGAACTGGTGTCACCAATGGAAGAAATGATGAGCAATTATTTTTTAATAGACTGTAGGCCTGTGACACCCACAAGTAGGGTTGATTGGGTCCGGTGTTCGGCGATGTAATGGCGCATTTAGAAAAGCTTCAGGGGGCAGCCAATGACCATTGTTTAGCTGGTGTGCCCTTAGAAGCCATCATAGCCATGCCTACTAATGGCATGGCTGTGATTGGCCAGTGCAGCATGTGACCCAGCTCAGTGCAGCATGTGACCCAGCTTCTATATAAGCTAGAGGCACACAGCACAGCACGTCACTCTGCTTTAGACAGGATAGGGAGAGGATCCTGGCTGCTGTTGCTTATTAGGTAAGGTGACCAGATTTCTTAATTGAAATCCGGGGACATTTTTTTTTTTTACTAGAAATGGCGGCAATCAGCGACTCTCTGCCCGTCACCCCCTCCCGCCTCACATCCTATCAAGTCTTAAGCCCTGTACACACGATCGGATATCCTATGGATTCTAACCCGATGGTTTTTTCCATCGGAAATCCGATGAAACTGTCTTCCATCAGTCTTGCCCACACACCATCAGTCAAAAACCTGACCGTCCCAAACGCCGTGACGTAAAACACTCCGATGAGCCGAGAAAAATTAAGTTGAATGCTTCTGATTATGCGTTGACTTGATTCTGAGCATGCGTGGGTTTTTTATCCGATGGATTTCCACACAGACGATCGTATTTTGCTATCGTTTTTTTTCCCATCGGATAAATTTAAAACATGTTCTATTTTTTCACACCGATGGAAAAAAGACAGATGGGGCCCATACACAATCGGTTCGTCCCATGAAAACAGTCCATCAGACTGTTTTCATCGGTAAAACCGATCGTGTGTACACGGCTTTACTCTCCGGGCCCCGGCTACTACTGGGTGGGGAGTGGAGGAAGATCACTCCGCCAGGGAAGGGAAGGAGATAAACAGGCAGGTGGTTGGCCGGGACTTGAGCCAAGGCAGAAGACGAGCTGAATGGGCACCCGAAACTGAAGAAACATTCCCTCTGCTCCGACCAGCACATGATCATCAGAAAGGGGCACAGATAATGGAAACAAATACACCCCCCTAAGCTAGTAGAAGCGGTGGAGTGGGGGGGGGGGGTGTAATTCCAATTTTTTCTTTTTTTATTCTGCACTGACTGTCTTTGAAATTGCCCCAGCCCCTGTTCAAATCCAATCCGGGGACAAAACCAGGGACAGACTTGGTCCGGGGACAGTGTGCTCAATCCGGGGACTGTCCCCTGAAACTGGGGATGTCTGGTCACCCTATTATTAGGGAGAGATTGAAATACATGAGTTAGTCCTGATTCTGCAATCTGAGAGAAAAGATAGAGAGACAGTGTAGGCGAAGGTTCCTGGTGGTGCTTTCAGGGAGAGAGATTTATATAGGAGTCCAGATTCAGAGATCTAATAACTCAACGATCTGCATAGGTTTACCTGTTTGAGTTGCAGTGCACAGTCTCTTTACACTGCCATGAGCCCAGTGTCAGAGAAAATCTAACTTTTATCTGCAAGCTCAGTGCACCAGCAGTGCATATGTTACGTTGAGAGATACACCGTTTCCATACTGTGGGTGTATTGTGCTCTTGCAAAAAGACCCATTTAGGGCAAAAAATATATTTTGCAGTGTTTTCTGCATATCTGGAGCTGTGTGAAATAAACAATTTCTATATATTTTTCTTCTACTGTGCTATCCTAAAAAAAAAAAAAAAAATTGAATAGCATTTTCTGCAGTTCTGTAGGTGTGAGATACAGTGTTTACATACTGTGGGTGTATTGTGCTTTCCAAAAACACCCATTTAGGGCCACAAAAAATATTTTTATTTTATATATATTACTCCAACTCTAAATTAATTCTCTCATGGCAAAATAAACTGTACTCGGATAGAAAAGGTTAGAGCAAAGAAACAGGACAGCTTAAGGTGTGGAGGAGGTCCAGGCACAAACGTAGCACATTCACTTCGCTGCTTAGGTTTCTCAAACAGTTTTAGGTGCACGATCTCTGCCACAGACCTTGAGGTTGGTCTCTGCCACAGACCGGGTGTACAAGGCCCCTGCCACAGACCTGGAGAACTTTGGTCTCTGCCACAGACCAGGGTGTATAAGGCCCCTGCCACGGGCCGGGTGAATAAGGCCTCTGATACAGTCAGGATGACCTTGAGCTTCTCCTTCTAAGAACCTAGCCCATATCAAGGGGAAGACATCTCTCCAGGGAGTCAACAGACCCTTCCTTCACCGTGCCCCCAGCATCGGGCCATCGGAAGGTTCCTCCCTTCCCTGGAACAGGGTCCCCTACATAAGGCGGCACCCAAAGACTCCTCGACCCTTAGCGGACTCCAGACGAAGGCTCTGGACCCCAGGCTTTACTCCCGCCCCTAGGCCTCCATACCCAGGGCAGCAGGAACTCCAGGATAGTACCTCACCCGGGGCTAAAGGTGCCCGAGATGGAACAGGAACAAGTGCACTCAGGCCGAAGGCACCTGGGCGCGGACCCCACTGGACATCAGCCCCCAGGCCAAAGGTGCCTGGGGCTCGGACCCCGATCAGGAGGCGTCTGCCCCTTTTATATCCTCTCCCGGCATGCACAGCAGGTTCCCCGCCCCGCTGTACTACTGCCAAGAGGGGACACAAAAGGCACAGCACTGTATCGGCGGTTCAACCCTAGCCTACCATGGCAGCGCCACCTGTAGGCCGCAGGGAACTGCACACCAATACTGCCCCCCGAGGACAAAATGGTCCATGAATCCTACAGAATTAGGGTGTTTGAGCCTATTTACCACTCAAACATTTCCCTTAAATTTAGCACCCCGCTACATTTTTATTTCAAAGTATTTTATTTTCCCACTAGCTTATCCATTAAATTGAATAATGTTTTCCAGAAAGGGCGTATTCTGGGGCATTCCCACCATATGTGTGGCATTGTGACGTTGAGTTTCTGAGGTTCTTAATGACTTCCTGTACCTCTTCTGCTGAAAAGGGGGCCTCCAGCATATTTTTTTATTTTTTTATTTTTTTTGTGTTATTTTAAGTTATTTCTCTATCCATTTGTTTGCAAAGCACTTCCCATGCTCTTAACAACATGTTGCTGACATTTGCAGCCCTCTAGCCCTTTCCATTACTTTTTTAGAGCCTTTTTAGTCCTCAGAAGTTTGGGTCCCCATTGACTTCAATGGGGTTCGGGTTCGGGGTAAAGTTCGGGTCAAGTTCGGTCCCGAACTCGAACTTTTTTCCGAAGTTTGGCCGAACCCATCGAACCCGAACATCCAGATGTCCGCTCAACTCTACCCACAAGGAGAGTTCAATTCACTTCCTGTGTAAGTGACCGGTACCCCAAGACAGGAAGTGAAGGGAAGTCTCCCTTGTGGGGACACAGATAGTGATACAACATTGTTTGAGGTTTTAAACCTTCTCTACTTTATTATAAAATAATAACTCATCAGATTATACGCAGAAACTGTAAATAATTACCAAGGCGATCATTTTGGAGTGTCTAAAGATGAATAATATTCTATCAGATATTACAGTTACAGTTACTGCTCTCTATTTTCTCGTCGGGATTCTCGGCAGAGTGTTTCCTGCCGAGAAAACCGGTCGTCTGTATGCTTACCTGTCCCCAGGTAAACCCGCGCATGCTCGAAAAGACTTTGATGCATGCGTGGTAGCATACAAGGGTAGTGTAGGGTGTAGCAAGATGGCGGCGACGGCATCAAATATGACGAGCGCCGGCTCGTCGTAGTCGATGATGTCACTGCGTTCTTGCCATTCAAAAGACCGGCGGTTCTTTTGAATGGCCATCTGTATGCACGGCTTGGCAAGAAAAGCTTGCCAGGAATCCCGTCAAGAAAACCAACGTTTTTTTCCTGACGGGATTCTCGGCTTGATACATATAATCCTTGTTGCAGTACCACAGTCCAAGAACTAGACTAAAATTATTAATTGTAGAATATTACTATTTTCTTCTGCTGATAACAAAGTAGTAATAAAATATTCCCAAATTTCTAAGAAAAAAATAGGGAAAACTCTAGGAGGAGAAATACCCAAAGAGGCCGGACTTTAAAGGCAATGACACGGTAGATAGACAAAAAATAAAAATGTATTTATAATAGACAAAAAACACAGTAACTACATGATTGGAAAGAATTAAAATGTCACAAGATGGAAAATTCGGTCCCTTTTGCATCAACGCATTTCACCGCGAGGCTTCTTCAGGACAACTCAAGGATAGCAAGAGAAAAACAGGACTTGCTATCTTGGGACTGGCGGGGTATACGTTAACCCTCGTTAGAAAGAGTGCAGTCATGCACACATCCAATATAAAAAAGAGAATCATTCACATCTCAATGGTGCCAGAATGGAGTTCAAGGTGCTTCTTATAATGAGGGATGAATATAGGAAGGAGTCGTTTGACTCAACACGCCAACAGAGCCCCCAATAATAGATATACAGAGATATACTGTATAGGGACAGTTGTAGGTAGACCAGAGCTATCAGCATAAAGTGCAGCCAGGCATGAGGGCAGTTATATCCCTACAATCGATCAGATATGCCAGACAAGCAGGAAAAGTAGCCATGCAGTTGTGGCCGCAACTGGTCTAAAACAAACAAACAGATGTCCCGTGGTGCGCATGCGTTGGAAGACGCATGCGTGGTCGTCCTATGTGGTGGGTGCACCAGCAAAAGGACAGATTTGCCCCAAAGTGGCGATAGTCGCTGGGACATCGCCCACAGGATATGGGTCCCCAAATGGCGGCACCACAGGATGATCCGCAAATCAGTCGGTGGTGCAGATCCCGGGCCGATGCCATGGGCTCCATCTTGGAAAGGGGCATGCCCCTTCTCAATGTCGGAGAACAGTGAGACAGTCTGGATCCCCCCAGTGGTGAAACAGTAGGGCTGCATTCCACTGTGTCAGCCACTGTGTCACTCTGGGGGAAGGCTTCAAAAAGATGGACACAAGTATGAAGATCAATGTCATTATGATACAAAATCAGTAATATGGGTACAAATGTTTTTGATAAAAAACATGTATAACAAGTATATACATACAACACATAGAAAATCTGCAACAGGGCGAATGGCGATATATGTATAGAAAAGTTATATCCTTAAAGAAATAAGGGTAAAATACTTAGAAGAAAAATATATAAAGCACTTATTATAAAGTCGCCTTGATGTGTGTTATCCACCTTAATAGGGTGTATGGAAGTGCTGATGGTATCAGAATAAATATAAATTGGTGCCTTCGTCCCATCAGGTATTGTATAGGAGGAAGAGGCTTAAATGGACTATGTGGGCACCATATGTGAGACCGATGTACAGTCAAAGGTATAAATAAAAAAAAGGTTTTTATTACACAGATATAAAACAAATTTACCATGTATATGTTTATTTAGCATGTTTTATGTATGCCAAAGATGCGCCATTTTACAGGCAATTTAAGGGGACCCCCACATTTTGTTGTTGCACTTTAGGGCCCTTTCACACATGCAGACCGTATGTCTGTTTTTTCATTCATCCGTTTACAGAAGAAAAAGGGACATACATGTATCCCTATGTGATAGCGGATGAACATCCTCTGACCCCCGATCTCATCGGTCGCCGCTATGCTCCGTTTCTGCAGACGGAGGAAAATCCTATTTTTCGGATCGGAATGAACACGGACGGATCGGATGAACACGGACATAGAGGAGCGTGGAGATCTGACAGGGTGGTCCCTGCACAGTGTGCACGGACTGTCATTTGCTGGCTCAGCGGGGATCAACGGAGAGATCCCCGCTGAGCAAGCGGATATTTAAGGAACGGGTCATCACGGGATCCGCCCGTGTAAAAGGGCCCTTAAGCATCTTAAAAATCACTGCTCCTGAAAAAAAATATTGTATTTTTTTTTTAATTGATACATGTCCCCCAGGGCAGTACCCAGATCCCCATACCCCTTTTATGGTCAATTACTTGTATATAAGCCTTCAAAATTGTCACTTTAATTTTTCCTGTTCGGCTCCTATAGACTTCAATGGTGTTTGCCGTTTGGGTTAGAACATGTCCCCTGTTTAGGAGTTCTGCTGCAAACTGAACAGGGGGGTGTTTGGCCCATCCCTATACGCCAAAAGAAAGGGTCCTGGTGGATTTACACAGGTATATCACTAGAAACTCCTCCCTCAGCTCTGTACCCCTCTACATATTTTAACTCTTCAGCACTTCTCACAAATGTCATTATTTTACAAAGAGTTAAGAAAGACCCCACTTTGAAGTGTAGCTACCACCCGACCTCAATCCTTAACATTAATGTGGAAATCTTTTCTAAGTCCTTTGCTGACAGAATCACATCCATAATCACATACAGGCTTTATAACTGGCAGAGAAGTGAGAGACAACTCTATTGGAACTGTAAAGCTCATCCATTGGGTGCAAAGCCATCAATCACTTTGCCTTCTTCTTTCAACCAGTGCAGATTAGGCTTTTCGTAGGATGGACTAGGTCTTCCTAGAGGGAAACTTCAAGTCTTCAGGACTAGGTCCTCATATGCATCATAGGATTCTGGCACACTACCAAGGCTATTAGGCTTGCTTCAAAGTAAATGCCACTCTTTTCTTCATTTTATAACTCCAATAGTGGCAAGAGTTACAATAAAGTAAAGCACAAATTAACATGGATAGATGGTTGCCAATGCATGGAGTACAGTAATGGAAGACAAACAAATAACAAGAGTAAAAAGAACTACTGCATAACACATATAGTAGTATAGGACTAGAGCTGTCTAAAATGAACATTCAGTGGTAGTATATTAAGGCAAGTTATGGGACATCTGCTGATACCAGACAAGGCCATTGAGACCAGTTTTCCTAAACAGAGGACAAATGTCCTTCACAAGCAGTGAACATACGCTCCTAAGAGCCAGGGGTATGCACCAAGGTGACCACTTCGCTTTTGGTTACAGTATCTGCGGATTTCCAGTGGTGAACAATCGCCAACCTTGCCGCTAGAAAGATATGAGAAGAAATGCAGAGAAGATGAGGATGGAAGTTATCAAGACCTATACCCAGTAATGCAAGTTTTGGAGATGGATTCATATCCACTCTAATTACTTCAAACAATAGTTAAAATAAGTCTTTCCAAAAGGTGGACACCGTGGTTCCCATAGAATATGTACAAGGTCTCTACTTCCCCACAACTCCTCCAACAAAGAGATGGGGTAGTTGGGTCAAATGCATGAATCAGGGATGGGGTGATATAACAACAGAGCGTAAATTTATGGACCAGTTCACGCAAGTTGGAAGACCGGGATGCACTGAGGCTGAATTTAAGGGCAGCTAACCATTGGGAGTCGTTGAAAGTTTGTCCTTAATCTTTTTCCCATTTGGACATGGGGGTCATTTCCTAAAGGAGGTTTTTTTCCTGTAGTACAGTAGATTGTAGAATAGGGTGATTCCTTTGGAGTGGGGATCATTGTCTGATAAGTATTTCCATGCATATGTGTGTAAAGAGACGTGAAGATGGGGATTACAGATAAGACAGTGGGTTACTTGAATGTATTTTTAATAGTCTGCTGATGGGAGTGAAAATTATGTTTTTTTTCATTTTCTAATGGCAGCAGTATGAAGCAGGGGTTCCCCTTTCCACCCTTCCTCTTTGCCCTGCCCATGGAACCCTTCTTATAGAAGGTGAGATTCATTCCAAGTACAAAAAGTTAGCCACTGCCCCCACCTATAACTGGCCTCATCCCAACATCCATGGAGTATGTGTGGGATCCAGCATATACACAAATTGTCTGATGATGCAGACAACATCTTATTCTATGCCTCAGACCTGGCTATGTCTCTTTGTCTAATTGTCAGTGATCTCTGTGACTGAGACAAGTCCACCATTACATGGTTGGGCAAAATTAATATACTGCAGATGAAGGTTCTAATACAAACTTTGTTTGTTGATGATACCCATTTAAGAGGAGATATACTTGTGTGAGAGTGAGAGCCCCTGGTTTAGTGAAAATATGTGTAAAATGGACACAGGACTCTCAAAGAAGCAGTTTGAGAAGTTCCAGCAAAAGGTTGGTGAGCAGAGAAAACTTTGCTTTAAGTTTTCTCTGGATTTTGTAAGTCTGGATTGGGCTGGAAACTTGAAGACTTCAAAGAGCATTGGGAGGGATGGAGTCTTCAGTCGTGTGTCCGGGTTTTCCAGAAGCTCTGCAGGTTGTGTGTGTGGCCAGGTGCACACACCCGTTATAAGACAGAGCTGAAGATAGCTCAGTGTGTGGGAAAGGAATTGGTGATACAGCAGTTGCTGGAGGGAAGTGTGCTACTGATAAAGAACTCAGGCAACATCCCTGAGACGGTTCTCCATGTGGGAGAGGTTTCAGGTCAGTGGACTGAGAGAGTTGGGCCAGCTGAGAGAGTCAGCGAGACTATAGCTGAGACAACTGGAAGAGAGAGTCACTTTACGGACTGCGCTATATACTCTAAATTGTATTATATATATATACTATACTGACTGCGCTATATACTCTGAACTGTAGTATATATTCTATACGGACTACACTATATACTCTGCACTGTATTATATACAGTATACTATACGGACTGCACTATATACTCTAAACTGTATTATATATACTATACAAACTGCGCTTTATACTCTGAACTGTAATATATATACTATACGGACTGGGCTATATACTTTGAACTGTATATATATATATATATATATATATATATATATATATATATATATATATAGAAAGTGAAGGTGCAAAATAACTGGCCCAAATTTGCACTTCTCGGCGCCTAGGTGCTAGTATGCGATATCTGTAGCTCTCTCCTCCAACTGTTTAGCTGAAAAAGTAATGGGGAATAAACGATATACTCAGCTCAAGAATTTATATCAGAGTTGTTGGACTGTGATACAAATTAAATAAAAGGAAGCAGCTATTTAAATTTATATGAAATGAGAACCTCATACATATAAAAAATAAAATAAAATAAATATCATATAAAAAGCATAAAACTCATAGAGTCCATATGATAAACAGCGCTGGTTATGGATAAATGTCCAAAAGCATATAAAACACTTGAGTGATGACTTTGCAACAGTCAAACTAGTAGTGGTATTTCTTCTATGGATACGGTCTGTAGTGCACCCTACACCAATCCCAAGTTTTCACCACAAGTGAGGCACGCTCCCCCTCTGGGGTACAAACTCACCACAAAGATGAAAAAGATAAGCCTTTTTAGTCTGTAGGTAGTCTCACTCCAACATCCGTCATCACCACCGGGGTAGTATGGGTTAAATCCTCAGGCAAACATATAAGGACATAAAGGCACCAATAGTGTAATATTGCTTTAATCAAGAAATCCCCCAATACAAAGTCCCTGTTTCAAATGCACGTACATTTCAATCACTTGTAAAAAAAGCACATAAAGTACAGAGTGTATTCACCGCTATCCTGTCCCGAGAGGGCGCCCGTGTTGCAAACGTAACGCTGCAGTCTTTGTTCCGAGTTTTGAGACAGTTGCCGTGGAGATCACTCTGTACTTCCTGGTTACAGAGACGCTGCGGTATCTGGGCCCTGACCGGTTTCGTCACAAGCTGACTTCAACTGAGGGCATAGATAGCCCAGCGTCAGCGTGCGTGGTATAACCCCCCCGCTCGTTGCCTATTGGCTGGAGTGTCGCAATCTGTCCGCCCTGATTGGTGCTTGTCAGGGCGGAACTAAGATATGCTCGTCCTCAAACAGGAGCTTTTGGGGGGTGTTCCAACAGCACGTATTACTGCACAGATTGTTATATAACAAATAACAAAACGAAAATTTGAACATAAAGGGGCTAAAAATAGCTATCAAATTAAGACAGCAAACATACAAATTAAACCATCATGATTTTAAAACAATATCTCAGTCACTATTACATAGAAGCAAAAACAGATTGCACTATGATAGTGTCCACCTGTCGGTGTTATCAATATAAGATAAATGCATATAATAAATGCATATATATATATATATAGATGTATAGTCTACACATATACAGGTGTATATAAAACTACGTGAGGTAGGTTTTAATTAATATTCAATCTAAATTACTTAAAATAAAAAAATTAAAAAATATATATAAATTGGACCGTCAAAATTTATGAATGTATAATTAATTAACCTAAAATAGATAAAATTAGATATATAAAAATATAAATAAATATATCAACATATATGTACATAAATCTATAAGTTTCAGAGGTTTGGGCCGAGAAAGGGTGCCATTGGGAGGCGGTATTCAAATCAATTGTTAAAAGTATAGATAAAATTGCTAAAACAGTCAATAAAAAATTAATCATAAAAACTGTTAATAAAAACAATATATCAATAATCACTAATAAAACAATTGATGTCTAAATCTATGTTTAACCCCTTCGGAGATAAAGTATCTACGGAATAAATTCATTGGGTCTCAAGCTTGGATAATTCTCTTACTAGATTGGACCCCCTCCAAGGTGGTTTTAGGTGGTCCACTCCCCAAAACTTGAGACCTGCGGGGTTTTGGTCGTGGAACAATTTAAAATGTAAGGAAACATTGTGATCCTTATACCCAATTTTAATGTTTGCCACATGCTCAGCTACACATATTTTAAGAGCCCTCTTAGTGCGGCCTATGTACAGTAACTTGCAGGGACATTCTAAAACATATACCACATAGGTAGTGTTACAGGTAATAAAATCTTTAATGGTAAACTCTCTGTTATTGGACGTAGATGTAAAGTTTTCAAGTGCTCTAAGGGGTTTATTCACCTCTCTACAAGGGCGGCACTTTCTGCAGGCATAAAAGCCATCCTTATCCCAAAAAGAAGGGGGTTTGTGTGGTACGTCTAGTATCTTCTTGACGACCCTGTCTCCATAGTTAGGAGCTTTCCTATAGATAAAAGTAGGTCTTGTTGGTATATAATTTTTAAGGATCTTGTCAAGAAGGAGTATATGCCAATGAGAGAAGAAAATATGTTCCACTTCTTTATACTGTGAGTGGTATCCTGATATAAAACTCCATTCATGATTAATTTTATTATCTAGTCCTTGGAGAGTGTTTTTATTCAAAAAGTTGGTTCTTGGAGTAGCTGCGAGATCTTCAATAATTTTGATTAGTTGTGTTTCTTTATAACCCTTTTCCAAAAATTTATTCTTTAATACATCAGCCTGGAGTAGAAAATCTGCATCCTCAGTACAATTGCGTCTTACCCGCATCAATTGGCCTTTAGGGATGTTTTTTAGCCATGCGGGGTGGTGGCCACTTTGTGTGGGCAGAAAACTATTAGCATCTGTGGGCTTAAAGTAAACTTTAGTGCCCAATTTATTCCCATTCCTATATATATGAACATCCAGAAAATGAATACTTTCCTTATTATATTCACAAGTAAGGTTAATATTGTTAGTATTCTGGTTTAGTTCTTCCAGGAAGGTTTCTAATGATGCTATTGATCCTGCCCATATGAGAAATAGATCGTCAATATAACGTCGGTACAGTATCAGTTCTTTACGTTTCGTGTGGAATACTGTTTTGTCCTCCCACTCTGCCATAAATAAATTCGCTATGCTTGGAGCAAATTTAGCACCCATGGCTACTCCCCTTCTCTGTGAGTAAAAGCTTCCATCAAACCAAAAATAATTGTGTCCTAAACAAAAATCCAGAGCATTACGTAGGAACAATTTCTGTGAATGGGAGATGTCATCTCTTTTAGACAGTGCCCAATTCAGGGCTAAGAGGGCGTCGTCATGTTGTATTATTGTGTATAACGATGAGACGTCTGCGGTTACTAAGAACACATCTTCTTTTCCAGTTAAATCTATTTCCTGTAATAGAGATAGGAGGTCCTTAGTGTCTTTGAGATAGGCGTGTGTTGATGTCACACTGCTTTGGAGGTAGTGGTCAAGATATTGGCCCAGACTAGTGATGAGCCGAACACCCCCGGGTTCGGTTCGCACCAGAACCCGCGAACGGACCGAAAGTTCGTACGAACATTAGAACCCTATTAAATACAATGGATGCGAACGTTCGAATTCTAAAGTGCTAATTATAACAACTATTATGCATGTTATTGTCCTAAAAAGGGTTTGGGAACCCGGGTTCTGCACCAGGGGACATGTATCAATGCAAAAAGAAGTTTTAAAAACGGTCGTTTTTCGGGAGCAGTCATTTTAATGATGCATAAAGTGAAAAAAAAAAAGTCAAATATTCCTTTAAATATCGTACCTGGGGGGTGTCTAAAGTATGCCTGTGAAGTGCCACGTGTTTCCCATGTTTAGAACTGTCCCTGCACAAAATGACACTTCTAAAGGAAAAAAAAGCCATTTAAAACTGCTTGCGGCTTTAATGTAATGTCTGGTCCCGGTAATATGGATGAAAATCTTTAAGAAAAATGGCATAGCTACCCCATCACCCCCCCCCTACCCCAGCCCATTACCAGCCCCTTTGGGTCTTGTATGGATATTAAGGGGAACCCCGCACATAAAATAAAAAAGGCCCTATATACTCTGAACAGCCGTATACAGGCGGTGCATACAAGACAGGGACTGTAGGTTTGTTCTTATGTAGAATCTGTTTGTAATTTTGAACAGGTACATTGTTTAAGTGTAGCTCCAGCCCAAAAATCTATTTTTAAACTTTTTGGAAAACATAGGTAAGGGTTATCACCCCTGTAACATTTGTTTTGCTGTCTGTGCCCCTGTTCAGAACATTTCACCTCACTTTCCGTCCCAATGACAACTGTTTTTGAAATGTGGTGTTTTTCTTGAAACAAGGATTGCTGATAAAGCATCAGTACAGAGGAGACACCTTTCTCCCATATTAATTCTTACAGGAGAGAATTTTCCTTCCAAGGGGTAGATTTCCTCTCACTTCCTGTTGTCTTCTTGCGTTTGCAAGTAGGAGTCGTTTGTAAGTTGGATGTTTGAAAGTAGGGACCTGCCGTATATACTCTGCAGAAATAGGCCCCTTAGTTGTTGGTGTTGGCACAACACTGTAAGCACTCACAGTTACTCTTGGTTGGTGCTGGAACGCCCTGCTGTCAACTATTATATCAGGAATTTTAATTACATATAATTGTTGAACAGTGGTAGTAAAAATTGGGCCTTTGATGGTGGTGCTGGTGCCACAACACTGTAAGCCCTGACAGTTACTCTTGGTGGGTGCAGCAATGGGCCCTGCTGTGAATTATTAGATCAAGAATTGTAATTGCATGCCCCTGTTGAACAGGGGCTGAAAAATTGGGCCTTTCGTGGTGGTGGTGGTGGTGGTGTTGCCACAACACTGTAAGCCCTCATAGTTACTCTTGGTGGGTGCAGGAATGGGCCCTGCTGTGAATTATAAGATCAAGAATTGTAATTACATGCCCCTGTTGAACAGGGGCTGAAAAATTGGGCCTTAGGCACTGGTGGCACAACACTACAACCCCTCACAGATACTGTACTTGGAGCACAGCAATGAGCCCTGTTGCAAAGTATTGCTTCAAAAATTGTAATGACACGCCCCTGTTAAACAGGGGCTGAAAAATTGGGCCTTAGGCACTGGTGCCACAACACTCCAACCCCTCACAGATACTGTACTTGGAGCACAGCAATGAGCCCTATGGCAAATTATTGCTAAAAAAATTGTAATTACACGCCCCTGTAAAACAGGGGCTGAAAAATTGGGCCTTAGCCACTGGTGGCGGCACCCATAAACAAAAATGATCTTCCAAGCTATCATCATCAATCGTATCATTGAGGACTCGGAGGAGGAGGATAGCCAGTCAACATAACAGCACAGGCACTCAGCATCAGCATCAGTCTTGAAGGGATGTGACATGTTAAAATCAATTAGTCTGTTATATCAGCATCAGGTGTGTGGTAGCTGGTGGTGATCCAAGACTGGTTCATCTTGATGAAAGTCAGTCGATCAACCGAGTCGGTGGACAGGCGCACCCTGTGATCCGTGACAAATCCTCCAGCAGCACTGAATGTGCGTTCCGAAAGAACGCTGGATGCAGGACAGGCCAGTAGCTCAATTGCATACTGTGCAAGCTCTGGCCAGTGATCCATCCTCAAGACCCAGTAAGCCAGAGGATTTTCGGTGGGGAAGGTGTCCAAGTCTGACCTTGCCCCTAGATATTCCTGCACCATGTTTATCAGACGCTGGCGATGGTTGCTGGAACCGATCATACTTTGGGGCTGCGGACTAAAGAATTGTCTGAACGCATCGGTCAGACGGCCACCTTCCCCACCGCTCCTTCTTTGACTGGCCGAAGCCTCAGCAACTCGTTGTCCAGGACCAGGAGTTTGTAACCTCCCAGTCTCTGGGAACGCGTTGCACAGACCTTTCTGCAAGGCCTCCCGGAGTTGTCTCATCCTCTGCTCCCTCTGCGACGGTAACATAAGGTCCGCAACCTTACCCTTGTACCGTGGATCAAGGAGAGTGGCCAGCCAGTAATGGTCCCTCTCCTTGATCCGAAGAATACGAGGATCCTTCCGCAGACTTTGCAGGATCAGGGAGGCCATGCAGCGTAGGTTTGCTGAGGCATTCGCTCCGGAGTCCTCTGGGTCACTAAGGACGACATGATCCGCAGCCACCTCCTCCCAGCCACGTACAAGTCCACTGGTTTCTTGGGACTGTAAATCATCCCTAAAAGACTGCTGCTGATGATGCTGAGTGCCAGCCTCCACCTCCATGCTGACACAATCCTCCTCCTCCTCCTCCTCCTCTTCCTGTGCGATGGGTGGGACAGAAGGAACACTGTCTGGGTAAAGGGGGCCTTGAGAGGCAAGGAAGTCCTCCTCTTCCTGCCTCTGTTCTGCCTCAAGTGCCCTGTCCATTATTCCACGCAGCGTGTGCTCCAACAGGTGGACAAGAGGTACAGTGTCACTGATGCATGCACTGTCACTGCTCACCATCCTCGTGGCCTCCTCAAATGGTGCCAGGACAGTGCATGCATCCCTGATCATGCCCCACTGGCGTGGAGAAAAAAAACCAAGCTCCCCTGACCCTGTCCTGGTGCCGTAGTCGCACAGGTACTCATTGATGGCCCTCTGCTGCGTGTGCAGCCGCTGCAGCATGGCCAACATTGAGTTCCACCTGGTGGGCATGTCACATATAAGGCGGTTCTTGGGCAGGTTCAACTCCTTTTGCAGCTCAGCCAGGCGAGCACTGGCATTATAAGATCTGCGGAAATGCACACAGACTTTCCTGGCCTGCCTCAGGACATCCTGTAAGCCCGGGTACCTGCCCAAGAACCGCTGCACCACCAGGTTAAGGACGTGAGCCACACAGGGCACATGGGTCAGTTGTCCCTGTCGGAGGGCGGAGAGGAGGTTGGTGCCATTGTCGCAAACCACCATTCCTGGCTTAAGCTGGCGTGGCGTCAACCACCTCTCGGCCTGGCCCTGCAGAGCAGACAGGACCTCTGCCCCAGTGTGGCTTCTGTCCCCCAAACACACCAGCGCAAGCACGGCATGGCATCTTTTTGCCTGCGTACTTGCGTAGCCCCTTGAACGGCTACGGAGCACCGCTGGTTCAGAGGACAAAGCACAGGAAGAGGCCATGGAGGAAGAAGAAGAGGAGGGGGTGAAGGAGAGAGGTGTGTCACAACCAGTAGTAGCATTTTGGAGGCGTGGCGGTGGAACAACCTCCAACACTACTGCACCTTGTCCTGCATCCTTCCCAGCTGCCAAAAGAGTGACCCAATGGGCCGTGAAAGAAAGGTAACGTCCCTGTCCATGCCTGCTGGACCATGAGTCAGCGGTAATATGCACCTTACCGCTGACCGCCCTGTCCAGCGAGGCCAAGACATTGCCTTCCACATGCCGGTAGAGAGCCGGAATAGCCTTCCGTGAGAAAAAGTGGCGTTTGGGAACCTGCCACTGAGGAACCGCACATTGCACAAACTCACGGAAGGGGGCCGAGTCTACCAACTGAAAAGGCAGCAGTTGAAGCGCTAGCAATTTATCCAAGCTAGCATTCAACCGCTGGGCATGTGGATGGCTGGGAGTGAACTTCTTTCGACGGTCCAGCAGCTGGGGCAGGGAAATTTGCCTGCTAGAATCGGACGTTGGTGTACTGCTAGCAGAGTGCCCGCAAGTACTTGGCTGTGACACACCTAATTCTACACCTTCATTCCTCTCAGTGCATGTTTCAGAGAGGACTGAAGTTATAGTGGGGTTGGAGATCCCAGCTGATGCGGTGCAAGGAGAGGTCCGCTTTGTTCTTTGGTGTGGGTCTTTGAGGTAGGCTTGCCAACGAGCTGCATGGCAGGTCAACATATGTCTGGTCAGGCATGTGGTACCCAAGCGGCTGATGTTTTGGCCACGCGATATACGCTTGAGACATATGTTGCAAACAGCAGCTGTGCGATCTGATGCACTAGCCTCAAAAAAGGCCCACACCAAATAACTTTTTGACTGACGGGCAGAGGCAGCGCCCTGCACAGGCGGAGCTCTGCGGTGTGATTCCGTCGGTGTACTGCCCTTACGCTGGGCACCAAAGGGCATCCTGCCTCGTTGGAGATGTGCCTCCTCCTCATCCTCCTCCTCCTCCTCTCTCCTATGAGGCACCCACGTGGAGTCAGTGACCTCATCATCCCCTCCCTCCTCATCACTGGAGCCAATCTGGCAGTATGCTGCAGCTGCTGGAACATGACTGCCAGATTGGTGTCCTTCTTGAGCATCCCCTCTGTCTGCTCTCACGCTACTGCCTTCCTGTAGCTGGGTTTCATCATCAGACCCTTCGAAACGCTGGGCATCCTCCTGGAGCATGTACCCAACACTGTGCTCAAACAGTTCGGGGGACTCCTCAGGAGGAGGACATGGTGGGTCTAGGGAAGGAGTGACTGATGATGACTGACATTGATACCAGGGAAGAGGACGCTTTGGCAGCTGCTTTGCCAGTACCCTGAGCCTGGGTGAGAGAGGATGAGGAGGAGGAGGAGGGCTTGGTCATCCACTCTACCAAGTCTTCGGCATGATGTGGCTCAACATGTCCAGCTGCCGAAAAGAAGGACAAGCGTGTCCCATGGCCATGTGCTGATGACAATGCACCGCGTCCACGACCAGCACTGTTGCCCCCAGACACAGAGCCTGCTTGCCCTCTTTTATTGCCTCCTGACTGTCTGCCTCTCCTTGTTTGCCTTCCAGACATTCTAATAGATGGCCTGCAGGGAGATGGGAAAAAAGCAATAAGGGCTACCTTCAGGTGTCCTTCTCTGTCCCTTTACTTAAGGATTTCTAAATATGGTTGAGGATGATTGCTTTTGCACAGAATAGCACAACGACAATTTCCCTGACTGTCCAAAAAACAAGGATTTCAAAGATGGTTGATGAGGAATGCTTTAGCACACTATAGCACAAGGAGAATTTCCCTCACTGTCCTTCCCTGTCCCTAGAAACAAGGATTATCACAGTGAAAGAAACTGACACTCTTCCTACCTATAGTTTTCTGTCCCTAGAAAAAATGTTTTTTTAAAGCTGATTGATGATCAATGCTTTAGCACACTATAGCACAAGGAGAATTTCCCTCACTGTCCTTCCCTGTCCCTAGAAACAAGGATTATCACAGTGAAAGAAACTGACACTCTTCCTACCTATAGTTTTCTGTCCCTAGAAAAAATGTTTTTTTAAAGCTGATTGATGATCAATGCTTTAGCACACTATAGCACAAGGAGAATTTCCCTCACTGTCCTTCCCTGTCCCTAGAAACAAGGATTATCACAGTGAAAGAAACTGACACTCTTCCTACCTATAGTTTTCTGTCCCTAGAAAAAATGTTTTTTTAAAGCTGATTGATGATCAATGCTTTAGCACACTATAGCACAAGTAGAATTTCCCTCACTGTCCTTCCCTGTCCCTAGAAACAAGGATTATCACAGTGAAAGAAACTGACACTCTTCCTACCTATAGTTTTCTGTCCCTAGAAAAAATGTTTTTTTAAAGCTGATTGATGATCAATGCTTTAGCACACTATAGCACAAGGAGAATTTCCCTCACTGTCCTTCCCTGTCCCTAGAAACAAGGATTATCACAGTGAAAGAAACTGACACTCTTCCTACCTATAGTTTTCTGTCCCTAGAAAAAATGTTTTTTTAAAGCTGATTGATGATCAATGCTTTAGCACACTATAGCACAAGTAGAATTTCCCTCACTGTCCTTCCCTGTCCCTAGAAACAAGGATTATCACAGTGAAAGAAACTGACACTCTTCCTACCTATAGTTTTCTGTCCCTAGAAAAAAATGTTTTTTTAAAGCTGATTGATGATCAATGCTTTAGCACACTATAGCACAAGGAGAATTTCCCTCACTGTCCTTCCCTGTCCCTAGAAACAAGGATTATCACAGTGAAAGAAACTGGCACTCTTCCTACCTATAGTTTTCTGTCCCTAGAAATTTTTTTTTTTTAAAGCTGATTGATGATCAATGCTTTAGCACACTATAGCACAAGGAGAATTTCCCTCACTGTCCTTCCCTGTCCCTAGAAACAAGGATTATCACAGTGAAAGAAACTGACACTCTTCCTACCTATAGTTTTCTGTCCCTAGAAAAAATGTTTTTTTAAAGCTGATTGATGATCAATGCTTTAGCACACTATAGCACAAGGAGAATTTCCCTCACTGTCCTTCCCTGTTCCTAGAAACAAGGATTATCACAGTGAAAGAAACTGACACTGTTCCTACCTATAGTTTTCTGTCCCTAGAAAAAATGTTTTTTTAAAGCTGATTGATGATCAATGCTTTAGCACACTATAGCACAAGTAGAATTTCCCTCACTGTCCTTCTCTGTCCCTAGAAACAAGGATTATCACAGTGAAAGAAACTGACACTCTCCCTACCTATAGTTTTCTGTCCCTATATTTTTTTTTTTTTAAAGATGGTTGATGATGAATGCTTTAGCACAGTATAGCACAATGAGAATTTCCCTCACTGTCCTTCTCTGTCCCTAGAAACAAGGATTCGCACAGTAAAACACACTGACACTCTCCCTACCTATCCTTCTCTTTCCCTAAACTAAAGGAATCCAGGTTAAGCAAGAAAAAATAAATGTCACTGTCCCTGCCTATGCTTCTCTTTCCCTGCTCCGGAACACACTACACTAGGCCGCCGTGCTGGCGGCCTTTTATAGTGTGGGGCATGTACTAAACACCCTCAGCAATAATTGGCCACAGGCATCCTGCCTGTGGCCAATCATTGCTCTCCTCGCTGCCGGCGCTGTGATTGGCCAAGCATGCAGGGTCACAGTGCATGCTTGGCCAATCACAGCGCCTGGATGACACTGCGATGGCGTAGTGCATTGTGGGCCGTTCGCGTCACTCGAATTAGGCGCGAACGGCCCAAATCGTTCGATCTTCGTCGAACGATCGAACAGCCGATGTTCGAGTCGAACGTATGTTCGACTCGAACACTGAGCTCATCCCTAGCCCAGACGTGATGTAATCGATCCAATCCCATTCACAATGGGTCTTGCTGGTGGAAGATTGAGATCTTTATGGATCTTAGGGAGAGTATATATAGTAGGTATCCTACTACTACTCGGTACCAAATATCTACTCTCCCTCAAAGACAAAGCTCTGGTTTGAAAACCCATTTCCACCAGTTTCTGTAGATTGGTTTCATATTGTGGAGTGGGGTCTCTTTCCAGCTTCAAGTATGTTGCTTTTTCAGATAGCATTTGTGTTAGCTGGTTGTGGTAAAAATCTTTAGTAAGGATTACCACTCCACCTCCCTTGTCTGCTGGTCTCACTATTATCTCCTTTCTCTTCTCTAGAAGTTCAATGCCTTCTTTGATATAGCGTGGGTTGACATTTCTTTTGGGTTTGATGTGTTCCAAATCACGAAGTATGAGTCCTTTAAAAACATCCAAGGGCTGATTAGTCCCCAATAAGGGGTTAAAAAGTGATTTGTTTCGCAAACCGCTATCTGTTGGTACTGATAAGGTACTTGTTACAGGGTTTGAATTCTTGTTTAAAAAGTATTTTTTCATATTCAGTTTCCTCATATACTTATTAATGTCTATAAACACATTAAATTTATTAATTGGGCGATGTAGACCACATTTGAGCCCCAGATTTAGAATATTGGTTTCTTTATCTGTTAAGACCACATCGGTTAAGTTAAAAATCCCGCCTACTCGTACTCCTTCTCGTATTCCTTTCGACTTCTTTTCTTGTGTCCTTCGTCCGGCCCTGCAGCCTCTGCTCCTTCTCTCCTTGGGCCTGGTTGTTGCATCCTTTCCCGTTCCCCAAGATGGTCTAGATGACCCCGAATCTATGTCCGAATGGCTAGAATTTTTTAATGGGGTAGGTTTTAAACTTCAGGAATTAATTTTAAAAAGGAAAAAGAAAAAGATGTTCAAACTAGAAACAAGGATAAATGAGTTGCAAAAGCAACTAGACCCTATTAAGGATAGTCAACAAATTATTGATTTTAATACCCGTATAAAGAAAAAACTAGAAAAAGTGGATAAGGAAACTCAGAAAAAGAAAACCAAAAAATTCCACAGAGATCTAGGAGACTTTCGTTCAAACATGGTTTATCTATGGCAGCAAGTGAACCCTACTGAAGTAAGAGATACAGAAGGTCTGACTATGGAAATCCAGCAAGACATCAACACTGGAAGTCAACTGCCCTCTAACAGTCAACCATTACCTATAGTGGATAGAAGAGTTTTGGGCACACAACAGACCCCTAGCAATCATTCCACACCTATCAGAAATGATCATAACTATGGTAGAGGGAAACCAAGAAGACCTGGACCACCGAATCCTCAGTATCGACCTCCACCTACACAAGATTACTATCAAGTACCGATATATAATCACCATGACCCTTTATGGGATGATAGGAATAGACAACAATATCAATCACCCCGGTCCTCTTTTTTAGGGAGAGGCAGGGGATGGCAGAAGAGGGGCAGAGGGTCAAACAACCAGAGAGGAAGAATGCCAACATATCCACAACAAGTGACAGAATACAGGGGACCGCAACATGGACCGACACAGAAAGATCCCCAATGGAGGGACCCCCCACATTGGGAACGGGAAAGGATGCAACAACCAGGCCCAAGGAGAGAAGGAGCAGAGGCTGCAGGGCCGGATGAAGGACACAAGAAAAGAAGTCGAAAGGAATACGAGAAGGAGTACGAGTAGGCGGGATTTTTAACTTAACCGATGTGGTCTTAACAGATAAAGAAACCAATATTCTAAATCTGGGGCTCAAATGTGGTCTACATCGCCCAATTAATAAATTTAATGTGTTTATAGACATTAATAAGTATATGAGGAAACTGAATATGAAAAAATACTTTTTAAACAAGAATTCAAACCCTGTAACAAGTACCTTATCAGTACCAACAGATAGCGGTTTGCGAAACAAATCACTTTTTAACCCCTTATTGGGGACTAATCAGCCCTTGGATGTTTTTAAAGGACTCATACTTCGTGATTTGGAACACATCAAACCCAAAAGAAATGTCAACCCACGCTATATCAAAGAAGGCATTGAACTTCTAGAGAAGAGAAAGGAGATAATAGTGAGACCAGCAGACAAGGGAGGTGGAGTGGTAATCCTTACTAAAGATTTTTACCACAACCAGCTAACACAAATGCTATCTGAAAAAGCAACATACTTGAAGCTGGAAAGAGACCCCACTCCACAATATGAAACCAATCTACAGAAACTGGTGGAAATGGGTTTTCAAACCAGAGCTTTGTCTTTGAGGGAGAGTAGATATTTGGTACCGAGTAGTAGTAGGATACCTACTATATATACTCTCCCTAAGATCCATAAAGATCTCAATCTTCCACCAGCAAGACCCATTGTGAATGGGATTGGATCGATTACATCACGTCTGGGCTAGGGATGAGCTCAGTGTTCGAGTCGAACATACGTTCGACTCGAACATCGGCTGTTCGATCGTTCGACGAAGATCGAACGATTTGGGCCGTTCGCGCCTAATTCGAGTGACGCGAACGGCCCACAATGCACTACGCCATCGCAGTGTCATCCAGGCGCTGTGATTGGCCAAGCATGCACTGTGACCCTGCATGCTTGGCCAATCACAGCGCCGGCAGCGAGGAGAGCAATGATTGGCCACAGGCAGGATGCCTGTGGCCAATTATTGCTGAGGGTGTTTAGTACATGCCCCACACTATAAAAGGCCGCCAGCACGGCGGCCTAGTGTAGTGTGTTCCGGAGCAGGGAAAGAGAAGCATAGGCAGGGACAGTGACATTTATTTTTTCTTGCTTAACCTGGATTCCTTTAGTTTAGGGAAAGAGAAGGATAGGTAGGGAGAGTGTCAGTGTGTTTTACTGTGCGAATCCTTGTTTCTAGGGACAGAGAAGGACAGTGAGGGAAATTCTCATTGTGCTATAGTGTGCTAAAGCATTGATCATCAATCAGCTTTAAAAAAACATTTTTTCTAGGGACAGAAAACTATAGGTAGGAAGAGTGTCAGTTTCTTTCACTGTGATAATCCTTGTTTCTAGGGACAGGGAAGGACAGTGAGGGAAATTCTCCTTGTGCTATAGTGTGCTAAAGCATTGATCATCAATCAGCTTTAAAAAAAAAAATTTTCTAGGGACAGAAAACTATAGGTAGGAAGAGTGCCAGTTTCTTTCACTGTGATAATCCTTGTTTCTAGGGACAGGGAAGGACAGTGAGGGAAATTCTCCTTGTGCTATAGTGTGCTAAAGCATTGATCATCAATCAGCTTTAAAAAAACATTTTTTTCTAGGGACAGAAAACTATAGGTAGGAAGAGTGTCAGTTTCTTTCACTGTGATAATCCTTGTTTCTAGGGACAGGGAAGGACAGTGAGGGAAATTCTACTTGTGCTATAGTGTGCTAAAGCATTGATCATCAATCAGCTTTAAAAAAACATTTTTTCTAGGGACAGAAAACTATAGGTAGGAAGAGTGTCAGTTTCTTTCACTGTGATAATCCTTGTTTCTAGGGACAGGGAAGGACAGTGAGGGAAATTCTCCTTGTGCTATAGTGTGCTAAAGCATTGATCATCAATCAGCTTTAAAAAAACATTTTTTCTAGGGACAGAAAACTATAGGTAGGAAGAGTGTCAGTTTCTTTCACTGTGATAATCCTTGTTTCTAGGGACAGGGAAGGACAGTGAGGGAAATTCTACTTGTGCTATAGTGTGCTAAAGCATTGATCATCAATCAGCTTTAAAAAAACATTTTTTCTAGGGACAGAAAACTATAGGTAGGAAGAGTGTCAGTTTCTTTCACTGTGATAATCCTTGTTTCTAGGGACAGGGAAGGACAGTGAGGGAAATTCTCCTTGTGCTATAGTGTGCTAAAGCATTGATCATCAATCAGCTTTAAAAAAACATTTTTTCTAGGGACAGAAAACTATAGGTAGGAAGAGTGTCAGTTTCTTTCACTGTGATAATCCTTGTTTCTAGGGACAGGGAAGGACAGTGAGGGAAATTCTCCTTGTGCTATAGTGTGCTAAAGCATTGATCATCAATCAGCTTTAAAAAAACATTTTTTCTAGGGACAGAAAACTATAGGTAGGAAGAGTGTCAGTTTCTTTCACTGTGATAATCCTTGTTTCTAGGGACAGGGAAGGACAGTGAGGGAAATTCTACTTGTGCTATAGTGTGCTAAAGCATTGATCATCAATCAGCTTTAAAAAAACATTTTTTCTAGGGACAGAAAACTATAGGTAGGAAGAGTGTCAGTTTCTTTCACTGTGATAATCCTTGTTTCTAGGGACAGGGAAGGACAGTGAGGGAAATTCTCCTTGTGCTATAGTGTGCTAAAGCATTCCTCATCAACCATCTTTGAAATCCTTGTTTTTTGGACAGTCAGGGAAATTGTCGTTGTGCTATTCTGTGCAAAAGCAATCATCCTCAACCATATTTAGAAATCCTTAAGTAAAGGGACAGAGAAGGACACCTGAAGGTAGCCCTTATTGCTTTTTTCCCATCTCCCTGCAGGCCATCTATTAGAATGTCTGGAAGGCAAACAAGGAGAGGCAGACAGTCAGGAGGCAATAAAAGAGGGCAAGCAGGCTCTGTGTCTGGGGGCAACAGTGCTGGTCGTGGACGCGGTGCATTGTCATCAGCACATGGCCATGGGACACGCTTGTCCTTCTTTTCGGCAGCTGGACATGTTGAGCCACATCATGCCGAAGACTTGGTAGAGTGGATGACCAAGCCCTCCTCCTCCTCCTCATCCTCTCTCACCCAGGCTCAGGGTACTGGCAAAGCAGCTGCCAAAGCGTCCTCTTCCCTGGTATCAATGTCAGTCATCATCAGTCACTCCTTCCCTAGACCCACCATGTCCTCCTCCTGAGGAGTCCCCCGAACTGTTTGAGCACAGTGTTGGGTACATGCTCCAGGAGGATGCCCAGCGTTTCGAAGGGTCTGATGATGAAACCCAGCTACAGGAAGGCAGTAGCGTGAGAGCAGACAGAGGGGATGCTCAAGAAGGACACCAATCTGGCAGTCATGTTCCAGCAGCTGCAGCATACTGCCAGATTGGCTCCAGTGATGAGGAGGGAGGGGATGATGAGGTCACTGACTCCACGTGGGTGCCTCATAGGAGAGAGGAGGAGGAGGAGGATGAGGAGGAGGCACATCTCCAACGAGGCAGGATGCCCTTTGGTGCCCAGCGTAAGGGCAGTACACCGACGGAATCACACCGCAGAGCTCCGCCTGTGCAGGGCGCTGCCTCTGCCTGTCATTCAAAAAGTTATTTGGTGTGGGCCTTTTTTGAGGCTAGTGCATCAGATCGCACAGCTGCTGTTTGCAACATATGTCTCAAGCGTATATCGCGTGGCCAAAACATCAGCCGCTTGGGTACCACATGCCTGACCAGACATATGTTGACCTGCCATGCAGCTCGTTGGCAAGCCTACCTCAAAGACCCACACCAAAGAACAAAGCGGACCTCTCCTTGCACCGCATCAGCTGGGATCTCCAACCCCACTATAACTTCAGTCCTCTCTGAAACATGCACTGAGAGGAATGAAGGTGTAGAATTAGGTGTGTCACAGCCAAGTACTTGCGGGCACTCTGCTAGCAGTACACCAACGTCCGATTCTAGCAGGCAAATTTCCCTGCCCCAGCTGCTGGACCGTCGAAAGAAGTTCACTCCCAGCCATCCACATGCCCAGCGGTTGAATGCTAGCTTGGATAAATTGCTAGCGCTTCAACTGCTGCCTTTTCAGTTGGTAGACTCGGCCCCCTTCCGTGAGTTTGTGCAATGTGCGGTTCCTCAGTGGCAGGTTCCCAAACGCCACTTTTTCTCACGGAAGGCTATTCCGGCTCTCTACCGGCATGTGGAAGGCAATGTCTTGGCCTCGCTGGACAGGGCGGTCAGCGGTAAGGTGCATATTACCGCTGACTCATGGTCCAGCAGGCATGGACAGGGACGTTACCTTTCTTTCACGGCCCATTGGGTCACTCTTTTGGCAGCTGGGAAGGATGCAGGACAAGGTGCAGTAGTGTTGGAGGTTGTTCCACCGCCACGCCTCCAAAATGCTACTACTGGTTGTGACACACCTCTCTCCTTCACCCCCTCCTCTTCTTCTTCCTCCATGGCCTCTTCCTGTGCTTTGTCCTCTGAACCAGCGGTGCTCCGTAGCCGTTCAAGGGGCTACGCAAGTACGCAGGCAAAAAGATGCCATGCCGTGCTTGCGCTGGTGTGTTTGGGGGACAGAAGCCACACTGGGGCAGAGGTCCTGTCTGCTCTGCAGGGCCAGGCCGAGAGGTGGTTGACGCCACGCCAGCTTAAGCCAGGAATGGTGGTTTGCGACAATGGCACCAACCTCCTCTCCGCCCTCCGACAGGGACAACTGACCCATGTGCCCTGTGTGGCTCACGTCCTTAACCTGGTGGTGCAGCGGTTCTTGGGCAGGTACCCGGGCTTACAGGATGTCCTGAGGCAGGCCAGGAAAGTCTGTGTGCATTTCCGCAGATCTTATAATGCCAGTGCTCGCCTGGCTGAGCTGCAAAAGGAGTTGAACCTGCCCAAGAACCGCCTTATATGTGACATGCCCACCAGGTGGAACTCAATGTTGGCCATGCTGCAGCGGCTGCACACGCAGCAGAGGGCCATCAATGAGTACCTGTGCGACTACGGCACCAGGACAGGGTCAGGGGAGCTTGGTTTTTTTTCTCCACGCCAGTGGGGCATGATCAGGGATGCATGCACTGTCCTGGCACCATTTGAGGAGGCCACGAGGATGGTGAGCAGTGACAGTGCATGCATCAGTGACACTGTACCTCTTGTCCACCTGTTGGAGCACACGCTGCGTGGAATAATGGACAGGGCACTTGAGGCAGAACAGAGGCAGGAAGAGGAGGACTTCCTTGCCTCTCAAGGCCCCCTTTACCCAGACAGTGTTCCTTCTGTCCCACCCATCGCACAGGAAGAGGAGGAGGAGGAGGAGGAGGAGGAGGATTGTGTCAGCATGGAGGTGGAGGCTGGCACTCAGCATCATCAGCAGCAGTCTTTTAGGGATGATTTACAGTCCCAAGAAACCAGTGGACTTGTACGTGGCTGGGAGGAGGTGGCTGCGGATCATGTCGTCCTTAGTGACCCAGAGGACTCCGGAGCGAATGCCTCAGCAAACCTACGCTGCATGGCCTCCCTGATCCTGCAAAGTCTGCGGAAGGATCCTCGTATTCTTCGGATCAAGGAGAGGGACCATTACTGGCTGGCCACTCTCCTTGATCCACGGTACAAGGGTAAGGTTGCGGACCTTATGTTACCGTCGCAGAGGGAGCAGAGGATGAGACAACTCCGGGAGGCCTTGCAGAAAGGTCTGTGCAACGCGTTCCCAGAGACTGGGAGGTTACAAACTCCTGGTCCTGGACAACGAGTTGCTGAGGCTTCGGCCAGTCAAAGAAGGAGCGGTGGGGAAGGTGGCCGTCTGACCGATGCGTTCAGACAATTCTTTAGTCCGCAGCCCCAAAGTATGATCGGTTCCAGCAACCATCGCCAGCGTCTGATAAACATGGTGCAGGAATATCTAGGGGCAAGGTCAGACTTGGACACCTTCCCCACCGAAAATCCTCTGGCTTACTGGGTCTTGAGGATGGATCACTGGCCAGAGCTTGCACAGTATGCAATTGAGCTACTGGCCTGTCCTGCATCCAGCGTTCTTTCGGAACGCACATTCAGTGCTGCTGGAGGATTTGTCACGGATCACAGGGTGCGCCTGTCCACCGACTCGGTTGATCGACTGACTTTCATCAAGATGAACCAGTCTTGGATCACCACCAGCTACCACACACCTGATGCTGATATAACAGACTAATTGATTTTAACATGTCACATCCCTTCAAGACTGATGCTGATGCTGAGTGCCTGTGCTGTTATGTTGACTGGCTATCCTCCTCCTCCGAGTCCTCAATGATACGATTGATGATGATAGCTTGGAAGATCATTTTTGTTTATGGGTGCCGCCACCAGTGGCTAAGGCCCAATTTTTCAGCCCCTGTTTTACAGGGGCGTGTAATTACAATTTTTTTAGCAATAATTTGCCATAGGGCTCATTGCTGTGCTCCAAGTACAGTATCTGTGAGGGGTTGGAGTGTTGTGGCACCAGTGCCTAAGGCCCAATTTTTCAGCCCCTGTTTAACAGGGGCGTGTCATTACAATTTTTGAAGCAATACTTTGCAACAGGGCTCATTGCTGTGCTCCAAGTACAGTATCTGTGAGGGGTTGTAGTGTTGTGCCACCAGTGCCTAAGGCCCAATTTTTCAGCCCCTGTTCAACAGGGGCATGTAATTACAATTCTTGATCTTATAATTCACAGCAGGGCCCATTCCTGCACCCACCAAGAGTAACTATGAGGGCTTACAGTGTTGTGGCAACACCACCACCACCACCACCACCACGAAAGGCCCAATTTTTCAGCCCCTGTTCAACAGGGGCATGCAATTACAATTCTTGATCTAATAATTCACAGCAGGGCCCATTGCTGCACCCACCAAGAGTAACTGTCAGGGCTTACAGTGTTGTGGCACCAGCACCACCATCAAAGGCCCAATTTTTACTACCACTGTTCAACAATTATATGTAATTAAAATTCCTGATATAATAGTTGACAGCAGGGCGTTCCAGCACCAACCAAGAGTAACTGTGAGTGCTTACAGTGTTGTGCCAACACCAACACCTAAGGGGCCAATTTCTGCAGAGTATATACGGCAGGTCCCTACTTTCAAACATCCAACTTACAAACGACTCCTACTTGCAAACGCAAGAAGACAACAGGAAGTGAGAGGAAATCTACCCCTTGGAAGGAAAATTCTCTCCTGTAAGAATTAATATGGGAGAAAGGTGTCTCCTCTGTACTGATGCTTTATCAGCAATCCTTGTTTCAAGAAAAACACCACATTTCAAAAACAGTTGTCATTGGGACGGAAAGTGAGGTGAAATGTTCTGAACAGGGGCACAGACAGCAAAACAAATGTTACAGGGGTGATAACCCTTACCTATGTTTTCCAAAAAGTTTAAAAATAGATTTTTGGGCTGGAGCTACACTTAAACAATGTACCTGTTCAAAATTACAAACAGATTCTACATAAGAACAAACCTACAGTCCCTGTCTTGTATGCACCGCCTGTATACGGCTGTTCAGAGTATATAGGGCCTTTTTTATTTTATGTGCGGGGTTCCCCTTAATATCCATACAAGACCCAAAGGGGCTGGTAATGGGCTGGGGTAGGGGGGGGGGGGGGTGATGGGGTAGCTATGCCATTTTTCTTAAAGATTTTCATCCATATTACCGGGACCAGACATTACATTAAAGCCGCAAGCAGTTTTAAATGGCTTTTTTTTCCTTTAGAAGTGTCATTTTGTGCAGGGACAGTTCTAAACATGGGAAACACGTGGCACTTCACAGGCATACTTTAGACACCCCCCAGGTACGATATTTAAAGGAATATTTGACTTTTTTTTTTCACTTTATGCATCATTAAAATGACTGCTCCCGAAAAACGACCGTTTTTAAAACTTCTTTTTGCATTGATACATGTCCCCTGGTGCAGAACCCGGGTTCCCAAACCCTTTTTAGGACAATAACATGCATAATAGTTGTTATAATTAGCACTTTAGAATTCGAACGTTCGCATCCATTGTATTTAATAGGGTTCTAATGTTCGTACGAACTTTCGGTCCGTTCGCGGGTTCTGGTGCGAACCGAACCCGGGGGTGTTCGGCTCATCACTAGTCTGGGCCAATATCTTGACCACTACCTCCAAAGCAGTGTGACATCAACACACGCCTATCTCAAAGACACTAAGGACCTCCTATCTCTATTACAGGAAATAGATTTAACTGGAAAAGAAGATGTGTTCTTAGTAACCGCAGACGTCTCATCGTTATACACAATAATACAACATGACGACGCCCTCTTAGCCCTGAATTGGGCACTGTCTAAAAGAGATGACATCTCCCATTCACAGAAATTGTTCCTACGTAATGCTCTGGATTTTTGTTTAGGACACAATTATTTTTGGTTTGATGGAAGCTTTTACTCACAGAGAAGGGGAGTAGCCATGGGTGCTAAATTTGCTCCAAGCATAGCGAATTTATTTATGGCAGAGTGGGAGGACAAAACAGTATTCCACACGAAACGTAAAGAACTGATACTGTACCGACGTTATATTGACGATCTATTTCTCATATGGGCAGGATCAATAGCATCATTAGAAACCTTCCTGGAAGAACTAAACCAGAATACTAACAATATTAACCTTACTTGTGAATATAATAAGGAAAGTATTCATTTTCTGGATGTTCATATATATAGGAATGGGAATAAATTGGGCACTAAAGTTTACTTTAAGCCCACAGATGCTAATAGTTTTCTGCCCACACAAAGTGGCCACCACCCCGCATGGCTAAAAAACATCCCTAAAGGCCAATTGATGCGGGTAAGACGCAATTGTACTGAGGATGCAGATTTTCTACTCCAGGCTGATGTATTAAAGAATAAATTTTTGGAAAAGGGTTATAAAGAAACACAACTAATCAAAATTATTGAAGATCTCGCAGCTACTCCAAGAACCAACTTTTTGAATAAAAACACTCTCCAAGGACTAGATAATAAAATTAATCATGAATGGAGTTTTATATCAGGATACCACTCACAGTATAAAGAAGTGGAACATATTTTCTTCTCTCATTGGCATATACTCCTTCTTGACAAGATCCTTAAAAATTATATACCAACAAGACCTACTTTTATCTATAGGAAAGCTCCTAACTATGGAGACAGGGTCGTCAAGAAGATACTAGACGTACCACACAAACCCCCTTCTTTTTGGGATAAGGATGGCTTTTATGCCTGCAGAAAGTGCCGCCCTTGTAGAGAGGTGAATAAACCCCTTAGAGCACTTGAAAACTTTACATCTACGTCCAATAACAGAGAGTTTACCATTAAAGATTTTATTACCTGTAACACTACCTATGTGGTATATGTTTTAGAATGTCCCTGCAAGTTACTGTACATAGGCCGCACTAAGAGGGCTCTTAAAATATGTGTAGCTGAGCATGTGGCAAACATTAAAATTGGGTATAAGGATCACAATGTTTCCTTACATTTTAAATTGTTCCACGACCAAAACCCCGCAGGTCTCAAGTTTTGGGGAGTGGACCACCTAAAACCACCTTGGAGGGGGTCCAATCTAGTAAGAGAATTATCCAAGCTTGAGACCCAATGAATTTATTCCGTAGATACTTTATCTCCGAAGGGGTTAAACATAGATTTAGACATCAATTGTTTTATTAGTGATTATTGATATATTGTTTTTATTAACAGTTTTTATGATTAATTTTTTATTGACTGTTTTAGCAATTTTATCTATACTTTTAACAATTGATTTGAATACCGCCTCCCAATGGCACCCTTTCTCGGCCCAAACCTCTGAAACTTATAGATTTATGTACATATATGTTGATATATTTATTTATATTTTTATATATCTAATTTTATCTATTTTAGGTTAATTAATTATACATTCATAAATTTTGACGGTCCAATTTATATATATTTTTTTATTTTTTTATTTTAAGTAATTTAGATTGAATATTAATTAAAACCTACCTCACGTAGTTTTATATACACCTGTATATGTGTAGACTATACATCTATATATATATATATATGCATTTATTATATGCATTTATCTTATATTGATAACACCGACAGGTGGACACTATCATAGTGCAATCTGTTTTTGCTTCTATGTAATAGTGACTGAGATATTGTTTTAAAATCATGATGGTTTAATTTGTATGTTTGCTGTCTTAATTTGATAGCTATTTTTAGCCCCTTTATGTTCAAATTTTAGTTTTGTTATTTGTTATATAACAATCTGTGCAGTACTACGTGCTGTTGGAACACCCCCCAAAAGCTCCTGTTTGAGGACGAGCATATCTTAGTTCCGCGCTGACAAGCACCAATCAGGGCGGACGGATTGCGACACTCCAGCCAATAGGCAACGAGCGGGGGGGTTATACCACGCACGCTGACGCTGGGCTATCTATGCCCTCAGTTGAAGTCAGCTTGTGACGAAACCGGTCAGGGCCCAGATACCGCAGCGTCTCTGTAACCAGGAAGTACAGAGTGATCTCCACGGCAACTGTCTCAAAA
Organism: Rana muscosa; assembly: GCA_029206835.1. Lineage (NCBI taxonomy): Eukaryota > Metazoa > Chordata > Amphibia > Anura > Ranidae > Rana > Rana muscosa. The sequence continues at coordinate 189,840,801 of CM055127.1, forward strand.
CTCGGAACAAAGACTGCAGCGTTACGTTTGCAACACGGGCGCCCTCTCGGGACAGGATAGCGGTGAATACACTCTGTACTTTATGTGCTTTTTTTACAAGTGATTGAAATGTACGTGCATTTGAAACAGGGACTTTGTATTGGGGGATTTCTTGATTAAAGCAATATTACACTATTGGTGCCTTTATGTCCTTATATGTTTGCCTGAGGATTTAACCCATACTGCCCTGGTGGTGATGACGGATGTTGGAGTGAGACTACCTACAGACTAAAACTATCTTTTTCATCTTTGTGGTGAGTTTGTACCCCAGAGGGGGAGCGTGCCTCACTTGTGGTGAAAACTTGGGATTGGTGTAGGGTGCACTACAGACCGTATCCATAGAAGAAATACCACTACTAGTTTGACTGTTGCAAAGTCATCACTCAAGTGTTTTATATGCTTTTGGACATTTATCCATAACCAGCGCTGTTTATCATATGGACTCTATGAGTTTTATGCTTTTTATATGATATTTATTTTATATATATATATATATATATATATATATATACTGTGAGGGGGTTGGCTCGGCAGCGGGTGTGTGTGACCCCCCGGGATGGGCTCCCCACACAAAAACAGGCCCAGCAAACGGAGGTTGTGGTTTTCAAAATCAAAAAGGTGCGGTTTATTTTCTATTTACAGTGACAAAACACAGCAAAGCAAAAGAAACATAAATAAAATAAATCCTGGTCAACTTGACCTCTGAGTAAACATACAGGTTTCCTAACTAACAACTGGGATCAGCCTAGTGCTGTCCTAGTCCCTAAGTCCCTGGTTTTAAATGTCCAAGCAAATAGCCACACAGGCTTTGTCTCACCGCACAGGGGTTCACTCTCCCTAGACAGTCCACACAGGTCTGGTTCCAGGCATGAGCAAACACCTAATGAATCTGGGAGTTCTTATAGAGGCCTAAATGAGCTGACAAGCTTCAGCTGGTCTCATCAACTCCCTGTCTGCACGACGCCCCACACTCTCCCTAGAGGTATGAGTCATCCATGAGCCCACTAGCCTCAGCTGGGCTTATACAACTCTCCACCTAGTTGTATAAGTCGGCGTAAAGCCTGAATCTGGGCGAAATATATCTACCCCCCTGGATGCAACCAGGTGACTTTACCTTCCTGCTGTCACATACCCCCCCTCTTGTTTTAACCTCGGGGTTGGAACACCAGCAATCAGGCATTCATGTACTCGAGACAAAGCATCCACATTCCCCATTTGAACGCCAGGGTGATGCTTTACTGTGAAGTTGAATTCCTGGAGGGCCAGGAACCACCTATTCACTCTTCTATTTGTTTCCTTGTTTTGAGCCATCCACTTTAACGGAGCGTGATCCGTAACCATGTCAAAGTGCCTACCTAGCAGGTAGTACCGAAGGGAATCTAGAGCCCACTTCACCGCTAAACACTCCTTTTCAACGGTGGCGTAATTTACCTCATGGGACTTCAACTTCCTGCTGAGGTAAATGACTGGGTGCTCTTCCCCGTTCCAGACCTGGGACAATACTGCTCCTAACCCCACATCTGACGCATCACTTTGTACGACAAAGTCTTTAGAGAAGTCGGGTGAGTACAACACTGGCTGGCTACATAAGGCTTGTTTCAAGAATTGGAATGCTGCCTCAGCCTCGGGGGTCCATTTAATCATGACCGACCCTTTCCCCTTCGTCATGTTGGTTAGGGGCACAGCCTTAGAAGCAAAGTGGGGAATGAATCGCCGATAATACCCAGCGATTCCCAGAAAGGCTCGTACCTGCTTCTTGCTGTTGGGACGTGGCCAACTCTGGATGGCCTCGACTTTGTTGAGTTGGGGTTTTATTACTCCCCTCCCAATGGTGTACCCAAGATATTTGGCCTCCTCCTGCCCAATGGTACACTTCTTGGGGTTAGCCGTAAACCCCGCTTCCCGAACAGAGTCCAGGACTGCTTGCACTTTTGGCAGATGTGAGGCCCAATCTGTGCTATGGACAATTACGTCATCCAGGTAAGCCGCAGCATACTTCCGATGGGGCCTCAGCATCTGGTCCATTTTCCGCTGGAATGTGGCTGGCGCATTCTGTAACCCGAACGGCATTCTTTTATATTGGAACGCCCCGTCTGGGGTTACAAATGCGGTTTTCTCTTTGGCCGACTTGGCCAGGGGGATTTGCCAATACCCTTTTGTGAGGTCAAGAGTCGTCATGTATCGGGCTGTTCCCAGCCGGTCGATCAACTCATCTATACGTGGCATGGGGTAGGTGTCAAATTTTGTAACTTTGTTCAACTGACGAAAATCGTTACAAAATCGCCAGCTCCCATCCGGTTTAGGCACCAACACAATGGGACTAGACCAATCACTTTGGGACTCCTCTATCACCCCTAAGTTTAGCATTTTCTGTACTTCCTCCCGTATTGCCTCCCGTCGGGCCTCTGGGATCCGATAGGGTTTTAACTTCACCCTTTCACCGGGCGGGGTAATGATGTCATGCTCTACCCCAGATGTTTGTCCCGGCAGCTCAGAGAATACCTCCTTGTTGCGAAGCACAAACTCCTTAACCTCCTGTTGTTGGGGTTGTGACAAGGTGGCTGCTATTCCAACCTCAGGAATCACGCAACCAGTTTGAGCTGGTGACCAAGTGTCTGCGACTAGGGACTCTCTATCCCTCCAGGCTTTCAACATATTAACGTGATAGATCTGCTTTCGCCTTCCTGGTTGTCTGACCTTGTAATTCACTTCGCTCACTTTTCCATTATCTCATAGGGGCCTTGCCATTTGGCAAGGAATTTACTTTCAACCGTAGGGACAAGTACCAGTATCCTATCCCCCGGGGAAAAGGTACGGGTCTTGGCTCCACGGTTGTACACTCTCTGCTGTGCTAACTGCGCTTGGGCCAAATGTTCCTTCACGATGGGCATTACCTGTGCAATTCGGTCTTGCATCAGGGCGACATGCTCAATCACACTCCTGTGGGGAGAACTCTCACTTTCCCAAGTTTCCTTGGCAATATCCAACAGCCCTCTTGGGTGTCTCCCATACAGTAACTCAAAGGGGGAGAATCCCGTAGAGGATTGGGGCACCTCCCTAATAGCAAACATCAGATAAGGAAGTAGACAGTCCCAATCCTTTCCATCTCTATCCACCACTTTCTTCAACATTTGTTTTAGGGTTTTGTTGAATCTTTCAACCAGCCCATCGGTTTGGGGGTGATACACAGATGTACGTAATTGCGTCACTTTGAACAATTTACACAGCTCCTTCATAACCCGGGACATAAAGGGTGTACCTTGGTCCGTAAGCAGTTCTTTACAAATACCCACCCGGCTAAACACAAGAGATAGCTCTTTGGCTATGGTTTTGGCCGAGGTATTTCGGAGAGGGATCGCTTCTGGATAACGGGTGGCATAGTCCATTATAACTAATATGTACTGGTGCCCCCTAGCGGACTTGATTATAGGCCCTACCAAATCCATGGCAATCCTCTCAAACGGGACCTCAATGATGGGTAGAGGGACCAGCGGGCTACGGAAATGTGGCATCGGGGCCGACCTCTGACACACAGGGCAGGAGGAACAATAATTTTCTATGTCCTTCATCACCCCCGGCCAATAGAATCTCTGTAATACCCTCTCTCGGGTTTTCTCTGTCCCCAGATGACCTCCAAGAATGTGCCCATGGGCCAACTCCAACACCAACTTCCTGTAAGGTTTGGGCACCACAAGCTGCTCAACGGTTTCTTCTGCCCTTTTTGCCACCCGATACAGTAGGTCCTTCTCTACGCTGAAGTATGGGTAAGTGCAGGTATTATCTGGGTTCACTAACTCGCCATCTATTTTCACTACGTTTTCCCGTGCCTTTATTAGGGCGGGGTCTTTCAACTGTTCTGTGGCAAAGTTTTCCCTGTGAACCTCAAGATCAGAAAACTCCACAGACGGTAGGTTTTCGTCTGAGGAGGTGGGCTCCTCTCCAGTTTCTTGAGTCTCCCCTGCCAATACTGATAAGGGAAATTCCGGAGAGTCCTCACCACTCTCAGGGGAGTTCTGGCTATCACATTCCTGGTACATAGGGGCACCAGTGGGGGGCTCAGGATCATCCCACAGTTCCCAGAACTTCGGAAAATCCCTTCCCACAATGGCGTCATGCGGTAACTGAGATACTAAGCCCACTGGATGAGAGAGGGTACCTTTGGGGGTCTCGAAACACACTGTAGTCACTGGATACTCTCGGGTGTCCCCATGCACACAAATAACAGCTACCTTGCTATTCCCAAAGACCTCTGTTTTAACTAACTCAGCCTTTATCAGGGTCACAAGGCTACCTGAATCCAGCAATACCACAACATTTCTACCATTAACACACATTTTGCATAAATGTTTCTCAGTTCCTCGAATGGCAGTGCATGCGACTGTCGCACACAGCGACTGACGTCTGCCCGTCAGAAAGTCACACTGCATGGGTTCCTCCATAACCGGGCAATTGGCTGCAATATGTCCCGCTTGCCGGCAGCGGTAGCAAACGATCCTTCTTGCCGCCTCTTGAGCCGCTGATTTCCCAGGCTGTTCTCGCCAAACTTGGGGTAGAGCTCCCACCCTCTCACTCTCTCCACCCTCACCCCTTGGAATCCTCTTATCCGCCCCTGGGGATGGTCTGGTCTTAGGGTGGAAAGTCCGAGTGTCTCTGGAAGAGGCCGTCAGGTTCTCTGTAGCCAAGTATTTCTCCACACGATCCACAAGACCATCGGCCGTCTCTGGGTCTCCATGGCTTACCCACTTTTGGATGGCAGTAGGAAGAGCTCTCAAAAACCGATCCATTACAACACGTTCCACAATCTTTGGTGCGGACAAAGTCTCTGGCTGTAGCCACTTTCTGCTCAGGTGAATGAGATCATACATTTGAGACCTGGGGGGTTTTCCAAGCTGGAAAGTCCAGTTATGCACACGCTGAGCCCGGACAGCCTGGGTGACACCCAGCCTTGCCAAAATTTCAGCTTTTAGCATCACATAGTCTTTTGCTTGGTTAGGCTCTAGGTCATAGTAAGCTTTCTGCGATTCACCAGTTAACAGAGGAGCCACCAGTCCAGCCCACTGCTCCTCAGGCCACTTTTCTCTTTCAGCGGTCCTTTCAAATGTGGTCAAAAATACCTCTGGATCATCCTCTCCAGTCATTTTTGTCAATAAACGACTCACCCCAAAGGACGCGGTATTAGTGGGACGGCTTTCCTCACTGGTCTGCGGACGTTGCTGCATTACTGCTTCCATTTGTTGTAGTCTCTGCTCTTGCTTCTGTAACAGGTCTATGAAGCGGGCCTCAGATTGCTGCTGGGCTTGTTGCTGAGCTTCCAGATTCTGTTGGTGAGCTTGCTGCTGGGCTGCAAGGCTCTGTTGATGAGCTTGCTGCTGGGCTGCAAGGCTCCTTTGCAAACCTGCATTTGTCTGCTGTTGATTGGCATTTGCTAGAGCCAGCTGTTTCAGTATCTCTTCCATGCTGGCTTAAAAAAAACTGCCACTGGTTCTCCACCAACTGTGAGGGGGTTCGCTCGGCAGCGGGTGTGTGTGACCCCCCGGGATGGGCTCCCCACACAAAAACAGGCCCAGCAAACGGAGGTTGTGGTTTTCAAAATCAAAAAGGTGCGGTTTATTTTCTATTTACAGTGACAAAACACAGCAAAGCAAAAGAAACATAAATAAAATAAATCCTGGTCAACTTGACCTCTGAGTAAACATACAGGTTTCCTAACTAACAACTGGGATCAGCCTAGTGCTGTCCTAGTCCCTAAGTCCCTGGTTTTAAATGTCCAAGCAAATAGCCACACAGGCTTTGTCTCACCGCACAGGGGTTCACTCTCCCTAGACAGTCCACACAGGTCTGGTTCCAGGCATGAGCAAACACCTAATGAATCTGGGAGTTCTTATAGAGGCCTAAATGAGCTGACAAGCTTCAGCTGGTCTCATCAACTCCCTGCCTGCACGACGCCCCACACTCTCCCTAGAGGTATGAGTCATCCATGAGCCCACTAGCCTCAGCTGGGCTTATACAACTCTCCACCTAGTTGTATAAGTCGGCGTAAAGCCTGAATCTGGGCGAAATATATCTACCCCCCTGGATGCAACCAGGTGACTTTACCTTCCTGCTGTCACAATACATATATATATATATATATACTACACTGACTGATTGCACGCTACAATACCTGCCTAATCTCCATTCATTCACTATATACGGCTGCCGTGTAAGCAACAGCCTTATATAGTGTGGGGCGTGGACTTGGCTCCTAAACCATTATTGGCCAAAGGCACCCTGCCTTTGGCCAATCATGGCTTTCACAGCACATTGCGCTTTGATTGGCCAAAGCATGCAGGTCAGGTGTATGCTTTGGCCAATCAGTAGCCGTCAATGAACTGCGATCTCACAGTGCATTATGGGGTGCTCTGCAGCAGGCAAACTTTCTGCCAGCACCCCATATGTCTACGAACAAACGCACAACCGATGTTCGAGTGGAACGTAAGTCGGGACCATCTCTACTGACTGTTAGGAAACAGACACTCGGCACTGCAGTCAAGTGTCTTCATCTGGGCAGATTCTTTGCTAGTCTTTGATACCCCAGTGCCGCCGACTTGGCTGTGGGGAGACAGCTGTGATTTCCTGGCATTTTACAGAAAACTCCCCACTGATTATGCATGAAACTGTGCCGCAATTTCCAACTGGTCCCGTGACATGTGGGGAGGGGGTGGGCCAAACTCCCATAATTCTCACCTACTGATAAATGCAGAAGTCGGAGCAGGTACCCGCCCCCCGCCTGAAAATGCCCAAAAATTGTTACAATTAATAATTTTCACTTTTAAGTGAAGTTTCGCTTTAAGGTGCCCTGGACCTTTTTATGGCAACTCAAAAGTTTATACAGCTTGTTTGGAATAATAGGAAACCCCCACATGGCCATCACAAATACTCACAGGGTCTAAGATATTGGGTGGTTTGGGCCTCCCTGATGTGTCCCTTTATTACACAATTATATCCACACAAAAATACCTAATAGACAACTGCATGTTCGCTTAAAACAGTGGGCCTCTATAGAGAAGTAGGGATGAGCTTCGAGTTCGAGTCAAACTCATGTTCGACTCGAACATTGCCTGTTCGCCCGTTCGCCGAACAGCGAACAAATAGGGGTGTTCTCGGCAAATTCGAAAAATCTATGGGAGAAATCTAAAGTGCTAATTATAAAGGCTAATATGCAAGTTATTGTGATAAAAAGTGTTTGGGGACCGGGGTCCTGCCCCAGGGGACATGTATCAATGCAAAAAGAAGTTTTAAAAACGGCCGTTTTTTCGGGAGCAGTGATTTTAATAATGCTTAAAATGAAAAAATTAAAGTGAAATATTCCTTTAAATTTCGTACCTGGGGGGTGTGTATGATATGCATGTAAAGTGGCGCATGTTTCCCGTGCTTAGAACTGTCCCTGCAAAAAATGTCATTTTTGAAAGAAAAAAAGTCATTTAAAACTGACTCGCGGCTATTAATGAATTGTCGGCTCCCGGCAATACATACAAAAGTCATTGATAAAAAAAAAAAAAAGCGTGGGGGTTCCCCAGAATTCAATTACCAGGCCCTTCAGGTCTGGAATGGATATTAAGGGGAACCCCGCCGCAAATTAAAAAAAAAATTGACGTGGGGTTCCCCCAAATATCCATTCCAGGCCCTTCAGATCTGGCATGGATTTTAAGGGGAACTCCACCCCAAATGTAAAAAAAAAATGGCGTGGAGTCCCCCTAAAAATCCATACCAGACCCCTTATCCGAGCACGCAACCTGGCAGGCCGCAGGGGAAAAGGGGGGGACGAGAGAGCGGCCCCCCCTCCCTCCTGAACCGTACCAAGCCACATGCCCTCAACATGGGGAGGATGTCCCCATGTTGATGGGGACAAGGGCCTCATCCCCACAACCCTTGCCCGGTGGTTGTGGGGGTCTGCGGGCGGGGGGCTTATCGGAATCTGGAAGACCCCTTTAACAAAGGGGACCCCCAGATCCCGCCCCCCCTATGTGAATTGGTAAGGGGTACATTGTACCCCTACCATTTCACGAAGAAAGCGTAAAAAAATGTTTAAAAAAACACACAAACACCTTGAAAAAGTCCTTTATTAAAAAAAAAAAAAAAAAAAACGGTGAAATCCAGTGTCCCGCGGCGATCCCGATGTCCAGCGCTGTCCTTCATTGGTTGTGCCTGAGCGGACCTGATGGGGAACTCCCTCTCAGTATTTTAAATGTATAGACCCGCCCCTTCTAAAGTTCCCCATCAGGTCCGCTCCCTCGGTATGTCGGACCCGCCTATGTCATTGGCTTGAGCGGGGAACTTCCTTCACTGTGTAATTTAAATTTACACAGTGAAGGAAGTTCCCCGCTCAAGCCAATGACGTAGGCGGGTCTGACATACCGAGGGGGCGGACCTGATGGGGAACTGCTCTCACTTTGGTAATACATGTATAGACCCGCCCCTTCTCATGTTCCGCATCTGGTCCGCTGAGCGGACCTGATGGGGAACTTTAGAAGGGGCGGGTCTATACATTTAAAATACTGAGAGGGAGTTCCCCATCAGGTCCGCTCAGGCACAACCAATGAAGGACAGCGCTGGACATCGGGATCGCCGCGGGACACTGGATTTCACCGCTTTTTTTTTTTTTTTTTCTAAATGAAGGACTTTTTCAAGGTGTTTGTGTGTTTTTTTAAACATTTTTTTACGCTTTCTTCGTGAAATGGTAGGGGTACAATGTATCCCTTACCAATTCACATAGGGGGGGGGGCGGGATCTGGGGGTCCCCTTTGTTAAAGGGGTCTTCCAGATTCCGATAAGCCCCCCGCCCGCAGACCCCCACAACCACCGGGCAAGGGTTGTGGGGATGAGGCCCTTGTCCCCATCAACATGGGGACATCCTCCCCATGTTGAGGGCATGTGGCCTGGTACGGTTCAGGAGGGAGGGGGGGCCGCTCTCTCGTCCCCCCCTTTTCCCCTGCGGCCGGCCAGGTTGTGTGCTCGGATAAGGGGTCTGGTATGGATTTTTAGGGGGACTCCACGCCATTTTTTTTTTAAATTTGGGGTGGAGTTCCCCTTAAAATCCATGCCAGATCTGAAGGGCCTGGAATGGATATTTGGGGGAACCCCACGTCAATTTTTTTTTTTAATTTGCGGCAGGGTTCCCCTTAATATCCATTCCAGACCTGAAGGGCCTGGTAATTGAATTCTGGGGAACACCCACGCTTTTTTTTTATCAATGACTTTTGTATGTATTGCCGGGAGCCGACAATTCATTAATAGCCGCGTTTTAAATGCAATTTTTTCTTTCAAAAATGACATTTTTTGCAGGGACAGTTCTAAGCACGGGAAACATGCGCCACTTCACATGCATATCATACACACCCCCCAGGTACGAAATTTAAAGGAATATTTCACTTTTATTTTTTCATTTTAAGCATTATTAAAATCACTGCTCCCGAAAAAACGGCCGTTTTTAAAACTTCTTTTTGCATTGATACATGTCCCCTGGGGCAGGACCCGGGTCCCCAAACACTTTTTAGGACAATAACTTGCATATTAGCCTTTATAATTAACACTTTAGATTTCGAACATTCGAGTCCATTGTATTTAATAGGGTTCTAAAGTTCACACGAACATTTTGTCTGTTCGCAGGTTCTGGTGCGAACCGAACAGGGGGGTGTTCGGCTCATCCCTATAGAGAAGGTTATGGCAGGTAGAAAGTTATCTTTTGCCCTCTTGGAAGTTGTGTCCCCTCTGAACACCCATTCCTTTGTGGTGTGGGATGTGCTTGCAAGGAGGGCAATCCCCCCACTCCTATGTTTCCCCTTTCACAAGTTGGTGGGTTCTTTAGGACGAGCTGATGGGAATACTTGCTGCTATACATTTGTCAAGGAAAGCATTTTTGGAGCTTCATGATGAATCCTTTGAGTTAAAAACATTTTTCTGTACTAAGGCATTTCCAATGCCCCTTGCCATCTTTGACTCAGTTTTATACAACTGTGTAATACTGTATGTCTGAACCTCCAATCGGACTGGTATTCCTACTTTGCTGCTTCTTTCTAAATCCCATGGCTGCTTACCCTTTCCTAATGTTCCCTGTGAAAACTATCCAGGATGGCACCTCTCTCCTCCCATATTTTCCATTTCACCAGTGGGTCACAGAATACAATAAAGACGTGGGCCACAGAACACAATAAACCTGCTGTAAACTCCATACTCCCTGGCACAGTGTTCTAGACAAGCAGGCCAAACGTTTTCCCATCCATGCCACCACTTTTCGTGGAGGGTTGAGTCCTGTTGCATAATTGGTGTGAGTGGTAAGAACCTAGACAAAGACTTATGCCCCGTACACACGATCGGACCTTTTTCCAACCAAATTCCCATCGGAAACAGGTTCTATTTTCAAATCTAATGGAATTCATCGGAATTTCTCTGATGGGGCCCACACACGGTCGGAATTTCCGATGAAAAAACACGGACTCTGTCTGACTTTTTTCATCAGAAATTCTATTGTGTGTACAAGGCATTACATGTATACTCCAATGTTCACCAAGCATTACAACATATACATTACCCCATCTCTCTCGTATGTTCACCAAGCATTACCACATATACATTACCCCATCTCCCTCCCATGTTCACCAAGCATTACCACATATACATTACCCCATCTCCCTCCCATGTTCACCAAGCATTGCCACATATACATTACCCCATCTCCCTCCCATGTTCACCAAGCATTGCCACATATACATTACCCCATCTCCCTCCCATGTTCACCAAGCATTGCCACATATACATTACCCCATCTCCCTCCCATGTTCACCAAGCATTACCACATATACATTACCCCATCTCCCTCGTATGTGCACCAAGCATTACCACATATACATTACCCCATCTCCCTCCCATGTTCACCAAGCATTACCACATATACATTACCCCATCTCCCTCCCATGTTCACCAAGCATTACCACATATACATTACCCCATCTCCCTCCCATGTTCACCAAGCATTGCCACATATACATTACCCCATCTCCCTCCCATGTTCACCAAGCATTGCCACATATACATTACCCCATCTCCCTCCTATGTTCACCAAGCATTACCACATATACATTACCCCATCTCCCTCGTATGTGCACCAAGCATTACCACATATACATTACCCCATCTCCCTCCCATGTTCACCAAGCATTACCACATATACATTACCCCATCTCCCTCGTATGTGCACCAAGCATTACCACATATACATTACCCCATCTCCCTCCCATGTTCACCAAGCATTACCACATATACATTACCCCATCTCCCTCCCATGTTCACCAAGCATTACCACATATACATTACCCCATCTCCCTCGTATGTTCACCAAGCATTACCACATATACATTACCCCATCTCCCTCCCATGTTCACCAAGCATTACCACATATACATTACCCCACCTCCCTCCCATGTTCACCAAGCATTACCACATATACATTACTCCACCTCCCTCCCATGTTCACCAAGCATTACCACATATACATTACTCCACCTCCCTCCCATGTTCACCAAGCATTACCACATATACATTACCCCACCTCCCTCCCATTTTCACCAAGCATTACCACATATACATTACCCCATCTCCCCCCCATGTTCACCAAGCATTGCCACATATACATTACCCCATCTCCCTCCCATGTTCACCAAGCATTACCACATATACATTACCCCATCTCCCTCCCATGTTCACCAAGCATTACCACATATACATTACCCCATCTCCCTCGTATGTTCACCAAGCATTGCCACATATACATTACCCCATCTCCCTCGTATGTTCACCAAGCATTGCCACATATACATTACCCCATCTCCCTCCCATGTTCACCAAGCATTGCCACATATACATTACCCCATCTCCCTCCCATGTTCACCAAGCATTGCCACATATACATTACCCCATCTCCCTCCCATGTTCACCAAGCATTACCACATATACATTACCCCATCTCCCTCGTATGTGCACCAAGCATTACCACATATACATTACCCCATCTCCCTCCCATGTTCACCAAGCATTACCACATATACATTACCCCATCTCCCTCCCATGTTCACCAAGCATTACCACATATACATTACCCCATCTCCCTCCCATGTTCACCAAGCATTACCACATATACATTACCCCACCTCCCTCCCATGTTCACCAAGCATTACCACATATACATTACCCCACCTCCCTCCCATGTTCACCAAGCATTACCACATATACATTACCCCACCCCCTTCCATGTTCACCAAGCATTACCACATATACATTACTCCACCTCCCTCCCATGTTCACCAAGCATTACCACATATACATTACCCCACCTCCCTCCCATTTTCACCAAGCATTACCACATATACATTACCCCACCTCCCTCCCATTTTCACCAAGCATTACCACATATACATTACTCCACCTCCCTCCCATGTTCACCAAGCATTACCACATATACATTACCCCACCTCCCTCCCATGTTCACCAAGCATTACCACATATACATTACTCCACCTCCCTCCCATGTTCACCAAGCATTACCACATATACATTACCTCACCTCCCTCCCATTTTCACCAAGCATTACCACATATACATTACCCCACCTCCCTCCCATTTTCACCAAGCATTACCACATATACATTACCCCATCTCCCTCCCATGTTCACCAAGCATTACCACATATACATTACCCCATCTCCCTCCCATGTTCACCAAGCATTACCACATATACATTACTCCACCTCCCTCCCATGTTCACCAAGCATTACCACATATACATTACCTCACCTCCCTCCCATTTTCACCAAGCATTACCACATATACATTACCCCACCTCCCTCCCATTTTCACCAAGCATTACCACATATACATTACCCCATCTCCCTCCCATGTTCACCAAGCATTACCACATATACATTACCCCATCTCCCTCGTATGTTCACCAAGCATTACCACATATACATTACCCCATCTCCCTCCCATGTTCACCAAGCATTGCCACATATACATTACCCCATCTCCCTCGTATGTTCACCAAGCATTACCACATATACATTACCCCATCTCCCTCGTATGTTCACCAAGCATTACCACATATACATTACCCCATCTCCCTCCCATGTTCACCAAGCATTACCACATATACATTACCCCATCTCCCTCCCATGTTCACCAAGCATTACCACATATACATTACCCCATCTCCCTACCATGTTCACCAAGCATTACCACATATACATTACCCCATCTCCCCCCCATGTTCACCAAGCATTGCCACATATACATTACCCCATCTCCCTCGTATGTTCACCAAGCATTACCACATATACATTACCCCATCTCCCTCCCATGTTCACCAAGCATTGCCACATATACATTACCCCATCTCCCTCCCATGTTCACCAAGCATTACATTATATACATTACCCCATCTCCTTCCCATGTTCACGAAGCTATACCACATATACATTACCCCATCTCCCTCCCATGTTCACCAAGCATTGCCACATATACATTACCCCATCTCCCTTCCATGTTCACCAAGCATTGCCACATATACATTACCCCATCTCCCTCCCATGTTCACCAAGCATTACATTATATACATTACCCCATCTCCTTCCCATGTTCACCAAGCTATACCACATATACATTACCCCATCTCTCTCCCATGTTCACCAAGCATTACAACATATACATTACCCCATCTCCCTTCCATGTTCACCAAGCATTGCCACATATACATTACCCCATCTCCCTCGTATGTTCACCAAGCATTACAACATATACATTACCCCATCTCCCTCGTATGTTCACCAAGCATTACCACATATACATTACCCCATCTCCCTTCCATGTTCACCAAGCATTGCCACATATACATTACTCCACCTCCCTCCCATGTTCACCAAGCATTGTCACATATACATTACCCCATCTCCCTCCCATGTTCACCAAGCATTGTCACATATACATTACCCCATTTCCCTCGTATGTTCACCAAGCATTGCCACATATACATTACCCCATCTCCCTCGTATGTTCACCAAGCATTACCACATATACATTACCCCATCTCCCTCCCATGTTCACCAAGCATTGCCACATATACATTACCCCATCTCCCTCGTATGTTCACCAAGCATTACAAAATATACATTACCCCATCTCCCTCCCATGTTCACCAAGCATTACCACATATACATTACCCCATCTCCCTCGTATGTTCACCAAGCATTACAAAATATACATTACCCCATCTCCCTCCCATGTTCACCAAGCATTACCACATATACATTACCCCATCTCCCTCCCATGTTCACCAAGCATTACAAAATATACATTACCCCATCTCCCTCCCATGTTCACCAAGCATTACCACATATACATTACCCCACCTACCTCCCATGTTCACCAAGCATTGCCACATATACATTACCCCATCTCCCTCGTATGTTCACCAAGCATTACAACATATACATTACCCCATCTCCCTCCCATGTTCACCAAGCATTGCCACATATACATTACCCCATCTCCCTCCCATGTTCACCAAGCATTGCCACATATACATTACCCCATCTCCCTCCCATGTTCACCAAGCATTACCACATATACATTACCCCATCTCCCTCCCATGTTCACCAAGCATTGCCACATATACATTACCCCATCTCCCTCCCATGTTCACCAAGCATTGCCACATATACATTACCCCATCTCCCTCGTATGTTCACCAAGCATTACCACATATACATTACCCCATCTCCCTACCATGTTCACCAAGCATTGCCACATATACATTACCCCACCTACCTCCCATGTTCACCAAGCATTGCCACATATACATTACCCCATCTCCCTCGTATGTTCACCAAGCATTACAAAATATACATTACCCCATCTCCCTCCCATGTTCACCAAGCATTACCACATATACATTACCCCATCTCCCTCGTATGTTCACCAAGCATTACAAAATATACATTACCCCATCTCCCTCCCATGTTCACCAAGCATTACCACATATACATTACCCCATCTCCCTCCCATGTTCACCAAGCATTACAAAATATACATTACCCCATCTCCCTCCCATGTTCACCAAGCATTACCACATATACATTACCCCACCTACCTCCCATGTTCACCAAGCATTGCCACATATACATTACCCCATCTCCCTCGTATGTTCACCAAGCATTACAACATATACATTACCCCATCTCCCTCCCATGTTCACCAAGCATTACCACATATACATTACCCCATCTCCCTCCCATGTTCACCAAGCATTACCACATATACATTACCCCATCTCCCTCCCATGTTCACCAAGCATTGCCACATATACATTACCCCATCTCCCTCCCATGTTCACCAAGCATTGCCACATATACATTACCCCATCTCCCTCGTATGTTCACCAAGCATTACCACATATACATTACCCCATCTCCCTACCATGTTCACCAAGCATTGCCACATATACATTACCCCATCTCCCTCCCATGTTCACCAAGCATTACCACATATACATTACCCCATCTCCCTCCCATGTTCACCAAGCATTGCCACATATACATTACCCCATCTCCCTCCCATGTTCACCAAGCATTGCCACATATACATTACCCCATCTCCCTCGTATGTTCACCAAGCATTACCACATATACATTACCCCATCTCCCTCCCATGTTCACCAAGCATTGCCACATATACATTACCCCATCTCCCTCGTATGTTCACCAAGCATTACAACATATACATTACCCCATCTCCCTCCCATGTTCACCAAGCATTGCCACATATACATTACCCCACCTACCTCCCATGTTCACCAAGCATTACCACATATACATTACCCCATCTCCCTCCCATGTTCACCAAGCATTACCACATATACATTACCCCATCTCATCACCACTGCTAAGAATCCTCTTCTCCTTTTTTTGGAGACAGACTAGGGTACCATTGAGATCCAATTGGATCTGAAAAGTGAATAAAGTGATAAAAGCAGAAAGATGGTTGGCAACTTGTTCAGATCAAAATGAGACATTTTACAGCGTTTGGACCGACCTGGATGCATAATAAACCTTCTGGATCTGATTTGGGGTTCTGATCCCATTTTTGGGTGCACCCTAACCTTCCTCTGGCGCTTGAGGGAATGAGAGTGAGTGTTTACCCAACATGCCCATAATTGCCTACAGGATGCCCTCCTCATCACACCTGTCTCACCCTGCCTGCAGGAGAGCAAACCCACATGAGCTAAAGTCGTTTTCTGTTATTGTTGGATTTGGTTTTTGTTCTTCTCTATGACCAATCTCCAGTGTTGCCCCACCCTACGAGGGCATGTAAATGCTATTGAATTAATTGCTTGTCTATAATCTTCATTTTTTTTTTGTTCCAATAATTTTTATTATTTACCAAAATAGCATACAGTACATTATGTTCAAACATTCATCATAAGATTGTTGAAACAGGGATGCAATATACATCGTGCTCCGTGGCTCTTATCACATCCTTAATAACAAAACCTATAAAGAAAGGTTATGTTATGGCCAGAGAGGCTTTCTTGTCTCCTGGTAGCATCCTTCAAACCAAATAGTCTCCCCTCTCTCCATCATTATGGTGTAGCCAAACCATCATCTAAAAACCGATGGAGTGGAGAGACCAAAAACATAAACATAAACAATACCAAAACCCCAAATAAAACCAAGAGAAAAAAAAAAAGGGGGGGGGGGAGAAGAAGTGAGGAATTAGCTAGAGTAGAACAGAGTGGGGTGGGGTCCCCCGGGTCCCGGTATAATCTTAATTTTAAAGCTTGACTTTTTGTAAACACAGAAACAATAAACTTAAAAAAAAATATGGATGCACTGGAATTGTGAATGCTCACTTGGTATTGTTTTCACTCTGTCATTATGAATAGAGGTACAGTGGAACCTTGGAGTACGAGTAACGCGGTTAATGAGCGTTTCAGCGTTTTTTTTATTTAAAAAAAATCCTGACTCAGTTTGCAAGTGTTGTCTCGCAAACCGAGCAGGATTCCATCCTCTGCAGTGTGCAGTACCGCATTTGGCCAGAGGTGCGGGGGAGCCGATCGGAGCCGTTTGGAAATACTCAGAAATACTCAGTTCCTGAGTGTTTTCGAGCCTTTCCGAGGGTTTCCGAATGCAGCCGAACAGTCTCCGAGTATTTCAAAGTCTCTCCGGCGCCCCCCCCACCACCTCTGGCCACATGCAGTATTGCATGCTATAGAAGTCAATGTGGAACAAATTATTTTTGTTTCTATTGACTTCTATGGGGAAACTCGCCTTGATATGCGAGTGCTTTGGCTTACAAGCATTCTCCTGGAATGGATTAGGCCTCGTAATCCAAGGTTCCACTCTATTATAAAACAATTAGGGTATTCCCGCCAGATTATATAATTCTATGATAGTTTTGATATCTTTACACACAGAAACTGTAGTTCTAATAGTTATATACAGATTTTCTGAGTTAGTAGAGGATTTAATATTTCAAAAAAGTATGGTGATATGAATGACCTAGATTTGTTTTCTTCGGTCTGAAATAAGTGTCATGTTGAGACCCGGAGTTTCAATACAATAGTAACACCTTTACATTTCCATTGGGCACTGGGCACTACTATCACAAAAACAAATGCCACGTTTACCTGAAAATAAAAAACAAAATATTTGCCTTTTCTGGTGCCTGTGCCGCCAAACATCACTCCATTGAAAAGTGGTGCAGAGGTGAGTGAGAGGAACCACTGAGCATAGCATTAACCACCTAAGGACCGGAAGGATTTGCCCCCTTAATGACCGGGCCAGTTTTTGCGATACAACACTGCGTCATTTTAACTGACAATTGCGCGGTCGTACGAAGCTGTACCCAAACAAAATGGATGTCCTCTTTTTCCCCACAAACAGAGCTTTCTTTTGGTGGTATTTGATCACCTCTGATTTTTTTTTCCCCCACTATAAACAAAAAAAAAATAGTTTTTACATTTTGCTATAATAAATATCCCCCAAAAAAAGTAAAAAAACGAATTTCTTCATCAGTTTAGCGTATTCTTCTACATATTTTTGGTAAAAATAAATCGCAATAAGCGTATATTGATTGGTTTGCGCAAAAGTTATAGGGGCTGATTTAAGAAAATGTTGGCGCATTTGCGCGGGCAGGAATAATTATTGCGACATGGCGCATGCCGGATTCACGGAATTGTTGCGCGTACGGGCGCAGACACATTCTTAAATATGAAACAGACATCGGGCTTGTGCTCATCGTAATGCTGATCATGTTGAGGAGGTTTTTCCTTATCACATGGAGAATATTCCTTCCACTTTTATTCCTTTCATTCATTTATTTTTGAAACAACTCAATATTCATTCCAGAGATCTTCCTCCTCCTATCAACACCTGTGCAGATGTTTCCTGGACTTGTAATTGTGCATTTTATGGTGATCGTCTATAATCATTGGTGGAGCCAAAACTTCCATGAAAACATCTTCTCAACACATGTCTGTGTATTGTGCATTCTGGACAATTCTTTCCCCCATACACTGTGCAATCTGATTGGATGACATTTGCATCCACTCATTTCTCTGAGCAATTCATTTCCCCATACACTGTGCAATCAGATTGGATGATATCTAAATCCACCCATTTCTCTAAACAATTAATTTCCCCAAACATTGTGCAATCTGATTGGATGACATCTAAATCCACTCATTTCTCTGAGCAATTCATTTCCCCATACAGTGTGCAATCTGATTGGATGATATCTAAATCCACCCATTTCTCTAAACAATTAATTTCCCCAAACATTGTGCAATCTGATTGGATGACATCTAAATCCACTCATTTCTCTGAGCAATTCATTTCCCCATACACTGTGCAATCTGATTGGATGACATCTAAATCCACTCATTTCTCTGAGCAATTCATTTCCCCATACACTGTGCAATCTGATTGGATGACATCTAAATCCACTCATTTCTCTGAGCAATTCATTTTCCCATACACTGTGCAATCTGATTGGATGACATCTAAATCCACTCATTTCTCTGAGCAATTCATTTTCCCATACACTGTCCAATCAGATTGCACAGTGTATGGGGAAAGAATTGTCCAGAATGCACAATACACAGACATGTGTTGAGAAGATGTTTTCATGGAAGTTTTGGCTCCACCAATGATTATAGACGATCACCATAAAATGCACAATTACAAGTCCAGGAAACATCTGCACAGGTGTTGATAGGAGGAGGAAGATCTCTGGAATGAATATTGAGTTGTTTCAAAAAGAAATGAATGAAAGGAATAAAAGTGGAAGCAATATTCTCCATGTGATAAGGAAAAGTCCATTAACATGCATTACAATGAGCACAAGCCCAATGTATAAGCAGTTGTGCGCTCTGGAGAACGCAGATGCGCCCGTGTGCAGCACACATATTTAACAAGCTAAAGCGTGTGCGGTGTGTCAGGCGAGGATAAAATGGTGTGGTCTGTCATTGCACATGTGCAGTTGAGTAGCTGAAAGAAGGGTGTAAAAAGGCTGATTAGTTGTAAGACAGATCTACATGTTCTGGACAGAATTTGTGCATTTAGACAATATTATAGACATACTTTTTCGCCGGGTAACAGAAGATGGTAAACTAGTAAAGTTATCTACAGTATTCAGGCAAAAATGTTGAAGATGACATTGGCTGCGCTTGCTAATGGTCGGCGTGAAAGATTGCGCAAGTGCGCAACAGCGCTTCCTATGTAAATATGGTTTGGTGCATAGAAGTGCACCATCATTTTTGATAAATGTTTTGAGTCCCGTTTTTTTTTTTGTGCAATTGCTCCAATTTCTCCACCGCACCACAGGCACAGATCTTTAGTAAATCACCCCCCAGTGTGTCAACAGCATAAGGGATAGATTTATGGCATTTTTATTATTATTATTTTTTTTACTAAGTAATGGCGTTGATAAGCGATTTTTAGCAGAACTGCAACATTGCGGCGGACAGATCGGACATTTTTTACACTTTTTTGGAACCAGTGACATTTAAATGTGTTCCCCAGGTAGGTGTTTCTAACTGTGGGGGCAGTGTAGTGACTAGAGGAGGAGAGAGATCTCTGTTCCTAATCACTAGGAACAGACAATCTGTCTATCCTTCCCTGACGGAACGGGGATCTGTCTGTTTACATTGATAGATCCCCGTTCTGTGTCTCTCAGGAGCGATCGTGGGTGGCCGGCGGATATCGCGGCTGCCAGCCACGTGCATTGGCTCTGGCGTCGTGCCAAGGGCACACCTACCCTGGTGGTCTTAAAGCGCCCGACGTACCATGACAGTGATTTGCCCAGGAGAGCCGAACTGTCGCAGTATAACTGCGGCGGCTGGTCTTTAAGTTAAAGACAACAATAAAAAAAAATGGCAGAATAATCTATTCTTCCCCCCAAAGAAAGTTTGGTGCAGAGCTGAGATTTTCATTGATTGTGTTTTGTACGTATTCCAAATAAATTTTGGGGAAATGAGATCCCAGATATATCTGTTCAGATGTTGAAATTTCAGCTTCTTTGGCCCTGCATATAATCTGTTGTAGAAATACAAAGGTCAGTTGAAAGTATTATGCCCTGTACACACAATCGGGATTTCCGATGAAAAAACATTTGACAGAATTTTTTCATTGGATATTCCGTGTGTGGGCCCCATCTGACTTTTTTCTGTCGGAGTTTAGAAATAGAACATGCTTTATTTTTTTCCGATGGAAATTCAGATCGTCTGTGTGAAACTCTGATGGAGAAAAAAACATGCATGCTCAGAATCAAGTCGGCGCATGCTCGGAAGCATTGAACTTAATTTTTCTCGGCTCGTCGTAGTGTTGTACGTCACTGCGTTCTACAAGATCGGAATTTGGTCTGACAGTTGTGTATGCAAGACAGCTTGAACGGAATTCCGACGGAAAATTCCATCAGATTTTATCCCATCGGAAATTCTGATCGTGTGTACAGGGCATAAGAGGATATATATATATTTTTTTCATTTTGACAAAAAGTACACCAAACGGGTCATAAAGCAGGAATAGAATCTGGTGAACGGTCCACTTGGCTCCACGAATAGGCTGTGTAAAAAATACCTATTAGCGAGTCCCTGATATGTTTTGCACTAATGAGATCATCAGATGGGCACTTACTGTATATGAAAGCATCAGCCCTTTATACCTTTACAATACTCATTTCATAGATCATTTCCGGCAATACAGGACATTTGCTGTCTGTGCCCCTATTTAGAAGATTCACCCTCTCTATTAGACCTGGTAAACTTTTCACAGGAACAGGAGATGAAGGAAATCTTCCCATGGAGATATCTGTTCCAGGGACAACTGTCTGATGCGGTGTACACACGATCGAATTTCACGGCGGTGAAAACACCGAAAACGAGGACCAGCTTGGTCGGTTTTCATGACAGGTTTTCTCTTTGTCGAGAAAACCGGCCGTGTGTAGGCTCCCTAGCAGTGTTTCCCTATGGGAAAACTGCCGCAGAAAAAAATGACGCAATTCGCGACAAGAAAAATTAGAGCATGTTCTAATTTTTCTCGTCGTGATTCTTGTTGTTTTTCTCGTTGGGAAAAATGCTGGAAAGCCTACACACGGCCGTTTTTCTCGCCCAAGAGAAAAAATGTAATTTTTCCCGACTAAAAAAGTGATTGTGTGTACGCGGCATGAGAGAGGATTCCTGCTCTCATTGGAGAGATTTTCACTCACATCCTGTTGTGTCTTTGAGAAAGAAAATTTAGGAAATCTTCTCAAAAACACACATAAAAAAAAATAAAAACCTAATGGGGGTTTTAAACAAATCCTTGTTCTTTTCAAACCAAAAAAAGAAAAGAGTTCTGATTAGAGACGCACATTAGAATAAACAGCTGTTAAATAGATTTCCAACATTGGGCATAAAAAAGTACATTACTATATTTCTATATCTCTATTTTGGTGGTAAGATCTTTGTGAAAACACATTGCAATGCTCTTCTAAAATCCTGGTTCCTCAGACTGTAGATGAGAGGATTGAGGAGAGGAAGTATCACCGTGTAAAAGACGGACAAAACTTTGTCACCCGATAAATGATGACCAGCACTTGAGCCATAATAATTAAACATGATAGATCCATAATACATAAACACCACTGTCAGGTGAGAGGTACAAGTGGAGAAAACTTTACTCCGATTGCCCTTAGCTTGTATATTAAGAACCGTTTTGATTATATAGACATAGGGCAGGATGGTCAGTATTAGAGACCCAACTCCAAGGAGGCCTCCCAAGAGCAAAATTAGCAGACTGTTGATGTAGATGTCACTGCAGGAGATCTGGAACAACTGGGGAAGGTCACAGAAGAAACTTTCTATAATATCTGATCCACAAAATGTTAATTTGAGGGCATAAAGTGTGTGAACTAAAGAATAGGTAAAGCTGAGACAACACACAATGGACATCAACTGTACACAGACTTTCCAACTCATGATCTGTGTGTAATGTAATGGCTGACAAATGGCGGTATATCGGTCAGAGGACATGACAGCCAACAGAGAAACCTCACAACTGGCAAAGAAGATAAAGAAGAAGACTTGGGTTATACAAGCTGTTATGGAAATTTTCCTTGTTTTGGTGTGAAGGTCAAATAACATTCGTGGGATGGTTAATGAGGAATAACAGAGGTCCAAACCGGCCAAGTTCCCAAGGAAGAAATACATAGGAACATGGAGACGAGAGTTGGTGACTATGAGGACAATGATCAGAGAATTCCAGATTAATGTCAGAAGGTAGATGAGAAAGAAGAAGAGAAATAGAGGAAGTTGCAGAGCTGGGATGTCAGACAATGTGGCGAGAAATAACTCCTTCAAAATTGTCTGATTTCCCATTCCAATATATTGACTTAAGTTTTAAATAGGAAAAACTTTAAATCGTAAATATGTCCCAACTGTTAATCCTCCAAAACACTGGAGAAATAAGACTTCAGTTTAGAAATTTTACTTTATTTTTCTTTTTAAGAACAATAAGAAAAACCTACAAATAAAACACAAGTCACTCTATTCTGTGAGAAGACTTAGTTTGTGACAATCTAAAATAATGAAAAGAGAAATTCTATCTGCAAAAGTTCAGATGTTGACTGAAATTGTGCGCAGAAAACATGAACAGGTTCCTTGTAACTATCAACAATGTTACATCTTATGCCTCGTACACACGACCGGTTTTCCCGACGGAAAAACTGCCATGTTTGCTTTTGGTCAGGAAAACCGGCCGTGTGTATGCTCCATAGCAGTTTTCCCGGCAGGAAAACTGCGAGCAAATAAATGAGAACTTGTTCTCTTTTTTCCCGCAGAGGATCCTCAGCGTTTTTTTGCTCGGCAGTTTTCCTATGGGAAACACTACAGTGGAGCATACACACGGCCGGTTTTCCCAACCAAAGCTGTCATTGCAGTTTGGGACTGTATGCCGAAATACTATTATGAATAATGACCATGAAACAAATAATGTGGGGTAAATATGGCCGCAGGCCTTTATTACTGGTATTTAATTGTAGCGGGTATTTGAATTATGTGAGGACACTGGTGGTGTGAGGTTCCTTGGGGTCCCTGGGTGGCGCTGTTGCCTGGGGCCGGAGTTGGACTCACACCGCAAACCGTGCCTTTTTGTCCTCCCCTGGAGCTGGTACAGCGGGGCGGGGAACCCGCTGTGACGCAAAGGGAGAGGTCATAAAAGGGGCGGACGCCCTGATTTGGGGGAGAGAGTTGGAGGACGCGGCTGCACCCAGGCAAATTCAGCTTGGGTGCTGGCATTCCGGTGTTTCAGGCGTAGGCGCCCTTGGCCTAGCTGGAGCAGGGATGGAGTCCATCTCAGGCACCTTTAGCCTGGGGTGAGGTACTATGGCGGATGCCTGGGGCTCAGTACCTTCGACTGAGTTCCGCGAGGGTGGAGGAATCTGAGGGGGGCCCTAACTCCTTGGGTGCCCGTGTCTGAGTTTGTGAGGACTGGTGCGCAGTAACTTCTCTGAAGAGCCCGGCGCAGCATTGCTGGTGACGGAGAGGCCTTCACTTCTCCCTTGGACGGATTTCTTCCCCTGACAGGGAAAAGTGAGCGAAGCTAATTCACGTTCTATATCACCTAGTCAGTGGCAGTGACTATTCACCACTGGTGACAGCACAGAGGGCAGCAGCAAGAAGGGAAAGGATTGTGCCTCGATCTGTCCTCCTTATTTTCCAAAGGAGAAAGATTGTTTTATTGCTTGGCAAGAAGAATAAAACTGAGTTGTACCTACTCACTGTGTGGAACTTGGGTTACTAAGCAAAGGAGTCAGGGACGAAGGACTGGACTTGACTCTAGGACACCTACACAAAAGCCCAGACTCTGGCCTTCACCTCCCAGTTACGGAGGACATGGGCCGTGTTGTGTATCATCTCTCTCTCCCAGGTACCCCTAGACAACAGCCACATAACCGATAAAGAAAGGGAGAGAGGTGAGGCCGCTACATAATATAACAACCATATTTCTTTACCATATATATACCATAGGTAGAATAATACAACACATATCTGTTCTTTATTTAAACAAACCAATCCATTCATCAACCCAGCCACTACGACTCGGGTTGGGATAACGCCTTATTTACTAACACCCCTTGTTTAACACAAAACCAAGAGGGAGTACCACGTAATAATTCAGGCCGTGACAAGGGAGGGGGGGAGGGGAGTTCACAGGTAAGGTCTTCTGGAGAACTGGTCACAGGGGACTTGCTGGCACCCACCTAAATAGCCCTTTTACCTTCTAGAATCTTCCACCTTTACATGTGACCCTCTATCCATCCTATCATTGGTGACCCAGCTACCTGCTCCTTGACCTATCACCTTCCAGAGGGAGGGGAAAGGTCCCCTGCAGAAGAATGAAATCATTAATTCCCCAGGTGTGCAAACAGGGGGACCTAGAAACTCCCTTCTGCAACATTCCCAAGGGGTTGGGGGATCTTAAAACAGCTCCCCTCCCTTCCATTCCTGTCGGGAAAACCGATCGTGTGTACACAGGGAAAAGCAACCGAGCAGGTTCTCGGTTTTCCCCTCAGTTTTCCCGGCGGACTTTTGACCGCCGGGAAACCCGATCGTGTGTACGAGGCATTATAATTCTTCATCAAAATTCTCAGATTGTAATATCCATTGTCCATTATTTAGACGGAGAAAAGTTTCTTATTATTGCCGCATCAGAGAACAAATCAGACTTAAGCCTTACCTAAAAAAAATGATGATAATAATTGGTTTCATAGTTCTTACCTTCATGAGAAGACTGAAATGCAATCATTTCTATAGATGATAAACATTCAGTCCGGTAGATTGGTGTATTTTCTAGACATGTGCACCCTGAAATATTTCATTTCGGAATTTTGTTTTCGTTCGAAAAATAAATTTATTTAGTTACTCCCGAAATTCGTTTTTATTTATTTTGTTTTTCGTTAGAAATTGCATTCGTCCGAAAATCCGAATGAATTAAGGTCGAATCTGTCATTGAAGGCTCGTGGTGTCTGTCGGATGTTCAAAGAAGAATCGACAGATCAGCGAAACTGTACGACGCCGCAATCGTACATTTCCGGTCGAATGTTCCGCCTATAAGCTATAGTAGAATTCTAATGTTGTATGACACTAGTAATAATTATATTTATTCTTATTACTAGTCAACCAACATTAGAATTTTTCTATAGCCTATGGGCGGAGCATTTAACCGGAAATGTACGATTGCGGCGTCGTACAGTTTAGCTGCTTGTCGAATCTTCTTAGAACTTTCCACAGACACCATAAGCCTTCAATGACAGATTCAACGTTTATATGTTTTTCGATGCTTTGTCGAATCTTCATCGTTCATGTTGAATTGTCAAGTTAGTTCTATTTTACTAAAGATAGTGAATTTGTTTGGGGTACGTTCCTCTAGACGAAGTCCAATGACGAAACGCGTAAGCCGGAGCTACGTCATACGCACACCACGCTAATCCGGAAGTACAGCTGGAACGCATGCAGCGTATACCAGCCGGTACGGATCGTTGATCGGACTCTGTTTTTGTTTTTTTGTTTTTCTTGTTTTACTTTCTGCTGTGTAGCTTGTCTATTGTAGACTTGCTGCAGTATATTTTAATAAAGCCAGAAGTTTTTTTACCTGCACTATGGAAGCCTCTTTTTGCTTGTACCAATGAGGTAACTGGGAATCCTTCCTGCCACGGAATTCCACAACATACATACAGAGGAACTTGCCCAGCTGACATCTCCCTCTGGACGTGTGACCCGGATATCCCTCTATGCTGTTTACCCCTGTGGGGGTGATAGGATCTGGTGAGTGGGGACACATGTGGGGGGTGCACTGCATATCTAAGTGAAGAGCAGAACGTTACTTTTCCAGCCTTATGAAGAGGACTGTGAGTGGTTTTTCTTGCCATTGTATTTTTGTGTTTTTTTCAGTTTTTTCCTGCCATATTTTTTTATCTATATCCTACTGCCTGGCAGAGTTAGGCAATCTATAGTTACAGACTGGTGCCTTATTTTGGAGCAAATTTGCACTATTACTATACTTGGACCTATCACTGTGTACAGCTTTGTTGGAATAAGCTGTGCCATAGATGAGTCATCTACCTGCATACACACAATCCCTTATTGTCTGTGTAGCTGGTAATGCTTTCCGTAAGCAACACAGAGATAGCCTGACACTTATATTAAGTCTCAGTTGCCACCATGCTAATTGTGGGGTGCATCTGACGTTTATTTTTGATTCTGTTATTTTATGCACTTAGTGGCACCACCACTGCTGAAGGGTGGTTAAATCACAAATAACATTTTGTTTATATAATTTTTGTTTATCACATTAATCACAAAAGAGTACTGATCCATTACAGGATTAGTGAGCAGTGTCGTACCCCAAACAAATTCACTATCTTCACTGCTAGGACCTTTTTTTTAAGGGTCCCATTAGGGGGGCCGCAGCTCTTATCACTAGTTAATTAATTAATTTTCTCACTGTGAGGAGTCACACCCTTGCATTTATTCCTAAGCGCAGGCACACGACACTTCATCTAGTTCTATTTTACTGCTCCTCCTCTTTGGTTACAATCAGCCAATAACATTCATCATCATCATTATTTTTATTTTACTTCCCCCACCCAATTCCAGCAGTGATCTTTTCTCTCTATAATGTTGGATCTTTCCTCTCTATGTAGAATAATCTTGGACTAATAGAGTTAAGGTTAGGCACATTCGACCACAGGTTCGATAGACACAGATTGTTATTGTCAGCGTCACGTCGAATCTCCTATCTATATCGAACTGTTGTAGCAACGAAAACGAAAATAAAGCATTTGTTTATGTCGGATCTTTCCGTTTTCGGATTCTGTGCTTTCGTTTTCGTTTGTTAAAACGATAACAAAAATACCTAAAATTGATAAAAATACGAGCAGTGTCACTAAATGGATTTACAGTAGGGTAGTTCCAAAATGGTGGTTGCATCGGTATTTAGGCTGAGAGAATCATACGTGGTCCCTACATGTTTCGCCCAATTATGGGTGGATCTCCTACTCTATTTAAAGTTCATTTTCATAATTGTTTATTATTCTGTAAGTGCTAATTTTGCTTCTTGCTTTTTTACACTTATTAGCTGCTATCTGTATAGACAGCTGAGACATACTTCCCCTGACGAAGCCCCAATGGGCGAAACATGTAGGGACCACGTATGATTCTCTCAGCCTAAATACCGATGCAACCACCATTTTGGAACTACCCTACTGTGAATCCATTTAGTGACACTGCTCGTATTTTTATAAATTTTTGTATAAACTGTCAATAAAATTTGTTATACTTTTTTACCAATGTGGTAATTGAGTCTTCCATTGTGCCTGATACTAATTTATTAGCACCGCTATTGTCCCGTTTCCTTTCCTTTTATTTTCATGTAGAAAAATACATATCGGCCTAAACTGATAATTTTTTTTTTTTTGGGGCTATGTATTATAGCAGAAAGTTAAAAAACGTATTGTTTTCAAAATTGTCGGTCATTTTTGTTTATAGCACAAAAAATTTAAACCGCAGAGGTTACATATAGTCACATAGTAGGTGAGGTTGAAAAAAGACACAAGTCCATCAAGTTAACCTGAATTCTTTAATGCATGCCAATATTCTGTTTGCTTTGTTAGCAGCAGCTTGGCATTGCATTCCATTGCTGAGCCTATCATCTACTAGGACCCCCAGGTCCTTTTCCATCCTAGATCCCCCCCAGAGGTTCTCTCCCCCCAGTGTATAGATCGCATTCAGATTTTTGCCACCCAAATGCATTATTTTACATTTTTCTACATTGAACCTCATTTGCCATGTAGTTGCCCCCCCCCCCATTAATTTGTTCAGATCTTCTTGGAAGGTTTCCACATCCTGCAGAGAAGTTATTGCCCTGCTTAGCTTAGTATCGCCCGCAAATACAGAGATTGAGCTGTTTATCCCCATCCTCCAGGTCGTTTATGAATAAATTAAACAGGATTGGTCCCAGCACAGAACCCTGGGGGACCCCACTGCCCACCCCCGACCATTCCGAGTACTCCCCATTTATCACCACCCTCTGAACTCGCCCTTGTAGCCAGTTTTCCATCCATGTACTCACCCTATGCTCCATGCCAACGGACCTTGTTTTGTACAGTAAACGTTTATGGGGAACTGTGTCAAATGCTTTTACAAAATCCAGGTGATAAAATACCACCAAAGGAAAACTCTATTTGTGGGAAAAAAAGGACGTCAATTTTGTTTGGGTGCCACGTCGCACGACCGCGCAATTGTCAGTTAAAACGACGGCAGTGCCGTATCACAAAAAATGTCCTGGTCTTCAAGGGGGCAAATCCTTCAGGGGCTGAAGTGGTTAAAGTAGATCTAATCACTAAAACATCATATAAGCTGGAACTTGGCTGTTTAGATCATTGTAAGTTTCCATAAAAATATTTCTAAATTCAAACTTTTATTAATTTAGGATAATGTAGGAAAGGGTGAAATCTGTTCGTTGTTTTGCATTCTGTGTCACACTTCGGAGATTCCCCTAATCTTTCTGTCCTGTAGACACAACAGGAAGTCAGAGGCAAGCTCCTGTAAGTAAGATGAATCCCCTCTAATGCCCCGTACACACGATCGAAAATTCCGACAACAAAACTGTGTATTTTTTTTCCGACGGAATGTTGGCTCAAACTTGTGTTGCACACACACGATCACACAAATGTTGTCGGAAATTCCGACCGTCAAGAACGCGGTGACGTACAAGACGTACGACGAGCCGAGATCTATGACGTTCAATAGGCAGTTCGGCTCTTCTGCTTGATTCTGAGCATGGGTGTTTTTTTTTGCGCGTCGGAATTGCATACAGACGATCGGAATTTCCGACAAGAACTTTTCTTGTAGGAAAATATGAGAACCTGCTCTCAAATTTTTGTGGTCGGAAATTCCGACAGCAAATGTCCAATGGAGCCTACAGACGGTCGGAATTTCCGACCAAAAGCTCACATCGAACATTTGTTGTCGGAATTTCCGATCGTGTGTACGCGGGCATTAGACAGTTGTCATCTTTGGAAGATTTCTCCTCTATTCCTCTTCTGTTGACAAATAAAAATGCTGGATTGTCCATCACGTTCCGACTCGCAGACAATGGTCACCAGGACAATAAGAGACAGTGATCTCCCCAGCTGGAACAAAAACATCAATAAAAAAAGCCTCACTCTTTATCTTTAAAATAATCTCTGGTGATCAATAAGGATCCTTGGTCAGGCACCTATTATGGGGTGACGGCTTGTCTCTCATTTGTGCTCCTGCATTGTCACCCCCTCTCCTTCCCCTCTGGTTAAAACTTCCAGAGGCTGTTCTGACATACATTACACAGACATGGTCCACCATTGTCACCACCATTGTCACCACCATTGTCACCATCAGGAGAACCTGTCTAGAGCAATGATGTGCGGCTGACACTGGAGTGAGAGCATGCAGACAAGAAGTGTCAGGGACATGGCCGTCACAGTACTGGCAATGTTGCTCAGAACCTCAATGGATGCTCACAGAGGGTTCCGAAATATGCACGAGCATGCGCCGCGCATCAGCGTGCATTGACGCGCACCAGCGCGCAGCGGCGCACACGCACGCGTGATACGGCGCGCAAGTGGCGTGACTGATGCTGGCGCCAATGGCCCTATTTAAGTCAGCCTGTGACTGCTGGACGGCGCTGGATTATCTCTTCAGTCTCCTGTGTACCTTGATCCTGTTCCTTGATCCGTGCCTATCTGTTGTGACCCGGCTTGCCTTGACCTCGCTTCCTGTTCTCCTAGTCTTGACCCTTGACCTGCTTCCGGACTCTGCTTCTGCTTCCTGACCACCCTGCTTGACCTTCGGCTTGTATCTGGACCCTGCTCGTGTATGACCTTGGCTCGCCCCTGTAACTGCTCTGGACTGACCTACCTGTGTTTGACCCCTGGGTCTGGCTTCTGGTATCTTCGCTCATCTGAGCACAACGCAGCTCAGTTCTGCCTGCTGCAGCCATCCTTCAGTGGCTAAGCCCATCATACTACAAGCAAGCACCTGGCCAACCGTCCTTCTGTGGGCACCGCGCTCCCTGTCCCCAACTCCAGGGTCACGCTGCACTCAGCCGCAAGGGGAGCCCTCTTGGCATGTTGATCTCCATACTCGTTCCTGACAAGAAGTGTCTCAAACAGGCTTCATCAGATCAGCAGCACTGAGATTGAAATACAAATATAAGAAAGAAAGCTAAAACAAGGATTTTGAGGGTAAATTGACAACTGTACACAGTTTGGAGAGAAATCTAAATGCCGTCCACTTACAGTTTGGATTTGATTTAAAATGTGTTAAAGACAAGGCAAGCACAGACCCGGAACAAGCATGCTTTAACCACTTGACTTCCAGAAGATTTACCCCCCCCCCCCTTCATGACCAGGCCATTTTCTGCGATACGGCACTGCGTTACTTTAACTGACAATTGCGTGGGCGTGCGATGCTGTACCCAAATAAAATTTATGTATCCCCCCCCCATAAATAGAGCTTTCTTTTTGTGGTATTTGATCATACAATACTATAAACAAAAACAATTTTTCAAAAAAAAAAACAACAATATTTTTACTTTCTGCTCTGAAACATGTCCAGTAAAAAATTGAAAACAGAAATCAAGTCTTCCTAAATTTAGGCCGATACGTATTCTTCTACATGTTTTTGGTAAAAAAAAATTGCAATCAGCGTATATTCATTGTTTTGCGCAAAAGTTATAGCGTCTAAAAAATAGGGGATAGTTTTATGGCATTTTTATTATTATTTTTTTTTATTAGTAATGGCGGCGATCTGCAATTTTTATCATGACTGCGACATTGTGGCGGACACATCGGACACTTTTGACACCGTTTTGGGACCATTGTCATTTATACAGCAAACAGTGCTAAAAAAATGCACTGATTACTGTGTAAATGACACTGGCAGTGAAGGGGGTTAACCACTAGGGGGCGAGGAAGGGGTTAAGTGTGTCCTAGGGAGTGATTCTAACTGTGTGGGGGGCTGGGCTACAAGTGACATGACACTGATCACTGCTCCCGATCACAGGGAACAGATGATCAGTGTCCTGTCACTAGGCAGAACAGGGAAATACCTTGTTTACACAGGCATCTCCCCGTTCTGCAGCTCCGTGACACGATCGCGGGACACCGGCGGACATCGAGTCCGTGGGTCCCGCGGGCACGGTCACGGAGCACGTGGCAGAGATGTGCACGCGCAGCCGGCGGCACGCGCGCGCCCGCACGGCATCAAATTCAAAGCAAAGTACAGGTATGTTGCTTTGCACAGCCGTGCCATTCTGCCAATGTATATCTACAGGCGGCGGTCGGCAAGGGGTTAAGCGAGTATGAGAGGAGAATTAGAATTAGAAATACTTATCCCTGTTAGGGATGAGCTTCGAGTTCGAGTCAAACTCATGTTCGACTCGAACATTGCCTGTTCGCCCGTTCGCCGAACAGCGAACAAATTGGAGTGTTCGTGGCAAATTCGAAAAATCTATGGGAGAAATCTAAAGTGTTAATTATAAAGGCTTATATGCAAGTTATTGTCCTAAAAAGTGTTTGGGGACCCGGGTCCTGCCCCAGGGGACATGTATCAATGCAAAAAGAAGTTTTAAAAACGGCCGTTTTTTCGGGAGCAGTGATTTTAATAATGCTTAAAATGAAAAAATAAAAGTGAAATATTCCTTTAAATTTCATACCTGGGGGTGTGTATGATATGCATGTAAAGTGGCGCTTGTTTCCCGTGCTTAGAACTGTCCCTGCAAAAAATGTCATTTTTAAAAGAAAAAAAGTATTTTAAAACTGACTCGCGGCTATTAATGAATTGTCGGCTCCCGGCAATACATACAAAAGTCATTGATAAAAAAAAAAAAAAGCGTGGGGGTTCCCCAGAATTCAATTACCAGGCCCTTCAGGTCTGGAATGGATATTAAGGGGAACCCCGCCGCAAATTTAAAAAAAAAATGACGTGGGGTTCCCCCAAATATCCATTCCAGGCCCTTCAGATCTGGCATGGATTTTAAGGGGAACTCCACCCCAAATAAAAAAAAAAAAGGCGTGGAGTCCCCCTAAAAATCCATACTAGACCCCTTATCCGAGCACACAACCTGGCCGGCCGCAGGGGAAAAGGGGGGGTTGTGGGGGTCTGCGGGCGGGGGGCTTATCGGAATCTGGAAGACCCCTTTAACAAAGGGGACCCCCAGATCCCGCCCCCCCCTATGTGAATTGGTAAGGGGTACATTGTACCCCTACCATTATACGAAGAAAGCGTAAAAAAATGTTTTAAAAAAACACACAAACACCTTGAAAAAGTCCTTTATTTAAAAAAAAAAAAAAATACATTCCAGCGGTGAAATCCAGTGTCCCGCGGCGATCCCGGTGTCCAGCGCTGTCCTTCATTGGTTGTGCCTGAGCGGACCTGATGGGGAACTCCCTCTCAGTATTTTAAATGTATAGACCCGCCCCTTCTAAAGTTCCCCATCAGGTCCGCTCAGCGGACCTGATGCGGAACATGAGAAGGGGCGGGTCTATACATGTATTACCAAAGTGAGAGCAGTTCCCCATCAGGTCCGCCTCCTCGGTATGTCGGACCCGCCTACGTCATTGGCTTGAGCGGGGAACTTCCTTCACTGTGTAAATTTAAATTAAATGGTAATACATGTATAGACCCGCCCCTTCTCATGTTCCGCATCTGGTCCTCTGAGCGGACCTGATGGGGAACTTTAGAAGGGGTGGGTCTATACATTTAAAATACTAAGAGGGAGTTCCCCATCAGGTCCGCTCAGGCACAACCAATGAAGGACAGCGCTGGACATCGGGATCGCCGCGGGACACTGGATTTCACCGCTGGAATGTTTTTTTTTTTTTTAATAAAGGACTTTTTCAAGGTGTTTGTGTGTTTTTTTTAAAAAAAATTTACGCTTTCTTTGTGAAATGGTAGGGGTACAATGTACCCCATTACCAATTCACATAGGGGGGGCCGGGATCTGGGGGTCCCCTTTGTTAAAGGGGTCTTCCAGATTCCGATAAGCCCCCCGCCCGCAGACCCCCACAACCACCGGGCAAGGGTTGTGGGGATGAGGCCCTTGTCCCCATCAACATGGGGACATCCTCCCCATGTTGAGGGCATGTGGCTTGGTACGGTTCAGGAGGGAGGGGGGCCGCTCTCTCGTCCCCCCCTTTTCCCCTGCGGCCGGCCAGGTTGCGTGCTCGGATAAGGGGGTCTGGTATGGATTTTTAGGGGGACTCCACGCCATTTTTTTTAAAATTTGGGGTGGAGTTCCCCTTAAAATCCATGCCAGATCTGAAGGGCCTGGAATGGATTCTTGGGGGAACCCCACATCAATTTTTTTTTAATTTGCAGCGGGGTTCCCCTTAATATCCATTCCAGACCTGAAGGGCCTGGTAATTGAATTCTGGGGAACCCCCACGCTTCATTAATTAATAGCCGCGAGTCAGTTTTAAATGACTTTTTTTCTTTCAAAAATGACACTTTGTGCAGGGACAGTTCTAAGCACGGGAAACAAGCGACACTTTACATGCATATCATACACACCCCCCAGGTACGAAATTTAAAGGAATATTTCACTTTTATTTTTTCATTTTAAGCATTATTAAAATCACTGCTCCCGAAAAAACGGCCGTTTTTAAAACTTATTTTTGCATTGATACATGTCCCCTGGGGCAGGACCCGGGTCCCCAAACACTTTTTAGGACAATAACTTGCATATTAGCCTTTATAATTAACACTTTAGATTTCGAACGTTCGAGTCCATTGTATTTAATAGGGTTCTAAAGTTTACACGAACATTTTGTCTGTTCGCAGGTTCTGGTGCGAACCGAACAGGGGGGTGTTCGGCTCATCCCTGATCCCTGTACATGTTATGGGTCAGCAACTCAGAATCATATTAAAAGCATCAGCATAATGGTCAGAGAACCAACATTCCTAAAGGGAGAGTTCAGCAATGGCAGCCTCCAATTTTCCCCCATGACAGGTCCCCTTTATTTTTAGAATATCTAACACAGAATTTATCAATGTTTGTAATTTAATGAGTCGGGACCAAAGTGTTATTTATAATTACCAATGTAACTAAGGAGCTTCCCTCTACAAAATTCTACAAATACGAAAAAATATTCATAGAACTAATTATGAAGATAATAAATATATAAGTAATTGGTAAGTCGGGATCCATTTATATGTATCAATACTCATTATTAACAAAATCAGTGAAATGCAGGAAACGACCAGGTGAGATATAAAGAATCAACTTAAATATAACATTTCATCGATTATTAATTTATTTTTCCATCAATCAAGGAATCACATGAGCATCCAATGTGTAGAGAGTGACAATAGAATTATATTTATCAGCTTGTACATAAAATAAAATGTGTGTTGAATATGGTGCACCACATCCTATGAAAGCCATTACTTTTGTGGATAACTATCTGTTGATGCGTTTTGACCTGCAAGGGTCACATTTTTCTGCGATACTTCAAACGGAAAGTCTACAGAGAGTTCTATCTTTTGGATGATTATCCTACCATCGCAGTTTTGATGTTGTCTGGAGGAGAGATTTGTGATATCCATATTGGAGCATCTACCTTCCCGTCCATGCCTATTTACATCTGATTCACGGTTAAGCCCCGTACACACGGTCAGACTTTTGGCCAACAAACTTCATTTTGAGCAAGTTGGACCAACAATCCAACTGCGTGTACGCTCCATCGGACAAACTTTCTTTTGCTTTTTTCTTGTTTTCATCGGACAAAAGTTGGGTCTGCAAACGGACAAACTTTTGCCCAACAAAAGTCCGGTGGAGCAAAGTCCGACCGTGTGTACAGAAAACCGTCGGACTTTTGTCCTTTGGACAAAACAACTAAATGTTAAAATCAACCAACAATAGCAGAAGTTGACCAAAGGGTGGCAGTAAAGAGCAGAAAAGAGCAGAAAAACCACGTGATGTTGCAAAAAGTTTTGGGAAAGTTCGCAGAAAAGTCCTGTGGTGTGTATGCTATGGGTGTTCCCGGCCAACTCCGTTCGGACAAAAAACCACGGAAAAGTCCGATGGAAGTCCGACCGTGTGTACGAGGCTTAAGAGTATTCATTATCTACCTGTGTACTGTGGATGTTGGAACGTACCCTCATACCAATCCCTGTTGCTCCCAATACAACATATTTACAACGTGAACACTTCCTGACCTTACAGTGGATTCAGTATGTCCATCACGGATTAACACAGACTTTATCTTGTTTTGCTTTGTTCACGTATGGGACATTTTATTGTATGGTCTATGTGACTAGGTGTATTATTTTTTCACATGTTTACATGTATTATGCATGTTTTTTTTTTTTACCATCACTAGTTTGAATATCTGGGTAGAGTACACTCAAGTAGACTTGTGCACAGCGGAAAAATTTGTTTAGTTTCGGTTTGTATCTTTTCAGTCCTGTTGATTCGTAATAGTTCGTAATTTTGCTAGACGGGATTTTTCGTGTTCGGACTAATTCGTATTTTCTCAAGCGACGTTTTTCGTTGAATCGGAATGATTGGTATTAATGTAAGCCTTATTTCAGTTGATTTATAATTCGTACTTTCGGTAGAGTACATTGTTTTTTGTTGATTCTGGACACATATATAGTGCCGTCGTACGTGTTGTACGTCACCGCGCTTTGCTCGAGCATTTGTTTTCACGATACTGTGTAGGCAAGGCAGGCTTGAGAAGAATCACGTTGAGAAAAACGCAGTTTTTTTCAATGACCTTAAAAGCGGTCGTGTGTACGCGGCATTATTGTGCTTCGAATGGATTCGTACATTCGTAACTTTTTTCATAACGAAGTATGCCGAAGGCATTCGGGGCATTCGCTATTTGCGATATAATTTATTTTGGATTCGGTTTTATTCATAAATTGCTTTGTTCGGAAATTCAAATTCTTCCAAACGTCCGACAGTTGCTAAATTCGGACGAATTTCGATTCATTACGAAACAAATTGCACAAGCCTACACTCAAGTACTCATCTTGGAATGTTCATTTTTTCACAGATATTCACTTGATTTAGCCCCTAGGTTTAGCGCTGCATTGTTATACTTTCATCCTATGTCATATATATAAAAAAGAAAATTGCTCTGCCTGTGAAAGAATAAGCTGCTAGCATAAACAATAAAACGGTATTGTGAAAAAATCTAAAAATAAAACAAATGCAGCGCTAACCTAAACCAAGTGACTATCAATAGCAGGAATGACCCTTGAGGGGTAGGTACATATAGGTCATCTACCCAAATAATCAAATGGTGAAAAAGTGCCACGCATGTGCAAGGCATGTGAACATGTGACCGAGATAATGCGCCAAAAACATATAAATGTTACAAAAAAATGTCCCGTAGCAAAAACTCAAACAAAAAAGTGAAGTCTATATCCAATCCATAACGGACGTGCTGAGTTCACCATGAGATTTTAGAGGTGTTCACGTTGTAAATCATGTGGAAAACAACAGGGATGGGTGTATTCCAACGTCTCTCGTACACAGGTAGGTAATGAATACTCTTACCGTGACTCTGTTGTTAGTAGGCCTGGACGGGAACTCCAAGGAAGGTATTCCAATGTGGAAGTCACGAACCTCTCCTCCCAATATCACAGCGGCGATGATAGGTGGTTATCCAAAAAAGATGAAACTCCTTCTGGACTCTCCGTTGGAAGTAATATGTACAAGTCTCCCAGTGCAATCTCTGCACAGTTTTCAAGAGATCAGCAGGTAATATTGAGGCTCCACCTGCAACCCCCTTGTTTTCCACATGATTTACAACGTGAACACCTCTAAAATCTCCTGGTGAACTCAGCACGTCCGTTATGGATTGGATATAGACTTCACTTTTTTGTTTGAGTTTTTGCTACGGGACATTGTTTTGTAACATTTATATGTTTTTTGGTGTATTATCTCTGTCACATGTTCACATGCCTTGCACATGCGTGGCACTTTTTCACCATTTGAATATTTGGGTAGATGACCTATATGTATCTACCCCTCAAGGGTTATCCTATGTCATCTGACTCTCTTCTATGTATTGTGATCTCACCTGTTGGATCAATAGCTAAATAAAATAAAACAAAATAAAATGGGACTCTTTACCTGACCTGTATCTACTAAAACAAAATGTATAATACATGAGATGAGACCAAATCAATCAATGTGATCGGTGTCATGTATTATGGAAGAGTTTGGCTGAAAGAAATTAAACTGATATCCTGTATTTCATTTTTCTATTCAGACATACAATTAAAATCATCTCTGATACCAAAAATAAATACATAAAACAAAGATGACAACAATTGGGATGCATTGGATTTTACAAATAAAACAATGACTGAAATGTCCCGTATCTGTAATACAAATAATAAAAGGAAATAAATACCTGTGAACGGCCAGACTGGTAAAATGAAGAATTTTCCTTCTTTTAGCTCCTAGCCCAGATTTTGTCAGTGATCCCCCCGGCAGAGGTAACTTCTGATAGAAGAGGGGGGAGGGGAGGCTCCTCTGGAAGGGTCAGCTCAGTGCTGGAAGTCTGATGTGGAGATTTTGCTGAAGGAAGATAAATGAGAATTAAGCCCCGTACACACGGTTGGACTTTTGGCCAACAAACTTCATTTTGAGCAAGTTGGACCAACAATCCGACCGTGTGTACGCTCCATCGGACAAACTTTTTTTGCTTTTTTCTTGTTTTCATCGGACAAAAGTTGGGTCTGCAAACGGACAAACTTTTGCCCAACAAAAGTCCGATGGAGCAAAGTCCGACCGTGTGTACAGAAAACCATCGGACTTTTGTCCGATGGACAAAACAACTAATGTTAAAATCAACCAACAATAGCAGAAGTTGACCAAAGGGTGGTGGTAAAGAGCAGAAAAGAGCTGGAAAACCACGTGATGTTGCAAAAAGTTTTGGGAAAGTTTGAAGAAAAGTCCTGTGGTGTGTATGCTATGGGTGTGCCCGGCCAACTCCGTTCGGACAAAAATCCACAGAAAAGTCTGATGGAAGTCCGACCGTGTGTACGAGGCTTAAGAGAGAATGTATGTGACCTTTCTGGTCACAATACAATTTTATTCTCCACACATTCACATATTTATAATACAGAAATCTCCCCCTGACACCCCCGGAGCACACAGGAGGGTAGATTTTCTCTGTGTTCACCTGAGACTTATCTAAAATTTTCCTTCAATGAACTTCTAGAGAAAATAAATCATCAGCTGAGTTCATGAATCCTCCAGAGAGACACAACGTTTCCCTCCTGATAATTAAGTCTCTTTAAGAAAAAGAAAAATAATACAAGTTTGAAATGGAAAGTTTCAAAGAGTTTGAAAAGTGGTAAAAAGTGAACAAAATTGACCAAAGAAAATGCAGAAAAGTGAAAATAATAAAGAATGGAGAGATCTGAGGAAAGTTTCTTCTCCAGCTGTCCTCTGCTGACATTTTATTATTATTTTATTGGATTTTTTTTTCAAGATTAGAGTCTTGCAGATTTGTATAAAAAGTAAAATATATATTTTTTTTATTAAACTTATAAAGTTAACTGCAAATTAAATTTGATGGGAATACCTTTCTTTGTCAAAATTTGGAAAAACGAGAACAGAAATCACCCAATATAATGTGTACATTTGGAAGAATGTGGGAAATAGTTTCTTCCATGGTAAATAATGGTGAAATAGTGATCTCCTCCTTATAAATAGTTCTCTTCTGACATCCCCGGCCTATGTGTCATCACAAGTCATTGTACATAATGACATGTACAGGACTAGGGATGAGCTTCGAGTTCGGGTCGAACCCACATTCGACTCAAATATCGTCTGTTCGGCTATTCGCCTAATTTCGAACATTATGGGCCGTTTGCGCCAAATTCAAGTGGCGCGTCACGGCCCATAATTTACTGCGGCATCGCAGTGCATTGCTGTCTGATGATTGGCCAAGCATGCATTATGACCCGCATGCTTTGGTCAATCACAGCGCGGAAAACACGGAGAGCCATAATTGGCGAAAGCCAGGGTGGCTTTGGCCAATTATGTCTCAGGGGGGTTAGTACACGCCCCACACTATATAAGGCTGCCTGCATGGCGGCCTTGTGTAGTGTGTTGGGGAGCTGGTTAAAGACAGAGAGAGAGAGACAGTGTCATTTAATTTGAGTTAGATAGAGCAGGCAGGCGAGTCAGTTAGCTGCAGTTACAGTGTGTAGAGGATATATATGCATCATTGGTGTTGTATACATATTTACACACTGTATTCAGTTTAGCTAGATTTGTTCCTGTTAGTCTCTATACTGACAGGCAGGCAGGTGATTGTGCTAGCTGCAGTGTTTCACTTAGTGTACTGTCTGCTTTGCACAGTGTGCACCTAATGCTCACATGAATACAATTGCTGGTGTTCTGATACAAATACAGGCAGGGAGCTGCAGTATTTTGTTTTAGTGTCCTTTGCACAGTGTGCACCTAAAGCTTACCTCAATACAATTGCTGGTGTTCTCATACAAATACAGGCAGGGAGCTGCAGTATTTTGTTTTACTGTCCTTTGCACAGTGTGCACCTAAAGCTTACCTCAATAGAATTGCTGGTGTTCTCATACAAATACAGGCAGGGAGCTGCAGTATTTTGTTTTAATGTCCTTTGCACAGTGTGCACCTAAAGCTTACCTCAATACAATTGCTGGTGTTCGCATACTAATACAGGCAGGGAGCTGCAGTATTTTGTTTTAATGTCCTTTGCACAGTGTGCACCTAAAGATTACCTCAATACAATTGCTGGTGTTCTCATACAAATACAGGCAGGGAGCTGCAGTATTTTGTTTTAATGTCCTTTGCACAGTGTGCACCTAAAGATTACCTCAATACAATTGCTGGTGTTCTCATACAAATACAGGCAGGGAGCTGCAGTACAGTAGGTGCCGCCGATATTGACACCCTATGAGCTCCATCGCGAGAGCCAGCGCCGAGCTGTCTCGTCATCGGGAAAGGAAAAACTGTTCCTTTCACGATGAGCGACACGCATTGCCGATAGGCGGGGATCTGACGCGGATTCCCGCCAATACCAGGCACTGTGTTTGGTATGAATCCTGAGCGGGAACTCCACGCCAATTTTTAAAGAAAAAACCGGCGTGGGTTCCCCCTCCAGGGGCATACCAGGCCCTTGGGTCTGGTCTGGATTTGAAGGGGAACCCTACGCCGAAAAAACGGCGTGTGGGTCCCCCTCAAGATCCAAACCAGACCCTTATCTGAGCACGCAACCTGGCAGGCCGCAGGGGAAGAGGGGGGGACGATAGCGCCCCCCCCTCCCTCCTGAACCGTGCCCTGGAGCATGTGACTGTGACATCATGTGCACATGTGCCCCGGAGCATGTGACTGTGACATCATGTGAAGAATAGATTAATCTCTGCGGACCGAAGATTTACCATTACTGCGAGAGGAAGCGACGAGTCAACATCGAGGAGGAGAAGAGGGAAGAAGACGCCGACGGCGACGACGGAGAAGACCGGCTCCTCCACTAGCAAAAGAGCTAAAAAGAAGTTAGTGGAGGCCCGGCGGAAGAAAGAACCGGAGAACGCGGCGACGACACCGGAGAGCAGGAGAAGAACCGGAGAGCGGGAGAAGAAGAAGAAGACGACGGAGAAGACCGGGCCTCCGTTAGCAAAAGAGCTAAAAAGAAGTTAGCGGAGGCCCGGCAGAAGAAAGAACCGGAGAACGCGGCGACGACACCGGAGACCCCCGAAGTCGGAAGAAGACCTCCGGAGCGGTGCAATAAAATACTTTTAAAAACTGTGTTGTGTTTTTATTTCCATTTATTTTCCACCAGATGAATGGGTAGGGGTACGATGTACCCCATACTCATTCACATAGGGTGGGGGGGCCGGTATCTAAGGGCCCCCTTATTAAAGGGGGCTCCCGGATTCCGATAAGCCCCCCGCCCGCAGACCCCGACAACCAACGGCCAGGGTTGTTGGGAAGAGGCCCTGTCCTCATCAACATGGGGGCAGGGTGCTCTGGGGTGGGGGGCCGCAGGTCACCCCCCTGCCCCAGAGCACCAAACCCCCCATGTTGAGGGCATGTGGCTTGGTACGGTTCAGGAGGGAGGGGGGCCGCTATCGTCCCCCCCTCTTCCCCTGCGGCCTGCCAGGTTGCGTGCTCGGATAAGGGTCTGGTTTGGATCTTGAGGGGGACCCCCACGCCGTTTTTTCAGCGTAGGGTTCCCCTTCAAATCCAGACCAGACCCAAGGGCCTGGTATGCCCCTGGAGGGGGAACCCACGCCAGTTTTTTCTTTGAAAATTGGCGTGGAGTTCCCGCTCAGGATTCATACAAACGCAGTGCCTGGTATTGGCGGGAATCCGTGTCGGATCCCCGCTCAATACAGTGTCGCGTCTCCTCGCCATTGCAGCGAGCGCGACACGTGTCACCACCCTGCTGCCGACATCTCGGCACTCCTGTCGCCGAGAATCTCGGCGATGGGAGCGCGATAGAAACACAATATCGGCGGCACCTACTGTATGTTGTTTTAGTGTCCTTTGCACAGTGTGCACCTAAAGCTTACCTCAATAGAATTGCTGGTGTTCTCATACAAATACAGGCAGGGAGCTGCTGTATTTTGTTTTAGTGTCATTTGCACAGTGTGCACCCAAAGCATACCTCAATACAATTGCTAGTGTTCCAATACAAATACAGGCAGGGAGCTGCAGTATTTTGTTTAAGTGTCCTTTGCACAGTGTGCACCTAAAGCTTACCTCAATACAATTGCTGGTGTTCTCATACAAATACAGGCAGGGAGCTGCAGTATTTTGTTTTAGTGTCCTTTGCACAGTGTGCACCTAAAGCTTACCTGAATACAATTGCTGGTGTTCTCATACAAATACAGGCAGGGAGCTGCAGTATTTTGTTTTAGTGTCCTTTGCACAGTGTGCACCTAAAGCTTACCTCAATACAATTGCTGGGTTTCTCATACAAATACCACAGGCAGGGAGTTGCAGTATTTTTGGTTAGTGTACTGTGTCCTCTGCACGGTGTGCAACTAAAGCTAACTGAAGACAATTTCTGGTGTTCTCATACTAATAATACTACAGGCAGGCGGTTGATTCTGCTAGCTGCAGTATAATCAGTATATATATATATAAATAAAAAATGTAGCGCTAAAAAATCAAGAAAAAAACAAATGAATGTCTCTCTACATATATAGTGAAGAATAAAGTGAATATCACACCAAAAAAGGTGTGTGTGTGTTCACTACAAAATCCATGAAAATCAACATGTATAATCATAAGAAAAACAACACATATATAAAATGTCCATCAAAATAACCCGTGAAGGCACAGTGAAGAAGAGGACATGTAGACTGAAGGTCATCAAGAAAAACACAACTTCCGACTACTAGAGAAAATGGATGAAATACTCTTACCAGAGTCCGTGGATCTGCCTACCCATGGCAGCAGATCTTGTAAGCATGAACGATTCGACCTCAGGAACGATCAGCTTGTCTGGTGACTCCTATGATGTTGACATCTGGACAGTTGAAATTGAACAATCCTCAAATCCAGACCTGGGATCGATATCCCGGATGGATGGAACAAATCTGGACTCCTAGGGTATCACCCTATTTCTTTTAAAATAAATTCGACCACCAAGGACCCCAAGACAGGATAACTGAATGATGTAGAGTGACTCCAGATGAGCTCTCTCCGAGTCACATGCAGAGAAAAAAAGAGACAGGGCTCCAATGGTGCAGATCAAAAAGGTAGTATAAGGTTTTATTGGAATAAAACCACAAAAAATTTTGACATAAAAAGTGATCACATAAATAAAAATAAGAACAAAGCAATATGGGGAGTAGCATACCAAGCCCTACGCGTTTCGTCTAAATAAGACTTCTACTGGGGCATCAACTTGCTCCCCCATATTGCACACATATTTATACATAAAACCTCCAGACTAAAGGAAGAAACCACCAATCAAGTGACCTCCCGCCTTGTGGGTCTATGATTGGAGGAGAGCAGACTGGTTAACCAATCAAGCTCGCAGCCTCCAAAAAAGAGCCAATAGAAGAGCGGCACGGGTAAAAACTCCTCCCAGGTCAGCTGTCACAGCTTATTTGACCCCGGAAGTGATATTCCCTTAGCTTATTTGACCCCGGAAGTGATATTCCCTTAGCCAATAAACATATATAAAAGAGCCCGCCAAAAAGGCGAGTGGTGGGCGGGTGTGCAGGAATGACACCCGCCCACTAAACCACCAATCCCCTATTGGTCAAGTTCAAAAATGCAACAACCTATCCGCCATCCTTCTGCCAGTATGAAATATAACTAACCAACCAATTAAATAGGTGGAAAGGACTAAGGGGCGTGTCTATCATATCTACAATAACTTACATATGTAGATTATAAGGTTAAAGTTGCATGTATCTCATGTTTGCCCATCTGATATAACAAGTCAACAGTAGAGCTATTCAAATATCCGTTCCGTACTTTCCTCTATAAGGAACCGGAACATACTCCGAATCATGTGACCGGGCGACGCGGACGTCACTGTCGTCAGGTGAGCCGCATCAGATGGAACGCACCGCTGGGTACGTGGCCGCACTGGATGGACCTCGGCATCACATTGCCAGTCACGTGACGCAGCGACGCAAACGTCACGGCCGTCACGTAGACCGCACTAGATGGAACGCACCACGGACTGGATAGGGCGCCCCATCACATGCGAGTACACGTCACATGAGGGGCGGGACTGCCCTCCACATAATAAAGTTAAATAAAGGACGAGCGTCTCCGCCCATCGTGAGACTTAACCGGACGTATATCCAAACTCTTCATCCGGACATAAGGTCGGCCAACTCCCATCGCCCGACGCCTAATATAAAAGGTTTTTTATTATTAAAAAACAAATCATGTCCCACGAAGCCG
Source organism: Rana muscosa (assembly GCA_029206835.1). NCBI lineage: Eukaryota > Metazoa > Chordata > Amphibia > Anura > Ranidae > Rana > Rana muscosa. The sequence continues at coordinate 189,885,383 of CM055127.1, forward strand.
ATCGACTAATGGACGGAGTGCCATCTTGTGGAAAAAGATGGAACTACATCCAATACAATACATGCTCCCTGACCAAAAGGAAAAATAAATGATACATAAAAATACCCTCAAATGAACTACTACAGTGGAAAGAATGTATATAGGGCAATGTCTAAAAACTTGCATACTCCCTATTAAACAAATCTTGCCACCCTGAAACTCAATAGAACGTGCATACCATTGAAGGCAACAATGTTAACATAGCGTAATCTCCAGTAGGTAACCCTGATACACATGAACCACAAGGTATGTGGAATAACATTCCACCTGAACTTAAAAAGACCACACATAGTTTAAAGAAAAAAACGATAAAATATGTATAATAAGGGAATAACCAAAAAAGAGGGATGACCCGTATGTGGTGTGGAGGGGAAACTGTCATGCCTTATTAATGAACGAATTTATATCCCACTCGACGTTCATGCCAAAGGGTTGGTATGTACGGAGTTCATGGATCCAAAACGTTTCCAAACGGAACACACCACGTATACGAGACTCACCCCTCCAGTGGGGAACAAATTGGTCAATCACCAAAAATTGTGTTCCCATAGGATCCCGATTATGGTGTTGAAGATAGTGTCGAGGGACACTGTGATTGGTTTTCCCCAACTTGATGTTATTAATATGCTCGTTAGCCCGAATCGAGAATGTCCTGATGGTACGACCAATGTATTGTTTCTTACAGGGGCAAGTCAAAAGATACACAATGAATTGTGTAGCACACGTAGTAAAGCGCTTCATCTGATATATCTTCAAGGTAACCATAGATTGAAACGTCTCACTTTTCCGTCTACCATGGGTATTATGTAGACATACGTTACACTTGCGGCAAGGGAAAAATCCCTTGCAATCCTGAAAGAAGGTCACCCTTTTGGGAGGATCAATGATGTTAGGAGCAATCTGACCTTGAATAGATCTTGCCCCCCTGAAGATAACGTTGGACCGCTCGGGTAATACCGATCCCAATATTTTGTCGTTTTGTAGGACACCCCAGTGTTTTCTCAAGATTTATTTTATTTGTCTAGATTGGATAGAGTATGTGGTGAAGAAGGACCATCTAAATTTATCTTCTTTCACTTTTTTCGGGCGTTCTTGGAGTAGTGTACTACGATCGATCCGTAAGATCCGATCAATTTCCATGTCCAAGTCGCCCATCTCATAGCCCTTCTCAACAAATTTTTTCTTCAAAATGGCAGATTGAGTGACAAAATCTTCAACCCGGGTACAGTTCCGTCTTAATCGGAGGAACTGACCACCGGATTTAAGCCACTGTGGATGGTGGCAACTGTCTACCGGGATGTACCCATTGCGATCTGTGGGTTTAAAAAAGGTGTTAAACTCAAGGTGCTGGTCAACTACTCTAATCTCCAGATCGAGAAAGTGAATAGAGGAAGAGCTAGCCGCATGGCTCAGCTTAATCCCTCTATCATTGGAATTGAGCATGGAGATAAATTGGCTAAGGGATTCGTAATCACCTTTCCATAGGAGGAGGATGTCGTCTATATATCTAGCCCAGAGAACCAATTCAGGTCTCTTAAGGGCATAGACGACATCCTCCTCCCATTTAGCCATGAATAGATTGTCCAGACTGGGGGCAAATTTTGCCCCCATAGCCACTCCCTTGGTCTGCAAATAAAATTGGTTCTGAAACCAAAAATAATTATGCTGCACCGCAAACTTCAGGAGTTGCATAATGAAATTGCGTTGAATGATGGAAAGAGTACTATTAGCAAACAGATAATGTTCAACGGCATTGAACCCCAATTCATGAGGAATACTTGTATACAATGCCGTCACATCTGCCGTGACCAAAATTGTACCTGTCTGGAAATCAACTGATTCCAGGAGCCTAATAGTATCACCGGTGTCTTTCAGAAAGGAGGGCGTGAGTTTAACTAGTGGTTGTAGATGGAAATCTATATATTTTCCTATCCTGGCCGTCACAGAGTCGATCCTGCTCACTATGGGACGACCAGGAGGGTTCACAGGATCTTTGTGTACCTTAGGAAGGTAATATATAGCTGGAATCCTGGGTGCAACTGGTACCAGATAACTCTTCTCCTTTTTGTCCAAGATTCCCAACGCAAAACCCTCATCTATTAACTCCACCAAAGCCTTTTTATATTGAATGGTGGGATTCTTGTTAATGATGGTATAAGTTTCGGAATCACTCAAGATTTTATCCATCTCTTTAATGTAATTAATTTTGTCCAGCACGACAATAGCGCCCCCCTTGTCGGCCGGACGGATAATTAAATCTTTTTGTTCGCAGAGTTGTTTCAAACCAACTTTGACCTTGGGGTTCATGTGTATCTTTTTATTAGGCAATTTTTCTAAATCTTCTAAAACTAAACTGCGGAAAACGCTAATAGCAGGAGCTATGTTTCCCGGAGGATTGAACAAAGAAGGATTGGCCAACCCTGTATGTTCATGTTCGTTAGGTACCACCGGAGCAGTGGAGACTGTATCGTTGGATGGGGCCAGAAAGTGTCTTTGAATACTCAGTTTACGTACATACTTTTGTATGTCAACAAAAGTGGAGAACCTATTTAGTGTCCTAGGAGGGACATATTTCAGGCCTTTATCAAGGACAAGTTTCTCCTCTTCTGTCAGAATAACCGAACTGAGATTAAAGACACCCGAACCACTTAGACTCTTTGTCTTTTTGGCTTGGGCCCTCCACCCACCTCGGGTGCCTCTTTTTCTTCTGGGTTTCCTGGGTGTTCCTGTACTGCCCTGTGAAAACCCGACTGATAAAAAGATCCCGGAAATTGATGGTTATAATTATATGGAGATCTGGAAAGATCCTCGTCTCCATTATAATAATTGCGGGGCCCATAGTGATCCTCTCTCCTGTAATCGTCTTGTAGGGGGAGGAACCTATTATGGAGCCGAGTAGGGGTTCTGTATTGATAGTCACGATCGTCATGATGATAATCCCCATGACGATCCTGCCGTCCAAATGAGGGTCCTCTAGGGCTCCTATAATAGTAAGTGTCCCCTGAGTGGCCCCGTTGGGAACCCCTTCCTCTGTTGTTAGATCCTCTACCCTTACTAGGGGGAGGATAATTGGGATAGGGTTTAGGTGTCTGGGGTTTGTTTCGAACATCTGGAACTTTCAAAGGTCTCCCCTTTGGAAGTTGAGATGGATTGGACGTCCGTATAGGGCCGTCTTTGGCAGTAGATGCAAAAGTGAGAACTCTCTCGGGGTTCTGGGGGTCAGATTGAGTAATCTCCATCCCCAATACCTCGTTCTCAGAGGGCAAGGATTGATTCAATTTCTTTCAGGATTGCAAGGGATATTTCCCTTGCTGCAAGTGTAACGTATGTCTACATAATACCCATGGTAGACGGAAAAGTGAGACGTTTCAATCTATGGTTACCTTGAAGATATTTCAGATGAAGCGCTTTACTACGTGTGCTACACAATTCATTGTGTATCTTTTGACTTGCCCCTGTAAGAAACAATACATTGGTCGTACCATCAGGACATTCTCGATTCGGGCTAACGAGCATATTAATAACATCAAGTTGGGGAAAACCAATCACAGTGTCCCTCGACACTATCTTCAACACCATAATCGGGATCCTATGGGAACACAATTTTTGGTGATTGACCAATTTGTTCCCCACTGCAGGGGTGAGTCTCGTATACGTGGTGTGTCCCATTTGGAAACGTTTTGGATCCATGAACTCTGTACATACCAACCCTTTGGCATGAACGTCGAGTGGGATATAAATTCGTTCATTAATAAGGCATGACAGTTTCCCCTCCACACCACATACGGGTCATCCCTCTTTTTTGGTTATTCCCTTATTATACATATTTTATCGTTTTTTTCTTTAAACTATGTGTGGTCTTTTTAAGTTCAGGTGGAATGTTATTCCACATAAATATACAAAAAGGTGTAGCGCTGGATGAGCAAAACTGTGTATGGCTATACAGTGAAAAAAATATATAATATAAGAAAAAGTATCAAAAACATGAGTGAATACTACAAATAAACAATTTAAAGTTCATGTGTGTCAGTGAAAAATATATGAAATCTTCTCCTCTATTTAAAGATGATAAGAGTTCTACAGAGTGCAGGTATCCGATAAAAATCATAGGCAAAATGCTCCAACACTTAGTAAAGATCCCGCCACCAAGGTGAAGAATGAAGGCTTACCAGACAGCCTGCGACCGCCCTTCTCAGGGGGGTCAAAACAGGCTCAGTAGAGTGATGTTTTACTCCATGGAAGGCAGGATGATTCTGCAGGAACGCTTCATCCACAATGGGAGAGTCTCCAGAGACGTTGATTGAACACCTGGCCAGAACTGGGAGTAGACACACTCTTTGCAGATCAGAGTGGATGTTCCTCAGTAAGTAGGATAAAATCCAAAAGAGAAAGAAAAACTTTCCATAGTGTAGCGTTCATCCATGAAAAAGGGGTTTATTTTCACAAAGTATGCGATACAGAACTTCAAAGTAACAAGTCCTGAGATATTAAAATGCTGGTTAAAAAACTCCTTGCAAGGAATAAAAAGCTCCGTATTCTGTCAATCAAACGACCGTTCGCGCGTGCGTAATGCATGCACGTGTCACGTGCATGCATTGCGCACGCGCGAACGGTCGTTTGATTGACAGAATACGGAGCTTTTTATTCCTTGCAAGGAGTTTTTTAACCAGCATTTTAATATCTCAGGACTTGTTACTTTGAAGTTCTGTATCGCATACTTTGTGAAAATAAACCCCTTTTTCATGGATGAACGCTACACTATGGAAAGTTTTTCTTTCTCTTTTGGATTTTATCCTACTTACTGAGGAACATCCAATCTGATCTGCAAAGAGTGTGTCTACTCCCAGTTCTGGCCAGGTGTTCAATCAACGTCTCTGGAGACTCTCCCATTGTGGATGAAGCGTTCCTGCAGAATCATCCTGCCTTCCATGGAGTAAAACATCACTCTACTGAGCCTGTTTTGACCCCCCTGAGAAGGGCGGTCGCAGGCTGTCTGGTAAGCCTTCATTCTTCACCTTGGTGGCGGGATCTTTACTAAGTGTTGGAGCATTTTGCCTATGATTTTTATCGGATACCTGCACTCTGTAGAACTCTTATCATCTTTAAATAGAGGAGAAGATTTCATATATTTTTCACTGACACACATGAACTTTAAATTGTTTATTTGTAGTATTCACTCATGTTTTTGATACTTTTTCTTATATTATATATTTTTTTCACTGTATAGCCATACACAGTTTTGCTCATCCAGCACTACACCTTTTTGTATATTTATATTGTTGTACCTTATATCAGGTTTTTTTTTGGTGTTTAGCAGCAGGTTTTCCTTTAGGGATTTATTCATTTATTGCACTTTAATAATTTGCACCTAGCGCAATTTTTTCTTTTATAACCATGTTATTCCACATACCTTGTGGTTCATGTGTATCAGGGTTACCTACTGGAGATTACGCTATGTTAACATTGTTGCCTTCAATATTATGCACGTTCTATTGAGTTTCAGGGTGGCAAGATTTGTTTAATAGGGAGTATGCAAGTCTTTAGACATTGCCCTATATACATTCTTTCCACTGTAGTAGTTCATTTGAGGGTATTTTTATGTATCATTTATTTTCCCTTTTGGTCAGGGAGCATGTATTGTATTGGATGTAGTTCCATCTTTTTCCACAAGATGGCACTCCATCCATTAGTCGATCGGCTCCGTGGGACATGATTTGTTTTTTAATAATAAAAAACCTTTTATATTAGGCGATGGGAGTTGGCCGACCTTATGTCCGGATGAAGAGTTTGGATATACGTCCGGTTAAGTCTCACGATGGGCGGAGACGCTCGTCCTTTATTTAACTTTATTATGTGGAGGACAGTCCCGCCCCTCATGTGACGTGTACTCGCATGTGATGGGGCGCCCTATCCAGTCCGTGGTGCGTTCCATCTAGTGCGGTCTACGTGACGGCCGCGACGTTTGCGTCGCTGCGTCACGTGACTGGCAATGTGACGCCGAGGTCCATCCAGCGCGGCCGCGTACCCAGCGGTGCGTTCCATCTGATGCGGCTCACCTGACGACAGAGACGTCCGCGTCGCCCGGTCACATGATTCGGAGTATGTTCCGGTTCCTTATAGAGGAAAGTACGGAACGGATATTTGAATAGCTCTACTGTTGACTTGTTATATCAGATGGGCAAACATGAGATACATGCAACTTTAACCTTATAATCTACATATGTAAGTTATTGTAGATATGATAGACACGCCCCTTAGTCCTTCCCACCTATTTAATTGGTTGGTTAGTTATATTTCATACTGGCAGAAGGATGGCGGATAGGTTGTTGCATTTTTGAACTTGACCAATAGGGGATTGGTGGTTTAGTGTGCGGGTGTCATTCCTGTACATTTCCACCACTCGCTTTTTTGGAGGGCTCTTTTATATATGTTTATTGGCTAAGGGAATATCACTTCCGGGGTCAAATAAGCTGTGACAGCTCACCTGTGAGGAGTTTTTACCCGTGCCGCTCTTCTATTGGCTCTTTTTTGGAGGCTGCGAGCTTGATTGGTTAACCAGTCTGCTCTCCTCCAATCATAGACCCACAAGGCGGGAGGTCACTTGATTGGTGGTTTCTTCCTTTAGTCTGGAGGTTTTATGTATAAATATGTGTGCAATATGGGGGAGCAAGTTGATGCCCCAGTAGAAGTCTTATTTAGACGAAATGCGTAGGGTTTGGTACGCTACTCCCCATATTGCTTTGTTCTTATTTTTATTTATGTGATCACTTTTTATGTCAAAATTTTTTGTGGTTTTATTCCAATAAAACCTTATACTACCTTTTTGATCTGCACCATTGGAGCCCTGTCTCTTTTTTTCTCTGCATGTGACTTAGAGAGAGCTCATCTGGAGTCACTCTACATCATTCAGTTATCCTGTCTTGGGGTCTTTGGTGGTCAAATTTATTTTAAAAGAAATAGGGTGATACCCTAGGAGTCCAGATTTGTTCCATCCATCCGGGATATCGATCCAAGGTCTGGATTTGAGGATTGTTCAATTTCAACTGTCCAGATGTCAACATCATAGGAGTCACCAGACAAGCTGATTGTTCCTGAGGTCGAATCGTTCATGCTTACAAGAACTGCTGCCATGGGTAGGCAGATCCACGGACTCTGGTAAGAGTATTTCATCCATTTTCTCTAGTAGTCGGAAGTTGTGTTTTCCTTGATGACCTTCAGTCTACATGTCCTCTTTTTCATTGCGCCTTCACGGGTTATTTTGATGGACATTTTATATATGTGTTGTTTTTCTTATGATTATACATGTTGATTTTCATGGATTTTGTAGTGAACACACACACACCTTTTTTGGTGTGATATTCACTTTATTCTTCACTATACATGTAGAGAGACATTCATTTGTTTTTTTCTTGATTTTTTAGCGCTACATTTTTTATTTATATTTTGTTCACAATCTTTGTCACATTGGTGTGTAGCAGCTTTTTGCTTTATTCGTACCCTTATTAGGTTTAACACTCAGCGCAATATTTTTACTTTTTTTCACAGTATATATATATAAATCCCAGCTTTGTGCAGCTACATCTCCCTGCAGGCCATTAGTATGTCTGGAAGGACAACAAGGAGAGGCAGACTAGGGATGAGCTTCGTGTTCGAGTCGAACCCATGTTCGACTCGAACATCGGCTGTTCGGCTGTTCATCGAATTTCGAACATTATGGGCCGTTCGCGCCAAATTCGAGTGGCGCATCATGGACCATAATTCACTGCGGCATCGCAGTGCATTGCTGGCTGATGATTGGCCAAGCATGCACTATGACCCGCATGCTTGGCCAATCACAGCGCCGTAAGTACAGAGAGCTGTAATTGGCCAAAGCTAGGGTGGCTTTGGCCAATCATGGCTCAGAGGAGTAGGTACACGCCCCACACTATATAAGGCCGCCTGGAAGTCGGCCTTGTGTAGTGTGTTGGCGTTTGTGAAAGAGAGAGTTACAGAGAGAGAGAGAGAGAGAGAGAGAGAGAGAGAGAGAGAGAGTGTCATTTATATTGAGTTAGATAGAACAGGCAGGCGAGTCAGTTAACTGCAGTTACAGTGTGTAGAGGATATATATGCATCCTAGGTGTTGTATATATATTTATACACTGTATTTAGTTTAGCTAGATCCGTTTCTGCTGTTCTCTATACTGTGACAGGCAGGCAGGTGATTGTGCTAGCTGCAGCAGAGTTTCACTTAGTTTACTGTATGCTTTGCATAGCGTTCACCTAAAGCTTACCTGAATACAGTTAGTGGTGTTCTAATAAAACCACAGGCAGGGAGCTGCATTAATTTCATGTAGTGTACTGCAGTACTTCTGTTCTTTGCAGAGCGTTCACTTAAAGGAACCTGAATAAAAGTTGTGGTGTTCTCGTAATAAAACCACAGGCAGAGAGCTGATAGTATTTTCAGTTAGTGTTCTGCACAGTGTTCACCTAAAACTAACTGAAGACCTTTGCTGCTTTTCTCATACTAATACCACAGCAGGAAGTGGAGTCTGATAGCTGCATTATATATATATATACAGATATATATATATGTAGCGCTACCCCCAGTTAAGAGAGCCACTGATATTGATTTGGGCCCTGCAGTGCACCGCTGTCAACCCCCGGCAATCGGCTCTAACCTCCCGTGGCACAGCTGGTGATAGAGAGATAGGACCGCGTGATCGCAACTGTTGGTGACGCAGTCCTATAACAAACATACACAGAATATACTTTAAAACTCCTATTAAAGTAAGCGGAACTGACACCAAATGTACTTTACCCAGATATTTTACTGAGGCTAATGGGCAAGTAATAAACAACAGTATAACAAGTTGCAGATCCCTGCAACAAACAGTAATAAAGATAAACAGAGTAATCAGAATAATAAAGTATTGCTATGCAACTCTAGCGCTGCCCTTTTACAGCTACTTCCCCTCATGGGTAGACTAACACCCAGCAATGTCTACCTATGCAGTCAGGCCTGACTGATCTAAATGGAAGTTCAGTGAAACAATATTTGCTAGCAATCTCTCGGTGGTTCACTTGAAGTACAACTTTGTAATCCCAACAAATAGTAAAGATAAAGTATCTGTCTTTAAACAGCTCTCACCACCTGGACAAGTCCAAGTCCCTTTCCTCCATCGATTCGTCTAGGAACAGGAATCCACCGACATCCAAGTCTTCAATCCTTCTGGTGTACTGCAGCAAGGAGGATTAGATGTCTCTAAGGCTCTGCTAGGCTGGCAGAGGGCTCTTTGGAAAGGAGCACACGGCCCAGGCTTCAGGCCTTGTGCACACAGCAGTTCAGCACAGAGATCCTCTTGCTAAGAGAGGGGTGTCCAAAGAGGCCGACCAAAACTCTGCCTCCCCTTTATAAAGTCTGCCCCAGCAGTCTCTGTTCTGGAGCAATGCACCCTGGGTGCTGCAAGATGTACTGGGAGATGTAGTCTCTCTCTCCTCTGCTTTCACTTCCATAATGTCTCTTTACTTCCTCCCGACTCACCTCTCACCTGGAACTTCTTGTCTCTCTGCATTAAAGGGGAACACCCCGCTACACACTCCCCCCACTTGAACTCTTTGGTCCCCAAAGATAAACTTCAACAAATACTGTTTACCATTTTGGACAATGTCGAGCATGATGTTGGCATAGGGAATTCCCACCAAAACTTTGGGATGGAACTCTCTTGCCCACAGGTCACACTACCATGAGTGGCCTGCCTAACTGTGCCAGAGAGTGAGCTGGGGTTGCCCTCCACCAAATGGACGGTGGAAGGATCAGGTTGTTCAACACTTCTCCTAGCCGTTACAACAGAGTCCTCTGAGCTCGTCCCCATTTGGGGGTAAGTTAGTTTCTTGGGAGGCCTGATGACTCTGCGAGCCCTCTGCTCTCTTGGTGCTTCTGACTCTGGCACCACAGGCTCTTCTTCAGGAGTAAGTTCAGGTAACATTGCTGGTTCTGGAACCTCTGATTCAGAAGTCGACTGACGTATGGAATCTCTAGAGTCCTCCTCAGCGCAAGTGTCAGGAACATCTTCCCAGTAATCAGCTGAGGGACTGAAGGGTATGAATTCAGTAGCCTCCGGATTCAGCGTTGCATCTGGGGTATCCCCTCCATTTGGGAGATCTATGGCGGACGTTCCCAGAGTCGAGGGAGGCCACAGCCAGTCCAGTTCTCCACCTTCTTCTGTACTCAATTGGGAGGCCTCCCCATCTTTGGCTCGAGAGGTCTGGGACCGAGTGTTCGGCCTAGGAATATCCAGGATAGAGGCCGGTTCAGGGGAGTCTCTCACGGGAGGTATTCTGACTGCCTCAGCAAGTGGGAGCAGGTGGTTCCGATGCCACATCTTCAGTGGACCCACCTTTCCTTCTGGCTTTAGTTTGTAGACAGTCAAACCGGGCAACTTCCTACAGACAACATAGGGCTCAGATCTCCACCTGTCGGCAAGCTTGTGTTTTCCAGGGACCCCCAGATTGCGTAGCAGTACTCGGTCCCCGGGCTGCAGATCTTGCACTCGAACCTTCAGATCAAAATTTCTCTTGTTGCGGGCCCCCCTTTGATCCGAAGCCGCCTGGGCTTGTTCATAGGCCACCTGCAAGCTACGTCTAAGTCTGTCCACGTATCCCTTGTGGGATGTAGCTGAGGTATTGTCTATAGAAGTGCCAAAGGCCAGGTCCACAGGTAGCCTTGCTTCTCTCCCAAACATAAGTCGATAAGGGGAGTAGCCAGTGGCGTCACTTGTGGTACAGTTATAGGCATGTACTAGGGCTGATATGTGCTGACTCCAGTGTTGCTTCTTCTCTGTTTCTAAGGTTCCCAACATGTTGAGCAGGGTCCGGTTAAATCTCTCCGGCTGAGCATCTCCTTGTGGGTGGTAAGGCGTGGTTCTGGTCTTCTTTATTCCTAATGAATCCAAAAGTCTTCGGATCAACCGACTCTCAAAGTCCCTTCCTTGATCTGAGTGGAGTCTCTGTGGTAGTCCGTAATGGACAAAATACTTCTCCATAAGTATCTTGGCCACGGTGGATGCCTTCTGGTCTTTGGTTGGGAAAGCTTGAGCATAGCGGGTGAAATGGTCGGTTATTACCAGAACATTCCCCAATCCACTCAGGTCGGGTTCAAGGCAGAGAAAGTCAATGCATACCAGATCCATTGGGCCTTGACTCTGTAAGTGGCCCATTGGGGCAGCTTGATGGGGTAGGGTCTTTCTCTGAATGCATTGTGCACAGGAATGGCAATACTCCTCTACTTCTGCCCTCATGCAGGGCCAATAGAACCGATTTCTGACAAGCTGGAAGGTCCTTTCTGCCCCTAGGTGACCATGATGGTCATGCAGGGCAATTAGTACAGTCTCTCGGTGCTTCTCTGGAAGAAATAACTGCCACTTATCTTCTGAGTCATCAGAGGGGCCCCTTCGGTAGACCACTCCCTGATGTACCTGTAGCCTGTCCAATTCCTTCCTCAACAGGCGAGCCTCCTTTGAGGGGCGATGTAGGAATTTGTTGGGATCCTGATTCTCCAGGGCTTCGAGGACCAATCTCCCCATGGGGTCTTCCAATTGGTCACACCTCAACTCCTTCTTGGACAGTCTCGGTAGGTTGTCTTCCTCCAGTTGAGTTACCCCACAATAGTGTTTGGGGACTCCTACCATGGTAACCCCTATTTCTTCTGCTGTGGAGCCTCCTCTGGCTTGGAATTCAGCCCCTTGACAAAGGGCCCGCACCCCGTCCGGTGCCACTTGGGTCCAATCTTCCCAGTCATTTGTCGTGGCATGAGACCTCTGGGACAGGGCATCTGCATCCCTATTTCCGGCTCCTGGTCTGTACTTCAGACTGAAGTTGAATCCAGACAATGCGGCCAACCACCTGTGTCCGGTGGCATCTAGTTTCGCGGTGGTGAAGAGGTAGGTCAGGGGGTTGTTGTCTGTCTTCACAGTAAACTCTGCCCCATACAAGTAGTCTTTTAGCTTGTCTACTACCGCCCATTTGAGGGCCAGGAATTCCAGCTTATGAGTGGGGTAATTCTTTTCTGAGGGGGTCAGGCTCCTGCTCACATAGGCCACTGGTCGCAGTTGTCCTTCATGTTCTTGGTAGAGTACACCACCTAGACCCTCATGGCTGGCATCCACATGTAATTCATAAGGTCTGGTAGGGTCAGCGTAGGCCAGGACTGGGGCAGTGGTTAAGCTCCTCTTCAGAGCATGAAAGGCCTCTTCACACCTTGGGTTCCACTGATCTTGAACTGACTCACCAGGCCTCCTGGGCCCTGAGTCATCCTCTTCCCCTTCTGCCTTTAGCAATTCATTCAACGGGCGGGCAATCCGAGCAAACCCCTCCACAAACCTCCTATAATAGGAGCAGAACCCCAGGAAGGATCTGAGCTCTGTTACTGTGGTGGGTCGTGGCCAGGAAGTGACTGCTTCCAACTTCTCAGGATCTGTGGCCACCCCTTCTTCAGACACTATGTGCCCCAGATAGTTCACAGAAGACTGGTAGAACCGACACTTCTCGGGGGAAAGCTTAAGTCCCTCTTCGCTGAGTCTTCTCAATACTTTCTCCAACCTGGCTTCATGTTCTTCCAAGGTTCTTCCAAAGACAATGACATCGTCCAAGTACACAAGGACTTCTATAAGATTCATGTCTCCAACAGTCTTCTCCATAAGGCGTTGAAAGGTAGCAGGAGCTCCAGACAGACCCTGAGGCATCCTATTGAATTCGAAGAATCCCACCGGGGTTATGAAGGCTGTCTTCTCCCTGTCTTCTGGGTGCATAGGGATTTGATAGTACCCACTCTTGAGGTCCATCACACTGAACCATTTGGCTCCAGACAAACTTTGTAGGGCATCTTCTATCCTTGGCGTGGTGTATTGGTCAGGGATGGTTCTCCTGTTGAGAGTCCTGTAATCGATACAAAGCCTCAACGACCCATTCTTCTTTCTGACCACCACGATTGGGGAGGCATAGGGACTTCTAGACTCCCGGATCACACCAGTCTTCTTTAGTTCTACAAGTTGTTCCCTCAGATCCTCCAGATCTGCCAGGGGGACCCGCCTGACCCTCTCTCGGAAGGGCTTATCTTCTTGGAGGCGGATCCGATGGGTGGCACTTCTTGCACACCCCACATCGAATTCATCTTCGGAAAAGATCTTCTCCCACCTGGTCAGCTGGGCCTTGGCTCTTTCTTTCCAAGCCCTGGGTAGGTTCGGGTTTTCCACGGACAGTTTCTCCCAAACATCTCCTCCGTCACCCGTCCCCTTGACTTCGGACCAAGTGACCGGGGCAGCAGGGCTCACCTGACCAAGCAACACTCTGGCAGGGATCTCCATGGGTCCTCCCGTAGTGTTCCTAACACTCACCGGAACTCTGCCATGGGCCTTCTTCAGGGCCTTGAACGGAATCACTTCTGGTATCACTTCCAGGCCTGAGGACTCTTCCCTTGGGTCTGATTCCAGAATGACAAAGGGGCCAGGTTGTTCCCACGAAAGCTTCACAGTGGCCCTAAGACAGGTTACTTCTCCGGGCTGTAGTACTACTCCTTCTCTGCCAAGTCTCCACACCTTCCCTATCCCCTCTCCCGGGGTCTTCTGCTCTAAGACCAGTCGTTGGTAGGCCGTCTTTAGCATGGGATGGATTTTGGTGGCTGAATGGTTTCTCTCTTTCACGAGAGGGGTCAGGAGTCTCCTGACTAGATCCGTGTTTGTCCCAATGATCAGGGAAATCTTGCTGGCTCCAGGTGGCCGGGGACACACAACTGCCAGGGTGTCAAACACTTCAGCCTTCCCAGCCACGGATGGGTCGAAAGTCATCTTTATGGGCAGGTACCCATCATAAGGGAAACTCTGGGTTCCAAGTCCCCATATCTCCAGCTCTTCTATCTTCTGGATAGGCAGATGACTCAAGTGCCTATCATAGAAGTCCCGGTATAGTAAAGTCACCTGTGCTCCGGTGTCCAAAAGAGCTTTAGTATAGACTCCTTCCACTTGAATGGGCACAGTAGGAGACGGGCCCACCAGTTCCTTTGGGTATGGCCGGACTGGGGTCACCTCTTTTTTTTGGCTTTCGACCCTTGCCCTGCTCCTTTTGGACTTTAATTTTTCCTGAGCCTGGCATGCATTGACTTTCTCCCTCTCAATGGGGGCACAAACCCGCTGAGGGATGTTATTGTTCCTTTTAGGTGGATGTTCCTTCTTTGGGGTGCTGTACTTCCACTGAGGGGTCTTGCCCCCTCCCTCTGGGGTACATCTTGGTGGGGGTGTACTATACCTCCTCCTAGGAGTTTTGTCTCCTCCATTCTTGGCCTTTTTTTTTAGTTTGGAGCGCACTGAAGATGATGGGCACCCGGTTGACTCCTTCACCGGGGCCCTTTGGAGTTTCCCGCCGGCTTGCAATTATCTGTTCTCTTCTTCTTTGGGCTGGAGCATACGTTAGCAAAGTGGCCACTCCCTCCGCAGTTATAGCAAATCACCTCTTCTCGGTCCTGTAGGGAGGCCGGTGCTGAGGTGTTCGGGAACAACTCCTTTCTTGGGCTTGGTTTCTCTCGTCTTCTCTGATCTTTCTCCATCAAAGAGGTCAGCATCTCCAACACTTGGGCCATTTGCGATTTCAGAGTGTCAACCTCCGCATCTCTTTCTGGGCTCTTGACCGAATGGACCAACACTGGTACAGGTGTGACATTCGCCTTGGCCACCTGCTGATCTTCCTCCAGCGCCTCTTCGTCCCTAATAATTTTTATTAGATCAGAGTAGGTTAGTGACATTCCTCCTCCTGAGGTTTTCAGGTGCAGCCAGACCGGGTCTGAGCGCCGCGCTCCCCTCATGATCTGCTTCATGCGTGCTTCATCTGCATCTTTGGGCAGCATTCCCTTCTTCAGTACAATCTTGCATAACTGCCTGTTCAGCCTTCTAACATATTCTGACAGTTTCTCATTCGGCTGCTGGAGAGTGTGTTCAATTTGATAAATCATCTCTGACACCTTCTCCAGCTGACCAAACTCTTCCTGCAGCATGGCCAGGCAATCTTGAGCTGTACAGTTTTCATTTCCAAACCGGAAGCTCTTCACCGATTCTGCCGCGGCACCTTTCAGACTTTCTAAGACTCGCTGTCTCTTCTGTGCCTCAGGCACCTCCCATGCTTCTACTGCCTGCAATGCCTGTTCCACCCAAGTGTCAAAATCTTCCTCCCCCGCAGGGACGGGGAGCTTCCCTGAGAAGGTGCTAAGCTTCCGGTAACTGGCCTCCACATGCACCGTACTGCTTTTCTGGCACTTAATTACAAGGTCTCCTAGAGCATTCAACAATTCAGGCCCTATAGCGGCCAGCGGTGATCCCGGGCTTAATAGTTCCTTAAGCTTTTCTGCTTTAGGGGATAGTGGTGGAGATAATTGTGGGAGTGATGGCTTTGGTGTCTGAAACCATTCTTCCTTCACTGGCAGCGTATGTATCAAGTGATAGATCTGATTATCTATGGCTTGTATACTCTGACTTTTAAAATGCTCTGGGATTTCGTTTTTCCATTCTACCAGTGCGTATGTAAACGAGATCACTGGATCTGGCCTAAAATCCATCACCCATGCTTTGTGGCTCGGAGACAGTAACAATACGAGCTGTTTTATCTCCTCTTCCTTCCATCTTTCCCCCGGGAGTACAATGACTACCGCCGCGGTTGGATCGGCGCCAATCGCTGCGCACCACTGTGACATTGCCAGCGGGTCCATGCTGGTACTTCTGACCGGCTTGATTGCAGCGTGCAACGTACAAGGATCCCGGACTCGAGCCCCCACGTGTAGCGCTACCCCCAGTTAAGAGAGCCGCTGATATTGATTTGGGCCCTGCAGTGCACCGCTGTCAACCCCCGGCAATCGGCTCTAACCTCCCGTGGCACAGCTGGTGATAGAGAGATAGGACCGCGTGATCGCAACTGTTGGTGACGCAGTCCTATAACAAACATACACAGAATATACTTTAAAACTCCTATTAAAGTAAGCGGAACTGACACCAAATGTACTTTACCCAGATATTTTACTGAGGCTAATGGGCAAGTAATAAACAACAGTATAACAAGTTGCAGATCCCTGCAACAAACAGTAATAAAGATAAACAGAGTAATCAGAATAATAAAGTATTGCTATGCAACTCTAGCGCTGCCCTTTTACAGCTACTTCCCCTCATGGGTAGACTAACACCCAGCAATGTCTACCTATGCAGTCAGGCCTGACTGATCTAAATGGAAGTTCAGTGAAACAATATTTGCTAGCAATCTCTCGGTGGTGCACTTGAAGAACAACTTTGTAATCCCAACAAATAGTAAAGATAAAGTATCTGTCTTTAAACAGCTCTTACCACCTGGACAAGTCCAAGTCCCTTTCCTCCATCGATTCGTCTAGGAACAGGAATCCACCGACATCCAAGTCTTCAATCCTTCTGGTGTACTGCAGCAAGGAGGATTAGATGTCTCTAAGGCTCTGCTAGGCTGGCAGAGGGCTCTTTGGAAAGGAGCACACGGCCCAGGCTTCAGGCCTTGTGCACACAGCAGTTCAGCACAGAGATCCTCTTGCTAAGAGAGGGGTGTCCAAAGAGGCCGACCAAAACTCTGCCTCCCCTTTATAAAGTCTGCCCCAGCAGTCTCTGTTCTGGAGCAATGCACCCTGGGTGCTGCAAGATGTACTGGGAGATGTAGTCTCTCTCTCCTCTGCTTTCACTTCCATAATGTCTCTTTACTTCCTCCCGACTCACCTCTCACCTGGAACTTCTTGTCTCTCTGCATTAAAGGGGAACACCCCGCTACACATATATATATATATATATATATATATATACATCCCACCTTTGTGAAGCTACATCTCACTGCAGGCCATTAGTATTTCTGGAAGCAAACAAAGAGAGGCAGGCAGTCACGAGGCAATAAAGGAGGGCAAGCAGGCTCTGTGTCTAGAGGCAACAGTGCTGGTCGTGGACACGGTGCATCCTCATCAGCACGTGGCCGTGGGACACGCTTGTCCTTCTTTTCGGAAGCTGGCCATGTTAAGCCGCAACATGCCCATGATTTGGTAGAGTTGATGACCAAGCCGTCCTCATCCTCCTCATCCTCTCTCACCCAGGCTCAGGGTACTTTGTCTGGCAAAGCAGCTGCCAAAGCGGCCTCTTCCCTCGGCTCAATGGCATCAGTCACTCCTTCCCTAGCCCCATCATGTCCTCCTGAGGAGTCCCCCGAACTGTTTGACCACAGTGTTGAGTACATGCTCCAGGAGGATGCCCAGCGTTTTAAAGGCTCCGATGATGGAACCCAGCTGGAGGAAGGCAGTAACATAAGCCCAGAGAGAGGGGGTAGTAACGTGAGCCCAGAGAGAGGGGGTGCCCAACAAGGACAGCTATCTGGCAGTAAAGTTCCCCCAGCTGCAGCATACTGCCAGATTGGCTCCAGTGATGAGGAGGGAGGGGATGATGAGGTCATTGACTCCACATGGGTGCCTGATAGGAGAGAGGAGGAGGAGGAGGAGGCACATCTTCAACGAGTAGCATACAAAATAATTCCATGCTGCCCTCTGAATAAGCTGCTAACACAACAAGTAGACAAATAGTAAAGAGCGTGGAAACAAAAAGTGTAGCGCTAATCAAAAAATGAACAAGAATGCATGACGCACTCAAATGAATATAAAAATCAGTGCAATATAAAAAAGACACTTAAATATTAAGTAAGAACAGTGAAAAGTCCTCATACATACAAAATGTCTATACGCAAAATACAAGTGAAAACTTGTGCAACTGAGTGTCCTAAAGTAATTCAAAAATGGAGGCAATGGTGAAATTCAAAGGTGAGTGAAAACTTTAAAGGGAAAGTGTTGACGGTGAGAAGATGAAGAGAACCACCAATAGTTAAGGAGCTTACCAGATAGTTTGAACCCAGAGGAACATATGTTCAGTGGGTCAAACGGGCTTGGTGTGGTGGAACCACGATGGAACCTGGACAATCTGTATGCTGCAAATTGCTGTGCTGGAAATGGCCAAACATCAACAGGGAGAGAGAAACTGCAGAAGAAAGAAGACCTCTTAGCAGATAACCTCATATGCAGTAATGGTCCGGGAATATCCCAATCAATATGAGCAGGTAAGTATTATGTAATGGAGAAAAGAAACAGCCACATAGCGTAACTCTGTATGTAAATAAAAATTTAATGTAGTGGAAACACTTACATTTAAGTTGATCTAAAAGCGCTTTGCAAAGAATGTGGCAACAATGGAGTCCTCCCGACGCATTTTGTCTCCTAGGACATCATCTGGGGTGTCCCTCCACTGTTGCCCCCTTGTATATATGGGAAAAGTGACCCCAATCAAGAGAGTTCATCCCTGGCCGCATTGTCAGTGGAAATGGCATTACTTCCTGGTTTTCCTAAGATGGCCGCCGGGTGTGTGTTCCAAGCCTCCATCTGGGTGCCTCTGACAATGCCAAGCCTCATTTTGGTCTCTGATATCACGTGACTCCCTGATTGAATGCCAGGAAGCTCTCACTGTGTGGATGATGTATCCAAGCCTCATCCTGGCTGCAGAGACATGTGACATGATAATGAGTTCCTAGCCTCGCTCCCGGAAAGTCTGATGCGTTCCAGAGCGTGGTTATAGGAGATACAGCCCCTGATCAACATTCAGGGACGCATCCTTTGTATGAACTGCAGTATGTTAATCCAGAAGACAGAGAACTTAAAGGGAAAGTACCTTAATTGGGTCAAATGTAACATATATATCGCCACTCTTAAAATGGTCAACATAAATGATATAAAATTATGTAATATAGTAAAAAACACCCCTATATAATAGGAAAAAGGTTATGTAAAAACATTAGCCAATCGCCGCTTGTGCATGTACAGTGAGTGCCATGCCATGAAGCCGAAAGCTGTCACGGCCGGGTGCCCACAGTAGGAATGGAGGCGCCGGCGGAGAGGGGGGGAGAGGAGCGAAGCTCCGTTCAGCCGCGTCGCTGGACAGTGGAGCAGGTAAGTGTCTGTTTATTAAAAGCCAGCAGCTACACTTTTTGTAGCTGCTGACTTTTAATAAACATAAAAAAAGGCTGAAACTCCTCTTTAAATCAACTAAGTTGAAAACATGAAAAGTCTAATGAGTCAGACAAAAATAAGATTAGTTGACAGTACTTAAAAAGCTGATGCAAATAGTTGCCTCCATTTTTTTTGATTAGACCCAGCACAATATTTTTCAAAGTGTATAAAGTTAACTGCAAATCAAATTTTGTTGGAATATTTTAACTTTTTTTCTGTTTCTATTTATTGTTCCTGTTACCTGGTTCTATGTTCAATTGGCAAAAAATATGAAAAATTATTTCTTCCATGGTAAAAAATGTTGTTGATTTGATATCTATGTCATTGACTTGTCACATATTTCCCTTTAGTGTGCTCTGTATCCAATTTTACTTCTATTTCTGAGTGTTATGTGACACATGTGGTTATAGCAGCACTTATATTATTTGTATTAGGTGGAGGGAGTGCAAATCACAGAATTTCTAGAACTTTTGGCGCTAGTTCACACCGACGCAGTCCCGTTCAGTTTGTGCGCTTTTTTTTCTGCACAAAATGCATTCACAGTATTTTCCATGTATTCCAATGGTTCTAGTTCACACCATGCAGTCAGTTTCCGGTCAGTTTCTGCACCGGAAACTGAACAGAAACTGACTGCATGGAGTGAACTAGAACCATTGGAGTACAGGTCCTTCTCAAAAAATTAGCATATTGTGATAAAGTTCATTATTTTCTGTAATGTACTGATAAACATTAGACTTTCATATATTTTAGATTCATTACACACAACTGAAGTAGTTCAAGCCTTTTCTTGTTTTAATATTGATGATTTTGGCATACAGCTCATGAAAACCCAAAAATCCTATCTCAAAAAATTAGCATATCATGAAAAGGTTCTCTAAACGAGCTATTAACCTAATCATCTGAATCAACTAATTAACTCTAAACACCTGCAAAAGATTCCTGAGGCTTTTAAAAACTCCCAGCCTGGTTCATTACTCAAAACCGCAATCATGGGTAAGACTGCCGACCTGACTGCTGTCCAGAAGGCCATCATTGACACCCTCAAGCAAGAGGGTAAGACATAGAAATACATTTCTGAACGAATAGGCTGTTCCCAGAGTGCTGTATCAAGGCACCTCAGTGGGAAGTCTGTGGGAAGGAAAAAGTGTGGCAGAAAACGCTGCACAACGAGAAGAGGTGACCGGACCCTGAAGAAGATTGTGGAGAAGGACCGATTCCAGACCTTGGAGGACCTGCGGAAGCAGTGGACTGAGTCTGGAGTAGAAACATCCAGAGCCACCGTGAACAGGCGTGTGCAGGAAATGGGCTACAGGTGCCGCATTCCCCAGGTCAAGCCACTTTTGAACCAGAAACAGCGGCAGAAGCGCCTGACCTGGGCTACAGAGAAGCAGCACTGGACTGTTGCTCAGTGGTCCAAAGTACTTTTTTCGGATGAAAGCAAATTTTGCATGTCATTCGGAAATCAAGGTGCCAGAGTCTGGAGGAAGACTGGGGAGAGGGAAATGCCAAAATGCCTGAAGTCCAGTGTCAAGTACCCACAGTCAGTGATGGTCTGGGGTGCCATGTCAGCTGCTGGTGTTGGTCCACTGTGTTTTATCAAGGGCAGGGTCAATTCAGCTAGCTATCAGGAGATTTTGGAGCACTTCATGCTTCCATCTGCTGAAAAGCTTTATGGAGATGAAGATTTCATTTTTCAGCACGACCTGGCACCTGCTCACAGTGCCAAAACCACTGGTAAATGGTTTACTGACCATGGTATTACTGTGCTCAATTGGCCTGCCAACTCTCCTGACCTGAACCCCATAGAGAATCTGTGGGATATTGGGAAGAGAAAGTTGAGAGACGCAAGACCCAACACTCTGGATGAGCTTAAGGCCGCTATCGAAGCATCCTGGGCCTCCATAACACCTCAGCAGTGCCACAGGCTGGTTGCCTCCATGCCACGCCGCATTGAAGCAGTCATTTCTGCAACAGGATTCCCGACCAAGTATTGAGTGCATAACTGAACATAATTATTTGAAGGTTGACTTTTTTTGTATTAAAAACACTTTTCTTTTATTGGTCGGATGAAATATGCTCATTTTTTGAGATAGGATTTTTGGGTTTTCATGAGCTGTATGCCAAAATCATCAATATTAAAACAAGAAAAGCCTTGAACTACTTCAGTTGTGTGTAATGAATCTAAAATATATGAAAGTCTAATGTTTATCAGTACATTACAGAAAATAATGAACTTTATCACAATATGCAAATTTTTTGAGAAGGACCTGTACATGGAAAACACTGTGCATGCATGTTTAGTGCAAAAAAAAAAAAAAAGTGCACGGAACTGCATCTGGTGTGAACTGGTCCTAAGAAAAAGAAAATGTATCCAAGTTTAAAATGGAAAGTTTAAAAGTGAGACTTAAATTAGTAAAAAGTAAAGACATTGACACAACATTGCAGACAAGTTATAATAATAATGAATAGAGAGATCTGAGGAAAGTTTATTTCTTCTGAGATGAATCTAACAATTGTCTCTTTGAAATCTTTAGAGAAAATAAATTATCAGCTGAATTAATTTATCCTTCAGAGAGACACAACGTTTCCCTCCCGATAATTTAATGAGTTTAAGAACATTTAAAGTAATTCAAGTTTGGAAAGGAAAAGTTTCAAAGAGTCTGAAAAGTGGTAAAAAGTAAAGAAATTGACCAAAACAATGCAGAAAATAATAAAGAATGGAGAGATCTGAGGAAAGTTTATTCTCCAGCTGTCCTCTGCTGACATTTTATTGTATTTTATCAGGATTGGAGTCATGTAGATTTTATAAAAAAAAGGAAATAGAAAGTGTCTTTTAATTGCAATAGTTTTTTTTATTAATTTTTCAAAGAAAATAAGATACAAAGTTGAAATTTCTACACATCTGTTTTTTACAACCAAGATCAGATGGCACTTGCCGTCCCCAAAGTTTGCATAGCAAAGAAATGCTTGTCTCGAGGCCCCCTGGTGTGTTGGAAGCTTCAAAGAGTTTAATGACAATGGACTGCAAGTCTGTCCCCAGTGACCAAGTTGTAATTTACTGGAGGAAGGACTGCCCTGTGAGCGATGATTGGGTCGAAATTCAAATGGGTTGGCAAGGGTCGGAGTTTGAATGAGTAATGAGTGAGTTTTTGTAAAAAGGGTTCGTACACAGAATTCTGCCTGTTTGACTGCAAGGATCCCTGCCATAAGGATGTCCATAGGTTATATTGCTAGGACTTTGCTCTGACGGCCATTTTGGGGCCTAAGACATGTGACCTGAAAAAGCCTAGTCCTCTATTACATCTGGGAGCTCAGCAAGGACTTTGCCTCGAGGAGAGAATAAGTATCATTTTCATTAGTTCTGTTGATATAGGCTGTACAGATATCAGTTGTTAGTATGTAACATTCCTACTTTTAGGGAATAAATGTAATTTCTTTTACTAAGCAACTGTGTCTGTTTTCATAATAACATTGTACCATCAGGCCTAGAATTCTCTTAAGGGTAAGACTAGCAAACAAGGGACACAAATAATACATAGATGCGATAGTTATATGTTATAGATTAATAGATATAATATTGCGTATTTTACAACAGTAAGGTATAACACAAAATTAGGATATCAAACAATACATTGGCACATAACATTGTCTATACTCTCATTCAAAGTTGCAAATAAGTACTCATTTAGGAGTATACGAGTAAGATCAGCCTCCAATCACTATTATTAGTTACCCAGCTATGACTGAAACTGGCAAGAGGGTGGATCTCCCCCTCGGACACCCCGACTGGGTTCATACTGTGTCCCGGGAGGGGAGATCCAGATCCCTCCCTTAATACCAAAGTTTTAAAAGCAGTTTATTTTTGGGACTAGATCTTTGCTTCAAGCATATAGAATGAAGAGATATACACAATAAGAAACGGAGAACATAAAACATAGCTTACAATAAACATAAACATAAGAAAAAAGAAAACAAAGAATTAAACTAAAATAGGGAAATTTAACAATTACACAGCCTTATATATCATTGAGTGTTTACAAGATATAAGTACCGCTCAAAATTGTTTCAACTTGTACCAGTCATTCCACGGTTTCCACTGTTTACATGCCACAGGGAATCTACCCTGAGACGCTGCGAACATCATCTCATAAGTGCTATGAGTGTTAGTCGTTATAATTATTTCATTTAATGTGGGAGTGGTTGAGTCCTTCCAGTGGCGAGTGATCGCCAATCTTGTGCTTAGTAAAATATGGGTGAGTATTACTCTGGTATCTTTGGGAAGAGAGTTTATACCCAAGGATAGGATAGCCATTCCTGGGGTCTTAGGGATTTGCAGAGTTAGTATTTGAGCTGATAGATCAAACACCTCGTTCCAAAGCGAACGAATACGTGAGCAATCCCATATTATGTGGTACAGGGTACCTACACAGCCACATCCCCTCCAACAGAGAGGTGAGGTGTGGGTGTCAAATTTGGATATCCTAAATGGGGTTAGATACCAGCGTAATAGCAATTTTTGAGTAAGTTCCCAGAGATTGATACTTTTAGTGGCAGCATAAGTGATTCGCAATGCTTGTTGCCATTGCTCTGGAGAGTAGGATATTTCCAAGTCCCCTTCCCACGCTAGAATGTTAGAAAATTTCGTGAATATTAATTTGTTGTTGAGGGTATTGTAGAATAAGGAAATACCTTTGAGATTGGTCTTTTGTTTGGTAAGATATAACACTATTTTCCATGGTAGATGGAATGAGAGTGGGGGATTAGTTTGGAGGAAGTGGTGAATTTAGAGATATTTATAATAATCAGTGTCTTCCAAATTAAATTATATTTGTAAAGAACGAAACGTCTTCATGGTGGGCCCTATCATAAGGTTTGTTCTATTTGTAAATAAGGGAAAAAACTGCGCCAAGAAAAATACATTTAAATTATCAGAATAAATGATATAAAAGTCCAATCATGTATCCTCCAGAAAAAGGAACCAGAGAAAAGGACAATATGCTGTATTTGGTCCAACAGTCCTGTATCCTAGCACATCCTGCCAGACACCAACACCATAAGGAGTGCCTGCTTACCAGATAACAGCCAAATGAACGCAGTAGGCTATGACCCAGCCGCGGCCTTTAAGTAGGAGGGGGATACAGGAATTGTCAGGGACGCTCCACTAGTGATTCAAGACTTCTTGATGGCTCAATAACACAAAAGGGAAAACAATATAGGATAATATTGTTTGGATATTATAGGACAGTGAAAAACACCACCACCGTGAATAGAAAAGAGAAATCGTGAATAGCACCCTGGTAATGATGGCTCCTTACCGGACGCAAGAGAGAAACTCACGATTAGCTATAACCTAGCCACAGCCTTTATCCTATATGAATTACCCGGCTTAAACCAACTGAACTTTTCTCAATGGTACCACACGCCACCGACATTCCATATCAGCTCTGCCATTAGTCTTTGCTCGGACACTGAATATTGTATGTGACATCACTTCAGCCTGCCCACAGGGCCACATTAACAGGAAATGTTGTTGATCCCAGAGTAAATAGGAGGAGGAGGTCACTTACCAGCGTGGAGGCTCTGATAATCCGCACAGTTCCCGGACACTGACCCCAGGAGCTCACACTCCACAACGATCTCCTCTCTGCCTGTGCTGCTGCTGCTTGTTCTATTTGTAATGCCCTTCATTGTCCAATGTGCTATGTGCAGGTCTGGTATGATTTCAGAAAGGCTGGTAATAGGAAGTGGAAGTTCTATTATAGGGGAAATTGATTGTTGTGTGCCCAACAAAATTTTCCAAGCCTTGATTGTTGCTGTCAACGGGGGGGATAGGGTATGAATTTCTCTGGGATGGCAAGTACTTGACAGCAAAAGGTCATAAAGATTATTGTGTTCCCGCTTGACTTGGCTTACCCATATACACCTGACTTCCTACTGCAAAGGACTTCATGATTCCGAACAGATCCATCGACCTCTGACCAGTTTTGAACAAATATGCACACTCCCTGACACCCCCCGCCATACCCTTTCCTTGACCTACAAACTGATTCTAGACCACACTCATAACTCCTTACCTAAATTTACTAAAGTTTGGTCGGAGGAGCTTGGGAGAGACATTACTGAAGCAGAATGGAGTAAAGCCTTTCTCTTTACCCACAAATTGTCCATCTCTAGCTACTCTCAAGAAAAAAACTATAAGGTGATTTCCAGATGGTATCGAGTGCCGACCACCCTCAGGATCATGTACCCCTCGGCTACGGACACCTGCTGGAGATGCAACTCAGCAACAGGTACATACAGCCATATCTGGTGGGAATGTGATGTAATTAGACCGTTCTGGGCTCAAATTTTTCAAATTTATTCTGAGATCTATGATACGCCTCTCCAGCCCTCTCCTTTTATTGCCCTCCTTTCCATTCTACCGGGTACTGTCAAGTTCCAAAAACACAATCTCCTTAAATTTTCCCTTAGCGCGGCTCGGCGACTCGTTACTAGACATTGGAAAACCACCTCCCCTCCTTCGATTTTAGAATGGGTAAATGAGATGAATACTAGTATGCTAATGGAGGAAATGCTTGCCAAATCTCTAGACAGACATGTTAAATTCTCCTTTATTTGGAGTATTTGGAGACATTACTCAACTTTGGATAAGTTGAAGGATAGGCTCCAGTTAGGGCTCACTCCCAGAGGCCTTACCGGTCCTCAACCTTTGGGTTCCCTGCCATGTTTGGACACCCTTCCATGGGTCCATAGCTCGCTGTCTCCTTACCCCCCCTCCTCCTTCCCCTTCCACCCTTCCCTTGGCACTATACCCCCCTTCTGAACTCTAGATCTCCCTTTCTACCCTTCTCCCTCTCTACTTCTTTCTGGGGCCTCCCCTAAAGTTATATGATTACTCTTTACTTGTATGCGGTTCAATTTCTGTTTACACTGTCATCACTTGAGACCTCACCAATAGGTGCTGGAATGAGGTCGTCTGTACAGGTATTCATGTCATTCCCTAACGACTCCTCCGATCCAGGATCGCAGTAGGATCCCATAGGGGCATCCTGGTCGGACGGAGCAGATAATGTGTCTTCAGACGACACGGTTTGAGTTGTGCATTGCTTCATACCTATTCGCATAAGCTAGATGCTATCTGCATAATGACGTAACTGGGGATAACCCCTTACTTACCGGTCCAGGTTGCCTCCAGACGGGCTCCTGGATTCTTGTCTTTTTTTTTCTGTATACTTGAAACTTTGATAATCAATAAAAACTAATTGAACATAAAGATTATTGTGTGGGACCTGAATTTCCTCAAGCTCTTGCCATCTTGGTCTAGGGGAATTGCGGAACCAAGTTCTCAATTGTGACAGAATTGCAGCAATGTGGTAGTCTTTAATCACTACATTTCCCACTTCTCCCACCTTCCTTGATGCTATTGATTTTTTAAAAGCCCATCTCACTTTTTTCCCCTTCCACAAGAATTTGTTTATCAGGGATTGAACCTTAGAAAAGTAAGAATTGGGAACTGGAATGGGAAGAGTTCTGAACAAATATATCAACTGTGGAAGTATTACCATCTTAAAGGCCACAAGGCGGCCTGACCATAGGAGTTCCGTTTTGGCCAAGTCTTGAAGTCTAGATGGCATAGAGGTGAGAAACGGAGTGTAGTTCGCCATAAAAAGATCCTCAGGTGAGGCAGTTAGGGTGATTCCCAGGTATTTTATACCATCATTATTGCAAACATATGGAAACTAGACATGTGCATTCGTTTTCGTCCAAATGCATTTTCATCCGAATTTCAGGTATTTTCATTATCGTTTTAACAAACCAAAACGAAAGCGCAGAATCCGAAAACCGAAAGATCCGACATAAACAAAAGCTTTATTTTCATTTTCGTTGCAACAACAGTTTGATATAGATAGGAGATTCGACATGACGCTGACAATAACAATCTGTGTCCATCGAACCTGTGGTCGAATGTGCCTAACCTTAACTTTATTAGTCCAAGATTATTCGACATAGAGAGAAAAGATTCAACATTATAGAGAGAAAAGATTTGACATTATAGAGAGAAAAGATTCGACATTATAGAGAGAAAAGATTTGACATTATAGAGAGAAAAGATCGCTGCTGGAATTGGGTGTGGGAAGTAAAATAAAAATAATGATGATGATGATGAATGTTATTGGCTGATTGTAACCAAAGAGGAGGAGCAGTAAAATAGCTAGAACTAACTTGACAATTCAACATGAACGACGAAGATTCGACAAAGCATCGAAAAACATACAAACGTCAAATCTGTCATTGAAGGCTTATGGTGTCTGTCGAAAGTTCTAAGAAGATTCGACGGAGCAGCTAAACTGTACGACGCCGCAATCGTACATTTCCGGTCACATGCTCTGCCCATAGGCTATAGGAGAATTCTAATGTTGGTTGACTAGTAATAATAATTAATAAATATAATTATTACTAGTCATACAACATTAGAATTCTACTATAGCTTGTAGGCGGAACATTCGACCTGAAATGTACGATTGCGGCGTTGTACAGTTTCGCTGCTTCGTCGAATCTTCTTTGAATATTCGACAGACACCATAAGCCTTCTAATGAAAAACAAAATAAATAAAAACGAATTTCGGGAGTAACTAAATTAATTAATTTTTCGGACGAAAACGAAATTCCGAAACAAAATATTTCAGTGTGCACATGTCTAATTGGAAACCGTGATCTGAGTTTGGTCTTTAGTTGCGCATTAATACCCAATCCCAGTACGAAGGACTTGTTCTCATTCAATTTGTAGTACGAGATTTTACCAAACATATGTAGCGTCTCATGTACCGAAGCCAGGGAAATTTCGGGGTTAGTAAGCATTAATATAATGTCATCAACAAACAGGCTGATAGTGTGATCTGATCCGGGCGCTGGGAAACCTTTGATATTCTGGAGTGATCTAATAAACGTAGCCAAGGGTTCTAAGATTAAATAAAAAATGAGGGGGAAAAGCGGGCATCCCTGTCGGGTTCCATTGGTGTGGTTAAAAGGTTTAGACAGTACTCCTGACGTGTAAACCCTAGCAGAGTGTGTCGAATAGAGAGCCATTATCGCTGTAAAAATGGGGCCGGAGAACCCAATTTTTTTAAGAACTAGGGCCAGGTACCCCCAATGGACCCAATCAAAGGCCTTCTCTGCATCCAAGGCTAACAGCAGAGAAGGCCTTCGCTGGACTCTGGCCAGGTGGATGATGTTGACCAATCTCCTGGTTGCGTCCGAGATCTGATGTCCCTTGGTAAACCCGGCCTGGTCCAGATGTATCAAGAGGGGTAAGATGTCTACCAATCAGTTGGCTATAAGTTTAGCATACAGCTTGAGGTCAGTGTTTAACAATGATATATGTCTGAAATTAGCAGGAGTGTTGGGATCCTTCCCTGGCTTGGGCAAAGTCACTATTAATGCGTTGAACATCTCTGGGGGGAAGGACAAAGAGGCAGCAGCTGCATTGAATAGTTTGCCTAGATATGGTGACAGGATGAGTTTATATGTCTGATAATACTCTCCTATGAAGCCATCTGGGCCCGGAGATTTGTTGGTTGGAAGGGAGTCTATGGTTTTATGGATTTCGGCGACATTAAATGGTAAATTTAGTTATTTTTGTTGTGGGGATAATGTTGGTAAAGATACTTGTTGTAAAAAATCATTGATTATTTCGGTAGTGGGCTGGCAGGAATCTGCATCGTCTTTCAGGTTATAGAGGGCGCCATAGTAATGGCTGAAGGCATATCCTGTGGATGATGCATTTTGGTTTTGTTCAAAGGATGGAAGATATAGGGAATTTTGGCTTTGATTCTATGCCCCTTAAGTTTGTGTGCCAATAACTTCCCCGCCCTATTGCCCTGAGCATAGTGATTCATTTTCAATCTCTTGGTATTTTTCTCAAACTCCTCTAAAAGGAGGAGTCTGAGATTGCTTCTCAATTGGATAAGTTTATTAGACAGTGATGGAAATGACTGTTGTTTATTTGCAGACTCTAGTTTAGCAATTTCGTCCGAAAGGTCTTTTATCTTTTTTTGAACGCTGCCTCTTCGCCCTGGCCCCCAATTGAATAAGAATACCCCTCATAAATGCCTTATGGGCATTCAATAAAATAAATTGGTTCTGTTCAGGTAAATCATTTATAGAAAAATACTCTTTTAGTTGAGACTCAATAATTTGCTTAGTTTCTGGTTTCTGCAGGAGGAATGAATTAGCTCTCCACACTGGAACCGAGTTGGCAGATGAGGTATCGGTTACAGAGAGAGTTATAGAGGCATGGTCAGACCATGTAATGTTGTTGATGGTAGAGGAGACAGTTCTACTCAAAGTTTGGTGATCAACCAAAAATAGGTCGATTCTCGTGTACGAATGATGTGGAGTAGAAAAAAATGTGAAGTCCCTTTCGCCTGAGTGAAAACACCTCCACACATCATATAGATCCGCAGAGTGAAGAGATCCTTTTTGATTTTAATGTGGAGTCTATGGCTGGGTCTGGCACTGTGTTAAAGTCTCCACACAGTATCAAAAGACCCCTCTTGAGAGAATTTATTTTTCTCATAAGTCTATGGAAGAAGTGAATCTGGTGGGTATTGGGAGCGTAGACATTTACAATTGTGTACGTCACTGAGTTGATGTTGCATACTAGGACAAGGTAGCGGCCGTTAGGGTCCTTGAGTTTTGTGTGAAGAACAAATGCCACTGTGTCCCGTATTGCGGTCAGTACTCCCTTAGTCTTTGAATCTGTGTTTGCAGTAAAGATGAATGGGAAATTCCTATGTGTGCATAACGGGGGAGATGCCTCGTTAAAGCGTGTCTCCTGTGCGCATAAGATATCACTTTTGTTTATTAAGGCCTCCTTCCGCAAGGATTTCCTTTTTACAGGGTGGTTGAGAACCTTGACAATTATAGACAAAAAATGAACAACCATTGTAACAGGAAGGTTTACGCGGTGAAGTAAGGTTGTGTATTCCTATTCGAGGTACAAGAGCTCCCTCTTGTGTTCTGTGTAGGGAAAGCATTTTCTTTTCAGAGTCATTTGTACTCACTGTGAACCTGGGATCAGGTCTACTGTCAAATGTTCTTCTCAATACCTCTGAGAAATCCTGTTTCAGTACCATGTAGACTCTTTTACAGTGTGTACTTGTGGTTATGCAAACATCTGTGTAAATCCAAAAGAGGGGAAAAAAAGAAAAAAGAAACCAAAGACATAAAACAAGGCATATCAGGTAACAGTTCAACTTTTTGGTAACCATAGCGTCTTAAGGAGGGTCACCTCCAGGTAAGTTTAGTGGGTTATACCCGGGTGCAGCTGACTGCTGCTTAAGTGGGTTAGGGGATAAGTTCAAGCCCGAGACCAATCCTGGTCTCCACGGGAGAACACATGTTAACTCCAGTTTAAAGATTACTATTATTTGTGCGATTTGGCGTTCCGTTGTGTGACCGTCTTCCAGTCAGAGGCAGAAGCATGTTTAATAATGGCGACATTGTTATCCTCGCCGGAAGAATCTCCCATTCTTTCAGCAAGGAGATACCTTTGTCTTAGGTGTCCACAGTATACGCTCGATCATGTTCGGTAATCATAACTTTGGTGGGGTAACCCCATCTGTATGAAATACTGTGATAGTGAAAAGGAAAATAAATGCACTACCCAAAAAAACATGTGAATAATAACCACCCTACAGAGGGAAGTGAAGCAGCTACACTGGAATGTGACAAATTCAAACAAAATGGAAGATAATAGTGCAGCGCTACGTGTAGACCAATAAAAACAGGACTATATTTTAAAATGTGACCATAAAAAAACACAAGGAAGGGGCAGGCTGGAAATGCCAAACCCAATACACAAAATGTCCAATATGTGAACCACTAAACAAATAAGTGTCCAAAAAGAAAATGAGTAAATAACATGGAATGAATGGGGAAATACTGGCACATTTCTTCACGTGAACAATGACATACATGTCTGCTTTCCAGAAATGTTGGACCCGAATGTCGTACGACAGCGGATCAATCAGGCTTAAGGGTATCCCAAACGACTGTTCAACAGGAACATCACCGGATCTCTGATGAGTGATGAGGTGTGCTCACTAGGCAGTCAGATGTCCTCGATCCAGATGAAGCAGATGGGTTCGATATTCATCAGCCACTAGTGTTGAGCGAACCCGAACTGTAAAGTTCGGGTCCGTACCGAACTTTAGCTTTTTCCCGAACCCGGACTTTGCGCAAAAGTCCGGGTTCGGGTTTGGCAATTTAATTACACAGTTAGAAATGCTTCAGGGGCCAGCCAATCACCTTTTGATTAGCTGGTGTGCCCTTAGAAGCCATCATAGCCATGCCTACTAATGGCATGGCTGTGATTGGTCAGTGCAACATGTGACCCAGCTTCTATATAAGATAGAGGCACACAGCACACACGTCACTTCAGAATAGATAGGGAGAGGATCTTGTCTGCTGCTGCTTTTAGGGAGAGATTGTAAAATACATGAGTTAGTCCTGATTCTGGAATCTGAGGGAAAAGATAGAGAGACAGTGTAGTGTAGGGCCAGGTTCCTGTTGGTGCTTTCGGGGAGAGAGATTTATTATATAGGAGTCCAGATTCAGAGATATAACTCAGCGATCTGCATAGGTTTAGCTGTTTGTGTTGCAGTACAGTCTTCTTACACTGCCATGAGCCCAGTGTCAGAGAAAATCTACCTTTTATCTGCAAGCTCAGTGCACCAGCACTGCATATATTACGTTGAGAGATACACCGTTTCCATACTGTGGGTGTATTCTTCTCTTTGAAAAAGATCCATTTAGGGGAAAAAAAAGGCACTTTATTGTGCTCTTTTCCAAAAGACCCATTAAGGGCAAAAAAAAATTAAAAATTGCATTTTATTTTGCTCGTGCAAAAAAAGACCCGTTTAGGGCAAAAAAAATCAAAAAATTGCACTTTAATGTACGCTTGCAAAAAGAGCCATTTAGGGCCACAAAAAATATTTTGCAGTGTGTTATACATATGTGGAGGTGTGTGAAATAAACAATTTCTATATAGTTTTCTCCTACTGTGCTATACTAAAAAAACTAATTTTTTTTTGAATAGCATTTTCTGCAGTTCTGTAGCTGTGCGATTCAGCGGTTACGTACTGTGGGTGTGTTGTGGTCTTCCAAAAAACGCCATTTAGGGCCACAAAAAATAGTTTGCAGTGTGTTATACATATGTGGAGGTGTGTGAAATAAACAATTTCTATATAGTTTTCTCCTACTGTGCTATATTAAAAAAACAAATTTTTTTTTGAATAGCATTTTCTGCAGTTCTGTAGCTGTGCGATTCAGTGGTTACGTACTGTGGGCGTGTTGTGGTCTTCCAAAAAACGCCATTTAGGGCCACAAAAAATAGTTTGCAGTGTGTTATACATATGTGGAGGTGTGTGAAATAAACAATTTCTATATAGTTTTCTCCTACTGTGCTATATTAAAAAAACAATTTTTTTTTGAATAGCATTTTATGCAGTTCTGTAGCTGTGCGATTCAGCGGTTACGTACTGTGGGTGTGTTGTGGTCTTCCAAAAAACGCCATTTAGGGCCACAAAAAATATTTTGCAGTGTGTTATACATATGTGGAGGTGTGTGAAATAAACAATTTCTATATAGTTTTCTCCTACTGTGCTATACTAAAAAAACAATTTTTTTTTTGAATAGCATCTTCTGCAGTTCTGTAGCTGTGCGATTCAGCGGTTACGTACTGTGGGTGTGTTGTGGTCTTCCAAAAAACGCCATTTAGGGCCACAAAAAATATTTTGCAGTGTGTTATACATATGTGGAGGTGTGTGAAATAAACAATTTCTATATAGTTTTCTCCTACTGTGCTATACTAAAAAAAAACATTTTTTTTTTAATAGCATTTTCTGCAGTTCTGTAGCTGTGCGATTCAGCGGTTACGTACTGTGGGTGTGTTGTGGTCTTCCAAAAACACCCATTTAGGGCCACAAAAAATATTTTGCAGTGTGTTATACATATGTGGAGGTGTGTGAAATAAACAATTTCTATATAGTTTTCTCCTACTGTGCTATACTAAAAAAACAAATTTTTTTTGAATAGCATTTTCTGCAGTTCTGTAGCTGTGCGATTCAGCGGTTACGTACTGTGGGTGTGTTGTGGTCTTCCAAAAAACGCCATTTAGGGCCACAAAAAATAGTTTGCAGTGTGTTATACATATGTGGAGGTGTGTGAAATAAACAATTTCTATATAGTTTTCTCCTACTGTGCTATACTAAAAAAACAAATTTTTTTTTGAATAGCATTTTCTGCAGTTCTGTAGCTGTGCGATTCAGCGGTTACGTACTGTGGGTGTGTTGTGGTCTTCCAAAAAACGCCATTTAGGGCCACAAAAAATATTTTGCAGTGTGTTATACATATGTGGAGGTGTGTGAAATAAACAATTTCTATATAGTTTTCTCCTACTGTGCTATACTAAAAAAACAATTTTTTTTTGAATAGCATCTTCTGCAGTTCTGTAGCTGTGCGATTCAGCGGTTACGTACTGTGGGTGTGTTGTGGTCTTCCAAAAAATGCCATTTAGGGCCACAAAAAATATTTTGCAGTGTGTTATACATATGTGGAGGTGTGTGAAATAAACAATTTCTATATAGTTTTCTCCTACTGTGCTATACTAAAAAAAAAACATTTTTTTTTTAATAGCATTTTCTGCAGTTCTGTAGCTGTGCGATTCAGCGGTTACGTACTGTGGGTGTGTTGTGGTCTTCCAAAAACACCCATTTAGGGCAAGATCCTAAATTTGGAAAATATGAGGAGAAGGTCAAAGAGACGTGGTGGCCCCGGTCGTGGTGCTGCTGGTGGAGCTCCTGTTGCAGGGAGAGGATGCCAGATACACGCACAATTGAAACACCTTCCTCAGGTGCGAGTAGGCGACCGAGCCTGCGGCGGTATTTTGTCGCGCCTAATGAGGCTGTACGAATGTTTAGGCCAGGATTATAATTTTTATTTTATTTTTTTGTAGCGCACAGATCCTTTCCCCCTTACCTGCCTTTATGTTGTTGGCTCCTCGCAGGAGGGAGAAAGGCACACCGCACTACCAGCCCGTACCCTCCTATATAAAGAGGTTGAGCGGTGTACTTGACGGGCCGTGTCCACAGCCGGAGTCAAAACTCCTCCAGAGGATGATTCTCACCTCTACTGTAGGTAGAGGCAAGTCCTTTAATTCCCAGTAAAGTCAATGTCCACACCAGCTGAAATTACAACTCTTATTCTCTCATGGCAAAATAAACTCTACTCAGATAGAAAAGGTTAGAGCAAAGAAACAGGACAGCTTAAGGTGTGGAGGAGGTCCAGGCACAAACGTAGCACATTCACTTCACTGCTTAGGTTTCTCAAACAGTTTTAGGTGCATGGTCTCTGCCACAGACCTTGAGGTTGGTCTCTGCCACAGACCGGGTGTACAAGGCCCCTGCCACGGACCTGGAGAACTTTTGGTCTCTGCCACAGACCAGGGTGTATAAGGCCCCTGCCACGGGCCGGGTGAATAAGGCCTCTGATACAGTCAAGATGACCTTGAGCTTCTCCTTCTACGAACCTAGCCCATATCAAGGGGAAGACATCTCTCCAGGGAGTCAACAGACCCTTCCTTCACCGTGACTCCCGCATCGGTCCATCAGAATGATCCTCCCTTCCCTGGAACATGGTCCCCTACACGAGGCGGCACCCTAAGACTCCTCGACCCTTAGCGGACTCCAGACAAAGGCTCTGGACTCCAGGCTTTACTCCCGCACCTAGGCCTCCATACCCAGGGCAGCAGGAACTCCAGGATAGTACCTCACCCGGGGCTAAAGGTACCCGAGATGGAACAGGAACACATGCACCCAGGCCAAAGGCACCTGGGCGTGGACCCCACTGGACATCAGCCCCCAGGCCAAAGGTCTGCCCCTTTTATATGCTCTCCCGGCATGCACAGCAGGTTCCCCGCCCCGCTGTACTACTGCCAAGAGGGGACACAAAAGGCACAGCACTGTATCGGCGGTTCAACACTAGCCTACCATGGCAGCGCCACCTGTAGGCCGCAGGGAACTGCACACCAATACTGTCCCCCGAGGACAAAATGGCCCATGAATCCTACAGAATTAGGGTGTTTGAGCCTATTTACCACTCAAACAATTCCCTTAAATTTAGCACCCCGCTACATTTTTATTTCAAAGTATTTTATTTTCCCACTAGCTTATCTATTAAATTGAATAATTTATTCCAGAAAGGGCGTATTCTGGGGCATTCCCACCATATGTGTGGCATTGTGCCGTTGAGTTTCTGAGGTTCTTAATGACTTCCCGTACCTCTTCTGCTGAAAAGGGGGCCTCCAGCATATTTTTTTATTTTTTTGTATGTTATTTTAAGTTATTTCCCTATCCACATTTGTTTGCAGAGCACTTGCCATGCTCTTAACAACATTTTTCTGATTTTTGCAGCCCTCTAGCCCTTTCCATTACTATTTTAGAGCCTTTTTAGTCCTTAGAAGTCCGGGTCCCCATTGACTTCAATGGGGTTCGGGTTCGGGTTAAAGTTCGGTCCCGAACCCGAACTTTTTTCCGAAGTTCGGCCGAACCCGTCGAACCCGAACATCCAGGTGTCCGCTCAACTCTATCAGCCACCAATTACCTCAACACTGAAGGTTTTACCAGAAAGTTGGTATTATGGATCTTGGTGCTCCACCGAACAGTGGGATATAATTAAGCTCAAATCGATGGATATCCCCAACAAGGGTATTGTAAAAAGACCAGCTGGAGAAAACTGAAAAAACTTTTCTCCCAATCTACTTTGTTAGAACAGGAAGCGATCTGTGACAGATCGCTTCCTGTTCTAACAAAGTAGATTGATTCGGGCAGTTCTCTTGTAACATCCCCAGAGTCACTTACAGGGCTCATTGCTGGGCTGCATCCAGCGCCATCCAGCTTCATCTTTAATTTTGCTGGGCTCCCTGATGGAGAGGAGATAGGTGGGGAGTGATGGCTGATTGAGGGCTGAGTATTGCGCTGTGATGTGGCTTTTGCGCGACTCTTGGCCTGGCTGTTAGACATGGGGGTAGATGAAGAACCGGCGCCATCTTGCCTACCTTCATCCCGCGGTAATGTGAAGAAAACCATCAGCCACTGTGGCTTTGCTGATCCTTCCCGATTGTTGGTCATGCTCCCCGGGTGTTTCCGGGATGGATCGCCCGCTTGGGTAGTGAAAAACGAGTCTTTTATGTGCCGTTTTTAGACGCTGTGTCCCCATGGAGGCTGGACCTCCTGAGCTATGCTTCCATTCGGCTCTGCTGCAGGCCACGCCCCCATAAAGTGTTTTTAAACTTATAAAGTTAACTGCAAATCTAATTTTGTTGAAATATTTGTATCTATGTCAAAATATAGAAAAAAGTGAAATTCCCCGGAGTAAATATTTAATTTGGAAAAATGTGGGAAATCGTTTTTTCCATGATAAATGATGGTGAGAAGTGATCTCCTTCTTATAAATAGTTCTCTTCTGACATCCCCGGCCTATGTGTCATCACAAGTCATTGTACATAATGACTAGGGATGAGCCAAACACCCCCCAGTTCGGTTCGCACCAGAACCTGCCAACGGACCGAAAGTTCGCTCAAACTTTAGAACCCAGTTAAAGTCTATGGGACTCGAACGTTCAAAATCAAAAGTGCTAATTTTAACCACTTAACAACCACCTGCCGACAAATAACGTCGACAAGGTGGTTGCTTAACTCTGGGAGGACGTTATATAACGTCCTCCCAGAATCGCGCTCCCGCGCGCCCCCTGGGGCGCGCACACGGGAAACTCCGTGACCGCCGGGTCCAGAGGACCCGGCGGATCACGAATCGCGGTAAATCGCCGCTGATAGCGGCCGTTTACCACGTGATCGCTCCGTCAAATGACGGAGCAATCACTTGTAAACAGACCGGCGTCATTTGATGACGCCGGTTCCTCTCTCCCCTCTCTGTACCGATCGGTACAGTGTGAGAGGGGAGGGGGAGGGAGCGGATGGCAGCAGCAGCACTGTGGGCTGGATCTGTGACAATTGCAGTCACAGATCCAGCCATCCATCCATCCCTGCTCAGCCATCCCTGTGCTATACCCTGCCAATACTCTGCAATACACCCTGCCAATACTCTGCAATACCCTGGTGCAATACTCTGCAATACCCTGGTGCAATACTCTGCAATACCCTGGTGCAATACTCTGCAATACCCTGGTGCAATACTCTGCAATACCCTGGCGAAATACTCTGCAATACCCTGGCGAAATACTCTGCAATACCCTGCGAAATACTCTGCAATACCCTGCGAAATACTCTGCAATACCCTGCGAAATACTCTGCAATACCCTGCGAAATACTCTGCAATACCCTGGTGCAATACTCTGCAATACCCTGGTGCAATACTCTGCAATACCCTGGTGCAATACTCTGCAATACCCTGCACAATACTCTGCAATACCCTGCACAATACTCTGCAATACCCTGCACAATACTCTGCAATACCCTGCAAAATACTCTGCAATACCCTGCACAATACTCTGCAATACCCTCCACAATACTCTGCAATACCCTCCACAATACTGTGCAATACCCTCCACAATACTGTGCAATACCCTCCACAATACCCTGTGCAATACCCGTGCAATACCCTGCCATACACCGCAATACCCTGCCATACACCGCAATACCCTGCCATACACCGCAATACCCTGCCATACACCGCAATACCCTGCCATAGTCCGCAATACCCTGCCATAGTCCGCAATACTCCGCAATGCCCGGCAATACTCCGCAATGCCTGGCAATACTCCGCAATGCCCGGCAATACTCCGCAATGCCCGGCAATACTCCGCAATGCCCGGCAATACTCTGCAATAACCACTTCCCGCCCTCCGGCCGTCATATGACGTCCTTGACTTTGTGCGGGGATATCTGAATGATGGGAGCAGCTACAGGCATCATTCAGATATTAGCTTTTTCAGCCGGCGATTCCCTACACCATAAGAACAATCATAGCGGCTGTTCCGCCGCTTGATCATTCTTACGGGAGGTGAGAGGGGATGTCCCCCCCCCCGCCGCCCTCCGGTGCTTCTACCGACTCACCGCTACGATCAAAGCCAGGATTGTTGTTTTTTTTTTTTGTTTTTTTTCAGGCTTCCCAGCCTAGAGGTGAGATGTGGGGTCTTATTGACACCCCCCCCCCATATCTCACTGTAAAGAGGACCTGTCATGCCATATTCCTATTACAAGGGATGTTTACGTTCCTTGTAATAGGTATAAAAGTGATCAAAAAAATGTTTAGGGCGGAAAAACATGTCAAACTAAAATAAATAAAGTAAAATGAAGAATAATTTTTTTTTTTTTTTTTTAAAGCGCCCCTGTCCCCGTGAGCTCGCATACAGAAGCGAACGCATACGTAAGTCCCGCCCACATATGAAAACGGTTTTCAAACCACACATGTGAGGTATCTCTGCGAACGTTAGAGCGAGAGCAATCATTTTGGCCCTAGACCTCCTCTGTAACTCAAAACATGTAACCAGTAAAAATATTTAAAGCGTCGCCTATGGGGATTTTTTAAGTAGCGAAGTTTGGCGCCATTCCACGAGTGTGTGCAATTTTTAAGGGCGACATGTTAGGTATCTATTTACTTGGCGTAACTTCATCTTTCACATTATGCAAAAACATTGGGCTAACTTTACTGTTTTTTTTTTTTTTAAGCACAAAACATTTTTTTTCCGTAAAAAACGCGTTAAAAAAATTGCTGCGCAAATATCGTGCGAGATAAAAAGTTGCAACAACCACCATTATATTCTCTAAGGTCTTTGCTAAAAAAACATATATAATGTTTTGGGGTTCTATGTAATTTTCTAGCAAACAAATGATGATTTTTACATGTAGGAGAGAAATGTCAGAATTGGCCTGGGTGCTCCAGAACGCCTGAAGGTGCTCCCTGCATGTTGGGCCTCTGTATGTGGCCACGCTGTGTAAAAGTCTCACACATGTGGTATCGCCATACTCGGGAGTAATAGCAGAATGTGTTTTGGGGTGTAATTTGTGGAATGCATATGCTGTGTGTGAGAAATAACCTGCTAATATGACAATTTTGTGAAAAAAAAAAAAGAGAAAAAAAAAAATCTTGATTTTGCAAAGAATTGTGGGAAAAAATGACAACTTCAAAAAACTCACAATGCCTCTTTCTGAATACCTTGGAATGTCTTCTTTCCAAAAAGGGGTCATTTGGGGGGTATTTGTACTTTTCTGGCATGTTAGGGTCTCAAGAATTGAGATAGGCCGTCAGTACTTCAGGTGTGATCAATTTTCAGATATTGGCACCATAGCTTGTGGACTCTATAACTTTCACAAAGACCAAATAATATCCACCAATTTGTACTTATTTTTACCAAAGATATGTAGCAGTATAAATTTTGGCCAAAATTTATGAAGAAAAAATAGTAATTTGCAAAATTTTATAACAGAAACGAAAAAAAAATCATTTTTTTACAAAATTTTCAGTCTTTTTTCTCTTATAGCGCAAAAAATAAAAAACCCAACAGTGATTAAATACCACCAAAAGAAAGCTCTATTTGTGTGAAAAAAAGGACAAAAATTTCATATGGGTACAGTGTTGTATGACTGAGTAATTGTCATTCAAAATGTGAGAGCACCGAAAGCTGAAAATTGGTCTGGTTATTAAGGGGGTTTAAGTGCCCAGTGGTCAAGTGGTTAAAGGCTAATATGCAAGTTATTGTCCTAAAAAGGTTTTGGGGACCCGGGTCCTGCCCCAGGGGACATGTATCAATGCAAAAAAAAGTTTTAAAAACTCATGTTTTTTCGGGAGCAGTGATTTTAATGATGCATAAAGTGAAACAATAAAAGTTAAATATTCCTGTAACCTCCCTGGCGGGATGATTCTGTCAGATTTTAGGTGCTGAAAGCGGTACAATTATTTTGCATGGAAATTTGGCGTTTTATATTATAGGCCTGCAATTCTTAGGAATAACTCACTTAAATATGTCCAAACCAGAGACTAGTAGACATCCCGGGTATGATAAAGTTTGAAACATAAAATCATAAATTATAATATAATAAATAACTATAAATAATTATAACAAATAATAATAATAATAAAAATTATTCAATAATGTAATCAAATCAAAAACACTGAAATTTGCTGAGTTGCAGAATTGTCGCTGTCATTAGATTTAGTGTTTGATGACGAATTTCCCCACAAATCGCTATCGCTCAATTCTGCGAGTGATTCTAATTTATTATCGCTGTTTTCTAGCTGGTCTAAAACCACTTTTGACATAAAGGGACACTTTTTGGTTGCTATGGACAATCTCCAGTTTCCAGGCAGAAAGAACAGTATTTATAATATAAAAGTGCATGCAGGGCACTGGACAGACCACTAGGGACAAAGGGGATGTGTAATTTTTTTATACAGAACTGTAATCTGTAAGATTCCAGTAAACTGTATGTGTACTGTTTGTTTTTACTTTTTTTGAATTTGGCGCTGGTCTCCGCCCCGTGCGTCGCAACGTCACAGGGAACGGAGCTCGGCACTTGGCAGTGTGAATCGAGCGAGACACGGCTCGCACACACTGTGGGGAGACATCGCAGGATCCAGGGGACAAGGTAAGTAACTCTCCCTGTATCCTGCGATGCAATCCCGAGTCTGGCTCGGGGTTACCGCTTTTGGTACTGAAATCTCACCCCGAGCCTGACTCGGGAATACTGCCAGGGAGGTTAAGTGTGTTATTACTAAGAATTACAGGCCTACAATATAAAACGCCAAATTTCTATGCAAAACAATGTACCGCTTTGAGACGCAAAAATCTGACATAATCATACCGCCAGGGTGGCTACAAGAATAGACATTCCTAAGAACGGATTACCTATTTAATAAAAAAAACAAAGTTAACAATGTGTTCAGCCATTATTACAGATCCATTCTAAAGCCTCGTACACACGGTCGGACTTCAAACAAACTTTTCCGTAGATTTTTGGCCAAAGGTAGTTGGCCGGGAACACCCATAGCATACACACGGCAGGACTTTTCTGCAAACTTTCCCAAAACTTTTCCAACATCACAAGGTTTTTCTGCTCTTTTCTGCTCTTTACCGCCACCCTTTGGTCAACTTCTGCCATTGTTGGTTGATTTTAACATTGGTTCTGGGCATGCTTATTTGTCCATCGGACAAAAAGTCCGATAAATTTCTGTACACACGGTCGGACTTTGCTCCATCGGACTATTGTTGGTGAAAAGTTTGTCCGCTTGCAGACCGAACATTTGTCCGATGAAAACCAAAAAAGTTTGTCCGATGGAGCATACACACGCTCAGATTTTTTGTCAAACTTGCTCATTTTGAAGTTTGTTGGCAAAGAGTCAGACCGTGTGTACGAGGCTTTACTTTTGGTAGATCAAGATTGTGGAAATGTATTGTGAGGAAATGTCCTATTGCCTCGTACACATGAACGCGATTCCCGAAGGGAAAAGTGCGATGGGAGCTTTTTGTTGCAAATTCTGACCGTGTGTAGGCTCCATCGCACTTTTTCTGTCAGAATTCCGGCCAAGAAAAAATTGTGAGCAGGATCTCAGTTTTCGTGACAGGAAAAATTCCTATCGTGAATCGCGTTCGTCTGTATGCAAAAAAAAAAACATGCATGCTCAGAATCAAGCAGAAGAGCCAAACTGCCTATTGAACTTCATTGATCTCGGCTCGTCGTACGTCTTGTATGTCACCGCTTTCTTGACGGTCGGAATTTCAGCCAGGATTTGTGTGACCGTGTGTATTCTGTTGTAATATTAATATATATGTATATGTATGGCACGATATATTTGTGTTACATACAGGCATTCAAGATTACACATCATAAGGTGTTTGTTGACCAAAGGGGTTAGTGGTCAAACAAGATCTACTACACATATCAAAGGGGACAGATAATGACTCTGATTTGCTATGTTGATGTTAATATGCAAGAATGCAAATTAGATCATGTGATGACTGCAGCTGTCTCCGGCTGGGGGTCATTATCTGTCACTCAGAAAGACAGAGCGTTGATCAAAGACGGCCAATCAAATTGCTGAGCCATTCAGTGGATAGGCAATATAATTCTGGAGGTCAGTCCTGTCATTCTCTCGATGGATATAAAGGCACAGATCTAGAGAACATGGGACTCTGAAAACGACTATTCTGGGTCATAAATATACTCTGTTGGATTCGTTGTCATCTGTGCAAGTATTGGACTTTGTTGGAAGTCAAAATAAAGTGTTTTCTCTGGAGAACTCGGGTTGTTGCTGCGAAACAAAACTTACATCATCATACTAATAACTAAATATTTATTATCTACTGCACTATATTACTTCACTACATCTGTGGACTATATACTACATCACTACATTTGCAAGACAAATTTCAGGCGTTTTTCTGCTGAAAAAAACCCTGCTTGTCGGAAATCGCGTTTTCGTGCATACAAGGCATCTGAAATGACAATACAAAACACAGTATGAACTAAATATATATTTTTTCATTCTCACCCACACACAAATATTACAACTCTTGTGAAAGAAAATGATTTGTAGATATTGGTGATCTTCAACCTACGTAATCCATGTTTTATGCTTGGTTCGTTTCAACTGATTTGCTTGTTCCCTATTAAGACCTAAAGCCAATCCTGACGAGTGCTCTATGGATAGCCCCTTTCAAGTCACTGTTTCTCAAGCTGTAAATAATGGGATTTAGGAAAGGGGTACAGATTGTATAGATTACTGAAAGAAGTCTGTCAACGAGAAACCCCTTCATTTTGGGGTGGAAATAGTTAAAATAGGAAGCACTGTAAAATATGAAGACCACTGTGAGGTGGGAACTGCAGGTGGAGAAAGCCTTCAATTTGCCCTCCAGCATTTTAATTCTCAAGATGGTTTTAAAAATAAAAACATATGAAAAGAAGGTGATAGAAAATGCAACAAATGGAAAACCAACTCCTAGAAGAGACAGTAGTAAGATGTTGAGGGATGTGTCAGAACATGACAGTTGGATTAGCTGATAGAGTTCACAGAAGAAGCCTGGGATGATTGTGGAGTCACAAAAGACCAGTCTTAATAAAGAAAGTGTGTGCACCAAAGAATACACAGAGCTGAAGAGACAAATGCTGGACATCAACTGAACACACAAGAGAATGTTTACCATGGTTGTGTAATGAAGAGGATAACAGATGGCAACATATCGATCGTAGGACATAACCGCTAGAAGGAAAACCTCAGTACAGACAAGCCATATGAAGAAGAAGACTTGGGTTATACACGTTGAGTATGAAATGATTGTGTTTCCAGTAAAGATGTCAAAGGAAAAATGAGATGCGGACACAGAGGGGGTGAGAATGTCTAAA
Organism: Rana muscosa; assembly: GCA_029206835.1. Lineage (NCBI taxonomy): Eukaryota > Metazoa > Chordata > Amphibia > Anura > Ranidae > Rana > Rana muscosa. The sequence goes on from CM055127.1 coordinate 189,928,900, forward strand.
ACTGAGAGGTTCCCCAGGAGAAAGTACATGGGGGTCTGCAGGTGGGAGTCTGTGACCACCAGTGAAATGATGAGAAGATTCCCGACCAGTGTGGCCACATAAACAAGAAGAATTAGCAGTGATAGAGGGATCTGGGGGTATCCAAGGTCAGACAGGCCAAGCAGAATAAATTGAGGCAGAGAAGTTTCATTTCTCATGTTGCCCATAATATTCCTGAAACTGCCTGAGATGCTCTCAGAAGATTCCTCAAGCTCTGAAATTGATTTAGAGGACATGTTGTAACATACTGTAAGGTCTCATTTATACCCACACACCATTTCCTTTTGTTTCCACATTACCAGCCAGGGTAAAAGAAGACACTGGATCAGTTGATGCTCAATCCTTTGAAGAGTTTTTGTGAAAAGACTAATGCCGCGTACACACGACCATTTTTCTTGTCAGGAAAAAGTTCATTTCTTCTCTTTGACGAGAAAAACGACCGTGTGTGGGGCTTTCCTGCATTTTTCCCAATGAGAAAAACGGCAAGAATCACGACGAGAAAAATTAGAACATGCTCTAAGTTTTTTCGTCGTGATTCACGGCATTTTTTTCCGCGGCAGTTTTTCCATAGGGAAACACTGCCAGGGAGCCTACACATGGTCGTTTTTCTCGACCAAGAAAAAAAATGTCAGGAAACCCAGCCGTGTGTAGGGGAACAAGCCGTTCCTCGTTTTTCCCGTCGATCGTGTGTACACGGCATTAGAAGAAATAATGATGATTAACTCTGGAAACTATTTTCCAACTATGGATGGACCATATGATCTAGTTAAAGCCCACTATAAAATGTGATCTTCATTATTTTAACATAAACAATATGAAACCATGTGAATGGCACCTTGTGAAAAATGAGTGAATCCCTCACAGCAATTATCCAAGGATTGTCAAATTGTTCAGAAGACAAATAACTTGATGGCTTAGCAAATAAAGTACACTGCTCCAGGTTGGTCTGCCCACAATCCGGTCCTCAGGTTCACACAACAGGTGCCGGTGCGGCTCGTCACAGCAGAAGCTTCAAGGAACAGAATGGATGACCACACATTGCTGCATAATAATCTCTGATATCGTTATTGCAATATCATTATAATCATACTGTCACAACAACACAGGGCATAAAAAGATAACGTGTTTCACGCTAGGAGCCCTCACTTATAATGTTCTCACTATGTTGCTGTGATTCCATGATTTAACCCCTTCCTTACCGGGCCATAGTCATATGACGCCGGCAGGCGTATCTTGGGATGGTAGGAGGAAACTGCCATACATTTTTTTAGCAGGAATTGAACAGAGAACCTCAGCCTCGCAAGTCAAGAAGCCAGTCAAATATCATCCATGCTTTTTGGGGCACTTTTCTCCTATTAAAATATTTTTTTAATATTGTATAAAATGTGATAGGCTCAAAAAGTTTCAGAAATAAAAGACAAAGGGAAGTCTTTTGGTGTTAAAATCATATTTGTCTTGGATCTTTTCTGTAATACAAATGCAATTATTTCAGCATCTTCCGAACTGAACAGTGACAGGACAACCAGTAACAAGCTGATTTAAAGACAAATTAAATATTTCTATCTGTGAGAGGCTGGACCCCTTTCAGTCCCCGTCTGTCAGGTCTCTTCTAACAACAAAAACCAATGTGGTCTGCTGTAGAGGAATAAAAGACTGTAGGTCATTTTCCTCCTAACTCCTATGGTTTAGGAATGCACCATTAAAGTCCTCATGGGCTCATACAATGCAGGATTATAAAACAGACAGACATAAATTATCCCACTATTTTGCTTACTAAATTTCCTGGGCTACGTAAGGATTCTGTCCTTCAAGGACTGGAATTCAGCAACCTGTTTCAGATGAAACCCTTGTTTAGGACAACTTATCATTTTAGTTACCATCACATGGTGACCAACAGCCACGCTCATCGGCTCTGGCTACGCGCCGCAGCGCTTGTGTGCCTGCTAAATCCATTAACCTCCCTGGCGGTATAATTCTGTCTGGAATTTTGTACCAAAAGCGGTACAGTTATTTTGCATGGAAATTTGGTGTTATGTATTGTAGGCCTGCAATTCTTAGTAATTACTCACTTAAACCTGACCAAACAAGAGTCTAGTAGACATCCCGGGTATGATAAAGTTTGAAACACAAAATTATAAATTTTAATATAATAAATAACTATAAATAATTATAACAAATAGTAATGTAATGATAATAAAAATGTATTCAATAATGTAATCAAATCAAAAACACTGAATTTGCTGAGTTGCAGAATTGTCGCTGTCATTAGATTTAGTGTTTGATGACGAATTTCCCCACAAATCGCTATCGCTCAATTCTGCGAGTGATTCTAATTTATTATCGCTGTTTTATAGCTGGTCTAAAAGCACTTGTGACATAAAGGGACACTTTTTGGTTGCTATGGACAATCTCCAGTTTCCAGGCAGAAAGAACAGTATTTTTAATATAAAAGTGCATGCAGGACACTGGACAGACCACTAGGGACAAAGGGGGTGTGTAAAGTACAATAATCAGTAAGATTACAGTATACTGTATGTATTGTGTGTTTTTCACTTTTTGAATTTGGCGCCGAACTCCGCCCCCGTGCGCTGCAACGTCGCAGGGAACGGAGCTCGGCACCCGGCAGTGTGGATCGAGCGAGACACGGCTCGCAGACACTGCGGGGAGACATCGCAGGATCCAGGGAACAAGGTAAGTAACTTCCCCTGGATACTGCAATGCAGCCCGCGTCTGGCTCGGGGTTACCGCTCTTAGCATGAAAAACTCACCCCGAGCCACACTCGGGAATACCGCTAAGGGGGTTAAAGGGACCACCGTACCGGTACGGCAATTTGCGCACCAGAGCCATTCTATATAGTTGCGGTGGCTGGTCGGCAAGCAGTTGATAAAATTAGGGATTGTGGAATTTGGTGCAGCTGTGCATGGTAGCCAATCAGCTTCTAACTGCAGCTTGTTCAATTAAGATTTAGCAATAAAACCTGGAAGCTGATTGGTTTCAATGCAAAGCTGCACCAGATTTTGTACCCTCCAGTTTTAGTAAATCAACCCCTAAGTGACACTGTGGGGTAGATTTAGCAAAGGCAAATAGGCTGTCCACTTGGCAAAATAATTTTCCCAAGAGCCTTGTTGAACAGGTTGAACTGGATGGACTATTGTCCTAATTCATCTTTACCTACTATGAAACTTGTGCACGAGGTGAAAGTTCCCTTTGCAGAGAATACATAATCAGATGAACAAAAAAAAAACAGTATTTTTTTTCTTGCACGTGATTGGATGATGGAAGTTAGTACAGCTTCATCTCATTCACTAAGCTAAGGAAGAATTTCCTTGCCAAGTAAACTGCCTATTTGCCTTTAGTAAACCAATCCCACCTATGCCTGCAGCTCAGTGGAAGCTGTCTTCATTTATCTGTGGACTTTTAACATTTGGACTTGCTTATTGTTTGCATTTTATGACATTGGTGACATGTTTTTTTTTGTTTATGTAGCACACGAACCCTTTACCTGCTTTTGGCTCCTTGACAGGAAAAAGCACACCGTGCTATGTGCCTGTACCCTCCTGTGTGAAGAGGTTGAGCGGTGTTAGAACAGGGTCTCCAAAGCGAGGTTCTCCAGAGAATGGTTCTCATCTCCATGCACACTAAAGACAAGTCTCTATTTCCCCCAATAACTCCAAGGTCCACACCAGTTGCAACTCCAACGTAGAGTTTATTTTCTCAAAGCACAGTCTCTAGATAGAAAGGTGGGATGGAGAACAGGACAGCAGAAGGTGTGGAGGAGGTCCAGGCACAAACGAAGAATATGACTCACTACTTAGCTTCTCAAGTAGACTTAGCCCATTCAGATAGACTCCCTCAGAGAGGAGGCTAGCAGCCAGAATGGTGCTTGAACTAGATACACACAGTCTCTGCACAAACTGCCACAGAACTAGTGAACTTGGTCTCTGCCACAGACCTGGTGAACTTGGTTTCAAGATTAAGCCTCGTTTAAAGAGAAGACATCCCTCCAGAGAGTTACCGGGCCCCTTCCTTCACTGTGACCTCTCACCAGTCCCTCTGAACGGTCCTCCCCCGGCCTCCTCATCTAAGATACGGGCCTCCTCGTAAGGCAGCACCCTAGGATTCCTCGATCCTTGGTGGGCCCCAGCTAAAGGTGCTGGGCCCAAGGCCTTTTTGTTGCAGCCCCAGGGCTAAAGGTGCCTGGGACTGATTTACCGGAAAGCATCCCTGGTCCCCAGGGGTAGGACCCCCCCCGGGACAGAACACGGGTGTAACCCCGAACCAAAGACCACAAACAGGGAGCGTCTGCCCCTTTTATATCCTCTCCATGCACAGCAGGTTGACCACACCCACTGTACTACTGCCGAGAGGGGACATCCAAGGCACAGCACTATACCAGCGGTTCAACCCTGGCCTCAGATGACAGCGCCACCCACAGGCCACAGGGAACTATACACCAGTACTCCACCTGTGATACAAAATTGGCCAGCAAGCCCTAGCAATCAAAGGGTTTGAGTATAACTACCACTCAAACATTCCCCTAGATTTAAAAGCCCCGCTACATTTACATTGTAACAAATGTTATTTTCAAAATATTCAGAATTTATTACAATATGTGTGTGTGTGTCTTGATTATATTACAGTGCTTTAGGAGAACAAAAGGAATTATGAAACATTTGAATTGTATTACATGTTGTTGCTGATAAAATTGGATAGACTGTGCAGGAACACAGAAGTTATATTTTTGTATTTTTAGCAAATATAGATTTGCAGAGCAGTATAGCAGAGAAAGTTGATAACACTTTTAAATCTATTCACATTATTTTCAGAATATCTCATTCCTCGAGTAACACCAAGCTAGACAATACTGAAGAGGTGTCAATAAAATAAATTAATATTTTATTGTGCAGAATTTTATTTTTAAAATAATATCACTGATGCCCACCTCTTCTGGAAAAATTAAATCAGGTCCATAGTTGTCTTGTTAAAAGGCTCTGTCCTGGTGATTAAATCTGTTTCCATCAGAGAGGTCTATAGAGGAGATCGGAGTGTCAGGTAGAGAGGACACACAGGTTCTCCCCCCTCCCTGCACCATCTCACTGTGTATAAAAGCACTCAGAATCTCTCTGAGACCTCCATCCCTATCCCCCCGTGTCTCATTACACTCCCGAGATCTCACTGAGGCCTCATGACACAAGACGATCCAAAAATATCTTTGTGTTTCTTTGTTTTGTGGCATACTCCTAATATTCGAATGTTGCTCGGGGGGATGGCTCTAACATCAACAATACAAAGATACCTTTGGGCTGCATGAAAATCTATCTTTCGCAGAATGCTACCAGACCACACACCGGGCCATGTCTTATGCATTTAATCATCCAAACATCATCAGGGGCACCAGAAAGTGTAATCCAGAGAGACAGGATTAAATAGACAAGGCTTCTAGCTGCTCTTTAGGAAGAACCCCTGCCAAAGCCATAACATACAGTGCAGTGTGGAACTTATTCAGCCCACGATTAAAAACAGCACATGTAAAGTAATATAAATCAATAATATAAATCATAAATCAATGTCTAATAAAATTAGCATAAATTAAAATTTATGCAAAATTTACATGGAAACTTGGATGTGAAAACCTCTCTATTACTGCATTCCTATCATAAATTACTAATACAACAATTCAAATCCAAATGTACATTTAGACGATCGGGAACCAGTGTATTTGCTTTTTAAATCCAAAAGGTTTCTCTTTTAGATAACACTCTTTTAAAGTTCCCACCTCGCCAGTGTTTGTTGGCGATTTATATGCCTCAAAATTTCAGACCACTAGGGTTCCTATTGTGATATGTATGGAAATGTTTTTTTTTTCTCTCTGAATATTATAAATGTGCTCCCTAATGTGGGTGGCCATTTTTTCTAGTAGTTCTACCAATATATTGTGTCCCGCATGGGCACTCCAATAAATACACCACCCTTTCTGTATCACAGGACATACATTTTTTAATCTCCACTTTTGCATTACTATTCCTCACAATTAAGTAATTTCTCCTTCTTGGTTTGGAGGTAACCATTTTTACAGGCTAGACAGTAGCCACAGGTATAAAATCCTGTACGGTCTAAATAGGTCCACTTACATGTTCTGCGCCCTAGTGGAGTGTCTAAAACATTTTTTTGCCAAAATATTGCTAAAAATAGGTGCCCTCCAGTAGAATACACTTGGTCTCTGGGGAAGCAGTAGACTTAAAGAGTAACTCCACTTTTTTGATAAAAAAACATTCTCCTCTGGGTAATCTATGTACATTGCAAGGATTTTAACAAGCTTTGTTGCAGATTCCTACCTTTTGTTATTCTGAAGAAATCCCTGTGTGTTGGTCTGTGTCCATGTGGTAGGTGCATCTAATGCGAGTGGTTTTGTAATTATCAAACAGGTGCTTCACCTGCAGGGAACTAATGAGGAAAGTGGCAGGGTCTGCCCCTATCAGGTACCTTATGTTCCGGAGGTCAATGGAGAGAGGGCTTCCCTTGCAGCTAAGTTCCAGACTCCCCTGGAGATGAGACAGGAAGAGTCAGGCCCAAACTAGCACAGGCTGCCTCTAGAGTTGCTTGCAGAGAGGGCTCAGGAACACCGCTGAAGAGCTGCGGGGCTGCTGCAAGCAGATGGTGCCTGTGAGATGTAGCAGGTAACTAAGGTCATGGAGACAGAGAGTAGTCAGTACAAGCCAGGGATCGGTGCCAGGTGGGTAGCAGAGGAGACGAGGTCAGGTGGCAGCCGAGGCAAAGATAGGTAGCAAGCAGAGGAGATCCGTTAAACAAGCTGAGGTCAAGATCAGGAAGCAGGCAGGAGATAGGTCTGGAGCAAGCTGGGTCGGTAATCAAGAATCACAGGAAACAGGAAACACAGGAACGCTGGCAACAGCTGAAGATCAAACAGCACTTCAGTCAAGCGCTGACTTCCTTATAAAGGCCCATGTGATGTGCTGGCGGAGATGCTGGGTCCTACTCCTGCTCTGACAGATGCTCGGTCCTAAAGTCCTCCTGCTCTGACAGATGCTGGGTCCTAGAGTACTCCTGCGATTTGTGCCCTGATAGCACCCCTTGATGGGGTTGGGATTTCGTATTGGGAGTATCTCACCAAAATTGAAATTTTTGTTGCAGGAGATGCCTGATATCTGACTTGTATCCTAGTGTAGACTTCTGGGAAAATCAGTGAGCCAATCACACAAGCAGGAAATTATGTTTCTGTGGGCCGTTTTGCACATATTCTGTGTACAGAACACTTCCAGGTGGCCATATTACATTTTACAGAAAACTACAGCACTGCAGATTGAAAAGGAAAGGTCATTTTTAATAACATGCAATTACAATATGACTTGTGTCACAATTGTATATGCTATATTATTATTTTTATTTGCTATTTTTTACCCATGAAAGTGGAGTTACCCTTTAAATATTTATCTTTTTTTTTTTTAAATAATCCTGGTTTTTGAAAGTCTTTTTGATTTACCGATAATGTATATGATAATCCAAAACTATAGCAAACTCCCCATCATTGGGTATATCTCTCAAGACCTTACTTTTCTGCAGGGCCCAGTCCCTGTCTAGCCTATACACCTTTTCAGTCTCCTCATCCAGTTGTTTTTCTATTTATACTTTGTGCAAAAATCACTGCCTTAATATGTCTGCTTGTTTTAAATAACCTCCGTCCTCTGTACAGTTCCTCCACATTCTAAGGAACTGTTCCTTCAGGAGATTGGATAACCAGGGGGGTTACTGGCAGCTGGAGAGGGGGACAAAGCTGTTTCTGTCTGTGTCCTTAAAATACCGTGAAATCTCCAAATCAAAAAAGTGAACCGAGGACTGATGCATATGAAAATTCAAAGTCATATTAACCACTTGCCGACCAGCCGCCGCAGTTTTGCAGCATGGCACGGCTGAGCGAAACAACGTTATTTTTTTTTTTTGTTTATTAATTCATCTTTATTCGAAAAAAAATAACATTTCCCTTTTTTCTTTCTTACAAGATCATATACAGTCACAAACAAGACAGAGAAAAAAAAAAAAAAAAACATATATACTTAGACTATGAGAGGCGGTCCTCCCCAAATGTGCGTTCTGCTCCCTCTGTGCAATATTGTGAGAGGGAGAAGAGAAAGAAAAAAAAAATATAAAAATAAATTAATTACCTTCCTTTCGACGTTATGTTACATCACTTCGCCCTGTGGCCACTAGGGGTGCTCGCGCCCGCTGCTTTTCTCTGGAGCCGATCCGAGTGCCCGGCGGGCGCGATGACTGCCGGGCACCTGCGATCACTCGTGACACAGCGAGAACCGTGATCTGTGTGCTTGTAAACACACAGATCCATGTTCTTTCAGGGGAGAAATGACTGATCATGTGTTCACACTAAGTCAGGCAAGCTTGATTTCGGCACTTCCGGATTACTGCTATGATCAGCTGTGATTAGTCACAGCTGATCACATGGTAAAGACTCTATGTCATAGGCTTTTTACCACGATTGGAGATGTGGTGTGTCAGAGTGGGGGCGCGCACAAGCAGCTTATCCTGCTGGACGTCATATAACGCCAAGTCAGGTTAACAGAGCCACATTGTGGATGTCAATCGACAATGGGGCAGGCAGGAAATGGTTAATACCTCATATATTCCTCAATATGATTGCAGACATTGCATTTCTGTAACATACTGTAATCCTCTTTGTTCAATTTTACAATTGCTTTGCCCTTGTCTGCTGGTCTGATCACTATATTTTTCATTCCTTACAGATATGTAATGCCTTGTTAAATGTAATCAATTTGTTTACCCTTATCAGATACCACCAATGTTTGTAAATCATCCAAGACCATGGTCTTAAAGACTTCTATACATTTGGTACCGATCGAAGGGGGATTAAAAACCATTTTGTAAGTTAAACCCAAATGTACAATCTTATCCTTCTTGGGTATACTCGTTCTGAATGGACACAGGGAGCTGAAGTTCGGCTCGTGTGCCCCCATAGCAAGCTGCTTGCTGTGGGGGAACTCAACAGGAGGGAGGGGCCAGGAACGCATAATAGGCACCCGAGAAGAGGAGGATCTGGGCTGCTCTTTGCAAATCCACTGCACAGAGGAGGTAAGTCTAACATGTTTGTTATTTTAATAGAAAAAAATCAAGACTTTACAATCACTTTAATTTCTTATTTTATGTTAATGGTTTTGGTAGATGAATCTGTATAGCATATTTTATACACACATATATTGAGTGAATTTTTCACTTTCCATCGTATAGTTCTGTGCGTTACTGCAAGTTCAAAGCTGTATATTTCAGTGTAGGAGTGGCAGACGTTCCCATGGCACTGTAAGGGGGCCAGCAATGTAGATGTCCACAGGCAAATGTGGATGTGGTCAGTCCTTAGGCAGGGCATCATTTCCTCTGTTTAGTGATGTTGCCCGTCCTATCCCGCCACAGCATGCAAAAGAGGTGGTTGACTGGCTTACTAAACCGTCCTCCTCTTCCTCATCCTCTGTCACCCAAGCAGAGACTAGTGCGCAGTCCCCTGCAGCTGCCAGACTGGTAAAACATGTCTCCTTGTCCACAGCTATTCCTGCCATAGCCCCAACATCAGACATGGAGGCTATGACGGGAGTGACTTTGGGTGGGGGGCTGGTGGAACACAGAATCCCTTGGAGAGGTTGGGAAACCCTTGCTTCAGCTCCCCATGCACCTTCTATGTCTAATTCAACCTGTGTCTATTAGGGGCACAGGGTGACCAAGAAAATAATGGACATTAAGAATGTGGCTTGGATTACTTAAAATGGAACAGTAATATTTATCCACAATATCTCCCAGGAAATATACAAAGACAATTTCTGGTTTGTTTAATTCTGAACTATACATGTTAATTAAAAGAGCTGATCACATTGGCCTTTGTACAATGTAGGAGACGGTCCATCTGCTACTGCAAGCTCCTGCTATTGTGTGAAGGTGTTCTGTGTTTATACTTATGATAATCTATAATCTATTGTGTGAAGCTCGGTGACAACAAGTCTGACCTGTAGTGAAATCCTGATTAATCACAACAATTGTCAGGTGGGCATGGAGTCACCTCAGCTACTTTAAGGGATTAGTTAGTTAACTATGTTAATTCTGTTTCTGGTTACAGTTTGTATTGCTAGTGTAATATGATCACAAGGGGGAGGGGAAATGCCTCCTGGTGTATATATTTGTGTGAGTTTGTTCCAATAAACATTCCACATTGCAATTTGTAACCAAGCTAGTCTCACCTGTTTTTTTATTTACAATATGTGGCTGTAATATCTGATATATGATGCTCAGACTGAAGGAGGCTGTATACTGACGGAAGCACTCAAGCGGAGTGCGACGGGGTTGCGTTTCAGAGGCGTCAGTGGAGTTATTTAAACACAGCGTCACCCACTTGCTCCTTGACAATGCACAGCCATTACTCGATTCAGATTTTGGTTCTAAGACTGAGGTTGAGAAAGGCAGGAACATGAGCCTACAGAGGGGAGAACACTGGTACACAAATTGGCAGTCATGTCCCCCCAGCCGCAGCGTATTGCCAAGTTGTCTCCAGTGGTATTGAGGATGGAGGAGATGATGATGATGAGGTCACTGACTCGACTTGGGTACCAGATAGAGCAGAGGAGGAAAGTGAGGGTGAGGCACAACCCCAACGAGGCAGCCATCATGGCAGAGTAGAGAGCAGCCACCCTATTCCATCACATTGTGAAGCTGTTATCTCCCGGCCCACTTCCCACAGCTCAGCTGTCTGGGCCTTTTTTAGTACATGTGCATCCGATCGCACTGTTGCTGTTTGAAAACGTTGTCTCAAGTGCATTAAGCATGGCAAAAACACCAGCCATTTGGGTACTACATGCTTGACAAGGCATTTAACCTCCCACCACTCAGCCCATTGGCAAGAGCACCTAAAAGCCACACAAAAGGGGCACAAATCTTTCCCTCCTCCTTACTCACCTCAGTATGTCCCTGCTATACCTCATGACCTCTCAGCAACCTCCACTGACAGGGATTATGGTATAGTGCAGGGTGTCCAAGATCCTTGCAGTACATCTGCCAGCAGCACAACACCAGCTGTAGACTGTTACCGGCAAATTTCTTTGCCCCATCTGCTGTAGCGGGGAAAAAAATACAGTCCCTGCCACCCACATGCCCAGCGTATAAATGCAAGCTTGTCAAAGCTACTGGCTCTACAAATTATGCATTTCTGCCTGGTGGATTCTGCCCCCTTCTGTGAATTTGCAGAATGTGTTGCACCACAATGTCAGGTTTCCAGTCACTATTTCTATTCATGTAAGGTCATTCCAGCTCTCTTCCATCACGTGGAAGGCAATGTTGTGGCATTGTTGGGCAAGGCAGTCAGCCGCAAAGTTCACGTTACTGCTGACACGTGGTCCAGCAAGCATGGGCAGGTTTGATATATTTAGTTCACAGCACACTGTGTAACTCTGCTTGCAACTTGGAAGGATGCAGGACAGGGCTCATTGCTGCAGCTTGTTGTGTCCCAACGTCTCCATACAGCTGGTGATGATGCAAGATTTGTCAGCTCTACCCCCTCCTCCTCCTTCTCCATGCCCTCCTCTGCTGAATTGTCCTATGAACCTCATGTACCCCCTAAGCGTTTAAAGGGCTCTTCAATGAGTCCTGCAGTGCTTCAGCTGGTGTGTCTCGGGGACAGGAACTACACCAGAGCAGAGATTCTTGCAGCTCTGCCAGGACAGGCCCAGAGATGGTTCAAGCCATGCAAGCTGGAGCCAGGAATGATGGCGTGTGATATTGGCACACACCTCCTGTCCGCCCTTAGACAGGGAAAGTTGACACATGTGCCATGCCTCAATTTTGTGGTGCAGCATTTCCTAAATAGGTACCCAGGGTTGGAAGATCTACTAAAGCAGGCCAGAAGAGTCTGTAGCCATTTCAGGTGATCATACACAGCCAGTGCTTGGTTGGCTGAAATTCTGTGGGAATTCCCCCTGCCCATAAACCCCCTAATTTGTGACATGCCCACCAGGTGGAACTTGACTTTAGCAATGCTGCAGCGGGTGCACATGCAGCAGAGGGCCATCAACAAATACCTGTGTGAGTATGGCACAATGACAGGTTCAGGCCAGCTAAAATTGTTTTCGCCACTCCAATGGCTGCTCATAAAGGATGCATGCACTGTACTGTCACCATGGACACCTTAAAGAGGAATTTATCGAATGTTTTTCCCCACTCTGGGAGGTTACAGTGTCGTGGAAAACGTTGTTTTGATGCTTCTGTTGGTCAAGAGAGGAGCGGTGGAGAAGGCAGCCGCCTAAGTGATGCATTTCTCAATTTTTTTAGTCCTCGCCGCTCAGGGCTGTCAGCTTTCACATCCCATCGACAGCATCTGAATCACATGGTGGACGATTATCTAGGGGCAAAAACAGAGATGGAGAGCTTTCCAGTCGATGATCCACTGGCTTACTGAGTCATGAGAATAGACCACTGGCCAGAACTTGCCCTGTATTGAGCTGCTGGGCTGCCCTGCATCCAGCGTGCTTTCTGAATGGTCATTCAGTGCTTCTGGAGGTTTTGTTACTAATCATAGAAAGTGTCTGTCCACAGACTCCGTGGACCATCTGACTTTTATCAAAATTAATCGGTCCAGGATTACCAGCAGCTATGAAGCCCCTGATGCCGATGTCACTGATTAAGTGTTTTTGGGATGTGGAATCTCTGCAGGACTTCTAGGCTGTCTAGGATGGGGGTTTTGATTTCATCTGGAAGAATATTTTTGGTATAGGTTTCATGGGCACAATTAACACCTAAAGACCAATTTTTCTGCACCTGTTTGACAGGTGCATATTATTGCAATTTTTGACAGCAAGGCAAATTCTTGCATTCATCAAGAGTACCTCTATAGGGTTACGGTGGGAAGGTGCCGCCGACACCCAAAGACCAATTTTTCATCACCCGTTACTTCTATCTAAAGTCTGTGGTAGAGACACCAGAATTTATCCAAAAAATCTTTAATCTTGTTCCCTGTGCACTACATTGTGGCCTCATCATACAGACTGGCTTCCCAAGCCCTTGCTTACAAAATAATGAAAGTTTGCATCTAAAATTTAATTTTTTGGGCTTTATAAATGAAATTATTGCTGCAGCAGCTTCTATACACAGTACAGATGTGCCACTTTACAGTACAGTACAGATGTGCCCCCAGGCACTATGTTGAAAGGAATTTTTCATTTTTATGCTTTCACTTTAGCATCAATAAATCACTGCTCATATAAAAATAATTTTTTTTACAAACTTTTTTTCATTAATAAATGTTTCCCAGGGCGGTACACGGACCCCTATAACCATTGTATGTCCAATTAATTGCATATAAACCTTTAAAATGGGCACTTTTTATTTTTCACATTCGGGTCCCATAGACTTCGATGGGGTTCATTATTTGGTTCCGAACTTTTGCGATGTTCGAAAGTTCTAGTGCGAACTGAACAGGGGGTCATTTGGCCCATCCCTAATCCCTACCTCGTACATATTTAACCAGTGTCAGGACAGATCTCTGGATCTGGGAATATGTAGAGTGGACAGTCCTTCCCACTCTATCAACCTTTGAGATAGAGGACCTGGAGCAGCCCTTCAAGGTGCTCATAGTGGCAAATATCTTCCCTTAAGGCTAATAAGGTCCAGGCCTAGATGGCTTTACTCCCTGCTTTTTTTAAGCTCTTTCACAATGCTCTTATCCCCTTACTTACTAAAACGTGCAATGCTATATCCTCGGAATCCTTTCTCTCCATCGCCAGCATTGGAGGCCCATATTGCCCAAACCTGGAAAAGATGCCACTCTCTGTGGCAGTATCGCCTTATCTCCCAGAAACCATAAAATCCTTTCCAGGTATCATTTCCCCACTGTACTCCACAACATGGACATTTTGATTCCCAATGCCTGCTGCCTGTCAGTCCCGGGTACTATGACTCATATATAGGGAACATGCCGATTAATCGCAACCTTTTGGTATAAACATTTCCAATTTTACTATAAATTAGTAGGTGACAGCACTCCTACTATTACCTTGTTATCTACGGTATGCTGCTGGGTTCCTACAAGAAAAATAAGAGATGCTTACTCCAACACTTCTTAACTGCAGCACAAACAGTTATCTTCCGTAACTTGTGAAAATTGGGCACCCCTTCTCTACGTGAATGGACTTGTGAGATGGTCTTCTTATGTCACTTAGAGCAGATGGTCTCCTGGGAAAATGGCAAATCAGAGGTCTATAATTTAACATGGATTGCAAGGACTTTTTGGGATTTCAGGTACTCCTCTGACTTTGCCTCCTATTTTAACTGACAGGTTTTTTGAGGGATAGATATCCTGGTGTTGTACTATAGTTCGGGAATTCTCAGGGCAGCACAGAATTTTTATTGAGCCCAATATGTCTGTACATATTGTATTTGGTTACACTGGTTTTGGCTGTCATTGTGACATATATCTATAAGTTTCTGTGCTTGGTGGCCTATTTTGTTACCCCCCCCCCCCCCCCCCCCAAGATATGCTGTGTTGACTTCTCAATTTGCCCGGTAGGGCGCTGTTTGTTTTATTTTTTTCACGTGTTTTCTCTGCTTGTCCTATATTGTAATGGATTGTACAGTATGTACCTCACTGTTCTACTTTGCAAAAAAATAAATAAATGGATTTAACATAAATAAACCAAAGTAGCGCTGTTTATAAACAGTAACCAAACAGGCGATAAAAAGACACAAAGTAACATTGTTTATAAACATTGATCAGACAGGAGATAGAGAGATGCAAAGGGGAAATGCACTAAAACTGGATTAACCCAATTATGACTTTTCTGGATGTGTAGGCCTCATCTAACTAAAATGAAATGAAAAAAAAAAAAATTCTCACAGCGCAAGCACAAAATTAACCAATACAAAGAAATGTATATCTCAATAAAATGCAAAACCTTTTCAAACAATAACTAAATGTCCACTGCTATAAACACAAAAATACATGTATATAAAGTGACATCGTTACATAGTTAGTCAGGTTGAAAAAAAAAAACAAGTCTATCCAGTTCAACCAAAAATAAATAAAAAAATACAATCCCATATACACAATCCTTCATCCACAGTTGATCCAGAGGGAGGCGGAAAACCCCAGCAGAGAAGATCCAATTTGCTACAGCAGGGGAAAAAAATCCTTCCTGATCCCCCGAGAGGCAATCAGATTTTCACCGGATCAACTTTACCTATAAATTTAATTACCCAGTTATATTCTGTACATTTAGGAAAGATTCCAGACCTTTCTTATAGCAATCTACTGATCTGGCCAGATCCACCTCTGCAGGGAGTCTGTTCCACATTTTCACAGCTCTTACTGTAAAGAAACCTTTCTGTTTTTTGAGATGAAATCTTTTTTACCCTCTAGACGTAAAGAGTGCCCCCTTGTCCTCTGTGATGACCTTAAAATTAATAACTCAACACCAAGTTCACTATAAAAACCTTTATATAAAGTGCAAACATTCTTCAAAAAGTGTTCCATGCACATTAGTATAAGCGCATTGTATTGCATTGTATCCCTAAGCCGTCTCTGGCCGCATAATAGTGTCAGTGGTGACACTGTTTATTGTAAGTGTTTTTAATCTCATTTTGAAATACCGTATATACTCGAGTATAAGCCGAGGCACTCAATTTTACCACAAAAAACTGGGAACATTTATTGACTCGAGTATAAGCCTAGGGTGTCCATCTGCATGCCTCACTTTGCCTCACTGTGCCCATGCCTAGACTGACGTTTACCATGGGAGTCTATGGAAGGGGTGCCTGGATTTGAAAAATCAGTGCCCCCCGGCCGTAGGTTCCATAGACAACAAACTTTGCACACTTATAGAGGAAGAGTGGGGCTACATGTGTGCCAAGTTTGGGGTCCAAGGGACCTACGGCCGGCCGGTACCGGGTCCCCAAATTCCGGGAGATCAGGCACAAAAAGGTGACTCGAGTATAAGCCGGGGGGGGACATTTTCAGCACAAAAAAATGTGCTGAAAAACTCGGCTTATACTCAAGTATATACGGTAAAGGCTCATTACAGTTTTATGCTATGTGAACCTTTTTCTCGCAGTCTCCGCTCTAATTCATCCCAAAGGTGTTCTATCAGGTTGAGGTCAAGACTGTGCAGGACAGTCAAGTTTTTCCACCCCAAACTCGCTCATCCATGTCTTTATGGATCTTGCTTTGTGCACGGGTCCAAATCATTTGGTGAAGGAGGGATTATGGTGTGGGGGGTGGAGGGGGGATTATGGTGTGGGGGGGAGGGTGGATTATGGTGTGGGGTTGATTTTCAGGGGTTGGGCTTGGCCCCTTAGTTCCAGTAAAGGGAAGTCTTAAGTGTCAGCATACTAAGACATTTTTGACAAGTTCATGTTCCCAACTTTATGGGAACAGTTTGAGGACGGTCCCTTCCTGTTCCAACACCTGAGCACCAGTGCACAAAGCAAGGTCCATAAAGACATGGATGAGAGAGTTTGGGGTGGAGGAACTTGACTGGCCTGCAAAGTCCTGACCTCAACCTGATAGAACACCTTTGGGATGAATTAGAGCGGAGATTGAGAGCCAGACCTTCTCGTCCACATTAGTGCCTGACCTCACAAATGCACTTCTGGAAGAATGGTCAATCATTCCCATAGACACCCTCCTAAACCTTGTGGACGGCCTTCCCAGAAGAGTTGAAGCTGTTATAGCTGCAAAGGGCGGGGCCAACTCAATATTGAACCCTACGGACTAAGACTGGGATTAAATTAAAGTTCATGTGCGTGTTAAGGCAGGTATCCCAATACTTTTGGTGTAGCACACCCCCGCAGGAGCTGCTGGTTTAATTTTGGGCCTACAGTATTCGTGGTCTAGGGGAAGAAAATCTGTAGAAACTCCAATGTCCACACACGATGTAAAGCCTTAAACAGTTAGGTTTTATTTTCCTTTTTGCATAAACATGTAGAAAGGTAAGGGAAGGGGGAGGTTCAGGCACACGGTACAGATCACTGAGGATAACTCCTCAAGTATACAGTCACACACCACTCTCCCTGGAGTGAGTATTGCTCACCCGGATAGGCCCCTCTCACCTGGCCTAGCAGCCGGAATGATGCACAAACAATGATCAGGACCACAGGTCTCTGCCACAGACTGGCGGTGCACAGAATTGGATAATCCGGGATCCTCTGCCACAGGACTCAACACCCCAACTTCCAGCCAAACAGTCAAGAGCCTTTAAGCCGACCCGGCAGACTGTAAGGTATCTTTAGTTGCGGTGCATCCTCCAATAGAATTACCAGGCCCTCCTCAAGACACCAGCCTTCCGCTTGGATTTTTCCAGGACAGGTCCTCCCCTGGTTTCCTCCATTGAGCGGCTTCCTCCCTCAGGATGGACAGCACAGGATCACCTTCGAGGTGCAGACCCAGTCAGCATAACTGGGCCCACTTTTCAGAGTTGCGGCCTCGGACCAGCATGGTTACGAAACCAAAAAATCACACAATACACCCCTCACGCCAGGAGGGCCGCGAGGGGACGAAGGACCCTAAAAGATGGCGTCTGCCCCTTACGTACCCTTCCCCAGCATGCTCAGCAGGTGGACCACGCCCACTGAACTGTTCCCGGGGGAAGGTACCCAATACACTCTGGCTTGTCAGTCTTCCACATTGGCCTGAGGTGGTAACACCACCTACAGGCGAACAGTGGGAAGTCGGCCCAACACAGCCATAGCCGGAACAGAGGCTAATTTAGCATCAATTATTTACATCTGAGCCTAACTATTGGCTCAGATACCCTCTAAATTGAAACATAGCGCTCAGTCATTGGGAGCAGGGCGCTATATATATATATATATATATATATATATATAGATATTTTTTTTTTGTGGTTATAGCACTGTTGGAAAGATTTTTTCATTTGTTTGTTCACTGGGTCAATTAGGATAGCAGTTGCACAGTTTAGTGAAAGATGATATTTAGTTCTGTGGCACAGTTCTATTTTTGTTAATAACTAAAATCAAAAGCTTAAAAAAATGTGATGACTTATAATAATAGTTCAGAGATATGAAATATTGTTTCTTCTGGTGAGAGTTCATAACCTTACTGTCATTTTCACCAGAGCTCTGCGGACAGCACCTTTCAGTTCATTGTTCCTCAGACTGTAAATAACAGGATTTAATAATGGGGTGAAAAATGTATAAAGTACAGACACTAGTCGGCCAACAAGAAAATTGTCATTTTTGGGTTGAATGTAGTTGAAGAATGTAGTCACATAAAACATGAAGACCACCGTGAGGTGAGAACTGCAGGTGGAGAAGGCTTTCCGTCTGCCGTCCTTCATTTTAATACTCAGGATGGTTTTGACAATGTAGACATAGGAAAGGAAAGTGATGGAAAAGGCAACGAGAGCAAATGGCACTCCAACAAGAAAAATTAGTAAATAATTGAGGTAAGTGTCAGAACGTGACAGCTGAATCAGCTGAAACAATTCACAGAACAAGCCCGGGATGGTGACGGAATCAGGGAAGGACAATCTTTGCGTACTAAGCGTGTGCATCAAGGAGTAGGCACAGCTGAAAATCCATATGCTGGTGACCAACAGAACACACAGTCTAATGCTTATTTTGGTTGTGTAATGCAGAGGAAGACAGATGGCAACATATCGATCATAGGACATAATGGCCAGAAGAAAGAACTCCGTGTAGGCAAACCAGGAGAAGAAGAATACTTGGGCAATGCAAGTTGAGTATGATATCAGTATGTTTCCACTAAAGTTGCCAAAAGACAGATGAGATACAGAACAAAAAGGCATGAATGTGTCTAAAACTGAGAGGTTTCCCAGGAAAAAGTACATGGGAGTCTGCAGGTGGGAGTCGGTGTTCACCAAGAAAATGATGAGAAGGTTCCCAGCCACTGTGGCCGCATAGACCAGGTGGAAGAACAGAGAAAGCGGGATCCGAGAAGCCATGAGGTCTGACAGGCCAAGCAAAATAAATTCAGTTTGAAAAGTTTGATTTTTACTCATAACCAAATTATTTTCACAAGCTCCAGAGCTTCACTCTTAAGAATCTTGAAGAGATTGTAATAGACAGAGAAGGCACGCCTTCTTATATTATTAACACAAGTCTGGCTCTTTCACATCAATGTTTTCAGCACCAATTACTTGACATGTTTTATTTGGAATCAGAATCTCTGCATTACATTTGTTTTGGCACAAGGTGAAAAAACATTACCACTGAGATGTCCGTTATAGGCACTTCTTTCTAAACCACCTAAAAAAAGCACCAAATATATGGTTCAATAATATGTATATTATCTGTAAAAGTGATACAGTTGTGTAAATAGACCTATTTACAAACTTTAAAGCCTCCTACACACGACCGTTTTTCTCGGCAAGAAAACTGCTGGGAGAGCTTTTTGGCAAGAAAACCGTTCATGTGTATGGTTTCTCGGCAGGAAAACTCCCGGGAATCTCAACAAGAAAAATAGAGAGCCTGCTCTCTATTTTTCTCGTCGGGATTCCCGGCGGAGTGTTTCCTGCGAAGAAAACCGTTCGTGAGTATGCTTACCTGTCCCAGGTAAGCCCGCGCATGCTCGATGAGACTTTGACGCATGCGCGGTAGCATACAAGGGTAGTGTAGGGTGTAGCAAGATGACAGAAACGGCATCGAATGTGACGAGCGCCGGCTCGTCGTAGTCGATGACGTCACTGCGTACTTGCCATTCAAAAGAACGGCGGTTCTTTTGAATGGCCATCTGTACACAGGGCTTGGCAAGACAAGCTTGGCAGGAATCCCGTCGAGAAAACCAATGTTTTTTTTTGACGGGATTCCCGCCCGTGTGTACAGGGCTTAAGAATTTTTTTTTATCAGTAACCTACATGACCAAGTGCTATAATAATACCACTAATAATAATAAACTTTATTTTATATAGCGTCTTTTAAAAAAAAAATTGTTTATTAAAACATGTATGAGATGCATACATAATATATATAACCAGTATATGCAGGGCCGCTGATAGAGGGGACCACCGGTCCTCCTGTAGGGGGCCCGGGCACACAGGGGGCAGGAGAGCAGGACAATCGGTGAAGCAGAGAACGGATGACGGCGTCTCTCACCCAGAAACTGGAAGCCGGTTTCTTCCCCTCTCCCTCCCGATGGCTTTCAGGTGATAAGTGAGAGAACTGGAGCGACGAATTTAGAGGGTGCTGAGGTGGGTTGTTCTGTGCCCACCCAGATTACAGTTCTGTCCCCCTGAGATCCTTTCCCCGCCCCCGCTCCTGCCAATACTCACAGCCAAGACGAGGAGACGGCAGCCTGGAGGCTGGAGCGGTGAGAGAAGAAGAGCCAGCGGGAAGTGCACTGTGTTGCACTGTGTTGTACTCTCCCCTCCTGTCAGAAGAGTGCTGGTCTATACAGTACATGAGACCGGATCACTCTTACTGTAGATCTCATCACACTGTATTCAGTGTGTATACAGTGTGATGAGATTTACAGTCAGAGCGATCCGGTCTCATGTACTATATAGATTATCAAGGCTTTGAAAGGAGGGGAGAGGAAAACACAGCGCACTTCCTCCTGGTTATCTTCTGTGTTGGCAAATGTAATGGGGATGTGGGGAGGGGGGTATGTGCAAGAAGGAAGAATGGGGGGGGGGTTGTACAAGGAGGAAGAATGGGGGGATATGTGCTAGGAGGAAGAATGGAGGGGTTGAACCAGGAGAGGGGATGTCTGTGCTAGAAGAGGGGGTGGGGATTTGCAAGGAGTAAGAATGGGGGGGGGTATGTGCAAGGAGAAAGAATGAGGGGATATAAGCAAGAAGGAAACATGGGGGGGATATTTGCTAGGAGGAATAATGGGGGGGTTGAACCAGGAGAGGGGATGTTTGCGCTAGAAGAGGGGATGGGGATTATTACTGGGGGGATTTGGGTAGGGTGGTAGAATTTGTGCTGGGAAAGGTAAAGTAAAGGAGGGTTGTGCTAGGAGGAGGGGTTAGTGGGAATTTTTTCTAGGAGGGCAATTGAAGAAAGAAGATTTGTGCTGGGAGGGGAGGGGATTTATTTTCTAACACCCTAGAGAATAAAATGGCGGTTGTTGCAATACTTTCTGTCACACCGTATTTGCGCAGCGGTCTTACAAGCGCACTTTTTTTGGAAAAAAATATACTTTTTTGAATTAAAAAATAAGACAACAGTAAAGTTAGCCCATTTTTTTTATATTGTGAAAGATAATGTTACGCCGAGTAAATTGATACCCAACATGTCAACATGTCAACATGATACCCAAAATTGCGCCCGCTCGCGGAATGGCGACAAACTTTTATCCTTTAAAATCTCCATAGGCAACGTTTAAAAAATTCTAAAGGTTGCATGTTTTGAGTTACAGAGGAGGTATAGGGCTAGAATTATTGCTCTTGCTCTACCGATTGCGGCGATATGTCAGATGTGTGGTTTGAACACCGTTTTCATATGCGGGCGCTACTCGTATATGTTCGCTTCTGCACGCGAGCTCGGCGGGACGGGTGCGTTTAATTTTTTTTTCTTATTTGTTTTACCTTTTATTATTTTTTTTCACTGTTCTTTAAGAAAAAAAAAATGTGTCACTTTTTTTCCTATTACAAGGAATTACAAGGAATGTAAACATCCCTTGTATTAGAAAAAAGCATGACAGGTCCTCTTAAATATGAGATCCAAAAGACCTCAGATTTCATATTTACACTAAAATGCAATAAAAATAATTTTTTGTCATTTGAAAATAAATAAATAAAATAAAATGTCCCTTTAAGAGCTATGGGCGGAAGTGATTTGACGTTGTTTCCACCCTGCAATGACTTGGAGACGGGCGGGGGCCATCTTCCCCTCACTCCTCTCCATGTCAGGCTAGGGACAGGTCCAGATCGCCTCCGCCGTTACCGACGGCCACGGTAAGCAGCGGAGGGCCCTCTCCCGCTGCCGATAAAAGTGATCTTGCGGCGAATCCGCTGCAGAGACCACTTTTATCTGAAATAGAACCGCCGGCTCTTGAAGTGGATACCGGGGTTATGATAGTTAGCTGCTACCATAACAACGGTATTCCTCTTCAAAGACAGGACATTTATATATTTGTACATGTTGATCATATCCCCCCTTAATCTCCTCTTCTCAAGAGAGAATAAATTCAGTTCCTCTAATCTTTCATCATAGCTGAGCTCCTCCATGCCTCTTTGGTTGCCTTTTGGTTGCCCTTCTCTGCACTTTCTCCAGTTCCCCGATATCCTTTTTGAGAACTGGTACCCAAAACTGAACTGCAATAATCCAGATGAGGTCTTACTAATGATTTGTACAGATGATGTCTCTCTCTCTGGAGTCCATCCCTCTCTTATACAAGAAAGGACTTTGCTTGCTTCGGAAACCGCAGCTTGGCATTGCATGTTATTATTGAGCTAATGATCTACCAAAACCCCCAGATCCTTCTCCACTACGGATCCCCCCAGATCCTTCTCCACTACGGATCCCCCCAGATCCTTCTCCACTACTGATCCCCCCAGATCCTTCTCCACTACGGATCCCCCCCAGATCCTTCTCCACTATGGATCCCCCCAGATCCTTCTTCACTACGGATCCCCCCCAGATCCTTCTCCACTACGGATCCCCCCAGATCCTTCTCCACTACTGATCCCCCCAGATCCTTCTCCACTACGGATCCCCCCCAGATCCTTCTCCACTATGGATCCCCCCAGATTCTTCTCCACTACGGATCCCCCCCAGATCCTTCTCCACTACGGATCCCCCCCAGATCCTTCTCCACTACGGGTCCCCCCCAGATCCTTCTCCACTACGGACCCCCCCAGATCCTTCTCCACTACGGACCCCCCCAGTTGTACTCCCCCTAGTATGTATGATGCATATTCTTAGCTCCCAAGTGCAGAACTTTACATTTATCAACATTAAACCTCATCTGCCACATAGTCGCCCAATTAGACAAAGCATTGAGGTCGGCTTGTAAATTGGTGACATCCTGTAAGGACATTATTCCACTGCATAGCTTAGTGTCATCTGCAAAAGACAGAAATTTTATTTTTAATCCCAAACCCTACATCATTTATAAAGATATTGAAAAGTAAGGGTCCCAACACTGAACATTGGGGTACACCACTAATATCACTGAACCTTGGGGTACACCACAAATAACCTTAGACCATTCAGAGTAAGAATAATTAACCACTTCCATACTGGGCACTTATACACCTTCCTGCCCAGACCAATTTTCAGCTTTCTGCGCTGTTGCACTTTGAATGACAATTGCGCGGTCATGCTACACTGTACCCAAACTCAATTTTTATCATTTTGTTCCCACAAATAGAGCTTTCTTTTGGTGGTATTTGATCACCTCTGCGATTTTTATTTTCTGCTAAAAAAATAAAAAAAAGACCGAAAATTTTGAAAAAAAAAAACGTTTTTTTTTTGTTTCAGTTACAAAACTTTGTAAATAAGTACGTTTTCTCCTTCACTGATGGACACTGATGGGGCTGCACTGACGGGCACGGATAAAGTGGCACTGACGGGCACAGATAAGGCGGCACGGATGGGCACCGATGAGGTGGCACGGATGGGCAACGATAGGCGGCACGGATGGGCACAGATAGGCGGCACGGATGGGCACAGATAGGCGGCACGGATGGGCACAGATAGGCGGCACAGATGGGCACAGATAGGCAGCATGGATGGGCACAGATAGGCGGCACGGATGGGCACAGATGGGATCTGATAGGCGGCATGGATGGGCACTGATAGGTGGCACGGATGGGCATGGATGGGCACTGATAGGTGGCACGGATGGGCATGGATGGGCACTGATAGGTGGCATGGATGGGCACTGATAGGTGGCACTGTACTGTAGTAATGGATGCCAATCAGTGCCAAACAATAATGCCTGCCAATCAGTGGTGCCCATTGTGGGCACTGATTGGCATCCATTACTTGTATATAATTAGCATCCCTGGTGGTCTAGTGTGGAATACCTATAGGTGGCATCCCTGGTGGCCTAGTGGTATCCCTGGTGGTCCAGTGTGGGCATCCTCGGGGAGGCTACGCTGATAATGGATCAGCACAAACCCCCCCTGTCAGAGGAGCAGCCGATCGGCTCTCCTCTACTCGCGTCTGACAGACGCAAGTGAGGAAAAGCCGATGACCGGCTTTTCCTGTTTACATCGTGATCAGCCGTGATTGGACACGGCTGATCACGTGGTAAAGAGTCTCCGTCGGAGACTCTTTGCCTAGATTTGTGTTGCGGGGTGTCAAACTGACATCCCACAGCAACGATCGCCGCGATGCGCGCCCCCGGGGGCGCGCAGCGGCTCAAAATCCTGTGGACGTCATATGACGTCCAGTCAGGATTTTGAAACCACTTTGCCGCCGTCAATCTGTTATAGGGCGGGCGGCAAGTGGTTAAATCCTAATAGTTTTTTTTTTTCAAATGTTTCAATACTTTTTCATTTATATAGCAAAAGCATTGAAGTGTTTAATTTGACAAGCAATGCGATGGTTTAGTCCATCTAAATAATCTGACTAACCTAAACTCAATAGTTGTAATAATATTTAACCCTTACCCCCAAGTCTTCTTTCTTACCTGTCCCTGCCCCTCCTCAACCTTTTGCTGGGCTGCCTGTTGGGATCACTCAGTCATCCTTTTTTGCAAGATTTTGAACTTGGTGGATGTGAGTCTCTTCTTAAAATAATGAGACTTGTAAGTTTTTAGTCTAATGTATGTTTTATTTTTTTTGTCAATTTCCTGTGTGCCAGTGATGTGAGTATTACAGTATAATGGCTGGGCTCAGGTTTAGAGATTGACGTTGAATGTCACATGAATGGTTGGATAAAAAGTTGTTTTGTTTTTTTATGATTAAAACAGAAACAATTTGTTCTGTAAATATTTCATTTACTTGATCATTTTCGTTCTGATTTGTCTGACGTGATATAGAATCACAAATTTCAGGAAATCAGGCAAGCGTGGTTCATGAATAGAACCTCCACAAACCATTTTAAAATATTTACACAAAGGAAAAGAATTGACAACTTTATTGATCAAATGCATCTCATTCATGTATTTTAATTACTGTACATGGGACGTGGCATTTGTAAGGCAAGCCATAGATGATGCGATTTTCTTTCCTGCAGCCATGGTTTGCAGGACAGAAAATCTCTCAACTCCCCCATAAAAATGTTAATGCAGGAATCCCTCCCGCAGTGCTATTGTGTTCTGCCGGCAGGAGCCTACCCTGCTGGCAGAATACAATGATTGCCGCTAGCTGGAATAACATGCAAAAAATCAGGCAGTGTGGTTGTACTGAAGTCCATCAATTGATAAATTTAAGTACAACCAGCCTGCCCATACATGGATCAAATCTTGGCCAGTCCCTGCTGAACCAGCCAAAATTCCATTCATCTATGGCTGGATTTAGTCAAACATATTTTTTTTTTCTAAAAAACACAGACTTAGTGGTCAGAAATCCTGACTTGTAGCACAAAAGTTGGATATTTTGTGCACCAGTGGGAATAGTCTTTACCAATCCTGATATCTATCTATCTGTCTATCCATCTATCTTTTTTTTAATATTTCCCTTTCAGTGTTACACCATAAAAAAAAAAAAACATTTATTTTTTTTAATTCTTTAGCATTCTTCTATTACTGTACATTTCTAACAATCAAACTCCATTTTACAACAATGACAACTAATTTTTTACAAAGTAAAAAAAGAATAATCCAAGCATTGCAAAAATCACATGCAAAAAAAGGCTCTCTTACATCACAACATTAAGTCAAAACTATTTATTAACAATGTATCCATGATTCAAGCATCAACAATTTATCCAAGTCCTCAATTACTTCATATAGGAAAGTGATATTTGTAAAAAAATATATATATATATATATATATATATATATATATATATATGTATACACTGTATATATATCCCCATTTACAGAATTCTGGCAATGATGTCTCTGTTCCACTCACCTGATAATCATTCTCCTCAATAAAACCTTGGGGTTTAGTAGCAGAGTGCTGAAAATATACCCTTAGGTCCTTACTGCCTCTTCCAATATTCCAAACTGACATAAAGCTACTAAACAATATACTGGAGATGGGTGATAGTAAATTAAAGAGATTTCAAATATGCTCACCTCTATACCCCAAGGTTTTCAATCCTTATACATCAGATCTGTGCTAAAAAAAACAAACAGGGGAGCAATATGTATCCTAGCCAAGTACTACATTTCTTAAGAATCAATAGTACATATTAATTTTGTATTATATACAGTTAATAACAATTAAATGGTGTCTTATTTTATATTTTGACCACTTAGCTCAAACCTCTAAATGGTGTAAAATTGATATTGGTATACTTTTATTCCAAAAAAAAATATATTGTCTATTTTTATATTTTGACTACTTAGCTCAAAACCCTACTCAGTATAAAACTGATAAAGTTAAGAAATTCTAAAAATAGTATTTTGTTTTTGAGTCAAGCAGATCAAAGACAACAGAGATAGAGGACAAATGATACCCTGTATTTTTTTTTTTTTTACTTATATGAGAAATATTTGAGCCACAACAAAAAATATAAAATACATTTGCTGTAAGTTAATTTCTTTGTAGATTGCTTCATTGAAATATGTTTGACTGGTATTTCTTTCTTTCTTTCTTTTAATGAAATAAAAATCAAATATTCACTCTTGCCTATTATTGAGCAAGTACCTGATGTAGATGCTAGCTATTGGCATCATCCTATACAAAGGGTCATCATGGAAGAAATAAAGGAAGCACACAGATCATATGCCACTGATGCCTCTTGTATAAAAGCGTTCAGCTCTTCCCTAAGGTCTCCAGCAATATCCCTCCTGAGGTCTCCAGAAATATCCCTCTTGAGGTCTCCAGCAATATCCCTCCCGAGGTCTCCAGCAATATCCCTCCCGAGGTCTAAATTCCTTCTGTGTCTCATTAAACTGTGGAGATTTCACTGTGGCCTCAGAATTTTTCTATATTATTATATTTCCTTTTTCTTTATTTGTAATCCTTTCTTTATTTTTATAGTTGGCAATACATATATTGTTTAAATTACTTACATCTAATCACAAAAAAAATAATTGTATTATGTAAATGTCAATGATCCAAGCATACAATGGAGCCATGCTTTTCAAACTGCATATGTGTGCACATGAAAAGTTGCATTTGTTTGTTCATACAATAAAAACAAAAATGCATGCAGTTTTATAAAAAAAAAGTTTAAAAAGCCATCAAAAAAGTATCCAAATATGCAAACATGAATATGATGATAACAGTAGTAGTGATAGTATCAATAGTAGAAGTAGTAGAAATAATACAATAAAAATATTAATATTTCAAGAGGCACATGCGTGGAGGACTCCAAGATGGTCGCTTAAGCTCCGCACCACCCCGGCTGATCGGCTCACCTCACGGCTGCATGTGACTCGCGTGACGGTCTACGGCTTCATCGTCTGGCGGAACCCCCCAGGAGCCAATACATGTCAAAATGCTTGGCTAGAAGGGATCTGCGGCTGCAATTTAGCCCCAAGTTTGATTTGCTTGTGTCCAAGATCCCGGCAAACATGTGCTAAATAGGAGGAGGAACTCCCTGTGCCCACGAATCTGAACCCCCTACAGTCCTCTCTGAGCCCAACTGTGAGTAATCTCCACACTACGGCACCTTCTCCAGCCTCAGAGTTGCTTGTAGGGCACAAACTGGAGAATTACATGTTTTCCCCATGGAATCTGCTGAGGCCTATTCGGCCTCCTGACACCAGACAGGGCACATCAGCTCAGACACCCTTATAAATACAGCTGATCTGTTCCATAAATTGTCAGAGCTGCTAAACAGGAGACTGACCACCACAGCAGCTAAAATCACTGGAGATATTAAGGCAATCAAATAGAAGCTGCACTCCACAGTTGCTAAGGCCAACCAAAACTCTGATCATATCCAAGTTCTACAGGACCAGCTGGACACAGCCCTTTCTAAAACTGATGATCTCGAGAACAGATCGAGGAGGTATAACTTTAGATTAAGGGGTCTCCCGGAGTCCGTCACAGATGTTACGGCAGCAGTCCAGGACTTCATTAAGAATCTGATCCCAGGGGGCGTGGCCTGAGCGGAGACCGAGATGGACGCCTAATCTGAGAGCTCCTGTGTGACCGGGCCGCTTTATCACCTTGAACGGGAGCCTACCATCCTAAGCTTGCTATGCACAGAGCCACAAGGAGCTCGTCCACCTCTCGCACCATCAAGGACTCTCAGACGCACTCGGGGAGGAATATACCGGACATATTCCGGTCCCAAAAGACGCAGGCCTCTGCGTCATTGCGGATCCTCGCGCCAGCACAGGCCCAAGCCGCGGCCTCGCCTGACAGGCCGCCTCCAGCCAATATGCCGGGGATATCCTCTCCCAGCTCCAGCGGGGCTCTCCCCCCCAGCCTACTCGACTTGGAGAAAGTTGCGACGGACATCAAAAACACGGTCACTGCTGCCATAGCAGACCTGAAGGCCGAAATGCTCGCGGTCGCCCACCGAGTGGATAACGTGGAGCAGACGACCCAGACGCGGCCATTCGCCAGGTACAGTCGGCATATGACTCCCAACTTGCCCAAGTTTTTGAGCTCCACAGACATGTGGAAGACCTGGATAACCGGGGAAGGAGGCACAATGTTAGGGTACGGGGGGTCCCCGAATCCGTAGACCCCACCGCCTTACAGCAAACCGTCAGCGCTATCTTTAATGACCTGATTGAGCGCCCTGCGGATTCCCCCATTGATATGGAAAGGGCCCACCGCGCCCTCCGCCCCATACCCCGGGATAACGAACCCCCCAGAGACATTATATGCTGTATAGTTAGCTTCCCCCTTAAGGAAGAGATTCTCCGCAAGGCGAGGGAAAGGGGACGTATTCTTTATAATGGCGCGGAGGTGAAACTGTTCCAGGACCTTTCACAGATTACCCTTCAAAACAGGAGGGCACTACGGCCACTGCTAGATGCTCTGCATGCGAGAAACATTCAGTACCGCTGGAAATTCCCGTTTGGCCTGTCTGCTTCAGCGAGGGGGCGCTCTGCATTGCTTCGCACACCGGAAGATCTTCAGGCGTTCTGTGATCAACTCGACTTGCCCGCCTTAGAACTACCGGATTGGTATGCGCTTTACTTCCCAGCGGAAGCCTGGCTTCCTGTTTCGCTCCATCCGTCGCCGAAAGCTGCACGCCAGAGACCGCGTCACCGTAGACCTGGACCGATGTCACCGAATGCTCGTTCCTCACGCCGGGATCTGCAACAACATAGCCCCTCACCACCGCGTATGTGATGCGAGAAATCTATTGACTGTCTGCTGGATAGACTGAGACCTGCAGCCCGTGAGTATACCTCCCCCCCCCGAGATGTGTAAGCGTTATGCACTGATCTCTCACTCTCCCGGAGACCCCCCAGACCCTCATTTGAGATAGACATGCCATTCCCACCCCGGTCTCTTGCACCTCATAGCTGACAACCCCGTGTCCCAATGGCCCTAACGGTGACCTTCTTTCCCTGTTTGGGACTCCATACAATGCCTCTCCATCGGGAGTCACCCAATAGCTCCACAACCTGTAACCCAGCGGACGACCTAGGGCCTGCCTTATTCAGGTGGCGGATGTGGAAAGTGCGTATCCCCGAAAAAGCTACCTACGCCTTTTTACCCCAGAGCACCTAATCCCTCACACACGCCCGGATCCCCCAAAGCTGGGAGGTTGCACTCAAAGTTTGAACTCTCTGTCGAAGATATGGATGCCCCCACGACAAGTTCCCGTCCTGGGAGAGACTCCCTATGAGTGTCCAGGAGTAGGCCTGGGTTTCTGTCATTGGCCCCTACCCACACAGCTACGGAGATCTCTCTGCAATTCGGGCCCGAGCAGACTTCCCCCCCCCCCCTTTTTTTTTTTTTTTTGGATCCGGGAGGACTGATCTCTAAATTGCCCGAAACCTCGGCCTGCAACACGAACACATCATCCCCCCCTTGGATACTTCTTTCACGGAAGACGATCCTAAACTTCTGTAGGCAATGTTTTCGCAATCTATGTCTTACTTTTATTCCCCCAAATATTACTTTATATTGTCTCTCAATAACATTACCAGTGCTATTATATGTTCCTTATTTGCATGTGCTTTCCCTTGACCCCCGGTTATACAGATGCGGTCTGCCGGGCGTCGGTTGGGTGGGGGGGGGGGTTTTGGGAGAGGCCGGGGACTCCTAGGTTCCGGGAGCCACATTCCGCCCCCCGATGCGAAGGTAGACGTCGAGATACCGTCACCTTAACTCACTCTGGGCTCTCCCTTCCCCCCCTCATCCCTCCCCTCCTCCCCTATCCACTCCTTCCCCCCTTCCCCCCCGCTTCTTCCCCTCTTCCCCCCCCACTTCCCCCCCTCCCCCGCTCCCTTGTTCTCTCCTCCCTACCCCCCCTCCTTTCTCCCCACATCTCTTCCCCTCCCTTCCCCCTTTTTTCCTTGCATTTCCCATCCCCTCCTCCTCTCTCCTTCCCCTCCATCTCTCTTCCCCCCCTCCTCACCCCCTCTCCCCCCCCCCCTGCACCTCTTCCCCCCCTCTCCCCTTGCCTCTTCTCCCCCTCCCCCTAATCCCCTCTTCTCCCCCTCCGCCCCTATCCTCCTAGCCATCCCTTCCCCCTCCTTTCCCTCCCCTCCCCCCTCTTCCCCTCTTCCTTTCCCCACTCCCCTCAACCTGCCCCTTCCCCTGCCTCATCCCCTTGTCCCTCATTCTCCCTTCCCCCTCCCATTCCTCCCTCACCCCCCGTCCTTGGACCTGTTGCCCTGCCCCTTCCCCCCTACTCACCCCCTCCCCCCCACCATAGAGTGGCTTGACGTAAGTCTTTGAAGAGGGTCTCCTCTCCCCAGCTTGCCTCACGGGCTGCGGATTTCTCGGTTGATTCTCCTGAATACACTTTAAAAGGTTTACTTTCTAAATATTATGGCTCGGTTATATTGATTTCAGCACTGCGAGCTGGAATAGGTTATATGTGTTATGTTATGTTGATTTGTGTATTGCTCCTATGCACTTGATACTTGAACTTTCGGCAGCTTGTTCCTTATGGTAGGCTCCCCACTACGCTTCTTGGGCTCTCGCCGTAAGTGGGATCCCTCATCCGCTTCACTTTGACCCCCGGTCCACAGCTAGGCCGTGGTTACCGCCCACACTACTACCCCCACACAGCAGTCTCACTGAGACGTTGCTGACACTCCAGATTTCCTCTTGACTCCTACAGGTAGATAGCCTAGCGCAGTCCACCTCTGGTTTTTTTTTCCCCTTTCCCATATCTATTCCCTTACATTTAGCTCTCATATCCCCCCCCCTTTTTTTCTTTTATTTTCTTTGTCTTTTCTTTTCTTTTCTTCTCTTTTCTTTTCTTTTTTCTTTTCTTTTTCTGCTCTGATCCTCCTGACTCTCCCTACCCCCAAATCTTCCTGATTTTCCCACTCTTGTGTCCTCCCTCCTTACCCCTCCTCCCTTTTTGTGTGTCCCCCCCCCTTCTTTCCCTTCCCCTGGGGGAGTGACCCTCACACTCATCCCCTATAGGAAGGTCCTAACCTAATCGACAACCAGACACTCATTTTCGCCTCTCCTTAACTCTTCATAATGCAGAACCCCCCTAAGACTAATGTCCCACTGACTCTGAAGTGTGTTTCATTGAACACAAAAGGCCTGAATGCACCGGAAAAAAGGTCACAAGTGTTAGCTTCGCTCACCAAACAAAAGGCTCACTTTATCTTCCTACAGGAGACGCACTTCCGATCTGATGCTATCCCTAAACTGACTAATCACATGTATCGCTCTGCCCTACACGCCACTAACCCGGTGGCCAAATCTAAGGGAGTTTCAATCCTTATTTCAAAACACGCCAACTTCCTCCTGACTGACTCCCTAGTGGACCCTGAAGGCAGATTCATTTTTGTTAAGGGAACATATGCAACTAAGCCTATTACATTGGCCAACATATATTGCCCTAATGAACATCAAGTCTCCTTCTTCCGCAAGACTTGCGCCCTCCTGTCCTCATTCCAGAGCGGCCTGGTCCTCCTGGGAGGCGACATTAATGTGCCCTTGAACCCCCTCCTAGATACCTCCACTGCCACGACTTCTCTGCCCTATAAGGCATTACGCCAAATTAAAGCCCAATTACAAACCTTGTCCCTTCATGACACTTGGCGTACTCTCTATCCTTCAACCAAAGACTACACCTACTTTTCGGCCCCCCACCAGAAATACTCCAGAATCGATTTTTTTTTTCTATCCCAGACAGACCTCCCCGCCCTCCAACATGCCTCCATTGAACCGATGTTTTTATCGGATCATCATCCCATCACAGTTACACTATCGTTCCCGGAAACGTTCCCCAAGACTAAAATTTGGCGGTTCAACCCTTCCTGCTTGACGGATCCAACCTCATTGGAACGGATCCGCTCATGCATCAAGCTTTATTTTCAGGAGAATGCTAACCCTGACATTTCTCCAATATCCATATGGGAAGCCCACAAATGTGTGGTAAGGGGAGAACTGCTTGCCCTGAATGCACAAGCCAAAAAAGCTTACCAGGAGAAAGTGAATGCTCTTATCAAAAGGATTAGAGCACTAGAGCTGTCCCACAAACAAACGCAAGCCCAGAACACCCTTCAGGAACTAACTCAGCTCCGCACACTCCTTACAGACGAACTGGGTAAGCGCACGAGAAGGCGCTATATTCTTGGGCAGAGGGTCTTTTATGAACATGGCAATAAGAGTGGGCGCCTTTTAGCGCGGTCAGTCCAGAAGGCCAAACTCTCCTCCACCGTACATGCCCTACGTGATCCCCGGGGCACCCTCTTGGCTAAGAGCGAGGACATCGCGAGAGAATTCGAATCCTTCTACCGAAGGCTCTATAACCTTCGCCCTGCCCTGCCACCCCGAGCATCGGGAGAGACACGTCAAACGCTCATTGCGGATTTTCTCGCACAATATGGCCCTAAACCCCTTTCCTCCCAACAAGCACAATCCTTAGAGGGACAAATCTCGACAGGAGAGCTGGAGATAGCCCTGAAACAAATGAGGCTGGGCAAAAGCCCGGGCCCGGACGGGTACACCCTCCAGTACTATAAGTCATTCGCAGACACCCTTGCCCCCAACCTTTTACAGATGTTTAATGCCCTGGCCAATCCGCAAGACCGACCTAATAGACTATTAGAGGCACACATCACGGTAATCCCTAAGGAAGGGAAGGATGCCCTCCAGGTGGCGAATTATAGGCCGATCTCACTCCTTAATGTCGATATAAAAATTTATGCCAAGATCCTTGCCAACAGGTTAATACCTTTAATCCCCGGTCTTATCTCCAATGATCAAGTGGGGTTTGTCCCGGGAAGGGAGGCGCGGGACAATACCATACGAACCCTCAACCTACACCATTGGCTCACCTCAACTAAAGCACCCGGCTTTTTGCTTTCCCTTGATGCGGAGAAGGCGTTTGACAGAGTGGCCTTGGACTACATGCGAGAGGTCCTAAAAGGGGTGGGCCTTGGGGACCGCATGCTCACCTCCATAATGGCATTATACTCGAACCCCACGGCGGCGGTGAGAGTTAACGGACACCTGTCGAACGTCTTCTCCATCAGCAATGGCACTCGCCAGGGGTGTCCCCTCTCCCCCCTGATCTACATTCTCTCCCTAGAACCCCTCTTAAACAAACTTAGAGAAAACACGGACATTAGGGGCTTGATGGTCAAAGGCAAAGACTTTAAAGTGGCCGCCTTCGCGGATGATATCCTGCTCTCTCTCACATCCCCGCGAACCTCCCTCCCATCTCTCCTACATGACCTGGAAGCCTTTGGTACAATTTCAAACCTAAAAATTAACTACACAAAGTCCCACGCCCTGAATATCACCCTCCCACCACAGGAGGTTCTTCATTGTCAAGAATTTCTTCCATTTCGTTGGGAAAAAACTGCTATCTCCTATCTTGGGATTCAGATCCCACCCTGCCTTAAAGATTTGTATGCCCTT
Organism: Rana muscosa; assembly: GCA_029206835.1. NCBI lineage: Eukaryota > Metazoa > Chordata > Amphibia > Anura > Ranidae > Rana > Rana muscosa. The sequence goes on from CM055127.1 coordinate 189,963,034, forward strand.
AACTTCCACCCTGCCCTGAAAAAAGCCCAAGACCACTTCTTGGAGTGGTCCTCATTGAATGTCTCGTGGTTTGGCCGAGCGGCTCTGATCAAAATGATTGTCCTGCCACGTATATTATACTTGATCCAAACCATCCCGATGCATATACCCGCAGGATTCTTTTCCTCTTATCGGAAGGCCTGCTCGGCATTTTTATGGAAAGGTTCTCCCCCTAGAATCAAATATGCCAGACTCACCTTGCCTAAGCCTAAAGGGGGTATCGCCCTTCCAGACCTGCATAAATACTATGTTGCGTGTCACCTTACGAGAATCGCGGACTGGTCCATCCACTCCTTTGAAAAGGTCTGGACTGCTATCGAAGACTCTTTCTCGCCCATGCCGCTACACCTTCTCCCATGGCTGTCCCCGAAACAATGGCCACAGTCTCTGACCTCACATCCCTTCATCCATACTTCCTTAACGCTTCTTAGGGGGCCCCCCTCCAGAGGTTCCCTCTCACCCACCCCGGGCCCGCTGACTACGCTGAGAGGGAACCCCGACTTTATCCCAGGCGAGTCTTCTACTTTCCTCAAACCAGAATGGCCGCATCAAGATATCCTTGCTTTACAGTTTTACACTGACGGTAAGCTTGCTTCGATAGAGGACCTTAGGCTCATTTCTAACACCTCTACCTTCCCCTTTTGGACATACAGACAAATTTGTCATTTTTTATCCACACATGCAGCTCAGGGCAGTTGGACAAGACCACTTACCCCTTTTGAAACCCTCTGCTATCGTAGAACCCCCCAACGGCACCTTATTTCCCTGCTCTACGCATTACTCTTAGAACCTACCGATTCCACCCTTTCGCCATCACAGGCCTCGTGGAACAGAGATTTACCTATCCCCCTGACATCAGTTGAATGGACAAGAACTCACGAATACGCACACAAGGGGTCATTGAACGTTGCTATCCAGGAGAATGGGTATAAAGTGCTCACTAGATGGTATAGGACCCCAGCTCTCCTTCATAAGTTTGCTCCTTCAACCTCCAATATTTGCTGGAGATGCAATACAGAGGTGGGTTCCATGGTACATATTTGGTGGGAATGCTCACACATCCAACCCTTTTGGAGGGAAGTACACAGATACATCACATCCATCACCACTTACACCTTGGACTTCACACCAGCACAATTTCTTCTGCATCACACTTCTCTCTCAAGGAAGGATTATTTCAAATCCCTAGCCATGCACATGGTGAATGCTGCCAGGCTGTGCATCCCCAAACACTGGCGCTCCTGTCATACACCGTCACTTAAAGAATGGTTTATGACCATCTCTAGAATTTGCGACATGGAAGAACTGATCCACATCTCTCAAGAGAGACTGGAGAATTTTTCGACTACCTGGTCCTGTTGGTCACACTTCAAAACTACAGCTGAATACAAACAGCATGTTCCCTCAGATTAGAGTCTGTACTCTGAGGAGCTCTTTATCCCCCTCTTTCACACGGAGGCCCAAACGAGAGGTCACTCCCCCCATCCTCTTCCTCACCCCCATCCTCAACCCTTCCCCACCTCTTCCCCCCATCCCCGTCGTTGTCCCTTGCGCTCTGATTCATCCCCCCCTCCTACCCCCCCTCCAATCCCATACCCCTTCACCATGAATAGATATTTTCACTCCCACCCCATCCCCTTATCACCATATCTTAGACACCATCTCTTTGGTGTTGGAATCAACAGGCAATGCAGCAAAGTTAGCAGGCGGTTGGAATGCGGATCAAACTAATAAAGGCTCCGGCCCATCTGCACCTTCAGTCTCACTGATACAAACCCTGGAGACTATTTTACACCCGTCTGTAAGGCTTGTTTAAGTTGTACCAAGATCTGGTTTTCTGTAAATGCACCTGTTTTGCATCAATCTCTGTACTGTGATTCCTGTCAATTTGCTCAATAAAACTTTATGGAACAAAAAAAGAATCTGATCCCAGACATTCCACTGCATAAGCTGTAATTGGATCGTGCTCAAAGAGCATTGCCCCCCCCCCCACGTAGAGATGGTGCCCCCAAGGATGTAGTGGTTAGGACTCACTTTTATTCGGTGAAAGAGGAGATCATGAAAAAGTCATGTTCACAAACGCCACTTCTCTGTCAAAATCATCCTGTCCAGATCTTCACAGACATCTCTCCATCGACCATACAAAGAAGACGGTCCCTGAAACCCTTGCTAAGATTCCTTTCATAAAGGCACATCAAGTATTGGTGGACCTTTCTATTTTCCCTCAAGTTTACCTTCAAATCCAAAACCTACTCTTTCTCCAGTTTACACGAAGGAGAAAAGCTTTTGTTGGGCCTGAGATTCATCACGCATGGTCTGTCTCACACCCCCACAAACTCCCAAACGGGGGCCACGAAATGCCAAACACCTTCTAGTCCCATATCTCCAGTGTGGAACAAGACCAACATTAAGAGACCCAAGGAAGGCAGACCCCCTTGATTTGATATGGAATAATGCTAATACACCTCCCCTTTCTGGTCTTGATCAGATATTGAGAGAAGATTTGACCAAACTCGGACCCTACCGAGATAACTCCAAGTTGATTTACACTGTTTTTGACTAGTTTTCCAGTTGGCTTCAATGACAGGACCCTTTACCCTCAGCTCCGTTAGCAGGTCTCTAAAGTATGCTCCTTTAATCCAAAAAAACTGTTGATTCAAATGTTCCAGAACTGTAGTGCACTAGAAGAAATCCCACTTCTGGTGGTAATACCATACCACACAGCAAACATTTTGTCACGTACCTGACGGTGACGAGCCCAGTTAGCAGAGGGAGGCCTCCCTTACGGCTCCCACCGGCGGCCCCTGGTGATATAACAGGAAGCACGGAGGTGGAAGGGGTACGAGTGCCTGGCAGGATCAAGAACTACCGCAGGTGATCAGGAACCAGCAGGTGAGGAGGCAGGAACCAGGAACTACAGCAGGTGAGTGGACAGGAACCAGGAACTACAGCAGGTGAGTAGACAGGAACCAGGAACTCAGAAGATGACCCGGACCGGGAGGCACAGCAGGTAGACTGGAACCACTGGGCAGCAGCAGATGAACAGGAACCAGCAGATGAGCAGACAGGAACCAGCAGATGAGCAGACAGGAACCAGGAACTCAGCAGATGACCCGGACCGGGAGGCACAGCAGGTAGACTGGAACCACTGGGCAGCAGCAGGTGAACAGGAACCAGCAGATGAGCAGACAGGAACCAGCAGATGAGCAGACAGGAACCAGCAGATGAGCAGACAGGAACCAGGAACTCAGCAGATGACCCGGACCGGGAGGCACAGCAGGTAAACTGGAACCACTAGGCAGCAGCAGGTGAACAGGAACCAGCAGATGAGCAGACAGGAACCAGCAGATGAGCAGACAGGAACCAGCAGATGAGCAGACAGGAACCAGGAACTCAGCAGATGACCCGGACCGGGAGGCACAGCAGGTAAACTGGAACCACTAGGCAGCAGCAGGGGAACAAGAGCCAAGGTCAGGCAGGATCGTCAGACAAGCCGGGGTCGGGTAAACTGGCAGGCAGCGAGGCACAAAAGGATCAGGCAATACCGAAGTCAGAAAACAGGCCGATGGTCAGGTACAGGCAGATAGCAGGAGGGTCACAGGAAGCCGGGTCAGATACAGGTAAACAAGGCAGATCAGGTCACTTGGGATAAACGCTGTAGAGCAGACAGCAGGGACTGTCTGCAAGTGAGGAGTTTAAATAGCTCTTCGGGCGTCACCTACGGGGGTGGGAACCAGGAAGTCCAGGGCGTCTGTTCCTGACAGGGTTTCCATGACATTGCCCCCCCCCCAAGGGGCAGCCTCCAGATGCCCCTAGGAGCAAACTTCTCGGGGTGAGACCTCCTGAAGGCTTGTATCAGGTCTTTGGCGTGAATGTTCTCTTCGGGTTCCCAGGAGTTCTCCTCTGGTCCGTAACCCTTCCATTTTATTAAAAATTGACTCTGGCTATTTCTTCTTCGTGCATCTAAAATAGTTTCTACCTCGAATTCCTGTTCCCCGTCTATGATGACGGGATCAGGGCGAGTCGGGGTCCGACCTGGGAATGGGTTGGAGACTGACGGTTTCAATAGAGAAACATGAAAAACAGGGTGGACCCTCAGGGAGTCGGGGAGCTCCAGCTCGTAGGCCACCTCGTTGATTTTCCTTTTGATAGGAAAAGGCCCTAGAAACTTGGGGCCCAATTTCTTGGACGGGCAAGCCAATCTTAGATTGATGGTGGAAAGCCATACTTGGTCGCCCGGTGCCAGCGCTAATTCACCCCGTCTCCTCCTGTCGTAGACCGTCTTGTTATACTCCTGAGTTCTTGCCATGGCTTCGCGTAGAAGCTGGTTGTTAGAGGAGAAGAAATTCACTTTTTCCAGAACTGCGGGCACTGAGCACTCAGGGAGAGAGTTGGGCAGGAATGTGGGGTGAAACCCGAAGTTCGCAAAAAATGGGGTCTGGTTAGTTGCGGAGTGGATGGAGTTATTGTAGGAGAACTCCGCTAGCGGAAGCAGGGAGAGCCAGTCATTCTGAGCAAAGGAGGAGAAACAACGCAAATATTGCTCGAGGGTCTGATTTGTTCTCTCAGTCTGTCCGTTGGTTTGAGGGTGGTAAGCCGAAGAGAATGATAGCTCTATTCCCAGAGTCTTGCAGAGGGACCTCCAGAACCGGGAGGTAAATTGTACCCCCCGATCGGAGACTATATTAGCAGGTACCCCGTGGAGCCTGACGACTTCTTTAATGAACATTTGTGCAGTTTCCGGGGCCGAGGGGGTCCCTCTCATAGGAACAAAATGTGCCATCTTGGACAGACGGTCCACAATCACAAAGATGGTGGTGTGATTCTCAGCCGGGGGGAGTTCAACTATGAAGTCGATAGAAAGCATCTTCCACGGTCTCTCTGGAACGGGTAAGGGCTTCAGTAGTCCCCAGGCTTTGGATCTGGGCCCTTTATTCCGGGTACATGTAGTACAGGACTCCACGAACCTCCTGCAATCCTCGCGTAGTCGAGGCCACCAGAAGGTACGTTGTACCAACTCAGTGGTCTTAGCCACGCCAAAGTGCCCAGCAGGGGCATGATCGTGGCAGAGCTCTAGCACGGTTATCTTTAGTTCTTCTGGTATGAATATCCTGTCTTGGTGCCAGAGTAATCCATCCTTGGTTTGCAGATCCAGTTCAGGAGAGGGTTCCTGTCTAGTGGTGGCTTGTCTGATCCGGGAGAGTAGGTCCTCCTGAAGTAGGAGAAAATTCCCAGGAGCGAGGATTGTATCGGGTGAGGAGAGTTCTTTGGATCCATGAAACATTCGGGACAAGGCATCAGGTTTAGTGTTCTTGGCACCGGGGCGGTATGTCACATGGAAGGAGAACCGGGAAAAAAACAGGGCCCATCTGGCTTGTCGTGGTTTTAGTCTTTTTGCAGTTTTCAGGTACTCTAAGTTCTTATGGTCGGTGAATACTAAGATCGGGTGAGCAGCACCTTCAAGTAAGTACCTCCATTCTTCCAGGGCGGACTTAATCGCCAAGAGTTCCCGGTCTCCCACGTCATAGTTCTTTTCTGCCGCAGATAATTTGCGAGAAAAGAAAGCCACCGGATGAAGCAAAGCCTTGGTTCCTTGCCTCTGTGACAATATTGCCCCTACTGCAACCTCAGAAGCATCTACCTCAAGTACAAATGGTAGGGAGGAATCTGGGTGTTTTAAGATGGATGCAGAGGTGAAGAGCCCTTTGAGATCCTCAAAGGCCTTTTGGGCCTCAGGGGACCAGTGGAAGCGGGTACCTTGCTTGGTTAGCTGAGTAATGGGTGCAATAATGGCGGAGAACCCCCGGATGAATTTACGATAAAAGTTGGCGAATCCAACGAACCGTTGGATTCCCTTCTTATCCACTGGCGCTGGCCAGTCCAAGATTGCGGTGATCTTCTGTGGGTCCATCCTGATGCCTTCGCCAGAGATGATTAATCCCAGAAATGCTATGCTCTCCCGCTTAAACTCGCATTTCTCAGCCTTCGCATATAGTTTATGCTGCCGAAGCCGGTCTAACACACTTCTGACATGCCTGCGATGAGAGTCAAGGGAGGAAGAGAAGATTAGTATGTCATCTAAATAAGCAATCACAAAGAGATCTAAAAAGTCCAGAAGAACATCATTAATTAAATACTGGAAGGTGGCAGGGGCATTGCACAGCCCGAAGGGCATCACTAAATATTCGAAATGTCCGAACCGGGAGCGGAAGGCGGTTTTCCACTCATCGCCCTCCTTGATTCGGACCAAGTTATAGGCTCCCCGGAGGTCAAGCTTAGTGAAAATAACGGCAGCTCCCAATCTTTGGAACAACTCTGGTACCAGAGGAAGAGGATAACGATTTTTAATGGTGACCTTATTTAGTTCACGGTAGTCCACACATGGCCTGAGGGTATGGTCCTTCTTTTCTACAAAGAAAATGCCTGCGCCTGCTGGCGACGTAGAGGGGCGAATGAACCCCTTTAAAAGGTTCTCATCGATGTAGTCCTTCAGGGCCCCCTGTTCCACCTCCGTTAAAGGGAAAATCCTACCGAAAGGAATAGCTGCTCCGGGAAGTAGATCAATGGGGCAGTCGTAGGCTCGGTGGGGTGGTAGTGTCTCTGCCCCCTGTTTACTAAACACATCGAGAAAGTCCAGGTAAGCGTCAGGGATGGCCTGACGTATTCCGGCCTCAGTGTCGGTACACATTAAGGTGGCAGGCCCAGGGGGTTTGTGTGAGCCACAGGACCGTTGGCAGTAGGAGGAAGGAAACGTGATCACCCCCGTGACCCAGTTAATGGTAGGATTATGGGCTTGTAGCCAGGGCATACCGAGAATTATGGGGAACAGTGGAGAGGAGATAATATCCAGCCGTAGATATTCTCGGTGCACCCCGGTAGAGGAGAAGACAGTGACAGGTAGGGGAGCCGTCTCTTCGACCACGGGCCCCGACTTGATAAGGGACCCATCAGCCAGGTGAACCCGTAGTCCATGGGTCTTGGGAAGTAGAGGAATAAGTTGAGTACGGGCAAAAGTTGAGTCCATGAAGCAACTACAAGCCCCAGAGTCAATAATTGCAACGACTTGCAGGGTCCTTCCTGGGAGCTGCAGGGAGATAGAAAGAGCGAAGTGAGAGGAGGATTTAGTCTGAGGGTTGATCACAGCAGGGAATACTGACAAGCCCTTACGGAACTTCAGGGGACAGTTCCTAACGAAGTGACCGGGCTCCCCGCAGTACAGGCACAGGTTGTGCGCGCGTCGGCGTTGGTGTTCCTCCGGAGTAAGGGAAGGGCGGAGGACACCAAGCTGCATGGGTTCAGGAGCATCGTACGAGGGGGTCAAGGGTGCTGCAGAAGCTGGGTGCGGATGACTGGGGACCCAGGGAAGCATCCAGGTCGGCCGGGTGAAGCCCGTGGCCCTCTCAACCCTCCGTTCCCTCAGGCGTCGGTCGATCTGAATTGTCAGATCGATCAGTAGGTTCAAATTTTCTGGTATTCCTACCCTAGCCAGTTCGTCCTTCAATGGGTCAGAAAGGCCTATGCGAAACTGGTGATGGAGGGCAGCGTCATTCCAGCTGGTGTCTGCGCTCCAGCGCCTGAATTCAGCTACATAATCTTCCGCTGCTCTGCGTCCCTGCTGAAGGGTCCGCAGGGCGTTCTCTGCAGTGACCGAGAGCTGAGGGTCCTCGTACAATTGGGCAATGGCGTCAAAAAAAAGTGTAAGGCTGTCCAAGGACGCATCTTTGCGTTCTAGCAGGCGGTGGGCCCAGTTCTGTGGGTCTCCGGAAAGCAGCGAAATTACAAAGCCCACCTTGGTAGCTTCTAAGGAAAAGGTGCGGGGCTGTAAGGCAAAGTACAACTCACAAGAGTTCCGGAAAGCCCTGAACTTGCTCCGGTCCCCGGAGAATCTTTCGGGTGTAGGGACCCTGGGTTCAGGGGGAAGCATGACCACCGTGGGCGCAGCTCCTGCCCCGGCGGAAGAAGTGGAGGCACGTGGACCCCCTTGAGCTCCATCGGGGTTGGTGAGGGCCCGCACTTGTCCTTCCAGGTGAGTGTAGCCTTGCTGGAGGCTCTTAACGGCCTCGGTCAGTCCCGCCAGGTGTCGGCATAGTTCCTCCATAGGTGAGGCTCCCTGCTCGGGCTCAGACATGGCTGTCTGCTACTGTCACGTACCTGACGGTGACGAGCTCGGTTAGCAGAGGGAGGCCTCCCTTACGGCTCCCACCGGCGGCCCCTGGTGATATAACAGGAAGCACGGAGGTGGAAGGGGTACGAGTGCCTGGCAGGATCAAGAACTACCGCAGGTGATCAGGAACCAGCAGGTGAGGAGGCAGGAACCAGGAACTACAGCAGGTGAGTGGACAGGAACCAGGAACTACAGCAGGTGAGTAGACAGGAACCAGGAACTCAGAAGATGACCCGGACCGGGAGGCACAGCAGGTAGACTGGAACCACTGGGCAGCAGCAGATGAACAGGAACCAGCAGATGAGCAGACAGGAACCAGCAGATGAGCAGACAGGAACCAGGAACTCAGCAGATGACCCGGACCGGGAGGCACAGCAGGTAGACTGGAACCACTGGGCAGCAGCAGGTGAACAGGAACCAGCAGATGAGCAGACAGGAACCAGCAGATGAGCAGACAGGAACCAGCAGATGAGCAGGCAGGAACCAGGAACTCAGCAGATGACCCGGACCGGGAGGCACAGCAGGTAAACTGGAACCACTAGGCAGCAGCAGGTGAACAAGAGCCAAGGTCAGGCAGGATCGTCAGACAAGCCGGGGTCGGGTAAACTGGCAGGCAGCGAGGCACAAAAGGATCAGGCAATACCGAAGTCAGAAAACAGGCCGATGGTCAGGTACAGGCAGATAGCAGGAGGGTCACAGGAAGCCGGGTCAGATACAGGTAAACAAGGCAGATCAGGTCACTTGGGATAAACGCTGTAGAGCAGACAGCAGGGACTGTCTGCAAGTGAGGAGTTTAAATAGCCCTCCGGGCGTCACCTGCGGGGGTGGGAACCAGGAAGTCCAGGGCGTCTGTTCCTGACAGGGTTTCCATGACACATTTCCACAACCTGTTTTGTGATGGTGCCCTCATTACCACTCCTTCCCTTCCCACCCTTATCCCTGGTTCCCATCACCCTCCCTATCACCCTCTCCCTACCTATACCCAGGGCTGGCCCAAGACATTGTGCTGCCTGGGCCCAAGAATGAAATGCTGCCCCCCCCCAAAAAAAATCCTATGCCCATCCAGCAAAGAGACGTTTCCATAAAAGCAAAGAGACAGCCCAATATATTCAGCAAGAGACATCCCATATATTCAGCAAAGAGACATGCCCCTTCTAGGGTGACCACGCATTTTGCAGGTCTGTCCCGGGCACATTCATTCCAGGACAATACAGTGTCCCGGAATGAAACTGACACAGCCATCCCCCGGGCCAATCTGATGCCCCCAAAAAAGGCCGCCACATCACCGCTTTACTCACTGACAGTACTTGTCCTGGCCGGGAATGCCTGGAGGAGCACAATCCCCGCCCCCTGCATGTGATTGGAGAAATCATAAATCCCACCTCTTGTGTCCAATCACTGTGCTGTGATTCGTTACAGAACAAGCTGATGTTTGGGAAGGGGGGGTGTCCGTGAATAGTAGTTTCAAAATGTGGTCACCCTAGCTCCTTCCTGCAAACAATATTGTGTAGCACCACGAAAGCTCCCCCCTTTCTCTCCACTGCCACCGACCAGCTACGCTCTGATCCCAGCTCAGTAATGCAACATGCTGCATGCAACAGCGCTGCATTGACCACATTTCCAAACTGCCATTCAGGGATACCGCCCTTCCTTCCCAAAAAAAGATGAGGGGGGGGTGTAGTCTCGCTGACAGGGAATTTGGCAGCGGGTGATTTATCGGGCGAATGGCTGGTGTTAGCACTTAAATCATCCTAACATTATGATTGATATGGTGTCAGGATGATCAAATCACATTATTTCTATTACTACATTGTAATATATAATGAAATAGTTTAACTCACCATAATGCGGAATCAGTGGGAACCCTGAGCTTGTCATTTGCCACCATTGCTTGCCACCAGATGTAGCTTATTGCTTGCCACCGTTGCCTGCCACCAGATGCAGCTGTGTCACTTGCCACCCATAGCCTGCCACAACATGCAGCCTGTCACTTGTCACCAATGCCTGTCACCAGATGCAGCCTGTCACTTGTCACCAATGCCTGTCACCAGATGCAGCCTGTCACTTGTCACCAATGCCTGTCACCAGATGCAGCCAGTCACTTGTCACCAATGCCTGTCACCAGATGCAGCCTGTCACTTGTCACCAATGCCTGTCACCAGATGCAACCTGTCACTTGTCACCAATGCCTGTCACCAGATGCAGCCTGTCACCAGATGCAGCCTGTCACTTGTCACTGATGCCTGTCAACAGATGCAGCCTGTCACTTGTCACCATTGCCTGTCACCAGATGCAGCCTGTCACTTGTCACCATTGCCTGTCACCAGATGCAGCCTGTCACCAGATGCAGCCTGTCACTTGTCACTGATGTCTGTCAACAGATGCAGCCTGTCACTTGTCACCAATGCCTGTCACCAGATGCAGCCTGTCACCAGATGCAGCCTGTCACTTGTCACTGATGCCTGTCACCAGATGCAGCCTGTCACTTGTCACCATTGCCTGTCACCAGATGCAGCCTGTCACTTGTCACCATTGCCTGTCACCAGATGCAGCCTGTCACTTGTCACCATTGCCTGTCACCAGATGCAGCCTGTCACTTGTCACTGATGCCTGTCAACAGATGCAGCCTGTCACTTGTCACCATTGCCTGCCACCAGATGCAGCCTGTCACTTGTCACCGATGCCTGTCACCAGATGCAGCCTGTCACTTGTCACTGATGCCTGTCAACAGATGCAGCCTGTCACTTGTCACCGATGCCTGTCACCAGATGCAGCCTGTCACTTGTCACCGATGCCTGTCACCAGATGCAGCCTGTCACTTGTCACTGATGCCTGTCACCAGATGCAGCCTGTCACTTGTCACCGATGCCTGTCACCAGATGCAGCCTGTCACTTGTCACCGATGCCTGTCACCAGATGCAGCCTGTCACTTGTCACTGATGCCTGTCACCAGATGCAGCCTGTCACTCTCTCCCTCCCCTTCAGATGGGCATGCTGTTGCTGGGGGCTGCAGTTTCCCCCCTAGAATTGCAATGGGCCAGCCATTTGCACTACACATCCCATAATCCTCTTTTCTCTTTTTAGTTTTTTTCCCTGGCCAATGGGAGGAAAAGGGGGAAGAAACATAGCGGTGGCTGTCCTAGGAACAGCAGCATGAGGAGGAGAAGGAGGGGGGGAGAAGAGCCCGCAGCTGCTCTCTCTTCACACACACAGACGCTCCGATCTCATGCTGTTACATACAGGGAGGAGGTGGGTGGAGCTAGCGGAGGAGGAGGAAGTGAAATACTCTCTGCAATGAATGATGGGCCTCTCTCTCCTTACGTCACTGGTTGCTAGACACAAAGCAATCCGCGGCTAGCAACCAGTTTGGGCAGGGAAGCAGGGGCCGCTGGAGAGACCCTTGAAGTGGGTCTTGCCACTGTGGCCAGTGACAGCGGCGCCGGCGATGCAGTACAGTATGACACTGCACACTAGATGGAGGGAAACCCAGGTCCTCAGGCAGTGCGCCCCTGTTGCCGCCCCTCTTAAAGTGCCGCCTGGGACCATGGTCCCACCGGGTCCCATGGTAGGGCCGGCCCTGCCTATACCATCCCTCCCCTCTCCCCGCCCTCTTTTGTCCCCTATCCCCCCTCTCTCTAGTCTAACTAGGACAGGCCATTTATGATTTATTTAATGTTATAAGCAAGTTGTAGTCAGATATCTCTGAGTATTTCAATTGTTTATGTAGCGCTACCCCCAGTTAAGAGAGCCGCTGATATTGATTTGGGCCCTGCAGTGCACCGCTGTCAACCCCCGGCAATCGGCTCTAACCTCCCGTGGCACAGCTGGTGATAGAGAGATAGGACCGCGTGATCGCAACTGTTGGTGACGCAGTCCTATAACAAACATACACAGAATATACTTTAAAACTCCTATTAAAGTAAGCGGAACTGACACCAAATGTACTTTACCCAGATATTTTACTGAGGCTAATGGGCAAGTAATAAACAACAGTATAACAAGTTGCAGATCCCTGCAATAAACAGTAATAAAGATAAACAGAGTAATCAGAATAATAAAGTATTGCTATGCAACTCTAGCGCTGCCCTTTTACAGCTACTTCCCCTCATGGGTAGACTAACACCCAGCAATGTCTACCTATGCAGTCAGGCCTGACTGATCTAAATGGAAGTTCAGTGAAACAATATTCGCTAGCAATCTCTTGGTGGTGCACTTGAAGAACAACTTTGTAATCCCAACCAGGGCCGGCCCTACCATGGGACCCGGTGGGACCATGGTCCCAGGCGGCACTTTACAAGGGGCGGCAACAGGGGCGCACTGCCTGAGGACCTGGGGTTCCCTCCATGATCCATCTAGTGTGTCACTGTCGCTGTCACTGGCCGCAGTGGCAAGACCCACTTCAAGGGTCTCACCAGCGGCCCCTGCTTGCCTGACCAAACTGGTTGCTAGCCGCGGTCCGCTTTGTGTCTAGCAACCAGTGACATCAGCAGAGAAGGAGAGAGAGGCCCACCATTCATTGCGGAGGAGGAATTAACTTCCTCCTCCTCCGCTAGCTCCACCCACCTCCTCCCTGCATGTGTTCCTCTCAGCAAATCTAATGAGCGGCAAGCGCCGAGCGGTCCGAGGATCAGAAACTGTGCAGCCTACTCCCCCCCAACCCCTCCCCCCAGGCGCTGCTATCAGAAGAGGTCAGTTGTTTCCTGCCCATTCAACCTTCTATTAGCGGGCACAGGCAGCAGAACAGCATGAGATCGGAGCAGCTGTGTGTGTGTGGAGAGAGCAGCTGCGGGCTCTTCTCCCCCCCTCCTCCTCCTCATGCTGCTGTTCCCTGCTATGTTTCTTCCCCCTTTTCCTCCTATTGGCCAGGGAAAAATTATTGTAGTCCCAATAACTGGCTGGCCCATTGCAATTCTAGGGGGGAAACTGCAGCCCCCAGCATGCAAAGCTGAAGGGGAGGGAGGGAGAGAGAGCCAGGCTATGAGTGACAGGCTGCATCTGGTGACAGGCATTGGTGACAACGACATGCTGCATTTGGTGACAGGCAATGGTGACAAGTGACACACTGCATTTGGTGACAGGCAATGGTAACAAGTGACACGCTGCATCTGGTGACAGGCATTGGTGACAAGTGACACACTGCATCTGGTGACAGGCATTGGTGACAAGTGACACACATTTGGTGACAGGCAATGGTGACAAGTGACACGCTGCATCTGGTGACAGGCATTGGTGACAAGTGACATAATGCATTTGGTGACAGGCAATGGTAACAAGTGACACGCTGCATCTGGTGACAGGCATTGGTGACACGCATTTGGTGACAGGTAATGGTGACAAGTGACACACTGCATTTGGTGACAGGCATTGGTGACAAGTGACACGCATTTGGTGACAGGCAATGGTGACAAGTGACACACTGCATTTGGTGACAGGCAATGGTGACAAGTGACACGCTGCATCTGGTGACAGGCAATGGTGACAAGTGACACGCTGCATCTGGTGACAGGCATTGGTGACAAGTGACACGCTGCATCTGGTGACAGGCATTGGTGACAAGTGACACACATTTGGTGACAGGCAATGGTGACAAGTGACACGCTGCATCTGGTGACAGGCAATGGTGACAAGTGACACGCTGCATCTGGTGACAGGCATTGGTGACAAGTGACACGCTGCATCTGGTGACAGGCATTGGTGACAAGTGACACACATTTGGTGACAGGCAATGGTGACAAGTGACACGCTGCATCTGGTGACAGGCATTGGTGACAAGTGACATAATGCATTTGGTGACAGGCAATGGTACCAAGTGACACGCTGCATCTGGTGACAGGCATTGGTGACACGCATTTGGTGACAGGTAATGGTGACAAGTGACACACTGCATTTGGTGACAGGCATTGGTGACAAGTGACACGCATTTGGTGACAGGCAATGGTGACAAGTGACACACTGCATTTGGTGACAGGCATTGGTGACAAGTGACACGCTGCATCTGGTGACAGGCAATGGTGACAAGTGACACGCTGCATCTGGTGACAGGCATTGGTGACAAGTGACAGGCTGCATCTGGTGACAGGCAATGGTGACAAGTGACACGCTGCATCTGGTGACAGGCATTGGTGACAAGTGACACGCTGCATCTGGTGACAGGCAATGGTGACAAGTGACACGCTGCATCTTGTGGCAGGCTATGGGTGGCAAGTGGCACAGCTGCAACTGGTGGCAGGCTATAGGTGGCAAGTGACACAGCTTTGGAAGGCAATTGGCACAGTGCATCTGGTGGCAGGCAACGGTGGCAAGTAACAAGCTGCATCTGGTGGAATGGTGGCAAGTGACAAGTTTAGGGCTCCCACTGATTCTGCATTATGGTGAGTTGAACTATTTCATTATATATTACAATGTAATGATAATAGAAATAATGTGATTTGATCATCCTGACACCATATCAATCATAATGTTAGGATGATTTAAGTGCTAATACATCTTTTTTTGGGAAGGAAGGGGGGTATCCCTGAATGACAGTTTGGGAATGTGGTCACCCTAGCCGCCACTGCAGCGCTGCTGTTGCATGCAGCATGTTGCATCACTGAGCTGGGATCAGAGCGTAACTGGTCGGTGGCAGTGGAGAGAAAGGGGGAGCTTTCGTGGTGCTACACAATTCCCTTTGCAGGAGGGGGCATGTCTCTTTGCAGGAGGGGGCATGTCTCTTTGCAGGAGGGGGCATGTCTCTTTGCAGGAGGGGCATGTCTCTTTGCTTTATGAAAATGTCTCTTTGCTGGATGGGCGTAGGATTTTTTTTTGGGGGGGGGGGCAGCATTTCATTCTTGGGCCCAGGCAGCACAATGTCTTGGGCCAGCCCTGATCCCAACGAATAGTAAAGATAAAGTATCTGTCTTTAAACAGCTCTCACCACCTGGACAAGTCCAAGTCCCTTTCCTCCATCGATTCGTCTAGGAACAGGAATCCACCGACATCCAAGTCTTCAATCCTTCTGGTGTACTGCAGCAAGGAGGATTAGATGTCTCTAAGGCTCTGCTAGGCTGGCAGAGGGCTCTTTGGAAAGGAGCACACGGCCCAGGCTTCAGGCCTTGTGCACACAGCAGTTCAGCACAGACATCCTCTTGCTAGGAGAGGGGGGTCCAAAGAGGCCGACCAAAACTCTGCCTCCCCTTTATAAAGTCTGCCCCAGCAGTCTCTGTTCTGGAGCAATGCACCCTGGGTGCTGCAAGATGTACTGGGAGATGTAGTCTCTCTCTCCTTTACTTTCACTTCCATAATGTCTCTTTACTTCCTCCCGACTCACCTCTCACCTGGAACTTCTTGTCTCTCTGCATTAAAGGGGAACACCCCGCTACACACTCCCCCCACTTGAACTCTTTGGTCCCCAAAGATAAACTTCAACAAATACTGTTTACCATTTTGGACACTGTCGAGCATGATGTTGGCATAGGGAATTCCCACCAAAACTTTGGGATGGAACTCTCTTGCCCACAGGTCACACTACCATGAGTGGCCTGCCTAACTGTGCCAGAGAGTGAGCTGGGGTTGCCCTCCACCAAATGGACGGTGGAAGGATCAGGTTGTTCAACACTTCTCCTAGCCGTTACAACAGAGTCCTCTGAGCTCGTCCCCATTTGGGGGTAAGTTAGTTTCTTGGGAGGCCTGATGACTCTGCGAGCCCTCTGCTCTCTTGGTGCTTCTGACTCTGGCACCACAGGCTCTTCTTCAGGAGTAAGTTCAGGTAACATTGCTGGTTTTGGAACCTCTGATTCAGAAGTCGACTGACGTATGGAATCTCTAGAGTCCTCCTCTGCGCAAGTGTCAGGAACATCTTCCCAGTAATCAGCTGAGGGACTGAAGGGTATGAATTCAGTATCCTCCGGATTCAGCGTTGCATCTGGGGTATCCCCTCCATTTGGGAGATCTATGGCGGACGTTCCCAGAGTCGAGGGAGGCCACAGCCAGTCCAGTTCTCCACCTTCTTCTGTACTCAATTGGGAGGCCTCCCCATCTTTGGCTCGAGAGGTCTGGGACCGAGTGTTCGGCCTAGGAATATCCAGGATAGAGGCCGGTTCAGGGGAGTCTCTCACGGGAGGTATTCTGACTGCCTCAGCAAGTGGGAGCAGGTGGTTCCGATGCCACGTCTTCAGTGGACCCACCTTTCCTTCTGGCTTTAGTTTGTAGACAGGCAAACCGGGCAACTTCCTACAGACAACATAGGGCTCAGATCTCCACCTGTCGGCAAGCTTGTGTTTTCCAGGGACCCCCAGATTGCGTAGCAGTACTCGGTCCCCGGGCTGCAGATCTTGCACTCGAACCTTCAGATCAAAATTTCTCTTGTTGCGGGCCCCCCTTTGATCCGAAGCCGCCTGGGCTTGTTCATAGGCCACCTGCAAGCTACGTCTAAGTCTGTCCACGTATCCCTTGTGGGATGTAGCTGAGGTATTGTCTATAGAAGTGCCAAAGGCCAGGTCCACAGGTAGCCTTGCTTCTCTCCCAAACATAAGTCGATAAGGGGAGTAGCCAGTGGCGTCACTTGTGGTACAGTTATAGGCATGTACTAGGGCTGATATGTGCTGACTCCAGTGTTGCTTCTTCTCTGTTTCTAAGGTTCCCAACATGTTGAGCAGGGTCCGGTTAAATCTCTCCGGCTGAGCATCTCCTTGTGGGTGGTAAGGCGTGGTTCTGGTCTTCTTTATTCCTAATGAATCCAAAAGTCTTCGGATCAACCGACTCTCAAAGTCCCTTCCTTGATCTGAGTGGAGTCTCTGTGGTAGTCCGTAATGGACAAAATACTTCTCCATAAGTATCTTGGCCACGGTGGATGCCTTCTGGTCTTTGGTTGGGAAAGCTTGAGCATAGCGGGTGAAATGGTCGGTTATTACCAGAACATTCCCCAATCCACTCAGGTCGGGTTCGAGGCAGAGAAAGTCAATGCATACCAGATCCATTGGGCCTTGACTCTGTAAGTGGCCCATTGGGGCAGCTTGATGGGGTAGGGTCTTTCTCTGAATGCATCGTGCACAGGAATGGCAATACTCCTCTACTTCTGCCCTCATGCAGGGCCAATAGAACCGATCTCTGACAAGCTGGAAGGTCCTTTCTGCCCCTAGGTGACCATGATGGTCATGCAGGGCAATTAGTACAGTCTCTCGGTGCTTCTCTGGAAGAAATAACTGCCACTTATCTTCTGAGTCATCAGAGGGGCCCCTTCGGTAGACCACTCCCTGATGTACCTGTAGCCTGTCCAATTCCTTCCTCAACAGGCGAGCCTCCTTTGAGGGGTGATGTAGGAATTTGTTGGGATCCTGATTCTCCAGGGCTTCGAGGACCAATCTCCCCATGGGGTCTTCCAATTGGTCACACCTCAACTCCTTCTTGGACAGTCTCGGTAGGTTGTCTTCCTCCAGTTGAGTTACCCCACAATAGTGTTTGGGGACTCCTACCATGGTAACCCCTATTTCTTCTGCTCTGGAGCCTCCTCTGGCTTGGAATTCAGCCCCTTGACAAAGGGCCCGCACCCCGTCCGGTGCCACTTGGGTCCAATCTTCCCAGTCATTTGTCGTGGCATGAGACCTCCGGGACAGGGCATCTGCATCCCTATTTCCGGCTCCTGGTCTGTACTTCAGACTGAAGTTGAATCCAGACAATGCGGCCAACCACCTGTGTCCGGTGGCATCTAGTTTCGCAGTGGTGAAGAGGTAGGTCAGGGGGTTGTTGTCTGTCTTCACAGTAAACTCTGCCCCATACAAGTAGTCTTTTAGCTTGTCTACTACCGCCCATTTGAGGGCCAGGAATTCCAGCTTATGAGTGGGGTAATTCTTTTCTGAGGGGGTCAGGCTCCTGCTCACATAGGCCACTGGTCGCAGTTGTCCTTCATGTTCTTGGTAGAGTACACCACCTAGACCCTCATGGCTGGCATCCACATGTAATTCATAAGGTCTGGTAGGGTCAGCGTAGGCCAGGACTGGGGCAGTGGTTAAGCTCCTCTTCAGAGCATGAAAGGCCTCTTCACACCTTGGGTTCCACTGATCTTGAACTGACTCACCAGGCCTCCTGGGCCCTGAGTCATCCTCTTCCCCTTCTGCCTTTAGCAATTCATTCAACGGGCGGGCAATCCGAGCAAACCCCTCCACAAACCTCCTATAATAGGAGCAGAACCCCAGGAAGGATCTGAGCTCTGTTACTGTGGTGGGTCGTGGCCAGGAAGTGACTGCTTCCAACTTCTCAGGATCTGTGGCCACCCCTTCTTCAGACACTATGTGCCCCAGATAGTTCACAGAAGACTGGTAGAACCGAAACTTCTCGGGGGAAAGCTTAAGTCCCTCTTCGCTGAGTCTTCTCAATACTTTCTCCAACCTGGCTTCATGTTCTTCCAAGGTTCTTCCAAAGACAATGACATCGTCCAAGTACACAAGGACTTCTATAAGATTCATGTCTCCAACAGTCTTCTCCATAAGGCGTTGAAAGGTAGCAGGAGCTCCAGACAGACCCTGAGGCATCCTATTGAATTCGAAGAATCCCACCGGGGTTATGAAGGCTGTCTTCTCCCTGTCTTCTGGGTGCATAGGGATTTGATAGTACCCACTCTTGAGGTCCATCACACTGAACTAGGGATGAGCCGAACACCCCCGGGTTCGGTTCGCACCAGAACCTTCGAACGGACCGAAAGTTCGCGCGAATTTTCGAACCCTATTCGTTATAATGGACGCGAACGTTCGAAATCAAAATTGCTAATTACAACGGCCAATATGCATGTTAATGTCATAAAACAGGTTTGGGGACCCGGGTCCTGCCCCAGGGGACATATATCAATGCAAAAAGAAATTTTAAAAACTAAAGTTTTTTCGGGAGCAGTCATTTTAATGATGCATAAAGTGAAAAAAAAAAAAGTGAAATTTTCCTTTAAATATGGTACCTGGGGGGTGTCTAAAGTATGCCTGTGAAGTGGCATGTGTTTCCCGTGTTTAGAACTGTCCTTGCACAAAATGACATTTGTAAAGGAAAAAAAGAAGCCATTTAAAACCACTTGCGGCTTTAATGTCATGTCTTGTCCTGGCCGCCATATGGCTGAAAATCCTTGAGAAAAATGGCATGGCTACCCCATCACCCCCCCCCCACCCCAGCCCCTTTGGGTCTTGTATGGATACTAAGGAGGACCCCGCACCCAAAATAAAACCCTATACCTACAACCCTATATACTCTGAACAGCAGTATATAGGTGGTGCAAACAAGACATGGACTGTAGGTTTGTTCTTAAGTAGAATCTGAACAGGTACATTATGAAGTGTAACTACATCCCAAAAAAATCAATTTTTAAGCTTTTTGGAGAACATAGGGAGGGGTTATCACCCCTGTAACATTTGCTGTCTTTGCACATCTGTTCAGAACATGTCACCTCACTTTCCGTCCCAATGACAAATGTTTTTGGAAAAGTGGGGTTTTAATTGAAACAAGGATTGGTGATAAAGCATCAGTAGAGAGGAGATACCTTTTTCCCAAATTAAATCTAACAGGATAGAATTTTCCTTCCTAGGGGTAGATTTCCTCTCACTTCCTGTTTTCTCTTGCCGTTTGCAAGTAGGAGTCGTTTGTAAGTTGGATGTTTGAAAGTAGGGGCCTGCCGTATATACTCTGCAGAAATTTGCCCTATTAGATGTTGGTGTAGCCACAAGACTGGTGGGCACAGGAATGGGCCCTGCTGTGAGTTAATAGATCAAGATTTGTACTTGCATGCACCTGTTGAACCGGGCAGAAAAATTGGGCCTTTGGTGGTGGTGGTGGTGGTGGTGGACGGTGTTGCCACAAGACTGTAAGCCCTCACAGTTACTCTTGGTGGGTGCAGGAATGGGCCCTGCTGTGAGTTATTAGATCAAGATTTGTAATTGCATGCACCTGTTGAACAGGGCAGAAAAATTGGGCCTTTGGTGGTGGTGGTGGTGGTGGACGGTGTTGCCACAAGACTGTAGGCCCTCATAGTTACTCTTGGTGGGCGCAGGAATGGGCCCTGCTGTGAACTATTAGATCAAGATTTGTAATTACACGCCCCTGTTAAACAGGGGCTGAAAAATTGTGCCTTAGGCATTGGTGCTGGTGCCACAACACTGCAACCCCTCACAGATACTGTACTTGGAGCACAGCAGTCACACCTGTTGCGAAGCATCTTTTTAAAAAATAGTAATTACACGCCCCTGTTATACAGGGGCTGAAAAATTGTGCCTTAGGCACTGGTGCTGGTGCCACAACACTGCAACCCCTCACAGATAATGTACTCTGAGCACAGCAATGAGACCTGTTGCAAAGCATTGCCTAAAAATTGTAATTACACGCCCCAACAGGGGCTGAAAAATTGTGCCTTAGGCACTGGTGCTGGTGCCACAACACTGCAACCCCTCACAGATACTGTACTCTGAGCACAGCAGTCACACCTGTTGCGAAGCATCTTTTTAAAAAATTGTAATTACACGCCCCTGTTATACAGGGGCTGAAAAATTGTGCCTTAGGCACTGGTGTGGTGGCATGGATCATTGAGGAGGAGGAAGAGGATAGTCAGTGAACATAACAGGACAGTCACTCAGCATCAGCATAGGCAGTCTTGAAGGGATGTGACATTATAAATTATTCCGTTATATCCGCTTCAGGTGTCTGGTAGCTGGTGGTGATCCAAGACTGATTCATTTTTATGAAGGTCAGTCGATCAACCGAGTCGGTGGACAGGCGCACCCTATGATCGGTGACAAATCCTCCAGCAGCACTGAATGTGCGTTCGGAAAGAACGCTGGATGCAGGACAGGCCAGTAGCTCAATTGCATACTGTGCAAGCTCTGGCCAGTGATCCATCCTCAGGACCCAGTAAGCCAGAGGATTTTCGGTGGGAAAGGTGTCCAAGTCTGACCTTGCCCCTAGGTATTCCTGCACCATGTATATCAGACGCTGGCGATGGTTGCTGGAACCGATCATACCTTGGGGCTGCGGACTAAAAAATTGTCTGAACGCATCGGTCAGACGTCCACCTTCCCCACCGCTCCTTCTGCTACTGACCGAAGCCTCAGCAACTCGTCGTCCAGGACCAGGAGTTTGTAACCTCCCAGTTTCTGGGAACGCGTTGCACAGACCTTTCTGCAAGGCCTCCCTGAGATGTCTCATCCTCTGCTCCCTCTGCGACGGCAAGATAAGGTCCGCAACCTTACCCTTGTACCGTGGATCAAGGAGAGTGGCCAGCCAGTAATGGTCACTCTCCTTGATCCGAAGAACACGAGGATCCTTCCGCAGGCTTTGCAGGATCAGGGAGGCCATGCAGCGTAGGTTAGCTGAGGCATTCGGTCCGGAGTCTTCTGGGTCACTGAGGATGACATGATCGCCAGCCACCTCCTCCCAGCCACGTACAAGTCCACTGGTTTGTTGGGACTGTACATCATCCCTAAAAGACTGCTGCTGCTGATGCTGAGTGCCAGGCTCCACCTCCATGCTCACACAATCCTCCTCCTCCTCCTCCTCCTCCTCCTCTTCCTGTGTGATGGGTGGGACAGAAGGAACATTGTCTGGATAAAGGGGGCCTTGAGAGACAAGGAAGTCCTCCTCTTCCTGCCTCTGTTCTGCCTCAAGTGCCCTGTCCATTATCCCACGCAGCGTATGCTCCAACAGGTGGACAAGAGGTACAGTGTCACTGATGCATGCACTGTCACTGCTCACCATCCTCGTGGCCTCCTCAAATGGTGAGAGGACAGTGCATGCATCCCTGATCATGCTCCACTGGCGTGGGGGAAAAAAGCCAAGCTCCCCTGACCCTGTCCTGGTGCCGTAGTCGCAAAGGTACTCATTGATGGCCCTCTGCTGCGTGTGCAGTCGCTGCAGCATGGCCAACGTTGAGTTCCACCTGGTGGGCATGTCACATATTAGGCGGTTCTTGGGCAGGTTCAGCTCCTTTTGCAGCTCAGTCAGCCGAGCACTGGCATTATAAGATCGGCGGAAATGCACACAGACTTTCCTGGCCTGCCTCAGGACATCCTGTAAGCCTGGGAACCTGCCCAAGAACCGCTGCACCACCAGGTTGAGGACGTGAGCCATACAGGGCACATGGGTGAGCTGCCCCTGTCGCAGGGCGGAGAGGAGGTTGGTGCCATTATCAGAAACGACCATTCCTGGCTTAAGCTGGCGTGGCGTCAACCACCTCTCGGCCTGCCCCTGCAGAGCTGCCAGAACCTCTGGCCCAGTGTGGCTCCTGTCCCCCAAACACACCAGCGCAAGCACGGCATGGCATCTTTTTGCCTGCGTACTCGCGTAGCCCCTTGTACGCCTACGGAGCACCGCTGGTTCCGAGGACAAAGCACTCGAAGAGGACATGGAGGAAGAAGAAGAGGAGGGGGTGGAGGAGAGAGGTGTGTCACAACCAGTAGTAGCATTTTGGAGGCGTGGTGGCGGAACAAACTCCAACACTACTGCACCTTGTCCTGCATCCCTCCCAGCTGCCAATAGAGTGACCCAATGGGCCGTGAAAGAAAGATAACGTCCCTGTCCATGCCTGCTGGACCATGAGTCAGCGGTAATATGCACCTTACCGCTGACCGCCCTGTCCAGCGAGGCATGGACATTGCCTTCCACATGCCAGTAGAGAGACGGAATCGCCTTCCGTGAGAAAAAGTGGCGTTTGGGAACCTGCCACTGAGGAACCGCACATTGAACAAACTCACGGAAGGGGGCCGAGTCTATCAACTGAAAAGGCAGCAGTTGAAGTGCTAGCAATTTAGCCAAGCTAGCATTCAACCGCTGGGCATGTGGATGGCTGGGAGTATACTTCTTTCGACGGTCCAGCAGCTGGGGCAGGGAAATTTGCCTGCTACAATCGGACGTCGGTGTACTGCAAGTACTTGGTTGTGACACACCTAATTCTACACCTTCAGTCCTCTCAGAGCAGCTTTCAGAGAGGACTGAAGATATAGTGGGGATGGAGATCCCAGCTGATGAGGAGCAAGGAGAGGTCCGCTTTGTTCTTTGGTGTGGGTCTTTTATGTGTGCTTGCCAACGAGCTGCATGGCAGGTCGACATATGTCTGCTCATGCTTGTGGTGCCCAAGCGGCTGATGTTTTGGCCACGCGAGATACGCTTGAGACAAATATTGCAAATAGCAGTGGTGTGATCTGATGCACTCGTCTCAAAAAAGGCCCACACCAAAGAACTTTTGTGATAATGTGCAGAGGCAGCGCCCTGCACAGGCGGAGCTCTGCGGTGTGGTACAGTTGCTGTGCTGGCCTCTAGCTGGCCTCCAGGGGGCATCCTGCCTCGTTGGACATGTGACGCTGCATCCTCCTCCTCCTCCTCCTCTCTCCCTTCAGGCACCCACGTGGAGTCAGTGACCTCATCATCCCCTCCCTCTTCACCACTAGAGCAAACCTGGCAGTAAGCTGCAGCTGGTGGAACACTACTGCCAGATTGCTGTCCTTCAGCATCCCCTCTCTCTGCGCGCACACTACTGACTTCCTCAAGCTGGGTATCATCATCCGAGCCTTCGAATCGTTGGGCATCCTCCTGGAGCATGTACCCAACACTGTGCTCAAACAGTTCGGGGGACTCCTCAGGAGGACATGGTGGGTCTAGGGAAGGGGTGGCTGATGATGCCATTGAGTACGCGTTGGCAGCTGCTCTGCCAGTACCCTGAGCCTGGGTGAGAGAGGATGAGGAGGATGAGGAGGGCTTGGTCATCCATTCTACCAAGCCTTCGGCATGATGCGGCTCCACATGTCCAGCTGCCGAAAACAAAGACAAGCGTGTCCCATGGCCACGTGCTGATGACGATGCACGACCACGTCCACGGCCAGCACTGTTGTCTCTAGAAACAGAGCCTGCCTGCCCTGTGTTCTTGCCTCGGCACGCTCTGCCTCTCCTTGGCGGTCTTCCAGCCATTGTAGTCGGTAGTGTATATAGTATAAAAAATAGAACTCCTATGTGTGCTCACAACACACTGTAGGTCCTATGGGTGCTGACACTAACACACTATAGGTACTATGTGTGCTGCTGACAAGAAAATATAGGAGCTCTGTTTGCTGCCACTAACACACTAGAAGTCCTATGGGTGCTGCTGAGAAGAAAATATAGGAGCTCTGTTTGCTGCCACTAACACACTAGAAGTCCTATGGGTGCTGCTGAGAAGAAAATATAGGAGCTCTGTGTGATGCCACTAACACACTAGAAGTCCTATGGGTGCTGCTGAGAAGAAAATATAGGAGCTCTGTTTGCTGCCACTAACACACTAGAAGTCCTATGGGTGCTGCTGAGAAGAAAATATAGGAGCTCTGTTTGCTGCCACTAACACACTAGAAGTCCTATGGGTGCTGCTGAGAAGAAAATATAGGAGCTCTGTGTGATGCCACTAACAAACTAGAAGTCCTATGGGTGCTGCTGAGAAGAAAATATAGGAGCTCTGTGTGATGCCACTAACACACTAGAAGTCCTATGGGTGCTGCTGAGAAGAAAATATAGGAGCTCTGTGTGATGCCACTAACACACTAGAAGTCCTATGGGTGCTGCTGAGAAGAAAATATAGGAGCTCTGTTTGCTGCCACTAACACACTAGAAGTCCTATGGGTGCTGCTGAGAAGAAAATATAGGAGCTCTGTGTGATGCCACTAACACACTAGAAGTCCTATGGGTGCTGCTGAGAAGAAAATATAGGAGCTCTGTTTGCTGCCACTAACACACTAGAAGTCCTATGGGTGCTGCTGAGAAGAAAATATAGGAGCTCTGTTTGCTGCCACCAACACACTAGAAGTCCTATGGGTGCTGCTGAGAAGAAAATATAGGAGCTCTGTGTGATGCCACTAACACACTAGAAGTCCTATGGGTGCTGCTGAGAAGAAAATATAGGAGCTCTGTTTGCTGCCACTAACACACTAGAAGTCCTATGGGTGCTGCTGAGAAGAAAATATAGGAGCTCTGTTTGCTGCCACTAACACACTAGAAGTCCTATGGGTGCTGCTGAGAAGAAAATATAGGAGCTCTGTGTGATGCCACTAACAAACTAGAAGTCCTATGGGTGCTGCTGAGAAGAAAATATAGGAGCTCTGTTTGCTGCCACCAACACACTAGAAGTCCTATGGGTGCTGCTGAGAAGAAAATATAGGAGCTCTGTGTGATGCCACTAACACACTAGAAGTCCTATGGGTGCTGCTGAGAAGAAAATATAGGAGCTCTGTTTGCTGCCACTAACACACTAGAAGTCCTATGGGTGCTGCTGAGAAGAAAATATAGGAGCTCTGTGTGATGCCACTAACACACTAGAAGTCCTATGGGTGCTGCTGAGAAGAAAATATAGGAGCTCTGTTTGCTGCCACCAACACACTAGAAGTCCTATGGGTGCTGCTGAGA
This sequence comes from Rana muscosa, assembly GCA_029206835.1. Classification (NCBI taxonomy): domain Eukaryota; kingdom Metazoa; phylum Chordata; class Amphibia; order Anura; family Ranidae; genus Rana; species Rana muscosa. The sequence continues at coordinate 189,988,601 of CM055127.1, forward strand.
AGAAAATATAGGAGCTCTGTGTGATGCCACTAACACACTAGAAGTCCTATGGGTGCTGCTGAGAAGAAAATATAGGAGCTCTGTTTGCTGCCACTAACACACTAGAAGTCCTATGGGTGCTGCTGAGAAGAAAATATAGGAGCTCTGTTTGCTGCCACTAACACACTAGAAGTCCTATGGGTGCTGCTGAGAAGAAAATATAGGAGCTCTGTGTGATGCCACTAACACACTAGAAGTCCTATGGGTGCTGCTGAGAAGAAAATATAGGAGCTCTGTTTGCTGCCACTAACACACTAGAAGTCCTATGGGTGCTGCTGAGAAGAAAATATAGGAGCTCTGTTTGCTGCCACTAACACACTAGAAGTCCTATGGGTGCTGCTGAGAAGAAAATATAGGAGCTCTGTGTGATGCCACTAACACACTAGAAGTCCTATGGGTGCTGCTGAGAAGAAAATATAGGAGCTCTGTTTGCTGCCACTAACACACTAGAAGTCCTATGGGTGCTGCTGAGAAGAAAATATAGGAGCTCTGTTTGCTGCCACCAACACACTAGAAGTCCTATGGGTGCTGCTGAGAAGAAAATATAGGAGCTCTGTGTGATGCCACTAACACACTAGAAGTCCTATGGGTGCTGCTGAGAAGAAAATATAGGAGCTCTGTTTGCTGCCACTAACACACTAGAAGTCCTATGGGTGCTGCTGAGAAGAAAATATAGGAGCTCTGTTTGCTGCCACTAACACACTAGAAGTCCTATGGGTGCTGCTGAGAAGAAAATATAGGAGCTCTGTGTGATGCCACTAACACACTAGAAGTCCTATGGGTGCTGCTGAGAAGAAAATATAGGAGCTCTGTTTGCTGCCACTAACACACTAGAAGTCCTATGGGTGCTGCTGAGAAGAAAATATAGGAGCTCTGTTTGCTGCCACTAACACACTAGAAGTCCTATGGGTGCTGCTGAGAAGAAAATATAGGAGCTCTGTTTGCTGCCACTAACACACTAGAAGTCCTATGGGTGCTGCTGAGAAGAAAATATAGGAGCTCTGTTTGCTGCCACTAACACACTAGAAGTCCTATGGGTGCTGCTGAGAAGAAAATATAGGAGCTCTGTGTGATGCCACTAACACACTAGAAGTCCTATGGGTGCTGCTGAGAAGAAAATATAGGAGCTCTGTTTGCTGCCACTAACACACTAGAAGTCCTATGGGTGCTGCTGAGAAGAAAATATAGGAGCTCTGTTTGCTGCCACTAACACACTAGAAGTCCTATGGGTGCTGCTGAGAAGAAAATATAGGAGCTCTGTTTGCTGCCACTAACACACTAGAAGTCCTATGGGTGCTGCTGAGAAGAAAATATAGGAGCTCTGTGTGATGCCACTAACACACTAGAAGTCCTATGGGTGGTGCTGAGAAGAAAATATAGGAGCTCTGTTTGCTGCCACTAACACACTAGAAGTCCTATGGGTGCTGCTGAGAAGAAAATATAGGAGCTCTGTTTGCTGCCACTAACACACTAGAAGTCCTATGGGTGCTGTTGGGGTGCAATGCTGTGCTAACAGCACTGCGGTTGGTACTACTGCAATACTGTACTAATAACAGTAAGCACGCACCAGACTAATCCCCAGCAGCAGCTAATAACACACTAACTGTGCAATCAGCAGCAATGAACGATCAATGACTTAGGTAGCAATGGTTTAGCAAAGAAATAGCCAATGGTTTAGCAAAGAAGAGCAAATCTTTCAGTATCAAGCAAAGACAGAATCAGCAGACTAATCTCTCCTAAAGCCGGAACTCATGTGACCGGGGCCGATGGCGTGGCGGCCTTTTAAATGGTGGGGCGTGTACTAAAGCCCCTGAGCTGTAATTGGCTACAGGCGTCCTGCCTGTAGCCAATTATTGCTCTCCGAGTTTCGGGCGCTGTGATTGGCCAAGCATGCGGGGTCACAGTGCATGCTTGGCCAATCATCAGCCAGCAATGCACTGCGCCGGCCGCGCCGGCCGCAATGCATTGCGGGGCCGCTCGCATCACACGAATGTGATGCGAACGGCCCAAATAGTTCTGGGCTCGACGAGCGAGCGAACGCCCGATGCTCGATTCGAACATGGGTTCGAATCGAGCACCGGGCCCATCCCTACACTGAACCATTTGGCTCCAGACAAACTTTGTAGGGCATCTTCTATCCTTGGCGTGGTGTATTGGTCAGGGATGGTTCTCCTGTTGAGAGTCCTGTAATCGATACAAAGCCTCAACGACCCATTCTTCTTTCTGACCACCACGATTGGGGAGGCATAGGGACTTCTAGACTCCCGGATCACACCAGTCTTCTTTAGTTCTACAAGTTGTTCCCTCAGATCCTCCAGATCTGCCAGGGGGACCCGCCTGACCCTCTCTCGGAAGGGCTTATCTTCTTGGAGGCGGATCCGATGGGTGGCACTTCTTGCACACCCCACATCGAATTCATCTTCAGAAAAGATCTTCTCCCACCTGGTCAGCTGGGCCTTGGCTCTTTCTTTCCAAGCCCTGGGTAGGTTCGGGTTTTCCACGGACAGTTTCTCCCAAACATCTCCTCCGTCACCCGTCCCCTTGACTTCGGACCAAGTGACCGGGGCAGCAGGGCTCACCTGACCAAGCAACACTCTGGCAGGGATCTCCATGGGTCCTCCCGTAGTGTTCCTAACACTCACCGGAACTCTGCCATGGGCCTTCTTCAGGGCCTTGAACGGAATCACTTCTGGTATCACTTCCAGGCCTGAGGACTCTTCCCTTGGGTCTGATTCCAGCATGACAAAGGGGCCAGGTTGTTCCCACGAAAGCTTCACAGTGGCCCTAAGACAGGTTACTTCTCCGGGCTGTAGCACTACTCCTTCTCTGCCAAGTCTCCACACCTTCCCTATCCCCTCTCCCAGGGTCTTCTGCTCTAAGACCAGTCGTTGGTAGGCCGTCTTTAGCATGGGATGGATTTTGGTGGCTGAATGGTTTCTCTCTTTCACTAGAGGGGTCAGGAGTCTCCTGACTAGATCCGTGTTTTTCCCAATGATCAGGGAAATCTTGCTGGCTCCAGGCGGCCAGGGACACACAACTGCCAGGGTGTCAAACACTTCAGCCTTCCCAGCCACGGATGGGTCGAAAGTCATCTTTATGGGCAGGTACCCATCATAAGGGAAACTCTGGGTTCCAAGTCCCCATATCTCCAGCTCTTCTATCTTCTGGATAGGCAGATGACTCAAGTGCCTATCATAGAAGTCCCGGTATAGTAAAGTCACCTGTGCTCCGGTGTCCAAAAGAGCTTTAGTATAGACTCCTTCCACTTGAATGGGCACAGTAGGAGATGGGCCCACCAGTTCCTTTGGGTATGGCCGGACTGGGGTCACCTCTTTTTTTTGGCTTTCGACCCTTGCCCTGCTTCTTTTGGACTTTAATTTTTCCTGAGCCTGGCATGCATTGACTTTCTCCCTCTCAATGGGGGCACAAACCCGCTGAGGGATGTTATTGTTCCTTTTAGGTGGATGTTCCTTCTTTGGGGTGCTGTACTTCCACTGAGGGGTCTTGCCCCCTCCCTCTGGGGTACATCTTGGTGGGGGTGTACTATACCTCCTCCTAGGAGTTTTGTCTCCTCCATTCTTGGCCTTTTTTTTTAGTTTGGAGCGCACTGAAGATGATGGGCACCCGGTTGACTCCTTCACCGGGGCCCTTTGGAGTTTCCCGCCGGCTTGCAATTATCTGTTCTCTTCTTCTTTGGGCTGGAGAATACGTTAGCAAAGTGGCCACTCCCTCCGCAGTTATAGCAAATCACCTCTTCTCGGTCCTGTAGGGAGGCCGGTGCTGAGGTTTTTTCGGGAACAACTCCTTTCTTGGGCTTGGTTTCTCTCGTCTTCTCTGATCTTTCTCCATCAAAGAGGTCAGCATCTCCAACACTTGGGCCATTTGCGATTTCAGAGTGTCAACCTCCGCATCTCTTTCTGGGCTCTTGACCGAATGGACCAACACTGGTACAGGTGTGACATTCGCCTTGGCCACCTGCTGATCTTCCTGCAGCGCCTCTTCGTCCCTAATAATTTTTATTAGATCAGAGTAGGTTAGTGACATTCCTCCTCCTGAGGTTTTCAGGTGCAGCCAGACCGGGTCTGAGCGCCGCGCTCCCCTCATGATCTGCTTCATGCGTGCTTCATCTGCATCTTTGGGCAGCATTCCCTTCTTCAGTACAATCTTGCATAACTGCCTGTTCAGCCTTCTAACATATTCTGACAGTTTCTCATTCGGCTGCTGGAGAGTGTGTTCAATTTGATAAATCATCTCTGACACCTTCTCCAGCTGACCAAACTCTTCCTGCAGCATGGCCAGGCAATCTTGAGCTGTACAGTTTTCATTTCCAAACCGGAAGCTCTTCACCGCTTCTGCCGCGGCACCTTTCAGACTTTCTAAGACTCGCTGTCTCTTCTGTGCCTCAGGCACCTCCCATGCTTCTACTGCCTGCAATGCCTGTTCCACCCAAGTGTCAAAATCTTCCTCCCCCGCAGGGACGGGGAGCTTCCCTGAGAAGGTGCTAAGCTTCCGGTAACCGGCCTCCACATGCACCGTACTGCTTTTCTGGCACTTAATTACAAGGTCTCCTAGAGCATTCAACAATTCAGGCCCTATAGCGGCCAGCGGTGATCCCGGGCTTAATAGTTCCTTAAGCTTTTCTGCTTTAGGGGATAGTGGTGGAGATAATTGTGGGAGTGATGGCTTTGGTGTCTGAAACCATTCTTCCTTCACTGGCAGCGTATGTATCAAGTGATAGATCTGATTATCTATGGCTTGTATACTCTGACTTTTAAAATGCTCTGGGATTTCGTTTTTCCATTCTACCAGTGCGTATGTAAACGAGATCACTGGATCTGGCCTAAAATCCATCACCCATGCTTTGTGGCTCGGAGACAGTAACAATACGAGCTGTTTTATCTCCTCTTCCTTCCATTTTTCCCCCGGGAGTACAATGACTACCGCCGCGGTTGGATCGGCGCCAATCGCTGCGCACCACTGTGACATTGCCAGCGGGTCCATGCTGGTACTTCTGACCGGCTTGATTGCAGCGTGCAACGTACAAGGATCCCGGACTCGAGCCCCCACGTGTAACGCTACCCCCAGTTAAGAGAGCCGCTGATGTTGATTTGGGCCCTGCAGTGCACCGCTGTCAACCCCCGGCAATCGGCTCTAACCTCCCGTGGCACAGCTGGTGATAGAGAGATAGGACCGCGTGATCGCAACTGTTGGTGACGCAGTCCTATAACAAACATACACAGAATATACTTTAAAACTCCTATTAAAGTAAGCGGAACTGACACCAAATGTACTTTATCCAGATATTTTACTGAGGCTAATGGGCAAGTAATAAACAACAGTATAACAAGTTGCAGATCCCTGCAATAAACAGTAATAAAGATAAACAGAGTAATCAGAATAATAAAGTATTGCTATGCAACTCTAGCGCTGCCCTTTTACAGCTACTTCCCCTCATGGGTAGACTAACACCCAGCAATGTCTACCTATGCAGTCAGGCCTGACTGATCTAAATGGAAGTTCAGTGAAACAATATTCGCTAGCAATCTCTTGGTGGTGCACTTGAAGAACAACTTTGTAATCCCAACGAATAGTAAAGATAAAGTATCTGTCTTTAAACAGCTCTCACCACCTGGACAAGTCCAAGTCCCTTTCCTCCATCGATTCGTCTAGGAACAGGAATCCACCGACATCCAAGTCTTCAATCCTTCTGGTGTACTGCAGCAAGGAGGATTAGATGTCTCTAAGGCTCTGCTAGGCTGGCAGAGGGCTCTTTGGAAAGGAGCACACGGCCCAGGCTTCAGGCCTTGTGCACACAGCAGTTCAGCACAGACATCCTCTTGCTAGGAGAGGGGGGTCCAAAGAGGCCGACCAAAACTCCGCCTCCCCTTTATAAAGTCTGCCCCAGCAGTCTCTGTTCTGGAGCAATGCACCCTGGGTGCTGCAAGATGTACTGGGAGATGTAGTCTCTCTCTCCTTTACTTTCACTTCCATAATGTCTCTTTACTTCCTCCCGACTCACCTCTCACCTGGAACTTCTTGTCTCTCTGCATTAAAGGGGAACACCCCGCTACATTTATATGTTTTGGTGAGTCATGGCCGGGGTGGCTTGCTTTTGCGCCTCCCCCTACCCGGTGGTTATTGGATCTCCATACCCACTTGGTGGGACTTCAGCCTCATATGATGAGGTTGAGACGATTGTTTGTTGTGTGGGCAGAGAGAAAATATTCTTCTCCTGCCAACTGGAGCTCCCAGTGGGCTCTTCTCTAACCTTTTTTTATTTTCTTTTTCTTTGCTAGCTCTTACCTTTTGTCTCTTTTAGTCAGCCATCTGGGATCCCCATATCCCTACCACCCCTCACTGGGTCTTCGCACCTCTCTGGAACGGACCCCAAGCAGGATCCACGTGCATCTCAAGGGTAAATGACAGCGTATCAGGTGAGGACCTTACCCCTCTGCTTGATTGCGTGTTGCTTCACACAATATGCAGGGGATGAATGCCCCGGTGAAACTGTGTAAATTTCTGCACTCCCCAAAAAATTGATATTGTACACCTTCAGGAGACACATTTTCCTTCCTACATGCCAAATTCCCTATGCTTTTCCTTGCAAATGCCAAATACAAAACCAAGGGGGTAGCTATACAAATTTTTAACACTTGCAAATTCACACCTCAGTTAGAACACAGGGACCCCGAAGGCAGATTCTTGCTTGTGAATGGGATAATAGAAGATCAACTATATTTCTTTATCTCGTATTATGCACCCAATTAGGGCCAAGCTGAATTCTTCCAGGCTATGCTTAAAACGCTATATCTCATGGTGGGAAGGATGGTCATTTATGGGGGAGACTCAAATACTGCCCTGGACCAGGGGTTGGATAAGTCCAGACCACCTGGATCTCAACTCACTCGTCCACCTAAACGGAGCCTCAAAATAGTAAAATGACCCCAACCAAAAGGGATTACACCCACTTTTTGTGCCCACACCAGTCCTACACAAGGATCAACCACATTTTTTTATCCACATCTAAAATCCCAAACATAGTTAAGTCGTCCATTAGAGACAGGGTTTGGTCGGACCATTCTATAGTTCTTCTCATGCTAAACAAGAGTTTTAATCGCCCAAACCTCCATCATTGGAGAATTAATGAATCTATACTCAGTGATTCGGCTAGGATCTTGGAAATTGAGAAAGCTATAAAGAAATATTTCCTCCTTAATAACGAGCGGAGGTGTCAGCAGAAACCCTCTGGACTGCTTACAAGGTTACTATACGGAGCAAATTAATTCAGATGTCCACACAGATCAAAAGGGAGAGAATGGTCGACGTAGACAGACTGGAGAAAGAATTTACCCAAAAGCGATGTCTTCATAAACGAGACCCCAAAAATGTCCCCACGGATAAACTGGACACAGCTCATCTCTCCCCCAACCTGGCTCTCACAGCCAAGGCTGAAAAGAGTATTAAATGGAGTGGGGCTAAATTCTATCACCAAAGGGAAAAAATTGGCTCTATGTTAGCCGCTAAACTATCTCCCCAACAATGCATGCAAGCTTTACCTAAATTTAGAGTACTGGGTGGGGCTCATACTTTGAATACACAATGCATCATGGAAACGTTTCATACTTTCTAAAAGAAAGCGTGGGGAATAATAGTAATACGGTCAACATTAATTGATTTTTGGATTCTCTCCCAATTCTGACTCTGGAAACCTGACACAAGATAAAATAGAGACCCCAATATCAGCGGAAGAAGTGCTTCTAGTCATTAAGAACCTTAAACGGGGGACTGCCCCTGGCTCAGATGGCTTCTCCACGCCATATTATAAAACGTTTGCGCAGATTTTGACTCCGCACCTCACACTCTTCTTTACCTCCAAAACTATTTTTTATCTCTGTAATACCCAAACCGAACAAAGACCAAGGAGAGGTAGGGAATTATAGGCCCATATCTCTGATCAATAATGACATGACGATCCTGACCAAGATCCTAGCAAACCGCATGGCATCTTCTATTGGTCTGTATGTCCATAAGGACCAAGTGGGTTTTATTCCCGGCAGACAGGGCCCAGACCAAATCAATAGAGCGATCTATATCATATCTCTTTTACAGACGGGATGGGACAAGGGGAAATGTCAGGAAGGTTTGCTCCTTTCGATAGATCTCCAAAAAGCTTTTGATTCAGTCTCCTGGCCCTACCTGTTCAACATCATGAGCCAATGGGGTTTTGGTCAGAATTTCATGGGTCTTTTAACAGCACTTTACTCCTTTACGGAAGCCCGAGTACGCCTCAGAGGTTATTACTTGGAGCCTATTAAAATAGCTAGAGGGACTAGACAGGGCTGCCCCTTATCCCCTTTAATATTTTTATTAGCAATAGAAACCTTGGCGATAGCCATACCCACCTGGACATTTAAGGGGTTAACTCCAATCCGCAGACACATTCTTGTGCCCTATTTGCGGACAACTTATTTTTATTTGTTACATCACCGACGACCTCTCTCCCAAACATCTGTAAGCTGTTGGAAGATTTTGCCAAGGCTTCGGTGTTACAGGTCAACCTTTCTAAATCCCAAATTTTAAATTTGACAGTCCCGCATATGATTGCTGAGAATCTTGAAAGCTGCTTTATATTTGAGTGGAGTGACTCTACCATCAGATACCTGGGAGTGGACCTTTACCTGAAGGTGGAACAATTCTATATGGTTAACCCCCCCCTTTATAAAAAATCGGATCTTAAGGGCTGGGCGCTTCATGAAATATCCTGGCTAGGGAGGATAAACGCAGTTAAGAGGACGCTGCTTCCCAAACTACTCTATCTATTTCGGGCCCTTCCGATTCCCATCTAAAAATATCATCTGCGGATCTTTCAAATCAAAATAATAAAATTCATCTGGGGTTCCTCATGACACCGCCTCTCAAATCGAATACTATATAGACTGAGGCCACAGGGAGGGTTAGGGGGTTCCCATTTTTTTGTGGTACTACCAAGCGGCATGCTTGACAAAATTATTGATCATCTACACATGCCTAGAAAAACCCTATTGGGTGCATATAGATCAGAAAGCACTCCCCACACACACATTGGACTTCCTTCTCTGGTGCCCTTCTAAAGATCACCCACCCATTTTGTCTCCCGTGTTGTCTCATTCTATTTCCCTTTGGGAAGGTTTTAAAGGCCTCCCCTCCTTAACCTCAGACATCCAGCCATTAGCGCATATCTATCACAACCCCAAATTCACACCAGGAATGAAAATCAAGGCCTTCAGTTGGTGGCTAGACAAGAGGTTATAACGCATTGGACACTACCACCCCCCCCCCCCCCCCCGGGCTCAGCTACTGTAAAAGAAAATTGGAGATTCCTGCCTCTGAGAGGTTCAGATTCCTGCAAATATTCCACTTCTTACACTCTCAATGGAAGAACAGACCAGCACCCCCCGAGGTTGACAGCTTATGAGCAATGGTGGGGTCAAGCCACAGAGCAGAGTGGGGGCATATCCACAATATACCTGTCACTGGCCTCAGACAGCTCTAAGTTATCATATATGCTGGGCTGGGAGGGTAAGATCCAGGACAGCAGGGAGGTGGAGGTCTGGAATAGAGACTTCTTTCAATCCTTTAGAGGAATTAACAACACTGCCCTGATTGAGGCAAACCTAAAAGTGCTAACCGGGTGGTACCTAGTTCCAACTAGGCTAGCAAACATGTTCCTATCCTCCTCTCACCAATGCTTCAGAGGATGTGATCTCTTGGGGTCCATGATCCATATATGGTGGGATTGCCTGAGAATGAAGGGATTTTGGAATTTAATATTTCACATAATACGCAAAATCACGTGTTGCCAGGTCCCCAAAGATCACTCAGTAGCGTTATTCAATGCCCTGGTTCCTAAAACCAATAAAGCCACTCAGAATTTAATCTTCTTTATTCTTTTGGGAGCAAAACTGACCATAGGACGGATTTGGAAACAACCAAACATCTCCGTTGCCACATTCAAACGTAAAATTTCCTGGATGACGGCACAAGAGAAAATGGTTAGTTCCCTGATGGACTCAGCTTAAAATTTTGAATCAACCTGGGAGCCCTGGGCGTCCTATATAGGTATTTCAGATAATATTTTGAATTGTTTTGGGATGGGGGGGGGGGGGGTCAGTGGGGTTGGCTAACCTTAGTATTTATTTTCTCTTTAATTCTTCTTTCAGACTTTTCTTTCTTAATATACAGTTTCACACTATCTCCTAGTTCTCCACTCTTAACGTTGTTCTCAAGGATTCATTGTCCAGAGGCCTATTGCAGATGGCACCATTGATAAAAGATAACATAAGCTTGGATAATCTGTCAATGAGTCAGATGACCTATTCCATCTGTTATGTGCAGAATAATATCTCTACATTACACTCTTCAGTTAGATATGTTCCTTTGGGTGTGGTAGGATTCTCTCCAGCAGATGAAGTTTATGCAAGGTGCTTCAGTGCTTCAGTGTGCTGTTAGGGAAAGGACATGTGTGCAGCAGCTCCTGACATCCAGGGCTGCAATGATTCACTCTCGTGTCCTCCCCCTTGTTCCCCCCTTCTCCCTCCAGTTCTCCCCCCTTACAGCCAGTGCCTCTCCATCCAGCAGGACCCACAGACCGGGGGCACCCCCAGCCCAGCTCACCGAGCTATCCCCGAGCCCGCTAGCCGCCCCTGCCGGGCACCCCGTCCCGCAGCCGCCATCAGGCAAGACTGCAGCCTAGCACCACCATCCAGCAGTCCCCTTCCTGCGCATCCTCCCGTCCACGGGCCCGCTTGCTGCCTCGCTTGCCATACTGCAGCAGCAGTCCCGGATCCTCCAGCACATTCCGCGGCTCTGGTCCCAGCTCTGGCTGCGGCGGCCATCTTGAGCCACCCAGCCTCGGCCTCCGGGACCTCCACCCGGATCCTCAAAGGCATTGCCTGGGGAAAAAACATAGGAATTTCACCTGACATCAACCTCTGTGCAGAAATCACCACCGGACCTCCCTCAATCATCAGCTAGAAGGACGAACCAGTGACCAGGCCAGGTAAGAAGGACCCATCTTGGTACACCCTCAGACTCATCTTCAAACGCAGCCAGCGTTTTCCTAACGGGCTGCGACTACTGCTCCCCATTGACCCGGGGCCTACCCCCAGCCCAGTTCCCCCACCCCACCAGATGCCGCCGAGGCCAGTCATCCGCCGCCTTTCGGACAAAACGGAGATCTGGCCTGGTAAGCAGCGGCCATCTTGGTATACCCAGGAGCTTCTCCTTCAACACTGACACTCAAAAAAAAAAAAAACTTTTTATTTTTCCCCTACTTCTACTGATATTCCCCCCCACCCCCCAACATAACTGGGCTGCCCCAACCTGCAACTCCAGTCACTACTATCCTTCAAAAACTCTTTTAAAACTTTATATTCCCACTTATTACGGATATCTCCCCCCCGACATACCAATGCTTCCCTAACCTACAGCACCGACCACCGCTACTCCGCTATCTCCCCAGATCCACACACACGGTCAAGTGTAACGGACATGTGTGACAGGAGCTCTAGCCTCACCGCTTCACAGAGAAATTCACACACATGGTCTAGAGTAACGGAAGTGTGTGACAGGAGCTCTGGTCTCACCGCTTCACAGAGTAATCCACACACATCGTCAAGCGTAACGGACGTGTGTGACAGGAGCTCTGACCTCACCGCTTCACAGAACAAGCCACACACACGGTCCAGTGTAACGGACGTGTGTGGCAGAAGCTCTGGCCATGCAGCCATCCAGGACTCATCCTTGGATTCCTGCGTTTATCTCCCCCAGCAAACGTGAACCTGACGATCTGTGGCTTCACCTGGACCCCACTCTTCCCTAGCTCAGGTCCCCCAGCTCACCATCACGCCACCCACAGCCGCCGCCTGCCGCCATCCGGGCGACCGCCTCTAGACCGCTAGACCTGCAGGACAGAACACGGCTGCGGCCTAGCTCCGCCCAAACCATTATCCTCTCCCCATTTCTCTTTCCAGCGGGCCCACGTGCGCTGACCTAGTAAGTACATCGGGGCACCTCCAACCAGTAGGAAGTTGATCCAGGGTTCACTGATCGCCTCTCGTCAGGTCAAGAAGGAATTTTTCCCCTGCTGTAGCAATTGGCCTAGGCTCAGTTTGGGTTTTCGCCTTTCTCTGGACCAACGGGGGGGGCGGCTAGGTCATTGGGCCCTATTCACCATCACCATTAACTTTTGTTTTTTCCCATCATGTGCAACTTTAAATACTCAGCGGACACCCTCCACAGGCTAAGGAATACTGACTCAACACTACCAACTTCCACCCAAAAAATACTACGAAAAGAACAACTGCTAAGGATCAATCGACAATCGACCATCAAAAACACGAAGACACCACTTCAACTACAACACTTCTCATGCGCCCTGATCGACACGAGATCCACGACTTAATCACCCAAAACAACATAGATTGCCTCTTTATCACATAAAGCTGGCTAACACCTGACTGTAACACCATTCTAACAGAATTGGTGCCTGAGAACTACCGCATTCTAACCGAGCATAGAATAGGACAAAGAGGAGGAGGCCTAGCAGTGATCTTCAAATCTCACCTCTCTCTCATCAAACTGACTCTACAGAACTTATTGCCTTTCATGCAGACACTCACTCTGCATCTTCAAACAACACCTCAAGACACCATCCACATACTGCTATGCTACAGACCGCCGGGACCAAAGACAAATCTCCTCACACCCTTCACCGAATTTATCTCGACATACACCATAAAAACCAAAAACGTTCTTTTACTCTGGGACTTCAACCTCTAAGCTAACTCCACTCAGGACCTCATCGCCACCTCCTGCATCAACCAACTGGAAGAACTAGGTCTGCAGGAACTGATAAATGCCCCCACGCATGGGTCGGGTCACATTCTTGACCTCATCTTCAAACAAAATATGGACGTCAACACACTGGACAACATGCCGTTACCATGAACGGACCACCATGCTATCAAATTTAAAATCACCACCAACACCATCTCCCAAAAACCGAAACACCCAATAACAACATACTGGACAAGATCTCAGAAGAAACTGCACTCGGAACTCTTCAAAACCACACTATCAAAAAAAAATAGGAACGGTAAATCAAAACCACTCTGTCAGGGTCACCTGTGGCCAGGTGACAGATGCACACCGTAGGGGGACAGGAGTGCACCGCGAGGTAGTGAACCCTATGGCTGGCTTCTGTGGATAGGAAACTGGGTGGTTGTGGAAAGCGGGACCAGAGGAGCACAACCGGGATCCCAACGGAAGCGAGAGCCAAGATTCCCCAGGGCGCGGAGTCTAAGACCCAGCTGGTCTTCTCCAGGGCCTCTAGTGGTGAGGATGTTACGCTGCAGGCTGGGACCAGGTCGCGGCCCCTGGAGTTTCCTAGCTCACGCCCCGTAGGATAAGGGGAAGCAGCAGCACACGATAGAGAGAACCGAATAACAAGCCGAAGGTCAGGGGCCACAAGCAGACAAGGATAACGAAGAACGAGCCGAAGGTCAAGGGTCACGAGCAGACAGGGATGGTCGGGGACAAGCCAATAACGTAACAGAGAGACAGACGTAGCACACGGCAGGCAGGAACCCAAACACACAATGCCTAACAAACACGTTGATCAGCAAAGCAGGCTTGCAGTGCACAGGTTAATATAGTGTTCAGTGATAGGGCCTGGGGTGGAGTCAGGCTGGGAGGAGATTATAAAGGAAGCAGGTGAAGGAGGTCTGGTCTCTAGATGAACACATGAGGAGGAAGGTAAGATGGCAGACAGACATTAATGCATATCCATGACAGTACCCTCCCTCTTACGAGGCCTCCCCCTTCCCCGCCTGGGCCCAGGTTTAGAGGGAAACTTCAGATGAAACTCCTTTAACAGACGAGGTGCAAAGACCTCAGATGCAGTGATCCAAGACCTCTCCTCAGGACCAAACCCTTTCCAATGAACGAGGTACTGAAGAACGCCTTTACAGAGTCGGGAGTCCAGAATTTGACTGATCTCGTACTCCTGATTATCCTCAGAGACAGGCGCCACGGTAGGAAGAGGACGAGAGAATTTATTGAGGACTAAAGGCTTTAGAAGAGCAACATGAAAGGAGTTAGTGATTTTAAGGCTCTTAGGAATCTGGAGTTTGAAACAAACCGGATTCAGTTTAGCAGTTACCGTGTATGGACCGATGAATCGTGGAGCAAACTTCAGAGAAGGAACTCGGAGCTTGATGTTCCTGGTAGAGAGCCAGACTTTGTCCCCCGGCTGAAGAGAAGGCGGTTTACGCCTGCGGCGGTCGGCAAAGCCTTTGAATTTTTCAGCAGCTGCCCGGAGGGAATCATGAACGTGACCCCAAACGGAATTGAGAGACTCCTGAACCGAAGCCAAAGCTGGAATGTCTGGAGAACAGATCATAGGAAGAGGAAGTTGAGGGTGTTTTCCATAAACTGTGAAAAAGGGTGTCTTCTGCGAACTGGTATTCACATGATTGTTATGGGAGAATTCTGCCCACGGGAGTAGAGAGGACCAATCGTCATGGTGAGAAGACACAAAGGTGCGAAGAAAGACCTCTAACTCCTGATTAACCCTCTCAGTCTGTCCATTGGATTGGGGATGGTAAGAAGAAGAAAAATCCAAGACAATATTGAGGGATTTGCAAAAGGCTCTCCAAAAACGAGACGTGAATTGGACTCCCCTGTCGGAAACAATATGAGAAGGGACCCCATGTAGGCGGAGAATTTCTCGAATGAAAATGGGAACCAAGGCAGGGGCAGAAGGAAGACCAGGAAGAGGAACAAAATGAGCCATCTTGGAGAATCGATCGATTACCACCCAAATGACTGTATTATTCTCAGACAGTGGGAGATCGGTGATAAAATCCATGGCAATATGGGCCCAGGGTTCCTTAGGAATAGGCAAGGGCATGAGGAGACCAGCAGGAGCTTGTGTGGAGGATTTGGACTGAGCACAGACATGACAAGCTTTAACGTAGTCTTTGACGTCTGAGCGGAGATTAGGCCACCAGTAGTGACGACTGATGAGTAGGAAGGATCGGAGGAATCCAGAATGCCCTGCCACCTTGGAATCATGTCCCCAACGAAGGATCTTAGCTCTTAGCTCAGTGGGGACAAAGGTCTTACCAGGCGGAATTTTAGACTTCAGGGTGGTAGAGTGGGCAACAATGCATGAGGTGGGAATGATCGGCTCAGGTTCAGGGGCGGACTCCTCGTCCAAAGTGTCAAATGACCTAGAGAGCGCATCAGCCCGACCGTTGCAGGAACCAGGTTTGTAGGTAATCGTGAAATTAAAACGGGCAAAGAAGAGACTCCACCTGGCCTGTCTAGGATTCAGACGTTTAGCATTCTGTAGATACTGTAAATTCTTGTGATCGGTAAAGATCGTTATGGAGTGAGGGGAACCCTCCAAGAGATGACGCCACTCCTCTAACGCCAATTTAATTGCGAGAAGTTCCCGATCACCGATGGCATAATTCCTCTCTGCCTGAGAAAATTTTTTGGAGAAGAACGCACATGGTTGGCGTCTCTTCTCAAAGATTTGAAGAAGCACAGCTCCCACCCCCATTGAGGAAGCGTCCACTTCAATAAAAAATGCATTCCCAGGATTTGGTCTCCTCAAGAGGGGGCCAGAAACAAAGGCCTGTTTCAGGTTGTGAAATGCAGAGACAGCTTCGGGAGGCCAGTCTCTGGCATTCACACCCTTCTTGGTCAAAGCGATAATAGGCGCGGCAATGGAAGAGTAATTCCTTATGAACTGCCTATAATAATTAGTGAAGCCAAGAAAGCGCTGTGTGGCCTTGAGGCTAGCAGGAAGAGGCCAGTTGGTGATAGCCAAGACCTTCCCAGGGTCCATACGAAGCCCCGAACATGAGACAAAGCACCCCAAAAACAGGACCTCAGAACATTCAAAGGAACATTTCTCCAGCTTGGCATAGAGATTGTTCTCTCTAAGACGTTGAAGTACAGTGCGGACATGGTTTCTGTGGACGAGCAGATTTTCAGAAAAGATCAGAATGTCATCCAGATAGATGACAACAAACTGGTACAGCAGATCTCTGAAGATTTCATTGACAACGTTTTGAAACACGGCTGGAGCATTACACAGACCAAAAGGCATCACCAGATATTCGTAATGCCCGTCTCTAGTGTTAAATGCAGTCTTCCATTCGTCACCCTCCCGTATTCGAATGAGATTGTACGCGCCTCTGAGATCCAACTTGGTGAAAATGGAGGCACCCTTCAACCTATCGAATAGCTCAGATATTAAGGGTAAGGGGTATCGATTTTTAATAGTAACCGCATTTAAACCCCGATAATCGATGCAGGGTCTTAAGGTACCATCCTTTTTGGCAACAAAAAAGAACCCTGCCCCTGCAGGCGATGAGGATTTCCGGATGAACCCTCTCTCCAGATTCTCTGCTACATACTCCGACATGGCCTGGGTCTCTGGGATGGACAGAGGGTAGGTACGACCCCTGGGTAGAGTTGCTCCGGGGACAAGATCAATAGCACAGTCAAAAGACCTGTGGGGAGGAAGCACCTCAGCTGATTTTTTACAGAACACATCCCGGTAATCGCTGTATGCGGCGGGAAGATCAGAAGAAACAGAAGTGGCAGCAACCGGAAGACTCTCCTTGGGGGTCACCTTGAGAAGACACGACGAGAAACATGAGGAACCCCAGGCCAGGATCTGCCCAGAGACCCAGTCCACATGTGGAGAGTGGAGCTGTAGCCAAGGGAGGCCCAATACAACTGGGGTAGAGGCCTTGGGTAGAATAAGAAAGGATATCCACTCCTGGTGGAGAATCCCTACCGACATCCTAATGGGTAGCGTCTGGAAGCGAATAGGGCCCCCTGGGAGAACAGTGCCATCAATTGCCGAGACTACCAATGGGGTAGTGAGAGGTGAAAGGGTAAGCTTCATAGAAGAAGCAGTTCTCCAATCCATGAAATTGCCGGCAGCCCCGGAATCCAGGTATGCAAGGGTTGACTGAGGAGAAGTGCCTACATGAAGGGACACCGGCAAGAGCAGGCGAGAAGGTGATGTTTCTGGGTCCAATACTCCACCTTCCAAATGTATTAGACCCGAGCGTTTCCCGGACGAAGCGAGCAGGAGTCACGAAAATGACCCTTGCCCCCACAATAGAGGCACAAGCCCAGAGTTCTGCGCCTAGCACGTTCTTCGGGGGTTAGTCTGGTCCGGCCCAGCTGCATAGGTTCTTCAGCAGGTAGAGGATGCTCCACGGAATGAAGGGAGGGGAGCTCAGACTGGCTAGGACCCAGAGAGTGCTGGCGTCTTTTTTCTAAGGACCTCTCTTGAAAACGAATGTCGATCTGGTTGCATAATGAAATTACATCGTCCAGACCGACGGGAATGGCTCTTCCCGCTAATTCGTCTTTCACTCGGTCAGAGAGGCCATGTAAAAAGGTAGCGACCAGGGCCTCATTATTCCAGCTCAATTCAGCTGTGTGGATACGGAACTGAAGAGCATATTGCCCCACTGAACTAGATTCTTGGCGAAGACGTAAGACAGCACTAGCCGCTGAAGAAGCCCGAGCCGGCTCTTCGAAGATATTACGAAAGAGCTTCAAGAATTCGGACAGACTGGAAACCACCGGATCGTTCCTCTCCCACAGGGGGGCAGCCCAGGCCAAAGCTTCACCGGAGAGGAGGGAAATGATATAGGCTACCTTAGCCCGGTCAGATAGGAAGCTTTGAGGCTGAAGCTCAAAATGAATAGTGCATTGGCTGAGAAACCCCCTGCAGGCCTTGGAGTCCCCAGAGAAACGGAACGGAGCTGGCAATCTTAGTGAGTGTGAGGCTGCGACTGGTGCGATAGGTACAGCCGCTGGTTGTACTTGGGGTTGCGGATTCGGGGTTCCCAAGGAGACCTGAAGCTGCTCGAATCGAGAAGCCAGATCCTGGAGGAATCGCATCACCTGGGTCTGATTTGATTCCTGGGTCTCAAGTCTGCGAACTATGCCCTGCAATGGATCATCCGCGGGAAGCGGGATGTCAGCCGGGTTCATGGCTGATCAAACTGTCAGGGTCACCTGTGGCCAGGTGACAGATGCACACCGTAGGGGGACAGGAGTGCACCGCGAGGTAGTGAACCCTATGGCTGGCTTCTGTGGATAGGAAACTGGGTGGTTGTGGAAAGCGGGACCAGAGGAGCACAACCGGGATCCCAACGGAAGCGAGAGCCAAGATTCCCCAGGGCGCGGAGTCTAAGACCCAGCTGGTCTTCTCCAGGGCCTCTAGTGGTGAGGATGTTACGCTGCAGGCTGGGACCAGGTCGCGGCCCCTGGAGTTTCCTAGCTCACGCCCCGTAGGATAAGGGGAAGCAGCAGCACACGATAGAGAGAACCGAATAACAAGCCGAAGGTCAGGGGCCACAAGCAGACAAGGATAACGAAGAACGAGCCGAAGGTCAAGGGTCACGAGCAGACAGGGATGGTCGGGGACAAGCCAATAACGTAACAGAGAGACAGACGTAGCACACGGCAGGCAGGAACCCAAACACACGATGCCTAACAAACACGTTGATCAGCAAAGCAGGCTTGCAGTGCACAGGTTAATATAGTGTTCAGTGATAGGGCCTGGGGTGGAGTCAGGCTGGGAGGAGATTATAAAGGAAGCAGGTGAAGGAGGTCTGGTCTCTAGATGAACACATGAGGAGGAAGGTAAGATGGCAGACAGACATTAATGCATATCCATGACACACTCAACGGAACAAACACTCAACTCCTTAAACAAAGCATTACTACAAACAGCAGACACAGTCGCTCCGAAACATAGAGCACTTATTCGCAAAAACAACTCGGGCTGGTTTAATGGCACTCTTACTCTACTGAAGCAAGAACGCAGAAGAGCTGAAGGAGCCTGGAGAAGAAACCCAACTAAGGAAAAACACATAAACTACAAAGCACTCACTAAGAAATATCACAAAGCAATTTTCAAAGCAAAAAAGCCCTAAACCAACCTCGTGCACTTTTCAAACTAGTCACTCAGACTATGAACCCTACCTGCCTGGAGCCTCCAGCAAACGAAACCCAAGAGTTCTGTAATGAGCTATCGGATTTTTTTATTGACGAAATCGAAAACATTTGTGAAATAATTCAACAGAAAAAAACAACCAATTTTCGCTGGTCCCGATCACCATCGACACCACCAAAAACATCATCAGAAGCCTCCGAGACAGCACATCACCAAATGACATAATTTCTACAAAACTCCTGAAAGAATGTACTGACATTTTAGCACCTACCATAACACATCTCGTAAATCAATCGTTCAAAGAAGGTATGGTTCCGATCTCCCTCAAGCAAGGCTTAATCAAACCCATCCTAAAGAAACCCAACCTTGACCACAAAGACCCAAACTACCGCAGACCGGTAACAAGCCTCAACACCATCTCCAAGATTATGGAGAAAGCAGTAGTACAACAGTTATAACTCCATTTGGACACTCACAAACTCTTGGACCCACTACAATCAGGCTTCCGCCCGGGCCATGGCTCAGAAACAGCACATCTCAAAATCTGGGATGACGCCCTTGAAGCAGCAGATGACAGGGAAACTAGGAGCCTTCACCTCGGAAACTTGCGCAATTTCTTGCGGCGTCCCGCAAGGTTCACCCCTGTCACCCGTGCTCTTCAACATCTACCTCTGCCCACTCTTCAAAATCATCAGCAAACAGGACCTGTGCTACCACTCATATGCTGATGACACTCAACTTTACTTTTGCATCACCGGAAAAAAAAGACCAATATCACGGACTAGAAAAATGCCTCACACTGATCGATGATTGGATGACTGAGAGCTCCCTCAAACTCAATGGATCCAAAACAGAACTTCTTCTCCTTCACGCAAACCGAAAGGCAAAAGCTAAGACTGCATGGACACCACCCTCCATCCTTGGACAGACCATCACCCCAAGAACCAAAGTCAAAAGTCTCAGAGTAATTTTTGACTCAGAGATGTCGATGGACGCACAAATAGGATCAGTAGTTAGCGGATCTCACCACCTTCTCCACCTGCTGCATAGACTCATTCCCTTCATTCCAGAAGAGGAGATAGTAGTTGGAACAATCATCAATTCCCGACTGGACTACGCAAACTCCCTCTACATCTGACTACCTAAATACCAGATGGCGTGCCTACAAGTCGTCCAGAACACGGCAGCCAGACTGGTAACGGGAAAAAAAACCCTGGGAATCCATCACCCCATCCCTGAGGACCCTTCATTGGCTAACCGTAAAGGATCGGGTCACTTTCAAGACCCTCTGCCTCACCCACAAATGCACACAAGGAAATGCTCCTCAATATTTATGCGAGAAAATAAAACACTACTCACCCAACCGCATTCTCCGATCAACTAACCAAAACCTCCTCCACATCCCCAAGTCCTGCTACAAATCGAAGGGAGAATGAAGATTTGCAGTCCAAGGACAACGGCTATGGAACGCTCTACCCATAAACATCCGCATGGAAGAAACCCATCGGGCCTTCAGGAAGAAGCTTAAGACCCACCTCTTTTGAAGGATCAGGACGACACTGGATGGAAAAAAGCGCCTTGAGGCGATTTAGTTCGCATTTGTAGCGCTATACAAGTTTCTCACTCTCACTCACTCTCAAGATAACTGCCTCTGTAACCTGATACACCAATGTATCATCCTTGACATGTCTGTACAACATTCTGAATGTGATATATTGTCGCTTGTTTATAATAATAAAAACGTATTGAAAGCAAAAAATATGAATATTTCAACATTTAATTTTTAACTTATTAATATTACACTGTTAACATACAGTATTTGGGAGTTCATATTGGTCTATTTCCATCAAGTACATCCTTCCTGCCTGTGGACATGTTCTTGCTTATTAGGTTACCATTCTGTTATACTTTGCTTCTAGTATTGACCACTTTCAACCCTTAAGCCTAGCACACACAGGCTGAATGTTGGGCGACATTGGCTGGTTCAATAGAAACCGGCCGACATTCCACCTGTGTTTATGGCAACCCCCTGGGTTGAAAAAATAAATAAAATAGTAGTGTGTATGGGGCTTTAAAGTGAACACATGGTTGTATTATGCACTCTGTGATTATCAGCTCCTCTGTGGTGAAGAGATTTAGAAATTGGATCTTCTGACCATAAAGCTGGATGTTTGAATGTCAAGATCTACTCACACCCGATACTGAGCCAGATATCAACATGCATTCCACAGTAATTAACAGGACAGTGATTACTGGAACCCCACTTCATCCTTGGGACTGATAGATTAGAGACTGTGGCCTTAGTATATGTATCCATCAGACAACGCCTAAAGTGTGATCATTCCAATGACAGCTGTCCAGTTGATCCATTTTGTGATGATGATGTCATTGGTACCTACAAACTTCTCCAGCTCAATTTCTTAGGGGAAGTAAAGGTTAGAAAACTGATCTGATTGTCTAGATTTCTTGAGATAAGCTGGCCCAAGAGTAATCTAAATGTGTCTTGCCCACCACTTTTCAAATCAACACACACATTCAGTAGCTGTTCATGTTTTGGCCAAATAAGCTCTTACCTGATCTTGTGTGGTATATATTCTGTGTGAATTTACAGTAACATGAGTTCCAGTTTGCACCTAAGCTAGTGTCGTCTAGTTCTTCGGTGCAATATTTAGCTACTGTATAATACCTGGTTCCTGTTTCCTGGGTGGAGGAAGCTGTATCTTGTTGAAGGCACCCAGGCTGTCACATTTGGTTGCAGCAGTGGGATGTCCGAAGTGCAGTACCTTGGACATCGGGTAGGCAGTAGGCGGCAACGACTCAAGCCCGCTAAAGTTGAGGCTGTCGCCAACTGGCCCAACCCCGTACTAAATCCCAAGTCCTGGCATTCCTCCACACAGACAGGTACTATAGGAAGTTTGTCCCAGAGTATAGTTCCATTGTTCAGCCTCTGACAGACCTTACTAAGAAACATCTTCCCCAACAGGTACTGTGGTCTAGACGTGCACAGCGGAAAAATTTGTTTAATTTCGGATTAAATTCTGTATGTTACTAATTTTGTTTTGTTATGGAATTCATTTAGTTTGGTTTCAGAATTTGTTTAGTTTCATTTTGTTTTAGCTAAAATTAGTTTTGTTATCCTTGTCAAAATATTTTATTGATTAGTACAGGAATAGTGTACAAGTTGCATGAAGTAAATACAATATAATACAATCGGGGGTAAGAAGCTCGATGTTAATTATTTGAAAATATAATAATATCTATTAAATAACAGTGAGACAAGATCTATTAAGACTTTAAAAGGTATCTACATTTCTACCAAATGTGTCAAGAATAGAAATATTGTAAGAATAACTTTCTTATTTGCATTCTCAAATAATTCTGATTATCATTTAATTAAAAACATGAGCTTCAAATCATAGAGAAAAACTTAAATTACAACCAAAAAATAAAAACCAAAAAATAAAAATAAGAAAAGGTAAAGAAAATGGAAAGAGAGAGGAATGGAATGAGTCCGCAAGGTCAGGCCGAGAGCCACAACTAGAGAAAGATGTATTTGTTCTCAAAGCTCTAGTCACCATGGCATGAGTACCTTATTATCAAAAGATGATTGCATAGCATATGCTATCCAAGGTTTCCAAATTTTCTCAAACTGAGGGATCATGTCCGTTTCTATAGCTGCCATCTTGGCATGGGTCATAGTGTTGTTCATTTTAATCACCACTTAATTTACCACTAACTTTGAAGATGTCCATGCCCTTGCCAAAGTCTGTTTAGCTGCTGTGAAAAGCTGTAATAGCAATTTAAATTGAGAATGCAAAATAAATTCTGGTATCAGGTCGAGAAGTGCCGATGCAGGATCTAATGGAATATTATTTCCACACAGTATTGATGCAATCTTGAATATTCCTATCAAAAATATTTGAGCTTTCGGACATGACCACCAAGTATGGACATGTGTACCAATGTCAAAACATCCCCTGAAACATTGAGCAGAGTAATTTTTCACATATTTAGCTACCCTAGCAGGTACCAAGTACCATCTTGTTAGTACTTTGTAGTTTGCCTCTACTGCCTGTATGTTGGGGGAAGCTGCTTTTGTGGTAGTCCATATTTGATTCCAATCAGAGTTGTCTAGTTCCTGTCCTAGATCCCCCTCCCATTTCTGGACATAAGATGGTTTATCTATACCGGATTGGACTAATGCGTGAGAATACAAGGTAGATATTGTACCCCTAGCATGTGGGTCTTTCATATAAAACTTTTCAAAACTTGTCAATTGAGTGAGCGATGTTTTCGGTGTGTAAATTTTTTTTATTTGAAGATATCTTAATAACTCAGATTGTGGTAAGCCGTATGTTTCGCATAGGGTTGGGAACGGGATAAATGATGAAGTGTTTACAAATTTTTACAAATATAGGATATCCCTAGAAGCCCATTCTCTAAAAAAATTGGGGGAGACCCATGCAGGATAGAAGGCAGGGTTTTTGTAAAATGACAATAAAGTATTGTGGTGGGATTGGAATTGGTTTCTAATTTTGAATCTATCCCAAAGGGAAAGAAAGTGCTTAATAACGGGGTTTCGTAACCCTTTACAGTCTTTTGGGAAGGTCCAAAGTAAATTGGAAATTGGGATAGGGTCGCATTCAGTTGCTTCTGTTGATACCCATAATGAGGTTTCGTGTTGCGCATGATATATTGTGAGAGTTGCTATATGAGCCTCCCTGTAATAATATGCAAATGTAGGACATCCAAGACCTCAATTTATTTTGGGGAGATATAGAGTATGTAACTTTATTCTCGGTTTAGAAGTGCCCCAGATAAATGACGATACTTTCCTCTGTAATATTCTCAAACAAAATGCTGGAATTGGGATAGGTAATACTCTGAATTACTATAGTAGTTTTGGTAGTAACGTAATTTTTATCGCGTTAATTCTTCCAAACCACGATAGTGGGAGTTGAGACCATGAATTCATTAGATTCGATACTTGTTTCAGAATCGGAGGATAGTTGTATGAGAATAGTTCCGACCAAGATGCTGTTAGAAGTATCCCTAAATAAGGGATAGATCTATCAGGCCATGTAAAGAGTAGACCTATTTTGGCGGAACTTAGTTCCATGCTGGAAAGAGATATATTTAACACTAAACATTTTTTAGGATTAATATATAGTCCAGATAGTGTCGCAAAATTATTGAGAATTGGGATGAGTTTAGGGCCTGACACTTGAGGGGATGAAAGAAATAGGAGGATATCATCTGCAAATATCATCTGGTTGTGGGGGTCTGCAGGCAGGGAACTTATCAAAAATTTTCCACCTCCTGGGATGGCCTCTTGCTGAATACCTGCTCTGCACTTTGACATTTCTTATATAGGACGTCACCGCCCAGCATGCATCAGTCCGTGATGTCAGGAGGGGGCTGTGCCCCCGCA
Source organism: Rana muscosa (assembly GCA_029206835.1). Classification (NCBI taxonomy): domain Eukaryota; kingdom Metazoa; phylum Chordata; class Amphibia; order Anura; family Ranidae; genus Rana; species Rana muscosa. Next base: position 190,013,110 of record CM055127.1, read on the forward strand.
TGACGTGGCTAGGTGGCCTCGCCTCTTACCTATATAAAAATGTCAAAGTGCAGAGCAAGCATTCGGCGGGAGGCTGTCCCTGAAGGTGGAGCAATTTTGATTTCTTACAATTTTTTGGGTTGGCAGGCGATGTGATTGACGATACATCGAGGGACACTATTTTTATTTTTTAATAAAGGAATTGTCTAAAACTTGTCTCTTATTTTTATTACTTTTTGACACTTTTTTGGTGAATGGGTAAAGGTACCATGTACCCGATACTCATTCACATGGGGGCCGGGATCTAGGGGCCCACTTGTTCAAGGGGGCTTCCAGATTCCGATAAGCATCATGACCGCAGACCCCCACAACCACCAGCCATGGTTGTGGGGATGAGGCCCTTGCCCCCATCAACAAAGGGACAAGGTGTTTTAGCACCAAAGCACCCAACCTCCGATGTTGAGGGCTTGTGGACTCCATGGGCCTGGTTTGTACCGGATGGGGCACCACGCCATTTTTTTATTTTTTTATATAATAAGCCGGGCCTGCAATTGCAACCGCGAGTCAATTTAAATGTGATTTGACTATTTTTTTTTTCAAGGGAGTGGTGATGCTTCTCTATTGCCTTCTGTAGACTTTACATTATATTGAGACTTGTCAACGTCCCTTGTGATGAAATGGGTTGGACAGAGCTTAGTAGGCTGGTGTCATCACAGCTATTGGAGCGAGCAGCGATGTCTTTCTATGCTTTCTAGACATGTGCACTGACGGAAAAATAAAATTGTCTTTGTTGATTTTTTTGTTTTCCGGGTCATTCGTTATGATCGCAACGTAAATTGGTAAATTCGAAAATCCGAAAATAAGAAAGAAAATTCGAAAGAATAATTTTTTTTTTTCACAATCAAAATTTATTGAAAGTTTATAACAGATGACAATATGACATCATAGCAATTATCAAATACAGTATATTTGTCAGTTTACATGGTTTTAAAAGAGACAAATAAAAGGAAAAAAAGGTATATACTTAAAATAATGAATTAAGGGGAGCATAATGTATCTGATTCTATATAAAGTTTCTATACAAAGAGTTCATAACTAACTAACTAACTAATAGTAACTAACTATTATATTATAGGTATTGGAATTTCCTTTCAAATTTGTATGTTAGTGAACGTAACGAATATGAATTTATCCGAAGTTATGAATTATACAAAATAATGAATGTCACATCTAAATATATAAAATATAAAACGTTTTTATTATTGTTATTTACATATGTATGTTTTCAAATTTTAGACTTAAATTCCATGGTTTTTGCTCCTGATGAGCGGCTATAAGGTCGCGAAACGCGTAGAGCCACTAATTATCTAATTTGTTACTTCCACTAACAGCCAAATTTGAAAGGAAATTCCAATACCTATAATTTAATAGTTAGTAATAGTCATGTTATTATCAGTTAGTTATCATTTCAGATTTTAGAAATTTGGGGTTTTCGGATTTTCGAATTTCGAATTCCGAATTTCCAAATTTATGAACTTTCGAATATCCAAATTTACGAGTATTCGGAAAAAATTGTCAAACAGGTTTTCGTTAATTCAGATATTTCCAAATTAACAAATTTGTTAAAAAAAAAACGAATTTGGAACTAAACAAATTGCACGTGTCTAATGCTTTCCACATCGCTGTGTTTACGAGTACCCTCATGTTTTTAACTTAATAATCATTATCCTTTACTGGATGAAGGTAGGTGCCTTGTTTTCTGTCTTCCTATGGTCCATGTTTGGTATATTTGCAGAGGTGATTATTGGTTGCTGAGTGTTCACTTTGGAGGTTGCTAGCCTGATTCCCAATGATGATCTACTGTATACAGGCCTATGACCTCAGTAGATAGGGGTCATCTTCTGGTAAGAAGCTTCATTTTTTTTTCACAGGTGTGGGAACATTGAAGGCAGTACCTGTGTATTATTTCTCATATGGAACACATATTGGATTTAGACTTTCTGTTTAGGTTTTGATGCTTTTTGACTGTCTAGAGTTTTGTCTTCTTATTAAAGCGGAGTTCCACCCAAAAATGGAACTTCTGCTTTTCGGAACCCTCCCCCCTTCCGGTGACACATTTGGCACCTTTCAGGGGGGTGCAGATACCCGTCTAAGACAGGTATTTGCACCAACTTCTGGGCATAGACTCCCATGGGAGTCTACGCCACTTCCCGCCCCCCCCCCACTGTCTCCTGAGAAACACACTATTCTCAGGAGAGAGCGTGGAACAGTGACGGCGTGCATGCGCAGTAGGGAACCGGGCAGTGAAGAAAGAAAGGAAGATCTTCTGGACGCAGCACTCCGGTTAAAAAGCCTTTATTCCAAAAAAAAAAGGTTCAGGAAACCAAAAACACTCTGCACAACACAACAAACTGATCTAGTTTGGCTGACGCGTTTCACACTATTTAAAGTGCTTATTCATATGAATAAGCACTTTAAATAGTGTGAAACGCGTCAGCCAAACTAGATCAGTTTGTTGTGTTGTGCAGAGTGTTTTTGGTTTCCTGAACCTTTTTTTTTTTTTTTTTTGGAATAAAGGCTTTTTAACCGGAGTAGTGCGTCCAGAAGATCTTCCTTTCTTTCTTCAATTGCACTTGCATTTGCCTGCACCCTTGGTTGCTGGGAGGAGGTAATTCCAGGGACTTCCACACCTGAGCGGCTCCCTTCCTTCTGAACCGGGCAGTGAAGCCGCAAGGCTTTTCGGAACCCTCCCCCCCTCCGGTGACACATTTGGCACCTTTCAAGGGGGAGGGGGGTGCAGATACCTGTCTAAGACAGGTATTTGCGCCAACTTCTGGGCAAAGACTCCCATGGGAGTCTACGCCACTTCCCGCCCCCCCCCCCGCTGTCTCCGGGGAAACACACTGTTCCTAGGAGAGAGCGGGTACCAGTGATGGTGCGCATTCGCAGGAGGGAACCGGGCAGTGAAGCCTCAAGGCTTCACTTCCTGATTCCCTCAATGAGCATGGCGGCGGCAGCATCCGAGTTCCAAGCGATTGCTAAGCCTCGTCTGCCGACATCGCTGAACTCCAGGACAGGTAAGTGTCCATTTTTTAAAAGTCAGCAGCTGCAGTATTTGTAGCTGCTCGCTTTAAAAAAAAAATTGGGTGGACCTCCTCTTTAACCTAAAATTAGCAAAACAGTTTTGCAGTGATATATTGAGTAAGCAGCTTGTCATTGAACTTTTATAAAGGTCATGCAAGGGACCTCTGTATATTTCTAGTGTTTAGGAATGAGGGTTTAGCTTTGATAAATTCTGTATCGCGATGAAGATGATACTCCTTACAACATTGTGAAAGGCTTTTCTGATATCCTGGTTCCTTAGACTGTATATCAGAGGATTGAAGAGAGGAACAATGATGGTGTAAAAGACGGACAATGCTTTGTCAGCTGCAAAATTATGATTAGTGCTTGGCTTAAAATAATTAAACATAGAGGAGAAATAAAATATGAAGACCACTGTCAGGTGAGAGGAACATGTAGAGAAAACTTTACTCCTTTTACCTTTAACTTGTATTTTCAAGACAGTTTTGAAAATATAGACATAGGGCAGGAACGTCAGCATTATAGAACATGCTGTAAGGAGGCCACCCAAGAGAAAGATGAGGAGAACATTAATGGAGACATCACTGCAGGAGATCTGAAGCAACTGGGGAAGGTCACAGAAGAAATTTTCTATAATATCTAATCCACAAAATGTTAAATGTAAGACATAAAGTGTGTGGACCAGAGAATGGATACCACCAAGAAACCATGCAATGGATGCCAACTGTACACACAGTTTCAAACTCATGATCTGTGCGTAATGCAATGGCTGACAAATGGCGGTATATCGATCATAGGACATGACAGCCAACAGAAAAATCTCAGCGTTGGCATAGAATATAAAGAAGAAGACTTGGGTTATACAAGCCTTTTTGGAAATTTTTCTTGTCTTGGTGAGAAGGTCAAATAACATTCGAGGGACGGTGACTGAGGAATAACAGAGGTCTATGCTGGCCAGGTTCCCAAGGAAGAAATACATAGGAACATGGAGACGAGAGTCAGTGACTATGAGAGAGATGATCAGCAAATTCCAGAATAATGTCAGAAGGTAGATGAGAAGGAAGAAGAGAAAAAGTGGGAGCTGAAGAACGGAAATATCAGATAATCCCGAGAGATATAATTCATTTAAATTTGTCTGATTCTCCATTGCAATATTTTTCATTCATGCATTTTAAATATTTATATATACATCAATCAATCAACAAGAATATACCTCTTCAGTTAAAACAAGAAATTGTTGGCACACTGGAACTCCACGTTATCTTGATGTCATCTTTATTGTCAACAGGGTCAGACAGATACAGGCAATGGTGGACGCGTTTCACAAGTGATAGCTTGCTTGTTTACAACCTCTTCAGTTAGTTGTCAGATTTGATTTATTCAATTTAAAGTATAAAATGTAGATATTCTTAAAGAAAAAAAAATCCACATGTAGATTTAAAATTTGGTGCAGAAATCAGGAGCCAGTTTCTTGTTACTATCAGCTATTCCAAATGTTATCATTCTTTACTAGATATGTGCACACTGAAATATTTTGTTTCGGAATTTCGTATTCGTCCAAAAAATACAGTTATTTAGTTACTCCCGAAATTAGTTTTTATTTATTTTGTTTCGTTAAAAAATGCATTCGTCCGAAAATCTGAATTATTTAAGGTTGAATCTCTCATTGAAGGCTGATGGTGTCTGTCGAATGTGTCGAAGAAGATTCGACGGAGCAGCTAAACTGTACGACGACGCAATCGTACATTTCTGGTCAAATGTTCCGCCTACAAGCTATAGAAGAATTCTAATGTTGTATGACACTAGTAATAATTATATTTATAGTCATACCAACATTCAAATTCTTCTATAGCCTATGGGCGGAGCATTTGACCGGAAATGTACGATTGCGGCGTCGTACAGTTTAGCTGCTTGTCGAATCTTCTTAGAACTTTCGACAGACACCATAAGCCTTCAATGACAGATTTGACGTTTGTATGTTTTTTTCTGCTTCGTCAAATCTTCGTTGTTCATGTAGAATGGTCTACCCCAACACTGTCTCTACAATGTCAAATCTTTTCTCTCTATGTCAAATCTTTTCTCTCTATGTAGAATAATCTTGGACTAATAGAGTTAAAGGGGTTGTAAAGGAAAATGTTTTTTCACCTTAATGCATATTATGCATTAAGGTGAAAAAACATCCGACAATGCCCCCCCCCGAGCCCCCGTTTTACTTACCTGACCCCTCGAAAAGTCCCACGCTCATCCCCGTCATCCTCCTTGTTCCTGAGCCTGGCCGTTGATTGGCTACAGTGGATGGATTGAAAGCAGCGCAGCCATTGGCTGGCGCTGCTGTCAATCACATCCAATGATGCGGCGCGCCGGGGGGCGGGGCCGAGTGATACAGTCGGCGGCTATGGCCACCGCTGTATCACGGGACTGCGCCCGCAATAACTCCACACCATGCGAGCTCGCATGAAGGTGTGGAGTCCTTGCGGGGAGGAGCTGAAACAGCCATCGAGGGACCCCAGAAGACGAGGATCGGGGCCACTGTGTGAAAAACGAGCTGCACAGTGGAGGTAAGTATAACATGTTTGTTATTTTTTTCCAAAAAAACGGGAACCTTTAGTGTCCCTTTAAGGTTGGGCACATTCGACCACAGGTTCTATAGACACAGATCGCTATTGTCACCGTCACGTCGAATCTCCTATCTATATCGAACTGTTGTAGCAACAGAAATGAAAAGAAAGCATTTTTTTTGTGTCGGATCTTTCGGATTTCGGATTCTGCGCGTTCGTTTTCGTTTGTTAAAACGATAACGAAAATACCCAAAATTCGGACGAAAATGCATTCGGACGAAAACAAATGCACATGTCTATTCTTTATCAGAAATCTTGGACTGCCTGCAGAATACACAGAGCAGAGAGTAATTTCAGATGTCGTTTATCCAAAATACAGAGAAAAGCCAGTTTTTACTGCAACATCAAAAATAAAAATACCACTTTCTATTTTCATTTGTGTGGTAGTTCTGACGTGATTCTAGCTGTATTAGTGCAATTGTGACAGAGAAAATTGAGTTCTGTCCGTGATACTTTTTTTATTTGCACTAACATACAATTTTTCAGGACAAGCTTTCGGGGTGTGTCCCCTTCTTCAAGATCCAAGAGTACTGCTTGGACCTTGAAGAAGGGGACACACCCCGAAAGCTTGTCCTGAAAAATTGTATGTTAGTGCAAATAAAAAAAGTATCACGGACAGAACTCAATTTTCTCTGTGGTAGTTCTGGGATGGCAGGCCATATTAATATTAATAGGACCCAAAAAAGGTTACAAAAACTTGATTTAACCACTTGACCCCGGGAAGGTTTACCCCCCTTCAAGTAGACATGGGAGCCGTCGAAAAATTAGTTTCGTTCCGTTCCGTAATTTAAAAAAAAACGTAATTCGTGTACGAAATTCAATTCGGATTCGTACGAAATACGAATTTCGGAGGACGCGTATAACGAACGATTCGACCGGAAATGTACTTCCCCCACCCAATTCCAGCAGCAATCTTCTCTCTATAATGTCAAATCTTTTCTCTCTATAATGTCTAATCTTTTCTCTCTATAATGTCGGATCTTTTCTCTCTATAATGTCGGATCTTTTCTCTCTATAATGTCAAATCTTTTCTCTCTATAATGTCGAATCTTTTCTCTCTATAATGTCCAATCTTTTCTCTCTATAATGTGGAATCTTTTCTCTCTATAATGTCGAATCTTTTCTCTCTATAATGTCGAATCTTTTCTCTCTATAATGTCGGATCTTTTCTCTCTATAATGTCAAATCTTTTCTCTCTATAATGTCGGATCTTTTCTCTCTATAATGTCGGATCTTTTCTCTCTATAATGTCGAATCTTTTCTCTCTATAATGTAGAATCTTTTCTCTCTATAATGTCGAATCTTTTCTCTCTATAATGTTGAATCTTTTCTCTCTATAATGTGGAATCTTTTCTCTCTATAATGTCGGATCTTTTCTCTCTATAATGTCGGATCTTTTCTCTCTATAATGTCGGATCTTTTCTCTCTATAATGTCAAATCTTTTCTCTCTATAATGTCGGATCTTTTCTCTCTATAATGTCGAATCTTTTCTCTCTATAATGTCGAATCTTTTCTCTCTATAATGTCGGATCTTTTCTCTCTATAATGTCAAATCTTTTCTCTCTATAATGTCGGATCTTTTCTCTCTATAATGTAGAATCTTTTCTCTCTATAATGTCAAATCTTTTCTCTCTATAATGTGAATCTTTTCTCTCTATAATGTCAAATCTTTTCTCTCTATAATGTCGGATCTTTTCTCTCTATAATGTCGAATCTTTTCTCTCTATAATGTCAAATCTTTTCTCTCTATAATGTAGAATCTTTTCTCTCTATAATGTCGGATCTTTTCTCTCTATAATGTCGGATCTTTTCTCTCTATAATGTCGGATCTTTTCTCTCTATAATGTCAAATCTTTTCTCTCTATAATGTAGAATCTTTTCTCTCTATAATGTAGAATCTTTTCTCTCTATAATGTCGAATCTTTTCTCTCTATAATGTCGGATCTTTTCTCTCTATAATGTCAAATCTTTTCTCTCTATAATGTCGGATCTTTTCTCTCTATAATGTAGAATCTTTTCTCTCTATAATGTCGAATCTTTTCTCTCTATAATGTCGGATCTTTTCTCTCTATAATGTAGAATCTTTTCTCTCTATAATGTGGAATCTTTTCTCTCTATAATGTCAAATCTTTTCTCTCTATAATGTGAATCTTTTCTCTCTATAATGTGAATCTTTTCTCTCTATAATGTCAAATCTTTTCTCTCTATAATGTGAATCTTTTCTCTCTATAATGTCGAATCTTTTCTCTCTATAATGTCGGATCTTTTCTCTCTATAATGTCGAATCTTTTCTCTCTATAATGTCGGATCTTTTCTCTCTATAATGTCAAATCTTTTCTCTCTATAATGTCGGATCTTTTCTCTCTATAATGTAGAATCTTTTCTCTCTATAATGTCAAATCTTTTCTCTCTATAATGTAGAATCTTTTCTCTCTATAATGTCGGATCTTTTCTCTCTATAATGTGGAATCTTTTCTCTCTATAATGTCAAATCTTTTCTCTCTATAATGTCGGATCTTTTCTCTCTATAATGTCGAATCTTTTCTCTCTATAATGTAGAATCTTTTCTCTCTATAATGTCTAATCTTTTCTCTCTATAATGTAGAATCTTTTCTCTCTATAATGTGGAATCTTTTCTCTCTATAATGTAGAATCTTTTCTCTCTATAATGTCGGATCTTTTCTCTCTATAATGTGGAATCTTTTCTCTCTATAATGTCAAATCTTTTCTCTCTATAATGTCGGATCTTTTCTCTCTATAATGTCGAATCTTTTCTCTCTATAATGTGGAATCTTTTCTCTCTATAATGTCAAATCTTTTCTCTCTATAATGTCGAATCTTTTCTCTCTATAATGTAGAATCTTTTCTCTCTATAATGTCAAATCTTTTCTCTCTATAATGTCGAATCTTTTCTCTCTATAATGTCGGATCTTTTCTCTCTATAATGTCAAATCTTTTCTCTCTATAATGTCGGATCTTTTCTCTCTATAATGTAGAATCTTTTCTCTCTATAATGTCTAATCTTTTCTCTCTATAATGTGAATCTTTTCTCTCTATAATGTCGAATCTTTTCTCTCTATAATGTCAAATCTTTTCTCTCTATAATGTCAAATCTTTTCTCTCTATAATGTGAATCTTTTCTCTCTATAATGTCGAATCTTTTCTCTCTATAATGTCGGATCTTTTCTCTCTATAATGTCGAATCTTTTCTCTCTATAATGTCAAATCTTTTCTCTCTATAATGTAGAATCTTTTCTCTCTATAATGTAGAATCTTTTCTCTCTATAATGTCGAATCTTTTCTCTCTATAATGTCGGATCTTTTCTCTCTATAATGTCAAATCTTTTCTCTCTATAATGTCGGATCTTTTCTCTCTATAATGTAGAATCTTTTCTCTCTATAATGTCAAATCTTTTCTCTCTATAATGTAGAATCTTTTCTCTCTATAATGTCAAATCTTTTCTCTCTATAATGTAGAATCTTTTCTCTCTATAATGTCAAATCTTTTCTCTCTATAATGTGAATCTTTTCTCTCTATAATGTCGAATCTTTTCTCTCTATAATGTCGGATCTTTTCTCTCTATAATGTCGAATCTTTTCTCTCTATAATGTCAAATCTTTTCTCTCTATAATGTAGAATCTTTTCTCTCTATAATGTCGGATCTTTTCTCTCTATAATGTCGGATCTTTTCTCTCTATAATGTCGGATCTTTTCTCTCTATAATGTCGGATCTTTTCTCTCTATAATGTCGGATCTTTTCTCTCTATAATGTCGAATCTTTTCTCTCTATAATGTCGAATCTTTTCTCTCTATAATGTCGAATCTTTTCTCTCTATAATGTAGAATCTTTTCTCTCTATAATGTCGGATCTTTTCTCTCTATAATGTCGGATCTTTTCTCTCTATAATGTCGGATCTTTTCTCTCTATAATGTCGGATCTTTTCTCTCTATAATGTAGAATCTTTTCTCTCTATAATGTCGAATCTTTTCTCTCTATAATGTCGGATCTTTTCTCTCTATAATGTCAAATCTTTTCTCTCTATAATGTCGGATCTTTTCTCTCTATAATGTCGGATCTTTTCTCTCTATAATGTCGGATCTTTTCTCTCTATAATGTCGAATCTTTTCTCTCTATAATGTCTAATCTTTTCTCTCTACAATGTCGGATCTTTTCTCTCTATAATGTCGAATCTTTTCTCTCTATAATGTCTAATCTTTTCTCTCTATAATGTCTAATCTTTTCTCTCTATAATGTCTAATCTTTTCTCTCTATAATGTCGGATCTTTTCTCTCTATAATGTCGAATCTTTTCTCTCTATAATGTCGGATCTTTTCTCTCTATAATGTCAAATCTTTTCTCTCTATAATGTCAAATCTTTTCTCTCTATAATGTCGAATCTTTTCTCTCTATAATGTAGAATCTTTTCTCTCTATGTCGAATCTTTTCTCTCTATAATGTCGAATCTTTTCTCTCTATAATGTCGAATCTTTTCTCTCTATAATGTCGGATCTTTTCTCTCTATAATGTCGGATCTTTTCTCTCTATAATGTCGAATCTTTTCTCTCTATAATGTCGAATCTTTTCTCTCTATAATGTAGAATCTTTTCTCTCTATAATGTCGAATCTTTTCAATTTGGAGCCGAAATGCGTAAACGAAACTTCGTATTTCGTACAGAATTCTTATCCGTAAAAATTCATAATTCGGAGTCGTACAAATTTACGAATTTTGAAAAATTCGTACGAAACTAATCGCACATGTCTACCTTCAAGATCATGCCATTTTTTTGACACAGCATTGCAATATTTTAACTGATAATTGCATGGTCATGCAACACTGTATCCAAATAATATTTATGTCAATTATTTTCCTACAAATAGAGCTTTCTTTGGATGGTATTTGATCACCAATGTGTTCTTTTTTTTTTTTTTTTCTGCTATAAACAATAAAAGGGCAACACTGTTAGAATTTTTTTTTTTTTCTGCTATAAAACATATCCAAAAAAAATGAAAATAAAATGTCCTCATAAATTTAGGCCAGTATGTATTCTGCTACAAAAAGCTGACACTTTAAAAGCCTTCGCTGGTTACAATCAACCATGAATGATGATTCTGGAATTATTGCTTTGAAATTCACAGCAATTCCTCACATGTGTAGCACAATCACTGTTTACATACAGTGCTGTGAAAAAGTATTTGACCCCTTCCTGTTTTTTTTCTTCTGTGTGCACCTTCCCCTTTAGCCCCCCTAAAGCTGCGCACACACGATCGGTTTTACCGATGAAAACAGTCCGATGGACTTTTTTTATCGGACAAACCGATCGTGTATGGGCCCCATCGGACTTTTTTCCAAAAAACAAAATAGCAAATTCCGATCGTCTGTGTGGAACTCCATCAGAGAAAAAACCCACGCATGCTCAGAAGCATTGAACTTAATTTTTCTCGGCTCGTCGGAGTATTTTACGTCACGGCGTTTGGGATGGTCGGATTTTTGACTGATGGTGTGTAGGCAAGACTGATGGAAGTCAGCTTCATCGGAAATCCGACGGAAAAATACATCAGATTTTATTCCATCGGAAATCCGATTGTGTGTACAGGGCTTAATACTTACCTGAGCCCCTCTCTATCCAGCGATGTTCACAAATGCCTCTGTTGTCTCCCTCCTGAATGGCTGGGACACAGCAGTGGCGCCATTGGCTCCTGCTGCTGTCAATCAAACTCAGTCAGCCAATGAGGAGAGAGAGGGGGTGGGGCCTAAGCATGGCTCTGTGTCTGAATAGACACACAGAGCTGTAGATCGACTCAGTGCCCCCATAACAAGCTGCTTGCTGTGGGGGCACTCAACAGGAGGGAGGGGCAGGAAACTCCAGCCAGGGACCCACAAAGTGGAGGATCCTGGCTGCCCTGTGCAAAACCACTGCACAGAGAAGGTAAGTATGACATGTTTGTTATTTTAATAGAAAATAAATGAGACTTTACAATGACTTTAATCGTGATATTCCTCATGATTAAGCTCCGGAGACAGAGTGACATGTGTTGGGGGCATGGCCTGGTTGGAGACCAGGCTGAGGCTGTCATTGGAAATGTGCAATTTGTTTAGTTACCGACTTAGTTTTTCGTCAAAATTCGACAAATTCATTCATTCGGAAATATTTGAATTAATGAAAACCTGTTTAACAAATTTTTCTGAAATAAAAAATTCGGGAATTCGAAATTCGGAAATTTGAAAATTTGTAAATCCGAAAATGAAAAAATTTGGAAATTCAGAAATCCGAAAACTCAAAAGAAAGAAAATCAAAAAAATTCAAAAATCTGAAATAATAACAATTAAATTATAGGTATTGGAATTTCCTTTCAAATTAGCCAGTTAGTGAATGTAACGAATGCAAATTTAGCCAAAGTTATGAATTGTCCAAAATAATGAATGCGGCATCTAAACGAATGGAACGTAACAAATTAATAATAATACATAATAATAATAATAATAATAATAATAACTTTATTATTATTATTTATTATTATAAATTATTTACGTTCCATTTGTTTATTTTGGATAATTCGTAAGTTCAGATAAATTTGTATTCATTACGTTCACTAACAGCCTAATTTGATAGGAAATCCCAATACCTATAACTTATTAGTAATTATTAGTTAATTAGTTATTATTTGGGATTTTATTTTCAGATTTTCAATTTTCAAATTTTCAAATTTTGATCATAACGAATGACCCGAATTTTTTTTTTTTTAATGAAACGAAAACTAACAAATATTTAAGCAGTGCACATGTCTAGCTGTCATACACCTCCTCACAGGGTTTTGCTGTGATGTGCGACTTTTAGGACTCCCTTTCCCTACTGAATGTGTTGAGCCGGGACGAACTCTGTCCTTGTCGGCACTCCTAGTGTTTTTTTATGCAAGAGGACTCGGTTCAGCCTTTGCGCGGCGCCTGACGTTTTTGTTCGTGGGTCACAGTTATTGTTGTAGTGTTGCACTAAAAAGCACAAACATTGAAAAAGTAAAAGCTTCTCATTGATAAACAACTTTACAATGCTTTGTGTCAGATCACAATAATTTGGATGTTATTTTGAACAGGCTTTTAGAATAAATCATTATAGAATAAAATGTATACTTTTTATTTGCAGTAACACTAAATAACATCAATTAATTTCAATTGTTTTTTTAAAAAAAAGTTGTATTTTTTTTTCAGTTTTGTTATGTTTCGTATATATGGATCGCATAAAAAATATGTTCTGCAAGACAATGTCACAAAAAAAAGCCTTGTTTATCCCCAAAAAATAGTTAAATTGTACTTTATTATCTTAAGTAATGACAACATTATTATTGTTAAATAAACAATCCTGTTGAAGAAAAATAAATGCTCTATTCCATTGAAGGTGTACAGCTATGAGAGCTGAAGTGTTAGGGCTCTTTCACACGGAGGTCCGTTCAGGTCCGCCTGTCAGTTTTTTAGGCGGACCTGAAACGGATACTCCATGCACCCCTATGGAAGCACGGATGTCAGCGGTGACATGTCCGCTGACATCCGCTCCGCTCCAAAAAAGTGTGACGGAGGAAAATCCTATTTTTCCTTCCGTCTGCAGAGCGGATCGGATGACAACGGACTCTACGGTCCGTCGTCAACCGATTCCCCATAGGGGAGAGCGGCGCTCTGACAGGGCGGTTCCTGCACAGTGTGCGGGGACCGCCCAGTCATCCGTCGGCTCAGCGGGGATCAACGGAGCGATCCCCGCTGAGCAATCGGAGCTTCACGGGGCGGATCTTCACGGATCCGTCCCGTGTGAAAGAGGCCTTAAAGTAGTATTTAAGTACCAAATATACTCGAGTATAAGCCAAGTTTTTCAGCCCTTTTTTTAGGGCTGAAAATAGCCCCCCTCGGCTTATACTCGAGTCAGTGTACCTGAAGGACTGCGGGCGTCCATTTTTCAAAAGTCGCGGCTTCCTCCTGGTCCCGTTCCGTGATAGGCATTTGACACTGTGTTCTGCTACCACTTATCACGGAGGTCCTCTCATCCTCGGACAGTTTACCAGCAGACACTGTGTTCCGCTACCGCCTATCACGGACGTCCTCTTGTCCGAGGATGAAAGAAGGTCCGTGATTGGCGGAACACTGAACACAGTGTCTGCTGGGAAACTGAGTCCGAGGATGAGAGGACCTCCGTGATAGGCGGTAGTGGAACACAGTGCCAAACACCTATCACGGAACGGGACCAGGAGGAAGCCTCGACTTTTGAAAAATGGACGGCTGCAGCCTGTCAAGAATACAGGTACACTGACTCTGGCACAGTAAGGCTGCAATGGGCACAGTGAGGTTGGGCACAGTGAGGTTGCAAATGGGCACAGTGAGGTTACAAAAGGGCAAAGTAGGGCTGCAATGGGCACAGTGAGGTTGGGCGCAGTGAGGTTGGGCACAGTGAGGTTGCAATGGGCACAGTGTGGTTGCAATGGGCACCGTGAGGTTGCAATGGGCACAGTGAGGTTGCAATATGCACAGTGAGGTTGCAAATGGGCACAGTGAGGTTTCAATGGGCACAGTGAGGCTGCAATGGGCACATTGAGGTTGCAAATGGGCACAGTGAGGCTGCAAATGGGCATTGTTGACCCTCTTTTCCGCTTACAGTAGCTGCTGCATTCTCACCCTAGGCTTATACATGAGTAAATACGTTTTCCCATTTTTTTGTGGTAAAATTAGGGCCTCAGCTTATACTCGGGTCGGCTTATACTCGAGTATATACGGTATGCCTTACACATCATTTAGCATTGGTTCCAAAATAACAAATTGGGACTAAATCCTGCAATATTACTAAATGTAAAAAAAAAAATCAAATAAATGCTATAAATACAATAAATTTGGCAAATAAATCAGGTTAGTAATAGCAGGTTACAGATCTTGTGCAATAATAGACAGTGGATTTGTATTACTATTACCCTTTAAGCAATATCTGTAAAGCAAAAAAAACATAGAATGGACTAAACAAGATTTATAAATACAATGGACTGATACCTATAAAATGATTATAATATATAATATAATTAAAAATTACCTGTGAATTTCTGGACTGGTAAAATGTTAAATCTTATTAGTTTTGACCTCTTCCTGAATTCTGTTGATTGATACCCTGGCAAAAGGTAAATTCTATTGGAGGTTGGAAGGGGAAGTCCCCTCTGAAAGGGACAGTTAATTGGCAGCAGGCCTGATGTGAAAAATTAAATAAAATACATATGCAATATACGAATATAATAAAAAATAAATATCTTAGAAAATCTGTGTGACATTTCTTGTCTTAATACAGTTTTGTTAGCCTTCCATACATATTTTTATAATACAGAAAATTCCCCTGACATTAGAGCACACAGGATCTAAAATATGTCTCCTTAGGAAAATTAATCTCTAGAGAAAATAAGTCATAATAAATAATTTATCCCCCCACTGACACAAGACTTTGCCTGACTGATAATTAAGTAAAAATTAAAACAAAAATGTATAATACTGTGCATGTGAAGGTTATTCAGTGTCAAAAAAAGCAGCACCACAAATGTGAGATATTACCACAAAAAAAAAAGTTGTGTTGCGCTACATTGATTAATGTATCAAAAATATTGAAAAAAATATACAAAAGAATAAGTGTTTACATGCCCTGTACACACAATTGTTTTTTCCGAAGAAAAAAGTCCGATGGACTATTTTCATCAGAAAAAACGATCGTGTGTGGGCCCCATCAGACTTTTTTCCATCGGTGTAAAAAAATAGAACATGTTTTAAATTTTTCCGATGGAAAAAAAAAACGATAGGAAATTCCGATCGTTTGTGTGGAACTCCATCGGAGAAAAATCCACGCATGCTCCGGATAAATTACAAGACGGGAGCGCTCGTTCTGGTAAAACTAGCGTTCGTAATGGAGATAGCACAGTCGTCACGCTGCAAATTTTAGCATTGTTAAATGTAGCTCATTCTTTTCTTCTTTCTAATGCCGCGTACACACGACCGTTTTTAATGACGAGAAAAATGCAATTTTTTAAAATGGTCATTAAAAACGATCGTGTGTGGGCTTCAGAGCATTTTTCACGACGTGAAAAATGGGCATGAAAAAATTGGAACATGCTCTAATTTTTCTCGTCGTTTTTCACATCGTCGTTTTTCTCGTCGTGTGTGGGCTTTAACGACGTGAAAAAAATGCGCATGCTTAGAATCGAGTATGAGACGGGAGCGCTCGTTCTGTTAAAAGTAGCATTCGTAATGGAGATAGCACATTCGTCACGCTGTAACGGACTGAAAAGCACGAGGCTGAAAAGCGTGAATCGTCGCTCAACAAACTTTACTAACATGAAGGGTGGCGCCATCCGAATGGAACTTCCCCTTTATAGTGCCGTCATACGTGTTGTACGTCACTGCGCTTTACTTGAGCATTTTTTTCCACGATAGTGTGTAGGCAAGGCAGGCTTAAGAAGAATCACGTCGAGAAAAATGGGGCATTATGGTCGCAAAAAATGATTTTTCGTTGCAGATATTCACACAGAGTTCTGACAAATTTATTTCTTTGTGATCTCATGAATCTTCGTATTTTATTTTAAAGGCAGGTCTCCAACATTTTTTTTATCTTTTTTTTTTTTTTTATTGGTGATTTGAATCTCCTTATTTTGTTGTGGCCTTTTAATATTTTTTGGGGATCTCCATTTTTTTTCTGGTCAAGTTATTACAACATTATTTTTGATTTTATTTTCCTCAAGGAGGTTGGTGTTGGTGTCCCTTGTTAATTACACATTGTATTTATGAAATGTACCTTCCTACTCACAAGAAAAACACATAGGCAACTATTTAAATTAAATCAAATATCCATTTATTCTGGAAAACAAATAAAGATGAAGGGCAACAATTGAGAAATTAGTGGAATATATGCAGACTTTGGACCCCAAAGGCAGACATGAAGGAAAATAAAATCAATAACATGAGGAGTCCCTCGAATTGGGATCACAATCTGGTCCCCAAATCTTAGAAATCAGGAGCAGCAGCAGATGTCATACATGTCCCCAAGCTGTGGTACTCCAACAAACTGTGCCTTCTGGCAGAGCAGCTTGAAGCCACGGAATCACTTTATGGTCTTCCTTGTAGCCTTCCCTCCACACTTCCCTGCAGCGTTCCCTCCACGCTTCCCTGCAGCATTCCTTCCATGGCTCCCTCTACGTCCCCTTGCAGGCTGTGGCTCTGGTGGTGGGAATGTGGCAGGAGGAGGAGGAGAAGGAGGAGAAGGATGAGCGAGATCACAAAGATGGGTTGTCTCAGTCAGCTGGTCCCTCACCGCCCTCCGAAGGACCCTAGAAAAAAGCTCCTCACAGAGGGCACGTTGTCCCTCCTCCACTTTATGGAGCTTATCGGCCAGATAGCAGCTATAGGCCTCTACAGGGTTGAGGGGGGCCCTCATTATCTCTGCTGCTTCTCTTATGATCCTCAGGGATTCCCCCCCCACCTGAGTCATCTTCCTGGCCCTTTTTGGGATGACGTGGAGGGGAAGCACCTCTGACTGGGTGCTGCCACTTGGCCTGGGCACCTGCTGACTGCCACACTCCATAGCCTCATCCTCCTGGCTGACCTCATCCTAGGTATAAAAAAGGGACATCGTTTTAGTTTTTGGTTCATCAATCACACACAATTTTCAGCTCATGACTGTTGCAAATTGAATGTTAATAGATAGAAAAGACTCTCATTCTGGCCCCAGCAGTTTTCATTCTTGTCCCAACTTTTTCTGGCCACTACTGTATATTCTTATTTTTTATTTTTTTTAGAATTATTTAATTTGGGAATAATAACATCTAGTTCCCAACAATATTTCTAGGACAATAAATATGTAGAAAAATACTATACCTGGCTATAAATGTGCAGATCCGGCTCTTCAAGGTCAGCTAGCTCCTCGGCACCCTCTGCAGGGGTGAAAGGAAGGGTGGAGGGAAGGCGAGAGGGAAGGGTGGAGGGAACGCTGGAGGGAAGGGTGGAGGGAAGGGTGGAGGGAACGCTGGAGAGAAGGGTGGAGGGAAGGGTGGAAAGAGATTCCCTGGCTTCAATCTTGTCGTCCAGAAATCGCAGGTGTTGGTAGTACTACAGCTTGGGGACATGTACTTGGTCTGCTGCTGCTCCTGATCTCTGGGATTCGCAGACATCTTTGTACTGTTTTTTGTAGATATTCCTCACGTTATTTATTTCATTGTTCATCATGTTATCTGGGATCCAGGTCTTCATATATTCCGCTAATTTCACAATTGTTGCCCTCCGTACCACACGATTATGATACAAAGAGTTTTTTTTACCTCCCACAAGTTTGTGAGCTCTCTATATTTATCTATGAATGCTCTCATGACCACAGGATCCTTAAAACTCTGCATATTTTCTGCAAGATAAAACACAAGACAAAAACACTAGGTCAGCCTAAACTGTCCTAATCTTATCCCAATATAGCCCTTTAAAATCATGAATCAATATAGGCCACTGATGCCCCAACTTTAATTTTTACCTTCGTCAGTGACGTTCGGAACTTCCGGTCCTCCTTACTCCGCGCACACAACGTCCTTACGACACATGCGTGTTATCATTATATACCCTGCGCATGCGTGAAACTCCGCCCACGTCGGCCTCCCCTGACGTTACCACCCCTGATGTTCTTCCTCGGATATTCCCCACCCCTTCTCGTTCGTCACCCAGTGGGAGACAACATGGCGGTGACACAGCAGGTGCAGGTTGTTTTAAGTTCCGGCGAGGAAAGCCCGGAGCCCGAAACGTCCCGATCCAGGAGAAGATACAAGGCCAGTAATATGTCCTTTGCTGAGATGGCGGAGATGGTGGACATCTTGCGGAGGAGAGAATATGATGGGAAGCATGGGCCGTACAACACCCCTAATCTCAGGAAGGCCAAAATAATGGGCAAAGTGGTGAGGAGTCTGAACAAAAAATTTGGGGTCCGGAGATCCAAGGAGCAGCTGAGAAAAAGGTGGTCTGACCAGAAGCTGAGGGAACCGGAGCAGTACAGGAAGATAAAAAAAATGCTAGTAAAAAGTAAGTATTTCTTCTGTGTTATTACTAATTTGATTATTATACTTGTATGTTGCTCCATGTGCTTTGATTGACTGGTTGGATATTTGAAAATGGCAACTTTCAGAGTAGTATAATCATTCGTAGTAAACATCAATCGTCAACAAAATACAATGTTTTGCGCAGATACAGGTAAACCACATTTGGTCATGCCTATTTGTATTAAAACAATGTTTATAAACATTGTTGTCTAGATGATGTGTTTGGAACTAGAATGTGAAATGCAAACTTGATTCAGTGTAAAGGAGAGGACACACAGCAGCTGATTCCACAGGTGTACTCTGGAGCACCTGTGTGGTACACCAGAATAACCTTTTTAGGGTATCCCACACAGGTGCTCAAGTGGATACTTTTGGGGTGTCTCCATGTGTGTAACTTGGACAAAAAAGGTCATTATTCCAGCTTTGATAAAAAAAAAAAACTTGTCTTCAGCTTGGAACTCTTCCAAAACAGACAATTGTACCCCACTTCCAAGCAATGTTTCATATTCCTATTTCTGTCCTCAAAAATCTGTGTGCTAAAGTATACCTTTTTTTTCATTCTCATAGGAGAGCAAAGACTTGGAGCACACCACTCTGAGGAGGCCAGGAACCCCACACTTCAGAAAGAAGGGGTCCAGAGAGAACCCCAACCTCAGGGTGTGGAGGAAGGAGATGTGGAGGAAGAAGAGGTGGAGGAAGGAGAGGTGGAGGAAGAAGAGATGGAGCAAGAAGAGGTGGAGAAAGGAGATGTGGAGGAATTGTGCAAGATTGTCACCACAACAGGTCAGTGTCATATACCACAGATTCAGGGAATAGATGCATGCGTGCATGCATATTTATAAGACATGCATTTTTTTGTTATATTAGGTGATATGCTGCTTGTGGAAGATCAATCTCCTCCTTTCCCCAGTGGGAGCGCACAAATCATAATCCAGGAACTCATGGTTATGAGTCGAGAAATCGACGTTATAACGCACAAACTCTATCAATTTGACCAACAATTTAAAAACATGATTGATGTTTTGGGAGAGCGTAAAGATGTTTTTAATGTCACCATTTCACGTTTTTGTGGCCTACTTTTTGAAAATTTTGTGTAATTTAACAAGCCAAATTTGGAAGATGCACACAGTGTGTCAAAATGTGCTATCTCCCATCAGGGCAAATCAATGTACGTGTTTTGAGGGTGCAACCCCTTCCTCGCAACTCCAGTAGGTGAGAGGAAGGGTTTGCACCCCCAAAACATGTCTATTGATCCCCCATGATGGGAGATAGCACATGTTGACATTTGTTATGGGATCAGGAAGGAAATCCCCATTTTGACGCACAATTTGTGTGCATCTTCCAAATTTGGCTTGTTCAGGGGTGACATCACCCCATCTCATGAAGGCAACAGCAAAACATTTTTGAAACACTATATAATGTCTGATATTGCCTTCAGTTTTTCTAAGGTTAAACTTTGTAAGTTTCATTGTTTTTATATGTTTTATTGTTTGAAACATGCGTGTTTATGCAAAACCCAAAAAAACTAAATATATTTTTGGTAAAACACTGTTTAGAATGTTCTAAAAAAAATTATAACGCACAAGTTGTGCACAGAGTAAAAATATTTTTCTACTCAACAATGTGTGGCTTCTTCTTTCTATGCTCGATACCATTTTGAAAAATAAGTTCTTGTTTACCGTGACAATTTTGGTTATTTACTAAAGACAAATCCACTTGGCACTACAAGTGCACTAGGAGAACCTGGGAGACACATAAAAGAAACACAAGCAATAATGACAAATCAAGTTTTTCACTGAAATATATATTTTTTTATTTTTATGGTAAAAAAATCATAAATTGTCTGGCATAGCAATGGCCCCCCTACCCCTAAAGTACTCCACATATTTATCCCACACTTCACGGGCACTTTTGGGGGCCAAGCCAATAGGGCCAGTATCCAGGCCCGTCAGGGCATTGTCAGAAAGTCGGGCCTCAGGCCCAACAGTAGTCAGATAATTGGGTTCATTTCTGCGTAAATAGTTGTGCAGTATGCAGCAGGTGAAAACAATATGATTTATTTTGTATTCCGCCATATGGATAGAGGTAAGGAACAGGCGGAACCGGCTGGCCATTATCCCAAAGGCATTTTCAACAACCCTTCGGGCTCTGGCCAGCCGGTAATTAAAAACCCTCCTCTCCGGGGTGAGGGTCCTCTGGGGGAATAGCCTCATCAGGTGTGGTCACAGCCCGAAAGCTTCATCCGCGATAAAAACAAAAGGAAGGCCCTCAACGTTCTCCTCATTATGTGGTTGTGCCAGGCCACCACTCTGGAGACGTCGGGCGAATTCTGTCTGTGCGAAGACTCCCCCATCCGACATCCGGCCATTCTTCCCCACGTCCATATACATAAACTCATAGTGTGCCGACACCACCGCCATTAACGCAATACTATTAAAACCTTTATAGTTAAAAAAGTATGACCCCGAACGGGGTGGTGGCACTATGTGGACGTGCTTCCCATCTATCGCCCCTCCGCAGTTAGGAAAGTCCCACCGCTCGGCAAACTGGGATGCCACAGTCTGCCATTCCTGTGGCGATGAAGGAAACTGTGGAGTCAAACAAGAAAAATAATTTAGGACTTTTGCACATAACATTGCAAGCAGATTACTTTCTTGGCCAACATCAGTATAACATTTTTTTAGGAGTAGTTATAGACAAAAATAGAAGGAACAATTATTACATTCCTCACCCCCTCTGATGGCTCGTTGGACACATTTTTTGGGGGGGGGGGGTTCTAGCTGAGTTTGGGCCCTCAAAAAAAGACACTACCACTCTGCCTGATTGTAATGAGAGGCAAAACATTTGGCCCCCTTTTTGAAGGGCGGGGGTTCTAGCTGAGTTTGGGCCCTCAAAAAAAAGACACTACCACTCTGCCTGATTGTAATGAGAAGCAAAACATTTGGACACATTTTAGGGGGGGGGGGGGGTAAAGCAATACAATGGTGCTGACAAAATACATTGTTAAGTGACTAGGCTAGGTGTGTTTGTGCCCAGGATAGCATGCTGGAGAGGTTAGTGAAGGCAAATATGCATATAGGCCAAAAAAAGCTTACAGCATGCATGAGGACAAAGTGGACATTCACAGCATATTATAATCATGGTAATTAGGGAATAATGAAAGAAATACAATACATTAGCATACATGAATTACATAGAATGTGATGTTAAAGGAGAAAACTTACCTTAATATAGTCCTTCTGCATGAATTGTATGATAGCAGAACAGGTTTCTGGTATACTGATCCCCAGAGCCTGGGGGGAGATGCCTGTCATGAATAGGGATGAGCTCGGTGTTCATACGTTCGACTCGAACATCGGCTGTTCGATCGTTCGACGAAGATCGAACGATTTGGGCCGTTCGCGCCAAATTCGAGAGACGCGAACGGCCCACAATGCACTACGCCATCGCAGTGTCATCCAGGCGCTGTGATTGGCCAAGCATGCACTGTGACCCCGCATGCTTGGCCAATCACAGCGCCGGCAGCGAGGAGAGCAATGATTGGCCACAGGCAGGATGCCTGTGGCCAATTATTGCTGAGGGTGTTTAGTACACGCCCCACACTATAAAAGGCCGCCAGCACGGCGGCCTAGTGTGGTGTGTTCCGGAGCAGGGAAAGACAAGCATAGGCAGGGACAGTGACATTTATTTTTTCTTGCTTAACCTGGATTCCTTTAGTTTAGGGAAAGAGAAGGATAGGTAGGGAGAGTGTCAGTGTGTTTTACTGTGTGAATCCTTGTTTCTAGGGACAGGGAAGGACAGTGAGGGAAATTCTCCTTGTGCTATAGTGTGCTTTAAAAAAACATTTTTTCTAGGGACAGAAAACTATAGGTAGGGAGAGTGTCAGTGTGTTTTACTGTGCGAATCCTTGTTTCTAGGGACAGGGAAGGACAGTGAGGGAAATTCTCCTTGTGCTATAGTGTGCTTTAAAAAAACATTTTTTCTAGGGACAGAAAACTATAGGTAGGGAGAGTGTCAGTGTGTTTTACTGTGCGAATCCTTGTTTCTAGGGACAGGGAAGGACAGTGAGGGAAATTCTCCTTGTGCTATAGTGTGCTTTAAAAAAACATTTTTTCTAGGGACAGAAAACTATAGGTAGGGAGAGTGTCAGTGTGTTTTACTGTGCGAATCCTTGTTTCTAGGGACAGGGAAGGACAGTGAGGGAAATTCTCCTTGTGCTATAGTGTGCTTTAAAAAATCATTTTTTCTAGGGACAGAAAACTATAGGTAGGGAGAGTGTCAGTGTGTTTTACTGTGCGAATCCTTGTTTCTAGGGACAGGGAAGGACAGTGAGGGAAATTCTCCTTGTGCTATAGTGTGCTTTAAAAAAACATTTTTTCTAGGGACAGAAAACTATAGGTAGGGAGAGTGTCAGTGTGTTTTACTGTGCGAATCCTTGTTTCTAGGGACAGGGAAGGACAGTGAGGGAAATTCTCCTTGTGCTATAGTGTGCTTTAAAAAAACATTTTTTCTAGGGACAGAAAACTATAGGTAGGGAGAGTGTCAGTGTGTTTTACTGTTTGAATCCTTGTTTCTAGGGACAGGGAAGGACAGTGAGGGAAATTCTCCTTGTGCTATAGTGTGCTTTAAAAAAAACATTTTTTCTAGGGACAGAAAACTATAGGTAGGGAGAGTGTCAGTGTGTTTTACTGTGCAAATCCTTGTTTCTAGGGACAGGGAAGGACAGTGAGGGAAATTCTCCTTGTGCTATAGTGTGCTTTAAAAAAAAAAAATTTTCTAGGGACAGAAAACTATAGGTAGGGAGAGTGTCAGTGTGTTTTACTGTGCGAATCCTTGTTTCTAGGGACAGGGAAGGACAGTGAGGGAAATTCTCCTTGTGCTATAGTGTGCTTTAAAAAAACATTTTTTCTAGGGACAGAAAACTATAGGTAGGGAGAGTGTCAGTGTGTTTTACTGTGCGAATCCTTGTTTCTAGGGACAGGGAAGGACAGTGAGGGAAATTCTCCTTGTGCTATAGTGTGCTTTAAAAAATCATTTTTTCTAGGGACAGAAAACTATAGGTAGGGAGAGTGTCAGTGTGTTTTACTGTGCGAATCCTTGTTTCTAGGGACAGGGAAGGACAGTGAGGGAAATTCTCCTTGTGCTATAGTGTGCTTTAAAAAAACATTTTTTCTAGGGACAGAAAACTATAGGTAGGGAGAGTGTCAGTGTGTTTTACTGTGCGAATCCTTGTTTCTAGGGACAGGGAAGGACAGTGAGGGAAATTCTCCTTGTGCTATAGTGTGCTTTAAAAAAACATTTTTTTTAGGGACAGAAAACTATAGGTAGGGAGAGTGTCAGTGTGTTTTACTGTGCGAATCCTTGTTTCTAGGGACAGGGAAGGACAGTGAGGGAAATTCTCCTTGTGCTATAGTGTGCTTTAAAAAAACATTTTTTCTAGGGAAAGAAAACTATAGGTAGGGAGAGTGTCAGTGTGTTTTACTGTGCGAATCCTTGTTTCTAGGGACAGGGAAGGACAGTGAGGGAAATTCTCCTTGTGCTATAGTGTGCTTTAAAAAAACATTTTTTCTAGGGACAGAAAACTATAGGTAGGAAGAGTGTCAGTTTCTTTCACTGTGATAATCCTTGTTTCTAGGGACAGGGAAGGACAGTGAGGGAAATTCTCCTTGTGCTATAGTGTGCTTTAAAAAAACATTTTTTCTAGGGACAGAAAACTATAGGTAGGAAGAGTATCAGTTTCTTTCACTGTGATAATCCTTGTTTCTAGGGACAGGGAAGGACAGTGAGGGAAATTCTCCTTGTGCTATAGTGTGCTTTAAAAAAACATTTTTTCTAGGGACAGAAAACTATAGGTAGGAAGAGTGTCAGTTTCTTTCACTGTGATAATCCTTGTTTCTAGGGACAGGGAAGGACAGTGAGGGAAATTCTCCTTGTGCTATAGTGTGCTTTAAAAAAACATTTTTTCTAGGGACAGAAAACTATAGGTAGGAAGAGTGTCAGTTTCTTTCACTGTGATAATCCTTGTTTCTAGGGACAGGGAAGGACAGTGAGGGAAATTCTCCTTGTGCTATAGTGTGCTTTAAAAAAACATTTTTTCTAGGGACAGAAAACTATAGGTAGGAAGAGTGTCAGTTTCTTTCACTGTGATAATCCTTGTTTCTAGGGACAGGGAAGGACAGTGAGGGAAATTCTCCTTGTGCTATAGTGTGCTTTAAAAAAACATTTTTTCTAGGGACAGAAAACTATAGGTAGGAAGAGTGTCAGTTTCTTTCACTGTGATAATCCTTGTTTCTAGGGACAGGGAAGGACAGTGAGGGAAATTCTCCTTGTGCTATAGTGTGCTTTAAAAAAACTTTTTTTCTAGGGACAGAAAACTATAGGTAGGAAGAGTGTCAGTTTCTTTCACTGTGATAATCCTTGTTTCTAGGGACAGGGAAGGACAGTGAGGGAAATTCTCCTTGTGCTATAGTGTGCTAAAGCATTCCTCATCAACCATCTTTGAAATCCTTGTTTTTTGGACAGTCAGGGAAATTGTCGTGTGCTATTCTGTGCAAAAGCAATCATCCTCAACCATATTTAGAAATCCTTAAGTAAAGGGACAGAGAAGGACACCTGAAGGTAGCCCTTATTGCTTTTTTCCCATCTCCCTGCAGGCCATCTATTAGAATGTCTGGAAGGCAAACAAGGAGAGGCAGACAGTCAGGAGGCAATAAAAGAGGGCAAGCAGGCTCTGTGTCTGGGGACAACAGTGCTGGTCGTGGACGCGGTGCATTGTCATCAGCACATGGCCATGGGACACGCTTGTCCTTCTTTTCGGCAGCTGGACATGTTGAGCCACATCATGCCGAAGACTTGGTAGAGTGGATGACCAAGCCCTCCTCCTCCTCCTCATCCTCTCTCACCCAGGCTCAGGGTACTGGCAAAGCAGCTGCCAAAGCGTCCTCTTCCCTGGTATCAATGTCAGACTCTTCATCAGTCACTCCTTCCCTAGACCCACCATGTCCTCCTCCTGAGGAGTCCCCCGAACTGTTTGAGCACAGTGTTGGGTACATGCTCCAGGAGGATGCCCAGCGTTTCGAAGGGTCTGATGATGAAACCCAGCTACAGGAAGGCAGTAGCGTGAGAGCAGACAGAGGGGATGCTCAAAAAGGACACCAATCTGGCAGTCATGTTCCAGCAGCTGCAGCATACTGCCAGATTGGCTCCAGTGATGAGGAGGGAGGGGATGATGAGGTCACTGACTCCACGTGGGTGCCTAATAGGAGAGAGGAGGAGGAGGATGAGGAGGAGGCACATCTCCAACGAGGCAGGATGCCCTTTGGTGGCCAGCGTAAGGGCAGTACACTGACGGAATCACACCGCAGAGCTCCGCCTGTGCAGGGCGCTGCCTCTGCCCGTCATTCAAAAAGTTCTTTGGTGTGGGCCTTTTTTGAGGCTAGTGCATCAGATCGCACAGCTGCTGTTTGCAACATATGTCTCAAGCGTATATCGCGTGGCCAAAACATCAGCCGCTTGGGTACCACATGCCTGACCAGACATATGTTGACCTGCCATGCAGCTCGTTGGCAAGCCTACCTCAAAGACCCACACCAAAGAACAAAGCGGACCTCTCCTTGCACCGCATCAGCTGGGATCTCCAACCCCACTATAACTTCAGTCCTCTCTGAAACATGCACTGAGAGGAATGAAGGTGTAGAATTAGGTGTGTCACAGCCAAGTACTTGCGGCCACTCTGCTAGCAGTACACCGACGTCCGATTCTAGCAGGCAAATTTCCCTGCCCCAGCTGCTGGACCGTCGAAAGAAGTTCACTCCCAGCCATCCACATGCCCAGCGGTTGAATGCTAGCTTGGCTAAATTGCTAGCGCTTCAACTGCTGCCTTTTCAGTTGGTAGACTCGGCCCCCTTCCGTGAGTTTGTGCAATGTGCGGTTCCTCAGTGGCAGGTTCCCAAACGCCACTTTTTCTCACGGAAGGCTATTCCGGCTCTCTACCGGCATGTGGAAGGCAATGTCTTGGCCTCGCTGGACAGGGCGGTCAGCGGTAAGGTGCATATTACCGCTGACTCATGGTCCAGCAGGCATGGACAGGGACGTTACCTTTCTTTCATGGCCCATTGGGTCACTCTTTGGCAGCTGGGAAGGATGCAGGACAAGGTGCAGTAGTGTTGGAGGTTGTTCCACCGCCACGCCTCCAAAATGCTACTACTGGTTGTGACACACCTCTCTCCTCCACCCCCTCCTCTTCTTCTTCCTCCATGGCCTCTTCCTGTGGTTTGTCCTCTGAACCAGCGGTGCTCCGTAGCCGTTCAAGGGGCTACGCAAGTACGCAGGCAAAAAGATGCCATGCCGTGCTTGCGCTGGTGTGTTTGGGGGACAGAAGCCACACTGGGGCAGAGGTCCTGTCTGCTCTGCAGGGCCAGGCCGAGAGGTGGTTGACGCCACGCCAGCTTAAGCCAGGAATGGTGGTTTGCGATAATGGCACCAACCTCCTCTCCGCCCTCCGACAGGGACAACTGACCCATGTGCCCTGTGTGGCTCACGTCCTTAACCTGGTGGTGCAGCGGTTCTTGGGCAGGTACCCGGGCTTACAGGATGTCCTGAGGCAGGCCAGGAAAGTCTGTGTGCATTTCCGCAGATCTTATAATGCCAGTGCTCGCCTGGCTGAGCTGCAAAAGGAGTTGAACCTGCCCAAGAACCGCCTTATATGTGACATGCCCACCAGGTGGAACTCAACGTTGGCCATGCTGCAGCGGCTGCACACGCAGCAGAGGGCCATCAATGAGTACCTGTGCGACTACGGCACCAGGACAGGGTCAGGGGAGCTTGGTTTTTTTTCTCCACGCCAGTGGGGCATGATCAGGGATGCATGCACTGTCCTGGCACCATTTGAGGAGGCCACGAGGATGGTGAGCAGTGACAGTGCATGCATCAGTGACACTGTACCTCTTGTCCACCTGTTGGAGCACACGCTGCGTGGAATAATGGACAGGGCACTTGAGGCAGAACAGAGGCAGGAAGAGGAGGACTTCCTTGCCTCTCAAGGCCCCCTTTACCCAGACAGTGTTCCTTCTGTCCCACCCATCGCACAGGAAGAGGAGGAGGAGGAGGAGGAGGAGGATTGTGTCAGCATGGAGGTGGAGGCTGGCACTCAGCATCATCAGCAGCAGTCTTTTAGGGATGATTTACAGTCCCAAGAAACCAGTGGACTTGTACGTGGCTGGGAGGAGGTGGCTGCGGATCATGTCGTCCTTAGTGACCCAGAGGACTCCGGAGCAAATGCCTCAGCAAACCTACGCTGCATGGCCTCCCTGATCCTGCAAAGTCTGCGGAAGGATCCTCGTATTCTTCGGATAAAGGAGAGGGACCATTACTGGCTGGCCACTCTCCTTGATCCACGGTACAAGGGTAAGGTTGCGGACCTTATGTTACCGTCGCAGAGGGAGCAGAGGATGAGACCACTCCGGGAGGCCTTGCAGAAAGGTCTGTGCAACGCGTTCCCAGAGACTGGGAGGTTACAAACTCCTGGTCCTGGACAACGAGTTGCTGAGGCTTCGGCCAGTCAAAGAAGGAGCGGTGGGGAAGGTGGCCGTCTGACCGATGCGTTCAGACAATTCTTTAGTCCGCAGCCCCAAAGTATGATCGGTTCCAGCAACCATCGCCAGCGTCTGATAAACATGGTGCAGGAATATCTAGGGGCAAGGTCAGACTTGGACACCTTCCCCACCGAAAATCCTCTGGCTTACTGGGTCTTGAGGATGGATCACTGGCCAGAGCTTGCACAGTATGCAATTGAGCTACTGGCCTGTCCTGCATCCAGCGTTCTTTCGGAACGCACATTCAGTGCTGCTGGAGGATTTGTCACGGATCACAGGGTGCGCCTGTCCACCGACTCGGTTGATCGACTGACTTTCATCAAGATGAACCAGTCTTGGATCACCACCAGCTACCACACACCTGATGCTGATATAACAGACTAATTGATTTTAACATGTCACATCCCTTCAAGACTGATGCTGATGCTGAGTGCCTGTGCTGTTATGTTGACTGGCTATCCTCCTCCTCCGAGTCCTCAATGATACGATTGATGATGATAGCTTGGAAGATCATTTTTGTTTATGGGTGCCGCCACCAGTGGCTAAGGCCCAATTTTTCAGCCCCTGTTTTACAGGGGCGTGTAATTACAATTTTTTTAGCAATAATTTGCCATAGGGCTCATTGCTGTGCTCCAAGTACAGTATCTGTGAGGGGTTGGAGTGTTGTGGCACCAGTGCCTAAGGCCCAATTTTTCAGCCCCTGTTTAACAGGGGCGTGTCATTACAATTTTTGAAGCAATACTTTGCAACAGGGCTCATTGCTGTGCTCCAAGTACAGTATCTGTGAGGGGTTGTAGTGTTGTGCCACCAGTGCCTAAGGCCCAATTTGTCAGCCCCTGTTCAACAGGGGCATGTAATTACAATTCTTGATCTAATAATTCACAGCAGGGCCCATTGCTGCACCCACCAAGAGTAACTCTGAGGGCTTACAGTGTTGTGGCAACGCCACCACCACCACCACCACGAAAGGCCCAATTTTTCAGCCCCTGTTCAAAAGGGGCATGTAATTACAATTCTTGATCTAATAATTCACAGCAGGGCCCATTCCTGCACCCACCAAGAGTAACTCTGAGGGCTTACAGTGTTGTGGCAACGCCACCACCACCACCACCACCACGAAAGGCCCAATTTTTCAGCCCCTGTTCAAAAGGGGCATGTAATTACAATTCTTGATCTAATAATTCACAGCAGGGCCCATTCCTGCACCCACCAAGAGTAACTCTGAGGGCTTACAGTGTTGTGGCAACGCCACCACCACCACCACCACGAAAGGCCCAATTTTTCAGCCCCTGTTCAACAGGGGCATGCAATTACAATTCTTGATCTAATAATTCACAGCAGGGCCCATTGCTGCACCCACCAAGAGTAACTGTCAGGGCTTACAGTGTTGTGGCACCAGCACCACCATCAAAGGCCCAATTTTTACTACCACTGTTCAACAATTATATGTAATTACAATTCCTGATATAATAGTTGACAGCAGGGCGTTCCAGCACCAACCAGGAGTAACTGTGAGTGCTTACAGTGTTGTGCCAACACCAACAACTAAGGGGCCTATTTCTGCAGAGTATATACGGCAGGTCCCTACTTTCAAACATCCAACTTACAAACGACTCCTACTTGCAAACGCAAGAAGACAACAGGAAGTGAGAGGAAATCTACCCCTTGGAAGGAAAATTCTCTCCTGTAAGAATAAATATGGGAGAAAGGTGTCTCCTCTGTACTGATGCTTTATCAGCAATCCTTGTTTCAAGAAAAACACCACATTTCAAAAACAGTTGTCATTGGGACGGAAAGTGAGGTGAAATGTTCTGAACAGGGGCACAGACAGCAAAACAAATGTTACAGGGGTGATAACCCTTACCTATGTTTTCCAAAAAGTTTAAAAATAGATTTTTGGGCTGGAGCTACACTTAAACAATGTACCTGTTCAAAATTACAAACAGATTCTACATAAGAACAAACCTACAGTCCCTGTCTTGTATGCACCGCCTGTATACGGCTGTTCAGAGTATATAGGGCCTTTTTTATTTTATGTGCGGGGTTCCCCTTAATATCCATACAAGACCCAAAGGGGCTGGTAATGGGCTGGGGTAGGGGGGGGGGTCATGGGGTAGCTATGCCATTTTTCTTAAAGATTTTCATCCATATTACCGGGACCAGACATTACATTAAAGCCGCAAGCAGTTTTAAATGGCTTTTTTTTCCTTTAGAAGTGTCATTTTGTGCAGGGACAGTTCTAAACACGGGAAACATGTGGCACTTCACAGGCATACTTTAGACACCCCCCAGGTACGATATTTAAAGGAATATTTGACTTTTTTTTTTTCACTTTATGCATCATTAAAATGACTGCTCCCGAAAAACGACCGTTTTTAAAACTTCTTTTTGCATTGATACATGTCCCCTGGTGCAGAACCCGGGTTCCCAAACCCTTTTTAGGACAATAACATGCATAATAGTCGTTATAATTAGCACTTTAGAATTCGAACGTTCGCATCCATTGTATTTAATAGGGTTCTAATGTTCGTACCAACTTTCGGTCCGTTCGCGGGTTCTGGTGCGAACCGAACCCGGGGGTGTTCGGCTCATCACTAGTCATGAACTTGAGGTCCTGCAGGCTTCTCCCAGTCGCCAGGTATCTCAACGTGGCAATAAGTCTTTGCTCAGCAGTGATGGCTTGGCGCATCACAGTGTCCTGCCTCATGATATAGGGGGACACCAAATCCAACAGACAGTGAAAAACGGGGTCCGTCATCCTGAGATAATTCCTGAAATCATCAGGATTATTCTCCTGGATTTCCCACAGCAGAGGCATGTGAGAGAATTGGTCCCGCTGGAGCAACCAATTCTTGGTCCATGAACTCATCCTCGCCCTGTTCATGGACTGAGCTTGGGTCAAAGTATTAACCGCAACACCAAGCGCATACGCAGCACGAGCTCTACGATGAGAACGTACTTCCAACATGGCTAAAAACCGGTCGGCTGGTCAGAACGAATTTAAACAGAACACACTGAGGAACAGCAAGGCCTATGAAGAACGACCTAAAAACCAGTAAACGAGCAGACAAGAACGCACTGAAAAACAGATACGACCCGACTACACGCACTGAAAGACAGATACAAACCCACAAGCACAAACTGAACACCAGAAAATGATCTGGAAAAGCACGGAGACTGAAAAGCGTGAATCGGCTCTAACCAAACTTTTACTGACACACGGTAACACGAAATCAGAAAAAGCAGCCCAAAGGGTGGCGCCATTGGATTTTAACTTACCATTTATAGTGCCAGTGTACATCACGGCGTTTTGGGCGGTCAGAATTTTGTCTGATGGTGTGTACGCAAGACTGATGGAAGTCAGCTTCATCTGAATTCCGACTGAAAAATCCATCGGATTTTATTCCATCGGAAATCCGATTGTGTGTACCGGGCATAAGTCTAAACAGTGTTTACCTTAATGCAAGGAATGCATTTTTTTGCATTTGCATTTGCAAAAAATGTTAAGGCATTGATTTTGGCCCTTCACCCCCTTATACTTAAATGAGCCCTCATTCGATCCAACTCTGTGCATGTCTGCAGCTCTTCTCTCCCCTTACTTCTGGGTCTCACTTGTTCTGATGGGGCACCAGGAGCCATTGGCTCCCAATGCAGTCAATCAAAGCCAGTGACCATGGAGTGGGGGCTGGGCTGAGTCCTGCTGTCTGTGTCAATGGATGCAGCCTCAGGGCTTGGGAGCAAGCAAACACGAGGACCCCCTGGGAAGCGCCTTCCCATGGGGACACTTTGCAGGGAGGAGGAGCCAGGGGCACCATCAGGGCAATTCCATTGCACAGAGCAGGTAAGTATAGAGATGTTTGTTATTTTATTTTTTTTACAATTTTATTGGGTAATCTCAAGAAGAAAAAAAAGATACATACTGCAACATAAAAGACAGAAAATAGTAGACATGTGCACACTGAAATATTTTTTTCGGAATTTAGTTTATGTCCGAAAAAAAATTATATTTAGTTAATCCCGAAAATTGTTTTTATTTATTTTGTTTCGTTAAAAAATGCATTCGTCCAAAAATCCAAATTAAGGTTGAATCTGTCAATTGAAGGATTATGGTGTCCGTCGAATGTTCTAAGAAGATTAGACGAAGCAGCTAAACTGTACGACTCCGCGATCATACATTTCCGGTCGAATGCTCCGCCCACAAGCTATAGTAGAATTCTAATGTTGTATGACTAGTAATAATTATATTTAATAATCATTATTACTAGGAATGAGCTTCAAGTTAGAGTCAAACTCATGTTCGACTCGAACATTGCCTGTTCGCACGTTCGCCGAACAGCGAACAATTTGGGGTGTTCGCGGCAAATTCGAAAAGCTGTGGAACACCCTGTAAAAGTCTACAGGAGAAATCTAAAGTGCTAATTTTAAAGGCTTATATGCAAGTTATTGTCCTAAAAAGTGTTTGGGGACCCGGGTCCTGCCCCAGGGGACATGTATCAATGCAAAAAAAAGTTTTAAAAACGGCCGTTTTTTTGGGAGCAGTGATTTTAATAATGCTTAAAGTGAAACAATAAAAGTGAAATATTCCTTTAAATTTCGTACCTGGGGGTGTCTATAGTATGCCTGTAAAGTAGCGCTTGTTTCCCTTGATTAGAACTGTCCCTGCACAAAGTGTAATTTCTGAAGGAAAAAAAGTAATTTAAAAGCACTTGCGGCTATAATGAATTGTCCGCTCCCGGCAATACAGAGAAAAGTCATTGATAACAAAAATGTGTGGGGGTCCCCCCCAAATTCAATTACCAGGCCCTCAGGTCTGGTATGGATATTAAGGGGAACCCTGCGTCAAATAAAAAAAAATGATGTGGGGTTCCCCCCAAATGTCCATAGCAGACCCTTCAGGTCTAGTATGGATTTTAAGGGGAACGCCACGTCAAATTTAAAAAAAAATGGCGTGGAGTTCCCCCCAAAAATCCATACCAGACCCTTTATCCGAGCATGCAACCTGGCAGGCCACAGGAAAAGAGGGGGGACAAGAGAGTGCCCCCCCGCCTAACCGTACCAGGCCACATGCCCTCAAGATGGGGAGGATGCTTTGGGGGTCTGTGACCCCTCAAAGCACCATGTCCCCATATTGATGGGGACAAGGGCCTCAACCCCACAACCCTTGCCCGGTAGTTGTGGGGGTCTGCGGGCGGGGGGCTTATTGGAATCTGGAAGACACCTTTAACAAAGGGGACCCCAGATCCCGCCCCCTATGTGAATTGGTAAGGGGTACATTGTACCTCTACCATTTCACAAAGAAAGTGTAAAGAATTGTAAAAAAACACACACACACAGTTGGGAAATTCCTTTATTAAAAATAAAAAAATAAAAAACCCATTCCAGCGATGTAATCCAGTGTCCCGCGGTGATCTGATGTCCAGCGCTGCAGTCTCCACTCCACACGAAACGTCATTGGCTGAGCGGACCTGATGGGGAACTTCCTCCGCAGTGTAATAAATGAATAGACCCGCCTCTTCTCAAGTTCCCCATCAGGTCCGCTCAGCCAATGATGTAGGGGGAGGAGTCACCTTCACTGGGTGTAAGGCTGAGCGGACCTGATGTGGAACGTGAGAAGGGGTGGGTCTATTCATTTATTACACTGCGGAGGAAGTTCCCCATCAGGTCCACTCAGCCAATGACGTAGGCGGGGTCTGACATACGAGGGGGTGGGGTCACCCTTCAGATCATAGGGGTAAGCCCCGGCTTTCCCCGCTTGCGGGGAATAGCCAATGACGTAGGCTGGATCCCGCCTATGTCATTGGCTATTCCCCGGCAAGCGGGAAAAGCCTATGAGCTGACGGGTGACCCCGCCCCCTCGTATGTCAGACCCCCCTACGTCATTGGCTGAGCGGACCTGATGGGGAACTTGAGAAGGGGCAGATCTATTCATTTATTACACTGCGGAGGAAGTTCCCCATCAGGTCTGCTCAGTAAATGACGTTTCGTGTGGAGTGCAGACTGCAGCGCTGGACATCGGATCACTGCGGGACACTGGATTACACTGGAATGGGTTTTTTTCTTTTTTTATTTTTAATAAAGGAATTTCCCAACTGTGTCTGTGTGTTTTTTTACAATTCTTTACACTTTCTTTGTGAAATGGTAGAGGTACAATGTACCCCTTACCAATTCACATGGGGGGGCGGGATCTGGGCCTTTAATAGATGTCCAGCTATCTCAAGGCCTTTAATAGATGTATCAAAGTGGATAGATTGAGCTAAGGGTTCAATGAGAAGAGCAAATAGAATTGGGGAAAGTGGACAACCTTGACGAGTTCCTCAAAGGATGTTAAATAGTTTGGATTTATAACCTGCATATTTTACATAGGCTTTGGGGTGATTATATAGTGACGAGATCCAACTAAGGAAGTGGGGACCAAATCCCCAGCGTTGTAGGACATATTGGAGGTAGGACCATGATACAGTATCAAAATTCTTTTTGATATCTAAGGATAATAAGCAAAGAGGTATCCGTCTTTTTTGGGCAATATGGGTCAGTAAGGCAACTCTACGTACCGCATCTCCAGATTGGTGTTTTGGGATAAAGCCCACTTGGTCCTTGTGGATTAAAGATCCTATTATAATATTTAAACGTGTTGCCAAAACTTTCACTAAAAGCTTAATATCCAAATTACGTAGGGAGATGGGTCTGTAATTGGAGGGAGTTGATTCATCTGAATTTGGTTTGGGGATCATGGAAATAATAGCTGTTAGTGTTTCAGGTCGGAATTGTTTTACATTTTCAGTAAGTGGATGCATGGACATAAACCTTGGACTTTTGATTCACAGATTCAAGTCATCCATGAGCCCCAAGAAAACATGTATGTATTAGACCCAACGGTAAGAAACAAGGTAACCATAATTGAAATCTAGAAACTTGACCTATCTGGTAGATAGGTGGATGTTGGGAATCAACACTTGTGGTTAAGAATAGAAGAGTTTTTTTTTCAGAGAGGGTAGAAACAAAAGAACAAGATACAACAGTTGTTATCTGTGAAGTATTTGCTCTTATAGCTGTGTTATAACCAACTACATAATTGAAAGGGGTCAGCAAAGAGGACAGCTCGGAAGCCGTAAGACTTGTGTCTATGAAAGTTTGCCACCGGATTTCAAATCATTTGGTAGAGCTATCTTTATAGATTACAATGTCTAACTTTTCCCCAAAAAAGCAAAAGTTTGAGGTCTCTCATAACTCCAGTGATGGTGGAACGCAGAGGAGATCCAGTGTTTAAGGATAATTCTATGAGCAACTAAAAGACAGATGAGTGGCCACTGATAATTGTCTTGGAGCTTAGAAGCTGGATGGTGCTTAGAGATCAGTTTCGGACATTCAAACAGGAAGAGAAGAGAATCCTTGGGTAGTTGGTGGTTAGTTATTCCAAAGATAAATACTAGGACTTGAGTCCAATATACTGAAATGATTAGGCAGAAACAGATACGATGGAATAAAGATGGTCTTAAAGCCGAACACCACGGGCAAGGAGGCAGTTGGGGGCATGGTATATTGGGCAGAGAACGGGATAACAGCTCTGTGGAGAAGCCTAAATTGAAAGCCTGAAGATGGTCATTGGATTTTGGGGGCCTATACATGGCTAGGATCCCAAAAAGTCTCACACATGTGATATCCCCATACTCGGTACATGTAGCAGAATTTGTTTTGGGGTGGAATTCCACATATACCCATGGCATGTGAGAAATATCTCATTAACCTCCCTGGCGGGATGATTCTGTCTGGAATTTTGTACCAAAAGCGGTACAATTATTTTGCATGGAAATTTGGTGTTATGTATTGTAGGCCTGTAATTCTTAGGAATAACTCACTTAAATCTGTCCAAACCAGAGTCTAGTAGACATCTCGGGTATGATAAAGTTTGAAACACAAAATCATAGATTATAATATAATAAATAACTATAAATAATTATAACAAATAATAATGTAATTATAATACAAACTATTCAATAATGTAATCAAATCAAAAACACTGAAATTTGCTCAGTTGCAGAATTGTCGCTGTCATTAGATTTAGTGTTTGATGATGAATTTCCCCACAAATCGCTATCGCTCAATTCTGCAAGTGATTATAATTTATTATCGCTGTTTTCTAGCCGGTCTAAAACCACTTTTGACATAAAGGGACACTTTTTGGTTGCTATGGACAATCTCCAGTTTCCAGGCAGAAAAATATGTTTTTATTATATAAAAGTGCATGCAGGACACTGGACAGACCACTAGGGACAACGGGGTGTGTTAGTATTTGATACAGTACTGTAATCAGTAAGATTACAGTATACTGTATCTATACTGTCTTTCACTTTTTGAATTTGGCACCGAACTCCGTCCCGTGCGCCGCAACGTCGCAGGGAACGGAGCTCATCACTCGGCACTGTGAATCGAGGGAGGAGACACGGCTCTCACACACTGCGGGGAGACAACACAGGATCCAGGGAGCAAGGTAAGTAATTCTCCATGGATACTGCGATGCAGCCCGAGTCAGGCTCGGGGTTACCGCTTTTGGTATGAAAAACTCACCCCGAGCCAGACTCGGGATTACCACTAAGGGGGTTAAAGTGACAACTTTGTGTTACATGTTTTGTTTTTGTAATTTTCCAAAAACTTGTGGCAAAAAGTAAAATCTTCCATGGACTTAACATGCCTCTCAGAAAATAGCTTGGGGGGTCTACTTTCTGAAAAGGGGTCAATTGGTCCAACTACAGACCGATATCTATACTCAACCTAGATATCAAGATACTCACAAAGATCCAAACTGGGTTTATCCCCTCCAGACAAGTGGGTAACAACATATGCCGAGCTACGCTCCTAGCTCACACAGCTCAATCCCGCCGTATCCCTACTGTCTTCCTCTCCCTTGACATATGTAAATCTTTCAATTTGCTATCCTGGTCCTACCTAGACTCCATCCTCCGTTGGTGGTGGTTTGGGACACATTTCCTACATTGGATCGCCACTCTGTATTAAAATCCAAAAGCATATGTATTCTATTCAGAATTGTATTCTGACCCCTTCCTCATAGAAAGAGGTACCCATCAGGGCTGCCCCCTCTCCCCTCTTCTTTTTTCCCTAGCAATCGAACCCCTAGCCCTGCTCATTCCAGACATACGAGGTCTGGAATTAGAAGGTCACCAGTAGGGATGGGCTATCTGTTCGAGTCGAACATTGGCTGTTCGCCCGTTCGCAGAACAGCCAACAATTTGGGGTGTTTGCGGTAAATTCGAAAAGCCGTGGAACACCCTTTAAAAGTCTATGGGAGAAATCAAAAGTGCTCATTTTAAAGGTTAATATGCAAGTTATTGTCAGAAAAGGTGTTTGGGGACCCGGGTCCTGCCCCAGGGGACATGATCAATGCAAAAAAAAGTTTTAAAAAAGGAAGTTTTTTCGGGAGCAGTGATTTTAACCACTTCCCGCCCAGTCAATAGCTTATTGACGTCCGGGAAGTAGTTCGGCGGCTCTCCTGACAGGGGGGGTTTGCGCTGATTGTTTATCAGCGCAGCCCCCCCCTCGTATGCCCACACTAGACCACCAGGGAAGATGCCAGGACCACCAGGGAAGCCTTAAACATGTGGATGGCCAGGTACATCCCCCATGGCCATCCACATGCGCAAAATATGTGCAAAATATGCCCAACATATGCCAATCAACATATGCCAATCAGTGCCCGCACTGACTGGCACCATTATAGTACTAAAAAAAACAATGATGCTTAGCAATGCCACCCACCAAAGTAATGAGTGCCACTCATCAGTGTCCCTCAGTGCCATCTATCAGTGCCCATCCATGCCAATCAGTGCCCACCTATCAGTGACCATCAGTGCCCATTCATGCCACCTATCCATTTCACCCATATGTACCCATCAGTGCCACCCATAAGTACCCATCAGTGCCGCCTATGAGTACCCATCAGTGCCGCCTATGAGTGCCCATCAGTGCCGCATACCAGTGCCATCTATAAGTGCCCATCAGTGTCACCTATCAGTGCCCATTGTCAGTGCTTATCAGTGCCACCTCATTGGTGCCACCTCACCAGTGCCCATTGGTTCCGCCTTATCAGTGCCCATCAGTGCAGCCATTTCAGTGCCCATCATTGAAGAAGAAAACGTACTTATTTACAAAAAAATTTAACAGAAACAAATAAAAACATATTTTTTTCAAAATTGCACAAAAAATAAAAATTGCAGAGGTGATCAAATACCACCAAAAGAAAGCTCTATTTGTGGGAACAAAATGATAAAAATTTTGTTTGGGTACTGTGTAGCAATTGTCATTCAAATTGCAACAGCGCTGAAAGCTGAAAATTGGCCTGGGCAGGAAGATGTATAAGTTCCTGGTATTGAAGTGGTTAATAATGCTTAAAGTGAAACAATAAAAGTGAAATATTCCTTTATATTTCGTACCTGGGGGGGGGGGGGGTGTATAGTATGCCTGTAAAGTGGCACGTGTTTCCCGTGTTTAGAACTGTCCCTGCACAAAATGTAATTTTTGAAGGAAAAAAAGTCTTTTTTTTTTTTAAATTTGGTGCAGGGTTCCCCTTAATATCCATACCAGACCTTAAGGGCCTGGTAATAGAATTTTGGGGGGGGGGCACACATTTTTTTAATTTTGGTTCCCTGCAAGGAAAAAAGTAATGTAAAACAACTTGTGGCTATTAATGAATTGTCGGGTCCCGGCAATACAGATAAAAGTCATTGAAAAAAATGGCAGGGGTTCCCCTTAATAACCCCTTGCCATTTTTTTTTATGACTTTTCTATGTATTGCCGGGACCCGACAATTCATTATAGCCGCGAGTGCTTTTAAATGACTTTTTTTCCTTCAAAAATGACACTTTGTGCAGGGACAGTTCTAAGCATGGGAAACAAGCGTCACTTTACAGGCATACTATACACACACCCCAGGTACGAAATTTAAAGCAATATTTCACTTTTATTGTTTCACTTTAAGCATTATTAAAATCACTGCTCCCAAAAAAACTGCAGTTTTAAAACTTTTTTTTGCATTGATACACGTCCCCTGGGGCAGGACCCGGGTCCCCAAACCCTTTTTATGACAATAACTTGCATATTAACCTTTAAAATTCGCACTTTTGATTTCTCACGTTCGAGTCCCATAGACTTTAACGGTGTTCGAATGTTCGCTTGAACTTTTGGTCTGTTCGCCTGTTCTGGATTTGAACCGAAACGGGGGTGTTTGGCTCATCCCTAATCACTAGAGGGGTCACCAGCAGGAGAAAGGATGTCCTATTTCCTCTATATAGATCTATAAATAGGCTTTATTTAGGATACCGTATCCAATTTTGGCGACATCCCTTACAAAAAGATATTGATAAGATATAAAGATTCCAGAACCAATGAACAAAAATAGCAAAAGGTCTGATGGATAATTAAATTTCCCCTATTAGAGCAACCCCTTAGATTAATTTCCCCATTAGAGTACCCCCATACATCAACAGTCCACCTCAGAGTGCCCCCTTATACCAACTGCCCCCATCAGATTGTCTGTGTACATGTTAACACCAGGCAGGGTGGGAGCCAGGATGTGAAGCAGGCTGCAGGTCTGGATGGAAGAGGTTCCACTTCCATCCTTACATTAGTGCTGTAGGCGGGGCCTACACATGACGCCATTGTTTGTTAGAATTCAGGTCATGCTAGCAACACACTGCAAAGTTGGTGGGGGCGCTGAGCCAGAGACTGGGTTATGGCTTAGTAGATGCACCGTTCTAGAAGATCTGCACCCCCCATATATCCAGGCCTGTTTAATATCCCCACTAGTATGTTATATAAGGTGCTGCACAACCTGGTCCCTCCTAGAACCAGATTTTACTTAACCAGCATGAACCCTAAACCAATATTCCTATTACTCATATCCTTGAGTCCTCGCACAGACTATTCTAGTAACACGCCACTGCAAGTGGAGGGGGAAAGCTGCACTGGGGATAGGGGACTGGGTCATGGTTATTGGATGCACTGGTCTTGGAGACCTGGGGGTAGTGCAGCACACCCCAGTATCCCCCTAGATCCAGGCTTGCATACTCCTCCCTAGTATGGTATATAAGGTGCTGCACAACCCCCTCCCTCCTAGGACCAGATTTGTCCTAACCAAGGCTTTTAAAAAAAAAAAAGTGCAGGAACTCCCCTCTTTTGAGTTACCCTTCGTTTCTGCTCCCTATCCACCTCTGAGTATTGCCCCTTGGTTCCACCTACCAGTACCAACCCTTTTAGATAATACAGAACCAAGTATCATATTGTGCTACTAAGTGATTTGCCCTGAATTTTGTTAATGATAAAAAGGGAGACAGTAAAATAGATCCTCTGCAGTAAGCAACAATAGACCACACCCCAGCATCTGTAGATCCCCCAGCAACAATAGACCTCACCCCAGCAACAATAGATCCCCCACACAACAATAGACCCCCCAGCAACAATGCCCCCCCCGCAACAAAATACCACCCCAGCAACAATAGACCCCCAGCAGCCAGCATCAATAGACCCTCTAGGAGCCAGCAACAATAGACCCCTCCCTCAAAAGTAGATCCCTCCCAGCAATAATTGACCCCCCAAGCAAAATAACACCCCAATCAGCAACAATAAACCTACCCAGCAACAATAGACCTCCATACAAAAATTGATTCCCCAGCAGCCAGCATCAATAGACCCTCCAGCACACCCCAGCACTCCTTGCTTTTACATACATTAATTGCTGGAGGTGCCGGAACTCCGTTCCCCTACGTTCCCCCTGAAAAAAAGCCCTGGTCCTAACCACCATGAAACCTGAACCAGATCTCATAATACTCAAATTCCTTGCACTGGCTAACCTCTTAAGTCTCATCCTACCTTCAAAATTCTTATGCCCACCTCTGCATAGTTTGGCACCCCAGTATCTGACTGAAATTATATCATCCTACCACCCTCTCGTGACCTTCACTCTTCTAATTATGTTCTGTGTGTTCCTAAAACCCCATCCACACCCTATGGGGGACAGGACCTTCACCTGTTATTACCCACAAGTCTGGAATGATCTTCCCAAGAACATCAGAGATTCAAACAGAAGACTTTCTTCTTTAAATAAACTTTTACTTAACTCTTCCTTTTAATCCTTGGCTTATGTATCATTGGCTTGCTTTGAGAGGGAAACTTTAAAGGTGCTATAAGTATAACATCATGCTGATTATTATTGTTATTATCAGTATTATTAATTATTTATTATTATTATTATTATTATTATTATTATTATTATTATCACTATTACTGGGCATATACTTTTTCTGTTAACAGAGCCAGGGTGGACTGTAAATTGGACAGATGTTTTCTTTTTTTTTTTTTCATTGTGCATTGCCATGTATACCTGTTCATACAATGCATAGTGGACATTTGTTAACAATTCTGAGGACATTTAAATGTGTTTCTGTCATGGCCTGATAAATAATGCATTGTGAATGGACAATAGACATTTAATACAGGTGTATAAGCCATTGTTTTTTTTTTTTTAATTTTCAGTCTTGTAAGTTTATTATTCATTTCACATTAGGTGATTGTATAATTAATTCCCAATCACACCTTCATTGCTGGGAATACTCATGGTGATTGCTAAATAAAACTTTTAATTTGTTAATAATTTAAAAGATAAAACTGGTGAAAATCTAAGGAGTGTGACATCATTCTGTGTTTTAACAAGACCTCACAGGACACCTCGGCTAATGATTGACTTAATTAAAGATTGTTGTTGGTGGTGACCCCCGAGGATCCTAATCTTAGTCCTCTAATGGTTTTCTATTATATTTCAAATAATGATACAACAAAAAAAAGGCCTATTCATTGCATCAATAACTAAAAAAATGGCTCTTTTAAAACATATACTGTATACTATATACTAGTAAATGATGAATGAACTGGTTTGCTATATACTGTAAGAGGAGAATACATACTGACTCTTCTTTATAAATATAAGTAGGCAGATATTGGCCATAAAATATAAAAATAAAATATATATTGGGCATAAAAATAAAGATTCAGGTTAATTTTTTTATTTATTTTTTAAGTTATAATATTTTATATAATTTCTCTCCGTGTATGTAAACTATTATTTATGGACAAATCGGAAAAATAGGGACTTTGAAGGTGAAAATTAACACATATTAATGAAAACATCATTATTTATTATAAATAATTAACATTTATTTTATGAAACAATTTTTTCCACAGATACATATATCTCATTGAATAAAAGTGATTCTTCCACTCGACATGTTTCGCTGATTATTTACACAGCTTCTTCAAGAGGACATGCATCAATCTAGATTGTAAAAATAAACTAGACTCCCATGAACTGGCATCCCTGGTGAATCAACAATGGGATTGACCTCTTAAAAAAAATGGGATTTTATGGGCAATATAATGATACAAATGTATAAGCTTCGATAAATAAATAAATGTAATAAATATATTTTTCTAATTGTTTTGTATCATTATATTGCCCATAAAATCCCATTTTTTTAAGAGGTAAATCCCATTGTTGCACCAATCTAGATTAGGCAAAATAATTCATAAAAGAAAATGTACATAATAATAAGCCTGTACCTTCTGTATTGAACTGTACTGTAATTGTGCTCCCTCTCTACATTGTAAAGCACTGCGTAAACTTTTGGCGCTATATAAATCGTGTATAATAATAATAACCATAAACAACTTTTTTAAGGAAAAATTATAATCGTAACATGAAAATTCAAATAATTACATGATGGTGTACATATTAAAATATTTACTTCTGCTTTGCTTTTAGCAATACATTGGCGATGACCGTGCTGCAATCATTTTTTTTAGAAACTTTGATACATACCTGTAGATTGTATCAGGTATTTTTTAATAGGTCTAAATATTAGTTGACACACCACATAGAGACAATCCGGACAGCAAATACTAAATAAGGCAGCCATAGAGAGGGTACAAAGTCCAAGCTATATAAAGGATATATTATCAATTACAGTCCACCACAAATGTGTATAATTATACTACATTGTGAATAAAGTAATTACACAAATATATTGACTTACAAGGAATCTTAGATTCCTAGATAAACCAGGAGAGCAAGAAGAGCAGGGATATGCAATTAGCGGACCTCCAGCTGTTGCAGAACTACAAATCCCATGAGGCATAGCAAGACTCTGACAGCTACAAGCATTACACCCAGAGGCAGAAGCATGATGGGACTTGTAGTTTTGCAACAGCTGGAGGTCCACTAATTGCATATCCCTGAAGTAGAGGATGTATTTGATTTTGTCTATATTGTCCAACACCAGGGATGAGCCAAACACCCCCCTGTTCGGTTCGCACCAGAACCTGCGAACAGACAAAATGTTCGTGTGAACTTTAGAACCCTATTAAATACAATGGACTCGAACGT
Source organism: Rana muscosa (assembly GCA_029206835.1). Lineage (NCBI taxonomy): Eukaryota > Metazoa > Chordata > Amphibia > Anura > Ranidae > Rana > Rana muscosa. The sequence continues at coordinate 190,056,906 of CM055127.1, forward strand.
TCGAAATCTAAAGTGTTAATTATAAAGGCTGATATGCAAGTTATTGTCCTAAAAAGTGTTTGGGGACCCGGGTACTGCCCCAGGGGACATGTATCAATGCAAAAAAAAGTTTTAAAAACGGCCGTTTTTTCGGGAGCAGTGATTTTAATAATGCTTAAAATGAAAAAATAAAAGTGAAATATTCCTTTAAATTTCATACCTGGGGGGTGTGTATGATATGCCTGTAAAGTGGCGCATGTTTCCCGTGCTTAGAACTGTCCCTGCAAAAAATGTCATTTTTGAAAGAAAAAAAGTCATTTAAAACTCACTCGCGGCTATTAATGAATTGTCGGCTCCCGGCAATACATACAAAAGTCATTGATAAAAATTTTAAAAAAAAGCGTGGGGGTTCCCCAGAATTCAATTACCAGGCCCTTCAGATCTGGCATGGATTTTAAGGGGAACTCCACCCCAAATTTAAAAAAAAATGGCGTGGAGTCCCCCTAAAAATCCATACCAGACCCCTTATCCGAGCATGCAACCTGGCCGGCCGCAGGGGAAAAGGGGGGGACGAGAGAGCGGCCCCCCCTCCCTCCTGAACCGTACCAAGCCACATGCCCTCAACATGGGGAGGATGTCCCCATGTTGATGGGGACAAGGGCCTCATCCCCACAACCCTTGCCCAGTGGTTGTGGGGGTCTGCGGAAGGGGGGCTTATCGGAATCTGGAAGACCCCTTTAACAAAGGGGACCCCCAGATCCCGCCCCCCCCTATGTGAATTGGTAAGGGGTACATTGTACCCCTACCATTTCACGAAGAAAGCGTAAAAAAATGTTTAAAAAAAACACACAAACACCTTGAAAAAGTCCTTTATTTAAAAAAAACCAAAGCATTCCAGTGGTGAAATCCAGTGTCCCGCGGCGATCCCGATGTCCAGCGCTGTCCGTCATTGGTTGTGCCTGAGCGGACCTGATGGGGAACTCCCTCTCAGTATTTTAAATGTATAGACCCGCCCCTTCTAAAGTTCCCCATCAGGTCCGCTCAGCGGACCAGATGCGGAACATGAGAAGGGGCGGGTCTATACATGTATTACCAAAGTGAGAGCAGTTCCCCATCAGGTCCGCCCCCTCGGTATGTCGGACCCGCCTACGTCATTGGCTTGAGCGGGGAACTTCCTTCACTGTGTAAATTTAAATTACACAGTGAAGGAAGTTCCCCGCTCAAGCCAATGACGTAGGCGGGTCCGACATACCGAGGGAGCGGACCTGATGGGGAACTTTAGAAGGGGCGGGTCTATACATTTAAAATACTGAGAGGGAGTTCCCCATCAGGTCCGCTCAGGCACAACCAATGAAGGACAGCGCTGGACATCGGGATCGCCGCGGGACACTGGATTTCAGCGCTGGAATGTTTTTTTTTTAATTATTTTAAATAAAGGACTTTTTCAAGGTGTTTGTGTGTTTTTTTTTAAACATTTTTTTACGCTTTCTTCGTGAAATGGTAGGGGTACAATGTACCCCTTACCAATTCACATAGGGGGGGCCAGGATCTGGGGGTCCCCTTTGTTAAAGGGGTCTTCCAGATTCCGATAAGCCCCCCGCCCGCAGACCCCCACAACCACCGGGCAAGGGTTGTGGGGATGAGGCCCTTGTCCCCATCAACATGGGGACATCCTCCCCATGTTGAGGGCATGTGGCTTGGTACGGTTCAGGAGGGAGGGGGGGCCGCTCTCTCGTCCCCCCCTTTTCCCCTGCGGCCGGCCAGGTTGCGTGCTCGGATAAGGGGTCTGGTATGGATTTTTAGGGGGACTCCACGCCATTTTTTTTAAATTTGGGGTGGAGTTCCCCTTAAAATCCATGCCAGATCTGAAGGGCCTGGAATGGATATTTGGGGGAACCCCACGTCAATTTTTTTTTAAATTTGTGGCGGGGTTCCCCTTAATATCCATTCTAGACCTGAAGGGCCTGGTAATTGAATTCTGGGGAACCCCCACGCTTTTTTTTTTTTTTTATCAATGACTTTTGTATGTATTGCCGGGAGCCGACAATTCATTAATAGCCGCGAGTCAGTTTTAAAAGACTTGTTTTCTTTCAAAAATGACATTTTTTGCAGGGACAGTTCTAAGCACGGGAAACATGCGCCACTTTACATGCATATCATACACACCCCCCAGGTACGAAATTTAAAGGAATATTTCACTTTTATTTTTTCATTTTAAGCATTATTAAAATCACTGCTCCCGAAAAAACGGCCGTTTTTAAAACTTCTTTTTGCATTGATACATGTCCCCTGGGGCAGGACCCGGGTCCCCAAACACTTTTTAGGACAATAACTTGCATATAAGCCTTTATAATTAGCACTTTAGATTTCTCCCATAGATTTTTCGAATTTGCCGCGAACACCCCAATTTGTTCGCTGTTCGGCGAACGGGCGAACAGGCAATGTTCGAGTCGAACATGAGTTCGACTCAAACTCGAAGCTCATCCCTATCCAACACCCATAGATGATGGGCAGTCACAGATCTTTAAACAAAAAAGTATATATAATGTTGAAAACCTTAAAAGCTATACATTGGGCAATCACTACTCATAAGGAAAATTGGCCAGTTTATATGGAGACTATGTATACCGTATATCACTGTTTCTCAACTCCAGTTCTCAAGGTGCCCCAACAGGTCATGTTTTCAGGCTTTCCATTATTTTGCACGGGTGATTTGATCAGTTTCACTTTCTTAGTAATTACCACAGCTGTTTCATTTGAGGGAACTCCTGAAAACATGACCTGTTGGGGCGCCTTGAGGACTGGAGTTGAGAAACACTGCCCTATATACTCAAGTATAAGCCGCCCCGAGTATACGCCGAGGACCTAATTTTACCACAAAAAAATGGGAAAACTTATTGACTCGAGTATAAGCCGAGGGTGAGAATGCAGCAGCTACTGTAAGTGGAAAAGAGGGTCAACAATGTCCATTTGCACGCCTCACTGTGCCCATTTGCAACCTCACTGTGCCCATTGCAACCTCACTGTGCCATACCTCACTGTGCCATACCTCACTGTGCCATACCTCACTCTGTGCCATACCTCGCTCTGTGCCCATTGCAGTCTCACTGTGCCCGAGTACCTGAATTCTTGACAGGCGTCCATTTTTTTAAAAGTGGCAGCTTCCCCCTGGCGTTCCGTGATAGGCATTTGACACTGTGTTCCGCCTATCACGGAGGTCCTCTCATCCTCAGACTCAGTTTGCCAACAGATACTGTGTTCAGTGTTCCGCCAATCACGGACATTCTTTCATCCTCGGACAAGAGGACGTCCGTGATTGGCGGAACACTGAACACAGTGTCTGCTGGGAAACTGTCCGAGGATAAGAGGACCTCCGTGATAGGCGGAACACAGTGTCAAATGCCTATCACGGAACGCCAGAAGGAAGCCGCGACTTTTAAAAAAATGGATGCCTGTCAAGAATTCAGGTACAAAAAAACACTGTCTCAAGTATAAGCCGAGGGGGGGCATTTTCAGCCCTTAAAAATAGGGCTTAAAAACTTGGCTTTTACTCGAGTATATACGGTATATATTTTTATATTAAACAAATATAGCCAGATTTACCATCACTAGACAGCAGCAAAATTAATACTAAATCCATCATCTCCATTAAAACCAGTAATGTTTACCCAGTAATATGCAATTGTGTATCCACATAACTTACTATTTGACTTTTCTCAGCATGTTTGCTCTCTCATGGCTCCAGTAAAATGGCTGCTGGCCGGCGGGCTATATACCCCCCCCCACGCCTCTCGGCGTGAGACGTTAAGAGAGGCGTGTGGACGCCCATGGTCCTAAAGCACATACGCAGATCGTGATGATGCAACCGATGGCGAGATCCGGAGAAACCAAGCCTCATCTTCCGAGATCGAGAGAGAGGGGAGTCATGCTTGATTGAAAGCCGAGATCCTATCTTTCATTGTGTCAAATAACACGGAGAAGTATGCAGCACTCACCCCCGTGGTACAGAGCCGGTACTGCACACCAATTCACCAGGCTAAAATGACACTGCGTATGGATGATGACTGGAAAACCTCAGTCATAAGGATAAATTATGGCATGCATGTGGCCGAGGCAAACTATACTGTGCGTCCATATGGCATTGGCTGTCGATAAAGCCGTCAACAGAAATCTCCACAGTGGTCAACCCCACCAAAACCAAAAACCAAATTACAATTAGATAAAGGGGCTAATTTATCCAGATTCCCATGATACATAGCCAATAGCCAACAAAGGAATCAATAATGTATACACTTATTCTAAAATGAGTTATATCAACAGGCTTAAGGTAGGACTTACAAGAAAGGTTTGAAGCTTAAACAGTCATTTAAGCCAGGAGCTTGTGTAGCTCCCAAACTACATCCATCTGGATTCACGTTAGAGCAGATATTTGTCAATTGTACCTCCCCTTTGAGATAATGGAATATGTTCTACAAAATGTAATCATATTAAAATCAAAGTTGTGATAGAGTCCCAGGTGGCGACTTATCGGTGTTTCCAATTTTTTACACCAGAAACATGATCTCGTATTCTGTGAAAGAAGGGACTTTTTGTCTTGCCTATATAAAAGCTGCCACACTGGTAGTTTATCATATAGACAATGCCTGGAGTTTGGCTGGTTACTCTGTAAGAATTTTTTCTGTATTGGTCATTCAACTTAATGGCCCTCTTGTACTGTATGTATGAACAGAAATTGCACATACCACATTTATATGTCCCCATAACCGTGGTGTGTGTGTAGCCCTTGGTCGGACATAATGTCTTTTCACAAGATGATCCCTAATTGATTTAGATCTTTTAAAACGTAATTTCGGGTTTGTCATTAATATGTCTCTGGATTTTTGGATCAGAAATCAGTAAAGGCCAATATTTATTCAAAATATATCTCAATTGACCATGTTGTTGAATATACAGGTCCTTCTCAAAAAATTAGCATATTGTGATAAAGTTCATTATTTTCTGTAATGTACTGATAAACATTAGACTTTCATATATTTTAGATTCATTACACACAACTGAAGTAGTTCAAGCCTTTTCTTGTTTTAATATTGATGATTTTGGCATACAGCTCATGAAAACCCAAAAATCCTATCTCAAAAAATTAGCATATTTCATCCGACCAATAAAAGAAAAGTGTTTTTAATACAAAAAAAGTCAACCTTCAAATAATTATGTTCAGTTATGCACTCAATACTTGGTCGGGAATCCTTTTGCAGAAATGACTGCTTCAATGCGGCGTGGCATGGAGGCAACCAGCCTGTGGCACTGCTGAGGTGTTATGGAGGCCCAAGATGCTTCGATAGCGGCCTTAAGCTCATCCAGAGTGTTGGGTCTTGCGTCTCTCAAATTTCTCTTCCCAATATCCCACAGATTCTCTATGGGGTTCAGGTCAGGAGAGTTGGCAGGCCAATTGAGCACAGTAATACCATGGTCAGTAAACCATTTACCAGTGGTTTTGGCACTGTGAGCAGGTGCCAGGTCATGCTGAAAAATGAAATCTTCATCTCCCTAAAGCTTTTCAGCAGATGGAAGCATGAAGTGCTCCAAAATCTCCTGATAGCTAGCTGCATTGACCCTGCCCTTGATAAAACACAGTGGACCAACACCAGCAGCTGACATGGCACCCCAGACCATCACTGACTGTGGGTACTTGACACTGGACTTCAGGCATTTTGGCATTTCCCTCTCCCCAGTCTTCCTCCAGACTCTGGCACCTTGATTTCTGAATGTACTTTGGACCACTGAGCAACAGTCCAGTGCTGCTTCTCTGTAGCCCAGGTCAGGCGCTTCTGCCGCTGTTTCTGGTTCAAAAGTGGCTTGACCTGGGGAATGCGGCACCTGTAGCCCATTTCCTGCACACGCCTGTTCACAGTGGCTCTGGATGTTTCTACTCCAGACTCAGTCCACTGCTTCCGCAGGTCCTCCAAGGTCTGGAATCGGTCCTTCTCCACAATCTTCTTCAGGGTCCGGTCACCTCTTCTCATTGTGCAGCGTTTTCTGCCACACTTTTTCCTTCCCACAGACTTCCCACTGAGGTGCCTTGATACAGCACTCTGGGAACAGCCTATTCGTTCAGAAATTTATTTCTGTGTCTTACCCTCTTGCTTGAGGGTGTCAATGATGGCCTTCTGGACAGCAGTCAGGTCGGCAGTCTTACCCATGATTGCGGTTTTGAGTAATGAACCAGGCTGGGAGTTTTTAAAAGCCTCAGGAATCTTTTGCAGGTGTTTAGAGTTAATTAGTTGATTCAGATGATTAGGTTAATAGCTCGTTTAGAGAACCTTTTCATGATATGCTAATTTTTTGAGATAGGAATTTTGGGTTGTCATGAGCTGTATGCCAAAATCATCAATATTAAAACAAGAAAAGGCTTGAACTACTTCAAGTTGTGTTTAATGAATCTAAAATATATGAAAGTCTAATGTTTATCAGTACATTACAGAAAATAATGAACTTTATCACAATATGCTAATTTTTTGAGAAGGACCTGTACTTAGTCATTAGCCAAACTGGTTGTTTTAATGCTTTTTTTACGTGAGCCAAATATAAGTTGATTTATTTTATGATTTTTAGCTCGATTATAAGATTTTCTCAAACATGTTGAACTATATCCTGTTGTCTGGTTCGTAATTCTCCAGCCTCACTTTCAAAGTCATCATCTACAGTACAGTTTCTTTGCAATCAAAGGTACTGAGAGTATGGAATGCTGGAGATGAGTGACTTTGGATGTGAATTGAGGCATGGAGAATTGTGTTACCTGCTGTAGGTTTGTGATAGAGGGAGGACCTAATGAGTTGTCCTTGTTGACAAAAATTTTGACATCCACAAATGTAATCAGTTACTGACTACATTCAATTGTAAATTTTAGATTGAAATAATTTTGGGTTATTGTTGTCATAAATCTAGTCATTTGTTCTCAGGTACCTCTCCAAATCATAAGAAGATCATCTATGTAACAATGCCATGAAATGGCATGCTCCTGACAATCAATGGTATCTTCATTGGAAAACAGTTGGCATTCTCACCCCCCCAGATACAGGTTGGCATATGAGGGGGCACATTGTGTCCCCCTGGCCACTCCCTGTATCTGGAGGTAGTGAGAGCCGCCAAACATAAAAACATTTCTGGTCAGTATAAACTTCATCAGTTTTTTGACAAAATAATTGTAATCCTGAGCTGTTTGGCCCCTTTCTTAAAGATGATGCATCAATATTTCTAGGCCCTTGCTATGAGGAATGGAATTGTAGAGGCATTCCACGTCAACGGCAACCAGCCATGCATCTTGTGGAACATTTATTTCCTCTATAATTCGTTACAGATCAATTGTGTCTTCAACATGTGAGAATAACATCTTAACGTGGGGATTTAAATATTCATCAATCAACTGGCTTGCATTTTCAGAGAGGCTTTCACATCCTGAAACTATCGGGCATCCCAGAGGATTTTTGGCGGTTTTGTGAATTTTTGGTAATGCGTACAAAGTGGGTATCTTTGGATCTTTTAGATTTAGAAATTGGCAAGTGGTTTTGACAATAGTTTTTTGCCGATAGGCTTCATTGATAATTCATCTATATTCATCATAATAATGGTCCAGACACATAATTGATATCGGTCTGTACCATTCTCTGTTGTTAAGTATTGACAAACACATGTATTCGTTATCCTTGTAATTCATAATGACCAGGTTTCGCCCTTTACCCCTGAGTTTTATTGTACATTTGTTAGATTTCTATGCCCAACTTTGTGCCAGTTTGTATCCTCAATTTCCTTAGTAACCTGCCATAAAAATGTCCAAATATTCGGGTTGCTATTTAACATAGGAAACGTTCTTGATTTTCATTTGTAAAACTATGGAGGGGGAAAAATTCAGCATTAGTTTGAATTGAATTCAACATTGTTCTCATTGCATTGTCTATGGTATGGGGGGGGGGTATTTCATCAACATGACCCTCTTCCCATTAATCCAGTAATCTTGCAAAAGCTTTTATATCGTTGATAGTAACATCATTTGTATCTGATGGATTGGAGGTTTCAAGATCATCTGATTTAGATTCACCTTTATCATATAGAGACTTAAACATCAGACGTCTTACGAATACGTGTACATCTTTGATCATTTCAAATTTATCACTTTGTTTATTTGGGCAGAATGTTAACCCCAAATGTAAAATGTGTTTGTCTACATCAGTAAGTTTATAGTAAGATAAATGTATTATCTCCAATTGAGATAATTTAGAGGGATCAGGAATTATTGAGGGTCCGGTGTGTTGGTCTTTTTCACATCGGAACCCAGTGGAGGTAAAAAAATGGGGGTGCTAGTTTGACACCTACCAGTGCATTTGTGATAACAAGATTAGTGTCGCTTACCTGAGATGATTGTGGTCCCAAAGAGGGTAGGAATGTAGAAGGAAAACAGGGTGCAGACCGTGTAGCCCCTGTCGGGTTCCCTAAAACAGTTGGTGCAGTGGTGATAGGTTGTGTGATCAGTGATTTAGGTGGTTAAAAATAATTACGATTCCATGTGCAATCCTGAGTACGCGATTTGTGCTCCGTATGTGAAGAATCTCCTTCTCCTTTGCGGTTTTTAGCTAAATTGCCACCTGAAAACTTAAATTGTAAAACAGATTGAATAGATGCAGTTGATGAAACTGATGATACAGATGTGTGTGTCCATTCAGACATGGAGCCATGACTCGGCCCCACCCCTTCCCTCTCCTCATTGGCTCACTGTCTTTGATTAATAGCAGCAAAAGCCAATGGCGCCCGCTGCTGTCTCAGCCAATAAGGAGGGATCCGAGGCTCTCATGCAACATTGCTGGATTGATGGGGCCAAGTTAGGTAGTAGGGGGGCTGCTACAAACAGAAGGGTTTTGTTAACTTATGCATAGAATGCATTAAAAAAAAAAAAAAAACTTTTAACTTTAGAACCACTTTGAGGCCTCATGCCTACTTGAGCTCAAAATCACTTGTTTTACAGAAGTTTGACTTTTTTGGGGGGGAGGAATTTGCCTTTAAATGTCCCTTAATGATAGCTTATGGATGAGATTTACTAAAACCTGAGAACACAGACTCTGGTGCAGCTGTGCATGGTAACCAATCAGCTTCTAACTTCAGCTTGTTGAATAAGGTTACAGTTACACTTAGCTTAGCGCTTTCAGTCGTTTTTTTTCCAGGCATTATTGAGTGTTTTTCTTAAGCAGATTTGCAAATATTATAGGAGGTTTTTTTTAAGGCCTTTTTTTTAACTAAAAGGTGTGGAGTGCTGCTGAAAAATGGAGTGGAGTGCTGCTGTTTGAGCAGAAAACTGCATGACAAAATGCTTAAAAAAAACTCTCATGTAATGATTTTCAAGGCGTTTCCATTCAAGTCTATGGGGACAAAAACGCTTGAATCTGCCTAAAAAGTTACTCATGTACTTTTCTGAGCGACAGGCATTTTGCTACAAGTGACAAGACACTCAAATGTGAACAGAGGCCATTGAAATGAATGGAATTTTGCTTGTTTCTGAGCGTCGAGCTTTGAGATGAAAAAAACGCTCAAGTGTGAACGGGGTCTTAAGTTTTGACTATAAAATCTAGAAGCTGATAATAAATGAATATTCTGGCCAATGAAATAAATAAATGTCCAAGCGCTTGACATGCCTAAATGCATTTGTTCCCTACCATTTTGCCATTTATCACAGCAAGAACATTAAAAATGTAACTATTCTAAGCCAACTACTAACCCAAAACTATCTGAACTCACATTTATGTGAATATATACTGTATATATGTTGTTTTCTCACATTTCCCTGTAAGTTATCATGTACTATTTTTTTAAATAGTTGCTGCTTTTTAAAAATTGATTGCAGGGGGATGTGGCCAGCTGCGGGTCTGCATGGAAGCAGAGTGCGAGAGCTCCGGCACAGAGGTTCTTCTAGCGACCATCCACAACAACAGAAGTGACCCCTTTTGTCACACAGCTTCAATACCACGCTGCCCCAGTACCTGGCCACTAGGTCCAAGTGGCAGGAACACTTGCTCTGGCCCGCAGAAGCTGACAAACCTCTATCCGCCGGCCAGGGACTGGCTCCACCAACATTGCGGCGGCAGCTTCTCCCACGAGGCACACATGAACAAACCAGCTGCAGTGGGCAGTCACCCAGCGGTGACTCAGCACAGCTCTGGTGCTCTCATCTCAGCCCAGCCAAATGGTGAGTCTTCTCCTCCTGATATCCCTACCACACGCAGCCCTACCAAGCTCAAGAAATCCAGACAGGAGCTAGAGGAATGAGGGGAGCGACTCCCAGACAGGTCCCATGCTGCCTTACAGTTAATGCGGCCACTTGAGGAATACCCTTCCTCTTCTTAACCTGCCACCATTGCAGACCTTAAGGACATGCTCCTCTCTCTTAACCACTTGGCAACCACCTGCCGACAAATAACGTCGACAAGGTGGTTGCTTAACTCTGGGAGGACATTATATAACGTCCTCCCAGAATCGCGCTCCCGCGCGCCCCCTGGGGCGCGCACACGGGAAACTCCGTGGACCCGGCGGATCACGAATCGCGGTAAATCGCCGCTGATAGCGGCCGTTTACCACGTGATCGCTCCGTCAAATGACGGAGCGATCACTTGTAAACAGACCGGCGTCATGTGATGACGCCGATTCCTCTCTCCCCTCTCTGTACCGATCGGTACAGTGTGAGAGGAGAGGGGGAGGGAGCAGATCACGGCAGCAGCGCTGTGGGCTGGATCTGTGACAATTGCAGTCACAGATCCAGCCATTCATCCATCCCTGCTCAGCCATCCCTGGTGCAATACCCTGCCAATACTCTGCAACTTCGCAATACTCTGCAAAATACCCTGCGCAATACTCTGCAAAATACTCTGCAATACCCTGGTGCAATACTCTGCAATACCCTAGTGCAATACTCTGCAATACCCTGCACAATACTCTGCAATACCCTGCGCAATACTCTGCAATACCCGGCACAATACTCTGCAATACCCTGCAAAATACTCTGCAATACCCTGGTGCAATACTCTGCAATACCCGGTGCAATACTCTGCAATACCCTGCGCAATACTCTGCAATACCCTGCACAATACTCTGCAATACCCTGCAAAATACTCTGCAATACCCTGGTGCAATACTCTGCAATACCCGGTGCAATACTCTGCAATACCCTGCGCAATACTCTGCAATACCCTGCACAATACTCTGCAATACCCTGCACAATACTCTGCAATACCCTGCAAAATACTCTACAATACCCTGCGCAATACTCTGCAATACCCTGCGCAATACCCTGCAAAATACTCTGCAATACCCTGCGCAATACCCTGCAAAATACTCTGCAATACCCTGCGCAATACTCTGCAATACCCTGCGCAATTCTCTGCAATACCCTGCGCAATACCCTGCAAAATACTCTGCAATACCCTGCGGAATACTCTGCAATACCCTGCGCAATACTCTGCAATACCCTGCGCAATACTCTGCCATACCCTGCGCAATACTCTGCAAAATACTCTGCAATACCCTGCACAATACTCTGCAATACCCTGCACAATACTCTGCAATACCCTGCACAATACTCTGCAATACTCTGCAATACCCTGTGCAATACCCTGCCATACTCCGCAATACCCTGCCATAGTCCGCAATACTCCGCAATGCCCTTCAATACTCCGCAATACTCCGCAATGCCCGCAATAACCACTTCCCGCCCGCCGGCCGTCATATGACGTCCTTGACTTTGTGTGAGGATATCTGAATGATGGGAGCAGCTACAGGCATCATTCAGATATCAGCTTTTTCAGCCGGCGATTCCCTACACCATAAGAACAATCATAGCGGCTGTTCCACCGCTTGATCATTCTTACGGGAGGCGAGAGGGGATGTCCCCCCCCGCCGCCCTCCGGTGCTTCTACCGACTCACCGCTACGATCAAAGCCAGGATTGTTGTTTTTTTTTTTTTTTTTTTCAGGCTTCCCAGCCTAGAGGTGAGATGTGGGGTCTTATTGACCCCATATATCACTGTAAAGAGGACCTGTCATGCCATATTCCTATTACAAGGGATGCTTACGTTCCTTGTAATAGGTATAAAAGTGATCAAAAAAATTTTTGGGGCGGAAAAACATGTCAAACTAAAATAAATAAAGTAAAATGAACAATAAAAAAAAATATATTTTTTAAAGCGCCCCTGTTCCCGTGAGCTCGCATACAGAAGCGAACGCATGCGTAAGTCCCGCCCACATATGAAAACGGTTTTCAAACCACACATGTGAGGTATCTCTGCGAACGTTAGAGCGAGAGCAATCATTTTGGCCCTAGACCTCCTCTGTAACTCAAAACATGTAACCAGTAAAAATATTTAAAGCGTCGCCTATGGGGATTTTTTAAGTAGCGAAGTTTGGCGCCATTCCACGAGTGTGTGCAATTTTTAAGGGTGACATGTTAGGTATCTATTTACTCGGCGTAACTTCATCTTTCACATTATGCAAAAACATTGGGCTAACTTTACTGTTTTTTTTTTTTAAGCACAAAATATTTTTTTTCCGTAAAAAAACGCGTTAAAAAAATTGCTGCGCAAATATCGTGCGAGATAAAAAGTTGCAACAACCACCATTATATTCTCTAAGGTCTTTGCTAAAAAAACATATATAATGTTTTGGGGTTCTATGTAATTTTCTAGCAAACAAATGATGATTTTTACATGTAGGAGAGAAATGTCAGAATTGGCCTGGGTGCTCCAGAAGGCCTGAAGGTGCTCCCTGCATGTTGGGCCTCTGTGGCCACGCTGTGTAAAAGTCTCACACATGTGGTATCGCCATACTCGGGAGTAATAGCAGAATGTGTTTTGGGGTGTAATTTGTGGAATGCATATGCTGTGTGTGAGAAATAACCTGCTAATATGACAATTTTGTGAAAAAAAAAAGAGAAAAAAAAATCTTGATTTTGCAAAGAATTGTGGGAAAAAATGACAACTTCAAAAAACTCACAATGCCTCTTTCTGAATACCTTGGAATGTCTTCTTTCCAAAAAGGGGTCATTTGGGGGGTATTTGTACTTTTCTGGCATGTTAGGGTCTCAAGAAATGAGATCGGCCGTCAGTACTTCAGGTGTGATCAATTTTCAGATATTGGCACCATAGCTTGTGGACTCTATAACTTTCACAAAGACCAAATAATATCCACCAATTTGTACTTATTTTTACCAAAGATATGTAGCAGTATAAATTTTGGCCAAAGTTTATGAAGAATAAATAGTAATTTTCTAAATTTTATAACAGAAACAGAAACAAAAAAAAAATCATTTTTTTACAAAATTTTCAGTCTTTTTTCTCTTATAGCGCAAAAAATAAAAAACCCAACAGTGATTAAATACCACCAAAAGAAAGCTCTATTTGTGTGAAAAAAAGGACAAAAAATTCATATGGGTACAGTGTTGTATGACTGAGTAATTGTCATTCAAAATGTGAGAGCACCGAAAGCTGAAAATTGGTCTGGTTATTAAGGGGGTTTAAGTGCCCAGTGGTCAAGTGGTTAAAGAGTCTCTAGACATGGATATGTCAGCCATGCTTACAAATGTCACCACAGCTCTCCAGGACCTATCTCTCAGAATGTCTAATGCTGAGGATGATTGGGGATATTTGTCATGCACAAAATAACATTATTGATGCCTTTATTTATCATGAGGAGGAAATCAAAAGAATGTCTGCCAAATTAGAGGATCTTGAAGATCGCTCACACCGCAATAGCAGCAAATACCGCAGCATACCTGAAACAATTACATAACCATTGCTACACGATTTCCTCCACCAACTACTATCTGAATTAATACCGTCAGCATCAGATATGAAGCTCCTCATAGATAGGGCTCACAGAATTATTACTGTATCCAATTATGACTCATTGCTCCTAATCCCGCCCCACACTATAAAAATATTCTTTCCATAGTGCACATTTGTAGTGCGATAGCAGCGTGGAGCGATATAGAACAGTGCTCTGTTCAGTGCTATTAGACAGTTAGTGTGCTATAGTGTGTTATTCTGATTCTATTGTCAGTGTAGAATATCAGTTTAGTGTAAATCTAGTGATAGTTCAGTCAGTGTGAGTGTAGTGTGACCGATCATGTTTACATTAGTGTTAATGTAGGGATAGTTCAGTCAGTGTGAGTGTAGTGACTGTTTAAAACACAGTATATTTTATTGCGTTACTGCAAGTTTAACGCCATATAGTTCTGTGCATTACTGCAAGTTTTTTTTTTTTTTTATAAATCTCTTTAATGTTTTTTTCTTGCCTTTAAATCAACAAAAACTAACACAAATACAATACACAATACAAAACACAATACACGCTGGTCAAAATATATATTCATCATTGAGATCCTCATCGGATCACAATAGCATTTTCCTATCTGATAAGTAAATTAATACCAAAAAAAAACACAGAATATTATGTAAAACATAACATAACCTTTTTCAGTCACTGCAATATCAACCTTATCATGTATATCTTTAGCAAATTATATCCTAAATAATTCATTTAATCTATATAGCAATATATGTATCGATATCATATCTAAAAATTAACATTAAAGATTAGAAGTCAGTATTGTTGGGAGATCCCGTGTAGGGCTCCTCCAACCACTTAGTCCAAATTTTTTCATATTTATGAGGACAACCCCTGTTCACATAGGTGTCTAGATTTATTGGTAAACTATTATTAACCAGTTGTTTCCAGTATACTAATTTGGGTGGGAAGGGATTCCTCCAATACAGGGCAATAACTTTTTTGGCATAAAACAGAGTAATATTAATGAATGCCCGCTCTGCCTCTGTTGGAAGAATATCCTTAACCAACCCCAACAAACACACTGACATAGTAACTGGCATATGAGCATGTAAAATAGGATTTAACAAGGCCACTAATTCCATCCAAAACCCTACAATATATGGACAAGTCTAGAAAATGTGTGTGAAATCTCCCAGAGCCACACCACACTGCCAACAGTCTGAAAAACATATCGGTATGGTGTAGAATATGCTCTATGCACCAATTTAAATTGAATAAAACGGTCTCTTAACAAAACCAAAGATTGAAAAGGAGAGTCCCACACTTCATCCCAATTATCATTATCTAAATCAGGAATGTCCCGCAGCAATCTCGCCATAAGGCCCTCTAACACCAGGAGAGAGACTGTATTAAAGTGAGAATACAATCTGGAAGTATGTTTTTATAAACAATCAGACCGAAGTACCATTTTCAAAATAGACTGTTCGATCATTGGGTTAGTTTGTGAAAACTGGGCATTGAAGGCATGGGAAAGCAGATAATATTTAAACAAGTGGGAACTGGGTAAATTAAAATGTAATGTAAGTGAAGCGAAAGAGGATAACTTCTGATTAATTACAACCTGAGAAACCAACTTAACATGATACTTAGTCCATACACTAGGTTCAGGTAATTTATATATCTGGAGTAAAGTAGAATTCAACCATAGGGGGCATTTGGAGAAATTGCTGCTCTAGGATAGTGTTCACATCTAAGACCAGCCCCCCAAGTTCGAATAGTAGTAAGCATTGAGGGGGTCAAATGATAAGGGGCCCGAGGGCCTCTAAATAACAAAAACTTTAGAGCTTCTATAGATATCACAACTGCTGTTTCCAACCGAATGGAAGGATTAGATAGATCTGGGCATAACCACCCAGATGCGGCTGTCACCAGCTGAGTAGCTAGAAAATATTTATAGAATATCTGGAAAAGCTAGACCGCCCTGATTACAGGAGCACATCAAAGTTGGCAATTTATATCTCGCTTTTTTTGGGCCCCTTAAAAAAGAGGAGAATAGTTGATTGAGTCTTACAAACAATTATCTAGGGATCCACTGAGAAGAATGTCTAAAATAGTATGTACATTTTGGAATAATTTTCATTTTCAGAAGATTAATGCGTCCCAATAGGGATAACGGTAAAGATTCCCATGCCTTCAGTCTTGGCCGCATATCCCTCAAGACTGGGGTCAAATTCAAAGAAATTAACTATGAAATCTGCCGAGCTATCACCACTCCGAGGTACTTAAAATCCTCTACCCACTGTAATGGGATATCAGAAGGAGCTGTATTTTGAGCTTCAATATCTATTGGAAATAACAATGATTTTGTCCAGTTAACCTTCATCCCCGTAATGGATGAAAAGGAATTTAATATCCATAAAGCACCTTGTAGGGAAGGTCCGGCATCATTTAGAAACAATAGGAGGTCATCCGCATATAGGGCTACTCTCTCCTCCAGCCAACCAACTCACAACCCCTTGGCCTGGTGTCAAGAAGGGCAACATAGAAGCCACTTCTCTCCAGGAAAAACATCAGGGACAGACTGATAGTCTGCAAAAGGTACAGGGATTGAACTGATGAGGACTGGAGAAAAGTAATTTTCTCTGATGAATCCCCTTTCCGATTGTTTAGGGCATACGGAAAAAAACGAGGAAACAGCTGCGCTAAACTTATGAGATAGACCAATCAATCAAAAAAAGTCCACAAACCACATAAATCAGAAGCTCTTGTGAGGGCATGTGAACAAACTGTGAATAAAATGTGGAAAAAAATACACTCCACTATAATTATAAATTATATAAAGTAGGTGGATAATAGTCCTAAAATGACTTGGAAGATCCAATTGATAGTAGAACGTGAAGGTGATAAATAGAAGACTGAGAATTGATGCTCAATAATTCATGCACTACCCGTGATCCTATACCATATGTATATACTGCTTACCAGAGGTAAGAGATATTTGAGCCCATCAGCAACAATATTTCTCCATGAGATGATTACCAGGTCCGAGGCGGTCAGCCAGAGGGTAGGCACACAAAGGATCCCAGGAATGAAAAGAGCTCAATAGTGTATTACCATTGATAAAAATGTATTTAAAATAAGGCATAAACACTTACAAGAAGGACGTTTGAAAACAGCACAAATACGACCGGCCAGTCTGCAATCACCTGTCCCTAGGTGATGACGTTAACGCGTTCACCTCCCGACGCACGTTTCGTGTCAAAACACGTCGTTAATGGGGAATCAGGTGACGCGCTGACGCATCACTCTATATAGTAAAACATGCACCAAGCCTCAATGTCATTGCCCAAACCCGGCTCAGCATGAAACCAAGCCTCGGCATAAACATCCGGCCACGGAACACCTCACAATATGAAACCAAGCCTCGACATGACCCTTCGGCAGCGTCTCACAGAATATAAACCAATATAAAATAAAATAAAATGTTAAATCCTCATGGAATCTAGTTTATAAGAATCCATACGAGCAGAATTATGCCTATTGGTAGGCAAACCTATAAGTACACAAGAAACATAAATTTACGATCCCATAATAAGAGACCATAATTACAGTCCTAAAAGGGAGCCACAAATAATAATACAAATTAGAAAAAATTGGAGAAAGTGATCCTCCAATAGCTAACGCTAGAACCACTTCCCGACCGCGCCATGTACAAAAGACGTCCACAGCGCGGTCGAGTTATCCTGAGTGGACGTCCCAGGGACGTCCTCACAGAATCTTGCTCCCACGCGCCCCCCGGGGCGCGCTCCAGGATATGTCCGTGACCGCCGGGTCCGGAAGACCCGGCGCATCACGGATCACGGTAGATGGCCGCTAATCGCGGCCGTTTACCACGTGATCGCTCCGTCAAATGACGGAGCGATCACTTGTAAACAGACCGGCGTCATTTGATGACGCCGGTTCCTCCCTCCCCTCTCTGTACCGATCGGTACAGTGTGAGAGGAGAGGGGAGGGAGCGGATCATGTCCGCTCCCTCCCCCATGTCAGCTGTGGGCTGGATCTGTGACAATTGCAGTCACAGATCCAGCCATCCATCCATCCCTGCTCAGCCATCCCTGTGCAATACTCTGCAATACACCCTGTGCAATACTCTGCAATACACCCTGTGCAATACTCTGCAATACACCCTGTGCAATACTCTGCAATACCCTGTGCAATACTCTGCAATACCCTGTGCAATACTCTGCAATACACCCTGCCAATACTCTGCAATACCCTGTGCAATACTCTGCAATACACCCTGCCAATACTCTGCAATACCCTGTGCAATACTCTGCAATACACCCTGCCAATACTCTGCAATACACCCTGTGCAATACTCTGCAATACACCCTGTGCAATACTCTGCAATACACCCTGTGCAATACCCTGCCCATACTCTGCAATACCCTGTGCAATACCCTGCCCATACTGTGCAATACCCTGCCCATACCCTGCCATACTCCGCAATACTCCACAATACCCAGCAATACTCCACAATACCCAGCAATACTCCACAATACCCGGCAATACTCCACAATACCCAGCAATACTCCACAATACCCGGCAATACTCCACAATACCCGGCAATACCCGGCAATACTCCACAATACCCGGCAATACTCCACAATACCCGGCAATACTCCACAATACCCGGCAATACTCCACAATACCCAGCAATACTCCACAATACCCAGCAATACTCCACAATACCCTGCAATACTCCACAATACCCTGCAATACTCCACAATACCCTGTAATACCCGGCAATACCCCGCAATACCCCGCAATACTCCTCAATACCCCGCAATACTCCTCAATACCCCGCAATACTCGTCAATACCCCGCAATACTCGTCAATACCCGGCAATACTCGTCAATACTCCTCAATACCCGGCAATACTCCTCAATACCCGGCAATACTCCTCAATACCCGGCAATACTCTGCAATAACCACTTCCCGCCCGCCGGCCGTCATATGACGTCCTTGACTTTGTGCGGAGATATCTGAATGATGGGAGCAGCTACAGGCATCATTCAGATATTCGCTTTTTCAGCTGGCGATTCCCTACACCATAAGAACAATCATAGCGGCTGTTCCACCGCTTGATCGCTCTTACGGAAGGTGAGAGGGGATGCCCCCCCCTCCCGCTGCCCTCCGGTGCTTCTACCGACTCACCGCTACGATCAAAGCCAAGATTGTTTTTTTTTTTGTTTTTTTTTTTAGGCTTCCCAGCCTAGAGGTGAGATGTGGGGTCTTATTGACCCCATATCTCACTGTAAAGAGGACCTGTCATGCCATATTTCTATTACAAGGGATGTTTACATTCCTTGTAATAGGAATAAAAGTGATCAAAAAAAAAAAAATTGGGGCGGAAAAACATGTCAAACTAAAATAAATAAAGTAAAATGAACAATAAAATATATATATTTTTTTAAAGCGCCCCTGCCCCCGCGAGCTCGCATGCAGAAGTGAACGCATACGTAAGCCCCGCCCACATATGAAAACGGTGTTCAAGCCACACATGTGAGGTATCGTTGCGAACGTTAGAGCGAGAGCAATAATTTTGGCCCTAGACCTCCTCTGTAACTCAAAACATATAACCAGTAAAAATATTTAAAGCATTGCCTATGGGGATTTTTAAGTAGCGAAGTTTGGCGCCATTCCACGAGCGTGTGCAATTTTGAAGGGTGACATGTTAGGTATCTATTTACTCGGCGTAACTTCATCTTTCACATTATGCAAAAACACTGGGCTAACTTTACTGTTTTTTTTTTCTTTTAGGCACAAAACAGTTTTTTTCCGTAAAAAACGCGTTAGAAAATTTCTGCGCAAATACCGTGCAAGATAAAAAGTTGCAATGACCACCATTATATTCTTTAAGGTCTTTGCTAAAAAAACATATATAATGTTTTGGGGTTCTATGTAATTTTATAGCAAATAAATGATGATTTTTACATGTAGGAGAGAAATGTCAGAATTGGCCTGGGTGCTCCAGAACGCCTGAAGGTGCTCCCTGCATGTTGGGCCTCTGTATGTGGCCACGCTGTGTAAAAGTCTCACACATGTGGTATCGCCATACTCGGGAGGAATAGCAGAATGTGTTTTGGGGTGTAATTTGTGGTATGCATATGCTGTGTGTGAGAAATAACCTGCTAATATGACAATTTTGTGGAAAAAAAAAAAAAGAAAAAAAAATCTTGATTTTTGCAAAGAATTGTGGGAAAAAATGACAACTTCAAAAAACTCACAATGACTCTTTCTAAATACCTTGGAATGTCTTCTTTCCAAAAAGGGGTCATTTGGGGGGTATTTGTACTTTTCTGGCATGTTAGGGTCTCAAGAAATTAGATAGGCCGTCAGTACTTCAGGTGTGATCAATTTTCAGATATTGGCACCATAGCTTGTGGACTCTATAACTTTCACAAAGACCAAAAAATATCCACCAATTTGTACTTATTTTTACCAAAGATATGTAGCAGTATAAATTTTGGCCAAAATGTATGAAGAAAAAATACTAATTTGCAAAATTTTATAACGGAAACAAAGAAAAATTCATTTTTTTACAAAATTTTCAGTCTTTTTTCTCTTATAGCGCAAAAAATAAAAAACCCAACAGTGATTAAATACCACCAAAAGAAAGCTCTATTTGTGTGAAAAAAAGGACAAAAATTTCATATGGGTACAGTGTTGTATGACTGAGTAATTGTCATTCAAAATGTGAGAGCACCGAAAGCTGAAAATTCGTCTGGTTAGGAAGGGGGTTTAAGTGCCCAGTTGTCAAGTGGTTAAATACAAGTGTAAATACAAGTGTAAATGCAAACACATCGATATAACCAATCAGTACCAGTGTGCATGAACCAACACCTGACTTAAATGTATAATATAAAATAAATAATATAAAATCGGTGGAGGGGGGCAAGAAAAACAAAATATATATATAAATGTCCATATTGATAACAGGGGTCCAAAAAAGACAAGAAAAAAAGGGCCACATGAACGGACAAAAACACATCAGAATATAACAACGGGATTCATATGTTGAATGTCTCACAAATAAGATTGCTACCAAGAGGTCATCTCAAGTTTACATGTAAAAAATTATTTATTAAAATCCATGACTAGGAATTGTCAATGAACGCATTAAGGTCCACTTCCACATTCATTCCAAAAACCTTGTCCGGAGAAGAAAAGGTGAGCGCTACCATCAGTCCTTTGTCATGCCAACAGTAAAGCATCTTGAGGTCATTCATGTGGGGGTGGCTTTTCACCCAATTGAGTGGGCTTACTCCCAAGAACACAGCCATGAATTAAGAATGGTACAAAAACATCCTCCCGAGGGCAACTTCTCCCAACCATCCAAGAACAGTTTGGTGAGGAACAATGCCTGTTAAAGCATGATGGAGCACCTTGCCATAAAGCAAAAGTCAAAACTAAGTGGCTTGGAGAACAAAACATTGGAAATTTGGGCCCATGGCCAGGACCTCATTGAGAACTTGTGGTCAATTCTCAAGAGTCGGGTGAACAAAAAAATCCCCACAAATTTTGACAAACTTCAAGCATTGATTATGCAAGAATGGGCTGCCATCATTCAGGATGTGGCCCAGAAGTTTATTGACAGCATGTCAGGGTGATCTGCAGAGGTATTTAAATGCAAAATAATGCACTTAAGGAAAAATAACACTTTGAGTACAATATTTGGAGTATAGTGTTGGCCATAACTTCAAAACAATAGGATTTGGGAAGCTCATTTCAGATGAATGTAAACTGAGCACACAGTGTAACTTGGCAGTGGGAAATAGAAATAGAATTTTAGGACACGTTACTAGCAAGATCACTAGCAGGAGGGAGAAGGTCCTAAGTCCTCTATATCAGTGGTCATCAACCATGTCCTCAGGGCCCACTAACAGGCCAGATTTTATGTATTACCTTGGGGAGATGCAGACTAGAATACTGCAATCATTGAACAGCAAGTGATATCACCTGTGATGTATTTCAGTTATCTTGCAAACCTGGCCTGTTAGTGGGCCCTGAGGACAGGGTTGATGACCACTGGTCTATATAGATCCTTAGGTATTACTACAGGGATCACCAGCATGTTTTCAAGAATAGTTAGCTTGCTAGCCACAAGGTCACAATATGGTATAGTAAAAGGAATGTGGCAGTTGAGGGTTAGGCCCCTTTAAGAGGAACTCTTTTTTTGCGATGTAGTGGGTGGAGTTAGTGCCCACATAAATATTAGGATGGGAGAGGCATTGTGAGATGGGTTATGGGAGCTAAACACCATAGACCTAGTCAGATGTAGTTGGCTTCTGCCAAGGGCCCTGAACATGGCTGAAACTTCAGGTGACATAGTTCAACTCCCAAAAGGAACAGCTGTCTTGACGCTTTTCAAGCCTGCTGTGGGCTGTGAGTTTAATGAAAAAGACCTTTTAGGCCAGGCCAGAGTCCTCTGAAGTGAGTACTAGTACACCAAGGAGTGAGAGTATCATCAGAGAGTGTGCCCGGTTGGCCAAAACTATAGAAGGTACATTAAGAAAGAGAGACTAGTATACTAAAGAGGGCACCTTGCTTATACTTGATGGAAGCTGTATGCTGTGAAGCTTGTATACACAAAGTCCCAACTCTGTGGTGCTCCCAAGGAAAGGAGGTGATAAGGGAAGCTGACTTACAAATGATGTACTGACATTCCACACCAAAATTACAGCTACAGAATGTCTGCTTCTGTTCATGACATTCCGAGCTGAATAATTCTGTCAGTATCTCAATGTTAGATGTCAGGCTATCTTTGAGAAGCTACACAAAAGTGCAGAAAACAGATTCAATGTGTGGAGATTACTTTATTTTCAAATATTAAGGCCTAAGGTCAGGGATGTCATGAGCGGGCCTACGGTCAGGGTTTTAATGCACTATGGCAAACGGTTTCATCCAATAGCAAATAGGTAACTGTCCTATCCAAGAAGAAGTAGGTGGGACTAGCACAGTTCGGCGCCAACAAATAGCCAATTGCAGTCCCTCCTTAGAAGCAGGAGAAAGGAGATCCTGATTGCTCTTTATAGATCTTTGTATCACTAGAGTGATCAACAGTAAGAGGAAGGAGATCCTGATTCCTCTATATAGATCTTCACTTATTAAAAGAGGGATCACCAGCAGGAGGAATGAAGTTCTGATTCCTCTATATACATCTTTAGTTATAACTACATGTGCACTGCCGAAAAATTAGTTAATTTTCGTTTTCATTCGTTTTTGTTTTGTTTTTGCTTTTCGGGTCATTCGTTATGATGGCACTTCATAAATTTGAAAATTTGTAAATTTGTAACTTAAAAATTAGAAAATCCGAAAGTAAGAAAGAAAAACAAAAAATTTGAAAGAATACCTAACTAATTAACTTATAATAACCAACTATTAAATTATAGGTTTTTGGAATTTCCTTTCAAATTTGTCTGTTAGTGAACCTAGCGAATACAAATGTATCCGAAGTTACGAATTATCCAAAATAAAAAATGCTGCATCTAAACAAATGGAATGGAATGAATTAAGAATACATAATAATAATGATAATAAAAAGTTCTCTAACAGCAACATTTGAAAGAAAATTTCAATACTGATAATTTAATAGTTAGTAATAGTTAAGTTATTATTACTTACCGTATATACTCGAGTATAAGCCGACCAGAATATAAGCCGGGGCACCTAATTTTACCACAAAAAACTGGGAAAATGTATTGACTCAAGTAAAAGCCTTGGGTGTCCATCTGCATGCCTCACTGTGCCTCACTTTGCCTCACTGTGTCCATGTGAATGCCCCACTGTGCCTCACTTTGTCTCACTGTGTCCATGTCCATGCCTCACTGTGCCCATGCCTCACTGTGCCCATGACTAGACTGATGTTTAACATGGGAGTCTATAGAAGGGGTACCCGGTTTCAAAAATCGGTGCTCCCCGGCCGTAGGTCCTCCAGACAACAAACTTTGCACACTTGTAGAGGAGAAATGGGGCTACATGTGTGCCAAGTTTAGTTTCCAGGGGACCTACGACCGGCCAGTACCAGGTCCCCAAATTCACCAGAGATATAACCGTTTAACATGGGAGTCTATGGAAGGGGTGACCGGATTTGGAAAATTGGTGCTCCCTGACCGTAGGTCCCCCGGACAAAAAACTTTGCACACTTCTAGAGGAGGAGTGGGGCTAAATGTGCTAAG
The DNA here is from genome assembly GCA_029206835.1 of Rana muscosa. Classification (NCBI taxonomy): domain Eukaryota; kingdom Metazoa; phylum Chordata; class Amphibia; order Anura; family Ranidae; genus Rana; species Rana muscosa. The sequence continues at coordinate 190,080,947 of CM055127.1, forward strand.
TTTGGAGTCCAGGGGACATACAGCCGGCCGGTACCGGGTTCCCAAATCCAGGAGATCAGGCGCAAAAAGGTGACTCGAGTATAAGCCGAGGGGGGCATTTTCAGCACAAAAAACTGTGCTGAAAAAACTCGGCCTATACTCGAGTATATACGGTAGTTATTATTTCAGATTTTAAAAATGTCATATTTTGAATTTATGAATTAACAAATTTCCGAATTTACGTATTTTCGAATATTAAAATTTCTGAATATTTGGAAAAATTAGTTAAACAGGTTTTCGTTGATTCAGATATTTATGAAGTAACAAATTTGTCTAAATTCATTAAAGAACGAATTTGGAACAAAACAAATTGCCCATGTCTAATCATTAGCAAGATGAGGGATGTCCTGATTCCTCTATATAGATCTTTAGTTATAGGTAGAGGGATAATTAGCAGAAAGAAGGAGGTCCTGATTCCTCTGTATAGATCGTTATATCACTAGAGGGGTCACCAGCAGGAGGAAGGAGGTCCTGATTCCTCTATATAGATCTTTATATCACTAGAGGGGTCACCAGCGGGAGGAAGGAGGTCCTGATTCCTCTATATAGATCTTTATATCACTAGAGGGGTCACCAGCGGGAGGAAGGAGGTCCTGATTCCTCTATATAGATCTTTATATCACTAGAGGGATCACCAGCAGGAGGAAGGGGGTCCTGATTCCTCTATATAGATCTTTATATCAATAGAGGGGTCACCAGCAGGAAGAAGGAGGTTATGATTCCTCTATCTAGATCTTTTTATTTTTATTATTTATATTCTCTTTATTAATTTTCTTGCATATTCAAATTAACATTGTACATGCTTATTTATATTTACTTTTCACAACGATAAATTAGCAAAATATTATCAATGTAAGTTTCACTCTGTTAATCCTCATCCCTCCCTCCTTCCCCCTCCCCCTTTACTATTTTCTCATATTAGGTTTTTTCCTATTTTCCTTTCTTCCATTTTTACACATTATTCAAAGTTTATTTCTGTTTTCATTTATTTTCCTTGTGCCATTTTTCTTACTCTCTTTCCCTCGCACTCTCTGCTTTACAGGGGTATCCCTATTTTTTCCAACCACGGGTTCCACACCTTTTCAAACTCTCTTATGTTCCCTCTCTTAATATATACTACCCTCTCCTTCCATATTGTTGCGGTAACTGTGTTAGCCCATTCTCTCACTGAGGGGGGGGGGGGTCTTTTGCCTGCCATCTTTGCGCTATCAATTTTCTAGCATGAAAAAGGCATCTAAGCACTACTTTTGTTATGCTGATCGCTCTGTTTGTTCCCTCCTCTAGTCCCAAGACACATATTCTAGGGTCCATTTCTATTGTTGTCATATATGTCCTATTTATACTATCCAGTAACCCTGTCCAATACCTAAATAATTTCGGGCACCTCCATAGCATGTGTATCAGGTCCCCTGTGTCTTGACATCTGGGACACCCTGCATCTGCTCTCCACCCAAAGTCAAACAGCCTTTTTGGTGTATAGTATGTCCTATGTAATAACATTAAGAATGAAAATTTCTGGGCCGGTGAAACAGATACATGGTGTCCACTCTCTAGTACCTTTTTCCATTGCCCCCCGGATATGGGCCCCAGATCTTCCTCCCATTTCCCTCTGCTTTTGAGATGTTCAGGAGCTGTAATACTTCCTTTGCATAAGTGTGGGTATATTTCGGATATACGGCCCCCTGTCTCACTCTGGTTGCCCAATCTCTGAAAGATAGGGGATTTATGCCAGGTTGCTCCCTGTCTGTCAAACTGCATATCTAATGCATGTCTAATTTGCAAATATCTGTAAAATGTATGTTTAGGGATTATAGATCTTTAAATCACTAGAGGGGTCACCAGCAGGAGGAAGGAGGTCCTGATTCCTCTATATAGATCTTTATATCACTAGAGGGGTCACCAGCAGGAGGAAGGAGGTCCTGATTCCTCTATATAGATCTTTATATCACTAGAGGGGTCACCAGCAGGAGGAAGGAGGTCCTGATTCCTCTATATAGATCTTTAGTGATCATTAGTCAACAGCACAAGGTCCTAATTTCCCTAAATCAATCCTTATATACAGGGACCTCCAGCAGGAGGAAGGAGGCCCTGATTCCTCTATATAGATCTATAGATAGGCCTTATTTAGGATACCATATCCAATTTTGGAGACCTCCCTTACAAAAAGATAAGCAGGCTCCAGGTCTGGATGGAAGAGGTTCCACTTCCATACTCACATTAGTGCTGTAGGCGGGGCCTACACATGATGCCATTGTTTGTTAGGGTGCAGGCCATGCTAGCAACAGACTGCAGAGTTGGTGGGGGGCGCTGAGCCAGAGACTGGGTTATGGCTTAGTGGATGCACCGGTCTAGAAGATATGCACCCCCATATATCCAGGCCTGTTTACTGTTGACTTAACCAGCATGAATCCTAAACCAATATTCCTATTACTCCTATCCTTGAGTCCTAGCGCAGACCATTCTAGTAACACACCACTGCAAGTGGAGGGGGGGGCTGCACTGGGGATAGGGGACTGGATCATGGTTAATGGCTGCACTAGTCTTGGTGATCTGGGGATGATACAGCACACCCCAGTACCCCCCTAGATCCAGGCCGGCATACTCCTCCCTAGTATGGTATATAAGGTGCTGCAGAACCCGCTCCCTCCTAGGACTAGATTTGTCCTTATCACCATGAACCCTGAACCAGATCTCATATTACTCAAATCCTTAAGTCCTAGCACTGGCTACCTCGTAAATTTCCTCCTAACTTAAAAATTCTTATGTCCACCTATAAGGCTCTGCACAGCTTGACACCCCATTATCTAAATGAAATGATATCATCCGGGGCGTGGCCTGACGAGTGAACCGGATGGTCGCATAGCTCCTGAGCTCCGTAGTCACGGAACGAAAAGCGGCACTCAGCGAATACATCTGAGGGATTACTACACCTCAAAGAGCCGGGAGAGGTACGAGCAACCACCCGGACCATGACAGGCAAGCGCCGAGGAGCTAAGAAGCCTAAACGGCTCACAGACTTCTTCCTGGTGGTTCCCGGAGGGGAGGGGAAGCAAGATGGCGCGGCGGCCTGCTCACCTTCTCCCACATCCGCACGAGAGATCGCATCTGGCAAAGGTAAAAAGCAAAAACAACACACCTCTCCCTCTAGCCAGCGCCCCTGCCCTCCTTCCCCATCCACCAGCAGCCCTGCTAAATCAAGGCCGAGGATGGATGGCAACGGATCCAGTCCAGCCTGCAGCCAGGCCTCTGAATCGGGGGAAGACACCAGGGAGCTGCCTGAGCCCATAGAATCCTTCCCTACCATGAATCAGCCAGTGTTGGATACGGTGTTAAAGGACATGTTGCTATCATTACGTAGCACTATTCAGTCCGATATGGCCTCATGCATGCACACATTCAGTAGAGAAATCCAAGCAGTGGAACGCAGAGTGGACCGTATAGAAACAAAAATGGGGGAGTATGCAGAGACTATAAATGATTTAGTGGATGCAGATGACACGAGGGAAGGGGACATAGACTGGATCAAAGCCAAACTCACAGATATGGAGGATAGGTCCAGGAGGAACAACCTCAAATTAAGGGGTTTCCCCGAAACGGTTCAACAATCTGACCTAAACAGATATACTGCGACGCTGTTCAAAACACTGGTACCCGATCTATCTGACATGGATGTCACCATAGACAGAATCCACCGCCTCCCTAAGCCCGCACACCTATCTGAACGCGTACCCAGGGACGTCCTAATGCGCCTCCATTTTTTCCATGTTAAGGAGATTATTATGTCAGTCACGAGGAAGCAGGAGCAGGTCCCCGCGCAATATCAGCACCTACAATTCTACTCGGATCTCTCCCAATATACGCCTCAACAGCGGAGGAGTCTAAACACGGTGACCAAAGCTCTTAGAAACCACAAGATTCTGTATAGATGGGGCTATCCAACCAAACTTACTGTGACGAAAGACAACCACACACACACGATTACTTCATTGGAGAAGGGAATTGCCTTGCTGCGGGATTGGGGCATTCTCCTGGAGACAGAAGGGAATGCACACTCTACCAGCACCCCACGCCCTATAGAAAATGAGTGGAAGAAGGTGACAGGGAAGAATGCAAAATCCCATGATTAAATTTCCTCAGATGTAGTTGATATATGGATAAGTTCCTGTGATACCCAAGGCTGAACTTATCCCCCTAAATTGATCTAGCAGCTTATGCTGTCTTTAACTGTTCCGTTTGTGTTGCTCTCTGAGACTAACCTACAGAGAGTGAGTCTGTTTCTGACGCACAAGTTACTGTTATGTTTTTTTCTGTTTTTTGGTTTCCACTTTTTTTGCCAAGTCTTTTAGATTAAAAGACCTCAACGAAGTCCTACACCTGCGCAAATATCCGGTATGGACATAAGGGAGAAGAGAAGAGGTCCTCTTGCACCACACTCTCTTTGTAGGACGGTTTCTACATCCATGCTTAGTGAGTATCCCATCTCTATCGGCATATGGAGGCGCCCCCGTCGCTACTGCCTGCAGAGGCGGTGGAGACTGGGCCTGACACCCCGAGTCACTGCTACACTTCACACGGCAAGCTACTTCACCAGGCTCATCCAGCTAGATGGCTCTGAATATTATTTCCATTAATGCTAAAGGACTGAACCATCCAGCAAAGCGCAGTTCGTTGTGGAGGGAGGCACTTTTTCAGCAATGTGACATAGTATGTGCCCAGGAAATGATATCATCCTACTACCCTCTTGTGACCTTCACTCTTCTAATTCTGTTCTTCTGTTCCTGAAACCCCATCCACACCCTATGGGGTACAGGACCTTCACCGGTTATACCCCAAAAGTCTGGAATGATCTTCCCAAGAACATCAGAGATTCAAATTTAAAACTTTCTTCTTTAGATAAGATTTTACCTAACTCCTATTTTTTTTTCCCTTGGCTTATGTATCCCTGGCTTGCTTTGAGAGGGAAACTTTAAAGGCACAATACGTATAACAGCAAACTGATTATTATTATTATTAACAGTATTATTAATTATTTATTGTTATTTATTTATTATTACTATTATTATTATGATGATGATTATTATTATTATTATTATTATCACCATTACTGGGCATATTCTTTCTTTGTTAACAGAGCCAGGATGGACTGTAAGTTGGACAGATTTTTCCTTTTTTTTTTTCATTGTGCATTGCCATGTATACCTGTTCATACAATGCATAGTGGACATTTGTTAACAATTCTGAGGACATTTAAAGGTTTTTCTGTCATAACCTGATAAATAATGCATTGTCTATGGACAATAGGCATTTAATACAGATGTATAAGCCATTGTTTTTTTAAATTTTCAGTCTTGTAAGTTTATTATTCATTTCACATAAGGTGATTGTATAATTAATTCCCAATCACACCTTCATTGCTGGGAATACTCGTGGTGATTGCTAAATAAAACTTTTAATTTGTTAATAATTTAAAAAGATAAAACTGGTAAAAATCTCAGGAGTGTGACATCATTCTGTGTTTTAACAAGACCTCGCAGGACACCTCGGCTAATGATTGACCTAATTAAAGATTGTTGTTGGTGGTAAGTGACCCCCGAGGATCCTAATCTTAGCTCTCTAATGGTTTTCTATTATATTTCAAATAATGATACAAAATAAAGAAGGGCTTTTAACCGTTCATTGTATCAAGAACTAAAAAGTCTCTTTTAAACATATACTGTATACTAGTAAATGATGAATGAACTGGTTTCCTATATACTGTAAGAGGAGAATAAATACTGACTCTTCTTTGTAAATATATGTAAGCAGATATTGCCAATAAAATATAAAAATAATATATATATTGTGCATAAAAATAAAGAATTAGGTTCTATTTTTTTTTTTTAAGTTATAATATTTTATATAATTTCTCTGCATGTGTGTAAACTATTACTTAATTTAGGATGCACCTTACTTTTCATACTGTCTAACTAAAACTGTATATACCTGCAAAAATATTACCGGTATACTTTAAAGTGATATTAAAGTCTTGTTTTTTTGGGGGTTTAAAAATATCAAACATGTCATACTTACCTGTTCTGTAATGGATTTTCACAGAGTAGCCAGATCCTCCTCTACTTGGGTCCCTCACAGGCGCTCCTGGCCCCTCCCTCCTGATCAATGTCCCCACAGCAAGCACCTTGTTATGGGTGCACTCAAGCCATGCCGCTTGTCTGTGTGTCCATTCAGACATGGAACCATGACTCAGCCCCACCCCCTCGCTCTCCTCATTGGCTCACTCACTTTGATTCAAAGCAGCGGAAGCCAATGGGGCCAGCTGCTGTCTCAGTCAATAAGGAGCCGAGGCTCTCATACAACATCGCTGGGTTGATGGGTCTTAGGTAATTATTAGGGGGGCTGAAGGGGGCTGCTAAAAACCAAAGTTTTTTTTATCTTAATGCATAGAATGCACCTTCTGACTTTAGAACCACTTTGAGGCCTCATGCCTACTTGAGCTAAAAATCACTTGTTTTACAGAAGTTTGACTTTTTTGGGGGGGAGGGGTTTGTCTTTAAATGCCCCTTAATGATAGCTTATGGATAAGATTTACTAAAACCTGAGAACACAGACTCTGGTGCAGCTGTGCATGGTAACCAATTAGCTTTTTTAATTCAGCTTGTTGAATAAGGCTACATTCACACTTTGCTGAGTGTTTTCAGGCATTTTTTCAAGCATTTTTTTCAGACATTTTTGAGCATTTTTTTTAGCAGATTTGCAAATATTATAAGTGTTTTTTAAATCATGCGACAAAATGCTTGAAAAAAGCTCATGTAGTTTTTTTCAAGGCGTTTCCATTCAAGTTTATGGGAAGAAAAATGCTCAAATCTGCCTAAAAATTGTCTCATGTACTATTTTGAACAACAGGCAATTGACAAGACACTCAAATAGGAACAGAGGCCATTGAATTTAATGGAATTTTGCTTGTTGTGCATTTCTGTGCATTGAGCTTAAAGTTGAAAAATACTCAAGTGTGAACGGGGTCTTAAAGCAGAGTTCCGCAGAAAAATAAAATAAAAGTCAGCAGGTACAAATACTGCAGCTGCTGACTTATAAAATAAGGACACTTACCTGTCCAGGGCACCTGCGATGTCCTCGCCCGAAGCCGACCCGTCCCTCGGCTCCTGGGTGGAGGCGCCGGCATCTTCAGTAAGGTAAACAGGAAGTGAAGCCTTGCGGCTTCACAGCCTTGTTCCCTACTGTGCATGCACGTGTCCTGACTGGTCCCTGCTGTCTTCTGGGACCTGTGTGTTTCCCAGAAGACAGCGGGGAGGGGAGGAGGGGCCAGACATGGCGTAGATCATTGCAGATTCTGCGGCGATCTATCGCTGGAAGTGGGAGCAAATACCTGTATCAGGTATCTTCTCCCCCCTCCCCCCTGAAAGGTGCCAAACACCGGAGGGAGGGAGGAACCAGATAAGCAGAAGTTCAATTTTTGGGTGGAACTCCTCTTAACGCTTTGACCATAAAATCTAAAAGCTGATTGGTTCCCAAGCACAGCTGCACCAGATTCTGTGCCAACCAGTTTTAGTAAATCTCCTCCTAGGTGTCCATGCACACACAAGCTTTTACAGGAGTTTAGAGGCAGAAAAGATTAGTGCTCTGCCAGAAAAATGTCTGTTGAATTTAAACGCGGGTAAACATGTGTAAACACTTCTAAGCGCTAGCCCTGTTTAGTGCTTCAGAATTTTTTTATTTCAGTGGCCAAAATAAATGAATAAATTAATATTTAGTTAGTCAGGTTGAAAAAAGACCATCCAGTTCAACCATCAAAAAATAAAATAATATCATACAATCCCATATACACAATTCTATACCCACAGTTGATCCAGAGGAAGGTGAAAAACCCCAGCAGAGCATGATCCAATTTGCTACAGCAGGGGAAAAAATTCCTTCCTGATCCCCTGAGAGGCAATTGGATATTCCCCAACTTTACCTATAAATGTCAGTACCCAGTTATATTATGTATATTTCATTCTGGCCAATGAAGTAAATAAATGCTCAAGTGCATGATGTGCCTAAATGCATTTGCCAAAAAAGGGAGGGGGGACACTTTTGAAGCTGCTTTTCTCCTGCCAGGAGAAACACGTTTATAAAAGCCCCAGTGAGCATGAAGACTACCTCATTTAGCTATGTAAGTAAATCTTAGCTTGAGCTTTTGAGCTCTATAAATAACAGGCTGTTTATTTTTCCAACAGAGCAGCTAACAACGACCCTTCAGGTCTGGTATGGATTTTAAGGGGAACTCCACGCCAAATGTAAAAAAAAAATGGCGTGGAGTTCCCCCCAAAAATCCATACCAGACCCTTTATCCGAGCACGCAACCTGGCAGGTCGCAGGAAAAGAGGGGGGACGAGAGAGGGCCCCCCCTCCTGAACCGTACCAGGCCACATACCCTCAACATAGGGAGGATGCTTTGGGGGTCTGTGACCCCTCAAAGCACCATGTCCCCATGTTGATGGGGACAAGGGCCTCATCCCCACAACCCTTGCCCGGTGGTTGTGGGGGTCTGCGGGCAGGGGGCTTATCGGAATCTGGAAGCCCCCTTTAACAAAAGGGACCCCCAGATTCCACCCCCTATGTGAATTGGTAACGGGGTACATTGTACCCCTATCATTTCACAAAAGAAAGTGTCAAAAATTTTAAAAACCACACAGACACCATTGTGAAAACTCCTTTATTAAAAATAAAAAAGCCATTCCAGCATTGTAATGCAGTCCCCAAACAGTTTTTATGACAATAACTTGCATATTAACCTTTAAAATTTGCGCTTTAGATTTCTCCCATAGACTTTTAAAGGGTGTTCAGCGGCTTTTCGAATTTGCCCAAAATTACCGAAAATTGTTCACTGTTCGCCGAATGGGCGAACAGCCAATGTTCGCGTCGAACATGAGTTTGACTCGAAAATAAAGCTCATCCCTACATGTGAGGCATTTTCCTGGTGTCCTCTGTAATACCCAAACCTAAATGTCACCCCAAAGAAGATGTTGTAACTTTAGCAGACACAGAATAAGTCAAGACACCTGCTTTTTCTGTCCCTCCTGTCCTTGCCAACCTGGTCTATACCTCTAGGACTGCTTTTGTCTCTACCACACACTGGAGAATTAGTATAGGGTACTGCAAGGCACCGTCTAGGGCACACAATTCACACACAAGTGTCTCAAAAGATGTTAGATAGTTAGGAAATTGGCTGTTGCATTTTGAGAGACTCTAAAATCAAAGGCTGGAAAGTTTAGTTACAGGTTTGATAAGTTCCCAGAAAAGTAAAAAAAAAAACAAAACTATAAAATAAAAAATAAAGTTGTTGTTTTATTGAGTTAATGTTCTATTGTTACTGTGTTTTAGTGCTAATCCTCATTCTTTGCTACAACCAACGCCATTCTGCTGCAGCACTGATCTGTTTATTCTGACAGCAGCAGGGTGTTGCTCTCAGAATACATATGTCAGTGATTGCAGCGCTGCAGGAGGAGATTTCTCATCCACAGGTAAAAAATAAACGTATATGCCCAGACATGAGGGGCCTGGGGTGGTCAGTGGATGGATCTCCCCTATGCATCGGCATATATTTTTAAAAACATTGTTGTTACGGATTTCTTCACTAACATAGACCAATGTGAACGAAAAGAGAACATTACATATATGCCGAACATTAGAAGTGGGTGGATCCAGGGCAGTGGATTTTAATGGTGGGCTTACCACACACTTTTTCTGGCAGAGATTTCTTCATCCAAATACCGAGTGGTTATACTGGGATGATGCTGCAGCTGCAGGCATCATACCAGTATTGTTTTATTCAGCTAGCTGTTGGCTTTCTTGTAGACCAATCCTAGTGACCAATCCCAGTGACCAATCCTAATTAGCTGCTGGATTGCTTTTACAAGCAGCTGTGAAGTGACACCCCCCCTCTTCTCTGCCTTCCATGGCTTTCTCAGGCTCTCCTGTCCTACTGGGCATCCCAAGACTGAAGTCGGCAGTTATGCTGGCTGACCATAGAGCTGATCGTAGACCGGAAAAGCATTTCATTACTTTGGTTCTACTGGATATAGACAGCGCTATTTTTAAATTGGGGAAGCATCTGATCATACCGATCTTGCTTTTAAGAGCAGAGAGATCTAGAGTCTAAGAGACCCTAGATTTCTGAGCAAAGAGTACCTGTCACTGGTATTGCTGGCACAGGGGATATTTACATTCCCTGTGATAACAATAAAAGTGATTTAAAAAAAATGGACAATGTAAAAAAATAAATAATAATAATAATAAAAAAATTAAGGGCGCATGTGCGGCTTGTAAGTTGGCGGACGTGTAAGAGGAGAGCTCCGGTCCCCATCTCCCTGTTCGCGGCTCCTGCTCCACAGCTACAATAGCCCCAGGAGTGACATCAACAATCGCCTGAAGCCCCTGGGCAGCTTATGGGCAAAATCGGCTTCAAAAAAGCTATATATCGAGGATTTATCCCGCCGCCATCCTCAAGGCCTAACCACGCTATGGAGCGCTTCCTGTATAGGCCGCAATCCCCATCCTCGAGTACCGCGGCCGGCCTGTCGGATCTACGATTCCCATCTAGCGGCCGAAAATGCACCTCCGACACACTACGGATCCCAGCAATCCCAACCACCAGACACTACAGCTGTGGTAGGGAGAGGAAAAAAGCAGCGCCTTCTAAGCGTAGTAGTATCAGAGATTTATTTATTTTTTTTTTTTTTATATACAGCAGCAAGAGATACACTCACAAACGAGTATAGTATAAAGCTTATCTTAAGTGTTGTCCGCTCGACCCGGGAGCTGCGAAGCCTGGTGTTCAGGCTTCATCAGGCTCATCTGATGAGCCTGATGAAGAAGCACGCATGCTTCGAACGCGTGCATCCCCCGCTGACATCATACCCGGAAGTGACGATTCCACTAGCTGTGTTCCAGTGAGGATTCTTCCCCATCTCTGCGGCCGCGAGAGTGAAGTTCCGTCTACCACTGTTAACAGCCTAAAGAACAACGTGGGATTTCAGCTTTTAACACCAGGATTCGCAGCTCCCGGGTCGAGCGGATGACAACACTTAAGATAAGCTTTATACTATACTCGTTTGTGAGTGTATCTCTTGCTGCTGTATATAAAAAAAATAAAAATATTTTTTTTTATAAATCTCTGATACTACTACGCTTAGAAAGCGCTGCTTTTTTCCTCTCCCTGTCATATTTCAGATTACTTCCATCTGCAAGCTGGCAGCCTTCCCTGCGGATAGTTTTTAAGCTATTTTACACATGGACTTATTGTCATGGACTTTAAGTGTGTGTCTTTATACAGCCTATCGAAGTTCCCATTCCTATCCTGTTAGCCCCTTTATATGTTTAGTCATCTTGTAAATCCTAATCCAGAGTGCGCTCAATTCATCTATTGTTTATGTTATATGTACTACAGCTGTGGTAACAGTGGCTGTGCTTGATCTTAGGCTAGATGATGCATTTGGATGCGAAACGCGTCGGAGGACCCTGCTGTTGCCACTAACTATTTGATGAAGCGCTGTTACATCTTTTTAAATGTAAGTGTTCCTACCTACATTAACCACTTAACGACCGCTCACTGTATATATACGTCGGCAGAATGGCACCGACAGGCACAATCACGTAGAGCATACGTGATTGCCTTTGTATAGTTGGGGGGTCCAATCGGACCCCCTCCTATACAGTGAGCGGTGGCTAAGTGTCCGGGAGCGTTCCGGGATGAGGGGGCAGCCATTCGTTTCCGGCCACCCCCTCGCGATCGCTCCCGGCGAATGGAAATGCCCCCTCTGTCTGTGTCAGGCAGAGGAAGCAGGAGGAAGTGATGTCATCTCTGGTGCGGCGCTCACATATACCGAGCGCCGTACAAGAGAAGACATCAGGTCAGTGCACACAACACTACACTGACACCAGGACACATAGGGACATAAATCGCCCCCCCCAGGCCCCCCAGACACCCCCAGATCACCCCCCCAGCCCCCAGTCACAGTGTCACTGATTGCAGTGACCATTTATTTACTGATCACTGCAATCAGTGACATTTGTGACTGTAAAAGTGTCAGTACATTCAGTTTTAGGTCCAGTGTAGCCCCCTAACCCCCCCTAATAAAGGTTTAACCCCCTGATCACCCCCCAGATAACCCTTTCACCCCCTATCACCACTGTCGCTAAGCGATCATTTTTCTGATCGCTGTCTTAGCGTCAGTGATGCCGATCGGCAGCCAGTAATTTTTTTTAGGTTCGCCGCATGTTTTTATAGAGTCAGGTACCCCAATATATTATCTAATAAAGGTTTAACCCCCTTGATCGCCCCCCAGGTAACCCTTTCACCCCCTATCACCACTGTCGCTAAGCGATCGTTTTTCTAAACGCTGTCTTAGTGTCGGTGATGTAGATCGGTAGCCGGTAATTTTTTTTAGGTTCGCCGCAGGTTTTTATAGCGTCAGGTACCCCAATATATTATCTAATAAAGGTTTAACCCCCTTGATCGCCCCCCAGGTAACCCTTTCACCCCCTATCACCACTGTCGCTAAGCAATCGTTTTTCTAAACGCTGTCTTAGTGTCGGTGATGCAGATCAGTAGCCAGTAATTTTTTTTAGGTTCGCCGCATGTTTTTATAGCATCAGGTACCCCAATATATTATCTAATAAAGGTTTAACCCCCTTGATCGCCCCCCAGGTAACCCTTTCACCCCCTATCACCACTGTCGCTAAGCGATCGTTTTTCTAAACGCTGTCTTAGTGTCGGTGATGCAGATCGGTAGCTGGTAATTTTTTTTAGGTTCGCCGCAGGTTTTTATAGCGTCAGGTACCCCAATATATTATCTAATAAAGGTTTAACCCCCTTGATCGCCCCCCAGGTAACCCTTTCACCCCCTATCACCACTGTCGCTAAGCGATCGTTTTTCTAAACGCTGTCTTAGTGTCGGTGATGCAGATCGGTAGCCAGTAATTTTTTTTAGGTTCGCCGCAGGTTTTTATAGCGTCAGGTACACCATATATTATCTAATAAAGGTTTTAACCCCCTGATTGCCCCTAGTTAACCCTTTCACCAGTGATCACCATATAAGTGTTACGGGTGACGCTGGTTAGTTAGTTTGCTTTTTATAGTGTCAGGGCACCCGCCGTATATAACCCAATAAAGGTTTAACCCCCTGATCGCCCGGCGGGTGATATCAATTAGGTTTTAGCGTCAGAGAGGGTCTGCGTCACACCCCAGGCAGCGTCAGGTTAGTGCCAGTAACGCTAACACCCACGCGTGAAGCATACACCCCCCTTAGTGGTATAGTATCTGAACAGATCAATATCTGATCTGATCTATACTAGCGTCCCCAGCAGTTTAGGGTTCCCAAAAACGCAGTGTTAGCGGGATCAGCCCAGATACCTGCTGGCACCTGCGTTTTGCCCCTCCGTCCAGCCCAGGCCACCCAAGTGCAGTATCGATCGATCACTGTCACTTACAAAACAAAAACACACATAACTGCAGCGTTCGCAGAGACAGGCCTGATCCCTGCGACTCCAGTGCTGTAGGAGGTGATTTCACCACCACAGTTAAAAAAAAAAAAGCATATATGCCGAAGCATTGGGGCAGCAGGGGCGGAGGAGCGGAAGAGCGATTTTGCTCCTAATGCCGCGTACATACGGTCAAAATACCGACGGAGGCTTGCCCGTGGAAAAGTCCGACCATGTGTGTGCGGCATAACGTTTTTGCGGGAGGATGCCCCCATGCTTCGGCATATATAAATGGTGCGTGTATGCCCATCATTGGAAGTGGGTGGATGAAGGGCGGTATTCTAATGGTGGACATACCCACCGATCAATCTCTTTTTTCGTTCAGCCAACTGGCTGCATGAAAAAAAAAGATTACAATACATGTCCAACAAGGACCAGCAACGTACTGGTATGTTGCTGGACTTTGAATGTTTATACCAGAATGATGCCTGCGGGTTTAGGTATCATCTTGGTATCATTCTTTTCAGCCTGCGGCCGGCTTTCATGTAAAAGCAATCCTAGCGGCTAATTAGCCTCTGGACTGCTTTTACAAGCAGTGGGAGGGAATGTCCCCACCGGATATAAAAAGCGCCATTGGGAAATTGGGAAAGCATTTTATCACACCGATCTTGGTGTGGTCAGATGCTTTGAGGGCAGAGGAAAAATCTAGGGTCTAGAAGACCCCAGTTTTTTCAAAAAAAGAGTACCTGTCACTACCTATTGCTATCATATGGGATATTTACATTCCCTGAGATAACAATAAAAATGTTAAAAAAAAATACTTGGAAGGAACAATTTAAAACTAAAATAAAAAAGCAAAATTAATAATAAAAAATAAAATAAAATAAAAAAAGCACCCCTGTCCTGCCCTGCTCTTGCCCAATGGCGAACGCAAGCGTCGGTCTGGCGTCATATGTAAACAGCAATTGCACCATGCATGTGAGGTATCACTGCGAAGGTCAGATCGAGGGCAGTCATTTTAGCAGTAGACCTCCTCTGTAAATCTACTGGGGTAACCTGTAAAGGCTTTTAAAGGCTTTTAAAAATGTATGTAGTTTGTCGCCAATGCGCGTTTGTGCGCAATTTTAAAACATGTCGTGTTTGGTATCTATGTACTCGGCCTAAGATCATCTTTTTTATTTCATCAAACATTTGGGCAATATAGTGTGTTTTAGTGCATTAAAATAAATAAAAGTGTATTTTTTAACCCAAAAAATGCGTTTGAAAAATCGCTGCGCAAATACTGTGTAGAAAAAAAAAATGCAACACCCACCATTTTAATCTGTAGGGCCTTTGCTTTAAAAATATATATAATGTTTGGGGGTTCAACATAATTTTCTTGCAAAAAAAAATGTTTTCATGTAAACAAAAAGTGTCAAAAAGGGCTTTGTCTTCAAGTGGTTAGAAGAGTGGATGTAAGCTTCCTAATGTTGTGTATAAAATGCCAGAACAGTTCAAAACCCCCCCAAATGACCCCATTTTGGAAAGTAGACACCCCAAGCTATATACTGAGAGGCATGTCGAGTCCATGGAATATTTTATATGTTGACACAAGTTGTGGAAAAACAACAATTTTTTTTTTTTTTTTTTTGCACAAAGTTGTCACTAAATTATATATTGCTCAAACATGCCATGGGCATATGTGGAATTACACCCCAAAATACATTCTGCTGCTTCTCCTGAGTACGGGGATACCACATGTGTGAGACTTTTTGGGAGCCTAGCCGCGTACGGGACCCCAAAATCCAAGCACCGCCTTCAGGATTTCTAAGGGTGTAAATTTTTGATTTCACTTCTCACTGCCTATCACAGTTTCGGAGGCCATGGAATGCCCAGATGGCACAACCCCCCCCCCCCAAATGACCCCATTTTGGAAAGTAAACACCCCAAGCTATTTGCTGAGAGGTATTGTGAGTATTTTGCAGATCTCGCTTTTTGTCACAAAGTTTTGAAAATTGAAAAAAAATAAATATATATATATATTTTCTTTCTTCATTTTCAAAAACAAATGAGAGCTGTAAAATACTTGCCATGCCTCTCAGCAAATAGCTTGGGGTGTCTATATTCCAAAATGGGGTCATTTGGGGGGGTTTTGTGCTATTTTGGTATTTTATGGCCTTCGAAACTGTGATAGGTAGTGAGGAGTGAAATCAAAAATTTGTGCCTAGAAATCCTGAAGGCGGTGCTTGGTTTTCGGGGTCCCGTACGCGGCTAGACTCCTAAAAAGTCCCACACATGTGGTATCCCCGTACTCAGGAGAAGCAGAAAAATTTATTTTGGGGTGTAATTCCACATATAACCATGGCATGTGTGAGCAATATATCATTTAGTGACAACTTTTTGTAATTTTTTTTTTTTGTCATTATTCAATCACTTGGGACAAAAAAAATATATATTCAATGGGCTCAACAGGCCTCTCAGCAATTTCCTTGGGGGGTCTACTTTCTAAAATGGGGTCATTTGTGGGGGTTTTGTGCTATTTTGGCATTTTATGGCCTTCGAAACTGTGATAGGTAGTGAGGAGTGAAATCAAAAATTTGCACCCTTAGAAATCCTGAAGGCGGTGCTTGGTTTCCAGGGTCCCGTACGCAGCTAGGCTCCCAAAAAGTCCCACACATGTGGTATCCCCGTACTTAGGAGAAGCAGCAAAATGTATTTTGGGGTGCAATTCCACATATAACCATGGCATGTGTGAGCAATATATCATTTAGTGACAACTTTTTGTATTTTTATTTTTTTTTGTCATTATTCAATCACTTAAGACAAAAAAAATTAAAATTCAATGGGCTCAACATGCCTCTCAGCAATTTCCTTGGGGTGTCTACTTTCCAAAATGGGGTCATTTGGGGGGGGGTTTGTACTGCCCTGTCATTTTAGCACCTCAAGAAATGAGATAGGCAGTCATAAATTTAAAGCTGTGTAAATTTCAGAAAATGTACCCTAGTTTGTAAACTCTATAACTTTTGCGCAAACCAATAAATATACGCTTATTGACATTTTTTTTACTAAAAACATGTGGCTGAATACATTTTGGCCTAAATGTATGACTAAAATTGAGTTTATTCGATTTTTCTTATAACAAAAAGTAGAAAATATCATTTTTTTTCAAAATCTTCGGTCTTTTTCCGTTTATATCGCAAAAAATAAAAATCGCAGAGGCAATCAAATACCATTAAAAGAAAGCTCTATTTGTGGGAAGAAAAGGATGCAAATTTCGTTTGGGTACAACATTGCATGTCCGCACAATTTACAGTTAAAGCAGCGCAGTGCAAAATTCTGAATTCACCTCTGGTCCTTTAGCTACCAAATGGTTCGGGGCTTAAGTGGTTAAATTACCCTTTTATACAGGATTACGCTATGTGCTTTTTTCTTTCCTTCCATTTTCTATAACTTACCTGAATTCAACACCTGGCCATTATTGGGCATTTTCTGCAAGTTCCATCGCCATTTGGATGCCAGAGATATTTTCTGCACCCTCTGTATTGGATTGATGTCCGAGGTCCCTGTTTAAATCACAGTTGTAGATTCGCTGTCCATAGTGGCTTACCCATGCTTGGTTGACCCTTTGAACGTAAGTTTTTTGGGGTCCACGCCTTTCGGTAAGCCTTTTCTACTATCGTATGGTGACGGTCACTCTGAAAGCACTTGTTTTGTGTCAAGTCTACTTTAGGAGCACCACCATTTTGATTTTGATTTTGACTTTGATTTTCACCAATTCAACTTCACCAGCATTTTATTTGGTTTACACCAAAGAATTTAGTTTCATTGTGACTTTTACAATTTAGTACTCACATCACTGAGGACTTTTTGGAATAATTTTCATTTCTTCACTGTGTCCTTTAAGATGTTTGTATAATTTGAATATGTATTGTTGATTACTGCACTTTCAGTGCAGTTTATATTTAGTTTTAGCGCTACACTTTTTTTGTTTTGCTTGATCTTAGGCTACAATCACTACTCCAGGACCTGACTCACAACATAGCTAAAGAGGTGGGTAAAATAGCACATAAACTCCGGGGGGAGATAGACCAACTGGGGGAACGCACAGACACCTTGGAGAACAAATTTGATGAGCTTACCCAGTATGTACATGCCCTAGAGGAAGACAATGCTGCCATGAAGCACACAGTTTCCCAACTCTAGTTACAACAGGAGGATTTGGGGAACAGGGAAAGACGTCAGAACCTCTGGATTCGAGGGGTGCCCGAATCGGTTACTGATAAGGAGCTGCGTCCATATCTTCTAGGCCTATTTATCACTTTGGCACCCCAAATCCTGGACATTGATTGGCACCTTGACCGGGCACACAGGTCTTTGGCCCCTAAGCCTCAACCTGGCTCTAACCCCAGAGACATTATTGTCCTCTTCCATTATTACGAAAGCAAGGAAGCCCTCACTGTCGCAACTCATAATAAATCTTGCATTGAAATTAAGCAGGCCAAGATCCAGATTTTCAGCAATCTTTCCCCTATCACTTTGGCAAAAAGACGTAGCTTTCACCCTGTTACCACCCACCTGCAAAATCACCAAGTGCCTTACCGCTGGGGATTCCCCTTCCGCCTGTCTGTCTCAAAGGATGCGGTCCAATATTCACTGAGAGACCTTTATGAAAGTGAGGCCTTCATTCGCAATCTGGATCCCCCCCCCCATTCCTGAAGAGGATCTTCAGCTTCCTGTTTTGAACCCCAAGCCTCTTACAACACCAGCCAAGATCTGGACCCCTGTTCAACGAAGATCGCAAAAGGCCTTCTCTACCCCTGAACGAGCTAACCCCTCCAGATTCCCAACCTGAAGAGGCTCTCTACTCAAGAATTCAATTTACCCACTACCATGGCCGGTTGATGTTTAACCTGGCTGTGAAAGTGGTCCTGTGAATATGGGCCACTCCATTTTCAAGAGTGACACTTCCTTGAATCTTAGGTTTTCTTACTTTGGTTTTTCTTTTTTGAAGTGAAGTGACTGCCACTCTTGACAACCTTCTAGTTGCTTAGCCGCTTGCCCCCCACAGAATGGTGGTGACTGTTTCCTTAGAAAATACAGGGACCCATCGTCGGTTCTTGCAGTCTGCCATGCCCCTCACCCAAGCCCCAGGCTGTTGTCTGGGTTCCCTGATGTTTTTTTTCATCTTCAGGGTCCTTAAAAAATGTTTTCAAATATTTTTTACCTTTCTTCAAATTTTTCTGCTTTTTGTTTCTTTTTGTTACCTTTTTTAATTTAGTTAATAGGTCTTTTTTTTTTTATCTTACTTACTAGTGCTATTTTTCTTGCACCATTTCAACTTATAAGCTTATATGTTTCAATATATTTTGCATCATGGCTATTTGGATGTACGTTTAAAGTCTATGCTATGCGAGCTGTATATATATTTGATTTATTATGGCTATAAAGATTTACTCCTGTAATGTAAAGGGCCTGAATTCCATTGGTAAGCGATGGCAAGCTTTAAGGGAATTTCGGTCCTCCAATGTGTCAGGTCACCTGTGACCAGGTGACAGATGCACACCGTAGGGGGACAGGAGTGCACCGCAAGGTAGTGAACCCTATGGCTGACTGCTGCGGATAGGAAACTGGGTGGTTGTGGAAAGCGGGACCAGAGGAGCACAACCGGGATCCTATGGGAAGCTAGAGCCAAGATTCCCCAGGGCGCGGAGTCTAAGACCCAGCAGGTCTTCTCCAGAGCCTCTAGTGGTGAGGATGTTATGCTGCAGGCTGGGTCCAGGTCGTGGCCCCTAGAGTCTCCTAGCTCACGCCCCGTAGGATAAGGGGACAAGAGGGGAAGCAGCAGCATGAGATATAAGAGTAACGAATAACAAGCTGAAAGTCAAGGGCCACAAGCAGACAAGGATAACGAAAGACAAGCCAAAGGTCAAGGGTCACGGGCAGACAGGGATAGTCGGGGACAAGCAAATAACGTAACAGAGAGACAGATGTAGCACACGGCAGGCAGGAACCCAAACACACAATGCCTAACAAACACGTTGATCAGCAAAGCAGGCTAGCAGTGCACAGGTTAATATAGTGTTCTGTGATAGGGCCTGGGGTGGAGTCAGGCTGGGAGGAGATTATAAAGGAAGCCAGGTGAAAGGGTTCTGGCCTCTAGGATGAACACATGGGAAGGAAGGTAAGCTGACAGACAAACACTACTGCATATCCATGACAGTACCCTCCCTCTTATGGGCCCTCCCCGCCTGGGCCCAGGCTTAAAGGGAAATCTCTGATGAAACCTCTTCAACAGATGAGGTGCAGCGACATCAGATGCAGCGATCCAAGACGCTTCCTCAGGACCAAAACCTCTCCAATGCACAAGGTACTGAAGAATGCCTCTGCAGAGCCGAGAATCCAGAACTTGTCTAACCTCGTACTTAAGATTATCCTCAGAGACCGAGAACGAGGTAGGGAGATGACAAGAAGATCTATTGAGGACCAAAGGCTCTCTAGGAATAAGCAAGGGCAAGAGTAAGTCTCATGGACGATGCGATTTCCCAGTCCATGAAATTACCAGCGGCTCCGGAATCCAGATATGCTGAGACCGAATGAGAAGAAGCACCAACATGAAGGAACACAGAAAGCAGAAGACGAGAAGGGGAAGGTGATATTTCTGGGTCCAATACTCCACTTTCCACATGAAGTGGACCCGAACGTTTTTCTGGACAAAGAGAGCAAGTGTCACGAAAATGACCTTTGCCCCCACAGTAAAGACACAGACCAAGAGTTCTGCGCCTAGCACGTTCCTCGGGGGATAGCCTGGTCCGACCCAGCTGCATGGGTTCCTCAGCTGGTAGGAGATGCTCTATGGGTCGAAGAGAGGGGAGCTCAGGCTGACTAAGAACCAAGGAGTGCTGGCGTTGCTTTTCTAAGGTCCTCTCCTGAAAGCGAATATCGATCTGGTTACACAAGGAGATAACGCCGGCCAGATCAGTGGGGATGGTTCTTCCTGCTAATTCATCCTTCACTCTATCAGACAGGCCATGCAAAAAGGTTGCGACTAAGGCCTCATTGTTCCAGCTCAACTCAGCCGACAGTATGCGGAAATGAAGGGCATACTGTCCCACAGAAGCAGACTCTTGGCGGAGACGTAAAAGGGCGCTGGCCGCTGAAGAGACACGAGCCGGTTCTTCGAAGATATTCCGAAAAAGTTTCAAGAAGCCAGACAGGCTAGAAACTACTGGATCATTCAGTTCCCACAGAGGGGCTGCCCAGGCTAAAGCTTCACCAGAGAGGAGGGAAATGATATAGGCTACCTTAGCCCGATCAGACAGGAAGTTTTGGGTCTGGAGCTCAAAATGAATCGTGCATTGGCTAAGGAACCCCCTGCAAGCCTTGGAGTCCCCAGAGAAACGGGACAGAGCTGGCAGTTGTAGTGAGTGTGTGGCTGCGACTGGTGCAATAGGTGCAGCCGCTGGTTGTATTTGAGGTTGCGGATTCAGGGTTCCCAAGGAGGCCTGAAGCTGCTCGAAGTGAGAAGTCAGATCCTGGAGGAATCGCATCACCTGAGTCTGATTCGATTCCTGGGTTTCAAGTCTGCGAACTATGCCCTGCAATGGATCATCCGCGGGGAGCGGGATGTCAGCCGGGTTCATGGCTGATCAAACTGTCAAGGTCACCTGTGGCCAGGTGACAGATGCACACCGTAGGGGGACAGGAGTGCACCGCAAGGTAGTGAACCCTATGGCTGACTGCTGCGGATAGGAAACTGGGTGGTTGTGGAAAGCGGGACCAGAGGAGCACAACCGGGATCCTATGGGAAGCTAGAGCCAAGATTCCCCAGGGCGCGGAGTCTAAGACCCAGCAGGTCTTCTCCAGAGCCTCTAGTGGTGAGGATGTTATGCTGCAGGCTGGGTCCAGGTCACGGCCCCTAGAGTCTCCTAGCTCACGCCCCGTAGGATAAGGGGACAAGAGGGGAAGCAGCAGCACGAGATATAAGAGTAACGAATAACAAGCTGAAAGTCAAGGGCCACAAGCAGACAAGGATAACGAAAGACAAGCCAAAGGTCAAGGGTCACGAGCAGACAGGGATAGTCGGGGACAAGCCAATAACGTAACAGAGAGACAGACGTAGCACACGGCAGGCAGGAACCCAAACACACAATGCCTAACAAACACGTTGATCAGCAAAGCAGGCTAGCAGTGCACAGGTTAATATAGTGTTCTGTGATAGGGCCTGGGGTGGAGTCAGGCTGGGAGGAGATTATAAAGGAAGCCAGGTGAAAGGGTTCTGGCCTCTAAGATGAACACATGGGAAGGAAGGTAAGCTGACAAACAAACACTACTGCATATCCATGACACAATGCAGAGGTGATTATGGTTCAGGAGACCCACTTCAGACCTGGTGGATCCTTTAAATTTGCTTTCAAGCAGTTCCCCACAGCTTATGTGGCTTCCGATCCATCTGGAAAGGCCGGTGTGGCAATCCTCATTAAACGCTCCTGTCCGATCCGTGTCCTTTCCTCCTACCTGGATCCCTACGGTCGTTTTGTACTCCTGAATTGTAGTCACCTGAACACCCAATTCACTCTGGATAATATTTATGCCCCACATGTGGGACAGATTTGTTTTCTCACGACAGTCTTTGAGAAGTTACAATCATTCTCTCATCCTTTTATGATCATAGGTGGAGATTTCAATGTGTGCATGTCCCCGACCAAGGATAGACGGGCCCTATTTCAAGACACACCACAAATTGCTGTCCAGAAACTGTCTGCCTCTTTTCGTAAACTGACGAGATCATACAACCTTTTTGACACATGGAGAGTGAAACATCCAACTCAGAAAAGTTATACATTTTATTCTCCCCCCCATAAGCTTTATTCCAGACTGGACCACTTCTTTGTAACGGCCCCCCTTCTCCCTTATATTGTTTCTTCTGAGATCAATCCAATCACTTGGTTGGATCATGCACCCATTGAACTTGACCTTGTATTGACTGCTTCAACCCCCAAGACTTGTCATTGGCGTCTTAATGAGTCCCTACTCAAAGACCCAATGATTCAAACCCAATTGCAACAAAAACTATCTGAATTTTTTCAACTGAATGAAGGATCGGTTGCGGAAACTTCCACCCTGTGGGAAGCCCATAAGGCTTTTTTCAGGGGTGAGTGCATATCTGCAGGTTCCCGTCTTAAACGAGATTCATTGAAACTGAAAGCTGACCTTCTCGTTCAGTTAAGAACTGCAGAGGTGCACCTACTTGAATCCCCCACGGTTGAACGACTGAGAGTGGTAACTTCAATTCGGAACCGTATCAAATCATTCAACATGAATAATATATCTAAATCTATGTTATGGGCCAGACAAAAGTTTTACGAATATGCCAACAAACCACATAGAATGCTTGTTAACAGATTGAAACCACGTCCCTTCCGTTCGATTCCTGACAATCTGATAAAGCCAGATGGTACTCCTACATACTGCCCTGAGACTATGTCCCAGGTTTTTGGAGATTTCTATAAGAAACTGTATAACTGTTTAAGTTCCGACGCGACACCCCAATTCTCTCAGAATAAGTTGAATGATTTTATGTCCTTCTTAGACTTACCCAAGTTGTCCAAGTTGTCCAAACTGGAAATTCTTGATGACCCAGTGTCGTTCAAGGTTATATTATCGTTATAATATTGTACAAACTCTATGGAAGGTTAGGGAGACTTTACGGAGAGATTGCGGGGAGGCTCACAAGAAAGGAGAATCCAGGGCAGTACCTCCTGCCGTGTTCCACAGTTCTCTGGTTCTCTGGTTCTTTCACTGTATTTATTGCCATCCCGTACCTACTTTCTCCCTATCTCTGCCTCTTCTCCTGCCTGATTCCACTTTCTAAAACAAGCTTGGAGGGCAGAGATAATATGTTTGGAAGATAGATATCCTTTAGCAATAAAAACAATAAATAAAAAATAACTTGTGAAGTTCCTGGGGCACAAAAGGAAGAAGAGGGAGGTGGGAGGAGGGGGAGAAAGGAAGAAAGGGGGACGGGGGAACATCCACCCGTACCCCCACACTCCTGTACTCCCGTTACTCCCGGCACCTCCCGCCCCCACCAGCCCCTACTGAATGCTATTAGTCCCTTAGCGGTTCACACTCACTCACTTTCACATATCCAGTATACCGTGCCAGTATACCGCCAGTATACCCGGACATAATTGTCATTCCTAAACCGGGTAACAACCCCTCACTACCAGATAATTATCGTCCCATTGCATTATTGAATTCGGATTACAAGATCTTTACTAAAATATTGGCCAACCGACTCTCCCCATTATTGACGACACTGATCCACAAAGACCAAGTGGTTTTTGTCCCCACGAGGCATGCAGGTGACAATACCAGACGGACTGTGGACCTGATAGACCTTTTAACTAAAACTAAGCAACCTGCCATTGTCCTAAGCCTGGATGCGCAGAAAGCATTTGACCGCCTTAGTTGGCCTTTTTTGTTTACAGTCCTTTCTAGATACGGATTCTCGGGTTCTTTTATACAGGCCTTGCAGGCTTCATGCTCTACTCGTTCATCTCAGGTTCAGCTATCTTCATATTTGTCGCAGCGGTTCCCCCTCAGTAATGGTACCAGGCAGGGGTGTCCTTTGTCACCCCTGTTGTTTATTTTGTGTTTGGAACCTCTAGCACTGGCCATTGGGTTCCATCCAGACATACGAGGGGTTCCGCTGCGACAACAGGACTATAAGCTATCACTTTTCGCTGATGATATTTTTCTGACTCTCACCCACCCTTACACCTCCTTACCCTCTTTACCCTCCTTAAAAATATATGAGACCATAACAACAGTCTGTCAATGACCAGTTGATCGGGAGCCGTCCCCAGAATGTCCACCCAGTCCTGCCAGACCAAGAGGTTCAAAGCTTGGAATAAAAAGTGACCTCAGTGGTGTTGTACCTGGTGTCTGTCCAGATGGACCAGCAGTTGACGAATGTATTACCTCTCAGCGAGTTGATCGCTAGTAGTCGCTCATACGTGTAGTTAATGTGTACAGTACTTATAGATTTTTTTTTTTTAATGACAGGTTGGTTTTATACTGTATACAGCTGGATAAAACAAAAACTATCTTCATTTCAGGCTGCAAAGGAACAACATGTGATTATTTTAACCACTTGCCTACAGGGCACTTTCACCCCCTTCCTGCCCAAGCCATTTTTCAGCTTTCAGCGCTGTCACACTTCGAATGACAATTGCGCAGTAATACAACACTGTACCCAAATGAAATTGTTATCATTTTTTTCCCACAAATAGAGCTTTCTTTTGGTGGTATTTGATCACCACTGCGGTTTTTATTTCTTGCGCTATAAACAAAAGAATAGGGGCAAGTTTGAAAAAAACACATTTTTTTTTACTTTTTGCTATAATAAATATCCATTTTTTTTTTTTAATTTTTTTTTCCTCAGTTTAGTCCGATACGTATTCTTCTACATGTTTTTGGTAAAAAAAAATCGCAATAAGCGTTTATTGATTGGTTTGCGCAAAAGTTATTGCGTCTATAAAATAGGGGCTAGAATTATGACATTTTTTTTTTACTATTAAAGCGGAGTTCCACCCAAAATTGGAACTTTCGCCTTAAACCACTCCTCGCCCCCTTACATGCCACATTTGGCATGTCATTTTTTTGGGGGGGATTGGGGGCTTCAGTAGGTGTGGGACTTCCTGTCCCACTTCCTCCTTCCTGTCCCACTTCCTCCATGCGCAGTGAGTGCCCGGCCGTGAAGCCGAAAGCTGTCACGGTTACGTGCCCACAGTAGGAATAGAGGCGCCGGCGGAGAAGGGGGGGGAGAAGTGAAGCTCCGTTCGTCCGCGTCGCTGGACAGTGGAGTAGGTAAGTGTCTGTTTATTAAAAGCCAGCAGATACAATTTTTGTAGCTGCTGACTTTTAATAAACATAAAAAAGGCTGGAACTCCCCTTTAATGGCGGCGATCTGCGATTTTTGTCAGGACTGCGATATTACGGCGGACACATCGGACACTTTTGACACATTTTTGGGGGACCATTTACATTTATACAGGGAACAGTGCTATAAATATGCACTGATTTCTGTGTAAATGTGACTGGCAGGGAAGGGGTTAACACTAGGGGGCGATCAAGGGGTTAAATGTGTTCCCTGCAAGGTGATTCTTACTGTGGGGGGAGGGGACTGACTGGGGGAGGTGACCGATCGGTGTCCTTATGTACAAGGAACACACCATCGGTCTCCTCTCCCTGACAGGACGTAGATCTGTGTGTTTACACACACACAGATCCACAGTCCTGCTCAGCTACTAGGCAATCGTGGGTGCCCGGCGGCCATCGCGGCCGCCGGGCACGCGCATTGGGTCCCCAGTGACGTGGCGTGCGTGCCCCCTAGTGGCTTTGGAAAGCGCAATGTCATATGACATCCGCCCAGAACAACAGGGTCTTTCTCCCGCTGTCATATGACGGCGGGGGGTTGACAAGTGGTTAAAGGGGGTGATTCTTTTCTATACCCACTGTATATAAAGGCATCAGTCCCACCTTTAGAATACTTATTTGATAATATATCTTTTGGATGATATTACCATTTTTTGTTTAGGATTGTATTGCTGTCTGCATTGGCGTCACTAGGGTTGGTGTCACCTGGTGTGGAAAAACATGTCACTCCCCCAATATTTTTTGCAACCTGCGTTTAGGGTGTCTTAACTTTGCACTGACACGCAAAGGATATCGCAAGGGCAGTGCAACTAGAATTCAGTGCAGGAAGCCGCACAGGGAACGTGGCTTTCCCTCACCGCATTCTACTGTGAAAAACCCTAAATCGGTGAAGCAGACCTATGCAGTCTGGAAAAGGGGAGTAGGGAACTCTCTCAGGGCCTCTTCACATTGGTAAATGGTCCGGGAAACCGACGTTCCCTACATGTTTCCCGCACTGCATTCCAAACGCACTTCCCTTGCAATCTGCAGTGAGTGTCAATGCAAAGTTCAGGACACCCCAAATGCAGGTCACAACTGCAGTGAATTTGCCCCAACCGGATGGCATGGTACAGAACTACCATGCAATCTAGTTGTAGTGCATTTCCAAAAGTAGGGCATGCCCTTCTGTTGGTGTGGTGTGATTTCAGCCAATTTGAAATGAATGGGCTGAAATTTCACTGCACCGCACTGCATTCGGATCACATGAGAATCGCACAGGATGCTCAGCCCATTCCTGTGTGATTCATAATGTGAATGGGCCCTCAAGCTGTGAAAAATTAAGAATGAACCAAGTTGAAAGAAAGCCATAAACTAAGCATTTATATTGAAAACAAAAAAAGGCACTCACAAAAGAAGAACCGATCATTCATTAAATAAAACTGTGGGGACGATGACACACTGCATCCAATCACAACCTGAATGGTGAGGAGAGCCGGCCAGGGCAGACGGAGAGGGTATCTATCACTGCTCAATGAATGAATGAATGACTTGTATAGCGCTGCACATGCGAACTGAATCGCCTCTAGGCGCTTTTTGCAGCCAGTGTCTGCTTGGCTGGTGCGGTCATTTACCCCGTAGGATCTCAACGCACTTGGGACAGACAGTCGTACACACGCATATATACATATATACTGGGCCGATTTGGACAAGATCCAATTAACCTACCAGCATGTCTTTGGACTGCTTAGAGCTGAGATGCTGGCTGCTGTCCAACAAAGTCCTGCCTTCTGGATCGGCTCCTATGATGGAAACTGCCTCCGAAGATGTGAACTCTGACAAAACGCGTAGGAGGGAGTCCATGTCTTAGATGTGACCATGCAAGCCAAATTTGTTTACAAGCTGACCACCAGTTCCTGGGAACCATTGATTTTTACATGCTGGATTTTATCTGGATTTCTGTAAGTTCTTAGCATCATTTTGTTTTAATAAAGCATCATACGGTTTTACACTATGTGGGCAATTTCTTTCTTCCTTCTGGGTTATGATTTGGAGTGATTTGCTCTGTCAGCCATGACATCATTCCCTTCAGCCTAAAACAGAGGGAATTTACCTGATCGTCTGTGTATTATCCACGCTTATCTAGACTCTTATAACTAGCATTCTGGTAAGTCTAGCATTCTGGTAAGCAAGCATTTTGTATGATTCACGGTGGAGGTGCACCTGGGTGAGGTCTCATAGATTATCCATTCACCTATTGGACATTCAACAAGAGACTTCTGTTCTCTGTCACTAATTTAATCTTTTTTGGAGCACTACATGGACTTTTTTTCTTAGTTTGTTTCACTTTGATACACGGCAACATATGTTACATATGATGGACACCACACTGGTCCAATGCTGGGAAATTGGGCCATTGTGACATCTATTATAGGAGCCAATCAAAGAGGTGGGATTTTGTTTGACAGCAGCCGGCGTCTCAGCTCTAAGCGGTGATAGATCTCCTCTCTGTCTGCCCTGGTCGGCTCTCCTCCAGGTTCAGGCTGTGATCGGATGCAGTGTGTTACAGATTGATCACTTCCCCACCACTTCCGCCGCCCCTGCATGTGACAGGGGGGGTGCAGACTTTCAGGGGGCATCAGAGTGGCCAGGCATTCTGCCCCTGGTGTCACCCTTCTGGGGGGTGTCACCCGGGTGTGGCGCCAATAGCTGTCTGTATCCCTGCTCACTAGATATACCCTCTCTTTTTGTCCTGATAAACATTTTCACTGGAACCGGAAGTGAAGGAAATTGTCCCATTGATAAACCTGTTACAATGACAAATGTCTAAGAGAGGATTTATGCTCTCCTAGGAGAGAATTTAACTCACATCCTGTTGTGTATTTGAGAAAAAAATATGTAGGAAAATCTTTACAAACAAGACATATATACAACTTCATATTAAGTTAAATATATCCCTACTATTCCAATAAAAAAAATGTCTTATGCACATTAACCACTTAGCAACCGGCCCATAGCCGAATGACGGCTACAGGGCAGTTTGTTAACTCTGGGAGGGCGTACATTGACGTCCTCCCAGAATCGTCACGGGAGTGTCCATGACCGCCGGGTCCAAAGGACCCAGCGCATCACAGATCACGGTAAATGGCCGCTGATAGCGGTCGTTTACCACGTGAATGCTTCGTCAAATGACGGAGCGATCACTTGTAAACAAACCGGCGTCATGTCATGATGCCGGTTCCTCTCTCCCCTCTCTGTACTGCTCGGTACAGTAGGAGAGGGGGAGAGATCCATCTATCCATGCTCAGCCATCCCTGCAATACTCTGCAATACCCTGCCATACTATGCAATACCCTGCCATACTTTGCAACACCCTGCAATACCCTGCCATACTCTGCAATACTCTGCCATACTCTGCAATACCCTGCCATACTCTGCAATACCCAGCCATACTCTGCAATACCCAGCCAAACTCTGCAATACCCAGCCATACTCTGCCATACTCTGCAATACCCTGCCATACTCTGCAATACTCAGCCATACTCTGCAATACGCGGTGTGGGAGATTAGCTCGTGGGGATCACCTTTTCTCAGAATGAAGGTCAGCGTACAGGCAGTTTCTTTAAAACCTGGCGTATTGCCAGCTTTATTTACAAGTGGTTTGCAATAGTCATACAAAATAAACAAAACAGTAAAACAAATCCTTGCCGTCCGGCGCTAAACTATACAGTAACCGCTCTCTATACGGTGAGGGGCTGGTCCCCGTCACCCACAAAACACAAGGTTAAGTAAAGCAAACCTTTTTCTTTCAGCCCAAATAAACAGCGCTCCTCTTACTCAGATTCCCTTCTGAGTCTCAGGCCAGAGCCATTCTGTCCTCTCTTCCGGGATTTTTAAAGCCCAGCTGCCTATGGATTCCAGTGAACCTGAATATCTGGACCGGAACCCAGCCAACTACAGAGGCTGGAAAAACCTGGGCCGGATTCTGGTTCAGTCCCTTACAATGGACCGAATGCGAGGTGAAACATAGCGGCCGTCTTATATCTCACCCCGCATACCGTCACATATCCTCCCCCTCTGCTCAAGCCCCTGCGGCTGAGCACTTGACCCAGCCATACAGTGCACGCGGGAGAGGGCATCAGCATTATCCTGGAGTTTGCCCGGCCTGTGCTCAACCGTGAATTTAAAGGGCTGTAAAGCCAGGAACCACCTTGTCACACGGACATTTTTCTCCCTGTTGTCACACATCCACTTCAGGGGAGCATGGTCAGTGACCAGCCTAAATGACCTCCCGAGTAGATAATACCTCAGAGAGTCTACCCATTTAATGGCGAGACACTCCTTTTCAACAATGGCATAGTTCCTTTCGTGCTTGTTCAACTTCCGGCTCAGGTATACAACCGGGTGCTCCTCCCCATTCCTGACCTGCGACAGTACGGCCCCTAGGCCCACCTCAGAGGCGTCTGTCTGTACGACAAACTCCTTTGTGAAGTCAGGGGTCACCAGCACCGGTAGTGCACAAAGGGCCTGTTTTAATTTTTGAAACGCCTTCTCTGCCTCAGGGTTTCATTGGACCATGACGGACCCTCTGCCATTCGTCAGGTCAGTCAGAGGGACGGCAATGGTGGCAAAGTCAGGTATAAACCGTCGGTAATACCCTGTAATGCCTAGGAAGGCCCGAACTTGTTTCTTGTTTACGGGTTGGAGCCACTTTTGAATTGCCTCAATCTTATTGGTCTGAGGCTTGACAAGTCCCCGGCCAATAACATAGCCCAGATACTTGGCCTCCTCTAGGCCTATGGCACACTTCTTTGGGTTAGCCGTGAGGCCTGCTTTCCTAAGGGAATCTACCTCCGCCTGTACCCGGGGCAGGTGCGATTCCCAATCTGAGCTGTGGATGACCACATCGTACAAATAAGCAGCCGCATACGGGCGATGTGGTCTCAAAGTTTTGTCCATCATTCGTTGGAATGATGCAGGGGCCCCATGCAGACCAAAAGGCATCCGCTTGTACTGGAACGACCCCTCAGGAGTTGAAAAGGCCGTCTTCTCCTTGGCTGATTCAGATAGCGGTATTTGCCAATAACCTTTTGTTAGGTCTAGGGTCGTTATATAGCGAGCCTGTCCCAACCTGTCCACAAGTTCGTCGGCCCGGGGCATCGGGTATGCATCGAACTTGGACACACTGTTAAGTTTCCGAAAGTCATTACAAAACCTGATAGTGCCATCAGGTTTTGGGACCAGCACTATGGGGCTGGACCACTCACTGTGGGACTCTTCTATCACATCCAACTCCAACATGTTTTTAATTTCTTTCGCGACTGCCTCACGCCTGGCCTCTGAGATTCTATATGGCTTCACATTTACCCGAACCCCTGGTTCCGTCACTATGTCATGTTGGATCACATTGGTCAGTCCGGGTAAGGGGGAGAAAAAGTCTCTATTTTTATGCACAAACACCCCAACGTCACTTTGTTGTGCCACGGACAGGGTATCCGTGATGGGAACGTAAGGTGTCACGGACACCCGGTCGGTTGGAGGCGGGGACGTGGCCAGTAAAGTCTCTCGGTCCTTCCAGGGTTTTAAGAGATTCACATGGTAAATTTGGTGTGGTTTCCTTTTCCCTGGCTGGTAGACTTTGTAGTTTACCTCCCCCACCCTTTCGACAACCTCGAAGGGACCCTGCCACTTGGCTAAAAACGTACTTTCCACCGTGGGGACGAATACCAACACTCTGTCCCCAGGGCTGAAAGTACAGACCCTGGCACTTGGGTCTTAGACCCTCTTTTGGGCCTCCTGGGCCCGCTCCATATGTTCTTGCATCAGGGGTAAGACGGCTGCGATTCGATCCTGCATCAAGGAGACATGCTCTATGATGCTTTTATATGGGGTTGCCTCACCTTCCCATGTTTCCTTGGCAACATCTAGCAGCCCCCTGAGATGCCTACCATACAAGAGTTCAAAGGGGGAATAGCCTGTGGACGCCTGCGGAACCTCACGTATTGCAAACATGAGATATGGCAGAAAAAAATCCCAGTTTCTCCCATCTTTGTCGACCACCTTTTTCAGCATATTTTTCAAAGTTTTATTAAATCTTTCGACCAGACCATCCGTTTGGGGGTGGTAGACAGAGGTACGGAGATGGGAGATTTTGTATAACTTACAAAGCTCCTTGGTAACCTTGGACATAAAGGGGGTGCCCTGGTCGGTTAAGATCTCTTTTGGGATCCCCAGTCGACTAAAGACATGGACCAATTCCTTGGCGATAGCCTTCGCAGAGGTATTGCACAAGGGTATGGCCTCAGGATAGCGAGTCGCATAGTCCAGGATCACCAGAATATGCTGGTGACCGTGGGCAGATTTCACAACTGGCCCCACCAGGTCCATGCCAATCCTCTCAAAGGGGACCTCGATTATTGACAGAGGAACGAGGGGGCTGCGAAAATAGGGTGACGGTGCCGACATTTGGCACTCGGGGCACGATTCGCAGTACTCCTTGACATCTGCATGCAATCCGGGCCAGAAAAATCTCTGGGCGATTCTCTCCCTGGTTTTTTCAACACCGAGATGCCCCCCCCATTACATGACCATGGGCCAGGTCTAGCACCACCCTGCGGAAGGGTTTGGGGACAAGTAGCTGTTCTACCTCGTCCTCTCCATGTTTTATCACTCGATACAATAAATTGTTTTTAATTGCCATGTAAGGGAAAGACACCACCCAATTAGGATCCACCGGTTCCCCATCCAACATCTTAACGTTTTCCCTTGCTCTCATGAGGGTGGCCTCTCGTAATTGCTTGGTACAGAAATCCTCTCTCCTGACCTCTAAATCGGGTACCACATCTTGGCTACTCTCAATGTCAGGGTCAGAGGGGTTCTCCTGTTCGTTGCCCTCAGGCTGGGAGCTAGCTTCCAGGTCCTCCGGCTCCCCAACCATGACAGGGAAAGGAAGAGGGTCTCCGGCTTCCTTGATCCCACCAACAGCATCCCCTTCCCTTTGGCAAAAAGGGTTGGGTGAGAGTTTCCGTGCTTCCCCAGCAGGGGGAGCTCTATCTACCAGCCTCCCTTTGCTCTCCCGTAAATTCCAGAAATGGGGAAAATCTCTTTCCACTAAAGCTTCATGAAGCAGTGAAGGTACCACCCCCACTGAATGTGTTACTCTGCCCCTGGGGGTATCAACCTCAACCACCGCTGTCTGGTAGTCTCGAGTGTTCCCATGGATGCAAATTACCCCAATAGTACTGGGGTGTAGTTTTGTGGGGTTCACACAATCACTCCTGACTAGGGTCACCACACTACCAGAGTCTAGCAGGGCTGTCAGGGGCTTTCCATCCACAGAAATAACACACATTTGTTTTTCAATGCGACTCTGACATGATGCAGTACATGCGACCTGTGCAAACAATGAAAGGCGTCTTTTCATATAAGCATAATCGCATTGCATAGGTTCATCATTTATAGGACAGTTCGCAGCAATATGCCCTAGTGCATGGCAACGAAAACATCTTATATGCTCAACCCCCAGTCCTCTCAACGGTTCCAAAGACCTTCCTGGCTTCTTTGGCCAGTCTCCAGGTCTAGGAAGCACAGTCTCATCAAATCTCCCCAAGCTCTTAGACCCCGGAACAGTCTTACCCAAACCGCCGGGAGATCTTGCACCCCTAGACACACCGAAGTGGGGCGTAGATGGATTCACCAAGTCCTCAGTAGTACTGTACCTCTCCACTAGGTCGACCAGTTGGGCTGTAGTTTTGGGGTCGCCCTGTCTGACCCTCTTCCTCAGAGCAGCAGGAAGCGCACGCAGATACCGGTCCATTACCACACGCTCTACGATCTGCGGGCCTGTCAAGGTCTCTGGCTGCAACCACTTCTTGGTGAGGTGGACCAGGTCAAACATTTGCGAACGGGGTGGCTTGTTGCTGGAGAATGACCACTGATGCACCCGCTGGGCCCGGATTGCCATGATGACACCCAAGCGTGCGAGTATCTCTGTCTTTAGAGTCTCATAGTCCTGGGCCTTAACGGGTTCTAGGTCAAAATAGGCCTTTTGGGGTTAAAAATGGGGACAACAGACCCGCCCACTGTTCTTTTGGCCATCCTTCGCGGACAGCAACTCTCTCAAAAGTCGCCAGGTATGCCTCGATATCATCAGCAGATGTCATTTTCTGTAAGTGGTAGGATGCACGTATCATCTTGGCTTCCACTGGCACATGAGGTGCGGACCCCTTTTTCAGTTCCATCAGAGCCTCTGCAAACTGACGGTTCATCTCCTGCTGGGCCGTCTGTTGTGCTGCAGCAGCCTCTGCGACTTGGCGGTTCATCTCCTGCTGGGCCTCACGTTGTGCTGCAGTGGCCTCTGCGACTTGGCGGTTGGTTTCCCGCTGAGCTGCATTGGCCTGTAGCAGGGCCTTTAACATTTCCTCCATCTTCAGAAAGTGCCCGCTGAATCCACCACGTGTGGGAGATTAGCTCGTGGGGATCACCTTTTCTCAGAATGTAGGTCAGCGTACAGGCAGTTTCTTTAAAACCTGGCGTATTGCCAGCTTTATTTACGAGTGGTTTGCAATAGTCATACAAAATAAACAAAACAGTAAAACAAATCCTTGCCGTCCGGCGCTAAACTATACAGTAACTGCTCTCTATACGGTGAGGGGCTGGTCCCCGTCACCCACAAAACACAAGGTGAAGTAAAGCAAACCTTTTTCTTTCAGCCCAAATAAACAGTGCTCCTCTTACTCAGATTCCCTTCTGAGTCTCAGGCCAGAGCCATGCTGTCCTCTCTTCCTGGATTTTTAAAGCCCAGCTGCCTATGGATTCCAGTGAACCTGAATATCTGGACCGGAACTCAGCCAACTACAGAGGCTGGAAAAACCTGGGCCGGATTCTGGTTCAGTCCCTTACAATGGACCGAATGCGAGGTGAAACATAGCGGCCATCATATATCTCACCCCGCATACCGTCACAGCGGTTATACCCAGCCATACTCTGCATAACCCAGCCATACCCAGCCCATACTCTGCGATACCCAGCCATACTCGGCGATACCCAGCCGTACTCTGCAATACCCTGCCATACTCTGCAATACCCTGCCATACTCTGCAATACCCAGCCATACTCTGCATAACCCAGCCATACCCAGCCCATACTCTGCGATACCCAGCTATACTTGGCGATACCCAGCCATGCTCTGCAATACCCTGCCATACTCTGCAATACCCTGCCATACTCTGCAATACCCAGCCATACTCTGCAATACCCAGCCATACTCTGCAATACTCAGCCATACTCTACAATACGTGGTTATACCCAGCCATACTCTGCATAACCCAGCCATACCCAGCCATACTCTGTGATACCCAGCCATACTCGGCAATACCCAGCCATATTCTGCAATACCCTGCCATACTCTGCAATACCCTGCCATACTCTGCAATACTCAGCCATACTCTGCAATACGCGGTTATACCCAGCCATACTCTGCATAACCCAGCCATACTCTGCAATACTCAGCCATACTCTGCAATACGCGGTTATACCCAGCCATACTCTGCATAACCCAGCCATACCCAGCATATACTCTGCGATACCCAGCCATACTCGCCGATACCCAGCCATACTCTGCAATACCCTGCCATACTCTGCAATACCCAGCCATACTCTGCAATACCCAGCCATATCCAGCCATACTCTGCAATACCTAGCCAGTCTCCAGATCTCAACCCCATATAAAACCTTTGGAGGGAGTTTAAAGTCCGTGTTGCCCAGCGACAGCCCCAAAACATCACTGCTCTAGAGGAGATCTGCATGGAGGAATGGGCCAACATACCAGCAACAGTGTGTGACAACCTTGTGAAGACTTACAGAAAATGTTTAACCTCTGTCATTGCCAACAAAGGATATATAACAAAGTATGGAGATGAACTTTTGATATTCACCAAATACTTATTTTCCACCATAATTTGCAAATAAATTCTTTCAAAATCAGACAATGTGATTGTCTGGATTTGTTTCCACATTTTGTCTCTCATAGTTGAGGTATACCTATGATGACAATTACAGGCCTTTCTCATCTTTTTAAGTGGGAGAACTTGCACAATTGGTGGCTGGCTAAATACTTTTTTGCCCCACTATATGAGAGGGGTTAACGTCAATTAGGATATTCCATTCCCGAACACAAGGCAGCTACCAGACACTCAAACCAGCCGAATAAGACCCCATACGAATAATTCTCCCCCCACAAATGAGACAAAGCTGTGTCTTGAGGGTAAAACAGGAATGAGTTTATTGCAAGCACATGTTCACAGATATCTCTCTTCAAAACACCCCCCCCCCCCGCTGGCCATCATATGACGTCCTTGACTTTGTGCAGGGATATCTGTATGATAGGTGCAGCTACAGGCATGATTCAGATATCAGCTTTTTCAGCCGGCGATTCCCTACACCATAAGAATGATCATAGCGGCTGTTCCGCTACTTGATCGTTCTTACAGGAGGCCAGAGAGAACGTCCCCCCCCTCCCGCCGCCCTCTGGTGCTTCTACTGACTCACCGCTACGATTGAAGCCAGGATCGTTTTTTTTTTTTTTTTCAGGCTTCCCAGCCTAGAGGTGAGATGTGGGGTCTTATTGACCCCATATCTCACTGTAAAGAGGACCTGTAATGCCATATTCCTATTACAAGGGATGTTTACATTCCTTGTAATAGGAATAAAAGTGATCAAAAAATGTATTTTTGGGAAAAAAGTGCCAAACTAAAATAAATAAAGTAAAATGAACAATAAAAATAAATAAATAATTAAAGCGCCCCTGTCCCCGTGTGCTTGCCTGCAGAAGCGAACGCATACGTAAGTCCCGCCCACATATGAAAATGGTGTTAAAACCACACATGTGAGGTATCGCTGCAAACGTTAGAGCGAGAGCAATAATTTTGGCCCTAGACCTCCTCTGTTTCTCAAAACACGTAACCAGTAAAAAAAATTAAAGCGTCGCCTATGGGGATTTTTAAGTAGCGAAGTTTGGCGCCATTCCACGAGCGTGTGCAATTTTGAAGTGTGACATGTTAGGTATCTATTTGCTCAGCGTAACTTCATCTTTCACATTATGCAAAAACATTGAGATAACTTTACTGTTTTTTTTTTTTAAGCACAAAACTGTTTTTTTCCCAAAAAAAACGCGTTCGAAAAATTGCTGCGCAAATACCGTGCGAGATAAAAAGTTGCAACGACCGCCATTGTATTCTCTAGGGTCTTTTCTAAAAAAAAAAAAAAAAAAAAAATCTTTTGGGGTTCTATGTAATTTTCTAGCAAATAAATGATGATGTTTACATGTAGGAGAGAAATGTCAGAATTGGCCTGGGTGCTCCAGAACACCTGAAGGTGCTCCCTGCATGTTGGACCTCTGTATGTGGCCACGCTGTGTAAAAGTCTCACACATGTGGTATCACCATACTCAGGAGTAATAGCAGAATGTGTTTTGGGGTGTAATTTGTGGTATGCATTTGCTGTGTGTGAAATAAACTGCTAATATGACAATTTTGTGAAAAAAAAATAAAAAAAATCTTGATTTTGCAAAGAATTGTGGGAAAAAAGACAACTTCAAAAAACTCACCATGCCTCTTTCTAAATACCTTGGAATGTCTTCTGTGACAGCAGGAAGGTAAAGTCACCTGGTTGCATCCAGGGGGGTAGATATATTTCGCCCAGATTCAGGCTTTACGCCGACTTATACAACTAGGTGGAGAGTTGTATAAGGCTAGTGGGCTCATGGATGACTCATACCTCTAGGGAGAGGGCTGGGCGTCGTGCAGACAGGGAGTTGATGAGACCAGCTGAAGCTTGTCAGCTCATTTAGGCCTCTATAAGAACTCCCAGCTTCATTAGATGTTAGCTCATGCCTGGAACCAGACCTGTGTGGACTGTCTAGGGAGAGTGAACCCCTGTGCGGTGAGACAAAGCCTGTGTGGCTATTTGCTTGGACATTTAAAACCAGGGACTTAGGGACTAGGACAGCACTAGGCTGATCCCAGTTGTTAGTTAGGAAACCTGTATGTTTAGTCAGAGGTCAACTTGACCAGGATTTATTTTGGTTATGTTTCTTTTGCTTTGCTGTGTTTTGTCACTGTAAATAGAAAATAAACCGCACCTTTTTGATTTTGAAAACCACAACCTCCGTTTGCTGGGCCTGTTTTGTGTGGAGAGCCCATCCCGGGGGTCACACACACCCGCTGCCGAGCTAACCCCCTCACAGTTGGTGGAGAACCAGTGGCAGTTTTTTTTTAAGCCAGCATGGAGGAGATACTGAAGCAGCTGGCTCTAGCAAATGCCAATCAACAGCAGACAAATGCAGGTTTGCAAAAGAGCCTTGCAGCTCAACAACAGAACTTCGCAGCCCAGCAGCAAGCTCATCAACAGAGCCTTGCAGCCCAGCAGCAGACAAACGCAACTTTGCAACAGAGTCTGGAGGCTCAGCAACGAGCCCAGCAGCAATCTGAGGCCCGCTTCATAGACCTGTTGCAGAAGCAAGAGCAGAGACTACAACAACAGATGGAAGCAGTAATGCAGCAACGTCCGCAGACCAGTGAGGAAAGCCGTCCCACTAATACCGCGTCCTTTGGGGTGAGTCGTTTATTGACAAAAATGACTGGAGAGGATGATCCAGAGGTATTTTTGACCACATTTGAAAGGACCGCTGAAAGAGAAAAGTGGCCTGAGGAGCAGTGGGCTGGACTGGTGGCTCCTCTGTTAACTGGTGAATCGCAGAAAGCTTACTATGACCTAGAGCCTAACCAAGCAAAAGACTATGTGATGCTAAAAGCTGAAATATTGGCAAGGCTGGGTGTCACCCAGGCTGTCCGGGCTCAGCGTGTGCATAACTGGACTTTCCAGCTTGGAAAACCCCCCAGGTCTCAAATGTATGATCTCATTCACCTGAGCAGAAAGTGGCTACAGCCAGAGACTTTGTCCGCACCAAAGATTGTGGAACGTGTTGTAATGGATCGGTTTTTGAGAGCTCTTCCTACTGCCATCCAAAAGTGGGTAAGCCATGGAGACCCAGAGACGGCCGATGGTCTTGTGGATCGTGTGGAGAAATACTTGGCTACAGAGAACCTGACGGCCTCTTCCAGAGACACTCGGACTTTCCACCCTAAGACCAGACCATCCCCAGGGGCGGATAAGAGGATTCCAAGGGGTGAGGGTGGAGAGAGTGAGAGGGTGGGAGCTCTACCCCAAGTTTGGCGAGAACAGCCTGGGAAATCAGCGGCTCAAGAGGCGGCAAGAAGGATCGTTTGCTACCGCTGCCGGCAAGCGGGACATATTGCAGCCAATTGCCCGGTTGTGGAGGAACCCATGCAGTGTGACTTTCTGACGGGCAGACGTCAGTCGCTGTGTGCGACAGTCGCATGCACTGCCATTCGAGGAACTGAGAAACATTTATGCAAAATGTGTGTTAATGGTAGAAATGTTGTGGTATTGCTGGATTCAGGTAGCCTTGTGACCCTGATAAAGGCTGAGTTAGTTAAAACAGAGGTCTCTGGGAATAGCAAGGTAGCTGTTATTTGTGTGCATGGGGACACCCGAGAGTATCCAGTGACTACAGTGTGTTTCGAGACCCCCAAAGGTACCCTCTCTCATCCAGTGGGCTTAGTATCTCAGTTACCGCATGACGCCATTGTGGGAAGGGATTTTCCGAAGTTCTGGGAACTGTGGGATGATCCTGAGCCCCCCACTGGTGCCCCTATGTACCAGGAATGTGATAGCCAGAACTCCCCTGAGAGTGGTGAGGACTCTCCGGAATTTCCCTTATCAGTATTGGCAGGGGAGACTCAAGAAACTGGAGAGGAGCCCACCTCCTCAGACGAAAACCTACCGTCTGTGGAGTTTTCTGATCTTGAGGTTCACAGGGAAAACTTTGCCACAGAACAGTTGAAAGACCCCGCCCTAATAAAGGCACGGGAAAACGTAGTGAAAATAGATGGCGAGTTAGTGAACCCAGATAATACCTGCACTTACCCATACTTCAGCGTAGAGAAGGACCTACTGTATCGGGTGGCAAAAAGGGCAGAAGAAACCGTTGAGCAGCTTGTGGTGCCCAAACCTTACAGGAAGTTGGTGTTGGAGTTGGCCCATGGGCACATTCTTGGAGGTCATCTGGGGACAGAGAAAACCCGAGAGAGGGTATTACAGAGATTCTATTGGCCGGGGGTGATGAAGGACGTAGAAAATTATTGTTCCTCCTGCCCTGTGTGTCAGAGGTTGGCCCCGATGCCACATTTCCGTAGCCCGCTGGTCCCTCTACCCATCATTGAGGTCCCGTTTGAGAGGATCGCCATGGATTTGGTAGGTCCTATAATCAAGTCCGCTAGGGGGCACCAGTACATATTAGTTATAATGGACTATGCCACCCGTTATCCAGAAGCGATCCCTCTCCGACATACCTCGGCCAAAACCATAGCCAAAGAGCTATCTCTTGTTTTTAGCCGGGTGGGTATTTGTAAAGAACTGCTTACGGACCAAGGTACACCCTTTATGTCCCGGGTTATGAAAGAGCTGTGTAAATTGTTCAAAGTGACGCAATTGCGTACGTCTGTGTATCACCCCCAAACCGATGGGCTGGTTGAAAGATTCAACAAAACCCTAAAACAAATGTTGAAGAAAGTGGTGGATAGAGATGGAAAGGATTGGGACTGTTTACTTCCTTATTTGATGTTTGCTATTAGGGAGGTGCCCCAATCCTCTACGGGATTCTCCCCCTTTGAGTTACTGTATGGGAGACACCCAAGAGGGCTGTTGGATATTGCCAAGGAAACTTGGGAAAGTGAGAGTTCTCCCCACAGGAGTGTGATTGAGCATGTCGCCCTGATGCAAGATCGAATTGCACAGGTAATGCCCATCGTGAAGGAACATTTGGCCCAAGCGCAGTTGGCACAGCAGAGAGTGTACAACCGTGGAGCCAAGACCCGTACCTTTTCCCCGGGGGATAGGATATTGGTTCTTGTCCCTACGGTTGAAAGTAAATTCCTTGCCAAATGGCAAGGCCCCTACGAGATAATGGAAAAAGTGAGCGAAGTGAATTACAAGGTCAGACAACCAGGAAGGCGAAAGCCCGAACAGATCTATCACGTTAATCTGTTGAAAGCCTGGAGGGATAGAGAGTCCCTAGTCGCAGACACTTGGTCACCAGCTCAAACTGGTTGCGTAATTCCTGAGGTTGGAATAGCAGCCACCTTGTCACAACCCCAACAACAGGAGGTTAAGGAGTTTGTGCTTCGCAACAAGGAGGTATTCTCTGAGCTGCCGGGACAAACATCTGGGGTAGAGCATGACATCATTACCCCGCCCGGTGAAAGGGTGAAGTTAAAACCCTATCGGATCCCAGAGGCTCGACGGGAGGCAATACGGGAGGAAGTACAGAAAATGCTGAACTTAGGGGTGATAGAGGAGTCCCAAAGTGATTGGTCTAGTCCCATCGTGTTGGTGCCTAAACCGGATGGGAGCTGGCGATTTTGTAACGATTTTCGTCAGTTGAACAAAGTTACAAAATTTGACACCTACCCCATGCCACGTATAGATGAGTTGATCGACCGGCTGGGAACAGCCCGATACATGACGACTCTTGACCTCACAAAAGGGTATTGGCAAATCCCCCTGGCCAAGTCGGCCAAAGAGAAAACCGCATTTGTAACCCCAGACGGGGCGTTCCAATATAAAAGAATGCCGTTCGGGTTACAGAATGCGCCGGCCACATTCCAGCGGAAAATGGACCAGATGCTGAGGCCCCATCGGAAGTATGCTGCGGCTTACCTGGATGACGTAATTGTCCATAGCACAGATTGGGCCTCACATCTGCCAAAAGTGCAAGCAGTCCTGGACTCTGTTCGGGAAGCGGGGTTTACGGCTAACCCCAAGAAGTGTACCATTGGGCAGGAGGAGGCCAAATATCTTGGGTACACCATTGGGAGGGGAGTAATAAAACCCCAACTCAACAAAGTCGAGGCCATCCAGAGTTGGCCACGTCCCAACAGCAAGAAGCAGGTACGAGCCTTTCTGGGAATCGCTGGGTATTATCGGCGATTCATTCCCCACTTTGCTTCTAAGGCTGTGCCCCTAACCAACCTGACGAAGGGGAAAGGGTCGGTCATGATTAAATGGACCCCCGAGGCTGAGGCAGCATTCCAATTCTTGAAACAAGCCTTATGTAGCCAGCCAGTGTTGTACTCACCCGACTTCTCTAAAGACTTTGTCGTACAAAGTGATGCGTCAGATGTGGGGTTAGGAGCAGTATTGTCCCAGGTCTGGAACGGGGAAGAGCACCCAGTCATTTACCTCAGCAGGAAGTTGAAGTCCCATGAGGTAAATTACGCCACCGTTGAAAAGGAGTGTTTAGCGGTGAAGTGGGCTCTAGATTCCCTTCGGTACTACCTGCTAGGTAGGCACTTTGACATGGTTACGGATCACGCTCCGTTAAAGTGGATGGCTCAAAACAAGGAAACAAATAGAAGAGTGAATAGGTGGTTCCTGGCCCTCCAGGAATTCAACTTCACAGTAAAGCATCGCCCTGGCGTTCAAATGGGGAATGTGGATGCTTTGTCTCGAGTACATGAATGCCTGATTGCTGGTGTTCCAACCCCGAGGTTAAAACAAGAGGGGGGGGTATGTGACAGCAGGAAGGTAAAGTCACCTGGTTGCATCCAGGGGGGTAGATATATTTCGCCCAGATTCAGGCTTTACGCCGACTTATACAACTAGGTGGAGAGTTGTATAAGGCTAGTGGGCTCATGGATGACTCATACCTCTAGGGAGAGGGCTGGGCGTCGTGCAGACAGGGAGTTGATGAGACCAGCTGAAGCTTGTCAGCTCATTTAGGCCTCTATAAGAACTCCCAGCTTCATTAGATGTTAGCTCATGCCTGGAACCAGACCTGTGTGGACTGTCTAGGGAGAGTGAACCCCTGTGCGGTGAGACAAAGCCTGTGTGGCTATTTGCTTGGACATTTAAAACCAGGGACTTAGGGACTAGGACAGCACTAGGCTGATCCCAGTTGTTAGTTAGGAAACCTGTATGTTTAGTCAGAGGTCAACTTGACCAGGATTTATTTTGGTTATGTTTCTTTTGCTTTGCTGTGTTTTGTCACTGTAAATAGAAAATAAACCGCACCTTTTTGATTTTGAAAACCACAACCTCCGTTTGCTGGGCCTGTTTTGTGTGGGGAGCCCATCCCGGGGGTCACACACACCCGCTGCCGAGCTAACCCCCTCACACTTCTTTCCAAAAAGGGGTAATTTGGGGGGTATTTATACTTTTATGGCATGCTAGGGTCTCAAGAAATGAGAGAGGCCGTCAGTACTTCAGGTGTGATCAATTTTCAGATATTGGCACCATAGCTTGTGGACTCTATAACTTTCACAAAGACCAAATAATATACACCAATTTGTACTTATTTTTACCAAAGATATGTTGCAGTATAAATTTTGGGCAAAATTTATGAAGAAAAATTACTATTTTGCTAAATTTTATAACAGAAACAAAGAAAAAATATTTTTTTTTTACAGAATTTTCAGTATTTTTTCTTTTATAGCGCAAAAAATAAAAAACCCAACGGTGATTAAATACCACCAAAAGAAAAAAAGGACACAAATTTCATATGGGTACAGTGTTGTATGACTAATGACTTGCATGAGTAATTGTCATTCAAAATGTGAAAGCACCGAAAGCTGAAAATTGATCTGGTTATTAAGGGGGTTGAAGTGCCCAGTGGTCAAGTGGTTAAAAAAAAAAAAGCTGATCAAAGGATTTCTTATATAGGTCATAGGAAGGTACTTTTCTATCTTTCTCTGCCTCTATTTTTGTGGAAAAATCTTCCTGAAAACATGCTGAAATGCTGTTCTAATATTCTGGTTCCTCAGACTGTAAACAAGAGGATTGAGGAGAGGAAGAATCACCGTGTAAAAGACGGCCACCACTTTGTCACCAGGAAAATGATGACCAGCACTTTGCCAAAAATAATTTAACATTACAGAGCCATAATACAAAAACACCACTA
The DNA here is from genome assembly GCA_029206835.1 of Rana muscosa. NCBI lineage: Eukaryota > Metazoa > Chordata > Amphibia > Anura > Ranidae > Rana > Rana muscosa. Next base: position 190,124,394 of record CM055127.1, read on the forward strand.
TCAGATGAGAGGTACAAGTAGAAAAAACTTTACTTCTATTGCCCTTAGCTTGCATTTTAAAAACAGTTTTGAATATATAGACATAGGACAGGATGATCAGTCTTAGACAGCCAAATGCAAGGAAGCCTCCCAAGAGGAAGATGAGTAGAATGTTGATGAAGGTGTCACTGCAGGAGATCTGAAACAATGGTGGAAGGTCACAGAAGAAACTTTCTATAATATCCAATCCACAAAATGTTAATTTGAAGGCATGAAGTGTGTGAACTAAAGAATGGGTAAAGCTGAGACAACACACAATGGATATCAACTGTACACAGACTTTCCAACTCATGATCTGTGTGTAATGTAATGGCTGACAAATGGCGGAATATCGATCATAGGACATGACAGCCAACAGACAATCTTCACAAACGGCAAAGAATAGAAAGAAGTAGACTTGGGTTATACAACCCTGTATGGAAATTTTTCTTGTCTTGGTGTGAACGTCAAATAACATTCTTGGGACTATTAATGAGGAATAACAGAGGTCCAATCCGGCCAGGTTCCCAAGGAAGAAATACATAGGAACATGGAGGTGAGAGTCGGTGACTATGAAGACAATGATCAGCAAATTCCAGAGTAATGTCAGAAGGTAGATGAGAAGGAAGAAGAGAAAAAGAGGGAGTTGCAGGGCTGGGATGTCAGATAATCCCGAGAGGAGGAATTCATTTAATAATGACTGATTTCTCATTGCAATATTTTTAATGACTCTTTTGAGAAGCGTTACATATACTGTATATGTAATCTGATATCTCGATCTGAAATTCAAAATACTGTATAGATAAGAAACTTGTATAAAGCTTTCCCTAAATTGTATTTTTTTGTACTATTTCATGTTTAAGAAAACAATAAAGAAAGCCTATGAATAAAATACAATTCACATTGTGACAGGAGTGACTTTGGGTGGGGGGTTTGTGCTGCTCAGCTTGCCCTGGAGAGTTCTGGAGGCTCCTTGTCCAGCTTCCCCGACACCTCTTATGTGTAAATCACCCTGTGTCTCTAATAGGGGCACAGGGTGAATGAGAACCCCCACTATGATCTGTGCTAGTCACATTCAATGCTGTATATATGTACAGTATATATAATGTGTGCTGTCTCATGCTGTTGGATTTATTTGCTGTGATGGTTTGGGGTGTGACTGTATTCTATTGTCTATTGTGGCTGTCTGCCTCAACTATTATGGGATGTGTAAGTGTCTTGCTGTGAGGAAAGACGGAGGGGGGACTCCTCCAGAAGCCCCCCTGATAAGACTGTTTACTGATGAGAAGTTAAACACACCTGATCTGTGTGTCCATTGTCATTGGACAGTTTAACCTGCCCTGTTTTCCAAGGGTGGGGGGAAGTGTTTTGAAGTGGGATCTGTATAACATGTGCTTGAATAAAGGAGTCTGTTGGTTTTTACTCTACACTGAGGTGTTGTCTGGTGACTGGGGGGCTGGAGAGTCTTGGATGGCGCTGAATCTGGACAGAGGAAGCATTGACGGCGGACCTAGAGCTGTTTGAGGACAGAGGGTTTGTCACACACATTTTTATACAACCTAAAGTAAAACTGAATATTTTACAATCGAAAAGAATGAATAGAGAAATTCTATTATATTAGGATGTTGACTGAAATGGTGCACAGAAAACATGAACTGATTTCTTGCTTCTGTTAGCCATGGTAAATGTTATAATTCTTCACCAGAACTCTAATATATTGGCTGTAACATGGAACCATGGAGCACCAATTGTCTGTAACTGCAGGATGCACTGAGAAGAGTGTTATCTCCATTGTCCATCATCCAAGAGACTGAGAAAAATCAATTATTCCTGCCGCAGCAGAAAAAAAATCACTTTATTTTCACCTTACCTAAAAAAAAGACCATTTGAAATACATATATGCAGCGCTTACAGAGATGTATGTGCTCATATAAAGTGCTTAGGTGCTCATAAATATATTACTAAAGTGCTACATAAGACACATTTAAATATAAATGCAAAAAAACAGGGTCTCAGGGCCAGTTCACACCACATGCAGTCCAGTGCATTTTTTCTTCTGCATCAAAAATGCATGGAAAGTAGGTTATATGGTTTTCAATGGCATAGTTCACACCAGCGCTTGCAGTTCCAGTGCGTTCCAGTTCCAGAAAAAAAAGTAGAGCATGGTGCATTTTTCCTGCACTGGACTGTACTGGAACACTGTAAAACGCATCAAAAGCGCACTGGAACGCACCTCAACGCACCTAAACGCACCAAAAACGCACTGGAACACACATTTCCCTATTTAAGGTTAAGAAAAAAGTACTGGACTGCTTTAAAAACGCACTAAAACGCATCAAAAACGCACTGGAACGCACCAAAAACACATCAAAAATGCGCATGCAGAAAAGCATCTTGAACGCTTCCGGACTGCGTTTCTATGGTGTGAACTAACCCTCAAATATTGTGCAAAGTGCTCCAATCAAAATAAAGTGCTTTAGTGCTCCAATTATAATTCCAGGTGCTGTGTGCCACGCTCACCTCTTGTGACCCCACTCACCAGAAATTATGGACCCTCAGCTTTGCAGTCTGTGGGTCATTAACGCTTGTGATCTATTGATCTGGTGAGATGGGATGGATTCCTCAGAAACTCTCCATATAAACAGGGGTCTTGGGGATGGCCAGAAAAAAAAAACGAATCCAACAGGCTCCCAAAAATAGAAAGAGAAGCTGATAGTGAAGTACTGCAGGGTAACACAATAAGCGCATTACAGGCGCCACTTACTAGACAATGGAAGGAACAGGCATCAGTAAAGAGAACAGCTCTTCCGGGTTCGCCGCTGCTCGGCATGCGTTCCACGGAGGGCGGAAGTGACGTCAGTGGTTACAAAATAGCCCGAAATGCGTCAACGCGTCTCGCCCCTCCCCCAGGGCGTCATCACGGACTTGAAGTTGTGCCATGTCAGACTTGTATGATGGGACCAAAAAGTAGGTTTCAAAGATAAGACCAAAATGCTTTGATTTCCTATAGATGATAAAAATTCAGTCTGGTAAATTTGTATATTTTCTCTATTCTCTGAACAGAACACAAGCATTATCTCACCATAAAGTAGATCTAATTACTGAAATCTCATATAAGCTTTAACTTAAAATTCGTGTAAATTAAAATCTTGTTTTGAATGTTTTTGAATCTGCAGCTTTTGTATATACCGTATATACTCGAGTATAAGCCAAGTTTTTCAGCACATTTTTTTGTGCTGAAAATGCCTCCCTCGGCTTATACTTGAGTCTGTGTCCATCTTAATTTTGTGTGCCTGATCCTGGCCAGCTGTAGGTCCCCTGGACCCCAAACTTGGCACACATGTAGCCCCACTCTTCCTCTACAAGTGTGCCACGTTTGTTGTCGGGGGGATCTACGGCTGGGAAGCACAGATTTTTCAAACCGGGCACCCCTTCCATAGACTCCCATGTTAAACGGTAATTTCTCTGGTGATTTTGGGGACCCAGTACCGGCCGGCCGTAGGTCCCCTGGACACCAAACTTGGCACACATGTAGCTCCACTCATCTATAAGCGTAAAAAGTTTGTTGCCCAGGGGACCTACGGCCGGGGAGCACAGATTTTTCAAATCCGGGCACCCCTTCCATAGACTCCAATGTTAAACATCTAGTCACACAGCGCGTCACACAGCGCCAGAGATCAGGTAGGGAGATTGGGCACAGTGAGGCATGAACACAGTGAGGCATGGGCACAGTGACAGTGAGGCATGGGCACAGTGACAGTGAGGCATGGGCACAGTTAGGCATGATCACAGTGAGGCATGGGCACAGTGAGGCATGGGCACAGTGACAGTGAGGCATGGGCACAGTGAGGCATGATCACAGTTAGGCATGATCACAGTGAGGCATGGGCACAGTGAGGCATGAGGCTAAGTGAGGCATGCACATGGACACCCTCGGCTTATACTCGAGTCAATAAGTTATCCCAGTTTTTTGTGGTAAAATTAGGTGCCTTGGCTTATATTTGGGTCGGCTTATACTCGAGTATATGCGGTAAGTATATCTAAAGCCAATTTTTTTTCTTTTTATTTAGGATAGAGTTAGAAAGGGTGAAATCACCTCCAGATTTTTTTTAATTTTTTTTTTAATCTGTGCCGCCTTGGGAAATTCCTCTTATCTTCCGATTCTTCAGACACAACAAGAGGTCAGAGGCAAGCTCTTCAAAAAAAAGACAAATCCCCTCTTAGACAGATGCCCCCATTGAAAGATTTCCCCTCTACTCCCGTTTTGATGTTAAACTAAAAATGTTGTATCTTCCATCCATTTCAGTCTCAGGAACAATGGACACCAAGTCAATGAGAGGAGGGGAGTCTCTCCAGTGGAAACACAGACAGCAATAAAAAAGAGGTACAGTAGTAGTAGACGGACTTTCACAGGTTATCATGCTTGAGCCCGATTGTCTTGTATTCAGAAGCTCACCACAAAGATGAGGATCCCATGGAGAGGACATTTACCCGATCTGAGAAATCCAAGTGCAATAAGTGAAAGAGCACCAAATGAAAAAAAAAAAAAATATGAGCCAAAAGCCTTTATTGTTTAACTATTTAAAAACAATCAGGTCAAAAGATATTCAATTCCTTTTTGGGGGCCACACAAGCCCCCTTTATCAGCACTGGGTGAAATGGCAGTATGGTAAAGGGACTCCAAAGTTCTCATAGACAAGCAGTTTTTAACCCCTCACTCTATAAAAAATAAGTATAAATACACATAAACATACCCCCTGGCGATCCTATCATAAAGGTCCTTGATTGCGTGATAAAAAGACAACTCTCCCCCACTTGTGCTCCTGCATTCTTTCTCTAGAAACTTCAACAGACCAAACTGACACTCATCACACAGGGCTGATCCATCATTGTCACCATCAGGAGAACCTGTCTAGAGCAATACTGTGTGTGCATGTAGACAGGAAGTGGCTGCAGGAGAGAAAAGGTAGTAGGACTTAAAAAAAAAAAAAAGAATGAAAAATTACGAATGTAAAATGATAAATCTAAATGTCACCCAGTTACAGTTTAGATCAATTTTAAAATATGATTTAAATGAGAGTTAAAATGCGTATTCCTATACATGTTATGTCTCAGCAATTCAGCAATACATTCAAAGCATCAGGATAATGGTAAGGGAACCAACATTCTCTAAAAGAGAACTCAGCACTGGCAGCCTCCACTATTGTCTCATGATGACAGATTTCCCTAATTACGCTAAGAAATTGGACTTTAAACGGCACATGGGTACTTCATGTAAAAAATCTAAAGGTTTTTATTGTAAGAATATATAAAAACAGTAGTACATTAAGACTGTTTGTTTTAGTATTGTAGCGGAGCCTCACTCTCCCTCTCGGGTTTTCTCATTTACATTGGCTTGTGTCTAGGGGTACCTGGGAGAGGAGAGTGCAGGGACACTACGCCAAGCTCTCCCCTCGTATGTGTATGAGGGTTGAGCAGAGTTTCTTGAATTACATCCGGGTCTGTTCACTGCTTACGAAGCCTCCAGCTGTCCCGTGGAGATGTGTCTGCCAATAACATAGAGCCCCACACCAATCGAAAGTCCAACACTCCTTTATTTCTCTAGTTTCAGGGTGAACAAAATCAGTTGAACTTTCAGTAACAGACAGACAGGGGTGTGGGTACGAGTAGACCCAGGCACAACTGAGCTCTCCTATTCCTTTGCTAGCGAATAGGCCTGGCGCACGGTCTCTGCCACCGACCGTGAGTTTTGGTCGTTGCCACCGACCGGATGAACCGTTGAGGCCCCTGCCACAGACCTAATAGCAGGTCTCTGCCACTGACCTAATTTGAATAGTTGGACCACTGCCACCGGTCATTGAACATGAACCACCTTCCTCTCTGAACTTGGCCCCTGTTCGGGAAGGATATCCCTCCAGGCGGTCTCCCGAGGTTCACCCGGCACTGGCAATCTGCTGCACCAGGTCTTCGGATGAGTCCCTCCTCCGGTCCCTTAAGCCTCTGGATTCGGGTGTCCCACTCCCGGGGCCCCCTAGGACAATCCCTCCCTCGTGGAAGGTTCTGGGCCCCAGGCCTACAGCTGAGTACCTCACCCCAGACTGAAGGTGTCTGGGATGGAACACGAACTCCAGGTGTCCAGGCCTAGGCCGCCTGGACACCGACCGCGAACAGCAGCCCTCAGGCTGAAGGTGCCTGGGACTCGAACCCCGTGGCCAAGATGTCTGCCCCCTTTATACCCTCTCCCAGCAAGCACGGCGGGTTCCCCGCCCCGCCGTACAACCGCTGCGAGAGGTCACAAAGGGTACGGCACTGCAGCGATGGTTCAACCCCGGCCCAAAGTGACAGCGCCACCTGCTGGGCCGCAGGGAACTATGCAAAACTGGTGTCTTCACCAGTTTTAAAAGTATATACCCGCTACAGTATAATCAGTGCAAGGCCCAGAATAATGCTCTCATATCACTAACAACAAATACAGTTATCTTGGTAAACTCAAATGAGTAAGGTACATATCCAAAATACAGTAGCAGTTGAACAGTACAAATGTGAAATGAATAACCTTAAAATGGGTCCAATTGCAGAAAAAATGTCTTGCTCTACATGTTGCGCGTATCATTAGGCTTCTTCAGGAGCATGGTAGTAAACGGCCGTATTGAGTAGAATAACACGAGCCTGGGTACCAAGGTACTGGCAATGTATCTAAGGTAGATGGCCAGTCAGGGTTATGTAATCTAAATAGTAGAAAACAATATAAAACGATATAGAACAGGCGCAATCTGCTGGTAAGCAGGGAAGGGGATCTTTTTAGTATCATCCAAAACAATCTGCCAGGATTCGCACAAAAAAAAGAGGGGTAAACCAATGTGCAATCTGGACATTAGACACGTGTCCAAGGATAATGTCCAGAGATAATAACACACCCAGAACCTTGAGAGTCTTGGTGGAGAAGCATGGGCGACGAGCGTATATTGTAACCCTTCCAGTGAGCTCATCTATAAGTATCGGGACGTTGGCACATTCCTACCCGTGTATCCACAGCGCCGCCCTGTGGGGATACACATTCAAGCAATTTCCTTGAGATTTCCTTAATTCCCTTCATTTTAGAATGTCTGAAACTGTATTTATCAATGTTCGTAATTTGACGAGTCAAGACCAAAATATTATTTATAATTACCAATGTAACTAAGGAGCCTCCCTCTACAAAACTGTACAAATACAAAGAAATGTTCAGATAACTAAATGTGAAGATAATTGATAAATAAATGAAGGATGAATCAGGGAGTGACAGAACATCTATAAATGTGTCAATACTGAACACAGCTATGAAGATCAATAATATATAAATTATTAAGCCCTGTACACACGATCAGATATCCTATGGATTCTAATCCAATGGTTTTGTCCATCGGAAATCCGATGAAGCTGACTTCCATCAGTCTTGCCTACACACCATCAGTCAAAAAAACGACCATTCCAAGCGCGGTGACGTAAAACACTCCGATGAGCCGAGAAAAATTAAGTTTAATGCTTCTGAGCATGCGTCGACTTGATTCTGAGCATGCTTGGGTTTTTTATCCGATGGACTTGCCCATAGACGATCGGAATTTGCTATCGGTTTTTGATCCATCGGAAAAATTTAAAACATGTTCTATTTTTTAAAACTAATGGAAAAAAGACCGATGGGTCCCATACACGATCGGTTTGTCCGATGAAAAAAGTCCATCGGACTGTTTTCATCGGTAAAACCGATCGTGTGTACAGGGCTTTAGTGACATGATTTCTTTGAATCAATATTAGAGTATCAATATTTAGCAATGTGTTATTATAAAACAATGCAATATCAAACACAGAAAACAACCAGATGAGATATAAAAACAACATAAAAATAAAACATTTCACAGATTATTTATTTATTTCCGTTGATCAAGGAAACCCAATGAGCATACAACGTGTAGCGAGTGACAAGAGCGTCATATTCATCATCTTGTGCATGAAATAAAATGTGACTTTTTAGCAAAATACATATTACCTGAAATAAGAGAGAGAGAGATAAAGCAATGTGACCAGGGTCATGTATTATGTATAAAGTAAACAGTAAATGTAGGAAAAATATTCTGTATCTTTTTTTTTTTCTATTCAGACATATATTCAAAATCATCCCTGATGCAAAAAATAAATAAAAATCACAACAATTGGGATGAGTTTTATAAATAAAACAATGACTGAAATGTCCCGTATCTGTAATACAAATAATAAAAGGAAATAAATACCTGTGAACGGCCAGACTGGTAAAATGAAGAATTTTCCTTCTTTTAGCTCCTAGCCCAGATTTTGTCAGTGATCCCCCCTGCAGAGGTAACTTCTGATAGAAGAGGGGGGATGGGAGGCTCCTCTGGAAGGGTCAGCTCAGTGCTGGAAGTCTGATAGAGACATTTTGTTGGAGGAAGATAAATGAAAGCAGCAGAGAATGTATGTGACCTTCCTGGTCACAATACAACTTCATTCTCCACATATCCACATATTTATAATACAGAAATGCCCCCCTGACACCCCCGGAGCACACAGGAGGGTAGATTGGCTCTGCGTTCATCTGAGATTAATGTAAAACATGAATCCTCTGGAAGATAAATCTCTACAGAAAATCAAACATCATCGGAATTAATTTATCCCTCAGCGACACTCACCTCGGGCCTTTAGAGATAAATAACTGATTTTAGATTTTCCAATCTTTACCCTTTTATCTCTTATTTTACTAATATCTGTTTCTCCATTTTATAAAAGTTTGAAATGGAAATTTCTGATCCTGGAAAGAACAACAACAAAATGGTGTAAAATTTTGCAAATGGAAAGAACAAATATAGTAAAGTAAAAAATGTGGAAAGGGTAAAAAAAAGGAAGAATGATGACAGGTTTAGGAAGGTTTGTTCTCCAGGTGTCCTCACATAAATTGTTGGATCTTTTTACATTTACAGCAATAAAAATATTGTCTTAAATTTCAGATCAAAAAAATTAAACTTTTTTTTTTTTTAGTAAAACCACAGAAAAAGAGCAGATAAATTTCACTTAATAAAATGACAGAACTAAGGAAGACAATATTTCTCATGGAAAAAAAATGGTGCCAGAGTATTTTCTGCCCTTTAAATATATATATATATATATATATATATTATATATATATATATATATATGTATATAGATATATATTTAACTCTACAATGTATGGGGTCATCACTAGACACAGAACACAATGCACTGTGAGGTATACACACAATATTTACACTCTCCGGTGTATTCTCAGAATGGGATAAAATAGGACTTTATTTTTGGTGCCTCCAAAATGTTTATAACTCTCAAATCTACTAATGGCAATTTTTATCAAAACACTTGAAAGATTATAAACTTGGAGATTTGTGATTACCGCATATACTCGAGTATAAGCCGACCCAAATATAAGCCGAGGCCCTAATTTTACCACAAAAAAATGGGAAAACTTATTGACTCGAGTATAAGCCTAGGGTGTTCACGTGCATGCCTCACTGTGCCTTACTGTGTCCATGTGCATGCCTCACCTTGACTCACTGTGTCCATGCCTCACTGAGCCCATGCCTCACTGTGCCCATGCCTCACTGTCACTGTGTCCATGCCTCACTGTGCCCAATCTCCCTACCTGATCTCTGGCACTGTGTGACTAGGCTGACGTTTAACATGGGAGTCAATGGAAGGGGTGCCCAGTTTTGAAAAATCAGTGCTCCCCGGCGGTAAGTCCCCTGGACAACAAACTTTTTACACTTATAGAAGAGGAGTGGGGCTATATGTGTACCAAGCTTGTGGTCCAGGGGACCTAGGGTCGGCTAGTTCCTGGTTCCCAAAATCACTGAAGAAATGACCGTTTAACATGGGAGTCTATTGAAGAGGTGCCCTGGTTTGAAAAATCGGTGCTCCCCGGTCGTAGGACCCCCGGACAACAAACTTTGAAAGAGTGGGTCTACGTGTGTGCCAAGTTTGGGGTCCACGGGACCTACGGCTGGCCAGGAACAGGCGCGCAAACCTGAAGATGGACACAGACTCGAGTATAAGCCGAGGGGGGCATTTTCAGCACAAAAAATGTGCTGAAAAACTCGGCTTATACTCGAGTATATACGGTATAAATGAATGATTGAGGTGAAGGAACTTAATGAAACCCTTTGTTGTGAACCTTCTAAATCTTCGAACATCATACAAGCATTGTACTAAAAAAATGTACTGAGGGAGACATTTAGGTCTATAGTTTACACTTAAAGGGGTTGTAAAGAAAACATATTTTTTTTTATATTACAAACATGTTATTCTTACCTCCACTCTGCAGCTCGTTTTCAATGGCGTCTTCTGGGGTCCCTCGGCGGCTGTCTCGGCTTCTCCCCGCAAGAACTCACCACCTTCATGCGCGCTCGCATGGTGATGAGTTCTTGCGGGCGCGCTCCCGTGATACAGGCATCAGCTATTGCCGCTCACTGTATCACTCGGGCCCGCCCCCCGGCGCACTGCGTCATTGGATGTGATTGACAGCAGTGCAAGCCTATGGCTGCGCTGCTTTCGATCCATCTAGTGTAGCCAATCAACGGCCAGGCAAGGAAAAAAGAGCAGCATGTCAGGGGGAGATTGGGGGACTTTCGAGGGCTCAGGTAAGTAAAACAGGGGCTCGGGGGGCGTTATTGTCGGATGTTTTTTCACCTTAATGCATAGGATGCATTAAGGTGAAAAAACTTTTTCCTTTACAACCCCTTTAAACCTTAAAGGGGTTGTAAAGGCACAATTCTTACCTGAGCCCTATCTCTATCCAGTAATGTTGCAGGAGATATTCAGCTGCCCTGGACTCTCCCTCCTGATTGACTGAAACAGCAGCGGAGCACAATTGGCTACCGCTGCTGTCAAAGTCAGTGAGCCAATGAGGAGAATAGGGCTGGGCCTAGCCACGGCTACATGTCTGAATGGACACAGGAAGTTGCGCCTCAGCTCGGGTGCCCCCATAGCATGCTTGCTGTGGGGGCACTCGGCAGGAGAGAGGGGCCAAGAGTGCCAAAGAGGGACCCAAGAAGAGGAGGATACAGGTTGCTCTGTGCAAAACCATTACACAAAGCAGGTCAGTATAATATGTTTGCTATTTAAAAAAAAAATAGACTTTACAAACACTATAATCCTTAACCTTAAATAGAGAACTATAGAATAATAAGTAGGGATGAGCCAATGATTTGGGCTGAACCTAGAGTTGGACCGAACCTTGGCTTTTCGGGCATTCAGACCAAGACCCACAATTTTGCCCATATGGCCCCATGCTCAGTAGGAGTTGAACATCATATATAGAAGAGGTATTTCTACTCTTTCTATATATGACAGCTTTACATAGTCATTGCTTCCTAGCAACAAATGATGTCACTGACACTTTGACATATGTGACCTGGAATCCCCAGCCATGTAAGCAAAATGATCCTGGGGATAGCGGGGCCATGGGCATATTTGGTGAATTATCTCACCACTATCCTTGCCCATTCCCTCATATAGCTGATGACAGCTTGGGGAGTCATTCAGTGAGGAGTACAGCTGTGATCAGTCATGTGTGCTGGGTCAGTCACCTTTTATTTTTTCATGAAGTTGACAGACAGTGTGCTTTATAAGTAAATGTCTTCGGAATTTTTGTTTTTTTCAATAAAGGATTTTTGAAATGTTTGCTTGTCTGTATTTCTAGGTTACTTTGTGAATGGGGAATGGTGCTATGTATCCCTTACTTATTCACATAAGAGGGAGCCAGTATCTGGGGGGCCCTGTATTTTTAAAGGGGGTTCTGGATTCCAATAAGACTCCTGTCTGTAGACCCCAACAACCACCAAAAAAGTTTACTCTGCCGGGCTTTATGGAGATCACATACTGTAGATGTAAACAGGCAGGATTAGGACGTCCCTCAGACATGATGTTTAAAAAAAATTGGCATTTTTAATGTTTAATTTTAAGCATTAAATAAATCACTGCTCCCAGCCTAATTGAGTCTTCTAAACATCTATTTTGTATTGGTACATGTTCCCCAGGGTAGTGTCCACTCCCTCTATACTATTTGTTGACAATGCCCTGCTGATTAGCAAGAAAACTGGCATTTTTGATTTGACTCCTATTAATTTCAGTGGGGTTTACATTCAGCATCTACTGTAAACTTCTTTGTGGTTTGCTAAACCCCTCTCAATCTGGACCCGGGGCAGTTTGGCTCATCATTATTGATAAGTATTAGGATTGATTTGCCAGGTTTTCCAATGTGCTGGCCAGTCACTGAGGGCAATATGATGTGTTTTCATTTGATCCCAAAGAGTTTCTTATTGATGGGTATTTTCCTTGATAAACTGAACAATTTACTCCATAATAGGGATGAGCCGAACACCCCCTGGTTCGGTTCGCACCAGAACCTGCGAAGGGACCGAAAGTTTGAGCGAACTTTAGAACCCTGTTAAAGTCTATGGGACTCGAATGTTCTGAATCAAACGTGCTAATTATAAAGGCTAATATGCAAGTTATTGTTCTAAAAAGGGTTTGGGGACCCGGGTCCTGCCCCAAGGGACATGTATCAATGCAAAAAAAAAGTTTTAAAAACTGTAGTTTTTTCGGGAGCAGTGATTTTAATGATGCCTAAAGTGAAAAAAAAGTTAAATATTCCTTTAAATATCGTACCTGGGGGGTGTCTAAAGTATGCCTGTGAAGTGGCGCATGTTTCCTGTGTTTAAAACTGTCCCTGCACAAAATTACATTTCTAAAGGAAAAAAAGCCATTTAAAACTGCTTGCGGCTTTAATGTAATGTCTGATCCCGGCAATATGGATGAAAATCATTGAAAAAAATGGGTTGGGTACCCCCTGCCCAGCCCATTACCAGCCCTTTTGGGTCTTGTATGGATATTAAGGGGAACCCTGCACCAAAATTAAAGAAAGGAAAGGCGTGGGGCCCCCAGGCAATATATACTCTGAACAGCAGTATACAGGCGGTGCAAACAAGACAGGGACTGTAGGTTTGTTATAACGTAGAATCTGTTTGTAATTTTGAACTGATACATTTTTAAAGTGTAGCTCCAGCCAAAAAATCTATTTTTAAACTTTTTGGAAAACATAGGTAAGGGTTATCACCCCTGTAACATTTGTTTTGCTGTCTGTGCACCTCTTCAGAACATTTCACCTCACTTTCCGTCCCAATGACAAATGTTTTTTGAAAATTTGGGTTTTTTAGTGAAACAAGGATTGGTGATAAAGCATCAGTGGAAAGGAGACACCTTTTTCCCATATTAACTCTTACAGGAGAGAATTTCCCTAGGGGTAGATTTCCTCTCACTTCCTGTTGTCTCCTTCTGTTTGCAAGTAGAAGTTGTTTGTAAGTTTGATGTTTGAAAGTAGGGGCCTGCCGTATATACTCTGCAGAAATTTGGGCCTTAGGTGTTGATGTTGCCACAGCTGGAACGCCCTGCTGTAAACTATTATATCAATTGTAATTACATGCCATTGTTGAACAGTGGTAGAAAAATTGGGCCTTTGGTGGTGGTGGTGGTGTTGCCACAACACTGTAAGCCCTCACAGTTACTCTTGGTGGGTGCAGGAATGGGCCCTGCTGTGAAATATTAGATTAAGAATTGTAATTACATGTCCCTGTTGAACAGGGGCAGAAAAATTGGGCCTTAGGCACTGGTGCCACAACACTGCAACCCCTCACAGATACTCTAGTTGAAGCGCAGGAATGAGCCCTGCTGCAAAGTATTGCATCAAAAATTGTAATTACACGTCCCTGTTAAACAGGGGCTGAAAAATTGAGCCTTAGGCACTGGTGCTGGTGCCACAACACTGCAACCCCTCACAGCATAGGCAGTCTTGAAGGGATCTGACATTTAAAAAAAAATATTTGGTTACATCAGCATCAGGTGCTTGGTAGCTGGTGGTGATCCAAGACTGATTCATTTTTATGAAGGTCAGTCGATCGCCCAAGTCGGTGGACAGGCGCACCCTGTGATCAGTTACAAAGCCTCCAGCAGCACTGAATGTGCATTCCGAAAGAACGCTAGATGCAGGACAGGCCAGTAGCTCAATTGCATACTGTGCAAGCTCTGGCCAGTGATCCATCCTCAAGACCCAGTAAGCCAGAGGATTTTCGGTGGGAAAGGTGTCCAAGTCTGACCTTGCCCCTAGGTATTCCTGCACCATGTAAAACAGACGCTGGCGATGGTTGCTAGAACCGATCATACCTTGGGGCTGCGGACTAAAAAATTGTCTGAACGCATCAGTCAGACGGCCACCTTCTTCACCGTTCCTTCTTTGACTGACCGGAGCCTTAGCAACACGTTGTCCAGGACCAGGAATTTGTAACCTCCCAGTCTCTGGGAATGTGTTGCACAGACCTTTCTGCAAGGCCTCCCGAAGGTGATTCATCCTCTGCTCCCTCTGCGATGGCAAGATATGGTCCGCAACCTTACCCTTGTAATGTGGATCAAGGAGGGTTGCCAGCCAGTAATGATCCCTCTGCTTGATAGCACGAATACGAGGATCCTTCCGTAGGCTTTGCAGGATCAGAGAGCCAAGCAGCGTAGGTTTGCTGAGGCATTCGTCTCGGAGTCCTCTGGGTCACTCAGGACGACATGATCGGCAGCCACCTCCTCCCAGCCATGTACAAGTCCATGGGTTTCTTGGGACTGTAATTGATCCCTTGAAGACTGCTGCTGATGCTTAGTGCTAGGCTCCACCTCCATGCTGACACAATCCTCCTCCTCCTCGTCCTCTTCCTGTGTGATAGGCGGGCCAGCAGGAACACTGTCTGGATAAAGGGGGCCTTGAGAGGTAAGGAAGTCCTCCTCTTCCTCCCTCTGTTCTGCCTCAAGTGCCCTGTCCATTATTCCACGCTGCGTGTGCTCCAACAGGTGGACAAGAGGGACAGTGTCACTGATGCATGCACTGTCACTGCTCACCATCCTTGTGGCCTCCTCAAATGGTGACAGGACAGTGCATGCATCCCTGATCATGACCCTCTGGCGTGGCAAAAAAAACAAGCTCCCCTGACCCTGTCCTAGTGCCATATTGGCACAGATACTCATTGATGGCCCTCTGCTGCGTGTGCAGCCGCTGCAGCATGGCCAACATTGAGTTCCACCTGGTGGGCATGTCACAGATTAGGCGGTTCTTGGGAAGGTTGGATTCCTTTTGGAGGTCAGCCAGCCGAGCACTGGCATTATATGACCGGCGGAAATGCACACAGAGTTTCCTGGCCTGCCTCTGGACCTCCTGTAAGCCCGGGTACCTGCCCAAGAACTGCTGCACCACCAAGTTAAGGATGTGAGCCAAACAGGGCACATGGATCAGGTGTCCCTGTCGGAGGGCGGAGAGGAGGTTGGTGCCATTGTCGCAAACCACCATTCCTGGCTTAAGCTGGCGTGGCGTCAACCACCTCTGAGCCTGCCCCTGCAGAGCTGACAGAATCTCTGCCCCAGTGTGGCTCCTGTCCCCCAAGCACACCAGCTCAAGGGGGACAGGAGCATAGCATATTCCCAGGGCTCCTGAGTCCCGCTACCTCTGCCCGCAGGTCATGTTCTCTTTATCAGCACAGCAGCACTTGATGTCGGGCAGAGTAGAAGACTCCGCCTGACACAAGACTTTGAGGCTGCGGGGAGCAATTACAGGAACCATACTCTGTATCTGTGTCCACGGGGAAGGGGGGCGGCCGCCGGTGGGAGGGCTTTTAGCTGCTGGACGGACACAGATACAGAGTATGGTTCCTGTAATTGCTCCCCGCAGCCTCATCTCTGTCAAAGTCTGGTGTCAGGCGGAGTCTTCTACTCTGCTCGACATCAAGTGCTGCTGTGCTGATAAAGAGAATATGACCTGCGGGCGTAGGTAGCGGGAGTTCCCCCTCACTGTTCATTGCAGCCAGGCAGCGCTGTCAGTAGAGTCCCGACTCCCGCGGCTGGCCGGGTCATCGGACCCAGGGACAGCACGGGTCCACCGGCTGCCGACTCTATCTATGCCAGTGCTCCTCTTTCTTCAGTAGGCAAATTAGGCGATCGCGGGGCCCCTGCGAGCGCGAGGCCTTAGGCGACCGCCTAATTTGCCTAATTAAAGAGCCGCCTCTGCGTTTGGGAACCTGCCACTGAGGAACCGCACATTCTGCAAACTCACGGAAGGCCGCAGAGTCTACCAACTGAAAAGGCAGCAGTTGAAGTGCTAGCAATTTAGCCAAGCTAGCATTCAACTGCTGGGCATGTGGATGGCTGGGAGCGAACTTCTTTTGGCGGTGCAGCAGCTGGAACAGGGAAATTTGCCTGGTACAATCTGATGTCGGTGTACCGATAGCAGATTGCCCGCAAGTACTTGGCTGTGACACATCTAATTCTACACCTTCATTCCTCTCAGTGCATGTTTCTGAGAGGACTGAAGGTATAGTGGGGTTGGAGATCCCAGCTGATGAGGAGCAAGGAGAGGTCCGCATTTTTCTTTGGTGTGGGTCTTTTAGGTGCACTTGACAACGAACTGCATGGCAGGTCGACATATGTCTGGTCAAGCATGTGGTGCCCAAGCGGGTGATGTTTTGGCCACGCGAGATATGCTTGAGACATATGTTGCAAATAGCAGCGGTGCTATATGATGCACTCGTCTCAAAAAAGACCCACGCCAAAGAACTTTTGGAATAACGTGCAGATACAGCAGCGGCCTGCACATGCGGATCTCTGCGGTGTGATGCAGTCATTGTGCTGCCCTTAAGCTGGCCCCTGGAGGGCATCCTGCCTCATTGGAGATGTGCCTCCTCCTCCTCTTCCTCCTCCTCCTCTCTCTTTTCAGGCACCCACGTGGAGTCAGTGACCTCATCATACCCTCCCTCCTCATCACTGGAGCAAACCTGGCAGTATGCTGCAGCTGGGGGAACATGACTGCCAGATAGCTGTCCTTCTTGGGCACCCCCTCTCTCTGGGCTCATGTTACTGCCTTCCCCTAGCTGGGTACCATCATCAGAGCAGAGCCTTCAAAACGTTGGGCATCCTCCTGGAACATGTACCCAACACTGTGCTCAAACAGTTCGGGGGACTCCTCAGGAGGACATGGTGGGGCTAGGGAAGGAGTGACTGATGCCATTAAGCCGAGGGAAGAGGCCGTGTTGGCAGATGCTTTGCCAGACAAAGTACCCTGAGCCTGGGTAAGAGAGGATGAGGAGGATGGCTTGGTCATCCACTCTACCAAGTCTTCGGCATGTTGCGGCTCAACACGGCCAGCTGCCGAAAAAAGGACAAGCGTGTCCCATGGCCACGTGCTGAGGATGCACCGTGTCCATGACCAGCACTGTTGCCTCTAGACACAGAGCATGCTTGCCCTCTTTTATTGGCTTGTGACTGTCTGCCTCTCCTTGTTGGCCTTCCAGACATACTAATGGTCTGCAGTGAGATGTAGCTGCACAAAGATGGGATGTATATGTATATACTGATTATACTGCTGCTAGCAGAATCAACTGCCTGACTGTAGTGTTATTAGTATAAGAACACCAGCAATTGTCCTCAGGTAGCTTTAGGTGCACACTGTGAAAAGGACACAATACACTAACTGTAAATACTGAAGCTGCCTGCTTGTGGTATTAATATGATCAGAACACCAGCAATTGTCTTCAGGTAGCTTTAGGTGCACACTGTCCAAAGGACACAGTACACTAACTGTAAATACTGCAGCTGCCTGCCTGTGGTATTAATATGATCAGAACACCAGCAATTGTCTTCAGGTAACTTTAGGTGCACACAGTGCAAAGGACACAGTACACTAACTGTAAATACTGCAGCTGCCTGCCTGTGGTATTAATAGGATCAGAAGAACATCAGCAATTGTCTTCAGGTAGCTTTAGGTGCCCACTTTGCAAAGGACACAGTACACTAACTGTAAATACTGCAGCTGCCTGCCTGTGGTATTAATATGATCAGAACACAAGGAATTGTCTTCAGATAGCTTTAGGTGCACACTGTGCAAATGACACAGTGCACTAAATGGAAATACTGCAGCTCCCTGCCTGTATTAGTATGAGAACACCAGAAATTGTATTCAGGTAGCTTTAGGTGCACACTGTGCAAAGGACACAGTACACTAAATGAAAATACTGCAGCTAGCACAATCACCTGCCTGCCTGTCAGTATATTATGAAGAGAATAACAGAAACGGATATTGCTAAACTGAATACAGTGTATATATATATATATATATATATATATATATATATATATATATGTAAATATATAAATATATACAACACCTAGGATGCATATATATCCTCTACACACTGTAACTGCAGCTAACTGACTCACCTGCCTGCTCTATCTAACTCAAATGAGATGACTCTATCTCTCTCTCTCTGTCTTTCTTTAACCGCCGCCGCAACACACTACACAAGGCCGCCACGCAGGTGGCATTATACAGTGTGGGGCGTGTACTAAACCCCCTGAGCCATAATTCGCCAAAGCCACCCTGGCTTTGGCCAATTACGGCTTTCTGTACAGACGGCGCTGTGATTGGCCAAGCATGCGGGTCATAGTGCATGCTTGGCCAATCATCAGCCAGCAATGCACTGCGATGCCGCAGTGAATTATGGGCCGTGACGCGCCACTCTAATTTGGAGCGAATGGCCCATAATGTTCGCAAATCGGGCAATGGGTTTGACACGAAATCGAAGCTCATCCCTGCTCCATAATAATGCTTCCATAGGTTGAATACTAAAAGGCCACCTGATGTCTTGTAAAGTCCCTTTTTAAAGTGAGTATTTTCCCTGTCCAGAATGAAGTAGAATTTCTTCTTCTCCTAAAGTACTAATCTTAGTTTTTGAATTAGTATGTAGAATGTGTGCAGTTTGTTGGATTTTCTCCCAAATCAATATATATAATGGGGTATTGTTTTGGATCAGTCCCTGGTTATTTCCTAACTGCTCCTGTACTGGCACAATGTATTAGTTCTTCAACATCCCCTGAGGTCCCACAAAAGGATACAGATAGTAAAAACAGCATTCCTTGCAAGGATAAAAAGCTCTGTGGTGTGTCAATCATGTCAATGATGATGTCAGTTGTGACAAAACGGTCGTAGGGCGTCACACACACGTGCTGCGCATGCGCAAACCGGACTTTTAATTGACACACCACAGAGCTTTTTATCCTTGCAAGGAACGCTGTTTTTACTATCTGTATCATTTTTATCAATAGAGGACTTGGTCCCATTGCCATATTTCCTGTATACTTTTGTACAAATAAAACATTTAGAGGAATGTCTACACTATTGGAAGTTTTTTTTCTTCCCCCATTGGATATCACTTATCCCTTACCACCGGATGTTTACCCACCTCAACCCGGGAACGAGTTTGCGGATTACTTCCGGATCATCAACCTGGGAAGTGCGAATGTGACATCTGTGGCTGGTCGTATCTGAGAGGATACCCTAACGCTCCAGTGAGGACCATTACTCTGCTGAGCCTGTTTTGACCCCCCTGAGAAGGGCGGTCACTGGCTATTCGGTAAGCCTTCATTTCTCTTCCTGGTGGCGGGTCTCTCCACGCGTTGGATGTCACATATTTGTTCATCACTGGATGTTTGCACAAATTGATTGAACTTTATTTTATCTCCGGATAGGGGATATTTACACAGATTCATATGAACTATATGAACTTTATTGATTCACCTTTAGCACATGTTTATCAATACTTTGGTATTTTTACACTTTTTGTACTGTATATATTCACATATTGAACTATATGGTTGCATATAGTCCATCGTCCAGCACTACACTTTTTATTGTATATTTTTTGTTGTACCCTATATCAAGGTTGTGGTGTTTAGCGGCAGGACATCTGTCAAGGATACATTTATTCATTTAGTATTATTTTTCATTTTGCACCTAGCGCAAATTTTTCTTTTTATAACTAATAATAATTTTCTGCTCAAGCAGCAGCACTTCACACCGTTTAAAAATCGCTTGAAAATATGCCTATAATATTTGCAAATCTGCTATAAAAAAAAACACTCAAAAATGCCTGCAATGCTCAGCAAAGTGTGAATGTAGCCTTATTCAACAAGCTGAAGGTAGAAGCTGATTGGTTATTATGCACGGCTGCACCAGATTTTGTGTTCTCCAGTTTTAGTAAATCTCCCCTATAAACTATCATAAGGCTGGGTTCACACAGCATGCCGATGCGGCTCACAGCAGGGGTCCGGCACATTCTGGTTCACCGTTTCAGGTTCAATTTCAGCCCAAATTTTGGAATTGAAATGGACCAAAAGACGTACAGGGCTCCTGTGCAAATTTGCATCAGAGCCACGCTGGACATATGTGAACTGGCTCCATAGAGAGCCGGTCACAATCTACTGCTATTGCGAATTTGATGTGGGGATCCTGCATCCAATTCGCAATGGTGTGAACCCAGCCTTAAGGGGCATTTAATGACAATAAAACATCAAACTTTTGTAAAACTAGTGTTTTTGAGCTCAAGTGGACATGAGACCTTAAAGGTGTGGTAAAGGCAGAAGATGCATTTTATGCATTAAGATAAAAAACCTTCTGTGTGTAACAGCTTTTTCAGCACCCCCCCTAATACTTACCCGAGCCCCATCTCTATCCAGCAATGTCCACGAGTCCCTCGGCCATCTGGGACGCTCCTCCTGATTGGCTCCCGTGCCATTGGCTCCCACAGCTGTCAATCAAAGTCAGTTAGATGATCAGGAGGAAGAGGGGCGGGGCTGAGTCATGGCTTTCTGTCTGAATGGACACACGGAGCTGCAGCTCGGCTCAGGTGCCCCTATTATAAGCTGCTGGCTGTGGGGGCACTCGACAGGAGGGAGGGGCCAGGAGCACCGAAAAGGGACCCAAGAAGAGGAGGATCGGGGATGCTCTGTGAAAATCCACTGCACAGAGAAGGTAA
Source organism: Rana muscosa (assembly GCA_029206835.1). Taxonomy (NCBI): domain Eukaryota; kingdom Metazoa; phylum Chordata; class Amphibia; order Anura; family Ranidae; genus Rana; species Rana muscosa. Next base: position 190,145,324 of record CM055127.1, read on the forward strand.
GTATAACATGTTTGTTACTTAAAGCGGAGTTCCACCCAAAAATGGAACTTCCGCTTTAAGGGAAGGTAACACCCTGACATGCCACATTTGGCATGCCATTTTTTTTTGGGCGGGGAGTGGAAACCCTCTTTTTAGAATGTTCCAGCTTCCACTTCCTCCCAGGGCACAGCAGTGCTGGAAGGAAGTTCACCTCTCCCCCCTCCTTCTCTGCAATCTTCTGGGACATGTCACAGGTCCCAGATGATTGCCCGGTCAGTCACAGAGCGCAGCGCGGTTCGCGCATGTGCAGTGCGTGCCCAGCTGTGAAGCTACAGCCAGGCACCCACAGTGACAATTCTGGTGCCGCAGAGAGGAGAAGCAGAGGAGCGAGGACCCTGGACAGGTGAGTGACTGATTATTAAAAGTCAGCAGCTGCAGTATTTGTAGCTACTGACTTTTAATTTGTATTTTATTTTTGTCGGAACTACGCTTTAAAGAAAAAAAAACAAGACTTTACAATCACTTTAAAAGCAGTATGATTTTTGCAGGCATATAGGATTTCAGTTAGACAGTATGAAAAGTAAGGTACATCCTAAATTAAATAATAGTTTATCATACATGGAGAGAAATGATATAGAATATTAGAACTTAAAAAAAAAAAAATTGAACCTATATCTTTATTTTTATGGTCATTATTTATTTTATTTTTATATATTATGGCCAATATCAGCTTACATATATGTACAAAGAAGAGTCAGTATTTATTCCTCTTATAGTATATAACAAACTGGTAATTCAGCATTTACTAGTATTCTGTATACAGTATATGTTTTAAAAGAGACTTTTAATGCAATGAACGGTTAATAGTCCTTTATTTTGTATCATTATTTGAAATATAATAGAAACCATTAGAGGAATAAAATTAAGATCCTCGGGGGTCACCACCGAGAACAATCTTTAATTAAGTTAATCATTAGTCGAGGTGTCCGGCCGGGGCTTGTTAAAATACAGAATGATGTCACACTCCTGAGATTCCCTCCAATTGTATCTTTTAAATTACCAAGAAAATAGAGATTTAATTTAGAAATTACCATGAGTATTCACAGCAATGAAGCTGTGATAGGGAATTAATTATACAAACAGAGAATGTGAAAAAAATAATAACTGTACAAGATTGAAAATTCTAACAACAATGGCTTATACACCTGTATTAAATGCCTATTGTCCATATGCAATGCATTATTTATCAGGTTATGACAAAAAAAAAAACTTTAAAAGTCCTCAGAATTGCTATCAAATGTCCACTATGAACTATATAAACAGTTATACATGGCAATGCACAATAAAAAAAGCAAAAATCTATCCAACTTACACTCCAAGGTTGTTAACAGAGAAAGTATATGCACAGCAATGGTGGCGATAATAATAATAATAATAATAATAATAATAATAATAAATAATAAAACAACAATAATGGTGATAATAATAATCATAATAATAATAGTGATAATAATAATAATAATTGTGACGGATCTCGGATACCCCAGGTGGGCACATCCGCTAGATCTGTGTCTCCTGTCCTCCAAACGCACCCGCAGTCTGCAGATTCGCCATAACCAGCCCTTAACCCCTCAATCACGAGACAATCCACACAGGTGTTGAGGGTTAAACATGCAGAGCATAAAACAGTTTATTAAATACAAAACATACACCTTTACACACAGTTAGGGACACTCCCCTTAGCCTTGTCCTAGAGGGGGGTAGGGGACAAGGAAGAACCAATGGGAACTCAACACTTGTACATTGGAACAGAAACTACAGTTGAAACATAAAGGGATTATGATAAGCAGACAGACCCTCCTTACACATCCCCTGTGGAGAGATGTCTCCAGTCCAGACCTTTGTCTACGTGCCCTGAACCAACACAATTAAACACAGCAACAAGAGGGGGGATGGGGGAGAAAGGATGTTGCATTACATTACATTACATTATCTCAATGCCAGCTTGTCCCCAAGTCTCTCAGTCTCTTCTGGGCCATAGCCTGTGGGCAGGAGGCCAGCCCACAGTCCCTTCCAAAACACACAGTGACAGTGGGTTCTGTCACATTTCTCCCCTTTTAAAAACAGACTAATCAGGTTCCTGACCCTCAACTAGTCTGGACCTGTGTTAGTCACAAACTTCTACCCCAGGCAAACAGGAAAAGGAAAAGTACGACTCTGGCGCTGGGGAGCAAAACCGCACATACGGTCTCCTGTGAATAAAAACAGCCGCTGCAGAGTGGGAACAGATGTCCGCACTCCCCTTATCCGGGGCTGGGTTGCAGGTATTGAGGGGAGCTGAATAATCCTCTGCCCCGATGCCAGTGCTTCAGCTGGTAGGGAGTGTAGGCTGGTAGTGCTAAGCCGTTGGGGAGGGAAAGATACTTGCTTTTCTCCTAGTGTAGTTACCAGCTGCTGGGGAGGTATCTTGCAGGGACTATCTCCCGGAATCTCCATATTTTTTTCTGATGCTGGGCAGAGACCAACAGCGCTCTGCCCCGTAGCCAGCGCTTCTGCTGGGGGGACATATACAAAGGTAGAGTTCAGCCGCTGAAGAGGGGGAAGGGTTTTCTCCCCTCCCGGTTCTGTGACCAGCCACTGGGGTGACTTCTGACATGGGCTGTCCCCCAAACCCTCCAAAAACATACTGAGGGCTGGGCAGGGGCCAGCAGCACTCTGCCCCGCAGCCAGCGCTTATGCTGGGGGATAAACACTGGGGTAGTGTCCAAGTGCTGGGGAAGGAGAATTGCTTCTCAATGCCAGCTTGTCCCCAAGTCTCTCAGTCTCTTCTGGGCCATAGTCTGTGGGCAGGAGGCCAGCCCACAGTCCCTTCCAAAACACACAGTGACAGTGGGTTCTGTCAGAATAATAATAATACATTTAAAAATAATAATAATAATAATAATCCGCTTGCTGTTATACGTAGAGTGCCTTTAAAGTTTCCCTCTCAAAGCATTTTACAAAAGAAACAAAAGCAAATACATAGGACAAGCTAAAAAAAGGAACAGTTAGGTGAAAGCTGATCTAAAGAAGTTTATACAAAAATAAAGCAAGATTGAGTGGGACTTTACATGTGCCTTGTAGGGTTAAATAAATGCACAAATCAAGGAGTTTAAAAAGAAAAATAAACAACATTTTTATTTAGACATATATACATGTTAAGAAAACATGTAATAGTTAACCACTTAACGACCGCCCACTGTAATTATACGTCGGCAGAATGGCACCGACAGGCACAATCACGTATATCTACGTAATCGCCTTTGTATAGTTGGGGGGTCCGATCGGACCCTCCTCCTATACAGTGAGCGGTCGTTTTCCGTTGGGGAGCGATCCGAGATGAGGGGACGGCCGTTCGATTCCGGCCACCCCCTCGCGATCGCTCCCGGCGAATGAAAAGCTTCCTCCACTGTGTAAATGTAAACACAGGCAGAGGAAGTGATGTCATCTCTCCTCGTGTCGGTCTTTTCGATCCGGCGCGAGGAGAGAAGACATCTCACAGTAAGTGCACCAACAGCCCACTGACACCAGTACACGTAGGCACACTTTTCACCCCCCAGTCACCCCCATATCACCCCCCATATCACCCCCAGTACCCCCAGTCACAGTGCACCGTTTGCAGTGGTAATTTTTTTACTGATCACTGCAATCAGTGTCATTTGTGACAGTAAAAAGTTGCAGAGCAGTTAGGTTTAGTCCCCTTTAGGTCCAGAGTAGCCCCCTAACCCCCCCTAATAAAGGTTTAACCCCTTGATCGCCCCCCAGGTAACCCTTTCACCCCCTAACGCCAGGGTCACTAAGCGATCGTATTTCCGATCGCTGTATTTAGTGCCGGTGGTGCCCTAGATAGCCAGTTATTTATTTTTAGTTTTGCCGCAGGTTTTTATAGCATCAGGTACCCCCATATATTATTTTAACCCCCTGATTGCCCCTAGAGTTAACCCTTTCACCAGTGATCACCGTATAAGTTTTACTGGTGACACTGGTTAGCCAGTTAGTTATTTAGTTATTTGGGTTACCCGTCAGGTTTTTATATAGCGTCAGGTACCCCCATATATAACCTAATAAAGGTTTTAACCCCCTGATCGTCCCTAGTTAACCCTTTCACCAGTGATCACCATATAAGTTTTACGGGTGACGCTGGTTGGTTAGTTTGCTTTTTATAGCATCAGGGCACCCGCCGTATATAACCCAATAAAGGTTTAACCCCCTGATCGCCCAGCGGCTTATATCAATTAGGTTTTAGCGCCAGAGAGGGTCTGCATCGCCCCAGGCAGCGTCAGGTTAGTGCCAGTAACGCTAACACCCACGCGTGAAGCATACACCTCCCTTAGTGGTATAGTATCTGAACAGATCAATATCTGATCTGATCAGATCTATACTAGCGTCCCCAGCGGTTTAGGGTTCCCAAAAACGCAGTGTTAGCGGGATCAGCCCAGATACCTGCTAGCACCTGCGTTTAGCCCCTCCGCCCAGCCCAGTCCAGCCCAGCCCACCCAAGTGCAGTATCGATCGATCACTGTCACTTACCAAACACAACACACATAACTGCAGCATTCGCAGAGACAGTCCTGATCCCTGCGATCGCTAACAGATTTTTTGGTAGCGTTTGATACATTTGCTGACAGTCAGGTGCTTTTCTTTACCTGTGAATCTTACTAGTGTACCCCTAAATTTAGAGCCCAAAATGGCAAGATGAAGGTACACTAGTAAAGAGGCCTACGAGATTCTGAGCATGACAGATAGTGAAGAGGAGGTCACGTATCTGTCAGATTCAGGCTCAGAATATCTTCCCGTAGAAGACAGTGAAGTCAGCGGCTCCACGTCAGATAGCTCTGACGACGAAGATGAGGTCCCTGCTAAGGTCAGGCGTACCCGATCTCGATCTTCTGAGGTTGTTGAGGAGCAAGAACCGCAGGTCTCTCGTATCATGGAGCAGAGTAGTACTAGCGCCGCTATTCCTTCTGGTGAATTGGCAAGCACCAGCGGCCTAGTACAGCCTGGGTGTACATCCAGCACTGCAGTAACACTTGGTGACGTGGCGAGTCCCATAAGTGCAGATCAAGCTGGCGAGGTGGCAAGCACAAGTAGTGTCCCGCTGCCACCAAGAAGACAAAGGCAGGCCCATCGTGCCCATAGTGCCCTTCCTGCAGAATTCGCCTATCCTGATTGGGTCCCCACCACTTCTGCAGAACCCGTACTTCCCCCATTCACTGCCCAACCCGGTATTCAGGTGGAAACAGCTGATTTTATGCCAATTGATTTTTATTCGCTGTTTTTCATGGAAGATCTCTATAGATCTATTGTGGACCATAGTAATTTATATGCTAGTCAATTCATCTCCGCTAACCCCCAGTTGCCTTCCATTGCCAAAGATTGGAAACCAATTACGGTTTACGAATTTAAGACCTTTCTGGGCCTTTCCCTCAACATGGGCACACATAAATTCCCGTCATTGCGTGCTTATTGGTCCACGCACCCAATTGACCACATGCCCGTGTTCTCTGCCTCCATGCCCAGGAAACGATACGAGCAGATTTTGCGGTTCATGCACTTCAACGACAATGAACTTTGTCGTCCACGTGGAGACCCTGAATACGACCGGCTCTATAAAATTCGGCCCCTCATAAACCATTTCAACGAACGTTTTGCAGCCTTGTTTATTCCTGATCAAGTTGTCTGCGTTGATGAGTCCCTGATTAAATTTTCTGGCCACTTGGCTTTCAAGCAGTACCTTCCCAGCAAGCGTGCCAGATACGGGGTCAAGCTCTATAAGTTCTGTGACAGGGCAACAGGCTATGTATGGAGCTTTATGGTTTATGAGGGAAAAGATAGTCAGGTTGAGCCGGTCAACTGCCCGGATTACATAGGGAGCGCTGGCAAGATAGTGTGGAACTTGGTGTCACCCTTATTCGGAAAGGGGTACCACTTGTATGTGGACAATTATTACACGAGCGTGCCACTGTTTAGTCACTTGTTTGATCATCAGATTGGAGCATGTGGCACCGTGCGACCTAATCGCCGGGGCTTTCCCCAGCGGCTTGTAGATGCCCGTCTTAGGCTGGGGGGGAGAGCCTGCTTGAAGTGTAATAACTTGCTCGCTATGAAGTGGAGGGACAATAAGAATGTTTTCCTTCTTACCTCCCTTCATGCAGACACGACAGTCCAAATTCGTACGGCGACTGGTGTTGTGGAGAAACCCCTCTGTGTCCACGAATATAACCAAAATATGGGAGGGGTGGACCTCAACGACCAGTTATTGGCGCCGTGTCTAATTGACCGTAAGGCGAGACGCTGGTACAAAAAAGTGTCTCTATCCTTATTCCAATTGGCTTTGCTGAACGCTCATGTGCTATACAGAGCTTCAGGCGGGACTTTATCTCTTCTAAAATTCCAGAATGAGATAGTCACAGAACTCCTGTATCCAGGCGGTTCTGCACCTCACCATCCCCAACCAAATGCAGTAAGCCGGCTGCATGAGAGGCATTATCCGTATGTCCTCCAGAGTACCCCTACCCAACGAGCCCCCCAAAAAAGATGTCGTGTCTGTAGCAAGCGCGGATTTAGGCGTGACACCCGTGTTTTTTGTCCACTCTGTCCTGACAAACCTGGTCTTTGCCTTGGTGAATGTTTTGATCGCTACCACTCAAAAGTGAAGTTTTAGCGTAGGGTACAGCATTTCACAGACTAGGACACACTTACACAGGGTCTCCCAAGATGCCATTACATTTTGAGAGACCCGAACCATTACAGTTGTTAAAGTTACAAAAAAAAGTGTAAAAAAGGAAAAAAAACGTAAAAAACAAAACACAAAAAAAATATAAAATAAAAAAACCAAAAATAGTTGTCGTTTTATTGTTCTCTCTCTCTCTCTATTTTCTCTCTATTGTTCTGCTCTTTTTTACTGTATTCTATTCTATTCAGCAAAAACTAAAAAACCCACCAGTGATTAAATACCACCAATAAAAAGCTCTATTTGTGTGAAAAAAAAATGATAAAAATGTCATATGGGTACAGTGTTATATGGCCACGCAATTGTCATTCAAAGTGTGACAGCGCTGAAAATTGTCCTGGGCAGGAAGGGGGGGGGGGAGTGTTGGGTATTGAGGTGGTTAACCACTTAACGACCGCTCACTGTATATATACGTCAGCAAAATGGCACAGACAGGCACAATCACGTACCTGTACGTGCCTGCCTTCATATGGGTGGGGGGTCCAATCGGACCCCCCTCCGGTACAGCGAGCGGTGGTTCTTGGTGCGGGAGCGATCCATGATGAGGGGACGGACATTCGTTTCCGGCCACCCCCTCGCAATCGCTCCCGGTGAATGAAATGCTTCCTCTGCCTGTGTAATGTTTACACAGGCAGGAGGAAGTGATGTCATCTCTCCTGCGGCGCTCACATATACCGAGCGCCGTGGAGAGAAGACACACAGAGGTTAGTGCACTAAACAGCACACTGACACCAGCACACATAGGAACACTATCGTCCCCCCCAGGCCCCCCCCCAGACACCCCCAGATCACCCCCCAGCCCACAGTCACAGTGTCACTGATTGCAGTGACCATTTATTTACTGATCACTGCAATCAGTGACATTTGTGACTGTAAAAGTGTCAGGGCAGTTATTTTTAGGTCCAGTGTAGCCCCCTAACCCCCACCTAATAAAGGTTTAACCCCTAGATTGGCCCCCAGGTAACCCTTTCACCCCCTAGCACCGCTGTCACTAAGCGATCATTTTTCTGATCGCTGTATTAGTGTCGGTGGTGCCGCTAGGTAGCCAGTTATTTTTTTTTGATTCACCGCAGGTTTTTATAGCGTCAGGTACCCCCATATATTACCTAATAAAGGTTTAACCCCTTGATTGCCCCTCAGGTAACCCTTTCACCCCCTTTTGCCAGTGTCACTAAGCGATCGTTTTTCTGATCGCTGTGTTAGTGTCGGTGGTGCCGATAGGTAGCCAGTTATTTTTTTTAGGTTCGCCGCAGGTTTTTATAGCGTCAGGTACCCCCATATATTACCTAATAAAGGTTTAACCCCTTGATCGCCCCCCAGGTAACCCTTTTACCCCCTTTTGCCAGTGTCACTAAGCGATCATTTTTCTGATCGCTGTATTAGTGTCGGTGGTGCCGCTAGATAGGCAGTTATTTTTTTTAGGTTTGCCGCAGGTTTTTATAGCGTCAGGTACCCCCATATATTACCTAATAAAGGTTTAACCCCCTAATTGCCCCTAATTAACCCTTTCACCAGTGATCACCGTATAAGTGTTACTGGTAACACTGGTTAGCCAGTTAGTTATTTTGTTATTTAGGTTCCCCGTCAGGTTTTTATATAGCGTCAGGTACCCCCATATATTACCTAATAAAGGTTTAACCCCCTGATTGCCCCTAGTTAACCCTTTCACCAGTGATCACCATATAAGTGTTACGGGTGACGCTGGTTAGTTAGTTTGCTTTTTATAGTGTCAGGGCACCCGCCGTATATAACCCAATAAAGGTTTAACCCCCTGATCGCCCGGCGGGTGATATCAATTAGGTTTTAGCGTCAGAGAGGGTCTGCGTCACACCCCAGGCAGCGTCAGGTTAGTGCCAGTAATGCTAACACCCACGCATGAAGCATACACCCCCCTCAGTGGTATAGTATCTGAACACATCAATATCTGATCTGATCAGATCTATACTAGCGTCCCCAGCAGTTTAGGATTCCCAAAAACGCAGTGTTAGCGGGATCAGCCCAGATACCTGCTAGCACCTGCGTTTTGCCCCTCCATCCAGCCCAGGCCACCCAAGTGCAGTATCGATCGATCACTGTCACTTACAAAACACAACACACATAACTGCAGCGTTCGCAGAGACAGGCCTGATCCCTGCGACTCCAGTGCTGTAGGAGGTGATTTCACCACCACAGTTAAAAAAAAAGCATATATGCCGAAGCATGGGGGCAGCAGGGGCGGAGGAGCGATTTTGCTCCTAATGCTGCATACATATGGTCAAAATTCCGACGGAGGCTTGCCCATGGAAAAGTCCGACCATGTGTGTGTGGCATAACTTTTGCGGGAAGGTGCCCCCATGCTTCGGCATATATAAATGGTGCATGTATGCCCATCATTAGAAGTGGGTGGATGAAGGGAGGTATTCTAATGGTGGGCATACCCACCGATCAATCTCTTTTTTTCGTTCAGCCAACTGGCTGCATGAAAAAAAAAGATTACAATACATGTCCAACAAGGACCAGCAACGTACTGGTATGTTGCTGGACTTTGAATGTTTATACCAGAATGATGTCTGCGGGTTTAGGTATCATCTTGGTATCATTCTTTTCAGCCAGCGGCCGGCTTTCATGTAAAAGCAATCCTAGCAGCTAATTAGCCTCTGGACTGCTTTTACAAGCAGTGGGAGGGAATGTCCCCCCCGGATATAAAAAGCGCCATTGGGAAATTGGGAAAGCATTTTATCACACCAATCTTGGTGTGGTCAGATTCTTTGAGGGCAGAGGAAAGATCTAGGGTCTAATAGACCCCATTTTTTTCAAAAAAAGAGTACCTGTCACTACTAGAGTTGAGAGGACACCTGGATGTTCGGGTTCGACGGGTTCGGCCGAACTTCGGAAAAAAGTTCCCGAACCCGAACCCGATTGAAGTCACTGGGGACCCAGACTTCTAAGGACTAAAAAGAGCTCTAAAAAAGTAATGGAAAGGGCTAGAGGGCTGCAAATGGCAGCAAAATGTTGTTAAGAGCATGGCAAGTGCTCTGTAAACAAATGTGGATAGGGAAATAACTTAAAATAACATAAAAAAAATAAAAAAATAAAAAAATATGCTGGAGGCCCCCTTTTCAGCAGAAGAGGTACGGGAAGTCATTAAGAACCTCAGAAACTCAACGGCACGATGCCACACATATGGTGGGAATGCCCCATAATACGCCCTTTCTGGAATAAATTATTAAATTTAATGGATAAGCTAGTGGGAAAATAAAATACTTTGAAATAAAAATGTAGCGGGGTGCTTAATTTAAGGGAAGTGTTTGAGTGGTAAATAGGCTCAAACACCCTAATTCTGTAGGATTCATGGACCATTTTGTCCTCGGGGGACAGTATTGGTGTGCAGTTCCCTGGAGCCTACAGGTGGCGCTGCCATGGTAGGCTAGGGTTGAACCGCCAATACAGTGCTGTGCCTTTTGTGTCCCCTCTTGGCAGTAGTACAGCGGGGCGGGGAACCTGCTGTGCATGCCAGGAGAGCATATAAAAGGGGCAGACCTTTGGCCTGGGGGCTGATGTCCAGTGGGGTCCACGCCCAGGTGCCTTCGGCCTGGGTGCATGTGTTCCTATTCCATCTCGGGTACCTTTAGCCCGGGGTGAGGTACTATCCTGGAGTTCCTGCTGCCCTGGGTATGGAGGCCTAGGTGCGGGAGTAAAGCCTGGAGTCCAGAGCCTTCGTCTGGAGTCCGCTAAGGGTCGAGGAGTCTTAGGGTGCCGCCTCGTGTAGGGGACCATGTTCCAGGGAAGGGAGGATCATTCTGATGGACTGATGCGGGAGTCACGGTGAAGGAAGGGTCTGTTGACTCCCTGGAGAGATGTCTTCCCCTTGATATGGGCTAGGTTCGTAGAAGGAGAAGCTCAAGGTCATCTTGACTGTATCAGAGGCCTTATTCACCCGGCCCGTGGCAGGGGCCTTATACACCCTGGTCTGTGGCAGAGACCAAAGTTCTCCAGGTCCGTGGCAGGGGCCTTGTACACCCGGTCTGTGGCAGAGACCAACCTCAAGGTCTGTGGCAGAGACCGTGCACCTAAAACTGTTTGAGAAACCTAAGCAGTGAAGTGAATGTGCTATGTTTGTGCCTGGACCTCCTCCACACCTTAAGCTGTCCTGTTTCTTTGCTCTAACATTTTCTATCCGAGTAGAGTTTATTTTGCCATGAGAGAATAAGAGTTGTAATTTCAGCTGGTGTGGACATTGACTTTACTGGGAATTAAAGGACTTGCCTCTACCTACAGTAGAGGTGAGAATCATCCTCTGGAGGAGTTTTGACTCCGGCTGTGGACACGGCCCATCAAGTACACTGCTCAACCTCTTTATATAGGAGGGTACGGGCTGGTAGTGCGGTGTGCCTTTCTCCCTCCTGCGAGGAGCCAACAACATAAAGGCAGGTAAGGGGGAAAGGATCTGTGCGCTACAAAAAAATAAAATAAAAATTATAATCTTGACCTAGGAGGACGAGGTCCATATGGAGTAGGAGGTTGAGGTGGCGGTGGATGTGGCTGTGTAGGTGGAAGCGGCGGTGGAGGAGGACGAGGTAGCCAACACTGGTTCAAAAATACAACAATGGCTGGGTAAGGCCGGTGATGTGTCGAATTCTGTCCCCCGTCAAATAGTGTCCTCCCTGTACTGCGCTTGCTCAGTATGTAGGACAAGGGGATTTCGAAAATCTCCCAAGATGAACGACGCCTGCGTGGTGAGTTCAGGTGAAGGCCACACCATCCGTGGTTCAAGCCGAGCCAAGTGAGGCCGTGCCCGAAGCGTGGCGATCGAACCGAGCCCATGAGGGGCCCTGTTACTATGTGCTATCGTATGTCCACTTGGATGGTGGGGCTTGAACCTGCACTCACTGCGCAGGCGCCGTTCATCTTCGGAGATTTTGTGAATCTCCTTGTCCTCTGTACTGCGCAAGCGCTGCGCCTTCGCAGTATGGGCCGGGCACAATCCGATGGCCGGACAGTTTTTGTCACAACACCGGTATACATGTCGATTCTGCAGAAGGTACGGACAAGTCCTGTGGGATCCATGCCTGGTTCATTTTAATGAACGTGAGCTTGTCCACATTGGCTCTGGACAGGCGGCTGCGCTTGTCTGTGATAACGCCCCCTGCCGTGCTAAATACACGTTCAGATAATACACTGGCTGCAGGGCAGGCCAGTACCTCCAAGGCATAAAGGGCAAGCTCAGGCCATGTGCCCAATTTGGAGACCCAGAAGTTAAAGGGGGCAGACCCGTCATCCAGTACGTGTAGGCCTGTGGACACATACTGCTCAACCATGTTGGTGAAATGCTGCCTCCTGCTAAGACGTTCCATCTCAGCTGGTGGTGCTGGTTGTTGTGGCGTGCTGACAAAGCTTTTCCACATTTCAGCCATGCTAACCCTGCCTTCTGAGGTGCTGCCGGTGCCCCGGCTGCGTTGGCGACCTCTTCCTCCTCCTCTGCCTTCGCCTTGTGCTTCCACCGTACGCCCGCTGTCAGGTGGGAATGCCACCAGCAGCGCGTCTACCAGCGTGCGCTTGTACTCGCGCATCTTACGATCCCGCTCCAGTGAGGGAATTAAGGACGGTACGTTGTCCTTGTAATGGGGATCCAGCAGGGTGGCCACCCAGTAATCAGCACCAGTTAAAATGTGGGCAACTCGGCGGTCATTGCGGAAACACTGCAGCATGTAATCGCTCATGTGTGCTAGGCTGCCCAGAGGCAAAGAAAAGCTGTCCTCTGTGGGAGGTGTATCGTCTGTGTCCTCTGTATCCCCCCAGCCACGCACCAGTGATGGCCACAAGCTGGTCTGGGTGCCACCCTGCTGTGAAAATGGCTCCTCCTCCTCCTCCTCCTCCTCCATCTCCTCCTCCACCTCGTCATCCTCCAGAACTGTGCCCTTTCTGCCGGACAATTGTGTACCTGGCGTTTGTTGGTGCAGGAACCCACCCTCATAGCCACTTGTGAAAGACTGCCCTGAAAGCCTTTGAAATGATCCCGCTTCCTCCTCCTCCTCCTCATCCTCCTGTGCCACATCCTCTTCCATCATCGCCCGAAGCGTTTTTTCAAGGAGGCATAGAACTGGGATAGTAACGCTGAGAACGGCGTCATTGGCACTGGACATGTTGGTGGAGTACTCGAAACAGCGCAACAAGGCACACAGGTCTCGCATGGAGGCCCAGTTATTGGTGGTGAAGTGGTGCTGTTCCGCAGAGCGACTCACGCGTGATTGCTGCAGCTGAAACTCCACTATCGCCTGCTGCTGCTCGCACAGTCTGGCCAGCATGTGCAAGGTGGAGTTCCACCTTGTGGGCACGTCACATATGAGGCGGTGAGCGGGAAGGCCGAAGTTACGCTGCAGCGCTGACAGGCGAGCAGCAGCAGGGTGAGAACGCCGAAAGTGCGCACACACAGCCCGCACTTTCTGCAGCAGCTCTGGCATATTGGGGTAATTTTTAAGGAACCTCTGGACCACCAAGTTCATCACATGCGCCAGGCAAGGGATGTGCGTCAAACCGGCTAGGCCCAGAGCTGCTACGAGATTTCGCCCATTATCGCACACCACCAGGCCGGGCTTGAGGCTCACTGAAAGCAACCACTCATTGGTCTGTTGTTCCATGTCCCTCCACAACTCCTGCGCGGTGTGAGGTTTTTCCCCCAAACAGGAAAGTTTTAAAACTGCCTGCTGTCGTTTACCCCTGGCTGTGCTGAAGTTGGTGGTGAAGGTGTGACGCTGACCGGATGAGGAGGCGGTAGAGGATGAGGAAGCGGAGTAGGAGGAGTTAGCAACAGAAGGCAAACTGAAGCGCCCTGCAATCTTTGGTGGTGGAAGGACATGCGCCAAACTGCTATCTGCCTCAGGCCCAGCCGCCACTGCATTTACCCAGTGTGCTGTTAGGGAGATATAATGTCCCTGACCGTGCTTACTGGTCCACGCATCCGTAGTTAGGTGGACCTTGCCACAGATGGCGTTGCGCAGTGCACACCTGATTTTGTCCCCCACTTGGTTGTGCAGGGAAGGGATGGCTCGCCTGGAAAAGTAGTGGCGGCTGGGCACGACATACTGTGGGACAGCCAATGCCATCAGGCTTTTAAAACTCTGCGTCTCCACCAGACGAAATGACAGCATTTCAAAGGCCACGAGTTTTGAAATGCTGGCATTTAGGGCCAGGGATCGCGGGTGGCTAGGGGGGTACTTCCTCTTCCGCTCCAATGTTTGGGAGATAGAGAGCTGAACGCTTCCATGGGACATTGTGGAGATGGTTGGTGACCCAGGTGGTAGTGTTGCTGGCAGATCCTCTGTTTGCGGGGTGGCAGGTGCCACTGTCACTACAGAGGTGGATGAAGAGGCCGAGACTGCAGCAGAAGAGGAAGCAGGAGGAGCCAGAGACCTTTCTCGGTTTTTGAGGTGTCTACTCCACTGCAGCTCGTGCTTTGCACTTAGATGCTTGGTCATGCAGGTTGTGCTCAGGTTGAGAACGTTTATGCCTCGCTTCAAGCTCTGATTGCACAGCGTGCAAACCACTCGTGTCTTGTCATCAGCACATTGTGTGAAGAACTGCCACGCTAGGGAACTCCTTGGACCTGGCTTTGGTGTGCTCGGTCCCTTGCTGCGTTGGGCAGTAGCAGACATACTGTCTATGGGACGGACGCTCCACTTTTGCAAACTGCTCCCTCTTCTGCTGTGCTGGTGGCTCTGTGCGACCACCGCCTCTTCCTCCAAACTACACTGGTCACCTGCATAACGTTGATTCCATGTGGGGTCGAGGACCTCATCGTCCTCCACATCATCTTCCACCCAGTCTTCACCCCTGCCCTCCTTGTCTGTCTGCACAATTGCGAAAGCAGCAGCAGTTGGCACCTGTGTTTCGTCATCATCCGAGACGTACTGCGATGGTCCTCCCATGTACTCATCATGAAACATAAGTGGTTGGGCATCGGTGCACTCAATCTCTTCCACTTCTGGGGCAGGGCTAGGTGGATGGCCCTGGGAAACCCTGCTAACAGAGTCATCGAAAAGCAGAAGAGACTGCTGCATGATTTGGGGCTCAGACTGCTTGGCTGATTTGCAATGGGGTGAGGTGAAAGACTGATGGACATGGGTTTCAGGTGCCAACTCTGATCTTTCATCAGAAGAGTGGGTGGGAGACAATGTGAAGGAACCCGAGGCACTGTCAGCAACCCAATCTACTATCGCCTGTACTTGTCCTGGCCTAAACATTCGTACAGCCTCATTAGGCGCGACAAAATACCGCCGCAGGCTCAGACGCCTACTCGCACCTGAGGAAGGTGTTTCACTTGTGCGTGTATCTGGCACAGATCCACCATGTCCTCTCCCTGCAACAGGAGCTCCACCAGCAGCACCACGACCGGGGCCACCACGTCCCTTTGACCTTCTCCTCATATTTTCCAAATTTAGGATCTTGCCCTAAATGGGTGTTTTTGGAAGAGCAGAACACACCCACAGTACGTAACCGCTGAATCGCACAGCTACAGAACTGCAGAAAATGCTATTCAAAATTTTTTTTGTTTTTTTAGTATAGCACAGTAGGAGAAAACTATATAGAAATTGTTTATTTCACACACCTCCACATATATATAACACACTGCTAAATATTTTTTGTGGCCCTGAATGGCTCTTTTTGCAAGCGTACATTAAAGTGCAAATTTATTTTTATTTGTTTTTGCCCTAAACGGGTCTTTTTTTGCACGAGCAAAATAAAATGCAAATTTTTTATTTTTTTTTGCCCTATGGGTCTTTTGGAAAAGAGCACAATAAAGTGCCTTTTTTCCCCCCTAAATGGATCTTTTTCAAAGAGAAGAATACACCCACAGTATGGAAACGGTGTATCTCTCAACGTAATATATGCAGTGCTGGTGCACTGAGCTTGCAGATAAAAGTTAGATTTTCTCTGACACTGGGCTCATGGCAGTGTAAAAAGACTGTGTACTGCAACACAAACAGGTAAACCTATGCAGATCGCTGATTTTAATCTCTGAATCTGGACTCCTATATAATATATCTCTCTCCCTGAAAGCACCAACAGGAACCTGGCCCTACACTACACTGTCTCTCTATCTTTTCCCTCAGATTCCAGAATCAGGACTACCTCATGTATTTTACAATCTCTCCCTATTAGCAACAGCAGCAGCCAAGATCCTCTCCCTATCTATTCTGAAGCAGAGTGACGTGTGTGCTGTGTGCCTCTAGCTTATATAGAAGCCGGGTCACATGTTGCACTGACCAATCACAGCCATGCCATTAGTAGGCATGGCTATGATGCTTCTAAGGGCACACCAGCTAATCAAAAGGTGATTGGCTGGCCCCTGAAGCATTTCTAACTGCGTAATTAGATTGCCGAACCCGAACCCGGACTTTTGCGCAAAGTCCGGGTTCGGGTTCGGGAAAAAGCTAAAGTTCGGTACGGACCCGAACTTTACAGTTTGGGTTCGCTCAACACTAGTCACTACCTATTGCTATCAAAGGGGATATTTACATTCCCTGAGATAACAATAAAAATGATTAAAAAAAAAATATGGAAGGAACAGTTTAAAAATAAAATAAAAAAGCAAAATTAATAATAAAAAATAAAAAAAAGCACCCCTGTCCCGCCCTGCTCTTGCGGAATGGCGAACGCAAGCGTCGGTCTGTCGTCATATGTAAACAGCAATTGCACCATGCATGTGAGGTATCACCGCGAAGGTCAGATTGAGGGCAGTCATTTTAGTAGTAGATCTCTTCTGTAAATCTAACGTGGTAACCTATAAAGGCTTTTAAAGGCTTTTAAAAATGTATGTAGTTTGTCGCCACTGCGCGTTTGTGCGAAATTTTAAAGCATGTCGTGTTTGGTATCTATGTACTTGACCTAAGATCATCTTTTTTATTTAATCAAACATTTGGGCAATATAGTGTGTTTTAGTGCATAAAAATTTAAAAAAGTGTATTTTTTCCCAAAAAAATGAATTTGAAAAATCGCTGCGCAAATACTGTGTGGAAAAAAAAATGCAAAACCCACAATTTTTATCTGTAGAACCTTTGCTTTAAAAAAATATATAATGTTTGGGGGTTCAACATAATTTTCTTGCAAAAATTTTTTTTTTTTCATGTAAACAAAAAGTGTCAGAAAGGGCTTTGTCTTCAAGTGGTTAGAAGAGTGGATGTAAGCTTCCTAATGTTGTGTATAAAATGCCAGGACAGTTCAAACCCCCCCCCCCCAAATGACCCCATTTTGGAAAGTAGATACCCCAAGCTATTTGCTGAGAGGCATGTCGAGGCCATGGAATATTTTATATGTTGACACAAGTTGCGGAAAAAATAAAAAATAAATATTATTTTTTTTGTACAAAGTTGTCACTAAATGATATATTGCTCAAACATGCCATTGGCATATGTAGAATTACACCCCAAAATACATTCTGTTGCTTCTCCTGAGTACGGGGATACCACATGTGTGAGACTTTTTGGGAGCCTAGCCGCGTACGGGACCCCAAAAACCAATCACCGCCTTCAGGCTTTCTAAGGGTGTAAATTTTTGATTTCACTCCTCACTGCCTATCACAGTTTCGGAGGCCATGGAATGCCCAGATGGCACAACCCCCCCCCCCCCAAATGACCCCATTTTGGAAAGTAGACACCCCAAGCTATTTGCTGAGAGGTATGGTGAGTATTTTGCAGATCTCGCTTTTTGTCACAAAGTTTTGAAAATTGAAAAAAAAAAAAAAAAAATTTGTTCCTTTCTTCACCATGCCTCTCAGCAAATAGCTTGGGGTGTCTACTTTCCAAAATGGGGTCATTTGGGGGGGGGGTTCTGTGCTATTTTGGCATTTTAAGGCCTTCGAAACTGTGATAGGTAGTGAGGAGTGAAATCAAAAATTTGTGCCCTTAGAAATCCTGAAGGCGGTGCTTGGTTTCCGGGGTCCCGTACGCGGCTAGGCTCCTAAAAAGTCCCACACATGTGGTATCCCCGTACTCAGGAGAAGCAGCAAAATTTATTTTGGGGTGCAATTCCACATATAACCATGGCATGTGTGAGCAATACTGTATATCATTTAGTGACAACTTTTTGTAATTTTTTTTTTTGTCATTATTCAATCACTTGGGACAAAAAACAAAATATTCAATGGGCTCAACATGCCTCTCAGCAATTTCCTTGTTGTGTCTACTTTCCAAAATGGGGTCATTTGGGGGGGGGTTTGTACTGCCCTGTCATTTTAGCACCTCAAGAATTGGAGATAGGCAGTCATAAATTAAAAGCTGTGTAAATTCCAGAAAATGTACCCTAGTTGTAGACGCTATAACTTTTGCGCAAACCAATAAATATACGCTTATTGACATTTTTTTTACTAAAGACATGTGGCTGAATACATTTTGGCCTAAATGTATGACTAAAATTTTGTTTATTCGATTTTTCTTATAACAAAAAGTAGAAAATATGTTTTTTTTTCGTAATTTTAAGTCTTTTTCCGTTCATATGGCAAAAAATAAAAATCGCAGAGGCAATCAAATACCATTAAAAGAAAGCTCTATTTGTGGGAAGAAAAGGATGCAAATTAGATATCCAGAGACTGACACACTCCAAAGTTAGGACTCGATAATTCAGCAGTTTCCGAAAACAGAGAGAAAGACCCACATAGTGTGTATCGTCCAATCAAAACATTTATTAGATAAAAAGATGGCAACTTACATCAATGCGATGATAATAAGACATAAAATATCGGCATGCAATCTCCCGTCCTATAGCGATGACGTCAGCACGTCAGCCTCCCGACGTACGTTTCGCTATACAATAGCGTAGTCTGGGGAACGGACTGATTCATCGCTCCCAAAATAGCAACATGAGGCCACGCCTACGATGTGAGTCACAGGCAGCGCAGCCAACAGGAACTGGCACCAATTCATGCGGCATGATGGAACCATGCTGTAATATCAGAAAAAAATCATATTTAAAAAGAAACATATGAGTTTATTATATATAAAAACTATAATACAATCTAATAAAAAAACTAGTTAAAAAGGCACTTAGAAATGCTAAAAAGGAGGAACAGTGACCACGATCGATTACTGTTCATGCGTTCGCTAGTCATATATAGTGAGCCGCAGCACCACCTAATAGCGGTCCAACAAACTCGAAAGATCAGAACGCAACAATACTGAGTATAGACCTGAGTTGATCTTAGATACCTAAATAAGTAATATACCTGAGGATTATATTTTACGGGGACCCATATTGAAATGAATGTAAACATCTCAACCAGACAAAATGGCTACTGCCCGGGACTCACATGGTATGTATAATAACCGGAGAAATGAAAACATCCTGGGTCAAGATTACATAGAAAAATTATAAGGAAAAATTCATTTCTGAAGACAAAACCAATTAGCAAGTATGAAAAGATGTATAAAAATACACAAACTAATCCCACACTAGGAATTGTCTATAAAAGCGTTTAGATCCGTTTCAACATTTAACCCAAAAGGCGCATAGCATTTGATCTTATGGATCCAGGACATTTCTAACCTGGAAATGCTACGCACTAATGAGTCACCCCTCCACTGTGGGGTATATCTATTAATGCCAAGAAATATGGTTTTAGCAGGATTTCTATTGTGCATTTCTAGATAATGACGGGAAACTGGATGTTTAGAAAAACCTGTCAGGATGTTTGTCACGTGTTCATTGAGTCTCACCTTTAAGGGTCGCTTGGTCCTGAGAGAGAGTGAGTTGGGAGCCGACAACTCATTACAGCCGCGAGTGAGTTTTTAATGACTTTTTTTCCTTCAGAAATGACATTTTTTGCAGGGACAGTTCTAAGCACGGGAAACATGCGCCACTTTACACGCATATCATACACACCCCCCAGGTACGAAATTTAAAGGAATATTTCACTTTTATTTTTTCATTTTAAGCATTATTAAAATCACTGCTCCCGAAAAAACGGCCGTTTTTAAAACTTCTTTTTGCATTGATACATGTCCCCTGGGGCAGGACCCGGGTCCCCAAACACTTTTTAGGACAATAACTTGCATATAAGCCTTTATAATTAGCACTAGATTTCGAACGTTCGAGTCCATTGTATTTAATAGGGTTCTAAAGTTTACACGAACATTTTGTCTGTTCGCAGGTTCTGGTGCGAACCGAACAGGGGGGTGTTCAGCTCATCCCTGAGCAGGATACAAAAAACACACAATGGGAATAGCATTAAAACTTTTATAGTCTTCAAGTAGGTAACAAAACAAATATTGCACTGGGGATAAAATCGATGTAGCTACATAAACTGTAAAAATGGTGCGAGTAATACCAAACGGTAGCAAAAGCAGTCATAAAAACATGTAGCTAAGTATGATACTGGTATAAAAATGTGTACAACGATACCACTGCTGAATCCAGATAAGGGGCTAACATCAGTCCGTCGGCATGTAGATGTCCCGTGAAGGGAACGATCACAACTCCCAGTGGATGGCTTGAATTTTGATAGATCAAAATAATTTTGATCGATCAAAGCAATTAATCGATTAATCGAGGAATGAATAGTTAATTTCCACAGCCCTAATTATAAATATATGTATGTGTTGATAATACAACTGCATTAATATTTTAACATGCATTTCTATTATATTTACTTCATTTTGTTCCTTACAATGTCTCCACATCAGGCTTTCTTCTATTGAATGGACTCTTCCAGAGGAGACTTGGGAATCAGAGGCAAAATCTTGAAAGCAGCTGAAAAAAGGAACTTCAGCATTTAACTTTTCCCTTTTTTCCCTTTTCCTTTCCTTTCGTTAATCTTTGTGGGGGATCATTGAGAGGTATAAGTAATACTTTTTTCTTGATTTTTCAAGTTGCAAATATTACTAAATAATTGAAAGTATTAAAAAAAATATATTGCTCAAAAGTCTTCTATAGCACTCCTTAACAGCAATTTACCTTACCTTGAATGCAATAGTAGACTGGTGATTCTGGGCCTTCCTCTAAATTTGCTGTAGTGAGGTCTCACTTTCTGGCAGCTGCTGGAGTCACTTCAGCTCTGTGGTGTGAATTTTGGAATCATTTGGGTTTGGGTAACGTTCTCATATTAAAGAGGAAGTAAACCCCGATCCACTTTTCCTATTTTACAATTATTAGGTTACTCAAGGTTATTACAATGCTTCTGCCATATATTATTTTTTTAAAACGAGGCCCGCAAATACCCGAAAATACCCGCACATACCTTTATTGTAGCGTCTCTTTTCTCTGTATTTCTGGGTATAGAAATCTCCATTACTACTCCTGTTCTTTGAATCTACTTCTGACGTCACTTCCGCCCTTACTAGGTCCCTGTTAGAAATCTCCCGCATGCGCCGTAGCGCCGTAACCAAGCCTCGATCTGGATAGCGGTTACCGTGGCAACCAGTATACTAAGAAATGAAAATGAATGACAGTCTATTGTTATTATTGCGGCTGGCAGAGATATAACATTAATTTAGAAGATACATTTTTCTCTCAGCACAATAATTATATCATAGTAAAAAAATGGCTGTTAGTTAATCATTTTTTCTGAAAATAAAATTATAAAAAAACGCATAAATCACGATTATAATCACAAATACAATAATATATAATAAATAAATATTCATTTAAAATTCAATCTAAATTAATTTAACTTAACGATTACAAAATATAACAGTGTGTACAATTAGTTCAATATTTCTTTATTATTTTTCAATAAACTGGACAGGATATACATATGTAACAATATGTCAGATGTTCCGACTGGAGCAAGTGAGATCAACTTTTATAACATAGAGTTAAGTTATATTGAGAAAATCACACAATCGGATAGCACCTTTCTTGATTATGTTTAACATGGTAACATATCAACTCAACAGTAATTCAATAACTCAATTGTAAATCCATAACTCCAGACGGGGGTAGTGTGTACAATTAATTATGTATATATATATAATTATTAAAACTAATAAAACTTTAGTAAAATGCAGCAAAAAAATAAATGTCTCTCTCTCTATATATAAATATATAAAATATATATATATATATATATATATATATATATATATATATATATATATTATATACATATAATATATTAGGAATATCGACATGAATATATATATATATATATATATATATATATATATATATATATTATATATACATATAATATATTAGGAATATCGACATGAATATATATATATATATATATTATATATACATATATTATATTAGGAATATCAACATGAATGTATATATATATATATATATATATATATATATATATATATATATATTTATATATGTGTTATAAAATTATATTTTATTAAAAAGTTATTGTATACAAAATATTGTTGTTAAATAAATGCATATGAATATGTTGTAATATATTTTTACATTATATATATGATTTATATAAATTAATTAAAATAATGTAATATGCTTTTGTGTACTAGATTAATTAATATATTATATTTCTTAAATTGGCATAGAATTAATTATATCGATTTATATATAGTATAATTACAGTCTGTATTTCATATTTATATATTAGTAATTTAAATAAATATTTTTGTCACATATAAAAAATATATATATTTAATATACTATTAAGCTAAACAAATAAAAAATAAAAAAAAACTCTTTTGTAAAGTTCATATTACACACACACTACTTACAGGTCCTTCTCAAAAAATTAGCATATTGTGATAAAGTTCATTATTTTCTGTAATGTACTGATAAACATTAGACTTTCATATATTTTAGATTCATTACACACAACTGAAGTAGTTCAAGCCTTTTCTTGTTTTAATATTGATGATTTTGGCATATAGCTCATGAAAACCCAAAAATCCTATCTCAAAAAATTAGCATATTTCATCCGACCAATAAAAGAAAAGTGTTTTTAATACAAAAAAAGTCAACCTTCAAATAATTATGTTCAGTTATGCACTCAATACTTGGTCGGGAATCCTTTTGCAGAAATGACTGCTTCAATGCGGCGTGGCATGGAGGCAACCAGCCTGTGGCACTGCTGAGGTGTTATGGAGGCCCAGGATGCTTCGATAGCGGCCTTAAGCTCATCCAGAGTGTTGGGTCTTGCGTCTCTCAACTTTCTCTTCCCAATATCCCACAGATTCTCTATGGGGTTCAGGTCAGGAGAGTTGGCAGGCCAATTGAGCACAGTAATACCATGGTCAGTAAACCATTTACCAGTGGTTTTGGCACTGTGAGCAGGTGCCAGGTCGTGCTGAAAAATGAAATCTTCATCTCCATAAAGCTTTTCAGCAGATGGAAGCATGAAGTGCTCCAAAATCTCCTGATAGCTAGCTGCATTGACCCTGCCCTTGATAAAACACAGTGGACCAACACCAGCAGCTGACATGGCACCCCAGACCATCACTGACTGTGGGTACTTGACACTGGACTTCAGGCATTTTGGCATTTCCCTCTCCCCAGTCTTCCTCCAGACTCTGGCACCTTGATTTCCGAATGACATGCAAAATTTGCTTTCATCCGAAAAAAGTACTTTGGACCACTGAGCAACAGTCCAGTGCTGCTTCTCTGTAGGCCAGGTCAGGCGCTTCTGGGGAATGCGGCACCTGTAGCCCATTTCCTGCACACGCCTGTTCACGGTGGCTCTGGATGTTTCTACTCCAGACTCAGTCCACTGCTTCCGCAGGTCCTCCGAAGTCTGGAATCGGTCCTTCTCCACAATCTTCTTCAGGGTCCGGTCACCTCTTCTCGTTGTGCAGCGTTTTCTGCTACACTTTTTCCTTCCCACAGACTTCCCACTGAGGTGCCTTGATACAGCACTCTGGGAACAGCCTATTCGTTCAGAAATTTTTTTCTGTGTCTTACCCTCTTGCTTGAGGGTGTCAATGATGGCCTTCTGGACAGCAGTCAGGTCGGCAGTCTTACCCATGATTGCGGTTTTGAGTAATGAACCAGGCTGGGAGTTTTTAAAAGCCTCAGGAATCTTTTGCAGGTGTTTAGAGTTAATTAGTTGATTCAGATGATTAGGTTAATAGCTCGTTTAGAGAACCTTTTCATGATATGCTAATTTTTTGAGATAGGAATTTTGGGTTGTCATGAGCTGTATGCCAAAATCATCAATATTAAAACAAGAAAAGGCTTGAACTACTTCAGTTGTGTGTAATGAATCTAAAATATATGAAAGTCTAATGTTTATCAGTACATTACAGAAAATAATGAACTTTATCACAATATGCTAATTTTTTGAGAAGGACCTGTACATATTGCCTTTGAGATGTGATTCTTTTCTCTGCTCTGAGTGAGGACAAGACCGACTTGCTTCCTTTGATTTGTTGATGTGTCTCTGAGGCTTCTGTTTGTTTTCACACCTCTTTTGTGACGTCTTCTATAGTCACAAGGGGGAGTACAAGGAAGTGTTGGTTGTTGTAAACAGCGTGAGACTTCTCCTCTGTGCCTGACAGAGGGGAAGTTCTCGCATACTGATTTCCGGAAATATAGTGAATGAACGCGGTAATCTGCGCATGCGCAGTGACGTCATTGCCATCGAAAAATAACTTTTGTACAGAAAATAAAGCGGTGAGTACAGTTACACAGGCAGCGATCAGCTGCCTGTGTTATGGGTAATAGACAAAAGAGGTCGCCCTGGGACTTTGAATGAGGTGAGAGAGAGAGAGACCCATTGGGTCTATTACTTTGTTCTCACCCATTGGGTCTATTACTTTGTTCTCACCCATTGGGTCTATTACTTTGTTCTCACCCATTGGGTCTATTACTTTGTTCTCACCCATTGGGTCTATTACTTTGTTCTCACCCATTGGGTCTATTACTTTGTTCTTTTACGCATGTAATATTTATATCATTTCCACATTGTCCCGTAGTCTCCCTGCCCATACCAACTTTGTAACTATGTTGGTTTGTATTCATGTATATACCATATCCCATATCTCAGATAGTCCTTCATACCAACATACTTTAGTAAGCTTAATTTATTTATTTACACATTTATATGTAGATTAAATCTTATCTAGTAGAATCTTACACATTAAGCTCATTTTGCAACCATGATGCCTTCTGATACATGTGCATCCTTGCAGATATTTTCTAGACGTGATTTCAAGGGGCTTAGTGGAGACTGCAGTGAGAAATACCCCTATCCAGACCATGCTGATCCTCCGGATGTTCCCCTGTTGTGGCTTTTGTTTGCTCCGTCTCCTCAGCTCCCGAGCTGGATGCACTACACGGCCGCCATCTTGATATCCAGCGTTTGGCAATTAATTTCAGCCCTTCGGTAAGTATGAGGTCCCTCTTCAGACCTCTCTTGCCAAATATTCCGCCTGCCCCCATTTATTAACAACATACATCTATTGATTTTATCACTTACATTGCAGATACAATATTCATGCATCTGCCCCTGAAGAAGCGAGCAGGGTCTCGCGAAACTAGTAGGGTATCATTGATGCTTGTTTTATGCCGGTATTATCGATGTCTGCATTATGTCTACATATTTCCCTGTTTATATGTATGTACATTGTATTTCCTTATTGTATATGTGTATCCACTGGCCCAGCAACTTTCAAGTTTTACTGTTGCTCATTGATGTATAACATTTGTAATACATCTTTATACATTTACTTTCCTCTGTGCTGTGTACATTGGCTACTATGCCGGGTAACTTACAATCATTGTTGTTGCTGCTTCGTTACATAACACTTTGAAACAAATAAATTGATTTTGTCTCATTGTTCGCTGTGAACATTGGCTAAACCTCTCTCACCTCATTCAAAGTCCCAGGGGGACCTCTTTTGTCTTTTTGTGTACTTTTAGGGATGGAGGTGTCAGAGGGGTCACACCAGACCTTTATTTTCTTTTTCTGTCATGAGTAATATATTTAGCCAATCATGGCTGGTTTACAACCAGTTTAATATATTGTATTTAATGCATTTCATTTATATGTTGGGGTCCTGATCATACAGGTTAAGATTACCAGGAAAATGGCGTAAATTCATTACTTTTTAGGTAACGTCTCCCTTTTCTCAGTCTGGTCTATGCAATGTGAAGTAAATGGGATATTTCATCCAATATCTGCAAATTTTGATGAAATGATGTTTGTTATAAATATGTTGTGGTTATATAACCACTTCAATACCGGGTACTTTCGCCCCTTCCTGCCCAGGACAATTTTCAGCTTTCATCGCTGTCGCACTTTGAATGACAATTGCGCGGTCATGCAACACTGTACACAAACAATTTTTTTATCATTTTCTTCCCACAAATAGAGCTTTCTTTTGGTGGTATTTGATCACCTCTGGGGTTTTTATGTTTTTTCTAAACAAACTAAAAAAGACCAGCATTTAAAAAAAAATACTGATGGGCACTGATAGGCGGCACTTAGGTGGCACTGATGGGCACTGATAGGCGGCACTGATAGGTGGCACTGATAGGCACTGATGGACACTGATAGGCGGCACTGATGGGCACTTATAGATGGCACTGGATAGGCAGCACTGATGAGGAGCTACTGACAGACATTACTTAGTGGCATCTGAAGGGGCACTGATTGGCACTTTTATGGGCACTGATTCTTTATGGGGCACATATGATGTCAAAAGGATATCACAGCCGACAAAATCATGTCTGCTATTAAACAGGCCCCGTTGGGTAGGGCACCTGGTCCTGATGGCTTCAGCACATTACATTACAAAAATAATTACCCCCTTAAGCCCTGTACACACGATCGGATTTCCTATGGTTTTTAAACCAATGGATTTTTCCATCGGAAAACCGATGAAGCTGACTTCCATCAGTCTTGCCTACACACTATCAGTCAAAAAACCGACCGTTCCAAACGCGGTGACTTAAAACACTCCGATGAGCCGAGAAAAATTAAGTTCAATGCTTCTGAGCATGCGTCGACTTGATTCTGAGCATGCGTGAGTTTTTTATCCGATGGACTTGCCCATAGACGATCGGTATTTTCTATCGGTTTTTGATCCATCTGACAATTTTAAAACATTTTTTATTTTTTAAAACCAATGGAAAAAAGACCGATGGGTCCCATACACGATCGGTTTGTCCGATGAAAAAAAAAACATCCGACGGTTTTCATCGGTAAAACCGATCGTGTGTACAGGGCTTTATTGGTTACTTCTTTGACACATTACTTTCAGGCCATTCAAAAGGAGGGTTCCGTATACCTTGACTCTAATAGAGCATATATCATGCTTACCCCAAAGCCTCATAAAGATCTAAGCGACGTGGCTAATTGTAGGCCAATTTCTTTAATCAATAACGACCTGAAGCTCTTTAAAAAAAAATATGAGAATCGATTACTGACTTTCCTTGACAGTTATGTACACTCTGACCAGGTAGGATTCCTGCCTCTTAGGCAAGTGGTGGATCAAGATCTTATTTCAATACTACAATCTTTGTGGGATGGGGGAGGGGTTAGACATGGGATGCATCTATCTCTTGATATATGTAAGGCTTTTGACTCCCTTTCGTGGCCCTACCTTTTTAGGATGCTTATAGGATAATATGGAACTTTGGTCCCAAATGTATTGCCTTAATTCATTCCCTTTATAGCAACTCTACAGCACAGATATCATTAAAGGGCCACAGGTCTGATCCTTTTACTATCTCCTTCGACACTTGCCAGGGATGCCCACTCTCCCCCCTACTATTCATAATAGCAATGGAGACAATGGCCATAGCGATTCATCAGGACTCTGATATCTTGGGGATCATGAGTGGAGACCGCAACTACAAATGTGCGCTTTTTGCAGACGATTTTCTATTATTTAGTACCTCCCCACTTACCACCCTGCCAAATTTATTCTCTCTACCGGACCGACTTGGCCAGATTTCAGGCCTATTGGTCAACTGTGCCAAATCGGAGGCCATGAGCATTAATTTACCAAATGCAGTGCACAGAAGCCTTTGGGCCCAGTACCCCTTTCTGTGGCAGACTAGACAGATTTCTTACCTCTGGATTAAATTGACCCTTCTTGCCACTCTTCCATAAAGGGCAGATTTGTGGAGAGCACGACGAATAGTGGACAGATTCTCCCACCTGAGCTGAGTTACCATGGACCTCTTGGCTGCTTCTCTGATGAATGCTCTCCTTGCCCGGCCCGTCAGTTTAGATGGACGGCCATGTCTTGGTAAGTTTGCAGTTGTGCCATACTCTTTCAATTTTCCAATGATGGATTGAACAGAGCTTCGTGAGATGGTCAAAGCTTGGGATATTATTTTATAACCTAACCCTGCTTTATACTTCTCCACAACTATATCCCTGACCTGTCTGGTGTGTTCATTGGCCTTTATGATGCTGCTTGTTCACTAAGGTTCTCTAAAAAAACTCTGAGGGCTTCACAGAACAGCTGTATTTATACCGAGATTAAATGACACACAGTTGGACTCTATTTACTAATTAGGTGACTTCTGAAGGCAATTGGTTCCACTAGATTTTAGTTAGGGGTATCAGAGTATAGGGGGCTGAATACAAATCCACGCCACACTTTTCACATATTTATTTGTAAAAAATGTTGAAAAACATTTTTTATTTTCCTTCCCCTTCACAATTATGTGCCACTTTGTGTTGGTCTATCACATAAAATCCCAATAAAATACATTTACGTTTCTGATTCTAACATGACAAAATGTGGAAAAGGGGTATAAATACTTTTTCGAGGCACTGTAAATCAAGCCTGTCAAAGAATTTCAGAGGTGCATTGTGATTTATGTGTGTTTTTTTTATTTTTTTACATACAGTATCTTACCAAGAAAATAAGATCCAAGAATATTGCAATGAGTAATCAGACACTTTTGGAGGTGTTCACCCTATATGGATTATCTGACCTTCCAGCTCTTCGTCTTCCTCTATTTCTCTTCTTCCTGCTCATCTACCTTCTGACATTAATCTGGAATTTTCTGACCATTGTCCTCATAGTCACCGACTCTCGTCTCCATGTTCCTATGTATTTCTTCCTTGGGAACCTGGCCGGTTTGGACCTCTGTTGTTCTTCAGTCACCGTCCCACGAATGTTATTTGACCTTCACACCAAGACAAGAAAGATTACCTTAACAGCTTGTATAACCCAAGTCTTCTTCTTCATTTTCTTCGTTGATACTGAGATTTTTCTGTTGACTGCCATGTCCTATGATCGATATACTGCTGTTTGTCATCCGTTACATTACACACAGATCATGAGCTCAAAAGTATGTGGTCAGTTGGTCTCCATTGTATGGTGCTTTGCTTTGACTAATTCTTTAGTTCACACACTTTGTGGATTAAATTTAACATTTTGTGGATCAGATATTATAGAAAGCTTCTTCTGTGACCTTCCCCAGTTGCTTCAAATCTCCTGCAGTGACACCTCCATCAACATTCTACTCATCTTTCTCCTTGGTGCCATCCTTGGAGGTGGCTCTCTGGTTCTGACCATCCTTTCTTATGTCTATATATTCAGAACTGTCCAGAAAATGCAAATTAAAGATAAAAAGAGTAAAGTTTTCTCGACGTGTACGTCTCACCTGACAGTGGTCATTTTGTTTTATTGCTCCGTTATGTTTAATTATTTCCGGCCAAGCCCCAACCAACATTTCGCTGGTGACAAAGTGTTGGCCGTCTTTTACACGGCGATTGTTCCTCTCCTCAATCCTCTGATTTACAGTCTGAGGAACCAGGACTTGAGATCAGCAGTTCACAATGCTTTTAGAAGGATTGTCTCCAACGTAATAGAAAGTTCATCTACATTAAATCCTCATTTGTAGAAATGATCTAGACACAGAAGTACAGTATCTTTATATGACCTGTGTCTATAATTCAATGAAAAGCTGTTTTTATTCCCAGCTGTAGAAATTATTTTATTTTTTGTTGTAAGAATTGTGATTATTACGTGGAGTATCTTTCCATAAGAGCCGGGTATGACAGCTGCTACAGTAGACTATTATACAAAATAAGTTTCCCAGGTAAAAGAAAGATCTGGGAACCGTTTGAGTATCATTATGGTAAATATGCTTTCCATTTTCCAAAAGTGAGTAGAAGATACATTAGTAAAACCCCTATATATATATAATTTCCCCATTAGAAAATATCTAAACTCACTTTCAGAATTTGAACCATGTATCTGGAAATTCTGCTTTTCTTGTATTGTTAAAACGGAGGTCTGTCCTAAAAAAAAAAAAAAAAAAAAAAAATGACATAAAAATGGTCCAAAAAAAAAATTTGAAAATTTTACTTACCAGAAATGGCGGTTGCTAGGCAGATCTTCCTAATCTGCCTCTTCCTAGTCTGCGGCAGGTCTTCTTCCTCATCCTCCTCGCGTTGTCTGCTGGTGAATGGGGCGCGCTGTCTTCTGGGAACTGTGTGTATCCCAGAGAACAGCCGCCCATTCAGAAAACGCTGAGCGACTCGCACATGCGCAGTAGGAAAAGGGCAGTGAAGCCGCAACATCTGATCTTGTTGACAATGAAGATTGAATTAGAGTACATTTTACAGAAGAGTATGGTGTCTATAGAATTATATACAAAACATTTAGGTTTTGCACATAGGTAGGAAAATAAAAATTTCACCAATTTTATGCGTACATGCTAGATGGTAAGGTGCATATAGTCAGTTGGGGGTAAGGAGGGGGGGGGAAATAAGACAGAAATGAGGGGGAAGAGAGAAAAAAAAAAAAGGGGGGGATATGTATTCATGAGATTTGGACTCAAAATATAATATGTTTTTTCAGGTCTTGTGCAAGCTCATTTCCCTATCAAAACAGTGCTATATCTGTTTGGTTATCTGTGATTACATTGAAATGGATTCTGTTATTGTTTAATAGTAGTCTTATAAGATTGAGAATCCTTAAACACTAACCATTCTTCCGCTCCTGATGGGGAACGTGAGAAGGGGCGGGTCTATTAATTTTTTTACACGGAAGAGGAAGTTCCCCATCAGGTCCGCTTAGCCAATGACATAGACGGGGTCTGAGATACGAGGGCGCCCGCCCCCTTGTACCTCAGACCCCGCCTACGTCATTGGCTGAGCGGACCTGATGGGGAACTTCCTCCGCAGTGTAGGTCCGCTCAGCCAATGACGTTTTGAGTGGAGACTGTAGCGCTGGACATCGGATCGCCGCGGGACATTGGATTACATCGCTGAAATGTGTTTTTTATTTTTTATTTTTAATAAAGGACTTTTCCAAGGTGTCTGTGTGTTTGTTTGTTTTTTTACATTTTTTTTTACACTTTCCTCGTGAAATGGTACAGTAGGTGCCGCCGATATTGTGTCAATCTCGCCGCTTCTAGAGGCGAGATTGACACCCTATGAGCTCCGTCGCGAGAGCCAGCGCCGAGCTGTCTCATCATCGGGAAAGGAAAAATGTTCCTTTCACGATGAGCGACACGCATTGCCGGTAGACGGAGATCCGACGTGGATTCCCGCCAATACCAGGCACTGCGTTTGGTATGAATCCTGAGCGGGAACTCCACGCCAATTTTTAAAGAAAAATTGGCGTGGGTTCCCCCTCCAGGAGCATACCAGGCCCTTGGGTCTGGTCTGGATTTGAAGGGGAAATCCTTCGCCGAAAAAATGGCGTGGGGGTCCCCCTCAAAATCCAAACCAGACCCTTATCCGAGCACGCAACCTGGCAGGCCGCAGGGGAAGAGGGGGGGACGAGAGAGCGGCCCTCCCTCCCTCCTGAACCGTACCAGGCCACATGCCCTCAACATGGGGGGTTTGGTGCTCTGGGGCAGGGGGGCAACCTGCGGCCCCCCACCCCAGAGCACCCTGTCCCCATGTTGATGAGGACAGGGCCTCTTCCCGACAACCCTGGCCGTTGGTTGTCGAGGTCTGCGGCCGGGGGGCTTATCGGAATCCGGGAGCCCCCTTTAATAAGGGGGCCCCCAGATCCCGGCCCCCCACCCTATGTGAATGAGTATGGGGTACATCGTACCCCTACCCATTCACCTGGTGGAAAAAAATGGCAATAAAAAAACACACACAGCTTTTTAAAGTAATTTATTGCACAGCTCCGGGGGTCTTCTTCCGACTTCGGGGGTCTCCGGTGTCGTCGCCGCACTCTCCGATTCTTTCTTCTGCTGGGCCTCCGCTATCTTCTTCCAGCTCTTTTGCTAGCGGGGCCCGGTCTTCTCCGTCGCCTTCTTCCCTCTTCTCCTCTCCGGTTCTTTCTTTCTTCTGCCGGGCCTCCGCTATCTTCTTCCAGCTCTTTTGCTAGCAGGGCCCGGTCTTCTCCGTCGCCTTCTTCCCTCTTCTTCTCTCCGGTTCTTTCTTTCTTCCACCGGGCCCCCGCTATCTTCTTCCAGCTCTTTTGCTAGCGGAAGCCCGGTCTTCCCCGTCGTCTCGTCCGGCTCTCCGTTGTCCTTCTGCCGGCCCCTCCACTATCTTCTTCCAGCTCTTTTGCTAGTGGAGGGGCCGGTCTTCCCGTCGTCGCCGTCGGCGTCTTCTTCCCTCTTCTCCTCCTCGATGTTGACTCGTCGCTTCCTCTTGCAGTAATGCTAAATCTTCGGTCCGCAGAGATTTATATAGGCTTCTCATGACGTCACAGTCACATGCTCCGGGTGGCCCCGGAGCATGTGACTGTGACGTCATGGGAACATGTGACTGTGATGTCATGAGAAGCCTATATAAATCTCTGCGGACCGAAGATTTAGCATTACTGCGAGAGGAAGCGACGAGTCAACATCGAGGAGGAGAAGAGAGAAGAAGACGCCGACGGCGACGACGGGAAGACCGGCCCTTCCACTAGCAAAAGAGCTGGAAGAAGATAGTGGAGGGGCCAGTAGAAGGACAACGGAGAACCGGACGAGACGACGGGGAAGACCGGGCCTCCGCTAGCAAAAGAGCTGGAAGAAGATAGTGGAGGCCCGGCGGAAGAAAGAACCGGAGAGGAGAAGAGGGAAGAAGGCGACGGAGAAGACCAGGCCCCGCTAGCAAAAGAGCTGGAAGAAGATAGCGGTGGCCCGTCAGAAGAAAGAACCGGAGAGCGCGGCGACGACACCGGAGACCCCCGAAGTCGGAAGAAGACCCCCGGAGCTGTGCAATAAATTACTTTAAAAAGCTGTGTGTGTTTTTTTATTGCCATTTTTTTCCACCAGGTGAATGGGTAGGGGTACGATGTACCCCATACTCATTCACATAGGGTGGGGGGGCCAGGATCTGGGGGCCCCCTTATTAAAGGGGCTCCCGGATTCCGATAAGCCCCCCGCCCGCAGACCCCGACAACCAATGGCCAGGGTTGTCAGGAAGAGGTCCTGTCCTCGTCAACATGGGGACAGGAGAGGATGAGGCTGTTGGGAGGTGTGTAGCATGCTCCCACCGGCAACAGGTGGGCGGTTGGTCGGGGGGATAGACTGATGGGTTGTGTACTGTTCACCTTATGCTATTTGAAATTCTGAGCGGATTTTGTTTAACCACTTAACAACCACCTGCCGACAAATAACGTCGACAAGGTGGTTGCTTAACTCTGGGAGGACGTTATATAACGTCCTCCCAGAATCGCGCTCCCGCGCGCCCCCTGGGGCGCGCACACGGGAAACACCGTGACCGCCGGGTCCAGAGGACCCGGCGGATCACGAATCGCGGTAAATCGCCGCTGGTAGCGGCCGTTTACCACGTGATCGCTCCGTCAAATGACGGAGCAATCACTTGTAAACAGACCGGCGTCATTTGATGACGCCGGTTCCTCCCTTCCCTCTCTGTACCGATCGGTACAGTGTGAGAGGAGAGGGGAGGGAGCAGATCAAGGCAACAGCGCTGTGGGCTGGATCTGTGACAATTGCAGTCACAGATCCAGCCATCCATCCATCCCTGCTCAGCCATCCCTGTGCAATACCCTGCCAATACTCTGCAATACACCCTGCCAATACTCTGCAAAATACCCTGCCAATACTCTGCAAAATACCCTGCCAATACCCTGGTGCAATACTCTGCAATACCCTGGTGCAATACTCTGCAATACCCAATACAGTGCCGTGTCTCCTCGCTATTGCAGCGAGCGCGACATGTGTCGCCACCCTGTCGCCGAGATGTTGGCACCCCTGTCGCCGAGAATCTCCGCGATAGGATCGCGATGAATATACAATGTCGGCGGCACCTACTGTAGGTCTCTCCAGAGATGCTCAATTGGGTTTAAGTCAGGCCTCTGGTTGGACCATTCAAGAACAGTCACAGAGTTGTTGTGAAGCCACTCCTTCATTATTTTAGCTGTGTGCTTAGGGTCATTGTCTTGTTGGAAGGTAAACCTTCGGCCCAGTCTGAGGTCCTGATGAGCACTCTGGAGAAGGTTTTCGTCCAGGATATCCCTGTTCTTGGCCGCATTCATCTTTCCCTCAATTGCAACCAGTCGTCCTGTCCCTGCAGCTGAAAATCACCTCCACAGCATGATGCTGCCACCACCATGCTTCACTGTTGGGACTGTATTGGACAGGTCATGAGCAGTGCCTGGTTTTCACCACACATACCGCTTAGAATTAAGGCCAAAAAGTTCTATCTTGCTCTCATCAGACCAGAGAATCTTATTTCTCACCATCTTGAAGTCCTTCAGGTGTTTATTAGCAAACTCCATGCGGCTTTCATGTGTCTTGCACTGAGGAGAAGCTTCCGTTGGGCCACTCTGCCATAAAGCCCCAACTGGTGGAGGGCTGCAGTGATGGTTGACTTTCTACAACTTTCTCCTATCTCCCGACTGCATCTCTGGAGCTCAGCCACAGTGATCTTTGGGTTCTTCTTTACCTCTCTCACCAAGGCTTTTCTCCCCCGATAGCTCAGTTTGGCCGGACGGCCAGCTCTAGGAAGGGTTCTGGTCGTCCCAAACGTCTTCCATTTAAGGATTATGGAGGCCACTGTGCTCTTAGGAACCTTAAGTGCAGCAGAATTTTTTTTGTAACCTTGGCCAGATCTGTGCCTTGCCACAATTCTGTCTCTGAGCTCTTCAGGCAGTTCCTTTGACCTCATGATTCTCATTTGCTCTGACATGCACTGTGAGCTGTAAGGTCTTATATAGACAGGTGTGCGGCTTTCCTATCAAGTCCAATCAGTACAATAAACACAGCTGGACTCAAATGAAGGTGTAGAACCATCTCAAGGATGATCAGAAGAAATGGACAGCACCTGAGTTATATATATGAGTGTCACAGCAAAGGGTCTGAATACTTAGGACCATGTGATATTTCAGTTTTTATTTTTTAATAAATCTGCAAAAATGTCAACAATTCTGTGTTTTCTGTCAATATGGGGTGCTGTGTGTACATTAATGAGGGAAAAAAATGAACTTAAATGATTTTAGCAAATGGCTGCAATATAACAAAGAGTGAAAAATTGAAGGGGGTCTAAATACTTTCCGTAGTCCATCAAGTCCAACATACTGTATGTGTGTGATTATATGTGAGTATTACATTGTATATCCCTGTATGTTGTGATCGTTCAGGTTCTTATCTAATCATTTTTTGAAACTATCGATGTTCCCCGCTGAGACCACCGCCTGCGGAAGGGAATTCCACATCCTTGCCTCTCTTACAGTAAAGAACCCTCTACACAGTTTAAGGTTAAACCTCTTTTCTTCTCATTTTAATGAGTGGCCATGTGTCTTATTAAACGCACTTCCACGAAAAAGTTTTATCCCTATTGTGGCGCCTCTTCTCCAGAGAGAATAAGTTCAGTGCTCATAATCTTTCCTCATAACTAGGGATGAGCCGAACAGCCCCCGGCTCGGTTCGCACCAGAACCTGCGAACGGACCGAAAGTTTGTGCAAACTTTAGAACCCTATTAAAGTCTATGGGACTCGAACGTTCAAAATCAAAAGTGCTAATTTTAAAGGCTAATATGCAAGTTATTGTCCTAAAAAGGGTTTGGGGACCCGGGTCCTGCCCCAGGGGACATGTATCAATGCAAAAAAAAGTTTTAAAAATGGCAGTTTTTTTGGGAGCAGTGATTTTAACCACTTAAGGACCGCCTCACGCCAATATACGTCGGCAGAATGGCACGGCTGGGCACATCAACGTACAGCTAAGTTGCCCTTTAAGAGCCCAGCCGTGGGTCGCTCGCGCGCCGGCGGCGGCACGCTCGCGACCCGATCCTGAGCTACGTGACCGCGCCTGCGGGACCCGCGGACCCGATCGCTGCCGGTGTCCCGCGATCGGGTCACAGAGCTGAAGAACGGGGAGAGGTGAGTGTAAACAAACCTTTCCCCGTTCTTCTCCGTGGCATGTCAGTGATCGTCTGTTTCCTGTCATCGGAATAGACGATCAGTGACGTGTAACGTGTAGCCACGCCCCCCTACAGTAAGAATCACTTCTTAGGGTACACTTAACCCCTACAGCGCCACCTAGTGGTTAACCCCTTCACTGCCAGTGTCATTTTCACAGTAATCAGTGCATTTTTATAGCACTGATCACGGTGAAAATGACAATGGTCCCAAAAATGTGTCAAAAGTGTCCGATGTGTCCGCCATAATGTCGCAGTCATGAAAAAAATTGCTGATCGCCGCCATAACTAGTAAAAAAAAAATTATATTTTGTAAACGCTATAACTTTTTAGCAAACCAATCAATAAACGCAGATTGCGATTTTTTTTACCAAAAATATGTAGAAGAATACGTATCGGCCTAAACTGAGGAAAAAAAAAATGTTTTTATATATTTTTGGGGGATATTTATTATAGCAAAAAGTAAAAATTTTTTTTTTAATTGTCGCTCTATTTTTGTTTATAGCGTAAAAAATAAAAACCGTAGAGGTGATCAAATACCACCAAAAAAAAAGATCTATTTGTGGGAAAAAAAGGATGCCAATTTTGTTTGGGAGCCACGTCGCACGACCGCGCAATTGTCAGTTAAAACGACGCAGTGCCAAATCGCAAAAAAGGGGCTGGTCCTTTAGCTGAATATTGGTCCGGGGCTTAAGTGGTTAATGATGCATAATGTGAAAAAAAAGTGAAATATTCCTTTAAATATCGTACCTGGGGGGTGTCTAAAGTATGCCTGTGAAGTGGCACGTGTTTCCCGTGTTTAGAACAGTCCCTGCACAAAATGACATTTCTAAAGGAAAAAATGTAATTTAAAACTGCTTGCGGCTTTAATGTAATGTCTGGTCCCGGCAAATTTGGATGAAAATCATTAAGAAAAATGGCATGGTTACTCCCCCCCCCCAGCCCATTACCAGCCCCTTTGGGTCTTGTATGGATATTAAGGGGAATCCCCCAAATTAAAAATAGGAAAGGCGTAGGGCCCCCAGGCCCTATATACTCTGAACAGCAGTATACAGGCGGTGCAAACAAGACAGGGACTGTAGGTTTGTTGTTACGTAGAATCTGTTTGTAATTTTGAACTCCCTGCCTGTGGTATTAGTATGAGAACACCAGCAATTGTATTGAGGTAAGCTTTTGGTGCACACTGTGCAAAGGACACTAAAGCAAAATACTGCAGCTCCCTGCCTGTATTTGTATCAGAACACCAGCAATTGTATTCATGTGAGCATTAGGTGCACACTGTGCAAAGCACACAGTACACTAAGTGAAACACTGCAGCTAGCACAATCACCTGCCTGCCTGTCAGTATAGAGAATAACAGGAACGGATCTAGCTAAACTGAATACAGTGTATAAATATATATACAACACCTAGGATGCATATATATCCTCTACACACTGTAACTGCAGCTAACTGACTCGGCTGCCTGCTCTATCTAACTCAAATCAAATTACACTGTCTCTCTCTCTCTCTCTCTCTCTCTCTGTCTCTTTCCTTTAACCAAAGCCAACAAACTACACAAGGCCGCCAAGCTGGCGGCCTTATATAGTGTGGGGCGTGTACCTACTCCTCTGAGCCACGATTGGCTTTGGCCAATTACGGCTCTCTGTACTTACGGTGCTGTGATTGGCCAAGCATGCGGGTCATAGTGCATGCTTGGCCAATCATCAGCCAGCAATGCACTGCGATGCCGCAGTGAATTATGGGCCGTGACGTGCCACTCTAATTAGGCGCGAACAGCCCATAATGTTCAAAATTTGACGAACGGTCGATCAGCTGATGTTTGAGTCGATTATTTTTTTTTATAAATTCTTTATTTATTTATTTTTCAACAACAGGGTTTATACATATATACTTATATCTTAGATTATAGGTTAAATGAGAAGAATTAAACGGTATAAAGACAAACTAAGTTAATAATTTTAAGTCTATCTTCTATATTATAACCATGAAATTTCTAAATATAATTTAAGACCTATTTCTTTACCTTATATCTTTCAAAAATTTAATTTTCAAATTTTTGGGTCTGTCGAGCGGCGTGACTCAAGATGGATGGACATTGCAGGACACTTTTTTAATAAAGGAATTGTCAAAAACAGTCTATTGTGGTTTTTACTTTTAGACTTTTTTTGGTGAATGGGTAGTACCCCTACCCATTCAAATGGGGGGGCTGGATTTGAGGGCCCCCTTTATTTAAGGGGCTTCTGATTTTCATGTTCATGTCCCATAGACTTTAATAGGGTTTGCCTCTTCGCAGTGTTCTGGTGCGAACCAAATTGGGGGGTGTTCGGCCCATCCCTACTTGTCACTACTTACACTACTTCTGGCAGCCTCTTCCCAGCGGCATCCTATCGGGTAAACTTCCACGTGTGGATGGGCGGTGAGAGATGACGTAACTATTTTTTTGCTCGCCCGTGGCTGCAGCTCTGTCAAGAGCAGCATTTGCTGCCCTGCTGTAGGGGTGGAACAGAAGTGATGCAAGGTGGGCAGTGAGAGATGATGTCATCTCTCTGCTGCCCGCCCCGCCACTGACAGAGATTGGCAGAGACTGCAGCGAGCGCCGTGCGGGGACAGGGGGAGGAGGTCTGACCAATATTGGCAATATCGGCACTATCGGTATGTTTTTGACCGATGCTGATAATTTGAAAAATTAGCCCCTGATAATCTGCCGCTCTGATAATTGGTCGATTCCTATACTGTAGTATATAGTGCAGTGGGGTACCTATGGACTGTTATAATTGTGTTCATATCACTATATCACTAGCGCACCCTCACCACTGTTTACAATCACTTAAGATAGCATGTCTAGACTTTCAGGGGAGCAGCTGTATTAGTTATTATATTTTAACACTTAGTTTGTTGGCGCAAGATTTTTCTTTCAATAGTTTCAACCTATGAACTCTGGATTGTGTTTTGTGAGGGGGTTAGCTCGGCAGCGGGTGTGTGTGACCCCCGGGATGGGCTCCCCACACAAAACAGGCCCAGCAAACGGAGGTTGTGGTTTTCAAAATCAAAAAGGTGCGGTTTATTTTCTATTTACAGTGACAAAACACAGCAAAGCAAAAGAAACATAACCAAAATAAATCCTGGTCAAGTTGACCTCTGACTAAACATACAGGTTTCCTAACTAACAACTGGGATCAGCCTAGTGCTGTCCTAGTCCCTAAGTCCCTGGTTTAGTAAAAGTCCAAACAAATAGCCACACAGGCTTTGCCTCACCGCACAGGGGTTCACTCTCCCTAGACAGTCCACACAGGTCTGGTTCCAGGCATGAGCTAACATCTAATGAAGCTGGGAGTTCTTATAGAGGCCTAAATGAGCTGACAAGGTTCAGCTGGTCTCCTCATCTCTGTCTGCACGACGCCCCACACTCTCCCTAGAGGTATGAGTCATCCATGAGCCCACTAGCCTTAGCTGGGCTTATACAACTCTCCACCTAGTTGTATAAGTCAGCGTAAAGCCTGAATCTGGGCGAAATATATCTACCCCCCTGGATGCAACCAGGTGACTTTACCTTCCTGCTGTCACATACCCCCCCCTCTTGTTTTAACCTCGGGGTTGGAACACCAGCAATCAGGCATTCATGTACTCGAGACAAAGCATCCACATTCCCCATTTGAACGCCAGGGCGATGCTTTACTGTGAAGTTGAATTCCTGGAGGGCCAGGAACCACCTATTCACTCTTCTATTTGTTTCCTTGTTTTGAGCCATCCACTTTAACGGAGCGTGATCCGTAACCATGTCAAAGTGCCTACCTAGCAGGTAGTACCGAAGGGAATCTAGAGCCCACTTCACCGCTAAACACTCCTTTTCAACGGTGGCGTAATTTACCTCATGGGACTTCAATTTCCTGCTGAGGTAAATGACTGGGTGCTCTTCCCCGTTCCAGACCTGGGACAATACTGCTCCTAACCCCACATCTGACGCATCACTTTGTACGACAAAGTCTTTAGAGAAGTCGGGTGAGTACAACACTGGCTGGCTTCATAAGGCTTGTTTCAAGAATTGGAATGCTGCCTCAGCCTCGGGGGTCCATTTAATCATGACCGACCCTTTCCCCTTCGTCAGGTTGGTTAGGGGCACAGCCTTAGAAGCAAAGTGGGGAATGAATCGCCGATAATACCCAGCGATTCCCAGAAAGGCTCGTACCTGCTTCTTGCTGTTGGGACGTGGCCAACTCTGGATGGCCTCGACTTTGTTGAGTTGGGGTTTTATTACTCCCCTCCCAATGGTGTACCCAAGATATTTGGCCTCCTCCTGCCCAATGGTACACTTCTTGGGGTTAGCCGTAAACCCCGCTTCCCGAACAGAGTCCAGGACTGCTTGCACTTTTGGCAGATGTGAGGCCCAATCTGTGCTATGGACAATTACGTCATCCAGGTAAGCCGCAGCATACTTCCGATGGGGCCTCAGCATCTGGTCCATTTTCCGCTGGAATGTGGCCGGCGCATTCTGTAACCCGAACGGCATTCTTTTATATTGGAACGCCCCGTCTGGGGTTACAAATGCGGTTTTCTCTTTGGCCGACTTGGCCAGGGGGATTTGCCAATACCCTTTTGTGAGGTCAAGAGTCGTCATGTATCGGGCTGTTCCCAGCCGGTCGATCAACTCATCTATACGTGGCATGGGGTAGGTGTCAAATTTTGTAACTTTGTTCAACTGACGAAAATCGTTACAAAATCGCCAGCTCCCATCCGGTTTAGGCACCAACACGATGGGACTAGACCAATCACTTTGGGACTCCTCTATCACCCCTAAGTTCAGCATTTTCTGTACTTCCTCCCGTATTGCCTCCCGTCGAGCCTCTGGGATCCGATAGGGTTTTAACTTCACCCTTTCACCGGGCGGGGTAATGATGTCATGCTCTACCCCAGATGTTTGTCCCGGCAGCTCAGAGAATACCTCCTTGTTGCGAAGCACAAACTCCTTAACCTCCTGTTGTTGGGGTTGTGACAAGGTGGCTGCTATTCCAACCTCAGGAATCACGCAACCAGTTTGAGCTGGTGACCAAGTGTCTGCGACTAGGGACTCTCTATCCCTCCAGGCTTTCAACAGATTAACGTGATAGATCTGTTCGGGCTTTCGCCTTCCTGGTTGTCTGACCTTGTAATTCACTTCGCTCACTTTTTCCATTATCTCGTAGGGGCCTTGCCATTTGGCAAGGAATTTACTTTCAACCGTAGGGACAAGTACCAATATCCTATCCCCCGGGGAAAAGGTACGGGTCTTGGCTCCATGGTTGTACACTCTCTGCTGTGCCAACTGCGCTTGGGCCAAATGTTCCTTCACGATGGGCATTACCTGTGCAATTCGATCTTGCATCAGGGCGACATGCTCAATCACACTCCTGTGGGGAGAACTCTCACTTTCCCAAGTTTCCTTGGCAATATCCAACAGCCCTCTTGGGTGTCTCCCATACAGTAACTCAAAGGGGGAGAATCCCGTAGAGGATTGGGGCACCTCCCTAATAGCAAACATCAAATAAGGAAGTAAACAGTCCCAATCCTTTCCATCTCTATCCACCACTTTCTTCAACATTTGTTTTAGGGTTTTGTTGAATCTTTCAACCAGCCCATCGGTTTGGGGGTGATACACAGACGTACGCAATTGCGTCACTTTGAACAATTTACACAGCTCTTTCATAACCCGGGACATAAAGGGTGTACCTTGGTCCGTAAGCAGTTCTTTACAAATACCCACCCGGCTAAAAACAAGAGATAGCTCTTTGGCTATGGTTTTGGCCGAGGTATTTCGGAGAGGGATCGCTTCTGGATAACGGGTGGCATAGTCCATTATAACTAATATGTACTGGTGCCCCCTAGCGGACTTGATTATAGGACCTACCAAATCCATGGCGATCCTCTCAAACGGGACCTCAATGATGGGTAGAGGGACCAGCGGGCTACGGAAATGTGGCATCGGGGCCAACCTCTGACACACAGGGCAGGAGGAACAATAATTTTCTACGTCCTTCATCACCCCCGGCCAATAGAATCTCTGTAATACCCTCTCTCGGGTTTTCTCTGTCCCCAGATGACCTCCAAGAATGTGCCCATGGGCCAACTCCAACACCAACTTCCTGTAAGGTTTGGGCACCACAAGCTGCTCAACGGTTTCTTCGGCCCTTTTTGCCACCCGATACAGTAGGTCCTTCTCTACGCTGAAGTATGGGTAAGTGCAGGTATTATCTGGGTTCACTAACTCGCCATCTATTTTCACTACGTTTTCCCGTGCCTTTATTAGGGCGGGGTCTTTCAACTGTTCTGTGGCAAAGTTTTCCCTGTGAACCTCAAGATCAGAAAACTCCACAGACGGTAGGTTTTCGTCTGAGGAGGTGGGCTCCTCTCCAGTTTCTTGAGTCTCCCCTGCCAATACTGATAAGGGAAATTCCGGAGAGTCCTCACCACTCTCAGGGGAGTTCTGGCTATCACATTCCTGGTACATAGGGGCACCAGTGAGGGGCTCAGGATCATCCCACAGTTCCCAGAACTTCGGAAAATCCCTTCCCACAATGGCGTCATGCGGTAACTGAGATACTAAGCCCACTGGATGAGAGAGGGTACCTTTGGGGGTCTCGAAACACACTGTAGTCACTGGATACTCTCGGGTGTCCCCATGCACACAAATAACAGCTACCTTGCTATTCCCAGAGACCTCTGTTTTAACTAACTCAGCCTTTATCAGGGTCACAAGGCTACCTGAATCCAGCAATACCACAACATTTCTACCATTAACACACATTTTGCATAAATGTTTCTCAGTTCCTCGAATGGCAGTGCATGCGACTGTCGCACACAGCGACTGACGTCTGCCCGTCAGAAAGTCACACTGCATGGGTTCCTCCACAACCGGGCAATTGGCTGCAATATGTCCCGCTTGCCGGCAGCGGTAGCAAACGATCCTTCTTGCCGCCTCTTGAGCCGCTGATTTCCCAGGCTGTTCTCGCCAAACTTGGGGTAGAGCTCCCACCCTCTCACTCTCTCCACCCTCACCCCTTGGAATCTTCTTATCCGCCCCTGGGGATGGTCTGGTCTTAGGGTGGAAAGTCCGAGTGTCTCTGGAAGAGGCCGTCAGGTTCTCTGTAGCCAAGTATTTCTCCACACGATCCACAAGACCATCGGCCGTCTCTGGGTCTCCATGGCTTACCCACTTTTGGATGGCAGTAGGAAGAGCTCTCAAAAACCGATCCATTACAACACGTTCCACAATCTTTGGTGCGGACAAAGTCTCTGGCTGTAGCCACTTTCTGCTCAGGTGAATGAGATCATACATTTGAGACCTGGGGGGTTTTCCAAGCTGGAAAGTCCAGTTATGCACACGCTGAGCCCGGACAGCCTGGGTGACACCCAGCCTTGCCAATATTTCAGCTTTTAGCATCACATAGTCTTTTGCTTGGTTAGGCTCTAGGTCATAGTAAGCTTTCTGCGATTCACCAGTTAACAGAGGAGCCACCAGTCCAGCCCACTGCTCCTCAGGCCACTTTTCTCTTTCAGCGGTCCTTTCAAATGTGGTCAAAAATACCTCTGGATCATCCTCTCCAGTCATTTTTGTCAATAAACGACTCACCCCAAAGGACGCGGTATTAGTGGGACAGCTTTCCTCACTGGTCTGCGGACGTTGCTGCATTACTGCTTCCATCTGTTGTTGTAGTCTCTGCTCTTGCTTCTGCAACAGGTCTATGAAGCGGGCCTCAGATTGCTGCTGGGCTCGTTGCTGAGCCTCCAGACTCTGTTGCAAAGTTGCGTTTGTCTGCTGCTGGGCTGCAAGGCTCTGTTGTTGAGCTGCAAGGCTCTTTTGCAAACCTGCATTTGTCTGCTGTTGATTGGCATTTGCTAGAGCCAGCTGCTTCAGTATCTCCTCCATGCTGGCTTAAAAAAAAACTGCCACTGGTTCTCCACCAACTGTGAGGGGGTTAGCTCGGCAGCGGGTGTGTGTGACCCCCGGGATGGGCTCCCCACACAAAACAGGCCCAGCAAACGGAGGTTGTGGTTTTCAAAATCAAAAAGGTGCGGTTTATTTTCTATTTACAGTGACAAAACACAGCAAAGCAAAAGAAACATAACCAAAATAAATCCTGGTCAAGTTGACCTCTGACTAAACATACAGGTTTCCTAACTAACAACTGGGATCAGCCTAGTGCTGTCCTAGTCCCTAAGTCCCTGGTTTAGTAAAAGTCCAAACAAATAGCCACACAGGCTTTGCCTCACCGCACAGGGGTTCACTCTCCCTAGACAGTCCACACAGGTCTGGTTCCAGGCATGAGCTAACATCTAATGAAGCTGGGAGTTCTTATAGAGGCCTAAATGAGCTGACAAGGTTCAGCTGGTCTCCTCATCTCTGTCTGCACGACGCCCCACACTCTCCCTAGAGGTATGAGTCATCCATGAGCCCACTAGCCTTAGCTGGGCTTATACAACTCTCCACCTAGTTGTATAAGTCAGCGTAAAGCCTGAATCTGGGCGAAATATATCTACCCCCCTGGATGCAACCAGGTGACTTTACCTTCCTGCTGTCACAGTTTGAATACAAAAGGGTAACTGATACACCATAAATGTGGTCAGTCTAGTGACGAATTATTATTTGGACAGGTCTGTGCTCTCTTTTAGATATGATGATTGAGATCTGGGTTTTGACATGGTGCCTTTTTAGGCAGTACTACTCTTGTAAACTAAAGATTTTTTTATATTTTTTATACATACATGTATAACTGTGACATGTGACTGTGTAAGCTTTTTTTAATTAAATTAAATTTTTTAATTTAAATTAAAAAAATTTCATTTAAATTACATTTTCAAGCCTATCCTACTCTTTCCAAAGCTAAATAACAAATTACTTTTAGATATGCAAGAAGATTTCTATGATATGTATATGACACTTGGTAGAATGCTGACCCAGGGAATCCTCTGATTGGTGTTTGGGATTCCAGTAGGGATGAGTGAACGG
The DNA here is from genome assembly GCA_029206835.1 of Rana muscosa. NCBI lineage: Eukaryota > Metazoa > Chordata > Amphibia > Anura > Ranidae > Rana > Rana muscosa. The sequence continues at coordinate 190,190,250 of CM055127.1, forward strand.
TTCGGCCCGAGCATGAGTTCAGGCCCAACATTGGCTGTTCGTCCGTTCGACGAACACCCAAATTATCGGGGTGTTCGACCATTTGTTCGGCCCGCCAAATGACCACAATGCACTTTGCCACAGCACAGTGCATTGGAAGCCCTGATTGGCTGAAGCAATTAAAGCTTTGCACAATCAGGGCACAGAGCACTGCGAGAGCCATGATTGGACGCTGTCATGATAACTCCATCCAATAATGGCTCATTGCTTTAAGGCCTGCTCCACACTATAAAAGTATTCTTTCAATAGCGGCCAGTTTTTGTGTGATATCGGCATAGAGAGAAATAGAACAGGGCTCTGTTTAGTGCTACTAGAGAGTTATGCCGCCAAGAAAAGTCCAATGTGAGCTTTTGGTCAGAAATTCCGACCTCGTGTAGGCTCCATCTGAATTTTTCTGTTGGAATTTCCGGCAAGAAAAATTCTTGGAGGAAATTCTGATCGCCTGTATGCAATTCCGACGCACCAAAAACCACGCATGCTCAGAATCAAGTCGACCCATGCTCGGAAGCATTGAACTTAATTTTTCTCGGCTCGTCGTAGTGTTGTATGTCACTGCGTTCTTGACGGTCGGAATTTGGTGTGACCGTGTGTATGCAACACAAGTTTGAGCCAAGATTATCCACGGTGTTCTTGTCGGATTTTCCGATTGTGTGTATGCGGCATTAGTGTGCTATTGTGATTCTATTGTCAGTGTAGAATATCAGTTTAATGTGAATTTAGTGATAGTGAAGTGTGAGTGTAGTGCGACCATTCATATTTACATTAGTGTGAATGTAGGGATAGTTCAGTCAGTGTGAGTGTAGTGACTGTTTAATGCTGTATATTTCAGTGCATAATGTGCCATTTAATGCACTATATTTCAGTGCGTTACTGCAAGTTTAATGCCATATATTTCAGTGCATTACCTTCCGTTTAACACAGTATATTTCAGTGCGTTACTGCAAGTTTATCGCCAAATATTTCAGTGTGTTACATGCCGTTTAACGCAGTATTGTTCAGTGTGTTACTGCAAGTTTAATGCAGTTTTTTTCAGTGTGTTATCTGCCGTTTATTACAGTATATTTCAGTGGGTTACTGCAAGTTTAATGCCTTGTTTTTCAGTGCATTACCTTCTGCTTAACGCAGTATATTTCAGTGCGTTACTGCAAGTTTAACACCGTATATATTTCAGTTCCTTACCTGCCGTTTAACACAGTATATTTCAGTGCGTTACTGCAAGTTTAACGCTGTGTATTTCAGTGCCTTAGTGCAAGTTTAACGCAGTATATAACAGCGCATTATTGCAAGTTTAACACCGTATATTTCAGTGCTATACGTGCCATTTAATGCAGTATATTTCTGTGCGTTAGTGCACGTTTAACGCAGTATATTTAAGTGCATTACTGCAAGTTTAGCGCTGTATATTTCAGTGCCCTACCTTCCGTTTAGAGCAGTATAGTTCAGTGCGTTACTGCAAGTTTAATGCTGTATAATTCAGCACATTATGTGCTGTTTAACGCTGTATATTTCTGTGCATTAGTGCACATTTAACGCAGTATATTTCAGTGCGTTACTGCAAGTTTAATGCCATATATTTCAGTGCATTACTGCAAGTTTAACGCTGTATATTTCAGTGTGCTATGTGCCGTTTAACGCAGTATATTTCTGTGTGTTACTGCAAGTTTAATGTTGTATATTTCAGTGCATTACTGCAAGTTTAACGTCATATATTTAGGTGCATTTGTGCACGTTTAATGCAGTATATTTCTGTGCGTTACTGCACGTTTTGCGCAGTATTATGCACTGAGTCAGTGCAGTTTTACTGCAGTATATTATAGTGTATGAGTGCAGTTTGTCTGTGTAGTGAGTACTTAAGTTAAAGTGCACCAAACACTACTTTCCATTGATTAAAGTGCAGACATAAAGAAGACTGCATGGGCATGAAAGACAATAAATGACAAACGTAGAGGAGCATGTAAAAAAAATGATCTATGGTGAATTCTCTGCCTTTTAGGTCATGGAAGAATTTCTGGCAATGTTTTACACAAGGACACCTTTTGCAGGGTTTTTTACCACACCGCTACATGCCTACCATATTGCAGAAAAAAGTCATGGGATGAGAGATGGGCCTATGAGAAGGCTGTAATAAACGTGGTGCAATTTTTTTTTCTAATATTTGGGGCCCCGTTTGTAAACCAAATTTGGGTTTGGGGTGATAACAGAGGTAAGTTTGGGAATAATGGCGAAGAATATTCCAGTGACAAGAGATCATTTTTTCCATTTGTCTGAATTTTGAATGATACTCACCTCAGACCCAAATCATTTTTTTACCGATGTCATGCCAAGGGATCCTTTGTAAATACTTTTTACCAGCTCGTCTATGACGACATTTTGTAAATTTGCTTCCCTTCCCCCCCATATAAATCGTCCAACATTAGACCCAATCTTAATAGATCTGAACATTCATCACTTGACACCCTGACCAACAACATGGAGATAGTGATTATATAAGCTGATAAAGTGTGTCAGGAAAGGGTTCACCCGCTGGTGTCTCTGTTGGTCCTATAGATTGCAGTACTAGTGTCCACCAGCAGGTGTCTTCTTGCAGCCAGTATCTATGGTGCAGGATCTCACCTGCTGGTGGTACTGTCTGATCCATGGGCCGTAGTAACGGTGTCCACCAGCGGGTGTATTCCGGCAGTGTGGGGCAGAATTCACTTCCTCCGCTCAGCTGTTACATGAGGACAATCACTGCAGTCCTATAAATACCCGGCGAGCCCTCACATGCTCGCCTTGGTATCTCTCTCTCCTGACCTTGAGCCTGCTACCCTGACCCTCAGCCTGCACCTGACCTGATCCTATCCCTATCCCATCCTGGACCTGCCCTTTCTGTTACCTGTTGACCCTGGATTCCTGCCCCGCAGCCTGTCCATCCATCCTCTCCCTGTCCTGTTGTTTCCCCGTCCTTACCCATCTGCTGATATTCCCTGGTGTATGATCTTGGCCTGGCTTTGTTTACAATTACGGTATCTCCTCTTGATTTGTATATACTATTTGTTGTTGGTTGTGCACTGGTTGTTTTCACTTGTTTGTCACCTTGTAAATAAACACCTTTTTATTTCACTTACATGCGTTTTTGGTCTCCTCTGTGTAGTCACACAGTCTGGTCTACTATATTCTCTGACAAAGTGGGAGGGATTGTTATCATGAATTGATTGGACTACATCTCAGAGGATCATCGGTTGTTAGATGACAACACTTATTGTAAGCTCCCCGAGACCCTCATGAAAAATATAGATCAGAACTCAAATGTCTCCTAGACTCGGCCAAAAAGAATGGGGTCATCAACCAAGAAGAGTTGGAGTTTCTTTTCAAAGATGTTGTCGAAACACCATACTTTTATACTTTGCCCAAAATCCATAAAAATCCTTCCAATTTGTCTGGTAGACCCATCATAGCATCTATGGAGAGAATCACTAATGGGCTTTCCTCCTATGCAGATGTTTTTCTTCAGCCTTTAGTACACTACCATCTTACATCAGAAACTCCTCTCAACTTCTTGAAATCTTATAACCAACCATACACCCGGGAGGAGACCAGCATCGTGTTGTCTCAATATGTACAGTCTCTCTATACTTCCATTCCCCACCATATTGGTCTGGCAGCGCTTTCACATTTTTTAATCATGGTTTCTGGTATACACCACCTACAAGCCCAGTTTTTAGTGGACAGCGTCCAGTTTTCACGTTCTTAGATCAATACTTCCTCCATATACAGGGCACTGCCATGAGTGCTTCTTTTGCATATCATTGTCATATGGGATGGCCCTTTAACAGAAATACAGTATTTTGTCTAATATTGCAACAATAACGCCCTGGGCCTCTCCTTTACTCATGTTTGGGACAAGACCTCTTTGGTTTTCCTTCATCTAGAATTGAGTCATCACAATGATACCATAGTTATCAAGACACATTTCAAACCATCCTCTGGTAACTCATATCTGCACTCCCACAGTTGCCACCACCCTAAATGGATTGGTAACATCACCAAAGGACAATTCACTAGGCTGAGGAGAAACTGTACTTCTGACCCAGATTTCCAATCCAAAAGTGTCCTTCTGACCAAAACATTTGTAGATAAAGGTTACAAGACGGACACAATAAGTATGATTGTGCCCAGGCCACTATTGTGAACAAAGACAGACATCTGGCCTCCCAACCTGATGTGAAATTTATTACGAACTTTCATTGTAAATTCAGGAAAATGGAAAACATTTTGTCTTGTCACTGGGATATTTTTTCTCTGTGATCCCAAACTCACCTCTGTTATCCCCCAAAAACCCTGTTTTGTTTACAAAAGGGGCCCGAATATTAAAAATAAAATTGCACCAAGTAAATTACAGCCTTCTTGTAGGTGGCACTGATGGGGTGGCACTGATGGGGTGGCAATGATGGGCACTGATGAAGCAGCACTGATGGGCACTGATGAGGAGGCACTGATGAGGCTGCACTGATATGCGTCACTGATGGGCACTGATAGGCAGCATTGATGGTCGGCACTGATAGGCGGCACTGATGGGAACTGATTTGTGGCACTGATGGGCACTGATATGCGGCACTGATGGGCATTGATGGGCACTGATAGGCAGCACTAATAGATGGCATCTAATAGGTGGAACTGATGACACTGATGGGCACTGATATGTGGCATTGATAGGCGACACTGATGGTCACTGATGGTCACTGGTAGGCAGCAGTGATAGGCGACACTGATTCGCATCGTTGATGGGCGGCACTGATTGTCACTGACAGGCATCAATGATGGGCACTAATTGTCAGCACTGGTAGGCACTGATTGGCACAAATTGATCAAAAATCATTAACTCATGCACTGTCAGCATGAGGCGAGGATTACAGATAGCTGTCAAATTCTTTTTACATCTGTGATCAGCTGTGATTGGATACAACTGATCATGTGGTAAAGAGCAGCTGTGATTGGCTCTTTAGCCTGATCACAGATCACTGCAGATGAATGTCGCAGGCAGCACGGGCACGGGAGATCATCATATGATTGCCTCCTGGCAATGTTTGGCCGCTCTGTAGCCATCAATCAGCTATAGCACAGTAGCAAAGGAGTTAAACCCCAAAGGTGTTCCTTGAATTTTGGGCCCCTCTATGTATCCAGGCTCTGAAAAAGTCTCACACATATGGTATCCCCATGCCCAGAAGGAGCAGCTGAATGTGTTTTGGGATGTAATTGTAAATGGCAACTTTGTGAAATAAAATCACATTTTAATTACTTTCCTAATTTTCCCCCCAAAAATGACAAAAACTCACAACTTAAAAAAACTCATCATACCTCTTAAAAAGTACATTTGGCAGTCTAATTGTCAAAAATTGCTCATTTGGGGGGTATTTGTACTGTCCTGACATTTTAGGCTTTTAAGAAATAAGATAGGCCGTCAGTACATCAGGATTGATCAATTTTTAAATACAGGTGAAACTCAAAAAATTTGAAGATCGTGCAAAAGTTCATTTATTTCACTAATGCAACTTAAAAGCTGAAACTAATATATGAGATATGAGAGGATGAGAGTGGGTTTACATCCACTTTAATTAGCTGATTAGAGTGGGACACTTTGAGCCTACAATATTGCACCTTTTCACAATATTCTAATTTTCTGAGATTGTAGATTTGGGGTTTTCATGAGCTGTAAGCCATAATCATCACAATTATGACAAATCACGGCTTGAACTATCTTGCTTTGCATGTAATGAGTCTCTCTCATATATTACTTTCACCTTTTAAGTTGCATTAGTGAAATAAATGAACTTTTGCACCATATTCTAATTTTTCGAGTTTCACCTGTATATGTATCATAGTTTGTAGACTCTATAACTTACACACAGGCTAATTACTATACATTAATTTTACCAAAGAAATTCAGCAGAATACAATTCGGCCTACATTTATGAAGAAATATTATCTATTTGCCAAATTGTATAACAGAAACCAAGAAAAATCTTTATTTTTTATTTAGAATTAATTTTGGTACAGTGTTGGGTGACTCAACAATTGTCATTCAAAGAATGTCAGTGCTGGAAACTGAAAATTGGCCTGGGCAGGTAAGGGGTGAAACAATCCGGTCTTCAGGTGGTTCAGGTTTTCTATTTAAGGTTAAAGATTAACAAAAGGGTTTCATTAAACTTTCAAACCTCTAAATGTAACACAATTTACTTCACCTCAGTCATTCATATCTAACCACAAACTTCCCAATTTAGAATACTTCAAGTGTTTTAATAAAAATTGCCATGGTGGATTCAGGATTTATACACTCTTTGAGGCAACAAAAAATAAAGACATATTGTACCCCAGTCAGAGAATACACCAGAGAGTGTACATATTGTGTGTATACCTCACAGTGCATTGTATTCAGTGTCCAGTGATGACCCCATACATTGCAGATTTAAAATAAAAGTTGATTTAAAAGGATGAAATTACTGTGACACCATTATTTTTCCATGGGAGATATTGTCTTCTATAGTTTTGTCATTTTACAGAGTGGCTCTGGGAAACTTCTATGCTTTTTTTCTGTAGTTTTACTAAAATAAAAATAAAGTTTTCTTTGATTCATTTGAAAATTAGAAATTTTATGTGAGGACATCTGGAGAACAAACCTCATCATTCTTCCTGTTTTACCTTTTCCAAAACAAAAAAAAAGTAGATATTTGTTCTTTCCATTTGTTCAACTATACATTATTTTATTGTTGATTCTTTCCAGCATCACAACTTCCCATATCAAACTTTTATAAAATAGAGAAACATTTATTAGTAAAATTGGGGATGAAAGGGTAAAGATTGGAAAATCTAAAATCAGTTATTTATTTCTAAAGGCCCAAGGTGAGTGTCGTTGAGGGATAAATTAATTCTGATGTTTGGTTTTCTGTAGAGATTCATCTTCCAGAGGATCCATGTTTTAAATTAATCTCAGATGAATACAAAGCCAATCTACCCTCCTGTGTGCTTCGGGGATGTCAGGGGAGATTTCTCTATTATAAATATAAATAAATGTCACAAAGATTTTCGGTTCTTTTCATTTAACTTTCCTCGGCAAAATCTCTACATCAGAATTCTAGCTCTGAGCTGACCCTTCCAGAGGAGACTTCCCTCCCCCCTCGTCTACCAGAATTTACAACTGCCAGGGGGATCAATGACAAAATCTGGGCTAGAAGCAAAAGCAAAGAAAAATTCTTAATTTTACCAGTCTGGCCATTCACAGGTATTTATTTCCTTCATTATTTGATTTTAGTCTGTGTGAAAGTTAGTGAGTCTACAATCTATGGTGCTAATCGTTGAAAATTGATCACACCTGATGTACTGATGGCCTATATAATTTCTTGAGACACCAGCAAGCCAGGAAAGTACAAATACCCCTAAATTACCAGTTTTCGGGAAGTAGACATTCCAATCTTTTTAGTAAGAGGGATTGTGAGTTTTTTGAAGTTGCAATTTTTTCCCCACAATTCTTTGCAAAACTAAGATTTTTTTCCCCACAAAATTTTCATATTAACAGGTTATTTCTCTCACATGGCATATGCATACTTGCAACGACACCCCAAAACATATTCTGCTACTCCTCCTGAGTATGACGATACCACATGTGTGAGACTTTTTCACAGCCTAGCCACATAGAGAGGCCCAACATTGAAGTAGCACCTCCAGATGTTCTAGGAGCATAAATTACACATCTAATTTCTCGACTACCCATTACACTTTTGAAGGCCCTTGAGCACCAGGACAATAGAAGTGTCCACAAAATGACCGCATTTTGGAAAGAAAACACCTAAACATATATTCTATGAGGCATAATCAGTCTTTTGAACATGTCATTTTTTTCCACAAGTTTTTGGAAAATGTGAGGGAAAAAAGGAAAATGCATTTTTTTTTTACACAAAGTTGTCCATTTATAGGATATTTCCAATACATAGCATGTACATAGCAAAAATTGCACCCCATAATACATTCTGCTACTCCTCTTGAGTATGGCGATACCACACGTGTGAGACTTTTACACAGCCTGGCCACATACAGAGGCCCAACATGCAGGGAGCACCGTCAGGTGTTCTAGGGACATAAATTACACATCTCATTTCCTGATTACCTATCACATTTTTAAAGGCACTTTATATTTATCATACATAGCATGTACATATCAAGAATTACACCCGAAAATAAATTCTGCTGAGCAAAGGGTAAACAAAAGATTACCTGTGGTTTTAGTAAAGCAGTTGTCCACAGGAGCAGAGCACTGGTCCAGGCAGCAGGCAGGAACTTGGTCAGCGACAGCGAACTGAATTGTCCAGCAGGAAGGAATATTGCCCATAGTCATACAGGCAGCAGACAGGGATACTATCCATATACAGTCCAGGGTCAGTGCAGGTAGAAATATTGTCAGCAGTGCCAAAATATTGGTCCTGGAAGTAGGTAGGAACATGGTCCATAGTACAGGTAGCACGCAGAGGTGTAGTCAGTTCATGCGGAAGGCAGAAGCATGATGGCAGTAAGTCTTACAGGTAGTAGACAGCAGTAGGGCCTTGGTCAGGACAGAATGGGGACAGGGGTAGAGGCTTCTCCCATCCAAATATACAGACACTAATCCGGGAATCAAAAAATACATTTTCTTCATCCAGAATAACAATTCTGGAGCCCCTCAGATATGTGAGACCCCTGTGGAATGAATCATACTACTCCAGTAGCAGGGTACAAGATCAGTCCAAGAGGCAGGCAAAAATGTGGTCAAGCAGTCCAGGGTCAGTTCCAGAGCAGGCAGAGGTATGTACAGAAGCGATAGGCAGAAGCACGGTCGAACAACAGGTCAGGGTCAATTCCGGAGCAGGCAGAGGTATGTACAGAAGCGGCAGGCAGTCAGTTCAGGAGCAGGCAGTGGCATAAGGGGTGTAAAGGTAAATGCCAGGAATTGAGAATTATGTTTACCATACTTCACTAATGATGTAGAAAAGTATAGTAATGGCAGAAACAGTCACAGGTGCATAGGCCTGGTTGAGAAGGAAACTGGGGACAATAATAAGAGGTGTTTCTTCTTTTTACATTTTTACACTCCTCTCATACTCACTTAAAGCATGCTTGTTCCGGGTCTGTGCTTTGCCATGTCTTTAGCACATTTTAATGTAGATTTAAACTGTAACTGGATGAGATTTAGAGTTCCTGACAGACTCCATGGCAGACTACGTGTGGGTTAACCCCGCCTCCTCTCCACAGCTATAGGACCCCTTACCCATAAATTTGAGCTCACCTCTACAGACAGTGTTCCTTTTTTGTCCTCCTCATGTGGACCCTTCATCATGCGATTCTGTGCAGTCCAGGATGTCCGTCAGATCAGGTACCAGTTGTGCGGTGCACCCAGGGCCCAGCTAAGAGCGGGCGAGTGGTTTTCGGGCAGTTAATACCCCTATGGTGGAAGGGATGTGGCCCAGTGTACCAGGATGGACGTAGGACTGGCTGGCAAGGTCTGAAGACTTCATTATATTCTTTCATTGCATTTTTTTGTGTGTCACTGTTGTCTGGTATTCCCCTCTTTCTTGCCTGGTGTATTGCCGTTTTTTTTTTTCTATGTCCTGCCGTTTGTGGAACGCTTCTGCGTTCCAGGACGCCACTTCACTTCCTGGTTTCCGGTCCGCCGTACGACTGCGCATGCGCAGAGCCGCGGTGAACCCGAGGCTTGGTTTTGGGCATGCGCGGTACGGCGGAGGGGTCAGGGGCCGCACAGGCGCAGTGGGCTGGTCCCCTCGGCGCATGCGCACAGCAGGACCGGCCGTGACGTCACTACAGCGGGGAATTTAAACCGCTGAGGAGCCCTATACAGGTGGGATAACCTGTGGGCTTTGGCGACAGCATCCCCGAGCTCGGTTCTGCTGGGACAAGGTAGGCAACATTATTTCAGTAGTCATGCAAGTGTCTCTTAAAGGGACAGTTTAAAAAAAAAATATGTTTTCTTTTTTTTTGTGTTGCTTACTTTTGACCTAGGTAGTCTGTAGTCTCAGAGTTTGCGTTTGTCTTGCCTCATCATGGACTCTTCTTCACTGCCGTGTGGCCAGCCCTCCCGCACAAGGTATGTGCGGAGGGGTAGGGGGATGGTGTCATTGTGTGTTTTTACTGCAGGTGGTTGCTAAATGCTTACCCTGCTCACCCTCCTCCCCCTCCCTCTGTCTGTATTATTTCATTGCAGCCCGGCTAGATCAGTTCATTGGTCACAAGATAGGGACCTTGCCAGGCCGCACCATCACCCTCACCATCACCATTCATCCTCCAGGTCCACACGCGACACTCCGTCTGGGACCTATCATCACAGGGGACGTTCACATTCCCCCTCTAAGTATAGGAGATGTTCCCATTCCTCCTCAAGTCACCGCTACCACCACCGCGATGATCGCTCTGATTACAGAGCCCGTTGGGGATGTAAAACTAGAGTTCCAGAGGGCAAATCGCTATGCGACCCATGCTATGCCCGAGCGGTCGGTGAGAAAGAGACCGAAAAACAAAACCTTGAGTCTCTTGTGAAACGTGTGGTACAGCAGTCTATGAAGGAAATAGATGCCCCCCACATGAGGAGAAAGTCCACCACCTTTTCTGGCTCTTTGGCTGACGAGGCCCAAGAGGATCCCGGCAAATTCCAGCCCCATGATGCCTCCCATGATTCCTCGCAAGACGAGATGGAGGGAGATGATTCCACAGTGGGATTCGACTACGCTTTAGTCTCTACACTGATCAAGGCAGTGAAGGAAACCTTAAAGTTGGAGGATACTACTGCCCCCACAGAAAAACAAAGGAAACTGTTTAAGCAACTGGGGAAAGAACACTCCAATTTTCCACTTCCCTCGGAGCTGAAAGGAGTGTTTGAGGAAGAATGGAGCAAGGGGGATAAGAAGGTTTCTATGCTAAGCAAAACCTCTAGACTGTATCCCTTTAAATCTGAGGACGTTAAGCATTTGGAAAATGCTCCCCTCGTAGATGCAGCAGTAATGCGCCTAGCGAAGCATGTCACCCTCCCACTAGATGATACTGTATCTTTTAAAGATGGTCTGGATCGAAAGATTGACCAAGACCTTAAAAGAATATATAGCCTGACCGGAACGGCCTGCAAACCAGCTTTAGCCCTTGCAGCTACCTCCAAATAAATGGAGGCCTGGGTGGAAAATGTAGACTTCGTCCTGAAAGGTGTCTCGGAGGAATTGGCACAAAGTTCAGCAGTGCAAGAACTTAAACTGGCAGTCGCCTTTTTGGGGGAAGCATCAATTGACCTCATCTGTTTACTGGCCAGATCAGTGTTGTCTTTGGTCACGGCAAAACAAGCATTGTGGTTACTCCCCTGGCTTGATGATCCAGCCTCCAAACAGGCATGGTGCAAAATTCCCTTTGAAGGGACTTCCCTGTTTGGGAACAAGCTTGATAACGCCATTTCAAAAGCTACAGGCGGAAAGTCGGGTTTCCTTCCCCAGGACAGGCGCCCGTTTAACCAGAGAAGACCTCAATGGAGACGCAGTACAGAGCGTTCGAGGGAGGCATGCTCCTATAGACCCGGACGGGATTTTAGGAAAAGCTGGAACTGGAATAGAGGGCAAACTTCCTTTCAAAAGTCTGGCAAGAAACAGACCCCCGGTGGGCGCGAGCCAACCACGTCCTTTTGCGATTTGTCCCACCCAAGCGGGTCGGGTAGGGGCTCGCCTACACCTCTTCCGGCACGTCTGGGTGGCCTCGATCTAAGATTATTGGACCATCAAAACGGTCTTAACAGGCCACACATGGTCCTTCACCAAGATCCCTCCATGCAGACCAATGCAAACTTCACTTCCTCATTCAGAAGAAAAACAACAAGTTCTGATCCTGAAAGATCAAGGAGCAGTGGTGCCCGTGCCAAAGGATGAGGAATTCCAGGGAGTATACTCCCCCCTCTTTCTAGTACAAAAGAAAAACGGCTCTTGGTGCCCAGTTATAGACCTCACCTTTCTGAACAGATATATAAAGCACGAGAAGTTCAAGATGGAGTCACTCTCCACTATCCAAAAAATCGTTCAACCAGGCGACTGGTTGATCTCAATAGATCTAAAGGACGCGTACTTTCATGTTCCCGTGGCAGAAGATTTCCACAAATATCTTCGGTTTCAGGTCGAACGAGAGCACTTACAATTTATCTGTCTTCCATTCGGGCTAACGACTTCTCCAAGAGTCTTTTTCAAGGTGCTGTTGGCAATTGTGTCTCTTATCAGAATACAGGGTGTGCGTCTGTATTATTATCTGGATGATTTGCTAGTACTGTCCCAAGACAAGCAGCAGCTACTGATCCACAAAGATCAGGTGATCTCTACACTGTTGGAGTTCGGATGGCTCCTAAACCGAGAGAAGAGTCAGCTAGAGCCGACCCAGCGCCTAATATATCTAGGGGCTCAATTCAACACAATAGAGAATACCATCTCTCTTCCGGAAGAAAAAATCCCGGTCTTTCGGGAAAGAATCTCCTTAGCCCTAGACTCCTCACACCTAAGGGCGTCACAGTGCCTGAAGATAATCGGCACGATGGTGGCCACATCCCCTATGGTCAAAGGGCGATGTGGAGACTTCGTCCTTTTCAATCAGGATTCCTCCAGCAGTGGAGGTAAGATGATCTCAATCAGCTGATCCGGATAACTCAGTCAATGAGGAACAGTCTCCTCTGGTGGCTTCAACACAAGAACTTGTTAACATGCCACTCCCTTGCTCCCATTCACTGGGTGACTTTTACATCCGATGCCAGCAATGCGGGCTGGGGTGCCCATTATGGGGCAGAACTGGCTCAGGGCAAATGGGATGCCCGTCTCCACATTCCAAGGTCAAACATTCTGGAACTGCGCGCGGCATGGTGCGCCCTTCAAGCCTTCTCCCACCTTCTGAAAGGGAAGTCGGTCCTACTCAAAATAGGCAATACCACTGCTGTGGCATACGTGAAGAGGCAAGGGGGCACTCAGAGCTCCGCCCTTCTCCAAGAGGTTGAGCCCATCATGACATGGGCTCAGAGCAATCTTCTCAACTTGACAGCAGTCTTCATTCCAGGGGAGCAGAACATTCAAGCGGACTTCCTGTCACGCAGCAACCTAGACAACAACGAATGGTCACTGCATCCACAAACATTCAAGTGGATCCTATCGTTGGGAATCGATCCCGAGGTGGATCTGTTTGCATCCCCCTGCAATTACAAAATAGACAAATACTACACTCAAGGTTGATGCAGTCAAGCCTTCGGAGTAGATGCATTAACAAGCCAGTGGAATTTCAACAGGGCATATGCCTTCCCTCCACCTCCGATCATGCTAAAATTCCTGCAGCGGCTCCAGTTGGAGAAAGTCAAAGTGATAACAATAGCACCATACTGGCCGAGCAGGCCATGGTTTCCTCTCCTGAATCTAATGAGCTTCAGGGACCCGCTGCCTCTTCCTCTCAGGCCGGACCTTCTTTCTCAGGGGGCGACCCTGCACCCCTGTCCAGCGATACTGGGACTGATGGTCTGGTTCTTGAGAGGGAGAGGCTAGAGTCTCTTGGGTGTGCTTCAGGGGTAATCTCTACCCTTATGAGCTCCAGAAAACCTAACAAAAACAGAACCTACAATAGAATCTGGACCAGGTTTGTCAGCTTCATGACTTCTGCTGGAAAATCTTTTAGAAATCCTGGAGTTCAAGACGTTTTGAGTTTTCTCCAATCAGGCTTGGACCTTCCTTTGTCGATCAGTTCCCTCAGGGTGCAAGTTTCAGCCTTATCAGCATTTTCAGGAACGTCATGGGCAACTCATCCCCTGGTTCAACAGTTCTTTTGGGGAGCTTCGAGAATCAGGCCTCAGAGGAAACCCAGGTTTCCCAAATGGGATCTTCCGCTCGTCCATTATGCTCTCTCAACACTAAACAACAAGGATCTTTCCATTAAGGACTTATCAGTTAAATTGGCTTTTCTAGTGGCTATTACTTCAGCCAAAAGGGTTTCAGAAATAAGCTTCCTGGGTTGTCAAGAACCCTTTTTGACTTTCTTCCCGGACCGAGTGGTCCTTATTCCCATGCTTGGGTCAAAGCCAAAAGTCACGTCAGTTTTTCACGAGAATCAGGAAAAAGTCCTTCCTACTTTTAATTCTCTGGAATCAGCAGATGCTCATCCCTTGGATGTGGGCGAGACTCTGAAAGAATATTTGCGAGTCACTTTATCTTTTAGAAGCTCGAACTACCTGTTCTTGTTACATACTGGCAGCAACAAAGGAAAGAGGGCTTCCTCCAGAACGATAGCAGCCTGGATCGTTCAATCTATTCAACAGGCCTACAGGGCAAAGGGCTTGGCTCCTCCAGAGGCGGTGACGGCTTATTCCACCAGAGGCATGGCAGCCTCATGGGCAGCAGCTCGACACGTGGCTCCTGAAGTGATATGCAAGGCAGCTTCGTGGTCTTCTATTAACACTTTTATGTCCCATTACTGTATTAAGCCTGCTTCCCTTTCCTCTGTTAATTTTGGTCGAAAAATCCTGTCAGTTGACGAAAGATTAAAATATTTTTTGTTCAGCATACCCTCCCGTGTGGATTGGCTAGTTATTTCCCACACGTAGTCTGCCATGGAGTCTGTCATGAAAACTGAAAATTTATTACCAAATACTTACCGTAATTTTCCTTTCCTGATAGACTCCATGGCAGATGGAGTTCCCACCCATGAATAAAAATATGAGAGTTGGAATTTGAGTCGGCTAGTTACGGAACACTGTCTGTAGAGGTGAGCTCAAATTTATGGGTAGGGGGTCCTATAGCTGTGGAGAGGAGGCGGGGTTAACCCACACGTAGTCTGCCATGGAGTCTATTAGGAAAGGAAAATTATGGTAAGTATTTGGTAATACATTTTCTGTTTTCTCTCTGCACTGTGTACAGTTCTAATTTTTACCATCACAATCTTTGTTTTAGCTTTCTAATCTCAGGCAGCCTCTTTCAGCTCCTTCTTGTCTAGATGCACTCACTCCAATATCAGCTGCACATCATTACTCCAGACAGGTTCTCCTGAGAGTGACAACGGTGGGCCATGTCTGTGTAATGTGTGTCGGACTCTTATGTCTTGTACACACGATCGGAATGAAAAAAGTCTGACTGAGTTTTTTCATTGGAAATTCCGACCGTGTGTGTGCCCCATCGGACTTAATTCCGAGGAATTCCGTCATAGTTTAGATAGAGAAAATGTTCTATCTTACTCCGATGGAATTCCGTCAGAATTCCGATGTGCTTTTGGCCGGACAATAGTCCGACCGTGTGTACGGGGCATTAAAGTTTTAACCAGAGGAGCATGAGAGAGAATAACAATGAAGGACAACAAATGAGAGACAGTTTTCTCTCCATAATAGGTGCTTGTCCAGTGACCTTTATAGCAGGATCACCAGAGATTATTTTAAAGAGTACATAAATATTTATATTTTTTATTATTTTGATTGAGTGAGGGATTGGAACCTCTTTCAGGTTTTTTATAGTTGTCTGTGTTCCACCTAGGAAGATTCACCTTCTCTTATTGTCCTGGTGACCATTGTCTGGGAGACTGAAAGTGATGAACAATCCAACATTTTGATTTGTTCCAAGAACAGGATCAGAGAGGAAATCTTCCAAAGAGGACACAGAGGGGAATTCCTTCACTTAGAAGAGCTTTCCTCTGACCTCCTGTTGTGTCTACAGGCCGGAAAGCTAAGAGGAATTTCCCCAGTGTTACACAGATGGGAGAAATACTGATAGGGATTTCACCCTTTCCTTCCATATCCTAAATGAAAAAAGTTTGAATTTAAATATATTTTATGGAAGGTTACAAATGATTTAAAAAAACAAAAAAACATTTGAAATGACATTTTCCAGCATATGAGATTTTATTTATTAGATCTACCGTATATACTCAAGTATAAGCCGAGTTTTTCAGCACATTTTTTGTGCTGAAAATGCCCCCCTCGGCTTATACTCGAGTCTGTGTCCATCTTCACCTTTGTGCGCCTGATCCCGGCCAGCCGTACGTCCCCTGGACCCCTTGGTACACATGTACCCACTCTTCCTCTACAAGTGTGCACAGTTTGTTGTCTGGGGAACCTACGGCCGGGGAGCACCGATTTTTCAAAGCCGGGCACCCCTTCTATAGACTCCCTTGTTAAACGGTCATTTCTCTGGTGATTTTGGGGACCCGGTACCGGCCGGCCCTAGGTCCCCTGGACCCCAAACTTGGCACACATGTAGCCCCCCTCTTCCTCTACAAGTGTTTAAAGTTTGTTGTCCAGAGGACCTACGACCTGGGAGCACCGATTTTTCAAAGCCAGCCACCCCTTCCATAGACTCCCATGTTAAACGTCAGTCTAGTCACACAGCGCCGGAGATCAGGTAGGGAGATTGGGCACAGTGAGGCATGGACACAGTGAGGCATGGGCACAGTGACAGTGAGGCATTGGCACAGTGAAGCATGGACACAGTGAGGCATGGACACAGTGAGGCATGGACACAGTGAGGCACAGTGAGGCATGCAGATGGACACCCTAGGCTTATACTCGAGTCAATACGTTTTCCCATTTTTTTGTGGTAAAATTAGGTGCCTCGGCTTATATTCGGGTTGGCTTATACTCGAGTATATACGGTACTTTAAAGTGATTGTAAAGTCTCAAGGTTTTTCACCTTAATGCCATCTATGCATTACGGTGAAAAACCTTCTTTCTTCTTTCTGTCTCTCTCCTCATTGGACAGATTGATAGCAGCAGGAGCCATTGATTCCCATGGCTGTCAATAAGATACACTGACACAGGAGCAGGGGGCAGGGCCGAGTCCCACTGTCTGTGTCAATGGACACAGCAACAGGACTCAGGAGTGCCTCCACATGGGTGCCCCTAGGTAAAATCAGATTTTAGTGGGGACACCTAATGAAGGGGAGGAGCCAGGAGTGCCAACGGGACACCCCAGAAGAGGAGGTACGAGGCTGCTCTGTGCAAAAACCTTGCACAGAGCAGGTAAGAATAACAACTTTGTTATTTTAATTTAAAAAAAGGAACCTTTACAACCCCTTTAAGATGCCTTCATGCTACTGAGGGAGAATATTATTTAAACTAAAAATGGACTTTAAACGGCACATAGATAGATATTGTAAAAATTCTAAGGGTTTTATTGTTGGTAGAAAAATATAATTGAATTTAGGTAAAAAGTACGTTAATACAAAACAATGACATTATGTAACAGTCATCAATAATTAGTATAGGGTCCCATTTACAAGACTCAACACATCTCCCAGAAATTACATTAACATGTAAAATACACAAAGTAGAATAGGATAATGTATAGCCAACAAACACAAATGAGGAGTTGGACGGTATGCACGAGAGATGACTGGTCTTATTGATAGGTCCGGTAAATTCAAAGATAAAGATCTTGCTTTCGCTCGACTAGTTTCGCGTTCCAAAACGCTTCGTCGGGAGCATAGTATTGAACAGGGCCGTGTTAAGTAGTGAAACCGGCCTAGGTATTTTGACCTGGCAGTCCGTGTATCACAGGGTGCCAGTATTATATAAACACATTCATGGTAAACAATCATGCGTGATTTAAGTAAAAGAGTAACTATGCACAGGCTACTGATAGGTAGGGAACGTAAATCCAGGTGTAACAAACCAGACAATACTGTAGAGGAGTGTGTCAGTCAGAAACACTTGCTCGAGCCACACAGTGGTAGTCTGTTTGGGTGACCTCTAGTGATGGACTGACCCAGCTTATAACTTGACACGGATTATGTGCTGGTGGACCTGGATGGAACCTCTCCTGTGGACTTCATGCTACTGTGGACTTCATGCTACTGAGGTTGATGAATGAGGACCTTTACCTGAATTTCCTGTAGTGAGGTCTCACTTTTTTGCAAAGGAGAAAATACCCCAATCTACCAGACTGAATGTTTGTCATCTATAGAAATAATTTCATTTCAGTCTTCTTATAGTAGCGTGACAATGGCAAAAATTACAACCAACATTTTTTCAGGTAAAGCGTAAGTCAGATTTTTTTTCTGATACGGCAGGAGTAAGTAACTTTTCTCCATCTCTTGAATGGTGGGCAATGGATATTACACTCTGCCAATATCTGAGAAGTTTGGTGAAGGATTATAACATTTACAGTACCATTGCTAATAGTGACAAGAAACCAGTTCATGTTTTCTGTGTACAATTTCAGTCAAAATCTTATCTTTTACTTATAGAATTTCTCTCTTCATTATTTTGGACTGTCACACTTAAGTCTTCCTTTAAGTAACAGATGAGAGGGAATTGTATTTTATTTGCAGGTTTTCCTTTTAAAAAACAAGAAGAAAGTCAACATTTAAAATTGAAGTATTTTTTCTGTAGTGTTTTGGAAGATTAACAACTGAAACATATATACGATTAACTTTTTTTCCTATTTTAAACGTAAGTAAATATATTGGAATGGAAAATCAGACAATTTTGAAGGAATTCCTCCTTGCTGGACTCTCTGACCTTCCTGGTCTTCAGCTGCCTCTCTATCTCTTCTTCCTTCTCATCTACCTTCTGACATTAATCTGGAATTTGCTGATCATTGTCCTCATAGTCACCGTCTCTCACCTCCATGTTCCTATGTATTTCTTCCTTGGGAACCTGGCCGGATTGGACCTCTGTTATTCCTCATTAACTGTCCCACGAATATTATTTGACCTTCAAACCAAGACAAGGAAAATTTCCATACAGGCTTGTATAACCCAAGTCTTCTTCTTTCTATTCTTTGCCTGTTGTGATGTTTTTCTGTTGTCTGTCATGTCCTATGATCGATATACTGCCATTTGTCAGCCATTACATTACACACAGATCATGAGTTGGAAAGTCTGTGTACAGTTGGCATCCATTGTGTTGTGCCTTAGCTTTACTTATTCTTTAGTTCACACACTCTATGCCTTCAAATTAACATTTTGTGGATCAAATATTATAGAAAGCTTCTTCTGTGACCTTCCACCATTGTTTCGGATCTCCTGCAGTGACATCTACATCAACATTCTTCTAATTTTTCTCTTGGGTGGCTTCCTTGCTGCTGGATCTCTAATACTGACTTTCCTGCCCTATGTCTATATAATCAAAACTGTTTTTAAAATTCAAGCTAAGGGCAATAGGAGTAAAGTTTTCTCCACTTGTACCTCTCACCTGACAGTGGTGTTTATGTATTATGGCTCCTTTATGTTTAATTATTTTGGCCCAAGTGCTCATTATCATTTTCCTGGTGACAAAGCAGTGTCCGTGTTTTACACAGTGATCCTTCCTTTCCTTAATCCTCTCATTTACAGTCTGAGGAACCAGGATTTTAAAACAGCATTTCAAAGTATTTTCAGGAAAATCTTCCCACCGAAATAGAGATACAGAAAGATAGGAATGTACTTTTTATGACCAATGTAGGAAACCCATAATTAGAGTTAGTAAGGTTGAATAAAGACATCAGTCAATCCAGTTCAACCTGTAACGGTGTGTGTATTCATTTATGTCTCCACCACTTCCCATATCTCTGTATACTGTGTTCTCTAAGATTCCCATCCAATCGTTTTTTATTAAATCCATTGAACAGCTGTTTATTCTAATGTGCATCTCCGATTAGAACATTTTTTTGTTTTGGATAGAATAAGAATTTTTTGGATGGGGGGATTAGGGTGTGGGGTTGTTTTTCAGGGGTTGGGCTTGGCTTCTTAGTTCCAGTGAAGGGAACTCTTAAGGCCTCAGAATACCAAGACATTTTGGACAATTTTGTGCTCCCAACTTTGAGGGAACAGTTTGGGGATGGCCCCTTCCTGTTCCAACATGATTGCGCACCAGTGCACAAAGCAAGGTCCATAAAGACATGGATGAGCGAGTTTGTGGTTGAGGAACTTCTTTATTTTTTTTTAGAAATTGATTTGCATAATAATGAGTGAAATAAGTATTATTTTTTTTATCAATGGGCTTTTATTTTTTATAATACTTGAACAATGGGGTAAAAATGTATACATTGTTCGTCATACAGTAAGTTGTTGTATATGGTTTAGTACAAATAAATGCATTAGGTATATGCTAACATAAATTTTTGAATTAAACATACTATCATATATTCAGTTATTCATTAGACTAATACAGTATGACCTCCTCTTCCCCAGGAACCCCTAATAGAATCTTTTTTGTTGCCTGAGGGAGGGGTACCGTCACCGGAGGTTAGTGTTACAGAAAAACTCGAATCAGCTTTGAGTATTAGTAAACATAACTTGTGGCTGAGTCACGACTAAACTTAAAGGTAAGTCATATGGTGTTATAAAAACTTTGCTACTCCAGACCATTGTGCCCACGGTTGCCAGGCTTTTTGTGAATTAGCTAGTAGACCTGCTCTGGAGGCCATCATTGTTTCATAACTATAGTGAAGGTTTACCAAGTCAAGCGTGTATTTAATGGTTGGTGCCCTGTCAGATTTCCAAAGTCTTGTTAGGCTCAATCTAGCAGCCAAAAAGATATGTGTTGTAACATGATGAAAGGGCTGTGGGATGGAATCTATATTGAGGTTCAATAGTGCCAAGTCAGGTAATGGAGGTGTAGGGTGTTTTGTGATATCCGATATTACTTGAAAAATGTTTTTCCAGTATTTTAGGACTCATTTGCACAACCAAAAGATGTGCATCAAGTCTTCTTCAGCTGAGTTACATCTCCAGCACGTATCTGGGGTGTTAGGGCTAAATTATGCTAATTTAGTAGATGTTAGATACCATCTGAGGGACAGTTTTTGGGTGAGTTCCCATAGAGCAGAGCATTTTGTTGCTTTGTAAATTGTTTGTACGGCTCGTTGCCATTGGTGTTCAGTAAATTTAAGAAAAGAATGCCCCTGGGATGGTACGGATTGGAACAATGTTAAGGATCTGACAAGTAAGTATGTAAAAGTAGAAAATATTTATTTGAATACATTGGTCACGCAATAACAATATACAAATATGGTTGTTAAAAACAAAGAACTGACATGCAGTTGAAATTGCCAAAATACATAATCACACACCGAATGTTGACAGTAGGGTCAATACATAAAGGGGTGGGTGAAGCCCGACATGTTTCGGAGACAGGTGACTTGGTTTATTCAAAGCACCTGTATATAGTTCCTTCTTCAAGGTTTATGTGTTGGCAAATAAATTTTAGGTGTTTTTTCTGATAAAGAAAGGCAAAAAACATAATATCAATATAAAGGTAAATAATGTTATTTAGTTTCTTTTTACTTTTTAATCTCTCATAGAGCGCATAATTTGCATACTCATCAATGAAAAAAATCCAATGAACTTTATAAAGTGTGTTTAATGGTTAAAAAGATGCTGAGTACTTACATCCCAGAATGATCTTTACATATGTGGATAAAGCACACACAGGGGAGACACGTCAGATGGATGGATCCTCAGAGAGCAAGAAGCCCAGTCCAAAGATGGTTGCGCACAGACAAAATTGATAATAAAAGAAAGCCTGGCCCTTTAAAAGGAAAAATGTGGGAGTATATATGCTACTGTCCAGGCACTGTGGACTGTAGATTCTCTTATCGGGGCTAACAGGCTGATTTGCAATCTTTTTGATGGGTGGAACCACACGGTACATCAAAGCTCACGGGGACGGCCAGCAGGCAGAGCAATTTAGGATCTATTAAGGAATAAAAAGGAAATACATAAAAAGAAGGGAATGCCTATAAAGAAAAATGGGGTAATATAGGGTTCAGATGGGTATAGTAATCCCATCTGGTAGATTAAAAAGGGGGGTTTGAGCGAGTATACGAATAAGTGGTGTCCTTTTAGGACACCACTTATCATTTTCTTGAGTATCTGAATATCTGAATACCTGAACACCTAAGAAAATCCAAAGGGTCGTGAGTTGCTGGTCCTAGGACCCCAACAGAATAATAATTGTATAACGGCTTTTAAATAATAACAGTGGAAATATTGTATACACTCATATAAGGTATATAAGGCTTATACATAAATGAAACAACTGTAAAAAGATCTCTGAACATCTATAAAAGGCATATTAGGCTTATTTAATAGTGAAAACAGACTGCACAAATATCTATGAAAAAATAACTTTTTTTTTAAATGTTTTATGCTATTTATGGAAAAATTTATAAAGGACTAAGAATTATATGCATGGCATAGAATACATACTCATCTTAAAGCATTTTTTTTGGGCTTAAGATCACAGCTAACAGATGAGATAACAAATTACCAGCTAGTAATTGAAATCAATTTGAACCTTTGATTGAAAATTGAAGAAATTGGGTGATAAATAAAAAAAAAATATTTCTACTAACTATCAATCCGCTTGCTCCAAGGAAAAATGATTTAACTGAATCATCATAAATTGTACTTACAAGCTGAAATATAATAGTATAAAAGGAAGATAGCAAAGACTCTTTCTTTTTTTTATTTTCTTTTTTTATTTCTTTTTTGTTGTGTCGTTTTTTGTTTTGCTTTGCTTTGCTCCATTCTTCCCTTTTTTTCTAAGGAGACTATGGCATCCAAGAAGGATAATAGAACACTGCAATCACAAAAGAGTAAAAAGGACAAAAAGGAAAAAAAAACACCACAGGGGCTCAAACCACTCAAACTCAAACAATGGACATTAAGGATTTTTTTCAGCAACTCCAAGTATCACAAACTTCACAAATATCACAAACATCACAAGAGCTGTTGAATATGGTGGAATCAACCACAAATCTAGGAATATCTGGGATGGAGGGGGTTAGTCACCCTAGGAATAGTTCACCAATAGACATAATAGATACAATCAGATCGACCACACAACAGAAAGAAAAATAAAATTGGGATATGCAAACATATATCCGATCTCTCCACCAGGGGGGATATGGATCAATATGTACACTGACTGGAAACATCATACAAAGTGGAGATACAGGAACTCAAAATATCTATGCAAGATACGCAAGAGAAAATAAGTTCAATGGATACAAGAATAACAAATGTGGAACAAAGACTGAAACAAACAGAGGAAAGATTAATGGAGGAAGAAAAACAACCAAAACAAAATATAAACGCCCTTGATGAGCAAGAAAACAGAAACAGGAGAAACAATATCCGAATTAGAGGCCTATCTGAAAAAGTGAGTGCAAAAGATTTGTTAGCAACATTGCAAAATATATTTAATGAATTACTACAGGATTCAAATGATACAGCTATTGATCGAGCTCACGGAATAATGGGACCAAGAAGAGTAGACGATAGCAAACCAAGAGATGTGATATGCAGGGTGCATTATGCACAAACAAAGGACAAAATTATGACAGCTGTGCGCCAAAAAAAGAACATATAATATGAGGGAACACAACTGATGTTTTTCCAGGATCTATCGAAATACACACTTGATAGGAGAAGAGCGCTAAAACCTCTCCTGGAACAACTCATAAAGAAAAACTTTCAGTATAGATGGAAATTCCCATTTCAGTTACAGGTTCAATATAAGGGAGGGACAGCATGTTTCAGGGTCTTGGAGGACCTGCCAGAATTCTTGAGGATTCTTCGACTCCCTGAAGTAGAATTGCCAGATTGGCCTAAGATGGACATGGGAAAACCCAGAAAACCATAAATGGGACATAAGTGTTGGGGGGGGGGGGGTGGGATGGTGGTGGCGGGAAGAGGAAAAGGGGTCACTAAATCTCTAATAATACATAACACATACACATAAGATAAGAAAAAAAGGGAAAGTGGGAAAATATAAAATGTGTTTCTTTTTTTTTCTTTTATTATTTTTATTTCTTTTTTCACAACGTGGTTTTTGATTTTTGGAACCCACCGCACTTTCAAGCACACCTACACTAGAATATAAATAGAATAGAATATAAATAGGAACACACAGAATAACATCAATATAAATGGGTCATTTTTATAAAAGCAACCTCTTTTTTTTGGAATTCACTGTTCCCCTAAGTATAGTCGCACTGATACATTATGACACATTAATATGAACATTAATATGAACACACAGAAAAGTTTGGATTTTTTTTTTCCCCCCTACCGCCCACCCCTCTCCCTCAGGACAAGATCAACCCCCCTCCCCGATCCTCACTCTCCGATCCCCTGTCCCTCTCTACTCCCAATTACTCTGTATGTGCCATACGCTTCTGGGTTGAGGGAGTGGAGGGAAGGGTAATAGATACGAGGGGAGGGTAGGGGAGAGAAATTTTGAAGGGAGGAGGAGAGAGAAATCATTTTTTCTTTTTCTTTTTTTTCTCCCTCCTCTCTCTATTCCTCTCCGGTCTTCAAATAGCGAGGTGGAGAATATTAATGCCCTGATATTTAAAGTAATGTTTAATGACATATAAAAAATGTAAACGGATAAAAGATAAAACAATTAAAGACTTTAATTTTATATTGGATTCAACGATAGATACAACTAGTATTCACTCCCGTAGGAAAAATAGTCAACTAAAAGAATTTAAACACTTACTGGGAAGACACCAAATGATAGATATATGGAGGGCTCAACACCAGACGTAAAAAAAACTATACATATTATTCAAATATACATAACTCATATCACAGAATAGATTTTTATCAATCAACTTGGTATGATGATGACCCCCTCAACAGACTTAGGCAATTTTTCCTGGTCAGACCATGCTCTGATATACTTGGAACTTAGGATAGTTGAATACAAAAAAACAATAGGGACGTGGAGATTGAACAATAATTTAATAAAAAACAAAGAATGTGAACACGACATACAACAAGCAGTGAGGGAGTTTCTTTTAATTCATGAAAGTGATGATACCTCAATCCCTATGCAATGGGAAAAACTTAAATGTGTGCTGCAAGGAATTTTCATCAAGCATGGATCTAGGCTGAAAAAGGAAAAAGAACAGAAGCAGTCTCAACTAATGACGGAAATCATAAAATTAGAAAAAAAGCATAAACAGAGCCTTAAAATGGGGGACAAAATAGCACTAAAAGAAAAACAAATGCAGCTACAATACTTGATTGATGAGGATTCCCTCCGAGTGAGGGATAAGAATAAAACACAATGGTACCAACAAGGTAACAAAACCGGGAAATTACTAGCCAGAACTTTAAAAAATCAACAACCTATGACCTCCATAGTTAAAATCCTAAAAACAAATGGGGAAATGGCATATGACCTTATTGAAATACTAAAAAAAAATCATACATATTATTCTAAACTATATAACTTAAATATTCAACAGGAAAATAAAGAGAAAGATAAGAAAGGGGAGGAGATTCGTAAATATATAAAAGATACAGCTCTACCGGTATTTCCAAGAGAAGTAGCGGAGGAACTGGAAATATAAATTTCAACAGAAGAAATTCAACATGCTATCTCTGAACTGGGTAAAAGCCCTGGACCAGACGGATATACGTCCAGATTTTACAAGTCATTTCAAGATATAATAATACCCATTCTTAAGAAAACATATAATTCTATATCTAGCAGGCCCGTCGGAACGGAACAGGACAGGCAAACCAAGCAACTGCCGCGCCGCCGCTTCCTATAAATGCTGTAGTTCCGCGACACCCCCCCTCAACAACTTGATGTCCTGTAAAAAAAATTTAGCCCCCCGCTCAACAACTTTCTTGACAGGTGAAAAAAAATCTGTAGCACCCCCCGCTTCCCAACTTGAAAATGTTGTTTTCCATTCTGCTTGGGGCCCCCAAATTCCTTCAAACGGCCCTGATATCTAGAACACAAATCTTTACATCACAAAGTATGGAAGCTCACATTGTATTAATGCCAAAACCTGAGAAAGATTCACACATTATGTAACAACTACCGACCAATCTATTTGACAAATATTGTTATAAGACTATACTCAAAGATCATTTTGAATAGATTAACACCCATATTGCCAGGATATATAAACCTAGATCAAAAAAGGCTTTACAAAAGGACAAGAAACAAGGGATAATATTATAAAAACCTGTACACTTGTGGAATATGCTCAAAGAACTGCCATCCCAACATGTTTACTATTCATTGATGCTGAAAAAGCGTTCGATAGAGTGGGATGGCCGTTCTTGGAGGAAACATTAGTCCAGATCAGAATAGGCCCAAAAATGCTTAGTAGGATTGTTGCATTGTACTCTAATTCACGGGCCAAAATTAGAACAAACGCAATGTTATCGGAGTATATAGAAATCTCAAAAGGAACCCGACAGGGTTGTCCACTATCTCCTTTTTTTTTTTTTTATTTATGTTTTTATTGGGGTAGAGAAACAAAAAAGAAAAAGAGAGTACAAAGACACATTTACAGATTATTGTCAGTTGTTTTTACAGAAACTGCATGAGATCTAACAAACAAAGATCTGTACATAGCACATATGTCAGCAGGACTGAACAGTTGATGAACACAGGAAGGTATTTAAAGAAAGACAAAAACAACTAACGTCGTGGGGTTGCAGCAAATACACAGTCTAGATAAGGTTGAAGACAGAAAATTGGATGGATCAGAATGCTAACCCCTGAGAAAAAATAAAAATAAATTCTAATAGACGGGGGGGGGGAGGGGTACAACCAGGAAAGCACCGTGGGGGGGGGGAAGACTTGCGGGCTTAAGAGGATGCAACGTCATATAGGGGCTCCAAAAGTGTCCACCGAGTGTAGTAATATTGAAAAAGAAAAAGATGATATCCAGGAATGACTATACGGATTACAGATTACGGATCCTCAGGGATTGGCTCATCATATGAGAAGGAAAGCGTGTGAAGATCCAGTTGGTCGTCTGGAGATAGAGCTGAAGAGATGAACAATTGCCATCTAATGAGAAACTGAGATCTGGATTTGGGGTCTTTAAAGTCTGTGAGGAGTCGTTCTCTGTATAGAAGACTATGACAGTCCTTTTTGAGTTGGATGATGGGTGGACTTTGAGGTGAAATCCAATGTCTGAGGATGAGTCTCCTTGCGATGAGTAGGCATAGCAGGATCCAATCCTTTGAGGGAGAGTTTGGGGCCGCCCCCTTGGGGGATGCGGCCTTAGATGAGGAGGATGACCAGGGTAGCAGTATGGGGTCCCAATATCCAAAGATTAAGAGAAAAGGGTCTTTGGGGATTGTCAATAGCGTGACTTCGAAGATGTAGAGAATAACTTGATCCCAAAACGAGGAGATGAAGGAGCAGGACCAAAAGCGGTGAGAAAGCGAAGGTCTGGTAACTGAACATAAGGGGCATGCAGTTCCCTCCGTCCCGGATTTGGGAGAGAGGAAGGGAATATATGCTCGGTGAGCAATTTTTAGCTGCGTTTCCCTCCATGTTTCATTAGGGGTTAAGCGAAGAACTCTTTGGAGGCCAGATAGAATCTTTTCGATGAGGTTAGGGTCTGGGAAGTCTTTGCTCCAGTTGGCTATAGAAGACGATGTGAGAGGTGGAGAGGATTCATGTAGCAGAGGCTTGTATATGTCCGAGATAGAGAAGTGACCAATCTTTAGCAACCGATCTAAGAAACTTGGTTTAAATCTCCAGGATGGTTCCTTGCAGGTGCTGGAGAGAAAACTGACACATTGATTGTGGTAAAACCTATGGGAAGGAGGTAAGGAGAATTGGGTAGCCACTGTCGAGAAAGACAAGGGCTTTCCGGTCGTGAGATCACAGAGCGCGGAGAAGTTTGATAGGCCATGCTCCTGCCATATTTCAAAAGGTTTGCTGTGCATGCCAGGAAGAAAACCAGGATTCCCCCTAATGGGAAGGTGGGGGGAGATGTAGGATGGGAGCTTCAGGATTTTTCTGGTCTCCCTCCAGGCCAAGGCTGTGTCACGTAGAAGGAGGTTATGTTGCAGTGGGAGGGGTACAGATTTCCACCTGCAATGCAGGAGGGCAACCAGGGAGTAGGGTTGTGCCATTTCAGACTCTAGTTCATAGTTGGAATGACGGGATAGGTGGGCCACCCAGTCGAGGCTAGTCCTAACTAAACAAGCGAGATTATACATTCTAATATGTGGCAGGCTAATACCCCCCTCGGTCCTGGGAAGGTGCAGTTTCCTAAAAGCTATGCGTGGCCTTTTGCCATGCCAAAGGAATTTAGAGATTTTAGAATTGAGAGCCGATATATCTTTGTGTTTTAACAATAATGGAATAGTTTGCAAAGGATACAGTAGTCTGGCAAAGCTGATCATTTTTATCAGGTGGCACCTTCCCAAGAGCGACAGGGGGAGATCCATCCAGTTAGACAGTTCCTGAGAGATTTTTCCAAAGAGAGGGGGGTAGTTAAGATGGTAAAGAGAAGATGGCAGTTTCCCAATCTTAATCCCTAGGTAGGTGATGTGAGACGTGGCAACTTGAAAAAGAGAGTGTTGAGACCAAGGAGGGTTTGATTGGCCACCGATCGGGAGAATTTCGCTTTTAGAATAGTTTATGCGGAGTCCCGAGCATATTCTGAAATCGTCGAAGATGTTTTTAATTGTCAAGACGTCAGCTGGGGGGTTAGACGTGAAAATGAGGACATCGTCCGCGAAGAGTGACGTGCGCAGTTCCATGGATCCAACAGTGATACCTCGAATGGGAGCAACGTGGGATAGGAATCTGGAGAGGGGTTCTAGGGCAATGTTGAATAATAGAGGGGATAATGGGCACCCCTGCCTGGTCCCTTTATGAAGGCGGAATTCTTCCGAAAGAAGACCTGCTGCGACTAGTCTAGCTGAGGGCGATGCGTACATGACACTTATGAGGTGACAAAAGGGACCATTAAACCCCATTTTGGAAAGCGAGAGCGAGAGCCAATCAAAGCTTACGTTGTCGAAGGCTTTTTCAGCGTCTAGAGTTATTATGGCATAGTCTCCCTTGGGGTCTCGTTTGGCCTGTTCGAGGGCTAAAAGCACCTTGCGAATATTCAGGGTGGCCGTGCGTCCTTTTACAAAACCGGATTGCGCAGGGTGTATGAGGTCTGGGAGGATTACTGCTAGTCTGGAGGCCACTATTTTCGATAGGATTTTAACATCTATGTTAAGTAATGAGATAGGCCTGTACGAACCTGGTTCTAGTGGGTCTTTACCCTTTTTTTCTAGAAGTTTAATGATTGCTTGATTGCCCGAGGGAAGATAAGGGCCACCAGCCCAAATGCCGGAATAAACAGAGTGAAGCATGGGTATCGCTATGTCGGGGAGAGTTTTGTAGAACTCGCTAGTAAAGCCGTCGGGGCCCGGGGCTTTCGAGGGGCGAAGATTTCTAATGGCGAGTGTTATGTCATCTGTCGTGATGGGGGTATTTAGGGAGTCCAGCTGGACGGGAGATATGGAAGGAAGGTGCATTTTGTCTAGAAAGGATTTTGCAGCCTCTGTGTTAATGGGATCTGGGCCATATAGGGCCGTGTAAAATTGCAGCATGGCTTTGTTAATAGCAGGAGCGGTGGAATGTACCTTCCCCAGGTGATCTCTAAGTGAGGTTATGTGGGTCGGACGGGAAAACCCCTTGGAAAGCTTAGAAAGAAGTTTGCCAGATTTGTTCCCGAATTTGTGTAAGGTGGCGTCTAGGTGAGCTTTTTTGGTAAGTTCAAGGGTAGTTGCCCAGGTGTCAAAGGAGGATTTAGCTGCTGACCATTCGTCTCTGTCAGCGGGAGTTGTGGAAGTGACTAATTTGAGTTGCGCACTGTGTAGTCTAGTACTGGCTAGCTTAAACTTAGATAGCGCATTCTTCTTAAAAGTAGCAGCATAAGATATGATCCTCCCCCTCAGGAAGGCCTTACCAGCATCCCAGAAGAGGTTCGGGTCGCCTGAATGGGAGGCATTAGCTGAGGAAAATTCTTCCCAGGAGTGCACTATATAATTTCTAAAGTCCGTGTTATTGTGGAGGAATGAGGGGAAGCGCCAAAGGTTGGGGTGTGGAGGAAGATCCAGTCGTTCAAGGGTAAGTGTAATTGGGGCATGGTCAGATATGGCAATGTCTTCTATCCAGTTTCTGATATAAAGGGTATAAGGTTATCGGAGCCAAAGAAGTAGTCGATCCTGGTAAGGATCTTGTGGGGGTTAGAGTAAAATGTAAAAGCCTTATCTGTTGGATGAGATAGACGCCATAGGTCTGAGAGATGTAGGGAGTCCATGGTTGACGCGAGCAGTGTATGGGTGGAGGGAGAGGAGGGTGCTAACGATGATTTTGGTGAGGACCTGTCATCTGTCAAGTGCATAATGTCGTTGAAATCTCCCCCAATCAAATGGGGTAGGTGAGTAGGGGTGAGGAGCAATAAGGATAGTTGACAGTAAAAAGGTTTCGTCGGGCTGTTGGGGGCATATATGTTAGATATTAATATCTCCTTAGACCCGAGTTTAACTCGGGTCGAGATAAAACGCCCCTGGTCGTCTGTGTCAGTGGAGAGGACGGAGCATGGGAGGTTTCTATGGATCAGCAGGAGGACACCAGCTTTACGCCCCACTGCCTCTGAGCCCAGGACTGTCCCTACCCACAGTTTCTGCATTCGGTGGAAGTAAGAAGAATGGAGATGTGTTTCCTGAAGTAGCGCAATATCGGTTTTCAACCGTTTAAGGTGGCGGAGGATCTTCATTCTCTTGTGGGGAGAACGGAGACCCTTAACATTCCATGAAACAACCCTAAGGTGGTGTGTTAAAGAGGAGGTATTTGAGGGGACCTGAGATCAGTGTATCATAGATTGGATATAGGAGACTCGACTGAGGAATGGAGTTGCATGGGTTATGCGGGCAGCAAGCTTGTGGGTAGACGATGCAGGAGAAAATGCAATAAGGAAGGAGTGGGATGGGAGGGAAGGTAGTAGGGAACCAAACAGGAAAAAACAACAGAACCAGAATATATATAATCGTGAACTTCACTTTTTTCCGCATGAATTCACTGTGCAAGCGGCTCCTCATACAGGACCTCCAAAGAGGGAGGGGGAGATAGCGAGGGTGCCTGAGAGCCCTGGGACTACTGACACGAGGCTCTAGAGGCTCAGATTGTTACGAAAGAGGGAGTGGAGAGTGGTGCACAGCAGACTCACGGTGAAAAAGGGGAACAAGTAAGCAGTAGTACAATTAGCATCTGCACTAGATCAAATATGGAAACCAAACATTCAAACATGACACTAGAACAAATATTGAAACAGAGCAGTTTGACATCTACAGATGTCTCTCGGCCGGCAGGCGAGAAAACAGACACGATAGAACTTCCGTGGGTCCATGGTATCTGTGATAGAGAACACGGGTTGAAACAGCGTAGCATCCTGAGGAACCAAAAAGAAAGAGATAGCGATGGGGTGCTAAGTCTAAGTGACCTCAGAATAGACCCTCCATCAGGGTAGGACAGGTCGGCTGGGGGGTAGGCAGGGAGGTATATGTCAAAAGAACATATGTAAAAGAAAGAGAAAAAATAAAAAACATACGACCTGCGGTGAAGGATGTAATGGTTGCGGCTCAGAACCAAGACTTCAGGTCAGGGTGTTTCTATTACGATAATCCGGAACAGAAGGCCTAAAACGTTTGGGGGAATCCTTGCGTGGGCTTCTTTGTTCCAGAGAGCGGAGACTGGAGGCAGATTTGGAAGGCGTCTGGTGGAGAGAGCCCAGGCGAAGAGAGCAAATGAAGGATTCTGCTTCCGAGGGATCCTGGAAGGAGAGTTGTTCCCCATTGGGCGATCGAAGTCTGAGGGTTGCAGGGAAAGCCAGAGTGAATTTTATTTGCTGCTTAAATAGTTCAGAGCAAACCGCCTGAAAGGCTTTCCTCTTCTTAGATACTTCTATTGAGTAGTCGGCAAAGATGAGGATTTTTACCCCATCTATTTGTAGAGCCGGGGATTGCCGGAATTTTTGGAGAATAGTGGATTTATCTGCATAATTTAGGTACTTGGCAATGATGGGGCGAGGGGATTTGCGTTCAGGTTTGAGGGTGCCCATCCGGTTCGCGCGTTCCACTGTGAACGGGCCTGGAAGGCCCATTGCTTCGGGGATGCGTTTAGAACAGAAGTCCGCAAGAGCTGTAGGGGGTAACGACTCCGGGACACCTACAAAACGCAAGTTGCTCCTTCTGGACCTATTTTCCAGGTCTTCCAACTTCTGGATAATGTATTGGTTAGTTTTGTCTTGGGAGTGCTCCGCGGACTGTGCTTGGTAAAGTTCATCTTCTACTTCTGATAGGCGATGTTCAACTTCATTCAGCCTTTGAGTGTGTTCAGATAACTGGGCTTTGATTTGGTTCATGCCTGCATTGACTGCTTTTTCCACAGAGGCTGCAATCATAGGGCTCAGGAGCGCAGCCACTGCTTGTGCTATGCGCTGTGTGTGACCATCATCCCCCGAGGGGGTATCAGGAATAGTGTTCCCTTGTATGGTTGAGAGAGAGAGTGGTAGAGCTGGGCCCTGGAGTGCTGAGGAGGGTGAGTTTAAGGGCTTCTGAGAAGCGCAGCCACTGACCTCCATCTCTCCTGGCTGTGTGTCCGCCACAGCGTGCGAGTAGGCCGGAGCCGGGGGCTCGATTTGCGGCCTGTCCGACGGGGCCGTGACGGCAGCGTGCGATCGGGTGCCGGACTTTTCGAAAAACCGGTCCATCCGTGACCTGCGGGTGGTGGGGGTGCCTCGGTGGTGACAGGTAAGTTGTTAGGGCCACTCAGGCCGGTTTTTTAGGCCGAATTGGGGTACCTGTAGCGGGAGCTGTGGAGAGGCGCAGCTACTCCATGCGGCGCCGGAACCGGAAGTGACTATCTCCTTTATTATATATACTAGTGATGGAACATCTTATACAAGCAATAAGGAAAAATAAAGATATACAAGGGATCAGTATTAAATATAAAGAATATAAAACAGCAGTCTACACAGATGATTTATTAATATATGCACCTAACTCCATTATAACAATACCCAATACCCAATTTAATAAAATAATTTAATTTGGGGAATTAAGTAATTTTAAAGTTAACTATGATAAATCTGAAATGCTAAATGTTTCAGTAACAGAAAAAACACAATGACTATTGCTAAAGGATTTCTCGTTTAAATGGCAGCAAGTAGCAATTAAGTATCTGGGAATTTATATTCCGAGAGACTTGAATAAGCTACAAGAATTGAATTACAATGCGACAGTCCGAAAAGTAATAAAACTATTACAAAAATATGAAAAGGTAACATACTCATGGATGGGAAGAATTAACATAATAAAAATGGACATATTACCAAAACTATTATACGTTTTTCAAACTATTCCCCTAGTTATCCCAAGAAAACTAAAGATTGAACTAAGGAAAGCAATAGGAAGCTTTATTTGGGCCCACAAAACACCACTAATTAGAAGAGAAATTTTAACTAGAACTAAGAAAAATGGAGGGTTAGCACTACCAGGTTTCTCAAAATATCTACAAGCAGCCTCCCTGACTAGGATTGTGGGCTGGTACCATAATAGGGAGGATAAACAATGGGTTAAACTAGAAGAAGATATTATAGGAATTCAACTCAAAGCCCTCCCATGGATAAAACCTCACTTAAGACCTGGAAATAAAAAAATAACAATCTTTACAAGAGCCACATTAAAAATATGGGACCTAGAATTAAAAAAGGGGAACCTATCCACTATGATGGGACCCATGACCCCCTTGTTCTAAAATCCAGAATTTCCGCCAGCCTTAGCAACTACAAAATACTTAAAATTGAATATATTGAAGAATGCAAGGGTGGCCCAGATCCTAGTGGAAGGGAAAATGCCAAAAATACAAGATTTGGGACCTGAATATAAACACAAGTGGCTACAATACCATCAATTAAACACATATATTGCAACAAATATAGAATTACCTTTAATAAATAGACCAAAACTAAATTTGAAGAAATATTAAAAGACGAACAAAAGCCAACTAAAAAATTATACAAGATATATGGCTTATTACTCCCCTTAGGATCCCTTAGAGAGCTAACAGGAATGAAAACATGGGAAAAAGAAATAGGGAGATCAATATCAGAGACGGAATGGGAGAAAATGTTTGAAATAATTCACAAAACATCTATAGCGAATAAATATCAAGAAAGAAATTACAAAATAGCAATGAGATGGTATAGGAGCCCCGTAGCGTTAAATAAAATAAACAGTGGACAAACAGATATGTGTTGGAGATGTAAGATGGAAAGGGGGACTATGGAACACATTTGGTATGAATGTCATATGGTGAGAAAACGCTGGAAAACTGTTCATGAGATATATCAAAAAATATCGGGAATAGAGAGCGATCTAAATATAGATACCTCATTATTATCTCTGATGCCAGAATCAATAAAGAGTATTAAGAAGGATATTTTTCATCATATGACATCAGCAGCTAGAACAATTATATCTTGCAAATGGAGAGAAAATAAAAGCCCAAATATAGCAGGATGGATATGTGAAATAAACGAAATACAATATATGGAAAGACAGATAAGAGAAGAAGGACACATAAATAGTCAAATGCCAGAAATATGGCAAAAATGGGATGCATTTCGGCTCTCAAAAGGAATGAAAGAATATTTATAAATGAAAAGTAAGGAAAAATATGAAGGGGAAACATAAATTAAGTATAAAATGAGTACATGGAAAGGGAGAGAACAGGGGGGTTATGCTTTTTTTTTTTTTGGATGAATGGGTGTGAGGATGAAATGGAATAGAATATAGTAGAATACATGAAGGTATATGTTGTAGGAATTTTTGCCTTAAAGATAATGTGAATTATGGAAATTGATCAAGATTCTGTATATTGAATAATGAATAGGAACAGATACATAATGTGACAGAATCTTGTTTAAATAAAACCTTTTTGTATTTAAGAAAAAGACCAATAAAAAAAAAATGTAAAACAATATCACATCATCCACGAAGAAACTTATTTTGTGGGAGGTTTTTCCTTTTGTCAGTCCTGTGATTAGAGGGTTTGACCGAACGTGCTCCGCCAGTGGCTCCATTAGTAGGTTGAATATTAATGGGGATAGCGGGCACCCCTGGCGAGGGCCGTTTGTTATAGAGAATGGTTGAGATAACATGTCTGCTGAGTATACTTGTGCTGATGGAGTGGTGTAGAGTGCCATGATGGCCATAAAGATATGGCATTCAAAGCCAAATTTTTTAATTACGCTCTGTAAATAAGACCAGTGAACTCTGTTGAATGCATTCTCTGCGTCTAAAGATAGCAGCAGAGAAGACGTTCCACTGGATTCAGCATGGTGTATCAAATTGGTCATCTGTCTAGTGCCGTCTGGGGCTTGTCTCCCTTTAGTGAATCCTGACTGGTCGATGTGAATGAGATCTGGCATTATGTCTATTAGGTGTCTGGCTATTGTTTTGGCATACATTTTTAAATCAAGATTCAGAAGAGATATGGGATGGAAGTTCTGAGGAGAGGTCAGCTCCTTCCCTGGTTTCGGAAGCGTAATAATAAGAGCATTTAATAACTCAGTTGCGAACTTAGAAGAGGAGGCAGCATTGTTGAATAGTTGTGTTAGGTGTGGAGTTAATTGGCTAGAGAATTGCCTATAGTATTCTCCCGTCATACCATCAGGGCCAGGTGCCTTCCCTGTGGGTAGTGAGGTTATTGTTGAGTAGATTTCCTCTTCCGTGAAGGGTTCATTCAAGAAAGACAGTTGTGTAACAGTCAGTGTGGGGAGTTTAATTTGATGTAGAAATGTATTGATATCTGCGCTAGTAGGTTGAAATGTGGAGGAGTCTTTCCTAATGTTGTAGAGGTCGCTATAGTAGTTACTAAATGCATTTGCTATGTCTTTTGGGTTGGTTAAATTCTCTCTAGTGTGGTGGTGGAATAAGTGGGTTATTTTAGTTTTGATTCTTCTCCCTTTGATGCGTTGTGCTAGTTGTTTCCCTGCTTTGTTTGAGGTAGAGTAGGAGGTGGCTTTTATTTTACGTTGGATATGTTCAAAGGAGTGGAGGAGAATTGACCTCAGTTCCTGTCTTAGTGTCAGCAACTGTTCCAACTGTGTTGGTTTTGGGTCTGTCTTGTTCTGTTGGTTCTCAATTTTAGCAATTTGTGAAGTTAGGGCATCAATGCGCTGCATACTCTTCTTATTACATAGGGTACTTAATTTCATTACCATACCACGAATAAACGATTTGTGCGCGTTCCACACAACGTTGAGGTCCTCCACTGAGTCACTATTATGGTCAATAGGGATGAGCTTCGTGTTCGAGTCGAACATACGTTCGACTCGAACATCGGCTGTTCGATCGTTCGACGAAGATCGAACGATTTGGGGCGTTCGCGCCAAATTCGAGTGACGCGAACAGCCCACAATGCACTACGCCATCGCAGTGTCATCCAGGCGCTGTGATTGGCCAAGCATGCACTGTGACCCCGCATGCTTGGCCAATCACAGCGCCGGCAGCGAGGAGAGCAATGATTGGCCACAGGCAGGATGCCAGTGGCCAATTATTGCTGATGGGGTTTAGTACACGCCCCACACTATAAAAGGCCGCCAGCGCGGCGGCCTTGTGTAGTGTGTTCCGGAGCAGGGAAAGAGAAGCATAGGCAGGGACAGTGTCATTTTTTTTCCTTTACTAATCCTGGATTCCTTGTGTTTAGGGACAAATAAGGATAGGTAGGGAGAGTGTCAGTGACAGTGTGCTATTCTGTGCTAATCCTTGTTTGTAGGGACAGAGAGGTACAGTGAGGGAAACTGACAGTGTGCTATTCTGTTCTAAAACTATTTTGCTGAACCATATTTTCAATCCTTGAGTTGAGGGACAGAGAGGTACAGTGAGGGAAAGTGTCAGTGTGTTATTGTGTTCTAAAACTATTTTGCTGAACCATATTTTCAATCCATGAGTTGAGGGACAGAGAGGTACAGTGAGGGAAAGTGTCAGTGTGTTATTGTGTTCTAAAACTATTTTGCTGTTCCATATTTTCAATCCTTGAGTTGAGGGACAGAGAGGTACAGTGAGGGAAAGTGTCAGTGTGCTATTGTGTTCTAAAACTATTTTGCTGAACCATATTTTCAATCCTTGAGTTGAGGGACAGAGAGGTACAGTGAGGGAAAGTGTCAGTGTGCTATTGTGTTCTAAAACTATTTTGCTGAACCATATTTTCAATCCTTGAGTTGAGGGACAGAGAGGTACAGTGAGTGAAACTGACAGTGTGCTATTCTGTTCTAAACCAATTTTGCTGTTCCATATTTTCAATCCTTGAGTTGAGGGACAGAGAGGTACAGTGAGGGAAAGTGTCAGTGTGCTTTTGTGTTCTAAAACTATTTTGCTGAACCATATTTTCAATCCTTGAGTTGAGGGACAGAGAGGTACAGAGAGGGAAAGTGTCAGTGTGCTATTGTGTTCTAAAACTATTTTGCTGAACCATATTTTCAATCCTTGAGTTGAGGGACAGAGAGGTACAGTGAGTGAAACTGACAGTGTGCTATTCTGTTCTAAATCAATTTTGCTGTTCCATATTTTCAATCCTCGAGTTGAGGGACAGAGAGGTACAGTGAGGGAAACTGACAGTGTGCTATTCTGTTCTAAACCAATTTTGCTGTTCTATATTTCCAATCCTTGAGTTGAGGGACAGAGAGGTACAGTGAGGGAAACTGACAGTGTGCTATTCTGTTCTAAACCAATTTTGCTGTTCCATATTTTCAATCCTTGAGTTGAGGGACAGAGAGGTACAGTGAGGGAAAGTGTCAGTGTGCTATTGTGTTCTAAAACTATTTTGCTGAACCATATTTTCAATCCTTGAGTTGAGGGACAGAGAGCTACAGTGAGGGAAAGTGTCAGTGTGCTATTGTGTTCTAAAACTATTTTGCTGAACCATATTTTCAATCCTTGAGTTGAGGGACAGAGAGGTACAGTGAGTGAAACTGACAGTGTGCTATTCTGTTCTAAACCAAATTTGCTGTTCCATATTTTCAATCCTTGAGTTGAGGGACAGAGAGGTACAGTGAGGGAAAGTGTCAGTGTGCTATTGTGTTCTAAAACTATTTTGCTGAACCATATTTTCAATCCTTGAGTTGAGGGACAGAGAGGTACAGTGAGGGAAAGTGTCAGTGTGCTATTGTGTTCTAAA
This sequence comes from Rana muscosa, assembly GCA_029206835.1. Classification (NCBI taxonomy): domain Eukaryota; kingdom Metazoa; phylum Chordata; class Amphibia; order Anura; family Ranidae; genus Rana; species Rana muscosa. The sequence goes on from CM055127.1 coordinate 190,228,285, forward strand.
ACTATTTTGCTGAACCATATTTTCAATCCTTGAGTTGAGGGACAGAGAGGTACAGTGAGTGAAACTGACAGTGTGCTATTCTGTTCTAAACCAATTTTGCTGTTCCATATTTTCAATCCTTGAGTTGAGGGACAGAGAGGTACAGTGAGGGAAACTGACAGTGTGCTATTCTGTTCTAAAACTATTTTGCTGAACCATATTTTCAATCCTTGAGTTGAGGGACAGAGAGGTACAGTGAGTGAAACTGACAGTGTGCTATTCTGTTCTAAACCAATTTTGCTGTTCCATATTTTCAATCCTTGAGTTGAGGGACAGAGAGGTACAGTGAGGGAAAGTGTCAGTGTGCTATTGTGTTCTAAAACTATTTTGCTGAACCATATTTTCAATCCTTGAGTTGAGGGACAGAGAGATACAGTGAAGGAAACTGACAGTGTGCTATTGTGTTCTAAAACTATTTTGCTGAACCATATTTTCAATCCTTGAGTTGAGGGACAGAGAGGTACAGTGAGTGAAACTGACAGTGTGCTATTCTGTTCTAAATCAATTTTGCTGTTCCATATTTTCAATCCTTGAGTTGAGGGACAGAGAGGTACAGTGAGGGAAACTGTCAGTGTGCTATTGTGTTCTAAAACTATTTTGCTGAACCATATTTTCAATCCTTGAGTTGAGGGACAGAGAGGTACAGTGAGTGAAACTGACAGTGTGCTATTCTGTTCTAAATCAATTTTGCTGTTCCATATTTTCAATCCTTGAGTTGAGGGACAGAGAGGTACAGTGAGGGAAACTGACAGTGTGCTATTCTGTTCTAAAACTATTTTGCTGAACCATATTTTCAATCCTTGAGTTGAGGGACAGAGAGGTACAGTGAGTGAAACTGACAGTGTGCTATTCTGTTCTAAACCAATTTTGCTGTTCCATATTTTCAATCCTTGAGTTGAGGGACAGAGAAGGACACTCGTAGAAATTATCAGTGTGCTATTCTGTGCTAAATCTTGTTTGTAGGGAGGGACAGAGTAGGACAGTGAGTGAAACTGACAGTGTGCTATTCTGTTCTAAACCAATTTTGCTGTTCCATATTTTCAATCCTTGAGTTGAGGGACAGAGAAGGACACTCGTAGAAATTATCAGTGTGCTATTCTGTGCTAAATCTTGTTTGTAGGGAGTAGTGATGAGCCGAACACCCCCGGGTTCGGTTCGCACCAGAACCCGCGAACGGACCGAAAGTTCGTACGAACATTAGAACCCTATTAAATACAATGGATGCGAACGTTCGAATTCTAAAGTGCTAATTATAACAACTATTATGCATGTTATTGTCCTAAAAAGGGTTTGGGAACCCGGGTTGTGCACCAGGGGACATGTATCAATGCAAAAAGAAGTTTTAAAAACGGTCGTTTTTCGGGAGCAGTCATTTTAATGATGCATAAAGTGAAAAAAAAAAAGTCAAATATTCCTTTAAATATCGTACCTGGGGGGTGTCTAAAGTATGCCTGTGAAGTGCCACGTGTTTCCCGTGTTTAGAACTGTCCCTGCACAAAATGACACTTCTAAAGGAAAAAAAAGCCATTTAAAACTGCTTGCGGCTTTAATGTAATGTCTGGTCCCGGTAATATGGATGAAAATCTTTAAGAAAAATGGCATAGCTACCCCATGACCCCCCCCCCTACCCCAGCCCATTACCAGCCCCCTTGGGTCTTGTATGGATATTAAGGGGAACCCCGCACATAAAATAAAAAAGGCCCTATATACTCTGAACAGCCGTATACAGGCGGTGCATACAAGACAGGGACTGTAGGTTTGTTCTTATGTAGAATCTGTTTGTAATTTTGAACAGGTACATTGTTTAAGTGTAGCTCCAGCCCAAAAATCTATTTTTAAACTTTTTGGAAAACATAGGTAAGGGTTATCACCCCTGTAACATTTGTTTTGCTGTCTGTGCCCCTGTTCAGAACATTTCACCTCACTTTCCGTCCCAATGACAACTGTTTTTGAAATGTGGTGTTTTTCTTGAAACAAGGATTGCTGATAAAGCATCAGTACAGAGGAGACACCTTTCTCCCATATTAATTCTTACAGGAGAGAATTTTCCTTCCAAGGGGTAGATTTCCTCTCACTTCCTGTTGTCTTCTTGCGTTTGCAAGTAGGAGTCGTTTGTAAGTTGGATGTTTGAAAGTAGGGACCTGCCGTATATACTCTGCAGAAATAGGCCCCTTAGTTGTTGGTGTTGGCACAACACTGTAAGCACTCACAGTTACTCTTGGTTGGTGCTGGAACGCCCTGCTGTCAACTATTATATCAGGAATTGTAATTACATATAATTGTTGAACAGTGGTAGTAAAAATTGGGCCTTTGATGGTGGTGCTGGTGCCACAACACTGTAAGCCCTGACAGTTACTCTTGGTGGGTGCAGCAATGGGCCCTGCTGTGAATTATTAGATCAAGAATTGTAATTGCATGCCCCTGTTGAACAGGGGCTGAAAAATTGGGCCTTTCGTGGTGGTGGTGGCGTTGCCACAACACTGTAAGCCCTCAGAGTTACTCTTGGTGGGTGCAGGAATGGGCCCTGCTGTGAATTATTAGATCAAGAATTGTAATTACATGCCCCTTTTGAACAGGGGCTGAAAAATTGGGCCTTTCGTGGTGGTGGTGGTGGTGGCGTTGCCACAACACTGTAAGCCCTCAGAGTTACTCTTGGTGGGTGCAGGAATGGGCCCTGCTGTGAATTATTAGATCAAGAATTGTAATTACATGCCCCTTTTGAACAGGGGCTGAAAAATTGGGCCTTTCGTGGTGGTGGTGGTGGTGGTGGCGTTGCCACAACACTGTAAGCCCTCAGAGTTACTCTTGGTGGGTGCAGCAATGGGCCCTGCTGTGAATTATTAGATCAAGAATTGTAATTACATGCCCCTGTTGAACAGGGGCTGAAAAATTGGGCCTTAGGCACTGGTGGCACAACACTACAACCCCTCACAGATACTGAACTTGGAGCACAGCAATGAGCCCTGTTGCAAAGTATTGCTTCAAAAATTGTAATGACACGCCCCTGTTAAACAGGGGCTGAAAAATTGGGCCTTAGGCACTGGTGCCACAACACTCCAACCCCTCACAGATACTGTACTTGGAGCACAGCAATGAGCCCTATGGCAAATTATTGCTAAAAAAATTGTAATTACACGCCCCTGTAAAACAGGGGCTGAAAAATTGGGCCTTAGCCACTGGTGGCGGCACCCATAAACAAAAATGATCTTCCAAGCTATCATCATCAATCGTATCATTGAGGACTCGGAGGAGGAGGATAGCCAGTCAACATAACAGCACAGGCACTCAGCATCAGCATCAGTCTTGAAGGGATGTGACATGTTAAAATCAATTAGTCTGTTATATCAGCATCAAGTGTGTGGTAGCTGGTGGTGATCCAAGACTGGTTCATCTTGATGAAAGTCAGTCGATCAACCGAGTCGGTGGACAGGCGCACCCTGTGATCCGTGACAAATCCTCCAGCAGCACTGAATGTGCGTTCCGAAAGAACGCTGGATGCAGGACAGGCCAGTAGCTCAATTGCATACTGTGCAAGCTCTGCCCAGTGATCCATCCTCAAGACCCAGTAAGCCAGAGGATTTTCGGTGGGGAAGGTGTCCAAGTCTGACCTTGCCCCTAGATATTCCTGCACCATGTTTATCAGACGCTGGCGATGGTTGCTGGAACCGATCATACTTTGGGGCTGCGGACTAAAGAATTGTCTGAACGCATCGGTCAGACGGCCACCTTCCCCACCGCTCCTTCTTTGACTGGCCGAAGCCTCAGCAACTCGTTGTCCAGGACCAGGAGTTTGTAACCAACCAGTCTCTGGGAACGCGTTAAAAATTAGATATGGGATATACTGCGCTGTGCAATGAGTGAACACAAAAATTAGCTGCCAACACAGCTGAGACAAAGCAAAAACTGGTGAATATGAAAAAGTGTAGCGCTTATTTTTGTGAAAGAGTCAGTTAACAAAACATAACAAATGTTGCAAACATGCATATATATTAATTTCAGTGACACCAAGTGACTGAGTGTGATCCGTGAAAAAAAATATATTATATGTAAATAAATCAGAACAAAACAGTCCTCTATTGTGACCACACACAAATAACAGTCCAAAAGTGTAGAAAAAACTGCAAGGTTGAAAAAAAGAGTCCCACATGGATATGACCCTCTCTGTGAAAGGATAGAGACACCACCACCGATTATAAGGAGGAGGCTTACCAGATGGTATTGACTTGGTAAGGTGTATACCACCCAAGTCAAAACAGGCTTAAATAATCAGTCAGCAAGGTGTATCCAGCTGGTCCTGAATCCGCATATCAGTCGGCACCGCAAATTCCCATAAACACCAGGAAGTGTGAATACATATAGTCTTGTTGGAGCCAGAGATACGGTAACCACATAACATGCGTAATGGGGAAAAAAACTCACATAGTGTGATACCGTACAAGGAAGTATTTATTTAAAAAAAGATTAAAAAATGTACACTCACATTTGGAAGAACATCATAGGCATATCACAAAATGCAAGAGCGATGTGTGTAAATGGGTCCACCCGACGCGTTTCAACTAAAAAGTCATCATCTGGGGTCAGATGATGACTCTGGGAACGCGTTGCACAGACCTTTCTGCAAGGCCTCCCGGAGTTGTCTCATCCTCTGCTCCCTCTGCGACGGTAACATAAGGTCCGCAACCTTACCCTTGTACCGTGGATCAAGGAGAGTGGCCAGCCAGTAATGGTCCCTCTCCTTGATCCGAAGAATACGAGGATCCTTCCGCAGACTTTGCAGGATCAGGGAGGCCATGCAGCGTAGGTTTGCTGAGGCATTCGCTCCGGAGTCCTCTGGGTCACTAAGGACGACATGATCCGCAGCCACCTCCTCCCAGCCACGTACAAGTCCACTGGTTTCTTGGGACTGTAAATCATCCCTAAAAGACTGCTGCTGATGATGCTGAGTGCCAGCCTCCACCTCCATGCTGACACAATCCTCCTCCTCCTCCTCCTCTTCCTGTGCGATGGGTGGGACAGAAGGAACACTGTCTGGGTAAAGGGGGCCTTGAGAGGCAAGGAAGTCCTCCTCTTCCTGCCTCTGTTCTGCCTCAAGTGCCCTGTCCATTATTCCACGCAGCGTGTGCTCCAACAGGTGGACAAGAGGTACAGTGTCACTGATGCATGCACTGTCACTGCTCACCATCCTCGTGGCCTCCTCAAATGGTGCCAGGACAGTGCATGCATCCCTGATCATGCCCCACTGGCGTGGAGAAAAAAAAACAAGCTCCCCTGACCCTGTCCTGGTGCCGTAGTCGCACAGGTACTCATTGATGGCCCTCTGCTGCGTGTGCAGCCGCTGCAGCATGGCCAACGTTGAGTTCCACCTGGTGGGCATGTCACATATAAGGCGGTTCTTGGGCAGGTTCAACTCCTTTTGCAGCTCAGCCAGGCGAGCACTGGCATTATAAGATCTGCGGAAATGCACACAGACTTTCCTGGCCTGCCTCAGGACATCCTGTAAGCCCGGGTACCTGCCCAAGAACCGCTGCACCACCAGGTTAAGGACGTGAGCCACACAGGGCACATGGGTCAGTTGTCCCTGTCGGAGGGCGGAGAGGAGGTTGGTGCCATTGTCGCAAACCACCATTCCTGGCTTAAGCTGGCGTGGCGTAAACCACCTCTCGGCCTGGCCCTGCAGAGCAGACAGGACCTCTGCCCCAGTGTGGCTTCTGTCCCCCAAACACACCAGCGCAAGCACGGCATGGCATCTTTTTGCCTGCGTACTTGCGTAGCCCTTTGAACGGCTACGGAGCACCGCTGGTTCAGAGGACAAACCACAGGAAGAGGCCATGGAGGAAGAAGAAGAGGAGGGGGTGGAGGAGAGAGGTGTGTCACAACCAGTAGTAGCATTTTGGAGGCGTGGCGGTGGAACAACCTCCAACACTACTGCACCTTGTCCTGCATCCTTCCCAGCTGCCAAAAGAGTGACCCAATGGGCCGTGAAAGAAAGGTAACGTCCCTGTCCATGCCTGCTGGACCATGAGTCAGCGGTAATATGCACCTTACCGCTGACCGCCCTGTCCAGCGAGGCCAAGACATTGCCTTCCACATGCCGGTAGAGAGCCGGAATAGCCTTCCGTGAGAAAAAGTGGCGTTTGGGAACCTGCCACTGAGGAACCGCACATTGCACAAACTCACGGAAGGGGGCCGAGTCTACCAACTGAAAAGGCAGCAGTTGAAGCGCTAGCAATTTAGCCAAGCTAGCATTCAACCGCTGGGCATGTGGATGGCTGGGAGTGAACTTCTTTCGACGGTCCAGCAGCTGGGGCAGGGAAATTTGCCTGCTAGAATCGGACGTCGGTGTACTGCTAGCAGAGTGGCCGCAAGTACTTGGCTGTGACACACCTAATTCTACACCTTCATTCCTCTCAGTGCATGTTTCAGAGAGGACTGAAGTTATAGTGGGGTTGGAGATCCCAGCTGATGCGGTGCAAGGAGAGGTCCACTTTGTTCTTTGGTGTGGGTCTTTGAGGTAGGCTTGCCAACGAGCTGCATGGCAGGTCAACATATGTCTGGTCAGGCATGTGGTACCCAAGCGGCTGATGTTTTGGCCACGCGATATACGCTTGAGACATATGTTGCAAACAGCAGCTGTGCGATCTGATGCACTAGCCTCAAAAAAGGCCCACACCAAAGAACTTTTTGAATGACGGGCAGAGGCAGCGCCCTGCACAGGCGGAGCTCTGCGGTGTGATTCCGTCGGTGTACTGCCCTTACGCTGGCCACCAAAGGGCATCCTGCCTCGTTGGAGATGTGCCTCCTCCTCATCCTCCTCCTCCTCCTCTCTCCTATTAGGCACCCACGTGGAGTCAGTGACCTCATCATCCCCTCCCTCCTCATCACTGGAGCCAATCTGGCAGTATGCTGCAGCTGCTGGAACATGACTGCCAGATTGGTGTCCTTCTTGAGCATCCCCTCTGTCTGCTCTCACGCTACTGCCTTCCTGTAGCTGGGTTTCATCATCAGACCCTTCGAAACGCTGGGCATCCTCCTGGAGCATGTACCCAACACTGTGCTCAAACAGTTCGGGGGACTCCTCAGGAGGAGGACATGGTGGGTCTAGGGAAGGAGTGACTGATGATGAGTCTGACATTGATACCAGGGAAGAGGACGCTTTGGCAGCTGCTTTGCCAGTACCCTGAGCCTGGGTGAGAGAGGATGAGGAGGAGGAGGAGGGCTTGGTCATCCACTCTACCAAGTCTTTGGCATGATGTGGCTCAACATGTCCAGCTGCCGAAAAGAAGGACAAGCGTGTCCCATGGCCATGTGCTGATGACAATGCACCGCGTCCACGACCAGCACTGTTGTCCCCAGACACCGAGCCTGCTTGCCCTCTTTTATTGCCTCCTGACTGTCTGCCTCTCCTTGTTTGCCTTCCAGACATTCTAATAGATAGCCTGCAGGGAGATGGGAAAAAAGCAATAAGGGCAACCTTCAGGTGTCCTTCTCTGTCCCTTTACTTAAGGATTTCTAAATATGGTTGAGGATGATTGCTTTTGCACAGAATAGCACAACGACAATTTCCCTGACTGTCCAAAAAACAAGGATTTCAAAGATGGTTGATGAGGAATGCTTTAGCACACTATAGCACAAGGAGAATTTCCCTCACTGTCCTTCCCTGTCCCTAGAAACAAGGATTATCACAGTGAAAGAAACTGACACTCTTCCTACCTATAGTTTTCTGTCCCTAGAAATTTTTTTTTTTTAAAGCACACTATAGCACAAGGAGAATTTCCCTCACTGTCCTTCCCTGTCCCTAGAAACAAGGATTATCACAGTGAAAGAAACTGACACTCTTCCTACCTATAGTTTTCTGTCCCTAGAAAAAATGTTTTTTTAAAGCACACTATAGCACAAGGAGAATTTCCCTCACTGTCCTTCCCTGTCCCTAGAAACAAGGATTATCACAGTGAAAGAAACTGACACTCTTCCTACCTATAGTTTTCTGTCCCTAGAAAAAATGTTTTTTTAAAGCACACTATAGCACAAGGAGAATTTCCCTCACTGTCCTTCCCTGTCCCTAGAAACAAGGATTATCACAGTGAAAGAAACTGACACTCTTCCTACCTATAGTTTTCTGTCCCTAGAAAAAATGTTTTTTTAAAGCACACTATAGCACAAGGAGAATTTCCCTCACTGTCCTTCCCTGTCCCTAGAAACAATGATTATCACAGTGAAAGAAACTGACACTCTTCCTACCTATAGTTTTCTGTCCCTAGAAAAAATGTTTTTTTAAAGCACACTATAGCACAAGGAGAATTTCCCTCACTGTCCTTCCCTGTCCCTAGAAACAAGGATTATCACAGTGAAAGAAACTGACACTCTTCCTACCTATAGTTTTCTGTCCCTAGAAAAAATGTTTTTTTAAAGCACACTATAGCACAAGGAGAATTTCCCTCACTGTCCTTCCCTGTCCCTAGAAACAAGGATTATCACAGTGAAAGAAACTGACACTCTTCCTACCTATAGTTTTCTGTCCCTAGAAAAAATGTTTTTTTAAAGCACACTATAGCACAAGGAGAATTTCCCTCACTGTCCTTCCCTGTCCCTAGAAACAAGGATTCGCACAGTAAAACACACTGACACTCTCCCTACCTATAGTTTTCTGTCCCTAGAAAAAATGTTTTTTTAAAGCACACTATAGCACAAGGAGAATTTCCCTCACTGTCCTTCCCTGTCCCTAGAAACAAGGATTCGCACAGTAAAACACACTGACACTCTCCCTACCTATAGTTTTCTGTCCCTAGAAAAAATGTTTTTTTAAAGCACACTATAGCACAAGGAGAATTTCCCTCACTGTCCTTCCCTGTCCCTAGAAACAAGGATTCGCACAGTAAAACACACTGACACTCTCCCTACCTATAGTTTTCTGTCCCTAGAAAAAATGTTTTTTTAAAGCACACTATAGCACAAGGAGAATTTCCCTCACTGTCCTTCCCTGTCCCTAGAAACAAGGATTCACACAGTAAAACACACTGACACTCTCCCTACCTATCCTTCTCTTTCCCTAAACTAAAGGAATCCAGGTTAAGCAAGAAAAAATAAATGTCACTGTCCCTGCCTATGCTTCTCTTTCCCTGCTCCGGAACACACTACACTAGGCCGCCGTGCTGGCGGCCTTTTATAGTGTGGGGCGTGTACTAAACACCCTCAGCAATAATTGGCCACAGGCATCCTGCCTGTGGCCAATCATTGCTCTCCTCGCTGCCGGCGCTGTGATTGGCCAAGCATGCGGGGTCACAGTGCATGCTTGGCCAATCACAGCGCCTGGATGACACTGCGATGGCGTAGTGCATTGTGGGCCGTTCGCGTCACTCGAATTAGGCGCGAACGGCCCAAATCGTTCGATCTTCGTCGAACGATCGAACAGCCGATGTTCGAGTCGAACGTATGTTCGACTCGAACACCGAGCTCATCCCTAGTAGGGAGGGACAGAGTAGGACAGTGAGGGAAAGTGTCAGTGTGCTATTCTGTTCTAAAACTTTTTTGCTGAACCATATTTTCAATCCTTGTGTTTAGGGACAGAGAAGGATAGGCAGGGGACAGTGTCAGTGTTATTGTTGCTAAGCCTCCTGCACAATATACACCTGAAGGTAGCCCTTATTGCTGTTTTTCCCATCTCCCTGCAGGCCATCCATTAAAATGTCTGGAAGGCAACCAAGGAGAGGCAGACAGTCAGGAGGCAAAAAAAGAGGGCAAGCAGGCTCTGTGTCTGGGGCAACAGTGCTGGTCGTGTACGCGGTGCATTGTCATCAGCACATGGCCATGGGACACGCTTGTCCTTCTTTTCGGCAGCTGGACATGTTGAGCCACATCATGCCGAAGACTTGGTAGAGTGGATGACCAAGCCCACCTCATCCTCCTCATCCTCTCTCACCCAGGCTCAGGGTACTGGCAAAGCAGCTGCCAAAGCGTCCTCTTCTCTGGTATCATTATCTTCATTAGTCAATCCTTCCCTAGACCCACCATGCCCTCCTCCTGAGGAGTCCCCCGAACTGTTTGAGCACAGTGTTGGGTACATGCTCCAGGAGGATGCCCAGCATTTGGAAGGATCTGATGATGATACCCAGCTAGAGGAAGGCAGCAGCGTGAGAGCAAAGAGAGGGGATGCTCAAGAAGGACACCAATCTGGCAGTTATGTTCCAGCAGCTGCAGCATACTGCCAGATTGGCTCCAGTGATGAGGAGGGAGGGGATGATGAGGTCACTGACTCCACGTGGGTGCCTAATAGGAGAGAGGAGGAGGAGGAGGATGAGGAGGAGGCACATCTCCAATGAGGCAGGATGCCCTTGAGTGGCCAGCGTAAGGGCAGCACACCGACGGAATCACACCGCAGAGCTCCGCCTGTGCAGGGCGCTGCCTCTGCCCGTCATTCAAAAAGTTCTTTGGTGTGGGCCTTTTTTGAGGCGAGTGCATCAGATCGCACAGCTGCTGTTTGCAACAAATGTCTCAAGCGTATATCGCGTGGCCAAAACATCAGCCGCTTGGGCACCACATGCTTGATCAGACATATGTTGACCTGCCATGCAGCTCGTTGGCAAGCCTACCTTAAAGACCCACACCAAAGAACAAAGCTGACCTCTTCTTGCACCGCATCAGCTGGGATCTCCAACCCCACTATACCTTCACTCCTCTCTGAAACCTGCTCTGAGAGGAATGAAGGTGTAGAATTAGGTGTGTCACAGGCAAGTACTTGCGGGCACTCTGCTAGCAGTACACCAACGTCCGATTCTAGCAGGCAAATTTCCCTGCCCCAGCTGCTGGACCGTCAAAAGAAGTTCACTCCCAGCCATCCACATGCCCAGCGGTTGAATGCTAGCTTGGCTAAATTGCTAGCGCTTCAACTGCTGCCTTTTCAGTTGGTAGACTCGGCCCCCTTCCGTGAGTTTGTGCAATGTGCGGTTCCTCAGTGGCAGGTTCCCAAACGACACTTTTTTGCACGGAAGGCTATTCCGGCTCTCTACAGGCATGTGGAAGGCAATGTCTTGGCCTCGCTGGACAGGGCGGTCAGTGGTAAGGTGCATATTACCGCTGACTCATGGTCCAGCAGGCATGGACAGGGACGTTACCTTTCTTTCACGGCCCATTGGGTCACTCTTTTGGCAGCTGGGAAGGATGCAGGACAAGGTGCAGTAGTGTTGGAGGTTGTTCCACCACCACGCCTCCAAAATGCTACTACTGGTTGTGACACACCTCTCTCCTCCACCCCCTCCTCTTCTTCTTCCTCCATGGCCTCTTCCTGTGGTTTGTCCTCGGAACCAGCGGTGCTCCATAGGCGTTCAAGGGGCTACGCAAGTACGCAGGCAAAAAGATGCCATGCCGTGCTTGCGCTGGTGTGTTTGGGGGACAGGAGCCACACTGGGGCAGAGGTCCTGTCTGCTCTGCAGGGGCAGGCCGAGAGGTGGTTGACGCCACACCAGCTTAATCCAGGAATGGTGGTTTGCGACAATGGCACCAACCTCCTCTCCGCCCTCCGACAGGGACAACTGACCCATGTGCCCTGTATGGCTCACTTCCTTAACCTGGTGGTGCAGCGGTTCTTGGGCAGGTACCCGGGCTTACAGGATGTCCTGAGGCAGGCCAGGAAAGTCTGTGTGCATTTCCGCAGATCTTATAATGCCAGTGCTCGCCTGGCTGAGCTTCAAAAGGAGTTGAACCTGCCCAAGAACCGCCTTATATGTGACATGCCCACCAGGTGGAACTCAACGTTGGCCATGCTGCAGCGGCTGCACACGCAGCAGAGGGCCATCAATGAGTACCTGTGCGACTACGGCACCAGGACAGGGTCAGGGGAGCTTGGTTTTTTTTCTCCACGCCAGTGGGGCATGATCAGGGATGCATGCACTGTCCTGGCACCATTTGAGGAGGCCACGAGGATGGTGAGCAGTGACAGTGCATGCATCAGTGACACTGTACCTCTTGTCCACCTGTTGGAGCACACGCAGCGTGGAATAATGGACAGGGCACTTGAGACAGAACAGAGGCAGGAAGAGGAGGACTTCCTTGCCTCTCAAGGCCCCCTTTACCCAGACAGTGTTCCTTCTGTCCCACCCATCGCACAGGAAGAGAAGGAGGAGGAGGAGGATTGTGTCAGCATGGAGGTGGAGGCTGGCACTCAGCATCATCAGCAGCAGTCTTTTAGGGATGATTTACAGTCCCAAGAAACCAGTGGACTTGTACGTGGCTGGGAGGAGGTGGCTGCGGATCATGTCGTCCTTAGTGACCCAGAGGACTCCGGACTGAATGCCTCAGCTAACCTACGCTGCATGGCCTCCCTGATCCTGCAAAGTCTGCGGAAGGATCCTCGTATTCTTCGGATCAAGGAAAGGGACCATTACTGGCTGGCCACTCTCCTTGATCCACGGTACAAGGGTCAGGTTGCGGACCTTATCGTACCATCGCAGAGGGAGCAGAGGATGAGACAACTCCGGGAGGCCTTGCAGAAAGGTCTGTGCAACGCGTTCCCAGAGACTGGGAGGTTACAAACTCCTGGTCCTGGACAACGAGTTGCTGAGGCTTCGGCCAGTCAAAGAAGGAGCGGTGGGGAAGGTGGCCGTCTGACCGATGCGTTCAGACAATTCTTTAGTCCGCAGCCCCAAAGTATGATCGGTTCCAGCAACCATCGCCAGCGTCTGATATACATGGTGCAGGAATACCTAGGGGCAAGGTCAGACTTGGACACCTTCCCCACCGAAAATCCTCTGGCTTACTGGGTCTTGAGGATGGATCACTGGCCAGAGCTTGCACAGTATGCAATTGAGCTACTGGCCTGTCCTGCATCCAGCGTTCTTTCAGAACGCACATTCAGTGCTGCTGGAGGATTTGTCACGGATCACAGGGTGCGCCTGTCCACCGACTCGGTTGATCGACTGACTTTCATCAAGATGAACCAGTCTTGGATCACCACCAGCTACCACACACCAGATGCTGATATAACAGACTAATTGATTTTAAAATGTCACATCCCTTCAAGACTGATGCTGATGCTGAGTGCCTGTGCTGTTATGTTGACTGGCTATCCTCCTCCTCCTCCTCAATGATACGATTAACGATGATAGCTTGGAAGATCATTTTGGTTTATGGGTGACGCCACCAGTGGCTAAGGCCCAATTTTTCAGCCCCTGTTTAACAGGGGCGTGTAATTAAAATTTTTGATGCAATACTTTGCAACAGGCCTCATTGCTGTGCTCCAAGTACAGTATCTGTGAGGGGTTGCAGTGTTGTGCCACCAGTGCCTAAGGCCCAATTTTTCAGCCCCTGTTCAACAGGGGCATGCAATTATAATTATTGATCTAATAATTCACAGCAGGGAGCATTGCTGCGCCCACCAAGAGTAACTGTCAGGCCTTACAGTGTTGTGGCACCAGCACCACCATCACCACCACCACCACCACCAAAGGCCCAATTTTTCAGCCCCTGTTCAACAGGGGCATGCAATTATAATTATTGATCTAATAATTCACAGCAGGGAGCATTGCTGCGCCCACCAAGAGTAACTGTCAGGCCTTACAGTGTTGTGGCACCAGCACCACCATCACCACCACCACCACCACCAAAGGCCCAATTTTTCAGCCCCTGTCCAACAGGGGCATGCAATTATAATTATTGATCTAATAATTCACAGCAGGGAGCATTGCTGCGCCCACCAAGAGTAACTGTCAGGCCTTACAGTGTTGTGGCACCAGCACCACCATCACCACCACCACCACCACCAAAGGCCCAATTTTTCAGCCCCTGTTCAACAGGGGCATGCAATTATAATTATTGATCGAATAATTCACAGCAGGGAGCATTGCTGCGCCCACCAAGAGTAACTGTCGGGCCTTACAGTGTTGTGGCACCAGCACCACCATCACCACCACCACCACCACCAAAGGCCCAATTTTTCAGCCCCTGGCATGCAATTATAATTATTGATCTAATAATTCACAGCAGGGAGCATTGCTGCGCCCACCAAGAGTAACTGTCAGGCCTTACAGTGTTGTGGCACCAGCACCACCATCACCACCACCACCACCACCAAAGGCCCAATTTTTCAGCCCCTGTTCAACAGGGGCATGCAATTATAATTATTGATCTAATAATTCACAGCAGGGAGCATTGCTGCGCCCACCAAGAGTAACTCTCAGGCCTTACAGTGTTGTGGCACCAGCACCACCATCACCACCACCACCACCACCACCAAAGGCCCAATTTTTCAGCCCCTGTTCAACAGGGGCATGCAATTATAATTATTGATCTAATAATTCACAGCAGGGAGCATTGCTGCACCCACCAAGAGTAACTGTCAGGCCTTACAGTGTTGTGGCACCAGCACCACCATCACCACCACCACCACCACCAAAGGCCCAATTTTTCAGCCCCTGTTCAACAGGGGCATGCAATTATAATTATTGATCTAATAATTCACAGCAGGGACCATTGCTGCGCCCACCAAGAGTAACTGTCAGGCCTTACAGTGTTGTGGCACCAGCACCACCATCACCACCACCACCACCACCAAAGGCCCAATTTTTCAGCCCCTGTTCAACAGGGGCATGCAATTATAATTATTGATCTAATAATTCACAGCAGGGACCATTGCTGCGCCCACCAAGAGTAACTGTCAGGCCTTACAGTGTTGGGGCACCAGCACCACCATCAAAGGGCCAATTTTTACTACCACTGATCAACAATTATATGTTATTACAATTCCTGATATTATACTTGACAGAAGGGCATTCCAGCACCCACCAAGAATAACTGTGAGTGCTTTCAGTGTTGTGCCAACACCAACACCTAAGGGGCCAATTTCTGCAGAGTATATACGGAAGGTCCCTACTTTCAAACATCCAACTTACAAACTACTACTACTTGCAAACGGAAGAAGACAACAGGAAGTGAGAGGAAATCTACCCCTTGGAAGGAAAATTCTCTCCTGTAAGAATTAATATGGGAGAAAGGTGTCTCCTCTCTACTGATGCTTTATCACCAATCCTTGTTTCAATAAAAACACCACATTTCAAAAACAGTTGTCATTGGGACGCAAAGTGAGGTGAAATGTTCTGAACAGGGGCACAGACAGCAAAAAAAATGTGACAGGGGTGATAACCGTTCCCTATGTTTTACAAAAAACTAAAAAAAAGGAATTTGCCATGGAGCTCCACTTAAACAATGCAGCTGTTCAAAATTATAAACAGATTCTACATAAGAACAAACCTACAGTCCCTGTCTTGTATGCACCGCCTGTATACGGCTGTTCAGAGTATATAGGTCCTTTTTTATTTTGTGTGCGGGGTTCCCCTTAATATCCATACAAGACCCAAAGGGGCTGGTAATGGGCTGGGGTAGGGGGGGGGGTTGATGGGGTAGCTATGCCATTTTTCCTAAAGATTTTCATCCATATTACCGGGACCAGACATTGCATTAAAGCCGCAAGCAGTTTTAAATGACTTTTTTCCCTTTAGAAATGTTATTTTGTGCAGGGACAGTTCTAAACACGGGAAACACGTGGCACTTCACAGGCATACTTTAGACACCCCCCAGGTACAATATTTAAAGGAATATTTGACTTTTTTTTTTTCACTTTATGCATCATTAAAATGACTGCTCCCGGAAAACGTCCGTTTTTAAAACTTCTTTTTGCATTGATACATGTCCCCTGGTGCAGAAGCCGGGTTCCCAAACTCTGTTTCGGACAATAACATGGATAATAGTCGTTATAATTAGCACTTTAGAATCCGAACGTTCGCATCCATTGTATTTAATAGGGTTCTAATGTTCGCGTGAACTTTCGGTCCGTTCGCGGGTTCTGGTGCGAACCGAACCCGGGGGTGTTCGGCTCATCACTAATGGTCAAAGAATTTGTTTAGTTGGGCTGCAATTTCCTGTGAGCAATTTGGGTTTTGAATTATATAATTGTTCGCATGCCAGAGGAATGAGATCCTTTTGGTGCTTGGTGTCGTTTAAAGAGATTGTGACAGGAGCGTAGTCTGACCACGTCGTAGTGTGGATTACAGATGCGCTGATTTTTTGCAGAAGCCACTTATCAGTAAGGAGCATATCTATTCTCAAATAAGACTCGTGATGTGGGGAGAAGTAAGTATAGTCCTTCTCAGAACCAAGGCGACATCTCCAGACATCAAATATGTCTTGTGATGTGATGAATTGTTTCAGGGGGGACTCTCTTCTTTTTGCAGCTGACGTGGTATCCATATGTATGTCTGAGACCAGATTAAAATCTCTGCAAATGAGGAGATGACCCTTTCGGGCTGATTGGGCTTTGCATATGACTTTCCTGAGGAATCTCATCTGGTGGGCGTTGGGAGCATAAACTTTAAGCAGTGTGTAGTTGATTTTGTTAATCGTACATACAAAAATTATGTAGCTACCATTTTGGTCTGATATTTCTTGCAGTAGGTGGAGGTCTACATTGTTTCTAATTGCTATTAGGACACCCTTTTTTTAAAGGTGTATGAGACATTGCAGATGTGAGGGTAATGGCTGTTGGAGCATAGAGGTATTGATGTGGCTAGGAAGTGTGTCTCTTGGACACAATTTATGTCGCTTTTTAGATCTTTGGCTGTGTTCCACAATAAATTCCACTTGGCTGGATAGTTTAATCCGTTAGCATTGATTGAGAGGATGTTAATTGGCATGGCTGCAGAGTGAGGGTACTGGTGGTGGTAGTTGAACACTTACAGTGAGTTGAGATGAAGCGAACAATGAGGTGGCACGTCTGGCTTGGAGCTAGAGCTGCGAGAAAAAGCAGTAAGTCAACCTTTTTATGATAACGGGTATAACTTTTAGAACTTTTCTGTTAGGTGATTGTATCACTCAATAAAGGTTTGAGGAAGTGTGTGGGAAAAAAGCTGCGGTCAGCTAAACCGATGTGGGGGGTAAAAACTGTTGGTTACTGAGATGAACTGTGAACAATACAATATGCAGTGGGGGAGAGATTTTGATCTGTGATGTTGGCCCATCTGGGATAAGTGCCAGGTCTTAGTTAGGTTTCTTTTTTCCCCTGGTTGCTGCATGATTGTGAGGATCTACATTGTTGCAGAGGTGGATCCGCATTCATAGGAGGCTCCAAGATGATGCCCCGGGTGTGTAGTAGATGCATGCCTTTCTGGAGATCACTGAGGACATGTGTGGTGCCATTTCTGGTGATGAGGCATGTTGCAGGGTAGCGCCACTTATAAAGGATTTTGTGATTGTGTAGGCCTTTGGTGATTGGATTCATATGTCTTGTGAGTTGTAGCGTGTATTTGGAGAGGTCTGGGAAAATCTGTACTCCATCATATGGTTGGGGCAGTGGTGATTTGATTCTGGCTCCTGTCATTAGCTTTTTATTTAACGTGAAAGAAATTCACCCTCATGAGCACATGCCTGGGTACAGACGCCGCCAAATGTGGAGGCTTTGCTATTCTGTGTATTCTGTAAACAATGATATCTCTAGGAGAGGCATCGGGTAAAATGGTGTGCATGAGCTCTTTGGCGTATCTAGGTAAATCTGCTGGCAGGATAGATTCGAGGACCCCAAGCAGCTTGATGCTATTACTTCTCGATCTGTCTTCCAGGTTGGCCAGCTTGGCCCAGACCCAGTCTTGTTCTTCCTTCACCTCCCCATAGAAATCAATAATGTCATTCACTGTGGTGGTGCATTCCTCCATACCTGTTTCAATGGTTGTGACTCTGTTATCCAGAGTATGCATATCTGTAGAGATTTTATTGAACAGTGAGGAGAGGTCTGTCATCAGCGATGTTTGTATGTCTTTTTTCAAATATGAATTTTATTAGATTTTTTCGGAAATGAACAGGGTTAACATAATATTACATAGTTTACCAATGGGTGGTTATTGACTCTTTAAGGCAATTCACTTAGACACATAACATTAATTAGATTATACATGTAACATATAATAAATTTAAGACAAGAATGACCTCTTATCGCACTTCATTCTTAATAACTTTTATCTCCTTCTTCATATCACCTTGTATAATATAACTCCCCCCTTCATTCCCTATACATTAGATTAAAAAGAACTAACAAAATCAAATCAAAACAAAACAAAACTAACAAAAAAAAAAAAATATCAACAAAGATGTCACCTGAAGGCATATGCTACTAATAAACCACACATCTGCTACTTCTCACAGCTTCCCTAAAAGGGATATCCCTTCCTCTGATTGGATAAACAGATTCCAAGGTGTCCAAGTCTCCCTATACACCTCCTGTCTATCCGATGCTGTCAAAATCAAATCTTCCATTCTTCTAATATCTTCCACCTTCCTCAGCCACAGAGCTGTGATCGGGGTGATTTTGTTTCCATAATAGGGGAATGCAAGATTTAGCTGCATTTAGTAGATGACACAGAATAGACTTTTTATAGTTTTTAATTGATATGGTAGAAACATGCAATAGAAAAAACGCCGGATCATTCTGGATTATCCAAAAAGCCGTTAGTTTAGGGCACATCCAGAATATGTGTAACATCGTTCCTCTGTCTGTGCCACACCTCCAACAATATTCTGATGTATCAGGAAATATTGTATGGAGTCGACTGGGCGTCAGATACCACCTCGTTAATGTTTTGTAATTAGTCTCCTGTATCTTAGTACAGATTGAATATTCATAAAAGAGACCAATCATAGATTGAATTTGTATTGCAGTGAATGTACGATGTAAGTCTTTACCCAATTTTAATATACATGTTAACTCTGGCTGTTCTCGTGGGGAATTAAGTAACGCATATGTCTTAGAAAGGATATGATGTAGTGATTCTGTTCCAGAGCAAAGCTCCTCAAATTTGGTCAATTGCCTGGTATATACATGCGGGTCTGGTATGGTCTGTAGAAAGTGATATAGCTGAGTTGCATTCCAAAATGTGAGTCTATAGGAGCCCACGGAGTTTGTCAACTCCTCTATAGTGGGCCATCTATTCCCTCTCACAAATTGTGATGCATTAATTTGCCCAGTCTCTCTTAAGGTCGCAAATTGTGTCATTGAAAGACCTGGTAGAAATTTAAGATTCCCAATAATCGGAGTCAAAGAGGATGTTTTAGTCGTTTGACCCGTATGTAGAGTAGCCTGTGAACATTGTTTCAGGGTGTTCCCTATCAAGGGATGTAACTTTATTTATGATGGTACATATTCCCAGCACCATAGTGCTCTTTCTAATGGTATGGGAGATTGATGCTGTTCTATTTGCACCCATAGCTTCAAGTCACTATGGCGTTGCCAGTCTATTACTCTGCTAAGGTGTACTGCTTGGTAATATCGCCGAATATCTGGCAATGCTAAACCCCCCTAGTGCTTTGGCAGTGTTAATAAGGTACGAGACAGACATGGTTTCTTATGGGCCCAAACGAATCGTATGAACATTGCCTGTACTTGTTTAAAATAAGATAGTGGTATCTGTATCGGTAAAGCTTGAAATAGGTATAAGAATTTGGGCAAAATGCACATTTTTATTAAGTTACATCTACAGAACTACGAATGAAAATTTATATGCCACTTTTTCCAATAATAACCTAGATTTTGTAAGCAGAGGAGGAAAATTTAGCTCATAGGTTCGAATTATACTTGTTGAAATATTTGTACCTAAATAATTTAATGCCGATGTAGTCCACTTAAAGTGAAAACCGCCTCGCAATTGTTCAAGGATTCGTAAAGGTAACCCAGCCCCCATCGCCTCTGACTTCAAAAAATGTATTTTTAAATTGGATAAAGCTCCATACGTCTCAAATTGTTTAAGGAGATTTGGTAATGAAACTATTGGATTTGTTAGGGAGAATAACAGGTCATCGGCATACCATCACTCCTTGTATATCAGAGTTAATAAGCCTTATCGTAGAGAGAAAAGGTTCTAGAGTTAAAGCATATAAAAGAGGAGACAAAGGACATCCCTGTCTAGTACCGTTCTTAATTGAAAACGGCTCTGAGAGCACACCATTTGCTTTCACTTGTGCAGTCGGATTTGAATATATTCTGGCTATCATCACTTCTCCTATCCCAATATGTCTGAGTACGGAGAACATAAATGACCAGTTTACCCAGTCAAATGCCTTCTCCACATCAGTATTTAACAATACACAAGGGGTATTTGTAGACTGAGTTACATTTAGAAGTGCTATCCCTTGCTTCCCGTGTGAGAATAAATCCAACTTGATCCAGATGGATCAATTTTTGTAGATGATTCGCCAGACGGGTAGCTAAAATTTTAGTATACAATTTGAGATCTACATTTAGTAGTGAGATAGGCCTATAACTACCACATAAAGCAGGGTCTTTCCCCTCTTTATGTATTAAGGCAATGTGAGCTGCCAGAGTGTCCCTAGCAAATGAAAATCCGGAATCTATCGCGTTAAATAGATTAATCTAGGCCCAGTATTGTTGAGAATGTTCTATAATATTGTACCGTAAACCCATCAGGACCCGGGGCTTTTCCTTGATTTCATGGAATTTAATGCTTGTTGATATTCCACTAAGGATACGGGGGCATCTAGTTCCTCCCTTACCACACAAGTCAAAGAGGGCATTTGAGATGTCTGAATATATTCATCTATGGCTGATCTAGATGATATAGGTAATGGTAAATCATATAAATGTGCATAATACTCTTTAAATTCCTGGGTAATATGTGTTGGTAAGGTTATCTTTTGACCGGCACTATTGACAACTTGAGGTATGTATGTTGACAACTTATGTTCTTTAACCCTTCTTGCTAGTACTTTTCCACATTTATCACCTAATTCATAATTTGCCTTGCGGCAGAACTGTAATACTGCTTTTGCTTTATAATTAAGCAGATCCGTGATTTGTTTCCTGAGTCCTGTAAGTTCTATTTCTAAGGTCTAACTAGTAGCATGTTTGTGCCTAGATTCCACCTTCGCTAATTTGCTAAGTAGTTCGGTAAGTTGTTTCATTCGCTCCCGTTTAATTCGAGCACCATGTTTAATCAGAATACCTCTAAGGACTGATTTATGTGCCTCCCATAAGACTCCTGGGTCACAATCTGGTAAGTCATTCATCTGAAAATATAATGTCAGCTCTTTAGTCACATCTTCTAGAACTTCCGGGATCTGCAAGAGGCTTTCATTAAGTCGCCAGAAACGGTGTGTAGGTGATTGTGTTCCTGCCAGGTCATACGTCATGAACACAGGTGCATGATCTGACCATGTAATATTGCCTATATGTGTGGCTCTCAACCACATGTAAGTAGGCATGGGAAACCAAGAAATAATCAATTCTGGAGTAGGTTTTGTGTGGGGGAGAATAATGTCTTTTAGGGTAGTGTCCATCACTGTGTCCATCACTGGCTGGCCTGTGGTGGGGAAGGATGCCATGGATGAATGCAGGGCCTGGTTGGATTACAGGGGGTTAAAAGCCTGAGCCTTGATTAGAGCCTGAGGCGGCCGCGATAGCGGCGCATTCATCCGCATTTGGGCCTTAGCAGGGCTGCTCGTGAGGTGCTCTGTAACCGGGTCATGTGTGGGGGATGTAGACAGGATTGAGGTGTCTGAGTCTCGTCTGGGAGTTCCTTGTAGGCCTTGCGTGGCGCGGCTGGGCCGTCACCATCTTCTGTATAACTGACCTTGGTTTAAAGAATTAAGTAGTCAGTTTCTTTGGCTTGTAATCGCCAATCCTTTTACGGGACATGTTCGGCTGTTGTGTCCTGCATCTCTGGAGTGAGGATGGCATTGGATTGTGGACGGTGGCAGGCCTGAGTCGCTCCGGTTCTCTCCCTCACTGATGAGCTGTGGATCTAAGCGTCTATCTTCAGTTCCGGCTAGCCACGCCCCCGGGGGTTGAGGAACTTGACTGACCTCCTGACCTCAACCCCATAGAACACGCTCTCTAATTCTCTACTTCGATCTGAAGATCTATATGACCCATGGTCATTACAGTGATTGCATGATTGGGAGACCAACCTGTCAGTTTCTGAACATGATTAGAAACCAAGAATTATCTATGACAGCAGTGAGTGTGCTCTCAGCACAGAAACATTGGCCATCAATGGACAGATATGTAGGGAATGTGGGTGTCACTGTCACAGTAGGGGTCAAGTTTGGAGACCAGTACAGCTGGTTTTACCCCAGCCCCAACCAACAATCTGTCCATCCAATATGCTAAACCCAAGTGCTTCGTAAACAATCTTTGTGACAGATTGCCCTATCTGTCCTTCTAATAATTAGTCCACTAACACCAGTGACTGTCTACCCTTGCTTGTAACCTTGCTCCCATCCTTACTGGAGGAGTAATTTCCCTGGCTAGGAGAGGTAGTCTGCTCCAGCAAAGCCATTCCTGAGCTGGTTTGCCCAACATCACGCAACTTGGCATACTTATTGGGGTGTACCAACTCAGGACTAGCCTATCTCTCAAGTCTCTATTGCTCTTCCCTTACCGATCCTTCTAAGTGTAACCCAGCTACCTACCCCAGGCTCCTACACCTCTATATCACCGCCCTCCTCTATACTGGCCCCTGCCAGCACCTGATGAGTAAGGTCCAAACTTATTTCCAGGTTGTTGATGCTTTGCAATGTTGTCAGTTAATTCTTTAGATCCAGGATCTTCCAAACAAAAACTAGCTTACATCTCGCACAGCTGTATCCACCCTTGAACGGCCCTTCAATGCACATATTCATAGAGTAAGATGTGCACTGGGTCACATCATCACTCCTGTTGAACATTTTAATCCTTTTTTTTTTTTTAATCCTTAATTCAATAGGAATA
The DNA here is from genome assembly GCA_029206835.1 of Rana muscosa. Classification (NCBI taxonomy): domain Eukaryota; kingdom Metazoa; phylum Chordata; class Amphibia; order Anura; family Ranidae; genus Rana; species Rana muscosa. The sequence goes on from CM055127.1 coordinate 190,251,077, forward strand.
ATCTGGGGAAAAATATTTTATATAGTTTGTTGTTAAACTTTTTACAATTCTGAGCACTAGTTGTTTCCTTAGCTGTTTAGGATCTCCTGCTCACTGATAGCATGGCTTCTGATGTCCTCTTTTTCTGCTCCTTCTTACTGATCACATAGCCCCCAGCATCTTCTCCTCCTGATCCCACTTACTGATCACACAGCCCCCAGCATCTTCTACACCTGATCCCACTGACTGATCACATGGACCTTGTTGTCCTCTCCTCCTGCTCACAGCTCACACAACCCCCAGCATCTTCTCCTTCTGATCCCACTCACTGACCACATGGTCCCTGGCCCCTGGCATCCTCACCTCCTCATCCAGCTCACTGATCACACAGCCCTCAGCGTCTTCTCCTCCTACTTCTGTGTTACTCAGCCCCTGGCATCTTCTCCTCTTGATCCCACTCACTAATCATACAGTACCCAGCGACCTCACCTATTGATCCCACTCACAAAACACATGGCCCTCACCATCCTCACTTCCTCATCTTGTTTACTAATCACATGGTCGTTAGTGTCCTCTCTTCACGTCCTATCGCACGTCTCACAGCCCTCGACTTCTTCTCCTCCTGATAGAAACTCACTGATCACATGGCCCCCGGCTTCCTCACCTCCTGCTCTTACATGACTCCCAGGCTCCAAACTCCTGCTAACACTCACCAATCACATGGACCCCTGTGTCCTTTCCTTTCGCTCATTGATTACATGGTTCCCAGTGTCCTCTCCTCCTGCTCACTGATTATGCAGCCCCACGCCGTCCTTTCCTCCTGCTTCCACTCACAGTGCCAATTCATCAGCACACAGTACCCCAGTAATCAGTGTTCCAGACATAACAGAGCCTCAGTCTTCACACTGGGGTTGATTTACTAAAACTGGAGAGTGCACAATGTGGTGAAGCTCTGCATATAAATCAGCTTTCAGGTTTCTTTTATTAAAGCTTAATTGAATAAGCTTAAGTCCGAAACTGATTGGCTACCATGCACAGCTGCACTCGATTTTGCACTCTCCAGGTTTAGTAAATCAACCTCAAAGTCACAGTACTCCCAGTGCCTCGGTTACTCACAGTGCAGTGCCCCAGTCACAATGCCTCCGTATTCACAGTGCCCCAGTTACTCAAAACTTTCCAGGTAATCACAGTACCCCCAAGTTACTCACAGAACCCCCAAGCTACTCATAGCTCCCCAACTCACCATGCTCCAATGAACCAGGATATGTGTATGAGCTGCTCAGGCTGTATGGGAATAAGGTCCTGTGCCCACTGCTGTTAGTGCTGGCCTGGGAAAGGAGCTTGCCTATGCTCCAGGCAATGGTAGAGAGTGGTCTTGTGTCCCGGGAGCCGTACATCAAGTCAAGAACTGCTGTAGGGTAGGGAATGGCAGTCTCAGCCTGGACCCCCGGCAGGCCATGCCCCCAACATGTTTCACTCTGCCCACCACAGCTTATTCATCCCCATAAGTAAGCTCCGGTGGGCGAAGTGAAACATGTTGGGGGCATGGCCTGCCGGGGGTCCAGGCTGAGACTGCCATTCCCTACCATACAGCATGTCTTGACTTGATGTGCGGCTCCCAGGATACCTGACCATACTCTACTATAACCATGCTCCAAGTTATTGTCAGTTTACATCTGTTTTTCGTCCAATCCATCTTTAACAGAAGAAAAAAATAGAGCTTTGATCAGTTTCAAAAAATGTAAGCTGAGGGATTTGGATGGAAACTGATGTAATTGGATGATTATCCATACTCACAATGCTCTAATTACTCACAATGTTCCAGTTGCTCTTATTCAGTACTGACAGTGCCCCACCTCCAAAAGAGCCTTACACGATTCACATCATTGTCACTCCTCCCCCTGGTCCCAGCTCCATCCCAGCAGCTCCACTCTGTCCTTGCAGTCAGCTCCTACAGCGTGTCCAGATGTTGTCTCTCACCTCCAGCATCCTCCTCTCACATCCAACTTCCACCAGTTTCCCAAATCCAGATCTTCTGCAACCCCACAGATAAATGTCACCATCTACATTGCACTGGAATCTGTGTTATTTGTTCCCTAGCCAGGGGCGGATCCAGTGGGGGGGCAACGGGTCAATTGCCCCCCCCCCCCCCCCCCCCGAGAAACTAGTGAGCAGGCTGTGCTGATGCCTGCCGACCTCCCATCAGGACTGGGCAGCGGCGCCGAAACTGACAGGCTCTGTGAAGGGACACAGGCAGAGCCGCAGCTGCAGGGAATTTACACCCCTCCTTCTCCTCCTTGAGCCGAGCATTCACCTGCCAATGCCTGCTCCTATTGTCTACGTTCAGAGCCAATGGCTGGGAAACTAGAAGATAAAGCATTATGGGAAACATAGTCCAGGATACCAGCAGGCCCAGGATTATTCCCTGAGAGGACTGCAGCCCCCAGCATGCCAAGCAGGAGGGGGAAGAGGAAGAGAGGAGAAGAAATACCATGAGTCGGGTGGAAGGAGACAGAGATTCTATTATTATCTTCCAAGGTAAGAACTTACCTCCCCACTTCTCCCACCCTGTCCTCCTCTCCACCTGGCTGCTCCCACCCTGTCCTCCTCTCCACCTGGCTGCTCCCACCCTGTCCTCCTCTTCACCTGGCTGCTCCAGCCTTGTCCTCCTCTCCTCCTGGCTGCTCCCACCCTGCCCCCCTATTCCACCTGGCTGCTCCTACCCTGTCCTCCCCTCCACCTGGCTGCTCCCACCCTGTCCTCCCCTCCATCTGGCTGCTCCCACCCTGTCCTCCCCTCCATCTGGCTGCTTCCACCCTGTCCTCCTCTCCACCTGACTGCTCCCACCCTGTCCTCCTCTCCACCTGGCTGCATCCACCCTGTCCTCCTCTCCACCTGGCTGCTCCCACCCTGTCCTCCCCTCCATCTGGCTGCATCCACCCTACAAATTGCCCGCAAATATTTTGGCAGTGCCCCTCCCGAGATTAGACTCTGGATCCGCTCCTGTCCCTAGCATGTTCAAGACCTTTTACATGTGTGTATTTTACATTGTGTCATATACAATGACTGGTGGTGACACATAGGCCAGGGATGTTAGAAAAAGGACAATCCATAAAGATTGTATCATTGTTTCACCGTTATTTTACTCTGCAAATACCTTTCTCATTTATTTTTTCTATTTGCACATTTTCTCTGAGCGATTTTTCTGTCTATTTTTTTTTTTATATTCTGATGAAAACTAAAAATATTCTCACAAATTGTAATATGCAGAGAACAGGAATAACATATAAAGAATTATCTTTTTAGTTGTTGAGAATTTCTGTAATAATCTATCTCAGTGGTCTCCAAACTGTGGGCCTGAAGGCTGGATGTGGCCCTTTGCTAGCCTTTATCCGGCCCTTGGGGCACTATTCCTCCCATTGATACAAGGCACTATTCCTCCCACTGATACCAATGATGGGGCACTATTCCTCCCACTGATACCAATGATGGGGCACTATTCCTCCCACTGACACCAATGATGGGACACTATTCCTCCCACTGACACCAATGATGGGACACTATTCCTCCCACTGACACCAATGATGGGACACTATTCCTCCCACTGACACCAATGATGGGGCACTATTCCTCCCATTGATACCAATTATGGGACACTATTTCTCCCACTGACACCTAAAGATGGGGCACTATTCCTCCCACTGATAACAATGATGGGGCGCTATTATTTCCACTGACACCAATGATGAAGCACAATTTTTACCACTGATACTCATAATGGGGCACTATTCTTTCCACTGACTCCAAGGATGGGTTACTATTCTTTCCACTGATACCAATGATGGGGCGCTATTTTTATCACTGACACCAATGATGGGGGGCTATTCCTTCCCACGATACCAACAATGGGGCAATACCCCCACCCCCCCACACTAATACCAATAATAAGGCATTGTTTATTCCCATAGACGCCAGGGCATTTTCTACACCTTATGGCCACAGTCCAACCCCCTTAAAGTCTGAAGGACAATATACTGGCCCTTTGTTTAGAACGTTTGGAGACCTCTGATCTTTATCACTATAAACTTGACTAGACTGAAGGATTAACGTTCCTCAGGTTCCTCCATTCTTTATTATTTTCACCTTTCTGTATATTTTATTTCAATGTGTTTCCATTCTTGGTCAGTTGTTCTACTTTTAAAACACTTCTTATTGTCACTTTCTTTCGGCATCAAAACTTCTCATTTCAGACTTGAGAAAATGTATTTTTACCTAAAGGTACCTAAATATCAGAAGGGCGATGTCGGGTGTCAGTGAGGAATACATTAGGCTCAATGAAGCTTTCTTTTATGTAGAAATGATTTAGATGAATACAAAGCCAATCTACCTCCCTGTGTACTCCGGAGAGGTCCGGGGGGATTTCTCTATTATAAATATCTCTATGTGCTTCTAGTAAAATGTTATTGTGACAGGAAATTTCACATGGATGTTTTGTCACAGTAATGGAACATTCTAACATTCAAAATGTACCGACCCTTCCGTAGGAGATTCCCTTCTCTCCTTTTCTATCCCAATTTACTTCTGCTGGGGGTATCAGAGGTAAGAGACCAAAAGAAAGAAAATTCACCATTTTATCAGTCTGGAATTTCTCTGGTATTTAATTAAATTTGTAATTACCGTATATACTCGAGTATAAGCCGAGTTTTTCAGCACATTTTTTTGTGCTGAAAATGCCCCCCTCGGCTTATACTCGAGTCACCTTTTTGCGCCTGATCTCCCGGAATTTGGGGACCCGGTACCGGTCGGCCATAGGTTCCTTGGACCCCAAACTTGGCACACATGTAGCCCGATGCTTTCTGTACAAGAGTGCAAAGTTTGTTGTCCTGGGTACCTACAGCCTGGAAGCACCGATTTTTCAAACCCGGGCACCCCTTCCATAGACTCCCATGTTAAACGTAAGTCTAGTCATGGACACAGTGAGGCATGGGCACAGTGAAGCATGGGCACAGTGAGGCATGGGCACAGTGAGGCATAGACAGAGTGAGGCATGGGCACAGTGAGGCATGGGCACAGTGAGGCATAGACAGAGTGAGCCATGGGCACAGTGAGGCATGGACATAGTGAGGCATGGGCACAGTGAGGCATGGGCACAGTGAGGCATGCACATGGACACAGTGAGGCAAAGTGAGGCACAGTGAGGCATGGACACAGTGAGGCACAGTGAGACACAGTGAGGCATGGACACAGTGAGGCAAAGTGAGGCACAGTGAGGCAAAGTGAGGCACAGTGAGGCATGGACACAGTGAGGCACAGTGAGACACAGTGAGGCATGGACACAGTGAGGCAAAGTGAGGCACAGTGAGGCATGGGCACAGTGAGGCAAAGTGAGGCACAGTGAGGCATGGGCACAGTGAGGCAAAGTGAGGCACAGTGAGGCATGTAGATGGACACCCTAGGCTTATACTCGAGTCAATATGTTTTCCCAGTTTTTTGTGGTAAAATTAGGTGACTCGGCTTATATTCGGGTCGGCTTATACTCGAGTATATACGGTATGTGTATTTCATAGATACCAGGAACTAACATTTTATTATTATTATTATTATTGTTATTATTAAAAAAAATCTTCAAATATATTTTTGGGTAAATATAATGGATGTTACAGTATAAATAATTGATGGATGTAAAAAAAAAAAGACACATTTTATATCAAGTCCAAACTGATACATTTGATGACTTTGTCACACTCTAAACACATTGTATATGCTCATCGACTTTTTTGGATTGATAGAAATTCAACTTAACCATCTATTAACCTCTTCAGGCCCGGAAGGTTTTACCCCCCCTTCATGACCAGGCCATTTTGTGAGATACGGCACTGCGTTACTTTAAGGCTCCTTTCACACTGAGGAGTTTTTCAGGCATTTTAGCGCTAAAAATAGCGCCTAAATACCGCCTGAAAAACTCCTGCCCTGCAGTCTTAGTGTGAAAGCCCGAGGGCTTTCACACTGAGGCGGTGCGCTGACGGGACCGCTCCAAAAGTCCTGCAAGCCGCATCTTTGGAGCGGTGAAGGAGTGGTGTGTATACCACTCCTTTACCGCTCCTGCCCATTGAAATCAATGGGACAGCACGGCTATACCGCCGTGGGCGGATTTAACCCTTTCTCGGCCTCTAGCGGGGGTTAAAACCGCACCGCTAGCGGCCGAAATGCGCCGCAAATCCGCCCCTAGCGTCGGCTGTAAAAATAGCGGCTTTTTACCGCCAACGCTATGAGTGCCCAAGTGTGAAAGGGGCCTAACTGACAATTGCGCGGTCGTGCGATGTTGTACACAAATAAAATTGATGTCCTTTTCCCCCCCCAAAAAATAGAGCTTTCTTTTGGTGGTATTTGATCACCTCTGTGGCTTTTTATTTTTTTGTGCTATAAACAAAAAGAGAGCGACAATTTAGAAAAAAATATATATATTTTTTACTTTCTGCTATAAAACATCCAATAAATAAATGTAAAAAATCAAATTTCGTCCTTAAATTTAGGCCAATATGTATAAGTATATAATCTAAGTGCATATTGATTGGTCTGCGCAAAAGTCTACAAACTATGGGATATTGTTTTATGGCATTTTTTTTTTTTTTTTTTACTAGTAATGGTGGCGATCAGCAATTTTTAGCGGGACTGCGACATTGCGGCGGACAAATTGGACACCTAACTGACACTTTTGTAGGAACTAGTGACATTATTACAGTGATCAGTGCTAAAAATATGCTAAAAATATGCACTGTCACTGTACTAATGACACTGGCTTCCACTGCTGTCAATAAAACTCTGTGATGAGGAAGAGGGAGGTGGGGCCAAGCCGCACTGTTAAAGATTGTTTCTACAGAAGCAGTGATTTTAATGATGCTTAACTACTTGCTACCCAGGCCAATTCTGACACTTCACTCCTACATCATTTTTTTGCTAGAAAATTAACATTGCATTATATATGTTTTTTTTTTAGCAGAGACCCTAGGGAATAAAATGGCAGTCGTTGTAACTTTTTATCTTGCACGGTATTTGCGCAGTAATTTTTCAAACGCATTTTTTTTGGAACAAAAATATGTTTCATGCATTTAAAAACAAAACAAAAAAAAACAGTAAAGTTAGCTCAGTTTTTTTGCATAATGTGAAAGATGATGTTACGCCGAGTAAATAAATACCTCACATTTTAAAATTGCGCACACTTATGGAATGGCGCCAAACTTCAGTACTTAAAAATCCCCATAGGCCACGCTTTATTTATTTTTTACAGGTTACCTGTTGAGAGTTTTCAGAGGAGGACTTTTGCTAGAATTATTTCTCTCACTCTAACGCTTGTGTCACATGTGTGGTTTGAACGTTGTTTACATATGTGGGCGCAACCTACGTATGCATTTGCTTCTGCGCGCGAGCAACCGGGGATGGAGGCGCTTTAATTTTATTTAATTTTTATTGTTTATTTTACTTTTTTTTCTATTTTGACACTTTCTTTTTACTTATTTTATTTTTTTTGATCACGTTTATTTCTATGACAAGGAATGTAAAAATCCCTTGTGTTTGGAATAGTGCATGACAGGTCCTTTTTGCAGCGAGATCAGGGGTCAAAAATCCCCACATCTTGCCTCTAGGCTGGGAAGCCTTAAAAAAAATAAAAAACGATCCTGGCTTCCCAGCCAAGGCAGCGGCATTTTTTCAAATGCAGGGGCCGGGCGTGACGTCATAACCTCGCGCCGGTCCTCCGAAAGATCATAGAGACGTCCGGGGGCCATCTGGCCCGCCGGATTCTCTATGGTCAACTTCCGGCATGAACCGATTCCTTCTCCGGCTCGCCGATCAAAAAAAAAATTGGGCTGACTTTAATGTTGTCTTATTTTTTAATTCAAAAAAGTGAATTTTTTCCCAAAAAAAGTGCGCTTGTAAGACCGCTGCGCAAATACGGTGGGCCAAAAACTATTGCAATGACCGCCATTTTATTCTCTAGTGTGTTAGAAAAAAAACCAATATATAATGTTTGGGGGTTCTAAGTAATTTTCTAGCAAAAAAAAAAAAACAGTTTTAAACTCGTAAACACCAAATCTCAAAACGAGGCTCTGACCTTAAGTGGTTAAAATAAATATCTTGTTTAGGGAAAGTCATATTTTTATTTCTGATGTTGCAGTAACAACTGACTTTTCTCTGTAGCTTGGATAAAGGACAAGTGACATTACACTCTGCTCTGTGTATTCTGCAGGAACTTTGCTTTCTGAGCAAAAATCTGAGATTTCTGATAAAGAATTTTAACATTTGGCATAGCTGATAAGAAACTGGATCGCCTTAAAACAAGTCCTACGATGAATTAAAGAGGTGAATTTTGAATGAATACAAATATTGTAATGAGGAATCAAACTTATTTTTTTCTCTCGGGATTATCTGATATTTCGGATCTTCAGCTCCCTCTTTTTCTCTTCTTCCTTCTCATCTACCTTCTGACATTACTCTGGAATTTGCTGATCATTGTCCTCATAGTCACCTCCCCTCATCTCCATGTTCCTATGTATTTCTTCCTTGGGAACCTGGCCGGTTTGGACCTCTGTTGTTCCTCAGTCACCGTCCCACGAATGTTATTTGACCTTCACAATAAGAGTAGAAGGATTTCCACAACAGATTGTATAACCCAAGTCTTCTTCTTTATATTCTTTGCCAGCTCTGAGGTTTTCCTGTTGTCCGCCATGTCCTATGATCGATATTCCGCCATTTGTCAGCCATTACATTACATACAGATCATGAGTTGGAAAGTCTGTGTACAGTTGTCCTCCACTGTGTTGTGTCTCGGTTTTACCTATTCTTTTGTTAACACGCTTTGCGCCTTAAGATTATCATTCTGTGGATCACATATTATAGAAAGCTTCTTTTGTGACCTTCCCCAATTATTTCATATTTCCTGCAGTGACATCTACCTGAACATTCTGCTTATCTTTCTCTTGGGTGGCCTCCTTGGAGGCGGGTCTCTGATACTAACCATCCTGCCCTATGTCTATATATTCAAAACCGTTCTTAAAATTCAAACTAAGAGCAATAGGAGTAAAGTTTACTCTACATGTACCCCTCACCTGACAGTGGTCTTCATATTTTATTGCTCCTCCGTATTTACTTACTTTCGGCCAAGCCCTGACCAACATTTTGCTGCTGACAAAGTGGTGTCCGTCTTTTACACCATCATTGTTCCTCTCCTCAATCCTCTGATATACAGTCTGAGGAACAAGGATTTCAGAACAGCTTTTCACAAAAAATGTTATAGAAAAATCTTTCACCTTCCACCTGAAATATATAACCTACCTTAAAGTGCAGTTCCACCCCCCCCCCCCCCAAAAAAAAGGCATTACTCTGCATGAAATAAATAAAAAAAAACATTTGGAAACATTTTACCTCTTAATGCCTGTTGCTATGTGGTCCCTTGAAATCTTCCTCCTTCCTCTCCACGGCTCCTTACGTCCCTTCCCTATGCTCGCTACTGCTCCTGGGAGATGTGTGTCATCATTTCCCAGGAGTCAGTGGGCAGCGCCAAGGGCTTTGTTTCCATTACAACGTGGCGGCCACTTTCACCGCCGCCGCCTGTTGTGATGGCAACCTGATTAGTTGACGGTGTCCTGTCAAGAAATGCCCCCTGCCGAATAATGCCCGCCCGGTACTACACATGTGCAGCGCTTGCGCAGTAAGGAGCCGCCGAAAGCCACCGAACATTGGATTCCACTGTTCGGCGACTTCATACTAGACATGGGCACACTTAAATATTTTGTTTCGGAGTTTTGTTTTCGTCCAAAAAATACATTTATTTAGTTACTCCCAAAATTTGTTTTTATTTAATTTGTTTCGTTAAAAAATGCATTAGTACGAAAATCCGAATGAATTAAGGTGGAATCTGTCATTGAAGGCTTATGGTGTCTGTCGAAAGTTCTAAGAAGATTCGACAGAGCAGCTAAACTGTACGACGCCACAATCATACATTTCCGGTCAAATGCTCCGCCCACAAGCTATAGTAGAATTCTAATGTTGTATGACACTAGTGATAATTATATTTATTATTTATTATTACTAGTCAACCAACATTAGAATTCTTCTATAGCCTATGGGCGGAGCATTTGACCGGAAATGTACGATTGCGGCGTCGTAAAGTTTAGCTGCTTGTCGAATCTTCTTAGAACTTTCCACAGACACCATAAGCCCTCAATGACAAATTCAACGTTTGTATCTTTTTCGCTGCTTCATTGAATCTTCGTCGTTCATGTCGAATGGTCTACCCCAACATTGTCTCTATAGTGTCAAATCTTTTCTCTCTATAATGTTGAATCTTTTCTCTCTATGTAGAATAATCTTGGACTAATAGAGTTAAGGTTAGGCACATTCGACCACAGGTTAGATAGACACAGATTGGTAATGTCAGCGTCATGTCAAATCTCCTATCTATATCCAACTGTTGTAGCAGCCAAAACAAAAAAAAAACATTTTTTATGTCGGATCTTTCGGATTTCGAATTCTGCGCGTTCGTTCTCGTTTGTTAAAACGATAACGAAAATACCCGAAATTTGGACGAAAACAAATGCACATGTCTACTTCATACTACGCAAGCGCTGCACATGCCCAGTACAGGGCGGGCATTATTCAACAGGGGGCATTTCTCGTCAGAACAACGGCGCTGTGAAAATGACTCAATGCGCACGCGTGAGATCGGGGAGAGAACGGGCACCGTATCCTGGAACAGGATGCTTGTGGGCATCACATGCCCACAAGAAAAATGAAAACGGCCAAGAAAGGATTAACAAACTTTATTTAAGAGATAAATCCGGACATCGGGGGAGACATTTTACAAAAGACGTGAGTGTTTAAATGCTAATTTAAAAGCTTCTGAAAGGGTTAAAAAAATTATTGTAGTTGGAACACCGCTTTAATATTAATTTATGTATTACAAATATTTAAAGCAAAAAAGTTAACTATAATTTTTGGGGGATATGAAACTTAAAGATATAAAATAACTATTTAAAGGCACAGCTGGTTTGCATTTTGACATCAGCTTTTTATTGGTCTCAGCACGCAAGACACATATGTCAGCACATCAACAATATATATATATATTTGACTTGCAGGCCTATCCGCCCTCTTATGGGCCCCAGTGCCTTTGTATCTACCCTCCTGCCAGGTTGGGCATTTTTGCCCCCACAGGCCCTATGAGTCATTCCTCAACAAGAAAAGCTGATTTTGCCATCTACACTGAGGCACACTCCTTCCTTCCTCTATTGGTTTTAATCACAAAGATAATATTTGGAATGATTTTCTGTTAACATCAAATGAAGCATGTAAGTGTCTACAACAAATATTTAAATCATTTATTGTACTTGTAAATATCCACTATAATATACGTTTTGTATAATGTTGAATATACACATCTATGTCCTCTAAAACACACCCCTGAAGAAAAAGTTGTTTACTTTGAAACGCGTCGGGTAACAGACGACATCTGCTCTTATGCTCGATCATTGATGTTTCATATACAGATTTGTATACATTCCAATTCTTGTTTTTAAATCTTGTTGTTATAAATAAATATTTTTCGTTACAAATTCTATACTGTGTCAATCAATTTTTCTAGATCCATGCTCTCAACCACTGCTCCCCAAAAAAAGTTTTAAAAACTGACCTTTTTTCGGGAGCAGTGATTTTAATAATGCTTAAAGTGAAACAATAAAAGTGAAATATTCCTTTAAATTTCGTACCTGGGGGGTGTGTATGATATGCATGTAAAGCAGCGCTTGTTTCCCGTGTTTAGAACTGTCCCTGCGCAAAGTGTCATTTCTGAAGGAAAAAAAGTAATTTAAAAGCACTCTATAATGAATTGTTGGCTCCCGGCAATACAGAGAAAAGTCATTGATAAAAAAAAAATTAAAAAATGCGTGGGGGTCCCCCCAAATTCAATTACCAGGCCCTTCAGGTCTGGTATGGATTATAAGGGGAACTCCACGCCAAATAAAAAAAAAATGGCGTGGAGTTCCCCCCAAAAATCCGTACCAGACCCTTTATCCGAGCACGCAACCTGGCAGGCCGCAGGAAAATAGGGGGACGAGAGAGCGCCCCCCCTCCTGAACTGTACCAGGCCACATGCCCTCAACATGGGGAGGATGCTTTGGGGGTCTGTGGCCCTTCAAAGCACCATGTCCCCATGTTGATGGGGACAAGGGCCTCATCCCCACAACCCTTGCCCGGTGGTTGTGGGGGTCTGCGGGCAGGGGGCTTATCGGAATCTGGAAGACCCCTTTAACAAAGGGGAACCCCAGATCCCAACCCCTATGTGAATTGGTAAGGGGTACATTGTACCCTTACCATTTCACAAAGAAAGTGTAAAAAATTGTAAAAAAAAACACACAGACACCGTTGGGAAAGTCCTTTATTAAAAAAAAAAAAAAAACCTATTCCAGCGATGTAATCTCTATGTTCTCTATGTCCCGCGGTGATCCGATGTTCAGCGCTGCAGTCTCCTCCAGTCTCCACTCCACACGAAACCCCCATGACGTACGAGGGGGCGGGGTCACCCGTCACATCATAGGGTAAGCCCCAGCTTTCCCCGCTTGCCGGGGCATAGCCAATGATGTAGGCGGAATCCTGCCCACTTCATTGGCTATCCCCCGCAAGCGGGGAAAGCCAGGGCTTACCCCTATGATCTGACGGGTGACCCCGCCCCCTCGTACTTCAGACCCCGCCTACGTCATTGGTTGAGCCGACCTGATGGGGAACGTGATTTGATTCCTCTGCAGTGTAATAAATGAATAGACCCCACCCCTTCTCACGTTCCCTATCAGGTCCGCTCAGCCAATGACGTAGGGAGGCGGGGTCACCTTCACTGGGTGTAAGGCTGAGCGGACCTGATGGGGAACGTGAGAAGGGGCGGGGTCTATTTTTACACTTTCTTTGTGAAATGGTAGGGGTACAATGTACCCGTTACCAATTCGCATAGGGGGGGTGGAATCTGGGGGTCCCCTTTGTTAAAGGGGGCTTCCAGATTCCAATAAGCCCCCCGCCCACAGAGCCCCACAACCACCGGACAAGGGCTGTGGGGATGAGGCCCTTGTCCCCATCAACATGGAGACATGGTGCTTTGGGGTCCAGACCCCAATTCCATGTAGGTAGTGTCACAGTGAACCTAAACCGGCTTTAGGGTCTCCGCTCTGGCATCTATGTCCCCCATTTGGTGTGTTCTACTGAGGGGGTGCAGGTCAGGTTAGGACTCTGCCCTGACCCCATGTAAACCACAAAACAAGTAGAGAAAAAAATCTGAGCCACAGTCACCATACAAGCCCAGCATGTAATAGGTGATAGAAGTCTCAGCCTTACCCCATCTAGGCCACGCCCCTGACATGTTTTGCCCCACTCATAGGGCTTAGTCATGGAGACCTGTGGTGTGTGGTGGCTGAGATTTTTCTTTACTTATTCTGTAGGTACTTATCACAGTTGGGATTTGAATTGAGGACCCTACTAAGACCCAGTGGGGACACTTATTCCAGTGGCAGCTGTCTAAGAAATGATTTACCTCACATTGGAGAATTATCCTCTCATTATGGGAATTTTCCTCAGATGCAAAAACTAAATATAACAGGGGATTTATCAATTCCCTACTACATTTATAACAAAACAACACAGTGCCTATTCATACCCCTTGAAATTTTCCACATGTTGTCATGTTACAACCAAAAACGTAAATGTATTTCATTGGAATTTTATGTGATAGACCAACACAAAGTGTCACATAATTGTGAAGTGAAAAAAAATTGATAAATGTTCAATACTTTGTAGAACCCCATTTCTCTGCAATTACAGCTGCAAGTCTTTTTGGGGATGTCTCTACCAGATTTGCACATCTAGAGAGGGACATTTCTGCCCATTCTTCTTTGCAAAATATCTCAAGCTCTGTCAGATTGGATGGAGAGCGTCTGTGATCAGCAATTTTCAAGTCTTGCCACAGATTCTCAATGGGATTTAGGTCTGGACTGTGACTGGGCCATTCTAACACATGAATATGTTTTGATATATTAATATGATGTTGGAAAAGAAGGGGGCAATGGGTATACTCAGTACCCTGGGATTTTCAAATACGGTGCTAAATAGAGACTGACAACAAGATCAAATCTTAAAAGGTTTGTTCATTTTATTAACATGAGAAAGACACAAGATATACATAAAATAAAATAACCATCCTTGAAAGCGTGTAACTCAAAGATCAAGGTGCGGTTTGCTAGGTCGCCACTCTACTAGTTTCGCTAAAATAGCTTCCTCAGGAGTGATTGTGACAGTAGCAGAATTATACTGAAAACACAGAATACATATGGTTAGCACAGAGGATGGTTAAGGATTAATGTTGCATCAACATATAGCATTGTTTAAATTAACTCACGGAAGTTAACGCATCAATATTGACATGATAATGGGGAAAAATATAAATACATAAACAAATAAACATACATAGTTGATCAGGACCCATACTGAACACCAAACATACATATGTATACATATGCACTCACCAGTTTGCAATAAAAAAACTCATCTAATATAAATGGGAGGAAGGATTCTCTCAGAGCCCCACAGTTCAAACGAGACAGCAATATTCCATTGCCCCACTCTACCAAACAGCAAAATCCAGTGGCCCACCTATTAGTATACGCAACCATAGGGGTATATTAAGTAGCATGAAATGGATACCTATAAATGGTAAGTAAAATGTGTTATAAGTACCGAGGCTGCACAAACACATTCAATTATGTAATACTTAAAATCGTAAGCTCTTACCTTTATAGAATAGATATGCCAATAAATTGTCGGTAAGTGTCTAGCATCAATATTGCTCATAGGGGCACTAAGGCTAAGATGTTTGAATGGGAAATGAATGAGTCATCGGAAGTGCACATCAACCCAAAAGGGAGATTAGATGCATTGGAAGATATCTGTCAGCTATAAAGCAAAAACAGAACATGTAAATCAGAATGGAAGGGAATGAGTCCTGGAGAAACACATGAATCAAAAAGTCTAATGACAAAGCATCCATGCAATGCCTTACCTAGATGAATAAACGTGCAGCATAGTCCAGCTGGAGGGAGTGCAACTAGCCCCTTAATGTGGGGAGGAATCCTAGCAGAAAGTGAGCGGTGCAGACCGCGCTTCATATACCCCCACCGCGGCGGCGTCTGACCTCATCGCCGTGGTGTGGACGTCTACTAGGAGGTCCATGTAAGACGCACGCGCCAGCCAATGATTAGGACTGGTGCGTGCATCAGTGAAGCAGCCAACCGGCGTGGCCTGTCCCACGTCAGAGGACGTGTGTGATGAAGCCCTCCGTGCTGCTGAAGTCAGCCGCGCCATCTTGAAAAAGGGAAAAACCACACTATTACATATGTAAGGTGGGAAAAATAGTTGGTAACAAAATAGGGATGGAAAATAAATGGAAATTCGAGGCTGACTGAACAAGGACCTACTAATAAAGGGCGACCTAGGTGTGCATAAGATTGGCAAAACAGATGCAATAAACCAATAAGGGCGCCCCGGGCGTCCGTATGCTTGCACTAAGGTGCACCAAAGGATGAACTGACAAGGGAGAAGTGCTACATGGAGTTGGCTGAATTATATCAACACACAAAAATGTGTATTAATATGTTTGAACAATCATGAGAATATGTTGATTGATGAAGAAAGTATAAATAACGAAAAAAATATATATTGATTGATGAAGAAATTCCATCTCCAATAATTTCGATTAATTGAGAAATCACAGGGAGATACAATGCTATTTGTGTAGCATAGCCAGAGTTAATAAACGACATAGAAAAAGGCAAACTGGTGAGATTGGAGGAGCACATAATGGGCCATGAGCATCACAATAGAGAAACAGTTTGTTGTCTATAATGCCACCGACGCTGTGGCTACTGCCGATTTGAAATAAATAAATCAACAAATTTAATGTTACAGAAGCAAACATGCATAAATAAAAACCAATATATTTATAGTGAGGCCACAGACATCCTGCGGCTACTGTTCAATAAGAAGTAGATACATCAAAATTCATATAAATTGTAAATAATGAAACAAATTTATATAAAAAAGAAGAAATATCCAGCAAGTGCTGGGGGTAAATCCAATAAGCAAAACAAACAACCACACACAGAAAAAAAAAAAAAAAGGGAAGAAGGAAAAAAGGAAGGAGGGGGGCCCTATAAAAAGGGCTTAAAACTGAATGCATCATTCAGACTAGGGTACCTAAGGGCAGAGAGCCTATGGATCCACCTGGCCTCTTTTTGGAGCAGGATCCTGTCATAATTCCCCCCTCTATCTCCCGGGGGGACATGTTCCAAAGCAGAGAAGTGCATTACTGTACTGTCAAATTTATGGAAAAGGCCCACATGACGACTAATGGGAGTTTCCATTTTTTTCTTTTTGATCAACGAGACATGGTCTCTTATGCGATGAAAAAATGGTCGTTTGGTCTTCCCAATATAAAAGGCATCACATTGGCACTGCATGAGATATACTATGCCAATGGAATTACACGTAACAGAAAATGAGGGTCTATGTACCTGTCCATTGGGAAGAATGACAGTAGATGATGAGTGCACATATCTGCAAAACTTGCATTTGTGACAGGGCCTGGTGCCCCTGAAAGGGATGGTATTGGATAGTGATGAAGAGAAATGACTATGAACCAAGGTATCCCTCAGAGATCTGGCTCTCCTATAAGTAATTTCAGGATAAGGTTTGATCCACTTGGAAATTTGTTCATCATTTGTTAGTAGGTGCCAGTGTTTTTGTAAAATATGTCGGACTTCTCGATGTTGATTTGAGTATTTGGTTATTAGACGTACTCCCGGGTCAGGTTTAGCTCTCTTGGGGCCATGTAAAAGAGCATTTCTATCCTGTTTTTTAGTTCTTGCATATGCTTTTTTGAGGCTTTTGTTACTGTAGCCTCGTTCTAGGAAGCGTGCTCTGAGTAGTCTAGCCTCAGATTCAAAATCTTGTTGATTGCTGCAATTACGGCGAAGTCTATGATATTGCCCGTAAGGCACACTGGCAATTAGAGATTTTGGGTGTGCACTTCCTGCGTGAAGCAGGGAATTTCCTGCCGAGGATTTACGATATAGAGATGTACTAATAGTGCCATCACTGTTGGCACTAATTTTTAGATCAAGGAAAGTCAAATTTGATTGACTTATTTCAAAGGTAAACTTCAAATTAAAGCTGTTAATCTTAAGGCGGTTTAGGAAGGTGGTGAGGGCATCCCTGGGACCGGTCCATACAAAAAAAATATCATCAATAAATCGTCGCCATATTGGAATGAATTCCAGAGAGTCCTGAAGGTCTTCTCTGAAAAAAAGTTGTCTCTCCCACCCCCCCAGATACAGGTTGGCATAAGAGGGGGCACACTTGGTCCCCATTGCCACCCCCTGTATCTGGAGGTAGTGGGAGTCTCCGAACAAAAAAATATTGTTGGATAGAATAAACTCCAATAGACTAAGAATGAAGTTTAAGTAGGTCCGAGGGATGCTCCTGTCCTCGACGATGAAGCCCTCCACAGCCTGCAAGCCAAGATGATGTGGTATGGAGTTGTAAAGGGCCTCAACATCGAGCGCCACCAACCATGATCCCCTGGGCAGGGAGAGCCCATCCAGAGCCCTAAGGAGGTCAGTAGTATCCTGAAGATATGATACCAATCCTTCAACATGTGGTCGCAAAAAGTCGTCGACCAATTGACTGGCGGTTTCCGTCAATGAACCATTTCCGGAGACGATGGGACGTCCTGGAGGGGAAGATAGACTCTTATGAACTTTAGGTAATGCATAGAGAGTTGGAGTTCTGGGGTTAGTGATATTGAGAAACTCCCAGGTTTTTTTTGTAATTAAACCATCGTGGTAGGCATTGCCAATCAGGTGTTTATAACGTGTATTAGTTAAATCAAGATGAGTATTAGACACCTTGCGGTACCATTCTTTGTTGGTCAATAAGTTCATGACCATCTGTTGATAGTCACGAAGGTTCATGACCACCAAGTTGCCCCCCTTATCGGAGGGCTTGATAATGATGTCCTTATTAAGCTGTAGAGATCGCAATGCATCAAGTTGGGAATCACTTAGATTGGATTCAGTCTTTGATTTCCAATGGGATTGGTTTATTTCCTGGGTTACCTGCTTAGTAAAAGCCCAGATGTTGGGATTTCCCTGCAATAGTGGGAACAGATTAGATTTGGGCCTATATTCTCTCTGAATTGATTTGGTTACTGGAGGATCCGAGGATGGTGGGGTTGAGGAGGGAAGCAGAGTCGCCAGTTCCCCCTCTAGGGCATCTGCCTCATCAAGGTCCGTGGAGTCAATGCCTCCCTCCTCCCACAACTCCATCAGATCCTCCAGGGCCTTAATGTCCTCAATACTCATCTCTTGCCAGAGAGGGTTGCCTGGAATGATGGTCTCAGGCACATTCCTTGGTTTGTCATAGAGAACTCGGAATAGCAGTTTCCTTGAAAATAAATTTAAATCTTTGATAAGTTCGAACTTATCAATTAGTTTGGTGGGACAGAAAGTAAGACCAAGCTTCAAAATTGAAATCTGGTCTGGAGTCAAAGGATATGAAGAAAGATTTACTATCTCAAGCTCAGTTTGGGAAGTTTTAGACTCAACAGTGGATCTGTATTTGACTGCTTCCTTAGGTCTAGTGCCAGTGATGGGAGTGATTGGGCCAGACGAAAATCCGCCTGATTAGAAAAACCTGAATGGGATGGATTGCTTACCTGTGCCTGAAGTGAGGGAGAGACGACCGAGGTGGAAATAGAAGTGCTGGGTTGATGATCAGGGAGTGCCAGTGCAATGATCGAAGAGTTCTTGGCTGCAGTTGCCCTAGTGGTGATGGGTGCCCGAGAGGAGGTGGTGCGTTGGGAAGGGGTGGATTTGGCAGTCGCCTTACCATTACGTGCTTTAAAGAAACCGTGAGTTTTGAGTGAGGGAGGTGGATCCGGTGCCTGTGTGGAAGAAAAGGAGGAAGCAGAGGAATCAGATTCACTGGGGTCATGAGAAGATTCATTGGGTTGACGTTGTGTATTATTGACTCGTCTGCGATTTTTGAAACCAGTGTTCCAATTATAGGCCTGGGTGTTGTCATAGGCCAACTTGTCTCTGACAAATTTCTTTTCTTTGGTTTTGAGAATGTTTAATACAAACGCCTCAAGCTCAACCTTGAGGGTAGTTTCCCTAGTTGGAAAAAGTTCGTCAGAGACAATGGTTTCATTGGCCTTGTATAAGTCTTCAATCTCACCATCAATTGTAATTAGATCCGATGTGTACTGTTTGTTTAATAGTTCCATCATCTGGATGGAACATGTTTGGAGATTTTTCTCCCATTCCACTTTAAATAAAGGATCAATTAAATTGAGGGTGGGAAATATTTGTACTCTGAGACCCCATGGGACAATGGTGTCCTCAATGTATTTGAGGAAGTACCATCTGTTCCAGAACAGCCTGGACTTCCTTTCCAACATTCGTTGGAGTCTCAGAATGAATCGATCCATGGAAAGACCTCCACTGGCATTGTTTTGAGCCTTGTGGATTCTGTCCATGTATCCTTCAAATGCATTACCACAATAGCTGGACATATTGGAAAAAAAATTTTGGGTCATGAAAAGGAAGAAAAAGAAAAGGAAAAGAAAGAAAAAAGAAAAATATATGACACAAATAAAAAACAAAACAACAAAAATGTATGCATATAGATATATACCCAGTACTTGTACACTAATAAATCATAAAGGTGTTATATCAATGTCTTATTATTGGTAATCCGCTTGTACAACAAACAGAGCACTGAAAACATTTGTAAGAAGTGATTTGACTAAGTACAAGAGTGCCTCCAAAGGAGAAATGGGTGGGTAACACCCGGGACATTCAGCAATGTAAGAAAGTGGGGGCACTTTTGGTCAAATCTTGTAGCACCACATCCCATGTAATTTGAAATTGGAAAAGAAGGGGGCAATGGGTATACTCAGTACCCTGGGATTTTCAAATACGGTGCTAAATAGAGACTGACAACAAGATCAAATCTTAAAAGGTTTGTTCATTTTATTAACATAAGAAAGACACAAGATATACATAAAATAAAATAACCATCCTTGAAAGCGTGTAACTCAAAGATCAAGGTGCGGTTTGCTAGGTCGCCACTCTACTAGTTTCGCTAAAATAGCTTCCTCAGGAGTGATTGTGACAGTAGCAGAATTATACTGAAAACACAGAATACATATGGTTAGCACAGAGGATGGTTAAGGATTAATGTTGCATCAACATATAGCATTGTTTAAATTAACTCATCAATATTGACATGATAATGGGGAAAAATATAAATACATAAACAAATAAACATACATAGTTGATCAGGACCCATACTGAACACCAAACATACATATGCACTCACCAGTTTGCAATAAAAAAACTCATCTAATATAAATGGGAGGAAGGATTCTCTCAGAGCCCCACAGTTCAAACGAGACAGCAATATTCCATTGCCCCACTCTACCAAACAGCAAAATCCAGTGTCCCACCTATTAGTATACGCAACCATAGGGGTATATTAAGTAGCATGAAATGGATACCTATAAATGGTAAGTAAAATGTGTTATAAGTACCGAGGCTGCACAAACACATTCAATTATGTAATACTTAAAATCGTAACCTCTTACCTTTATAGAATAGATATGCCAATAAATTGTCGGTAAGTGTCTAGCATCAATATTGCTCATAGGGGCACTAAGGCTAAGATGTTTGAATGGGAAATGAATGAGTCATCGGAAGTGCACATCAACCCAAAAGGGAAATTAGATGCATTGGAAGATATCTGTCAGCTATAAAGCAAAAACAGAACATGTAAATCAGAATGGAAGGGAATGAGTCCTGGAGAAACACATGAATCAAAGAGTCTAATGACAAAGCATCCATGCAATGCCTTACCTAGATGAATAAACGTGCAGCATAGTCCAGCTGGAGGGAGTGCAACTAGCCCCTTAATGTGGGGAGGAATCCTAGCAGAAAGTGAGCGGTGCAGACCGCGCTTCATATACCCCCACCGCGGCGGCGTCTGACCTCATCGCCGTGGTGCAGACGTCTACTAGGAGGTCCATGTAAGACGCACGTGCCAGCCAATGATTAGGACTGGTGCGTGCATCAGTGAAGCAGCCAACCGGCGTGGCCTGTCCCACGTCAGAGGACGTGTGTGATGAAGCCCTCCGTGCTGCTGAAGTCAGCCGCGCCATCTTGAAAAAGGGAAAAACCACACTATTACATATGTAAGGTGGGAAAAATAGTTGGTAACAAAATAGGGATGGAAAATAATAGGATTTTTATAACAGCTTACCTGTAAAATCCTTTTCTTGGAGTACATCACGGGACACAGAGCGACATAGTCATTACTAATGGGTTATATAGATACCGTCAGGTGCTGGCACTGGCAACTTCCAAAACCGGAAGTACCCTCCCCTATATAAGCCCCTCCCATCCGGGAGCACCTCAGTTTTGTAGCAAAGCAATAAGTGTCCCCAAAGAGGGGCGGGAGCTCTGTGTCCCGTGATGTACTCCAAGAAAAGGATTTTACAGGTAAGCTGTTATAAAAATCCTATTTTCTTTCTCGTACATCACGGGACACAGAGCGACATAGTCATTACTAATGGGATGTCCTAAAGCAATGCCAAATGAGGGGGGGGATACACCATACATAAGCTGAGCGCTATCAGACATGAGGATCTTTTGCGGCCTGCAACACACTGCGCCCAAAGGCGACATCCTCCTGACTTCTAACGTCCACCTGGTAGAACCTAGTAAACGTGTGAACTGAAGACCATGTTGCGGCCTTACAGATTTGAGCCAGGGAGGCCTGGTGATGCACTGCCCATGAAGTTCCAACTGCTCTCGTGGAGTGCGCTCTAACTTTGAACGGAGGCGGTCTCCTTCTCAAGCCATAGGCTTGTATTATGACCTGTCGAATCCACCTGGCTAAAGTAGATTTTGACGCTGCCTGACCCTTTCTGGGGCCTTCCGGCAGAATAAACAAAGTATCCGTTCTGCGAATCTGAGCAGTGGCTTTTAGATAAGCTTTAACTGCTCTTACTACATCCAAAGAATGCAATAACTTTTCCTCTACCGAAGTAGGTCTGGGGAAAAAAGAAGGAAGAACCACATCTTGGTTCAAATGAAACCTCGATACCACCTTAGGAAGAAAGGCTGGCTGAGGACGTAATACTACTCTGTCCTTATGGATAACCAGATATGGCTCTTTACAGGACATAGCTGCTAATTCCGACACTCTTTTAGCCGAACAAATGGCTACTAGAAAAATCAATTTCCTGGTGAGAAGCACCAAGGAAATATGCTGTAATGGTTCAAATGGTTGTTTCTGTAAAACCGACAGAACCAAGTTTAGATCCCATGGACATATGGGAATATTAACCGGAGGACTAATACGCATCACTCCTTGTATAAAGGCTTTGACTAGTGAATGCGAAGCCAAGGGCCTTTGAAAAAATATTGACAAGGCCGAAATCTGACCCTTGATAGTACTCAAGGCAAGCTTCCTATCTACAGCCCATTGTAGGAAGTCCAGAATCCTACCTATTACGTATTTACGTGGATGCCATTTCTTGGCCTCACACCAGGCGATGTACGCCTTCCAGATTCTATAGTAGATCTGCCTGGATACCGGCTTCCTGGCATTGATCATGGTAGATACCACAGCATTAGAGAGCCCTCTCTTTTTTAGAATGTGGGCTTCAATAGCCAGGCCGTCAAACCTAGGGCTGGTAAGGAAGGGTGGTATATCGGTCCTTGCGAAAGCAGGTCCGGACGATGTGGGAGGGTCCAAGGACTCCCCACAGACATTTTTACAATCTCCGCGTACCATGCTCTTCGGGGCCACGCTGGAGCCACCAGAATCACTGGTTTCTTTTCTACCCTGATTCTGCGGAGTAATCGAGGTAACAATTGTGGCGGTGGGAATGCATATATCAGCTTGAACTGATCCCAAGGGAACACTAGGGCATCCGAGCCGCAAGCTAGGGGATCCCTTGTCCAAGAGACAAACCTGTCCACTTTTGTGTTGAATCTGGATGCTAGCAGATCTACATCCGGTGTTCCCCACCGCTGACATATTGTCCGGAAAACCTCGGGATGAAGGGACCATTCCCCTGGGCATAATTGTTGGCGACTTAGAAAGTCCGCCTTCCAATTCTCCACTCCTGGAATGAATACCGCAGATATGGCTGGGACATATCTTTCTGCCCATCTCAGGATGTAATTTACTTCCCTTTGGGCTGCACGACTCCTGGTGCCCCCCTGACAATTGATATATGCCACTGCTGTGGCATTGTCTGATTGAATTCTGACAGGGGACCCTTGGAGTTTGGATGTCCATGCTACTAGGGCATACCGGGCTGCTCGTATCTCTAAGAGATTGATGGGCAGGGCCTTTTCCGCATCCGACCATCTGCCCTGGAGAGACCATTGCTCCAGCACTGCTCCCCAGCCTATAAGGCTGGCATCTGTAGTGACCACCTTCCAGGAAGTCGGACTGAAGGATTTCCCTCTTTCCAGATTCTGGGGAACCAACCACCAGCGGAGGCTCTTGCGAACGGAAGGGGACAAGGACATTGGTAAGTCCAGAGCCTGAACTTTTTTGTTCCAGGCTGACAGTATGGCCCTTTGCAACTTCCTTGAATGGAATTGACCGTAGGGTACTGCTTCGAATGATGCCACCATTTTTCCCAGCAGCCTCATGCACAGGCGTATGGATGGCTGTCTTTTTGAACCCACTAAGTGGATCAAATCTCTCAAAGACGACCCCTTTTCTTGAGGCAAGAAAATTTTTCTCTGGTCTGAATCCAGCCTTAGCCCCAAGTATTCCAGACTTTTGACTGGTTTTAGGGCTGACTTGTCTCGGTTGATAATCCAACCGTGATATTCCAGATACTTGATTGTCTCGTGAACAACCACTTCTAGTTTTTCCACTGAGTGGTCTATCAGCAACAAGTCGTCTAGATATGCCATTATCGTTACACCTCGTGTTCTTAGATTGGCCAATAATGGGGCCAGAATTTTTGTGAACACTCTTGGTGCTGTGGCCAGACCGAAGGGTAAGGCTCTGAACTGAAAATGGCGCCCTTCTACCGCAAAGCGTAGAAATTTTTGGTGGGCTGGAAAGATGGGAATGTGCAAATAAGCATCTTTGATGTCGATCGAGGCTAACCATTCCTCCCCTTGTAGGGCAGTGGCTACCGACCGGATCGACTCCATCCGGAAAGTCCTGATATGTAGGAATTTGTTTAGCCCTTTTAGATTTAATATGGGCCTCACGTCCCCGTTTGGCTTCGGGACTGTAAAGAGGTTTGAGTAAAACCCGAACCCCCATTCTTCCAGGGGAACCTCTATAATTACTGCTTGGAGCAATAATTGTTCTAGTGCCAACAGGAGGGATCCTCTCTTCTGGGGATCCCTTGGCACGTTTGACCTTATAAAGCGGGAAGGAGGGGAGTTTTTTAACTCCAATTTGTATCCCAGATCTACTGCGGAGAGCACCCATCTGTCTCGGATCGTGTCCCGCCAGGTCTCTGTGAACAACTGAAGTCTTCCCCCCACCCGATTGGGTGGGGGCAACCCTTCATGCATTTGACTTTGGGGGAGGTTTTGTACCTCTCCTGCTCCAGGGCTTCTTGTTACCCTGCAATTGTCCCTGATTTTTACCTCCGGGATTTGACCGAGGAGGCCGTCGGAACTGTTTCACAGCCGATGGTTGATTTCTCTACAACCGAATCGACCTCATCCTGATCCCCTTCAGGTAGGTCGATCCCTGTATGGGACTGTTGCTCTGTTAACAGGCACTCTGAGGGAGGAGACGGAGATCGGGCGCTTTTCTCCTGTGACAGGGAAGCCGCGATCAATGCTGACAATCTCTCTTCCAGCCCTCCCAGAGCTGAGGAAAAAACCTCCTCTGTTACATACACAGGAGCAGGTGAACTGAGGACAGCCACAGTACCAGGTACTCCTGAGGGTGCTCTACGGTCACTAACCTCTGATTCTTCAGGGGAGACTGGTGCAGCCAAAGCATGCCCAAGATCCTCAGAGCCCGATGGAGACCCCCTATTCCTCCTGGAATTTCTAGTCCCGGAGTTTTTAGACGGCATATTCCTAAGCCACAAAGCTGAGGTATTCCAGCCGAAATACACCAGTTACTGACAATAGTCTAGCATAAATGCTGCTATAAGAAACAGTTGGTGTCTACTAATGTGCCTTTCTAGGGGATGCCTGTATCAACCGCTTGCTGTATGCCTTCTTTAAATGTTGCCAGCTCTGTCTCTGTACCTCATAGCCAGCTCACCACACAAAATTGTGGTTTTTAACATGCTGGGACGCCCGCACATGCGCAGAAGCGCTGCGGCGCGCACAGAGCGTCATCCCCCAGGCTCCGCCCCCTTTCCCGGCTCACCTCTATATATAGAGGCGCGTGCACGCGCACGCACGCGGCCACGTGCGTCTTCGGCGCTAATTTCGAAAATGGAAACCAGGGACAAGAGCCAGGGCCCCTTTGCCGCAGGCCGGGGGATGGACGAGCATTGCAACATGGCAGAGGAAGCAGTTTCCCATAAGAGAACTCACCATCTGCCTGGACTCGCTCTGATGAAAAGAAACGAGTCCACATGACAAGAAACGTTCCACAGTGGCCTCTAGTGGACAAACACAGGTACCGCAGTCTAATATATTAAATATATATAAATTTTTTTTTTTTTTTTCTTGACCACCATTAAAAATTATTACATTTTTTTAGTAGTTACAGGCATGCACAGAATTTTGCGGGAATACCATTAGGTAACAGACAGAAAGACAAATTAGGCTTGGGGGTCCCCCAATAGAACCAAGTTCCTGGGGGCCCCCACTTACCTGTTCCCCGCCGCAGGACTTTGTTTGGTCCACAAAAGCCCAAGCTTCACCTATCACGGCAGGCATTGTAATCAAACCTTCAGGGACCGGGTTCCCAAGGATTCCACTCCCCTGGACCTGTATAGCACCCTGCACAGAAAACATCTTGGTCGTGGGTATGACCAGAGCTCTGGATCCCAGGGTCCAGCTCTCCTAAGAGAAGCATTACAGGCAAAACCTTGCTCTTCTCTGCAAGGCCCGGGTACCGACCGTTTAGCTATGAAGCTTTTTTGGTCGGATCCGGAATAGCTTACTGAGGCCCAAAAGAACCTGTACGCAAGCTCAGTGAAAAACACGTTTCTTCTTGGCCAACACCTTAGACACTGGCAAAAAACTGAGGTGCTCCCGGATGGGAGGGGCTTATATAGGGGAGGGTACTTCCGGTTTTGGAAGTTGCCAGTGCCAGCACCTGACGGTATCTATATAACCCATTAGTAATGACTATGTCGCTCTGTGTCCCGTGATGTACGAGAAAGAAAAATGGAAATTCGAGGCTGACTGGACAAGGACCTACTAATAAAGGGCGACCTAGGTGTGCATAAGATTGGCAAAACAGATGCAATAAACCAATAAGGGCGCCCCGGGCGTCCGTATGGTTGCACTAAGGTGCACCAAAGGATGAACTGACAAGGGAGAAGTGCTGAATTATATCAACACACAAAAATGTGTATTAATATGTTTGAACAATCATGAGAATACGTTGATTGATGAAGAAAGTATAAATAACGAAAAAAATATATATTGATTGATGAAGAAATTCCATCTCCAATAATTTCGATTAATTGAGAAATCACAGGGAGATACAATGCTATTTGTGTAGCATAGCCAGAGTTAATAAACAACATAGAAAAAGGCAAACTGGTGAGATTGGAGGAGCACATAATGGGCCATGAGCATCACAATAGAGAAACAGTTTGTTGTCTATAATGCCACCGACGCTGTGGCTACTGCCGATTTGAAATAAATAAATCAACAAATTTAATGTTACAGAAGCAAACATGCATAAATAAAAACCAATATATTCATAGTGAGGCCACAGACATCCTGCGGCTACTGTTCAATAAGAAGTAGATACATCAAAATTCATATAAATTGTAAATAATGAAACAAATATATATAAAAAAGAAGAAATATCCAGCAAGTGCTGGGGGTAAATCCAATAAGCAAAACAAACAACCACACACAGAAAAAAAAAAAAAAAGGGAAGAAGGAAAAAAGGAAGGAGGGGGGCCCTATAAAAAGGGCTTAAAACTGAATGCATCATTCAGACTAGGGTACCTAAGGGCAGAGAGCCTATGGATCCACCTGGCCTCTTTTTGGAGCAGGATCCTGTCATAATTCCCCCCTCTATCTCCCGGGGGGACATGTTCCAAAGCAGAGAAGTGCATTACTGTACTGTCAAATTTATGGAAAAGGCCCACATGACGACTAATGGGAGTTTCCATTTTTTTCTTTTTGATCAACGAGACATGGTCTCTTATGCGATGAAAAAATGGTAGTTTGGTCTTCCCAATATAAAAGGCATCACATTGGCACTGCATGAGATATACTATGCCAATGGAATTACACGTAACAGAAAATGAGGGTCTATGTACCTGTCCATTGGGAAGAATGACAGTAGATGATGAGTGCACATATCTGCAAAACTTGCATTTGTGACAGGGCCTGGTGCCCCTGAAAGTGATGGTATTGGATAGTGATGAAGAGAAATGACTATGAACCAAGGTATCCCTCAGAGATCTGGCTCTCCTATAAGTAATTTCAGGATAAGGTTTGATCCACTTGGAAATTTGTGCATCATTTGTTAGGAGGTGCCAGTGTTTTTGTAAAATATGTCGGACTTCTCGATGTTGATTTGAGTATTTGGTTATTAGACGTACTCCCGGGTCAGGTTTAGCTCTCTTGGGGCCATGTAAAAGAGCATTTCTATCCTGTTTTTTAGTTCTTGCATATGCTTTTTTGAGGCTTTTGTTACTGTAGCCTCGTTCTAGGAAGCGTGCTCTGAGTAGTCTAGCCTCAGATTCAAAATCTTGTTGATTGCTGCAATTACGGCGAAGTCTAAGATATTGCCCGTAAGGCACACTGGCAATTAGAGATTTTGGGTGTGCACTTCCTGCGTGAAGCAGGGAATTTCCTGCCGAGGATTTACGGTATAAAGATGTACTAATAGTGCCATCACTGTTGGCACTAATTTTTAGATCAAGGAAAGTCAAATTTGATTGACTTATTTCAAAGGTAAACTTCAAATTAAAGCTATTTTAGCGAAACTAGTAGAGTGGCGACCTAGCAAACCGCACCTTGATCTTTGAGTTACATGCTTTCAAGGATGGTTATTTTATTTTATGTATATCTTGTGTCTTTCTTATGTTAATAAAATGAACAAACCTTTTAAGATTTGATCTTGTTGTCAGTCTCTATTTAGCACCGTATTTGAAAATCCCAGGGTACTGAGTATACCCATTGCCCCCTTCTTTTCCAATTTCAAATTACATGGGATGTGGTGCTACAAGATTTGACCAAAAGTGCCCCCACTTTCTTACATTGCTGCATATTAATATGATGGATTAATATTCCATTGTAGCTCTGGCTGTATGTTTAGGGTCGTTGTCCTGCTGGAAGGTGAACCTCCACCCCAGTCTCAAGTCTTCTGCAGACTCTAAAGCCCTGTACACACGATCGGATTTCCGATGGAATAAAATCCGATGGATTTTTCCACCGGATTTCCAATGAAGCTGACTTCCATCAGTCTTGCCTACACACCATTAGGGCTCTTTCACACGGAGGTCCGTTCAGGTCCGCCTGTCAGTTTTTTAGGCGGACCTAAAACGGATCCTCCAGGTACCCCTATGGTGGCACGGATGTCAGCGGAGACATGTCCGCTGACATCCGCTCCGCTCCGCCAAAGTGTGACGGAGGAAAACCCTATTTTTCCTTCCGTCGGCGGAGCGGATCGGATGACAACGGACTCTACGGTCCGTCGTCATCCGATTCCCCATAGGGGAGAGCGGCGCTCTGACAGGGCGGTCCCTGCACAGTGTGCGGGGACCGCCCAGTCATCCGTCGGCTCAGCGGGGATCAACGGAGCGATCCCCGCTGAGCAAGCGGAGCTGCACGGGGCGGATCTGCACGGATCCGCCCCGTGTGAAAGGGGCCTAAGTCAAAAATCCGACCGTCCCAAACGCTGTGACGTAAAACGCTCAGAGGAGCCGAGAAAAATTAAGTTCAATGCTTCTGAGCATGTGTCGACTTGATTCTGAGCATGCGTGGGTTTTTTCTCCGATGGGGATGATCGGAATTTGCTATCGTTTTTTTTCCATCGGATAAATTTAAAACATGTTCTATTTTTAATCACAGATGGAAAAAAGACCGATGGGGCCCATACACGATCGGTTTGTCCGATGAAAAAAGTCCATCGGACTGTTTTCATCGGTAAAACCGATCGTGTATACACTGCATAACCGATCGTGTGTACACGGCCTAACAGGTTTTCGTCTAAGATTGTCCTGTATTTGTCTCCATCCATCTTCCCATCAACTCTGACCAGCTTCCCCGTCCCTGCTGAAGAAAATCATCCCCACCACATGATGCTGCCACCACCGTGTTTCACGGTGGGGATGGTGTGTTCAGGGTGATGTGCAGTTTTAGTTTTACGCCACACATAGCGTTTTGCTTTTACGCCAAAAAGTTCAATTTTGGTCTCATCTGACCAGAGCACCTTCTTCCACATGTTTTCTGTGTCCTCCACATGGCTTCTCGCAAACTGCAAACAGGGCTTTATTGCTTTCTTTCACCAATGTCTTTCTTCTTGTCACTCTTCCATAAAGGGCAGATTTGTGGAGAAGCACGACTAATAGTTGTCCTGTGGACAGATTCTCCCATCTGAGCTGTGGATCTCTGCAGCTCCTCCAGAGTTACCATGGGCACAAAAACATTTATAATTTTCCTTCTACTTCACAATTATGTGCTCCCTTTTTAGGAGAAGACATCCCTCCGGAGAGTTACTGGGACCCTACCGTCACCATGACACTGCACTGGGTCTTTGGAAGAGTTCCTCCCCCGGCCTCCTCATCCTAGATGCGGGTCCCCTCGCAAGGCGGCACCCTGAGAGTCCTCGATCCTTGGTGGACCCCAGCCGAAAGTGCTTGGTTCCAGGCCTCTGCTGCAGTCCCTGGGCCTACATACCCAGAGCGGACAGGAACAGCAAGATAGTACCTCACCCTGGGGCTAAAGGTGCCCAAGGTGGAACAGGAAAACCCGCCCCTGGGCCAAAGGTGCCCAGGGCAGACAGGAACACACTCCCTGGGGTAGGACCCCCGACAACCAAAGAAGAACCTAAGACCCTCCAACAGGCAGCATCTTCCCCTTTTATATCCTCTCCCAGCACACACAGCAGGTAAACCCCGCCCCACTGCACGGCTGCTGAGAGGGGACACACAAGGCACAGCACTGTATCAGCGGTTCAACCCTAGCCTACCATGGCAGCGCCACCAGTAGGCCACAGGGAACTGTACACCGATACTCTCCCTGCGGACAAAATGGTTGCAAGAACCCTGACAAATTAGGGTGTTTGAGCAAACTACCACTCAAACACTTCCCCTAAATTTAGCACCCCGCTACATACTCCCCCCACTAAATTGACACTGGTCCCCAGTGTCTGGAGCAAACCTATGTCTCTCAATCCTGAGTCAACATAGGCCTATTCCAGAAACCATCTAAAAAAAACTATTTTGAAAAAAAAAAATGTTTGTTTGTGCCGGAACCTGAACATGGGGAAAAGGGAGTTAAATGTAGAGGTGAAAGAAGAGCAGAGAAAAACACATGTGTACATCAATGTCACATAAAACCACATTTTTTATATTTACATTTCCCTCCCGCCTATAATAGCTAAGCCACCTTTTCTCAATGACTTGCTTGGTGTCCACCTGTAGGGAAGGAAATACACATAAACCAATAATTCACATTCTTAGTTATGAACATTTAGAATGAAAAGATTTTCCCCGAGAGAAAAACCCCTTCCTTCTAAAAAGTAAATCACATTCAACTGTAAAAGTTACTTAACACCGCCACCTAGTGGAAGTGCCACCATCAAGACACTTGTCAGAAAACTTTTCTTCTGAGGGTAAAACTTCCTTCTTCTCCTTTGGCCCTACTCTGAACTATTCTACCCCAAAAGTCTCTGTCTTTTGATACTGCGAGCAAGAAAAAAAAACACATAACTGCTCCCACTTCTCCAGCAAGTAGAAAACCCCATCTGCAAGGGTAAAAGTCCTTGGGCTCCAGGAGAGTACACTCCGGAATGAAACAAAGGGCAAACACAAAGAGTCCAGTCTCTTAAAGATAATACTGCGGATGCGGCAACACCAATGGCTTCCAGTTCTTATCAAACGTGTCTATGTGGTATTCTGCATTGTCCTTGTCCTTTCTGCAAATTACCACTTTATCGGCGTGTATATGCCTGCCGAGCATCCAGGACTCTCTACAGTCTTTGTACCGCTTGGTGGCTGTGGCAGAACAGGAGTAGTACCTACGGGCCTGGGGTACCTTCAAATGGGTTCAGACAAAGTCCACGTACCACTGATCTCTACAGGCCTCCACTTCAAACAACAAGTCTTTAGGCAGGTACGGGTATTCCCACCCATATTCGCTTGCCACCCTCTGATTGAACAACCGCTGCATCCGAGACAACGGTGGCATGGTTTCACGATCCCCCATACCCGGCAGAACTATAGTATCCGGGTGTCGAGGCACTTTCACTACCTCCGGACCAGACATAAGGGCCCGCAATGACACTCGTCCCATCCCAGCAACAGGTGCAGGCATCTCCAATGGCAGACAACGGGACAGATACCCCCTCAGGCTCCGGGGCCTCCACCCGGGGTGTAGCATCCCCAGTGACTATGGGTGAGTCCCTTTTCCTACGGGACGAGGACAGGGGCATCTTATCCCAACCCTTCCGCTCGAACAGTTCTTCTATGGCCACATCATCCCCTGGATCGGAGACTGACTCCAGGTTGGAGGTATCACATTCCTCCGCCGGCAGGTAACTCAGGGTGGATAACGAATCACCGCCTCTGACAAGTTCAAGGGCCCTGGGATCCCCAACCCAAGCATCCCCAATACTTCGGACCTTAGCCAAGGTCCCTTTCCCCGGCTTACCTCAGCTTGTAGCTGAAGCAGGATGTCCGGAACTTTTTCCAATGGATGCATCCGATCCGGGCAAGCGCTGGGGTGTAACTCTACCACGGCCGCAGGAAGCTTTAACATAGCGACCTTCCTCTTGGGCTGTGCAAGGGAGGGAGGACTCCGTAACGACCGAGGCAGCATCCTCCGGTCTCTCAGTCTCTGGTTCCGCAGCAACCGGAACATCTTCAACCTAGACTTCCTCTGAAGTCTCAACAGTGTGCGTGGGGTTGACTGTGGAAGCTCTGGTTCCTTCTTCCAAAGTGGTGGCGCCCGTAAGGTAGTTCAGACGGAAGGCCCGAGGTTTCTCAGTAGGCTGCTCTACCTCAAACAGGAATTCCTTGCACTGCTCGCATCTTCCAAAAGGCCTAAGATGCACCACCAGTCCCTGGCATCCGGGACAAACCACTCCAAGGGCCTCCGTCTCTCTGCAAACATAAAGAGCGAAGTGACCCCGAGGCTTCAGTCAAATCCCCGTGTCAGTAACAGAAACAGCAAAGGGGGCAATGTCCACGGTAGTAGAATTTGGAATCCATGGGGCATTAGACGCCATCTAACCCACTTGCCGATCCATTGCGCACTGTTCCTTTTGCGCCAAAGCCACCATGTGCAACTCCTCACATGGCATGGCTCCTCCCATTTCTCTGCAATTTTTGTGGGCTTCTCTCTGTAGGCACGCCCACGAACTACGCAGCATGGGTTCTCCTCGTGGCGCAGTCACTTTTTCTCTCAATATGGCCGACCTCCACGGAACTTCACAGGGGAATAAAGTTCAAACTCTGGGGGGGTTTTCAACACTTTTCCACCGTAGACATCCCGGACGAGCCCCCACGTGTAGCGCACACACCCCACTCCTACCTGCATTAACTTTGGCTCCTCGCAAGAAGAGAAAGGCACACCGCACTACCAGCCCGTACCCTCCTGTGTGAGGGTACGGTGCCCAGGGCAAAGGTGCCAAAGGTGCTAAAGGTGCCCAGGGCAGACAGGAACACACTCCCTGGGGTAGGACCCCCGACAACCAAAGAAGAACCTAAGACCCTCCAACAGGCAGCGTCTGCCCCTTTTATATCCTTTTATACGGCTGCCGAGAGGGGACACACAAGGCATAGCACTGTATCAGCGGTTTAACCCTAGCCTACCATGGCAGCGCCACCTGTAGGCCACAGGGAACTGTACACCGATACTCTCCCTGCGGACAAAATGGTTGCAAGAACCCTGACAAATTAGGGTGTTTGAGCAAACTACCACTCAAACACTTCCCCTAAATTTAGCACCCCGTTACACAAAGAAGGAAACAAATTAGTATACATGGTTACACATGAAATTATATAAATGTAGAGCATATTCTGAAACGACACGCATATGTATCCCTAATTGGGGAACAGGCAGAACACAATCAATCAAAGCAAAAAGTCTCACAATATATTCCATACCTCGATGGAGCACGGGAATCTAAAACAGTTGGAGCAGCCCACACCAGGTGCCAACACAAACAACTCCGTCCAAAGTGGCCACAAAACCCGTAAGGGAGGATGAGTTTAAAAGGAATATTTGTAAGTGTGCCTGTAATTAATTAATGTACAAATTAATATATTATACTAGGAAGGGAGGAGAGGGGGGGAAGGGAGGGGAAAAGGAAAGGAAAAGGAGGGAAAGGAAAGAGGAAGGGGGGGGGGGGGGAAGAAAAGGGGAGGGGGGAAGGAAAAAAGGACAAGGAAAAGGGGAATCAAGATGCAGACATCTCTTGAAAAGAACACACTCACCTCCCTCCTATTATACAACTATCCAACCAATTTGGAGCTCATATAGGATGAGGACTGGGTAGAATTACTAGTTATCAGGGCAATTTCCTGTTCAGACTCATCGAAATGGAAGCAATATATATAAAATTTCAATAATAAACTTCTAATTATTACTATCTTCAAAACAACGAGAAAAAAGAAAAAAACAAAGTAATCCATTGATAATAGCTTCTCACCAAGTAGAAGGTCACAAGCAACTTGGACCAAATCCACTTCTGAAGCAGGTATGGACACCTTATCCAAACGCAAAACCTTACAGGTAAATACAAGGTAAAGCCCTCAGTAAGTGTCACCTAATGGGGAAACAATTCACCTGGATGCAAATGATACACATAAGGGGAAACCCATTAGTATGGTAACTCCTCTAAGTGAAGTGGTCACCTGAAAGTAAAGTAACTACCTGTTATTCAGTCCAAGTCCGGCACGAGCACCCACAAGTGTCCCAATACAGCTGATGCTGTCTGGGATTTAAATATCCCACCCCCCGAAGCGCCAAAGCGTGGCGTGTGACGTCACGCCGCATTGATGCTTCACAGACACAAAGAGAAGAAGGACCTGGGTCCGCAGACTGACGCCCGGAATCCAGGAAGTGAGGTCACTTCCTGTGTGTGCCACCCATACACAGAATGACCTTCTGTGCTAACACAACAACACTGCGCAAGTCAGGGATGTGCCATGATCGTATTAAAGGGGTGCTAAAATGAATCCCGTGGGGGCCACGTACCATGGGTCCCTCTGTGTGGGAAAACACCGGACCGGGATACAAAGCCTTACAGGCGAAACTGTAGAAGTACAATAGATGCTTCTCTCAACTGAACACATTCTGCGACTGTCTGTTTGCTAGGTAGTGGGTGTTTACCTGCGATGGTCAAAACATGTGTATTTATCCGTTTTTTAATGTATGTAATGAATAAACATTTTTTCTACTTTTTTATATATATATATCATTTGTTACGTGGTTTATATAATCTAGCACCTTAAAAATCCCATATCCTGTCCAGTTATTTTCTATATCAATATAGGGATGATGGTGCCATTAGATATTTGTGCACATATATGCTGACTTCTGTCATACTCTTTTCGAATACATGTATCATAGAATCTAGGAACAGAAAAACTAAGTGAAACAATGATGACCCTGGATTTAGGAATTCTAGTAGCTCATAGACGAAATAAAAGCATGCAATGGAAATATGTAGCTTTGATAGAAGCATTGATAAAAAAAAAAATTCTCCCCAGCTTTGGGGGACCATATCTCTTGATCAGAGTGGTGTTCAGCGGTTGGGTAGTAGCAGAAACAAGTATTTGTTTTCTTCTTTACCGGTGAGTAAGGATGAGCTCTGGCGTGTTCGCATTGAACATGTGCAGAGCCTGCCAGGAAGTCGGCACCGCGCTGCGCTAATGACAGGCACAGAGACATTTCCAGATGCTCGGCTGCAGAGATCGGGAAATGTCTCCCTGGCTGTGATTAGCGCAGCGCGGGTGCCGACTTCCTGGCGGGCTCTGCGCGAGTTCAATATGAACACGCCGGAGCTCATCCCTACAGGTGAGTGCTTTACTGAAAGGTTTTCATTATGTGAGCGGGCCTCTTTAGCCATTTCTTCTTGTGTTTACGGCCTTTCTGAATCAGAGCAACTTTTTAATTTCCACTACGGGCCTATTTACTTGACAATATCTTTTTCAATACTTAAATTGGAACTTTAGTTCTGATAGAGAATAATAAAATGGGGGGGTAAATGATGCGCATACCAGGATAAAGACCAAATAAATCTAATAACTAATGAACTAAGCAGCTGCCACAACTAAAAGGTGTTCACACACCAACAAAAAATTTGAAAATGGGGGGGTGTAATGGCGCTTGCTAAAAACAAATCCCTTTAATTAAAGTGCAACAAAGTGGGTATGGTCAGGGAAGGCATGGCCGTGCAATAGGAATCGCACGTCAGACACGCACATTCACGGCGCATCGGCACGTATGCGTGTGCCTGTCACCAACATTGGCGCCAGAGGGGCTATTTAAAGTGAGTGCACCAAAGACTCCTTGCTGTTTAGTCTGCAGCTTCTGTGTGTCCTGAAACCCATTATCTGTGCTGACTTCTGATCCGTGACCTGGCTTGCCCTCACTAACCTTGTCTGCTTGATACCCTGACCTCTGCTTATTTTGGAATTCTCTTCTGCCTGCTGCTCTGCCTGTTCCACCAGTACGTCTCCGATCCAGCCTGCCTGACTCTGCACCTGTTCCTCCAGCCTGCTGCAGTTCTGCTCTGCAAATCGCACCAGTTCCTGTTTCCATCTGCTATCCAGTCTGCCACCGTCCTGGTCTACCCAGCCAAGTGGTTGCCTGCTGCATCTCCAGCGACGAGCATTCAGCCACCATATTGGACTGATCCTAGGCACTCCTGCGTCACCGTGCTTCCATGGCCGCTGTCTCAACCTCAGGGGCCCGCAAGCCGGTGCGGCAAGAGAGGCTCTCCTCTACACGTCAGGCTCACGATCCAGATACATGACAGTACCAAACAGCCATGACTGAGCCTGCAGGAGGATCATCTCCATTGGAAGAGATCTGCCAGCATCTCGCTTCCCTCTCACAAACGATAACATCCCTGCAGGAAGACTACGCTCGGCTAGAGGATCGCGTTCAAGGACTGGCGACTGCTGCGACTTCTGCTGTAACTTCTGCTGTAACTTCTGCTGCGACTTCTGCTGCCTCTTCCACCATATCCATGCCTGCTACATCCACTGGGGTCTCTGCTTACCCTCCAGTAATGTTGTTACCCCCCGAGCCTCGAGTTCCAGCCCCCGAGAAGTTCTTTGATGATCGAACCAGTTTAGAGCTTTTCAGAATGCCTGTCAGCTCTACTTTGATCTGCAGCCAAGGACATTCTCTCTGGAAACCACCAAGGTGGGATTCACCATTTCCTTGCTTCGAGGAGAACCACAGTCCTGGGCTCATCGCCTATTGGAGGAAAAGGACATTCAGCTAAATACTCTACAACTTTTCTTGACGGCCATGTGTCAGCTATACGATGACCCACAATGAACCGCCACTGCTGAATCTGCCCTGCACACCCTGCAGCAGGATTCCAGACCAGTCGAAGACTACGTGACAGAGTTTAGACGTTGGAGTGCAGACGTCGACTGGAACGACGCAGCCCTGCGTCATCGATTCCGTTTGGGTCTCTCAGAAGGATGAGCTGGCCCGGGTAGGAATACCCAGCACACTAGAGACTTTGATAGAGCTTTCGATACAAATCGATCGCCGATTGCGTGAACGGAGGTCTGAGAAGTCTTCCCAGCAGTTCGGACCAACATGGACATTTACCAAGGCCCCTAGGTTTTCCGACTCTGTGTCTGAAGATCCTGCTCACTCTATTCCAGAGGCATCCAAACCAAGACAGTTGGGCTTGATCCGCCCGTCACTTTCCTTCAAGGAACGCCAACGTCGACGGATGGGCACCCTCTGTCTCTACTGTGGGGAACCCGGTCACTACATATGCATCTGCCCGGCTAAACGCCATAAATGTCCACCTCTTTCTCCAGCTAAACAACCCAATATATCTGCCAGTTCAGCTCATATAGTTTTGCCTATATCATTCCAGCTTCCGGGAAGGACAGTGCCAGTAACTGCGATCGTTGATTTGGGTGCCTGCAGTTGTTTTATTGATCTGTCCTTTGCAGCCCAGCAGCATATTCCACTGCGACCCAAGGACCAAGGACTTTCCGTGTTCCTGGCAGATGGATCTTGCATTAAATGAGGACTTGTGACCCAAGAGACTCCCCCACTTCTAACCACTGCCAACACCAATCATCAGGAACTACTTCGCTTGGATGCGATTTCCTCACCTCTCTTCCCCGTTATCTTGGGCCTCCCTTGGTTGCAGGCTCACAACCCACATATAGACTGGGACTCTGGAAGAATAGAGTTCCTTTCATCTTACTGCCAGAAACAGTGCTGTCCGGCACCACCTCAGCCTCCTGCATCTTTGCTTTGCCTGGAGTCGCATGCCGAACTATGCCAGGTAGTTCCCAAATGCTACCATGAATTCCTGGATGTATTCTGTAAAAGGGGCGCAGATACCCTTCCTCCACACAGATCATATGACTGCCCCATAGAACTTCTTCCGGTGGCAGAGATCCCTTTCGGATGCATCTTCCCTCTGTCTGAACGTGAGTTGGAAGTTCTAAAGGACTATGTTGAGGAGAACCTGCGGAAAGGGTTCATTCGCCCCTCCACCTCACCAGCAGGAGCAGGTATATTTTTTGTGGAAAAAAAAGACAAGACCAGGCGACCATGTGTGGATTACCATGACATAAACAAGATCACAGTAAAATAACGCTATCCTCTGCCCTTAGTTCCAGAACTCTTTCAAAGACTCAAGTCTTCCAAGGTCTTTACCAAGCTTGACCTCCGAGGAGCCTACAACCTGGTCCAGATTCGGGAAGGCGATGAGTGGAAGACCGCCTTCCGTACCCGCTTTGGCCACTATGAGTATCTGGTCATGCCATTCGGCTTATGTAATGCTCCAGCCACCTTTCAGTATTTTGTCAACGACATCTTCAGAGACTTTCTTGACATCTTTGTCGTTGTATACTTAGACGACATCCTGATATTTTCCATCTCGTTAGACATTCACCGAGGGCATGTCAAGAGCGTACTTCTCCGGCTCCGCCAGCACAGACTTTACGCCAAAGCGGAGAAGTGCGACTTCGAGCAACAGAGCATCCAGTTCCTTGGGTTAATTATTTCCACTGGGGGAATCAGGATGGATCCCCAGAAAGTATCCACAATCCTGGATTGGCCAGCCCCTATCGATAAGAAGGGAATCCAGCGTTTCATAGGCTTTGCCAATTTCTACCGTAAATTCATTAGGAACTTCTCAGCCATTATCTCCCCGATCACCCAACTTACCAAGCAAGGCATTCGCTTCCACTGGTCCGCAGAGGCACAAGTTGCACTTGAAACCCTGAAGGAACGTTTTACCACTGCCCCCATTCTCAGCCATTCAAACTCTACCCTGTCCTACATCTTAGAAGTGGATGCTTCAGAGAGCGCAGCCGGAGCAGTCTTGTCGCAGCGTCAGGGCCCCAAGAATGTGATCCATCCAGTGGCATTATTTTCTCGAAAACTTACCCAACCAGAAAGGAATTACGATGTGGGAGATAGGGAGCTTTTAGAAATCAAGGCTGCATTAGAGGAGTGGAGGTACCTGCTAGAAGGAGCCACTCACCCAATACTAATCTTCACAGACCATAAGAACCTTGAATATTTAAGGACTGCAAAACGTCTGAGGTCACGTCAGGCCCATTGGGCTATCTTTTTCTCAAGGTTTGTTTTTCACATTACCTACAGACCCGGATCGAAAAATACTAAACCAGACGCGCTTTCGCGCATGTTTGAGGATCCGAAGGACATACCCCCACCAGACACCATCCTACCAGCCGGGAACTTCCTCCTGTTGCAGTCAGGCCTGTTACCACAATTGCAGCAAGCCTCAGCAGGCACAACCAGTCCGCCAGGGGTCACCTTGCAGGCGAGGAACGGCCTATTATGGAAAGAGGGACACATTTTTGTACCAGAAACCGCTAGAGTAGCGGTCTTAGGACTCTGTCATGACCATCCGTTAGCAGGCCATTTCGGTACCCACAAGACCATAGAATTGGTCCAGCGTACATTTTGGTGGCCTGGGTTGGAGAAGGACTGCAAGGCCTACGTCAAATCATGTAATATCTGCACCCGGAATAAGACTACCCGAAATAAAGCTTGGGGCCTACTCAGACCCTTACCCATACCTGATAGGCCTTGGAAAATGATCGCCATGGACTTTGTTGTTGAGCTTCCACCTTCTGAAGACTGTTCTGCTGTTTTTGTGGTGGTGGATCGCTTATCAAAATTGGCTCACTTCCTGCCCCTGAAAGGAACTCCATCTGCAGCCGAGACCGCTCAGGTCTTTATCAAAGAGGTTGTCAGACTCCATGGCATTCCAATGAACATTGTATCGGACCGTGGAGTCCAGTTCACGTCAAGGTTCTGGAAGGCATTATGTGGATCCCTAAAGATTGAATTATCCTTTTCATCAGCATACCATCCCCAGACCAACGGTCAAACGGAACGGACCAACCAAACCCTAGAACAGTATATCCAATGTTTTACGTCCTTCGCCCAAGATGACTGGGTACCTCTTCTTCCTTTGGCGGAGTTTGCGTATAATAACGCCAGCCTCTCTGCCATCAAGCAATCCCCATTTTTTGCGAATTATGGGTTCCACCCAACCGTTTTACCTGACTTGATTCCTGAAACTGCTGTTCCTGCTGTCCAGAGCACTCTTGATTTTTTTTCTTCTAATAACTTATTGTTACAGGAGGCGGTCAAGAAAGCTCAGGAGGACAACAAGAGAATCTTCGATAAGAGGAGAAGAGGGGAACTGCTGCTACAACCAGGGGACCAGGTATGGCTCGCCACAACAAACTTAAGGATGACTTGCCCATCTAAGAAGTTGGCACTGAAATTCTTGGGACCTTTTCCGGTAAGAAGAAAGATTAATGATGTGTCTTATGAGTTAATTTTACCTGAGTCCCTCAAGGTACATCCCGTATTCCATGTGTCCCTGTTAAAGCCGGCAGTATCAGACCCGTTTCCCAATCGCAGTTCAGGACCCCCCGACACCTGTTACTGTTAATGGGGACGAGGAATTTGAAGTTGAGGCCATCATAGACTGCAGGAAAAGAAGGGGACAAACTCAATACTTAATTAAATGGAAGGGTTATGGTCCGGAGGAGAACTCTTGGGAGCCCCATGTTGAGGGCATGTGGCCTGGTACGGTTCAGGAAGGGGGCGCTCTCTCATCCCCCCTCTTTTCCTGCGGCCTGCCAGATTGCGTACTTGGATAAGGGTCTGGTATGGATTTTTGGGGGGAACCCCACACCATTTTTTATTTTTATTTTGGCGCGGAGTTCCCCTTAATATCCATACCAGACCTGAAGGGCCTGTTAATGGAATTTTGGGAAACCCCCACGCATTTTTTTTTTCAATGACTTTTCTCTGTATTGCCGGGACCGACAATTCATTATAGCCGCGAGTGCTTTTAAATGACTTTTTTTCCTTCAGAAATGACATTTTGTGCAGGGACAGTTCTAAACACGGGAAACAAGCGCTACTTCACAGGCATACTATAGACACCCCCCAGGTACGAAATTTAAAGGAATATTTCACTTTTATTGTTTCACTTTAAGCATTATTAAAATCACTACTAAAGCAGATCAACCAGCGCAAATAAAAATAACACAGAAAGAATTGCAGCTGAACACTGAGGGTCAAAATATCAAATCCCCAAGTAAACTGGCAAAAAAGCAGTGCAGCGCAGCAAGAAAATAAAAAATATAAAATATAAAATAAACCAAAACCCAAATTAAATCATAAAAAACAACAATACTGAGAACGGTAATAAATTATTAAAACAATGTGTCCATAGAATTTCTCTTAGCAAGGATAGAAGCCCAAGACAGTGTCCACATATGAAGTGACTCCTAAAGATTATCAAATGGTGACTTATGTGATATTCCTCCACCACCGAAAATAGGTTTGCAGCTCACCTCAGAGCATGGACCCCTGAACCAGTCAGTCAGGTCATGCAAGCATGTTTCCCTTTTATGGGACAAATATTCCAAGGTAGATAAACTCAGGAAGGCAATACGATAGGGGGAAATCCACAGGTCACTGGATCAGAGCTCCGGTCCGGGTATGATAATATGCAAAATAATATATATAGATCTAGTGCTCTCCGTATGGTACAACATATGTTTATTTAAAAAAAGTAAAGATGCACTTACATACATAGCACTGTATAAACCCCAGTGCATGGGAATGCCAGCATGTAGTGAAGCGAGTGTCAGCATGGAAGAGAGGCGCGGGTGACGTCACATCTGCTCACGTATTCCGTACGCGTTGCGTCCTAGCACTGGGCGGGACTTCATCAGCGGTACGGAACAGCGTGAATCACCCGCTATAAATATCAATGGAACGTGGAGCCGGCCAATCACAGCACAATCAACAATCGATTGTCATGGAAACCCTGCCAGCAGGGAATAAGACGGAGGCCGGTAAGGACCAAAATAAAGAAGAAAGCAAAAATCCCTTTGAAAGGGAAAAACTTTACTGCACCACTTACGTGGAGTATATAATTTTGCTCAATTGATTATCAAATCAAGAAACAAATAAACAGTATGTGAATCGTAGCCCACGTCTCCTGCTGACACTGGAAAATACATATAAATATATACATATATGCAAAATGAGCATAATAGAAATACCACAGAAATTCTTTTTAAAATTCATTTCAAAATCAGGCAAAATAAAATAAAAATTAAATAAAATAAAATAAAATATAGCAAAAATTAACGATCAGAGATAAAACAATTTAAATCAAAGTCAACATTCAAGCCAGCAGGTACTAAAACTTGTGTCTCATGTATCCACTGAGATTCCCTGCGGCTTAACTGGCGTATAAAACTACCACCTCTCCAGTGTTTGATTACTCGTTCGATGCCCCAAAATTTCAAACCTCTAGGGTTTTGATTATGCATCAATTTAAAATGTCTAGACACATTATGTGTTTTAACTCCTCTTTTAATGTTGTTCACATGCTCCCCCAGACGAACGTGAAGTGGTCTAGAGGTTCTACCAATATACTGAAGACCACATTCGCATTCCAGCATGTAAACAACGCCTATAGTGGTGCACGTAATCAACTGACCTATCTTATATGATTTTTTGGTAGCAGTGGCGAGAAAATCTTTCCTCTTTTTTATATTGCACTTAGAATGCTTGCAGGCTGTGCATCGCCCACAAGCATAAAAACCAGCGAGGAAGGAAAAAAGTCTGTTTTCAGAGTGCACTGGAGGGTCAACAACTCCTGGTGCCAGACAATCTCGCAAAGACGGAGCTTTCTTATAGATAAATGCTGGGCGTGATGGCAACAGCGGGCCCAAAACCTTGTCTTGCTTTAGTATTGACCAGTTATTTGAAACTAGTTTTTCAAATTTCTTATATTGTACGTTATAATTGAGTACCATTTTGAAATTCGAGATACTAATATTGGTTTCTCTGACTTTATCAGCTACCAATGGTCCCCTATCCAAGGAACGTACATTCTCTATCTCTTTATCTAAAGAGTCCCTATTATACCCTTTCTGTTGGAATCTGGATGACAAAATCTGTGCCTGTGTGAGAAAGTCCTCCTCCCTTGTGCAATTTCGCCTAAGCCTAATAAACTGACCTTTCGGCATATTGCATAGCCACGATTTGTGGTGGCAACTATCAAGTGGTATGTATGCATTACGATCAGTAGGCTTTAGATAATTACACAGGCGGAATTGCTCACTATCCTTCCAGATTTCCAAATCTAGGAACACAATATTTTTCATACTAATATTCCAGGTTAATTTTATATTCTTGGTATTCTCATTCATTGTCCCGATAAAGTAATCAAGACTGGGACGATCCC
Source organism: Rana muscosa (assembly GCA_029206835.1). Lineage (NCBI taxonomy): Eukaryota > Metazoa > Chordata > Amphibia > Anura > Ranidae > Rana > Rana muscosa. Next base: position 190,294,550 of record CM055127.1, read on the forward strand.
CCTCCCAGATTAGAATGAGATCGTCTATGTACCTTTTGTAACAGACTAACTGGGGGGGAAACATGCTTGCATGACCTGACTGACTGGTTCAGGGGTCCATGCTCTGAGGTGAGCTGCCAACCTATTTTCCGTGGTGGAGGAATATCACATAAGTCACCATTTGATAATCTTTAGGAGTCACTTCATATGTGGACACTGTCTTGGGCTTCTATCCTTGCTAAGAGAAATTCTATGGACACATTGTTTTAATAATTTATTACCGTTCTCAGTATTGTTGTTTTTTATGATTTAATTTGGGTTTTGGTTTATTTTATATTTTATATTTTTTTATTTTCTTGCTGCGCTGCACTGCTTTTTTGCCAGTTTACTTGGGGATTTGATATTTTGACCCTCAGTGTTCAGCTGCAATTCTTTCTGTGTTATTTTTATTTGCGCTGGTTGATCTGCTTTAGTACTGCTTGTTTATCAATATATCACAATTCAGCTGCATTTATGGATGTATTTCAATATCTAGAGATACGTGAGGTTAAATTAGGGGATGTATTTTCCCGAACCCCACCCAATGAACAGATTAATGATGTGGCTCATTCGTTCAAAAAATTGGGCCATTTATTTGAGAAAAAGGTAAAAATATGGTGGGACATTGCATCTTTTAGACAGTATTTGGCTGCTAAACTGGTTCCACGCCGTTTAAGATGGGATGTCCCACCTAATGATGGGCTCTTAGATGATGAGTCGATGAAAGAGTGGGGAGAATTTTTTGTCCTAAAAGGTTTAGAATTGCTAGAATTTTTACTTTTACGTAAAGAAAGAAAAATGATAGCGATAGAATCTCAGATTCGGGACATTAAAAATCTTATAGAACCCCTCAAAGAAAGTGAAGAGTTCCTGCGGTTATCAGCTGAACTCAAAAACAAATTGTCCAAATGGGATATAGAAATCCAAAATAAGAAAAAGAAAAAATACATCCGGGATTTTGATGATTTTAATAAAGGCAATATTTTTAAATGGCAAAATGTCAACGTTCCCAACCCGCTTGTCTCAGATAATGCTCCTATTCAGGACATTATTCCATCATCTGCCCCCACCCCTATTAGAGATACGATTCATAGATATGATTATTCTTTAGTAGGCCCCCCGTCCCAGAGGGGAGATCAGCCATATAGAGGTAATAACCTTAGGGGAAAGAGAGGTGGTGGTAGAGGTAAAAGAGGAAATTCATCCTCTTACCAATCTCCATCTAGAAATTACCCCCACCATCAATATCAATATGAATCACCCCATGGTTGGGAGAGTCATGGATATGATCAAGTCCCCTATTCTCATAATCAAAATAGAGGCAAACCCACATTCCCACGAGGTGGTCAGGCACCTATTATAAATAGATTCACCCCCCTCCAAAATCAGGCTATAAGGGAGGGAGGGGATTTTTCAGGGGCCCAGAGTGGGCCAGGGAGGGGTCCTCCGTACAATCAATCGAACCAAGGGTCGGGGAGGGGTCCCTCATACCAACCGAACCCAGGCGATTGGTGGAGGCACCCACCTCAACAGATTCCACAAGGAAATGGTCAATCTCAAAAAAGAAAGGCCAGAGAGGAAGGAGAGGGGGAAGGAGAATACAAAAGACCAAAACCCCAATAGGCACAGGGATCTATAATTTGAGTAGTTGCACTTTGGATGATGACGAGTTACGAGTGTTGGATAGAGGTTTGAAGTTTGCCCCAACAAAAAATCTCAATAAATTTCAAACTTATGTCAACATTCAAAAATTTGTTAGAAACCTCAATATGAAAAAATATTTTTTGGCTAACCCCATAAAATCAACCAGAGTAGCTGAAGGTGTCCACTCCAACCTGCGTAATAAGTCCACTTTTAACCCTCTGAATGTTGATAACAAATACTTAGAGGTGTTTAAACATATGATGTTTAATGACTTAGATAAAATGAGGATAAGGAAAGTGATGGACCCACAGTACATTAAAAAGGGGATGGAATCTCTAGAAAAACGTAAAGAAATTATTATCCGTCCGGCGGATAAAGGGGGTGGATTGGTTATTCTAGATAAAGCTGTTTATACAGCAGAAATGGATCGATTATTGAGTGATCATGACACTTACCGTATTTTGAATAGGGATCCCATGCTGACATATAAAGATGAGCTTCATCTGTTAGTAGAATCAGGACAAACTATGGGTGTCCTTAATAAAAAGGAGGCCCTTTATTTAGATCCTTTGTTCTGTAGAACACCAATCATATACTGCCTTCCAAAAATCCATAAGGATAGTGCCAACCCTCCGGGGAGGCCTATCGTTAATGGCATTGACTCCATTAGCTCGAGAGTGGGGCAGTATATAGATTCATTTCTGCAACCCCTGGTGTCAGAAACTAGAGCCTACCTTAGGGACACCAAACATATTATTCAATTATTGGAGGCTGTTACATGCTCACCATCCAGTATCCTTGTCACTGCGGATGTAGGCTCACTGTACACTATAATAGGACATGAGGATGCCTTGTCTTCTGTGCAGTGGGCTTTAGCATCTTCAGATCTTCCGACTAAACATAAGGATTTTCTTTTGACCAGTCTGGGTTTTTGTTTATCTAGAAATTATTTTTGGTACAATCGTCAGTTCTTTTTGCAGACAAGGGAGGTTGCGATGGGAGCCCGTTTTGCTCCCAGTGTGGCCAACCTCTTTATGGCCCACTGGGAGGAGGACGTGGTTTTCAAGAATCGTCCCCCCCAGTTAGTCTGTTACAAAAGGTACATAGACGATCTCATTCTAATCTGGGAGGGGGATCGTCCCAGTCTTGATTACTTTATCGGGACAATGAATGAGAATACCAAGAATATAAAATTAACCTGGAATATTAGTATGAAAAATATTGTGTTCCTAGATTTGGAAATCTGGAAGGATAGTGAGCAATTCCGCCTGTGTAATTATCTAAAGCCTACTGATCGTAATGCATACATACCACTTGATAGTTGCCACCACAAATCGTGGCTATGCAATATACCGAAAGGTCAGTTTATTAGGCTTAGGCGAAATTGCACAAGGGAGGAGGACTTTCTCACACAGGCACAGATTTTGTCATCCAGATTCCAACAGAAAGGGTATAATAGGGACTCTTTAGATAAAGAGATAGAGAATGTACGTTCCTTGGATAGGGGACCATTGGTAGCTGATAAAGTCAGAGAAACCAATATTAGTATCTCGAATTTCAAAATGGTACTCAATTATAACGTACAATATAAGAAATTTGAAAAACTAGTTTCAAATAACTGGTCAATACTAAAGCAAGACAAGGTTTTGGGCCCGCTGTTGCCATCACGCCCAGCATTTATCTATAAGAAAGCTCCGTCTTTGCGAGATTGTCTGGCACCAGGAGTTGTTGACCCTCCAGTGCACTCTGAAAACAGACTTTTTTCCTTCCTCGCTGGTTTTTATGCTTGTGGGCGATGCACAGCCTGCAAGCATTCTAAGTGCAATATAAAAAAGAGGAAAGATTTTCTCGCCACTGCTACCAAAAAATCATATAAGATAGGTCAGTTGATTACGTGCACCACTATAGGCGTTGTTTACATGCTGGAATGCGAATGTGGTCTTCAGTATATTGGTAGAACCTCTAGACCACTTCACGTTCGTCTGGGGGAGCATGTGAACAACATTAAAAGAGGAGTTAAAACACATAATGTGTCTAGACATTTTAAATTGATGCATAATCAAAACCCTAGAGGTTTGAAATTTTGGGGCATCGAACGAGTAATCAAACACTGGAGAGGTGGTAGTTTTATACGCCAGTTAAGCCGCAGGGAATCTCAGTGGATACATGAGACACAAGTTTTAGTACCTGCTGGCTTGAATGTTGACTTTGATTTAAATTGTTTTATCTCTGATCGTTAATTTTTGCTATATTTTATTTTATTTTATTTAATTTTTATTTTATTTTGCCTGATTTTGAAATGAATTTTAAAAAGAATTTCTGTGGTATTTCTATTATGCTCATTTTGCATATATGTATATATTTATATGTATTTTCCAGTGTCAGCAGGAGACGTGGGCTACGATTCACATACTGTTTATTTGTTTCTTGATTTGATAATCAATTGAGCAAAATTATATACTCCACGTAAGTGGTGCAGTAAAGTTTTTCCCTTTCAAAGGGATTTTTGCTTTCTTCTTTATTTTGGTCCTTACCGGCCTCCGTCTTATTCCCTGCTGGCAGGGTTTCCATGACAATCGATTGTTGATTGTGCTGTGATTGGCCGGCTCCACGTTCCATTGATATTTATAGCGGGTGATTCATGCTGTTCCGTACCGCTGATGAAGTCCCGCCCAGTGCTAGGACGCAACGCGTACGGAATACGTGAGCAGATGTGACGTCACCCGCGCCTCTCTTCCATGCTGACACTCGCTTCACTACATGCTGGCATTCCCATGCACTGGGGTTTATACAGTGCTATGTATGTAAGTGCATCTTTACTTTTTTTAAATAAACATATGTTGTACCATACGGAGAGCACTAGATCTATATATATTCTTTTGCATATTATCATACCCGGACCGGAGCTCTGATCCAGTGACCTGTGGATTTCCCCCTATCGTATTGCCTTCCTGAGTTTATCTACCTTGGAATATTTGTCCCATAAAAGGGAAACATGCTTGCATGACCTGACTGACTGGTTCAGGGGTCCATGCTCTGAGGTGAGCTGCAAACCTATTTTCAGTGGTGGAGGAATATCACATAAGTCACCATTTGATAATCTTTAGGAGTCACTTCATATGTGGACACTGTCTTGGGCTTCTATCCTTGCTAAGAGAAATTCTATGGACACATTGTTTTAATAATTTATTACCGTTCTCAGTATTGTTGTTTTTTATGATTTAATTTGGGTTTTGGTTTATTTTATATTTTATATTTTTTATTTTCTTGCTGCGCTGCACTGCTTATTAAAATCACTGCTCTAGAAAAAACGGCCGTTTTTAAAACTTTTTTTGCATTGATACATGTCCCCTGGGGCAGGACCCGGGTCCCCAAACACTTTTTATGACAATAACTTGCATATTAAACTTTAAAATTAGCACTTTTGATTTCTCCCATAGACTTTTAAAGGGTGTTCCGCGGCTTTTCGAATTTTCCGCGAACACCCCAAATTGTTCGCTGTCCGCCGAACAGGCGAACAGCCAATGTTCGAGTCGAACTCATGTTCGACACGAACATAAAGCTCATCCCTACTGATCACTGCTCCCGATGACAGGTAGCAGTAGATCAGTGTCCTGTCACTAGGCAGAACAGGGAGATGCCTTGTTTACAATGGCATCCCCCCGTTCTGCTGCTCTGTGACATGATTGCGGGACACCGGCGCACATCGAGTCCGCGGGTCCCGTGGGCACAGTCACGGAGCTTGCGGCGGGCGTGCGCACGCCCGCTAGGCGGCAGATTCAAAGCATCGTACCTGTACATTGATTTGCCTGCCTGTGCCATTCTGCCGACGTATATCTACGTTAGGCAGTTGGCAAGTGGTTAATGACCTGTTCATTTTTTTTGCTATACGGCACTGCGTTACTTTAACTGACAATTGCGCAGTTGTGCGATGTTGTACCCAAATAAAATTGATGTTATTTTTTCCCCACAAATAAAGCTTTCTTTTGGTCGTATTTGATCACCTCTGCAGGTTTTTTTTTGCGCTATAAACAAAAAAAGACTGACAATTTTGAAAAAAATATATTTATTACTTTCAGTTCTAAAACACATCCTATAAAACGTTTAAAAAAATCAAATTTCTTCATTAGTTTAGGCCATTATGTTTTTAATTTAAAAAAAATGAGCGTATATTTATTGGTTTGTACAAAAGTTATAGCGTGTACAAAATAGGGGATAGATTTATGGCATTTTTATTATTATTATTTTTTTACTAGTAATGGCGGCGATCAGCGATTTTTAGTGGGACTGCGACATTGAGGTGGACACTTTTGACACTTTTTTGGGACCAGTGATATTATTGCAGCAAAGGTGGTGGAAATGTTTTAATTTGGTCCATGTTGGGAATGTAGTAGCAGACTATAGTCATGTTTCTATCCTGCAGTAAACCTTGGACTAGTAGGTATCTCCCAGCAAGGTCAGGAATGGATTTGTGTAATAGAAAGTGAGAGGATTGGCAAAAAAAGCCGATGCGGAATCCCCTGTATTTAGTTTGATTATTTTCTAGAAAAAAATGGAGGATACCTGGAGCTAAATTTGAGAGTGGAATCTGCAGAGTAGTGGGTCTCCTGGAGGCATATCGTATCTGCATGGAGGGATCAAATCATTCTGAAGGCTTTAGTGCATTTGAAGGGGGGATTGAGGCCCCTTTACACTAAGCGACAATATAGTGTATATACTGTTTTGCAGGTAGTCCTGAGGAAAATTTTCGGATCAGCCCTAAAAAGCCTTCAATATTATGGCACAAATCCAGTAAAATGTGATTAACTACTATGAGTTGAACTACCAGAAACATGTTCCGAACGCCTGCAGTATATTTGGAATATACAATACTAATGGAGAAACTAAACTGTCATTATTCCTTCCACTGACACCAAAAATGTGGTAGAATTCCACCCTCTTAAGCCCCGTACACACGGTCGGACTTTTGCCCAACAAACTTCGTTTTGAGCAAGTTGGACCAACAATCCGACCGTGTGTACGCTCCATTGGACAAACTTTTTTTGTTTGGTTTTGGATTTCATCGGACAAAAGTTGGGTCTGCAAACGGACAAACTTTTGCCCAACAAAAGTCCGATGGAGCAAAGTCCGACCATGTGTACAGAAAACCATCGGACTTTAGTCCGATTGACAAAACAACTAATGTTAAAATCAACCAACAATAGCAGAAGTTGACCAAAGTGTGGCAGTAAAGATCAGAAAAGAGCAGAAAAAACACGTGATGTTGTAAGAAGTTTTAAGAAAGTTTGCAGAAAAGTCTGAGCGTGTGTATGCTATGGGTGTTCCCAACCAACTCCGTTCGGACAAAAAACCACGAAAAAGTCTGATGGAAGTCCGACCGTGTGTACGAGGCTTTACACTAATAACCGGGACTATTCCTTCCACTGACACCAGTGATGTGTAATTTTTCCCCCAATGATGAGTCACTATTCATTCCACTGAAAGCAATAATGGGGACAATTCCTTTAACTGACATCAACAATGGGGTACTATTCCTCCAAAGGACATCAATGATAGGTTACTTATCCTCCCACTGACACCAATGAAGGGTCAATATTCCTTCCACTGACACTAATGATGGCTCACTATTCCTTCCACTGACACCAATGATGGGTCATTATTACTCCCACTGATACCAATGAAGGGTCACTGTTCCATCCACTGATACCAACGATGGGTCACTATTCTTTCCACTGACACCAATAATGGGTACTGTTCCTTACACTGACCCCAACAATGGGATACTATTTCTCCCACTGACACCAATGAAGGGTCATCATTCATTTTACTAACACTAATGATGGGTCACTTTCTCTCCCACTGACACTAGAGATGGGTCACAAATCCTTCAACTGATACCAATATTAGGTCACTATTATTCCCACTGATATCAATGAATGGTCACTATTCTTACCACTGACACCAATGTTGGGGTAGAATTACTCCCTCTTAAGCCTAGTACACACGACCGAGAATCTCGTCAGGAAAAAACACGTATTTTTTCCTGACGAGATTCTTGACAAGAATCTTGTCCCGGCCGAGTGTACACACACTCCATTCCAAAGAACTGCTGTTCTTTTGAATGGAACGAACGCGGTGACGTCATTGAGTACGACAAGCATGCGCTGGTCTCATTCGATGCCGTCGCCATCTTGCTACACCCTACCTTTGCCTAGGAAGCTACCGCGCATGCGTAAAAGTTATTTTAAGCATGCGTGGGTTTCTACGGCGACAGGTAAGTGTAGACACTCTCGGGTTTCTCGTCGGGAAACAGGCCGACGAGAATCCCGACGAGAAAAAAGAGAGCAGGTTCTCTATTTTTCTTGTCAAGATTCTGGCCAGTTTTCTTAAAGAGAAACCTGAAAGCCTCGTACACACGCACGGTTTACTCGGCAAGAAAGCTCTGCCAGCAATTTTCTTGCTGGCTCTTGCCGAGAAAACCGGTCATGTGTACGAGGCTTAACACCAAATAATGGGGACTATTCCTTTCACTGACTCCAATGATGGCTTGACCTGGTTTAACAATAGATCCTCTACGTTGATCCTGACAAATAAAAAACACGGTGCGTGTAATGATAGTCAATAATTTGCCAAGTATTTTTGAAGTTTAAGAAAAACAATTTAATCATTGTGGAAGGCTATTCCAAATTTTCTCAAGAAAGAGATGACCCTCCTGAAAAGCCTGTGGCACTGACTCTGTAGGTTCAAAGAACACTTGAGCATTTTCAAAGTGAAATAGTATGAGTGCTTTAAATTTTTGCAGTACTTTACTCAGAAAATTATCCATTTTAAGGGAGAGACCCCCACCTTCTGATACCTATCTAGTAAATTAAACTCTTTAATGGGATAGGTGGTTCCTCTATACCAATAATCATGCATCCACTCAAGTATCCCCTAAAGTGGGTGAGGGGACACAGAATGGGATTTTTGTACCAACCACCCAGAGATACCCAAACATGTGAAAATTTTAAAAAAAATATAATAAGGATTTTTTATTTATTTTTTTAAATAAGGATTTTTATTACAAAGGTTAGAAGAATAGTTAATATAGTGCATTAAGCATCATCTCTTAATGTGTTATGTGGTGTCTCTTGATTAAAGGTTCCCCTACATATCATAAAGAATGTATCAGTGCAAAATGCTAATGTAGACAGAGGTTAAAGTGTAGTCTAACCTTCTCCTTTGACCTGAAGCAATGGATACAGGCTTCTACTATGACAGCAACATTCCTGGGTTTGTTTTCTCCCACCTATGCACGCCATGCAAACTCTCCAACAATCCTTTCTCTCTCTTTCTGCGATCACCACCTTATTATTTTCACTCTCTGCCCCCTTTCACCTCTTCTCCCTCCAAATGCCTAACAATTACTCATAGAAACCCTCGCTACCTCAACCCTTCTCTCCTCTACTCTGCCACTGACCACCTCTATAACAAAATCCCGACCCCTACAACCTTGGCAAACAGATGACACCAGTCTGAAAAAAGCATAGCCGCACACTTGAGTACCTGTGGCATAAGATTAAGTCTCAGAAAGACTTCAACCAATATAAATCTGCCCTCCAAAAATAAAGGTCCTGCCAAGCAGACCTATTTTATCACTCTCATTAACAACTTATCATCCCATCCCCGTCAACTCTTCTCTACCTTTAACTCTCTACTTCTTCCTCCACTACCTCCACCCACTAAGTCACTCACTGCCCAGGAGATTACCATTCACTTAAGAAATAAGATTGATACAATTCATGAAGAGATCTCCATTGTACACTGTACAGATACCTCCCCCACTTAACACTCCATGCCCACAGGTACAATCATTACTTCCCTCATTCAACCCCACCACTATAGATGAGGTTGCTAATCTTTTTGTTAACGTCCACCTAACCACCTGTTTCCTCGCAAATGCTACATCCACTCTCTGGCTCTATTCTACACTCTCTAACTCTCATCTTCAATCTCTCCCCCTCTTCTGCCATCTTCCCCAACTCTCTAAAACATGCACTAGTCAGCCCCATACTTAAATAAGCCATCACTTGACCCCACCAATCTCAACAACCTATGCCCCCATGTCTTTACTCCCCTTTTTATCCAAATTACTTGAACGTCTAATCTACAACCGTCAGAGTGCCCATTTCACGGATAATAACCTTCCTGATCCCCTTCAGTCTGGATTTCCCATCCAGCACTGTACAGAAACTGCTCTCTTAAAACTTGCTTACGGTCTACTAATGACTAAATCCAATGGACACTATTCTGTACTCCTACTTCTGGACCTCTCTGCTGCCTTTGACACAGTGGACCACTCCCTCCTCCTCAAAAAACCTCACGCCTTTGGTCTCCCTAACTGTACTCTTCGCTGGATCTAATCCTACTTACCCAACTGCACCTTTAGCGTTTTTTACATTCTAATGCCTCCTCTCCTCTTCCTTTCTCTGTCGGAGTCCCTCAAGGTTCTGTTTTTTAAACCTTTCCTACTCTCAATTTAGACTTCCTCCCTGGGTCAGCTGATAGCCTCCCATGGCTTCCAATACCATCTCTACGCTAAAAAATATATATATATATATCTACCTCTATGCTCACTCCTTCAGTCTCCTCACACATCATTAATTTACTAACAGACATATAAGCCTGGATGTCACACCACTTCCTCAAACTCAATCTCTCCAAAACCAAGCTCATAACATTTCCTCCCCCATGTGCCTCTTCCCCAATTTCTCTGTCAAGATCAGTGGCACAACCATCAACCCATCCCAGGTTCTAGGTGTAATTCTGGACTCTGAACTATCCTTTCAGCCCCATGTCCAATCACTGTCCAAAGCTTGCCGCCTCAACCTCCGCAACATCTCCAAAATATGCCCCTTTCCAACCAATGACACCACAAAGCTCCTAATTCACTTACTGGTCATCTCACGCCTCGATTACTGCAACTCCCTCCTCACCGGATTACCTTTACATAGGCTATCTATCCCCCTTCAGTCCATCATGAATGCTACTGCCAGACTCATCCACCTTACCAACTCTTCAGTGTCTGCTACTTCTCTCTGTCTATCCACAACTCGGCCCCGAGCTACATCACTAACCTAGTCCCAACATACCAACCAAATTGTTCTCTTCGTTCCTCCCAAGACCTTCTACTCTTTATTCGGTCCGACTTTCCCCTACTCTGTTCACTTTTGGACAATCCCTGAAAACCCTTCTCAGAGAAGCCTATTCTACCCCACCTTACAACTGTACTTTTATTTTCTCCATCAGATCATCCCCCATAGTTATTGCCTTTTGTATCACTTGACCCTCCCTTCTAGATTCTAAGCTTTATTAAAAGGGCCCTCTGATTCCTCCTGTATTGAATTGTATTGTAACAGTGCTGTCTGACATTACATTGTAAAGCGCTGGGAAAATTGTTGGCGCTATATAAATCCTGTACAGTAGGAGCCGCCGACATTGTATTTCTAGCGCAATAGGATCGCGCTGGAAATCTGCACTGCGAGCCTGTGCTTCTCGTGCTCGCCGCCCCAACAAGATGCAGCGCATCCTTAGGAATCTATTGGGGACGGCGAGCTGGAGGAGCGACAGAGCTCAGCGCTGGCTCCCGCAACGGGGGTCGTGGGGGGTCAATATTGCCGCTGCCGAGCTGCGGATATGTACAATATCGCGGTCAGGTACTGTATAATAATACATATTCTTTAGGTTTACAATATGTTTATTGAGTTTTACCAAAGATACAGTAAAATGCGTAGAATTCATAAGTAACAATTAACAACTCAAGTATATCACATGTATTCAGTCAAACCCAAATTCAAAAGGAGGCATATGGATAACATGTGCAAAATACAAGAATTCACATAGTAAGCATAGGCCCTATGAACAGCTGCATGCCACATGTGTGATACTGAAAAAAATTAAGTCGAAAACGCAAAAAAACAATCACAATTGTGTCCTGGAGTCTGATGGGTAAAACAATTAGCTGAGAAAAGGGGGAGGGGGACAAAAAGAAAAGAGATAGAGAAAGAAATAAAAGAAGTAGCAAGGAAAGATTGGGCTATGAGTTTGGTCCGTCAAGTTTTGGGTCCAAGCTTGTAGAACCTGAACTAAGTGAAGAAAGGGCGTGTAGGAATAAGAGTATAAGGGAGATCAGGGCAAGCCCTTCCAGGGATGCTCAGATTTTCAGTGATGCCCTACATAAAAATAAAAATAAATAATAGAAGGTGTCATGGTCTCATTTGCAGAGGAGAAAAAAAATTACAAACTAAAACTAAAAAGGAAGCCCCAGCTCCAGGGGATCTCAAGGCTTCCTTTACCAGAGCTGACTTTTAAACTCTTTGGAGGCCAAAAAGTGCATCCAGCTGTACCATAAAGTAGTGAACTTATTCCAGGGGTCCAATTCCCGTTCCTGCATCTCCTCCACCAGCATGATGTCATTAATTTTGTCCACCCACCGTGCTAAAGGAGCCATCAAATTCAGATGTCCAGAACCTGACAATCAGTTGCTGAGCTGCTGAGATAAAATGTCATAGTAGACAATTTTTCTGTGATTTTACGGAACCTGAGAGTTAGGCCTCGTACACACGGCCGGTTTTCTCGGCAAGAAACGACAAGAAAACTGCTGGGAGAGCTGCTGCCGAGAAAACCGGTCGTGTGTATGTTTTCTCGTCGAGAAAACTGCCGGGAATCTCGACGAGAAAAATAGAGAACCTGCTCTCTATTTTCTCGTCGGGATTCTCGTCGGCCTGTTTCCTGACGAGAAAACTGTGTGTGTGTATGCGGCAACAAGCTTACCTGTCCTCCGGTAAGCCCGCGCATGCTCGAAATGACTTTGACGCATGCGCGGTAGCTTCCTAGGCATAGGTAGGGTGTAGTAAGATGGCGGTGATGGCATCAAATGTGACCAGCGCATGCTTGTCGTATTCAATGACGTCACCGCGTTCGTTCCATTCCAAAGAACGGCAGTTCTTTGGAATGGAGTGTGTGTACACTCGGCCGGCACAAGATTCTTGTCAAGAATCTCGTCAGGAAAAACAACTGGATTTTCCTGATGAGAAACTCGGCCGTGTGTACTAGGCTTACAGCTATGAATGGGGAAGGGGTGAGAAACACTTCGTAACTATCATTATACGTTTAAAAGATTGTGTTCCAAAACGGCCGTATCTGTGTGCATTCCCACCAGGTATGTAGGTATGTACCTCTTCCATTGTAGCAGTGCCAACAACCCTCTGGGGCCGAAGAGAATATATGATGTAGGGTGACAGGGTCTCTGTACCATCTGGATATTAGTTTATACTTTTTCTCCTGGGCCTAATAGGAGACAGAGAATTTATGCATATAAATAAAAGCTGAGTGCCAGTCCTCGGGAGTAATCTCTCTCCCCAGATCCCTACACCACAGTCTGGTAAAGGTAGGAAGTGAGCCGTGAGTATGCTGTAGTATAGATCTGTACTTGGTAGAAAGTGTGTGGCGAAGAGTGTCTGAGAAGAGACATACATTTTTTAACTTGGTAAGGGGTCTGTTTACTGAACCTGAGGCATGAAGAGTCTTGCTGAACATCATTAATTGATGTTGCGATAGCCGGTTTAGTCAGAGCACCTCCCTGGAGGAGAAGAAAACAAAGGATCCCATCACAGAGTGTACAAAAGATCTGGCCAAAGGCCAGTCCAACCTTTCACTTGTCTTTAAAGAGATCACATGCCGTGCTTTGGGGAGTAAGTAATTATTAAACAATGGGGAAAGTGGGCTCGGAACAGTAGCGAGAGCATAGGGGCCGCCTTGATGGTAGCAATAATAAGTTGTGAGCAAGTGATAAAAGTGTGAAACAAGCTATGATGATGCCAGGGCAGAGGCCTCAAATCCACTGGGGACATGTCTTGCTCTACCATCGTGGATGCCTTCCTAAGAGGACATAGAAACCAGTCTAGCATATGTGAGGGCAATGCAGAAGCATGATTTTCAAAATGTTTAGCCTGCCAAGCCAAGGAATGTTCATGTTGTCCCGGGTTTCTAGCGATTAATGTATTTTCGTAAGCAGAGGGCTGTAGTTTAATGCATACAGGTCCATAAGCTAGAAGGGGATAGCTGTCCCAAGGTAGGCGATAGATATGTGTGGCCAGCGAAGCAGAAAATTGGACTGTAAAGGTGATAAAGCAGTTACGTTTAATGCTTCAGTTTTGACGAGATTTCGTTTGGCGTTGCTGAATAAACCAAATCGCTGTATTTTGGCCAAGATAGAGGGGTCAAAAGCCTTCTCCATGTCAAATGAGTGAAGGCAGGTGAGAATCTTCTGTTGTGAAAAAGATATCAGGTGAATGGTCTTTGTGGTGTTATACCTATGTTTATGTCCAGGAAAAAAAAAACACTTGATCTTTATGAATAAGGTCTGAGAGAAGAGGCGAGAGGTGATTAGCTTACACTTTGGCAAATAATTTTAAATCCACATTGAGGATTGAAATGGGCTGATAATTGCTACAGGACAATGGATCCTTACCCAGTTTGGCAAGGGCCACAATCTGAGCTTGCAGAATATGGGAGATTTGAGTCATCAATCTATTCAAAGGGTATAGCCAGAAAGGGTGACAGAAATAGCGCAAGAGTCTTATAAAACTGTGGGGTGAACCATCGGGTCCAGGGCTCTTTCCTAATTTGAGACTTTTAATTAAGCAAAGGAACTCCATTTCGCTCAACAGTACATCTAAATCTGTAGAGACCTCTTGTGAGAGAGTCAATAGTGCCATCTCACAGATATAGGAGTGCATAGCAGACGCTGATTCAGAAGAATTTTGTGGGACTGGCTGATAGAGATGATAAAGTTAGGCGTAATACTTACAAAATTTAGAAGCTGTTGCCTCGCTATTGTAAACTTTAGTGTTTGTTGATGACAGTATGTATGGGATATATTGTCGGGGTGGGTGAGGGTGGATAACCCATGCCAAGTGACGCCCACATTTATTGGCCAGAGAGTAATTGAGATTACGCACTTTGTCCCTGACTATCAGTGAACGATCGGCAAAAAGATGCAAGAGGTCACGTCTCGCATTCAAAAGATCAAGCAAGGTTGTGGGGTCAAGAGTGCGTTCTCAAGTGAAGCAATATGGTGCAATAATCTGCCAATGTCAGCTCAGCAGTCTGTTCTCCTTAGATTTAGATCCAAGCTGAATAAACATACCTCTGATGATGCATTTCAGTGCCTCCCATTGAGTTAACAGGGTCGTGGAATCAGAGGCGTGAGAATGTGAGAATGCATGATGTGTCTAACAAGAGGTTTTTGTTCAGTCGCCAGGAGCTGCGTCTGGACATGGACGGAAGACTGCCTAGTGAACAGGAGAATGGTCTGACCATAATTGTAGGCAAATAGAGGCGGAGAGATTATGGATCAAGAGGGATTTTGTCACAAAAATGTAGTCAATCCTGCTATAGGAATTGTGAGAAACAGAGTAAAAACTATAATCTCTCTTATGTTGGTGTAGTACTCACCACACGTCTACCATCGAAAGTGAATTTAGTTGAGTTTGTATGGTGGTCAAGGGAGCAGGGGAGGAGAGGACTTACCAGTGGAAAAGTCAAGCTGAGGTATCAAAGGAACACTTAGGTCCCCTCCAAGAATTAGGTCTCCCACACTGAAGTGTCCCAGATGCGCCACAACAGACAAGAAAAAACAGGACTGGCCCTGGTTAGGAGAATATACATTAACCACACACAAAAAAAACATTCATGTATTTCAATATAAAAAAAGAAATGGCTAGTAGGATCGACTGATGAGTCTAACACCTCTGGCTGAAAAGAGCGGTAAAAGGCTATGGTCACCTTTTTGTTTTCACAAATGGGTTTGTACTGTTGAACCAGGATGGGAAATATTTATTTCCAAGCTGCGGAACCTTATCAGTAAAAAAATGGGGTTCCTCCAGGAGGAGAATATGGGCTGAAAATGGTAGAAATACTGCAAATGATTTTCAGGTGAGTTCGGGCCCCTGCAGTTGAGAGCAGACACCTGCAGGGCCAGTGGGCTTCCCATGATGTAAGGGACAGTAAACTCTGATGAACAAACTGAGGACATCTATAGCCCAAAAGAAAAATAGAAAAAGGAAAAGGTGGTGAAAAGGGAAGAAAAAAGTGGGGAGACAAAGGAGTTGAAAGTGAGCAGAGGGAATGATAAAATTAAGACACCACTTGAGGTTTCCATGCCAGGAAGGGCCAAAAGGGTATCACAACCATAAGTCTTATTTTTTATACAAGGAGTTAACAGGAACAATGACCTAATGTGAGAAATATGAGTAGATCTGAAAACTAAGCTACCTCTAGTGGGCGTTAAGGGGAGGACCCCCACCAGAAAAATAGCAAATTCAGGGCCAAGAAAGGCACTGAACACACTAACATGAGGAATATGGTGAGTACACAGATTCCCCAACTCTATGGGGCTCTAATATAAACTGTTATAACCAAAAATTACAGGGGACGGGAGGGGGAAACCAGAAGCCTGGAAGGCCTCAGGGTGTAGCCCTCCTGTGGCACCCCACATAAAGTCACATTTTGCTAGTAGCTCAAAATCAGCACATAATGATAAATGGTAAAATACACATTTTAACAATAGTAACTTAAAGCTGTAAAAGGTCAGTAACGGTATGAGCATCAGAAGATAATAGGGTTGCTTCAGTGGGTGGCAACAACAATGCATAAGACTAATTGTCACTTTAGGTGACCCTTCTGCAACCCATCGGGAAGTCAGCCATCGGGTGAATTAAGAGTAGAAGATCTAGATCTCTTCTTGTGGGACCATTTCTGTTAGCCAGTGAAAAATGGGAGACCAGGGAGATCTGGTGTAGTTCAAATGTTCCAAGGAACGTAGGCAGGTCCTCCAGAGTACAGAAAACTGCCGACTTGTCCTCATGAAAGGCTTTAAGCTGAAATGGAAAGTTGCAGCGGTACTTGATGTGTTTAGCCTGTAGGGCTTCCATCAGGGGCTTCAAAGCATGTTGCATCTCCATAGTTTTTTAGGCAGGTTAGGCAGTAGCATAGCGGGTGTCTCATTAAAGAAGATGGTGTCCTGTGTGCAAGCTAGCTGCATGATCTCTTCTTTGGTCTTATAAAAATACACCCAAAATATGATGTCACGGGGGAATGCTGAGTTAGGATAGTGGGGGCCCAAGGCCCTGTGGTTGCGATCAAGCCCCAGGGGTGCATCCTTAGGCTTCTGCAAAAGTTGATTGAAGATCACCAAGGCTGCAGGGGACAGGTCTTTGGTCTCAACAGTCTCAGCCACATATCCGGTTGATATTGCGGCGGTTGCGATTCTCCAGGTAATCCTGGTGGTAGAAAAGCTGTTGAATTTGAACAGTATGCCTAAAATAGATTAAAATGATCAATATCTATTACAGTAGTATTTTAACAACCTCAGATGTGTTACACTATGCTTAGGCGGTTGTATGAATCTAAATGAACCAGAAAAGATAGCTCCTCTTCTATATTGAATTGGAGAAGTTCTTCCTGACAAAATCTCTGAATGCTTTTCTTAAATCCTGGTTCCTTAGACTGTAAATGAGAGGATTGAGGAGAGGAATGATTGCCGTATAAAAAACAGACACCACTTTGTCACCAGGAAAATGTTGAGAATTTGGCTGAAAATAATTAAACATAAGGGAGCCATAAAATATAAACACCACAGACAAGTGAGAGGAACACGTAGAGAAAACTTTACCTCTTGTACCCTTAATCTGCATTTTTAGGACAGTTTTGAATATATACATATATGACAGGAAGGTCAGGATCAGAGACCCACCTCCAAGGAATCCACCCACGAGAAAGATGAGCAGGACGTTGATGGAGATGTCACTGCAGGAGATCTGAAACAACTGTGGAAGGTCACAGAAGAAACTTTCTATAATATCAGATCCACAAAATGTTAATTTTAATGCACACAGTGTATGCACTAAAGTAGTGATAAGACCGAGACATCCCGCAATGGATGACAACTGTACACACACCTTCCAACTCATCATCTGTGTGTAATGTAATGGCTGACAAATGGCGGTATATCGATCATAGGACATGACAGTCAACAGTAAAATCTCAGATGTGGCAAATAATAAAAAGAAGAAGACTTGAAATATACATTGTGTTAAGGTAATCTTTCTCATCTTGGTGTGAAGGTCAAATAACAATCTTGGGATGGTGACTGAAGAACAACAGAGGTCCAAACCGGCCAGGTTCCCAAGGAAGAAATACATAGGAACATGGAGATGAGAGTCGGTGACTATGGGGACAATGATCAGCAGATTCCAGAATAATGTCAGAAGGTAGATGAAAAGGAAAAAGAGAAACAAAGGGAGCTGAAGACCTGGAAGGTCAGACAATCCAGAGAGAAAGAATCCATTCAAAACGGTTAAATTCCCCATTGAAATATTTTTACTCATTTTTGTTTAATAGAAATACATTATAGAGGACAATGTGCCAAAAAATATATACAATTAACTTTTATTTCCTGCAGCTTACAGATTTTGATAGACAATCTCAAATATAAAGATCCTTTATTTGAGAATGTACATTCAAAGTTATGCAGAAAACACATGATGGGTAACAGATTAAAAAATAAGGGAAAAGGAGAGGAGGGATTTTAACGGTGCAAAAGATAAAGTAAAGATGAGAAGGAGATTGTTTCCATAAAAAATAAATAATTTATTTAAATATTCATAAAAGATGATCCTGAATGATCAGTACAATAACACCAAGGTGGCTATAGATACAGTTGTAGGGTGGTCACAGTGTACAAGTTATTTTCAAGCCGAGGAAAGAAATTTATCGCATCAACCCGACATGTTTTGCTTATGTAGCTTCTTTAAGGGTAGTGCGAAAAAGAACTCGGTACTGTCAATAACAACTGTGTGGACATAAAAAAAAAAACATATATTAAGATTACAGTTTACATTTTTTGATATATTAACATAGATACAAGGGCATTCAATAATGAGTCAAACACTGTGCCATAATCCAAGGGAAGCAAACTCACCCCGCCGTGAATTCCAACCAGATGGAGCCACCAAACCGATCCCTGGATCAGATAAGGGTCCCCCACAAGGGGTTTAAAGGTTGTCCCCAATGGTTACAGAGGACAATATATGGGACTTTCTGAGTGATAAAAAAGAGAAAGAAAAAAAGAGAAAGGAAAAAGAATATAATCAATACAGAGAAAAGGGAATTGGTTGATTGAATATATAGTAAAATATATCATTGAACTAAATACGGGGCACCAATGCATATAAAAGAACACCAAGGTGTCACTTACATGAAAACCCAAAGGAGATTTGTTCAGAGAGGGGGATATGGGCTTTGAAGCTTGCTGGAATATTTGCAGACATATAACAGTCTGAAAGCTGAAATGGTAAAAGTAACAATGAAATGAGTGAAAAAGAAAAAATAATAAAAATAGATGAGTGTTTATAAACATGCATCCCAGTGTTCTCAAGAGAAGACAAACATTGGGGTACACGTAGAGACAATAATATGGGGTATAACAAAAAAAAAATGAGCAGGTATGTTAAATGGTTTCCATTCAAAAGATCTCAGAGGGCATTCAAAGCATTACTATGGACTGAGGTCTCAAGAAGATACTGAATGTTCAAAATTAAAACTGTAATCTAAATATATGTTTTTTATGTCCACACAGTTGTTATTAAAAATTAAAACAAAAAATACAAACAATATTCGCGCTGCTAACACAGACGATGCCCCAGACGATGCAAGGTTTTGCGAAACGCGTCGGGAGACTCCACTGCTGCCACTGAGTGTCTTTGCAAAGCGCTATATTCATGGATTGAATGTAAGTTTATCTACCTATATTCATTAAAATTCCTTTGCGTTATTACGCTATGTGCCATCTCCCTTTTTTTTCCACATGAACTTTATGTGAGCCATTTCATTATTCCTATTGGCTTGAACCTCTGGTGTTTTTTCCTGAGCTTGGACCTTGGACATAAGGGTGCACAGTGCCGGCCTGGTTTCCATATGTACGGACATATACATATTCAGCCTGTCTGACCCCATACACATATGTGCATTGGGTCCACTTCATCCGGTAAGCCTCCCCTTCACGTGGTGGTGGTTACGGTACAAGTCACTCATTACTTTGGAAGATTCACCTATACACAATTTTGGACTGATTTAATCACGATTATATTCACGTTTCATCACATCCATTTGGAATTTTATATACATTTGGACTTATACTTAATCCTTTGTGATTTAGTTAATTTTTGAGCACTTGGGTGTTATATATTGTTATACACACAGTTGTTATTGACAGTACCGAGTTCTTTTTCGCACTACCCTTGAAGAAGCTACATAAGCGAAACATGTCGCGATGATGCAATAAATTTCTTTCCTCGGCTTGAAAATAACTTGTACACTGTGACCACCCTACAACTGTATCTATAGCCACCTTGGTGTTATTGTACTGATCATTCAGGATCATCATCTTTTATGAATATTTAAATAAATCATTTATTTTTTATGGAAACAATCTCCTTCTCATCATTACTTTATCTTTTGCACCGTTAATATCCCTCCTCTCCTCTTCCCTTATTTTTGAATCTATTAATTTAGGGGATGTGGTGCCAATACTATTAGGTGTTTTACCTCTGATTGGACAAAACCTATATGAAATCTTTGTTTTGTGTTTCAATACACAACTCCCTCTATTGTCCATCTCAGGGAAACACAACATATTTTGAATTAATTCGGTAATTGTACTGCTGAGAAGGTTTTCTGTTTATATCTAAGATAATTGAAATAAAGTTTATTCTGGCATATGGTAGCAAAACTCTTTACTGCCCTCCCCCCCTATTCATTGTGTACTTCATCTGTATATTGTTCGTTTTTTTTTGTGCTTTTTTTTGTTTGGTTTCTCCTTTTCCTGTATAAGAATTTAAGAACAAATCTCCTTTGGTTTTTAAGTAAGTGACACCTTGATGTACTTTTATATGCATTGGTGCCCCGTATTTAGTTCAATTATATATTTTACTATATATTCAATCAACCAATTCCCTTTTCTCTGTATTGATTATATTCTTTTTCCTTTCTCTTTTTTTCTTTCTCTTTTTTATCACTCAGCAAGTCCCATATATTGTCCTCTGTAACCATTGGGGACAACCTTTAAACCCCTTGTGGGGGACCCTTATCTGATCCAGGGATCGGTTTGGTGGCTCCATCTGGTTGGAATTCACGGCGGGGTGAGTTTGCTTCCCTTGGATTATGGCACAGTGTTTGACTCATTATTGAATGCCCTTGTATCTATGTTAATATATCAAAAAATTAAAACTGTAATCTAAATACCGTATATACTGGAGTATAAGCCGAGTTTTCCAGCCCTTTTTTTAGGGCTGAAAGTGTACCCCTCGGCTTAGACTCGAGTCAGTACCTGAAAATCTTCTTATTCCGCGGCCGGCGTCCATTGTTTAAATCTCGCGGCTTTCTTCTGGTCCCTTCCGCGATAGGCGTTTCCAGCAAACACTGTGTTGAGTGTTGCGCCTACTATGGACGTTCTCTTGTCCGACGTCCGTGATTGGTGGAACACTCAACACAGTGCCTGCTGGGAAACGGAGTCGGAGAATGAGAGGATCTCCGTGATAGGCGCAACACTCAACACAGTGTTTGCTGGAAACGCCTATCACGGAAGGGACCAGAAGAAAGCCGCGAGATTTAAACAATGTACGCCAGCCACGGAAAATGAAGATTTTCAGGTACTGACTGACTCGGGCACAGGGAGGCTGCAATAGACACAGTAAGGTGGCAATGGGCACAGTGAGGTGGCAATGGGCACAGTGAGGTTGGGCAATGGGCACAGTAAGGTTGGGCAATGGGCACAGTAAGGTTGGGCAATGGACACAGTAAGGTTGGGCAATTGGCACAGTGAGGTGGCAATGGGCACATTTCCCCCCATAGGCTTATACTAGAGTCAATACGTTTTCCCAGTTTTTGGTGGTAAAAGTAGGTACCTTGGCTTATTCTCTAGTCGGCTTATACTCGAGTATATACGGTATATGTTTTTTTTATGTCCACACAGTTGTTATTGACAGTACCGAGTTCTTTTTCGCACTACCCTTGAAGAAGCTACATAAGCGAAACATGTCGGGTTGATGCGATAAATTTCTTTTCTTGGCTTGAAAATAACTTGTATACTGTGACCACCCTACAACTGTATCTATAGCCACCTTGGTGTTATTGTACTGATCATTCAGGATCATCTTTTATGAATATTTAAATAAATTATTCATTTTTTTATGGAAACAATCTCCTTCTCATCTTTACTTTATCTTTTGCACCGTTAAACTCCCTCCTCTCCTCTTCCCTTATTTTTGAATCTATTAATTTAGGGGATGTGGTGCCAATATGACATGATGGGTAACATTTTTCAACAAAAATCTCCAATACTGGCTATAGAAAAAAAAATCAATATGGATTGGCTTTATCAGTTGTTTATCATCCAAGACACAGAAAAAAAAATAGCGATTATTTTCCACATCAGAGACAAAAAAAAAAACATTTTAGGTATTTCTAGAAATAATAGTTTTTTTTAAGCAACTCAGAGAGTCCAGCCTGTAGATTAAGAACCACAAGATAGGCACTCTCATTTTTATATGGGACAAATGTTCTGTCTATGAGATAAGTATACAGTGCCTTAAAAAAGTATTCATACCCCTTGAAATTGTTCAAATTTTTTCATGTTACATCCAAAAACGTGAATGTATTATATTGGGATTTTATGTGATAGACCAACACAAAGTGGCACATAATTTTGAAGTGGGAGGAAAATGATAAATGATACAAATAAATATGTGAAAAGTGTGGGGGAGGGGCATTTGTATGGCGCCCCCCGGAGTAGAATCCCCTTTCTCTACAAGTCTTTTTGGGGATGTCTCTACCAGCTTTGCACATCTAGAGAGTAGGGATGAGCTTCGTGTTCGAGTCGAACATACGTTCGACACGAACATCGGCTGTTCGATCGTTCGACAAAGATCGAACGATTTGGGCCGTTCGCGCCTAATTCGAGTGACGCGAACGGCCCACAATGCACTACGCCATCGCAGTGTCATCCAGGCGCTGTGATTGGCCAAGCATGCACTGTGACCCCGCATGCTTGGCCAATCACAGCACCGGCAGCGAGGAGAGCAATGATTGGCCACAGGCAGGATGCCTGTGGCCAATTATTGCTGAGGGGGTTTAGTACACGCCCCACACTATAAAAGGCCGCCAGCGCGGCGGCCTTGTGTAGTGTGTTCCGGAGCAGGGAAAGAGAAGCATAGGCAGGGACAGTGTCATTTTTTTTCCTTTACTAATCCTGGATTCCTTGTGTTTAGGGACAAATAAGGATAGGTAGGGAGAGTGTCAGTGTGTTATTCTGTGCTAAACCTTGTTTGTAGGGACAGAGAGGTACAGTGAGGGAAAGTGTCAGTGTGCTATTCTGTGCTAAATCTTGTTTGTAGGGACAGAGTAGGACAGTGAGTGAAACTGACAGTGTGCTATTCTGTTCTAAACCAATCTTGCTGAACCATATTTGAAATCCTTGAGTTTAGGGACAGAGAGGTACAGTGAGGGAAAGTGTCAGTGAGCTATTCTGTTCTAAACCAATCTTGCTGAACCATATTTGAAATCCTTGAGTTTAGGGACAGAGAAGGACACTCGTGGAAACTATCAGTGTGCTATTCTGTGCTAAATCTTGTTTGTAGGGACAGAGAGGTACAGTGAGTGAAACTGACAGTGTGCTATTCTGTTCTAAACCAATCTTGCTGAACCATATTTGAAATCCTTGAGTTTAGGGACAGAGAGGTACAGTGAGGGAAAGTGTCAGTGTGCTATTCTGTTCTAAACCAATCTTGCTGAACCATATTTGAAATCCTTGAGTTTAGGGACAGAGAAGGACACTCGTGGAAACTATCAGTGTGCTATTCTGTGCTAAATCTTGTTTGTAGGGACAGAGAAGGACAGTGAGGGAAACTGTCAGTGTGCTATTCTGTGCTAAACCAATCTTGCTGAAGCATATTGCAAATCCTTGTGTTTAGGGACAGAGAAGGATAGGCAGGGGACAGTGTCAGTGTCATTGTTGCTTAGCCTCCTGCACAGTATACACCTGAAGGTAGCCCTTATTGCTGTTTTTCCCATCTCCCTGCAGGCCATCCATTAAAATGTCTGGAAGGCAAACAAGGAGAGGCAGACAGTCAGGAGGCAAAAAAAGAGGGCAAGCAGGCTCTGTGTCTGGGGGCAACAGTGCTGGTCGTGGACGCGGGGCATTGTCATCAGCACATGGCCATGGGACACGCTTGTCCTTCTTTTCGGCAGCTGGACATGTTGAGCCACATCATGCCGAAGACTTGGTAGAGTGGATGACCAAGCCCACCTCATCCTCCTCATCCTCTCTCACCCAGGCTCAGGGTACTGGCAAAGCAGCTGCTAAAGCGTCCTCTTCTCTGGTATCATTATCTTCATTAGTCAATCCTTCCCTAGACCCACCATGTCCTCCTCCTGAGGAGTCCCCCGAACTGTTTGAGCACAGTGTTGGGTACATGCTCCAGGAGGATGCCCAGCGTTTCGAAGGATCTGATGATGATACCCAGCTAGAGGAAGGCAGTAGCGTGAGAGCAGAGAGAGGGGATGCTCAAGAAGGACACCAATCTGGCAGTCATGCTCCAGCAGCTGCAGCATACTGCCAGATTGGCTCCAGTGATGAGGAGGGAGGGGATGATGAGGTCACTGACTCCACGTGGGTGCCTAATAGGAGAGAGGAGGAGGAGGAGGATGAGGAGGAGGCACATCTCCAACGAGGCAGGATGCCCTTGAGTGGCCAGCGTATGGGCAGCACACCGACGGAATCACACCGCAGAGCTCCGCCTGTGCAGGGCGCTGCCTCTGCCCGTCATTCAAAAAGTTCTTTGGTGTGGGCCTTTTTTGAGGCGAGTGCATCAGATCGCACAGCTGCTGTTTGCAACATATGTCTCAAGCATATATCGCGTGGCCAAAACATCAGCCGCTTGGGCACCACATGCTTGATCAGACATATGTTGACCTGCCATGCAGGTCGTTGGCAAGCCTACCTTAAAGACCCACACCAAAGAACAAAGCGGACCTCTCCTTGCACCGCATCAGCTGGGATCTCCAACCCCACTATACCTTCAGTCCTCTCTGAAACCTGCACTGAGAGGAATGAAGGTGTAGAATTAGGTGTGTCACAGCCAAGTACTTGCGGGCACTCTGCTAGCAGTACACCGACGTCCGATTCTAGCAGGCAAATTTCCCTGCCCCAGCTGCTGGACCGTCGAAAGAAGTTCACTCCCAGCCATCCACATGTCCAGCGGTTGAATGCTAGCTTGGCTAAATTGCTAGCGCTTCAACTGCTGCCTTTTCAGTTGGTAGACTCGGCCCCCTTCCGTGAGTTTGTGCAATGTGCGGTTCCTCAGTGGCAGGTTCCCAAACGCCACTTTTTCTCATGGAAGGCGATTCCGGCTCTCTACAGGCATGTGGAAGGCAATGTCTTGGCCTCGCTGGACAGGGCGGTCAGCGGTAAGGTGCATATTACCGCTGACTCATGGTCCAGCAGGCATGGACAGGGACGTTACCTTTCTTTCACGGCCCATTGGGTCACTCTTTTGGCAGCTGGGAAGGATGCAGGACAAGGTGCAGTAGTGTTGGAGGTTGTTCCACCGCCACGCCTCCAAAATGCTACTACTGGTTGTGACACACCTCTCTCCTCCACCCCCTCCTCTTCTTCTTCCTCCATGGCCTCTTCCTGTGGTTTGTCCTCGGAACCAGCGGTGCTCCGTAGGCGTTCAAGGGGCTACGCAAGTACGCAGGCAAAAAGATGCCATGCCGTGCTTGCGCTGGTGTGTTTGGGGGACAGGAGCCACACTGGGGCAGAGGTCCTGTCTGCTCTGCAGGGGCAGGCCGAGAGGTGGTTGACGCCACGCCAGCTTAAGCCAGGAATGGTGGTTTGCGACAATGGCACCAACCTCCTCTCCGCCCTCCGACAGGGACAACTGACCCATGTGCCCTGTATGGCTCACGTCCTTAACCTGGTGGTGCAGCGGTTCTTGGGCAGGTACCCGGGCTTACAGGATGTCCTGAGGCAGGCCAGGAAAGTCTGTGTGCATTTCCGCAGATCTTATAATGCCAGTGCTCGCCTGGCTGAGCTGTAAAAGGAGTTGAACCTGCCCAAGAACCGCCTTATATGTGACATGCCCACCAGGTGGAACTCAACGTTGGCCATGCTGCAGCGGCTGCACACGCAGCAGAGGGCCATCAATGAGTACCTGTGCGACTACGGCACCAGGACAGGGTCAGGGGAGCTCGGGTTTTTTTCACCACGCCAGTGGGGCATGATCAGGGATGCATGCACTGTCCTGGCACCATTTGAGGAGGCCACGAGGATGGTGAGCAGTGACAGTGCATGCATCAGTGACACTGTACCTCTTGTCCACCTGTTGGAGCACACGCTGTGTGGAATAATGGACAGGGCACTTGAGGCAGAACAGAGGCAGGAAGAGGAGGACTTCCTTGCCTCTCAAGGCCCCCTTTACCCAGACAGTGTTCCTTCTGTCCCACCCATCGCACAGGAAGAGGAGGAGGAGGAGGAGGAGGAGGATTGTGTCAGCATGGAGGTGGAGGCTGGCACTCAGCATCATCAGCAGCAGTCTTTTAGGGATGATTTACAGTCCCAAGAAACCAGTGGACTTGTACGTGGCTGGGAGGAGGTGGCTGCGGATCATGTCGTCCTTAGTGACCCAGAGGACTCCGGACTGAATGCCTCAGCTAACCTACGCTGCATGGCCTCCCTGATCCTGCAAAGTCTGCGGAAGGATCCTCGTATTCTTCGGATCAAGGAGAGGGACCATTACTGGCTGGCCACTCTCCTTGATCCACGGTACAAGGGTAAGGTTGCGGACCTTATCTTACCATCGCAGAGGGAGCAGAGGATGAGACAACTCCGGGAGGCCTTGCAGAAAGGTCTGTGCAACGCGTTCCCAGAGACTGGGAGGTTACGAACTCCTGGTCCTGGACAACGAGTTGCTGAGGCTTCGGTCAGTCAAAGAAGGAGCGGTGGGGAAGGTGGCCGTCTGACCGATGCGTTCAGACAATTCTTTAGTCCGCAGCCCCAAAGTATGATCGGTTCCAGCAACCATCGCCAGCGTCTGATATACATGGTGCAGGAATACCTAGGGGCAAGGTCAGACTTGGACACCTTCCCCACCGAAAATCCTCTGGCTTACTGGGTCTTGAGGATGGATCACTGGCCAGAGCTTGCACAGTATACAATTGAGCTACTGGCCTGTCCTGCATCCAGCGTTCTTTCAGAACGCACATTCAGTGCTGCTGGAGGATTTGTCACGGATCACAGGGTGCGCCTGTCCACCGACTCGGTTGATCGACTGACTTTCATCAAGATGAACCAGTCTTGGATCACCACCAGCTACCACACACCTGATGCTGATATAATAGACTAATTGATTTTAAAATGTCACATCCCTTCAAGACTGATGCTGATGCTGAGTTCCTGTGCTGTTATGTTGACTAGCTATCCTCCTCCTCCTCCTCAATGATCCGATTAATGATGATAGCTTGGAAGATCATTTTGGTTTATGGGTGCCGCCACCAGTGGCTAAGGCCCAATTTTTCAGCCCCTGTTTAACAGGGGCGTGTAATTACACTTTTTGATGCAATACTTTGCAACAGGCCTCATTGCTGTGCTCCAAGTACAGTATCTGTGAGGGGTTGCAGTGTTGTGCCACCAGTGCCTAAGGCCCAATTTTTCAGCCCCTGTTCAACAGGGGCATGCAATTATAATTATTGATCTAATAATTCACAGCAGGGCCCATTGCTGCGCCCACCAAGAGTAACTGTCAGGCCTTACAGTGTTGTGTCAACACCACCACCAAAGGCCCAATTTTTCAGCCCCTGTTCAACAGGGGCATGCAATTATAATTATTGATCTAATAATTCACAGCAGGGCCCATTGCTGCGCCCACCAAGAGTAACTGTCAGGCCTTACAGTGTTGTGTCAACACCACCACCACCACCACCACCACCAAAGGCCAAATTTTTCAGCCCCTGTTCAACAGGGGCATGCAATTATAATTATTGATCTAATAATTCACAGCAGGGCCCATTGCTGTGCCCACCAAGAGTAACTGTCAGGCCTTACAGTGTTGTGGCACCAGCACCACCATCAAAGGCCCAATTTTTACTACCACTGATCAACAATTATATGTTATTACAATTCCTGATATAATAGTTGACAGCAGGGCGTTCCAGCACCCACCAAGAGTAACTGTGAGTGCTTACAGTGTTGTGCCAACACCAACACCTAAGGGGCCAATTTCTGCAGAGTATATACGGAAGGTCCCTACTTTCAAACATCCAACTTACAAACGACTCCTACTTGCAAATGGAAGAAGACAACAGGAAGTGAGAGGAAATCTACCCCTTGGAAGGAAAATTCTCTCCTGTAAGAATTAATATGGGAGAAAGGTGTCTCCTCTCTACTGATGCTTTATCACCAATCCTTGTTTCAATAAAAACACCACATTTCAAAATCAGTTGTCATTGGGACGCAAAGTGAGGTGAAATGTTCTGAACAGGGGCACAGACAGCAAAACAAATGTTACAGGGGTGATAACCCTTCCCTATGTTTTCCAAAAAGCTTAAAAATAGATTTTTGGGCTGGAGCTACACTTAAACAATGTAGCTGTTCAAAATTACAAACAGATTCTACATAAGAACAAACCTACAGTCCCTGTCTTGTATGCACCGCCTGTATACGGCTGTTCAGAGTATATAGGGCCTTTTTTATTTTGTGTGCGGGGTTCCCCTTAATATCCATACAAGACCCAAAGGGGCTGGTAATGGGCTGGGGTTGGAGGGGGGGGGTATGAGGGGGTAGCTATGCCATCTTTCTTAAAGATTTTCATCCATATTACCGGGACCTGACATTACATTAAAGCCGCAAGCAGTTTTAAATGGCTTTTTTTTCCTTTAGAAATGTTATTTTGTGCAGGGACAGTTCTAAACACGGGAAACACGTGGCACTTCACAGGCATACTTTAGACACCCCCCAGGTACAATTTTTTTCACTTTATGCATCATTAAAATGACTGCTCCCGGAAAACGTCCGTTTTTAAAACTTCTTTTTGCATTGATACATGTCCCCTGGTGCAGAACCCGGGTTCCCAAACCCTTTTTAGGACAATAACATGCATAATAGTCGTTATAATTAGCACTTTAGAATTCGAACGTTCGCATCCATTGTATTTAATAGGGTTCTAATGTTTGTGCGAACTTTCGGTCCGTTCGCGGGTTCTGGTGCGAACCGAACCCGGGGGTGTTCGGCTCATCACTACTAGAGAGGGACATTTCTGCCCATTCTTCTTTGTAAAATATCTCAAGCTCTGTCAGATTGGATGGAGAGCATCTGTGATCAGCAATTTTCAAGTCTTGCCACAGACTCTCAATGGGATTTAGGTCTGGACTGTGAAAGGGACATTCTAACACATGAATATGCTTTGATCTAAACCATTCCATTGTAGCTCTGGCTGTACTTTAGGGTCGTTGTCCTGCTGGAAGGTGAACCCCCCCCCCCCCAGTCTCAAGTCTTTTGCAGACTCTAACAGATTTTCTTCTAAGATTGTCCTGTATTTGTCTCCATTCATCTTCCCATCAACTCTGACCAGCTTCCCTGTCCCTGCTGAAGAAAAGCATCCCCACCACATGATGCTGCCACCACAATGTTTCACGGTAGGGATGGTGTGTTCAGGGTAATGTGCAGTGTTAGTTTCCCCCACACACAGCATTTTTCTTTTAGGCCAAAAAGTTCAATTTTGGTGTCATCTGACCAGAGACCTTCTTCCACATGTTTCCCCCACATGGCTTCTTGCAAACCGCAAATGGGACTTTCTTTCCCCAATGTCTTTCTTCTTGTCCCTCTTCCATAAAGGGCAGATTTGTGGAGAAGCACGACTAATAGTTGTCCTGTGGACAGATTTTCCCCCTGAGCTGTGGATCTCTGCAGCTCCTCTAGAGTTACCATGGACCTCTTGGCTGCTTCTCTGATGAATGCTCTCCTTGCCCGGCCCGGTCAGTTTAGGTGGACAACCATGTCTTGGTAGGTTTGCAGTTGTGCCATACTCTTTCCATTTTCCGATGATGGATTGAACAGAGCTCCGTGAGATGTTCAAAGCTTGGGATTTATTTTTAATACCTAACCCTGCTTTATACTTCTCCACAACTTTATCCCTGACCTGTCTGGTGTGTTCCTCGGCCTTCATGATGCTGTTTGTTCACCAAGGTTCTCTAACAAACCTTTGAGGGCTTCACAGAACAGCTGTATTTATACTGAGATTAAATGCTACACAGGTGGACTCTATTTTCTAATTAGGTGACTTCTGAAGGCAATTGGTTCCAATAGATTTTAGTTAAGTATATCAGAGCATTGTTTCTCAACTCCAGTCCTCAAGGCACCCCGACAGGTCATGGGGTATCAAAGTAAAGGGGGCTGAATACAAATGCCCCCCCCCCACACTTTTCACATATTTATTTGTAAAACATTTTAAAAACAATTTAGCATTTACCTTCCACTTCACAATTATGTGCCACTTTGTGTCGGTCTATCACATAAAATCCCAATAAAATACATTTACATTTTTGGTTGTAACATGACAAAATGTGGGAAGTTTCAAGGGGTATGAATACTTTTTCAAGGCACTGTATTTTTTCTTCATTCTATGTAAAACTCATTGGCTGCAATACAAGTGAGATCCAATTACAGCAAACTGAAATAAAATGTATCTTATACCTGTAAATCATTTTAATATAGCTTCCCCCGATAAAGATATAAAAAATAAATAAAATACAATCACTTAACTGTATTGTATAACATATAACACACTGGAAATGTTAATTTAAAAAGTGATGTCAATTAAATGTATCAAAAAAACAGTTTTGCAATACATGCTACAAATATAGGCATATATATATTTTTGTATTTGTCAAAATCTGCCTCATAATAAAGGGAAGAACTTGTAATACCTGTAAAGCAAATGAAGAAAGAAGTACATACCGTATATACCCGAATATAAGCCGAGGCACCTAATTTTACCACAAAAAAAATGGGAAAACAAATTGACTCGAGTATAAGCCTAGGGTGTCCATCTGCATGCCTCACTGTGCCTCACTGTGCCTCACTGTGCCCATGCCTCACTGTGCCTATGCCTCACTGTGCCCATGCCTCACTGTGCCCATGCCTCACTGTGTCCATCTGCATACCTCACTGTGCCCATGCTTCACTGTGTCCATGCCTCACTGTGCCCATGCCTCACTGTGTCCATGCCTCACTGTGTCCATGCCTCACTGTGTCCATGCCTCACTGTGTCCATGTCCATGCCTCACTGTGCCCATGCCGCACTGTGCCCATGACTAGACTGCCGTTTAACATAGGAGTCTATGGAAGGGGTGCCCGGCTTTGAAAAATCGGTGCTCCCCGATAGGTCTCCCAGACAATAAACTTTGTACACTTGTAGAGGAAGAGTGGGGCTATATGTGAGCCAGGTTTGGGGTCCAGGAGACCTACGACTGGCCGGTACCGGGTCCCCAAAGTTACTGGAGAAATACCTGTTTAACATGGGAGTCTATGGAAGGGGGGCCCGGATTTGAAAAATCGGTGCTCCCCGGCCGTAGGTCTCCTAGACAACAAACTTTTCACACTTGTAGAGGAAGAGTGGGGCTATATGTGAGCCAGGTTTGGGGTCCAGGGGACCTACGAACGGCCGGCACCGGGTTCCCAAAATACGGGAGATCAGGCGCAAAAGGTGACTCGAGTATAAGCCGAGGGGGGCATTTTCAGCACAAAAAAATGTGCTGAACAACTCGGCTTATACTCGAGTATATGTATGGCTGGACAGGTAAAATGTTGTAAATGTTCTTATATTTCTTAATTTTCTTGTCTCATGATTCCAATGCAGAGATAAATATTGATGGAAAGAAGGTGGTGGGAGACTTACCTGGCAGGGCCAGGTTACTGGCACCCGATTCAATATAAATAAAACATTTTGATGTATAAAGGTAAATGAATAATATAGAAAATCCATGTAACATTGTGTGTCACAATACAGATGTATTAGCCTCACAGACACATGTTTATAATACAGAAATGCCCCCTGGCACCCCCGGAGCACACAGGGGTGTTTATTGGCTCTGTGATCATCTGAGATTAATCTAAACCACGGCTCCTCTGTGAAAGGAATCTCTACAGAAAAAGAATCATTATCCAAATTAATTTCTTCCCCTAAGACGTCTCTTATAACGATCAGAAAAATACCTGATGTTTGTTTTCTTACACTTTACCTGTTCATGGCTTATTTTATTAATAAAGGTTTTTCCAAATGCCAAAGTTTTAAATGGAAAGTTGTGATGCTGAAGTGAAGACAATTGTCCAAAATAACAAAAAAGCTCAAAATAAAACATTGCGATGTTGGCACTTCAAACTCCTTCCATTAAAAGTGATGAATGACGGCACTTTGAACTGGTGCAAGCTACTCTTCTGTTTGTTTAAATGGTTTTAAAAAAAAAAAGTAAAGTTCACTGAATAATAGATTATTCAAATAAATCTAAACATGTAAAATGTAAAACATGCACTTAAAAAATATTTTTTTAGGTGCATGTATAGTAAAGGTGCCTAAAGAATAATATTATAAAAACTTTACACAGTAAAAAAAAAAGAAGGTTTTTATGTTACCTGATTGTAAAATTTTGAAAAATGAAATGGGACAACCTTATAGTAAAAAGGCTGCACTAGATTCTGGTAGGGCTTAACATGAACATTTTGAATATTTTCTTTTTTACTTTGTAGCACACACAATCCCTGGCCTTACCTCCACAAGGCGGGACACACCGTACTACATTGCCCAGGTTCCTTCTTGAATAAGATGGTGAGCGGTGTTCTGAAATTGTTGGGTCCTGCAGCGAGTTACCTCCTTTCGGCTGGTTCTTGTCCCTAGTGTGTAGGGAAAAGTCTGTTGTTGTGTAGCAATAAGGCCAATGTCCAGACAAGGACAAGTTTAAACCTCAATAAAGGAAGGTTTATTTTCTCTATGCTTTGAAAGTTGAAGATTGAAGAATAAAGAAACAGGGAGGCAGGTTCAAGAACGCGGCACTTAATCAGCACTTGGTATCACCACTCAATCCCGAGTGGGCTTTGCTCACCCGGATAGTCCCTTCTCACGGTCCTAGCAGCCGGAGTGATGCACAAACTTTACTTGAACTTCCTAGGGATACGATCGGGACCCAATTTTCCTAGCTCCGAACTTCCCAGCGCTTGTAACATAAGGACAGGTGCCAGTGAAAGCACGTTACAAGGCCTGTGGTGGAATTGTGGAATCCCTCTGTAGGTGACCAGGCCTCATCCGAGGTGGTGACTCCCTTCACCGGTAACCCTGGCTTCTTCTCCAGAACGGGCCACCCTCGAGTGCCCTGGAATTCCTTTTTCTCTTCTGGGGGTAAAGGTGCTATACCTACATGAAGTGATGCAGCCCCAGGCTAAAGATGCCTGAGACTGGTTCACCCATATGCACCCCCATGACCTGGAGGGCCATGAGGCGCAGATGAACTGCTCCTCGGTACAGCTCCACTCGCCTCCTCCTCCTAAAAAATGGCATCTGCCCCCCTCGTATATTCTCTCCCAGCATGCACAGCAGGTCAACCACGCCCACCGCACCGCTACCGAGAGAGGACACCCAAGGGCGTAGCAATGTTACCTGTGGTTCAACCCTGACCTGTTATGGCAATGCCACCTACAGGCCACGCGGAACTGTACACCAGCAACACCACTTAACAAAAGCAGAAGCAAACCTAATAATTGAAGCGGTCTGAGCCTGGCTACTAGCTCAGACCAACCCCTAAATTTAGGCACATAGCACCCCTAAAAGTAAAGGGGCGCTACACTTTATTTATGAAGACTACAGGGAGTCCCCGAGTTACGAACACAATAGGGACTGTAGGTTTGTTCGGAAGTCGAAGTTGTTCTTAAGTCGCAAAATTGCATTTGTAAGTGTAACTTCCGGTCGGAACACTGCATTCGTAAGTGTTTGTAAGTGTTAACTGCCGCCTGTGCATGGATGTGGGATCTTCCGGGCGCTTGTTATGTTATCTGGGGCATAGTACGGCAGTGTGGGATGTGTCTGGAGATGTTCGAAGGTATCCAGGACCAGCGTGGAGCACAAGTGGCCGGCATTTGAGGCCCTTCGTAAGTAGGAGTTGTTCGTAACTCGGGTGTACGTAACTCGGGGACTGCCTGTATGTTGGATTCTGTTTATGACCCGTTGCTTATATGATTTTTAGCATTTCGAGTTTTTCACTCATCCAAGTATACCTTCCATCAGTCAAAAGCCATGTATACATCTGAACCGTGTGCACATTTTGCTTATTTTAAATGTACTATAAATACAATACTTTTTCCATCAAGGACCCACTTCCTGACCAGGCCATTTTTTGCAATACGGCACTGCGCTGCTTTAAAGGAGAAGTATGGGATGGGTTAAATTGCTAGTACATATCACATTAGTCACATATCAGCTAATCTTTTTTTCCTACCTCTTTTAGTTTTTACAGGATGTGCACATGAACTTTCCTTCAGCTGGCAAAAACGGTTCACTTTCAGTTTGAAAATTTCTCAGGGGGTGTGAACATCTCCACCAACACACCCCCTCCCCTAAGAGACGTGTCTGTGGTGATAGATAGGAAGGGGGAGGAGAGAAGAGGGAGAAGGGAGGGGGGAGCCGACATCAATCAAGCAAAATGACAGGAAAGGGGGTGGATCCAGACGCTATATTCACACCATTGTCTGGATGATGCTGTATGAAAGACTGTAGAACCTCCCACAGGTATTTATATCGATTTTAACAGAATAAGGGCACTTCTGAGAGGGCTGGGAGGGTTTATAGATATCAGCAGCTCACATAGAATAGATGTAAGCAAAAAAAAAGGACACGCATACTGTACTTCTCTTTGAACTGACAATTGCATAGTTGTGCAACGCAGTACCTTTCTTTTAGTGGTATTTGATCACCTCTGCATTTATTTTTTGTGCTATGAACAAAAAGACCGACAGTTTAAAAAAAAAAACACCATTTATTACTTTCTGCTATGAAACATTTCCCCAACTTTTTTTAAAGAAACAAATGTATTCTGCTACATATTTTGGGTAAAAAAATCCCAATAAGCGTATATTGATTGGTTTGTGCAAAAGTTATCGCGTCTGCAAAGCAGGGGATAGATTTATGGCATTTTTTTTGTTTTACTAGTAATGGCGGTGATCAGTGATTTTTAGCAGGACTGCGACATTACGGCGGACAGATCGGACACCTAACTGACATTTTTGACACTTTTTTGGGAATCTGTGACATTATTACATTGATCAGTGCTAAAAATATGCACTGTTATTGTACTAATGGCACTGGTAGGGAAGGGGATAACATCAGGGGCGATCAAGGGTTAAATGTGTTCCCTGTTTGTGTGTTCTAACTGTATGGGGGGTGGGCTGCCTGGGGAAACACACATATCTGTCTTCCTGCATAGCAGAAAGACAAGATCTGTGTGATCTTCCCTTTCAGAACGGAGGTCTGCCTTGTTTACACAGGAAGATCCCCGTTCTGTCACTGCAGGGAACAATTGGCTCCCTCGCGCACCCAGAAAAGCGAGTTCCCGCGCTGACATACAGCTACGGCGATTCGTGGGAACGAGCCACCTAGCCACAGTATAATGACGACGGCTGGTCGAGAAGCGGTTAATAGGAAGTACTTGTGAAATTAATATTTCACGGCAAACATAACCTAATTTTTAAAGCTGCTATTCAGCTGTGACTAAAATTAGTACAGCAAAAAATATTTCTGGAAATATGAATCAAGGTTATAAGTTACTTTTAAATACTAGAAAATGTGTCTGCTCATAAATGGGTTTATTAACCACTTTCCACCCGGCCAATGTATAACCACTTGAGACCCGCGCTATAGCTTAAAGACGGCTGCAGCGTGGCTCTCAAGTGCCGGGTGGACGTCCCCAGGACGTCCTTCTCTGTTTACATCCCGCGGCGCGCCGCCGAGGGCACGCGGCGGGAAACAGCTGTGCGCTCCACATCACGTGATGCCGATGCGCGTGCCTGGTGGCCGCGATGTCCGCCAGGTACATGCGATCGGCTTTTACAGAGGCAGGACGTGGATCTCTGTGTGTAAACACAGAGATCCAACGTCCTGTCAGGGAGAGAGGAGACCGATGCTGTGTCCCTTGTACATAGGGACACAGATCGGTCACCTCCCCCAGTCAGTCCCCTCCCCCCACACAGTAAGAATCACAAATAGGGAACATATTTAACCCCTAGTGTTAACCCCTTCACTGCCAGTCACATTTATACAGTAATCAATGCATTTTTATAGCACTGTTCGCTGTATAAATGTGAATGGTCCCAAAATAGTGTCAAAAGTGTCCGATATGTCCGCCGCAATATCGCAGGCCTGACAAAAATCGCAGATCGCCGCCATTACTAGTAAAAAAAAAATATAATAAAAATGTCACAATTCTATCCCCTATTTTGTAGGCGCTATAACTTTTGCGCAAACCAATTACTATACGCTTATTGCATTTTTTTTTACCAAAAATAAATAGAAGAATACGTATCGGCCTAAACTGAGGAAAAAAAAAATTCATATTATTATAACAAAAAGTAAAAAAATATTGTGTTTTTTTTTTCAAAATGTTCTGTCTTTTTTTGTTTATAGCGCAAAAGATAAAAACCACAGATGTGATCAAATACCACCAAAAGAAAGCTCTATTTGTGGGAAAAAAAAATTATAAAAATATAATTTGGGTACAGCATTGTATGACCGCGCAATTGTCATTCAAAGTGCGTCAGCGCTGAAAGCTGAAAATTGGTCTGGGTACGAAGGGGGTTTAAGCACCCAGTAAGGAAGTGGATAAAAATGATAGAGTGGATGCTCTGCAGTTCTGGGAGGATGTATCCATATGTCCTCCCAGAAGCACGTGCCTCGTGTGTCCCCTAGGATTTGCAGCAGTGCGCTCTAGGATGGTTGTGTCTGGTTGGACACAGAGGATCACCGATTATGGTTCCAGGTCACTGTGTGCTACCATGTGATCATTGTGTCCAATCACAGCGATCAAAGTTACAGTAGTAAGCAAAACTGTCATTCATGATACCTTGCTTACTACTGTGTGATTTCCGATTGGTCACAGCAATCACATGGTACCAGGGAAAATCACAGCAGCCCTATACCATGTGATAGCAGTAACCAATCACAGCATCACAATAGTGAACAAGCTTTCATGAATGAAACCTTTGAACAGTGTAAGAGATTGCTTATTACAGTGATCATCACACATTTCTTGGCTAATATGCCCTTTTGTCAAGTCAGACACATGTTGTCTGTTCCCCCTGTGTCTCCCCTCATCTCAGGCAAGTGTGCCACCTGTTTCTGCTGCAGTACTGCTAGCTTGTATCTCTCCATCACAGGTTCTCTGGTTTGTGCTTTCTGCTTCTGCCGACTGCATGTCTTCCTTCGGTCCCTGCTGTTTTACATTATCCTGTGTGTGGTTCCTGGCTCTTTTCTCCTTCGTCTCACTGGTGTGCTGTGACCATGTATCAGCTGATGTGATGTTTCTTCACCAGGCTGGATGTTCTAGAAAATAAAATCAGAAGGTGCACTGGCCTAGTGCATTATCCAACAAGAATTTATTAAAAATGATAAGATAAAATCAAACTATTCACAAAAGTAGGTAGTATGCTCGCACATCAGGCCACTACAAGTGGCTGCAAACTCCCAACTTTAGTGAAACCTCTCGCTCGAGGAGGACCTCACCAGGGTCCCTGCTGGCTGATGCGTTTTGAAAGCAATCCTTTATCACAGTCCTTCATCCAAGTTACCTTTGAAATGCGTCAGTCAGCAGGGATCCTCCTCGAGCGAGAGGTTTCGACAACGTTGGGAGTTTGTAGCTTGTGGCCTGAGCATACTACCTACATTTGTGAGTAGTTGGATTTTTATTTATCATTTTTAATAAATTCTTGTTGGATAATGCACTAGGCCAGTGCGTCCTCTGCTTTTATTTTCTACAGTGTTCTGAAAACAACCCCAGTTCTAGAGGGCAGCAAGGCTGTGCAGCTATATCCACTTGAGACTGTTATACTCTCTTCTGATTTGCACCATCCCACCAGTGCGCAGGAGAATATTGTTGCTGTTGTGGATGTTCTCTTTGTTATATGTAAGTGGATGTTGTTTATATTTGTCTTTCTCTTACACCACACATTTGACCAGTTTCTTTTGACCTCTTAAATTGCAGAGGTTGAAATGATCTATTATCAGACTATGGAAAGAAAAAAGAAAGAGAGAGCATTGCATTATTTGATGTCTCACTTTACTATGAGCCTGTCACCTGACTAGGGTAATTGGTGTCAACAAGGAAATTTGAAACATTGGTTTGCGATAGAACAAGCCTATACTAAAATTCCATGAATTACTCTTTTGTGGTGCCAGGAAAATGTCCCCCATATGGTAAAAGAAAAATGTCCCCCATATTGTAAGCTGGCTGTAAATATTTTGAGGGTAAGTTATGGATGATGTAGCTTCCTACAGTAATGTGCATTTGTTGCAACTATACCTGTATGTTACTTCTGTTTTCTCAATAAATAAAAATTTAAAGTTAAAAAAAAAAAAATATTTTGAGGGTAATCTTACAAATGTTGTTTTTCAATTTAAAAAGAGGGCGTGTTATTTATCTATATCCAGTTGCAGTCTCTGAGCGTACTAGACACGCCCAAAAAAGTCATCATTGTACACGTTGCGTGTCTAGTATATCCAGTCCTTCTTCCCTGCTCCCCCCTGTCCCAGTACATGGCAATTCAGCTCTGATTAATCACAGCTGAATTGCTGAGTACACAGAGAAGGTCCCGGTAGCAGGAGCTGTAAAAAAAAAGCAGTTTATCAACAACATGGCTCAGCCACGAGTACAGAAAGCTACGTTGTTTCATTTTGTAACTTTTTTAAAAATGTATCTACAGATCAAAGGAATGAACTAGGATCTGCATATGAAGTCAGTTATTGTGATATTAATGCCTTGTTCCACATGTTTGCTGTGTCCCCCACATGGCTTTTCGCAAACTGCAAACAGGACTTCTTATGGCTTTCTTTTAACAATGGCTTTCTTCTTGTCACTCTTTCATAAAGGTCAGATTGGTGGAGTGCACGACTAATAGTTGTCCTGTGGACAGATTCTCCCACCTGACCTGTGGATCTCTGCAGCTCCTCCAGAGTTACCATGGGTCTCTTGGCTGCTTCTCTGATGAATGCTCTCCTTGACCAGGCCGGTCAGTTTAGGTGGACGGCCATGTCTTGGTAGGTTTGCAGTTGTGCCATACTCTTTCCATTTTCGGATGATGGATTGAACAGTGCTCCGTGAGATGTTCAAAGCTTGGGAGATTGTTTGCCTCCTCAAATGGTGACAGGACAGTGCATGCATCCTTGATTAGTAGCCACTGGCGTGGCGAAAAGAAGCCAAGCTCCCCTGACCCTGTCCTGGTGCCATACTCTCACAGGTACTCATTGATGGCCCTCTGCTGCGTGTGCAGCCACTGCAGCATTGACAACGTTGAGTTCCACCTGGTGGGCATGTCAGTTGCATTCCCTTTGAATATCAGCCAGCCGAGCACTGGCATTGTATGTCCACAGACTTTTCTGGCCTGCCTCAGGAGATCCTGTAAGCCCGGGTACTTGGTCAAGAACCGCTGCACCACCAAATTCAGGACGTGTGCCAAACATGGAACATGGGTTAAGTGTCCCTGTCAGAGGGCGGAGGGAAGGTTGGTGCCATTGTCACATACAACCATTCCTGGCTGAAGCCGGCGTGGCATCAACCACTTCTGAGCCTGCCCCTGCAGAGCTGACAGAATCTCTGCCCCAGTGTGGCTCCTGTCCCCTAAGCAGACCAACTCAAGCACCGCATGGCATCTTTTTGCCTGACTGCTAACGTAGCCCCTTGAACGCTTACTGAGCACCGCTGGTTGAGAGGACAAATCTGCAGAGGAAGAGGCCTAAGAGGAAGAAGAAGAGGGGGGGGTGGAGGAGAGAGCTGTGGCAGAATCACCACTAACATTTTGGAGGCGTGGTGGCGGAACAAGCTCCAACAATACTGAACCCTGTCCTGCATCCTTCCCAGCTGCCAGCAGAGTTACCCAGTGCACTGTGAAGGAAATGTAACGTCCCTGCCCATGCCTGCTGGACCATGAGTCAGCGGTAATATGCACCTTACTGCTGACCGCCCTGTCCAACAAGACCAAAACATTGCCTTCCACAATGACGGTAGAGAGCCGGAACGGCCTTCCGTGAAAAGAAATGGCGTTTTGGAACCTGCCACTGAGGTACAGCACATTCCACAAATTCACGAAAGGGGGCAGAGTCTACAAGCTGAAAAGGCAGCAGTTGCAGTGCTAGCAAATTTGGCCAAGCTAGCATTCAGATGCTGAGCATGTGAAAGGCTGGGACCTAATTTCTTACTATGGTTTAGCAACTGGGGTAGGGAAATTTGCCTGCTAAAATCAGATGGTGGTGTACTGCTAGCAGATTGCCGCAAGTACTTGGGACACCTATTGCTATACCTTCATTCCTCTTAGTGAAGGTTTCTGCACTGGTTGGAAATCCCAGATGAGGAGCAAGGAGAAGTCCGCCTTTTTCTTTGATGTGGGTCTTTCAAGTGCTGTTGCCAACGGACTGCATGGGAGGTCGTCATATGTCTGGTCAAGCATGTGGTGCCCAAGCGGCTGCTGTTTTGGTCACACTTGATTCGCCTCAGACATAGATTGAAAACAGCAACGGTGCGATCTGCTGCCCACGCCAAGGAATTTTTCAAAATCAGCGGGGAGTCAGCAGCACCCTGGGAAACTCTTAGGTGTGATGCAATAGGGTGGCTGCCATTAAGCTGCCCCCTAGAGGGCACCCTGCCTCGTTGGAGTTGTGCCTCCTCCTCCTCTCTTCTATCAGGCACCCAAGTAGAGTCAGTGACCTCGTCGTCCCCTCCCTCCTCATCACTGGAGCAAACTTGGCAGTATGCTGCAGCTGGGGGAACTTGACTGCCAGTTTCTTGTCCTTCTTGGGCACCCCCTCTCTCTAGGCTCACGTTACTCCCTTCCTCAACCTGGGTACCATCATCGGAGCCTTCAAATCGCTGCGCATCCTCCTGCAGCATGTACCCGACATTGTGGTTGAATAGTTCGGGGGACTCCTCCGTGCATGATGGTGTGGCTAGGGAAGGAGTGACTGTGGACAAGGAGCCGATGGAAGAGGCCGCTTTGGCAGCTGCATTGGAAGGCAAACTACTCTGAGTCTGGGTGACAGAGGATGAGGAGGATGAGGATGGCTTTGTTATCCACTCCACCAACTCTTCTGCATGTTGTGGCTCAAAAACATGGCCAGCAGCAGAAAAAAAGGACAAGCGTGCCCCATGGCCACCTGCAGAGGATGCACCATATCCACGACCAGCACTGTTTACTGTAGACACAGAGGCTGCTTGCCCTCTTTTAGTGGCCTGTGAGCGTCTGCCTTTCCTTGGTGTCCTTCCGGACATGATGTATATTTTGTTTTGCAACACCACACTACACTGTATTAGATACTGTGTACACCACCAGAAGTGTAGTAGCAACTGTACTACGGCTGCACTGTATTGTGTACTGTACTGTGTACACCACCAGAAGTGTAGTAGCAACTGCACTACAGCTGCACTGTATTATGTACTGTGTACACCACCAGAAGCGTAGTAGCAACTGCACTATGGCTGCACTGTATTATATACTGTGTACACCACCAGAAAAGTAGTAGCAACCGCACTATGGCTGCACTGTATTGTGTACTGTGTACACCACCAGAAAAGTAGTAGCAACTACACCACAGCTGCACTGTTCAGTGTACTGTGTACACCACCAGAAGTGTAGTAGTAACTGCACTACGGCTGCACTGTATTGTGTACTGTGTACACCACCAGAAAAGTAGTAGCAACTGCACTACGGCTGCACTGCATTGTGTACTGTGTACCCCACCAGAAGTGTAGTAGCAACTGCACTACGGCTGCACTGTATTGTGTACTGTGTACACCACCAGAAGTGTAGTAGCAACTGCACTATGGCTGCACTGTTCTGTGCACTGTGTACACCAGCAGAAGTGTAGTAGAAACAGTACACAACAGAATGCACTGTAGATATAGGCTACACTGAATGCAGAGTATATATATATATATATATATATATATATATAAGACTGTATATATATATTAAGACACCACCTGAAGTGTATTTGAAAAAGTACACCACCACGGAATGCACTGTAGATTTAGGCTACACTGGATGCAGAAAAAAAAAAATATATATATATATATATATATATATATATATATATATATACATATACACACGAGGCTATATATATATATATATATATTAATACACCCGCACGCCTGAAGTGTATTAGAAATAGTACAACATGGCATGCACTGTAGATATATGCTACACTGGATGCAGAGTATATATACTAGACTGGCTGTATGTATATATATATATATATATATATCAAATACACTGCCACTAACTGAATAACCTGCCTGCTTAATCTAAATCTCTCCGTCCACACCAACAACACTACACAGGGCCACCGGATAGGCAGCCTTATATAGTGTGGGGCGTGGACCTAGTCCCCCTGAGCCATAAATGGCCAAAGGCACCCTGCCTTTGGCCAATTATGGCTCTCTTAGCAGAGGGTGCTGGGATTGGCCAAAGCATGCAGGTCAGGTGCATGCTTTGGCCAATCATCATACAGCAATGCACTGCGATCTCGCAGTGCATTATGGGGCATTCTGCAGCGCTCAAATTTTCCGCGAACGCCCCAAAATGTTCGCTGTTCGGCGAACACCCAATGTTCGAGTCAAACTCATGTTCGACCCAAACATAAAGCTCATCCCTACTCCTGGGTGTATATTCAGGATCTGGGAGAGTGGTCCCTATTTGACCACAGGCTCTCAGGCGTTCATTAAGCTATTGGCAAAAAAAAGCAAATTATAAAACTTATAAAAAACACAATCAAATCCCTGGGTAGGATAATGAAAGTTTTCTATAGCAGCGCTCAGGTGGTCAATAGACTCCCTTGTCCACTCACTCTTATTTACAGTTCATAAGAGTACATATAGAACTTATGAAAAAAATGTTGTTGTAAATGACATATAGCTCCAGATGTCTTCTTAATATGATCCACTTTAAATCATCAGTTGTATCCCCTTTCGGGTGGGTACTCACCACACACAGGATTTAAACAGGCACCTCACAGATCCCATCCGATCATCCTAATCCTGGTTCTGATTACTCCTTCTAAAGCCTCCAGAGATCACCCGATAATCACCAGCAGATGTTCAAAGTGAAAAGAAAGAGAAGCCACCAATAGTGTAATCCCGTAGAGTATCTTTTAATCAGTCTATAAAAATTGTTTCCACAACATATCTTCCATGTGGTAAAAATCAAGCAGTAAAATAGCAGCAGTGTAATTCAAAACCGCCGTGCTGTTCCCCCAGGCTCCTAACAGGTGCAGTGTATCAGCTGGTACAGCTTGTGTTTAACCAGACTTACTGCCGCTTCCTGTGTTTGGAGCGCACCTGGAACGCACCAACGTCACTTCCTTTCAGCCGCAAAAAGTCACACCCTGACGTTTCGTCTTCTCGACTTCCTCTGAGGGCGTGACTCTGCAGCACGGCTCACAGGAATATATACACACACAAGTGATTGAGAGACAAGTTTAACCCCTCCTATATGCTAATCAATGCCATTTAATTACTCAAATCGGCAGAACGCATTGTAGTCACAGGGGTCTCGTCATTTTAAATCACTTAACACATTAAATCAACAATAACCTCTTATACATTGATCTTGAAAAGCGTTATTAAGATAATAATAACATAATCGAATAGTTAAAATAAATCAATAAAAGCTGAGTCTCCATAATATTATTCATTATCACAGATAAGCACCCAGCACTAGTGCCATCTTGAGTATGAATACCAAACAGCAGTCTAAATTTCTACAAAAATAGGAATAAATTATATATATATATATGTATATATATATATATATATGTCTATATCTCTCAACACTCAACGTTAAAATCCAATATTAAAATTAAATATATAAAATTTACTTCTAAAAAATCCTAAAACATACTAATTAAAATGCTAATCGTCAAAATTGTTTCATAATTATGTTATTAATACCTAAAGGTTTATAAATAAATTCCACATATATATAATATAAACCTACTAAATGGTAAAACAAATAATAACACTAAAAGTCACTAATGAAACAATTTATATCTAACTCGACGTTTAACCCTTTGGGGGTGAGGGTATCCAAGGAATAAATCCAAAAAGTTTCTCGTTTGGATAATTCCCTTACCAAATTACTTCCTCTCCATGTAGGTTTAATATGGTCCACCCCCCAAAATTTCAAACCTATAGGGTTTTGATCATGATGTAGCTTAAAATGGAGAGACACATTATGGTCTTTAAACCCCAATTTAATATTCTTAATGTGTTCTCCAATCCTTACTTTAAGGCATCTTTTTGTCCGTCCCACATACATTAACCCACATGGGCATAATAACACATATACCACATGTGTGATATTACAAGTTATGAACTCTTTGATGGCGAATTCTTTTTTATTTACTGTGGATGTAAAGCAGTCAATACCTCTTATGGGTTCAGCTATTTCTCTACACGCCTTACACTTACGGCAAGCAAAAAAAACTTTTTTGTCCCAAAAGGACAATGGTCTTCTTGGTTGAT
This sequence comes from Rana muscosa, assembly GCA_029206835.1. NCBI lineage: Eukaryota > Metazoa > Chordata > Amphibia > Anura > Ranidae > Rana > Rana muscosa. Next base: position 190,339,130 of record CM055127.1, read on the forward strand.
CCAGCACCTTTTTTACCACCTTGTCTCCTACATTAGGTGCCTTTCTATAAATAAATTTAGGAGCTTCTGGCAACACTGGTTTCAAACTTTTATCTAGACAGAGGACATGCCAATGATTTTTTAACACTGTCTCAACCTCTCTATATTGTGCATGGAATGATGAAATAAAACTCCACTCATGGCAGGTTGAAGTTCGAATCCTCACACCTTCTCCTACTACTTGTTCTCATGGTATCGCTCTAATCTCCTCTGAGATTCTATCCAATTCTTGGGGTTTATACCCCTTCTCTCTGAATCTGTTTTTCAATATTACAGACTGAGACAGATAATTCTCTTCTGTAGAGCAATTTCGTTTCACCCGCATAAATTGTCCTTTTGGTATATTTTTTAACCAAACCGGGTGGTGGCCACTTTGTATAGGTAGGAAACTATTCCGGTCTGTTGGTTTGAAAAATACTTTTGTGTCTAATTTATCACCATTTCTATAGATGCTGACATCCAAAAAATCTATTTGATCTTTACTCCATGTACTCGTCAATTTAATATTGTTGGAGTTATTATTGAGATATGTTAAAAAATTATTAAGAGATATTTCAGATCCTTCCCATATAAGAATAATATCATCAATGAATCGTCTGTAAAACAGGAGTTCCCGTCTTTTATTCACAAAAATATACTTATCCTCCCATTCCCCCATAAATAAATTTGCAATACTAGGTGCAAATTTTGCGCCCATTGCCACGCCTCTCTTTTGGATAAAAAACTCATTGTTGAACCAAAAATAGTTATGTGACAAACAAAAATCTAAAACCTCTTTTAAAAAAACTTTTTGATGATGGGGAAGATCATCTCTTTGGCTCAAAGCCCAATTGAGGGCAAGTAGGGCGTCGTCATGCTGTATTATTGTATACAGGGAGGATACGTCAGACGTCACAAAAAATACTTCTCCTCGGTCTTCTAAATGTATATTCTGCAGGGATTGTAATAAATCCTTGGTGTCCTTCAGATACGCTTTTGTTGTTTTGACACTACTCTGCAAAAACCGATCCAAGTACTCCCCTATCCTTGAGGTTACAGAGCCAATCCCATTCACAATTGGCCTGGCTGGGGGATTTTGGGAGTCTTTATGTATTTTGGGTAGCGTATAAATTGTAGGAATCCTTGTACTGCTTGGTGTCAAATAACGCTTCTCTTTAACTGTTAAAGTATGTCCTTTAAATCCATACTCCACCAAGTGGCCCAATTCTACATTATATTGAGGTGTAGGGTCGTGACTTAATTTTTTATATGTATCAGTGTCAGCCAACATTTCTGTTAATTGGCCAACATAATAATCTTTCGACAAGACCACCACACCTCCTCCTTTATCTGCTGGTCTGACTACTACATCATTTCTTTTCTCCAACATTTCTATGCCATCGCAAATAAATCGAGGATTAACTCCTTTTTTGGGAATAATTTTCTCCATATCTCGTAATACTAAACTTTTAAACACCTCAAGGTGATGAATTGCCGTATTTGGGGGGTTTAATAGAGACTTATTTTTAAGTCCACTATCAACCGCCACTGATGATCCAATGTTTCCACTCACTGGGTTTGACATTTTATTCAAGAAATATTTCTTGATACTGAGTTTCCTCATGTATCTATGAATATCAATATATACATCGAATTTGTTTATTGATCTTTTCAAACCACATTTCAGACCTAATTGTAGGATATTGGTCTCTTTGTGTGTCAACTCAACCCCACTGAGGTTATAGATACCAGTTAGTCTTTTTCCAGCCTCCTTTTTTTGCTGGATTCGTGCTCCTGCTCTACATCCTCGTTTTCTGTTCTCCTTAAACTTTGTTGTTGAGTATGATCCCAGTTCTGTTGGTCCCTCCACTGTTGGTCTCTGTACTCGGGTGCATATTGTTGATGTGAGGGTACTTGATAATGCGTGGGTACTTGTTGAGGGTAATACTGTGAGTATTGGGTTGGTGGTCTCCCCCTTTGTGGTGGTTGACCCCTTCCTCTCCTCCTGTTTCCCCTTCCTCTCCACTGAAAAGGACGTGGATGATAGGCCTCATTCCTATCTACTCCATCCCTCAAGGTCTCACATCTATTAGCCACCGGGACATTGTAGGTTTCATTGTGAGCCCTATACTGTTGGTTCACACTTGTGTTCCCACGACCCTTTCCTCCTCTCCCTCTCCCTTGATTATCTCTCCTAGGGGTGAGGTGATTGAAGGGTGGGGCAGTGGTATTAGTCCTACTGGGGTTATTCATCCTTTGTGTTTGTCTAGGAGTACTAGGCATGGATGTTCCATTTTGACTAGGAACTGGATCCACTTCAATTTGTATATCATTATTCGCCAAATCATTTGTATGCGTTCCATCTTGCCAGTAATAGATGGTATTATTTTTAAAATCATTTAAATCTCGATAAAATTTCTTAGTTTTTTTCTTTTGAGTATCTTTATCGACTTTCTCAAGTCTCTTTTTAATCCTATTATTGAAATCAATTATCTGCTGTGTATCTTTAATTGGATCCAACTGTGCTTGAAGTTGGTTGATCCTATTCTCCAATTTAATCATTTTCTTCTTTTTTCTTTGCAGAATAAGTTCCTGCAACTGTAAACCCACTCCATTAAAAAACTTTAACCACTCAGACATTGATTCAGGATCATCCAAAGCGTCTTGAGGTGCTACTTCCCACCTCAGACTGCGAACTATAATTTTTTCTTTCAAATAATGTTCAATAGTACAGATGTCCCACCACGTCCTAACCTGCTTTTCCAAAGCGCTTCCTAGTGCTGTAATAATACCGCTATAATTTTCCTCTAGTCTGACTTGTTCATTAACAGAGAACAAGTTAGCTATATCTAATTGTCTGTTATTCAGAAATCTGATCGCATCCATTGCAAAGCCAGAGATTAAACACAAAGTCTACAAAAATTAAAGTGAAGTTCCCCTGGCCTTCTTTCACTATCCCAGCGCTAAAGAAGCTCACAGGTGACTTATAACAGACTACAATGAATACGTGACTGTATTCATTAACCCAAATGTTCACTATATGTATCTATATCAGCAGCCGCTTAAACACAACAAATATTTTGCAGAACATAAAACTATAAAACTTATAAAAAACACAATCAAATCCCTGGGTAGGATAATTAAAGTTTTCTATAGCAGCGCTCAGGTGGTCAATAGACTCCCTTGTCCACTCACTCTTATTTACAGTTCATAAGAGTACATATAGAACTTATGAAAAAAATGTTGTTGTAAATGACATATAGCTCCAGATGTCTTCTTAATATGATCCACTTTAAATCACCAGTTGTATCCCCTTTCGGGTGGGTACTCACCACACACAGGATTTAAACAGGCACCTCACAGATCCCATCCGATGGTCATCCGATCATCCTAATCCTGGTTCTGATTACTCCTTCTAAAGCCTCCAGAGATCACCCGATAATCACCAGCAGATGTTCAAAGTGAAAAGAAAGAGAAGCCACCAATAGTGTAATCCCGTAGAGTATCTTTTAATCAGTCTATAAAAATTGTTTCCACAACATATCTTCCATATGGTAAAAATCAAGCAGTAAAATAGCAGCAGTGTAATTCAAAACCGCCATGCTGTTCCCCCAGGCTCCTAACAGGTGCAGTGTATCAGCTGGTACAGCTTGTGTTTAACCAGACTTACTGCCGCTTCCTGTGTTTGGAGCGCACCTGGAACGCACCAACGTCACTTCCTTTCAGCCGCAAAGTCACACCCTGACGTTTCGTCTTCTCGACTTCCTCTAAGGGCGTGACTCTGCAGCACGGCTCACAGGAATATATACACACACAAGTGATTGAGAGACAAGTTTAACCCCTCCTATATGCTAATCAATGCCATTTAATTACTCAAATTGGCAGAACGCATTGTAGTCACAGGGGTCTCGTCATTTTAAATCACTTAACACATTAAATCAACAATAACCTCTTATACATTGATCTTGAAAAGCGTTATTAAGATAATAATAACATAATCGAATAGTTAAAATAAATCAATAAAAGCTGAGTCTCCATAATATTATTCATTATCACAGATAAGCACCCAGCACTAGTGCCATCTTGAGTATGAATACCAAACAGCAGTCTAAATTTCTACAAAAATAGGAATATATTATATATATATTTATATATATATATCTATATCTCTCAACACTCAACGTTAAAATCCAATATTAAAATTAAATATATAAAATTTACTTCTAAAAAATCCTAAAACATACTAATTAAAATGCTAATCGTCAAAATTGTTTCATAATTATGTTATTAATACCTAAAGGTTTATAAATAAATTCCACATATATATAATATAAACCTACTAAACGGTAAAACAAATAATAACACTAAAAGTCACTAATGAAACAATTTATATCTAACTCGACGTTTAACCCTTTGGGGGTGAGGGTATCCAAGGAATAAATCCAAAAAGTTTCTCGTTTGGATAATTCCCTTACCAAATTACTTCCTCTCCATGTAGGTTTAATATGGTCCACCCCCCAAAATTTCAAACCTATAGGGTTTTGATCATGATGTAGCTTAAAATGGAGAGACACATTATGGTCTTTAAACCCCAATTTAATATTCTTAATGTGTTCTCCAATCCTTACTTTAAGGCATCTTTTTGTCCGTCCCACATACATTAACCCACATGGGCATAATAACACATATACCACATGTGTGATATTACAAGTTATGAACTCTTTGATGGCGAATTCTTTTTTATTTACTGTGGATGTAAAGCAGTCAATACCTCTTATGGGTTCAGCTATTTCTCTACACGCCTTACACTTACGGCAAGCAAAAAACCCTTTTTTGTCCCAAAAGGACAATGGTCTTCTTGGTTGATCCAGCACCTTTTTTACCACCTTGTCTCCTACATTAGGTGCCTTTCTATAAATAAATTTAGGAGCTTCTGGCAACACTGGTTTCAAACTTTTATCTAGACAGAGGACATGCCAATGATTTTTTAACACTGTCTCAACCTCTCTATATTGTGCATGGAATGATGAAATAAAACTCCACTCATGGCAGGTTGAAGTTCGAATCCTCACACCTTCTCCTACTACTTGTTCTCGTGGTATCGCTCTAATCTCCTCTGAGATTCTATCCAATTCTTGGGGTTTATACCCCTTCTCTCTGAATCTGTTTTTCAATATTACAGACTGAGACAGATAATTCTCTTCTGTAGAGCAATTTCGTTTCACCCGCATAAATTGTCCTTTTGGTATATTTTTTAACCAAACCGGGTGGTGGCCACTTTGTATAGGTAGGAAACTATTCCGGTCTGTTGGTTTGAAAAATACTTTTGTGTCTAATTTATCACCATTTCTATAGATGCTGACATCCAAAAAATCTATTTGATCTTTACTCCATGTACTCGTCAATTTAATATTGTTGGAGTTATTATTGAGATATGTTAAAAAATTATTAAGAGATATTTCAGATCCTTCCCATATAAAAATAATATCATCAATGAATCGTCTGTAAAACAGGAGTTCCCGTCTTTTATTCACAAAAATATACTTATCCTCCCATTCCCCCATAAATAAATTTGCAATACTAGTACTGGGTTGGTGGTCACCACAAAGGGGGAGACCACCAACCCAATACTCACAGTATTACCCTCAACAAGTACCCACGCATTATCAAGTACCCTCACATCAACAATATGCACCCGAGTACAGAGACCAACAGTGGAGGGACCAACAGAACTGGGATCATACTCAACAACAAAGTTTAAGGAGAACAGAAAACGAGGATGTAGAGCAGGAGCACGAATCCAGCAAAAAAAGGAGGCTGGAAAAAGACTAACTGGTATCTATAACCTCAGTGGGGTTGATTTGACACACAAAGAGACCAATATCCTACAATTAGGTCTGAAATGTGGTTTGAAAAGATCGATAAACAAATTCGATGTATATATTGATATTCATACATACATGAGGAAACTCAGTATCAAGAAATATTTCTTGAATAAAATGTCAAACCCAGTGAGTGGAAACATTGGATCATCAGTGGCGGTTGATAGTGGACTTAAAAATAAGTCTCTATTTAACCCCCCAAATACGGCAATTCATCACCTTGAGGTGTTTAAAAGTTTAGTATTACGAGATATGGAGAAAATTATTCCCAAAAAAGGAGTTAATCCTCGATTTATTTGCGATGGCATAGAAATGTTGGAGAAAAGAAATGATGTAGTAGTCAGACCAGCAGATAAAGGAGGAGGTGTGGTGGTCTTGTCGAAACATTATTATGTTGGCCAATTAACAGAAATGTTGGCTGACACTGATACATATAAAAAATTAAGTCACGACCCTACACCTCAATATAATGTAGAATTGGGCCACTTGGTGGAGTATGGATTTAAAGGACATACTTTAACAGTTAAAGAGAAGCGTTATTTGACACCAAGCAGTACAAGGATTCCTACAATTTATACGCTACCCAAAATACATAAAGACTCCCAAAATCCCCCAGCCAGGCCAATTGTGAATGGGATTGGCTCTGTAACCTCAAGGATAGGGGAGTACTTGGATCGGTTTTTGCAGAGTAGTGTCAAAACAACAAAAGCGTATCTGAAGGACACCAAGGATTTATTACAATCCCTGCAGAATATACATTTAGAAGACCGAGGAGAAGTATTTTTTGTGACGTCTGACGTATCCTCCCTGTATACAATAATACAGCATGACGACGCCCTACTTGCCCTCAATTGGGCTTTGAGCCAAAGAGATGATCTTCCCCATCATCAAAAAGTTTTTTTAAAAGAGGTTTTAGATTTTTGTTTGTCACATAACTATTTTTGGTTCAACAATGAGTTTTTTATCCAAAAGAGAGGCGTGGCAATGGGCGCAAAATTTGCACCTAGTATTGCAAATTTATTTATGGGGGAATGGGAGGATAAGTATATTTTTGTGAATAAAAGACGGGAACTCCTGTTTTACAGACGATTCATTGATGATATTATTTTTATATGGGAAGGATCTGAAATATCTCTTAATAATTTTTTAACATATCTCAATAATAACTCCAACAATATTAAATTGACGAGTACATGGAGTAAAGATCAAATAGATTTTTTGGATGTCAGCATCTATAGAAATGGTGATAAATTAGACACAAAAGTATTTTTCAAACCAACAGACCGGAATAGTTTCCTACCTATACAAAGTGGCCACCACCCGGTTTGGTTAAAAAATATACCAAAAGGACAATTTATGCGGGTGAAACGAAATTGCTCTACAGAAGAGAATTATCTGTCTCAGTCTGTAATATTGAAAAACAGATTCAGAGAGAAGGGGTATAAACCCCAAGAATTGGATAGAATCTCAGAGGAGATTAGAGCGATACCACGAGAACAAGTAGTAGGAGAAGGTGTGAGGATTCGAACTTCAACCTGCCATGAGTGGAGTTTTATTTCATCATTCCATGCACAATATAGAGAGGTTGAGACAGTGTTAAAAAATCATTGGCATGTCCTCTGTCTAGATAAAAGTTTGAAACCAGTGTTGCCAGAAGCTCCTAAATTTATTTATAGAAAGGCACCTAATGTAGGAGACAAGGTGGTAAAAAAGGTGCTGGATCAACCAAGAAGACCATTGTCCTTTTGGGACAAAAAAGGGTTTTTTGCTTGCCGTAAGTGTAAGGCGTGTAGAGAAATAGCTGAACCCATAAGAGGTATTGACTGCTTTACATCCACAGTAAATAAAAAAGAATTCGCCATCAAAGAGTTCATAACTTGTAATATCACACATGTGGTATATGTGTTATTATGCCCATGTGGGTTAATGTATGTGGGACGGACAAAAAGATGCCTTAAAGTAAGGATTGGAGAACACATTAAGAATATTAAATTGGGGTTTAAAGACCATAATGTGTCTCTCCATTTTAAGCTACATCATGATCAAAACCCTATAGGTTTGAAATTTTGGGGGGTGGACCATATTAAACCTACATGGAGAGGAAGTAATTTGGTAAGGGAATTATCCAAACGAGAAACTTTTTGGATTTATTCCTTGGATACCCTCACCCCCAAAGGGTTAAACGTCGAGTTAGATATAAATTGTTTCATTAGTGACTTTTAGTGTTATTATTTGTTTTACCGTTTAGTAGGTTTATATTATATATATGTGGAATTTATTTATAAACCTTTAGGTATTAATAACATAATTATGAAACAATTTTGACGATTAGCATTTTAATTAGTATGTTTTAGGATTTTTTAGAAGTAAATTTTATATATTTAATTTTAATATTGGATTTTAACGTTGAGTGTTGAGAGATATAGATATATATATATAAATATATATATAATTTATTCCTATTTTTGTAGAAATTTAGACTGCTGTTTGGTATTCATACTCAAGATGGCACTAGTGCTGGGTGCTTATCTGTGATAATGAATAATGTTATGGAGCCTCAGCTTTTATTGATTTATTTTAACTATTCGATTATGTTATTATTATCTTAATAACGCTTTTCAAGATCAATGTATAAGAGGTTATTGTTGATTTAATGTGTTAAGTGATTTAAAATGACGAGACCCCTGTGACTACAATGCGTTCTGCCAATTTGAGTAATTAAATGGCATTGATTAGCATATAGGAGGGGTTAAACTTGTCTCTCAATCACTTGTGTGTGTATATATTCCTGTGAGCCGTGCTGCAGAGTCACGCCCTCAGAGGAAGTCGAGAAGACGAAACGTCAGGGTGTGACTTTGCGGCTGAAAGGAAGTGACGTTGGTGCGTTCCAGGTGCGCTCCAAACACAGGAAGCGGCAGTAAGTCTGGTTAAACACAAGCTGTACCAGCTGATACACTGCACCTGTTAGGAGCCTGGGGGAACAGCACGGCGGTTTTGAATTACACTGCTGCTATTTTACTGCTTGATTTTTACCATATGGAAGATATGTTGTGGAAACAATTTTTATAGACTGATTAAAAGATACTCTACGGGATTACACTATTGGTGGCTTCTCTTTCTTTTCACTTTGAACATCTGCTGGTGATTATCGGGTGATCTCTGGAGGCTTTAGAAGGAGTAATCAGAACCAGGATTAGGATGATCGGATGACCATCGGATGGGATCTGTGAGGTGCCTGTTTAAATCCTGTGTGTGGTGAGTACCCACCCGAAAGGGGATACAACTGGTGATTTAAAGTGGATCATATTAAGAAGACATCTGGAGCTATATGTCATTTACAACAACATTTTTTTCATAAGTTCTATATGTACTCTTATGAACTGTAAATAAGAGTGAGTGGACAAGGGAGTCTATTGACCACCTGAGCGCTGCTATAGAAAACTTTAATTATCCTACCCAGGGATTTGATTGTGTTTTTTATAAGTTTTATAGTTTTATGTTCTGCAAAATATTTGTTGTGTTTAAGCGGCTGCTGATATAGATACATATAGTGAACATTTGGGTTAATGAATACAGTCACGTATTCATTGTAGTCTGTTATAAGTCACCTGTGAGCTTCTTTAGCGCTGGGATAGTGAAAGAGGGCCAGGGGAACTTCACTTTAATTTTTGTAAAAAAAAGCAAATGACCCGACTTGTCCCGGCTCATATGGCCCCATCTCATTGATCAACATGGACGCAAAAATTTGGTTCAAAATAGTGGTCAATCGGCTTTCAAATTGTTGCCAAATCTCCTTCATCCGGCTCAAGCGGGTATTGTATCAGGCGGATCAGCTGTTCTAAATATGAGGGCCCTGTCCCCATGTTGATGGGGACAAGGGCCTCTTCCCCACAACCCTTCCCCGGTGGTTGTGGGGGTCTGCAGGCAGGGGGCTTATCGGAATATGGAAGCCCCCTTTAACAAGGGGACCCCCAGATCCTGCCCCCCACATGTGATTGGGTATCCAGTACATTGTACCCCTACACATTCACCAAAAAAAGTGTCAAAATTGTAAAAATAATAGTAGCCAGTTTGGGACAAGTCCTTTATTAAAAAAAAAAAAAAAAGTGTCCCACGATGTGACCCTGAAGGGCCTGGTATGGAATTTGGGGGGATCCCCACACCATTTATTTTTTTTAATTTTGGTGTGGTGCTCCCCTTAATATAATTATACCAGACCAAAAGGGCCTGGTAATGGACTGGGGGGGGGACCCATGCCGTTTTTTTCAATGAGTTTTATCTGTATTGCTGGGTTTTGACAATTCATTACAGCTGTGAGGAATTTTAAATACATTTTTTTCCTTTAGAAATGTAATTTTGCTGTGGTATTGTTCTAAACACGGGAAAAATGTGCCACTTTACAGGCAGACTAAGGACACCCCCAGGCACGATATTAAAAGGAATATTTGACTTTTATTGTTTCACTTTAAGCATTATTAAAATCACTGCTCCTGAAAAAACTGACATTTAAAAAAAAAAAAATTGCATTGATACATGTCCCCTGGGGCAGGACCCCAAACACTTTTTATGACAATAACTTGCATATAAGCCTTTAAAATTAGTAATTTTTCATATTCGTGTCCCGTAGACTTTAACGGTGTTCACGTGTTGGCACACATTTTTTGCCTGTTCGCAAGTTCTGGTGGTGTTCGGCTCATCCCTACTGTTGGGGATAAAATTGATTATATTGAAAACACCATGGGGGAATACGCTCCCACCTTTAAAAATCTGATTGACGCTGATGACAATCATGAAGATGAACATGAATGGATCAAAGCAAAACTGGTTGACCTGGAGGACCACACCAGGTACAAAAATGTTAAGCTCCGGGGTTTATCTGAAACAGTCTAGCAAATATGAATTGCGTAGAAATGCTACAGATTTACTGAGTGCCTTGCTACCTGATGTTACCCCGCTGAGCTTATTATTGACAGAATACATTGCCTTTTGAAGACATCGCACTTGCCCGAATAAGTGTCTAGGGGTGTAATCTTTAGACATGTGCAATTCGTTTCGCTCCAAATTAGTTTTTCGTCCAAATTTGTCATATTTGCTAATTCGGAAGCTTTCGAATTAACGAAAAAACGTTTAACTAATTTTTCGAAAACAAATTTTCGAAAAGAACGAAAATTAGAAAGAACAAAAATCCGAAATTCGAAAGAGCGAAAATTTGAAATTCAAAAAACAAAAATTTGAAAGAACGAAAATCCAAACATAAATCTGAAAATCTGAAAGAACAAAAACATTTTGATAATTTCTATTATAATTCAATTAGTAACTTTATTACCAATATTATGTTTTTTTATTATTATTATTTATTATTAATAATAATAATACTAATATTAATAAAAACTATAATAATAGTTATAAACTATTAAATTATAGGTATTGGAATTTCCTTTCAAATGTGGCTGTTAGTGAACGTGACAAATTATTATTATTATTATTCCTATTCTTCTTCTTATTATTATTATTCTTATTCTTAGTAATGATTAATAATAATAATAATAATAATAATAATAATAATAATAATAAGAAGAAGAAGAAGAAGAAGAAGAACTATAATAATAGTTATAAACTAATGAATTATAGGTATTGGAATCTCCTTTCAAATTCGTCTGCCTGTTAGTGAACGTATCAAATACGAATTTATCCAAATTTCTAATTTTTCTAAATAATGAATACTGCATCTTTACGGATGGAATGTTCCGAATTCGAATTTTTCCGAATTTACGAATTACCAAAATAATGAATACTGCATCTTTACGAATCGAAAGTTCCAAATTAGAATTTTCAGATTTTCCGAATTACCGAAATAACGAATACCGCATCTATACAAATGGAATGTTTCAAATTTTTCGGAATTTCCGAATGACAGAAATAAAGAATACTGCATCTATATGGAAGGAACGTACCGAATTTGAATTTTTCCAAATTTACGAATGTATTCGAAACAACGAATTTCAATCATAATGAATGATCCGAAAAATGAAAAAAAAAAATGAAACGAAAATGAAAAAATAAATAAAAAATTTGGCCGTGCACATGTCCAGTAATCTTCCACATTCACTTTTACCACGTGAAATACCAGCTCATGCTCAAACATAGGGGGATGCCACAACTGCCGGCCCAATATGCAGGTCTCCAAATTTTTGCAGACCTGACACAATATAACTTAAGCCGTGTACACACGATCGGTTTTACCAATGAAAACAGTCTGATGGACTGTTTTCATTGGACGAACTGATTGTGTATGAGCCACATCGGTCTTTTGTCCATCGGTGTGAAAAAATAGAACATGTTTTAAATTTTTCAGATGGGAAAAAAACCATTAGCAAAATCCGATCGTCTGTGTGGAACTCCATCGGATAAAAAACCCATGCATGCTCAGAATCAAGTCGACGCATGTTCAGAAGCATTGAACTTCCTTTTTCTCGGCTCGTCGGAGTGTTTTACGTCACCGCGTTTGGGACGATCGTTTTTTTGACTGATGGTGTGTAGGCAAGACTGATGGAAGTCAGATTCATCGGATTTCCGATGGAAAAAAACATCGGATTAGAATCCATAGGAAATCCAATCGTGTGTACGGGGCTTTACAGTAATGTCAAATTATTAGTACTGTTACCAAGGCGTTAAGGAACCATACTATTAATTACCAATGAAAGCACCCTTTGCCGGGTTCAGGTGCTGCAGGGCAACCACAAGGGCTATAAAAAATATGTACATTCACCCCCCCCCCCCATCAATATGACCCCTGCAATGCCACTATCCCTCACTGATCCCGTGATCTGTCCCCGTGCTGCTGTGCTGGCTCTCCCTCCTCCCCCTCCCGCTGGCTACAGCTTACAGCTTCTGATGGGGCACACAGGGAAGCTGTCATCAGGATGGAGAGCGGTTGAGGGGGCTGATAAAAATGTGTTTACCAGCCTCCTTCCTTTCCTTGAATAGGAATCAATTATCACAAACTATGTTTACTATACTTCAGTTTTGTGAATGAATAGGTGTCTTTACACAGACTCCTATTCATTCATGTACAGTATCCTTCAAAGAAAAAAACACAAAATATAAAAAATTTTAATTGTAAAAAAAATAAAAAAAGCAAATAATAATAAAAAAAAAAGCATAGTAAGAATTTGTTCACACAGGGCATACAAGTGTGTATTCCCCTGCATGTTTATCTGTACAGGTGTTCCATGTATCCATGTGCAGGCAGTCCCAGTAATGTCATTTGGGATGTCGTTTCTGCACAAACACAGCCATTGCACCCAAATGCAAAAATGAAAATATATGGTTTGGATGGTCTTTTACAAATTCTGAAAATTGTAAGGAAAAAATAAAAAAAGCAATGGAAAAATTGCCCAAATGGTCTGGCCACCTGAGTTTTTTTTCTTTTAAATCACCCATTTGTCCTTTTAAAATTTCAAGCCTTTTATTTTTTTGTATATATTATTTTTCAGTTGTTTTAATATCAAGCCAAAAACATTGCTAATCACAAGAACCCACATTTTCTTCCACCTCAACATCAGACAATCAGTCCCCATTTGTCAGTACTAGGTCCAGAATATGATCACCTTGGGTTGGGCTTTTTACAGTTTTAGAGAAACCCCATTCCAGGCTTTACTAGCCATTTTCAGAGCACTCTCTCCTCTCCCCTGCAGCCGCCGCTGGCTGGACACATGGAAGATCACATGACCAGAGCAGAGAAGCCTGAAAATAGGTAAGCATACACATCTTGTATACACAGGTTAGTAAACACGGGTGTGTGGAGGGGGATGATACAGTTTCAAGAGTAGTTAGGGTTAACACAAAATTCCACATACATTTTTTTCCATCTCATTTTCTTCCTTCTCTGTACACAGCTAGAATCTCAGATGAGCACAGCATCAAGTACATGTTCAGTTAACGTAAAAAAAAATCTCAACCCCCTTTAACCTCTTGAAGACCAGGCTTTTTCTGGCACTTTTAGTTTACATGTGAAAATATATATATTTTTTTTTGCTAGAAATTTACTTAGAATGCCCAAACATTATATATTTTTAAAGCAGAGGCCCTAGAGAATAAACGGGTGGGTTTTGCAATTTTTTATGTCACACATCGTTTGCGGAGCAGCTTTTAAAACACAATTTTGGGGAAAAATACACTTTTTCAAATCTTAATGCAAAAAATAAATAAATACATAACCCAATTGTTTTGTAAAATAGAAAAGATGATATCACGCCAAGTAAACAGATACAAAACATGTCACGCTTTAAAATTGTGTAAGCCAGCACAACGGGGACAAATGACTTAAATTTTACTATCCATTGACAAAGCTTTAAAAGCCTTTACAGGTTACACCTTTGGATGTACAGAGGAGGTCTAGTGCTAGAATTACTGCCCATGATCCGACATTCATGGTGATACCTCACATGTGTGGGATAATCGCTGTTTGCGCACGTGCAGGACCAAAGCACACATTCACCTTTGCGCGCTAGCACGGGGGTGTGGGGCACTTTACTTTTCTTTCATTATTCATTTATTTTTTATTTATTTTTCACTGTTGTTTTATAAAACAAATTGTGAAAGGTACTCTTTATGTAGAGATCTGGAGTCAATAATACCCCAAATCCCTCCTTTGCACTTGAAAGCATTCATAACTCCAAGGTCGCCATTTTTTAATACTTTTGATTTTCGAAAAATCGTGCCAATAAGATGCCGGTAAATCAAAAGTGATGTCATGTTATTGCTTCTGGGTTACCATAGCAGGGAGTGAGACCCGATCAAAGCCAATTCTGGCTTTCTTCGGGTCTCTGAATAGCCAGCAGGTGCATTAGCTAGTAGCTCATACCTTGCGGTGAGACGGGAGAGCCTGAGAGAGTGGCAAAAGGGGGGGGGGGGGGGTTGTCCACTGCTTGTAAAAAAAACGGAGTGGCTAGTTAGCTGTTATGGTTGCTATTACAAGAGAGCCGACCTTCATCTCTAAAAAAAGATACCAGGGTGATGCCTGCAGCCTCATATCATCCCGGTACAACCACTTGAAGTCAAATGACATACCAGACAAATGAGTAAATACACAGAGTTGCCCACCCCACTATAGAACATTTATTACCTCCTCTGATGGCTGTTTTCATCCCCTGGCTAGAAGACATCTAGTGCTGCGATGCTCAATCTTCGCAAACTAACATCCTGAGACTTGAATATGATGTATCTATGGTACAATACCTGGGATACATTTTTCTAAATGAACTGGTGAGATGAGAGCGGGCGGATCCTCTGACCAAGTACTGATAGCTGTGCTGCCCAGTGTTATTAAAGGTTTGGTTTAAAAAAAAATAGCAAACATGTCAAACTTACCTGCTCTGTGCACAGAGCAGCCCAGATAATCTTTTTTCTCTGGTCCCCAGAAAGCACTACTGGCTCCTCCCCCTTGACCAGTATCCCCATAGCAAGCTGCTTGCTATGGGGGCACTGGTGCATGCTCACTCCTCAGAACTGCTGTATGCATCCATAAGATACATTGAGCGTAGCTCTGCTCCCCCCCTCTCCTCATTGGCTCACTGGATGTGATTGACAGCAGTGAGAGCCAATGGCTCTCACTGCTGTCTCATCCAATGAGGAGAGGGAGTCCCAGGACAGCCGTGGCTCTTGTGGACATCACTGGATTGGAAGGGGGGTCAGGTACGTAATAGGGGGGGGGGCTGTGGGGGGGGGGAATAGCACACGTAACATTTTTTACCTTCAATTGGATAAACATTATTTTAATTTTATTTTCAATGGTCTAAAAAAAAAATCATTTGATTATATAAAATATGCTAGCCTCCTAAAATGTAATCATTAATCTCTAGAAATTAAAATATAACCAGTTATTCCCAGTAAAAACCTATGGCTGTGAAAGTTGGATCATAAGGAAGGCTGAACACTGAATAATTGATGCTTTTGAACTATGGTGTTGGAGAAGACTCTTGAAAGTCCCTTGGATGGCAAGAAGTTCAAACCAGACAATCCTGAAGGAAATCAACCCTGATTCCCTGAATATTCACTGGAAAGACAGATCCTGAAGCTGAAACTCAAATACTTAATTGCCACTAGGGATGAGCTTTCTGTTCGGGTCGAACATGAGTTTGACTCGAACATTGGCTGTTCGCCCGTTCGTCGAAATTCAAACATTATGGGGCATTCGTGCCAAATTCGAGAGGCGCGTCACGGCCCATAATGCACTGCGACGTCGCAGTGCATTGCTGTCTGATGATTGGTCAAGCATGCACCATGACCCGCATGCTTTGGCCAATCACAGGGCCGTCAGCAAAGAGAGCCATAATTGGGAAAAAGGCAGGGTGTCTTTGGCCAATTATGGCTCAGGGGGTTAAGTCCACGCCCCACACTATATAAGGTAGCCTGCACGTCGGCCCTGTGTAGTGTGTTGCTGGCATTAAAGGAGAGAGAGTGTCATTTAATATATATATATATCCACTGTATCCAGTGTAGCTAGATTTGACTGCAGGCTGTTCCTGGTGTACTTTTTCTAATATACTGTCAGGCAGGCAGTTGACTCAGTGAGCTGCAGTGCATTTAATATATATATATATATATATATATATATATATATATATACCGTATTTATCGGCGTATAACACGCACTTTTTTCCCCTTAAAATCAGGGGAAAATCGTGGGTGCGTGTTATACGCCGATACTCCGTCGAATTCCCCTGCTGAAACGAGCGAGAGGAGCGAGCGGAGCCGAAGCCGAAGTACACTCGGCTTTACTCGGCTCCTCTCGCAGTCCCGCCCATCTCTGACTGCGCCGCTGACATAGAGAAAGCCGAGTGTACTTCGGCTAGTCTCGGCTCCTCTCGCAGTCCTGCCCCTGACTGTGAGCAGAGCCGAGTCTAGCCGAAGTACACTCGGCTTTCTGTATGTCAGCGGCGCAGTCAGGGGAGATGGGCGGGACTGCGAGAGGAGCTGAGTCTAGCCGAAGTACACTCAGCCCCGTTCGCTCCTCTCCACAGAAATCGGCGCCAAATTTAAAAAAACGCAGAGACTGACAAGGCTGCAAAGGCACTGGGCAAGGCTGCAGATGGACAGATGGACACTGGGCAAGGCTGCAGATGGACAGATGGACACTGGGCAAGGCTGCAGATGGGCAGATGGACACTGGGCAAGGCTGCAGATGGACATATGGACACTGGGCAAGGCTGCAGATGGACAGATGGACACTGGGCAAGGCTGCAGATGGACAGATGGACACTGGGCAAGGCTGCAGATGGACACTGGGCAAGGCTGCATGCTGCATTTAAATGTACGTTTTTTTTCCTTGAATTTCCCTCCTAAAAGTTTTTTTCCTTAAAATTCCCTCCTAAACTTGGGGTGCGTGTTATACGCCGATAAATACGGTATATATATATATATATATATATATATATATATATATATATATATATTAGACATGTGCATTCGTTTTCGTCCGAATGCATTTTCGTCCGAATTTCAGCTATTTTCGTTATCGTTTTAACAAACGAAAACGAAAGCACAGAATCCGAAAACCGAAAGATCCGACATAAACAAATGCTTTATTTTCGTTTTCGTTGCTACAACAGTTCTATATAGATAGGAGATTCGACGTGACGCTGACAATAACAATCTGTGTCTATCGAACCTGTGGTCGAATGTGCCTAACCTTAACTCTATTAGTCCAAGATTATTCTACATAGGAGAGAAAAGATTCGACATTATAGAGAGAAAAGATTCGACATAGGAGAGGAAAGATTCGACATAGGAAAGATTCGACATAGGAGAGGAAAGATTCGACATAGGAGAGGAAAGATTCGACATAGGAGAGGAAAGATTCGACATAGGAGAGGAAAGATTCGACATAGGAGAGGAAAGATTCGACATAGGAGAGGAAAGATTCGACAAAAGAGAGAAAAGATTCGACATAGGAGAGAAAAGATTTGACATTATAGAGAGAAAAGATTCGACACAGGAGAGGAAAGATTCTTCATAGGAGAGGAAAGATTCTTCATAGGAGAGGAAAGATTCTTCATAGGAGAGGAAAGATTCTTCATAGGAGAGGAAAGATTCGACATAGGAGAGAAAAGATTCGACATAGGAGAGAAAAGATTTGACATTATAGAGAGAAAAGATTCAACATAGGAGAGAAAAGATTTGACATTATGGAGAGAAAAGATTCGACATTATAGAGAAAAGATTTGACATTATAGAGAGAAAAGATTCGACATAGGAGAGAAAAGATTCGACATAGGAGAGAAAAGATTCGACATTATAGAGAGAAAAGATTCGACATAGAGAGAAAAGATTCGACATTATAGAGAGAAAAGATTCGTCATAGAGAGAAAAGATCACTGCTTGTGGGCGGAACATTCGACCGGAAATGTATGATTGCAGAGTCGTACAGTTTCGCTGCTCCGTCGAATCTTCTTTGAGCATTCGGCAGACACCATAAGCCTTCAATGACAGATTCGACCTTAATTAATTCAGATTTTCGGACGAATGCAATTTTTAACGAAAAACGAAATAAATAAAAACGAATTTCGGGAGTAACTTAATAAATTTATTTTTCGGACGAAAACGAAATTCCGAAACGAAATATTTCAGTGTGCACATGTCTAATATATATACGGGCTTGTATATATATATATATCCACTGCATCCAGTGTAGCTAGATCTGACTGCAGACCATTCCTGGTGTACATGTTCAAATACACTTTCAGTCAGGCAGGTGATTCAGTGATCTGCAGTGTAATAACTATATATACACAGTCTCCTACATATATATATATATCCACTGCATTCTAGTCAAGCCTATATCTGATTGTAGGCCATTCCTGGTATACATGTTCAAATACACTTTCAGGCAGGCAAGTGATTCAGTGATCTGCAGTGTATTAACTATATATACAGTCTCCTACATATATATATCCACTGCATTCTAGCCAAGCCTATATCTGACTCTAGGCCTTTCCTGGTGTACGTGTTTAAATACACTTTCAGGCAGGCAGGCAGGCGATTCAGTGATCTGCAGTGCATTACTTATATATACATTCTCCTACATATATATATACACTGCATTCTAGTCTAGCTAAGCCTATATCTGACTGCAGGCTATTCCTGGTGTACTTTTTCTAGTAAACTTCAGGCAGTGTTTTGCTAATCCAATTTTAAAGCATGTCTGGAAGGCCACCAAGGAGAGGCAGACACTCACAGGCCACTAAAAGAGGGCAACCAGGCTCTGTGTCTACAGCCAACAGTGCTGGTCATGGACAGAGGTATAACCTCAGCATGTGGCTGTGGGGCACGCTTGTTCTTTTTTTGGGCAGATGGCCGTGTTGAGCCACAACATGCAGAAGAGTTGGTAGAGTGGATCACAAAGCCGTCCTCATCTTCCTCATCCTCTGTCACCCAGGCTCAAAGTACTTTGCCTGGCCATGCAGCTGCCAAAGCGGCCTATTCCATCGTCTCAATGTCATCAGTCACTCCTTTCCTAGTCCCACCATCATGTCCTGAGGAGTCCCCCGAACTGTTCGACCACAGTGTCAGGTACATGCTGCAGGAGGATGCGTAGCGTTTTGAAGGCTCCGATGATGGTACCCAGGTTGAGGATGAAGGCAGTAACGTGAGCCCAGAGAGAGGGGGTGCCCAAGAAGGACAAGAAATTGGCAGTCATGTTCCCCCCAACTGCAGCATACTGCCAAGTTTGCTCCAGTGATGAAGAGGGATGGGATGATGAGGTCACTGACTCTAAGTGGGTGCCTGATAGAAGAGAGGAGGAGGAGGAGGAGACACATCTCCAACAAAGCAGGATGCTCTCCAGGGGCCAGCTTAAGGGCAGTCACCCAACTGCATCACACCGCAGAGCTATGCATGTGCAGGGCGCTGCTGACTCCCCGCTTATTTTGAAAAGCTATTTGGTTTGGGCCTTTTTTGAGACATGTGCAGCATATCGTAAGTGAAGTCACTTCCGTGTATAACCGCCACCAGGTGTACAGGCCGCTCACCTTAAAGCATGGACCTCTGTTTTACCAGAAGGTCAAAACTGCAGTCCCTTAACAAGGGTAATAATAAAGATGAGAGGGTAGTCCTCATACGATCCTTCAATCACAGTCCTCACTCACTCGGTAATATCCAAAACGAACTCATACGTTAGCGTAGTTACATGCAAAATTCCAAAAGAAATACATAGTGCTCTCCATATAAAACACTTGATTTATTGAATAAAAATTAGTTACTCACAAGCAATGCACAGATAGCCCTGTGCCAAGCTGATGTTCATGTAACAAAGGTATAAAACCAGGTAGATGGCTGTCCTGACGACATATGGCCCCTCGCACGCGTATCGTCCGTAGGCAAGGACTTCCTCAGCGAAATGTAATGGAGCCAGCATATCAGTCTCTTTATATAAGCCATAGGGGACAGGAGCCACACTGGGGCAGAGATTCTGTCAGCTCTGCAGGGGCAGGCTCAGAGGTGGTTGACGCCACACCAGCTTCAGCCAGGAATGGTGATTTGTGACAATGGCACCATCCTCCTCTCCGCCCTCCGACAGGGACACTTGTCCCATGTTCCCCGTTTGGCTCACATCCTTAATTTGGTGGTGCAGTGGTTCTTGTGCAGGTGCCCGGGCTTACAGGATCTCATGAGGCAGGCCAGGAAAGACTGTTGGCATTTCCGCCGGTCATATAATGTCAGTGCTCGGCTGGCTGACCTTCAAAAGGAATGCAAACTGCCCAAGAACCGCCTCATCTGTGACATGCCCACCAGGTGGAACTCAACGTTGGCAATGCTTCATCAGCTGCACACGCAGCAGAGGGCCATTAATGAGTACCTGCTTGAGTATGGCACCAGGACAGGGCCAGGGGAGCTTGGCTTTTTTTTCGCCATGCCAGTGGCTACTGATCAAGGATGCATGCACTGTCCTGTCACCATTTGAGGAGGCCACAAGGATGGTGAGCAGTGACAGCGCATGCATCAGTAAAACTGTCCCTCTTGTCTTTCTGTTGGAGCACACGCTGCATGGGATAATGGACAGGGCACTTGAGGCAGAACAGAGGGAGGAAGAGGAGGACTTCCTTACCTCTCAAGGCCCCCTTTATCCAGACAGTATTCCTGTGGACCCGCCGATCACACAGGAAGAGGAGGAGGATTGTGTCAGCATGGAGGTGGAGCCTAGCACTCAGCATCAGCAGCAGTCTTGAAGTGATCGTTTTCAGTCCCCAGAAACCCATGACTTGTACGTGGCTGGGAGGAGGTGGCTGCGGATCATGTCATCCTTAGTGACCCAGAGGACTCCAGATCGAATGCCTCAGCAAACCTAAGCTGCATGGCCTCCCTGATCCTGCAAAGCCTGCAAAAGGACCCTCAGATTCGTGGGATCAAGGAGAGGGATCATTACTGGCTGGCAACCCTTCTTGATCCATGTTACAAGGGTAAGGTTGCGGAACTTATCCAGCCTTCGCAGAGGGAGCAGAGGATGAAACATCTTCGGGAGGCCTTGCAGAAATGTTTGTGCAATGCTTTTCCAGAACCTGGGAGGTTACAATTTCCTGGTCCTCCTGGACAACGTGTTGCTGAGGCTTCGGTCAGTCACAGAAGGAGCGGTGGAGAAGGTGGCCGTCTGACCGATGCGTTCAGACAATTCTTTAGTCCGCAGCCCCAAGGGATGATCGGTTCCAGCAACCATCGCCAGCGTCTAATTTACATGGTACAGGAATACCTAGGGGCAAGATCAGACTTGGAGACCTTTCTAACCGAAAATCCACTGGGTTACTGGGTCTTGAGGATGGATCACTGGCCAGAGCTTGCACTATGTGCAATTGAGCTACTGTCCTGTCCTGCATCCAGCGTTCTTTCTGAACGCACATTCAGTGCTGCTGAAGGCTTTATAACCGATCACAGAGTGCGCCTGTCCACAGACTCAGTTGATCGTCTCACCTTCATAAAAATGAATCATGCCGCGTACACACGATCACACGATCACTTTTCTCGTCGGGAAAAATTTCATTTTTTCCCTTGGACGAGAAAAACGGCCGTGTGTAGGTATATAAATGAGGGAAAGGGAAGCACTCACAATGCCACATCCATTGGATAACTTGGAAAAGCGTGAAAAGATAGCTCAAAAATAGAGATACCTGGGGGTCGGACTTTGAAGGCAAGGACACATGAGATAAACAAAAAAATATTTTATTTATAAAAGACAAGACAGAAACTATAATAGAAAAAAATAGATTAAAACACTGTATACGAGATGATTGTACAGATGTGGTCCCTGTGTGCGTCTACGCGTTTCGCCGTGAGGCTTCTTCAGGACGAACAGTGATAGTAGGTAAACACGCCTTACTATCTTGGGAGCAGGAGGGTATAATGTATATTATCCCTTGATCAAAAAGTTTTTTTGATACATATTATTTTATAAGCAGGCCCAGAACCGTTGTAGTGAGCGCGGAAACAATTCACATCTCGCAGAAAAACAGGATGAAATTTCAGGTGCTTCTTAGAGCAAAAGGCAGCTAGAGACGAAAACCTCAAGGCTCAGCGTACCAGCTGAAATAGCAGTCTGTATGCAGAAAAAAGACTGCATGGGGACACCAGTGAGCAAAATTGAGGCTAACAAAGTAATGCAGCCAAGCATGTATGGGAAACCATTAGATCCCTTAGATCCAGCCAGAATTGTAAGCAGAAAGTAGATCAAGCCCTAGTGGCCACAGATAGTATAACACGCAGATGTCCACAGGAGACAGCAGGATGCTGTACAGGCTCTGTGTGGCCGTGTGTAGGCTCTCCAGCATTTTTCCCGTCGAGAAAAACAGCGAGAATCACGACGAGAAAAATTAGAACATGCTCTAATTTTTTGAAAAAGGAAAGAAAGAAAAAAGGAAAGGCAAGGAAAAAGGAAAGGCAATGCAAGTCAAGGAAAGGAGACGAAAAGCAAGGAAAAAGGAAAGGCAATGCAAGGCAGGGCAAGTCAAGGAAAGGCAAGGAAAATGGAACGGCAAAAAAAAAAAGGGAAAGGCAATTTATTAAATACTTTCTTCAGCTCTGTGTATACAAAGGAGCATGGGAGAGCTCATGTCCAAAACAGGGGTGGTAGTGAAACAGCCCCAAATCCACAATGGCTCAAAAGTGATATGGTCCAGAAATATTTAGACAGAATAAAGGTGGATAAAGCACCTGGACCAGACGGCATACACCCACGGATCCTAAAAGAATTGAGCTCTCTAATTTCAAAGCCATTGTATCTAATTTTTAGGGACTCATTAATGACAGGAATAGTACCACTGGATTGGTGCAGGGCCAATGTGATGCCTATATTTAAAAAGGGAACAAAGTCTTTACCAAGTAACTATAGACCTGTTTAACTTCTATAGTTGGGAAGATACTGGAGAGATTAATAAAAGACCACATAGACGAGTTCTTGCTGGAAAAAAACTATTTAAGCAACAGACAGCATGGATTCATGAAAGACAAAGTTGTCAGACAAACCTGATTTATTTTTATGAAGAGGTAAGTAAGACCTTGGACAGAGGGGTGGCAGTGGACGTGGTATACTTGGACAGAGGGGTGGCAGTGGACGTGGTATACTTGGACAGAAGGGTGACCGTGGATGTGGTATACTTGGACAGAAGGGTGGCAGTGGACGTGGTATACTTGGACAGAGGGGTGGCGGTGGACGTGGTATACTTGGACAGAGGGGTGGCGATTGACGTGGTATACTTGGACAGAGGGGTGGCGGTGGACGTGGTATACTTGGACAGAAGGGTGGCCGTGGACGTGGTATACTTGGACAGAGGGGTGGCAGTGGACGTGGTATACTTGGACAGAGGGGTGGCGGTGGACGTGGTATACTTGGACAGAGGGGTGGCGGTGGACGTGGTATACTTGGACAGAGGGGTGGCGGTGGACGTGGTATACTTGGATTTGGCAAAAGCGTTGGATACAGACACACACGGCTCACGTGTAAGGTAAATTCTACAGGATTGGAAATATCAGTTTGAAAATGGATAGAAAACTGGCTAAAAGACAGAATTCAGAGAGTCGTGGTTAATGATTCTTACTGTGAATGGTCCAAGGTTATCAGTGGTGTACCCCAAGGTTCAGTGCTGGGACCCTTACTTTTTAATATCTTTATGAATTATATTGGGTCTGGGATCAAAAGTAACATTTCTGTCTTTGCAGATGACACTGTCTATGCAGTGGAATAACGTCCTTACAGGATGTCTCCAATTTACAAGCCGACCTCAATGCTCTGTCTAATTGGGCGACTATGTGGCAGCTGGTAACACCCTGCTGCACACCTCCAGCGCACATCCCAGACCTGTTGTGCACAGTATACCCTACGCACAGTAACTGCGATTACGCAGGAACTGTACTCGAGATGAAGACTTCTATACTCACGCTGCCTTGCTGCGCGAACGTCTGCTACTTAGAGGCTACTCTCAAGCTAATTTGAGAAGAGCCTTCAACAAGGCATTCACCCGTACCAGGGCATCATTACTGTATGATCCTCCAAGCTCTAGATGTTCATATACAGTAAAGATTATCACAAAATGTTCAGCTGACCAGGGCCAGCTACGTGGTGTGTTTTTCAATCATTGGCATTTATTCTCCAGAATTTGTGTTTTGGAGAGCTACGTCTTTAAAAGACCGCTTAACTAATAGTCATTATCAATCATCGGCCAACCGTCCCTCAGGCCAATGAGGCATCTTTCAATGTGGACAATGCCCACGTTGCCCGTGGATCCTTGTAGGTACCACCTACAGACTACCTAATGGGGAGTTGTTCACCCCCGTACCCCAGCTAATTGTAGCACAACTGGGGTTATTTATTTAATGCTCTGCAAGGACTTTTATGTAGGGAAGACCATCAGGGAACTAAGACAGCGTATAGGGGATCACCTCTATTCCACAAATGGCATGGCTCCGTGTTTAATCAGCACCCCGCAATAACCTCCTTATGTGCTTCCCAGATAGTTCTGGGATCACAATCTGGGGTGCCATTGATGCTAAAGTAAAAATCTAGTTCCTCAGTTATGTCCTCTAGGATGTCTTTATCCTGTAAGAGGCTCTCATTCAGTCTCTACTGATTAGGCCTGGTCGTCAGAGAGTCATGTAAGACATATGTCAAAGATATGGGTGCGTGATCTGACTGGGTAATAGAGCCTATAGTAGCCGATCGTACTGAGTGAAGTTGAGCATGTGGAACTAGAAAGTAATCTATATGGGAGTAAGATTTGTGAGAAGGATAATAACAAGTATAATCTTTTTCTGTGGGGTGAAGTAAACGCCATGTGTCAATCAATTGACTTCTGTGGAAGATTTGGATAATACCATTGCGCGCGCTAAAAGAGATAGATGACAATCTAGAGGAAGTGTCTTCTACTGGGACTAATGGAATATTTAAATCTCCCCCTATAATCAAATGTCCTTTTGTAAACTCAATCAGTCGCTTAAACACCTTGCCCAAAAAGGTCTCTTGGTGGTCATTAGGAGCGTACAATGTCGCCAGTGTAACCCCGACGTCACCCACCTTGCCTTTCACGAACAGGAATCCCCCTCCAGGATCCCTAACCTACTCTATATAGAACCATGGTACCCTACCCGAGAAAAGGATATAAACCCCCCTCGACTTAGCTAATTGATTTGTCGAGTGGTAAACCGTTGGAAATAACCAACTCTTTAGGATGGGTATTTTGTCATCTCTAAAATGCGTCACCTGTATGAAAGCCACATCTGATTTAAGAGGCTGCAAATCATGCAGGAGCATCCGCCTTTTCTTTGGCGTGTTTAGACCCTTGGCATTGAGCGAGAACACATTGAGGACCTCCATTTCGAAGATAACCATTTTTTTCCTCCCTTCCCCTCCCCCCCTTGTTTCACCCTTCTCCCCAGATACTTCTCAAGATTCACCTCTGCTAACCGGCTCGGCCCTGGCTTGACTCATAAGGCTGCTCTGCAAGCATCACCTCCATTAGTTGGATCCCTGACTTGATCACCGCCTGAAGTTTCCCGATTCTCCACCGTGCCTGTTCGGTGAGAATGCTGCTCCGGTAGTTGATTCAGTTACTCACTGTGGTCCCTGGTAAAAGTGGTTGGTCCCTTAGTGGTGACAGCTTCCATGCTACCTCCGACCATGACAGGTTCTCCAGCCTGCAGAACCGTCACTTATGGTTGGACTGCAAACCGCAATCCAAACCCTGTACTGCACTTATACTTCTGGATAGGCCCTTACACAGCCTGGCAGCCAGATGCCCCTGGGATAGGCCCAATCTCAGGCCTAGCAGCCCGGGTCGTACAAAACACGTCCACCCAGACAGCCGTCCAGGTGGCACAGAACACAGATCACCTGACCTCACCTGAATATGTATGTTCTTCCAGCAGGCCAAGGGATTCAAGAAAATCCCTCCCCATTTGCTGAGATACCCCATATACCCATAACCTGACCTTGGGTTGCCCTTCTCGCATCTAGTACCACCAAGTACCTGGCCACCTAGCGGTAGAAGAGAAAAGTGCAACAAGGCCGAACTTAGTGAGAAATCAATGGATCTCTAGCAATTGACCAGGGTTACACCTGGCAAGTAAATTTGTCAGGAGCTCCCTGACTAAATCCCAGGGCGCTACACATGTATATGTTATTAACTTTGATCTTACAGTATATGTTGAACACTTGTATGTTATATTATCTGGTATAATTTATGATACAGAGAGGTTGATTTACTAAACACAAATAGACTGTGCACTTCGCAAAGTGCCGTTGCACCTTGAAAGAGCAGTTTCTCCAGAGCTCAATAAATGAGGTAAACCTTCACTTTGAAAAGAATACCCAATCATGTGCAAGGAAAGTTAAATAAAACAGGTTTTTTATGCTTGAATGTGATTGGGTACTCTCTGCACTGTGAAGTCTTACCTCATTTACTAAGCTTTGGACAGGTCCGTCTTTAACGCAAGGCAAACAGGGCATTGTTGAGAAGCCCAAAGCAGCTGCCTCTGGAGCCTGCGCTGCCCGCCAGCTTTTTTCAGCCGGACTGCCGCCACTTCATGGATTCGACACTAGTTGATGAGCTGCTCGCTACTGTCACTTGTAAATACAGAAGTGCTGCTTCTGTATTTACAAGTGACAGCTCTCTCCTCCCG
The DNA here is from genome assembly GCA_029206835.1 of Rana muscosa. Taxonomy (NCBI): domain Eukaryota; kingdom Metazoa; phylum Chordata; class Amphibia; order Anura; family Ranidae; genus Rana; species Rana muscosa. Next base: position 190,366,189 of record CM055127.1, read on the forward strand.
GCGGCCATTCACATCCCTCCCTGCTCTACTAAACACATCCTCAATCTCTTTGAGAGAACAGATGAAGGGGAGGGGCGGGGATCTACACAGGCAGAAGCTGCTCCATGCTACGGACATGCAGTAAGTTACAGCTGCTCTTCTACAGCCCCACTCAGACATTATTCAGCTGGTGAGGACTCGGAATGCTCAGTATTGAGAGGGGGAAGAAGGGGAGGGGTTGATGCAAGAGGAATGCCATGTATTGATGGGGGGGTGAGCTCACCCCTAAACCCAGCACTCCGTACACAGCTCACCCCTTAACCCAGCACTCCATACATAGCTCACCTCAAACCCTGCACTCTGTACACAGCTCACCCCTAAACCCAGCACTTCATACACAGCTCACCCCTAAACACAGCACTCCGTACACAGCTCACGCCTAAACCCTGCATTCCGTACACAGCTCACCCCTAAAACCTGCACTCCGTACACAGCTCACCCCTCAATCCAGCACTGTGTACACAGCTCACCCCTCAATCCTTCACTCCGTACACAGCTCACCCCTAAACCCTGCACTCCGTACACAGCTCACCCCAATCCCTGCACTCCGTACACAACTTACCTCTAAACACAGCACTCCGTACACAGCTCACCCCAAAAACCCTGTACTCCATACACAGCTCATTCTCAATGCTGCACTCTATACACAGATCATCCTTAAACCCTGCATTCCATACACAGCTTACCCCTCAATCCTGGACTCCGTACACAGCTCACCCCTCAATCCTGGACTCCGTACACAGCTCACCCCATAAACCCTGCACTCTGTACACAGCTCCCCCCTAAACCCTGCATTCTGTACACAGCTCACCCCTCAATCCTGCACTCTGTACACAGCTCACTCCTCAATCCTGCATTCTGTACATTGCGCACCCCTCCACATTGCTCTACTGCTGGTGGCATAAATAGTTTATTTCTGGCAGCCTGTCCTCAGGGATACTGCTTCTATTGGGCTCTGTTTCTAGCTGTACTCAGTTAACCTTCATAGCTGTGTGTGCTCTGCTCATTGATAATAATAAGTTCAAAAAGTTTTCTGTCTGTTGATGGGTCCCCTCACCTCCCCAGTCCATTGTGTGCAGGCAGTGAGGAGGTGATGTGCTGTAACCTTCAGCAACCAATCGGTGAGCTGTATTGATGTGCTGTGACCTGTAGCAACCAATAAGTAAGTGGTAATGATGCACAGTAACCTCTAGCAACCAATCACTGAGCAGTAATAATGTGCAGTAACCTCTAGCAACCAATGAGTGAGCGGTAAGCATGTAACCTCTAGCAATGAATGAGTGAGCGGTAAACATTAACCTCTAGCAACCAATCAGTGAGCTGTGAGGCTGTGCAGTAGCCTCCAGCAACCAATCGGTTAGCAGAAATGATGTGCTGTAACCTCTAGCAACTAATTGATCAGTCATAATGTGTTCTGTAACCTCTATCATCCAGTCAAGGAGCAGTAATGATATGCTGTAACCTCTGGTAACCGATTGCAATTGCTGCTTGACCTGATTTTGAGTCGGGGGGGGGTGAAGCTGGGGGGTCCCAAGGGAAATGTTTGCCTAGGGTCCAATCAATATTAAAGATGGCCCTGGCTCTGGAGCAAGTGCTCTTGCAGGGTACAACTGCACTTTGCAAAGTGCAAAGTCCGTTTGCCTTTAGTAAATCAACCCCAATGAGTGGTGGTGTTAGGTATAATAAAGACTTTTCTATTATAATGAATTATTAATGTTCTGTGATTGGGTGATGGGGGTGGTGGTACATGTGAATGAGAGGTCATTGTTTGTTTTTTCAATCTCCTATGTTCACTTCACATTCAGAGATTGTTATCATTAATGCCCTGAAATGGCTACATTGCCGGGAACTCTCATGGTGATCACTAAATTAAATCTTTATCTGGTTAATAATTAAAAGTAATAATTAGAGAGAATCCCAGAAGAGTGATATCAAAGCACCGGCTCGGCACCTCGGAGAATAATTTGATGAATTAAGGTGGTTGTTGGTGACCCCGGAGGATCCTCTAATGGTTTCCATTACATTCCAGATAATGAGAAAACAGAAACACGGCGTGTTAATGTGTTCATTGTGTCATCAACGGGAAATAACTCTCTTTAGACACTTCTATACTGGAAGGTGATGACCTGACCACGATGTGCCAACCAACACACGGGACCAGTGATATGTTCTGATGAGGGAGGCACATCCTAGAGAAATGTTCATTTAGGAGAGCACAGAGGGGTATAACGGGTGCTTGTTTGCAGTTCTAAATCATCTGTACATACCTCACAAGGTCGGTGCGCTGTACCTTTAAGAAGATCTGGGTTGACCACTTAGTAATCTTTTCTCCTTACTAGACACATTCCAATGTTGGGACTCTCATAGAGTGGAGCGGGAGCAAACTATGGGGTGTATTTATGGAAAATTCACATAGCAATTCATCTAGGAAAAGTGCATGTACATTTGTGTAAATGGGGGGCAAAACACAAATGTTATTAGGCTTCTTCCCATGCTAGACTGTTTTTTCATTGATTTAAAATTGAATTTTCCACATTTAGGCGCTAGATGGAGCTAAAATCACAAGAAATGCACATGATACTTAGTGCCACCTAGTGGCTAAATGTATTGATTTAAAATTGAAAATACCACATTTGGCCATTAAATGGTGCCTAGTATCACAAGAAATGCATATGATACTTAGCACCATCTAGTGGCTGAAGCATTCATTTATATATACATTGTATATTGCCATAAATCTTCTTCAACTTTTCTGAGCAATCCCACACTGGCCCTGATGAAGCAGCTGTGTACTGTGAAACGCATCAGCAATCATTAGCGGGACCAAATATTGCTCTACATTTGTTTGTTTTTTATGGTATTTGCTTTGGAATCCTATGTATGAATTTCACTTGATGGTGATGTTGTTATCCACCAATTTTTTTTAATGTGAATCAATAAATTTATTGTTTTATTTATTTGAATTGTGTTCGTACGGTGCCTTAAAATTCCCTTCACAGTGAAGGTGTATTTCCTTCCCTTGTTCTTGACTAAATGCATTCATTTAAAACTGAATTTTTCACATTGGGCCACTAGATGGTGCCCTAAATTCTCATGATACTTAGCGCCCTTAAGTGGCTGAATGTGATATTTTTCTTTTTAACCACTTGCCGCCCGCCCTATAACAGATTGATGGCGGCAAAGTGGTTTCAAAATCCTGACAGGACGTCATATGACGTCCTCAAGATTTTGAGCCACTGCGCGCCCCCGTCAGTCTGACACCCCGCAACACCGATCTAGGTAAAGAGTCTCCGACGGAGACTCTTTACCACGTGATCAGCCGTGTCCAATCACGGCTGATCACGATGTAAACAGGAAAAGCCGGTCATCGGCTTTTCCTCACTCGCGTCTGTCAGACGCGAGTAGAGGAGAGCCAATCGGCTGCTCCTCTGACAGGGGGGGGGGTTTGTGCTGATCCATTATCAGCGCAGCCCCCCAGAGGATGCCCACTGGACCACCAGGGATGCCACTAGACCACCAGGGAAGCCCACCTATAGGTATTGCACACTAGACCACCAGGGATGCTAATTATATACTAAATGGATGCCAATCAGTGCCCACAATGGATGCCAATCAGTGCCCACAATGGGCACCACTGATTGGCAGGCATTATTGTTTGGCACTGATTGGCATCCATTAGTACAGTACAGTGCCACCTATCAGTGCCCATCCATGCCACCTATCAGTGCCAATCCATGCCCATCCATGCCACCTATCAGTGCCCATCCATGCCGCCTATCTATGCCCATCTGTGCCCATCCGTGCCGCCTATCTGTGCCCACCCGTGCCGCCTATCTGTGCCCACCCGTGCCGCCTACCTGTGCCCACCCGTGCCGCCGATCGTTGCCCATCCGTGCCACCTCATCGGTGCCCATCCGTGCCACCTTATCCGTGCCCGTCAGTGCAGCCCCATAAGTGCCCATCAGTGAAGGAGAAAACTAACTTATTTACAAAGTTTTGGAACTGAAACAAAAAAAAACGTTTTTTTTTCAAAATTTTCAGTCTTTTTTTTATTTTTAAGCAGAAAATAAAAATCGCAGAGGTGATCAAATACCACCAAAAGAAAGCTCTATTTGTGGGAACAAAATGATAAAAATTTAGTTTGGGTACAGTGTAGCATGACCGCGCAATTGTCATTCAAAGTGCAACAGCGCAGAAAGCTGAAAATTGGTCTGGGCAGGAAGGTGTATAAGTGCCCAGTATGGAAGGGGTTAAATCGATGAAAAACATTTGTCAGCCTAATAACTTTTTTTGCCCCATTTATAGCTGTGCAGGACCCCATAGCCGGTGTTATGCACAGGAGAGCAGAAAGAGAGGATCGCTTAATCAAGCTGGGGTCAAATCAGAAGGCAGGCAAGAGACAGATTCAGGACGAGCTGAGTCAGTAACAGGAAATCACAGGAACAACACAAAGAAGAGACTGACTGCCTTGGTGCCAAACTAAGCTGGGAGAATGCGTAACTGTGCACCAGTGTACATGTGTGTTCCGGCGGGCCCCAATGCTCATCCGTGCGTACCCCTGGGCATTTGTTATGCACCCAGTGAGAATTACTGTGGCCATGCAGGGTACTGGCAGGAATGCCAGGCTCTGTGTTGGACGGTGCCCTGACAACTACGCTTTAGTTTATGAATGAACGAATAGCTCTGTACAGACCTATTCCTGTCTATTTGTTCTGTGCAGCTGAGGCTACAGAGAAGGAGATTGTGGGCTGGGTCTTCAATCTCCTTTCTCTCTCTGAGCCCCCCTGTTCTCATTGGTCCGATTTGACATGCAATTTGATAAAACTGAGTCTTTTGCCGACAGCGGCACCGTCCGAATCTGTGCGACGCCGACTTTGCAGTGCCACACCGATTTCTGAAAGTTATTCCTGCACTACTTTTGGGCAACTTTGGGGGCGATTTCAATAGACATCTGTGCATGAACCCGCAGAAATGTCTCTCAAATCGCCCCCAAAGTGGGACTGAAATGCCGGTTTGAAATTGTGCGAGTTCAGCTGAACTTGCGCGATTTCAAACCCGCATTCAGTGTGAACCTAGACTCAATGGTGGAACATCAGTGTCAGGTCACCTGAAGCCAGGTGACAGATGCACACATGTGGGGTCAGGAGTGCACCGCTAAGGTAGTGAACCCTATGGCTGACTGCTGCGGATGGAACACTGGGTGGTTAAGGAAGGCAGGTCCACTGGAGCACAAACAGGAATCCCACAGGGAGCTAGAGCCCAAGATTCCCCAGGACGCAGAGTCTAAGATCCAGCAGATGTTCACCAGAGCCTCTAGTGGTGAGGATAGACTGAGCTGCAACTGGATCCAGGTCGCCGCCCCCAGAGTCCCCTAGTCACGCTCCGTAGGGTATAGAGGATAGAGGGGAAGCAGCAGCTCAGGATACAAGAGATGTGAGGGGATAAGCCAAGGTCAGGGCGACAAGCAGACAAGGAAAAACAAAGGACAAGCCAAAGGTCAAGGTCACAGCAGACAGGGAAAGTTGAGAACAAGCCAGGATCGGTAACACACAAATTTGTTTATTTATTTTTTCCATGTTTTTTTTCACTTGAAATTTGGACTTAATATTTATATCATTTGGACAATTTATTTATTTTTCCCCTTTTTTTGTGTCTCTTGTTTTTATTTAGTATGTATTTAGACCCTTGGTGTCTGCACATGCAATTTATATGATCACCCATTCATTGCACCGTAGATTCATTTATATATTATACAGGTTTTGATGCACTGTTTATTATTAGCACGACTTCTCTCCCCCCCCATTCTTAACTTGTATATCAAAGCAAATTTTCCCATAAGAAATAATGGAAACTCAAATGATTCGTTCCACAACCATTTATTCCTAAGTCCTTCAGTTTATAGTCCATATAAAAAGATTATAACAATGTGACTGGTTGTGTAACCATAAAATGGCCATCCACAAATGGAACCTTCACAAGGGGATTATAAGCAAAATCCAGCAGGAGCTCCAGAGTAGGCTTGTGCAATTCGTTTCGTAACGAATCAAAATTCGTCCGAATTTAGCAACTTTCGGACATTCGGAAGCATTCGAATTTCCGAACAGAGCAATTACGAATAAAACCGAATCCGAAATAAATTATACCGCAAAATAGCGAATGCCCGAAGGTCTTCGGCATAATTCGTTATGAAAAAAGTTACGAATGTACGAATCCATTCGAAGCACAATAACACTCACTCTGCTCTCTGCTTCTCCCTCACCATGCTGAACTCCCTCTCAAAATGGTGTACAGGGGCGGAGGCTATAGCCGCATGAAAAAACGAAAGTAAAATACGAGATTTCAAATCCATTCGAAGCACAATAACACTCACTCTGCTCTGCTCTCTGCTTCTCCCTCACCGTGCTGAACCCTCTCAAAATGGTGTACAGGGGCGGAGCCTATAGCCGCATGTAAAAAACGAAAGTAAAATACGAGATTTCGAATCGTTACAAATAACCGCTATGTATTTAGAAAAGTACAAATCCATTCGAAGCACATTAGGCATAATAGGCAGCGTCGTTGTGAGAGAGACACGGAAAATTACGAATCAACGAACCCAAAAAAAGTTACGAAAGTAGGAGTTGTGTCCAGAATCAACGAAAAACAACGTACTCTACCGAAAGTACGAATTATAAAGCAACAAAAAATTCAACGAAAAATGTCGCTTGCAAAAATACGAATGAGTCCGAACACGAAAAATCCCGTCTAGCAAAATTACGAATGATTACGAATCAACAGGACCGGAAAGAAACGAACCGAAACGGAACAAATTTTTCCGTTGTGCACAAGTCTACTCCAGAGTATAAAAGAGTAGAGAGGCGCCTCTTATGCTGCGTACATACTCTCAGAAATTCCGCCAGCAAAAGTCCGATGTGAGCTTTTTGTCGTAAATTCCGTCCGTGTGTAGGCTACATCGGACTTTTGCTGTCGGAATTGCCGCCAAGAAAAGATTGAGAGCAGGTTCTCTAGTTTTCCGACGGAAAAAGTTCCTATCGGAAATTCCGATCGTTTGTATGCAATTCTAAGGCGCAAAATTCCTACGCATGCTCGGAAACAATTTGACGCATGCTGGAAAGCATTGAACTTAATTTTCTCGGCTTGTCGTGGTGTTGTACGTCACCGCGTTCTTGACGGTCGAAAGTTCAGAGAACTTTTGTGTGACCGTGTGAATGCAAGTCAAGCTTGAGCGGAATTCCGACGGAAAAACCATCCAAGGTTTTTCCGACGGAAATTTTGATCATGTGTACACGGCATTAGTGTAGTAATATGGTTACATTTAATGAAGGTGCAACATTTAGCAACTCACATGGTTGATAAATAAAAGAGGCACATCTAAGTATGCAGCATCCGGGGTAATACTGTCCACATAGACCGCCATCCTCACCGCCGGCTCTCACCGCTGTCAGTCTGCAATCATGACCGGGAAGACTACCCTGCAGTAGAGTGTTCTGAAAGCCAGACTTGAACGGCTCGTGGAAGGGACGACGTTGATGGCGGTGTGGGGGATGGTCTATGTGGACAGCTTTACCCAAGATGCCTGCATACTTAGATGTGCCTCTTTTAATCATCAACCATGTGAGTTGCTAAATGTTGCACCTTCATTAAATGTAACCAAATTGCTACACTTAGAGGCGCCTCTCCTCTATTTTATACTCCGTTGTGACATGTCGCTACTCTTATATCAAGACATTGCTTGTATATCAAGTTAAAAGTTATTTAAAAATGTAGCTTGTCTTGAAAACACTCTCAAACCAAGTTACTCTTAAACCAAGGTTTTACTGTACAAACAATTATGAATAAATTATAAAAAATAAATAAAAAAAATTACCAATTAATTCTTAAAAAGATAAATGAATCTGAATAGGAGAAAAGTTGATGGGGTTGTATATATATACCGTATATATTTTTATTTAATATAGTGGGTCTATCATACACACAGATATTTTTCTAACAGATATACTGTATATACACTCCCTGACCAGCTTATTAGGTGCACCTTTCTAGTAGAGGGTTGGACCCCCTTTTGCTTTCATTCTTGGCGGCATAGATACAACAAGGTGTTGGAAATATTCCTCAGAGATTTTTCTCCATAGTGATATGACAACATCACACAGTTTCTTCAGATTTGTCGGCTGCACATCCAAGATGCCAATCTCCCGTTCCACCACACCCCAAAGGTGCTCTGTCAGGTCACCTGTGGCCAGGTGACAGATGCACACCGTTGGGGGTCAGGAGTGCTCCACAAGGTAGTGAACCCTATGGCTGACAGCTGCAGGTGGGACACTGGGTGGTTGTGGAAAGCGGGACCAGTGGAGCACTACAGGGATCCACAGGGAACTAGAGCCCAAGATTCCCCAAGGCGCAGAGTCTAAGACCTGGCAGGTTTTCACCAGAGCCTCTAGTGGTGAGGATGTTACGCTGCAGCTGGGCCCAGGTCGCGGCCCCCGGAGTCCCCTAGCTCACGCTCCGTAGGGTAAGGAGAATAGGGGGGAGCAGCAGCACAGGATACAAGAATAGTGAGGGGAAAAGCCAAGGTCAGGGCAACAAGCAGACAGGGATGGTCGAGAACGTGCCAAAGGTCAGGGTAACAAGCAGGCGGGGATGGTCGGGAACACGCCAAGATCGGTAACAGAGACAAACGTAGAGCACACAGCAAGCAGAAAACAGGAAACTAAACACAAAATATTGTACGGCAAGGCAGGCTTGGAGAACACAGTGTTAAATAGTGGTTACTGTTGAGGCTAGGGTGGAGCCACACTGAAGGAAGCTTACTTAACCATGCAGGTGTGAGAGAGCAAGCCCTAAGGCTGATACACAGACCAGGTAAGAGACAGACAGGTCATGAAAGTATTACTGCAAGGTCATGACAGTACCCCCCCTCTTACAAGGCCTCCCCCTCCCCCGCTTGGGACCAGGCTTGAATGGGAACTTCAAATGGAACTTCCTCAGAAGACGAGGTGCGAAGACATCAGATGCAGAAATCCAAGATCTCTCCTCAGGACCGAAACCCTTCCAATCCACAAGATATTGAAGAACACCTTTACAGAAGCGAGAATCCAAAATTTGACTAACCTCGTACTCCTGATTAGGGATGAGCTTCGTGTTCGAGTCGAACATACGTTCGACTCGAACATCGGCTGTTCGATCGTTCGACGAAGATCGAACGATTTGGGCCGTTCGCGCCAAATTCGAGTGACGCGAACGGCCCACAATGCACTACGCCATCGCAGTGTCATCCAGGCGCTGTGATTGGCCAAGCATGCACTGTGACCCCGCATGCTTGGCCAATCACAGCGCCGGCAGCGAGGAGAGCAATGATTGGCCACAGGCAGGATGCCTGTGGCCAATTATTGCTGAGGGTGTTTAGTACACGCCCCACACTATAAAAGGCCGCCAGCACGGCGGCCTAGTGTAGTGTGTTCCGGAGCAGGGATAGAGCAGCATAGGCAGGGACAGTGACTGTTATTTCTTTCTTGCTTAACCTGGATTCCTTTAGTTTAGGGAAAGAGAAGGATAGGTAGGGAGAGTGTCAGTGTGTTTTGTGCTTGTGCTATAGTGTGCTTAAAAAAAACATTTATTCTAGGGACAGAAAACTGTAGGTAGGGACAGTGTCAGTTTCTTTCACTCTGCAAGTCCTTGTTTCCAGGGACCTGTAAGGACAGTGAGTGAATTGTCCTTGTGCTATATTGTGATTAAAAAAAACATTTTTTCTAGGGACAGAAAACTGTAGGTAGGGAGAGTGTTTTTTTTCTTTCACTCTGCAAGTCCTTGTTTCCAGGGACCTGTAAGGACAGTGAGTGAATTGTCCTTGTGCTATATTGTGCTTAAAAAAAACATTTATTCTAGGGACAGAAAACTGTAGGTAGGGAGAGTGTCAGTTTATTTCACTCTGCAAGTCCTTGTTTCCAGGGACCTGTAAGGACAGTGAGTGAATTGTCCTTGTGCTATATTGTGATTAAAAAAAACATTTTTTCTAGGGACAGAAAACTGTAGGTAGGGAGAGTGTTTTTTTTCTTTCACTCTGCAAGTCCTTGTTTCCAGGGACCTGTAAGGACAGTGAGTGAATTGTCCTTGTGCTATATTGTGATTAAAAAAAACATTTTTTCTAGGGACAGAAAACTGTAGGTAGGGAGAGTGTTTTTTTTCTTTCACTCTGCAAGTCCTTGTTTCCAGGGACCTGTAAGGACAGTGAGTGAATTGTCCTTGTGCTATATTGTGATTAAAAAAAACATTTTTTCTAGGGACAGAAAACTGTAGGTAGGGAGAGTGTTTTTTTTCTTTCACTCTGCAAGTCCTTGTTTCCAGGGACCTGGAAGGACAGTGAGTGAATTGTCCTTGTGCTATATTGTGCTTAAAAAAAACATTTATTCTAGGGACAGAAAACTGTAGGTAGGGAGAGTGTCAGTTTATTTCACTCTGCAAGTCCTTGTTTCCAGGGACCTGTAAGGACAGTGAGTGAATTGTCCTTGTGCTATATTGTGATTAAAAAAAACATTTTTTCTAGGGACAGAAAACTGTAGGTAGGGAGAGTGTTTTTTTTCTTTCACTCTGCAAGTCCTTGTTTCCAGGGACCTGGAAGGACAGTGAGTGAATTCTCCTTGTGCTATATTGTGCTTAAAAAAAACATTAATTCTAGGGACAGAAAACTGTAGGTAGGGAGAGTGTCAGTTTATTTCACTCTGCAAGTCCTTGTTTCCAGGGACCTGTAAGGACAGTGAGTGAATTGTCCTTGTGCTATATTGTGCTTAAAAAAAACATTTATTCTAGGGACAGAAAACTGTAGGTAGGGAGAGTGTTTATTTTCTTTCACTCTGCAAGTCCTTGTTTCCAGGGACCTGTAAGGACAGTGAGTGAATTGTCCTTGTGCTATATTGTGATTAAAAAAAACATTTATTCTAGGGACAGAAAACTGTAGGTAGGGAGAGTGTCAGTTTATTTCACTCTGCAAGTCCTTGTTTCCAGGGACCTGTAAGGACAGTGAGTGAATTGTCCTTGTGCTATATTGTGATTAAAAAAAACATTTTTTCTAGGGACAGAAAACTGTAGGTAGGGAGAGTGTTTTTTTTCTTTCACTCTGCAAGTCCTTGTTTCCAGGGACCTGTAAGGACAGTGAGTGAATTGTCCTTGTGCTATATTGTGCTTAAAAAAAACATTTATTCTAGGGACAGAAAACTGTAGGTAGGGAGAGTGTCAGTTTATTTCACTCTGCAAGTCCTTGTTTCCAGGGACCTGTAAGGACAGTGAGTGAATTGTCCTTGTGCTATATTGTGATTAAAAAAAACATTTTTTCTAGGGACAGAAAACTGTAGGTAGGGAGAGTGTTTTTTTTCTTTCACTCTGCAAGTCCTTGTTTCCAGGGACCTGTAAGGACAGTGAGTGAATTGTCCTTGTGCTATATTGTGATTAAAAAAAACATGTTTTCTAGGGACAGAAAACTGTAGGTAGGGAGAGTGTTTTTTTTCTTTCACTCTGCAAGTCCTTGTTTCCAGGGACCTGGAAGGACAGTGAGTGAATTGTCCTTGTGCTATATTGTGCTTAAAAAAAACATTTATTCTAGGGACAGAAAACTGTAGGTAGGGAGAGTGTCAGTTTATTTCACTCTGCAAGTCCTTGTTTCCAGGGACCTGTAAGGACAGTGAGTGAATTGTCCTTGTGCTATATTGTGATTAAAAAAAACATTTTTTCTAGGGACAGAAAACTGTAGGTAGGGAGAGTGTTTTTTTTCTTTCACTCTGCAAGTCCTTGTTTCCAGGGACCTGGAAGGACAGTGAGTGAATTGTCCTTGTGCTATATTGTGCTTAAAAAAAACATTTATTCTAGGGACAGAAAACTGTAGGTAGGGAGAGTGTCAGTTTATTTCACTCTGCAAGTCCTTGTTTCCAGGGACCTGTAAGGACAGTGAGTGAATTGTCCTTGTGCTATATTGTGATTAAAAAAAAACATTTTTTCTAGGGACAGAAAACTGTAGGTAGGGAGAGTGTCAGTTTATTTCACTCTGCAAGTCCTTGTTTCCAGGGACCTGTAAGGACAGTGAGTGAATTGTCCTTGTGCTATATTGTGCTTAAAAAAACATTTATTCTAGGGACAGAAAACTGTAGGTAGGGAGAGTGTTTATTTTCTTTCACTCTGCAAGTCCTTGTTTCCAGGGACCTGTAAGGACAGTGAGTGAATTGTCCTTGTGCTATATTGTGATTAAAAAAAACATTTATTCTAGGGACAGAAAACTGTAGGTAGGGAGAGTGTCAGTTTATTTCACTCTGCAAGTCCTTGTTTCCAGGGACCTGTAAGGACAGTGAGTGAATTGTCCTTGTGCTATATTGTGATTAAAAAAAACATTTTTTCTAGGGACAGAAAACTGTAGGTAGGGAGAGTGTTTTTTTTCTTTCACTCTGCAAGTCCTTGTTTCCAGGGACCTGTAAGGACAGTGAGTGAATTGTCCTTGTGCTATATTGTGCTTAAAAAAAAATTTATTCTAGGGACAGAAAACTGTAGGTAGGGAGAGTGTCAGTTTATTTCACTCTGCAAGTCCTTGTTTCCAGGGACCTGTAAGGACAGTGAGTGAATTGTCCTTGTGCTATATTGTGATTAAAAAAAACATTTTTTCTAGGGACAGAAAACTGTAGGTAGGGAGAGTGTTTTTTTTCTTTCACTCTGCAAGTCCTTGTTTCCAGGGACCTGGAAGGACAGTGAGTGAATTGTCCTTGTGCTATATTGTGATTAAAAAAAACATTTTTTCTAGGGACAGAAAACTGTAGGTAGGGAGAGTGTTTTTTTTCTTTCACTCTGCAAGTCCTTGTGTCCAGGGACCTGGAAGGACAGTGAGTGAATTGTCCTTGTGCTATATTGTGCTTAAAAAAAACATTTATTCTAGGGACAGAAAACTGTAGGTAGGGAGAGTGTCAGTTTATTTCACTCTGCAAGTCCTTGTTTCCAGGGACCTGGAAGGACAGTGAGTGAATTGTCCTTGTGCTATATTGTGATTAAAAAAAACATTTTTTCTAGGGACAGAAAACTGTAGGTAGGGAGAGTGTTTTTTTTCTTTCACTCTGCAAGTCCTTGTTTCCAGGGACCTGGAAGGACAGTGAGTGAATTCTCCTTGTGCTATATTGTGCTTAAAAAAAACATTAATTCTAGGGACAGAAAACTGTAGGTAGGGAGAGTGTCAGTTTATTTCACTCTGCAAGTCCTTGTTTCCAGGGACCTGTAAGGACAGTGAGTGAATTGTCCTTGTGCTATATTGTGCTTAAAAAAAACATTTATTCTAGGGACAGAAAACTGTAGGTAGGGAGAGTGTTTATTTTCTTTCACTCTGCAAGTCCTTGTTTCCAGGGACCTGTAAGGACAGTGAGTGAATTGTCCTTGTGCTATATTGTGATTAAAAAAAACATTTATTCTAGGGACAGAAAACTGTAGGTAGGGAGAGTGTCAGTTTATTTCACTCTGCAAGTCCTTGTTTCCAGGGACCTGTAAGGACAGTGAGTGAATTGTTCTTGTGCTATATTGTGATTAAAAAAAACATTTTTTCTAGGGACAGAAAACTGTAGGTAGGGAGAGTGTTTTTTTTCTTTCACTCTGCAAGTCCTTGTTTCCAGGGACCTGTAAGGACAGTGAGTGAATTGTCCTTGTGCTATATTGTGCTTAAAAAAAACATTTATTCTAGGGACAGAAAACTGTAGGTAGGGAGAGTGTCAGTTTCTTTCACTGTGAAAGTCCTTGTTTCAAGGGACAGAGAAGGACACCTGAAGGTAGCCCTTATTGCTTTTTTCCCATCTCCCTGCAGGCCATCTATTAGAATGTCTGGAAGGCAAACAAGGAGAGGCAGACAGTCAGGAGGCAATAAAAGAGGGCAAGCAGGCTCTGTGTCTGGGGGCAACAGTGCTGGTCGTGGACGCGGTGCATTGTCATCAGCACATGGCCATGGGACACGCTTGTCCTTCTTTTCGGCAGCTGGACATGTTGAGCCACATCATGCCGAAGACTTGGTAGAGTGGATGACCAAGCCCTCCTCCTCCTCCTCATCCTCTCTCACCCAGGCTCAGGGTACTGGAAAAGCAGCTGCCAAAGCGTTGTCTTCCCTGGTATCAATGTCAGACAAATCATCAGTCACTCCTTCCCTAGACCCACCATGTCCTCCTCCTGAGGAGTCCCCCGAACTGTTTCAGCACAGTGTTGGGTACATGCTCCAGGAGGATGCCCAGCGTTTCGAAGGGTCTGATGATGAAACCCAGCTAGAGGAAGGCAGTAGCGTGAGAGCAGACAGAGGGGATGCTCAAGAAGGACACCAATCTGGCAGTCATGTTCCAGCAGCTGCAGCATACTGCCAGATTGGCTCCAGTGATGAGGAGGGAGGGGATGATGAGGTCACTGACTCCACGTGGGTGCCTAATAGGAGAGAGGAGGAGGAGGAGGATGAGGAGGAGGCACATCTCCAACGAGGCAGGATGCCCTTTGGTGGCCAGCGTAAGGGCAGTACACCGACGGAATCACACCGCAGAGCTCCGCCTGTGCAGGGCGCTGCCTCTGCCCGTCATTCAAAAAGTTCTTTGGTGTGGGCCTTTTTTGAGGCTAGTGCATCAGATCGCACAGCTGCTGTTTGCAACATATGTCTCAAGCGTATATCGCGTGGCCAAAACATCAGCCGCTTGGGTACCACATGCCTGACCAGACATATGTTGACCTGCCATGCAGCTCGTTGGCAAGCCTACCTCAAAGACCCACACCAAAGAACAAAGCGGACCTCTCCTTGCACCGCATCAGCTGGGATCTCCAACCCCACTATAACTTCAGTCCTCTCTGAAACATGCACTGAGAGGAATGAAGGTGTAGAATTAGGTGTGTCACAGCCAAGTACTTGCGGCCACTCTGCTAGCAGTACACCGACGTCCGATTCTAGCAGGCAAATTTCCCTGCCCCAGCTGCTGGACCGTCGAAAGAAGTTCACTCCCAGCCATCCACATGCCCAGCGGTTGAATGCTAGCTTGGCTAATTTGCTAGCGCTTCAACTGCTGCCTTTTCAGTTGGTAGACTCGGCCCCCTTCCGTGAGTTTGTGCAATGTGCGGTTCCTCAGTGGCAGGTTCCCAAACGCCACTTTTTCTCACGGAAGGCTATTCCGGCTCTCTACCGGCATGTGGAAGGCAATGTCTTGGCCTCGCTGGACAGGGCGGTCAGCGGTAAGGTGCATATTACCGCTGACTCATGGTCCAGCAGGCATGGACAGGGACGTTACCTTTCTTTCACGGCCCATTGGGTCACTCTTTTGGCAGCTGGGAAGGATGCAGGACAAGGTGCAGTAGTGTTGGAGGTTGTCCCACCGCCACGCCTCCAAAATGCTACTACTGGTTGTGACACACCTCTCTCCTCCACCCCCTCCTCTTCTTCTTCCTCCATGGCCTCTTCCTGTGGTTTGTCCTATGAACCAGCGGTGCTCCGTAGCCGTTCACGGGGCTACGCAAGTACGCAGGCAAAAAGATGCCATGCCGTGCTTGCGCTGGTGTGTTTGGGGGACAGAAGCCACACTGGGGCAGAGGTCCTGTCTGCTCTGCAGGGCCAGGCCGAGAGGTGGTTGACGCCACGCCAGCTTAAGCCAGGAATGGTGGTTTGCGACAATGGCACCAACCTCCTCTCCGCCCTCCGACAGGGACAACTGACCCATGTGCCCTGTGTGGCTCACGTCCTTAACCTGGTGGTGCAGCGGTTCTTGGGCAGGTACCCGGGCTTACAGGATGTCCTGAGGCAGGCCAGGAAAGTCTGTGTGCATTTCCGCAGATCTTATAATGCCAGTGCTCGCCTGGCTGAGCTGCAAAAGGAGTTGAACCTGCCCAAGAACCGCCTTATATGTGACATGCCCACCAGGTGGAACTCAACGTTGGCCATGCTGCAGCGGCTGCACACGCAGCAGAGGGCCATCAATGAGTACCTGTGCGACTACGGCACCAGGACAGGGTCAGGGGAGCTTGGTTTTTTTTCTCCACGCCAGTGGGGCATGATCAGGGATGCATGCACTGTCCTGGCACCATTTGAGGAGGCCACGAGGATGGTGAGCAGTGACAGTGCATGCATCAGTGACACTGTACCTCTTGTCCACCTGTTGGAGCACACGCTGCGTGGAATAATGGACAGGGCACTTGAGGCAGAACAGAGGCAGGAAGAGGAGGACTTCCTTGCCTCTCAAGGCCCCCTTTACCCAGACAGTGTTCCTTCTGTCCCACCCATCGCACAGGAAGAGGAGGAGGAGGAGGAGGAGGAGGATTGTGTCAGCATGGAGGTGGAGGCTGGCACTCAGCATCATCAGCAGCAGTCTTTTAGGGATGATTTACAGTCCCAAGAAACCAGTGGACTTGTACGTGGCTGGGAGGAGGTGGCTGCGGATCATGTCGTCCTTAGTGACCCAGAGGACTCCGGAGCGAATGCCTCAGCAAACCTACGCTGCATGGCCTCCCTGATCCTGCAAAGTCTGCGGAAGGATCCTCGTATTCTTCGGATCAAGGAGAGGGACCATTACTGGCTGGCCACTCTCCTTGATCCACGGTACAAGGGTAAGGTTGCGGACCTTATGTTACCGTCGCAGAGGGAGCAGAGGATGAGACAACTCCGGGAGGCCTTGCAGAAAGGTCTGTGCAACGCGTTCCCAGAGACTGGGAGGTTACAAACTCCTGGTCCTGGACAACGAGTTGCTGAGGCTTCGGCCAGTCAAAGAAGGAGCGGTGGGGAAGGTGGCCGTCTGACCGATGCGTTCAGACAATTCTTTAGTCCGCAGCCCCAAAGTATGATCGGTTCCAGCAACCATCGCCAGCGTCTGATAAACATGGTGCAGGAATATCTAGGGGCAAGCTCAGACTTGGACACCTTTCCCACCGAAAATCCTCTGGCTTACTGGGTCTTGAGGATGGATCACTGGCCAGAGCTTGCACAGTATGCAATTGAGCTACTGGCCTGTCCTGCATCCAGCGTTCTTTCGGAACGCACATTCAGTGCTGCTGGAGGATTTGTCACGGATCACAGGGTGCGCCTGTCCACCGACTCGGTTGATCGACTGACTTTCATCAAGATGAACCAGTCTTGGATCACCACCAGCTACCACACACCTGATGCTGATATAACAGACTAATTGATTTTAACATGTCACATCCCTTCAAGACTGATGCTGATGCTGAGTGCCTGTGCTGTTATGTTGACTGGCTATCCTCCTCCTCCGAGTCCTCAATGATACGATTGATGATGATAGCTTGGAAGATCATTTTTGTTTATGGGTGCCGCCACCAGTGGCTAAGGCCCAATTTTTCAGCCCCTGTTTTACAGGGGCGTGTAATTACAATTTTTTTAGCAATAATTTGCCATAGGGCTCATTGCTGTGCTCCAAGTACAGTATCTGTGAGGGGTTGGAGTGTTGTGGCACCAGTGCCTAAGGCCCAATTTTTCAGCCCCTGTTTAACAGGGGCGTGTCATTACAATTTTTGAAGCAATACTTTGCAACAGGGCTCATTGCTGTGCTCCAAGTACAGTATCTGTGAGGGGTTGTAGTGTTGTGCCACCAGTGCCTAAGGCCCAATTTTTCAGCCCCTGTTCAACAGGGGCATGCAATTACAATTCTTGATCTAATAATTCACAGCAGGGTCCATTGCTGCACCCACCAAGAGTAACTCTGAGGGCTTACAGTCTTGTGGCAACGCCACCACCACCACCACCACGAAAGGCCCAATTTTTCAGCCCCTGTTCAAAAGGGGCATGTAATTACAATTCTTGATCTAATAATTCACAGCAGGGCCCATTGCTGCACCCACCAAGAGTAACTGTCAGGGCTTACAGTGTTGTGGCACCAGCACCACCATCAAAGCCCCAATTTTTACTACCACTGTTCAACAATTATATGTAATTAAAATTCCTGATATAATAGTTGACAGCAGGGCGTTCCAGCACCAACCAAGAGTAACTGAGTGCTTACAGTGTTGTGCCAACACCAACAACTAAGGGGCCTATTTCTGCAGAGTATATACGGCAGGTCCCTACTTTCAAACATCCAACTTACAAACGACTCCTACTTGCAAACGAAAGAAGACAACAGGAAGTGAGAGGAAATCTACCCCTAGAAAGGAAAATTCTCTCCTGTAAGAATAAATATGGGAGAAAGGGGTCTCATCTGTACTGATGCTTTATCAGCAATCCTTGTTTCAAGAAAAACACCACATTTCAAAAAGAGTTGTCATTGGGACGGAAAGTGAGGTGAAATGTTCTGAACAGGGGCACAGACAGCAAAACAAATGTTACAGGGGTGATAACCCTTACCTATGTTTCCCAAAAAGTTTAAAAATAGATTTTTGGGCTGGAGCTACACTTCAACAATGTTCCTGTTCAAAATTACAAACACATTCTACATAAGAACAAACCTACAGTCCCTGTCTTGTATGCACCGCCTGTATACGGCTGTTCAGAGTATATAGGGCCTTTTTTATTTTATGTGCGGGGTTCCCCTTAATATCCATACAAGACCCAAAGGGGCTGGTAATGGGCTGGGGTAGGGGGGGGGTCATGGGGTAGCTATGCCATTTTTCTTAAAGAATTTCATCCATATTACCGGGACCAGACATTACATTAAAGCCGCAAGCAGTTTTAAATGGCTTTTTTTTCCTTTAGAAGTGTCATTTTGTGCAGGGACAGTTCTAAACACGGGAAACACGTGGCACTTCACAGGCATACTTTAGACACCCCCCAGGTACGATATTTAAAGGAATATTTGACTTTTTTTTTTTCACTTTATGCATCATTAAAATGACTGCTCCCGAAAAACGACCGTTTTTAAAACTTCTTTTTGCATTGATACATGTCCCCTGGTGCACAACCCGGTTTCCCAAACCCTATTTATGACAATAACATGCATAATAGTTGTTATAATTAGCACTTTAGAATTCGAACGTTCGCATCCATTGTATTTAATAGGGTTCTAATGTTCGTTCGAACTTTCGGTCCGTTCGCGGGTTCTGGTGCGAACCGAACCCGGGGGTGTTCGGCTCATCACTACTCCTGATAATCTTCAGAGACTGGAGCCAATGTAGGGAGAAGACTTAATCAAAACTAAAGGTTTCAGAAGGGATACATGAAAGGAGTTTGAGATCCTGAGGCTTTTGCGGACCTGGAGTTTAAAACAAACAGGATTCAGCTTTGAAATTATATTGTAAGAACCAATGAATCTCGGGGCAAATTTGAGAGAAGGAACCCGAAGTCTGATGTTCCTGGTGGGATGTCGGAAGAACAGGTCATAGGAAGAGGGAGCTGAGGATGTTTTCCATAAACAGTGACAAAGGGTGTCTTATGAGAACTGACGTTGACATGATTATTGTGGGAGAACTCTGCCCACGGGAGTAGCGATGCCCAATTATCGTGATGAGCCGAGACCAAAGTACGGAGAAAAACTTCTAACTCCTGATTAACCCTCTCAGTCTGACCATTGGATTGAGGATGGTAGGAAGAGGTAAAAAAAGCCTCTCCAAAAGCGAGACGTAAACTGAACACCCCTGTCCGAAACAACATGGGAAGGGACTCCATGAAGGCGGAAAATCTCTCGTACAAAAATGGGAACCAAGGCAGGAGCAGAAGGGAGTTCAGGAAGAGGAACAAAACGGGCCATCTTGGAGAATCGATCAATTACCCCCCAAATGACCTTCTTCTCAGAAGGTGGAAGATCAGTGATGAAGTCCATGGCTATGTGAGACCAGGGCTCCTTGGGAATGGGCACAGGCATGACAAGCCTTAACATAGTCTTTGACATCCGAATGGAGAGTAGGCCACCAGTAGTGGCGACTGCTGAGGAGGAAGGATCGAAGGAACCCAGCATGATCTGCCACCTTGGAGTCATGTCCCCAACGGAGGATCTTAGTTCTTAGCTCAGTGGGGACGAAGGTCTTACCAGGAGGAATCTTTGACTCCAGGGTGGTAGAATGGGCAAAGATGCATGAGGTAGGGATGATCGGCTCTGGCTCGATGGTAGGCTCCTCATCCTGAATGTCAAAAGACCTAGAGAGGGCATCAGCCCGACTGTTTCAGGAACCATGTTTGAACGTAATGGTGAAGTTAAAACGGGAAAAGAAGAGACTCCACCTGGCTTGTCTGGGATTCAATCGCTTGGCATTCTGTAAGTACTGCAGATTTTTATGGTCAGTGAAAATTGTTATGGAATGTGGGTAACCCTCCAAGAGATGACGCCACTCCTCCAATGCCAGTTTAATCGCAAGAAGTTAACGATCACCAATGGCGTATTTCTTCTCCGCTTGAGAAAATTTTCTGGAGAAAAACGCACATGGTTGACGTTTCTTTCCAAAGGATTGAAGAAGCACAGCTCCCACCCCAGTTGAGGAAGCATATACTTTAATAAAAAATGGATCTCCAGGGTCAGGTCACCTCAACAAAGGTCCAGACATGAAGGCCTGTTTCAAATCATGAAAGGCAGAGACAGCTTCAGGGGGCCACTCCTTGGCATTAGCACCCTTCTTGGTCAAGGCGATAATAGGCGCAGCAATAGAGGAGTAATTCATAATGAACTGCCTGTAATAATTAGTGAACCCAAGAAAGCACTGTGTGGCCTTGAGGCCGGCAGGAAGAGGCCAGTTGATAATGGCCGAGACCTTTCCAGGATCCATACGAAGACCGAAGTTAGAGACGAAGCATCCCAGAAACAGGACTTCAGAACACTCAAAAGAACATTTCTCCAGCTTGGCGTACAGATTATTTTCTCGAAGGCGCTGAAGTACCATCCGGACATGGTCTCTGTGAACAGACAGATTATCCGAAAAGATGAGAATGTCATCCAGGTATATGACAACAAATTGGTAAAGCAGATCCCTGAAGATTTCATTAACAAAGTTTTGGAACACCGCTGGGGCATTACACAAATCAAAGGGCATGACCAAGTATTCGTAATGCCCATCTCTAGTGTTAAACGCAGTTTTCCATTCATCCCCCTCCCGTATTCGGATCAAATTGTATGCACCCCTGAGATCCAACTTGGTAAAAATGGAGGCACCTTTCAACCTGTCGAATAGTTCCGATATTAAAGTTAGGGGGTATCGATTTTTGATCGTTACTGCGTTTAAGCCTCGATAGTCAATGCAGGGTCTTAGGGTACCATCCTTTTTGGCAACAAAAAAGAACCCTGCTCCCGCAGGCGATGAGGATTTCCGGATGAATCCTTTTTCTAGATTTTCCGCAACGTACTTAGACATGGCCTGGGTCTCTGGGATGGACAAGGGGTAGGTACGACCCCTGGGCAGAGCTGCTCCGGGTACAAGGTCAATGGCACAGTCAAAGGACCTGTGAGGAGGAAGCATCTCAGCTGACTTTTTACAGAACACATCCTGGAAATCGCTATATGCAGTGGGAAGGGCAGAGGATACTGAGGTGGTGGCCACGGGAAGTCTCTCCTTAGGGGCAACCTTGAGTAGGCAGGATGAGATACAGGAGGGGCCCCAAGCCAGGATCTGCCCAGAAGTCCAGTCAACGTGTGGTGAGTGGAGCTGCAACCAAGGAAGCCCCAATACGATAGGGGTTGAGACCTTAGGAAGGATAAGGAAGGATATCCACTCCTGGTGGAGTATCCCTACTGACATCAAGGTTGCGACTAAGGCCTCATTGTTCCAGCTCAGCTCAGCCGTCAGTATGCGGAAATGAAGAGCTTACTGTCCCACAGAAGCAGACTCTTGTCAGAGACGTAAGAGGGCGCTGGCCGCTGAAGAGACACGACCTGGTTCCTCGAAGATGTTCCAAAAGAGTTTCAAGAAATTAGACAGGCTGGAAACCACTGGGTCGTTCCTCTCCCGCAGAGGGTCAGCCCAAGCTAAAGCCTCGCCGGACAGGAGAGAAATAATATAGGCTACCTTAGCCCGATCAGACTGGAAGTTTTGAGGCTGGAGTTCGAAATGAATAGTACACTGGCTAAGGAACCCTCTGCAGGCCTTGGAATCCCCAGAGTAACGGAACGGAGCTGGTAAGTGCAACGGGTTAGCGGCTGTGACTGTAGGTGGAGCTGATACGGCAGCAGGTTGCGGTTGAGGTTGTCGAACCGGGGATTCTAAGGAGGCTTGAAGTTGTTCAAAGCGGGAAGCCAAATCCTGAAGGAATCAAATCACCTGGGTTTGATTAGATTCCTGGGTCTCGAGTCTGCGGTCTATGCCCTGCAGCTGATCTTCGGCAGGTAGCGGCACATCAGCCGGGTCCATGGCTGTGCAAACTGTCAGGTCACCTGTGGCCAGGTGACAGATGCACACCGTTGGGGGTCAGGAGTGCACCACAAGGTAGTGAACCCTATGGCTGACAGCTGCGGATGGGACACTGGGTGGTTGTGGAAAGCGGGACCAGTGGAGCACAACAGGGATCCACAGGGAGCTAGAGCCCAAGATTCCCCAGGGCGCGGAGTCTAAGACCCAGCAGGTTTTCACCAGAGCCTCTAGTGGTGAGGATGTTACGCTGCAGCTGGGCCCAGGTCGTGGCCCCCAGAGTCCCCTAGCTCACGCTCCGTAGGGTAAGGAGGATAGAGGGAAGCAGCAGCACAGGATACAAGAATAGTGAGGGGAAAAGCCAAGGTCAGGGCAACAAGCAGACAGGGATGGTCGAGAACGTGCCAAAGGTCAGGGTCACAAGCAGGCAGGGATGGTCGGGAACACACCAAGATCGGTAACAGAGACAAACGTAGAGCACACGGCAAGCAGGAAGCAAGAAACAAAACATACAATATTGCACGGCAAGGCAGGCTTGGAGAACACAGTGTTAAATAGTGGTTCCTGTTGAGGCTAGGGTGGAGCCACACTGAAGGAAGCTTACTTAACCATGCAGGTGTGAGAGAGCAAGCCCTAAGGCTGATACACAGACTAGGTAAGAGACAGACAGGTCATGAAAGTATTACTGCAAGGTCATGACATGCTCTATTGGATGAGATGTGGTGAGTGTGGAGGCCATTGGAGTACAGTGGCCTCATTGCCCAGTGGTGAGATGATTGGAGCTGTGTGACATGGTGCATTATCCTGCTGGAAGGAGCCATCAGAAGATGGGGACACTGTAGTCATAAAGGGATGGACATGGTCACCGACAATACTCAGGTAGGCCGTGGCATTTAAATCTTGCTCAATTGGTACTAAGGGGTCCAAAGTGTACCAAGAAAATAGCCCCCACACCATTACACCCCCAACACCAGACTGAACCAGTGATACAAGGCAGGATGGATCCATGCTTTCTTGTTGTTTACGCCAACTTATATTGATGTCAGCCATAAAATAAGGCAAGTGATACCATATTATACAATACCATACAGTTTCCTAAAGTTCACTCTTAGAAGCACCTTCCTAGACTAGACCTTAAGTTTAGGTGAATGTTATGCTGTATTGGGGATGAACTTCAGTAACACATCTCGGAATGCTTTTCTGATATCCTGGTTCCTCAGACTGTAAATCAGAGGGTTGAGGAGTGGAAGGATCACTGTGTAAAACATGGACACCACTTTGTTACCGGAAAACTGATGGCTTTCAATTATCTGAAAATAGTTAAACAATGCAGAGCCATAAAATATAAACATCACTGTGAGATGAGGGGTACATGTAGAGAAAACTTTACTCCTACCACCCTCAACTTTCATTTTTAGGACGGTTTTGAATATATAGACATAGGACAGGAAGGTCAGTGCTAGAGAACCAAATGCAAGGAAGCCAGCCAAGAGAAAGATGAGCAGAATGTTGATGTAGATGTCACTGCAGGAGATCCGAAGCAACTGGGGAAGGTCACAGAAGAAACTTTCTATAATATCTGATCCACAAAATGTTAAATTGAAGATATAAAGTGTGTGAACTAAAGAATGGGTAAAGCCGAGACAACACACAATGGACACCAACTGTACACAGACTTTACAACTCATGATCTGTATGTAATGTAATGGCTGACAAATGGCGGTATATCGATCGTAGGACATGACAGACAACAGAAAAACCTCACAAGTAGCACAGAAAAGGAAGAAAAAGAATTGGATTATACAAGCTGGTAAGGTAATCCTTCTTTTTTTGGTGTGAAGGTCAAATAACATTCGTGGGACGGTGACTGAGGAGCTACAGAGGTCCAAACCAGCCAGGTTCCCAAGAAAGAAATACATAGGAACATGGAGACGAGAGTCGGTGATTATGAGGACAATGATCAGAGAATTCCAGATTAATGTCAGAAGGTAGATGAGAAGGAAGAAGAGAAACAAAGGGAGTTTAAGAGCTGGAAGGTCAGACAATCCGTTAAGAATTAATTCCTTTACAATGGTCTGATTCCTCATTGCAACAAGACAGCTCCCCGTTTGTTAATTTTATATAAAATATTTAGGGAAGAATGTACAGTAATAATATACAATTCACTTTTCGTTGCAATTCAGAGAATTCATTGATTTTCTTTTTTTTTTACAATTCACAACATCTATTGTTAAATTTCTAAAACAAATTTGAAACTGGAGATTCAAAATACAAAGTTTTTGCAGAAAACCTGAGCCATTCTCTTTATACTATAAACAATGGCAAATTTTATAATTCTTCTCCTAAAATCTCAGATGTAAAATTGCCCAATTTTGGGTTAAGAAAGTTAACAAAAAAAAAACTAATGAGTTATGCCCTGTACACACGATCGGAATTTCCAATTGTCTAAAGTCCGATGGAATTTTTCGTCAGAATTCCGTTCAAGCTGTCTTGCCTACACACTGTCAGACCAAATTCCGGTTACGCGGTGACGTAAAACACTACGACAAGCCGAGAAGAATGAAGTTCAATGCTTCCGAGCATGCGTCGACTTGATTCTGAGCATGCGTGGGTTTTTTCTCCGTCGGAGTTCCACACGGATGATAGGAATTTCCTATTGTTTTTTTTTTCCATTGGAAAAAAATAAAACATGTTCTATTTCTAAACACCAACGGAAAAAAGTCAGATGGGGCCCATACACGATCGGAAATTCCGATTGTGTGTACAGGGCATAAGAAAGCCACACCAATGTTCAATAAGTCTAAGATGGTATTTTTATTAGATAATCAGAATAATAATAATAAATTCAATGCATTTCAGTGGTTGAGACACTGCCCTTTGCTACAATAGAAATGTTAATAATAAATTAATAAATAATAACATAGTAAAAGGAATTATAACAAAGAAAAAAAAAGAAAATTCAAATGATAAAGTTCATATAATAAAATTATTTAGTATTTAAAAAAAATGCTATTTTAAATTTGGAAAAAAGGCAAGAAAAAGTCAAAATTACCAAACAAAAACTATTTATGAACCAGTAAGAAAGCCATACCAATGGTCAATAAGTCTTGAATGGTATTTTTTATTAGATATTCGCAAAAATAATAATAATTTCAATGCATTTCAGGGGTACAGACAATGCCCCTTCTTCGATGTTACAACAGCAAAATAATAGAAAAGTTCATAATAAATAATAACATTAATTGAGTAGAAGAATTTATAAAAAATAAAATAAACCCAAACTATTTCAGATTTGATAAAAATGGAACAAAAGTCAAATAATAAAATTCACATAGCTTTTTTAAAAAAAAAAAAAAAAAATCCTTTTACTATTTTAAATTTAGAAAAAAAGGCAAAAAATTTCAAAATTACCAGACTTTTTTTTTTAAGAAAGCCACAACAATAGTCAATAGATCTAAAATGGTATTTGTATTAAATAATTACTAAAATATCAATAATTCCGAAGCGTTTATGGGATTCAGATACTCCCCCTTTTTCTGGACTACAAGAGCAAGGTGATATAAAGGTTAATAATAAATAATAATAGTTATAGAGTGAAAGGATTTATAAAAAAAAAAAAAAACTATTTCAGATTTGGTAAAAAAAGGGAAGAGAAGTGAAATAATAAAATTCACATAGTAAAATAATTTATTATAAAAACAAGCTTTTTTAAGTTAAGTTTGGTAAAAAGGGGAAGAAAAAGTCTAAATTACCAAAAAAAATTAAAATATGTAAGAATCAGTAAGAAAGTGACACCATGTCTAAAATGTTATTTTTTATTAAATATCACTAAAAAACAATAATTTCAATGTGTTTCAGGGATTCAGATACTGTCCTTCTTCAGGGCTACAACAGCAAGGTGATATAAAAGTTAATAATAAATAACAAAATTCATAGAGTAAAAAGACTTATAAAAAAATAAAACCAAACTATTTCAGATTTAGTTAAAAAAAAAAGGAAGAAAAAGTCTAATGTTGTAATAATACCATATAAGAGGCAATTCTATGACTATTATAAAAACAGAATAATAAAAAAATCTCTAAAATATCCAATGGCATTTGGTAAATAATAGTATGAAATAATACGACCGACTGCATCAAAAATACAACAAAACAGTTTAAGACTACATGACCAATTCCCACCATGACATAAATATTTAAAACAAATTTCTAAAGGTGAGTATAACATAGTAACAAAAAATACAAGAAAAAAAAGAGCAAAAGAAAGCAAAAACAAAACAGAAAAATAATAAGAGTTTTTCCTGCATCCTCCCCCCAAAAAAAGTATTTCCCTAAATATTTTATATTTTTTGTGTAATCTGAGGAGCCCAACCTGTAGACCAGGACCTTCAATTAAGCCCGGTTCACACAGGGGTGGCACGACTTTGGGGGCGACTCGGCGGCGCGATCTCAAGACGACTTGAGACGCCCGCCTGAGGCGATTTGCATAATGACTTCTGTATAGAAGTCAATGCAAGTTGCCCTGAGTCACCCCCAAAAGAAGTACAGGAACCTTTTTCTAAGTCGGAGCGACCCGAGTCGCTCCTATTAGAATGTGTCCATAGTACAGAGCGGGACGCGACTCGTCAGGCGACCGAGTCGCCTGACGAGTTGCCCCTATGTGAACCGGGCCTTAGGCTCCCGGAGACTGACCTTTAAATGATGTGCCTTCTATGGGAGATTAATGACCCCACCCCTCCTTTCTACACACAGAGCCCAGAGAACTGCAACAGCAAAAGTGAGACTTCACTACAATAAATTGTGAGTGTTGCTTCTGCCTCTAAATGGAATTAGGATGGTTTTATTTTAAAGTTGTTAAAAAAATAAAAAATAAACACCCTTTAAGCACAGGCTACTTAAAATATATATCCCCACTTTTAGGCCAAATTGATATTTATAATAATGTCTATGGTGTGTGTGTACAGTAGGTGCCGCCGACATTGTATATTTATCACGATCCTATCGCAGAGATTCTCGGCGACAGGGGTGCCGACATCTCGGCGACAGGGTGGCGACACATCTCGCGCTCGCTGCAATAGCGAGGAGATGCGTCACTGTATTGAACGGGGATCCGACGTGGATTCCTGCCAATACCAGGCACTGTGTTTGGTATGAATCCTGAGCGGGAACTCCACGCCAATTTTTAAATAAAAAAACGGCATGGGTTCCCCCTCCAGGAGCATACCAGGCCCTTGGGTCTGGTCTGGATTTGAAGGGGACTCCCCTAAGCCGAAAAATCGGCGTGGGGGTCCCCCTCAGGGTCCAAACCAGACCCTTATCTGCGCACGTAACCTGGCAGGCCGCAGGGGAAGAGGGGGGGACGAGAGAGCGCCCCCCTCCCTCCTGAACCGTACCAGGCCGCATGCCCTCAACATGGGGGGGTTTGGTGCTCTGGGGCAGGGGGCGACCTGTGGCCCCCCCACCCCAGAGCACCCTGTCCCCATGTTGATGAGGACAGGGCCTCTTCCCGACAACCCTGGCCGTTGGTTGTCAGGGTCTGCAGGCTGGGGGCTTATCGGAATCCGGGAGCCCCCTTTAATAAGGGGGCCCCCAGATCCCGGCCCCCCCACCCTATGTGAATGAGTATGGGGTACATCGTACCCCTACCCATTCACCTGGTGGAAAAAATGGCAATAAAAAAAAACACACACAGCTTTTTAAAGTAATTTATTGCACAGCTCCGGGGTCTTCTTCCGACTTCGGGGGTCTCCGGTGTTGTCGCCGCGCTCTCCGGTTCTTTCTTCTGCCGGGCCACCGCTATCTTCTTCCAGCTCTTTTGATAGCGGGGCCCGGTCTTCTCCGTCGCCTTCTTCCCTCTTCTCCTCTCCGGTTCTTTCTTCCTTCTGCCGGGCCTCCGCTATCTTCTTCCAGCTCTTTTGCTAGCGGAGGCCCGGTCTTCCCCGTCGTCTCGTCCGGCTCTCCGTTGTCCTTCTGCCGGCCCCTCCACTATCTTCTTCCAGCTCTTTTGCTAGTGTAGGGGCCGGTCTTCCCGTCGTTGCCGTCGCCGTCTTCTTCCCTCTTCTCCTCCTCGATGTTGACTCGTCGCTTCCTCTCGCTATAATGCTAAATCTTCGGGTCGCAGCGATTTATCTATATAAAATGGCCCCGGAGCATGTGACTGTGACGTCATGGGAACATGTGACTGTGACGTCATGAGAAGCCTATATAAATCGATGCGGGGGAACCCATGCCGGTTTTTTGTTTAAAAATTGGCGTGGAGTTCCCGCTCAGGATTCATACCAAACACAGTGCTTGGTATTGGCGGGAATCCACGTCGGATCTCCGGCAATGCGTGTCGCTCATTGTGAAAGGAAAAACTAAATTTTTCCTTTCCCGATGGCGAGACAGCTCGGCGCTGGCTCTCGCGGGTGTCAATCTCGCCGCTAGAAGAGGCGAGATTGACACAATATCGGCGGCACCTACTGTATATATATTTATTTCTATATTTTTTCATATATCATATATATATATATATATATATATTTATATATATATATATATATATATATATATATATATATATATATACTGTATATATATATATATTTTCAGCCTCTTCCCAGATTTTGTGACCCACCAGAGATAAATGCTGATGGAAGAGAGATGTTGGAATCTTCCCTGGAAGGGTCAGTTCAGTAGCAGGTCTGATATGGAGACATCTTTCTGAAGAAATGTAATATTAATATAACAGGAGTTCGGTGTGACTTGTAGAGTCACAATACAGTTGTATCAGCCGTATGTTCCCAAATTTATAATACAGAAATATCCCCTGACATCTCCGGAGCACACAGGAGAGTAAATTTGCTCTAAATTATTCCAGACTAATTTTACATTGTAAAGCTTTTTAGCAAATTAATCTCTACAGAGAACAGAACATTGCTTGAAAGAATATATCCCTCAGCGACGTTCATGTCGAGTCAATTAAGTTAAAAATAAGTGAATGATTTTGTATTATCATATTCTCTGATAAATGTTTCTCCAAAGTTTGAAAGTTTAAAAGGAAGGGATGTGATGCTGAAGTTCAATTAAATAGATCTAAAGTAAATTGAAGGTCAAAAAAAATTAAATAAAGTGCAATAAAAAAAAATGGTCAAAATAATAATGAAAAAAAAAAAAAAGAATAATAATAATAATGACAGACAACAATTTGATTATTGTTGGTTCTCCAGCAGACTCCACTAAAAATAGTAGATTACTCTGACTTTAGATCTGTGTCAATGATTGTTCAGATTTCCAGTTTTTTTTTTAAAAGACAATTAAATACATTATTCAGAATTTTTTTTTCTTTTTTTTTTTTTGGGTGTATAATTAAGAAATAAGTCAATGATTTTGTATTACCATGTTTTCTGATAAATGTTTCTTCTAAGTTTGATAGGAAAGGATGTGGTGCTGAAGTTCAATTAAATAGATCTAAAGTAAATTGAAGGTCAAAAATAAATAAATAAAGTGTAATAAAAAAAATGGTCAAAATAATAATGAAAAAAAAAATAATAATAAGTTAAAGACATTATTGTTGGAGTTATCTGCAAAATAAATCTTTAGGTAGTCAAAAAAAAAAAAAAATTGTAGTTACAGACAGTTTGCTGCACGTTGAACCTCTAGCAAACCTCCACTGAAATCATTAATTGCTTTCATTTTTGATCTGTCAATGATTGTTACATAGTTACATAGTAGGTGAGGTTGAAAAAAGACACAAGTCCATCAAGTCCAACCTATGTGTGTGATTATATGTCAGTATTACATTGTATATCCCTGTATGTTGTGGTCGTTCAGGTGCTTATCTAATAGTTTCTTGAAACTATCGATACCCCTCGCTGAGACCACCGCCTGTGGAAGGGAATTCCACATCCTTGCCGCTCTTACAGTAAAGAACCCTCTACGTAGTTTAAGGTTAAACCTCTTTTCTTCTAGTTTCAGTGAGTGGCCACCTGTCTTGTTAAACTCCCTTCCGCAAAAAAAAGTTTTATCCCGATTGTGGGGTCACCAGTACGGTATTTGTAACAAACAAGTTACACACATCACTGTTGGAGTTTTCTTAAAACATCTTTGGGTGGTCAATAAAAAAAAAGGTTGCAATGACGGGCATCAATCTGGTGAATGTTGATTCTCCAGCAGACCTCTACTGAAAATAATAGATTATTACCACTTTTTTTTTTCTGATAAATGTTTCTCCAAAGTTTGAAAATAAAAAGTTGTGATGCTGAAGTTCAATAAAATAGATTCCAAGTAAATTAAATGTCAAACAATTTGAATAAAGTGCAATTAAAAAATACAAAAATAGTCAACATAAAAAATAATAATAATAATAATATTAATAATAATAATGACAGACAACAATTTGAATGTTGGTTCTCCAGCAGAACTCCACTGAAAATTTTAGATTGCTCTCACTATAGAAATGTGACAATAATTTTTGGTATTTCCAATTAAAAAGAAAAAACACAAATTAAGAACATTATTGTTATCTGGAAAATATTTTTTTTTGGACGGATAAAAATAAAAAAAATTGTAATGACAGACATGAATTTGATGACTGCTGATTCTCCGGGAGACCTTCACTGAGAATATTAATGGTCGGGTTGAGGCACATTGTGAACTGGGTCAGCGCCACTTTTGGGGGTGCAATAATGACAGAAACTTTAACCTTGACTAATTCAATCCCAAACCTTCCTCACACCCCGACTTACACCAATCAGACGGCGGCCTTCCTCCAATTTTAGAGAGTTGGAAATGGGACAAAATCAAGGCTGCTGATAATAATACAGACATCTCTCTATATAATATTATATCATATTTCAAATCATCAACATACAACTGACAACATATTACGTCACATTTCTGGTCTTTGTGTTGTTGGAAATAACTTTGAATTACCGAGAATTCCCACTTCTGAAATCATTGCACGTCTCCAAATCCAAGAACTTTTTTTTTTTATATTTTGAATACCTTATGGCTGATGTCCGCCTGACTCAGCAGAATGTTTTCTTTTACTTTCATTTTATTAAGAATAAAACAAAATGGACACTTATATAGTGCGAGAGGATTATGCAATAATAGAAATAAATTCAAAAGGAGTTACTCTCTGCAAAAAATAAACATTAAGCAATGATGCAGAAAACAAAAGAGAATAATAACCAGGTCCAGCAGCATTAAATTGGTATGTAAGCAGAATGTTTTCCAAGTTCTGATTCCTAGAAATGTATCGGTCCTTGTATTATTTACCATGCGATATGTTATCATCCTGTGCAGGTATAGAGAGCGGAGAAAATCAGCAACACCAGTATTAAAAGGTTTCATTTTATTTGTTTAGATAAAAATTAAATAAACTGTGTGTGCCAACGTATTACACATTGGGGTCTATTATTAAAAAAGTACTGTATGAGGAAAGAAAAGGAAAGGGAAAAGGAAAGGAAAAGGAAAAGGGAAAGGGAAAAGGAGAGGGAAAAGAAAATGGAAAGGGAAACAGGAACTGGAAGCACCAATTACGAGAGAGGAAATACAGGCGCTAGTGAATTTGGCAAAAGCAGGCAAGGCTCCTGGTCCAGATGGCCTCACCACTTACTATTATAAAATGTTGTTTCCTATCTTGGGGCCAAATCTGGAGAAGATGTTTAACGGAATAGAAGATTCGATCGCCTTCCACACAGAAACTCTAAAAGCTTTAATCATGGTATTACCTAAAGAAGGAAAGGACCCCCCACAATGCGGGAGTTATAGGCCAATCTCACTTCTAAATACAGACCTGAAACTTTTCTCCAAAATCCTAGCGCTACGATTACAACAACATTTGCCTTCGCTAATTTTACTTGACCAAGTAGAGTTTGTCCCGAAGCAGGAAGCAAGCGACAATACCATTAAGGCTTTGAACTTCATTTATGTTGCTAATGCAACTAAAACCTTGTGTGTGTTCCTTAGAACAGATGCAGAGAAGGCATTTGACCAGGTCAGTTGGAAATTCATATTCACGGTATTGCGACATACAGGTCTGGGAGATAATATGCTCGGATGGATCTTAAGTATCTGTACCTCCCCAGCCGCACAGGTGAAAGTAAATGGAGTGATGTCTTCTCCCTTTGGGGTTACAAATGGAACTAGACAAGAATGCCCACTATCACCACTCCTTTTTGCCCTCTCC
Organism: Rana muscosa; assembly: GCA_029206835.1. NCBI lineage: Eukaryota > Metazoa > Chordata > Amphibia > Anura > Ranidae > Rana > Rana muscosa. The sequence goes on from CM055127.1 coordinate 190,398,643, forward strand.
CTGGAGCCCCTCCTAAGTAAGATTTGGCGAAACCAGGATATTCAAGGACTTATGGTAGAAAGAACTCAATATAAGATCTCGGCTTTTGCCGATGATTTTCTCTTCTCATTAACAAATCCAATGATCTCCCTTCCTAATATTTTCCAAGAGATGGAAATTTACAGTACTCTATCCTACTTTAAGATTAACTTTTCTAAATCAGAGGCGGGAATAGCGGTCCCCACCGCTCAGATGAGAAAACTGAAATCTAGTTTTAAATTCAAGGGGACAGAGCAGGCTTTAAAGTACTTAGGGGCTTTGGTTCCAGCAGACCTCTCGGTACATATGAGCTTAACTATCCACCACTCCTTCGGGAGGTGCGGACTCTCCTGGAGAGGTGGCATAAGGTATACCATTCGTGGTTCGGAAGAGGTAACATTATAAAAATGAGTATTCTACCAAAGTTCTTCTATATGTTTCAGGCTATACCTATAGGTATACCTATGCAATACTTTAAACAGATACAGGCACTTTTCACCGGATTTATTTGGGCACATAAAAATATGAGGATTAGGAGTTTTCTCCTGATTCTTCCTAAGCAACATGGTGGATTGGCAATACCTGACTTGTACAGTTACTATCAGGCGTCTCGTTTGGGCCACCTGATAGATTGGTGCAGGCATGGGGATATAAAAACTTGGACTAACTTGGAACAGGCACAGAGCAGTGTAGCATTAAATAGAGCATCATGGTGTTTTAGAGGCCTCCCATCCAATATTAAGACCCACCCCCTAAAAAGACCCACGTTGAGGCAGTGCTCAGGGCTTTTTTCTAAAGGCAAGCTTTCATCATTAGACTCCACTGCTCCCAATTTTGGGGAACCCACAACTTGCCCCGGTACCTGGGGGGGGGGGACTTTGATTGAATAATGGAACAGGGGACCTATCAGATCTCTCATTTCATATCATCTGGGGAATGGGTTACGTTTCAAATGTTGACCTCGGGAAGCGGGCGATATCAACTGGATTTCTGGCGAGCAGCTCAATTGAGACACTTCTTACATACCTTACATGCTCCTGATGTTTATAAACGTAATTTACTCCCCTTTGAAAGTACTGTACCAAGAGAGGACCACTCTCTCATACTATCTCAAAGATATACACTTTATTGGTAGCACGTCCTGAAGACTTCCAATTGCTATTCTTTCAGAAATGGGAGGTGGACTTGGGCATAATCTTCACAGAGGAACACCAAGCTAACATAATTCACTCTATATTTGAAACCTCAATTTGCACAAAAATGCAGGAAACAAATTATAAGATATTTTTGCAGTGGTACCATACTCCGGCCCTTCTTCATTGATATTTTCCAAAAGCTTCTGATAGATGCTGGTGCTGCCGGAAAGGAGCGAGGGACATTACTACACGTCTTCTGGTCATGCTCCAGACTCAGGGACTATTGGAGAGAGGTCCGAAGGATCACTCCAAGATTCAGTGAGCCTGAGATTCCTGAAGACCCAACTTTTTGTTCTTTTGCACGGCACTAAAATACCAGGTAAGACACTCAAAAATTCTATTATTTTTGAATTTGGCTAAATATTGTCTCCCCCTAACCTGGAAGCAGACCCGAGCACCTTCAATGAAATTATGGTTCAGAAAGGTGAAAGAATTGAATAGACTGAGAGATATTTCCTTCATTTCTATTCTCCCTTTACCTTCCTTTTTCTAGTAGGAGTTGTGTCCAGAATCAATGAAAAACAATGTACTCTACCGAAAGTACGAATTATAAATCAACTAAAAATAAGGCTTACATTAATACCAATCATTCCGATTCAACGAAAAATGTCGCTTGCGAAAATACGAATTAGTCCGAACACGAAAAATTCCGTCTAGCAAAATTACGAACGACTACGAATCAACAGGACCGAAAAGAAACGAAACAAATTTTTCCGTTGTGCAGAAGTCTAGCCGTAACCTGTTTCGATTTTTTTGCTTACATCATAATATGGGAATTAAAGTTAATACAGGGGAATGTGCAGACACCATGGGGTTGATTTCCTAAAGGCAAATAGACTGCAAGAGCAGTTGCTCCAGAGCTTAAAGCGGTGTTCCGGACATATTTTTTTTTTTTTTACAATCTGAAATTAATTACTTTAAATAACCTCTAAAACATGTCAATATCTCCCGATTTGTAAATAAATCAGTCCAAAAACGTACCAGATATTTTTTTTTACAAATTCTTTTTATTTAGATTAAAGGGAAGCTGGTGATGAAAAGTTTGTTTTTAGGGTGGAATTCTGCTTTAATAAATGAGGTAAACCTTCACTTTGATAAGATTACCCAATCATGTGCAAGGAAAAGTAAAAAAACAGCATTTTTTCTTGCATGTAATTGGGTACTCTTTGCAATGTGAAGCCTTACCTCATTTACTAAGCTCTGGAGCAACTGCTCTTTGCAAAGTCCATTTGCCTTTAGTAAATCAACCCCAATGAGTGGTGGCCGTTTGTTAGGTATAATAAAGACTTTTATGTTATAATGAATAATTAATGTTCTGTGATTGGTGATGGGGGTGGTGGTGCATGTGAATGAGAGGTAATTGTTTGTTTTTTCAATCTCCTATGCAACGCTGTATCCCGGCCTAGGCCAACAAGGCCCAGGCCTAGGGCAGCACTTTGCAGGTGGGCAGCACGGAAAGAGTCCCAGTCAGCTTGTGCTACACTGTCAGTGTAACGCAAGCTGCTTCTAATTTGGACTGCCCTATCAGCCTGGCCCACAAATCTTCCTCACTGTGCTATATGTTTTTTGCTGCACCATTGGCATGGTTATATTTTTGTAGTCCTCTCCATAAAATTATCAGAAATTTGTGCTTAAAGTAGAACTATAGGCAACACTTTTTTTTTCATTTTGGATAGAGTAAGGAAGGGTTAGAGCCCCTGTCAGTTTATTTTTTACCATCCCTGACCCATTGCAGAGATTTCCCTTCACTTCCTGCCCCATAGCCAAACAGGAAGTGAGAGGAAATATATGCAATATAAGGGAAGCCATTTTGAAAATTTAAGGGTGGGTCTTAAACTGAAAGGGGTGTAGCCTTGACAGGAAAGGGTGGGTCATATTTAAATTAGGGGGTGCATGAGTTTAGTCAGGCCTAGGGCAGCACAAAACCTAAATACACTACTGCTCCTATGTTCACTTCACATTCAGAGATTGTTATCATTAATGCCCTGAAATGGCTACATTGCCGGGAACTCTCATGGTGATCACTAAATTAAATCTTTATCTTGTTAATAAGTAAAAGTAATAATTAGAGAGAATCCCAGAAGAGTGATATCAAAGCACCGGCTCGGCAACTTGGAGAATCATTTGATGAATTAAGGTGGTTGTTGGTGACCCCGGAGGATCCTCTAATGGTTTCCATTAATGAGAAAACCGAAACACGGCGTGTTAATGTGTTCATTGTGTCATCAACGGAAAATAACTCTCTTTAGACACTTCTATACTGGAGGATGATGACCCGACCACGATGTGCCAACACACGGGGCCAGTGATATGTTCTGATGAGGGAGGCACACCCTAGAGAAATGTTCATTCAGGAGAGCAGTGAGGGGTTATAACGGGTGCTTGTTTTCAGTTCTAAATCATCTGTACATTCCTCACAGGAAGAAGGATTCTGTGGCTTCCGATGCCCTCACTGGAGATGGCCGCGGTGTGCAGAAACTTCACAAAGTAGGAAAACAATGATGCACAGATAGAAAATTGGGCACAGTTTACAGCATAACTTTGTTACATTGCATGAGGCATGAGTAGTCTAGGGGTATTTTTATCTTAAAAGTAATTTTTTTGGGCAGAACTCTGCTTTGAGGGCCCTAAGTATCATGAGAATTTAGGGCACCATCTACTGGCCCAATGAGATATATTCTATTTTAAATCAATGCATTTAGTCAAGAACAATGGAAGGAAATATACCTTCACTGTGAAGGAACTTTTAAGGCACCGTACGAACACAAGTCAAATAAATAAAACAATACATTTATTGAATCACATTAAAAAAAAATTGAGGGGTTAACAACATCACCATTGAGTGAAATTCATACAAAGGATTCCAAAGTAAATACCATAAAAAACAAACAAATGCAGAGCAATATTGGGAACCCCTAATGATTTCTGACGCATTTCACAGTACACAGCTGCTTCATCAGGGTCAGTGTGGGATTGCTCTGGAAAGTTGAAGAAGCTTTAGGACAATATACAAAAAAAATATATATAAATGAATGCCATGAGCCCTGGGGCAGGACCCGGGTCCCCAAACCCTTTTTAGGACAATAACTTGCATATTAGCCTTTAAAATTTGCACTTTTGATTTCTCATGTTCGAGTCCCATAGACTTTAACAGTGTTCAAATGAGTGTCATGAGAATTTCTTGTGATACTAGGCACCATCTAATGGCCAAATGTGGTATATTCCATTTTAAATCAATGCATTTAGCCACTAGGTGACGCTAAGTATCATATGCATTTCTTATGATTTTAGCTCCATCTAGCGCCTAAATGTGGGAAATTCTAGTTTAAATGAATAAAAAAACAGTCTAGCATGCGAAATAGCCTAATAACATTTGTGTTTTGCCCCCCATTCACACAAATGTACATGCACTTTTCCTAGATGAATTGCTATGTGATTTTTTCATAAATACACCCCATAGTTTGCTCCCGCTCCACTCTATGAGAGTCCCAACATTGGAATGTGTCTAGTAAGGAGAAAAGATTACTAAGTGGCCAACCCAGATCTTCTTAATGGTACAGCGCACTTCAGAAAGACATCTTCTGAGGATCAAACAGGGTTAAATGAACTCTTATACAAACCTCGGAGAGCACCAACCTTGTGAGGTATGTACAGATGATTTAGAACTGCAAACAAGCACCCGTTATAACCCCTCAGTGCTCTCCTGAATGAACATTTCTCTAGGGTGTGCCTCCCTCATCAGAACATATCACTGGCCCCGTGTGTTGGCACATCGTGGTCAGGCCATCACCTTCCAGTATAGAAGTGTCTAAAGAGAGTTATTTTCCGTTGATGACACAATGAACACATTAACACGCCGTGTTTTGGTTTTCTCATTACCTGGAAACCATTAGAGGATCCTCCGGGGTCACCAACAACCACCTTAATTCATCAAATTATTCTCCGAGGTGCCGAGCCGGTGCTTTGATATCACTCTTCTGGGATTCTCTCTAATTATTACTTTTAATTATTAACAAGATAAAGATTTAATTTAGTGATCACCATGGGAGTTCCCGGCAATGTAGCCATTTCAGGGCATTAATGATAACAATCTCTGAATGTGAAGTGAACATAGGAGATTGAAAAAACAAACAATGACCTCTCATTCACATGTACCACCACCCCCATCACCCAATCACAGAACATTAATTATTCATTATAACAGAAACGTCTTTATTATACCTAACAAACGGCCACCACTCATTGGGGTTGATTTACTAAAGGCAAATGGACTCTGCAAAGTGCAGTTGCTCCAGAGCTTAGTAAATGAGGCTTCACATTGCAAAGAGTACCCAATCACATGCAAGCAAAAATGCTGTTTTTTTTTTACTTTTCCTTGCACATGATTGGTTATTCTTTTCAAAGTGAAGGTTTACCCAATTTATTAAGCTCTGGAGCAACTGCACTTGCAGGGTACAACGGCACTTTGTGAAGGGCACAGTTTATTTGCCTTTAGTAAATCAACCCGGCTGTATCATCAATTCTACCAGATAATGTAACATACAAGTACTTGTTCAACATATTCTGTAAGATAAAATTTAATAGCACATACAGTGGAACCTCGGATTACGAGCATAATCCGTTCCAGGAGAATGCTCGTAATCCAAAGCACTCACATATCAAAGCGAGTTTCCCCATTGAAGTCAATGGAAACAAAAATAATTTGTTCCGCATTGACTTCAATGGCATGCAATACTGCACATGGCCAGAGGTGGGGGGGGGGGAAGCCCAGAGCCTTGGAAACACACGGAAAGGCCCGAGGACAGCTCGGCTGACCTCGGAAAACCTTGGAAAGGCTCGGGAACTGAGTATTTCCGAGTCTTTACAAGCATTTGTGAACGGCTCTGAACTACGCCGGTTAGCTCCGATCAGCTCCAGAGCCCCCCCCCCCACCTCAGGCCAAACGCGGTACTGCTGTGGCTTGAATCCTGCTTGTTTTGCAAGACAGCACTTGCAAACCGAGTCAAGATTTTTTCAAATGCAGTGCTCATTTTGCGAAACGCTCGTTAACCACATTACTCGCAATCCGAGGTTCCACTGTACATGTATACATATAAACTGAGGAAAAAAAAAAGTTCCATTAAGAAGCCAAGAAATGATTGAATAATATCACTGTGTATAGAGAAATAGAAGATTGTGAATCCCGAAGATCCTCCAAGCTTTTCAGCTCTGGAACCACCGCCGTATGTGACAAGTGGGGGCTTACCAGATTCTGATGACCCTCACAGGGAGAACATGCAAACTCCAGGCAGGTAGTGCCATGGTTGGGATTCAAACCAATGACCCCAGTGCTGCCAGGCAGAAGTACTAACCACTTAGCCACTGTGCTGCCCATCAGATGAATCAAGTTTATTCTTTTTTTTAAATCAGCACAATCTATATGGTTATTTATAGACACATACAGGTGGTTGGACGTACATTTAAATCCAACTGCTCTTGGGTCCCTCGATCAATCAACATGCACATGAATAGTGATGAGTGCACGGGATTGGTTGATGAATCAGATCAACTGCCAGACTAAATGTGCCCATACCAATTTGTCCAGTGTGCCAAGGGTCATACAAACTTTAAATCATGAAAATCTCTATCAGCTTTCACCATCTGCTGGCCATTACTCAGCTCTGCATTTCAAGTATCTCCACACATGCCCTAATCAAGAACAGTTCATCTGAATGCTTGAAGCTTCGCTTTTGCCGGATCTACAGGTTTGTCTGCCAGTTCATTCCCTGGATAAAAGTCTCCAAATTTTTTCTGACTGTTTATGCCCTGGATTTCCTCATTATCATAAGAGAAAATGCGCTTCTGGAAGAAGGGTCAAACATTCCCATAGACCAGTGGTTCTCAAGTCCTGTCCTCAGGACCCACTAACAGGCCAGATTTTAAGTATTACCTTGGTGAGATGCAGACTAGAATACTGCAATCCATGAGCAGCAAATTATATCACCTGTGATGCATTTCAGTTATCTTGCAAACCTGGCCTGTTGGTGGGCCCTGAGGACTGGAGTTGAGAACCACTGCCATAGACACACCCCTAAACCTTGTGGACAGTCTTCCCAGAAGAGTTGAAGCTGTTATAGCTGCAAAGGGCGGGGCCAACTCAATATTGAACCCTACGGACACTAAGACTGGGATGCCATTAACCACTTGCTTACTAGGCACATATACCCCCTTCCTGCCCAGGCAAAATGATAGCTTTCGTGTCTCGCTTTGAATGAAAATTGCGCAGTCGTGCGACGTGGCTTCCAAACAAAATTGACGTCCTTTTTTCCCCACAAATAGAGCTTTCTTTTGGTGGTATTTGATCATCTCTGTAGTTTTTATTTTTTGCGCTATAAACAAAAAAGCCCGACAATTTTGAAAAAAACACAATATTTTTTACTTTTTGCTACAATAAATATCCCAATTTTTATTAATTTTTTTATATATTTTTTCTCAGTTTAGGCCGATACGTATTCTTCTACATATTTTTGCTAAAAAAAAACAAAAACGCAATAAGCGTTTATTGATTGGTTTGCGCAAAAGTTATAGCATCTACAAAATAGGGGATAGAATTATGACATTTTTATTTATTTATTTATTTATTTATTTTTACTAGTAATGGCGGTGATCTGCGATTTTTGTCAGGACTGCGATATTGCAGCGGACACATCGGACACTTTTGACACATTTTTGGGACCAGTCACATTTATACAGCGAACAGTGCTATAAATATGCACTGATTACTGTAAAAATGTGACTGGCAGGGAAGGGGTTAACACTAGGGGCGAGGAAGGGGTTAAATGTGTTCCCTGGGAGTGATTTTTACTGTGGGAGGGAGGGGGACTGAATGGGGGAGGTGACCGATCTGTGTCCCTATGTACAAGGGACACAGCATTGGTCTCCTCTCCCAGACAGGACGTGGATTTCTGTGTTTACACACAGAGATCCACGTCCTTGTCTGTGTACCGGCCAATCGCGGGCACCCGGCGGACATCGCGGCCGCCAGGCACGCGCATCGGCATCTCAGTGACACGCCGGGCGCCCCCCAGTGGCCGGAGGAGCCGAGGCCGTAAAAAGACAGCCTCCCGGATTTCTAGAGCCAACTTGCGGCCGTCTTTTTACAATGACCCGGGCTCCAAGAAGTTAAAGTTCATGTGCGTTGTAAAGGCAGGTGTCCCAATACTTTTGACAATATAATGTGTATATATATGTGTGTTTGAGATTTGGGGTGCACAGCCTATGTGCAGCAGGTCGGCCCTATTGTGCGAAACGACATACTTGCCAGAGGGGGAGCCAATCAGTGGGTCCGGTGAAACGCAATGTCCGCCGAGACCCGCCGATCGTTCCCCAGAGAGGCAGAACAGCAATGTAAACAAGGCAGATTGGCGTTCTGACAGGGGAGAACTGTGTGGGGGGGGGAACAGAAAACATAAGGTTATTTTTTTCTTCATGCATAGAATGTAACCTTCAGCCTTTACAACCACTTTAATTCATCCATACAATAAGGTGACACAATTATTCAAAATAATTGGGACATCTAAGATGCACACATGATTATAATTGTATTTTCGATGGTCTAAAAAATGATAATTTGATTATATAAAACAGAACAGCCTCCTAAAATGTAAACATTAGTCTCCAGAAAGGAAAATATAACATCTCAAAAATCTATATTCCACACCAATCATAATGATCAGCTCACGGTCTCCCAACATGGCCCACACCCTCCAGCATCACACTCTTATGCCCCGTACACACGACCGGATTTTCCGTCGGGATAAACTCCGATGGAATTCCGTTCAAGCTGTCTTGCATACACACAGTCACACCAAATTCCGACCGTCAAGAACGCGGCGACGTAAAACACTACGACGAGCCCAGAAAAATGAAGTTCAATGCTCCCGAGCATGCGTCGACTTGATTCTGACCATGCGTGGTTTTTTTTTCTCCGTTGGAGTTCCACACAGACAAACGGAATTTCTTTTTTATACAGACGAACATGTTCTCTTTCTAACTCCGTCGGAATTTCCAAAGGAAAAAGTCCGATGGGGCACCCACACGTTTGTCCATTCTTCCAAAAGCGCATTTGTGAGGTCAGGAACTGATGTTGGATGAGAAGGCCTGGCTCGCAGTCTCTGCGCTATTTCAACCCAAAGGTGTTCCATTGTGTTGAGGTCAGGACTCTGTGCAGGCCAGTCAAGTTCCTCCACCCCAAACTCGCTCATCCATGTCTTTATGGATCTTGTTTTGTGCACAGGTCCAAATCATTTGGTGGAAGGGGGAGGGGATTATTGAAGACAAAACCAGAGAAGATTCCATAGCTCAACTCACCAACCAGTCTGCTTACCAACCAAATTAACCTGTCCAACAGTCTGCGTTAAAAACAGGGGTTTAGTTAGCACTGGTATACAAAAGCATGCGTAAGTTACAAGCCACTTACCGGCACTCTGTGTATTGCTTTCAGTCCTAACACTACTAAATTCATGAGCGTCTCCACAGTGGAAGCACGTGCATTCTAAGGAAAATATGAGGGGCAGGAGGGCCTGGAGGTTGCCCAGTCCTCCTTAAAGGCACAAGGGGCACATTGGACACCCACCACAATGGCAGCAAAGGTGCCCAGTGTGTCCCCTGACCAAATTTACACCAGTAAAAAAGAGATGGCCCCTGCCCCCACCTATAACTGGGCTTCACAGCAAGGAGAACATGGAAGGGCAAACGCATGAAAGACAAAACCAGAGAACATTCCATAGCTCAACTCACCAACCAGTCTGCTTACCAGCAAAATGAAGCTGTCCAACAGTCTGCATTAAAACCAGGGGTTTAGCTAGCACACATTTGCAAAAGCATGCGTCAGCTGCAAGGCCTCTTCACGACGTGGGGTTGTTTTTCAGGGGTTGGGCTTGGCCCCTTAGTTCCAGTGAAGGGAACTCTTAAGACTACTTCCTGATGATGGCTTTGTGATTAGCCGAAACGTTGAGGTAATACCGCGTCATCGCGTTACTTCCACCCAATTCAACCTTACCCGGGAATCGAGCACCAGGACGCCGAACACAGGGGCTTTTTCGTTTTAGGGCCGATTACCCTTTATTTTAATCGCCTGCTATACACGCTGGGTGCCAGGACTATCAGGCACTCAGCAATGTAAGTGTAAACTTTTTTTATATTTGTGGATCAAATAAATATTTGAAACGGCATTGCGCAATGAGGCTCTCTTCCTGTTCTTAGCATCCCAATCCATCCCTATGTAGTGCCCTTTTCACTTTTAAGTGTTATTTGCCTAAATTTAGGGGCTGTTCTGAGCTATTAGCCAGGCTCAGACCATTCTCATTGCTAGGTATTGCTTCTGACAATGTGATGCTGCCTGGTGTATGGTTCCCTGTGGCCTGTAGGTGGCGCTGTCACTTCAGGTCAGGGTTTGAGCCAGGGGTGGCATTACTACACCTAGGGGTGTCCTCTCTTGGCAGCGGTACAGTGGGCGTGGTCAACCTGCTGTGTATGCGGGGAGAGGGTACTTAAGGGGCAGACGCCATAGAGAGTGGGAGTTGGTGGGGTGGTCCCCGTCAGAGTCGGAGGAGTGAGACATGTACCCCACCTCCTGTGGCCCTCATGGCGGGGGGTACATGTGGGCATGATCAGGCCCAAGCACCTTTAGCCTGGGGCCTGCAACTCTACTAGTGGGCCTAGCACCTTCAGCTAGGGCCTGTCCCCGAAAGAAGAGTCCCAGGGTGCCCGGGGAAGGGTACGCACTCTGACCGAGAGGAAGCGAGGGGAGGATCGGTCCCATTGAGGAGATGAGTAATAGAAGATTGCTGTCTCAGGAGAGGCCTGGTGACCTGTCAGAGGGAAGGATTTGTTATTTGGGGAAGCTAACCTGTAGAGTGCCCATTGGCATCGTCTTGTTCTTGAAGTCTACAGAGGTTAGAGGATTTCCAACGCCCGTCCCAGGAGGGGATAGGGTGGCTGAAATGTTCGAGCTCCACACCGGCTGCTAGAACTGTGAGAGAGGACTATCCGGGCGAGCTAAACCCACTCGAGATCGAGTTGCGACGAGATTGCTGGTTGTGCCTGGACCTATTCTTTACACTAATCCTTCTTTCACCCACCTGTCTCTATTTATTAACAGCAAATAGAAAATAAACTCTCTGTTGGAGTTAAAGTACTTCTGGACATTGTTTTCTTTGGGGGAAGAAATAGAGACTTGACCCCATACTCTGGGGGAGAGAACCAGTGGGAAGGGTGATTCGCTGAAAGATCCAAAATTTATGAACACCGCTTAACCTCTTCAAACAGGAGGGTACGGGCATATAGCACGGTGTACCTTGACTCGCAAGTGTGCCAGGCGAGAAAAAGGTTTGTGTGCTACACGTATGAGGCATATCTCCACTCAAAGACGCCATCCTTAGGATCTGATATTGGAGTATCCCCACATGCTTACAAGTAGGCTTGTGCACAACGGAAAAATTCGTTCCGTTTCGGTTCGTTTCTTTCCGGTCCTGTTGATTCGTAATCATTCGTAATTTTGCTAGACGGGATTTTTCGTGTTCGGACTCATTCGTATTTTTGCAAGCGACATTTTTCGTTGAATTTTTTGTTGCTTTATAATTCGTACTTTCGGTAGAGTACGTTGTTTTTCGTTGATTCTGGACACAACTCCTACTTTCCTAACTTTTTTTGGGTTCGTTGATTCGTAATTTTCTGTGTCTCTCTCACGACGACGCTGCCTATTATGCCTAATGTGCTTCGAATGGATTTGTACTTTTCGAAATACATAGCGGTTATTTGTAACGATTCGAAATCTCGTATTTTACTTTCGTTTTTTACATGCGGCTATAGCCTCCGCCCCTGTACACCATTTTGAGAGGGTTCAGCACGGTGAGGGAGAAGCAGAGAGCAGAGCAGAGTGTTATTGTGCTTCGAATGGATTAGAAATCTCGTATTTTACTTTCGTTTTTTACATGCGGCTATAGCCTCCGCCCCTGTACACCATTTTGAGAGGGAGTTCAGCACGGTGAAGGAGAAGCAGAGAGCAGAGCAGAGTGAGTGTTATTGTGTTTCCAATGGATTTGTACATTCATAAGTTTTTTCATAACGAATTATGCCGAAGACATTCGAGCATTCGCTATTTTGCGGTATAATTTATTTCGGATTCGGTTTTATTCGTAATTGCTTTGTTCGGAAATTCGAATGCTTCCGAATGTCCGAAAGTTGCTAAATTCGGACGAATTTCGATTCGTTACGAAACGAATTGCACAAGCCTACTTACAAGACCATACCAGCGATAGGTGGTCAACACCCAGGGGTGAGTGTACATCTATGTGGGGCACCCAGTCTGAGCACTATTCCATAGGAGACATCTATTGAGCACGAGCACCATATGGGACTGTTTATGATCTATTTCCAATGGTTTACACATCTGTTTGATGATATTGTTTGTCCAGTATTTAAACCTGACTAATATCTAGCACAATCTCCTTTTCTCGCTTTTCTAACTCTTAAGACGTCAGCATACCAAGACATTTTGGACAATTTCATGCTCCCAATTTTGTGGGAACAGTTTGGGGACGGCCCCTTCCTGTTCCAACATGACTGCCCACCAGTGCACAAAGCAAGGTCCATAAAGACATGTATGAGTGAGTTTGGAGTGGAGAAACTTGACTGGCCTGCACAGAGTCCTGACCTCAACCCAATAGAACACCTTTGGGATGAATTAGAGTAGAGGCTGCGAGCCAGGCCTTCTGGTCCAACATCAGTGCCTGACCTCACAAATTTGCTTCTGGAAGAATGGTTAAACATTCCCATAGACACACTCCTAACCCTTGTGGACCCCCTTCCCAGAAGAGATGAAGCTGTTATAGCTGCAAAGGGTGGGCCAACTCAATATTAAACCCTACGGACTTAGACTGGGATGCCATTGAAGTTCATGTGCGTTTAAAGGCAGTCGTCCCAAGACTTTTGACAATATAGTAAACTACAGGTTTAGTTTAGGTGAATGTTATGGTGTATTGAGGAGGATCTTCTTTAAAACATCTCGGAATGCTTTTCTGATATCCTGGTTCCTCAGACTGTAAATCAGAGGGTTGAGGAGTGGAAGGATCACGGTGTAAAACATGGACACCACTTTGTTACCGGCAAACCGATGGCTTTCATTCAGCTGAAAATAATTAAAAAATACAGAACCATAAAATATAAACATCACTGTGAGATGAGGGGTACATGTAGAGAAAACTTTACTCCTACCGCCCTGAACTTTCATTTTTAGGACGGTTTTGAATATATAGACATAGGACAGGAAGGTCAGTGTCAGACACCCGATAGTAATAGAGCCACCAAAGATAAAGAGGAGCAGAACGTTGATGTAGATGTCGCTGCAGGAAATCTGAAGCAACTGGGGAAGGTCACAGAAGAAACTTTCTATAATATCTGATCCACAAAATGTTAAATTGAAGGTATAAAGTGTGTGAACCAAAGAATTGGTAAAGCTGAGACTCCCCACAATGGACACCAACTGTACACAGACTTTCCAACTCATGATCTGTGTGTAATGTAATGGCTGACAAATGGCGGTATATCGATCATAGGACATGACAGACAACAGAGAAACCTCAGAAGTAGCACAGAAAGTGAAGAAGTAGACTTGGGTTATACAAGCTGGTAAGGTAATCCTTCTTGTCTTGGTGAGAAGGTCAAATAACATTCGTGGGACGGTTAATGAGGAACAACAGAGGTCCAAACCGGCCAGGTTCCCAAGGAAGAAATACATAGGAACATGGAGACGAGAGTCGGTGACTATGAAAACAATGATCAGCAAATTCCAGATTAATGTCAGAAGGTAGATGAGAAGGAAGAAGAGAAAAAGAGGGAACCGGAGAACTGGGAGGTCAGATAATCCCGAGAGAATTAATTCCTTCAAAATGGTCTGATTCCCCATTGTAACAGTATAGCTCCCTTGTGTTAATGTTATGTAATATAGTATATATAGCGAGTGTTCAATAAATGGCATTTTTGGTTTTATAGAAAAAAATTATATTGTTCAAGATTAATTATGGAAAAAAAAATAGATTTTATGTTTGAGAGGTAGTTGGGCCGATGGGCTCATTTGTTGATATTGAAATGAAAAGAAATGGGAACTTGGAATTATACAGGGACATTACCTGATACAAAACAAAGAGAATGGTTACTTGTGCAAATGTTTTTAATTGTGTTTACCGTATATACTCGAGTATAAGCCGAGTTTTTCAGCACATTTTTTTGTGCTGAAAATGCCCCCCTCGGCTTATACTCGAGTCACCTTTTTGCGCCTGATCTTCCTGAATTTGGGGACCCGGTTCTGACCGGCTGTAGGTCCCCTGGAACCCAATTTTGGCACACATGTAGCCCCACTCATCCTCTACAAGTGTGCAAAGTTTGTTGTCTGGGGGACCTACGGCCGGGGAGCACCGTTTTTTCAAATCCGGGCACCCCTTCTATAGACTCCCATGTTAAACGGTAATTTTTCTGGTGAGTTTATGGACCCGGTACCGACCGGTCGTAAGTCCCCTGGATCCTAAACTTGGTACACATGTAGCGCCCTTTCTTCTCTATAAAAGTTTTTTGTCTGGGGGATATACGGCAGGTTAAGAACCGATTTTTCAAATCCGGGAACCCCTTCCATAGACTCCCATGTTAAACGTCAGTCTAGTCATGGGCACAGTGAGGCATGGACACAGTGAGGCATGGACACAGTGAGGCATGGGCACAGTGAGGCATGGACACAGTGAGGCATGGGCACAGTAAGGCACAGTGAGGCATGGACACAGTGAGGCATGCACATGGACACAGTGAGGCAAAGTGAGGCAAAGTGAGGCATGCAGATGGACACCCTAGGCTTATACTCGAGTCAATACTATTTCCCATTTTTTGCGGTAAAATTAGGTGCCTCGGCTTATATTCTGGTCGGCTTATACTCGAGGATATACGGTAAGTTAATACAATTGATACAATATTGGAATAATTATAACAATGATTGGGGATTTTAAAATGTTTGATTTTTACTTTTTTGGTTAATACAAGTTGAGGAATAATATAATTAAGAAGTAGATATCCATGCTATGGAAAAAATAAGAGAAAGTTATGTATTCCAGGCACTACGCCAAAGGAATTGTGCTTAAGAAAGAAAAAGGGAAGTAACTTAAGGTTGTGTAATCCTATGTACTAAGCTACCACTATATACTTCGGGGGAGATATGGATTAAAAAAAAAAAAAAAAAGAGAAATGGGAAAGGGAAAGGGTGATCGAGGGGAATGGAAACATTTCTAAATGGAGAATTAATGGAATGGCCAATGAATGTGGAATGAGAAAGTGGTTGTATTGTGTTTAAAGCGGAGTTCCACCCAAAAATTGAACTTCCGCTTTTCGGAACCCTTCCCCCCCTCCAGTGTCACATTTGGCACCTTTCAGGGGGTAGGGGGGGTGCATATACCTGTATAATACAGGTATTTGCACCCACTTCCACGCAGTGACTCCCGTGTTCTGGGAAACACACGGCTCCCAGAACAGAACAGGGACCAGTGGGATAGCGTAGCACGGCTCGTGCATGCGTAGTAGGGAACTGGGCAGTGAAGCCGCAACGCTTCACTTCCCAATTCCCTCACTGAGGATGGCAGTGGGGTAGCCGAAAGACAAGTGATTGCTCGCCTTCGGCTGCCGACATCGCTGGACTCCAGGACAGGTAAGTGTCCATTTTTTAAAAGTCAGCAGCTGCTGTATTTGTAGCTGCTGACTTAAAAAAAAAAAAATTTGGGGGACCTCCTCTTTAACCACTTGCTGACCAGCCACTGCAGTTTTACTGCGGCAGAATGACACGGCTGGGCGAAACGACGTTATGTTACGTCACTTTGCCTTTTGGCCACTAGGGGCGCACGCGAGTGACCGCCGGGCACCCGCACGCGCCTTCGGCTCGCCCCTGGAGCCGATGCAAGTGCACCCGCGAGGGCACCCGCGATCGCTCGTGACAGAGCGAGAACTGGGATCTGTGCGTTCATACAAAGTATGAACACCGATCTCTCTCTTCCCCTAGTAAGTCCCATCCCTCTACAGTTAGACCACACAGTGAGGGAACACAGTTAACCCCTTCATCGCCCCCCTAGTGTTAACCCCTTCCCTGCCAGTGACATTTACACAGTAATCAGTGCATTTTTATAGCACAGATCGCTGTATAAATGTGAATGCTCCCAAAAATGTGTCAAAAGTGTCCGATTTGTCCACCTCAATATCGCAGTCCCGATAAAAAACGCAGATCGCTGCCATTACTAGTAAAAAAATAAATAATAATAAAAATGCCATAAAACTATCCCCTATTTTGTAAACGCTATAACTTTTGCGAAAACCAATCAATATACACTTATTGTGATTTTTTTTTTACCAAAAATATGTAGAAGAATACGTATCGGACTAAACTGAGGAAAACATGTATTTTTTGGGGAAAAAAAATGTGGGATATTTATTATAGCAAAATGTAAAAGATATTGTGTGTTTTTCAAAATTGTCGCTCTTCTTTTGTTTATAGCGCAAAAAATAAAAACCGCAGAGGTGATAAAATACCACCAAAAGAAATCTCTATTTGTGGGAAAAAAAGGACGCAGATTTTGTTTGGGTGCAATGTCGCACGACCGCGCAATTGTCAGTTAAAGCGACGCAGTGCCAAATTGTAAAAAGTGCTCTGGTCAGGAAGGGGGTACAATCTTCCGGGGCTGAAGTGGTTAATGAATGCACAAGGTATTATTTGATTAGTAAAGTATCTAAGTGTTTGTTTAAAATGTACACAAAGAGATGGTTATCTCATGGGATATTGTGTTCTTTTATTATTGGGAGTAGAGGTTACTAGGCCCATGTTCCTGATAATATATGTGTGTATTAGACATGTTATTATTTATTTAGTTATTATGTTATTAGACATGTGCAATTCATTTTGTTCCGAACTAGTTTTTTAACGAATTTCGACAAATTAACGAAAACTCGTTTAACGAATTTTAACGAATATTCGTAAATTCGTACGTTTGGAAATTCGTACATTCGCACATTCGTAAATTTGTAAATTAGTAAATTCGGAAATTCGGAAATCTGAAATAATAATTAACTAATAATAACTTAACTATTACTAACTATTAAATTATAGGTATTGGAATTTACTTTCAAATTTGGCTGTTAGTGAACTTAACGAATACAAATTTATCCAAAGTTACGAATTGTTTTCCGAAATAATGAATGCCGTATCTAAACGAATGGAACGTAATGAATTAATAATAATAATAATAATAAATAACAATAATAATAATAAAAACTTTGTATTATTATTATTTATTATTAATTTGTTCCATTCCATTTGTTTAGATGTGGCATTTGTTATTTTAGGTTATGGGTAACTTTGGATAAATTTGTATTCATTACGTTCTCTAACAGCCAAATTTGAAAGGAAATTACAATGCCTATAACTTAATAGTTATTTTTTCAGATTTTTGAATTTTCGGGTTTTTCGAATTTCGAATTTTCAAATTTCCGAATTTCCAAATGTAAGAATGTATGAATGTACGAATTTACAAACTTACGAATTTACGAATGTATAAATTTACGATTGTATAAATTTACGAATGTACGAATTTACGAATGTACGAATTTACGAATGTATAAATTTACGAATGTACAAATTTACGAATGTACGAATTTACGATTGTACAAATTTACGAATGTACGAATTTATGAATTGCGATCATAACGAATGACCCGAAAAAAACAAAAAAAACAAAAAGACGAATGAAACGAAAACTAACAGATTTTTTGGCAGTGCACATGTCTAACTGTTTATAAAAGATTTCCCTAAAAGTTTGGAGTTAAAATTAAAATTTGATAATGGGATTTTGGTAAAAAAAAGGGTGATATTATAAATGTTTGAAGAGTTACTGAAATTAAGTTAACAGGACCAAAAAAAAATTGTTGCATGTATATTGAGTCCATGAAGTTCTAACTAGGGTTGAGCGGACCCGAACTTTACAGTACCGTAATTTTGGGTTTTTGGGTCCTGAACCCGAACCCGAACAATTGACTGTATATTCAGGTTCGGGTCCGGTGTTCAGCAAATTCATGTAAAGTCGCGCTTGTTTCCGATGCTTAGAACTGTCCCTGCACAAAGTGTCATTTCTGAAGGAAAAAGGTAATTTAAAACTCACTCGCGGCTATTAATGAATTGTCGGCTTCCGGCAATACATAGAAAAGTCATTGATAAAAATAAAAAAAAAGCGTAGGGGTCCCCCCCCCCAAATTCAATTACCAGGCCCTTCAGGTCTGGTATGGATATTGAGGGGAACCCCGCCGCAAATAAAAAAAAAATGCGTGCGGTTCCCCCAAATATCCATTCCAGGCCCTTCAGGTCTAGTATGGATTTTAAGGGAAACTCCACCCAAATTTAAAAAACAAATGGCGTGGAGTTCCCCCAAAAATCCATACCAGACCCTTTATCCGAGCACGCAACCTGGCAGGCCGCAGGAAAAGAGGGGGGGTACGAGAGAGCACCCCCCCTCCTGAACCGTACCAGGCCACATGCCCTCAACATGGGGAGGATGTCCTCATGTTGATGGGGACAAGGGCCTCATCCCCACAACCAGACACCGTTGGGAAAGTCCTTTATTAAAAAGAAAAAAAACATTCCAGCGATGAAATCCAGTGTTCCACGGCGATCCGATGTCCAGCGATGTCCAGACAAAATGTCATTGGCTGAGCCTGAGCGGACCTGATGGGGAACTTCCTCTGCAGTGTATTAAATGAGCAGACCCGCCCCTTCTAAAGTTCTAAAGTGATGCGGGACCTGAGAAGGGGCGGGTTGTTTTTTTTATTTTTTTATTTTTAATAAAGGACTTTCCCAACGGTGTCTGTGTATTTTTTTTTTACAATTTGTTACACTTTCTTTGTGAAATGGTAGGGGTACAATGTACCCCATTACTAATTCACATGGAGGGGGCTGGGATCTGGGGGTCCCCTTTGTTGATGGGGACATCCTCCCCATGTTGAGGGCATGTGGCCTGGTACGGTTCAGGAGGGGGGGGGGCGCTCTCTCGTCCCCCCTCTTTTCCTGCGGCCTGGTTTTTAACATTTTTGACATTTTCTTTTGTGAAATGGTAGGGGTACAATGTACCCCGTTGCCAATTCACATAGGGGGGGCGGGATCTGGGGGTCCCCTTTGTTAAAGGGGACTTCCAGATTCCGATAAGCCCCCCGCCCGCAGACTCACACAACCACCGGGCAAGGGTGGTGGGGATGAGGCCCTTGTCCCCATCAACATGGGAACATCCTCCCCATGTTGAGGGCATGTGGCCTGGTACGGTTCAGGAGGGGGGGGCGCTCTGCCAGGTTGCGGCCTGCCAGGTTGCGTGCTCGGATAAAGGGCCTGGTATGGATATTTGGGGGGACTCCACGCCATTTTTTTTTACATTTGGGGTGGAGTTCCCCTTAAGATCCATACCAGACCTGAATGGGCCTGGTATGGATATTTGGGGGAACCGCACGCATTTTTTTTTAAATTTGCGGCGGGGTTCCCCTTAATATTCATACAAGACCTGAAGGGCCTGGTAATTGAATTTGGGGGAACCCCCATGCTTTTTTTTTTATCAATGACTTTTCTATGTATTGCTGGGAGCCGACAATTCATTAATAGCCGCGAGTGAGTTTTAAATTACTTTTTTTCCTTCAGAAATGTCCCTTTGTGCAGGGACAGTTCTAAGCACGGGAAACAAGCGCAAATAGTCCTCAGAAGTTCGGGTCCCTATTGACTTCAATGGGGTTCGGGTTCGAGGTCAAGTTCGGGTCAAGTTCGGTCCCAAACTCAAACTTTTTACCGAAGTTCGGCCGAACCTGTCGAACCCGAACATCCAGGTGTCCGCTCAACTCTAGTGCTAACATTTAAGGGGAAAGTTTGTTTGAATAACAGTCAGAGTGACTATTTTGGATATATTTACCTTTTGAATTCCCAGAATGTCAACTGAAAAGTGTTAATGATGTAATGTTGTTTATTCATCAATGTTTTGTTTGTTGCTGATGATCAGATATATTTGCAAAGTTGGGAGGCTGCAATATGAGTCAGAATATGTGTTTGGGTAAAAATGTTCTGTTCTGAGACCCTCGGGGTCCACTTGTGTCCTGGGGAGAGAAGGAACTATTATTATTATTATTATTATTATACAGGATTTATATAGCGCCAACTGTTTGCGCAGCGCTTTACAACATGGGGGCAGACAGTACAGTTGCAATACAATTCAATACAGGAGGGATCAGAGAGCTCTGCTCATTAGACATGTGCATTCGTTTTCGTCCGAATTTCGGGTATTTTCTTTATCGTTTTAACAAACGAAAACGAACGCGCAGAATCTAAAATCCGAAAGATCCGACATAAAAAAATGCTTTATTTTTGTTTTCGTTGCTACAACAGTTGGATATAGATAGGAGATTTGACATGACGGTGACAATAGCGATCTGTGTCTATCGAACCTGTGGTCGAATGTGCCTAACCTTAACTCTATTAGTCCAAGATTATTCTACATAGAGAGAAAAGATTTGACATTATAGAGAGAAAAGATTCGTCATTATAGAGACAGTGTTGGGGTAGACCATTCGACTTGAACGTGGAAGATTAGACGAAGCAGCGAAAAACATACAAACGTCGAATCTGTCATGGAAGGCTTATGGTGTCTGTCAAAAGTTCTAAGAAGATTAGACGGAGCAGCTAAACTGTACGACGCCGCAATCGTACATTTCCGGTCGAATACTCCGCCCACAGGCTATAGAAGAATTCTAATGTTGGTTGGCAAGTAATAATAATTTCTAAATATAATTTTTACTAGTGGCTTCGGGGGCTTTGATCTAAGGTAAGTAATGCATAATGAGCTACTATGCTAGTCATACCAGCTCATTATGCCTTTCTCTTGCAGGTTACCGTATTTGCCGGTGTATAAGGCGACCGGGCGTATAAGACGACCCCCTAATTTTACAGTTTTTTAAGATCTTTTGCCTGTACTCACCATATAAGACGACTCCCCTTCCGAGGCTTCCGACACTTCATATTTATTCCTTCTGGAGCCATATTCTTGTTTCTTCCTTGCTGCAGCTAGAGCCAATCATGACGAGCGATGTATTCTATTAATGAATACAAAGCCTGCTTGGATTGGCAGAGGCTGTAACATCATCAGCCCGCGCCTCTCTGACTCTCAAAGCCAATCCGAGCAGGCTACTGTATGTAGCCTGCTCGGATTGGCAGAGGTTGTTACTCCAATCCAAGCAGGCTCTGCATTCATTTGAATACATCGCTCACCGGCATTGGCTAAGCGGTATATGCTGTATGTAGCCGAAGCTACATACAGTATTACCGCACATCCAGCAGGCATCCGAGCAGCTGACTCGGCGTATAAGACGACCCCTGCTTTTTGGCCAGTTTTTTTAAGTGTAAAAGGTCGTCTTATATGCCAGTAAATACATTATTCTTTTTTTTTTAAACATATAATTGGATTTACAACCACTTTAAATATTTCGGATTTTCGGACGAATGCATTTTTTACCGAAACGAAATACCGTATATACTCAAGTATAAGCTGACCCGAATATAAGCCGAGGCACCCAATTTTACCACAAAAAAATAGGAAAACGTATTGACTCGAGTATAAGCCTAGGGTGTCCATCTGCATGCCTCACTGTGTCCATGTGCATGCCTCACTATTCCCATGCCTCACTGTGTCCATGCCTCACTGTGTCCATGTGCATGCCTCACTGTGTCCATGACTAGACTGACGTTTAACATGGGAGTCTATGAAAGGGGTGCCCGGCTTTGAAAAATCAGTGCTCCCTGGCCATAGGTCCCCCAGACGACAAACTTTTTACAATTGTAGAGGAGAAATGGAGCTACAGGTTTGCTATGTTTCGGGTCCAGGGGACCTACAACCAGTCAGTACCGGGTCCCCAAACTTACCGGAGAAATGACCGTTTAACATGGGAGTCTATAAAAGGAGTGCCCGGTTTTGAAAAATTGGTGCTCCCCGGCCGTAGGTCCCTCGGACAACAAACTTTACACACTTATAGAGGAAGAGTGGGGCTATATGTGTGCCAAGTTTGGGGTCCAGGGGACCTACGACTAGTCAGTACCGGGTACCCAAAATCACCAGAGAAATTACCATTTAACATGGGAGTCTATGGAAGGTGTGCCCGGATTTGAAAAATCAGTGCTCCCCGGCCGTAAGTCCCCCGGACAACAAACTTTGCATACTTGTAGAGGAAGGGTGAGGCTACATGTGTGCCGGTACCGGGTCCCCAAAGTCCAGGAGATCAGGTGCAAAAAGGTGACTCAAGTATAAGCCGAGGGGGGCATTTTCAGCACAAATGTGCTGAAAAACTTGGCTTATACTCGAGTATATACCGTAAATAAAAACGAATTTCGGGAGTAACTAAATAAATGTATTTTTCGGACGAAAGCGAAATTCCAAAACAAAATATTTCAGTGTGCACATGCCTAACATTTAATATGTTCTAATATGGTTTAATATGAATGTTTGGTAACTCCCTATACAGTAGCCATTAGCCTCAAACTCCCCTACTAGTCTATCCCATAAAAATCCCCCTCCCTTGTATAGGTCTAATGTATCATTTATTTCATATGTGGGATGAAGTGCCACTACTATGATTCACACACATTCCTTATGTCTATCCGTATTTTATAAAATTAGTATTACCGTATATACTCGAGTATAAGCCAAGTTTTTCAGCACATTTTTTTGTGCTGAAAATGCCCCCCTCGGCTTAAACTCGAGTCACCTTTTTGCGCCTGATCTCCCAGACTTTGGGGACCCGGTACCGGACCCTGGACTCCAAACTTGGCACACATATAGCCCCACTCTTCCTCTACAAGTGTGCAAAGTTTGTTGTCCAGGGGAACTACGGCCGGGGAGCACCGATTTTTCAAAACCGGGCACCCCCTCCATAGACTCCCATGTTAAACTGTAATTTCTTCAGTAATTTTGGGGATCCGGTACCGGCCGTCTATAGGTCCCCTGGACCCCAAACTTGGCACACATATAGCCCCACTCTCCCTCTATAAGTGTGTAAAGTTTGTTGTCCAAAGGGACCTACGGCCGGGGAGCACTGATTTTTCAAAGCCGGGCACCCCTTCTATAGACTCCCATGTTAAACGGTCATTTCTCCGGTGAGTTTGGGGACCCGGTACCGACCGGTTGGCACACATGTAGCCCTAGATCTCCTCTATAAGTTTGCAAAGTTTGCTGTCTGGAGGACCTATGGCTGGGGAGCACCGATTTTTCAAAGTCAGGCACCCCTTCCATAGACTCCCATGTTAAACGTCAGTCTAGTCATGGACATGGGCACAGTGAGGCATGGGCACAGTGAGGCATGGGCACAGTGAGGCATGGGCATGGACAAAGTGAGGCATGGGCACAATGAGACATGGGCACAGTGAGGCATGGACACATTGAGGCATGGACACAGTGAGGCATGCACATGGACACAGTGAGGCATGCACATGGGCACAGTGAGGCATGCACATGGACATAGTGAGGCAAAGTGAGGCACAGTGAGGCATGCAGATGGACACCCTAGGGTTATACTCGAGTCAATAAAATTTCCAATTTTTTGGTGGTAAAATTAGGTGCCTCGGCTTATATTCAAGTATATACGGTACATGTTCAGTCACAAAGCAATGGGTTTCCCCCACTCCAATAATATCTGTGTTGGGGGCGGGGTTTTTCATTACTAGCTAATGTATGTTCAGTTTTCCCATTCCCGAATAGGAGTTACTCTTTGTTACATTTTATTTCATTTCATTTAATTAAATCACTTTACTGAACTTATAGATGACTCTGAAAGCGCACAATCCTCGGCAATTATCATGATCCAATATCTTCACTGGACAACTCTGGAGGATCTGACTTCCACCAGTAAATGGCCACAGGTGGTACTCGGATGACAGTGGAGCAATGTGGTGCCAAAATCATCCAAATCTACCAATTAGGTGAGCATGGGCAGCTTTTTTGTTATTATGTTGCTATGAATAAAAGAAAAAAAATTATTTCTGAAAACTTACAATTGATTGATATTTTACTAATGACTTGGGGGTTTGTTTTGGCCTGACTTCCATGCCGGCAACATATGGATACCATGGTGAGTACCACACTGGGACTCTGACCATTGTTCACATTCCCCATAGTGTCAGATGCCCCGGATTAACCTGAAATGTGTCCATGTCGTTACAGAAACATAATGCATGCTGGCTCCTGATGAGCGACCAAAGTCGCGAAACGCGTAGAGCTTACACCTTCATGCTCCAAACATGTATCACTGCGGTATTCTATTATTGTATTTCATGTCTGTGTATCTGGGTTCCTTGTTTTGAACAAATTATCCCCCCAACAAAATCTGTGAATTTTAAATCTGTTATCTTCCTGCCCCTTTGCTGCTATATGGGGTATCTAATATGTGTATGTTTATCTATTTCTTCAATAATGCAATATAGTCACGTACGATGCATTATGTGAAAGTATTAAAATATTAATTATACAACGTATTTTAAACATGCTAATTACCCCCAACCTATCCTAATTTTTAAGTCCCGCCCTTTTTTGTTTTCTTCTTTATTTTACTAATGACATGTTCTATGTAACCCAGATGAAACTATAGATCCATTCAGTGCCCTGAAGAAGCAGCAGCAACCTGCGAAACACGTCGGCCCCTCTGCATATCCAAGCATCTTGTTTCATGTATTAAGTATCAATTCATGGTCTAAATATGTTTTAGGACTATGTGATTTTTAGCTGATATTATGTCATAAAATGTAATATTTTCTTAAATATCTCATCGTATGTGTGCTCACCTTGGTAACAGACGTATTATCTCCAATTAAAATCCCATTATCCTTGAGGGGGCGTCGCCTCACTTGCAGCCTCTTTTTATTCATACTAAATAATAAAAATCCATATAGTAAAATTCTGTACTACAACAGCAAGATAATGAAAATATTAATAATAATAATAATAATATTAATAATAATAATAGAAAAAAATATTCATATAGTAAAATTATTTATAAAAAAAAAAAAAAAAAAAGACAAGAGACAATTTATTGAAGACTCTGACATTAGTGTAATTCGCCCAACGGAACATGTGGTAGAAGCTGAAAAAGCGTTTTTGACAGGGTGGGATGGAGTTTTATGGAAGAAACCTTATACCAGTGGGGGATGGGCACATTACTAAAGGGGAAAATAATGGCCCTCTATCAAAATCCAACAGCCCGGATCCGAATAAATGGAAACTTATCGGAATCAGAGAAAATATTGAATGGAACACGACAGGGATGCCCTCTGTCCCCAATATTATACGTACTATTGATGGAGCATTTGACTACAGCCATACGAAAAAATCCAGACATACAGGGGATAAAAAAATAAATAAATAAAACTATTTCACATTTTGTAAAAAATAAATAAAAGTCAAATAATAAAAGTCATATAGTGAAATGATTTATTAAAAAAAAAACTATTTCAGATTTGGTAAAAAAGGAAAAGCCAAACCACTGGTCAATAAGTCTTAAATGGTAATTTTATTAGATAAATAATAACAATAATTTAATTGCATGTCAGGGGTTCACACACTACCCCTTCTTCGATGCTACAACAGCAAGATAATAGAAATGTTTATAATAAATAATAACATTCACTGAGTAAAAGGATTTATAAAATAAATATAAACCTAAACTATTTCAGATTTGGTAAAAAAGGAAAAAAAGTCAAATAATAAAAGTCATATAGCGAAATTATTTATTAAAAAAAATATATATATTTTAGATTTGGTAAAAAAGGAAAAGCCAAACCAACGGTCAATAAGTCTTAAATGGTATTTTTATTAGATAAATAATAATAATAATTTCATTGCATGTCAGGGGTTCACACACTACCCCTTCTTCGGTGCTACAACAGCAAGATAATAGAAAAGTTTATAATAAATAATAACATTCACTGAGTAAAAGGATTTATAAAAAAAATATATAAACCTAAACTATTTCAGATTTGGTAAAAAAGGAAAAAAAGTCAAATAATAAAAGTCATATAGTAAAAGGCTTTATATAATTATTTTTTAAAAAAAAAGGCTATTTTAAATTTGGAAAAAAAGGGCAAAGTAAAGTCAAAATTACCAAAAAAAAAAAAAAAAAAACAGTAAGAAAGCCAAACCAATGGTCAATACGTCTTAAATGGTATTTTTATTAGATAATCAGAAAAATAATAATAATAATTGCATTGCATATCAGGGGTTAAAACACGACCCCTTCTTCGGTGCTACAACAGCAAGATAATAGAAAAATGTTTATAATGAATAATAACATTCACAGAGTAAAAGGATTTATAAAAAAATATATAAACCTAAACTATTTCAGATTTGGTAAAAAAAGGAAGAAAAGTCAAATAATAAAAGTCATATAGTAAAAGGCTTTATATAATTATAAAAAAAAAAAAACTATTTTACATTTTGAAAAAAAGGCAAAGAAAAGTCAAAATTTCCACAAAAAAATAAAAAACTGTAAGAAAGCCAAACCAATGGTCAATAAGTCTTAAATGGTATTTAATCAGAAAAATAATAATAATAATTGCATTGCATGTCAGGGATTCAGACACTACCCCTTCTTCGGTGCTACAACAGCAAGATAATAGAAAAGTTTATAATAAATAATAACATTCACGGAGTAAAAGGATTTATAAAAAAAAAAAACTACCGTAAACTATTTTAGATTTGGTAAAAAAGGAAGAAAAATACAATTTATACAGTAAAATGGTTTATTATAAAAATATATATATATATATATATATATTTATTTAAATTTGGTAAAAAAGTAAAAATTACTAAAAAACAAAACTATGTAAGAATCTTTAAGAAAGCCACACCGCATGGTCAATTAGTCTAAATTTTTATTTTTATGAGACAATCATTAAAAAAAAAAAAGAAAAGAAAATGCCAATGTGTTTCAGGGATTCATATACCGTCCCATTTTTCAGGGCTACAACAGCAAGGTGATATCAATTTCATAATAAATAATAATAATAAATAATGTTAATAATAAATAATAACATTCATAAAAGGGATTTATAAAAATATATACCCAAACAATTTCAGATTTGATATAATTACAATTATATAAAATATAAAATATAAAATTATAATTTTTTGTGGTAAAATTAGGTGCCTCGGCTTATATTCGGGTCGGCTTATACTCGAGTATATACGGTAATCTAATGTTGCGATACTACCATATAAGGGGCAATTCTAGTACTATTATAACACAGAATAATAAAAAAGCCTGTAAAACATCCGATGGCATCTGCTAAAAAATAAAATAAAATACATAAAACAAATAGAGCAATCATAATCATATGCTTCATAATTGGCAAAGTATACATGACAAACCGGACAGTCTCCGCTCGTATGACATAATATGACCGAGTGCATCAAAAACGCAACAAAACAGTTTAAGACTATAAGACAAATTCTAACCATTAAAATAAATATTTAAAGATATTACTAAAAGTGAGTAAAGGATAGTAAAAAAACACAAAACAAAATAAAAAACGAAATAAAAAAAAAACTAAATGAAAATTTAAAAGAGTTATTCCTGCATCCTCCAAAAAAAAAAGAAAATTGAAAACAGTTATTCCTGCATCCTCCAAAAAAAAAAAGAAAATTTAAAAGAGTTATTCCTGCATCCTCCAAAAAAAATAATAATATATATATATATATATATATATATATATATATATATATATATATATTTAAGTATTTCCCTAAATATTCTATATTTTTGTGTAATCTGAGGAGCCCAACCTGTAGACCAGGACCTTATAATAGGCTCCCGGAGACTGACCTTTAAATGATGTGCCAATGAATCTCTTATGATTGTTCGCTTTTTTCCACGCAGTTGCTTCTGCCTCTAAATGGAATTAGGATTTTATTTTATGGTGCCTACATATATATATCATTTTTTTTTCTTGTTTCAGCCTCTTCCCAGATTTCATCTGATAAATGCTGATAGAAGAGAGGTGGAGGAACCTTCCCTGGATAGGTCAGTTCAGTAGCTTCAGGTCTGATATAGAGACAATTTGCTGAAGATTTTTACTATTAATATAATAAAAAATCAGTGTGGTGTTTAAATTGTAATATATTTTATTAGCTTCACATTCATATATTTATAATGCAGAAATTCCCTCTGGCTTCTCAGGAGCACACAGGGGAGTAAATTTGCTCTAAATTGTTCCAGGCCAATGTTAAATCGTTAAAAATTCTTAGTAAATTAATCTCTGCAGAAAACAGAACATTACATGAAATAATTTATCCCTCAGCGACGTAAAAGCTCTAAGCAAGTAAATTATTTTATATTACTGTTGTGGAAAATTTTATGAAGATGTATTTAATATGTGTTGTCATAGTGTCACCCAGTGTTAGTACTTCCGCAACCCGCTCTAAAGAGCTGACTGGGGCAGTCTGAGGCTGGTTGAGTCCTGTCTGGTGGTGGAAAACGTCTTGAGGTTGGAGTGTGAAGTTTGCAGGGTGCGGATATGCTCGCCGACGAGGGGCCCTCTGTGCATTGGCATGGTCGATCGTTGAGGAGGGGATATGCTCGCTCTGCAACGACATCATTGGTTATAGGCAGATGCGCGCTCTTGTCTCGGCGGTGTGTTGATCGGCATTGATCGGGATTCGTAGCGTGCGCCTGCAGATAGCCTCCCACAAGCCATAATAGTATAATCTGAATATGCGTTATTCTATGGAATAGCGTAGAATAAGGATTCCTATCAGTGGTAATATGAGAGCTTGCGAGCGTTTTCAGAGTCAGGGAGGGCGTCCATGTTTTAAAGCAATACGGCTTAGTTTGCTGGGAGCATACACGCTTTCCCTGCCTGGACACGCCCATAAGACTTTAGCCATCATGTTATTGTATTATTATTGTATTATTGTATTGAATTGTATCCTTTAAGCTATATTTGATGTATTGAATTGTATGGGACATCTTGTTAGAGGGATGCCCTTATATGGACATTTGCTGTGTAAAGAGGACATCCTGTGATGACCACTCCCATGGAGGTCAGATGCTGTGTCCTCACTTCCTATGGAGGAGGTCACATGTTGTGACATCACTTCCGGCTGGGAGTTTAATAAAATAACTTTTGGTGGGCGTCGACGGTTAGTTGATGCTAGGATGCCTCGATGATAAGACCTGTCTGGTGGTGCTGCTTCTTGATTTGTATGAATGGGGATAAATGAAAGGTGAGTGAATTTTAGCCTAAGATAGCATTATTG
The DNA here is from genome assembly GCA_029206835.1 of Rana muscosa. Classification (NCBI taxonomy): domain Eukaryota; kingdom Metazoa; phylum Chordata; class Amphibia; order Anura; family Ranidae; genus Rana; species Rana muscosa. The sequence goes on from CM055127.1 coordinate 190,428,233, forward strand.
AAATAAGATGAAGTGTGTGCTTATTTAGCACAAGGCAGAATGGTTGTGTGCTCTGCAAATAACCAATTTTGCCACGACAATTACCACATTTTCTAATAAATGTTTCAAATGCAATGTAAACCTTATTTTATTTACCAATAAAATATTATGGGAAAAAAAAAATGTTTCTCCTAAGTTTGAAAGAAAAAAAATGTGATCCAGTAGTTCAATTAAATAGATCTAAAAAGTAACTTGAATGTCAAAAAAATCAAATAAAATACAATAAAAAATGGTCAAAATAATAATAATAATAATAATAAATAATAACAGGTAACAATTTAACAAATGTTGGTTTTCCAGCAGAACTCCATTGAAAATAGTAGATTACTCTGACTTTCAATTAAATTCTGTGCCAATGATTGTTGGTATTTTACCTTTATAAAAAAAAAAGACAAATAAATACATTATTGTTGTCTGAAAAATATATTTTTTTTGAATGGACAAAAATAATAAATGATTTTTCATCACCACATTTTCTGATAAATGTTTCTCCTAGGTTTGAAAGGATGTAATGCCAAAGTACAGTTGAATAGATTTATAGTAAATTGAATGTCAAAAAATAAAAAACAAAAAGGTGAATAAAAAAAAAAACTGCACTTACAAGTACACTATATTACCAAAAGTATTGGGACGCCTGCCTTTACACACACGTGAACTTTAATGGCATCCCAGCCTTAGTCTGTAGGGTTCAATATTGAGTTGGCCCCGCCCTTTTCAGGTATAACACCTTCAACTCTTCTGGGAAGGCTGTCCACAAGGTTTAGGACGGTGTCTATGGGAATGTTTGACCATTCTTCCAGAAGAGCACTTGTGAGATCAGGCACTGATGTTGGATGAGAAGGCCTGGCTCGCAGTCTCCGCTCTAATTCATCCCAAAGGTGTTCTATCAGGTTGAGGTCAGAACTCTGTGCAGGCCAGTCAAGTTCCTCCACCCCAAACTTGCTCATCCATGTCTTTATGGAGCTTGCTTTGTGCACTGGTCCTAATCATTTGGTGGAGGGGGGGTTATGGTTGGGGGTTTGGTGGAGGGGACAAAATAAAACAAAATGTAATGACAGACATCAATTTGATGTCTTCACTGAAAATGTTAATGGCCTGGTTGAGGCAAATTGTGAACTGACCACTACTAAAACTTTTGGGGATGCAATGATGACAGAAACTTTATCCTTGACTAATTCAATCCCAAACCTTCCTCACACGGCGACTTACACCAATCAGAAGGCGGCCTTCCTCTGATGTTAGCGTTAGAAATGGCAATAAATCAAGGCTGCTGATAATAATACAGACATGTCTCTATATAATATTATATCTGGTTTCAGATTATCTACATACAACTGACAACATATTATGTCACATCACTAGTCTCTGTGCGGTTTGAAAAAACTTTGTAAGGAAAGGAAAGGAAAAGGGGGAGGAGAAAGGAAAGGAAAATGAAAAGGAATAAAAAAGGGGGGGAAAGGAAAATGAAAAGGAAAGGAAAAGGGGAGGAGAAAGGAAAAAGAAAAAGGAAAATGAAAAGGAAGGGAAAGGAAAAGGGGGAGGAGAAAGGAAAGGAAAATAAAAAGGAAAGGAAAGGGGGAGGAGAAAGGAAAGGAAAATGAAAAGGAAAGGAAAGGGGGAGGAGAAAGGAAAGGAAAATGAAAAGGAAAGGAAAGGAAAGTGTGAAGGAGAATAGAAAGGGAAGGAAAGGAAAAGAAAGGAAATAATTGGGAAAAGGAAAAAGGAAAGGAAAGGAAAGGAAAAGGAAAAAGAAAAGGAAAAAGAAAAGGAAAGGAAAGGGGAAAAGTGTTGACCAAATCTATAGATTATTGGATTTAACATTTCTTTGATATGATTTGGTAAATGAGGAATCTTAACAAAAAGTGAAAGCTGAAAATGAAAAGGAAAGGAAAGGAAAGGAAAGTAAAGGGGGAGGAGAAAGGAAAGGAAATGAAAAGGAAAGGGGGAGGAGAAAGGAAAGGAAAATGAAAAGGAAAGGAAAGGGGGAAGGAAAGGAAAGGGGGAAGGAAAAAGGAAAAGAAACGGAAAGGAAAGAAAGGGGAGGAAAAAGGAAAGGAACGGAAAAGGAAAGGAAAAGGGGAAGGAGAATAGAAAGGAAATTAATGGAAAAAGGAAAGGAAAGGGGGAAGGAGAAAGGAAAAAAGGAAATGATAGAAAAGGGAAAGGAGAAAGGAAAGGAAAGGAAAAGGTGAAGGAGAAAGGAAAGGAAAGGACAAGGAAAAAAAAGGAAAGGCAATGAATGGAAAAAAGAAAAAGGAAAAAGGAAAGAAAAGAAAAGGAAAGGGGAAAAGTTTTGACCAAATCTATAGATTATTGGCTTTACAATTTCTTTGATATGATTTGGTAAATGAGAGTTCTTACCCAAAAGTGAAAGCTGAAAATGAAAAGGAAAGGAAAGGAAGGGGGGAAGGAGAAAGGAAAAAGAAAAAGGAAAATGAAAAGGAAAGAAAAAGGAAAGGGGGAGGAGAAAGGAAAGGAAAATGAAAGGAAAGGGGGAGGAGAAATGAAAGGAAAATGAAAAGGAAAGGAAAGGGGGAGGAGAAAGGAAAAAGAAAAAGGAAAATGAAAAGGAAAGGAAAGGAAAGTGTGAAGGAGAATAGAAACTGAAGGAAAGGAAAAGAAAGGAAATAATTGGGAAAAGGAAAACGGAAAGGAAAGGAAAGGAAAGGAAAGGAAAAGGAAAAAGAAAAGGAAAAGGAAAAGGAAAGAAAAAGGAAAGGGGGAGGAGAAAGGAAAGGAAAATGAAAAGGAAAGGAAAGGGGTAAGGAGAAAGGGAAAAAAACTGAAAGGAAAGGAAAGGAAAAGCGGATGGAAAAGGAAAGGATAAGGGGAAGGAGAATAGAAAGGAAAGGAAAGGAAAAGGAAAAGGAAAAGGAAAAGGAAAAGGAAAAGGAAAGGCAATGAATGGAAAAAAGAAAAAGGAAAAGGAAAAGGAAAGGCAATGAATTGAAAAAAAGAAAAAGGAAAGAAAAGGAAAGGAAAGGGGAAAAGTGTTGACCAAATCTATAGATTATGGGTTTCAAAAATTTTTTGATATGATTTGGTAAATGAGAGTTCTTACCCAAAAGTGAAAGCTTCAACACAACAATAGAAATGTATTGGTAAATATCAGGTTACAGAAAATAAACAGTATTAAAATTAGAAGTCCAGCCTGAGCTTTTTAGGCTGGGCTTCTCCTCTGGCAATTCGTTTTGCAATCCTGTGACCCGTTTTCAGCGGAGAGCGTTCTGAAATCCGCTGTCCACTGACGTCACTCCCATCAGTCGAGGCAGCCTGTCATCCCGACTTCCAAGTCGGGATTCACCAGCTGCCCTGATTAATGGCAGTCTCAGCTGAGACAGCCTCTCCCCACCCCTCCACAGCTCAGTGCTCCAATTAGCGCAGAGAAGTAGAGCAGGAGCGATGCTGACTGATAGTCAGCATCGCTCTGCTCGGGGAGGAGTGAAAAACGAGCCATCAGCGGTGTTCGGTGGCTCGGTTCTCAGTGCAGAGACGCGGGGGACAGATGCAGCATGGGTCTGATGCTGCACCCACCTAGGTAAGTATGAATAGCAAAAAAAACAAAAAATGTATCCAACATATTACTAAATACAAACAATGAGAACGAAAATACATAAGAGAAACATTTAGATATAAGTGGCAGGGATATATTCCATAATTACCATTTAGATGTGCATGATGGCCCCATTCTGGTAGCTGGTGTTCCAAAGACTCCACCCCCTCTTCATCTAGTCTGTGTATTGTTATAGGCCTCTCCTTCATTGGTTTACATGGAGTGGCTCTGATTGGTGGGCATCTCTATTCCCTCTATTCAAATCTTACTCATACTTTCTAAGATTATATAATTTTCAATCTCCAGTACTTTGTAAAACTCGGTCCCAATTTGGTTTAGTGAGGACAACTAATTAATGGCAATTCATGCAGAGAAATGAAGTATTCAATGCAGGCTGGCCGCCTTCGGCGATGGTGATTAGAGATGATGTGCGCACAGTTTGTCTCTAATTATTATAAATGTTGCATTGTGTTAGGATTTGTTTCCTTATTTGTTTGGCCCATCATTAATGACAGCTTCCTCCTTCTGAAGCCAAGCACTCCTCGTTCATCAGGAAATGAAAATGAATGTTCCTTCTGTCCCAGCTTCTGCTTCCGTAACATACTTCAAGTTGGACCTTTCTCTCTGCTAGATCAACCCTGGGAACTGCCAGCCAACAAAGGAAGTGACATTAAAACCTTCTTCAAGTTCTAAAATAAAGAGAGAGATTTCTGTTGCATATAATAAATATATACGTGAAAGATGCACACCACCAAATACCGCTATAAAGTTGGCTGCTCCTTCACCATATGAGAGTACCAACATTGGAAAGTGTATAGCACTGAGCAAAGATTACTAGGAGGTTACCCCAGACCTTCTTAAAGGCACAGCACATTTGACATAAGGCAGATAAGGAAAAAACAGAGTAATCAAAACCCAGAGGACACTGACCTTGAGAGGTATGTACAGATGTTATCACAGTCAGGGGTCAGGTTTGGATACCAGTAGCTATAGCAGTAGAAAGGCTCCCACTGACCAGCAGAATGAGTACACCAGCAGGTCACCTGGCAAATGTTGTGGGCTCACCTGAGGTACGGGGTCCAAGCACTAACCGGTATTCATCATCATCATCATCCTTCCACTCGGGGTGGCAACTTCCATCAGAGAATAATTCAGGTTGAGGCTGAGCGGATTTTGAAGTTAAATGCCACTCAGCCACCAGGTTTAAATGATGGTATCAGTTATGCCCCATTTTTGTAAACGAAAAAAGGGGGGAATTGGTGGGACTTTGAATGAAGCACACTACTAAAGCTATATAATGCAATAATGTTTATTGATTCCTAAAATAACAATCATGTAATGATAATGAATACAATAATCAATATAACAATCAATGATATTGGATAACCGCTTGATATCCCATGATATATACAGTACATATATTCCAACATAGTTTATGAATTGTAAATTGATAATGAAAATAGCCGTAGATTGCCATTTAACACGGACAGATGAATCTCAGACATATATTTGCAATGATGTAGCATGTAACAGTAGTCCAGTATCTCTACGCGTTTCATGGGTATTCCCAATCATCAGGAGCAATTAAAAATAGAAGTATCTATGATAAAAAATAATAAATAAATAAAAAGTGCAAGGTACTCTCATGGTTGGGACAGAGGGGGATAAACGGAAAAGGGGGAACAAACAAATCCCATCCACTCTTACCTGGAGGTAAATTAAACAGACAGTGTTGGCAGCTGAAGGCTACATGGCAAAGCCGTCCCCCCGAGCTGAGGCAGTATAATCCACGACCGCATGGCAGCCAAAACGACAGTGTAGAAAACTTCTACATTTAATCTACCTCCAGGTAAGAGTGGATGGGATTTGTTTGTTCCCCCTCTTCCTTTTATCCCCCTCTGTCCCAACCATGAGAGTACCTTGCACTCACTCCTATTTTTTTATTTTTTATTTATTATTTATTATCATAGATACTTCTATTTTTAATTGCTCCTGATGATTGGGAATGGCCATGAAACGCCTAGAGCTACCGAACTACTGTTACATGCTACATCATTGCAAATATATGTCTGAGATTCATCTGTCCGTGTTAAATGGCAATCTATTTTCATTATCAATTTACAATTCATAAACTATGTTGGAATATATGTATATATCATGGGATATCAAGCGGTTTTCCAATGTCATTGATTATTATATTGATTATTGTATTCATTATCATTACATGATTGTTATATCAGGAATCAATAAACATTATTGCATTGTATAGCTTTAGTAGTGTGCTTCATTCAAAGTCCCACCAATTCCCTTCTTTTTTCAAATATATTAGGGATGGAGGCACATGAATCTACCCCTCATTGCCTCATCTAAAGTCCCACCCCTGTTCCCCCAGTCTATCCATTTTTGTAAAAAACTGATCCCACCTTTATAATAAATTCTATTTTCCCTTTCTTTCCTGTCCCTTCCTCTTCCCGCTTTTCTTCTAAGCTTATGCATCACCATAAGAACTGATATCCCCTCTCTTTGGGATAAATACATATATGTATATTTTGGGACACATTTTTCATTGTGTTCTCTTTCATCAGTCCATCATATGGGGATGCCAACGTATGACAGCTTCCAAGCCGTCTAATGTTTGGCTCCTCCCCCTTCCCTGATGTGGAACGCAGCGTCGTTGATGCATGCTCCACGTGGGTCCTCTTGATGCCATGCCGTTCGGGTCCTGCCCTCGTGCTTCTGAGGCCTCTCTCTCTCCTCCCTTTCCTCGGCTGCCTATCGCGGCCAAGAAGGATGAGAGATCGCCCCTCCCATCTCTTGATCTTTGGGAGCAAAGGCTCTGGGCAATGGATCAGGGGTTATGCATGCATCCTTCCAAGCATGCTTCCTCTCGGCATCAGTGAGCAGATGAGCTCGCCCCCGTCCCTCCTGATCCACAGGATTCAACCCGAAGCCACGATCTGGGCGACGCGAGCGAACCCAGGGATTCTCCTCCCACAGGCCCTCCCGGACGAATCACGGCGGCTCCCCCTCTCTATATATTCATATATACAGGTATCGGCAGTCTCCCCTCAGTGGCTCATTTCTCCACATGGTGGAGACGTTGGGGAGAGACATCCATTGAAAAATCAACTCAGGTATTTTATTTCCTTTCACTCAATTTACCCTAATTACATGCTATACACAGAATCTCTAATCTTAATTCAGGTTTCACTTTGTTTGCTTTTTCTTTTTTAGTTGTGAATGGTACTCTGCTTCCATTCCTGGATTTCTTCCTATGACCCTGCTAGTGTAATCTATATTTACACACAACGTTTTAATTCCTCATCCCACGCCGAGGTGGCTTTTCTCAGTAAAATCTCTATTCAGCTGTTGGCGTTCCATGCCTACTGGCTTCTCAATGAAGTATATCTAACTATCAGCACACATATATCTGGCAAGCAGGTATGAATACACCCCATTCAAAACCCCTCCTTTTTTTTTCACACTTACAATCTGATTATTCACATTTAGGGGCCCGCCTTGATTTTCTCTCTCTCTCCGGGGGGGTTTTGGGTGGAGCATCCCCACGGGCTCCCCAGGCTCCAACGTCCTCTTTGAACCGTTGCTCTATCAATACAGTCTACAGGTAAGCTAACCCTGTAATACCATCATGCACATATGATATATAAACAAACTGTAACATCTAGATATCCTATGAGGCCCATTTATCTATTTACTCGTTTTCCAGCCTCCCTCCCACAATATACATTTAGTGTGGAACACCGCTGCGCATATAGAAAAATATATATATGTAACTGTACTGCTTTTTTCAAATGGTTTACTTTGTCATGTCCAAAACCTAATTATATTTATCTGAAAATATTCTGATATTGATGTAAACATGTACAAACAAATGTATTGGTATTTGTACAGACTCTTTACCTTGTTGGTTGCTCTCTCTATTTTTGCAACCATGTAGCTCATTTTGAAAGTTTATTTATCTGTTATTATATGATATTCTTTTGTGCTATCTCTTTAAGGCCCTGACGAAGCGGAATTGTCCGCGAAAAGAGTTGGCCACACCCATTGATATTTTCAGGATCTGCACACCCTGAGTTTAAGAAACAGTAAACTGTACTTTGTTATTAATTGCTATGAATTTTTAGGTAGTACGGCCTATGGCAGACAAATAAAACGTTTCTACTTTGTTTATAACGACGGTATTGTATTATTTTGTTATACTCCATTGAGGCACAACCAAAGTCCCACTCCTGGTGGTGGAGATGGGTTTTACTGCATGTTAGCATCAGGTCATGGTCCTCAGTATCAGCCCGCTAGGAGGTGAGCAAGTCAGGGTCCAGTAGCAGTAGCAAGTTGGGACCAAACAGAAGCGTAGTCAATAAACAAGCCAAATTTCAGTAACAAAAGGTGGCAGGTTGGGATCAAGCGGAAGCCAAAGGTCAGTAACGAGTGGTAGAGGAGATGAGGACAGCTGCAGGTATGCAATTGAGCAGAAGAATGGCATATCTGTCACAATGGTCCAAGGTCCAAATCATTTGAATCCCACAATGTACTTACTGTAAGCACACTGTAATGTTCTGAATCAACAAGCTTCCAGGGTGTGTCTCCCTCATAGGAGAAAATTGTGGGCCCTTGTGTGCTGTAATATCTTCATATAGTCTGGATGCAAAGACACTGCTGAGGGTGACAACACTGTGACTACATGCAAACAATAAAAGGCAAGGTTGTCACACTTACAGGGAGTGGTAAGGGAACATTTTCATTGTTAGAGATGTAGCCAGTTGCTTGGCCAAGAATGGAGTGAGTGAAACACTGGCTGCAGCTGTTCTCTGAAGCTGCTGCCCTGAGGTGCTGAACTGTATATCAGCCAGAGGAGGGAGCTTTTCAGCAGGAAGAGTTCAATTGACTGAGTCCGGCAGCACTGCATTGTGGGAACTGTAGTCCAGAGGGGAGAGACTCTACTGTAATCAAGAGTTTTTGGAACTGCATTTCTGGAGAGAGAGATTGCCTGGGAGGAGTGGAAAGAGCTGCATTTCTCATGTTGTACAGGACACGGCCATGAGGGAGACCAGAGAGTGGGAGACTCTACTGCTGCCACTGAGTGTTTTGCAAAGCGCTATTTCTACAGATTGAATGTAAGTGTATCTACCTACATCTAATAAATATTATCGACTGTATTACGCTATGTGCCCTCTCCTTCTTTCTTCTACTATGGTCCCCCTGTGAGTCATTTTACCATTCCATCGGGCTTGGAGATTTGGTGACATCATTTGATCCTGAATCTTGGATATAGATGTGTGCAATGCCAGCTGGGACCCCATATCCATAGATATACATATATCAAGCCTAGTTGACCCTATAGACGTATGTCCATTGGGTCCACTTCATCTGGTAAGCCTCCTTTCGAGTGGTGGTGGTCACGTTACAGTCACTTGTTTTTTTGAAAGTCACCATTATACCTTGGAAGCTTCAACAGTATCCACTTTTTGAATGGTCATCAGAGACTTTTTCAGCACTTTTTTGGATTTATTTGTACAGACTTTTCAAGACTCATTCACTTTGAGCACTACACTTGGGTGTTTATTTATTTTTTTATGTATAGCGCTACATTTTTTGTATACTGTTTGTTTTTGCTCTTTTCACAGGCATTGTAGCTGCTCATATGTGTTAGTAGCGCAAATATTTTTTTTGTATTTTGAGACCAGAGAGTGTGCATTGCGGTCCAGTGTGCACCACCACTGCTGCATAACAGTGGCCTGTGCAGGATGCAGAGTGTTGAGTCCAGGTGTGCTGACAGCCAGAGTCATCTAGATGTAGAGCAGAGAAAGGCTCCACAAGGATACTAACAAAGAAGCAACTGTCAAGAGTAAAGTAATATAACAATATCTATGATTTTGTCTATTTTAGGTACACATAAAGAGCTAACCAACTCAGAGGAGCTCTACAATTAAGCCCACAAGGGGGATATGTGATGGGGAGCGGTTGTCTCCTGACAGGGATATACGACATGTGTTGTTTGGCTAAATACAACTTGCTGAAGAGGATGACATCATCAATGTCCACATGGCTGTTTTTTGTATCTCTAACCCCCCCCCCAGAATTTATTTCTCCATGGGTGGAACAAGAGAGCATTGGAATATTTTCCACAATGCTGGATGAAAGTTTGGCTTTTCAGCCAAGCTAGTTGTGTCACCTTGGGCAGGATAGATCATTAGACTGAGTAGACCTGTGGTTTTGGGTGGTTGGCCAGTAAATGGGCACACAAGCCAGCATGATATAAAGCAGCACGATAACTACATGTAAACTAATATGTGAAGGAACCTCATCAGATTCTGGTTGTTAATTAGGAAATGAATACATGGTTAGAGTCAGCAAAATTCTCAGAAAGGAGACGTTGGCCTTTAGTCCCCATGATCTGCTTGGGAATAGCATTGTAGAACAGTGCCTTCTGCTGGCTAAATATAGAAGGAACCCTCACCGCACTTCTGATAACATCTGGTATGAAATATACAGTACATTGTGTTCTGAACACTTGAAAGTTCAAAGGTTCCTGTTGATGTTCTATGGTTTGTTTTCATCTTGGCTGGTCATCTGGAATATTCTCTTCTTGAATGAATGAATGAATGAATGATTTGTATAGCGCTACAAATGGGAACTGAATCGCCTCAAGGCGCTTTTTGCAGCCAGTGTCTGCTTGACTGGTGCGGTCATTTACCCCGTAGGATCTCGACACGCTTGGGACACACATTCGTACACATATATACTGGGCCAATTTGGACAGGATCCAATTAACCTACCAGCATGTCTTTGGAGTGTGAGAGGAAACCGGAGTCCCCGGAGGAAACCCACGCAGACACAGGGAGAACATGCAAACTCCAGGCAGATGGTGTCGTGGTCGGGATTCAAACCAGCGACCCTTTTGCTGCAGGTTGAAAGTGCTACCCACTACACCACTGTGTTGCCCTTCATGAATGCCTTATCCTGACTGTGCCAATGCTGAATTTGCCTAAACATGTTGTCCTCTGACCTGGGAGTCTCTCACAGTTTTGGGTGAACACCACCTATCCTGACCTCACTTTGTCCATAGGTCCTCCCTTGTGTGCTGACTTGGTAACTGACTTTGCATATTTGCCAGTCCGTAAGATGTCCTCAGTGAGAACTTCCCTGAGGGCCATGACCTGGAATTGTCATCCATTAAAGGTGACTAGACACTTCTTGGACTCCATTTCCCGGGTATGCCATTGCCTATTCTAACTGCTGATAACAAAGAATCCATACTAACCTACGGCATTGCCAAAGTCTTCAGTGGCCCTCAATAAAACCCCTTTTTCATGGATAAGTTGGATTTGGTAAGTTGATTGGAAGGAATTCCAAGCCTGCATGTTTATAGGAGATTATTATAAAAATAATCTTCTGCTGGACAGGTCATATCCAATACAGGACATATCAAACGCCAGGGTAATGTTCAGGGGGAAAACTTACTAGATATAGAGAGACTTAAAGTGGTTGTTAAAGGGGTTGTAAACCCTTGTGGTTTTTCACCTTAATGCATTCTATGCATTAACCACTTGCTTACTGGGCACTTAAACCCCCTTCCTGCCCAGGCAAAATTTCAGCTTTCAGCACTGTCACGCTTTGAATGACAATTGCGCAGTCGTGCGACGTGACTCCCAAACAAAATTGATGTATTTTTTCCCCCACAAATAGAGCTTTCTTTTGGTGGTATTGGATCACCTCTGCGGTTTTTATTTTTTGGCGCTATAAACAAAAAAAACGACAATTTTGAAAAAAACACAATATTTTTTACTTTTTGCTATAATAAATATCCCATTTTTTTTTAAAAAACACTTTATTTTTTCTCAGTTTAGGCAATAGGCATTCTTTTACATATTTTTGGTAAAAAAAAAAAACGCAATAAGCGTATATTGATTGGTTTGCGCAAAAGTTATAGCGTCTACAAAATAAGGGATAGATTTATGAATTTTTTTTTTTTTTTTACTAGTAATGGCGGCGATCTGCAATTTTTTTGTCAGGACTGCGATATTGCGGCGGACACATCGGACACTTTTGACACTATTTTGGGACCATTCACATTTATACAGCGATCAGAGCTATAAATATGCACTGATTACTGTATAAATGTGACTGGCAGGGAAGGGGTTAACACTAGGGGGCGCTTAAGGGGTTAAATGTGTTCCCCAGGAGTGATTCTTACTGAGGGGGGAAGGGACTGACTGGGGGAGGTGACCAATGGTTAGGGTGACCAGACATCCCCGGTTTCAGGGGACAGTCCCTGGATTGAGGACACTGTCCCCGGACCAAGTCTGTCCCCGGTTTTGTCCCCAGATTTGATTTGAACAGGGACTGGGGCAATTTCAAAGACAGTCAGTGCAGAATAAAAAAAAAAAAATCTGAATTACACACCCCCACTCTGCCGCTCCTACTAGCTTAGGAGGGTGTATTTTTTTCCATTATATGTGCCCCTTTCTGATGATCATGTGCTGGTCGGAGCAGAGGGAATATTTCTTCAGTTTTGGGTGCCCATTCAGCTCCGCTCACATGTTCTTCTGCCTTGGCTCAAGTCTCGGCCAGCCACCTGCCTTTCTCCTTGTCTTCCCTGGCAGAGTGATCTTCCTTCGCTCCCCACCCAGTAGTAGCCGGGGCCCGGAGAGTGAGACTTGACAGGCTGTGAGGCGGGGCGGCGGCGACAGGCAGAGAGTCGCTTATTGCCGCCATTACTAGTAAAAAAAAAATGTCCCCGGATTTCATTTTAAAAATCTGGTCACCTTACCAATGGTTGTCCCTATGTACAAGGGACACAGCATCAGTCTCCTCTCCCTAGCAGGACGTGGATTCACGACCCTGGCTCTGTGACTGCCGATTGCGGGTACCCGGTGGACATCGGCAGGTAGGCTCCGCGCTGTAGACGTCTTTGGTCTATAGCTCGGGCGCCAAGTGATTAAGGTGAAAAACCCATTTGTGCTGCAGCTGCCCCCCAGAGCCCCCCTTTTACTTACCTGAACCCGGTATTTCCAGCGACAGAGACTAGCACGTCGGCTCCAGCCGGTGTCTCAGGTCCTGATTGGCTCCCGGTGCTGTCAATCAAATGCAATGATGTGGGAGCCGGGGGGGTGGGCCGAGTCCTGCTGTCTGTGTCAATAGACGCAGCAGCAAGACACGGGAGCGCGCCCGCACGAGTGACTCAAGGAAGCAGCTCTCTCCAACAGGGCACTCAAGAAGAGGAGGAGCCAGGATCGCTGTTGAGGGACCCCAGAAAAGGAGGATCGGGGCCACTCACTGCAAAACCAACTGCACAGAGGAGGTAAGTATGACATGTTTGTTTTTTTTTGCTTTTTTTTTAAACAAGACCTTAGACATCCTTAAGCCACTATATCCACTTTACAGTATCCGCTCTGTTTAATGATTGCAAAGTGCCCTGTGTCTGTGAATTGTAAAAATAAGCTGCAATATACCTGATTTGCGAGCGCTGATCAGCATTCATGTGACCGGCCGGCTCTCTCCTCTCTCGGCCTGACAGCTGCAGCGGGCAGAGCTGAAGATCCCCAGATGACGTGAATCAAGACGAGAGAGGCAGAGGGTCATGTGAGCGCCGATCAGCGCTCGCAATTTAGGTATATAGCAGCTTATTTTAACAAAGCACAGACATGGGGCACTTTACAATCATAAAACACAGCTGTAATTTGAGCAGCAGGAGGGCGGGGGAGGGGACAGGCTTGTACACGGAGCTGACAGGCAGGGAGGGGAGGGGGGAGAAGACAGATGAAGACAGAAGAGCTGCAGATGATGGAGGCACCTACACTGACCATGGTATCAGGGCTCAGCAGCCGTGATACACTGTGGTCAGCTTACAGGTCAGATTACAGGTCAGCTTACAGGGGGAGGGGAGAAACTGTCAGGATCAGCCAAGTTTTCTAGATGATACGGGGGGGGGATTACACAGCACAAGGACTGAGCTGTACAACATGCTTTAAAGGAGCAGAATCCAGAAGATGATCATAGACTGCAGACATTCTACAGGAGATGGTCAGAGACTGCAGACATAGTACAGGAGATGATCAGAGACTGCAGACATAGTACAGGAGATGGTCAGAGATTACAGACATAGTACAGGAGATGGTCAGAGACTGCAGACATACTACAGGAGATGGTCAGAGACTGCAGACATACTACAGGAGATGGTCAGAGACTGCAGACATACTACAGGAGATGGTCAATGACTGCAGACATAGTACAGGAGATGATCAGAGACTGCAGACATACTACAGGAGAGGGTCAGAGACTTCAGACATAATACAGGAGAGGGTCAGAGACTGCAGACCTCGTCTAAGGCCAATCTCTGCTCACATATATTTGTACAGATGGGTGGTATTCCCTGTCCCAGTATATAGCAGACTGGTCAGGTCATCATCCTCCAGTATAGAAGTTTATATAGAGATTTATTTCCCATTGATGACACAATAAATTCATTAACACGCCGTGTTTCTGTTCTCTCATTATCTGGAATGAAATGGAAGTCATGAGAGGAACCTCCGGGGCATGGGCGTCCGCTGAACTTTTTTCAGGGGGGGGCATCATTTTAAGGTCATCCATGCTTCTTTGGGGCAGTGGAGTAGCGCTGTATACACCACTCCTCCACCGCCCATTGAAATAAATGGGCACCACTGCCAAAGCGCCTGCAAAGCGCTTCGGCAGCGGCGATACACAGTTGCATTTAACCCTGTCTTTGACCGCTAGCTGGGGTTATTGCAACACAGGGGGCAAGTTTCTTCACTCTGACTTCAACACTCTTATGATTCCAGGGGGGGGCAATTGACCCCCCTTGCCCTATGGAGCGGACGCCCATGCTCCGGGGTCACCAACCACCCCTCTAATGGACCATTTAATTCTCGGAAGTAACGAGTCAGCGCCATGATGTCACGCTTCTGGGATTCTCTCTAATTGTTACTGTTAGATGAAGATTTCATGCATTAATTACCATGAGAGTTCCCGGTAATTAAGGCGTGTCGGGGGAATTAATGATACAATCACCAAATATGAAATAAATCATTAACATAGAAGACTGAAGGAACAAACAATAACCTCTCATTCACATGTACTACAACTCCCATCATCCAAACACACAACATTATTAATCCATTAAAACAGAGAAGTCTAATAGGGTTGAGCGGACCCGAACTGTAAAGTACCGAACTTTTGGGTTTTTGGGTCCCGGACCCGAACCCGAACAATTGACTGTATGTTCGGGTTCGGGTCCGGTGTTCGGCAATATGCATGTAAAGTCACGCTTGTTTCCCGTGCTTAGAACTGTCCCTGCACAAAGTGTCATTTCTGAAGGAAAAAAAGTCATTTAAAACCACTCGCAGCTATAATGAATTGTCGGCTCCCGGCAATACATAGAAAAGTCATTGATAAAAAAAAAAAAAAGTGTGGGGGTTCCCCCAAATTCAATTACCAGGCCCTATAGGTCTGGAATGGATATTAAGGGGAACTCTGCCACAAATTTTTAAAAAAATGCGTGCGGTTCCCCCAAATATCCATACCAGGCCCTTCAGGTCTGGTATGGATTTTACGGGGAACTCCACCTCAAATTAAAAAAAAAAATTGCCTGGAGTTCCCCCAAAAATCCATACCAGACCTTTTATCCGAGCACGCAACCTGGCAGGCCGCAGGAAAAGTGGGGGGGACCCCCCTGAACTATACCAGGCCACATGCCCTCAACATGGGGAGGATGTCCCCATGTTGATGGGGACAAGGGCCTCATCCCCACAACCCTTGCCCGGTGGTTGTGGGGGTCTGCGGGCGGGGGGCTTATCGGAATCTGGAAAACCCCTTTAACAAAGGGGACCCCCAGATCCCGCCCCTATGTGAATTGGTAATGGGGTACATTGTACCCCTACCATTTCACAAAGAAAGTGTAAAAAAAAATAAAAAAAACACACAGACACCTTGGAAATGTCCTTTATTATAAAAAAAACAAAAACATTCCAGCGATGAAATCCAGTGTCCCGCGGTGATCCGATGTCCAGTGCTGTCCACACGAAATGTCATTGGCTTAGCCTGAGCGGACCTGATGGGGAAATTCCTCCGCAGTGTAATAAATGAATAGACCCGCCCCTTCTAAAGTTCCCCATCAGGTCCGATCAGCCAATGAAGTAGGTGTAAGGCTGAGGACCTGATGCGGAACGTGAGAAGGGGCGGGTCTATTCATTTATTATACTGGGAGGAAGTTCCCCATCAGGTCCGCTCATCCAATGACGTAGGCGGGGGTCTAAAATACGAGGGGGCGGACCTGATGGGGAACTTCATCCAGAGTTTAATACATGAATAGACCCGCCCCTTCTCACGTTCCGCATCAGGTCCTCAGCCTTACACCTACGTCATTGGCTGAGCGGACCTGATGGGGAACTTTAGAAGGGGCGGGTCTATTAATTTAATACACTGCGGAGGAAGTTCCCCATCAAGTCCGCTCAGGCTCAGCCAATGACATTTCGTGTGGACAGCGCTGGACATCGGATCGCCGTGGGAATTTTTTAAAAAATGTTTACACTTTCTTTGTGAAATGGTAGGGGTACAATGTACCCCATTACCAATTCACATGGGGGGGCGGGATCTGGGGGTCCCCTTTGTTAAAGGGGTCTTCCTGATTCTGATAAGCCTCTTGCCCGCAGACCCCCACAACCACCGGGCAAGGGTTGTGGGGATGAGGCCCTTGTCCCCATCAACATGGGGACATCCTCCCAATGTTGAGGGCATGTGGCCTGGTACGGTTCAGAAGATGCTGACAGGACTTTTTTTACCGTCCTGCTAGCACAACGCTCCCTCTGGGCTTTTACACTGGAGAGACAGCAGCGGCTGTTTCAGGGCGCTTTGCAGGCGCTATTTTTAGCTTTATAGTGCCTGCAAAGCGCCCCAGTGTGAAAGGGGTCTAAGGAGTGTAAGTACCTGATTTTGATTTAGTATCAGCCTCTTGCAGCCCCTGTACAGCAAAGCTTAAAGTGGTTGTAAAGGCAGAATGTGCATTCTATGCATGAAAGTATTAAATCTGTGTGCAGCCCCACCCCCAATACTTTCCTCTATTTAGCGATGTCACAAATGTCTGTAGTGGGTGGAGTTTGCTGGGCCCCTCCCACAGCTCTGCTCTATCTCCTTGTACAGGGTGACTGGTCTTGTCTCCGCCCCTTCCTGTAGTTTCTGTAGTGGGTGGAGTCTGCTGGGCCCCTCCCAGAGCTCTGCTTTCTCTCCTTGTACATGGTGACTGGTCTTGTCTCCACCCCTTCCTGTAGTTTCTGTAGTGGGTGGAGTTTGCTGGGCCCCTCTCACAGCTCTGCTCTCTCTCCTTGTGCAGCGTCACTGGCCTTGTCTCCGCCCCTTCCTGTAGTTTCTGTAGTGGGTGGAGGTTTCTGGGACCCTCCCAGAGCTCTGCTCTCTCTCCTTGTACAGGGTGACTGGTCTTGTCTCCGCCCCTTCCTGTAGTTTCTGTAGTGGGTGGAGTTTGCTGGGTCCCTCCCACAGCTCTGCTCTTTCTGCTTGTACAGGGTGACTGGTCTTGTCTCCTCCCCTTCCTGTAGTTTCTAAAGTGGGTGGAAGTTGCTGGGCCCCTCTCACACCTCTGCTCTCTCTCCTTTTAAAGGGTGACTGGTCTTGTCTCCGCCCCTTCCTGTAGTTTCTGTAGTGGGTGGAGTTTTCTGGGTCCCTCCCACAGCTCTGCTCTCTCTCCTTGTACAGGGTGACTGGTCTTGTCTCCACCCCTTCCTGTAGTTTCTGTAGTGGGTGGAACTTGCTGGGTCCCTCCCACAGCTCTGCCCTCTCTCTCTCCTTGTGCAGGGTGACTTGTCTTGTCTCCGCCCCTTCTTGTAGTTTCTGTAGTGAGTGGAGGTTGCTGGGCCCCTCCCACAGCTCTGCTCTCTCTCTCCTTGAGCAGGGTGACTGGTCTTGTCTCTGCCCCTTCCTGTAGTTTCTGTATTGGGTGGAAGTTGCTGGGTCCCTCCCACAGCTCTGCTCTCTCTCCTTGTACAGGGTGACTGGTATTGTCCCCGCCCCTTCCTGTAGTTTCTAAAGTGGGTGGAAGTTGCTGGGCCCCTCCCACAACTCTGCTCTCTCCCTCTCCTTGTACAGGGTGACTGGTCTTGTCTCCACCCCTCCTGTAGTTTCTGTAGGGGGTGGAAGTTGCTGGGCCCCTCCCACAGCTCTGCTCTCTCTCCTTGTTCAGGGTGACTGGTCTTGTCTCCGCCCCTTCTTGTAGTTTCTGTAGTGGGTGGAGTTTGCTGGGTCCCTCCCACAGCTCTGCTCTCTCTCCTTGTACAGGGTGACTGGTCTTGTCTCCACCCCTTCCTGTAGTTCCTGTAGTGGATGGAAGTTGCTGGCCCCTCCCACAGCTCTGCTCTCTCTCTCCTTGTGCAGGGTGACTTGTCTTGTCTCTGCCCCTTCCTGTAGTTTCTGTGCTGGGTGGAAGTTTCTGGGCCCCTCCCACAGCTCTGCTTTCTCTCCTTGTGCAGGGTGACTGGTCTTGTCTCCGCCCCTTCCTGTAGTTTTTGTAGTGGGTGGAGGTTGCTGGGCCCCTCCCAGAGCTCTTTCTTTCCTTGTACAGGGTGACTGATCTTGTCTCTGCCCCTTCCTGTAGTTTCTGTAGTGGGTTTAGGTTGCTGGGCCCCTTCCGGAGCTCTGCTCCCCCTCCTTGTATAGGGTGACTGGTCTTGTCTCCACCCCTTCCTGTAGTTTCTGTAGTGGGTGGAGGTTGCTAGGTCCCTCCCACAGCTCTGCTCTCTCTCTCCTTGTGCAGGGTGACTGGTCTTGTCTCCGCCCCTTCCTGTAGTTTCTAAAGTGGGTGGAAGTTGCTGGGCCCCTCCCACAGCTCTGCTCTCTCTCCTTGTACAGGGTGACTGGTATTGTCTCTGCCCCCTTCCTGTAGTTTCTGTAGTGGGTGGAATTTGCTGGGCCCCTCCCACAGCTCTGCTCTCTCTCTCCTTGTGCAGGGTGACTGGTCTTCTCTCCGCCCTTTCCTGTAGTTTCTGTAGTGGGTGAAGTTTGCTGGGTCCCTGAGCTCTGCTCTCTCTCCTTGTGCAGGGTGACTGGTCTTGTCACCGCCCCCTTCCTGAAGTTTCTGAAGTGGGTGGAGTTTGCTGGGTCCCTGAGCTCTGCTCTTCCTCCTTGTATAGGGTGACTGGTCTTGTCTCCTCCCCTTCCTGTAGTTTCTGTAGCGGGTGGAGTTTGCTGGGTCCCTGAGCTCTGCTCTCTCTCCTTGTGCAGGGTGACTGGTCTTGTCTCCGCCCCCTTCCTGTAGTTTCTGTAGTGGTACCACACATTGGGGGGTGTCAGTGGGCGGGTGACATTGCTCTGGGGGGTGCGCTCTGCACCCAGGTCGGGTGACACTTTCTGACAGAATCCCGAGGGCATCCCTGGCTCTGGCTGCTCTGTTTAGTATATTTTCTGTTTGCTGGAACAGCCCCAGTGCTGCGGACAAAATGGTATGGTCTGCTTACTGTTTTCCCCTGCTAGCTCCGCCCACGACTGCTGAGAAGCTGAGATGAGTGTGTCATAATTCAGCGCGGGGGGTGGCTGCTGCTGTTACACACTGTGTCCACACACCATCTTCCGGAGTCTGAAGCTTAGAGCCCCAGATGAGCTGGTGATAGGGGGGTGTGTGGGTTGTGAGAAGAGTCTGGAAGAGTGTGTCTGCCCTGCCATCCTGACTGTGCTGGTCTGACAGAGAAGGGGTGGAGGTTGCTGTGTCCTCCCAGCTGGTGACGTCACACCGGGCCGGGACTACAGTACAGAGCGCCTGTCAGGGGGATAATCTCCACTGACAGGGCGCAAGGCAAATGAAAAGCTTGTCTGTGTAGGCTTGTGTCGGGTGTGCAGGACTCAGCGCACTCGGCACATCGTTACAAGTGCAGGCTATAGCGGCTGGAGCCTCCGAGCAATCCCTCACACACTTCACTGCTCCCTCCTACCCCCAATAAATTGTATTGCCCAGGGCATCCGTCCCTTCCGCCCCCCCTTTGTACCAGCTCTGCCTGAGTGGTTCCCACTGAGTGAAGGACGGAGACAAGGGAGATGCAGGTCCCCGGGATGCAGTGCAAATACCAACATCACTACTGGATGATCTCCCTGCAAATGAGAGAGGTGGAGCCAACTATGCAGGGAGGTATTGAGCCAGCTGGGTGGTTCAGCTTAATACAACAACAAAAATAAGACACGTGGAAGATGGTGAAGCTTTTAAGGAGACATGGAAAAGATGGGGGCAGTACAGGGGGGTTGTGATTGAATTCCTGTACCTATTTTCAGAGGGAAAAAAGCCCTGAATACACCCCCATAGTTTTCTCCCGCTCCACTCTATGAGAGTGCCAACATTGGAATGTGTCTAGTAAGGAGAAAAGATTACTAAGGGGTCAACCTGGATCTTCTTAAAAGTAAAGCACACTTCTCGCTTGGCTTGTGAGAGGTAGTGGGATTGTTGCCCGCATTCTCCACCAAAAAAAAAAAAAGAAAAAGTACAGCACACTTGAGAAAGACATCTTCTGAGGATCAAACAGGGTTAAATGAACTCATATACAAACCCCGGAGAGCACCAACCTTGTGAGGTATGTACAGATGATTTGCAACTTTAAACAGACACCCGTTATAACCCCTCAGTGCTCTCCTGAATGAACATTTCTCTAGGGCGTACCTCCCTCATCAGAACATAGCACATGCCCTGTCTGTTGGCACATCGTGGTCAGGTCATCATCTTCCTGTTGATGACACAATGAACTCATTGACATGCCGTGTTTCTGTTTTCTCATTATCTGGAATGTAATGGAATCCATTAGAGGATCCTCCGGGGTCACCAACAACCACCTTTAAATAATCGAATTATTCTCGGAGGTGTCGGAGCCGGCGCTATGATGTCACTCTTCTGGGATTCTCTCGAATTATTACTTTTAATTATGAACAAGATATCGATTTAATTTAGTGATCACCATGGGAGTTCCCGGCAATGTAGCTGTGTCAGAAGAATTAATGATAATCTCTGAATGTGAAGTGAACACAGGAGATTAGAGAAACAAACAATTACTATTATTATAATTATTATTATACAGAATTTATGTAGCACCAGCCGTTTACGCAGCACTTTACAATATAAAAGTGGACAGTACAGTTACAATGCAATAAAATAAAAGAGGGCCCTGCTCATAAGAGCTTACAATCTAATAGGGTGGGGCAAGTGGTACAAAACGTTATAACTGTGGGGAATGAGCTGATGAAAGTGATAAAATATTAGTTGGAGGTGTTATAGGCTTTGATGAAGAGATACGTTTTCAGGCATCGCCTGAAGGCAACAAGAGTAGGAGATTACCAGACAGACTGAGATAGAGAGTTCCAGAGGATGGGAGAGGCTCTGGAGAAATCCTGGAGACGAGCATGGGAGGAGACAAGGGAGCTTGAGAGAAGGAGGTCTTGAGAGGAGCGGGGAGGACGGTTTGGGGGATATTTTGAGACAAGATAGGTGATGTAATGTAGCTGGGTGGAAGAGTTGTGAATGGCTTTGTATGTTGTAGTTAAAATTTTGAAGTTAATTCGCTGGGTGATGGGAAGCCAGTGTAGGGATTGGCAGAGAGGGGTGGCAGACACTGAGTGGAGGCCAGTGTAGGATTGGTGGAGAGGGATGTATCATCTGTCTGGCATTCAACAATAAAGATTCCTATCAAGCAAACTTCTTGTTCCAGTGTGCGGCCACTTTCTTTCTTCTATATATTTCAGAGGGGTGGAGGACACTGAGCAGTAGCCAGTGTAGGGATTGGTGGTGAGGGGTGGAGGACACTGTGCAGAAGCCAGTGTAGGGATTGGCAGAGAGGGGTGGCAGACACTGAGCAGAAGCCAGTGTAAGGATTAGTGGTGAGGGATGGAGAACACTGAGCGGAAGCCAGTGTAGGGATTGGCAGAGAGGGGTGGCAGACACTGAGCCGAAGCCAGTGTAGGGATTAGTGATGAGGGATGGAGGACACTGAGCGGAAGCCAGTGTAGGGATTAGTGGTGAGGGATAGAGGACACTGAGTGGAGGCCAGTGTTGGGATTAGTGGTAAGGGATAGAGGACACTGAGTGGAGGCCAGTGTTGGGATTAGTGATGAGGGATGGAGGACACTGAGCGGAAGCCAGTGTAGGGATTAGTGGTGAGGGATAGAGGACACTGAGTGGAGGTCAGTGTTGGGATTAGTGGTAAGGGATAGAGGACACTGAGTGGAGGCCAGTGTTGGGATTAGTGGTGAGGGATAGAGGACACTGAGTGGAGGCCAGTGTAGGGATTGGTGGTGAGAGATAGAGGACACTGAGTGGAGGCCAGTTTTGGGATTAGTGGTGAGGGATAGAGGACACTGAGTGGAGGCCAGTGTAGGGATTAGTGGTTAGGGATAGAGGACAATGAGAGGAAGCCAGAGTAGGGATTGGTAATGATGGTCAGATGTCGGTGGTGATGGTCAGATGTCGGTAACGATGGTCAGATGTTGGTGACAATGGTCAGATGATGGTCAGATGCTAATAGTGATGGTCAGATGTCGGTAACAATCGTCAGAGGTTGGTCAAAATTGTTAAGATGTTGGTGATGATGGTCATTGGTGATGATGGTCAGATGTTGGTGATGATGGTCAGATGTTGGGGATGATGTTCGTTGGTGATGATGGTCGTTGGTGATGATGGTCGTTGAAGATGATGGTCAGATGTTGTGGATGATGGTCAGATGTTGGTGATGATGGTCGTTGGTGATGATAGTCAGATGTTGGTGATGATGGTCAGATATTGGTGATGATGGTCAGATGTTGGGGATGATGGTCAGATGTCGGTGGTGATGGTTAGATGTTGTGGATGATGGTCAGATGTTGTGGATGATGGTCAGATGTTGTGGATGATGGTCAGATGTTGGTGATGATGGTCAGATATTGGTGATAATGGTCAGATGTCGGTGGTGATGGTTAGATGTTGTGGATGATGGTCAGATGTTGTGGATGATGGTCAGATGTTGTGGATGATGGTCAGATGTTGGTGATGATGGTCAGATGTTGGTGATGATGGACAGATATTGGTGATGATGGTCAGATATTGGTGATGATGGTCAGATATTGGTGATGGTCAGATGTCGGTAACGATGGTCAGATGTTGGTGCCAATTGTTAAGATGTTGGTCATAATGGTCAGTGATTATAGTCATATATATAGGTGACTATGGTCAGATGTCGGTGACAATTGTTAAGATGTTGGTCATAATGATCAGTGATTATAGTCATATACTGTATATAGGTGACTATGGTCAGATGTGGGTGACAATGGTCAGACGTTATGGATGATGTTCAGATTTAGCTGACGATGGTCAGATGTTGGTGACGATGGCCAAATGTTGGTAATGAATCTGATTATTGATGATCATTTTAGGAGACTTCTGATCTTTGGCTAGAGTTATGCTTTAGGTAAGAACTATGTATTACAAACCAGCATTTATTTCCTGAGTAACCTTTGGGTAAAATTACAACCAGGTGACTGTTGCACAACAGATCATAAAATCAACAACTATTTCTAGGAACATTTTGTACAAATAGCAAAATAAGCAGTTTTTGGAAGACAGATAATTAGGATGATATCCAAGATCCAAGTGGTCAGCGTGTCCAAATACTTGTATTAATATATTCCAAAAACATATATTAACCACTTCCATACAGGGCACTTATACAGCTTCCTGCCCAAGCCAATTTTCAGCTTTCAGCGCTGTCCTAATTTGAATGACAATTGCGCAGTCATGCTACACTGTACCCAAACAAATTTTTTATCATGTTGTTCCCACAAATAGAGCTTTCTTTCGGTGGTATTTGATCGCCTCTGCGATTTTTATTTTTTGCACAACAAATAAAAAAGAGCGAAAATTTTGAAAAAAAAAAAGTTTTTCTTTGTTTCTATAATTTTTTTGGGTAAATAAGTATGTTTTCTTCTTCAATGACGGGCACTGATATGGCTGCACTGACGGCACTGATAAGGTGGCACTGATGGGCACTGATGAGGTGGCACCAATGAGGTGGCACTGATGGGCACTAATTATGGGCACTGATAGGCAGCACTGATGGGCACTGATAGGCGGCACTAATGGGCACTGATAGGTGGCATTGGTATGCGGCACTGATGGGCACTCATAGGTGGCACTGATGGGCACTCATAGGCGGCACTGATGGGCACTCATAGGCGGCACTGATGGGTACTTATGGGTGGTACTGATGGGTACTTAGGGGTGGCACTAATAAGTGGCACGGAAGGGCACTGATAGGTGGGCAAGGATGGGCACGGATGGGCACTGATAGGTGGCACTGATGGACACTGGTGGGTGCCACTGATGACACTGGTGGGTGGCATTGCTGGGCATCACAAAAAAAATTGTGCCAAGATGGTGCCAGTCAGTGCCCATTTGTGGGCACTGATTGGCATAAGTTAGGCATATTATTATACATGTGGATGGCCATGGGGGACTTACCTGGCCATCCACATGTTAGGTGCTTCCCTGGTGGTCCTGGGCGGCATCCTGGTGGTCTAGTGTGGGCATCCGAGGGGGGGCTGCACTGATAAACAATCAGCGCGAACCCCCCCTGCGGCTCTCCTCTACTCGCGTCTGTCAGACGTGAGTGAGGAAGAGCCGATCAACGGCTCTTCCTGTTTACATCGTGATCAGCCGTGATTGGACACGGCTGATCACGTGGTAAAAAGCCTCCGCCGGAGGCTCTTTACCGAGATCAGTGTAGCGGTGGGTCAGACTGACACACCGCCCCACCGATCGCCGCGATGCGTGCCCCCCCGGGCGCGCGGCGGCTGTTATCCTGCAGGACGTCAATAGACGTCCAGTCAGGATAACACAACCACTTCCCAGACGTCAATCTCCTATTGACCGGTCGGGAAGTGGTTAAGAACTGTTAAATCCTAACACTGAATATTCTTAATTTAGACTTCTATGGTTCACCATCCTAGAACCCGACACGGATCCTCTGTGGTCACGGGTCGCACTCAAACATCTCAAAAGTATATATATGTATTACACATAAATAGAAGTAGAGCAAAGGTTTGTTTCATAAGCTACCTTATAATTATAAAATAATCAGTAATTATTGTGAAGGTACGTCTTGTCTCTACAATCCTAATGCCTATAGTTCTACTTTAAGCACAAATATCTGATAATTTTATGGAGAGGACTAAGAACATATAACCATGTCAATGATGCAGCAGAAAACATATAGCACAGTGAGGAAGGTTTGTGGTCCAGGATGATAGGGCAGTCAAAATTAGAAGCAGCTGCTTGCGTTACACTAACAGTGTAGCGCAAGCCGGAGGGGACTCTTTCCGTGCCGCCCCCCCTGCAAAGTGTTGGCCTAGGCGAGGATACAGCATTGGCATACACATGACCGTTATTCATGTCATGCAAAAAAACAAAGTTTTTCTCATCGTGATTTCTCTCAAGCCTGCCTTGTCTACACACGGTCATGGAAAAAAAAAACGCTTGAGTAAAGCGCGGTGACGTACAACACGTACAACGGCAATATAAAAGGGAAGTTACATTCGAATGGCGCCACCCTTTGGGCTACATTTGCTGATCCTCGTGTTAATAAAGTTTGGTGAGAGACGATTCACGCTTTTCAGTCTTCGTGCTTTTCAGTCCGTTACAGAGTGATGAATGTGCTATCTCCATTAGGGATGAGCTTCGTGTTCGAGTCGAACATACGTTCGACTCGAACATCGGCTGTTCGATCGTTCGACGAAGATCGAACGATTTGGGCCGTTCGCGCCAAATTCGAGTGACGGGAACGGCCCACAATGCACTACGCCATCGCAGTGTCATCCAGGCGCTGTGATTGGCCAAGCATGCACTGTGACCCCGCATGCTTGGCCAATCACAGCGCCGGCAGCGAGGAGAGCAATGATTGGCCACAGGCAGGATGCCTGTGGCCAATTATTGCTGAGGGTGTTTAGTACACGCCCCACACTATAAAAGGCCGCCAGCACGGCGGCCTAGTGTAGTGTGTTCCGGAGCAGGGAAAGACAAGCATAGGCAGGGACAGTGACATTTATTTCTTTCTTGCTTAACCTCGATTCCTTTAGTTTAGGGAAAGAGAAGGATAGGTAGGGAGAGTGTCAGTGTGTTTTACTGTGCGAGTCCTTGTTTCTAGGGACAAAGAAGGAAAGTGAGGGGATTTCTCCTTGTGCTATAGTGTGCTTTAAAAAAACATTTTTTCTAGGGACAGAAAACTGTAGGTAGGGAGAGTGTCAGTTTCTTTCACTGTGCCAGTCCTTGTTTCTAGGGACAAAAAAGGAAAGTGAGGGGATTTCTCCTTGTGCTATAGTGTGCTTTAAAAAAAAAAATTTCTAGGGACAGAAAACTGTAGGTAGGGAGAGTGTCAGTTTCTTTCACTGTGCCAGTCCTTGTTTCTAGGGACAAAGAAGGAAAGTGAGGGGAATTCTCCTTGTGCTATAGTGTGCTTTAAAAAAACATTTTTTCTAGGGACAGAAAACTGTAGGTAGGGAGAGTGTCAGTTTCTTTCACTGTGCCAGTCCTTGTTTCTAGGGACAAAGAAGGAAAGTGAGGGGATTTCTCCTTGTGCTATAGTGTGCTTTAAAAAAACATTTTTTCTAGGGACAGAAAACTGTAGGTAGGGAGAGTGTCAGTTTCTTTCACTGTGCCAGTCCTTGTTTCTAGGGACAAAGAAGGAAAGTGAGGGGATTTCTCCTTGTGCTATAGTGTGCTTTAAAAAAACATTTTTTCTAGGGACAGAAAACTGTAGATAGGGAGAGTGTCAGTTTCTTTCACTGTGCCAGTCCTTGTTTCTAGGGACAAAGAAGGAAAGTGAGGGGATTTCTCCTTGTGCTATAGTGTGCTTTAAAAAAAAAATTTTTCTAGGGACAGAAAACTGTAGGTAGGGAGAGTGTCAGTTTCTTTCACTGTGCCAGTCCTTGTTTCTAGGGACAAAGAAGGAAAGTGAGGGGATTTCTCCTTGTGCTATAGTGTGCTTTAAAAAAACATTTTTTCTAGGGACAGAAAACTGTAGGTAGGGAGAGTGTCAGTTTCTTTCACTGTGCCAGTCCTTGTTTCTAGGGACAAAGAAGGAAAGTGAGGGGATTTCTCCTTGTGCTATAGTGTGCTTTAAAAAAACATTTTTTCTAGGGACAGAAAACTGTAGGTAGGGAGAGTGTCAGTTTCTTTCACTGTGCCAGTCCTTGTTTCTAGGGACAAAGAAGGAAAGTGAGGGGATTTCTCCTTGTGCTATAGTGTGCTTTAAAAAAACATTTTTTCTAGGGACAGAAAACTGTAGGTAGGGAGAGTGTCAGTTTCTTTCACTGTGCCAGTCCTTGTTTCTAGGGACAAAGAAGGAAAGTGAGGGGATTTCTCCTTGTGCTATAGTGTGCTTTAAAAAAACATTTTTTCTAGGGACAGAAAACTGTAGGTAGGGAGAGTGTCAGTTTCTTTCACTGTGCCAGTCCTTGTTTCTAGGGACAAAGAAGGAAAGTGAGGGGATTTCTCCTTGTGCTATAGTGTGCTTTAAAAAAACATTTTTTCTAGGGACAGAAAACTGTAGGTAGGGAGAGTGTCAGTTTCTTTCACTGTGCCAGTCCTTGTTTCTAGGGACAAAGAAGGAAAGTGAGGGGATTTCTCCTTGTGCTATAGTGTGCTTTAAAAAAACATTTTTTCTAGGGACAGAAAACTGTAGGTAGGGAGAGTGTCAGTTTCTTTCACTGTGCCAGTCCTTGTTTCTAGGGACAAAGAAGGAAAGTGAGGGGATTTCTCCTTGTGCTATAGTGTGCTTTAAAAAAACATTTTTTCTAGGGACAGAAAACTGTAGGTAGGGAGAGTGTCAGTTTCTTTCACTGTGTCAGTCCTTGTTTCTAGGGACAAAGAAGGAAAGTGAGGGGATTTCTCCTTGTGCTATAGTGTGCTTTAAAAAAACATTTTTTCTAGGGACAGAAAACTGTAGGTAGGGAGAGTGTCAGTTTCTTTCACTGTGCCAGTCCTTGTTTCTAGGGACAAAGAAGGAAAGTGAGGGGAATTCTCCTTGTGCTATAGTGTGCTTTAAAAAAACATTTTTTCTAGGGACAGAAAACTGTAGGTAGGGAGAGTGTCAGTTTCTTTCACTGTGCCAGTCCTTGTTTCTAGGGACAAAGAAGGAAAGTGAGGGGATTTCTCCTTGTGCTATAGTGTGCTTTAAAAAAACATTTTTTCTAGGGACAGAAAACTGTAGGTAGGGAGAGTGTCAGTTTCTTTCACTGTGCCAGTCCTTGTTTCTAGGGACAAAGAAGGAAAGTGAGGGGATTTCTCCTTGTGCTATAGTGTGCTTTAAAAAAACATTTTTTCTAGGGACAGAAAACTGTAGGTAGGGAGAGTGTCAGTTTCTTGCACTGTGCCAGTCCTTGTTTCTAGGGACAAAGAAGGAAAGTGAGGGGAATTCTCCTTGTGCTATAGTGTGCTTTAAAAAAACATTTTTTCTAGGGACAGAAAACTGTAGGTAGGGAGAGTGTCAGTTTCTTTCACTGTGCCAGTCCTTGTTTCTAGGGACAAAGAAGGAAAGTGAGGGGATTTCTCCTTGTGCTATAGTGTGCTTTAAAAAAAAAAAATTTCTAGGGACAGAAAACTGTAGGTAGGGAGAGTGTCAGTTTCTTTCACTGTGCCAGTCCTTGTTTCTAGGGACAAAGAAGGAAAGTGAGGGGAATTCTCCTTGTGCTATAGTGTGCTTTAAAAAACATTTTTTCTAGGGACAGAAAACTGTAGGTAGGGAGAGTGTCAGTTTCTTTCACTGTGCCAGTCCTTGTTTCTAGGGACAAAGAAGGAAAGTGAGGGGAATTCTCCTTGTGCTATAGTGTGCCAAAGCATTCCTCATCAACCATCTTTGAAATCCTTGTTTTTTGGACAGTCAGGGAAATTGTCGTTGTGCTATTCTGTGCAAAAGCAATAATCCTCAACCATATTTAGAAATCCTTAAGTAAAGGGACAGAGAAGGACACCTGAAGGTAGCCCTTATTGCTTTTTTCCCATCTCCCTGCAGGCCATCTATTAGAATGTCTGGAAGGCAAACAAGGAGAGGCAGACAGTCAGGAGGCAATAAAAGAGGGCAAGCAGGCTCTGTGTCTGGGGGCAACAGTGCTGGTGTTGGACGCGGTGCATTGTCATCAGCACATGGCCATGGGACACGCTTGTCCTTCTTTTCGGCAGCTGGACATGTTGAGCCACATCATGCCGAAGACTTGGTAGAGTGGATGACCAAGCCCTCCTCCTCCTCCTCATCCTCTCTCACCCAGGCTCAGGGTACTGGCAAAGCAGCTGCCAAAGCGTCCTCTTCCCTGGTATCAATGTCAGACTCATCATCAGTCACTCCTTCCCTAGACCCACCATGTCCTCCTCCTGAGGAGTCCCCCGAACTGTTTGAGCACAGTGTTGGGTACATGCTCCAGGAGGATGCCCAGCGTTTCGAAGGGTCTGATGATGAAACCCAGCTACAGGAAGGCAGTAGCGTGAGAGCAGACAGAGGGGATGCTCAAGAAGGACACCAATCTGGCAGTCATGTTCCAGCAGCTGCAGCATACTGCCAGATTGGCTCCAGTGATGAGGAGGGAGGGGATGATGAGGTCACTGACTCCACGTGGGTGCCTAATAGGAGAGAGGAGGAGGAGGAGGATGAGGAGGAGGCACATCTCCAACGAGACAGGATGCCCTTTGGTGGCCAGCGTAAGGGCAGTACACCGACGGAATCACACCGCAGAGCTCCGCCTGTGCAGGGCGCTGCCTCTGCCCGTCATTCAAAAAGTTCCTTGGTGTGGGCCTTTTTTGAGGCTAGTGCATCAGATCGCACAGCTGCTGTTTGCAACATATGTCTCAAGCGTATATCGCGTGGCCAAAACATCAGCCGCTTGGGTACCACATGCCTGACCAGACATATGTTGACCTGCCATGCAGCTCGTTGGCAAGCCTACCTCAAAGACCCACACCAAAGAACAAAGCGGACCTCTCCTTGCACCGCATCAGCTGGGATCTCCAACCCCACTATAACTTCAGTCCTCTCTGAAACATGCACTGAGAGGAATGAAGGTGTAGAATTAGGTGTGTCACAGCCAAGTACTTGCGGCCACTCTGCTAGCAGTACACCGACGTCCGATTCTAGCAGGCAAATTTCCCTGCCCCAGCTGCTGGACCGTCGAAAGAAGTTCACTCCCAGCCATCCACATGCCCAGCGGTTGAATGCTAGCTTGGCTAAATTGCTAGCGCTTCAACTGCTGCCTTTTCAGTTGGTAGACTCGGCCCCCTTCCGTGAGTTTGTGCAATGTGCGGTTCCTCAGTGGCAGGTTCCCAAACGGCACTTTTTCTCACGGAAGGCTATTCCGGCTCTCTACCGGCATGTGGAAGGCAATGTCTTGGCCTCGCTGGACAGGGCGGTCAGCGGTAAGGTGCATATTACCGCTGACTCATGGTCCAGCAGGCATGGACAGGGACGTTACCTTTCTTTCACGGCCCATTGGGTCACTCTTTTGGCAGCTGGGAAGGATGCAGGACAAGGTGCAGTAGTGTTGGAGGTTGTTCCACCGCCACGCCTCCAAAATGCTACTACTGGTTGTGACACACCTCTCTCCTCCACCCCCTCCTCTTCTTCTTCCTCCATGGCCTCTTCCTGTGGTTTGTCCTATGAACCAGCGGTGCTCCGTAGCCGTTCACGGGGCTACGCAAGTACGCAGGCAAAAAGATGCCATGCCGTGCTTGCGCTGGTGTGTTTGGGGGACAGAAGCCACACTGGGGCAGAGGTCCTGTCTGCTCTGCAGGGCCAGGCCGAGAGGTGGTTGACGCCACGCCAGCTTAAGCCAGGAATGGTGGTTTGCGACAATGGCACCAACCTCCTCTCCGCCCTCCGACAGGGACAACTGACCCATGTGCCCTGTGTGGCTCACGTCCTTAACCTGGTGGTGCAGCGGTTCTTGGGCAGGTACCCGGGCTTACAGGATGTCCTGAGGCAGGCCAGGAAAGTCTGTGTGCATTTCCGCAGATCTTATAATGCCAGTGCTCGCCTGGCTGAGCTGCAAAAGGAGTTGAACCTGCCCAAGAACCGCCTTATATGTGACATGCCCACCAGGTGGAACTCAATGTTGGCCATGCTGCAGCGGCTGCACACGCAGCAGAGGGCCATCAATGAGTACCTGTGCGACTACGGCACCAGGACAGGGTCAGGGGAGCTTGTTTTTTTTTCTCCATGCCAGTGGGGCATGATCAGGGATGCATGCACTGTCCTGGCACCATTTGAGGAGGCCACGAGGATGGTGAGCAGTGACAGTGCATGCATCAGTGACACTGTACCTCTTGTCCACCTGTTGGAGCACACACTGCGTGGAATAATGGACAGGGCACTTGAGGCAGAACAGAGGCAGGAAGAGGAGGACTTCCTTGCCTCTCAAGGCCCCCTTTACCCAGACAGTGTTCCTTCTGTCCCACCCATCGCACAGGAAGAGGAAGAGGAGGAGGAGGAGGAGGAGGATTGTGTCAGCATGGAGGTGGAGGCTGGCACTCAGCATCATCAGCAGCAGTCTTTTAGGGATGATTTACAGTCCCAAGAAACCAGTGGACTTGTACGTGGCTGGGAGGAGGTGGCTGCGGATCATGTCGTCCTTAGTGACCCAGAGGACTCCGGAGCGAATGCCTCAGCAAACCTACGCTGCATGGCCTCCCTGATCCTGCAAAGTCTGCGGAAGGATCCTCGTATTCTTCGGATCAAGGAGAGGGACCATTACTGTCTGGCCACTCTCCTTGATCCACGGTACAAGGGTAAGGTTGCGGACCTTATGTTACCTTCGCAGAGGGAGCAGAGGATGAGACAACTCCGGGAGGCCTTGCAGAAAGGTCTGTGCAACGCGTTCCCAGAGACTGGGAGGTTACAAACTCCTGGTCCTGGACAACGAGTTGCTGAGGCTTCGGCCAGTCAAAGAAGGAGCGGTGGGGAAGGTGGCCGTCTGACCGATGCGTTCAGACAATTCTTTAGTCCGCAGCCCCAAAGTATGATCGGTTCCAGCAACCATCGCCAGCGTCTGATAAACATGGTGCAGGAATATCTAGGGGCAAGGTCAGACTTGGACACCTTCCCCACCGAAAATCCTCTGGCTTACTGGGTCTTGAGGATGGATCACTGGCCAGAGCTTGCACAGTATGCAATTGAGCTACTGGCCTGTCCTGCATCCAGCGTTCTTTCGGAACGCACATTCAGTGCTGCTGGAGGATTTGTCACGGATCACAGGGTGCGCCTGTCCACCGACTCGGTTGATCGACTGACTTTCATCAAGATGAACCAGTCTTGGATCACCACCAGCTACCACACACCTGATGCTGATATAACAGACTAATTGATTTTAACATGTCACATCCCTTCAAGACTGATGCTGATGCTGAGTGC
Organism: Rana muscosa; assembly: GCA_029206835.1. Lineage (NCBI taxonomy): Eukaryota > Metazoa > Chordata > Amphibia > Anura > Ranidae > Rana > Rana muscosa. The sequence continues at coordinate 190,460,258 of CM055127.1, forward strand.
CTGTGCTGTTATGTTGACTGGCTATCCTCCTCCTCCGAGTCCTCAATGATACGATTGATGATGATAGCTTGGAAGATCATTTTTGTTTATGGGTGCCGCCACCAGTGGCTAAGGCCCAATTTTTCAGCCCCTGTTTTACAGGGGCGTGTAATTACAATTTTTTTAGCAATAATTTGCCATAGGGCTCATTGCTGTGCTCCAAGTACAGTATCTGTGAGGGGTTGGAGTGTTGTGGCACCAGTGCCTAAGGCCCAATTTTTCAGCCCCTGTTTAACAGGGGCGTGTCATTACAATTTTTGAAGCAATACTTTGCAACAGGGCTCATTGCTGTGCTCCAAGTAACGTATCTGTGAGGGGTTGTAGTGTTGTGCCACCAGTGCCTAAGGCCCAATTTTTCAGCCCCTGTTCAACAGGGGCATGCAATTACAATTCTTGATCTAATAATTCACAGCAGGGCCCATTGCTGCACCCACCAAGAGTAACTCTGAGGGCTTACAGTGTTGTGGCAACGCCACCACCACCACCACCACCACGAAAGGCCCAATTTTTCAGCCCCTGTTCAAAAGGGGCATGTAATTACAATTCTTGATCTAATAATTCACAGCAGGGCCCATTCCTGCACCCACCAAGAGTAACTCTGAGGGCTTACAGTGTTGTGGCAACACCACCACCACCACCACCATGAAAGGCCCAATTTTTCAGCCCCTGTTCAAAAGGGGCATGTAATTACAATTCTTGATCTAATAATTCACAGCAGGGCCCATTCCTGCACCCACCAAGAGTAACTCTGAGGGCTTACAGTGTTGTGGCACCAGCACCACCATCAAAGGCCCAATTTTTACTACCACTGTTCAACAATTATATGTAATTAAAATTCCTGATATAATAGTTGACAGCAGGGCGTTCCAGCACCAACCAAGAGTAACTGTGAGTGCTTACAGTGTTGTGCCAACACCAACAACTAAGGGGCCTATTTCTGCAGAGTATATACGGCAGGTCCCTACTTTCAAACATCCAACTTACAAACGACTCCTACTTGCAAACGCAAGAAGACAACAGGAAGTGAGAGGAAATCTACCCCTAGGAAGGAAAATTCTCTCCTGTAAGAATAAATATGGGAGAAAGGTGTCTCCTCTGTACTGATGCTTTATCAGCAATCCTTGTTTCAAGAAAAACACCACATTTCAAAAACAGTTGACATTGGGACGCAAAGTGAGGTGAAATGTTCTGAACAGGGGCACAGACAGCAAAACAAATGTTACAGGGGTGATAACCCTTACCTATGTTTTCCAAAAAGTTTAAAAATAGATTTTTGGGCTGGAGCTACACTTCAACAATGTACCTGTTCAAAATTACAAACAGATTCTACATAAGAACAAACCTACAGTCCCTGTCTTGTATGCACCGCCTGTATACGGCTGTTCAGAGTATATAGGGCCTTTTTTATTTTATGTGCGGGGTTCCCCTTAATATCCATACAAGACCCAAAGGGGCTGGTAATGGGCTGGGGTAGGGGGGGGGGGGGGGGTCATGGGGTAGCTATGCCATTTTTCTTAAAGATTTTCATCCATATTACCGGGACCAGACATTACATTAAAGCCGCAAGCAGTTTTAAATGGCTTTTTTTTCCTTTAGAAGTGTCATTTTGTGCAGGGACAGTTCTAAACACGGGAAACACGTGGCACTTCACAGGCATACTTTAGACACCCCCCAGGTACGATATTTAAAGGAATATTTGACTTTTTTTTTTTCACTTTATGCATCATTAAAATGACTGCTCCTGAAAAACGACCGTTTTTAAAACTTCTTTTTGCATTGATACATGTCCCCTGGTGCAGAACCCGGGTTCCCAAACCCTTTTTAGGACAATAACATGCTTAATAGTTGTTATAATTAGCACTTTAGAATTCGAACGTTCGCATCCATTGTATTTAATAGGGTTCTAATGTTCGTACGAACTTTCGGTCCGTTCGCGGGTTCTGGTGCGAACCGAACCCGGGGGTGTTCGGCTCATCACTAATCTCCATTATGAACACTAGTTTTATCAGAACGAGCGCTCCCGTCTCATACTTGATTCTGAGCAGGCACGTTTTTTTTCCTCTCGTAAAAGCCTACACACGACTGTTTTTCACAACGTTAAAAAGAACGACGTGAAAAACGACAAGAAAAAACAGAGCAGGTTCTAGTTTTTTTTCGGCCATTTTTCTCGTCGAGGAAGATGCTCTGGAGCCCACACACGACCGTTTTTCACGACCAATTTTAAAAATGGCATTTTTCTCATCATGTGTACGTGGCATTAGTGTAAGATCTTAATACAGCACTTGGTGGAGGAATTGACTCATCATTTACCGCTTCAGTGATTTACAAATGATAGGAGATAATGTATCTTCATTATCTGGAAGGGCTGGAATTCACTGATGATTATCAATTTCTCTAATTACTCCACAACTCCCCAATCAGTCTACAAAACAATTCTAAACACTGAAGACTTCTCCTCCTACGGGGATCTTCACGCTGCCAAAAATAAAGTTTAAATTGGCAACTCTACACCCTGAAAACTCCCTCCTATGGGACTGTTTACATATCCAAATATAAAGTTTAGATTAGCAATTAAATCCATGGGCAGGTATGGAGCAATAAGGTGTTACCAGCAACAGGTGTGTCCAATGAAAGCCAAGCTCATATAATCAAGCAATTATCCACTTGAAGACCGAGTCTTGTCTGACACTTTTTGTTTACTAGTTTAACCACTTCAGCCCCGGACCAATATGCAGCTTAAAGACCAGGCCCCTTTTTGCGATTCGGCACTGCGTCGCTTTAACTGACAATTGCGCGGTCGTGCGACGTGGCTCCCAAACAAAATTGACGTCCTTTTTTTCCCACAAATAGAGATTTCTTTTGGTGGTATTTGATCACCTCTGCGGTTTTAATTTTTTTTGCGCTATAAACAAAAATAGAGCGACAATTTTGAAAAAAAATCTATATTTTTTACTTTTTGCTATAATAAATATCCCCAAAAAATGTATAAAAAAATAATTTTCCTCAGTTTAGGCCGATATGTATTCTTCTACATATTTTGGGTAAAAAAAAATTGCAATCGGCGTTTGTTGATTGGTTTGCGCTAAAGTTATAGCGTCTACAAAATAGGGGACAGTTTTATGTCATTTTTATTAATATTTGTTTTTACTAGTAATGGCGGCGATCTGCGATTTTTATCATGACTGCGACATTATGGCGGACATATCGGACACTTTTGACACCATTTTGGGGACCACTGTCATTTTCACAGCGATCAGTGCTATAAAAATGTACTGATTACTGTGAAAATGACACTGGCAGTGAAGGGGTTAACCACTAGGTGGTGCTGTAGGGGGTTAAGTGTTCCCTGCGTTGTGTTTCTAACTGTAGGGGGGATGGGCTCTGTGTCACATGACACCGATCTCCGCTCCGAGTACACAGAACCAAAATCAGTGTCATTGTCACTAGGCAGAGCCGGGAGATGTTTGTTCACACAGGCATCTCCCTGCTCTATACCTCCGTGAGACGATCGCGGGGATCCCAACGGCGATCGAGTCCACGGGACCCGCGGTCCGACTCATAGGAAAGGCGGCAGGGTCGCGAGCGCGTGACGGCGGCGCGAGCACGACCCCACGGCAGGCATTTAAAGGGCCAAGTACAGGTACGTGATTGTGCCTGTCCGTGCCATTCTGCCGACGTATATATACAGTGGGCGGTCGTTAAGCGGTTAAGCAATGACAAAGTTATTGTCGAAAAAATAAATCCATATTAGAATTGTAAAAGATGCTCTGCCCCAAACGCGGAGTGGAGGCGCCCACGCAGTTTTTACAATTCTACTATCATTTTTTTTTTTTCTATAACTTTGTCATTACTTAAAATAAATGAACACATGTATTTTTTTTCTGGAATCCATAGACAAAAAAAAAAAATGCAGGGGTTAATAATTTACTGTTCCAAAATAAAACATGGCTCCACCCACCACCCTGTGCAGTGATTGGCCTGGATGTTCTCTATTATCTAATGCTGTGCGTCAGTCTGGATGATCTGGGTAGTCAGCATGTGTCGGGGAATGAAACAAATAAATAATATATATTATGTACATTCCTCACATTTATTACACACGCTGTATTCCTTCCTGTAAGCTGGGAACACCCTCTGGATCCCCGCCAAATATAATCCGTATAATAATCATCTCTGTGGAATTTATACACGAGCTTGCCAGACACAAGTATAAATTAATCCGTAAATCCCGATACCCATCTGATTGTTACTGCACAACATACACATTGTGTGAGCACAATACGTGGGCGCCTCCACTCCACCCTTAAGCCCTGTACACACGATCGGATAACCTATGGATTTTCGTCCGATGGATTTGTCCATCAGAAATCGAATGAAACTGTTTTTCATCAGTCTTGCCCACACACTATCAGTCAAAAAACCGACCGTTCCAAACGCGGTGACGTAAAACACTCAGATGAGCCGAGAAAAATGAAGTTCAATGCTTCTGAGCATGCGTCGACTTGATTCTGAGCATGCGTGGGTTTTTGATCCGATGGACTTGCCCATAGACGATCGGAGTTTTCGATCGTTTTTTTATCCATCGGAAAATGTAAAAAAAAGTTCTATTTTTTAAAACCGATGGAAAAAAGACCGATGGGTACCATACACGATCGGTTGGTCTGAGGAAAACCATCCATCGGACGGTTTTCATCAGTCAAACCGATCGTGTGTACAGGGCTTAACTGTATACAGCCCTTGGATCTGGAACAGTGGCAGCTGTTGCACAAATTTTTTTTGGGGGGGCGCAAACAAACTGAAAAAGAAAACATCAATTGCTGCCACTGTGCCTATTAAACGCAGCCACTGTGCCCATCAAATGCCACCAGTTTGTCCCCTCAAATGCAGCCAGTTTGTGTCCCCAATTTCCGCCAGTTTGAGCCCCTAATTGCCACCAGTTTGTCCCCCCAATTTCAGCCAGTTTTTGCCCCCAATTGTCGTCAGTTTGTGCCCGCAATTGCCATCAGTTTGTGCCCCCAATTTCCGCCAGTTTGTGCCCCCAATTTCCGCCAGTTTGTGCCCCTGATTTCCACCAGTTTGTGCCCCCAATTTCCACCAGTTTATGTCCCCAATTGCAGCCAGTTTGTGCCCCCGATTTCCGCCAGCTTGTCCCCCCAATTGCCTCCAGTTTGTCCCCCCAATTGCAGCCAGTTGTGCCCCCAATTTCCACCAGTTTGTGCCCCCAAATGCAGCCAGTTTGTCACCCCAATTGCAGCCAGTTTGTGCCCCCAATTTCCACCAGTTTTGCACCTAATTGCCGCCAGTTTGTGCCCCAAATTGCAGCCAGTTTGTGCCCCCAATTTCCGCCAGTTTGTGCCCCCGATTTCTACCCAGTTTTTACCCCCGATTTACGCCAGTTTGTCCCCCCCAATTTCCACCAGTTTGTGCCCCCGATTTCCGCCAGTTTTTGCCTCCAATTGCCGCAGGTTTGTGCCCCCAATTGCCGCCAGATTGTGCCCCCAATTTCCGCCAGTTTGTGCCCCCAAATGCAGCCAGTTTCCCCCCAGCCCAGCACTTACCTTCCTTGGGTCAGCGCCATCCTCTCCATGCTCCCTCAATGTCTTCTCTGCCCTCAATGTCGCTTCAGCCAATCAGGTGACCGGTAACCAGACTCAGTGCACCTGATTGGCTGGGAGGTGGGTCAGTGTTAGGGAAGCGATTCCCTAACACAGCACTGTTTAACCAGGGAACGCACAGCCTGTGCGCCCTCTGGTTAACCATTTGGAAGCCAATTAGAGCCCGCAGGCTCTAATCGGAAAGCCTATTAGAGCCTCTCGCTCTAATCAGGCACTTCCAAAACACGCCCACCGCTGCCTAGGAAGCTACCGCGCATGCGTCAAAGTCATTTCGAGCATGCGCGGGCTTACCGGAGGACAGGTAAGTTTGTTGCCGCATACACACACACAGTTTTCTCGTCAGGAAACAGGCCGACGTGAATCCCGGCGAGAAAATAGAGAGCAGGTTCTCTATTTTTCTCGTCGAGATTCTGGGCAGTTTTCTTGACGAGAAACCTGAAAGCCTCGTACACACACACAGTTTACTCGGCAAGAAAGCTCTGCCAGCAATTTTCTTGTCGTTTCTTGCCGAGAAAACCGGTCGTGTTTATGAGGCCTAACTCTAAAATTGAAAGAGTCTCCTCAATGGAAGCACATGTATGCTGATGGAGAGATGAAGGGCAAGTGATGGGTACAGTGGCTGCATTTGATGGCACAGTAGCTGCGTTTGGCACAGTAGTTGCGTTTTATGGGGCACAGTGGCTGCAATTGATGTTTTTTTTTTTCAATTTGCTTGAGCCCCCCCAAAATTTTGAGCACCAGCCGCCACTGGCAGAAGGGGGTTAAAACAGGCGGTGAGGGGGCATCACATTGCCTCCTCACCACTGTGTCAAATGCCTCTGAAAAGCTACCCAAATGCGGAGCAGCGTTTTGGAGTCAAGTATGATCTCAGCCAAAATGAAGATGGGGATGACACAGCCTGTAGACCAGCGTTTCTCAGCCAGGGTTCCATGGAAGCCTAGGGTTCCTAGAGGTTGCAAGGGGTTCCTTGAGCAATGAGCAATTTCTGACTTTTAGATAAGTTCCCACTGACACCTTTGATCTTTTTAGCTATCTGTAAGGGGGTGATTCCTTTCAATGACCACAAGTGTAAGGAACATTCATCCAATTGACCATCACACTAATGTATCATGAGCTGTAGATATTGTACGTTTTATCAGGAGTTCCCAGAGACCAGAAAGTTATTTCAAGGGCTTATTTGTTTTGAAAAGGTTGAGAAAGGCTGGTGTCGACCCTGACATACCAGGCCACTCATACAACAGTATTGGCACTACGATCACTGAGCAATGTAATGGTGGAGACTGATATCAGGTCCGTCATTACATTATAATGTGTCAGGTAGACCTTCTGCAGACTGGTGGTGGAATCAATATTTATAACAAGCTAATAGAAATATTTTATTTATATCTAAAGCCAAAATCTGTGTGGAAGGGTAACAACCTGTGTCCTCCTGCCTTTGTGCGTTCTGTTACATTCTCATAATAAGGATATTTTATTTTTTAGGTGAATGGGTAGGGGTACCATATACCCCATACTCATTCACCTAGGGTGGGGGGGCCCGTGATCTGGGGGGCCCCTTGTTAAAGGGGGCTTCCAGATTCCGATAAGCCCCCCGCCCGCAGACCCCGACAATCACGGGCAAGGGTTGTAGGGAAGAGGCCCTTGTCCTCATCAACATGGGGACAAGGTGCTTTGGGGTTTGGTGGCGCAGGCCCCCCCCTGCCCCAAAGCACCAACCCACCCCCCCCTATGTTGACGGCATTATGTTGACGGCATGTGGCCTGGTATGGTCCAGTAGGGGGTACACTCACTCGCCCCCTTTCCTGACCTTCCAGGCTGCATGCACGGATAAGGGTCTGGTATGAATCGTGGGGGACCCCCACGCCATTTTTTTGGTGTGGGGTTCCCCTTAAGATCCATACCAGACCGAAGGGTCTGGTATCGTCTTGGGGGGGAACCTCACACAATTTTTTATTTATTTTTGCGGGGGTTCCCCCTTCTCAGCACACAAGTCGCACCGCAAGTCGGATCATCTTGATCCGACTTCTGGTGTGACTTATATTCGAATCAATGTGCTCCCGTAGGGAACCATCGATTTTGAATAGAGACAGAGAAATGCGGCTGAAAGCCAGCGCGGCTAAACGTGTATTGAATTCAATGCAAAACACAGATGAAATCAAGTTTTTAACGACGCTTTTGTCATGGAGTCTGTACTAGCTTTACAGCCGTTTTTTTAATCGTCCGTGGGCATGAGGCCTAATGACCAATAAAACCAATCAATGGTGCATGCAGATATAAATACAAGTGTTCGTTTATCTACATTGTAGCAACGTGAAACAGTTCTTCAGGATGGTATAAGTATGTTCCCAGTAGGGATGAGCCCTGGCGTGTTCGCACACTCCGCGTGCAGAGCCTGCCAGGAAGTCGGCATGGCGCTGCGCTAGTCACAGGCAGGGTGACATTGTCCCAATGCACGGCTGCAGAGATCGGGAAATGTCTCACTGCCTGTGATAAGTGCAGCGCCGTGCCGACTTCCTGGCGGGCTCTGCACGTGGAGTGTGCAAACACGCCAGGGCTCATCCCTAGTTTCCAGTTACTTAAAGTCCCTATTTGAGATAAACATCACCTCCCCCCATTTGATTTCTGGATCCCCCAAAAAATAAATCCCTAAAAAAAAACATTTTTTACTTACCTCAAGTCACAGTTACATGATGCAGCAGCCCCAAGTTTTCTTCTCTTCTGTTTACTTCCCGATTGGGTCCTTTCTTATAGTGTCCACCTAACTACCTATATTATGTGGAAACTTCCTATTGGATGTCCATCAGCTAGGGTATTCTCAAGATCCAAAAGAGGGCTTATGTCAGCAGAGGGGGTGAAAGAGACCAGTGAGCTTGAGCTCCATTGTGCCACTGGATTTACGGTCCCCACACCTATAAATAATGGTGGCAAGGGACATGCAAGGTGACTTAGATGAGAATATAAGGGTCCTCCCAAGATCCATAAGAGGACTGATGTCAGTAAAGAGGGTGAAGGGTGCCAGTGACCTAGGCTCCATTGTGCCACTGAATTGACAGCCCCACATCCATAAATGATAGTGGCAAGAAACATGCAGCGTGACCTAAGTGAATGTATTGGGGTTCTCTCAAGATCCAGAGGAGAACCAATGTCAGCAAAGTGGGTAAAGGGGACCAGAGATCTTGGGCTTCATTGCATCACTGGATTCATGGTCCCCACACCCATAAATGACAGAGGCTAGGGGCATGCATTGTGACTTAGATAAGTTTATCGGGGTGCTCTTAAGATCCAGAAGAGGACCATGGTCAACATAGGAGGTGAAGACGACCAGTGACCTTGGGCTCCATTGAGCCTATGGACTTATGGTCCCCACACCCATAAATGACAGTGGCAAGGGACATGCAAGGTGACGACTTAGGTGAGAATATAAAGGTCCACCCAAGATCCATAAGAGGACTGATGTCAGTAAAGAGGGTGAAGGGGGCCAGTGAACTAGGCTCCATTGTGCCACCAAATTGGCAGCCCCACATCTATAAATGATAGTGGCAAGAAACATGCAGCATGACTTAAGTGAATGTATTGGGGTCCTCTCAAGATCCAGAGGAGAGCCAATATCAGCAAAGGGGGTAAAGGGGACCAGAGATATTGGGCTTCATTGCATCACTGGAATCATAGTCCCCACACCCATAAATGACAGAGGCTAGGGGCATGCATTGTGACTTAAATTAGTATATTGGGGTGCTCTCAAGATCCAGAAAAGGACCATGGTCAGCAGAGGAGGTGAAGACGACCAGTGACCTTGGTCTCCATTGAGCCTATGGACTTATGGTCCCCACACCCATAAATGACAAAGGCAAGGGACATGTAGGGTGACTTCACAAGGTAAGAGGAAAAAGCATGGTAGGATGGGATGAAAGTGGGTGGGAGGGAGGTGGTGGAGAATATTTTTCGCATGGAGTGGGGCTTTAAATGAAATAAAGGGACGTTTATACAGCCCCTGGGAGTCTTCAGAGTCTTTAATGATCTGAGAGCTGTAGGTTAATGAAGCCTGAAATTGTACTGAATTAGGGAGGTGAGTATGAGTATCATTGGTAGAACCTCTCTGACTTCTCTTTTTGGCTCCATGTCCAATCACTGTCCAAATCTTGAGGCCTTAACTTGTGTAATATATCCAAAATATGTCCCTTCTTTATCAATTACTCAGCCATGCTACTTATTCTCTCGCCTTGGCTATTGCAAATCCCTCTTTATTGGATTTCCTTTACATAGGCTTTACAAGGGTTCCTTCCTTTAGCACATCATGAATGCAGCTGCCAGACTCATCCACCTTACCAACCACTCAGTGTTTTTAACCCATCTCTGCCAATCCCTCCACTAGCCTTTGCTTAGTGTCCACCACCCCTCTCTGCCCATCTCTTCACTGACCTCTGTTCAATGTCAGCCACCCCTCTCTGCCAATCTCTTCACAGGCCTCTGCTCAGTGTCCACCACCCCTCTCTGCCAATCCTTCCACTGGCCTCTGTTCAGTGTCCACCACCCCTCTCTGCCAATCCCTCCACTAGCCTCTTTCAGTGTCCACCACCCCTCTCTGCCAATCCTTCCACTAGCCTCTGTTCAGTGTCCACTACCCCTCTCTGCCAATCCCTCCACTGGCCTCTTTCAGTGTCCACCACCCCTCTCTGTCAATCCCTCCACTAGCCTCTGCTTAGTGTCCACCACCCCTCTATGTCAATCTCTTCACTGACCTCTGTTCAGTGTCAGCTACCCCTCTCTGCCAATCTCTTCACAGGCCTCTGTTCAGTGTCTACCACCCCTCTCTGCCAATCTCTTCACAGGCCTGTTTAGTGTCCACCACCCCTCTCTGCCAATCACTCCACTGGTCTCTTTTCAGTGTCCACCACCCCTCTCTGCCAATCCCTCCACTGGCCTCTTTACAGTGTCCACCACCCCTCTCTGCCAATCTCTTCACAGGCCTCTGCTCAGTGTCCACCACCCCTCTCTGCCAATCCCTCAACTGGCCTCTGTACAGTGTCTACCACCCCTCTCTGCCAGTCTCTCCACTGGCCTCTGTGCAGTGTCCACCACCCCTCTCTGCCAATTCCTCCACTAGCCTCTGCTTTGTGTCCACCACCCCTCTCTGACAATCTCTTCACTGACCTCTGTTCAGTGTCAGCCACCCCTCTCTGCCAATCTCTTCACAGGCCTCTTTTCCGTGTCCATTACCCCTCTCTGCCAATCCCTCCACTAGCCTCTGCTTAGTGTCCACCACCCCTCTCTGCCAATCTCTTCATTGACCTCTGTTCAGTGTCAGCCACCCCTCTCTGCCAATCTCTTCACAGGCCTCTGTTCAGTGTTCACCACCCCTCTCTGCCAATCCCTCCACTGACCTCTGTTCAATGTCAGCCACCCCTCTCTGCCAATCTCTTCACAGGCCTCTGCTTAGTGTCCACCACCCCTCTCTGCCAATCCCTCCACTAGCCTCTGCTTAGTGTCCACCACCCCTCTCTGCCAATCCTTCCACTGGCCTCTGTTCAGTGTCCACCACCCCTCTCTGCCAATCCCTCCACTAGCCTCTTTCAGTGTCCACCACCCCTCTCTGCCAATCCCTCCACTGGCCTCTTTCAGTGTCCACCACCCCTCTCTGCCAATCCCTCCACTAGCCTCTGCTTAGTGTCCACCACCCCTCTATGCCAATCTCTTCACTGACCTCTGTTCAGTGTCAGCTACCCCTCTCTGCCAATCTCTTCACAGGCCTCTGTTCAGTGTCTACCACCCCTCTCTGCCAATCTCTTCACAGGCCTCTGTTCAGTGTCCACCACCCCTCTCTGCCAATCCCTCCACTGGCCTCTTTACAGTGTCAGACACCCCTCTCTGCCAATCCCTCCACTGGCCTCTGTATAGTGTCCACCACCCCTCTCTGCCAATATTTTCACTGGCCTCTGTACAGTGTAAACCACCCCTCTCTGCCAATCTCTTCACTGGCCTCTGTACAGTGTCAGCCACCCCTCTCTGCCAATCCCTTCACTGGCCTCTGTACAGTGTCAACCACCCCTCTCTGCCAATCCCTCCACAGGCCTCTGTACAGTGTCAGACACCCCTCTCTGCCAATCCCTTCACTGGCCTCTGTTCAGTGTCCACCACCCCTCTCTGCCAATCCCTCCACTTGGCTCTGCTTAGTGTCTCTCACCCCTCTCTGCCAATCCTTCCATTGGCCTCTACTCAGTGTCTTCCACTCTTTTCTGCCAATCCCTTTCCTGGCCTCTGCTCAGCGTCCTCCACTCCTTTCTGCCAATCCTTCTACTGACCCCTGCTCAGTGTTATCCACCCCTCTCTGCCAATCTCTCCACTGGCCTCTGCTCAGTGTTCTTCGCCCCCTCTCTGTCAATCCCTTCACTGACCTCTGCTCAGTGTCTTCCACTCTTTTCTGCCAATCCCTTTCCTGGCCAATGCTCAGCATCCTCCACTCCTTTCTGCCAATCCTTCTACTAACCCCTGCTCAGTGTTATCCACCCCTCTCTGCCAGTCTCTCCACTGCAGGGCTGTCTTAATGAGAGGGCACACCTGGGCACTGCCCAGGGGCCCCAGCTGCATTGGGGGCCCCTGTACTTTCCCCAAAGCAGCTGGTCTTTGAGCCCACGCTGCCCCAAAATTGGGGGCCCCATGATGGCACTGAGAGTGATGGATATACAGGGGAGGCAGGCTGGAAGTGGTGCGCCGTGCTGTGCAGAATGATACCTATTATTTCACAGCCAGCAGGGAGGGACAGGGCCAGAGCGCCAGTAATGCTCTGACCCCGCCCCATGCAGCTTGAATGCTCGGGACTCGAAGGAAGGGATGTAGAGAGGCCACAGTGTAGGGGGTATCTTGTGGTATATGGTTACAGTGCTGGAGGGAATATCTAGGGTGTAGAGGGGTCAGAGTGCTGGGGGAACATCAGGGGTGTAGAGGGGTCAGAGTGCTGGGGGGATATCTGGGGTGTAGAGGGGTCTGAGTGCTGAGGGGATATCTGGGATGTAGACGGGTCAGAATGCTGGGGGGATATCTGGTATGTAGAGGGGTCAGAGTGCTGGGGGGATATCTGGGGTGTAGAGGGGTCAGAGTGCTGCGGGATATCTGGGGTGTAGAGGGGTCAGAGTGCTGCGGGATATCTGGGGTGTAGAGGGGTCAGAGTGCTGGGGGGATATCTGGGGTGTAGAGGGGTCAGAGTGCTGCAGGGATATCAGGGGTGTAGAGGGGTCAGAGTGCTGGGGGGATATCTGGGGTGTAGAGGGGTCAGAGTGCTGGGGGGATATCTGGGATGTAGAGGTGTCAGAGTGCTGGGGGGGATATCTGGGTTGTAGAGGGGTCAGAGTGCTGGGGGGATATCTGGTGTGTAGAGGTGTCAGAGTGCTGGGGGGGATATCTGGGATGTAGAGGTGTCAGAGTGCTGGGGGGGATATCTGGGTTGTAGAGGGGTCAGAGTTCTGGGGGGATATCTGGTGTGTAGAGGAGTCAGAGTGCTGGGGGGATATCTGGGGTGTAGAGGGGTCAGAGTGCTGGGGGGGATATCTGGGTTGTAGAGGGGTCAGAGTGCTGGGGGGATATCTGGGGTGTAGAGGGGTCAGAGTGCTGGTGGATATCTGGGGTGTAGAGGTGTCAGAGTGCTGGGGGGATAGTTGGGATGTAGAGGGGTCAGAGTGCTGGGGGGATATCTGGGGTGTAGAGGGGTCAGAGTGCTGGGGGGATACCTGGGATGTAGAGGGGTCAGAGTGTTGGGGGATATCTGGGGTGTAGAGTGGTCAGATATATTATTTGCACATGACAGCTTTGTTACCTTATGTATGTAGTATTTTCCCCACTGTTTCTTTGCTGTACAGAATGATTGTTCATGTAGTTAATGCGGAGCTCCACCCAAAAGGTGAAGCTCCACTTGTCTGTCTCCTACCTACTTGATGTCTGTTTACTTGCACTGTCTCCATTGTAGGGGCCCCAGAGCATTACTTTGCCCAGGGGCCCATGATGCTATTAAGACGGCCCTGCTCCACTGGCCTCTGCTCAGTGTCCTCCATCCCTCTCTGCCAATCCCATTACTTAAAGTGACGTGCAAACTGATGGCATTATATAAATCCTGTATAATAATAATAATAATAATAATACAAAAAATATAAATAATAGTTTAATGACAGTAATGTTCCAATACCACCCAGAACATATCACTCTTACAGCATCAGGGAAAACCTCCAACCTGATGGAAACAGGGTAAATAATCTATCAGGAGGAAGAGTAAAGTCCTCTATGATATCTAAGACTTGATTCCTTCACCCTATATTGTTATAAATCTCACCAGTGATGCTTAGACTAAGACCAATATCCTTTGGCAAAGGTGTTACCACCTGCTGCAATGCCAAGGTCTATAGGCAGTGGTTACCATACCACCAGAAGAGAAGCATTCTCCATGAGTAGCTTCTTAATTTTTTTGGACTTTGTAGTGGCGGTAGAATATTTGTAATCCAGTCTACAAAGTTTTGCCACAATCTATCTCTACAGCCTCTGATTTGTCTTCAGTCTCAGTCTGTTGACTCCCCATTGTGATGTTCTCCTCAGACGTCTGGTTTGAGTCCTCCTGGAAGGCCAATTTCAAGGCCTGTGCAGTGGAGATCCTCCTCTTCCACCTCCCGACGATGATATAGATGTATGGATTGGCAGCAGAATTGAATGCGGAGCACAGAAAGATCACAATGATGGAGATAAGCCTCATGTATGATGTTGGCACCACAGCAAAGAAATACACCATTCTTAGAACTCTGGATGGAGCCAGTGAAATGAGATAGTTTATGATGGCGGCAATGACCACAATGTACAGCTTCATAGGGCGGCACTCTACAGATGACTTCTGGATCTGGATGAGAAGGACCACACTGGAACCAACCATGAGAAGAGTGACCAGGAAGAAAATAGCAGATGTGACAATGTATACAGTAGAACGGTGCTCTGGGATAACCAAGCGTTCCAGAATAGATATCAGAAGGGACAGGATCCACATTACCCCGCTCAATATGGTCGACAGGTGCCTTGGCCGCCGGCATTTGTACCAGAGGGGAAAACAGACAGACAGGCACCGTTCACAGCTGAGAGTCGCAAGGAAAAAGAGGCTTGCAGTAAATGTGAAACTGATCAGCAGTTCTCCAAATATACTGATGCCCCGAATACTCTCATCGGTGGTGGGCACTCCATTCATCACGCACGCAAGATACAGAAAAAAGATAGAGCATCCCACTGAGAATAGGAAGTCGGCCACCGCCAGGTTCAGGATGTAGACCGTCGACTGATTGAGTTTAATTCTGAAATAAAAGTAGAAAATGAGGATGGTGTTTCCAACAAGCCCAATGAGGCAGAGGAGGACGATGACCCCACATAAGGCCGTCTCTGTTCTTTTTGGTGTGAGGTTCGTAGGGTCAGATTGAGGAGATGTGTCATTTGACGTTAGATTCGACATCCTGTCATGCTGCTAGTTTACCGGCCAATAGACCATTCTCCTCTGCAAAGCAAAAAAAATAAGAAAATAAGGAATTATTTTTATACCTATGTGGTGTATAAAGAGGTCAAACATAGGTTCCCAAATTTACGGTGAAGAAAATTGTGATCAATGTGTTTGTGAAGGTCCTCACTTGTAGACTCTAATGTACACACGACCATTTTTCTCGTCTGGAAAAATTTCATTTTTTCTCTTTGACGAAAAAATGACCGTGTGTGGGCTTTTCAGTATTTTTCCCGACGAGAAAAACGTCAAGAATCACGACGAGAACAATTAGAACATGCTCTAATTTTTCTCGTCGTGATTCACGGCATTTTTTTCCGCGGCAGTTTTCCCATAGGGAAACACTGCCAGGGAGCCCACACACGGTCGTTTTTCACGACCAAAAGAAAAAATGTAATGAAAATCGGCCGTGTGTAGGGGACCAAGCCGGTCCTCGTTTTTCATGTCGATTTTCTCGGCTGTGTTTTCACCGTCGAGAAAATCGATCGTGTGTACACGGCATGAGAAGGATATCATGTATATAAATGATGCACAAATCTGCTGATTTACGACCTGAAGACTCTCATCATTGTACAATTGGTAGGAGGAACATTATGGGGCCTATTTATCAATGATTTTCATAACTATTCGTCCTGTGAAATGATATGTATATAGGCGTGCACACAGGGTGTGCCAGGTGTGCCTGGGCACACCCTAATGACCATGTGCTGGGCAGATTCCCCCTGCATAGAAAGGAACTAGGGAATCTCTGTCCTCAGTCCCTTTCTCTGTCTCAAAATCGAGACATCAGGGGTCTGTTTAGACCCCTGATATTTCACTTAGGCCCCCATGGGACTCCAAAAAAAATTTAAAAAATAAAATAATATTTTAAAAAAACAGAATATTTTGTAAAAAATAATAAAATTGTAAAAAAGTATAAAAAATAAACTGACACCAGTCTCTGCCCTTTTGACATCGTCCAATGCTCTACCGACACTGTCCATTGCCCTATTACTTTGGGGTGCACACCCTAGTGCAATAGGCTGCGCACACCTATGGATATGTACCTTCGTCCTGTGCAGCTATCCGAGGAAACAAAATTGGGGGCCACTCACGGTACGTCACTCTTCTTTATTTAACCTCTTGCTAACCTATGTAGTGCCAACGCATCAGTTTGTGTGGCGGCAAAGAGGTTGGGCTTTAACACCAACGCATTGCCCATATCCGTCCATGGGTGGCAGGGCTTTCTCTGCTGTGAGCACGCTCACTGCGCACTCCTAGCACAGGGACCGAACTGTCAAAGACAACTCTGGTAATAATTGAAAAGATTAATCAAACAATAGGAGAATGATCTTCTAAGATGCCAGAAACTACTACTTAACAGACATGTTTAAATTTAATAAAACACAATTTTTATTACATATGCAAATTTTAAAATGTACATAAGTTATTAAAACCACCACATAAGACACATGCGGCTTGAACAGTAACGCAGCAGCTTCAGCTCTACATGTTTCACCACAGAGGCTTCTTCAGGAGTCTTATGAGTGATACTGCATGATACTGGTAAGGAATACCTGCAAAAATGATTGTGCTATAATCAAACGTGCTTCAAGTTTTCAACAGGAGCCACACCCAGAAGGTACGTGTGACCACTCACTCTCAAATGTGGGGTCACTCGCTGGAGTGTTCAGGGACAGAGTCCCCTGTTCAGTCGAGCCGCCATCAGTCTCTGTCCCTGAACACACCATGAGTGACCCCACATTTCAGAGTGGGTGGACAGTGACCCCTTACCCTGGATGGCTCTCTGGGGAGTTGAGATCTGGATAGAGACGCAACATCTCCTCTCTTGACCCTTCGGGTTGCCTCTCCCCTTCCCCCACAGAGTCCTTTTTGGTCCCGGCAGTCTTCTAGGGGATTTACCTTGGTTGAGGATGCTTTTATCTTAAAGCAGAGTTCCACCCAAAATTGGAACTTCTGCTTAAACCACTCCTCGCCCCCTTACATGCCACATTTGGCATGTCATTTTTTTTGGGGGGGGGGAAGTGGGGGCTTCAGTAGGAGTGGGACTTCCTGTCCCACTTCCTCCTTCCGCCCAGGGACTCGTCATATCGCCTAAGGCGGGTCCCTCCCTGTAGGCGATCACCTGGGACACCTGACAGGTCCCAGCTGAACGCCAGTCCACTCAGATTGCGCAGCGCCGCTCGCGCATGCGCAGTAAGTGCCCGGCCATGAAGCCGAAAGCTGTCACAGCCGGGTGCCCACAGTAGAAATTGAGGCGCTGGCAGAGAGAGGGGGGAGAGGAGCGAAGCTCTGTTCGGCCGCATCGCTGGACAGTGGAACAGGTAAGTGTGTCATGGACGTATGCCTCTTGTACCCACAACAAGGCTCAGGCACATCCCCGCTAGTAGGCTTCCAAGTGTAAACAGAAGTTTTCCATTGCGCACGTGCGCCAATCACGCACGCGCGCACAGTGACGCTGCCTTGGCGCCCAGTGGCCTTTAAAAGGGGCTTCTTCTGTCCAGACTCTTGCTGTCTGATCTGCAGTTATCCGGTGACCTGATCCTGAACTTGCACCTGCTGTTACTCTGACCCGGCTTCCTGACCTTGCTTCTATCTCCAGTCCTGACCTTTGGCTTCCTAGACCCAGTCCTGCTCATCTGTCTGCCTGATCCTCTGTTGCCTGATTCAGCCTGAACTTGACCCTCCGCTGCCTGACGCTTCTGTCTGTATCTGATCCACTGTGCATGACCTGGCTTGTCTGACCTTTCTCCTGCCTGCTGCTTGTATCCGTATCCACCGGCATCCTCGGCTACCTGCATCAGCTGATCTGCACCTTCCCAGCCGCATCCCCAGCTACCTGCACCCGCTGGCCTGCATCACCTGACCTGCATCTTCAGCCGTCCATAGCGGTCTTCTCATCTAGTCCAGGAGAACCTAACAGGCACTCATACCCCACTGTGCTCCTTCGGCCACTGTCCCAACTCCAGTGACCTGGGAACCAGGGCTGTACGAGAGGTCTCCCTCTGCATGTCAGGCTCACCTCCAAGGTACGTGTCAAAGTGTCTGCTTATTAAAAGCCAGCAGATACAATTTTTGTAGCTGCTGACTTTTAATAAACATGAAAAAGGCTGGTTTAATGAACTTGCTAAAGTCAATTTCCATATGTCCCTCCCATGGTCACAAGTACCTTCTGGGTGTGACCCCTGTTGGAAACTTGATGCCTGTTTGATTAAAGCACAATCATTTTTATGAGCATTCCGTACCAGTATCATGCAGCACTCATAAGACTCCTGAAGAAGCCTCTGTGGTGAAACATGTGCAGCGGAAGATACAGTGTTATTGTTCAAGCAGCATGTGGTGGTTTTAATAACTTATGTACACTTTAAAATTTGAATATATAATAAAAAGGTGTTTTATTCAATTTAAACATGTCTGTTAAGTAGTGGTTTCTGGCACTTTATAAGTTCCTTCTCTTAATGTTTAATTAATCTTTGCATTACTTGGGATGTGGTGCCCATTGATCCTCTATCACCTGATACAATAAAACCTAATCTGGTAATAATTGGGAGTTGGCAGGACTGGCTTCCGGTTATTTGACCCTTGTGGCAGCCAATCACAGTGGTCACATGATCAGCAGATCCTTCTTCACCCGCTAGGCATATAAAGCCTATAAAAGGGATGCTGGGACTGGGCGGGAAGGGTTCATCATAAATGCCAAGGGCTAAAAGCAATCCAAACATCCAGATGACAAACGTTTCCCGTGCCGAGCGTTTTCAGTGCAGTTGGATTTGCCTGTCATTTAAACATTCAGATGCCTCCTTACGCTCCCCTCCCCCTAGTGAAGTTCCTTTAACTCTTGCTATACCTCCTGCACTATTCTAAAACTACTAGCACTGCTACAAGCCTCATACAGTGCCTTAAAAAAGTATTCATACCCCTTGAGATTTCCCACATTTTGTCATGTTACAACCAAAAACGTAAATGTATTTTATTGGAATTTTATGTGATAGACCAACACAAAGTGTCACATAATTGTGAAGTGGAAGGAAAATGATAAATGATACAAATAAATATGTGAAAAGTGTGGGGGGGGGGCATTTGTATTCAGCCCCCTTTACTCTGATACCCCTAACTAAAATCTAGAGGAACCAATTGCCTTCAGAAGTCACCCAATTAGTAAATAGAGTCCACCTGTGTGTCATGTAATCTCAGTATAAATACAGCTGTTCTGTGAAGCCCTCAGAGGTTTGTTAGAGAACCTTAGTGAATAAACAGCATCATGAAGGCCAAGGAACACACCAGACAGGTCAGGGATAAAGTTGTGGAGAAGTATAAAGCAGGGTTAGGTTATAAAAAAATCTCCCAAGTTTTGACCATCTCATGGAGCTCTGTTCAATCCATCATCGGAAAATGGAAAGGAGTATGGCACAACTGCAAACCTACCAAGACATGGCCGTCCACCTAAACTGACCGGCCGGGCAAGGAGAGCATTCATCAGAGGAGCAGCCAAGAGGTCCATGGTAACTCTGGAGGAGCTGCAGAGATCCACAGCTCAGGGGGGAGAATCTGTCCACAGGACAACTATTAGTCGTGCTTCTCCACAAATCTGCCCTTTATGGAAGAGTGACAAGAAGAAAGACATTGGGGAAAGAAAGACATATGAAGTCCTGTTTGCAGTTTGTGAGAAGCCATGTGGGGGACACAGGAAACATGTGGAGGACACAGCAAACATGTGGGGGACACAGCAATCATGTGGGGGACACAGAAAACATGTGGGGGACACAGCAATCATGTGGGGGACACAGGAAACATGTGGGGGGACACAGCAATCATGTGGGGGACACAGAAAACATGTGGGGGACACAGCAATCATGTGGGGGACACAGGAAACATGTGGGGGACACAGCAATCATGTGGGGGACACAGGAAACATGTGGGGGACACAGCAATCATGTGGGGGACACAGAAAACATGTGGAAGAAGGTGCTCTGGTCACATGAGACCAAAATTCAACATTTTGGCCTAAAAGTAAAAGGCTATGTGTGGGGGAAAACTAACACTGCACATCACCCTGAACACACCATCCCCACCGTGAAACATGGCGGTGGCAGCATCATGTGGTGGGAATGCTTTTCTTCAGCAGGGACAGGGAAGCTGGTCAGAGTTGATGGGAAGATGAATGGAGACAAATACAGGACAATCTTAGAAGAAAACCTGTTAGAGTCGGCAAAAGACTTGAGACTGGGGGGGAGGTTCACCTTCCAGCAGAACAACGACCCTAAAGTACAGCCAGAGCTACAATGGAATGGTTTAGATCAAAGCATATTCATGTGTTAGAATGGCCCAGTCACAGTCCAGACCTAAATCACATTGAGAATCTGTGGCAAGACATAAAAATTGCTGATCACAGACGCTCTCCATCCAATCTGACAGAACTTGAGATATTTTACAAAGAAGAAGAATGGGCAGAAATGTCTCTCTCTAGATGTGCAAAGCTGGTAGAGACACCCCCAAAAAGACTTGCAGAGAAAGGTGGTTCTACAAAGTATTGACTCCGGGGGGCGCCATACAAATGCCCCCCAACACCTTTCACATATTTATTTGTATCATTTATCATTTTCCTTCCACTTCACAATTATGTGACACTTTGTGTTGGTCTTTCACATAAAATCCCAATAAAATACATTTACGTTTTTGGTTGTAACATGACAAAGTGTGGGGAGTTTTAAGGGGGTATGAATACTTTTTCAAGGCAGAAACACAGCCATGAACAGCACTGAGGCATTTATACCACACAGCTGCATGTACCGCTCTACATAAGGGCCATTCATATGTGCGGCTGCAGAGTAGGGAGTCCCTCAGCCAATGAGGATTGGCGGGGTGCCATGACAGCTCCCAGGCAAGATAGCTCAGGCAGGTTTAGACTGGAATCTGAACTCATCTTTCTTCATTCCTGGTAAAGAGATACAAAGTAACAGTAACTCATTTATATTTATCTGCAGATCATATCATCTAAAACAACCTGACAAGTAAAAAAAACAATTTATTTATAATATAATAATAATAATAATAATAATAATAATAATAAAGATAATATTCATTATTATTATTATTATTATTATTATTATTATATTATACATGTAATATAATATAATATAATATAATAACTTATTAAGCTGCATTATTTACCCCTTATTGACCATTAGATTACCCAAATTAGCCCTAATTAACTTCTTCCTCCCCTTCTCCACTTGACTTTTTTTTACTGCTGATTTTTCTAATAAATTATTTTTCTTTCTTTTAGTTTCTGTTTTAAAATTTTGCAAATAAGTAATTTTTATTATTCACTGACCTGCTCTGATGAGGCGGCACTGATGGGCACTGATAGGCGGCACTGATGGGCACTGATAGGCGGCACTGATAGGTGACACCGATGGGCACATTTGTGAGGTTTAGGCACTGATGTTGGATGAGAAGGCCTGGCTCACAGTTTCTGCTCTAATTTATTCAAAAGGTGTTCTATCGAGTTGAGGTCAGGACTATGTGCAGGCCAGTCAAGTTCCTCCACCCCAAACTCGCTCATCCATGTCTTTATGGACCTTGCTTTGTTCACTGGTGTAGCTCACCCACCTATCACCCTCCTGCATTTAACTCGGCTCCTGGCAGGGGGAGACAGGCACACCGCACCACAAGCCCGTACCTTCCCGTGTAAAGAGGTTGAGCGGTGTTATTTTTGGGTCTGGTCTGCAGCCAGAGTATAAAGTCCTCCTGAGAATGATTCTCACCTCTACCGTGTGTAGATGCAAGTCCTTGACTTCCCCAGTAATGTAAATGTCCACACCAGCTGAAACTCCAACTCAGTATTTATTCTCACTTTGCAATAAACATTCTCTTCGGATAGAAGAAAGGTTGGAGCAAAAGAAACAGGACAGCTAAAGGTGTGGAGGAGGTCCAGGCACAAACGTCTCTCAAACTCTTCACTGCTCAGATTCTCAAACTGTTTTAGGCGCACGGTCTCTGACACAGACCGTGAGGTTGGTCCCTGACGCAGACCGTGAGGTTGTTCTCTGACACAGACCGTGAGGTTGGTCCCTGACACAGACCGTGAGGTTGGTCTCTGACACAGACCGTGAGGTTGGTCTCTGACACAGACCGTGGGGTTGGTCTCTGCCACAGACCGTGAGGTTGGTCTCTGACACAGACCGTGAGGTTGGTCCCTGACGCAGACCGTGAGGTTGGTCCCTGACGCAGACCGTGAGGTTGGTCCCTGACACAGACCGTGAGGTTGGTCCCTGACACAGACCGTGAGGTTGGTCCCTGACACAGACCGTGAGGTTGGTCTCTGACACAGACCGTGGGGTTGGTCTCTGCCACAGACCGTGGGGTTGGTCTCTGCCACAGACCGTGAGGTTGGTCTCTGACACAGACCGTGAGGTTGGTCTCTGACACAGACCGTGAGGTTGGTCTCTGCCACAGACCGTGAGGTTGGTCTCTGCCGCAGACCGTGAGGTTGGTCTCTGCCTCAGACCGTGAGGTTGGTCTCTGCCTCAGACCGTGAGGTTGGTCTCTGACACAGACCGTGAGGTTGGTCTCTGACACAGACCGTGAGGTTGATCTCTGACACAGACCGTGAGGTTGGTCTCTGACACAGACCGTGAGGTTGGTCTCTGACACAGACCGTGAGGTTGATCTCTGACACAGACCGTGAGGTTGGTCTCTGACGCAGACCGTGAGGTTGGTCTCTGACGCAGACCGTGAGGTTGGTCTCTGCCGCAGACCGTGAGGTTGGTCTCTGCCGCAGACCGTGAGGTTGGTCTCTGCCGCAGACCGTGAGGTTGGTCTCTGCCTCAGACCGTGAGGTTGGTCTCTGCCTCAGACCGTGAGGTTGGTCTCTGACACAGACCGTGAGGTTGGTCTCTGACACAGACCGTGAGGTTGATCTCTGACACAGACCGTGAGGTTGGTCTCTGACACAGACCGTGAGGTTGGTCTCTGACACAGACCGTGAGGTTGGTCTCTGACACAGACCGTGAGGTTGGTCTCTGACACAGACCGTGAGGTTGGTCTCTGACACAGACCGTGAGGTTGGTCTCTGACACAGACCGTGAGGTTGGTCTCTGACACAGACCGTGAGGTTGGTCTCTGACACAGACCGTGAGGTTGATCTCTGACACAGACCGTGAGGTTGGTCTCTGACACAGACCGTGAGGTTGGTCTCTGACACAGACCGTGAGGTTGGTCTCTGACACAGACCGTGAGGTTGGTCTCTGACACAGACCCGGTGAATATGAATTTCCTTCTTAGAACATGGCCCCTGTCAGGGAGAAGACATCCCTCTAGGTCAGTGGTTCTCAACCTTTCTAGTGCTGTGACCCCTTGATAAAATTTCCCAAGTTGTGGGGACCCTTAACAGTAAAATAATGTTCGCAGTGTGGGTGGTCAGCACCCAAGGCAAGACAAGTAATTTGCGCCCCTAACCCACGGACATTCAGCACCCCCCCCCCCCCCGAGTCCCTTCCACTCGTACAGTAATAAAACCCCTTATTATTTTAGGATGTACCACTCTTTGTTCTTCTTTCTTTCCCTTTTATTTCTCTCTATGCTAATTTCTTGTTTTTTCCCCCATCCCCCTCTCTAGCCGTCTTTCTTGTTATTTCTCTTATTCTTTCTCTCCTTTTTTCTTTGTTCCTCCCTCTCTTTTCCTCTCCCTTCCATGTATTCATTATTTTTATTCCTTCTCTTACTCTTTGGTAGGGGGGGGGGGGGCAGGGAGTTGGGATAAGTGGCAGTGTTGGGGGGAGTTCTGATCGGCCAACTTAGGTGCTCTTGATCAAGGTCATCTGCTGACCACTGTAGTGGGGACATTTAATGGCAACTATAATCCCAGGTAGTGTTACTCACTGTGTCTCTGACTTTGTGGTGTCTCATAGCAGTGACACCTATCCCAAAATCAGAAGATGGGGTCTCCTCCAGCCCCTCCCACTACACATTCCTCACCAGTCAGCTGACCTCTAGTCTCTGCCCCCCCAGCCATCCCGTGAACTGAATGGGCGGCTGCAAAGTGGCTGAGTGGGCAGCCATGGGTTCCAGGAACAGCCCACCTGGGCAGCCGCAAAAAGGCTGGAAGAGCAGCATGGGCTTCAGGAACAGCCCAGGATTCGGTGACCCCTGGCAAATCGTCATTCGACCCCCAGGTTGAGAACGACTGCTCTAGAGAGTCAACAGACCCTTCCTTCACCGTGACTTCCGCATCGGTCCTTCAGAATGATCCTCCCTTCTCTGAGAGTGCGGGTCCCCTCGCAAGGCGGAACCCCGGACTCCTCAATCCTTAGAGGACCCCAGCCGAAGGTGCTGGGCCCCGAGCATAGGCGTGCGCACAGGGTGTGCCAGGTGTGCCCAGGCACACCCTAATCACCCTGTGCAGCAAAAATTCCCCCTACTGCCCTAGATTCTCCCCTTCTCCCTACAGCACCTCTGGCTTCCCTCCTCTCCTCTCCCGCCGGATGTTGCTGTGGGGATGTTTTAGAATGAGTGGGGGAAGGGGCTCGTAAGTATGTAATTTACTGGCCCCTTCCCTTTCTGAACGAAGATCGTGAGTGTGTTTTGAGCTTCGGGGTGCACACCCTAATGCAATAGGCTGCGCACACCTATGGCCCTGAGCCATCGCTGCAGCTCCTGGGTCTCCATACCCAGGTGGACAGGAACGGTGAGGTAATACCTGAGGTGGAACCGGAACACAGCCTCCGGGCCGAGGGCAGCCGGAGATGAGCCACACGCACTCCCCGGCTGAAGGTGCCTGGGGGTGGACCCCGATCAGAAGATGTCTGCCCTTTTTATATCCTCTCCCAGCATGCACAGCAGGTTCCCCACCCCACTGTACGGCTGCCGAGTGGGGTCACAAAAGGCACAGCACTGTATTGATAGTTCAACCCCGGCCCAATATGGCAGCGCAACCCATAGGCCACAGGGAACTTCACACCAATACTATCCCCTGAGGACAGGAAATGGTCCATACCTCCTAACAATTGAAGGTGTCTGAGCCTGGTTACCACTCAGACACTTCCCCTAAATTGAACACCCCGCTACACAGGTCCAAATCATTTGGTGGAGGGGGGATTATGGTGTGGGGGGAAGGGGGGGAAGGGGGGGATTATGGTGTGGGGGGAAGGGGGGGATTATGGTGAGGGGGGAAGGGGGGGATTATGGTGAGGGAACTCCTAAGACATCAGCATACCAAGATATTTTGGACAATTTCATGCTCCCAACTTTGTGGTAACAGTTTGGGGACGGACCCTTCCTGTTCCAACATGACTGCGCACCAGTGTACAAAGCAAGGTCCATAAAGACATGGATGAGCGAGGTTGGGGTAGAGGAACTTGACTGGCCTGCACCCCCATAGAACACCTTTGGGATGAATTTAGAGTGGAGACTGTGAGCCAGACCTTCTCATCCAACATCAGTGCCTGACCTCACAAATGCGCTTCTGGAAGAATGGTCAAACATTCCCATAGACACCCTCCTAAACCTTGTGGACAGCCTTCCCAGAAGAGGTGAAGCTGTTACAGCTGCAAAAGGTGCAACTCAATATTGAACCCTCCGGACTAAGACTGGGATGTCAATAAAGTTCATGTGCGTGGAAAGGCAGGTGTCCCAATACTTTTGGTAATACAGTGTATATTGCTGAATAAACCAATCCATAGCCTCGATGTAAAACTGCTCAGCTCTATGGGGGTGTACAGGGGGGAGGGGTTAATCAGATGGGGGGGTCCCTGCACTGTGTGATCAGAGGGGTTTAACCCTTTCCTTGAACACACACCTACATCCATAACATCCTCCGATCATCGCTGCAGACACCTCCATACCAGACACCAGTGTGTGCAAATCCAGACACGTCCCATAGAGAGACCTTCAGGCAAGACGCCTCCAACACTCACCATCCACCAAACCGCAGAGGGACAGGCAGCGCAATCAGTACCATCCAGACACTGGCAGTGAACTGAACACCTCGGCTGTGATTCACACAATCCTGGGCGGGCGGAGGAGGCCAATCACAGGAAGGAGTGAACCCGGCCAGCACTCTCCATGAATAATCTATGGAATGACGTCATGAAATCCTGACTCCTCGCCATCGTCCCCGAAAAAAAAAGAGCCAGGAAAGGGTTAAAGGAAAGTTCAGTCCGGAGGAAGCCGAGGATCGACACAAACACTCCTTATACACTTCAAGGTTTAATGTTCACATTGGAATTTAAAGTGATATTACACTCGCAGTTCTTTTTAAGCACTTAAGCCCACTGGGTGAAATGCGTTAGCTGAGCCAATCCTGGGGGCGGGACTATGCAGCTTCTTTGTATTTCGGCCCTTTTCTACGTTCCACTGCCCCCGATTCCCTGTCTCAGGGTTGACCATTTCTCTTCCAGCATCCTATGGGGCCACTCTTGTATGCAGGGACTAGAGTTGTGTCTCTCTACACTGTGTGTGTGTCAATAGAAACACATTGCCCCATAGTTTAGGATTGCAAGGCACTCCCCTATTTCACCCTCCCCCTCCCCCTCTCTTCCCCAAGCTGGCTAGAGACTTCATTGTCCACTGTTAAAGCAGAACTCCGGGATTTTTTTTTCTCCATGCAGTGGAGCTGTGCCTGCACTGCATAGTTCACTGCTCGTTTTGTCCAGGGGCACACAGAAAGACTACTTACCTGATCCTTTCATCCCTTGGAAAACCGCACTCCCCCTCGTCCAGCAGTGGATTGTTCCTGGCATTCTCACATCCAGAGCCGGTCTATGGCCATGATGACGTCAGAAACAGTCAATGCACAAGATTACATGCTTTGGGGCTCTGCCCCTTTGTCAAACCAATTAGGTTTGACAAAGGGGCAGAGCCCCAAAACATGTAACCTTGCCCAGTGAATGTAGCGACATCACCCCTGACATCTCCAAGTGCAGCCAGTCCTTGCCAAGTGGGTCAATGACTCCAGGAAGCCACCAGTACAGTGCTTGCATTTCATCTCTAAGCACCGCAGTGGTTCCTTTGCCTTCACCATTCAGCCACTTTCCAGACTAACTCTACTTATACCAGCTGATTCGCTTCCCTGCCGATCTCTCAATTCACCAGCCGCTCTCCTGCCAACCTTTACACTCACCAGCTGCTCTCCTGCCGACCTCTACACTCACCGGCCGCTCTCCTGCCGACCTCTACACTCACCGGCCACTCTCCTGCCGACCTCTGCACTCACCGGCTGCTCTCCTGCCAACCTCTACACTCACCGGCCGCTCTCCTGCCAACCTCTACACTCACCGGCCGCTCTCCTGCCAACCTCTACACTCACCGGCCGCTCTCCTGCCGACCTCTACACTCACCGGCCGCTCTCCTGCCGACCTCTACACTCACCGGCCGCTCTCCTGCTGACCTCTACACTCACCGACCGCTCTCCTGCCGACCTCTACACTCACGGGCCGCTCTCCTGCCGACCTCTACACTCACCGGCCGCTCTCCTGCCGACCTCTACACTCACCGGCCGCTCTCCTGCCAACCTCTACACTCACTGGCTGCTCTCCTGCTGACCTCTACACTCACCGGCCGCTCTCCTGCCGACCTCTACACTCACTGGCTGCTCTCCTGCTGACCTCTACACTCACCGGCCGTTCTCCTGCCGACCTCTACACTCACCGGCCACTCTCCTGCCGACCTCTGCACTCACCGGCTGCTCTCCTGCCAACCTCTACACTCACCGGCCGCTCTCCTGCCAACCTCTACACTCACCGGCCGCTCTCCTGCCGACCTCTACACTCACCGGCCGCTCTCCTGCCGACCTCTACACTCACCGGCCGCTCTCCTGCTGACCTCTACACTCACCGACCGCTCTCCTGCCGACCTCTACACTCACCGGCCGCTCTCCTGCCGACCTCTACACTCACCGGCCGCTCTCCTGCCGACCTCTACACTCACCGGCCGCTCTCCTGCCAACCTCTACACTCACTGGCTGCTCTCCTGCTGACCTCTACACTCACCGGCCGCTCTCCTGCCGACCTCTACACTCACTGGCTGCTCTCCTGCTGACCTCTACACTCACCGGCCGTTCTCCTGCCGACCTCTACACTCACCGGCCACTCTCCTGCCGACCTCTGCACTCACCGGCTGCTCTCCTGCCAACCTCTACACTCACCGGCCGCTCTCCTGCCAACCTCTACACTCACCGGCCGCTCTCCTGCCGACCTCTACACTCACCGGCCGCTCTCCTGCCGACCTCTACACTCACCGGCCGCTCTCCTGCCGACCTCTACACTCACCGGCCGCTCTCCTGCCGACCTCTACACTCACCGGCCGCTCTCCTGCCAACCTCTACACTCACTGGCTGCTCTCCTGCTGACCTCTACACTCACCGGCCGCTCTCCTGCCGACCTCTACACTCACTGGCTGCTCTCCTGCTGACCTCTACACTCACCGGCCGTTCTCCTGCCGACCTCTACACTCACCGGCCACTCTCCTGCCGACCTCTACACTCACCGGCCGCTCTCCTGCCAACCTCTACACTCACCGGCCGCTCTCCTGCCAACCTCTACACTCACCGGCCGCTCTCCTGCCAACCTCTACACTCACCGGCCGCTCTCCTGCCGACCTCTACACTCACCGGCCGCTCTCCTGCCGACCTCTACACTCACCGGCCGCTCTCCTGCCGACCTCTACACTCACCGACCGCTCTCCTGCCGACCTCTACACTCACGGGCCGCTCTCCTGCCGACCTCTACACTCACGGGCCGCTCTCCTGCCGACCTCTACACTCACCGGCCGCTCTCCTGCCGACCTCTACACTCACCGGCCGCTCTCCTGCTGACCTCTACACACACCGGCCGCTCTCCTGCCAACCTCTACACTCACCGACCACTCTCCTGCCAACCTCTACACTCACCGGCCGCTCTCCTGCTGACCTCTACACTCACTGGCCGCTCTCCTGCTGACCTCTGCATTCACGAGCAACTTAACTTACCGATTTGTGCAACCTTATAGATGACCATTTTTAACATCTGCTTCACTTTCCTGCCGACCTCTGCACTCACCAGCCGCTTTCCTGCTGACCTGATAAAGGGTGATGATGAAGAGTATTCATAGATACAAAATATTATCATGTGTTATTTAGTTTCCTTATTGATGACTTTTTTTACTCTCCTAATAAATGTGCAAGGTGCTGCAGATTGGACTTTTTTGTTTATATATATATATTAATATATATATACATATATTTTATTTTTGTTTCCTTAATCCTTGGCACAAAATGCTGCCATTGAACACACAGGATGTTTAAAGATAATATAAGCGCCCCATAGAGGTAAAATGATCATATATAATGTTCAGTATTGTAGAAGAAAATCCAAACCATCCAATCAATTCTCATATTATGTATATTTCTATTCATATTATTACGGGTTCCCTGACAGAAGCAAGAAATGTTGTCATGTCATAACCATTTATGTCCACCAGAGGGAGCATGTGAACCACACATCTCTATTCTAGTCTATGAGAAAAGCCAGATATACACCGATCATAGGAATATAAACTATATACAGTATATATACACCGATCATAGGAATATAAACTATATACAGTATATATACACCGATCATAGGAATATAAACTATATACAGTATATATACACCGATCATAGGAATATAAACTATATACAGTATATATACACCTATCATAGGAATATAAACTATATACAGTATATATACACCTATCATAGGAATATAAACTACAGTATTTACAGTATATATACACCGATCATAGGAATATAAACTATATACAGTATATATACACCTATCATAGGAATATAAACTATATATAGTATATATACACCGATCATAGGAATATAAACTATATACAGTATACAGGTCCTTCTCAAAAAATTAGCATATTGTGATAAAGTTCATTATTTTCTGTAATGTACTGATAAACATTAGACTTTCATATATTTTAGATTCATTACACACAACTGAAGTAGTTCAAGCCTTTTCTTGTTTTAATATTGATGATTTTGGCATACAGCTCATGAAAACCCAAAAATCCTATCTCAAAAAATTAGCATATTTCATCCGACCAATAAAAGAAAAGTGTTTTTAATACAAAAAAAGTCAACCTTGAAATAATTCTGTTCAGTTATGCACTCAATACTTGGTCGGGAATCCTTTTGCAGAAATGACTGCTTCAATGCGGCGTGGCATGGAGGCAACCAGCCTGTGGCACTGCTGAGGTGTTATGGAGGCCCAGGATGCTTCGATAGTGGCCTTAAGCTCATCCAGAGTGTTGGGTCTTGCGTCTCTCAACTTTCTCTTCCCAATATCCCACAGATTCTCTATGGGGTTCAGGTCAGGAGAGTTGGCAGGCCAATTGAGCACAGTAATACCATGGTCAGTAAACCATTTACCAGTGGTTTTGGCACTGTGAGCAGGTGCCAGGTCGTGCTGAAAAATGAAATCTTCATCTCCATAAAGCTTTTCAGCAGATGGAAGCATGAAGTGCTCCAAAACCTCCTGATAGCTAGCTGCATTGACCCTGCCCTTGATAAAACACAGTGGACCAACACCAGCAGCTGACATGGCACCCCAGACCATCACTGACTGTGGGTACTTGACACTGGACTTCAGGCATTTTGGCATTTCCCTCTCCCCAGTCTCCCTCCAGACTCTGGCACCTTGATTTCCGAGTGACATGCAAAATTTGCTTTCATCCGAAAAAAGTACTTTGGACCACTGAGCAACAGTCCAGTGCTGCTTCTCTGTAGCCCAGGTCAGGCGCTTCTGCCGCTGTTTCTGGTTCAAAAGTGGCTTGACCTGGGGAATGCGGCACCTGTAGCCCATTTCCTGCACACGCCTGTTCACGGTGGCTCTGGATGTTTCTACTCCAGACTCAGTCCACTGCTTCCGCAGGTCCTCCAAGGTCTGGAATCGGTCCTTCTCCACAATCTTCTTCAGGGTCCGGTCACCTCTTCTCGTTGTGCAGCGTTTTCTGCCACACTTTTTCCTTCCCACAGACTTCCCACTGAGGTGCCTTGATACAGCACTCTGGGAACAGCCTATTCGTTCAGAAATTTCTTTCTGTGTCTTACCCTCTTGCTTGAGGGTGTCAATGATGGCCTTCTGGACAGCAGTCAGGTCGGCAGTCTTACCCATGATTGCGGTTTTGAGTAATGAACCAGGCTGGGAGTTTTTAAAAGCCTCAGGAATCTTTTGCAGGTGTTTAGAGTTAATTAGTTGATTCAGATGATTAGGTTAATAGCTCGTTTAGAGAACCTTTTCATGATATGCTAATTTTTTGAGATAGGATTTTTGGGTTTTCATGAGCTGTATGCCAAAATCATCAATATTAAAACAAGAAAAGGCTTGAACTACTTCAGTTGTGTGTAATGAATCTAAAATATATGAAAGTCTAATGTTTATCAGTACATTACAGAAAATAATGAACTTTATCACAATATGCTAATTTTTTGAGAAGGACCTGTATATACACCGATCATAGGAATATAAACTATATATAGTATATACACACCGATCATAGGAATATAAACTATATACAGTATATATACACCGATCATAGGAATATAAACTATATATAGTATATACACACCGATCATAGGAATATAAACTATATACAGTATATATACACCGATCATAGGAATATAAACTATATATAGTATATACACACCGATCATAGGAATATAAACTATATACAGTATATATACACCGATCATAGGAATATAAACTATATACAATATATATAGGGATGGGCGAACGGTTCGGCCCAAACATAAGTTCAGGTCGAACTTTTGTTGCTCGGTCGTTCGGGAAGCAGCCAAACTTTCGGGCTGTTCGACCGTTCCCCCCCCCCCCGAACCGACCACAATGCATTGCAGCGCTGAACAGTGCATTGCAAGCCCTGATTGGCTGAAGCAGTGAAAGCTTCAGCCAATCAGAGCACTGTCAGAGTCATGATTGGACACTGTCATCATGACTTTATCCAATCATGGCTCATTCCCGCCCCGCAGTATAAAAGTAATATTTCAATGGCAGCCATTTTCAGTGTGATTTTGGCGTGGAGAGAGATAGAACAGGGATCTGTTCAGTGCTATTAGTTAGTTAGTGTGCTATTCTCAGTGGCGTCACTAGGGAAATTTGCCTGCTAGAATCGGACGTCGGTGTACTGCTAGCAGAGTGGCCGCAAGTACTTGGCTGTGACACACCTAATTCTACACCTTCATTCCTCTCAGTGCATGTTTCAGAGAGGACTGAAGTTATAGTGGGGTTGGAGATCCCAGCTGATGCGGTGCAAGGAGAGGTCCGCTTTGTTCTTTGGTGTGGGTCTTTGAGGTAGGCTTGCCAACGAGCTGCATGGCAGGTCAACATATGTCTGGTCAAGCATGTGGTGCCCAAGCGGGTGATGTTTTGGCCACACGAGATACGCTTGAGACATATGTTGCAAACAGCAGCTGTGCGATCTGATGCACTCGACTCAAAAAAGGCCCACACCAAAGAACTTTTGGAATAACGGGCAGAGGCAGCGCCCTGCACAGGCGGAGCTCTGCGGTGTGATTCCGTTGGTGTGCTGCCCTTACGTTGGCCCCGGAGGGCATCCTGCCTCGTTGGAGATGTGCCTCTCTCCTCATCCTCCTCCTCCTCCTCTCTCCTATTAGGCACCCACGTGGAGTCAGTGACCTCATCATCCCCTCCCTCCTCATCACTGGAGCCAATCTGGCAGTATGCTGCAGCTGCTGGAACATGACTGCCAGATTGGTGTCCTTCTTGAGCATCCCCTCTCTCAGCTCTCACGCTACTGCCTTCCTCTAGCTGGGTATCATCATCAGACCCTTTGAAACGCTGGGCATCCTCCTGAAGCATGTACCCAACACTGTGCTCAAACAGTTCGGGGGACTCCTCAGGAGGAGGACATGGTGGGTCTAGGGAAGGAGTGACTGATGATGACATTGATACGAGGGAAGAGGAAGAATTGGCAGCTGCTTTGCCAGTACCCTGAGCCTGGGTGAGAGAGGATGAGGAGGATGAGGAGGGCTTGGTCATCCACTCTACCAAGTCTTCGGCATGATGCGGCTCAACACGTCCAGCTGCTGAAAATAAGGACAAGCGTGTCCCATGGCCACGTGCTGATGACGATGCACCACGTCCACGACCAGCACTGTTGTCTCTAGACACAGAGCCTGCTTGCCCTCTTTTATTGGCTCCTGGCTGTCTGCCTCTCCTTGTTTGCCTTCCAGACATTCTAATTGCCTGCAGGGAGATGGGAAAACCAGCAATAAGGGGTAGCTTCAGGTGTATAATGTGCAGGAGGCCCACTACGCCCGCTGTAAGTGCTGCAGATGCCTGCCTGTGTTACACAACAGGAAAACACAGCAATAAGGGCTAACTTCAGGTGTATATTTTGCAGGAAGCACACTATGCCCGCTGTAAGTGCTGCAGATGCCTGTTAGTGTAACACAAAAGAAAAAAAACACAAGCAATAAGGGATAGCTTCAGGTGTATACTGTGCAGGAGGCACACTACGCCCGCTGTAAGTGCTGCAGATGCCTGCCTGTGTTACACAACAGGAAAAAAACAGCAATAAGGGATAGCTTCAGGTGTATATTGTGCAGGAGGCACACTACGCCCGCTGTAAGTGCTGCAGATGCCTGCCTGTGTTACACAACAGGAAAATACAGCAATAAGGGCTAGCTTCAGGTGTATACTGTGCAGGAGGCTTAGCAAAAATGACACTGACACTGTCCCCTGCCTATCCTTCTCTCTCCCTGCACACAAGGTTTAGCAAAGAATATCACTGACACTGTCCCTGCCTATCCTTCTCTCTCCCTGCACACAAGTTAAATGAACAAATAGCACTGACACTGTCCCTGCCTATCCTTCTCTCTCCCTGCACACAAGTTAAATGAACAAATAGCACTGACACTGTCCCTGCCTATCCTTCTCTCTCCCTGAACCGGAACACACTACACAAGGCCGCCGCGCTGGCGGCCTTTTATAGTGTAGGGTGTGTTCGTCGAACGATCGAACAGCCGATGTTCGAGTCGAACGTATGTTCGACTCAAACACCGAGCTCATCCCTACCTCTGACCCCTGGGTGAGACCTCCTGCCTCCTGGCTGCTGGATCGGGCACCTCTGACCCCTGGATGAGACCTCCTGTCTCCTGATTGCTGAGTGGGGCACCTCTGAGCCCTGGGTAAGACCTCTTGTCTTCTGACTGCTGGATGGGTCACCTTTGACCCCTGAGTGAGACCTCCTGTCTCCTGAATGGGGCACTTCTGACCCCTAGATGAGACCTTGTGTCTCCTGATTGCTATATATATATATATATATATATATTACCAGTTCATAACCCATCTTACAATGACAGTCTATCCCTACTAAACTGCTTAGCCGCCTATTCACCCTATCCTGCTCACATGATACCTCATAGGGCCCCATTGCAGTTTATAATATGTAACTTGGGGCTCATTTACACCTGCTTTGCTGTTTGAAGAGTGATCCGAGGTCAGATTGCTCTTCAGGCAGCAATAGACAGGCAATAAGGAGGTGTTGTATTACTGTACCTCTTCACTACCCGTTTTAACCCCCTAAATACCAGACAAACATGCCCCAACAATGCATATTGTGCGCAGTTGTGGGGCAGTTGCAGCACCGTCCCAACCAATTAAATATATTATGCTTGGTGGTGGGCTCAACCAAAGGGTTTTTACCGCCCCTCAGTTGCAAGTACAAACGAGGCCTTGTAGTTTATAATTATATATTCTATATATTTGCTCTGTGTACATGCAGTGACCACTTTATTAGAGACACCCACCTGGTACCTACCTACCTATACAAGGTCAGCGGCCATTCTTGGGTATGTTGTGATATACAAATAACACTCATGTAACACCTCCCCCGATGGAGCTGCTGTTGTTCAGGTCCTCTGTTCGCAGTGCCATCAACACTCTGGGAAGCTCCAGACTCTGAGACACACCAAGGCTGATAAGGGATAACAATTCCGTAAAGAAAATGTCAATAACAGAGAAAAATAACATGACACAAATTCTGTATAACACCATAAATTACTGGAGGACCAAATGTCTCTGCCAATGAATCCTAAAACCAGGGAGGTCCTAATTAAAGGGAAATAAGGGTCTCTCCAAACTCCTCTCACTGGTCAGTGTCCTGCTAATCATTGGTGTCCATAGTTCCGGCATTCGAGCGCTCACACTTGAGTAGATCCCCCAATATCGGGCATAAGTACCTAAACTGTATCCAAAACAAAAATGGGTGACACTATCTCTTTATGAAGTGAGAAGAATGTTGTGACCAGCAATCTCACACCACCAAAGATCTGTAATTTCACCTTCTCCCTCTATCTGGAACAAGAACCAACTCCAGGCCTGGCAGTTGTGATCTCTCAGAGAACTGATGATGTCAGCGGTGACTCAGGACCTGGAGGTGACTATCTCTCATGGAACTCATGATGTCAGTGGTGACTCAGGACCTGGAGGTGACTATCTCTCATGGAACTGTTGATGTCAGTGTTGACTCGAAACCTTGCAGTGACTATCTCTCATGGAACTGTTGATGTCAGTGGTGACTCAGGACCTGCAGGTGACTATCTCTCATGGAACTGTTGAAATTGATCTTGTCAACTGTAACTCGGGACCTGGCAGCGATGATCTCTCACAGAATTGATGATGTCAGTGTTGTCTCCAAATCTGGCAGCGAAGATCATTCATGCAGCTGATGATGTCAGTGGTGACTCAGCAGGAGGTGACTATCTCTTATGAAATGTATGATGTCAAGGTGACTCGAGACCTTAAAGGGACTATCTCCCACAGACCTTAAAGCGGAGCTCCGCCGTAAAAAAAAAATATTAAAAGCCAGCAGCTAAAAACACTGCAGCTGCTGACTTTTAATAAATGGACACTTACCTGTCCTGGAGTCCAGCAATGTCGGCAGCAGAAGACGAGCAATCGCTCGTCTCTCGGCTGCCCCCACCACCATCATCGGTGAGGGTATCAGGAAGTGAAGCGTTACGGCTTCACTGCCTGGTTCCCTACTGCGCATGCACGAGTCACGCTGCGCCGTCCTCACTGTTCCCCGCTGTGTTCTGGGAGCCGTGTGTTTCCCAGAACACAACGGGGGGGGCGGGAACTGGCGTACTGCCCGCAGGTCCCCGCAGAGTCTATGCCCAGAAGTGGGTGCAAATACCTGTCTTAGACAGGTATCTGCATTCCCCTCCCCCCTGAAAGGTGCCAATTGTGGCACCGGAGGGGGGGGGGGGGAATCCGATGAGCGGAAGTTCCACTTTAGGGTGGAGCTCCGCTTTAAGATGTTAGTGGGGACTCAAGACCTTGCAGTGACTATCTCTCACAGAACTGAGGATGTCAGCGGTGACACAGGACCTGGAGGTGACTATCTCTCATGGAACTGTTGATGTTAGTGGTGACTCTAGACCTTGCAGTGCCTATATCTCATGGAACTGTTGATGTCAGCGGTGTCTCAAAACCTTGCAGTGACTATCTATCATGGAACTGATGATGTCAGTGTTGACTCGAAACCTTGCAGTGACTGTCTCTCATGGAACTGATAATGTCAGGGGTGACTCAGGACCTTGCAGTGACTTTCTCTCATGGAACCAATGATGTCAGTTGTGACTCAAAACCCTGAAGTGACCATCTCTCACAGAACTGATGATGTTCCCAGTGACTTGGGACCTGCAGGTGACTATCTCTCATGTAACTGATAATGTCAGTGGTGACTCTAGACCATGCGGTGGCTATATCTCATGGAACTGATGATGTTAGTGGTGACTTGGGACATGGAGGTGACTGTCTCTCATGGAA
Source organism: Rana muscosa (assembly GCA_029206835.1). Classification (NCBI taxonomy): domain Eukaryota; kingdom Metazoa; phylum Chordata; class Amphibia; order Anura; family Ranidae; genus Rana; species Rana muscosa. The sequence continues at coordinate 190,497,265 of CM055127.1, forward strand.
CTGATGATGTCAGTGGTGACTTGGGACATGGAGGTGACTGTCTCTCATGGAACTGATGATGTCAGTGGTGACTTGGGACATGGAGGTGACTATCTCTCATGGAACTGATGATGTCAGTGGTGACTTGGGACCTGCAGGTGACTATCTCTCATGTAACTGATAATGTCAGTGGTGACTCTAGACCATGCGGTGGCTATATCTCATGGAACTGATGATGTTAGTGGTGACTTGGGACATGGAGGTGGCTATATCTCATGGAACTGATGATGTTAGTGGTGACTTGGGACATGGAGGTGACTGTCTCTCATGGAACTGATGATGTCAGTGGTGACTTGGGACATGGAGGTGACTATCTCTCATGGAACTGATGATGTCAGTGGTGACTTGGGACATGGAGGTGACTGTCTCTCATGGAACTGATGATGTCAGTGGTGACTTGGGACATGGAGGTGACTATCTCTCATGGAACTGATGATGTCAGTGGTGACTTGGGACATGGAGGTGACTATCTCTCATGGAACTGATGATGTCAGTGGTGACTTGGGACCTGCAGGTGACTATCTCTCATGTAACTGATAATGTCAGCGGTGACTCTAGACCTTGCGGTGGCTATATCTCATGGAACTGATGATGTTAGTGGTAAATCAGGACCTGGAGGTGACTATCTGTCATGAAACCGATGATGTGAGCAGCGACTCAGGACCTCGAGGTAACGATCTCTCATGGAACTGATGATGTCAGTGGTGACTTGGGACATGGAGGTGACTGTCTCTCATGGAACTGATGATGTCAGTGGTGACTTGGGACATGGAGGTGACTGTCTCTCATGGAACTGATGATGTCAGTGGTGACTTGGGACATGGAGGTGACTGTCTCTCATGGAACTGATGATGTTAGTGGTGACTCGGGACATGGAGGTGACTGTCTCTCATGGAACTGATGATGTCAGTGGTGACTCGGGACATGGAGGTGACTGTCTCTCATGGAACTGATGATGTCAGTGGTGACTTGGGACATGGAGGTGACTGTCTCTCATGGAACTGATGATGTTAGTGGTGACTCGGGACATGGAGGTGACTGTCTCTCATGGAACTGATGATGTTAGTGGTGACTCGGGTCATGGAGGTGACTGTCTCTCATGGAACTGATGATGTCAGTGGTGACTCGGGACATGGAGGTGACTGTCTCTCATGGAACTGATGATGTCAGTGGTGACTTGGGACATGGAGGTGACTGTCTCTCATGGAACTGATGATGTCAGTGGTGACTTGGGACATGGAGGTGACTGTCTCTCATGGAACTGATGATGTCAATGACAACTCCAGACCTGGCAGTGCTGATTTATCAAGGAACTGATGATGTCAGTGGTGACTCAGGACCTTGAGGTGACTGTCTATCACGGAGGACCTGGCAGTGGTGATCTGTATGGTAAGGGATTAGTAAATCCCTTTAATTTAAACCTTTCACATTGGAAACATGGATCCTGTCATATCGATCCTCTGACCCAGCACCAGTATTCTGATTGGGACTTTTAACTTTTGTGTTCAGCATATTTGTTTTAGGTCATTGACTTGGAAAGAACTGAGACCGGCATGTTGACATAATGGACAGCTAACAAGTTTTGGAGGTCAGACATTTCCCTCACTCTTTAGTTCTCTATTGCTCTGGGGACAGGTTCACTTCAATGCCTGTGATGTGATCTGATTGCTGTGCTCGAGTAGGCAACATGTGTTCCACTCATTTGTCAAAGCCTCAACACGAGCTTCCAGATGCAATCCTCAGACCTGCTGTGTTGACATAGCTGAGCAGAAGACGAGGTAAGCGGTAAGCGTGTTTGGTCAGGACTTTGCATGTTTCCAAACCACCGCTCAGGAGAGAAAACACATTTACAGCCACAATAGTAACAGGTGTTTGTTTTGGGTAATGATCTATAAACCTCCCTGGCACTTAATGTTTAAAGTATATTTAGTTATAGAGAAATGGAAATACACAGGACAGAACTCAGAGCAGTCACTCCGTAGGGGCCAACGATGTGAAGAAAGTGTAGATACAGATGACTATGGAGGGATCCACCACAGGTAATACACAGGAGGATAAAACTCAGAGCAGTCACTCCATAGGTGGCAACAGTGTGAAATACGTGTAGATACAGACAACTATGGAGAGATCCACCACCACAGGTAATGGGAACATCAATGTCCATATGACTCTTGACATGTGTCCCTAAAGCCCCATACAAACGGTTGGACTTCAAACAAACTTTTCCGTGGATTTTTGTTTGAAGGGCGTTGGCCGTGAACTTGGTATGCATACACACGGCAGGACTTTTTCAGCCAACTTTCACCGAATCACGTGTTTTTTCTGCTCTTTTCTGTTCTTTACCGCCACCCTATGGTCAACTTCTGCTATTGTTGGTTGATTTTAGCATTGGTTCTGAGCATGCGTATTTTTACTTTGGTCTAAAGTCCGATGGACTTCTGTACACACAATAGGATTTTGCACTGTAGGACTTTTGTTGCCGAAAAGTTTGTCCGTTTGCAGAGGGAACATTTGTCTGATGAAAACCGAAAAAGTTTGTCCGATGGAGCGTACACACGGTCAATTTTTTTTGAAAACCTGCTCATTTCGAAGTTTGTTGTCAAAAAGTCAGACCGTGTGTATGGGGCTTAAGTCCGTCGGAATTTCCCACGGAAAAAGTGTGATGGGGCATACACACGGTCGGAATATCCGATGAAAAGCTCCCATCGGATTTTTTCCATCGGAAAATCCGACCGTGTGTATGCGGCATTACATATCCCTAATGTCTCAATGTTTACACATTTGCAGATCACCCAGTGTTCTTCAAGCTGACCAACTATACTGATCACGTATCCCTATCTATTTAGGTTTATGGATCTTAACCCACTTTACCTAGAAATCATGTAGTTGATGCTGATTGGTGGATTGGATGTCTTGTGAAGTCCATTTGGTTCAACTTCTCATTCTTATTCAGTCAGCTGCAGCACTTTTTAATGCTTCACGTACGAGACAGAAGACCTCAACATTGGAGGCTACTTTACCTTTTTCCTTACGTTATTGCAGTTCCTAATGCTCAATAACCCCCTCGTTACAACAAGGGGAACCTAGGAGCTTCAGGCGGGATTTCTTGGACTTTGAGTTGTGTTTTTCACTGACTGGAATGAAATGAATTGCATTTGCACATGTCTATTTGTAAGGGAACGGAGCTGTAAGAAGGTTCCTGTGCACGACATTATAGTGAACAGAGAGATAAAGTAACTAAGGGCTGAGCAGAGTATTATTAATATGTTACATTCCATTGTGTTTCAGCGTATGGCAGTTTGATTTGGTTTAAAAAAAAAAAAAATTATCAGCCTTGTACAAATATTCCTTCTTTTACTTCAGCATGGTCCATCTGGGAATTAATTTTTTGTGCCTAACTAAATCTGGTTACTTGATTTCCCATAATCCAGTAGACATGCGCACACTGAAATATTTTGTTTCGGAATTTTGTTTTCGTCCGAAAAATAAATTTATTTAGTTACTCCCGAAATTCGTTTTTATTTATTTAGTTTTTCGTTAAAAAATGCATTCAATCGAAAATTCGAATTAAGGTAGAATCTGTCATTGAAGGCTTATGGTGTCTGTCGAATGTTCCAAGAAGATTAGACGGAGCAGCGAAACTGTACGACGCTGCAATCATACATTTCCGGTAGAATGTTCCGCCTACAAGCTATAGTAGAATTCTAATGTTGTATGACACTAGTAATAATTATATTTATTAATTATTATTATTAGTCAACCAACATTAGAATTCTTCTATAGCCTTTGGGCGGAGAATTTGACCATAAATGACCGCTCGTGGTGATCGTATGTTTTTAGCTGCTTCGTTGTATCATCATGTCTCTATAATGTTGAATATTTTCTCTCTATAATGTCCAATCTTTTCTCTCTATGTAGAATAATCTCGAACTAATAGAGTTAAGGTTAGGCACATTCGACCACAGGTTCTATAGACACAGATCGCTATTGTCAGCTTCATGTCCAATCTCCTATCTATATCAAACTGTTGTCGCAACGAAAACGAAAATAAAGCAATTGTTTATGTCGGATCTTTCAAATTTCGGATTCTGCGCTTTCGTTATCGTTTGTTAAAACGATAAGGAAAATACCCGAAATTCGGACGAAAACTAATGCACATGTCTATAATCCAGGGCAGGGGTTGTCAATGTTGGGGCACCAAGCTTCAGATACCCAATTTTTCAGGGGGCCCCCAAAATATGTCCTTTTATAAAGTCTTCCAAAATTCTCATATCGCAATACTGAGGACCCCCCAAAAAGGCCTAATTTGAATTTTCGTTGCACACGTTGTGCCCCCCTGTCTAGAACAATGGGCCAGCACAGTTTAACCACTTAAGGACAGAGCCTCGGTTTGCCTCATTTTTTTGTGTCCCACCTAAAACATTGACACTAAAGGTAAATTAAACATTTATTTTTTTAATTCCTGCCCAAAATATACTGACCCTGACTTTTGAATCTGACCTTTGACCCTAACACTAACCCTGGTACTAACCTAGATCAAACCTTGATCTAGATATTTTTCTTTTCTTTTTTATTAATTATTTATTTTATATTTTTTTTACACACACTTTTTTTTCCCCAATCTGCAAGGAAAGAGAGAGATACAATGAATCTTTCCTCTCCATTCACAGAAAGAGAAGCACAGGGATGGGCTGCACAGTGACTGATTGCTGTAGTAACCAATCAGAGGCTACCACAGCGATCAGGTGACCCAGAATTGGGATTTCTGGGTCCTAATTGTTAGTACTTGGCCCGGGGCTCTTGGTGAGACTCTGGTCTCTGTGCTAGGAGCGTCATGCACGGTGTACTCCCGGCACAAAGGGAGATAGGCATATATGCAGCCCCACGGAAAAAAAAAAAAGAGCCCTTTGCAGTTTGGCCACATATATGTGTTGGCGGTAATGGGGTTAAATGCATGTTTGGGATGTGGTGCTGGGAATAACATAGGAGGGGAGACAATATCTTGAAATACAATCAAGTGCAAACAAAAAAAAATATATATATATATATATATATATATATATATTTTTTTTTCATTTCATCTAGGGCCCCTGGTGGTAAGTTGCCCGCTTCACATCACCTGTGGACCTGTCTACAGGTGGATCTCCTACCTTATTTAAAGTTAATGTTTATAACTGTTTATCACTCTGTAAGTGGTAATTTTGCTTATTGCTTCTTTACACTTATTAGCTGTTATCTGTATAAGATGTCTGAGACATCTTGACACCCTGACGAAGCCCCAATGGGCGAAACATGTAGGGACTACGTATGATTCTCTCAGCACAATACTGAGGCAAGCACCATTTTGGAATTACCCTATTGTGAATCTATTTAGTGATACCGCTCGTATTTTTATCAATTTTGTATAAATTGTCGATAAACTTTGTTATATTTTTTTACCAATGTGGTAATTGAATCTTCCATTGTGCCTAATACTAATTTATTAGCACCGTTATGGTCCCGTTTCTTTTCCTTTTGTTTTTCATATATATATATATATATATATATATATTTCCTTTCCTTGTACATGATTGGGTATCTTTTGCAAACAGAATTAACACTACAGTCACTAAGCTAAGTGAAAATTCCCTTGATAAGTGTCCAGCCTATTTACCTTTAGTAAAGTCTAAAAGAGACACAAAACATCATTAGGTTGTTCGGGTCTCTAGCATCTACCAAAAAGCTGAAGTATCCATTTTTCTTGCAGCTTTAGCCCACAAATAAATACACACACACACAGAGAATGGTGCTCCAACCTCTGCAGGATGGGAGTCTAGATTGTCTAATTTTACATATAACCAAAGTGGGATGCCAGTGAGGTAATGAAAGACCTTGGACACCTGCAATGACAAAGCAGTTCTAAAAACAATACGGAGAGATCAGCTTACTTCAAGCCCTGAATGCACGAAAGAGCAGGAAAATAACCATATGGATCTTGTGTTCTGAAAAGGGCGATTCACGAGGCTGTCCTGGTCTTTTCGACTCTTTATGGAACACTTACCTCTTTTCTTCACCTCTATCAATTGTTTCCAGCAAAGAAATGGAGAAGATACAAGTGATAGGAACCAGCAGTCTAGTTCAACTGTTCTCAACCAGGGTTTTGTGGAATCGTCATGTTCCTCCAGACATTGCTAGGGGTTCCATTAGCTGTGGCTCCAATCCAATGGTACTTAGCATAATTCTGGGAGCCAACAGCATGACACCAATTATCTTTTTATCTGTCTGTAAAAGGGTTGCATTCTGACCACTAACCATAAAGAGGGCATTTCAACTATTGACTATCAGGCCTTGTACACACGACCGATTTTCTCGGCAAGAACCAGCAAGAAACTTGCTGGCAGAGAGGTCTTGCCGAGTAAATCGGTCGTGTGTACGCTGCTATCGGGTTTCTCGTCGAGAAAACCGACAAGAAACCTCGACGAGAAAATAGAGAACCTGCTCTCTATTTTCTCGTCGAGATTCTCCTCGGCATGTTTCTCGACGAGAAAAGTGAGTGTGTGTACACTTACCTGTCCTCCCGGAAGCCCGCGCATGTTCAAAATGAATTCGACGCATGCGCGGTAGCTTCCTAGGCATACGTAGGGTATACCAAGATGGCGGCGACGGCATCGAATGTGACGAGCGCATGCTCGTCGTAGTCGATGACGTCACCGCGTACGCTCCATTCAAAGAACCGCGGGTTCTTTGAAACGAGCGTGTGTACACTCGGCCGGGACAAGTTTCTTGTCCAAGAATCTCGTCAAAAAAAACGACATGTTTTTTTCAACGAGAATCTCGGCCGTGTGTACGAGGCCTCAGTGTAAGGGACATTCTTCCCAATTTTTCTTTATTAAAGGACTTGCAATCAATAAGCATAAAAACAATATATATACATATTTACATAAAAATGAAAATAAATATAGCAAATCTGCTCTCAAACAAAAAGGACTTTACAGCAAAAGCAAAAATCATGTCATTACTGGAAAATAAATCCTTCTACAACTCACACCAACACAGAAAAAGAAAAGAGCTCCTCACCCAGAGATGGGCAGATCACCAAAGGCAGGTCTGATATGCCATCAGGATGATTGGGGGAGTAGTTTCTTAACCCTTACCACACTCTCATCCCCAGAAACAGCTCTCTTCAGACTGCGTGACTCCCCCTCATCCATAGATGATAAAGAGAAAGATACATCTGACATTTCATCACCCGACAAAACAGAAAAGGTGTTGCCAAGAGGAACCCCTCCTGGGTCTGACTCTGAGGAAGAAATTACCGCTTTTCTTGTCTTCCTCTTCTTTTTTTTCTTCCTCCTAATCTTCTCCCACCCCTCATCATCCGAATCCCCATCAACAGAGGGTGAGACATGGGGTATGGACACCCTTCCATCAGCCCCACCCCCATCCAGCACCCCCACATTCCCCTGACCACGTTTACGCTGCTGAGGGGCAGGGACTGGAGGCTGAATGGGAAGATCTGCTAAACCTGCCCCCCAGCAGCTTCCGCTAGTCTGGAGGATCTACGTATAGATGGATTAGGGACCACCACAGGAGGAACAGACTCAGGGACCACATCACTAGGGGAAACTGAAACAACAGATGTCACAGACACAGGAGGGACAGACTCAGGGACCACATCACTAGGGGAAACAGAGACAGATGTCACAGACACACGAGGGACAGACTCAGGGACCACATCACTAGGGGAAACTGAAACAGATGTCACAGACACAGGAGGGACAGACTCAGGGACCACATCACTAGGGGAACAGAAACATCAGATGTCACAGACACAGGAGGGACAACAACTGTTTCAGCGGCCTCATCCTCCTTATCTAGCCTCTGCAGCTCAGCCTCCAATCCTGGCAAGTTATGTAATGCCTCTGGGCATTGATTATAAGGATGACCGAGCTTTTGGCACAAATTGCACCGAATTTTGGTACAATCCTTAGCCAAATGGCCCAGCTCCTGGCACATTGAACACTTTTTACGGGTGCAGGTAGATGAAAAATGGCCCTTTTCACCACATTTGTTACAGACTTTAGGCTGACCTTGGTAAAAAATGGTCAGCCTATCTCTCCCCAGAAAGGCTGAACAGGGCAGATGTTGGACTACATTTCCCAGCACCCCCAATTTTAATGACACTGTCCAGGCCCCTGTCCAAATCTCATGCAGATCAAGGACCTTCCGCAGTGGAGCGAGGACCTCACCATATCGGCGTAGCCATACTATTAAATCAGCCTCTGGTATAGATTCATTGCGCACCAGGATCATGACAGATTTTATCAGAGGCTGCCTGGAAATCACCTTTGGCACCCAACCTTTCCACTGCGGAAGGCCCCCGCACCTCCTAAATCGTTCCCAAAACAAATCCAAACCCTCAGGCTTTACAAAGGACAAATCAAACTCATAACTCCAAACGGGGCAAATCAAAGCAAAAATATCCGAAACATTAAACCCCATTTCCAGAACCAACTCTGCCACCCTTCCCCTTACTGGTGTGGTCCCCTCCCCCTCCCACCTCAACTGGACCACATTTCTCCTCTTGTACCCACTAACCATCCCCCCACCAAATCTTCCCAAATTGTGACCACTAACATTTGCAGCATTCCCCCCACCCTCCTTGGTGCGACTCCCCAAAACTGACGCATAACTCCCCGCATTCCCCCCAGCAGAAAAAACATCTGTTTGTTTTGAACCATCTGACACATTTGTAGCAGATATCGATTGTACAGATTTGGTCTGAACAATCGATGAGTCTTTCCTCTGCTGAGCAGGGGGAGGAATGTCATTTTTATTTTTCCCAGCAGTATTAACCCCTTCACCACCACCCAGCACAGTATTAACACCTTCACCACCACCCACCACATCCATTGCTTTATCATTACTGTCATTCTTAGTACTTGCTGGAATATTCACAGTTCCTGCCGTCTTCCCAGCAGTGACAGTTCCCTCTGCTGTGCTTGTAGAAGCTTCAGCTGGCCGGTTCTCTTCCATCAGGACAGGACTTCCATCAGGGGACAGTGCAGGCTGGTCTGACACTGCAACAGGTGAAACCTCCATGGCTTCTTCCACTGCACATGGTGCAATATGCTGATCCCCTCCCCCACCACAGGGAGGCTCAGGTGAGACAATCTCATTGCAAACAGCAGGCATACCTTGTGCAGCAAACTTAGAGGAACTACAGGTCCCAGCAGAAACTCCAGGCAACTCTTTGCACAAGGCCTTCTCTTTCTGCTCCTCAGTCAGGACACCGTCCACCACAGCAGGTGGGGCCATGGAACTTGCTGTCTGGCTGGCAAATTTCCTCTCATTATCACATTTTTCTTTCATCTTTTCCAATAATAAACATTGTTTCTTCACCTTTTCCTCCAATTCCTGTAACTCAGGCTTCATGGCCGAACGATTTTTACCCCAGGCCTGGAAATATTTGGTTTTAAAGGTTTTGTGTTCAGCCTTCAAAACTTTAAGTTTTTCTTCTGCTCTTCCTATCGCCCTAAAACGATCGATAATCTTCTGACTGAAGACATTTGTATCCATAGCAGGGCCTGGACCCACAGTCAGGTCCTCCACCGCCTTCTCACTAGGCCCCGTGTCATCAGGGGGATCCCTCCCAGGGCCTCCCCCAGGATCAGGCATTATTCCTGGGCCAAGCTAGCAGGCAAGGCCCAGGCTTGAAAAAGGCTGGTTCTCAGAGAGAGCTCTTTGGGTGTGTCCTCCTCCTTCTTCCCACTGACCACCAATGTAAGGAACATTCTTCCCACTGACCACCAATGTAAGGAACATTCATCTCACTGATCACCAATGTAAGGAACATTCTTCTCACTGATCACCAATGTAAGGAACATTCTTCTCACTGATCACCAATGTAAGGAACATTCTTCCCACTGATCACCAATGTAAGGAACATTCTTCCCACTGATCACCAATGTAAGGGACATTCTTCTCACTGATCACCAATGTAAGGAATATTCTTCCCACTGATCACCAATGTAAGGAACATTCTTCTCACTGACCACCAATGTAAGGAACATTCTTCTCACTGATCACCAATGTAAGGAACATTCTTCCCACCGATCACCAATGTAAGGGACATTCTTCCCACTGATCACCAATGTAAGGGACATTCTTCTCACTGATCACCAATGTAAGGAATATTCTTCTCACTGATCACCAATGTAAGGAATATTCTTCTCACTGATCACCAATGTAAGGGACATTCTTCTCACTGATCACCAATGTAAGGAGCATTCTTCTCACTGATCACCAATGTAAGGGACATTCTTCTCACTGATCACCAATGTAAGGAACATTCTTCTCACTGATCACCAATGTAAGGAACATTCTTCCCACTGATCACCAATGTAAGGGACATTCTTCCCACTGATCACCAATGTAAGAAACATTCTTCTCACTGATCACCAATGTAGGGAACATTCTTCCCACTGATCACCAATGTAAGGAACATTCTTCCCACTGATCACCAATGTAAGGAACATTCTTCCCACTGATCACCAATGTAAGGAACATTCTTCCCACTGATCACCAATGTAAGGGACATTCTTCTCACTGATCACCAATGTAAGGAACATTCTTCTCACTGATCACCAATGTAAGGAACATTCTTCTCACTGATCACCAATGTAAGGAACATTCTTCTCACTGATCACCAATGTAAGGAACATTCTTCTCACTGATCACCAATGTAAGGAACATTCTTCCCACTGATCACCAATGTAAGGGACATTCTTCTCACTGATCACCAATGTAAGGAACATTCTTCCCACTGATCACCAATGTAAGGAACATTCTTCTCACTGATCACCAATGTAAGGAACATTCTTCCAACTGATCACCAATGTAAGGAACATTCTTCTCACTGATCACCAATGTAAGGAACATTCTTCTCACTGATCACCAATGTAAGGAACATCTTTCCACTGATCACCAATGTAAGGAACATTCTTCTCACTGATCACCAATGTAAGGAACATCTTTCCACTGATCACCAATGTAAGGAACATTCTTCCCACTGATCACCAATGTAAGGAACATTCTTCCCACTGATCACCAATGTAAGGAACATCTTTCCACTGATCACCAATGTAAGGAACATTCTTCTCACTGATCACCAATGTAAGGAACATCTTTCCACTGATCACCAATGTAAGGAACATTCTTCCCACTGATCACCAATGTAAGGAACATTCTTCCCACTGATCACCAATGTAAGGAACATCTTTCCACTGATCACCAATGTAAGGAACATTCTTCTCACTGATCACCAATGTAAGGGACATTCTTCTCACTGATCACCAATGTAAGGAACATTCTTCTCACTGATCACCAATGTAAGGAATATTCTTCCCACTGACCACCAATGTAAGGGACATTCTTCTCACTGATCACCAATGTAAGGAACATTCTTCCCACTGATCACCAATGTAAGGGACATTCTTCCCACTGATCACCAATGTAAGGAACATTCTTCTCACTGATCACCAATGTAAGGAACATTCTTCCCACTGATCACCAATGTAAGGGACATTCTTCCCACTGATCACCAATGTAAGGGACATTCTTCTCACTGATCACCAATGTAAGGAATATTCTTCCCACTGACCACCAATGTAAGGAACATTCTTCTCACTGATCACCAATGTAAGGAACATTCTTCCCACTGATCACCAATGTAAGGGACATTCTTCCCACTGATCACCAATGTAAGGGACATTCTTCTCACTGATCACCAATGTAAGGAACATTCTTCCCACTGATCACCAATGTAAGGGACATTCTTCCCACTGATCACCAATGTAAGGAACATTCTTCCCACTGATCACCAATGTAAGGGACATTCTTCCCACTGATCACCAATGTAAGGGACATTCTTCCCACTGATCACCAATGTAAGGGACATTCTTCTCACTGATCACCAATGTAAGGAACATTCTTCCAACTGATCACCAATGTGAGGAACATTCTTCTCACTGATCACCAATGTAAGGAACATTCCTCCCACTGACCACCAATGTAAGGAGCATTCTCCCCACTGATCACCAATGTAAGGAACATTCTTCTCACTGATCACCAATGTAAGGAACATTCTTCCAACTGATCACCAATGTAAGGAACATTCTTCCCACTGACCACCAATGTAAGGAACATTCTTCCCACTGATCACCAATGTAAGGAACATCTTTCCACTGATCACCAATATAAGGAACATTCTTCTCACTGATCACCAATGTAAGGAACATCTTTCCACTGATCACCAATGTAAGGAACATTCTTCCCACTGATCACCAATGTAAGGAACATTCTTCCCACTGATCACCAATGTAAGGAACATCTTTCCACTGATCACCAATGTAAGGAACATTCTTCTCACTGATCACCAATGTAAGGGACATTCTTCTCACTGATCACCAATGTAAGGAACATTCTTCTCACTGATCACCAATGTAAGGAATATTCTTCCCACTGACCACCAATGTAAGGGACATTCTTCTCACTGATCACCAATGTAAGGAACATTCTTCCCACTGATCACCAATGTAAGGGACATTCTTCCCACTGATCACCAATGTAAGGAACATTCTTCTCACTGATCACCAATGTAAGGAACATTCTTCCCACTGATCACCAATGTAAGGGACATTCTTCCCACTGATCACCAATGTAAGGGACATTCTTCCCACTGATCACCAATGTAAGGGACATTCTTCTCACTGATCACCAATGTAAGGAACATTCTTCTCACTGACCACCAATGTAAGGAACATTCTTCCCACTGACCACCAATGTAAGGAGCATTCTTCCCACTGACCACCAATGTAAGGAACATTCCTCCCACTGACCACCAATGTAAGGAGCATTCTCCCCACTGATCACCAATGTAAGGAACATTCTTCTCACTGATCACCAATGTAAGGAACATTCTTCCAACTGATCACCAATGTAAGGAACATTCTTCCCACTGACCACCAATGTAAGGAACATTCTTCCCACTGATCACCAATGTAAGGAACATCTTTCCACTGATCACCAATGTAAGGAACATTCTTCTCACTGATCACCAATGTAAGGAACATCTTTCCACTGATCACCAATGTAAGGAACATTCTTCCCACTGATCACCAATGTAAGGAACATTCTTCCCACTGATCACCAATGTAAGGAACATTCTACTCACTGATCACCAATGTAAGGAACATTCTTCTCACTGATCACCAATGTAAGGAACATTCTTCCCACTGATCACCAATGTAAGGAACATTCTTCCCACTGATCACCAATGTAAGGAACATCTTTCCACTGATCACCAATGTAAGGAACATTCTTCTCACTGATCACCAATGTAAGGAACATTCTTCCCACTGATCACCAATGTAAGGGACATTCTTCCCACTGATCACCAATGTAAGGAACATTCTTCTCACTGATCACCAATGTAAGGAACATTCTTCTCACTGATCACCAATGTAAGGAACATTCTTCTCACTGATCACCAATGTAAGGAATATTCTTCCCACTGATCACCAATGTAAGGAATATTCTTCCCACTGACCACCAATGTAAGGAACATTCTTCCAACTGATCACCAATGTAAGGAACATTCTTCCCACTGACCACCAATGTAAGGAACATTCTTCCCACTGATCACCAATGTAAGGAACATTCTTCTCACTGATCACCAATGTAAGGAACATCTTTCCACTGATTACCAATGTAAGGAGCATTCTTCTCACTGATCACCAATGTAAGGAACATTCTTCCCACTGATCACCAATGTAAGGAACATTCTTCCCACTGATCACCAATGTAAGGGACATTCTTCTCACTGATCACCAATGTAAGGAACATTCTTCCCACTGACCACCAATGTAAGGAACATTCTTCCCACTGATCACCAATGTAAGGAGCATTCTTCTCACTGACCACCAATGTAAGGAGCATTCTTCTCACTGACCACCAATGTAAGGAACATTCTTCCAACTGATCACCAATGTAAGGAACATTCTTCCCACTGACCACCAATGTAAGGAACATTCTTCCCACTGATCACCAATGTAAGGAACATCTTTCCACTGATCACCAATGTAAGGAACATTCTTCTCACTGATCACCAATGTAAGGAACATTCTTCCCACTGATCACCAATGTAAGGAACATTCTTCCCACTGATCACCAATGTAAGGAACATTCTTCCCACTGATCACCAATGTAAGGAACATTCTTCTCACTGATCACCAATGTAAGGGACATTCTTCCCACTGATCACCAATGTAAGGAACATTCTTCTCACTGACCACCAATGTAAGGAACATTCTTCCCACTGACCACCAATGTAAGGAGCATTCTTCCCACTGACCACCAATGTAAGGAACATTCCTCCCACTGACCACCAATGTAAGGAGCATTCTTCTCACTGACCACCAATGTAAGGAACATTCTTCCAACTGATCACCAATGTAAGGAACATTCTTCCCACTGACCACCAATGTAAGGAACATTCTTCCCACTGATCACCAATGTAAGGAACATCTTTCCACTGATCACCAATGTAAGGAACATTCTTCTCACTGATCACCAATGTAAGGAGCCTTCTTCCCACTGATCACCAATGTAAGGAACATTCTTCCCACTGATCACCAATGTAAGGAACATTCTTCTTACTGATCACCAATGTAAGGAACATTCTTCTCACTGATCACCAATGTAAGGAACATTCTTCCCACTGATCACCAATGTAAGGAACATTCTTCCCACTGACCACCAATGTAAGGAACATTCTTCCCACTGACCACCAATGTAAGGAACATTCTTCCCACTGATCACCAATGTAAGGAACATTCTTCTCACTGATCACCAATGTAAGGAACATTCTTCTCACTGATCACCAATGTAAGGAACATTCTTCTCACTGATCACCAATGTAAGGAACATTCTTCCCACTGATCACCAATGTAAGGAACATTCTTCTCACTGATCACCAATGTAAGGAACATTCTTCCCACTGATCACCAATGTAAGGAACATTCTTCTCACTGATCACCAATGTAAGGAATATTCTTCCCACTGACCACCAATGTAAGGAACATTCTTCTCACTGATCACCAATGTAAGGAACATTCTTCCCACTGATCACCAATGTAAGGGACATTCTTCCCACTGATCACCAATGTAAGGAACATTCTTCCCACTGATCACCAATGTAAGGAACATTCTTCCCACTGATCACCAATGTAAGGAACATTCTTCCCACTGATCACCAATGTAAGGAACATTCTTCTCACTGATCACCAATGTAAGGAACATTCTTCCCACTGATCACCAATGTAAGGGACATTCTTCCCACTGATCACCAATGTAAGGAACATTCTTCCCACTGATCACCAATGTAAGGGACATTCTTCCCACTGATCACCAATGTAAGGGACATTCTTCTCACTGATCACCAATGTAAGGAACATTCTTCTCACTGACCACCAATGTAAGGAACATTCCTCCCACTGACCACCAATGTAAGGAGCATTCTCCCCACTGATCACCAATGTAAGGAACATTCTTCCAACTGATCACCAATGTAAGGAACATTCTTCCCACTGACCACCAATGTAAGGAACATTCTTCCCACTGATCACCAATGTAAGGAACATCTTTCCACTGATCACCAATGTAAGGAACATTCTTCTCACTGATCACCAATGTAAGGAACATCTTTCCACTGATCACCAATGTAAAGAACATTCTTCCCACTGATCACCAATGTAAGGAACATTCTTCCCACTGATCACCAATGTAAGGAACATCTTTCCACTGATCACCAATGTAAGGAACATTCTTCTCACTGATCACCAATGTAAGGGACATTCTTCCCACTGATCACCAATGTAAGGAACATCTTTCCACTGATCACCAATGTAAGGAACATTCTTCTCACTGATCACCAATGTAAGGAACATCTTTCCACTGATTACCAATGTAAGGAGCATTCTTCCCACTGATCACCAATGTAAGGAACATTCCTCCCACTGACCACCAATGTAAGGAGCATTCTTCTCACTGACCACCAATGTAAGGAACATTCTTCCAACTGATCACCAATGTAAGGAACATCTTTCCACTGATCACCAATGTAAGGAACATTCTTCTCACTGATCACCAATGTAAGGAACATCTTTCCACTGATTACCAATGTAAGGAACATCTTTCCACTGATCACCAATGTAAGGAACATCTTTCCACTGATCACCAATGTAAGGAACATTCTTCTCACTGATCACCAATGTAAGGAACATCTTTCCACTGATCACCAATGTAAGGAACATTCTTCCCACTGATCACCAATGTAAGGAACATTCTTCTCACTGATCACCAATGTAAGGAACATTCTTCCCACTGATCACCAATGTAAGGAACATTCTTCCCACTGATCACCAATGTAAGGGACATTCTTCCCACTGATCACCAATGTAAGGGACATTCTTCCCACTGATCACCAATGTAAGGGACATTCTTCTCACTGATCACCAATGTAAGGAACATTCTTCTCACTGACCACCAATGTAAGGAACATTCCTCCCACTGACCACCAATGTAAGGAGCATTCTTCCCACTGATCACCAATGTAAGGAACATCTTTCCACTGATCACCAATGTAAGGAACATTCTTCCCACTGACCACCAATGTAAGGAACATTCTTCCCACTGATCACCAATGTAAGGAACATCTTTCCACTGATCACCAATGTAAGGAACATTCTTCTCACTGATCACCAATGTAAGGAACATTCTTCCAACTGATCACCAATGTAAGGGACATTCTTCTCACTGATCACCAGTGTAAGGAGCATTCTTCCCACCGATCACCAATGTAAGGAATATTCTTCCCACTGACCACCAATGTAAGGGACATTCTTCTCACTGATCACCAATGTAAGGAACATTCTTCCCACTGATCACCAATGTAAGGGACATTCTTCCCACTGATCACCAATGTAAGGAACATTCTTCTCACTGATCACCAATGTAAGGAACATTCTTCCCACTGATCACCAATGTAAGGGACATTCTTCCCACTGATCACCAATGTAAGGGACATTCTTCCCACTGATCACCAATGTAAGGGACATTCTTCTCACTGATCACCAATGTAAGGAACATTCTTCTCACTGACCACCAATGTAAGGAACATTCTTCCCACTGACCACCAATGTAAGGAGCATTCTTCCCACTGACCACCAATGTAAGGAACATTCCTCCCACTGACCACCAATGTAAGGAGCATTCTCCCCACTGATCACCAATGTAAGGAACATTCTTCTCACTGATCACCAATGTAAGGAACATTCTTCCAACTGATCACCAATGTAAGGAACATTCTTCCCACTGACCACCAATGTAAGGAACATTCTTCCCACTGATCACCAATGTAAGGAACATCTTTCCACTGATCACCAATGTAAGGAACATTCTTCTCACTGATCACCAATGTAAGGAACATCTTTCCACTGATCACCAATGTAAGGAACATTCTTCCCACTGATCACCAATGTAAGGAACATCTTTCCACTGATCACCAATGTAAGGGACATTCTTCTCACTGATCACCAATGTAAGGAACATTCTTCTCACTGATCACCAATGTAAGGAACATTCTTCTCACTGATCACCAATGTAAGGAATATTCTTCCCACTGACCACCAATGTAAGGGACATTCTTCTCACTGATCACCAATGTAAGGAACATTCTTCTCACTGATCACCAATGTAAGGAACATTCTTCCCACTGATCACCAATGTAAGGAACATTCTTCTCACTGATCACCAATGTAAGGAACATTCTTCCCACTGATCACCAATGTAAGGAACATTCTTCTCACTGATCACCAATGTAAGGAACATTCTTCCCACTGATCACCAATGTAAGGAACATTCTTCTCACTGATCACCAATGTAAGGGACATTCTTCCCACTGATCACCAATGTAAGGAACATTCTTCTCACTGATCACCAATGTAAGGAACATTCTTCCCACTGATCACCAATGTAAGGGACATTCTTCCCACTGATCACCAATATAAGGGACATTCTTCCCACTGATCACCAATGTAAGGGACATTCTTCTCACTGATCACCAATGTAAGGAACATTCTTCTCACTGACCACCAATGTAAGGAACATTCTTCCCACTGACCACCAATGTAAGGAGCATTCTTCCCACTGACCACCAATGTAAGGAACATTCCTCCCACTGACCACCAATGTAAGGAGCATTCTTCTCACTGACCACCAATGTAAGGAACATTCTTCCCACTGACCACCAATGTAAGGAACATTCTTCCAACTGATCACCAATGTAAGGAACATTCTTCTCACTGACCACCAATGTAAGGAACATTCTTCCAACTGATCACCAATGTAAGGAACATTCTTCCCACTGACCACCAATGTAAGGAACATTCTTCCCACTGATCACCAATGTAAGGAACATCTTTCCACTGATCACCAATGTAAGGAACATTCTTCTCACTGATCACCAATGTAAGGAACATCTTTCCACTGATTACCAATGTAAGGAGCATTCTTCCCACTGATCACCAATGTAAGGAACATTCTTCCCACTGATCACCAATGTAAGGAACATTCTTCCCACTGATCACCAATGTAAGGAACATCTTTCCACTGATCACCAATGTAAGGAACATTCTTCTCACTGATCACCAATGTAAGGAACATTCTTCCCACTGATCACCAATGTAAGGAACATCTTTCCACTGATCACCAATGTAAGGAACATTCTTCCCACTGATCACCGATGTAAGGAACATTCTTCTCACTGATCACCAATGTAAGGAGCATTCTTCCAACTGATCACCAATGTAAGGAACATTCTTCTCACTGACCACCAATGTAAGGAACATTCTTCCAACTGATCACCAATGTAAGGAACATTCTTCCCACTGACCACCAATGTAAGGAACATTCTTCCCACTGATCACCAATGTAAGGAACATTCTTCTCACTGATCACCAATGTAAGGAACATTCTTCTCACTGATCACCAATGTAAGGAACATCTTTCCACTGATTACCAATGTAAGGAGCATTCTTCTCACTGATCACCAATGTAAGGAACATTCTTCCCACTGATCACCAATGTAAGGAACATTCTTCCCACTGATCACCAATGTAAGGGACATTCTTCTCACTGATCACCAATGTAAGGAACATTCTTCCCACTGACCACCAATGTAAGGAACATTCTTCCCACTGATCACCAATGTAAGGAGCATTCTTCTCACTGACCACCAATGTAAGGAGCATTCTTCTCACTGACCACCAATGTAAGGAACATTCTTCCAACTGATCACCAATGTAAGGAACATTCTTCCCACTGACCACCAATGTAAGGAACATTCTTCCCACTGATCACCAATGTAAGGAACATCTTTCCACTGATCACCAATGTAAGGAACATTCTTCTCACTGATCACCAATGTAAGGAACATTCTTCCCACTGATCACCAATGTAAGGAACATTCTTCCCACTGATCACCAATGTAAGGAACATTCTTCCCACTGATCACCAATGTAAGGAACATTCTTCTCACTGATCACCAATGTAAGGGACATTCTTCCCACTGATCACCAATGTAAGGAACATTCTTCTCACTGACCACCAATGTAAGGAACATTCTTCCCACTGACCACCAATGTAAGGAGCATTCTTCCCACTGACCACCAATGTAAGGAACATTCCTCCCACTGACCACCAATGTAAGGAGCATTCTTCTCACTGACCACCAATGTAAGGAACATTCTTCCAACTGATCACCAATGTAAGGAACATTCTTCCCACTGACCACCAATGTAAGGAACATTCTTCCCACTGATCACCAATGTAAGGAACATCTTTCCACTGATCACCAATGTAAGGAACATTCTTCTCACTGATCACCAATGTAAGGAACATTCTTCTCACTGATCACCAATGTAAGGAGCCTTCTTCCCACTGATCACCAATGTAAGGAACATTCTTCCCACTGATCACCAATGTAAGGAACATTCTTCTTACTGATCACCAATGTAAGGAACATTCTTCTCACTGATCACCAATGTAAGGAACATTCTTCCCACTGACCACCAATGTAAGGAACATTCTTCCCACTGACCACCAATGTAAGGAACATTCTTCCCACTGATCACCAATGTAAGGAACATTCTTCTCACTGATCACCAATGTAAGGAACATTCTTCTCACTGATCACCAATGTAAGGAACATTCTTCTCACTGATCACCAATGTAAGGAACATTCTTCCCACTGATCACCAATGTAAGGAACATTCTTCTCACTGATCACCAATGTAAGGAACATTCTTCCCACTGATCACCAATGTAAGGAACATTCTTCTCACTGATCACCAATGTAAGGAATATTCTTCCCACTGACCACCAATGTAAGGAACATTCTTCTCACTGATCACCAATGTAAGGAACATTCTTCCCACTGATCACCAATGTAAGGGACATTCTTCCCACTGATCACCAATGTAAGGAACATTCTTCCCACTGATCACCAATGTAAGGAACATTCTTCCCACTGATCACCAATGTAAGGAACATTCTTCCCACTGATCACCAATGTAAGGAACATTCTTCTCACTGATCACCAATGTAAGGAACATTCTTCCCACTGATCACCAATGTAAGGGACATTCTTCCCACTGATCACCAATGTAAGGAACATTCTTCCCACTGATCACCAATGTAAGGGACATTCTTCCCACTGATCACCAATGTAAGGGACATTCTTCTCACTGATCACCAATGTAAGGAACATTCTTCTCACTGACCACCAATGTAAGGAACATTCCTCCCACTGACCACCAATGTAAGGAGCATTCTCCCCACTGATCACCAATGTAAGGAACATTCTTCTCACTGATCACCAATGTAAGGAACATTCTTCTCACTGATCACCAATGTAAGGAACATTCTTCCAACTGATCACCAATGTAAGGAACATTCTTCCCACTGACCACCAATGTAAGGAACATTCTTCCCACTGATCACCAATGTAAGGAACATCTTTCCACTGATCACCAATGTAAGGAACATTCTTCTCACTGATCACCAATGTAAGGAACATCTTTCCACTGATCACCAATGTAAGGAACATTCTTCCCACTGATCACCAATGTAAGGAACATTCTTCCCACTGATCACCAATGTAAGGAACATCTTTCCACTGATCACCAATGTAAGGAACATTCTTCTCACTGATCACCAATGTAAGGGACATTCTTCCCACTGATCACCAATGTAAGGAACATCTTTCCACTGATCACCAATGTAAGGAACATTCTTCTCACTGATCACCAATGTAAGGAACATCTTTCCACTGATTACCAATGTAAGGAGCATTCTTCCCACTGATCACCAATGTAAGGAACATTCCTCCCACTGACCACCAATGTAAGGAGCATTCTTCTCACTGACCACCAATGTAAGGAACATTCTTCCAACTGATCACCGATGTAAGGAACATCTTTCCACTGATCACCAATGTAAGGAACATTCTTCTCACTGATCACCAATGTAAGGAACATCTTTCCACTGATTACCAATGTAAGGAACATTCTTCCCACTGATCACCAATGTAAGGAACATCTTTCCACTGATCACCAATGTAAGGGACATCTTTCCACTGATCACCAATGTAAGGAACATTCTTCCCACTGATCACCAATGTAAGGAACATTCTTCTCACTGATCACCAATGTAAGGAACATTCTTCCCACTGATCACCAATGTAAGGAACATTCTTCTCACTGATCACCAATGTAAGGAACATTCTTCCCACTGATCACCAATGTAAGGGACATTCTTCCCACTGATCACCAATGTAAGGAACATTCTTCCCACTGATCACCAATGTAAGGGACATTCTTCCCACTGATCACCAATGTAAGGGACATTCTTCCCACTGATCACCAATGTAAGGGACATTCTTCTCACTGATCACCAATGTAAGGAACATTCTTCTCACTGACCACCAATGTAAGGAACATTCCTCCCACTGACCACCAATGTAAGGAGCATTCTCCCCACTGATCACCAATGTAAGGAACATTCTTCTCACTGATCACCAATGTAAGGAACATTCTTCCAACTGATCACCAATGTAAGGAACATTCTTCCCACTGACCACCAATGTAAGGAACATTCTTCCCACTGATCACCAATGTAAGGAACATCTTTCCACTGATCACCAATGTAAGGAACATTCTTCTCACTGATCACCAATGTAAGGAACATCTTTCCACTGATCACCAATGTAAGGAACATTCTTCCCACTGATCACCAATGTAAGGAACATTCTTCTCACTGATCACCAATGTAAGGAACATCTTTCCACTGATCACCAATGTAAGGAGCATTCTTCTCACTGATCACCAATGTAAGGAACATTCTTCTCACTGATCACCAATGTAAGGAACATCTTTCCACTGATCACCAATGTAAGGAGCATTCTTCTCACTGATCACCAATGTAAGGAACATTCTTCCCACTGATCACCAATGTAAGGAACATCTTTCCACTGATCACCAATGTAAGGAGCATTCTTCTCACTGATCACCAATGTAAGGAACATTCTTCTCACTGATCACCAATGTAAGGAACATCTTTCCACTGATCACCAATGTAAGGAACATTCTTCCCACTGATCACCAATGTAAGGAACATTCTTCTCACTGATCACCAATGTAAGGAACATCTTTCCACTGATCACCAATGTAAGGAGCATTCTCCCCACTGATCACCAATGTAAGGAACATTCTTCTCACTGATCACCAATGTAAGGAACATCTTTCCACTGATCACCAATGTAAGGAGCATTCTTCTCACTGATCACCAATGTAAGGAACATTCTTCCCACTGATCACCAATGTAAGGAACATCTTTCCACTGATCACCAATGTAAGGAACATTCTTCTCACTGATCACCAATGTAAGGAACATCTTTCCACTGATCACCAATGTAAGGAACATTCTTCCCACTGATCACCAATGTAAGGAACATTCTTCTCACTGATCACCAATGTAAGGAACATCTTTCCACTGATCACCAATGTAAGGAGCATTCTCCCCACTGATCACCAATGTAAGGAACATTCTTCTCACTGATCACCAATGTAAGGAACATTCTTCCCACTGACCACCAATGTAAGGAACATTCTTCCCACTGATCACCAATGTAAGGAACATCTTTCCACTGATCACCAATGTAAGGAACATTCTTCTCACTGATCACCAATGTAAGGGACATTCTTCCCACTGATCACCAATGTAAGGAACATCTTTCCACTGATCACCAATGTAAGGAACATTCTTCTCACTGATCACCAATGTAAGGAACATCTTTCCACTGATTACCAATGTAAGGAGCATTCTTCCCACTGATCACCAATGTAAGGAACATTCCTCCCACTGACCACCAATGTAAGGAGCATTCTTCTCACTGACCACCAATGTAAGGAACATTCTTCCAACTGATCACCAATGTAAGGAACATCTTTCCACTGATCACCAATGTAAGGAACATTCTTCTCACTGATCACCAATGTAAGGAACATCTTTCCACTGATTACCAATGTAAGGAACATTCTTCCCACTGATCACCAATGTAAGGAACATTCTTCCCACTGATCACCAATGTAAGGAACATTCTTCCCACTGATCACCAATGTAAGGGACATTCTTCTCACTGATCACCAATGTAAGGAACATTCTTCTCACTGACCAGCAATGTAAGGAGCATTCTTCCCACTGACCACCAATGTAAGGAACATTCCTCCCACTGACCACCAATGTAAGGAGCATTCTTCTCACTGACCACCAATGTAAGGAACATTCTTCCAACTGATCACCAATGTAAGGAACATTCTTCCCACTGACCACCAATGTAAGGAACATTCTTCCCACTGATCACCAATGTAAGGAACATTCTTCTCACTGATCACCAATGTAAGGAACATTCTTCCCACTGATCACCAATGTAAGGAACATCTTTCCACTGATCACCAATGTAAGGAACATTCTTCTCACTGATCACCAATGTAAGGAACATTCTTCCCACTGATCACCAATGTAAGGAATATTCTTCTCACTGATCACCAATGTAAGGAACATTCTTCCCACTGACCACCAATGTAAGGGACATTCTTCTCACTGATCACCAATGTAAGGAACATTCTTCTCACTGACCACCAATGTAAGGAACATTCTTCCAACTGATCACCAATGTAAGGAACATTCTCCCCACTGATCACCAATGTAAGGAACATCTTTCCACTGATCACCAATGTAAGGAACATTCTTCCCACTGACCACCAATGTAAGGGACATTCTTCTCACTGATCACCAATGTAAGGAACATTCTTCTCACTGACCACCAATGTAAGGAACATTCTTCCAACTGACCACCAATGTAAGGAACATTCTTCCCACTGATCACCAATGTAAGGAACATCTTTCCACTGATCACCAATGTAAGGAGCATTCTTCTCACTGACCACCAATGTAAGGAACATTCTTCCAACTGATCACCAATGTAAGGAACATTCTTCCCACTGACCACCAATGTAAGGAACATTCTTCCCACTGATCACCAATGTAAGGAACATCTTTCCACTGATCACCAATGTAAGGAACATTCTTCTCACTGATCACTAGGGATGAGCTTCGTGTTCGAGTCGAACATACGTTCGACTCGAACATCGGCTGTTCGATCGTTCGACGAAGATCGAACGATTTGGGCCGTTCGCGCCAAATTCGAGTGACGCGAACGGCCCACAATGCACTACGCCATCGCAGTGTCATCCAGGCGCTGTGATTGGCCAAGCATGCACTGTGACCCCGCATGCTTGGCCAATCACAGCGCCGGCAGCGAGGAGAGCAATGATTGGCCACAGGCAGGATGCCTGTGGCCAATTATTGCTGAGGGTGTTTAGTACACGCCCCACACTATAAAAGGCCGCCAGCACGGCGGCCTAGTGTAGTGTGTTCCGGAGCAGGGATAGAGCAGCATAGGCAGGGACAGTGACTGTTATTTCTTTCTTGCTTAACCTGGATTCCTTTAGTTTAGGGAAAGAGAAGGATAGGTAGGGAGAGTGTCAGTGTGTTTTGTGCTTGTGCTATAGTGTGCTTAAAAAAAACATTTATTCTAGGGACAGAAAACTGTAGGTAGGGACAGTGTCAGTTTCTTTCACTCTGCAAGTCCTTGTTTCCAGGGACCTGTAAGGACAGTGAGTGAATTGTCCTTGTGCTATATTGTGATTAAAAAAAACATTTTTTCTAGGGACAGAAAACTGTAGGTAGGGAGAGTGTTTTTTTTCTTTCACTCTGCAAGTCCTTGTTTCCAGGGACCTGGAAGGACAGTGAGTGAATTGTCCTTGTGCTATATTGTGCTTAAAAAAAAATATTTTTTCTAGGGACAGAAAACTGTAGGTAGGGAGAGTGTTTTTTTTCTTTCACTCTGCAAGTCCTTGTTTCCAGGGACCTGTAAGGACAGTGAGTGAATTGTCCTTGTGCTATATTGTGATTAAAAAAAACATTTTTTCTAGGGACAGAAAACTGTAGGTAGGGAGAGTGTTTTTTTTCTTTCACTCTGCAAGTCCTTGTTTCCAGGGACCTCTAAGGACAGTGAGTGAATTGTCCTTGTGCTATATTGTGCTTAAAAAAAACATTTATTCTAGGGACAGAAAACTGTAGGTAGGGAGAGTGTCAGTTTATTTCACTCTGCAAGTCCTTGTTTCCAGGGACCTGGAAGGACAGTGAGTGAATTGTCCTTGTGCTATATTGTGATTAAAAAAAACATTTTTTCTAGGGACAGAAAACTGTAGGTAGGGAGAGTGTTTTTTTTCTTTCACTCTGCAAGTCCTTGTTTCCAGGGACCTGGAAGGACAGTGAGTGAATTCTCCTTGTGCTATATTGTGCTTAAAAAAAACATTTATTCTAGGGACAGAAAACTGTAGGTAGGGACAGTGTCAGTTTCTTTCACTCTGCAAGTCCTTGTTTCCAGGGACCTGGAAGGACAGTGAGTGAATTGTCCTTGTGCTATATTGTGCTTAAAAAAACATTTATTCTAGGGACAGAAAACTGTAGGTAGGGAGAGTGTCAGTTTCTTTCACTCTGCAAGTCCTTGTTTCCAGGGACCTGTAAGGACAGTGAGTGAATTGTCCTTGTGCTATATTGTGATTAAAAAAAACATTTTTTCTAGGGACAGAAAACTGTAGGTAGGGAGAGTGTTTTTTTTCTTTCACTCTGCAAGTCCTTGTTTCCAGGGACCTGGAAGGACAGTGAGTGAATTGTCCTTGTGCTATATTGTGCTTAAAAAAAACATTTTTTCTAGGGACAGAAAACTGTAGGTAGGGAGAGTGTTTTTTTTCTTTCACTCTGCAAGTCCTTGTTTCCAGGGACCTGGAAGGACAGTGAGTGAATTGTCCTTGTGCTATATTGTGCTTAAAAAAAAACATTTTTTCTAGGGACAGAAAACTGTAGGTAGGGAGAGTGTTTTTTTTCTTTCACTCTGCAAGTCCTTGTTTCCAGGGACCTCTAAGGACAGTGAGTGAATTGTCCTTGTACTATATTGTGCTTAAAAAAAACATTTATTCTAGGGACAGAAAACTGTAGGTAGGGAGAGTGTCAGTTTATTTCACTCTGCAAGTCCTTGCTTCCAGGGACCTGGAAGGACAGTGAGTGAATTGTCCTTGTGCTATATTGTGATTAAAAAAAACATTTTTTCTAGGGACAGAAAACTGTAGGTAGGGAGAGTGTTTTTTTTCTTTCACTCTGCAAGTCCTTGTTTCCAGGGACCTGTAAGGACAGTGAGTGAATTGTCCTTGTGCTATATTGTGATTAAAAAAAACATTTTTTCTAGGGACAGAAAACTGTAGGTAGGGAGAGTGTTTTTTTTCTTTCACTCTGCAAGTCCTTGTTTCCAGGGACCTGTAAGGACAGTGAGTGAATTGTCCTTGTGCTATATTGTGCTTAAAAAAAACATTTATTCTAGGGACAGAAAACTGTAGGTAGGGAGAGTGTCAGTTTATTTCACTCTGCAAGTCCTTGTTTCCAGGGACCTGGAAGGACAGTGAGTGAATTGTCCTTGTGCTATATTGTGATTAAAAAAAACATTTTTTCTAGGGACAGAAAACTGTAGGTAGGGAGAGTGTTTTTTTTCTTTCACTCTGCAAGTCCTTGTTTCCAGGGACCTGGAAGGACAGTGAGTGAATTGTTCTTGTGCTATATTGTGCTTAAAAAAAAACATTTATTCTAGGGACAGAAAACTGTAGGTAGGGACAGTGTCAGTTTCTTTCACTCTGCAAGTCCTTGTTTCCAGGGACCTCTAAGGACAGTGAGTGAATTGTCCTTGTGCTATATTGTGCTTAAAAAAAACATTTATTCTAGGGACAGAAAACTGTAGGTAGGGAGAGTGTCAGTTTATTTCACTCTGCAAGTCCTTGTTTCCAGGGACCTGGAAGGACAGTGAGTGAATTGTCCTTGTGCTATATTGTGATTAAAAAAAAACATTTTTTCTAGGGACAGAAAACTGTAGGTAGGGAGAGTGTTTTTTTTCTTTCACTCTGCAAGTCCTTGTTTCCAGGGACCTGTAAGGACAGTGAGTGAATTGTCCTTGTGCTATATTGTGATTAAAAAAAACATTTTTTCTAGGGACAGAAAACTGTAGGTAGGGAGAGTGTTTTTTTTCTTTCACTCTGCAAGTCCTTGTTTCCAGGGACCTGTAAGGACAGTGAGTGAATTGTCCTTGTGATATATTGTGCTTAAAAAAAACATTTATTCTAGGGACAGAAAACTGTAGGTAGGGAGAGTGTCAGTTTATTTCACTCTGCAAGTCCTTGTTTCCAGGGACCTGGAAGGACAGTGAGTGAATTGTCCTTGTGCTATATTGTGATTAAAAAAAAACATTTTTTCTAGGGACAGAAAACTGTAGGTAGGGAGAGTGTTTTTTTTCTTTCACTCTGCAAGTCCTTGTTTCCAGGGACCTGGAAGGACAGTGAGTGAATTGTCCTTGTGCTATATTGTGCTTAAAAAAAACATTTATTCTAGGGACAGAAAACTGTAGGTAGGGAGAGTGTCAGTTTATTTCACTCTGCAAGTCCTTGTTTCCAGGGACCTGTAAGGACAGTGAGTGAATTGTCCTTGTGCTATATTGTGCTTAAAAAAAACATTTTTTCTAGGGACAGAAAACTGTAGGTAGGGAGAGTGTTTTTTTTCTTTCACTCTGCAAGTCCTTGTTTCCAGGGACCTGTAAGGACAGTGAGTGAATTGTCCTTGTGCTATATTGTGCTTAAAAAAAACATTTATTCTAGGGACAGAAAACTGTAGGTAGGGGAAGTGTGTCAGTTTATTTCACTCTGCAAGTCCTTGTTTCCAGGGACCTGTAAGGACAGTGAGTGAATTGTCCTTGTGCTATATTGTGATTAAAAAAAACATTTTTTCTAGGGACAGAAAACTGTAGGTAGGGAGAGTGTTTTTTTTCTTTCACTCTGCAAGTCCTTGTTTCCAGGGACCTGTAAGGACAGTGAGTGAATTGTCCTTGTGCTATATTGTGATTAAAAAAAAACATTTTTTCTAGGGACAGAAAACTGTAGGTAGGGAGAGTGTTTTTTTTCTTTCACTCTGCAAGTCCTTGTTTCCAGGGACCTGTAAGGACAGTGAGTGAATTGTCCTTGTGCTATATTGTGATTAAAAAAAACATTTTTTCTAGGGACAGAAAACTGTAGGTAGGGAGAGTGTTTTTTTTCTTTCACTCTGCAAGTCCTTGTTTCCAGGGACCTGGAAGGACAGTGAGTGAATTGTCCTTGTGCTATATTGTGCTTAAAAAAAACATTTTTTCTAGGGACAGAAAACTGTAGGTAGGGAGAGTGTTTTTTTTCTTTCACTCTGCAAGTCCTTGTTTCCAGGGACCTGGAAGGACAGTGAGTGAATTGTCCTTGTGCTATATTGTGATTAAAAAAAACATTTTTTCTAGGGACAGAAAACTGTAGGTAGGGAGAGTGTTTTTTTTCTTTCACTCTGCAAGTCCTTGTTTCCAGGGACCTGTAAGGACAGTGAGTGAATTGTCCTTGTGCTATATTGTGCTTAAAAAAAACATTTATTCTAGGGACAGAAAACTGTAGGTAGGGAGAGTGTCAGTTTATTTCACTCTGCAAGTCCTTGTTTCCAGGGACCTGTAAGGACAGTGAGTGAATTGTCCTTGTGCTATATTGTGATTAAAAAAAACATTTTTTCTAGGGACAGAAAACTGTAGGTAGGGAGAGTGTTTTTTTTCTTTCACTCTGCAAGTCCTTGTTTCCAGGGACCTGTAAGGACAGTGAGTGAATTGTTCTTGTGCTATATTGTGATTAAAAAAAACATTTTTTCTAGGGACAGAAAACTGTAGGTAGGGAGAGTGTTTTTTTTCTTTCACTCTGCAAGTCCTTGTTTCCAGGGACCTCTAAGGACAGTGAGTGAATTGTCCTTGTGCTATATTGTGCTTAAAAAAAACATTTATTCTAGGGACAGAAAACTGTAGGTAGGGAGAGTGTCAGTTTATTTCACTCTGCAAGTCCTTGTTTCCAGGGACCTGGAAGGACAGTGAGTGAATTGTCCTTGTGCTATATTGTGATTAAAAAAAAACATTTTTTCTAGGGACAGAAAACTGTAGGTAGGGAGAGTGTTTTTTTTCTTTCACTCTGCAAGTCCTTGTTTCCAGGGACCTGGAAGGACAGTGAGTGAATTCTCCTTGTGCTATATTGTGCTTAAAAAAAACATTTATTCTAGGGACAGAAAACTGTAGGTAGGGAGAGTGTCAGTTTATTTCACTCTGCAAGTCCTTGTTTCCAGGGACCTGTAAGGACAGTGAGTGAATTGTCCTTGTGCTATATTGTGCTTAAAAAAACATTTTTTCTAGGGACAGAAAACTGTAGGTAGGGAGAGTGTTTTTTTTCTTTCACTCTGCAAGTCCTTGTTTCCAGGGACCTGTAAGGACAGTGAGTGAATTGTCCTTGTGCTATATTGTGCTTAAAAAAAACATTTATTCTAGGGACAGAAAACTGTAGGTAGGGAGAGTGTCAGTTTATTTCACTCTGCAAGTCCTTGTTTCCAGGGACCTGTAAGGACAGTGAGTGAATTGTCCTTGTGCTATATTGTGATTAAAAAAAACATTTTTTCTAGGGACAGAAAACTGTAGGTAGGGAGAGTGTTTTTTTTCTTTCACTCTGCAAGTCCTTGTTTCCAGGGACCTGTAAGGACAGTGAGTGAATTGTCCTTGTGCTATATTGTGATTAAAAAAAACATTTTTTCTAGGGACAGAAAACTGTAGGTAGGGAGAGTGTTTTTTTTCTTTCACTCTGCAAGTCCTTGTTTCCAGGGACCTGTAAGGACAGTGAGTGAATTGTCCTTGTGCTATATTGTGATTAAAAAAAACATTTTTTCTAGGGACAGAAAACTGTAGGTAGGGAGAGTGTTTTTTTTCTTTCACTCTGCAAGTCCTTGTTTCCAGGGACCTGGAAGGACAGTGAGTGAATTGTCCTTGTGCTATATTGTGCTTAAAAAAAACATTTTTTCTAGGGACAGAAAAATGTAGGTAGGGAGAGTGTTTTTTTTCTTTCACTCTGCAAGTCCTTGTTTCCAGGGACCTGTAAGGACAGTGAGTGAATTGTCCTTGTGCTATATTGTGATTAAAAAAAACATTTTTTCTAGGGACAGAAAACTGTAGGTAGGGAGAGTGTTTTTTTTCTTTCACTCTGCAAGTCCTTGTTTCCAGGGACCTGTAAGGACAGTGAGTGAATTGTCCTTGTGCTATATTGTGCTTAAAAAAAACATTTATTCTAGGGACAGAAAACTGTAGGTAGGGAGAGTGTCAGTTTATTTCACTCTGCAAGTCCTTGTTTCCAGGGACCTGTAAGGACAGTGAGTGAATTGTCCTTGTGCTATATTGTGATTAAAAAAAACATTTTTTCTAGGGACAGAAAACTGTAGGTAGGGAGAGTGTTTTTTTTCTTTCACTCTGCAAGTCCTTGTTTCCAGGGACCTGTAAGGACAGTGAGTGAATTGTTCTTGTGCTATATTGTGATTAAAAAAAACATTTTTTCTAGGGACAGAAAACTGTAGGTAGGGAGAGTGTTTTTTTTCTTTCACTCTGCAAGTCCTTGTTTCCAGGGACCTGTAAGGACAGTGAGTGAATTGTTCTTGTGCTATATTGTGATTAAAAAAAACATTTTTTCTAGGGACAGAAAACTGTAGGTAGGGAGAGTGTTTTTTTTCTTTCACTCTGCAAGTCCTTGTTTCCAGGGACCTGTAAGGACAGTGAGTGAATTGTCCTTGTGCTATATTGTGCTTAAAAAAAATATTTTTTCTAGGGACAGAAAACTGTAGGTAGGGAGAGTGTCAGTTTCTTTCACTGTGAAAGTCCTTGTTTCAAGGGACAGAGAAGGACACCTGAAGGTAGCCCTTATTGCTTTTTTCCCATCTCCCTGCAGGCCATCTATTAGAATGTCTGGAAGGCAAACAAGGAGAGGCAGACAGTCAGGAGGCAATAAAAGAGGGCAAGCAGGCTCTGTGTCTGGGGGCAACAGTGCTGGTCGTGGACGCGGTGCATTGTCATCAGCACATGGCCATGGGACACGCTTGTCCTTCTTTTCGGCAGCTGGACATGTTGAGCCACATCATGCCGAAGACTTGGTAGAGTGGATGACCAAGCCCTCCTCCTCCTCCTCATCCTCTCTCACCCAGGCTCAGGGTACTGGAAAAGCAGCTGCCAAAGCGTCCTCTTCCCTGGTATCAATGTCAGACAAATCATCAGTCACTCCTTCCCTAGACCCACCATGTCCTCCTCCTGAGGAGTCCCCCGAACTGTTTCAGCACAGTGTTGGGTACATGCTCCAGGAGGATGCCCAGCGTTTCGAAGGGTCTGATGATGAAACCCAGCTAGAGGAAGGCAGTAGCGTGAGAGCAGACAGAGGGGATGCTCAAGAAGGACACCAATCTGGCAGTCATGTTCCAGCAGCTGCAGCATACTGCCAGATTGGCTCCAGTGATGAGGAGGGAGGGGATGATGAGGTCACTGACTCCACGTGGGTGCCTAATAGGAGAGAGGAGGAGGAGGAGGATGAGGAGGAGGCACATCTCCAACGAGGCAGGATGCCCTTTGGTGGCCAGCGTAAGGGCAGTACACCGACGGAATCACACCGCAGAGCTCCGCCTGTGCAGGGCGCTGCCTCTGCCCGTCATTCAAAAAGTTCTTTGGTGTGGGCCTTTTTTGAGGCTAGTGCATCAGATCGCACAGCTGCTGTTTGCAACATATGTCTCAAGCCTATATCGCGTGGCCAAAACATCAGCCGCTTGGGTACCACATGCCTGACCAGACATATGTTGACCTGCCATGCAGCTCGTTGGCAAGCCTACCTCAAAGACCCACACCAAAGAACAAAGCGGACCTCTCCTTGCACCGCATCAGCTGGGATCTCCAACCCCACTATAACTTCAGTCCTCTCTGAAACATGCACTGAGAGGAATGAAGGTGTAGAATTAGGTGTGTCACAGCCAAGTACTTGCGCCCACTCTGCTAGCAGTACACCGACGTCCGATTCTAGCAGGCAAATTTCCCTGCCCCAGCTGCTGGACCGTCGAAAGAAGTTCACTCCCAGCCATCCACATGCCCAGCGGTTGAATGCTAGCTTGGCTAAATTGCTAGCGCTTCAACTGCTGCCTTTTCAGTTGGTAGACTCGGCCCCCTTCCGTGAGTTTGTGCAATGTGCGGTTCCTCAGTGGCAGGTTCCCAAACGCCACTTTTTCTCACGGAAGGCTATTCCGGCTCTCTACCGGCATGTGGAAGGCAATGTCTTGGCCTCGCTGGACAGGGCGGTCAGCGGTAAGGTGCATATTACCGCTGACTCATGGTCCAGCAGGCATGGACAGGGACGTTACCTTTCTTTCACGGCCCATTGGGTCACTCTTTTGGCAGCTGGGAAGGATTCAGGACAAGGTGCAGTAGTGTTGGAGGTTGTCCCACCGCCACGCCTCCAAAATGCTACTACTGGTTGTGACACACCTCTCTCCTCCACCCCCTCCTCTTCTTCTTCCTCCATGGCCTCTTCCTGTGGTTTGTCCTATGAACCAGCGGTGCTCCGTAGCCGTTCACGGGGCTACGCAAGTACGCAGGCAAAAAGATGCCATGCCGTGCTTGCGCTGGTGTGTTTGGGGGACAGAAGCCACACTGGGGCAGAGGTCCTGTCTGCTCTGCAGGGCCAGGCCGAGAGGTGGTTGACGCCACGCCAGCTTAAGCCAGGAATGGTGGTTTGCGACAATGGCACCAACCTCCTCTCCGCCCTCCGACAGGGACAACTGACCCATGTGCCCTGTGTGGCTCACGTCCTTAACCTGGTGGTGCAGCGCTTCTTGGGCAGGTACCCGGGCTTACAGGATGTCCTGAGGCAGGCCAGGAAAGTCTGTGTGCATTTCCGCAGATCTTATAATGCCAGTGCTCGCCTGGCTGAGCTGCAAAAGGAGTTGAACCTGCCCAAGAACCGCCTTATATGTGACATGCCCACCAGGTGGAACTCAACGTTGGCCATGCTGCAGCGGCTGCACACGCAGCAGAGGGCCATCAATGAGTACCTGTGCGACTACGGCACCAGGACAGGGTCAGGGGAGCTTGGTTTTTTTTCTCCACGCCAGTGGGGCATGATCAGGGATGCATGCACTGTCCTGGCACCATTTGAGGAGGCCACGAGGATGGTGAGCAGTGACAGTGCATGCATCAGTGACACTGTACCTCTTGTCCACCTGTTGGAGCACACGCTGCGTGGAATAATGGACAGGGCACTTGAGGCAGAACAGAGGCAGGAAGAGGAGGACTTCCTTGCCTCTCAAGGCCCCCTTTACCCAGACAGTGTTCCTTCTGTCCCACCCATCGCACAAGAAGAGGAGGAGGAGGAGGAGGAGGAGGAGGAGGATTGTGTCAGCATGGAGGTGGAGGCTGGCACTCAGCATCATCAGCAGCAGTCTTTTAGGGATGATTTACAGTCCCAAGAAACCAGTGGACTTGTACGTGGCTGGGAGGAGGTGGCTGCGGATCATGTCGTCCTTAGTGACCCAGAGGACTCCGGAGCGAATGCCTCAGCAAACCTACGCTGCATGGCCTCCCTGATCCTGCAAAGTCTGCGGAAGGATCCTCGTATTCTTCGGATCAAGGAGAGGGACCATTACTGGCTGGCCACTCTCCTTGATCCACGGTACAAGGGTAAGGTTGCGGACCTTATGTTACCGTCGCAGAGGGAGCAGAGGATGAGACAACTCCGGGAGGCCTTGCAGAAAGGTCTGTGCAACGCGTTCCCAGAGACTGGGAGGTTGCAAACTCCTGGTCCTGGACAACGAGTTGCTGAGGCTTCGGCCAGTCAAAGAAGGAGCGGTGGGGAAGGTGGCCGTCTGACCGATGCGTTCAGACAATTCTTTAGTCCGCAGCCCCAAAGTATGATCGGTTCCAGCAACCATCGCCAGCGTCTGATAAACATGGTGCAGGAATATCTAGGGGCAAGGTCAGACTTGGACACCTTCCCCACCGAAAATCCTCTGGCTTACTGGGTCTTGAGGATGGATCACTGGCCAGAGCTTGCACAGTATGCAATTGAGCTACTGGCCTGTCCTGCATCCAGCGTTCTTTCGGAACGCACATTCAGTGCTGCTGGAGGATTTGTCACGGATCACAGGGTGCGCCTGTCCACCGACTCGGTTGATCGACTGACTTTCATCAAGATGAACCAGTCTTGGATCACCACCAGCTACCACACACCTGATGCTGATATAACAGACTAATTGATTTTAACATGTCACATCCCTTCAAGACTGATGCTGATGCTGAGTGCCTGTGCTGTTATGTTGACTGGCTATCCTCCTCCTCCGAGTCCTCAATGATACGATTGATGATGATAGCTTGTAAGATCATTTTTGTTTATGGGTGCCGCCACCAGTGCCTAACGCCCAATTTTTCAGCCCCTGTTTAACAGGGGCGTGTAATTACAATTTTTGAAGCAATACTTTGCAACAGGGCTCATTGCTGTGCTCCAAGTACAGTATCTGTGAGGAGTTGCAGTGTTGTGCCACCAGTGCCTAAGGCCCAATTTTTCAGCCCCTGTTTAACAGGGGCGTGTCATTACAATTTTTGAAGCAATACTTTGCAACAGGGCTCATTGCTGTGCTCCAAGTACAGTATCTGTGAGGAGTTGCAGTGTTGTGCCACCAGTGCCTAAGGCCCAATTTTTCAGCCCCTGTTTAACAGGGGCGTGTCATTACAATTTTTGAAGCAATACTTTGCAACAGGGCTCATTGCTGTGCTCCAAGTACAGTATCTGTGAGGGGTTGCAGTGTTGTGCCACCAGTGCCTAAGGCCCAATTTTTCAGCCCCTGTTCAACAGGGGCATGTAATTACAATTCTTGATCTAATAATTCACAGCAGGGCCCATTGCTGCACCCACCAAGAGTAACTGTCAGGGCTTACAGTGTTGTGGCACCAGCACCACCATCAAAGGCCCAATTTTTACTACCACTGTTCAACAATTATATGTAATTAAAATTTCTGATATAATAGTTGACAGCAGGGCGTTCCAGCACCAACCAAGAGTAACTGTGAGTGCTTACAGTGTTGTGCCAACACCAACAACTAAGGGGCCTATTTCTGCAGAGTATATACGGCAGGT
Organism: Rana muscosa; assembly: GCA_029206835.1. Classification (NCBI taxonomy): domain Eukaryota; kingdom Metazoa; phylum Chordata; class Amphibia; order Anura; family Ranidae; genus Rana; species Rana muscosa. Next base: position 190,533,090 of record CM055127.1, read on the forward strand.
CCCTACTTTCAAACATCCAACTTACAAACGACTCCTACTTGCAAACGCAAGAAGACAACAGGAAGTGAGAGGAAATCTACCACTAGGAAGGAAAATTCTCTCCTGTAAGAATAAATATGGGAGAAAGGTGTCTCCTCTGTACTGATGCTTTATCAGCAATCCTTGTTTCAAGAAAAACACCACATTTCAAAAACAGTTGTCATTGGGACGGAAAGTGAGGTGAAATGTTCTGAACAGGGGCACAGACAGCAAAACAAATGTTACAGGGGTGATAACCCTTACCTATGTTTTCCAAAAAGTTTAAAAATAGATTTTTGGTCTGGAGCTACACTTCAACAATGTACCTGTTCAAAATTACAAACAGATTCTACATAAGAACAAACCTACAGTCCCTGTCTTGTATGCACCGCCTGTATACGGCTGTTCAGAGTATATAGGGCCTTTTTTATTTTATGTGCGGGGTTCCCCTTAATATCCATACAAGACCCAAAGGGGCTGGTAATGGGCTGGGGTAGGGGGGGGGTCATGGGGTAGCTATGCCATTTTTCTTAAAGAATTTCATCCATATTACCGGGACCAGACATTACATTAAAGCCGCAAGCAGTTTTAAATGGCTTTTTTTTCCTTTAGAAGTGTCATTTTGTGCAGGGACAGTTCTAAACACGGGAAACACGTGGCACTTCACAGGCATACTTTAGACACCCCACAGGTACGATATTTAAAGGAATATTTGACTTTTTTTTTTCACTTTATGCATCATTAAAATGACTGCTCCCGAAAAACGACCGTTTTTAAAACTTCTTTTTGCATTGATACATGTCCCCTGGTGCAGAACCCGGGTTCCCAAACCCTTTTTAGGACAATAACATGCATAATAGTTGTTATAATTAGCACTTTAGAATTCGAACGTTCGCATCCATTGTATTTAATAGGGTTCTAATGTTCGTACGAACTTTCGGTCCGTTCGCGGGTTCTGGTGCGAACCGAACCCGGGGGTGTTCGGCTCATCACTACTGATCACCAATGTAAGGAACATCTTTCCACTGATCACCAATGTAAGGAACATTCTTCCCACTGATCACCAATGTAAGGAACATTCTTCCCACTGATCACCAATGTAAGGAGCATTCTTCCCACTGACCACCAATGTAAGGAGCATTCTTCCCACTGATCACCAATGTAAGGAGCATTCTTCTCACTGATCACCAATGTAAGGAGCATTCTTCCCACTGATCACCAATGTAAGGAACATTCTTCCCACTGATCACCAATGTAAGGAGCATTCTTCTCACTGACCACCAATGTAAGGAGCATTCTTCTCACTGACCACCAATGTAAGGAACATTCTTCCCACTGATCACCAATGTAAGGAACATTCTTCCCACTGACCACCAATGTAAGGAACATTCTTCTCACTGATCACCAATGTAAGGAACATTCTTCCCACTGACCACCAATGTAAGGAACATTCTTCCCACTGATCACCAATGTAAGGAACATCTTTCCACTGATCACCAATGTAAGGAACATTCTTCTCACTGATCACCAATGTAAGGAACATTCTTCTCAGTGATCACCAATGTAAGGAACATTCTTCCCACTGATCACCAATGTAAGGAACATTCTTCCCACTGATCACCAATGTAAGGAACATCTTTCCACTGATCACCAATGTAAGGAGCATTCTTCTCACTGACCACCAATGTAAGGAACATTCTTCCCACTGATCACCAATGTAAGGAACATTCTTCCCACTGATCACCAATGTAAGGAACATTCTTCTCAGTGATCACCAATGTAAGGGACATTCTTCCCACTGATCACCAATGTAAGGAACATTCTTCCCACTGATCACCAATGTAAGGAACATCTTTCCACTGATCACCAATGTAAGGAACATTCTTCCCACTGATCACCAATGTAAGGAACATCTTTCCACTGATCACCAATGTAAGGAACATTCTTCTCACTGATCACCAATGTAAGGAACATTCTTCCCACTGATCACCAATGTAAGGAACATTCTTCCCACTGATCACCAATGTAAGGAACATTCTTCTCAGTGATCACCAATGTAAGGAGCATTCTTCCCACTGATCACCAATGTAAGGAACATTCTTCCCACTGATCACCAATGTAAGGAAGATCTTTCCACTGATCACCAATGTAAGGAACATTCTTCCCACTGATCACCAATGTAAGGAACATTCTTCTCACTGATCACCAATGTAAGGGACATTCTTCCCACTGATCACCAATGTAAGGAACATTCTTCTCACTGACCACCAATGTAAGGAACATTCTTCCCACTGACCACCAATGTAAGGAGCATTCTTCCCACTGACCACCAATGTAAGGAACATTCCTCCCACTGACCACCAATGTAAGGAGCATTCTTCTCACTGACCACCAATGTAAGGAACATTCTTCCAACTGATCACCAATGTAAGGAACATTCTTCCCACTGACCACCAATGTAAGGAACATTCTTCCCACTGATCACCAATGTAAGGAACATCTTTCCACTGATCACCAATGTAAGGAACATTCTTCTCACTGATCACCAATGTAAGGAGCCTTCTTCCCACTGATCACCAATGTAAGGAACATTCTTCCCACTGATCACCAATGTAAGGAACATTCTTCTTACTGATCACCAATGTAAGGAACATTCTTCTCACTGATCACCAATGTAAGGAACATTCTTCCCACTGACCACCAATGTAAGGAACATTCTTCCCACTGATCACCAATGTAAGGAACATTCTTCCCACTGACCACCAATGTAAGGAACATTCTTCCCACTGACCACCAATGTAAGGAACATTCTTCCCACTGATCACCAATGTAAGGGACATTCTTCTCACTGATCACCAATGTAAGGAACATTCTTCCCACTGATCACCAATGTAAGGGACATTCTTCCCACTGATCACCAATGTAAGGAACATTCTTCTCACTGATCACCAATGTAAGGAACATTCTTCTCACTGATCACCAATGTAAGGAACATTCTTCCCACTGATCACCAATGTAAGGAACATTCTTCTCACTGATCACCAATGTAAGGAACATTCTTCCCACTGATCACCAATGTAAGGAACATTCTTCTCACTGATCACCAATGTAAGGAACATTCTTCTCACTGATCACCAATGTAAGGAACATTCTTCTCACTGATCACCAATGTAAGGAACATTCTTCCCACTGATCACCAATGTAAGGAACATTCTTCTCACTGATCACCAATGTAAGGAACATTCTTCCCACTGATCACCAGGGATGAGCCGAACACCCCCCTGTTCGGTTCGCACCAGAACCTGCGAACAGACAAAATGTTTGTGTAAACTTTAGAACCCTATTAAATACAATGGACTCGAACGTTCGAAATCTAAAGTGCTAATTATAAAGGCTGATATGCAAGTTATTGTCCTAAAAAGTGTTTGGGGACCCGGGTCCTGCCCCAGGGGACATGTATCAATGCAAAAAGAAGTTTTAAAAACGGCCGTTTTTTCGGGAGCAGTGATTTTAATAATGCTTAAAGTGAAAAAATAAAAGTGAAATATTCCTTTAAATCTCGTACCTGGGGGGTGTGTATGATATGCATGTGAAGTGGCGCATGTTTCCCGTGCTTAGAACTGTCCCTGCAAAAAATGTCATTTTTGAAAGAAAAAAATGCATTTAAAACTGACTCGCGGCTATTAATGAATTGTCGGCTCCCGGCAATACATACAAAAGTCATTGATAAAAAAAAAAAAAAGCGTGGGGGTTCCCCAGAATTCAATTACCAGGCCCTTCAGGTCTGGAATGGATATTAAGGGGAACCCCGCCGCAAATTTAAAAAAAAATTGACGTGGGGTTCCCCCAAATATCCATTCCAGGCCCTTCAGATCTGGCATGGATTTTAAGGGGAACCCCGCCGCAAATTTAAAAAAAAATGGCGTGGAGTCCCCCTAAAAATCCATACCAGACCCCTTATCCGAGCACGCAACCTGGCCGGCCGCAGGAGAAAAGGGGGGGACGAGAGAGCGCCCCCCCTCCCTCCTGAACCGTACCAAGCCACATGCACTCAACATGGGGAGGATGTCCCCATGTTGATGGGGACAAGGGCCTCATCCCCACAACCCTTGCCCGGTGGTTGTGGGGGTCTGCGGGCGGGGGGCTTATCGGAATCTGGAAGACCCCTTTAACAAAGGGGACCCCCAGATCCCTGCCCCCCTATGTGAATTGGTAAGGGGTACATTGTACCCCTACCATTTCACGAAGAAAGCGTAAAAAAATGTTTAAAAAAACACACAAACACCTTGAAAAAGTCCTTTATTTAAAAAAAGAAATAAATAAACATTCCAGCGGTGAAATCCAGTGTCCCGCGGCGATCCGATGTCCAGCGCTGTCCTTCATTGGTTGTGCCTGAGCGGACCTGATGGGGAACTCCCTCTCAGTATTTTAAATGTATAGACCCGCCCCTTCTAAAGTTTCCCATCAGGTCCGCTCAGAGGACCAGATGCGGAACATGAGAAGGGGCGGGTCTATACATGTATTACCAAAGTGAGAGCAGTTCCCCATCAGGTCCGCCTCCTCGGTATGTCGGACCCGCCTACGTCATTGGCTTGAGCGGGGAACTTCCTTCACTAAGTAAATTTAAATTACACAGTGAAGGAAGTTCCCCGCTCAAGCCAATGACGTAGGCGGGTCCGACATACCGAGGGAGCGGACCTGATGGGGAACTTTAGAAGGGACGGGTCTATACATTTAAAATACTGAGAGGGAGTTCCCCATCAGGTCCGCTCAGGCACAACCAATGAAGGACAGCGCTGGACATCGGGATCGCCGCGGGACACTGGATTTCACCGCTGGAATGTTTTTTTTTATTTTTTAAATAAAGGACTTTTTCAAGGTGTTTGTGTGTTTTTTTAAAAAAAAAATTACGCTTTCTTCGTGAAATGGTAGGGGTACAATGTACCCCTTACCAATTCACATAGGGGGGGCCGGGATCTGGGGGTCCTCTTTGTTAAAGGGGTCTTCCAGATTCTGATAAGCCCCCCGCCCGCAGACCCCCACAACCACCGGGCAAGGGTTGTGGGGATGAGGCCCTTGTCCCCATCAACATGGGGACATCCTCCCCATGTTGAGGGCATGTGGCCTGGTACGGTTCAGGAGGGAGGGGGGGCCACTCTCTCGTCCCCCCCTTTTCCCCTGCGGCCGGCCAGGTTGCGTGCTCGGATAAGGGGTCTGGTATGGATTTTTAGGGGGACTCCACGCCATTTTTTTTTTAATTTGGGGTGGAGTTCCCCTTAAAATCCATGCCAGATCTGAAGGGCCTGGAATGGATATTTGGGGGAACCCCACGTCAATTTTTTTTTTAATTTGCGGCGGGGTTCCCCTTAATATCCATTCCAGACCTGAAGGGCCTGGTAATTGAATTCTGGGGAACCCCCACGCTTTTTTTTTTTTATCAATGACTTTTGTATGTATTGCCGGGAGCCGACAATTCATTAATAGCCGCGAGTCAGTTTTAAATGCATTTTTTTCTTTCAAAAATGACACTTTGTGCAGGGACAGTTCTAAGCACGGGAAACATGCGCCACTTCACATGCATATCATACACACCCCCTAGGTACGAAATTTAAAGGAATATTTCACTTTTATTTTTTCACTTTAAGCATTATTAAAATCACTGCTCCCGAAAAAACGGCCGTTTTTAAAACTTCTTTTTGCATTGATACATGTCCCCTGGGGCAGGACCCGGGTCCCCAAACACTTTTTAGGACAATAACTTGCATATAAGCCTTTATAATTAGCACTTTAGATTTCTCCCATAGACTTTTCGAATTTGCCGCGAACACCCCAATTTGTTCGCTGTTCGGCGAACGGGCGAACAGGCAATGTTCGAGTCGAACATAAGTTCGACTCGAACTCGAAGCTCATCCCTACTGATCACCAATGTAAGGAACATTCTTCCCACTGATCACCAATGTAAGGAACATTCTTCTCACTGATCACCAATGTAAGGAACATTCTTCTCACTGATCACCAATGTAAGGAACATTCTTCCCACTGATCACCAATGTAAGGAACATTCTTCTCACTGATCACCAATGTAAGGAACATTCTTCTCACTGATCACCAATGTAAGGAACATTCTTCTCACTGATCACCAATGTAAGGGACATTCTTCTCACTGATCACCAATGTAAGGAACATTCTTCTCACTGATCACCAATGTAAGCAACATTCTTCTCACTGATCACCAATGTAAGGGACATTCTTCTCACTGATCACCAATGTAAGGGACATTCTTCTCACTGACCACCAATGTAAGGAGCATTCTTCTCACTGATCACCAATGTAAGGAACATTCTTCTCACTGATCACCAATGTAAGGAACATTCTTCTCACTGATCACCAATGTAAGGAACATTCTTCTCACTGATCACCAATGTAAGGAACATTCTTCCCACTGATCACCAATGTAAGGGACATTCTTCTCACTGATCACCAATGTAAGGGACATTCTTCCCACTGATCACCGATGTAAGGAACATTCTTCTCACTGATCACCAATGTAAGGAACATTCTTCGCACTGATCACCAATGTAAGGAACATTCTTCTCAGTGATCACCAATGTAAGGAACATTCTTCTCAGTGATCACCAATGTAAGGAACATTCTTCTCACTGATCACCAATGTAAGGAACATTCTTCCCACTGATCACCAATGTAAGGAACATTCTTCTCACTGATCCCCAATGTAAGGAGCATTCTTCCCACTGATCACCAATGTAAGGAACATTCTTCCCACTGATCACCAATGTAAGGAACATTCTTCCCACTGATCACCAATTTAAGGGAAATTCTTCCTAATGACCACTAATCTAAGAAATATTCTTCTCACTGACCACCAATGGCAGATACATTTTTCTTACTGACAACCAATGTAAGGAACATTCTTCCCACTGGCCACAAATATAAAGAACATTCTTCCCACTGGTCACCAATGTAAGGGACATTCTTCCCATTAACCACCAATGAAAGGGACATCTTCCTACTGACCACCAATCTAAGGAACATTCTTCCTACTGACCACCAATCTAAGGGACATTCTTCCTACTGACCACCAGTCTAAAGAACGTTCTTCTTACTGGTCACTAGTGTACTGACCACCATTGGAAGGGACATTCTCCTCATTGACCACCATTGAAATAAGAATTATTACCACTGACTATCATTGTAAGGAGCATTCTTCCCACTGGCCACCAATGTAAGGAGCATTCTTCCCACTGGCCACCAATGTAAGGAGCATTCTTCCCACTGGCCACCAATGGAAGGGACATTCTTCCCACTGGCCACCAATGGAAGGGATATTCTTCCCACTGACCACCAATGTACGGAACATTCTTCCCACTGATCACCAATGTAAGGGACATTCTTCCTACTGATCACCAATGTAAGGAACATTCTCCCCCCTGGCCACCAATGTAAGGAACATTCTTCTCACTGACCATGATTAATTAATTTTAGCAGGGGTCCCCTGAGGCCTGAAAATCATTTAATAGTTCCTCTGGGGTAAAAAAGTTGGGAAAGGCTGCTCTAGTTACTTTAGCATGTGTCTCATTGCCCGTGCCTCAACTCCCAACATTTTATCAGACTACACCTGACAAAAGAATTAGAAAGGAGTCTGTGCAGCTCATGCCATGCATCATCTGAGCCTGGACAGGGGGACATTTTGAGTCTGTGTTACTGCCATCAGCTGCTGTTCTTTCTTGTTCTCTGAAAGCATAAAGACAATAGCTGTGGATTTACATTTATCCAACACCAAGTCATTAGGCAGAGTGGAAACAAAGTTATTTGCATAAAAAATATTCTGTGAAGAACCAAATCACCACCAGCTGTATATTATGGAGGAGGAGTCATATGGTGTCAGACACAAGTAGATGAGTTCAAAGTATGGATACAATCACAGAGGTTAATGCCGGAACCATAGTTGGTCATCTTGTAATAGTACTTGAGACTGTTGTTGGAGTGATATCCAATATCTTTATCGTCATTGTCATTGGACTAGAGTTTATCAAGCAACATCAAATTAGGACCAGCAATAAGCTCCTCATTCCATTGTGCATTTCTGCTCTATGTTTCAGCACCATGCTGACCACCAATAGCATCACTGGGCTGGTCCTTCCCGAGACGAGTCAGTCGGGTTATGTCAGATACATCTTCTACATTCTGAACATGTACAGCATCTCCTCCTGCTCCTGGTTGACCTCCTGTCTCTGCACCTTCTACTTTGTTAAAATTGCAAATTTCAAGTCTGGCTGCCTAGCTTGGACCAAGCTGAAAATGGATAGAATGGTGATTTGGATAATTGTGATGGTGGAAGCCGTGTCATTATGTGGAAGTTTAATAAACTCTCCGATTTTATCTTTACTTAAAACTACCATGAGCAGTTCAGCGATCAACAATACAGAAGAAAGTATGATAAGCACATCTCGATTTCTGAATATCATCTATATTGTCAATGTTGTGCCATTTATAGTTATGATGATCACCACGGTGTTGACCGTTGTTTCCCTCAACTTGCATGTTCGTAAAATGGGCCAAAATATATCCAGTAATGTGAATTTGGAAGTTCATCGAAGAGTGGTGCGGACAATGATACAGCTTCTAATAACATATTCCGTCTTTTACTTGGTCATTTGTCTTCTTTTTCTCACCCAGGATGGAGGAGGGAACTGGTTGTACCTCATATTGATGTCCTTGTTCAGCCCAATACAGTCTGGAATTCTGATACACAGCAATCCCAAGTTCTTGAAAACCTTGAAAACCTTGTGCAAGTCCGGCTTTTGTTTTAAAAGTTAAAGTGAATAATATTATTTGTATAGCTGATGTGTATTTTGTTCATATTCCTCGGTTGATATTGGCTCCCATGCCCACACTCAGGGAGAATTTGACCTTGGACTTTGCTGCCATGTTTGCCATTTCCCGTAATTTTTTTAGGTAAGCCCATTGGGCCACTACAACTTATTGGTTTCTTTTTCTATATATATTATCTTGTTTTTGATTCTATTTTATTTTTTTTGCATTCTTTATTTTTAGAAAGTTTTCACAATTACCATAAGCAGAAAAACCTAGAAATACACAGGATACATAGACCTAACTATCCACGTACAAGTTCAGAAAGGTCACCATTAGGATACCATCAAGTCTAGGTCTAGATGATTCAACACAGGTACAACTTGAACCCAGCTTGGGCCAAGAGTGCAGCCCAACAGACTTCAAGAGACTAGATAGTTTATTAATCAATACAGGCATACCCCGCCTTTAAGTACACAATGGGACCAGAGCATGTATGTAAAACTAAAATGTTCTTAAAGTGAAGCAATACTTTTTTTCACTTCTAAATGCATGCACTGCATTGCAATAGTCATTTACAAGCAAAACTGATATGAATAATGCATTGGTAACTAAAATAAACACGATGGGGGGTCCAGGGCCGGTAGTGGGGGGATCAGGGCCAATAGAGGGGGGCTATACAGTACTGTACAGTTCTTACGTTTATGCAGACTGTGGCTGGTGAGCAACTCTGGGCCTCTGGGCTGGCGGCACCTCTGAGCAACGCTGGGCTTGCTGGCTGGCACCTCTGGGCTGGCTGGCGGGCACCTCTGGGCTGACAGGTAATGCTGGGCTGGCTGGCACCTCTGGGTAGACAGGCAATGCTGGGCTGGCTGGCGGGCACCTCTGGGCTGGCTGGCGGGCACCTCTGGGCTGACAGGCAATGCTGGGCTGGCTGGCACCTCTGGGCCGACAGGCAATGCTGGGCTGGCTGGCGGGCACCTCTGGGCCGACAGGCAGTGCTGGGCTGGCTGGCGGGCACCTCTGGGCCGACGGGCAATGCTGGGCTGGCTTCCTGGCAACTCTTTGCCTCTTCCCTCACAACTCCGGGCGGCAGCTCCGCCTCTCCAGGTCATACTGTGGCTGTGTGGCGCGGGAATGTCCGGAATGTCCGTACTCGTGAGTGTACGTAAAGTGAGTGTCCACAAAGCCTGTAGCCTGTCATGAAGCCCAACACAATGTGGAGGGGTATATGGGATGGAGGATAAGAGAAGTGGAACCCTAGAAAAGAAGGAAAGGGAGAGAGAAGAAATAAAAAGGGGGAGGGGGGAGGGAGAGGGTGGAGGGAAGAAAGGGGGCAGGTGGGGCAGCACCACAAGTGAGAGGGGGTAACAAGAGTACACCTATTGTCTAAAGTAATTACACCCAGCAGACAAATGGGGTTCAAGAACATTGAGGGTTGTGATTATTGTTCTGATTTGTATCAGCAGTTTTTGTATATATTTCAAGTAATATCATGATATACTGTCACTATATTGTCAAAAGTATTGGGACACCTGCCTTTACTCACACATAAACTTTAAAGGCATCCCAGTCTTAGTCCGTAGGGTTCAATATTGAGTTGCCCCGCCCCTTGCAGCTACAGGTATAACAGCTTCAACTCTTCTGGGAAGGCCATCCACAAGGTTTAGGAGTGTGTCTATGGGAATGTTTGACCATTCTTCCAGAAGCGCATTTGTGAGGTCAGGCACTGATGTGGATGGGAAGTTCGGGCTTGCAGTCTCCACTCTAATTCATCCCAAAGGTGTTCTATTGGGTTGAGGTCAGGACCCTGTGCAGGCCAGTCAAGTTCCTCCACCCCAAACTCGCTCATCTATGTATGTCTTTATGGACCTTTGCTTTGTGCACTGGTCCAAATCATTTGGTGGAGGGGGGATTGTTTTTCAGGGGTTGGTCTTGGCCCCATAGTTCCAGTAAAAGGAACTCTTAAGGTATCAGCATACCAAGACATTTTGGACAATTTCATGCTTCCACCTTTGTGGGAACAGTTTGGGGACGGTCCCTTCCTGTTTCAACATGACTGCCCACCAGTGCACAAAGCAAGGTCCATAAAGACATGGATGAGCGAGTTTGGGGTGGAGGAACTTGACTGGCCTGCACAGAGTCCTGACCTCAACCCGATAGAACACCTTTGGGATGAATTAGAGCCGAGACTGCGAGCCAGGCCTTCTCGTCTACATCAGTGCCTGACCTCTAAAGACTAAAGCCCCGTACACACGATCGGATAACCTATGGATTTTCGTCCGATGGATTTGTCCATCGGAAATCCGATGAAACAGTTTTTCATCAGTCTTGGCCACACACCATCAGTCAAAAAACCGACCGTTCCAAACGCGGTGACATAAAACACTCTGATGAGCCGAGAAAAATTAAGTTTAATGCTTCTGAGCATGCGTCGACTTGATTCTAAGCATGCGTGGGTTTTTTTAACTGATGGACTTGCCCATTGACGATCGGAAATTCCCATCGGTTTTTTATCCATCGGAAAAATTTAAAACAAGTTCTATTTTTTCCATCCGATGGAAAAAAGACCGATGGGTACCATACACGATCGGTTGGTCTGATGAAGACCATCCATCGGACGGTTTTCATCAGTCAAACCGATCGTGTGTACGGGGCTTAAGACTGTGATGCCATTAAAGTTCATTGGTTGTTTGAAGGCAGGTGTCCCAATACTTTTGGTAATATAGTGTATATTCCTCCTTCCTCCTGGAGAAGCGGCTCATGTTGAGGGCCTGCAGATTTGTAGATCTTCCTGAATCTGTCATCTTATATCTTGGATCTTCTCTACCAAGCATGGGAGTCCCAGCAATGCTAGAGGGGAGTTTATGGAAATGATGTTTCTTCACTGGATGAGCTCTGTCTATTTTTAATTGAATAATGTAATATATTTTGATATTTTTATATCTGGTTTGTCTTTTATCTTTTGTCTTTCGGGGTACCAGAAAAATCCGTGACATTTTACAATGTATTTGTGCGCATAAATTGAGTGGATGGGGTACCCTTCTTTTTGAAATTCCCACCTTATTAGCAATTACCGTATATACTCGAGTATAAGCCAGGTTTTCAGCATATTTTTTGTGTGCTGAAAATGCCCCCCTCGGCTTATACTCGAGTCACCTTTTTGCGCCTGATCTCCCGGACTTTGGGGACCCGGTACTGGCCGGCCGGGGAGCACCGATTTTTCAAAGCTGGGCACCCCTTCCATAGACTCCCATGTTAAATGGTAATTTCTCTGGTGAATTTGGGGACCCGGTACTGGCCGGCCCTAGGTCTCATGGACACCAAACTTGGCACACATGTAGCCCCACTCTTCATCTACAAGTGTGCAAAGTTATTTGTCCAGGGGACCTACGGCCGGGGAGCACCGATTCTTCAAAGCCGGGCCCCCCTTCCATAGACTCCCATGTTAAATGTCAGTCTAGTCACACAGTGCCGGAGATAAGGTAGGGAGATTGGGCACAGTGAAGCATGGACACAGTGAGGCATGGGCACAGTGAGGCATGGGCACAGTGAGGCATGGGCACAGTGAAGCATGGGCACAGTGAGGCATGGCCACAGTGAGGCATGGACACAGTGAGGCATGGACACAGTGAGGCATGGGCACAGTGAGGCATGGGCACAATGAAGCATGGGCACAGTGAGGCATGGACACAGTGAGGCATGGACACAGTGAGGCATGGACACAGTGAGGCATGGGCACAGTGAAGCATGGGCACAGTGACAGTGAGGCAGGGGCACAGTGAGGCATGGACACAGTGAGGCATGGGCACAGTGAGGCATGGACACAGTGAGGCATGGACACAGTGAGGCATGGGCACAGTGAAGCATGGGCACAGTGACAGTGAGGCAGGGGCACAGTGAGGCATGGACACAGTGAGGCATGGGCACAGTGAGGCATGGACACAGTGAAGCATGGGCACAGTGACAGTGAGGCATGGGCACAGTGAGGCATGGACACAGTGAGGCATGGGCACAGTGAGGCATGAACACAGTGAGGCATGGACACAGTGAGGCATGGACACAGTGAGGCATGGGCACAGTGAGGCATGGACACAGTGAGGCATGGGCACAGTGAGGCATGGACACAGTGAGGCATGGGCACAGTGAGGCATGGACACAGTGAAGCATGGGCACAGTGAAGCATGGGCACAGTGAGACATGGACACAGTGAAGCATGGACACAGTGAAGCATGGGCATAGTGACAGTGAGGCAGGGGCACAGTGAGGCATGGACACAGTGAGGCATGGGCACAGTGAAGCATGGGCACAGTGAGGCATGGACACAGTGAAGCATGGGCACAGTGAGGCATGGGCACAGTGAGGCATGGGCACAGTGAAGCATGGGCACAGTGAGGCATGGGCACAGTGAGGCATGCACATGGACACAGTGAGGCATGGGCACAGTGAGGCATGGGCACAGTGAAGCATGGGCACAGTGAGGCATGGGCACAGTGAGGCATGGGCACAGTGAAGCATGGGCACAGTGAGGCATGGGCACAGTGAGGCATGCACATGGACACAGTGAGGCATGGGCACAGTGAGGCATGGACACAGTGAAGCATGGGCACAGTGACAGTGAGGCATGGGCACAGTGAGGCATGGACACAGTGAGGCATGGGCACAGTGAAGCATGGGCACAGTGAGGCATGGACACAGTGAGGCATGCACATGGACACAGTGAGGCAAAGTGAGGCACAGTGAGGCATGCAGATGGACACCCTAGGCTTATACTCGAGTCAATAAGTTTTTCCAGTTTTTTGCGGTAAAAATTAGGTACCTCTGCTTATATTCGGGTCGGCTTATACTCGAGTATATACAGTATTTTAGATATATTTTGTTCATTCTATAGATCATAAAATAGGTTTTAATTTTTATTTTATTTTTTATATATTTTTTTCTGTGTTTTCATATTTTCAATTCCTATTTATTTTATTGCTCTTTATGTGAAAGGTAGACGTTTTAATAAACAAAATTAACTATTTACTTCTGCTTAAAGAAAGCGTCAATTGTTTGTGTTTCTATTGTGTGTTTTTGGCTTCCAATATAAAAAAAAAAAAAAAACATTTTAAATTGAAAAGAATCAATGTTTTTTTTTTTTTATGGAAAAATCTGTGCTGGGGGCAAAAAAATTATTTTTTAATAATAATAACCGTGAGAAAAGAAATGTACAAAAGCACTGAAAAGCACCTACTGTAGATACTGTACACAACCAATATAATTCAGTGATATGAAAGCCTCTTCAAAATCCCACCCATGTATAAAACTACAGCCTCTTACCAGATGAATGGACCTCGAAGCTCCACAGGTCACACACAATGTAAATACCTCGGGATGATTGGTAACCACGCGGCACGCCGGCAGACATCGAAGGAATTCAACTGCAGCCGGTAACTCCGCTCAGCATGTGTCCGGATTACACCAAAGAAAACAAATAACACCTTATATAGTGTAAAACCATTTCAACATTTTATTAACAATGAAGAGAGGTAGGCACATCAAAGTGACCTTAACCACATGTTTCCCGGACACTTTTACCCCCTTCCTGCCCAAGCCAATTTTCAGCTTTCAGCGCTGTCGCACTTTGAATGACAATTGCGCGGTCATGCTACACTTTACACAAATGACATTTTTATCATTTCTGTTACACAAATAGAACTTTCTTTTGATGGTGTGTAATCACCACTGGGGTTTTTTTTATTTTATTTGCTAAACAAATGTAGCGGCCTCACTCTCTCTCTCTAGCTTTATCAGTTATACGGCTGTTGTCTAGGGGTACCGAGTGAACTGTTGCTGCCCCTGCCACAGGCCTGAATGTAACGGTCTCTGCCACCGACCTTAGAACATGGGCCACCTTCCGTGTGAATACAGCCCCTGTTTGGAAAGGACATCCATCCCGACGGTCTCCGGAGGCCCTGTCCCAGGAATGGCAATATGCTGCACCAGATCTACGGGAAGGTCACCTGCACGGTCCGTTACGCCTGGATTCAGGTACCCGATACTGTGGGCACCTTAGGACGATTCCTCCCGGGCGGGACCCAGTGGAAGAAGCTGGGCCCCAGGCCTGAAGTGATGAACCTCACCCCAGACTGAGGGTGTCTGGGGTGACTCCCGAACTCCAGGTGTCCAGGCCTAGGCCGCCTGGACACCGACCACAGACAGCAGCCCTCAGGCGGAAGGTGCCTGGGGCTCGGACCTCGTGGCGAAGATGTCCGCCCCCTTTATACCCTCTCCCAGCAAACACAGCGGGTTCCCCGCCCCGCCGTACAACTGCTGCGAGAGGTCACAAAGGGTACGGCACTGCAGTGATGGTTCAACCCCGGCCCAAAGTGACAGCGCCACCTGCTGGGCCGCAGGGAACTAGACATCACTGATGTCTTCACCCGAATTAAACATTCTGAAAAGTACCTACCCGCTACACAAACAAAAAAGAGAACGGGAGGACGTACATGGACACCTTCCCGGCAATGGAAGCCCGTGCTGTAGCCGTCTTTTGGCTATAGCACTTTGCTAAATTGTTAAAGGCTTTCTTTTTTTTTTTCTATTGTTAAAATAACAAACACATGATACTTACCAGCTCTGTGCAGTGGTTTTGTAGAGAGCAGCCTAGATTGTGACCTAGGGAGTGCTTATAACAATTAAGGGGCGTGGCTTGGGCATGACACATCACTGATCGCTGTTCCCGATGACAGGGAACAGACGATCACTGACAGTGCCACTGTGAAGAACGGGGAGATGTTGTGTTTACACTCACCTCTCCCCGTTCTTCAGCTCTGTGACCCGATCGCGTGACACCGGCGGCGATCGGGTCCATGGGTCCCGTGTGTCCCGCGGGTGCGGTCACGGAGTTCCGGACCGGGTTTGCGAGCGCCGCCACCGGCGGCATGCGCGCGCGACCCACGGCTGGGATCTTAAAGGGGACGTACCTGTACGCCCTTGTGCCCAGCCGTGCCATTCGGTCTACGTATATCGCCGTGCGGCGGTCCTTAAGTGGTTAACAAGCACCTCCTAGGGACGCACTTAACCCTTTGATCGCCCCTGATGTTAACCCCTTCCCTGCCAGTGTCATCAGTACAGTGACAGTACATATTTTTAACACTGATCACTGTAATAATGTCACTAGTTCCCACAAAAGTGTCAGTTAGGTGTCCGATTTTTCTGCCACAATGTCGCAGTCCTGCTAAAAATCGCTGCCATTACTAGTAACAAAGATAATAGAAAAATAATGCTATAATTATATCCCATAGTCTGTAGACGTGATAACTTTTGCACAAACCAATTAATATACAATTATTGGGATTTTGGTTTTTACCAAAGACATGTAGCAGAATGCATATCGGCCTAAACTGACGAAGAAATTCGATTTTTTACATTTTTTTTATTGGGAATGTTTTATAGCAGAAAGTAAAAAAATATATATTTATTTATTTTTTCAAAATTGTCGCTCTTTTTTTGCGTTTCATAGCGCAAAAAATAAAAACCGCATCAAATACCACCAAAAGAAAGCTCTATTTGTGGGGGGGGGGAGGACGTCAATTTTGTCCGGGTACAGCGTCGCACGATCGCGCAATTGTCAGTTAAAGTATTGCAATGCCGTATCGCAAAAAAAAAAAAAAAAGGCCTGGTCATTAAGGGGGTAAAACCTTCCGGTCCTTAAGTAGTTAATGTACAAAACCTTCTGCTTTTAGAACCACTTTAACTTGACAATAACTCCATCGCTAACTTACAAACCTAAACACATTCTATATTTTTTAAAGTGTTCTACTTTTACAGCAGAATTGGGATGACACCTTCATACGTGTGACATGTCTCCATTAACCACTTGACCTCCGAAAGATTTGAGATAACGAATCACAGCACAGTGATTGGACACAAGAGGCGGGATTTATGATTTCTCCAATCACAAGCAGGGGGTGGGGCAGGACAAGTACTGTCAGTGAGTAAAGCGGTGATGTGGCGGCCTTTTTTGGGGGCATCAGATTGGCCCGGGGGGGTGGCTGTGTCAGTTTCATTCCGGGACACTGTATTGTCCTGGAATGAAGGTGCCCGGGAAAGACATGCAAAATGCGGGACTGTCCCGGGCAATCCGGGACACGTGGTCACCCTACACTGTGCCCATGCCTCACTGTCACTGTGCCCATGCCTCACTGTGTCCATGCCTCACTGTCACTGTGTCCATGCCTCACTGTGCCCATGCCTCACTGTGCCCAATCTCCCTACCTGATCTCCGGCGCTGTGTGACTAGACTGACGTTTAACATGGGAGTCTACGGAAGGGGTGCCTGGCTTTGAAAAATTGGTGCTCCCTGGTCGTAGGTCCCTGGACAACAAACGTTGCACACTTGTAGATGAAGAGTGGGGCTACATCTGTGTCTAGTTTGTGGTTAAGGGGACCTAGGACCGGCGAGTACCGGGTCCCCAAAATCACTGGAGAAATTACCGTTTAACATGGGAGTCTATGGAAGGGGTGCCCGGCTTTGAAAAAACGGTGCTTCCCGGCCGTAGGTCCCCCAGACAAGAAACTTTGCACTCTTATAGAGGAGAAATTGGGCTACGTGTGTGCCATGTTTCGGGTCCAGGGGACCGATGACCGGTCGGTACCCGCGTCCCCAAATTCACTGGAGAAATTACCATTTAACATGGGAGTCTATGGAAGGGGTGCCCGGATTTGACAAATCGGTGCTCCTTGGCCATAGGTCCCCTGGGCAACAAACTTAGCACACTTGTAGAGAAAGAGTGGGGCTACATGTGTGCCAAGTTTGGGGTGCAGGGGATCTACGGCTGGCCAGGATCAGGCGCACAAATTTGAAGATGGACAGAGACTCAAGTATAAGCCGAGGGGGTAATTTTCAGTACAAAAAAGTGTGCTGAAAAACTTGGCTTATACTCGAGTATATACGGTAATCCCAATAGGCGTATATTGATTGGTTTGCGCAAAAGTAATCGGATCTACAAACTATGGGATTTTTTTATGGCATTTATATTTATTTATTTTTGTCTTTTTACTAGTAATGGCGCCAATCAGCGACTTGTGGCGGACAAATTGGACACCAAGTGACACTTTTTTGGGGGACCAGTGACACCAATACAGCGATCAGTGGTGAAAATATGCACTGTCACTGTACTAATGACACTGGCAGGGAAGGGGTTAACATCAGGGGCGATCAAAGGGTTAACTGTGTTCCTAGGGACTGATTACTAACTGTGTGCGGGAGGTGCTTTTACTGGGAGAAGAGATCAGTGTTCCTGCTTTGTAGAAACACAGGATCTCTACCTCCCCCTTCTCACAGAACAATGATCTGCCTTGTTTACATCGGAAGACCCCCGTTGTCTCCCTTGGGAACGAGTGGCGGGTCCCGGCAGACATTGGGTCCACCGGACCGGCTGATTGGCTCCTGCTGTGTCCAATCACAGCAGGAGCGGGTTGCCGGCAGCGCGTGTGCGCCCCCAGACCCGGACGTGCAGAATCACTTACAGGTACGTGATTCTGCACAGGGAAGATGACTTGCCATAGTATTTGTACAATATATACGCTCGGCAAGCGGTAAATATAGCATAACAAACATTTCTGGTGACTTTTTTTTTTTTTAGATGCTCTATTCCGGACCCTCCAGCAAGGAAAAACCCCACTTAGCTCTCTTTGTTTATGAGGGGACTGGGCAGTTATGTTTGCTATAACCACTTGAACTCCAAAAGATTTACCCCCCCCCCCCCCACCCAAACGTTAGAGTGAGAACAACAATTCTATCCCAAGATCTCCTCTGTAACTGTAAACATGTAACCTGTAAAAAGTTTTATAGCGTCACCAATGGAGATTTTGAAGTTTGGAGCCATTCCTCGAGTGTGCGCAATTTTAAAGTGTGAGATGTTAGGCACCATATATACTCGAGTATAAGCCGAGTTTTTCAGCACATCTTTTTGTGCTGAAAATGCCCCCCTTGGCCTATACTCGAGTGTCCCTGCCTCACTGTGCCCATCTGCAGCCTCATGCACCTGATCTCCCGGCACTGTGACATGCAGTCTAGTCGGCGGCCGTCCAGTGTAACAAAGCCCCGCCTTTTCTCGTTCTCGTCCGTGATAGGCTGAACACTGACTCACTCCTGGGAAACTGAGTCAGTGTTCCGTCACGGACGAGGAAGAGGAGGAGGCGGGGCTTTGTTACACTGGACAGCCACCGTCTTGACTGTATGTCACAGCGCCGGGAGATCATAAGGCTGCATATGGACACAGCGCCGGGAGATCAGGTACATGAGGCAGGGAGATGGGCACAGTGAGGCATGCAGATGGGCACAGTGAGGCTGAGGCATGCAGATGGACACAGTGAGGATGCAAATGGGCACAGTGAGGCTGCAAATGGGCACAGTGAAGCTGCAAATGGGCACAGTGATGCTGCAAATGGGCAGAGTGAGGCTGCAAATGGGAACAGTGAGGCTGAGGCATGCAGATGGACACAGTGAGGCTGCAAATGGGCGCAGTGGGGCTGCAAATTGGCACAGTGCGGCTGCAGATGGGCACAGTGCGGCTGCAGATGGGCACAGTGAGGCTGCAGATGGGCACAGTGAGGCTGAGGCAGGCAGATGGACACAGTGAGGCTGCAAATGGGCACAGTGGGGCTGAATATTGGCACAGTGAAGCCGCAAATGGGCACAGTGAGCAGATGGGCACAGTGAAGCTGCAAATGGGCACAGTGAGGCTGCAGATGGGCACAGTGAGGCTGCAGATGGGCATTGCTGACCCTCTTTTCCACTTACAGTAACTGCTGCATTTCTCACCCTAGGCTTATACTCGAGTCAATAAGTTTTCCCATATTTTGTGGTAAAATTAGGTGCCTCGGCTTATATTCGGGTCAGCTTATACTCGGGTCGGTTGATACTCGAGTATATATGGTATCTATTTACTCTGTGTAACATCATCTTTTATATTATATAAAAAGTTTGGGCTATTTTTTTATTTATTTTTATTCCTGAAACAGTTTTTTTTCCCCCAAAAAAAGCATTTGAAAAATTGCTGCGCAAATACCAAGTGACATAAAAAGTAGCAACAACCGCTGTTTTATTCCCTAGGGTCTCTGCTAAAAAAAAAAACATATAATGTTTGTGGGTTCTGAGTAATTTTATAGCAAACAAAAATTAGATTTTTACATGTAGGAGCGGAGTGCCAGAATTGGTCCGGTATGGAAGTGGGATTAGCACCAGGAAAGTGTCACAGCAGCTTTATTGAATTGCCCCTCAGTGTGTTCTCCACCATCATAATTATCTGTGCTGTAAGATGCATAATACTATTTACTTACCGGGGCTCTGGGAGAGGCAGGAGAGGGAGCTGAGCGCCTTGTTCTGTCCCTGGGATGAGGTACAGTAGTGGAGGGAGCACACGTATCCAAAATCCATATCACCAAGCTCTGAAGAAGAGGGTTCATCTCTTGAAACGCGTAACGCTGGTGAGTCTTGGTGGTGCCAGGAATGTGATGTGACTTATCTCTGTGAGGGTTACCTTACCACTTGAGTCTGGTCTATACTGCTGTCTTAGCCTTTGGACATTTGTGAGTATGTCCTCATAATTTGTTCTTCTTTAATAAAGTCATATCTGGTAACACACTAGGCCAGGGTTGCTCAACCAGGGTGTCCTGGAAGCAAAGGGTTCCTCCAGAGGTTTCTAGGGGTTCCTTGAGCAATGAGCAAGTTCTGCCTCTCGGATGCGTTACCACTCACACCAATGTTCTTTTTATCTTTCTCTAAGGGGGTCATTATTCCCAATGATCACAAGTGTAAGGAATGTTCACTGATGTATCATGAGTTGGGAATAGTATTTTATAGCCGGGGCTCCCTGAGACCAGAACGTTTTTTCCAAGGTTCCTCTGTGTTGAAAAGGTTAAGAAAAGCTGCACTAGGCCCTTGCACCCTTTTGTTTTCTGTCTGTTTTTAAGATTTCCTCTTGAAGAGAAGTCTTTAGTCATTTATCCACACCCCAGACATGGTGGCCTCTTCTAATTCTAAGGCATTTTCCGGTAGACAAGACTGGATAGGTGAGGAGGAATTTGTACAGAATGTTGTCCATGCTAATCTACTCCATGACATCAGTGGGTGGATTGCGGGATTATTCTCTGATCCTCCGGATAAGTCTAATGCAAATAGTAAAATATTCTCCACGTAGAAGCTCCATTTGCATTTAGGTTGAAGATAATTTAGACATTTCAAAGTAATCCAAATTTAAAACTGCAGCACTGTAGGGTCATGGGACAGACGTGTTGTGCATTTCTCTAACAAGCTGACATTAGAATTTGGTTCCTATCAACCACTTAAGGACCGACGCACGCACTTATGCCGTGTACACGCAAAAGGATTCTCCGTCGGAAAAAACCTTGGATGGTTTTTCTGACGGAATTCCGCTCAAGCTTGGCATTGCATACACACGGTCACACAAAAGTTCTCGGAACTTTCAACTGTCAAGAACGCGGTGACGTACAACACTACGACGAGCCGAGAAAATTAAGTTCAATTCTTCCGAGCATGCGTCAAATTGTTTCCGAGCATGCGTCAGAATTTTGCGCGTCAGAATTGCTACAGACGATTGGAATTTCCGATAGGAATTTTTTCCGTCGGAAAATTTGAGAACCGGCTCTCAATCTTTTGCTGGCGGAAATTCCGACAGCAAAAGTCCGATGGAGCCTACACACGGTCGGAATTTCCGTCCAAAAGCTCACATCGGACTTTTCTTGTCGGAATTTCCGATCGTGTGTACGGGGCATAATACGTTGACAAAATGGCACGGCTGGGCAGATGGGCGTACAGGTATGTCCCCTTTAAGATTCAGCATTGTGCATGGGGTGGATTCCACTCTGATCAGCAGGGGATCAGCTCACAGATTCCCTGCTGATCAGAGCCTAGTGGGTGGATGACACATCCATGTCCATGGACGTAGCATAAGGGGTTGCAGGGGTCACAATCGCAACCCCACCCGTAACCCCAGGGGGCCACTGCAGCCTCCCTGCCATATTATCATATCCTCCACAAATTCCAGCTTCGATCTGCCCTAGGGCCCCACAGCCACACTATAGTACTGGGCTTCCACTTTGCCTTCAACAGTCTACACCCCTCTGTTCTCATTGTGCCGTCCTGTAGCCACGATGGGACCGATGTCACTGGTGAGGTAAGACACTGCTCCGTGTCTCCTAGTCACCAGATGGGATTCTCTGTACCCCCACCCTCCGGGGATGTCTGCTTACCCCACTTCCCTGACAACTGAGGTGACCTTCCCCCAACACTTGCCAACACTGACAGAGAAACCTTCAGAAATTGCTAAAACAAATCCCTTAACATCTCCTGAGAGGCTGCAGGCTCCAAATTTTGTGTCACATGGCTTTGCCCCCCCAGATATAAGTTGCGCCCTCCCAAAGCCCCTTGACCACCCCCTCCACCCTGGATGCTATGCCTGGCTGCTGAGCTCCTTTCCCATTACATCATTCTATATTGCTTCTCCTCCGCAAGGCTGAAATCACATTCCTTTACAACACAACCAGTCAGCCACGATCTGCACAGGGTGTATCTGCCTACTGCAACTACACTGCCATTCCGACCAGGGAATTTCACAGGTCAGAACGGAAAAAAAACAGATACACCCTGTGAAGGCTGACAGACTGTGTGTAAAGGAATGTGATTTTAGCCCTGTGTAGTGTGGGGGGGAGGAGCTGTGTACAGTTCTGGGATGGGAAATGAGCTCTGCCAAGTGACCTGCCAGGGGTCCCTTTCCTCTGATTCTCCAGCGATGATCCCTGTCCTCTGATTCTCCAGCAGTGATCCCTGTCCTCTGATTCTCCAGCAGTGATCCCTGTCCAAAGATGTAAGGAGGAACTCTGGGAACTCAAAACTCTTAAGCCACTTTGAGTATCTTGGCGTGTGGTGGGTGTATCTGCACGCACGGTGAAAGTGGTGGGTGGTAGTGGGCGGGGGGCCCAGGTCAACTTTTGCATCTGGGCCTACAAGCTTCAAGCTACGCCTCTGTCCACGTATGCTTAGTTTCTGCAGAGTGGACAAAGGCCGCTCTGCTCTACGGGTGGCCAGGAGTAAACAGACTCCAATGTCAATTTACACCCAACTACCTACCAATCCGATCTGATCCGCCTAGATGGAAAGGGACAGATTCCCTGCTGATCAGAGCAGAGTGGGTGGATGACACATCCATGTCAACTCAGTTCCTGCAGAGTGGACCCGGACAGAACTCGCTCTGTGTATATATATATATATATATATATATATATATATGCACACTATATTACCAAAAGTATTGGGACGTATTGGTATTGGGACGTATTGGTGTGGGGTGAAAAACACCCCCACACCATAATCCCCCCTCCACCAAATGATTTGGACCAGTGCACAAAGCAAGGTTCATATAGACATGGATGAGTAAGTTTGGGGTGGAGGAACTTGACTGGCCTGACCTCAACCTGAATATCTTTGGGATGAATTAGAGCGGAGACTACTAACCAGGCCTTCTCATCCAATATCAGTGCCTGACCTCGCAAATGTGCTTCTGGAAGAATGGTCAAACATTCCCATAGACACCCTCCAAAAACTTGTGGACAGCCTTCCCAGAAGAGTTGAAGCTGTTATAGCTGCAAAGGGGGGACCAACTCAATATTGAACCCTACGGACTAAGACTGGGATGCCATTAAAGTTCATATGTGTGTAAAGGCAGGTGTCCCAATACTTTTAGTAATACAGTGTGTGTATATACTGTATATATATATATAAAACAAAAAAACCCTTGTCTGTCCTTAAAAAACAATATATGTATTACTTTTTTATCCTAGGTAATGATATAATTATTAGCAAATAAATAGGTCCATAGCAGAGATGTAAAATTTGCTTTGGCCCATAGGGGTGAGAGTGGAAGTGATTGTTAAGCACCAAACTCTAATTGCAATAAATCTGTACCACAAGTCCTTCCAATGATCCTACATCAGTCTCGTGTGTGGATTACACTGCAAAGCCTAAAATATCTTCAACGTAAATGCAAATGGAGCTGACAGTCAGAGAACATTTCAAAATTTGCATCAATTTTAGCCTGAGGATCAAAGAATAATCCCACAATCCACCTAATGATGTCATGGAGAAGATCGGAGTGAAATAAGATTATCTAAAGCAAAAAGTCCAACTAGTCTGGTATTTGTTGTCTATAAAAAAAATAATAACTAGCGAGGTTACAGTGAGAAGGAGCTAAAATTGACCAAAACTAGTTAAGAAGAAAGGGTGGGGGGGGGGGGCATTGCTTTGCTTAGAATAACCAATCACGTGTAAGGAACATTTAAAAAAAAAAAGATTTTTGCTTTCACATAATTGAATAAAAAAATCAGCACAACCTCACCTCATTTGATAAGCTAGGTGAATTTTCTCTTTGGAAATTTTCACTTGACTTTTTTGAATGAGGTGCAGTTGTACTGACTTCACTTAGCCAATGATGTACAAGCAGAAATCGATTTTTTGGACCTCATGCATTATTGGGTATTCTTTGCAAAGTGTAGCCCCCCCCCACTAGCTTTGGTTCATTTTAGGCCCTCTCACTTCTACTGCAAGACTAGTTGAATTTTTATGCTATAAATAATGGTGTTCCACTCGAATCTACTCCATGACCTCATTGGGTGGACGGTGGGATCATTCCTTGAGCCTTAGGTTAAGTCAGATGCAAATAGTGTCACGTTCTCTGAAAGTCAGTTATATTTGCATTTATTATGACTATTCAAGATTATGTTAGTCTCTTCACGTCTTTTAGGCTTTTTTGAATTTTAGGTTGGAATTACTTTGAAAAGCCTAAAACATCTTCAATGTAAATGCAGATGAAGCTTCCAGCCAAAGAACATTTCACTATTTGCATCAGTGTTAACCTAAGGATCAAAGAATGATCCAACAATCCACCCACTGACGCCATCAGGTAGATTAAAGTTGAACACAATCATCTATAAATCCTTCCATACCTCTCCAGTCTTGTCCAATCTCCCTGAAAGATGTCTGAAGATTGGAAGAGGTTACTTTTTCCGCATATGGATAAATAGGACTTATCTATAAATTCTTCTATACCTCTCCAGTCTTGTCCAATCTTCCTGAAAGATGCCTGAAGATTGGAAGAGGTTACTCTTTCCGCATATGGATAAATAGGACTTATCTATAAATTCTTCTATACCTCTCCAGTCTTGTCCAATCTACCTGAAAGATGCCTGAAGATTGGAAGAGGTCACTTTTTCGACATATGGATAAATAGGACTTATCTATAAATTCTTCTATACCTCTCCAGTCTTGTCCAATCTTCCTGAAAGATGTCTAAAGATTGGAAGAGGTCACTTTTTCGACATATGGATAAATAGGACTTATCTATAAATTCTTCAATACCTCTCCAGTCGTTTCCTATCTACCTAAAAGATGCCTGAAGTTGTTTGCGGGTGGGTATGTTTGATGTAATATCTTGGTATTTACATGAGAGCGATGCCACACAGACTTTATGTATAACTTGTGCTTTGGAATTGTTTGTCATTTTACCTATGCTCAAAAAAAAACCTTTTATTTGAGAAAAAAAAAAGATGCCTGAAGGTTGGAAGAGGTCACTTTTTCGGCATATGGATAAATAGGACTTATCTATAAATTCTTCCGTACCTCTCCAGTCTTGTCCTATCTACTTGAAAGATTCCTGAAGATTGGAAGAGGTAATTTTTTCGACATATGGATAAATAGGACTTATCTATAAATTCTTTCATACCTCTCCAGTCTTGTCCTATCTAATTGAAAGATTCCTGAAGATTGGAAGAGGTCACTTTTTCGGCATATGGATAAATAGGACTTATCTATAAATTCATCCATACCTCTCCAGTTGTTTCCTATCTACTTGAAAGGTGCCTGAAGATTGGAAGAGGTCACTTTTTCGACATATGGATAAATAGGACTTCTCAACATCAGGAAGTTGCTGTGGGTGGAAGGATTGTTCACCTTCTTTGCCTAAAATGAGTTCAATATTTATTGGTTTGCCACCCAATGACTATTTTGCCATCCTTATGGCCGAGGTTGCTATAGGGATTTTGACCAATGCCTTCATTGTATTAGTCAACCTCAGAGACTGGCTGAAAGGCCAAAGCCTGAACTCCAGCGACAAGCTGGTGGTTTCTCTCGCCCTTTCAAACACATGCTTTTCTATTGCAAATGCTGCCATCACCACATGCGTTTTCTTTTTTGTGGAACTTGTGCTTGTGGACTACATTTATTATATCTTGTACGGTTTGGTGTCCTATGCCATCTTTTCAAGTTCCTGGCTTTCTTCCTGGCTGTGCTTGTTCTTTTTTTTGAAAATTATTACCTTCCAAGGTGGCTGCTTTGGGTGGATGAAGACCAAGGTTGAACTTCTGGTCCCTTGGCTGATATTCTTGTCTCAAGTTATATCCTTCGCCAGCATTCTTCCTTCTTTCTGGACGACGACCAAGGTGTTTGCAGGAAATTTCACATATTCGGAGGTTATCGTTATCGGATATCAAACCAACAGTTTTTACAATTACATTTCATTATTGGTAAACTGCTTTGTGCCGTTTCTGATTGTCACGGCCACCACCGGTCGCATTATTGCTTCGCTCTCTTTGCATGCCCATCACATGAAGCAAAACATGGAGGATTCTCGTGGGCCGAGCCTTAAAGTCCATCAAGTGGCTGCTAGAACCATGTCATTGCTTCTTGTGATTTATCTAATTTTCTATGTGGTAGAGCTAGGCCTTGGGTTCCTTTCACAGACCAATCAATTGTACTGGATGTGTTTTATGCTCATTTTACTATTTCCCACCCTACAGTCCATCGTACTTATCACAGGGAACTCCAAGTTGAGGCAGGTGTGTTCGGACTTGATGAGATGTAAAAAGAAACATTAGCAAGGCAGCTCAAACCAATACAGTGGAACCTCGGATTGCGAGTAACGCAGTTAACGAGCATTTCGCAATACAGCACTGTATTTTGAAAAATCCTAACTAGGTTTGCTAGTGTTGTATCGCAAAACAAGCAGGATTCAGGCCAAAGCAGTGTGCAGTACTGCGTTTGGCCTGAGGTGGGGGGGCGCCGGAGCCGAAAGGCGCTGATCGCAGTCGATCGGACATGCTCGGAAAGACACGGAAAGACACGGAAATACTCAGTTTGCGAGCCTTTCCGAGGTTTGCCGAGGTCAGCCGAGGTGTCCTCGGGCCTTTTCGGCCTTTTTCAAGGCTCTCTGGCGCCCCCCACCTCTGGCCACATGCGGCATTGCATGCCATTGAAGTCAATGCGGAACAAATTATTTTCGTTACCATTGACTTCAATGGGAAACTCGCTTTGATATGCGAGTACTTTGGATTAGGAGCATTCTCCTAGACCGGATTATGCTCGTAATCCGAGGTTCCACTGTATTTTGGTAAACAAGATATATTACGCAAGTATGGGAAAATTATTAAAATCAAATAATTATTTTTCCCCCTCCCATCATACTTTTTTTTTTTTTGGAACTCTATAACCACTTTCTGACCGCCCCATAGCATGATAACTGCTACAGGGAGGCCGTTCTGTGCAGAATCACGTATATATCTATATATAGATATATATCTAGATATATATCTCTCTCTCTATATATATAGAGAGAGATATATATCTATATATAGATATCTATATATCTATATCTATATAGATATCTATATATCTATATAGATATATAGATATCTATATATATATATATATAGGGCTTTTTTTCAGGGGGAACTTGGTGGAACTCAGTTCCACCACCTCTGGCTCAGGCCCTTTGGTGCCTGCTCACCACAACCACTTGTAAACACAGAACTCTGGTTTCTGTGTTTACAAGTGACAGCTCTGCACTCTGTGTGTAATGCAATCCTGGTATTTATTGCCCCTTTAAGACCCTCCTACTGTTCGTGAAAATCGACCACACCCACTATTTGATGTGATTTGGAGGGTTTGTGTGGGGGAGGGGTTTTGGGGGGTCGTGGTTGAGTTCCAGCACCTATGTTTTGAGAAAAAAAGCCCTCTATATATATATATATATATATATATATATATATATATATATATATATACAGTGGAACCTCAGATTACAAGCATAATCCTTTCCAGGAGAATGCTCGTAATCCAAAGTACTTGCATATCAAAGCGAGTTTCCCCATTGAAGTCAATGGAAACGAAAATAATGGGGGGTGCCGGAGAGCCTCAAAAATGGGTGGAAAGGCCCGAGGACAGCTCGCCTGAAAAGGCTCGGGAACTGAGTATTTCCGTGTCTTTCCGAGTCTTTTCGAGCATTCCCGAACGGCGCAGTTCGGCTGCGATTGGCGCCGTTCGGCTCCGCTCGGCTCCGGCACCCACCCCACCTCAGGCCAAACGCAGTACTGCACACCACTTTGGCCTGAATCCTGCTCAATTTACAATCCGAGGTTCCACTGTGTATATATATATATATACAGGGGACCTCAGAAGACGATTGGCGTCGAAACGCGTCAGGGATGATTGGACATTGCGAATGTCTCACGTCACTTCCGGTCTACGGGGAGAGAGCGGTGGAACGCACGCCGTTACCATCCACCAGCCATCCCCAAGTGCGAGACTGGTCTGTCCTCTTTTCGTGTGCTGATTTTTATTTTTATTCTTTATCCTTTCAATTTTTGGGACCAGCGCGCCTAGTGCCTGGTGCTGATGTACATGTTCGTTTTTACTATTTTTATAAATTAATACTTTTTTTACGCTACGGAGGCTCTCTTTTTTCTGATCCTGTGAGGAGCTGGGCTGAAGAATACAGGAGCTAACCATTTACATCTGGAGGTTAGGAGCGGTGGCTTGGGAAGCGGACCGAGCGAGAAGTCTATCCACCACCCCCTGATGTGTCTTTCACCCCTGCAGGGGTATCTACGTTGGGTGAGTGTGAACTCTCAGGGGGGGGGACACCATTGTCACCCATTTTGAAGTGAAGATCTACCAGCCAGGAAGCTCACCTAAAGTCACGCATTTTTGGTTGGAATTATTAACCTTCACACTGGGATTGCAAGCAGAGACTATCACTGGTTACCCCAAGGGGGACGGTATAAGTGGGGCCATTCCGGGTTGTTCTTGGTGCCCACCACTGTGGATTGGGGACCCCAATTCTCTCATTTTCACTCATTTGCTTTTTTTTGTTTCGTTTTTCACTTGCCATTTTGAACTTTTGTTGTTTATAAAGGACCCCCTCACATCTGGATATTAGGGACCTTGAACTTTTAGGACTTACACTGCCCACTAGGGGCACTCGTTTATCAGAGTATTCCCAATGATATGTTGTTTATTCTTTCTCAATGCTTTGTAATTGATTTTACTCCTCTCCTATGATATTTATGCACTAAGGTATCACCAGTTTTAGACAAACACCTCCACGGATTATTATTTAGCTGTATGGTAACGCATTTATCTATTTGCACTGGCTAGATGAAGTTTACCTTCAACATTTGAACTAGAACACGGCTTATGAAAACCGATCGATTGGTGGATCGCTCTTCGGAGGTCGGAGGCACCATTTAATAATTTTTCATTTTATTTTATTATTGTTTGGAATTTTCACTGGCCCCACACAAGTGTCATTGTGTGAGACCACATCACATTTCATTAATGACCTTACCCTCACGTCACAATTTGGTGTGCTAGTATCCTTTGAGAAGACAGCGCCACCACCCCTAATCCTTCTTAATATTTTTTAACCAGTTCCTATAATGTTCTTTTGTAGAAATCACCCATTTCATAAACCCCCTGAGGAAGATAACTGGAGTTGAAACACGTTGGAGTTCTATTAATGTATTAGTGACCATTATGGGTCCCTTTAGTGGATTGATAGGTATTCATATTGATTTGATATTATATGTTTGTTTTTTTTGTAATGGAACTATGTGGTTCTTTTTGTATAATAAACGTTATAATGCTATGAAAAAGTATTTGCCCCCTTCGTGATATTTTTAATTTTTTTGAATATTTGTCACACTTAAAAGGTTCAGACCATCAAAAAATTTTAATATTTCACAAAGATAACCCGAGTAAATACAAAATTCAGTTTTTAAATGATGATTTAATTTATTAAGGGAAAAAATCTGTCCAAACCTGCCTGGCTTTATGTGAAAAGGTAATTGCTCCCTAAAACCTAATGACGGGTTGGGCCACCTTTAGCAGCGGCAACAACCGAAGGTAAGCTTTTGCAGTAACTGGCAATGAGTCTTTCACATGTGGAGGAATTTTGGCCCCACTCTTCTTTGCAGAATTGTTTTTATTCAGCCACATTGGAGGGTTTTCCAGCATGAACAGCCTGTGTAAGGCCATACAGCATCTCAATGGGATTTAACTCCGGACCTTGGCTAGGCCACTCCAAAACCTTAATTTTGTTTCTTCTGAGCCATTCAGAGGTGGACATGCTGGGAGATTAATTGGCTCCTGTCTAAATTGGCCCTACTATGTGTATGTATGAATGTGAGGTAGGGACCGTAGACTATCTGCCTCCCACCCAGCTAATGTACATAAATAGCCAGGTGGGAGCTTCCCCGGTCTGAGTAGACGTATTCGTACGTCCATCAGAACGGGTGCCCACGTGTGGCCCCGAGGCCATGCAGTGATGCAATCCTGTGATGGCTGGAAAAGGTATTACATCAAATATTGGGATTTTAAAGGCAATTGTACAACAAAGAAAAAAAATGTACCGTATATACTCGAGTATAAGCCGAGTTTTTCAGCCCATATTTTTGTGCTGAAAATGCCCCCCTCGACTTATACTTGAGTCACCGTTTTACGCCTGATCTCCCGGAATTTGGGGACCCGGTACCGGCCGGTCGTAAATCCCCTGGACCCCAAACTTGGCACACATGTAGCCCCACTCTCTCTCTACAAGTGTGTAAAGTTTGTTGTCCGGGGGACCTACGACCGGGGAGCACCGATTTTTCAAAGACGGGCACCCCTTCCATAGACTCCCATGTTAAACGGTAATTTCTCTGGTGAATTTGGGAACCCAGTACCAGCCGGTCGTAGGTCCTCTGGACGAGAAACGTGGCACACCTGTAGCCCCCTTTCCCCTACATAAGTGTGCAAAGTTTGTTGTCTGGGAGACCTACGGCCAGGGAGCACCGATTTTTCAAATCTGGGCACCCCTTCTATAGACTCCCATGTTAAACGTCAGTCTAGTCACACAGCGTCGGAGATCAGGTAGGGAGATTGGGCACAGTGAGGCACTCTTTGTCTATAAGTGTGCAAAGTTTGTTGTCCAGGAAACCTATGGCCGGGGAGTACCGATTTTTCAAACCCGGGCACCCCTTCCATAGACTCCCATATTAAACTGTAATTTCTCCAGTGATTTTGGGGACCCGGTATTGACTGGTCGTAAGTTTCCTGGACCCGAAACCTGTCAAACATATAGCCCCATTTCTCTTCTATAAGTGTGCAAAGTTTTTTGTCTAGGAGACCTACGGGGAGCACCGATTTTTCAAAGCCAGGAACCCCTTCCATAGACTCCCATGTTAAACGTCAATCTAGTCATGGACACAGTGAGGCATGGGCACAGTGAGGCATGGACACAGTGAGGCATAGGCACAGTGAGGCATGCAGATGGACACCCTAGGCTTATACTCAAGTCAATACATTTTCACAGTTTTTTGTGGTAAAATTAGGTGCCTCGGGTTATATTCGGGTCGGCTTATACTCGAGTATATACGGTATACAAAAAATATATTTATTAAAAGAAAATTCATGAGACCAAAGGTACTCTGCATATTATATAACAACACAGTTTAGAACTTGAATACATCTAAATGTATGAACATCTGACAATGATACATAATGACTGCATCAGATACCAAGAACATTGTACAAACAGTTCTGAGTGGTGAATGGTTGAGAAGACTGACGCATTTCGAAAGGTGCATCTATAAACAATCTTCATCAGGGACAACAACCATTTCTGAAAATGCAGAGTACAGTATCAATGCATAAGGTACATAATACATTAGACCATAAATGTCCATAGCATAATACTTCAGTGTATATAGCAACGCCTATTGGAATATAAAACATCAATAACTTACATGTCAGTATGTTCATTAGAGAGAGACAGCTCCTCCATCCTGGGCATTCCACCAAAGTCAGCATGAGCCCTCCAAAGCATAGAGGAGTCCTCAGAGTTCTCCTTATAAGTCCCGGGGAAGGCGCCAGGGAGTTACACCAGTGGGCGGAGCCGCAGCGCCACTTCCTGTGGCAGCCAAACTATCCCCAAAGGACGGCCAGCGTAGGAACGCCCCAGAGCTTCAAAACTGGAAGTGACCTCAACCAGTGAGACCATCCCCGGAAATGACGCAACTGTGTCCCACGCAATTGCTGTGCCGCCGAGCCATACAAAGGGAGGGTCCGGCCATAACAAAGGGTCAGATGATCAGAAGGCCATCACAACCAAAACATCCAGTAAGGGGGAGGAGCCACCCTGCTCTCAACCATGAGCCCAAGGCCGATCTCTCCCCGTCCTAAGTGAGGGCACTGGAATGGTAGACAAACGTGCCACAAGCTGTGGAGCGATGAAACCATGCCAGGGATGAAAAAGAACCAAGCAGGTCCACCTGCCAGCCTGGCTGCTAGGGTGGAGGAACCTGACTGGCCTGCACAGAGTCCTGACCTCAACCCAATAGAACACCTTTGGGGTGAATTAGAGCGGAGACTGCGAGCCAGGCCTTCTCATCCAACATCAGTGCCTGACCTCACAAATACACTTTTTGAGGAATGGTCAAACTTTCCCATAGACACCCTCCTAAACCTTGTGGACGGCCTTCCCAGAAGAGTTGAAGCTGTTATAGCTGCAAAGGGCGGGGCCAACTCAATATTGAACCCTCCGGACTAAGACTGGGATGCCATTAAAGTTCATGTGCGTGTAAAGGCCGGCGTCCCAAATTTTGGTAATATTGTGTAGATAACTTCCTATCTTCTCAAAGGAAGAAACAAAATACTGTATATACTTGAATATAAGCCGAGGACCTACCTAATTTTACCACAAAAAATGGGAAAACGTATTGACTCAAAAATAAGCCGAGGGTGAGAATGCAGCATCTACTGTAAGTGGAAAAGAGGGTCAACAATGCCCATTTGCAGCCTCATTGTGCCCATTGCAACCTCACTGTGCCCATTGCAACCTCACTGTGCCCAACCTCACTGTGCCCATTGCAACCTCACTGTGCCCACGTCACTGTGCCAATTGTCACTGTGCCCAACCTTACTGTGCCCATGGCCACCTCACTGTGCCCATCCTTACTGTGCCAATGCCCCCCAAAAAAAAAAATACCAATTTTTTCCTCAGTTTAGGCCGATACGTATTCTTCTACATATTTTTGGTAAAAAAAAATTGCAATACATGTATATTGATTGGTTTGCGCAAAAGTTATAGCGTCTACAAAATAGGGGATATATTCATGACATTTTTATTATAATTTATTTTTTTACTAGTATTGGTGGTGATCGGCAATTTTTAGCGGGACTGCGACATTGCGACGGACAGATCAGACACTTTTTTGGGACCAGTGACATCTATACAGCAATCAGAGCTAAACATAGCCACTGATTACTGTATAAATGTCATTGACAGGGAAGGGGTTAACACTAGGGGGCAATCAAGGGGTTAAATGTGTGTCCTAGGGAGTGCTTCTAACTGTGAGGGGGATGGGACTGCCTGAAGGAGGAGACCGATCGCTGTTCATAATCAGTATCAACAGCAGATCTGTCTCTCCTCTCCTGACCAAACGCAGATCTGTCTGTTTACATCAGGGGTGCCCAACCAGTGGCCTGGGGGCCACATGTAGCCCTCCGATGTGACCTGCGACCTCCTGCTCTGGGATGGCGGATTGGCAAGCCTAGATTGCAGGTTGCCGACCCACCATGCCAGAGGATCAGTGTTGTGAATGAAGCCAGCAGTAGAGGAAGCAAGCAGCTGCGGAGCAGAGCCGCATAAGCCAATGCTTCCTGTATAGCACGGGCTCCTGTCATAGGCGGAGTGATACCAAAAGCAGCCTTAGGCCCCTTTAACACAATTGGTCCGACCTAATCGGACTCTCTGTTTACCTCTATGGAGCGGCAGATGTAAACAGACTTGTGGCCGTTTACACCCGCCTACCTCCAATCCGATCTGCTAAAAAAACAGGAATGCATCCATCCCCTTTCCTCTGATCGAATCAGAGGGCCCATAGAGTAGAGTGGGCCGTCTCTGTGTCTGTTTTGCATATGCAGAGTGGACACGGACCTGTAATCCGCCCACTCTGCTCATTTTGGCCCGCGACTAGTTACTATGTCGCTCAAGTGGCCCTCGCTCTTCAAAAGGTTGGGCACCCCTGGTTTACACTGACAGATCTCCATTCTGTTTCTCTCAGGAGCGATCGTGGGTGCCTGTCGGACATCCCGGACGCCGGGCACGCGCATCGTCTCCGTGTGAAAATAGCGAATGAATGTTCGCTATTGTCACACTGATTCTCCTCCCGGCCAATCAGCCATTTCCCGATTGGCCTGAAAGGAGAAGCGATCCTATTGGCCTAGGAGGAGGAGGGAGGAGGAGGAGGGGGGAGACTCAGGGGAAGCCGCCGCCCGCGCCATAGATGAGGTAAGTGTATTGTTTTCAAACATTGATATTATGGAGTTATGTGATATGGCTTTTTCAGATGTAGATGGGGCGGAATGCAGTGGGAGGAGTGAGACTCTATGTCATAGGGGTCAGAGCCAGGATTTAGTCATTTCCACACATAGGAGTTGCTGAGTGATTGTGAAGTCTTCTGCATCCAGCTGCAATGAGGATGTATGTTTATTCTCTGCATACCTCTCCTGAAATTTGTCTGAAATGATCCCCCCGTCTATATTGCTCACAGCAGCCAATCAGCTTGACTGACCGACCGACCGGGGGGCGGGGGGGGGGTGCCGCCCCCAAAAATATACCAGCACTCGCTACTGATTTTTGGGTAAGCCCCATAGTTTGCAAAAGTAGCCAGAACAAGTATGCTAATATCCCCATTTTTAAGTAGTCCTGGGCATCAATAGACAACTAAAGAGGACGTCAAGAGAAAAAAGAGAAGAGAAAGGAAAGACAAAGAAGAAAGGGAGAAAAGGAAGAGTAGGGACCCGAGATCGCTCGAGACACCAGTTAGAGCCTACCCATGCTTGTCAGAGGGGATCAGAGACAGCATGCGTCAACCATGGCTCCCAAATTTTAAGGAACATAGCGTGTGTGTCTTTAACCACTTCCATACCGGGCCTATTCTGGCACTCATCATGTTTTTGCTAGAAAATTACTCAGAACTAGGGATGAGCCGAACACCCCCGGGTTCGGTTCGCACCAGAACCTTCGAACGGACCGAAAGTTCGCGCGAATTTTCGAACCCTATTCGTTATAATGGACGCGAACGTTCGAAATCAAAATTGCTAATTACAACGGCCAATATGCATGTTAATGTTATAAAACAGGTTTGGGGACCCGGGTCCTGCCCCAGGGGACATATATCAATGCAAAAAGAAATTTTAAAAACTAAAGTTTTTTCGGGAGCAGTCATTTTAATGATGCATAAAGTGAAAAAAAATAAGTGAAATTTTCCTTTAAATATGGTACCTGGGGGGTATCTAAAGTATGCCTGTGAAGTGGCATGTGTTTCCCGTGTTTAGAACTGTCCTTGCACAAAATGACATTTGTAAAGGAAAAAAAGAAGCCATTTAAAACCACTTGCGGCTTTAATGTCATGTCTTGTCCTGGCCGCCATATGGCTGAAAATCCTTGAGAAAAATGGCATGGCTACCCCATCACCCCCCCCCCCACCCCAGCCCCTTTGGGTCTTGTATGGATACTAAGGGGGACCCCGCACCCAAAATAAAACCCTATACCTACAACCCTATATACTCTGAACAGCAGTATATAGGTGGTGCAAACAAGACATGGACTGTAGGTTTGTTCTTAAGTAGAATCTGAACAGGTACATTATGAAGTGTAGCTACATCCCAAAAAAATCAATTTTTAAGCTTTTTGGAGAACATAGGGAGGGGTTATCACCCCTGTAACATTTGCTGTCTTTGCACATCTGTTCAGAACATGTCACCTCACTTTCCGTCCCAATGACAAATGTTTTTGGAAAAGTGGGGTTTTAATTGAAACAAGGATTGGTGATAAAGCATCAGTAGAGAGGAGATACCTTTTTCCCAAATTAAATCTAACAGGATAGAATTTTCCTTCCTAGGGGTAGATTTCCTCTCACTTCCTGTTTTCTCTTGCCGTTTGCAAGTAGGAGTCGTTTGTAAGTTGGATGTTTGAAAGTAGGGGCCTGCCGTATATACTCTGCAGAAATTTGCCCTATTAGATGTTGGTGTAGCCACAAGACTGGTGGGCACAGGAATGGGCCCTGCTGTGAGTTAATAGATCAAGATTTGTACTTGCATGCACCTGTTGAACCGGGCAGAAAAATTGGGCCTTTGGTGGTGGTGGTGGTGGTGGTGGACGGTGTTGCCACAAGACTGTAAGCCCTCACAGTTACTCTTGGTGGGTGCAGGAATGGGCCCTGCTGTGAGTTATTAGATCAAGATTTGTAATTGCATGCACCTGTTGAACAGGGCAGAAAAATTGGGCCTTTGGTGGTGGTGGTGGTGGTGGACGGTGTTGCCACAAGACTGTAGGCCCTCATAGTTACTCTTGGTGGGCGCAGGAATGGGCCCTGCTGTGAACTATTAGATCAAGATTTGTAATTACACGCCCCTGTTAAACAGGGGCTGAAAAATTGTGCCTTAGGCATTGGTGCTGGTGCCACAACACTGCAACCCCTCACAGATACTGTACTTGGAGCACAGCAGTCACACCTGTTGCGAAGCATCTTTTTAAAAAATTGTAATTACACGCCCCTGTTATACAGGGGCTGAAAAATTGTGCCTTAGGCACTGGTGCTGGTGCCACAACACTGCAACCCCTCACAGATACTGTACTCTGAGCACAGCAATGAGACCTGTTGCAAAGCATTGCATAAAAATTGTAATTACACGCCCCAACAGGGGCTGAAAAATTGTGCCTTAGGCACTGGTGCTGGTGCCACAACACTGCAACCCCTCACAGATACTGTACTCTGAGCACAGCAGTCACACCTGTTGCGAAGCATCTTTTTAAAAAAATTTAATTACACGCCCCTGTTATACAGGGGCTGAAAAATTGTGCCTTAGGCACTGGTGCTGGTGCCACAACACTGCAACCCCTCACAGATACTGTACTCTGAGCACAGCAATGAGACCTGTTGCAAAGCATTGCCTAAAAATTGTAATTACACGCCCCAACAAGGGCTGAAAAATTGTGCCTTAGGCACTGGTGCTGGTGCCACAACACTGCAACCCCTCACAGATACTGTACTCTGAGCACAGCAGTCACACCTGTTGCGAAGCATCTTTTTAAAAAATTGTAATTACACGCCCCTGTTATACAGGGGCTGAAAAATTGTGCCTTAGGCACTGGTGTGGTGGCATGGATCATTGAGGAGGAGGAAGAGGATAGTCAGTGAACATAACAGGACAGTCACTCAGCATCAGCATAGGCAGTCTTGAAGGGATGTGACATTATAAATTATTCCGTTATATCCGCTTCAGGTGTCTGGTAGCTGGTGGTGATCCAAGACTGATTCATTTTTATGAAGGTCAGTCGATCAACCGAGTCGGTGGACAGGCGCACCCTATGATCGGTGACAAATCCTCCAGCAGCACTGAATGTGCGTTCGGAAAGAACGCTGGATGCAGGACAGGCCAGTAGCTCAATTGCATACTGTGCAAGCTCTGGCCAGTGATCCATCCTCAGGACCCAGTAAGCCAGAGGATTTTCGGTGGGAAAGGTGTCCAAGTCTGACCTTGCCCCTAGGTATTCCTGCACCATGTATATCAGACGCTGGCGATGGTTGCTGGAACCGATCATACCTTGGGGCTGCGGACTAAAAAATTGTCTGAACGCATCGGTCAGACGTCCACCTTCCCCACCGCTCCCTCTGCTACTGACCGAAGCCTCAGCAACTCGTCGTCCAGGACCAGGAGTTTGTAACCTCCCAGTTTCTGGGAACGCGTTGCACAGACCTTTCTGCAAGGCCTCCCTGAGATGTCTCATCCTCTGCTCCCTCTGCGACGGCAAGATAAGGTCCGCAACCTTACCCTTGTACCGTGGATCAAGGAGAGTGGCCAGCCAGTAATGGTCACTCTCCTTGATCCGAAGAACACGAGGATCCTTCCGCAGGCTTTGCAGGATCAGGGAGGCCATGCAGCGTAGGTTAGCTGAGGCATTCGGTCCGGAGTCTTCTGGGTCACTGAGGATGACATGATCGCCAGCCACCTCCTCCCAGCCACGTACAAGTCCACTGGTTTGTTGGGACTGTACATCATCCCTAAAAGACTGCTGCTGCTGATGCTGAGTGCCAGGCTCCACCTCCATGCTCACACAATCCTCCTCCTCCTCCTCCTCCTCCTCCTCTTCCTGTGTGATGGGTGGGACAGAAGGAACATTGTCTGGATAAAGGGGGCCTTGAGAGACAAGGAAGTCCTCCTCTTCCTGCCTCTGTTCTGCCTCAAGTGCCCTGTCCATTATCCCACGCAGCGTATGCTCCAACAGGTGGACAAGAGGTACAGTGTCACTGATGCATGCACTGTCACTGCTCACCATCCTCGTGGCCTCCTCAAATGGTGAGAGGACAGTGCATGCATCCCTGATCATGCTCCACTGGCGTGGGGAAAAAAAGCCAAGCTCCCCTGACCCTGTCCTGGTGCCGTAGTCGCAAAGGTACTCATTGATGGCCCTCTGCTGCGTGTGCAGTCGCTGCAGCATGGCCAACGTTGAGTTCCACCTGGTGGGCATGTCACATATTAGGCGGTTCTTGGGCAGGTTCAGCTCCTTTTGCAGCTCAGTCAGCCGAGCACTGGCATTATAAGATCGGCGGAAATGCACACAGACTTTCCTGGCCTGCCTCAGGACATCCTGTAAGCCTGGGAACCTGCCCAAGAACCGCTGCACCACCAGGTTGAGGACGTGAGCCATACAGGGCACATGGGTGAGCTGCCCCTGTCGCAGGGCGGAGAGGAGGTTGGTGCCATTATCAGAAACGACCATTCCTGGCTTAAGCTGGCGTGGCGTCAACCACCTCTCGGCCTGCCCCTGCAGAGCTGCCAGAACCTCTGGCCCAGTGTGGCTCCTGTCCCCCAAACACACCAGCGCAAGCACGGCATGGCATCTTTTTGCCTGCGTACTCGCGTAGCCCCTTGTACGCCTACGGAGCACCGCTGGTTCCGAGGACAGAGCACTCGAAGAGGACATGGAGGAAGAAGAAGAGGAGGGGGTGGAGGAGAGAGGTGTGTCACAACCAGTAGTAGCATTTTGGAGGCGTGGTGGCGGAACAACCTCCAACACTACTGCACCTTGTCCGGCATCCCTCCCAGCTACCAATAGAGTGACCCAATGGGCCGTGAAAGAAAGATAACGTCCCTGTCCATGCCTGCTGGACCATGAGTCAGCGGTAATATGCACCTTACCGCTGACCGCCCTGTCCAGCGAGGCATGGACATTGCCTTCCACATGCCAGTAGAGAGACGGAATCGCCTTCCGTGAGAAAAAGTGGCGTTTGGGAACCTGCCACTGAGGAACCGCACATTGAACAAACTCACGGAAGGGGGCCGAGTCTATGAACTGAAAAGGCAGCAGTTGAAGTGCTAGCAATTTAGCCAAGCTAGCATTCAACCGCTGGGCATGTGGATGGCTGGGAGTGAACTTCTTTCGACGGTCCAGCAGCTGGGGCAGGGAAATTTGCCTGCTACAATCGGACGTCGGTGTACTGCAAGTACTTGGTTGTGACACACCTAATTCTACACCTTCAGTCCTCTCAGAGCAGCTTTCAGAGAGGACTGAAGATATAGTGGGGATGGAGATCCCAGCTGATGAGGAGCAAGGAGAGGTCCGCTTTGTTCTTTGGTGTGGGTCTTTTATGTGTGCTTGCCAACGAGCTGCATGGCAGGTCGACATATGTCTGCTCATGCTTGTGGTGCCCAA
Source organism: Rana muscosa (assembly GCA_029206835.1). Lineage (NCBI taxonomy): Eukaryota > Metazoa > Chordata > Amphibia > Anura > Ranidae > Rana > Rana muscosa. Next base: position 190,573,034 of record CM055127.1, read on the forward strand.
GCGGCTGATGTTTTGGCCACGCGAGATACGCTTGAGACAAATATTGCAAATAGCAGTGGTGCGATCTGATGCACTCGTCTCAAAAAAGGCCCACACCAAAGAACTTTTGTGATAACGTGCAGAGGCAGCGCCCTGCACAGGCGGAGCTCTGCGGTGTGGTACAGTTGCTGTGCTGGCCTCTAGCTGGCCTCCAGGGGGCATCCTGCCTCGTTGGACATGTGACGCTGCATCCTCCTCCTCCTCCTCCTCTCTCCCTTCAGGCACCCACGTGGAGTCAGTGACCTCATCATCCCCTCCCTCTTCACCACTAGAGCAAACCTGGCAGTAAGCTGCAGCTGGTGGAACACTACTGCCAGATTGCTGTCCTTCAGCATCCCCTCTCTCTGCGCGCACACTACTGACTTCCTCAAGCTGGGTATCATCATCCGAGCCTTCGAATCGTTGGGCATCCTCCTGGAGCATGTACCCAACACTGTGCTCAAACAGTTCGGGGGACTCCTCAGGAGGACATGGTGGGTCTAGGGAAGGGGTGGCTGATGATGCCATTGAGTACGCGTTGGCAGCTGCTCTGCCAGTACCCTGAGCCTGGGTGAGAGAGGATGAGGAGGATGAGGAGGGCTTGGTCATCCATTCTACCAAGCCTTCGGCATGATGCGGCTCCACATGTCCAGCTGCCGAAAACAAAGACAAGCGTGTCCCATGGCCACGTGCTGATGACGATGCACGACCACGTCCACGGCCAGCACTGTTGTCTCTAGAAACAGAGCCTGCCTGCCCTGTGTTCTTGCCTCGGCACGCTCTGCCTCTCCTTGGCGGTCTTCCAGCCATTGTAGTCGGTAGTGTATATAGTATAAAAAATAGAACTCCTATGTGTGCTCACAACACACTGTAGGTCCTATGGGTGCTGACACTAACACACTATAGGTACTATGTGTGCTGCTGACAAGAAAATATAGGAGCTCTGTTTGCTGCCACTAACACACTAGAAGTCCTATGGGTGCTGCTGAGAAGAAAATATAGGAGCTCTGTTTGCTGCCACTAACACACTAGAAGTCCTATGGGTGCTGCTGAGAAGAAAATATAGGAGCTCTGTTTGCTGCCACTAACACACTAGAAGTCCTATGGGTGCTGCTGAGAAGAAAATATAGGAGCTCTGTTTGCTGCCACTAACACACTAGAAGTCCTATGGGTGCTGCTGAGAAGAAAATATAGAAGCTCTGTTTGCTGCCACTAACACACTAGAAGTCCTATGGGTGCTGCTGAGAAGAAAATATAGGAGCTCTGTGTGATGCCACTAACACACTAGAAGTCCTATGGGTGCTGCTGAGAAGAAAATATAGGAGCTCTGTTTGCTGCCACTAACACACTAGAAGTCCTATGGGTGCTGCTGAGAAGAAAATATAGGAGCTCTGTTTGCTGCCACTAACACACTAGAAGTCCTATGGGTGCTGCTGAGAAGAAAATATAGGAGCTCTGTGTGATGCCACTAACACACTAGAAGTCCTATGGGTGCTGCTGAGAAGAAAATATAGGAGCTCTGCTGCCACTAACACACTAGAAGTCCTATGGGTGCTGCTGAGAAGAAAATATAGGAGCTCTGTTTGCTGCCACTAACACACTAGAAGTCCTATGGGTGCTGCTGAGAAGAAAATATAGGAGCTCTGTTTGCTGCCACTAACACACTAGAAGTCCTATGGGTGCTGCTGAGAAGAAAATATAGGAGCTCTGTTTGCTGCCACTAACACACTAGAAGTCCTATGGGTGCTGCTGATAAGAAAATATAGGAACTCTGTTTGCTGCCACTAACACACTAGAAGTCCTATGGGTGCTTCTGAGAAGAAAATATAGGAGCTCTGTTTGCTGCCACTAACACACTAGAAGTCCTATGGGTGCTGCTGAGAAGAAAATATAGGAGCTCTGTTTGCTGCCACTAACACACTAGAAGTCCTATGGGTGCTGCTGAGAAGAAAATATAGGAGCTCTGTTTTCTGCCACTAACACACTAGAAGTCCTATGGGTGCTGCTGAGAAGAAAATATAGGAGCTCTGTTTGCTGCCACTAACACACTAGAAGTCCTATGGGTGCTGTTGGGGTGCAATGCTGTGCTAACAGCACTGCGGTTGGTACTACTGCAATACTGTACTAACAGTAAGCACGCACCAGACTAATCCCCAGCAGCAGCTAATAACACACTAACTGTGCAATCAGCAGCAATGAACGATCAATGACTTAGGTAGCAATGGTTTAGCAAAGAAATAGCCAATGGTTTAGCAAAGAAGAGCAAATCTTTCAGTATCAAGCAAAGACAGAATCAGCAGACTAATCTCTCCTAAAGCCGGAACTCATGTGACCGGGGCCGATGGCGTGGCGGCCTTTTAAATGGTGGGGCGTGTACTAAAGCCCCTGAGCTGTAATTGGCTACAGCCGTCCTGCCTGTAGCCAATTATTGCTCTCCGAGTTTCGGGCGCTGTGATTGGCCAAGCATGCGGGGTCACAGTGCATGCTTGGCCAATCATCAGCCAGCAATGCACTGCGCCGGCCGCGCCGGCCGCAATGCATTGCGGGGCCGCTCGCATCACACGAATGTGATGCGAACGGCCCAAATAGTTCTGGGCTCGACGAGCGAGCGAACGCCCGATGCTCGATTCGAACATGGGTTCGAATCGAGCACCGGGCCCATCCCTACTCAGAACCCCCAAACATTATATATATATATTTTTTTTTTAGCAGACACCCTAGGGAATAAAATGGCGGTCATTGCAACTTTTTATCTCGCACAGTATTTGCGCAATAATTTTTCAAACGCCTTTTTAAAAAAAAAAAAAAAATAGTTTCACAAATTAAAAAAAAACAAAATATAACAAAAAGTTAGCTCAATTTTTTTGTACAATGTGAAAGATTATGTTACGCCGAGTAAGGAGATACCCAACATGTCACGCTTTAAAATTGCGCACACTCATGGAATGGCGCCAAACTTCGGTACTGAAAAATCTCCATAGGCGACGCTTTCATTTTTTTTTCAGGCTACCAGTTTAGAGTTACAGAGGAGGTCCAGTGCTAGAATTGTTGCTTGTGCTCTAACGCACGCGGCGATACCTCACATGTGTGGTTTGAACGGCGTTTACATATGTGGGCGGGACTTACGTGTGTGTTCGCTTCTGAGCGCGAGCTACCAGGGACAGGGGCGTTTTCATTTTTTTTTTTACTTAATTTTTTTTTTTACACTTTCTTTTACATTTTATATTTTTTGATCATTTTTATTCCTATTACAAGGAATGTAAACATCCCTTGTAATAGGAATCTATTCTGACCGGTCCTCTTTATGGAGAGATGCGGGGTCAATAAGGCCCCACATCTCTCCTCCAGGCTGGAAAGCATGAGACCAAAAAAATAAATTCACCGATCTCATGCCTACCAGCCGCGATCGCGGCTTTGTTTACATCCGTGGCCCGGGTGTGACGTCATAACGTCGTGCCTCCGATGGTCATAGAGATGACTGGTGACCATGCCGTCACCGGAAATCTCTATGGTCGTCATTCGGCGGCGGCTGATTCTTTCTCTGGGTCCCCGATGGCACGGGAGAGCCCGGAGAAGCACCGGATGGCGGCGGGAGGGGGGGCGTCCCCTCCCGTCGCCTGTAAGAACGATCAAGCGGTGGAACTGCCTCTATGATCATTCTTATGGTGCGCAGAATCGCCGGCAGAAAATAATGATATCTGAATGATGCCTGTAGCTGCACCCTTCTCTCAGATATACCCCCTGAAATTCAAGGACGTCATATGACGTACTTCGGGCGGGAAATGGTTAAGAATACTGGACATTTGTTTGTTAGGCCTCATGGACGTCAAACGGTCTCATTCTCTCCCTGGAAGGGGGCTGTAGGTTTCTTCCAGGTCTGGGAAATCTTCCTATTGGCTGCTATAAACAAGTAGGATGCCAATTTGTGTTGACGAGCAAATAAGCCTGGGATAGGGCAATGCAGCTAAGCAAATTTAGCCTCCTTTCCTAAAATATATTTCTAATTACAACGTTATTTACATCTATTCATGGAGCTTTCACATAAACCCATATGTAACACCCCCTCCTTCTGAAGCCTCGTACACACGGCCGAGATTCTCGTCAGGAAAAAAACGTTGTTTTTCCTGACGAGAATCTTAACAAGAAACTTGTCCCGGCCGAGTGTACACACGTACGATTCAAAAGAACCGCCGTTCTTTTGAATGGCACGCACGCGGTGACGTCATCGACTACCACGAGCGTGCGCTCGTCGCATTCGATGCCGTCGCCGCCATCTTGCTACACCCTATGCCTATGCCTAGGAAGCTACTGCGCATGCGTCAAAGTCATTTTGAGCATGCACGGGTTTCCACGGCGACAGGTAAGTGTACACACGCTCGGGTTTCTCTTTGAGAAACAGGCCAACGAGATTCTCGACGAGAAAAAAGACCGCAGGTCGTCTTTTTTCTCGTCGGGGAATCTGGGCAGTTTTTTTGACGAGAAAACTGAAACCTGCGTACACACAGCCGGTTTTCTCGGCAAGAAAGGAGGTCTCCCGGCAGTTTTCTTGTCGTTTTTTTTGCCGAGAAAACTGGTCGTGTGTAGGCGGCCTAACAGGGAAGAACAACGATTTACATGCATGACATGTTTTATGGCTCATGCTAAACTTTGCAAATCCAAAGGTCAAAGAGTTTAGCTTGCATTGGTTATCTCAAAAAAATAAAAAAAGACTTTGTAAAAGGTGTAGAATAGCTAAGAGATGCAAAGGCAAACACAGAGCTAGGAAGACACTACAGGGAGCCCCCGAGTTACGAACACAATAAGGACTGTAGGTTTGTTCGCATGGGCGTCGGCTCCATAGGGCAAGGGGGGTCAATTGCCCCCCCCCCTGGAGACACACTATATTTATATGGACATGGAGTGAAGCGGAATTATCCTCAAGAGCTATTTCACACTGCCAGCTGGCCACGTTATCGGTAGGGATGAGCCGAACACCCCCGGGTTCGGTTCGCACCAGAACCTTCGAACGGACCGAAAGTTCGCGCGAATTTTCGAACCCTATTCGTTATAATGGACGCGAACGTTCGAAATCAAAATTGCTAATTACAACGGCCAATATGCATGTTAATGTCATAAAACAGGTTTGGGGACCCGGGTCCTGCCCCAGGGGACATATATCAATGCAAAAAGAAATTTTAAAAACTAAAGTTTTTTCGGGAGCAGTCATTTTAATGATGCATAAAGTGAAAAAAAAAAAGTGAAATTTTCCTTTAAATATGGTACCTGGGGGGTGTCTAAAGTATGCCTGTGAAGTGGCATGTGTTTCCCGTGTTTAGAACTGTCCTTGCACAAAATGACATTTGTAAAGGAAAAAAAGAAGCCATTTAAAACCACTTGCGGCTTTAATGTCATGTCTTGTCCTGGCCGCCATATGGCTGAAAATCCTTGAGAAAAATGGCATGGCTACCCCATCACCCGCCCCCCCACCCCAGCCCCTTTGGGTCTTGTATGGATACTAAGGGGGACCCCGCACCCAAAATAAAACCCTATACCTACAACCCTATATACTCTGAACAGCAGTATATAGGTGGTGCAAACAAGACATGGACTGTAGGTTTGTTCTTAAGTAGAATCTGAACAGGTACATTATGAAGTGTAGCTACATCCCAAAAAAATCAATTTTTAAGCTTTTTGGAGAACATAGGGAGGGGTTATCACCCCTGTAACATTTGCTGTCTTTGCACATCTGTTCAGAACATGTCACCTCACTTTCCGTCCCAATGACAAATGTTTTTGGAAAAGTGGGGTTTTAATTGAAACAAGGATTGGTGATAAAGCATCAGTAGAGAGGAGATACCTTTTTCCCAAATTAAATCTAACAGGATAGAATTTTCCTTCCTAGGGGTAGATTTCCTCTCACTTCCTGTTTTCTCTTGCCGTTTGCAAGTAGGAGTCGTTTGTAAGTTGGATGTTTGAAAGTAGGGGCCTGCCGTATATACTCTGCAGAAATTTGCCCTATTAGATGTTGGTGTAGCCACAAGACTGGTGGGCACAGGAATGGGCCCTGCTGTGAGCTAATAGATCAAGATTTGTACTTGCATGCACCTGTTGAACCGGGCAGAAAAATTGGGCCTTTGGTGGTGGTGGTGGTGGTGGTGGACGGTGTTGCCACAAGACTGTAAGCCCTCACAGTTACTCTTGGTGGGTGCAGGAATGGGCCCTGCTGTGAGTTATTAGATCAAGATTTGTAATTGCATGCACCTGTTGAACAGGGCAGAAAAATTGGGCCTTTGGTGGTGGTGGTGGTGGTGGACGGTGTTGCCACAAGACTGTAGGCCCTCATAGTTACTCTTGGTGGGCGCAGGAATGGGCCCTGCTGTGAACTATTAGATCAAGATTTGTAATTACACGCCCCTGTTAAACAGGGGCTGAAAAATTGTGCCTTAGGCATTGGTGCTGGTGCCACAACACTGCAACCCCTCACAGATACTGTACTTGGAGCACAGCAGTCACACCTGTTGCGAAGCATCTTTTTAAAAAATTGTAATTACACGCCCCTGTTATACAGGGGCTGAAAAATTGTGCCTTAGGCACTGGTGCTGGTGCCACAACACTGCAACCCCTCACAGATACTGTACTCTGAGCACAGCAATGAGACCTGTTGCAAAGCATTGCCTAAAAATTGTAATTACACGCCCCAACAGGGGCTGAAAAATTGTGCCTTAGGCACTGGTGCTGGTGCCACAACACTGCAACCCCTCACAGATACTGTACTCTGAGCACAGCAGTCACACCTGTTGCGAAGCATCTTTTTAAAAAATTGTAATTACACGCCCCTGTTATACAGGGGCTGAAAAATTGTGCCTTAGGCACTGGTGTGGTGGCATGGATCATTGAGGAGGAGGAAGAGGATAGTCAGTGAACATAACAGGACAGTCACTCAGCATCAGCATAGGCAGTCTTGAAGGGATGTGACATTATAAATTATTCCGTTATATCCGCTTCAGGTGTCTGGTAGCTGGTGATGATCCAAGACTGATTCATTTTTATGAAGGTCAGTCGATCAACCGAGTCGGTGGACAGGCGCACCCTATGATCGGTGACAAATCCTCCAGCAGCACTGAATGTACGTTCGGAAAGAACGCTGGATGCAGGACAGGCCAGTAGCTCAATTGCATACTGTGCAAGCTCTGGCCAGTGATCCATCCTCAGGACCCAGTAAGCCAGAGGATTTTCGGTGGGAAAGGTGTCCAAGTCTGACCTTGCCCCTAGGTATTCCTGCACCATGTATATCAGACGCTGGCGATGGTTGCTGGAACCGATCATACCTTGGGGCTGCGGACTAAAAAATTGTCTGAACGCATCGGTCAGACGTCCACCTTCCCCACCGCTCCTTCTGCTACTGACCGAAGCCTCAGCAACTCGTCGTCCAGGACCAGGAGTTTGTAACCTCCCAGTTTCTGGGAACGCGTTGCACAGACCTTTCTGCAAGGCCTCCCTGAGATGTCTCATCCTCTGCTCCCTCTGCGACGGCAAGATAAGGTCCGCAACCTTACCCTTGTACCGTGGATCAAGGAGAGTGGCCAGCCAGTAATGGTCACTCTCCTTGATCCGAAGAACACGAGGATCCTTCCGCAGGCTTTGCAGGATCAGGGAGGCCATGCAGCGTAGGTTAGCTGAGGCATTCGGGGTCACTGAGGATGACATGATCGCCAGCCACCTCCTCCCAGCCACGTACAAGTCCACTGGTTTGTTGGGACTGTACATCATCCCTAAAAGACTGCTGCTGCTGATGCTGAGTGCCAGGCTCCACCTCCATGCTCACACAATCCTCCTCCTCCTCCTCCTCCTCCTCCTCTTCCTGTGTGATGGGTGGGACAGAAGGAACATTGTCTGGATAAAGGGGGCCTTGAGAGACAAGGAAGTCCTCCTCTTCCTGCCTCTGTTCTGCCTCAAGTGCCCTGTCCATTATCCCACGCAGCGTATGCTCCAACAGGTGGACAAGAGGTACAGTGTCACTGATGCATGCACTGTCACTGCTCACCATCCTCGTGGCCTCCTCAAATGGTGAGAGGACAGTGCATGCATCCCTGATCATGCTCCACTGGCGTGGGGAAAAAAAGCCAAGCTCCCCTGACCCTGTCCTGGTGCCGTAGTCGCAAAGGTACTCATTGATGGCCCTCTGCTGCGTGTGCAGTCGCTGCAGCATGGCCAACGTTGAGTTCCACCTGGTGGGCATGTCACATATTAGGCGGTTCTTGGGCAGGTTCAGCTCCTTTTGCAGCTCAGTCAGCCGAGCACTGGCATTATAAGATCGGCGGAAATGCACACAGACTTTCCTGGCCTGCCTCAGGACATCCTGTAAGCCTGGGAACCTGCCCAAGAACCGCTGCACCACCAGGTTGAGGACGTGAGCCATACAGGGCACATGGGTGAGCTGCCCCTGTCGCAGGGCGGAGAGGAGGTTGGTGCCATTATCAGAAACGACCATTCCTGGCTTAAGCTGGCGTGGCGTCAACCACCTCTCGGCCTGCCCCTGCAGAGCTGCCAGAACCTCTGGCCCAGTGTGGCTCCTGTCCCCCAAACACACCAGCGCAAGCACGGCATGGCATCTTTTTGCCTGCGTACTCGCGTAGCCCCTTGTACGCCTACGGAGCACCGCTGGTTCCGAGGACAGAGCACTCGAAGAGGACATGGAGGAAGAAGAAGAGGAGGGGGTGGAGGAGAGAGGTGTGTCACAACCAGTAGTAGCATTTTGGAGGCGTGGTGGCGGAACAACCTCCAACACTACTGCACCTTGTCCTGCATCCCTCCCAGCTGCCAATAGAGTGACCCAATGGGCCGTGAAAGAAAGATAACGTCCCTGTCCATGCCTGCTGGACCATGAGTCAGCGGTAATATGCACCTTACCGCTGACCGCCCTGTCCAGCGAGGCATGGACATTGCCTTCCACATGCCAGTAGAGAGACGGAATCGCCTTCCGTGAGAAAAAGTGGCGTTTGGGAACCTGCCACTGAGGAACCGCACATTGAACAAACTCACGGAAGGGGGCCGAGTCTATCAACTGAAAAGGCAGCAGTTGAAGTGCTAGCAATTTAGCCAAGCTAGCATTCAACCGCTGGGCATGTGGATGGCTGGGAGTATACTTCTTTCGACGGTCCAGCAGCTGGGGCAGGGAAATTTGCCTGCTACAATCGGACGTCGGTGTACTGCAAGTACTTGGTTGTGACACACCTAATTCTACACCTTCAGTCCTCTCAGAGCAGCTTTCAGAGAGGACTGAAGATATAGTGGGGATGGAGATCCCAGCTGATGAGGAGCAAGGAGAGGTCCGCTTTGTTCTTTGGTGTGGGTCTTTTATGTGTGCTTGCCAACGAGCTGCATGGCAGGTCGACATATGTCTGCTCATGCTTGTGGTGCCCAAGCGGCTGATGTTTTGGCCACGCGAGATACGCTTGAGACAAATATTGCAAATAGCAGTGGTGCGATCTGATGCACTCGTCTCAAAAAAGGCCCACACCAAAGAACTTTTGTGATAATGTGCAGAGGCAGCGCCCTGCACAGGCGGAGCTCTGCGGTGTGGTACAGTTGCTGTGCTGGCCTCTAGCTGGCCTCCAGGGGGCATCCTGCCTCGTTGGACATGTGACGCTGCATCCTCCTCCTCCTCCTCCTCTCTCCCTTCAGGCACCCACGTGGAGTCAGTGACCTCATCATCCCCTCCCTCTTCACCACTAGAGCAAACCTGGCAGTAAGCTGCAGCTGGTGGAACACTACTGCCAGATTGCTGTCCTTCAGCATCCCCTCTCTCTGCGCGCACACTACTGACTTCCTCAAGCTGGGTATCATCATCCGAGCCTTCGAATCGTTGGGCATCCTCCTGGAGCATGTACCCAACACTATGCTCAAACAGTTCGGGGGACTCCTCAGGAGGACATGGTGGGTCTAGGGAAGGGGTGGCTGATGATGCCATTGAGTACGCGTTGGCAGCTGCTCTGCCAGTACCCTGAGCCTGGGTGAGAGAGGATGAGGAGGATGAGGAGGGCTTGGTCATCCATTCTACCAAGCCTTCGGCATGATGCGGCTCCACATGTCCAGCTGCCGAAAACAAAGACAAGCGTGTCCCATGGCCACGTGCTGATGACGATGCACGACCACGTCCACGGCCAGCACTGTTGTCTCTAGAAACAGAGCCTGCCTGCCCTGTGTTCTTGCCTCGGCACGCTCTGCCTCTCCTTGGCGGTCTTCCAGCCATTGTAGTCGGTAGTGTATATAGTATAAAAAATAGAACTCCTATGTGTGCTCACAACACACTGTAGGTCCTATGGGTGCTGACACTAACACACTATAGGTACTATGTGTGCTGCTGACAAGAAAATATAGGAGCTCTGTTTGCTGCCACTAACACACTAGAAGTCCTATGGGTGCTGCTGAGAAGAAAATATAGGAGCTCTGTTTGCTGCCACTAACACACTAGAAGTCCTATGGGTGCTGCTGAGAAGAAAATATAGGAGCTCTGTGTGATGCCACTAACACACTAGAAGTCCTATGGGTGCTGCTGAGAAGAAAATATAGGAGCTCTGTGTGATGCCACTAACACACTAGAAGTCCTATGGGTGCTGCTGAGAAGAAAATATAGGAGCTCTGTGTGATGCCACTAACACACTAGAAGTCCTATGGGTGCTGCTGAGAAGAAAATATAGGAGCTCTGTTTGCTGCCACTAACACACTAGAAGTCCTATGGGTGCTGCTGAGAAGAAAATATAGGAGCTCTGTGTGATGCCACTAACACACTAGAAGTCCTATGGGTGCTGCTGAGAAGAAAATATAGGAGCTCTGTTTGCTGCCACTAACACACTAGAAGTCCTATGGGTGCTTCTGAGAAGAAAATATAGGAGCTCTGTGTGATGCCACTAACACACTAGAAGTCCTATGGGTGCTTCTGAGATGAAAATATAGGAACTCTGTGTGATGCCACTAACACATTAGAAGTCCTATGGGTGCTGCTGATAAGAAAATATAGGAGCTCTGTTTGCTGCCACTAACACACTAGAAGTCCTATGGGTGCTGCTGAGAAGAAAATATAGGAGCTCTGTTTGCTGCCACTAACACACTAGAAGTCCTATGGGTGCTGCTGAGAAGAAAATATAGGAGCTCTGTTTGCTGCCACTAACACACTAGAAGTCCTATGGGTGCTGCTGAGAAGAAAATATAGGAGCTCTGTTTGCTGCCACTAACACACTAGAAGTCCTATGGGTGCTGCTGAGAAGAAAATATAGGAGCTCTGTTTGCTGCCACTAACACACTAGAAGTCCTATGGGTGCTGTTGGGGTGCAATGCTGTGCTAACAGCACTGCGGTTGGTACTACTGCAATACTGTACTAACAGTAAGCACGCACCAGACTAATCCCCAGCAGCAGCTAATAACACACTAACTGTGCAATCAGCAGCAATGAACGATCAATGACTTAGGTAGCAATGGTTTAGCAAAGAAATAGCCAATGGTTTAGCAAAGAAGAGCAAATCTTTCAGTATCAAGCAAAGACAGAATCAGCAGACTAATCTCTCCTAAAGCCGGAACTCATGTGACCGGGGCCGATGGCGTGGCGGCCTTTTAAATGGTGGGGCGTGTACTAAAGCCCCTGAGCTGTAATTGGCTACAGGCGTCCTGCCTGTAGCCAATTATTGCTCTCCGAGTTTCGGGCGCTGTGATTGGCCAAGCATGCGGGGTCACAGTGCATGCTTGGCCAATCATCAGCCAGCAATGCACTGCGCCGGCCGCGCCGGCCGCAATGCATTGCGGGGCCGCTCGCATCACACGAATGTGATGCGAACGGCCCAAATAGTTCTGGGCTCGACGAGCGAGCGAACGCCCGATGCTCGATTCGAACATGGGTTCGAATCGAGCACCGGGCCCATCCCTAGTTATCGGTAAAGCGCTGCTAGTTTTAGCGGTGCTTTACCATCGTTTTAGTGGCTCTATTCGGCCGCTAGAGGGGGGGGGTTTAAAAAAAAATAGAAATTGCTAATCAGACAATGGCAGCTTGATCCTTCTATTAAGCTTTTGCATCAGGTTTCTCAAACCTTTGCATGCCTGCACTTTATGTCATAATGACTAAGCCCCTCCCCTTCATGACATTGTCAAAAAGGGACCGAGCATGGATGACCTTAAAATGATGCCCCCCCCCCCCCTGAAAAAGGTTCAGCGGACGCCCATGTTTGTTCGTAAGTCGAAGTTGTTCGTAAGTCGCAACACTGCATTTGTAAGTGTAACTGCCGCCTGTGCATGGATGTGGGATCTTCCGGGCGCTTGTTATGTTATCTGGGGCATAGTACGGCAGTGTGGGATGTGTCTGGAGATGTTCGAAGGTATCCAGGACCAGCATGGAGCACAAGTGGCCGGAATTTGAGGCCGTTCGTAAGAAGGAGTCGTTTGTAACTCGGGTGTTCGTAACTCGGGGACTGCCTGTACTGAAGACAATTTTCTAATTGCTGAAAACATTTTCTGAACAATCCTTCCCGGGATTTTATAAAATTGCTAATCTGGTTTTTGCTCTCCTCTCTTCATGCTCTGGAATATATCTCAACGTACTCATTGCTTCTTCCAGCTTCGGAGCGTGGCGCAAAGAGAAATTCCAAACTTCTCAAGACCTCATTGTGTTCTTCATGGGATTGTCCTGTACGGTCTTCTCAAGGTTTCAATTTGCCTTTGATATCCCACCTTCTATCTGGACCTCTGTGTTCCAAACCCCAAACCTTTGTTTAATTGCCGTAATTTCTATATGTACCTTCGTTGACTTCTTCAGCTTGTCCATGACGGCTTGGCTCTGTGTCTTCTATCGTGTTAGGATTGTTTCTCTCCATCATCGACTCCTCATAGCTATGAAGTCCAGGTTTTTGGCCAATCTTCTACGTTTGATTGCAGGAACCTTTTTTATCTCCAGCATTTTATTAATCCTACCAATCTGTGTGGTTTTTACCATCATTCCCATAGAGAATGCTAATAATAGCACCATCAACTGCCAGACATTCAATGAGACCCTAATGGACAATGTCATTTTTATAAACAGCATGTTTAGTCCAGGGGCGGATCCAGAGTCTAGTCTCCTGGAGGGGCACTGACAGAAAATACGATTTTTTTGTGGCCAATTTATTTGGGAAATGGCTGGTGTTAACGCTTCAATCATCACGGCACCATGGTTGTTATGGCGTCAGGATGATTAAAGTGCATTATTTCTATTATTACATTGTTTGAAGAGCGACAAAGGTTGGGACTTTAAATGAAGCAGGCAGGTGTAGGTTAATTAAATTTATTGGAAATCAATGAAATGTTGCATGAAGGTAATCATGAGAACAAGGAAACCAATAATTCAATGGATATACATACAGCAATAACAATTGGCCACACACTGGTAAAATTTCACAAATCACATGGTACAGGTGATCTTAAGGTAAAACATGTAGTGGGCATAAAAACATGGCATATAGTAGCTCTATGCATTTCGTGGATTCATCCACTCTTCAGGAGCATGCGCATGGAAAACTGAAAGCTGTTGTATAATGGTAATAGAGATATCTGTAAGGTCTGACCCTGTCACGGAAAAATTTAAATAAAATTGGGTAATTAGAGATAATATTGCCTAGGATAGACCCCCCAAAACCACTCTCAACAGTACTTACATTGTCTGTGTCTAAGCAGTAGCATGGTTCCATGTGGATGCCCACTACATGTTTTACCTTAAGATCACCTGTACCATGTGATTTGTGAAATTTTACCAGTGTGTGGCCAATTGTTATTGCTGTATGTATATCCATTGAATTATTGGTTTCCTAGTTCTCACGATTACCTTCATGCAACGTTTCATTGATTTCCAATAAATTTAATTAACCTACACCTGCCTGCTTCATTTAAAGTCCCAACCTTTGTCGCTATTCAAATTAGATAGGGATGGAGGCAACCGACCTTACCCGGTCACTGCCTCATTTAAAGTCCCAAGTTTCCCCCTCCCCCCCAATTCCCCCATTTTCATATTACAGGGATGAAAGCACGCTTGTTGATGTCATTTTAGGTCTGATTAACACCTTTTTTTATTTTTGCCATAATTTACTTTACATAATATAGGAATTCCCCCTCCTTCCACCGGGTTATCCCCATGGGATCGGGCAATTTTTCCTCCCCATCCTTATACTAGGTAGTCTTATACCCCGGGCAGCTGCATGGTTCATGTGCTTTAGATAGGAGCATTGGCTCCATCGCTTTGGGGAGCTGCGATGCGTACTACGAGTGCTCCTCCCCCTCCCCTCATTTACAGGGTGGATGGACCGCTCCCACTACGCATCGGCATCACGCATATGCGATGGAATGGTTGTGCCATGTTTTTGGCGCCGTTATTTCCCATCGTTTTACATCTAGCAGCCAGGTGGAGGGACCTTTTGGCACTCATTGTCTGGGGGCGGTTTTCCCCAGCTGCAGTTGTCTACTCTCCATAAGTGCACGCCTACGTGATGTTGGTGGGTGTGGCTGACCAGCCCTTATAAGCCATTCTGGGGCGGTTGACTCACATGGTGGTTCCAGCTTCTTATCTGCACATCCTGTTGATCCTTCACAATTGACGTGTTTATTAGGTAACTTCATGTTACTTTTCATCACTTATTCACATTGAAGATTTATTTGATCTAATTTACTTTCATGGGTAATTTGGTTTTTCAACCTTCTATGCTTTTCACCTTTATATCTGTCTACCTCTTACTCTCACTAAGTTAACCATACCTATACACTCATTAGCATCTCATTACCCTATCCCTTATCAGGTTTAGGGTATATACAAGTGGTTATTAGGTAACTTTATTTACCTTTTTACATGAAATTTTCATCTGATCTATTTTATTCTGTTGGAAACTGGGTTTTTCTATTTTCTATGCTTTTCACCTTCTATTAATTCATACTTCACTCTCACTAAGTTAACCATACCTATACACTCATTAACATCTTTACACCCTATCCTTTACCAAGGTTAGGGCTGATGACTCACTAATACCACATAGTATGAGCCTTTTAGTAGGCTTGTGCAATTCGTTTCGTAACGAATCAAAATTCGTCCGAATTTAGCAACTTTCGGACATTCGGAAGCATTCGAATTTCCGAACAGAGCAATTACGAATAAAACCGAATCCGAAATAAATTATACCGCAAAATAGCGAATGCCCGAAGGTCTTCGGCATAATTCGTTATGAAAAAAGTTACGAATGTACGAATCCATTCGAAGCACAATAACACTCACTCTGCTCTCTGCTTCTCCTTCACCGTGCTGAACTCCCTCTCAAAATGGTGTACAGGGGCGGAGGCTATAGCCGCATGAAAAAACGAAAGTAAAATACGAGATTTCAAATCCATTTGAAGCACAATAACACTCACTCTGCTCTGCTCTCTGCTTCTCCCTCACCGTGCTGAACCCTCTCAAAATGGTGTACAGGGGCGGAGCCTATAGCCGCATGTAAAAAATGAAAGTAAAATACGAGATTTCGAATCGTTACAAATAACCGCTATGTATTTAGAAAAGTACAAATCCATTCGAAGCACATTAGGCATAATAGGCAGCGTCGTCGTGAGAGAGACACAGAAAATTACGAATCAACGAACCCAAAAAAAGTTACGAAAGTAGGAGTTGTGTCCAGAATCAACGAAAAACAACGTACTCTACCGAAAGTACGAATTATAAAGCAACAAAAAATTCAACGAAAAATGTCGCTTGCAAAAATACGAATGAGTCCGAACACGAAAAATCCCGTCTAGCAAAATTACGAATGATTACGAATCAACAGGACCGGAAAGAAACGAACCGCAACTAAACGAATTTTTCCGTTGTGCACAAGTCTACCTTTTAGCCTATTTTCTTATCTCACCTTGTTTCTAGCACTTGTGGTCATTCTTGACCCTACCTTTGGAACCTTCTTTGGAAACCATCCTTGTTTTTGAGTCCTGTCTGCCATCACCACCTCAGCTCCCACCAGCGACACCCCTAGGGGGGGTTTTCTCATCCACATGGAACCATGCTACTGCTTAGACACAGACAATGTAAGTACTGTTGAGAGTGGTTTTGGGGGGTCTATCCTAGGCAATATTATCTCTAATTACCCAATTTTATTTAAATTTTTCCGTGACAGGGTCAGACCTTACAGATATCTCTATTACCATTATACAACAGCTTTCAGTTTTCCATGCGCATGCTCCTGAAGAGTGGATGAATCCACGAAATGCATAGAGCTACTATATGCCATGTTTTTATGCCCACTACATGTTTTACCTTAAGATCACCTGTACCATGTGATTTGTGAAATTTTACCAGTGTGTGGCCAATTGTTATTGCTGTATGTATATCCATTGAATTATTGGTTTCCTAGTTCTCATGATTACCTTCATGCAACGTTTCATTGATTTCCAATAAATTTAATTAACCTACACCTGCCTGCTTCATTTAAAGTCCCAACCTTTGTCGCTCTTCAAATTAGATAGGGATGGAGGCAACCGACCTTACCCGGTCACTGCCTCATTTAAAGTCCCAAGTTTCCCCCTCCCCCCAATTCCCCCATTTTCATATTATTACATTGTAATATAAAATGAAATAGTTCAACTCACCATAATGAAGAATCAGTAGGAACCCCGAGTGTGTCACTTTCCACCGTCGCCTGCCACCAGATGCAGATTGTCACCTGCCACACCTTGCGGATTGTCACTTTCCTGCTTAGGTGGGGAATGGGGATTGTCACTTCCTGTGTCCCGGAGTCAGGCAGCAGAGAGATGATATAATCTCTCTGCTGCCTGCAGTCTCTGACAGCAAATTATGTTATCGGGGTGGGGCTTGGCTAGATGGACAGGCAGGCGGACCAATCGGGAAGGCAAAAATGTCTTTACAGTTTTATACTCGTGGGCTCACTATTGCATTCATGTAGTACTGTGAGTGAGGGCAGAACTGCCAGGATGCAGGACGGGTGCCAAACGGTGAGAGATAATGTCATCTCTCTGCTCCGCTACCTGCTGATTGGCCAGGCCATCCACTGAGCCTCCCAGCTGGCAGCTTCTCGTCCGCTCTCACACCCGCCTGCCGAGCCGCCCAGCTGCGTCTGCTCACACAGTCACTTGAACGCCGGCTCACCCGCCCGCACATTCACGCCTTCACGGTTACTTACCCGCAACTTTGGGGGGGGGGCAATTTCCCTGTTGCCCCCCCTGGATACGCCCCTGGTTTAGTCTTATTGTAGTGGTCCCATTTCTACTCATGTTGTTGTCTCTGGGATCCACAGTCACCTCTCTTGTTCGGCACGTCCGTAGAATGCAACTTTCATCCGTCCTCCATAACTCTAATGTACAGGCGCATGTAAAGGCTGCCCAAATCATGACTTCGCTCCTGGTACTGAACGTCTCCTTTTACTTATCTTCTGTAATATTCAATTGGAAATTGGTGATTGGAAATGAATTTGTGAATTTAATGTTGGTGATCATTTACTATAGCTTCTGGCCACTGCAGGCCCTCACTTTGCTCTTCAGAAACCCCAACTCCAGTCCAGTTGCCTTCATCTGTTTCTGCAAGTGTCCTTCTGTATAGCCTAAATTTTAGAAGCCTTTCTTAATCTAATATCTGCTTATTACTATTCTAATATACCGTATATACTCGAGTATAAGCCGACCCGAGTATAAGCCGAGGCACCAAATTTTACCACAAAAAAATGGGAAATCTTATTAACTCGAGTATAAGCCTAGGGTGGGAAATGCAGCAGCTACTGGTACAGTAAATTTGGGGACACTCTGGTAAAACAAGTAGGAGGTTGCTATGGGAATTACTTGCTGTGTTATTTCCAAGCCGCAGTCGTCATAATCCACCCAGACAATTTTAGGTGCCTTTTTCCTTCTTTTACAGCTTGCATGTCCCCTCTGTCTTTCGAAAGCTGTTGCTCTGATCCAAACCCTACTCCGAAAACTGTGTTCGCTCTGCTGTCAGCCCACTGGCCAAACTTCTGTGATGTCTTTGTAAAAGTCACGTTGGGTGTGATTGTGCTGTTTATTATTACCCAATGGTGATGGGTAGTCAGGCAGCTGCGGGTGACAACCAGCGGGAGGACTCGGCGTCTCTCTGGCTCTCAGCGGATCACACATGTGGCTCTCATCAGTTGATCCTCACGGAGCTCCAGCCGGCACCGGGCTGAGTGTGTGTGATCCCGGGAAGGAGAGGCGGAGTCCCAGGGATCTAGTGTGCGCCATCCCCCGCCACCCCCTCCTCCTCCGGTGATCAGGGTTAGCGGGTCTCTGCCCGTGTTCTCCGCTCTGATAGCACTGTGGATGAAATGAGAACACCGGTGGAGAGCAGCCCTGGCATCCCTTTAAATGGGAGTCACTCCTCCGGGGGCCGCTCTCTGTTTTATCTCCCGACTCCCGCCCGCTGCAGGAGGATCTTTAATACAAACATGCGGGTGGGTAACTGGGAGGAGCCACGCCAATGATCACTGGCTGCTAGGACATGGCAGTCCCAGCAGCCAATCCTAGCGCACAGCGTCACGGCATGGGCGGGAGTTAAGGCAGCGGCTTTGTCAGTGGCGAAAGACACGAGCGAGCGGTAGAAATACACAGAAGGACTGATGCTAGCTGCGCGCTGCGATACGGAGACCCCTGCTCTAGAGGAGTGACTGCCGCACACACCGGAGAAGAGTAACTTCCAACCTGACTTGAGTATAAGCCGAGGGGGGCATTTTCAGCCTAAAAAAAAGGGCGGAAAAACTCGGCTTATACTCGAGTATATACGGTATGTATAAATGTGTTGATCTTAAATGAATAATTGCGTTGGTATATTTTTATTTGTTCTGGATTGGGAAAAGTAAAATGAACAGACATTATGTATACACTATATTGGCAAAAGTATTGGGACGCCTGCCTTTACACGCACGTGAACTTTTATATGCATGAAGATTGAAGTAAAATTGCATCTCCAGTTTTTTGTTATATATCTGGTGGAAGCAGGAGTACCGCATCGGATGTGGATCTCTAAAGGAAGTGAAGGAGACGGCAGAGGTGTCCGACCTTGAATATATATATATATATATATATATATATACACACACACACTATATTACCAAAAGTATTGGGACACCTGCCTTTACACTCACATGAACTTTAACCACTTAAGCCCCGGACCATATGGCTGCTAAATGACCAGAGCTTTCTTTTGGTGGTATTTGATCACCTCTGCGGTTTTTATTTTTTGCGCTATAAACAAAAATAGAGCGACAATTTTGAAAAAAAATCAATATTTTTTACTCTTTACTATAATAAATATCCCCAAAAAATATATAAAAAACTATTTTTTCCCACAGTTTAGTCCGATACGTATTCTTCTACATATTTTTGGTAAAAAAAATCGCAATACGCATTTATTGATTGGTTTGTGCAAAAGTTATAGCGTCTACAAAATAGGGGGTAGTTTTATGGCATTTTTATTATTTATTTATTTTACTAGTAATGGCGGCGGTCAGCGATTTGTATCGTGACTGCGACATTATGGCGGACACATTGGACACTTTTGACAAATTTTTGGGACCGTTGTCATTTTTACAGCGATCAGTGCTATAAAAATGCACTGATTACTGTGAAAATGACACTGGCAGTGAAGGGGTTAACCACTAGGTGGCGCTGTAGGGGTTAAGTATGACCTGGGAAGTGCTTCTAACTGTAGGGGGGATGGGCTCTGTGTGTGACACGACACTGATCTCCGCTCCGATTACAGGAAGCGATGATCAGTGTCATTGTCACTGGGCAGAGCGGAGAGATGCTTGTTTACATCAGCCTCTCCCCGTTGTTCCTCACTGTGTGACGATCGCGGGTATCCCTGTTCGGGCTCACGGAGCTCGCGGCGGGCACGCGCCGGCAGAGGCGCTCGCGTCTACAATGCCGCTTCCTTAAAGGGGACGTATATATATGTCCTTCTGCCCAGGAGTGCCATTCTGTCGACGTATAAGTGCGTGCGGCGGTCGGCAAGTGGTTAATGGCATCCCATTCTTAGTCCGTAGGGTTTAATATTGAGTTGGCCCCGCCCTTTGCAGCTATAATAGCTTCAACTCTTCTGGGAAGGCTGTCCACAAGGTTTAGGAGGGTGTCTATGGGAATGTTTGACCATTCTTCCAGAAGCACATTTGTGAGGTCAGGCACTGATGTTGGAGGAGAAGGCCTGGCTCACAGTCTCTGCTCTAATTCATCCCAAAGGTGTTCTATCGGGTTAAGGTCAGGACTGTCAAGTTCCTCCACCCCAAACTCGCTCATTCATGTCTTTATGGACCTTGCTTTGTGCACATCGGAAAATGTCTGAAATGTTCGTAATTGCCGTTCTGCGCATGCACGGCGCGACTTACGAACATTTCTGACTTAAAAACAAACGGAAAGTCTCTAACGCGTTCGTAAGTCGGGGACCCCTGTACTTTGAAGGAAAGAATTTTGCAGATTGGAGATTGTATCCTTCTTCTTTGATATAAATATATATAAATAATATATATATATATATATATATATACAATATATTTTGCATGTGCCCCTTGACCCTGGTGAAGATCACATGTTCAACTCTCACAATGTTACTTGCCTCCATGCTGTGCCACCTGCTATGCCGCCTCAGCTCCCGTGTCGGACAATGTCCCGGCCGCCTGCATGCCCTCTGCTGTGCCCACACCATCACCCGACCTGTAAGTATGGGCTGTTTTGCTTAAGTGCATATCTTTCTCCCCCTTTTAATAATAAGCCTAACCTATTATTTGGTATCATGTTCTTGTTTTATAGACATCTATTATCTATCAGCTCCTGATGAGCGGCATGACAGCCGCGAAACACGTCGAGCTTCAGATGCCAAAACTATATTCCATCATGTAGTTCCACCTCATGTTTTTACTGTTTTACTCATTATTTTATGAACTAATGTCAATATATGAACGAACTAACTATGTTGGGTGATGGAATATGTACTACGGTGTCTTATTTATTTTACTGTAAAACATTTAATAAATTTACTACCGTTTATACTCGAGTATAAGCCGACCCGAATATAAGCCAAGGCACCTAA
Organism: Rana muscosa; assembly: GCA_029206835.1. Classification (NCBI taxonomy): domain Eukaryota; kingdom Metazoa; phylum Chordata; class Amphibia; order Anura; family Ranidae; genus Rana; species Rana muscosa. Next base: position 190,594,123 of record CM055127.1, read on the forward strand.
TTTTGCCACAAAAAAATGGGAAAACTTATTGACTCGAGTATAAGCCAAGGGTGTCCATCTGCATGCCTCACTGTACCTCATTGTGTCCATGTGCATGCCTCACTGTGCCTCACTGTGTCCATGACTAGACTGACGTTTAACATGGGAGTCTATGGAAGGGGTGCCCGGCTTTAAAAAATCAGTGCTCCCCGGCCTTAGGTCTCCCAGACAACAAACTTTTCACACCAGTAGAGGAGAAATGGGGCTACATGTGTGCTAAGTTCCGGGTCCAGGAGACCTACGACCGGCCAGTACCGTGTCCTCAAAATCACTGGAGAAATTACCGTTTAACATAGGAGTCTATGGAAGGGGTGCCCGGGTATGAAAAATCGGTGCTCCCCGGCCGTGCACACTTATAGAGGAAGAGTGGGGCTACATGTGTGCCAAGTTTGGGGTCCAGGGGATATATGGCCAGCCGGTACCGGGTCCCCAAAGTCCGGGAGATCAGGTGCAAAAAGGTGACTCGAGTATAAGCCGAGGGGGGCATTTTCAGCACAAAAAAATGTGCTGAAAAACTCGGCTTATACTCGAGTATATACGGTATATCTGACATACTAGCTCATTTTTGCCTTCAATCCGCATGCTTCATACAAAGTCCCGACCCTTTTCTGTTTTCGTTTTATATAAATAATATATATATTATATACATTCCCATCTACCGAAAATCTTTTCCTAATGGCAATAATATTTACATTCTGGTAATAGAGATATCACGTAAACATTTATGTAACCCCCCCCTCCCCCTTCTAACAGGAAAGACCAATGATTTACATGTACAGGAAAGAACAATGATTTACATCATCAATCCTTTAAGCTTTATGGTTCAACTCATGCAAAAATTTAGCAAAGCCACAGATAAAGGCATTTAGCTTGCATTGGTTATCTCACAAAACAAATTACCATTCTGAAGGTGTAAAAAAGCTTAAGGGATAGAGAAAGCAAACCACAGAGAGGGGAAGACACCATTGAAGACAATTTTCAAATTGTTTGAAGACGTTCTCCAAAAGTGAACAGAAGCACCAAATCCTTCCCGTGATTTTAGAATGCAGGCTGCGGAAATTGGTGTTCTGTTTTTTATTATCCTCTCTTCATGTTCTGGGATATTTCTCAACGTACTCGTCGCTTCTTCCAGCTTCGGAGCGTGGCGCAAAGACAAGTTCCAAACTTCTCAAGACCTCCTTGTGTTCTTCATGGGATCGTCCTGTACGGTTTTTTCAAGTTTCCAATTTCTTATTGATATGTCCTCTTATGTCTGGAATTCCACGTTCCGAGGCCCAAACCTTTGTTTAATTGCCATAAATTCTATATATAATTTCATCATCTTCTTCAGCGTATCCATGACGGCTTGGCTCTGTGTCTTCTACTGCGTCAAGATTGTTTCCCTCAATCATCAACTCCTCTTAGCTATGAAGTCCAGGTTTTTGGTAAATCTTCCACGTTTGATCGCAGGAACCTTCGTCATCTCCAGCCTTTTACTAATCCTACCAATCTGTGTGGTTTTTACCAGTATTCCCATAGAGAATGCTGATAACAGCACCATCAACTGCCAGACATTCAATGATACCCTAATGGACAATGTCCTTTTTATAACCGGCAAATCTACCTTTATTGTAGTGGTCCCATTTCTTCTCATCTTGTTGTCTCTGGGATCCACAGTCACCTCTCTTGTTCGGCACGTCCGTAGAATACAACTTTCATCCGTCCTCCATAACTCTAATGTACAGGCGCATGTAAAGGCTGCCCAAATCATGACTTTGCTCCTGGTACTGAACGTCTCCTTTTACTTATCTTTTGTAATATTGAATTGGAAATTGGTGATTGGAAGTGAATTTGTGAATTTAATGTTGCTGATCATTTACTATAGCTTCTGGCCACTGCAGGCCCTCACTTTGCTCTTCAGAAACCCCAACTCCAGTCCAGTTGCCTTCATCTTTTTCTGCAAGTGTCCTTCTGTATAGCCTAAATGTTATAAGCCTTTCTTAACCACTTCCCTATCCAGCCATAGTCATATGACGTCCACAGATGGGATCTCCCATCCTGGGTGGACGTCATATGACGTCCTGGCTTTGTAGTGGGATATCTGAATGATGGGGGCAGCTAGAGGCATCATTCAGATATCCTTTTGTTGTGCCGGTGATTCTGTGCACCATAAGAACAATCAAAGCGGCAATTCCGCCGCTTGATCGTTCTTATAGGCAGCAGGAGGGGACATCCCCCCTCCCGCCGCCATCCGGTGCTTCTCCGGGCTCTCCCGTGCCATCGGGGACCCGGCGCCGGTGGAGGGTCACGTGACGAGCATAGAGATGACTGGTGACCAGATGGTCACCAGTCATCTCTATGACCGTCGGAGGCTCGGGCGCGATGTGATGACGACACGCCCGGGTCCTCAGATGTAAACAAAGCCGCCATTGCGGCTGGTAAGTATGAGATCAGTGAAAAAATGTTCACTGATCTCATGCTTTCCAGCCTGGAGGAGAGATGTGGGGGAGGGGGAGGTCTTATTGACCCTGCATCTCTCCATAAAGAGGACCTGTCCCACACATTCCTATTACAAGGGATGTTTACATTCCTTGTAATAGGAATACAAGTGATCAAAAATTCCAATTCCAGCACTAGACCTCCTCTGTAACTCTAACCTGGTAACCTGTAAAAAAAGCGTCGCCTATGGAGATTTTTAAGTACCGAAGTTTGGCGCCATTCCAAGAGTGTGCGCAATTTTAAAGCGTGACATGTTAGGTATCTATTTACTCGGCGTAACATCATCTTTCATATTTTCCCCAAAAATTGGGCTAACTTTACTGTTTTGTTATTTTTTAATTCATGAAACCATTTTTTTCCAAAAAAAGGGCGTTTGAAAGATTTTTGCGCAAATACAGTGCAAGAAAAAAAGTTGCAATGACCGTCATTTTATTCCCTAGGGTGTCTGCTAAAAAAATATATATAATGTTTGGGGGTTCCGAGTAATTTTCTAGCAAAAGAATGATGTATTGTACATGTAGGAGAGAAGTGCCAGAATAGGCCCGGTATGGATGTGGTAAAAAAAGCCCGGTGTTGAAGTGGTTAATCTAATATCTGCTTATTACTATACTAATATACCGTATATACTCGAGTATAAGCCGACCCGAGTATAAGCCAAGGCACCTAATTTTACCACAAAAAATGGGAAATCTTATTGACTCGAGTATAAGCCTAGAGTGGGAAATGCAGCAGCTACTGGTACGGTAAATTTGGTGATCATTTACTATAACTTCTGGCCACTGCAGGCCCTCACTTTGCTCTTCAGAAACCCCAACTCCAGTCCAGTTGCCTTCATCTTTTTCTGCAAGTGTCTTTCTGTATAGCCTGAAGCCCTGTACACACGGGCGGAAATCCCGTAAAAAAAAAAAAAAAGTTGGTTTTCTCAACAGGATTCCTGGCAAGCTTGTCTTGCCAAGCCCTGTGTACAGACGGCCATTCAAAAGAACTGCCGTTTTTTTGAATGGCAAGAACGCGGTGACGTCAACGACTACAATGAGCCGGCGCTCGTCACATTCGATGCCGTCACTGCCATCTTGCTTCACCCTACACTACCCTTGTATGCTACCGCGCATGCTTCAAAGTCTCATCGAGCATGCGCGGGTTTCCCTGGACAGGTAAGCATACTCACAAACGGTTTTCTCAGCAGGAAACACTCTGCTCGAGAATCCCGACGAGAAAAATAGAGAGCAGGTTCTCTATTTTTCTCATCGAGATTCCCGGCAGTTTTCCCGCCGAGAAACCATACACACCAACGGTTTTCTCGGCAAAAAGCTCTCCCAGCCGTTTTCTTGCCGAGAAAAACAGCCGTGTGTACGAGGCTTGACTCTTTGCCCTACTACTCCAGCCTGTCAAGGAACATAGTTGTATTTTTTATTTGCTTGTATTTCATTGCTCTTCTTTGTAACATTGGTGAATAATAATCTGTGCGCATTTCAGAGCAATTTTCAGAACTGTACAAAGCCTTATGAAGGAACTTAGCAGGTCCGAAAAAGCTTCTACCTTTGACAAGTCAGCCAATAAATGGTTTCACTTAAACTCCGGACTTTCTGTAGATGTCTTTCGAAAGGAAACTTTTCTGAATGATCCGAACAGTGCTCAATATCTACAACCAACAGAGGTGGAGGAGTGACTATTTAATATATTTATTTGGTTTTATTTACCCACTTGCCGACCGCTTCACGAACATATACGTTGGCAGATGGCTCCTGTGCGCAAAGCAACGTACCTGTACATTGCTTTGAAAGGCCCGCCATGCACGCGCGCGCCGCGAGCTCCGTGACTGTGCCAGCGGAACCCGCGGACTCGATGTCCGCCGGTGTCCTGCGGTCGTGTCACGGAGCTGCAGAATGGGGGAATGACTTTGTAAACAAGGCATTTCCCTGTTCTGTCTCCCGACACCATCTGCCTGGAGTTTGCATGTTCTCCCTGTGTCTGCGTTGGTTTCCTCCGGATGCTCCGGTTTCCTCCCACACTCCAAAGACATGCTGGTAGGTTAATTGGATCTTGTCCAAATTGGCCCAGTATACATGTGTGTACAAATGTGTGTCCCAAGCGTGTTGATATCCTACGGGGTAAATGACCGCACCAACCAGCAAGACACTGGCTGCAAAAAGCGCCTAGAGGCGATTCAGTTCGCATTTGTAGCGCTATACAGGTCATTCATTCATTCACTCACAGCGAGCTACTGCTCCCTGTCATCGGGAGCAGTGATCACTGTCGCGTCACTCGTAGCCCAACCCCCACACAGTTAGTTTCACTCCCTAGGACACACTTAGCCCCTTCCTCGCCCCCTAGTGGTTAACCCCTTCCCTGCCAGTGACATCTATACAGTAATCAGTGCATTTTTTAGCACTGATCGCTGTATAAATGGCAATGGTCCTAAAAAAGCGTCAAAAGTGTCCGATGTGTGCGCCATAATGTCACAGTCAGGATAAAAAGCGCAGATCGCTGCCATTACTAGTAAAAAAACTAAATTATTAAAAATGCCATAAAACTATCACCTATTTTGTAAACGCTATAACTTTTGCGCAAACCAATCAATAGACGCTTATTGTGATTTTTTTTACCAAAAATAAGTAGAAGAATACGTATAGGCCTAAACTGAGGAAAAAAATTTTTTTTTTATATATTTTTGGGGGATATTTATTATAGCAAAATATAAAAAAGTTTGCTTTTTTTTTTCAAAATTTTCGCTCTATTTTTGTTTATAGCACAAACAATAAAAACCGCAGAGGTGATCAAATACCACCAAAAGAAAGTTCTATTTGTGGGAAAAAAAGGACGTCAATTTTGTTTGGGTACCACGTCGCACGACTGCCCAATTGTCAGTTAAAGTGACGCAGTGCCGAATCGCAAAAGATGGCCCGATCATTGGGCAGCCAATTCTTCTGGGGCTGAAGTGGTTAATATATTTATTCACTAAATGATTGAAACTCACTTGAGTTTATCTTAAGGCTGTGTGTCCTTCCTTATGATCACAATTATTCTTTTACCTGGTGGCCTTCTGGTTTGTTTCGTTTTGTCAAATTCAAAAAATATTATCTTTTTTTTTTTTCTTTGACAGAAAGAAAATTAATTTAGCTATTTTTTTTTTTTTTTTTTTTTTTGTATGTGAAAAAAATATAAAACAGGGTATTTACTACAGAATAAAAAAAAAAAAGGTTCAATTTACAATTATTCTAAAATATTTTTTTAATAAAGCATATAAAAGATGCAAAATATAAGTATGTTTACGTGGTGCTAGGTATAAC